>OY288217.1:10002500-14802500 GCA_958449745.1 Ochropleura leucogaster | reverse complement strand
GGCCGTGGCTGAAATTCGGTTGGGAGAATATTATTATTACTGGCAGGAAAATTATATAATAAAAGCTACAAATCGTACCCCAGAGAAATCAAATTCTAAAGTCCCCTTCATCCGTTAGAGAGTCTTAAGAAGGCAGGCGTACTTAACCAATTTGTCGAGTTGTTCTAAATAAAAAGCCTAACTAATATTCATACTTTCGTTCTAGTAATAAAAATATGAAAGCAACTCTGTTTTTAAGTGCTTAACATTTTTGCGACTAAACGGCTGATCAGAGGGGCTACTATGACATCATAAAGCAGAACTTTTTCCACTGAGTGAAAGAGATGGTGCTAGACACCCTGTATAGCTCTGTCCCTTTCACCCAGTGGAATAAGTTCTGCTTTAAGATGTCATAGTAGGCGTACAGATCGCAATAAAATTTAAGAAGGAAATAGAATAACTTTGTAATCTTTTGCCAAGCCTTTCCCAACAATAGTGAGGTCAGCTGCCAGTCTAACCAGTATTTTTCATGGAATTACTGCCTATCTGAACTCCACAACCCAGCCAGTAGTGCATTATACGATACCCCTAGGCAACATTTATCAGACTTGGCACTGACTTTCTATAAAGACTGTCAAAAATCAAAAAACTACAGCCGGAACCAAAAGCTTTACGTGTTTTCCGAAGCACAAAAGAAACTAAGTATGTAACTGGTAGACACCCATCCGCAGACTAGCCTAGGCAAGTGCGGCTTAACCTAAAGATCGACCCGAATGGCTGCTACTATACGAGGTTGTGACCTTTAGAGTATCCCAAATAGCGCCAGTATGGATATTTATTAGGGTCCCCTAGGATATGAAGCATGATGACCGATTGACGGACCAGCCCTAGTCATTGCAACATGTGTTATGAGTTACCCTAATATTAGTTCTGGTATTAGGGTGTTCCCCTTTAATGTTTGTGTGTTGGGGGATAGAAATTGAAAAAAATAGATTTGGTCACTTTTAGGGTTTCGTACCTCAGAACAAAAAAACGGAACCCTTATTACTTAGTTGTCCGTCAAGACCATTTACCTCGGAAATGCGTTTAGGTATCGAGGTGAAATTAAAACCAAATACTCAAATCTCTGGTCTCTTTATGCTGTGAAAAAAACAACTCTCTAAGTCTACGCAGTCAAAAGATATAGCCGTTTATGTCGCAAGTTTGTTCCTCCCTCTGTTCGTCGAGTCTCACTGACTCTTGGTCGGTTTTTTACAAATAGTAATAAAAACATTTATATTAAAAAAAAAACCTTGCCCCACACTAGGAGCTTATCCTGTATCGTGGGTGCGTTAACAAATTTAAACTCACATACACAAACAGCCAGACCCGAAACAACTAGTTTTAGGCCATACAAATATTTGATCCGTGCGAGAATCGAACCCGCGACACGCAGCCTAGCAGTCAATCGTTCAGCCACTCGACCGTTGTAGGTAGCATCTGACAGTTTAAAGAGACTGTTATCTTACCATTATCATTTCCCTGTCCTTGGCCCATTCTATTTGGGGTCGGTGCAACACGTTTTCTTCTTCCATTCTCCCCTATCAGACGTCACGGCATCATTTACTTCTTTCTCCTTCATATCACTGACTGTTATCATATTGTCTTGCATAAAATAAGACTCAGAATAATTATAACCCACAAACCTGTTTAGCATTATCAAAATTATGTCCAATTACATAAAAGAATAAAGATTCTTCACGGCCGACCATAAATCTTCCACGTGTTAAAGGTGCATAATTTTATTAATTTTATAAACTAGAACAAAGTTTTTTGTTAAGTGTTAATACAGTTTCCCTTTGCCACTTACCTCCCCCTTATAACCTTAAGTGTACAATGTCTTGAAGTAACATAATTAAATCATTATCATTTTCCTGCCCTTGTTCTATTTGTTGTCAGCGCAACACGTTTTCTTCTTCCATTCCTATCAGAAATCACGGCATCATTTACTCCTTTCTCCTTCATATCATTCCTTACATAATCCATCCATTTTTTCTTTGGCTTTCCTTTGAAGTTACACAGTTAAATATGGGATAATTTTTTTTTTGTGTTAGTCATCATTTATGATTTTACTAGCTTTTGCCCGCGGCATTGCCCGCGTTAAATTCGGGGCAAAACAGTTCCCTATTCCCTGTTTTGCAGGTACCTGCTACCTGTAGTTTTGCCCTTGCACTGTATTTATTGTAATAGCAAAGCTAAGTTTCCCTTCTCTTCCCTCTTTCTCCCTCATTTCTCACGTTTTTTTTAAATAAAAAACCTATGTCCGTCTCCAGGGTCTCAACAATCTCTGTACCAAAATTCATCAAAATCGGTTTAGCCATTTAGGCGTGAAGACGTAATAAACAAACCAACAAACTCACTTTCACTTTTGTAATATTAGTAAGGATAGTTAGGATTATGATCTCACATGTTTTTCTTATGCTCGTGCATGTGCTATGTGGTAAATATCCTATAGTAGATTGGTAAGACACCTTTATTGTATCTCTGCCCATTCTTCATTTAAAATGAAATATAATACTTACTTTTGCACCGCACAACACTTGTAAAAATGACTTGCTTGAACACGATGGTGACGAAAGAAAACAGGAATATTCCTAGTTTAAACCCAGTAGCATCGCTCTTAATAAGGTGTCATTATCCTTACTATCCTTACTATATATACAGGGTGGCCAGTTGATAGACGTCCAAAGGAAAAAATTAGATGCCTTATGCTAAGGGGTACCCGAATTACCCCCATGTATGTTCCGCGATTATTTGTAGTTTAGGAGCTAGAATTTTTTTAAGTACTATTTTCAAAATTTTCACCTAACATTGGTTTTTAATTTTTATGTCTTTATTCCTATCATTTTTAGATATTCTTTTTTGTGGAATCTATTAGCGATAACAATAGCTACCATGCAAAAAAAATCCGTTTGCCTAGGCATTGTAAAACTTACCACAAAATTAGTCCAAAGTTCAAAATTACCATTAGAGTTCGATAATCAAAAATGTTCAGAGCTTAAAAGAAAAATAAGTTAGGGGTGCCAGAGGTTTCTAAATGATCTTAAAAACTTCTATGGACCGTCAACAGACAAAATCAGTAAAAAAATATAGAGCTTGATCGGGGATTATTTCCTGTAATTAGCGTTGATAGCAATAAAGGTATTTTTACAGTTATTGTTATAATTTGGGATTTCTTTATTTTTGCCACTTTTATGATAAAAGAATACGGTAGATAGTTCACAAATTTTATTAAAACACGTTACAAAAGGTTTTCAAAGTGCCTTACCACAGAAATGCACAATCTACATCAACGGAGGAAATTGTCTTTTAGTTGTCTAAAGTCTAAAGGCTTCGTTGTTACTTCTTACAACATTAAATAAATAAATAATAAATATCTTGGGACAACTCACACACGGCTATCTGATCCCAAGCTAAGCAGAGCTTGTGTTATGGTAACCAGACAAAGTTAAAAAATCACACAAAGTTTGCCCTGGGTGGGAATCGAACCCACGACCTCCGGCTCTGCAGTCAGGGCCACAGGCCCACCACATTTCCCGCTTCTTCAATTTTCCGTTTTAGCTTTTCCTCATTGTTAGTGTCCCGTGCGTACCATCACGAGCCTGGACGGCAGCTCGAATGGTGGTGGTAAAGTAATTGGTAGTTCACCGTTGAGAACGCCGGACCACATGTTAACACTGAAGTGGTGTTGAAAATTTATGGACTTACGGAATGAGGATTCTCGATAGCGGACTATGGAGAATCCATAGCCAGACCGCTGTCCAAGTTCGATGGAGCCACCTACAAAGAGTTCTTGAAGAATTACCAATTTTGCTGTCAGACGTTAACTTAACACTGAGACGAGACATGGTTTACAACTAAAAGACAATTTCCTCCGTAGATGTAGATTGTGCATTTCTGTGGTACGGTGGCACTTTGAAAACCTTTTGTAACGTGTTTTAATAAAATTTGTAAACTATCTACCGTATTTTTTTTATCATAAAAGTGGCAAAAATAAAGAAATCCCAAATTATAACAATAACTGTAAAAATACCTTTATCGCTATCAACGCTAATTACAGGAAATAATCCCCGATCAAGCTCTATATTTTTTTACCGATTTTGTCTGTTGACGGTCCATAGAAGTTTTTAAAATCATTTAGAAACCTCTGGCACCCCTAACTTATTCTTTTTTAAGCTCTGAATATTTTTGATTATCGAACTCTAATGGTAATTTTGAACTTTGGACTAATTTTGTGGTAAGTTCTACAATGCCTAGGCAAACGGATTTTTTTTGCATGGTAGCTATTGTTATCGCTAATAGTTTCCACAAAAAAGAATATCTAAAAATGGTAGGAATAAAGACATAAAAAATAAAAACCAATGTTAGGTGAAAATTTTGAAAATTGTACTTAAAAAAATTCTAGCTCCTAAACTACAAATAATCGCGGAACATACATGGGGGTAATTCGGGTACCCCTTAGCATAAGGCATCTAATTTTTCTCTTTGGACGTCTATCAACTGGCCACCCTGTATATAATATTATAATATCCTTATCCTTACTATTATTATATTATTATTTATTATTTATTATTTATTATTTATTATTTATTATAATATTATAAAAGCGAAAGTGAGTTTGTTTGTTTGTTTGTTTGTTACCTCTTCACGCTTTAATGGCTGAACCGATTTGGATGAATTTTGGTACAGAGATAGTAGGAAACCAGGAGACGGACATAGGCTCATATTTTTTTGAATAAAGTGGGATGTGAGGGAGAAAGAGGGAAGAGAAGGGAAAACTTAGCGTTGCTATTACAAATCAATAAGGCGCAATGGGAACTGTGTTACCCCAAATTTAACGCGGGCGAAGCCGCGGGCGAAAGCTAGTTGTTAAATAAGTTTAAGTCTTGAACCAATAAACATTATTTATTGGAACGAAGTTCCTTATCGCGCGTTGCGAAAGGGGGCTAAACGGAAAAAATTAAGACCAAAAGTCGTAACGACACTTTTTGCTATAGTTGTAAACCGTGCGACGTGCGCGTGTTTCTCTCTCTCTCTCTCTCATAGAAAGAAAGGCAGTTATTTTCGTTTCGTCTTTCTATTCTGCATTGAACAGTGTGGTATCGCGACGATTATTTCTCAATTTTTTTTTGTTTATTCCTGTGGCGTTTTAGCGTATTGTTCTGTCTTATTTATTTGTAGAACAATAAACCACTTCAAAATTGCTTTTAGTTCAGCCATTAAGTAGTTTTATGTCATGCCAGTCATATGTAACCTTAAGATGATATAGCAATTACAAAGACGACCATACCTTTATGAGCAAGACGCTAGAAACATTTTACAACCAGCACCACAAAAGCCCTCATTATTAACCTCCGTCCAACCTGTCCCTCATAACACGTCACTCTTAAGAACCTCACATGCGAACCCTCTTCTATGACCGTTTCCATCTGACTACACTCAGCGTTATATCCATAATGAAGGTATACGTATATCCTGAGATCTACCATGATCCTTTTTGACGGGCCTGTTGGTCTAGTGGTTAGTGGCCCTGACTGCTGAGCCGGAGGTCGTGGGTTCGATTCCCACCCAGGACAAACTTTGTGTGAAGCATGATTATTTGTTCTGTGTCTAGGTGTGATTTATCTATAATATGTGTGTATTTATAAATTATATAAGTACTAGCTTTTGCTCGCGACTTCGTTCGCGTGGAATAGTGACTTCCGGCAGATTTTTGGTTTTACCCACATAGTTCCCGATATCGCGGGATCTCATCAAAAATGAAATGTGGAAGATATTCTAGGGAACTCTTCAAAAATCAACATAGTGAGCTCTTTTTTTTTTTTTTCGGGTGGGAAATCATCCTATGACTTCCCCCGCTCTGGGCGGAGTGGGGGGGCATGTCAGACTTGTACTGACTAAAACCTACCCATGTTCCTTCTGTTGCCCTTTACGTTCCGAGGCCGCGGTATCTCTTTCGAACAACCCGCAACCCCGGCAGGCGGAGGCTCTGGCAAGCCCCTCTGCTTTGCTGACTCTCTTTGAGGCGCGCGTGAAACACGAACGCGCCGTCGACACGGCCTGTCGTCAATCGAAGGACGGACGGTGAACTACCCATTGCTCACCGCCCACAGGCCCGCATCTACGGTGGCCGGAAGTCGTCTCGCGGCGCCCAGCGCCATGGGCGTCTCCCGCGGCGGCTGGGTTGGGCAGATATTCTCTCCCTCAAACGCCCGGCCACCTCCTTTGCTAGCATTACTGCTTCGCAGAAGGTGGTGACCGCTTCCCATTCCCTCTCGCTCCGGACCATGGCCTGAACCAGGGCCGGACGCGAGAGATCGCCGCCGCCGATCGCCTCTACGAGGGCACGGCGGTGCTCCGCCCACGTTGGGCAGATCGCCACTGTGTGCTCCACCGTGTCCTCCGGGCGAACGTCACAATGGTGACACCCGGGCGCTTCCTCCCGCCCGATGATGTGCAGGAACCTCCCGAAACTTCCGTGTCCGGTGAGGACCTGCGTCAGGCGGTAGGTGAGGACGCCATGACGCCTCTCCAGCCACTCCTCAAAGAACATAGTGAGCTCTGCGTTTGAATTTAAGAGATGTATACTCACTTAGGGCATTAAAGCCGTTATTGCCGATCGAAAAAGGCGAAAATGTTATTTTGCCCTTATTTTCCCATCATTGTACTGATTTGCCATTTCAGTTCAAAAGGAAAAAAAGACCGTTTTTTCCTTGTTGGACGGACGAACGAAAATTTTGAAAATAGTACTTAAAAAAATCTAGCTCCTAAACTACAAAATAATCGCGAAACATACATTTGGGTAATTCAGGTACCCCTTAGCATAAGGCATCTATTTTTTTTCTTTGGACGCCTATCAACTGGCCCCCGTGTATATGAATTCTGAATATTCATGTACATTAAACTAAAAACCGCCATCTCAACGAAAAGGCAAGGTAGTAACTTAGAATAGGCAATAAAAGTCTGACACTACCATCGCCTTGCCTTCAAACTGACGGCACAGTTGGCGCAGAGGTTGAGCAATCGACTACTGCGCTGCGTGTCGCGGGTTTGATTTCACACGGTACTTACAAATATTTGTATGACCTACAGGTCCTTGTTTCGGGTCTGGCTGTTTGTGTATGTGAGTTTAAATATTTGTAAACCCACGATACAGGAGAAATTCTTAGTAACACCGTTTCATTTAAAGTAACTATTTTAGATTGCCTTAACGCTAAGCGCTTCAAAATACCTTCACAACATGCTCTTAAATAACCCTCTCCTTAGAGATCAAAGGTTCAATAAGCATACAACGCAACTAGACAACTTACACTGTCTTATATCATACCCCCAGCATGCACGAGGGAAGTCAAGATTTTTATGAATAATTTATAGAACACCCCGTTTTTATCGCAGCAGGCGTACGTCGTCCAACGCGGCAACGGAGGTCGTGTTTACCTGCGGATTTACTGCGAGGTGAAATTAGGGTTACTACCTTCTTATCAGGTTGAGATAAAACTAGATTTTTTTATCGTTTAGTCTTAAGCTACCTGTTCTTGATCTTTGAATGTCTTTAGCTAGTGGATTTTCGATTTTATCGACGGATTTTGCTGGGTGTCATTGTCCTGATCTGAGAGTTAAGTAAATGTCTGTCTTCTAAATGTTCAATTGGTGTCTGGTTAGTAGAGTCCTTACTAATATTATAAAAGCGAAAGTGAGTTTGTTTGTTTGTTACCTCTTCACGCTTTAATGGCTAAACCGATTTTGATGAATTTTGGTACAGAGATAGTTAAGAACTAGGAGACGGACATAGGCTATATATAATTTTTATTTAAGAAAAAGTGGGATATGAGGGAGACCGAGGGAAGAAACGGGAAAACTTAACGTTGCTATTACAAATCAATCATTTGGGGCAAGAGCAAAAACTGCAGGTCTGCTTGGTGTGTTATACCGAATTTAAAGCGAGCAAAGCCACGGGCGAGAGCTAGTTTATTATAAAGTACTAGCTAGCGCCCGCGTGATGTCGATAAAAAAATTTCATCTAGGTCCGTTCAGCCAAACATCCATAACAAACATCCATACATCCATGCAGCCATACTCTTATACTCTTGAGCAAGTTAGATATATTATGAGCCGGAATCGCGCACCGCAGTTCCGTACAAACTTGTGACTTAACTGGCCATATCTTTTGACTGCGTAGTTTTAGAGGATTGTGTTTTTCACAGCTTTATAAAACCACAGGAATGAGCATTATAGTTTTAATTTCAACTCGAAACCTTCACGTAATTCTAAGATAAAAGGTCTTGACAGACAGCAAAGTGATCCTATATGTGGTTCCGTTTTTTTCCTTTGAACAATGGTACCCTAAAATGCATAAAATATGTTGGCCGGTAAGATTGATTAAAAAGACCTACAGTACGGCCAACGAGAAGCGATACCAAATGTAAACAAAACCCATGCTAAAACCCCATCTAAAATGCCCGCCCGAATGTTAGCGAACCCGTCTTAACGTTGTCATGTTTTTGCCGGGAGAACGAGATATTACGACAAAGGCACAAGATGGAAAGAGCTTAATATTAGATTGTCAACGCCACAGTTGTTCTTTAGGTTAATGACCTTTCGTATCGCTTCTCGTTGGCCGTACTGTACTCTATTATTTTGTATATATATAGATTATTCTAAGCACAACTTGTTTCAGCCACGGGAGACGCTCCGTGCGTCGGGCACCGCGAGACGACTGCCAGCTACCTGGGGTTCTATGGACGGTGAGCTATGGGTAGCTCACCGTCCGTCTATTGACGACAGGCCGTGTCGACGGCGTGTTCGTGTTCACAGAGATGTCAGCAAGGCAGAGGGGCCTGCCAGGGCCTGGCGGGGTTGTGATTTGTTCGAAAGAGATACCGCGGCCCCTTAACATAGGAAGGAACATAGGTGGGTTTTAGTCGGTACAAGTCGGACACTCCCCCCCCCTTACTTCGATGATTTCCCATCTGCAAAAAAGGCACAACTAGTTTAAAATAAATATTTTAAAACGTTTTGTTCCTTAAAGCTGTTCTTTCAAGCATGCGACTATATCCCAATTTATCAGTTTTAAAGCGGTTGGGTTCCCATAATATCTGTTCCGAGAGATTACTGAAGCGAGAGAATTTCACGCATACTTTCATTTATTTCTCGATTGATGAGTACCTAATGAGCTGAACAGTTACCCTGTTTAATACGACCGTTGGAACTTATATGCTGGTTTTTGTATGTAAAGATGAGTTACATTATTTTTTAAATATAGTACTACTAGCTTTTGCCCGCGGTTTCGTCCGCGTGGCATAATTAACAGGAACATGTTAATTTTCTCTATGTAAACTCGTCCATAGATTTCGATATTGCCAATTGAAGCTTTGAACTTTTAACTCGCTTCAAGATCTTATCATCAGCGTAAATTACAACCCAAAGCGTTTTGATCAGAGGGGTTGGCCCAGGGCCATAGTATCCAGCTTCACTAATAAGGTACCAATTGAACATTCACAATATCGACATTCCTGTCTGTTGACGGGCCTGTTGGTCTAGTGGTTAGTGGCCCTGACTGCTAAACCGGAGGTCGTGGGTTCGATTCCCACCCAGGACAAACTTTGTGTGATGAGCATGATTGTTTTTTCTGTGTCTGGGTGTAATTTATCTATATTATGTATGTATTTATAAATTATATAAGTATATATATCAGTTGTCTGATTACCATAACACAAGCTCTGCTTAATTTGGGATCAGATAGCCGTGTGTGAGTTGTCCCAAGCTATCTATTTATTTATTTATTCACTTCAATCAGAGATCAAGACAATGTCACCCAATAAAATCCGTCGATAAAATCCAAACCAAGTTAAAAAGTAACACGCGCGGCTCAAAGAGATGTCAGCAAAGCAGAGGGGCTTACCAAGACCACCGCCTGCCGGGGTTGCGGGTTGTTTGAAAGAGATACCACTGCCCCGGAAAATAGGTAAAGAGCAAAAGAAGGAACATGGGTGGGCTTTAGTCAGTAAAAGTCTGACAGTCCCCCCGCTTCGCCCAGAGCGGAGGAAGTTATTTGATGATTATCCATGCGCATAAAAAAACCGTATTGGTGATGCTCATTATACCAAGCTTGTATAAACTTTAGGAGAATCCCTAATGTTTAAAAAAAAAAACAGGCATAATTTCTTTCTCTAGTACCTAACAATACTTTCAAAAACTTGAGGCAGCCCTGCATAAGATCCGCTTGGATCTTGTTGTCAACGCGCGTGTATACTGTGATATTTTACGATGAGAATTATTTTTGCTAGAGAATTGGCAGTTGGGGGTTCCTATCGATTTATTGGCACAAACAGCATTTACCTGTGTACTCATAATATAAAACTTGGAATGAATAAATCTGCATTAGATTAGTAGTTTTTGAAAAGTTATAAATTATTGCTTGAACATGGCCTTTTTTTAGTAAAACCTGAGTTTGTATAAAGATGATAAAATATGAAAAAGAAATGGAGAAAATTCTAAACTAAGTACCGCTAAGTCATCAACTGATCTTTGTCGAAAACTATTGAACTATATTGGTGAAAGATCTGTGCGAAAGCTGGTTATTACTCTATCTTTCTTTTCACAGTTTTCCTTAATTCTATATAACTGGATTGTTTAGATTTTCCGTCTTCTTCACAAAAGATGCAACATTTCCTTGTACCTTATTTCGTTTAGCTATAACATTTTGTGCAATGTGCCAATTTAAAGCTAACCTTAGTGTTATTAAAGTGCAAATTTGACTGCATGGTGGGCGCAGTGGCTGAGCGATTGACTGCTGCGCTGCGTATCCATGCTCTCTCCATATCTGCGAATCGAACCCGCGTGGGTTCGCTTCCCGAACGGAACAAATATTTGTATGGCCTACAGGTAGTTGTTTGGGGTCTCTGGATGTTTGTGTGTGTGAGTTTAAATATTTGTAAACGCACCCACGATACAGGAGAAATTCCTAGTGTGGCGCAACGTTTTAATAAAAAAAAAAGTGAAAGAAGTACATTGGTATAAGTAGTGACACTTAATGTTTTAGGAATCGGGTACGTTTGCTTTTTAATTTAAACATATTTAGTAAATGCATATTGCCACTAAGTGACATGAGAAGCTGGACCATGTATGAATTCCAGGTAATGTTAATAGTAATTTCCGATGGTTTTATTATTTATCCGTTAATTGGTGCATTTCAATTCACATGACTAAAATGAATATTTTTCGTTATTCGGAATTATCACCGAAATAATAAGTATTTAATTAGGCCGCCGTGTAATAATGGTAATCGATGTTACCAACCCACACGATGAAAGCCTCGTGAAAGCTGAGGAAGAGGATCAACTAAAATATCTTGACTTGGCACACGAGGATATCGACAAGTGGAATGTATTTATTAATTTATTAAAACTTTATGCACATGTATATGTACAAAGGCAGACTTAATGCCTTGGAATGTAGACTCGGCTATCAGTATGCCGATTGTAGTGTTAGGTGGTTGGATCAAGGGCCTGATGCAGAAGGCAGTACTCCTAGAACCGGCCTGCATTACAAGAAGTTTGTTTGTCTGTTACGTCTTCACGCCTAAATGGCCAAATCATCAATTTTGATCAATTTTAGTAATGAGATAGTTGGCACCCTGGAAACGGACATAGGTTAAAAAGGGGAGATTATTTTTTTCATCACGCGGGTTGGAATTAGCGTTAGCTCAAAGTAACTATGCCATGCGGACGAAGTCGCGAGCGGAAGCTAGTGCTACTATAAACCTAATGTTAGTTATCTCGGACCTACTTACAAATACATAACGTTTCTATCAAAAGACTGACCAGACCGTCATGAATCTTTCCTTATACTGAATCTCTTTCCAACACTATCGACAGAGGTTGACCTGCCTCTTGTTCAGCAAATCAAATATGGTGACATAGGTACAGTACTGACGGCCGTGCCACTTCACAAGTCCAATCGTATTTTGAAATTATCCAGAAAAGTCCACTACCACTAGAATCACACTTGTTCCATATTTCCATATCGATCCAGACGTTTAGGACTAGTTAGTTGACAAACACACATACAGAAGAATGAGTTTGTTTGCTAAGTCTTCACGCCTAAATCGATTTGATGAATTTTGGTTCAGAGAAAGTTGGGAACTAGGAGACGGACAAAGGCATTTTTTTTTAAAAAAAGGTGAGAAATGAGGGAGAAAGCGGGAATAAAAGGGAAAACTTAGTTTTGCTATTACAATAAATAAGGCGCAAGGGCAAAAACTACTGGTAGCAGGTACCTGCAAATCAGGAAAGGAGAACCGTGTTACCCCGAATCAAACGCGAGCGAAGCCACGGGCAAAAGCTAGTCAAATATATTGAGATAGTTATCATGTGTTTACCAAATCTAACATCATAAAGAAAGAAGAAGACAGAAGGACTTAAGAAGTTGGCAGATTCGTCTCCAAATTAAATGGTTGTTAGTTTTTCCCCATGTATTTATGTATTTATTTTATTTTGTTTGTATGTATGTATTTAAGTATTTATCGTTTTATTATATTTGTTAATGTTTTCTCGAAACACTTTCTGTTATGCAGCATGCACCTACTATGTTTTCTCTCTGCATCACCCTAAGCTAGACTGGTAGAAAATGCCCAAGGCATTAAGTCCGCCTTTGTACAGTGTTTATACATGTGCATGAAGTTTTAATAAATAAATAAAAAAATAAATATGTACCCATCTCCAAACCTCAGTATTGAGATACTAAAGTAAAATACGTGTTGAAGTTATTGAAAGACACATCTTTCAATACCTTCTCCAACACCTATTTTACCGCGATAGCCTCAAAATTGATCTCGCGAAGACATAAACCTAGTCTCAGAATGTTGGCAGCCTGCCATGTTGGTAAAAAATCGTGTTCCTGATCGAGAATCTTGGATGTCTCTATAATAGTGTGACTTGTTCGGTTATGTGATCGAAATGTAGTAGTTTGAAGACAGTACTTCTAAGTTTTAGTAGTTGAGTGAGGATGTCGTTAGTCTATGGTTTTAGTTGTGAACTTTTTCGTCAAATTGCGAAACGGAGATTTTTATTATGCGTACATTGCAGCTTGTTTTGAAACATGCTGTACTATAAGTTGATCATGGAAGGTAGGAAGTGGCTTAGTGAATATATTGACCTGCTGGATTAATTTCATAATATTATGTAAAAATATTTTTAGGTATCTGTAAGTACATCACCAACCACGCCTGTGGTCATACAGAGGTACCGTATTATTCAGTGCTGTTTGTGAAGGTCAGATGCAGTCGCTCCTCATAAAAAAAAAGTTTTTTTGAAAAAAGAACTAATTCTCAAAAAATCACTAAAAAGGTTTATTTTTTTATTTCAGCCTTTTTACTTGTATGATAGTATCTCATACAAATGCTTATTGAGTATTCGTTTTAATGCATATGGACGACATGCTAATATGAGGTATGTATATACTTATTTTTTCACAAAAAATGCTAAACATCTATATACATTAAAGAGAAAATCACAAGATGAGTCACTCATCATGAAATTTCAGAAACGAGCAAAATTTTGCAAATTAGCGGCGGGTGGTGACCATTTGGCACAATTAGCGTTTAAGTTTCTTTTTTGCATTACTTTTTTTAACGTCGGCCCACACTAGGCATTTATCCTGTATTGTTGGTGCATTACATTACATTACAAACATTTAAACTCACAAAAACAGCCAGACCCGGAACAACTACCTATCTGATATATAAAATTCTCGTGTCACAGTTTTCGTTCCCATACTCCTCTGAAACGGTTGGACTGATTTAAAAGAAATTTTGTGTACATATCGGGTAGGTCTGAGAATCGGCCAACATCTATTTTCATACCCCTAAGTGAGCAGCGGGTGTAACCGCTGGGCACAGCTAGTAATATATAATACTAGCTTTTGCTCGCGGCTTTGCTCGCGTTAAATTCGGAGTAACACTTGTCCTTTCCTGATTTGCAGGTACCTGCCCCTGCGCCTTTTTTATTGTAATAGCAAAGCTTAGTTTTCCCTTTTGTTCCCGCATTCTCCCACATTTCTCACTTTAAAAAAAAATAGTCTATGTCCGTCTCTAGGGTCCCAACTATCTCTGTATCAAAAATTCATTAAAATCGGTTTTGCCATTTAGGCGTGAAGACGTAACAAACAAACAAACTCACTTTCGCTTTTATAATATTACTAGCTTTCGCCCGCGGCTTCGCCCGCGTTAAATTTGGGGTAACACAGTTCCTCTTGCGCCTTATTGATTTGTAATAGCAATGCTAAGTTTTCCCTTCTCTTCCCTCTTTCTCCCTCACATCCCACTTTTTTCAAAAAAATATTAGCCTATGTCCGTCTCCTGGTTCCCTACTATCTCTGTACCAAAATTCATCCAAATCGGTTCAGCCATTAAAGCGTGAAGAGGTAACAAACAAACAAACAAACAAACTCACTTTCGCTTTTATAATATTATAGTAAGGATTTGTTCAGTACGCAGCGCAGCAGTCGACCGCTCAGCCACTGCGCCAACCGTGCCGTCAAATTGTTATTGTTTCCTGTATAATATTTTTAAATAAATGAATAAACCAGTAAGTTATTTAGTAAAAGAATAAAAATGTTACTAAATGAAATATTTACAGCATCAACTAGGTACATATCATTACAAAAATAAATACACATTTTTGAGCAGAAACGTGTTTCATTTATATCTAACAAATAAGCGTACATGATTATTTTCATACTCAGTAAATGAAGTACTCATAGTTTAACTAATGTAATAAATGCAAATGTTTGTTAGGATGGATATATGGATGTTTGTTACTCTTTCAAAACGGCTGAACGTATCTTGATTAAATTTGGCACAGAGGTAGATTATTAGTCTGGAATAATACATAGCATAGATCTTTTTTCAAAACCACGTGGACAAAGCCGCGGACGCCAACTAGTATCAGTTGAAATACTAAGCAAAGAAAATATGGCGATAAGATTAAAACAGCAAATAAAACGTGTTCTAAATTCTCATTGGCTAGCAAATTTTTTACCTAAATGACACTTTGCCAGCTTCGACATCGGATTATGTTTTCATGAGAACAATTTTCATCTTTATGGCTGTTAATAGGTGAAGATAAGGAGTTTTGTCTCAGAGGCCTGCCAGGACCTCTGCTTGGTGGGGTTGCGGGTTGTTTGAAAGAAGTACGGCCCCGGAACACAAAGGGCAAAAGAAGGAACATAGGTTAGGATAGGTTTTAGTCAGTACAAGTTTGACAACGCCTTCCACTCCACCTAGAGCCGGATAAGTCATTTAATATCTTCCCATCCGACCGTAGTGAGGCGGGACTAGAAACCTTTGGTCGTTGGTAGCTAGTCAGTAGCTTGGAAGTCTGACAACCGGTCTTCCCAAGGGGTATCGTATTACCCAGTACTGATTTGGTGTTGAAGACCAGATACTCGTGCAATGTAAAATATTTTTAATGAGCTTCAGCCGTTTAGACTACAAAACCACAAAATAGTGAAGAGAACAGTTTTTGTTGTTTGTATTAAAAAAATATATCTTATTAATATTTTGAATGCGAATGTTTGTGAGGATGGATGGATGGATGGATGGATGTATGAATGTATGGATGTTTGTTACTCTTTCATGTCAAAATGGCTTAACGGATCTTGATAAAATTTGACACAGGTAGATTATGTTATGCGTTATTACTTTTTTTCTATATTACGCGTGTCTGCAAATTAGGAAAGGGGAACTATGTTACCCCGAATTTAACGCGAGCGAAGCCGCCGTCAACGACTAGTACAAAAAAAGAGTTTTATTATTCTTAGTTGTGTTTTGAGTAAATCATTTACCTGCATGTACTACAGCTGTAATGGGTAGTATTCCACGCTTCTGTAGAGATGACCTTGCATTTAGCCTAATATTATCTGTAAATGTAATGGTGTACGTTATGTGAGCCTGAATTTGCAGGATGCCACAGATTCCAACATTGCGGACGTAAGTGATTATCTCCATATAACTAAGTACCTAAGTTAACTAAATACCTGGGTATATTCAGACTGAACCTCATAGGATTGTAAGCTTGATGACCTGAAGGCGTACCCTGAACCGGGGTTGCGGGTTGTTCGAAAGAGATACCGCGGCCCCGGAACGTAAAGGGCAACAGAAGGAACATGGGTGGGTTTCAGTCAGTAAGAGTCTGACATGCCCCCCGCTCCAACCAGAGCGAAGTTATTTGATGAACTAAAAAAAAGAGGCCTACCATGAAGTCTTAAAGCAGAACTTATTCAACTGAGGGAAAGAGATGGTGCTAGACACCCTGTATAGCTCTGTCTCAGTGGAATAAGTTCTGCTTTAAGACGTCATGGTAGGGTAGTTGATTATACTAGTGTGATGTGATCATTATACCCTAAACATATTAACCAACTTCTTAAAAAAAAGTGTCAAAAATCGGTGGCAAAAAAGTTGACGAAACGGAAAAGGGTAAAATTAGTTTTTACTTTTTTTAGCCTCTTCTAGAAGTTTTTTTTTCGTGTTACTTTAAGGTTAATATATTATCACATTTGCACACACGGATGAGCATTGAGCATTTAGTTGCAATTTTTGCTCTTCTTGACTATTGACGCTTTCTGAGACTGCCCCGTTGGTCTAGTGGTCGCAATCGCGACTACTGAGCGAGAGATCTTGGGATCAATTCCAAGGTTGTACAAATTATTATTAGGTTTTTCTGTTACGAATTTCTCAGTAACTGACTCGAAATCTGAATTTGAGTCCAGGTGGCGGAAAGTTGCTTTGTTTTTCAGACTTGACTGACTAGAACCCATCTATTTTCCTTCTTTTGCCATTTGTGTGCCCGCAACCCGCAACCTCGGCAGGAGCTCCAACATCTAAAATATATTTTTCTTTATCTTTTTACCTGTTCAAATAACGAAGTAAAATCACGGTTTCCTTATCTCAAAGAGAATCTTAAATACTTTATTTATTATCCTATAAAGACACGTCAAATAATATCCTCATTCACCACACAATATGGTCAAACTAGCTTCCGCCCGCGACTTCATCTGCGTGGCATAGTTACTTTGGGCTAAAAAAAAAATTCCCCCTTTTCTTCCATCTTTCTCGCCCTTTTCTTACTTCAAATATGGCTATGTCTGTCTTCAGGGTCCCAACTATCTCTGTACCATACATTAAATTGATTGTATCTGTAAATTACATTAAAAAAAAGGTTAGCCATTTAGGCGTGAATACGTAATAAATAAACAAACTAACTCACTTTCGCTTTTATAATATTAGTAATTCGACCATGTGTGCACAAGAGATTACCCTATAACTTGTAAAAAAATCTTTAAAACGCAGATAAAGTCTTGCTATATTTATGATATAATATTAAAAAGAAGTTAATGGGCGAAGCCGGCAAACGAGGCTGATAAACCCTATAAACGTCATGATGTGATAAAGACAGTTTTTATTTTTGGTCATTCCAGCAATGGCCGCGATTGATGATATATTTTCGCAAAGAGTTATAGGTTACTAACTTCCGCCCGCGGCTTCGCACACGTTAAATTCGGGGTAAGACAATTCCCATTTCTTGATTTGCAGGTACCTGCTACCTGTTATGTAGTTTTTACCCTTTCGTCTTATTAATTGTAATGGCAAAGCTAAGTTTTCTCTTTTCTTCCCTCTTTCTCCCTCAAATTTTTTTTTTTAAATAACCTACGTCCGTCTCTAGGTATAAAATTCACCAATATCGGTTAAGCCACGTAAGCGTGAAGACGTATCAAACAAACAATTAAACTTACTTTCGCTTTTATAATATTAGTAAGGAAGTAAGCACTAGCTTATACCCGCGGATTTAGCCGCATGGATTTCCGTTATTTTTCAACGGTTTCTTACTACTGGGATAAAAAGTATTACATGTGTTAATCCAGGTTAAAAACTATCAGTGTAATAAATTTCAACTAAACCTACTTTAGTAATTTTGCGTGTAAATTAAACAAACAAACTAACATCAATACATTCAGATATAATAAAAAAATATATAGTATGGTAGTCTTATAATGATCGTAGAGAGATGATTTGGTGTTCATGTGTGCGTGAGTTTTTTTTAATTAAAATGAAAAAAAAATGGATACAAATAAACTAATACAAAACATTAAAAAATAGTGGTTCCCGGTGTCTAGGTATCGGTTGTTATAGAATAAAAGTGGTTCAGTTCCATAATCCGAGAGACACCAGTAGAGATCTTGGGTGTAACATATTTAGTAAGGAATGTCAAAAATAACTTAATTATTTTGTGATGGTCTTTCGTCGAATATTCTGTGTGTAAAAACAAAAAGAGATTCCGATACCGGGAATCGAACCCGAGCCTCCTGGGTGAGAGCCAGGTATCCTAGCCACTAGACCACATCGGATGTTGCCGAGATTAACGAAAAGCATGTATTTATTAAATTTCAGAGCTTCCTTGCCTTATTTTTTTTACAAAATTAGTTAGCCAGAAGATATTGGTGTCAATTCTGTTGTGAAGACCTACTCTAAAGATAAAAATTTTGTTTATTCCTGTCAAACGAAGTTTCCTCTTCTGCAATTAAATAAAGTAATACAACCATATTAGTTATAGCTTCACTACATTAACCCTTAATTGGTCGCGTGGGGTGTCATGCACCCCAAAGCAGGTTTCCAGGCTCACAACTTTTTATACTTTGAATTTAGCGAGTTGGCCTTCTAGGTAGCTTCGTAAACACGTAAAACGTACACGATTCAGTTGCGAGCGACTCTTTGTTGTGGACGGTTGGGCTCGGAGAGCGTGTTTGGGGTGCACGACACCCCAGGTGACTGTTTGTGTGGTCTAAATTCCGAGGTAGTGAATGATAGTCAATTTCATTGTATCCATTTCAAAACATTGTAATTTGAAAAGTAATAAATGTAATAAGTGTTCCGTAATAATACTTCGACATTTTTGAGGTTATGATGTTCGAAATGCCAAAAACATGTGTGCAATGACCATATGAATATAGTCTGTCAAAATTGGGACGATAAAAACAAGGATTAGTAAAAAAAAAAATTTCATATTTAAAAAAAAGTTAATTATGTTAAAAATACGTTTAAAAGTTGATTAATATGTAAGTTCAAATGTTCTTATTAATAAAAGTCAGATTTTGCATGTATTTCGTATTTTATTTAATTTCCTAAATCTGGGGTGCCAAACACCCCTCGCGACCGTTTATGCAACTTTTTAGGCGCGCCCAATTAAGGGTTAATCATAGTTTACCCAGTTAGGAAATCAATTTTTTTATGAAAAATTAGTAGTTGTCATGCTAAATCTAATCTTTAATTGCGGCAAAATGGTGTGGGATAAAATTAGAAGTGAGTAGGTATGTAATTTGTAATATTAATCCAGTCCAGTTTAATTCGTTGGTTCATTAGAATCGGCATCAATATGTTGCAATATTACATATCAACCTACACAAAACCATTTGAACCTGATCTCTCTACTACGGTGTGCGATCCGTAGTAGAGAGATCAGGTTATAATAGTTTAGAATAGGTTGACCTGCCGTCGTGTGTACATATAACAGTTTTACAATATTGTTAATTCTAAATAGTTACAATGGCGGTCTTATCGCTGACAGCGATATCTTTTGGACAGCCTTTACATGGACTCTACGAACATATTATTATGATATACCATCATAATAATATGTTACATGTTATATGTTACTGTTACAATTGTAACAAACAGTCATACATCATAATAATATGTATGCGAGAATGTTCTCGCAAAAACTACTTATCGGATTTTGATGAATACTTCGCAGACAGATAGCCTAACTAACATTGGATAACCTGGACTAACAGTTTTCTTGGGATACATTTCCCCGTCAACACGGAAGAAGGCGAAGTCAATAACTAGTCAAATACAAAGGGGGTGTACTGCTAATACTAGTCAAGTTAATAATACCTCTAGACATTATTTTACCGGGATAAAAAGTTCCCTACGTCCTCGCCCAGGTCATGGTATACTTATGTGCACAGTGAAATCCGTTTGCTCGTGCCCACACAAAAGATGATTCTCTTTTTAGGAACCTAATTGGGTTAATAGCGTCCATTTCACGAAAATGCAAAATGAAACTAGCCTTACCCTGGCTAGGCTACGAGCTAACGTGGCGGGTAAACGAGACATATCTTGCAAAAATAAATGAAGTAAGCTATTTAGGATTTTCTACGAGCCAACGTGTAGCAACTAATTGAACTTTTTTCTTATCCTAAACTAGCTTTCGCCCGCGGCTTCGCTCGCGTTAAATTTGGTATAACACACCAAGCAGACCTGCAGTTAATGCTCTTGCGCCTGATTGGTTTGTAATAGCAACGCTAATTTTTCCCTTTTATTCCCTCGATCTCCCTCATATCCCACTTTTTTTAAATAAAAATTAACCTATGTCCGTCTCCCGGTTCCCAACTATCTCTGTACCAAAATTCATCAAAATCGGTTTAGCCATTAAAGCGTGAAGAGGTAACAAATAAACAAACAAACAAACTCACTTTCGCTTTTATAATATTATAAGTAAGGATAGGCTAGCATTCGGTTGCAACATGACAGTGATATAAGTTAAATAGTTGTATGGCCTACAGATAGTTGTTCCAGGTCTGGCTGTTTATGTGTGTAACTTTTAATGTTTTTAAACGCACCCACTATACAAAAGTAATTCCTAGTAATATATGTTTTATTTAATTGTACTATCTTGGCTATGATTTCTTGTTCTAAAATATGATTTCTGTGTTATGTTTTACTTTAGTGGAATTTAAAGGGAATGGAAAATATTATTAAACTAGCTTTTGTCCGCGGCTTCGCTCTCGTTAAATTTGGGGTAACACAGTTCCCCTTGCACCTTATTGATTTGTAATAGCAACGCTAAGTTTTCCCCTTTCTTCCCTCTTTCTCCCTCATATCCCACTTTTTTAAAATAACAATTAGCCCATGTCCGTCTCCTGGTTCACAACTATCTCTGTACTAAAATTCATCAAAATCGGTTTAGCCATTTAAGCGTGAAGAGGTAACAAACAAACTCACTTTCGCTTTTATAATATTATAAGTGAGGATGATATGTATTATTTAATCGTCCTATCTTGGCTATGAATTCTTGTTCTAAAATATGATTTCTGTGTTATGTTTTACTTTAGTGGAATTTAAAGGGAATGGAAAATATTATTAAACTAGCTTTTGTCCGCGGCTTCGCTCGCGTTAAATTTGGGGTAAAACAGTTCCCCTTGCGCCTTATCGATTTGTAATAGCAACGCTAAGTTTTCCCTTTTCTTCCCTCTTTCTCCCTCACATCCCACTTTTTTAAAATAAAACTTAGCCTCTGTCTGCTGGTTCCCAACTCTGTACCAAAAATTATCAAAATCGGTTAAGCCATTAATGCGTAAAGAGGTAACAAACAAACAAACAAACTCACTTTCGCTTTTATAATATTAGTAAGGATTAATCCTAATACAATCTATCGGGAAATGTAAAACTAACATTTTGTTTTTTTCTTTTAGTTCGTTTTGTTGACGTGGCAGTCGTGTTTTTTAATTTTTATAATTATTTATTTTTTTCTTTTTATTTTACAAGGCTGGGGTATCTCTTCCAGTGGCGAGCTTCCAGCATACCTGCGAAAGAAGAGTAGATGTAAAGAGGTAAACACAAAATTTGCGCCTTGTGAAGCGACGAAAACTGTTGCAACGTGCGTATGTCGCATGACAAAGTCGTAAGGGCTATAGTTTCATCGTCAGCGTCGTGGCAGGCCTAATTTTGATATAGCCCCATTTTAGTACCTAACACGGCTTAGCACATAAATGTATAACTATTTCATACCAAACCAAACTAGTAAAGTCCAAGGCTTAGCAGATTACCCTACTAATACTCCAAACTATAGATTATTTCGACACACTCCAGTGGATTCAGCTTGTCAAGACGATGCAATTAATCAACTGGCCAGTAAACAATACAAATAGTATACAAACACGCTATTGTGGTCTGCCCAACAGTCGTGTTTGCAAAGACCATCAATTACTTTCTTAGCGTCTATATAAAGTTATAGAATAGTGGAAAGAAACTCTTTGTTTTTTTTTTGTCCGTCCGGTGCTTACTAATAACAGGTGCTGATACCCTACTGTCGGAAACCTACATCATAAGATGTATTGTTTTGTCTGCCGAATAGAGAAATTTATTTGTTTTCCGTTCTGAAATTGCCAAAATAGAAAACTTGTGAAGAAATATAGAGAAGAATGGATGAAAAAATCATACTGCGCGGACCCCAGATAAATAGGGTTAAGGAGAGGTATATGATGATAAAGCTGCTTTTGTAAGCCTAAAGCGCAATACACATTGAGCCCGCCGGGCCGCTGACATACAATTCGGAAAATTTGGTCGGTGGCATGTCGGCGGCTTGAGATGAGAATTGTTTCTGGCAGTCAGTTCTACAGGTCGAGCGTTGCCGGGCAACTGAGCTCAGACGTACCCAAGCCGCCAACATGTCGGCGGGCAACACGCGCGGTCGCTGTTGCCGACATTATTCTTTTTATACATGCTGCCGGGTTGTGTCGCTGGGCCTTCTCGGCGGCCCGGCGGACTCAGTGTGTATTGCGCTTTACTGTCACGGACGCGTCTTTTGACGAATGCGTGCAACCTACAAATGACGATATTACGCGGACAATAGGCCTTAGTCTATAACTATGCATCATCTCACATATAAGGTGGTTCCAAAGTACACATGGCGGCGGGTCAACCTATTCTAAACTATTATAACTTGATCTCTCTACTATGAATCGCACACCGTAGTAGAGAGATCAGGTTAAAATGGTTTTGTGTAGGCTGAATTGCCGTCGTGTGTACATACATGATACAGGAGACAGTAATAGACTTATAAAAACAGCTTTATCATCATATATCTGTCCTTAACCCTATTTATTTGGGGGTCGCGCAGCATGTGTTTTTATCCATACTTCTCTTTAGCAGTGTTCTTTATTGGAGAAATTCCTTGTGTGGGGCAACGATTTAAAAAAAAAACCTATATTTGAGAAGGGGCAACTTTTAAAAAAAAAGTCAAAAAATGGCGGGCCGCAGTTAACACAGACAGACAAAGACCGCAACAATAGGGTAGTTGACACCACCTTGATATACTTTTATGAGCTGTCAAAACGCGCTTACCCATAGATTTTGTATGAGACTCGCAACCGATGACGTCACTAAGTTGTCAGGTCAATGATGCAACTATTTATTGATTTAAAAGCAACTATAAATCGAATTTTAAAGTTATTTTGGAATTTAGAATGGAGTTCTCATGTCTAGAATAAGGTGTTCTTTCAGAAAAATTGTGTTTTTAAATTATTGGTTAATGGTGTCAACTACCCAATTGGCAATCCTTGAAAGAGGCCTTCATATGAGAGGGGTAGGCACCTATTTTTTTTTTTTTTTTGTATTTGTAGATAATTATTTACTAACACTTAAAATTGTAAGCATGATTTGTTAAAATATAAAAGGTTTTTTTTTATAGCTATGCATAAGAATTGTGATTTCAATTCCAGAGCATTCGATGGCAAACTATGAAAAACTGAGCTTATAAATCCGGCTGCTTTTCTTGCAAAGTAGTCCCGTTTTCACAAACGATTTCAATTTAGAAAGTCGTATGTCAAAGGATAGACATACAACTTTCCCAATAGAAGTTGAAGCGTTTGTGAATACGGGTACTTGATCTAAAACATGCAAGCGTCAATTGTTTTCAAAGCGTTTCGTATTTCAATAACTACTATCATCAGAAGGGTTACCATGATATCTTATAACAGTTTATATTCCTGTGTGAGAAAGAGATGGTGCCAGACACCCTGTATAGCTCTGTTTCTTTCCCTCAATGGAATAAGTTCTGCTTTAAGACGTCATGGTAGGGTAGCAGGGGTTCTAAAATGGCCGCTATATCAGGATAAAAATATGAATTAAGTTAAAATTCTTAAATTGGTCACAAAAGGTTTTAGTTAATATAGTGAATAGTAACTTTGTGACCAATCTACGACTGGTAACGTAATTAATATTAATTAACTATTGTGATTCACGGCGACAACACGATTGGCGCAGTAGCTGAGCTATCGCCGCGTGACGCGGGTTCGATTCCTACACGGATCAAATATCTGTATGGCCTACAGATAGTGTAGAGAACGCACCTACGATACAGGAGAAATTCCTGGTGTGAAGCAACATTTCATTAAAAAAAAGGAGAAGATTCTGTTTAAGTGGCCATTTTTTTAGAAGAAGTAAAAGAAAAGACAAATCATTTTTGAGTTTTCAATATCAATATCACTAAAAAAATAAGTTTCGTCTCTCTGGATTCCCACAAAAATAATCAAAAACACAAATAATCAAATAATCACCACAAATAATATGCTTATAATTCCTTTTTTTCATTTTGCAGATGGAAAATCATCAAATACGTTTTACTTTCTAAAACCCACCCATATTCCTTCTGTTTCCCTGTATGATCCAGGGCCGCAGTATCTGTTTTGAACAATCCGCAATCAACCCAATTTAATCTGGATAATACTCGTACGATATCCGTTGCTAAGACTGGTTGACAAACTTTCATTTCACTGATTATCTAAACCAGGGGTCGGCAACCCACGGCCCGCGGGCCGCATGCGGCCCGCGGACGTCTTCCTTGCGGCCCGTGAATGTTTCATAAATAAGTTATAATTATTATCAAAATCAACGCATTAAAAGCGCGCCTTTTAACCCCTCTGCTGGGCAACACTTTGAAATGTGTCATACTATCTGATATGCTCAAAGCACCTTCTATGAATCCAATGATCTTGTTAAATGACATCTGATTTTGACGAGTTGAAAAAGTTTGCTAAACAGTTCATTACAATTTTTCAATTGGCAATTATAGAAAAAATTAATATGCATCTCGTCTTACAGATGAGCATTTGAGCACTATTCTACAGCCAAAATTACCACTTTCCTGGCCTTGGAGGCTATCCGGCCCCGACTACTAGGGCTCCTAAGATGCGTGCATGCTTGGAGGGGGACCAGTTTCCACTTCGTTGGAAGACGGGGAAGCTGGTCCTCATACAGATGCCGGGGCGCCCTGCGGACTCTCCGTCTCCATTCCAGCCCATCGTGCAGCTCGACGAGGTGGGCAAGCTCTTTGAAAGAGTAATTGCAAGCTGCCTCGTCGGGCACCTTGTGGGGACGGGGCCGGATCTTGCGGAGCACCAGTATGGTTTCCGCAAGGGGCGCTCGACGTTGGATGCCACCATGCGTGTGAGAGCCCTCACGACGGGGAATGCAGTGTCTAGGGGTGGGGTTGTCGTGGCAGTGTCTCTCCACATTGCAAACGCGTTCACCACCATGCCTTGCTGCTGCATCAGGGAGGCACTCCGGTACCACCGGATGCCGATCTACCTTCGTCGTGTGGACGGGGCCTTCATCTACCTCGGTCGCTCTGAAGAGTGGAACCGGCGAGAAATGTCGTGCAGTGTCCCACAGGGATCGGCCTGCTTTCCTCCTCACCGGTTACGACTGGGTGCTCCGCGCCTACCTCAGTCGTCAGCGTCAGCGTAGTTTGCTACGCTGACGACACGCTCGTCCTGGCACAGGGGGGGTCGCTCCAGGCGGCAGCCGAAACAATGACACGCGGGGTTGCGGTAGTCCCGGAGAGGATCCGGCTACTGGGTCTTGAGGTGGCATTGCACAAATCCGAGGACATGGTTTTTCATGACCGCGCGAATACGCCACCGTCGGGATCCCAGCTGATGGTATGAGAGGTTCGCATAGGCGTCGGCTCGACGATGAAGTACCTGAGAATCGTTTTTAACAACCCAGCCGGAAGATTTTCGTGGAGCATTTCCGATGTTTGGCTCCCAAACTCGAGCGGGCTGGGGCTGCTTTCAAGCGGCTCCTGGCCAATCTGAGGTGCCTAAACGCCTCGTGCCGTAGGCTCTATGCCGTAGTCGTGCGGTCCATGGCACTTTACGGGGCCCCGGTATGGGCGCCTTCTTAAGGGCGGTGTGCCACCCACTACCTGAACGCGCCCCAAAAGGTTTTAGTGTTTCACCTCAAGAGATGTCAGCAAAGCAGAGGGGCTTGCCAGGGCCGCCGACTGCCGGGGTTGGTTTTTCGAAAGAGATACCGCGGCCCCGGAACGTGAAGGGCAATAGAAGGAATATAGGGTGGGTTTTAGTCAGTACAAGTCTGACACTCCCCCCCGCTGCGCCCAGAGCGGGGGAAGTTATTTGATGATTTCCCACCCAAAAAAATAGTATTACGTGTACGAATTAAATTCCCTATGTTTTAACAATTGTCAATGGCATTTTTTTTGTTTTATGGAATATGACCAATTATTATGAGCAGCTATATTGGGCTACTTGGGTTTATGCGAGTAAAATGACTGCGGCCCGCCTTAAGTTTAATTTGTCACCTTGTGGCCCTTGCTTGCCAAGAGGTTGCCGACCGCTGATCTAAACGACTGCCAAAATCTACAAGTGATAGCTGGAACCAACAGCTTAGCGTACTTTTCGAGGTTTGGAGGAAACTTAGTAGTTAAGCAATGGCTGGTTACCCAACCACGAACCAAGTTAGGCAAGCGCGGCTTAACCTTAAGATTGACCCAAGCATGTGGTTATTATTTAACCAAGAGCTTTCACCGATATTGAAAATTTCTCCTTTATTTCTTTCTATTTTATTGAACAGGGGGAGTGTCAGACTTTTACTGACTTAACTCTACCCATGTTCCTTATTTTTTATGTTCCGGGGCCGCGGTATGTCTTTTGAACAACCCACAACCATATCTGGCACCGTTATGCCTACATATTAATAGATAATAATTAGGTTCCTCACATTACAATTAGATATAAGTACATTAGCAGTCAGCCTAATTTTAATTAGGTAATAACAATAATATTAATGAGGAGCTTATAGTATTACTAAGACAATAGATAATTTTGACACGATCTGCTCAGATTTCGTGGACAGAGGCAGGGGATATGAATAGGTAAGATTGTATTAGTATATCCGGGGTTGAGGATTGTTCGAAACAGATACCGCGGCCCTGAAACATGAAGGGCAATAGAAGGAACATGGGTGGGTTTTAGTCAGTACAAGTCTGACACCCCCGCACAGAGCGGGAGAAGTTTTTTGATGATTAGCCATTTGCAAAAAAAAATATTCGTATATTCTTAGATAGATAGATACAAAAGCAATGAAATTGGAGCACAGATAGATAGATAGAAGTCGTACAGATGTGCGACTTCGCGAGACGACTCCCGGCCACCGTAGACGCGGTAATGTGGTTAGTGAACAATGAGTAGCTCCATCCGTCTAGTGACGACGAGGTTCTTGTCCCACGCGCGCCTCAAAGAGATATCAGCAAAGCAGAGGGGCATGCCAAGGCCTCTGCTTGCAGAGGTGGCGGGTTGTTGAACAAGGATGGGTTATAGCTAGTAAATACATCCCCCCCGCTCCGCCTAGAGCAGTGAAAGTCATTTGATGATTTCCCTGCCGAGAAAAAAAAGTGCGACTTAAAATTTCTTTCACAAAAAACAAGATTCAGTGCGTACAGACAATCTTAAGATTGCTTAAAATACACTTACGTAAATACTTACGACGTAACTAGGCCCGCGTATGTGACGTCATAAGCTCATCCCCCCGAGTACTTCCATACTAAGTAACTCAGGTACCTTACCAGTTACCTGCCGTCTTCTCTGAATAAATTCCTCCCTTCATATTTTTTTATTGCCCACAGCAAAAGTAGGTACTGTAATAACATTAGATTTTATCGATGTCGAAGAAATTACCAGGATTCCTCATGTTTAATAGATATTATCGGAATGCCAGAAAACAGACGTTGAATGTGAAGTAATAACAGAATGGCTTGATGTTTTTTTTTAGAATAATTCTGGATAAGATTCTTAATATCGTCTTGTAAGAGAGAGAATGTCAAATCGCTAACGCCTGATTGAATTGTAATAGCAAACTCACACAGACGCAAAAGATGTCTCGTGTACTTATACAAGTAGACACACAGACGTAAATAATAATATTATATTTACTGGGTTTCATTACAGTTCAATGTCCTTTGAGAAATATTGATGCTATTATTTTGTCGATCCCGGGTCGATTGCTTGCGCAATTTTATATAATCAGTAGAGTTTCAGTGGCTTGTTTGAACAAACTTTAATGTTCTTCAGCGTTCAATAACGACCAGTACCTATGTTTAATATCGATTATGACATTTATCGAGTTTCATTGGTAAAATAGTAAATTGTTCATGATATTTTTGGAGGAACGCAGGCTATTTGAAACACCAACTTATATAACTCAGTAAAATGTTGGTAGACTTTTTTTTATTTTAAACTGGCTGATGACCACGGTTTAGCGCGCTTGAAATCATTGCAAAATACATGGTACCGGGATCAAAAACAGTACAATTTTTTTTTATCAAAATCCGGCCAGTAATTTTTGCGTGAAAAAGTAATAAACATCCATACATTCTCACAAGCTTTCGCCTTCGCTTCGCCTAAGATTGTTCAGAAATGTATTACCTTAAAAGAGACCATGACCTCTGAGTTAGTTTCGGCTGTTTCTTCTCAGAGTAGTCGGATACGAAACACCGGCCTCGCCTAGTTTTAAAATAAAAACGACGTGTAAAAGTGTTTGTAAAAACCTTCTTGCAAAATAAACATCATTTATTATTTACCATACTATCACGCCAGCTGCTTCATAATATCACGCCTGTTATCACGAAAGGCTTATGTAGAAGTGTACCTTATAGTACACCCACATTTTGCCGGTTATAAAATTACCGTGTGAATGGCGACGTGACTATTACTATCAACTGGGCAGAAGTCTAAATTTCCACAGAGAAATTCTAGGTGGAAAGTTCTAATGTCACTTTGCCCGGACCGGATCAAAGCCAAGATCTCACCTCATGATCAAAAGACCCGCTTGCGACCACTACACTAACGAAGCCGGGAAATCTTGCCCGGCTTTCTGTTTCCAGATCATTATAGTCTAGATCTTTTCAAAGTCTGAGTGAATCGGTTTCTGTTAAGCATGCGTTCTACACTTTAAGTCACATCCTGTCAGGGTTGCGGATTGTTCGAAAGAGATACCGTGAACCCGGAACACAAAAGACAAAAGAAGGGGCATGGGGAAGTCGAACACACTCCCGCTCCGCCCAGAGCGGGGAAAGATATTTGAAAATTTCCAATCCCTAAAAAAAATGTAGGTCGCATAATCATCAGCATCATCGCGACTTGCGGACAACGATTTGTGGCTGAACACAAGCCTATCCTTACTAATATTATAAAAGCGAAAGTGAGTTTCTTTGTTTGTTTGTTACCTCTTCACGCTTTAATGGCTACACCGATTTTGATGAATTTTGGTACAGAGATAGTTGGGAACCAGGAGACGGACATAGGCTAATTATTTAAAAAAACTTGGATATAAGGAAGCAAGAGGGAATAAAGGGAAAACTTAGCGTTGCTATAAAAAAACTTGGATATAAGGGAGCAAGAGGGAATAAAGGGAAAACTTAGCGTTGCTATAAAAAAACTTGGATATAAGGGAGCAAGAGGGAATAAAGGGAAAACTTAGCGTTGCTATAAAAAAACTTGGATATAAGGGAGCAAGAGGGAATAAAGGGAAAACTTAGCGTTGCTATAAAAAAACTTGGATATAAGGGAGCAAGAGGGAAAAAAGGGAAAACTTAGCGTTGCTATTACAAATCGATAAGGCGCAAGGGAAACCATGTTACCTAGAATTTTAACGCGAGCGAAGCCGCGGGCAAAGGCTAGTTTCCTATAAAAAAAACACTATACTTCACAATGTCTATTCTTCGCTTTTAATGTTATACACACAGTACACTTTCTTATGGAATTTCTCATTCAATCCATCTGCAATACTTCCTCAAAAATCTCCATTAAGCTCATCAATTAGTGACTGTCAAGCTCAACACACACACACACACACACACACACACACTCACACACACATGATAATCCACGAGTCTCCGAACAAAATAATGTGCTTAACTTAGACGTACCTTTTCAAACATTTTCATCTTCTCCTTACTGACATGTAATTAATTTACGAGAGAAAGATTTCTCATGATATTGGGGCCCCGGGCACGGCGAGTGAGTGGCTGGTTGGCTAAGTGCCTGTTATGGCTAAAAGTGGATTAATAATGTAAAGTGATAGGGTCTTAGTATAAGTTTGGCCCTGATGTGAGGCTTGAGAAATTGGACGGAGCTTTCATAGAGCTTTTGTCAGTCTATTTTTTCTTAGAATGAAGGTACTTCTGAAATTGTAAGGCTAGGCTTGTGAGATCGTGAAGCACTGTTATTTTGTATTTGTTTAAAAAATAATGATTAAATTACCGGTGGAACAAATATTTTTTAGGAATTTTTTAAATTAATATCGTTAATTTTCGAACAACTTCGAATAAATAGCAGACTGGGACAAATAAAAAAAGTTAATTTTCCAGTAGACGAAAAATTGACAAAAATTACAGTCAGTTATTTATATTAAATGTAGGTATCTTAGATTAATAATAGGCTATTGAAAAATTAAAGTGTTTGTAAATTGTATTAAGTTAGATACTTGCGTATTTCTCACCGAGTATTTGAATCCAAAAGTAACTAAAAATGTACGATTTTTGAGTTATCTGCATTGAGATCTAGGCGTGCGTAATGATTATTTCCTTCCTTATTATAATTTTACTAGCTGTTCTCTGCGGTTTCACCCACGCTGCTTAGCACCTGTTGGTCGTAGCGTGATGTTATATAGCCTATAGCCTTCCTCAAGAAATGGACTATCCAACACTAAAAGAATTATCCAATTCCAACCAGTAGCCCCTGAGATTAGCGCGTTCAAACAAACAAACAAACAAACTCTTCAGCTTTATAATATTAGTATAGATATATAGTATTAAGTATTATTATAATTATATTATAAGCTTCACTTTTGCTTGTGAGAACACTATGCTGATTTATTTTTTAACTTTTACTGACTTAAACCCACATATGTTCCATCTTTTGCCCTTTATGTTCCATTTCTGTACTCTTTCGAAAAACCCGCAACCGCGGAAGATAGTGACAGCTCTTGAAGTTTCTTAAATGTTATTCACCTTGAAAATGTCCAGTATCCTTACTAAAATTGTAAAAGCGAAAGTGAGTTTGTTTGTTACATCTTCACGCCTAAAGGGTAAAACCGATTTTGATTAATTTTTGTACAGAGATAGTTAGGACCCTGGAAACGGACATAGGCCTTTTTTTAAAAAAAAAAAAAGATTGAGGTATGAGGGAGAAAGAGGGAAGAAAAAATGCAAATACTACAGGTAGCAGGTACCGTTAAATCAGGGAACTGTGTTACCCCGAATTTAACGCAAGCGAAGCCGCGGGCAAAAGCTAGTGGCCTATAATCAACGCGGGGCCATACCAACGCCGCTTATTTTGTGGCCCACCCATAAACCGTGTCACGCAGCTTACATTTCCTTACACCACATTTGCCGTTAATGATGACATAATTTGAGATAAAACTGTACTTAATCTTCTAGCAATAAAGCCCACATTTCAATGGCAATACGTTTTCTTTACGTAATTGAATGTTTGTGGTACTTAAGAACTAAAATTAGGCATAAAAATGTTTGGGATTTCTTATGTATAATTTCCCGGTTTGTTAGCTGAAATATTAGGTTCAATTATGACGAAATATTACTGTTTTTATTAAGGTTTCAGACCTTTTGCCGAGAGTTGGATTGTTCACAGTAAAATAAGTCAGTGTTATTAGATTCGTTTAAGAAACTTCTTGCCTTTTAAATACAAGGATGAGAGCCAGGTATCCTAGTCACTAAACCAAGAATGTCGAATCAAGGCACGCGTACCATGTTGCGGGTTGTTCGAAAGAGATATACCGCAGCCCCGGAACGTAAAGGGCAATAGAAGGAACATGGGTGGGTTTCAGGCAGTACAAGTCTGACATGCCCCCGTTCCGCCCAGAGCGGGGGAAGTCATGGGATGATTTCACACCCGAAAAAAAAAGGCACGCGTACCATTGACGGCACGCTACACAGTATTTCGGTTAATTAAAACTGCGATTTTTCGATCGATTTTTCCCCCGGTGTGGTACCACCGCGCGCCACTTGTACAGGCGCGAGAGGACTATTGCTGCCAGATCCCACGAAGGCAATCAGAAATTTGGTAGCCCTGGATCAGCCTAGTGGCTATCACCTTTTGTGGGGCGTCAGGTAGCAGGTGGCATTTTGTGCACCATCAGCACCAAATGTTACATGAAATATGATGGCACGGTTGGCGCAGTGGCTGAACGATTGGTTGCTAACATGCGTGTTGCGGGTTCGATTCTTACTCGGAACAAAAACTTGTGCTTCGGGTCTGGCTATTTGTACACGATAAAATAATGAGAAACGTACGGGTAACGTTTTAATGAGTAATTTACATAATGCAAGTAAATTAACCTAAGAGAACAATTTAAATATAGCCAACTGGCTGGCGCCCACGGCTTCGCCCGCGTGATGATCGCTAAAAAAATAGCCTATATCTTATTCCAGACTATATAATAATCTACCTCTATGCCAAATTTCATCAAGATCCATTCTCAAAAACATTCACATTTATAAATATTAAGTAGGATGGCACTCGGGTACAGACATAACCAGCATTAAAGCGAAACGTGCTTTTCAAGGTTTGGAAGAAACCCGGTAACTAATAAGGAATGGCCAGCAGAAAGCCAGTATGTAACGGGTGGTCACACATCTACACATCAACCTAGGCAGCATAACACAAAACATTAATTAACATAGAATTGATCTTTAACCACCCATCCAAAAATACATTTACGTAAACAAATATTCAAACAAGCAATTCTACCAAATTATTAATATTATAGGCACTTAATACCTGAAACAAACAAGTAGTAAACAATTCCCAATCACACTATTTACCTAAACCGTCGCCAAGTAATATCTAGGTTTATAGGTAGACTTAGATCATTTGGAAAGCACTATAGGCTATTAGTGTCCAAACAAATATGTTTTATAACTATCTTTATGGTTTTTCGTTTTAATAATGATAATATTTTGAGGTAAAAGTCGGGGTATGGATTCTTTGAAGCAATACTAGGGAGACAAGTAAAGTTTAAAATAGTTTGTTATTTTTTTTTTGGAGGGCACGCTGCGCTTTTTTTTTTCGGTTGGGAAATCATCCAATGACTTCCCCCGCTCTGGGCGGAGCGGGGGGCATGTCAGACTGTCAGACTGTACTGACTAAGACCCACCCATGTTCCTTCTATTGCCCTTTACGTTCCGAGGCCGCGGTTTCTCTTTCGAACAACCCGCAACCCCGGCAGGCGGAGGCTCTGGCAAGCCCCTCTGTTTTGCTGAAGCCCCTCTGCTTTGCTGAACCACTCTGCCCTTTAAACTCAAACTCAAAGCATTTATTTTAATAAAATCATTACAGGCACTTTTAAATGTCAAAACATTAAAGATGCTGCTACAGTCCCAGTCATAAGACATAATAACTTGTGAAAATGCTATAGTTGCCCATACCAAAGCGTAGATCTCTATGAAGGAGAATGAGTAACATAAATGTGCATTTGATTTGATTAGGTAAGTACCCAAACATGGCCCGTAATCACCAATACTTAATCAAAGGTTAACTTAATAAAGAGAGAACATCGTTGTCTAAAAAATAGATACGGTCAAGAGAATGATTTCAAATCCCATACGAAATTTTCATCTTATTAATAACTAGGTTTTGCCAGTTCCCCTTTCCTGATTTGCAGGTACGTGCCATCTGTAGTTTTTGCCCGAGCGCCTTATTTGTTGTAATAGCAATGCTAAGTTTTCCCTTTTTTTCCCTCTTTCACCCTCATTTTTCACTCTTTTTAAAAAAAATTGCCTATGTCCGTTTTCAGAGTCCCAACTATCTCTGTACCTACCAAAATTCATCAAAATCGGTTTAGCCATCTATGCGTGAAGAGATAACAAAGAAACAAACTCACTTTCGCTTTTATAACGTTAGTAAGGATTTACCGTTTTTTCGGTGTAAATGCTCAATTATTGTAGAAATAATTTTGAATACGAAAAATTATGTCTAAGGTTCTTTAATTTTTATTGAATTATCTTTAGATTTTCAATAAGGTATTTAAATTAAGGTACATTATAATAATCAAATAAAAAACTGCGCTGATGTAGCAGATAAATGTATTACCTAAAAAAATTAATGTCGACTATGAAAGCTTCTGTAATTGAGTTTTCATTAACAAAATATATTTCTATCGTTAAATTCGTCCTATTGTTCAAATCAACCTCTGAGAAACGAAAATTTCTTCATTTGTTTTTCACCTGACCCAAAAAGAATTTCCGATACCGGGAATCGAACCCGAGCCTCCTGGGTGAGAGCCAGGTATCCTAGCCACTAGACCATATCGGATGATTGACAACTGCTCAAAATAACAAGGTATTTTAATTTGCTCCCAAAAAACTTTTTTTGCAGAAAATAACCGATTTTGTAGTTTGTTATTTAATATTTGTTTCTTGCGTAAAATCGAACTCGCGACACGCAGCTCAGCAGTCAATCGCTCAGCCATTCCAAAGCGTAGATCTCTATGGAAAAGAATGGGCAAGAAATTCCATGGACAAATTATCAACTGTTTTGTTAGTCTAGCACCAAGCGCGAATACTTAACAAGAGATAGGGTTCGAGTCTCGGGTCGGGCCAATCTTATTGGATTTATTTTTCAGGAACATGTACGGAGTTGCGCACGGTTGATGGCTATTTAGTCTCGCCCCCTATTAAATGGGACTTTGAACATAATTAGCGAAATGTGGGCACCGTATTAATAAGCAACCTCTGCATGACCCATCATTGATTACCGTCGTGATGTTTGTTATGTTATTGATTAAGAAAGTTCAATTTACTTATTAAATTCAACTAATTACTGTATTGACTAATATAATAATAAAAGTTCCTAAGAGGTGATTGGCCGCTGAAATTGTATATGTCTTTTTGCTTCGTGTCATTCACATCCGATATGGTCTAGTGGCTAGGATACCTGGCTCTCACCCAGGAGGCTCGGGTTCGATTCCCGGTATCGGAAATATTCTTTTAGAGATGACTATATTTAGAACAGTGTTATTTTTCAGTTTAATTGCCTTACATTTGTCAAGATAAAGCAAATTTCAACCCATCGTAAAGATTTTCTTTATTTGTCATTATTGTATCACAAATTCTTATTTTTATTTTTAATCGTATTTTTTTTCATAGATCGTAATTTTAAAATTTATCTTAAAAAATATAAAAGGTCATCTATATAATATATTAAAAGTAAAGAAATAAATAAAATAAATTATAATAAAAAAAATATACTAAAGAAATTAAATATGAAGAAATATGATACCTATATTTTATTTATTTGTACTAAATTTCAAAAACCTTCAAAGTTTTTTAGCCAAATTCATTTATAAAATTATCAACTACCGATTGATGTTACAGTAACCAATTATAACATAGCAAACTTAATATTCTTTATCCCATCTCACATTACTCTGTATGAAGAGGCAACATGCCCCATCTGCGTTCAAACTAAAACTTTAGCTTTAATTAACTTTACAATGATTAATCACTCCGTTAACTATTCAAAATTAACGTCGGTTAAACAAATTGCTTATGTTACAGTCTCTAGTACCGACTTTAAGACTATTTGGAAAGTTTATCTCAATCTTAGTTTAGTTTGTCAATGTCTTGAGATGGATTACGGGAGGGTTATAGTTAAATTGTGGTTTTCGATTTAGTTGGTGCCACCGGTCCTTAGGTTTTAAAAGCAGTGGGGACAAACTTAATTTAGTTTAGGGTGTTTTTTGGCGAATCGGTGGAGTTGTGTTTTGGTATATTGATGTTTCTTAGCGAACACTCAATTAAATGTAAGTAAATCTTTCATAATTATAATGTGTAACTTTTTTTTTCGGGGTGGGTATCATCAAATAACTTCCCCTGCACTGGGCGGAGCGGGGGGGAGTGTCAGACTTTTCCTAACTAAAACCCACCCATGTTCCTTCTATTACAAGAGGTAACAAACACAAACTAACTTTCCCTTTTATAATATTAGTAAGGATTGTGTTGCTGGGGAGTTTGTTCCGCCACTTCTTCTTCCCAGCTAAAAGACTAGAAAGTGCCGAAGGGTGGGCGTTGTGGGGCACTGTCTTGTGTAATGACGTTTAAAAAGTGCTGAGCAATAGCCTAGTTTGAATAGATGACTTTTGATTTTGTTCCATTGCGTTGATCTCTATGGAGAAGAATGGGCAAGAAATTCCATTGACACTCTTTTTAGTCATAATATTTTTACAAAATCATGGTTACATCATTTATGTGGAGATTATACAAATATGTGAGAGCGATGTAGCTAAGCGTAAACATTAACGTTAGGAGCGTCAAGAGTAAAAGTAGAGAAAAATAATTACAAAAAATAAGTAAACGGGCCTCTTGGTCTAGTGGTTAGTGGCCCTGACTGCTGAGCCGGAGGTGGTGGGTTCGATTCCCACCCAGGACAAACTTTGTGTGATGAGCATAATTGTTTGTTCTGGGTCTGGGTGTGATTTATCTGTAATATGTATGTATTTATAAATTATATAAGACAGTTGTCTGGTTACCATAACACAAGTTCTGCTTAGCTTGGGATCAGATAGCCGTGTGTGAGTTGTCCCAAGATATTTATTTATTTATCACAGGAGCAACTCCGTTTGGTCCGAACAGGATGTTAGTAACTGTGGTTATTGAATAAAAAAAGGAAAACGGGCAAGTACACAGCATTAAAAAAAAGAAGAATAGACAACTGTGGATCATTATCGCAGAAATAACAAAACGCAGCTTATAGCCAGTTCTCGTGGGTACCTTTACGTCAGTCCATTACAAATCGGATCAACTGAATGAACAGGGTCACCATGTAATCTGGTATTTTGAGACACTCAATGTTATGAAAACACTACCGAAAATCTGTAAACAAATTGTGTTTTATCAAATCAAATCAAATCAAAATCTTTATTTCAGACCAAGCGATCCATATAGTGTTGATATCAAATTAGCCTATGTTAGTAAATCCTTACCTTACTAATATTATAAAAGCGAAAGTGAGTTTGTTTGTTTGTAACCTCTTCACGCTTTAATGGCTAAACCGATTTTGATGAAGTTAGGTACAGAGATAGTTGGGAACCAAGAGACGGACATAGGCTAATATTTTTTTGAAAAAAGTGGGATGTGAGGGAGAAACAGGGAAGAAAAGGGAAAACTTAGCGTTGCTATTACAAATCAATAAGGCACAAGGAAAACTGTGTTACCCCGAATTTAACGCGAGCGAAGCCGCGGGCAAAAGCTAGTAATATTATAAAAGCGAAAGTGAGTTTGTTTGTTTGTAACCTCTTCACGCTTTAATGGCTAAACCGATTTTGATGAAGTTTGGTACAGAGATAGTTGTGAACAAGGAGACGGACATAGGCTAATATTTTTTTGGAAAAAGTGGGATGTGAGGCAGAAAGAGGGAAGAAAAGGGAAAACTTAGCGTTGCTATTACAAATCAATAAGGCGCAAGGGGAATTGTGTTACCCCGAATTTAACGCGGGCAAAAGCTAGTTAATAATAAAAACAAACAAAAGACATTAATTGGCTGCATGAACATGAGCACATGTCTGCCAGCCCATAGCCTGATAAATGGTCCGTCGACCTTGTCGGCCAGTGTAGCTAAATGCTGTTAGGGCTAAGTACCCCTGAATCGCCGCAACATCGATGCACATCGTTTGCGCATAATGGCATGAAAGTCATCTATACGCGTGTTCGCAAACTCGTTTAACTCGTTAAAAAAAGCATAAGGACACTCTGTTTTTTTTTTAATATTATTTAGTGTTCTTTTTTAAAAGATATGTAATAGTTGTTATGTCTGTATGCGGAAAAACATTTTTTTAACGATTATTAATTTTCCATTGTTCAGTTATTCATCATCCATATAGACAAAGAGAAAAAAAAAAGAAAAGAATATGTATTATAGACGATAATTCAAAAAAAAGAAAAAAAAAGAATATGTATTATGGACGATAAACTAACTAAGCAACATCAGTGTCGTCAAAATATTAAAATGCTTTGGCCGTATAAGGGCACTTTACCCTAAACATAAATATTTTGAATATCAACACAAAATTCCTCAAACACTGTCAACCACACATAATATTACGACATAATTTAGATAAGATATCCCAAAACCCTATTAGCTTATTATTTACGAGCTAGAACATAAATCTTAGTAATATTTAGATAAGATTAATGTGTACTATAAACTCTATGCCTAAGAGAATTAGTTTCAAGAATATTCATAAAATTCTCTTTAGCTGAATGTATTTTATAATGGAGTTAGTAGGGTAATATAAGATGTTTGGATGTTCACTATTTTTAGGGGTATGTTGCTCAAAAGAAAAAGGATTATGTGGTTTTATGAAACCACGGTAAAAGTGGAACTTTTTTCAAATTATAGACGTCCCTACTCCGGCCGACCGTCACGCGACATGCAACACACAGACGAAAACGTTTGAGACGATGCAATGTAATAAAAGTTTGACTTTAAAAACTGTAAATATCCTTATAGGATCACCTTGTTGTTCGTATGTCTGTCAAGACTCTTTATCTCGGGAACGCGAGGAGGTATCGAGTTGAAATTAAAATTGTATACTTACGCTAGCATATATTTGGTAAAAATTACCGCGACACGAGAATTTTATAGATTAAATAATCAATTCCAAAAACTATAAGCCAAAAAATAAATAAAATTTTGTAACGAACAGCAACTCAACCGTAATTATCTATACTATACTAATATTATAAAGCTGAAGAGTTTGTTTGTTGGTTTGTTTGTTTGAACGCGCTAATCTCAGGGACTACTGGTTGGAATTAGAAAATTCTTTTATTGTTGGATAGTCCATTTCTTGAGGAAGGATATAGGCTATATTACATCACGCTACGACCAACAGGTGCTGAGCAGCGCGGGTGAAACCGTGGGGAACAGCTAGTTATTAATAATAGGTATTTATATAAATATTTCAAAACTCAATTATGAACGCAAAATTTAGTAAAAAACGAGAGAGTTTTTTGTGCGTAACTTAAAGTAGCGTTATGTATACATAATATATTATACATAACTCATACTAACTTTTTTCACTAATCCTTACTAATATTATAAAAGCGAAAATGAGTTTGTTTCTTTGTTTGTTACGTCTTCACGCCTACATGACTAAACTGATTTTGATGTTTTTTGGTACAGAGATAGTTGGGATCCTGGAGACGGACGGCTAACGGATAGGCTAACTTTTGTTTAAAAAAGTAAGATATGAGGGAGAAAGAGGGAAGATAAGGGAAAACTTAGCATTGCTATTACAATAAATTAGGCGCAAGGGCAAAAACTACAAGTAGCCGGTACCTGCATATCGGGAAAGGGGAACTGTGTTACCTCAAATTTAATGCGAGGGAACTGCGGGCAAAAGCTGGTGTTAAAATATTGTAAAAAAATCTGTTGTCCTAACACTAATTTACAAAATGCCGTCTATGATACTGGTTTAATTTAGTACAGACATCAAACTTTGTTATACCTACATTATTTCTAGGATTTAAATTGTATTTTATGTGCCAATTTATTGAACTTTGATTAAATACATTCTATTCTATTTCATTTCGTTATTTGGCTCAAACCAAAAACTAAAAGTAGAACTCGTAAATACGAACGCAACTTATAAGTCAAACAATATATATTATTTAAACTAGCTTTTGCCCACGGCTTTGTTCGCGTTAAATTCGCTATAACACAATACCTGCTACCTGCAGGTTTTGCCCTAGCGCCTTATTGATTTGTTACAGCAACGCTAAGTTTTCCCTTTTCTTCTCTCTTTCTCCCTCATATCACACTTTAAAAAAATAGCCTATGTACGTTTCCTGGTTCCCAACTATCTGTGTACCAAAATTCATCAAAATCGGATTAGCCATTAAAGCGTGAAGAGGTAACAAACAAACTCACTTTCGCTTTTTAACCGACTTCAAAAAAAGGAGGAGGTTCTCAATTCGACTGTATGTTTTTTTTTTTTTTTGTGTTTGTTACCTCATAACTCAGGTCTGAGTGAACCGATTTTGATGGTTCTTTTTTTATTCAAAAGCTGGTGGTTGTCGTTTGGTCCCATAAAAAAAATATCAAGATCCGACAAGTAGTTTTTGAGTTATCTTTAATAATACGTATTAGATTGACTTCGTGTACGTTGATGATATACTGACAAATGGTCAAAAAATGGTATGTACTACTATGGTTTGGAAGGTCATCGCAGTAATTTGGTGATAGATCTTCAGTGATATACAACGGCACTCTTTAATAAATGACAGCAAATCTGCCGTGATTGCTGCAATCACATGTATAAGTATGGGTTTCGCCTGGGTAGGCAGGCGAGTGGGAGCAGGGTGACCGTATCCCCTCCCCACCCCTCACCTAGTCATTAAGAAACATAAACATCAGATCAAGTATCAGCTGTATCCCCTAGGGGATGATGCATATGATTTCTGAATTGGTTTAATACTAAAGCATAATATAGATACTTAGTATTTAATCTATAGCTTGATGTGGAACTAAAAATTGTATCTAAGACGGGACTAAAGCTAAAAATAAAAACTTTTTAACCGTGTTTGCGTATTATATCATAATACTATTACTAAAAATGTTGAAATAAAAACTTTTTAGTAAAAAAATAAAACCGACTTCTAAAAAAAACTAAAAACTGGAAAATAACTTTATTTCCGGAAGTCGGTGGCCAATAAAGTCAACGAAACCAACAAAAGCCACCGACTTCCGGACATAAAGTTATTTTCCAGTTTTTAGTTTTTTTTAGAAGTCGGTTTTATTTTTTTATAACATTAAGTAAGGATACCAACGAAAACGAGCCAGTTCGAATTTGTTTTTCAAAATAGACATATTACAGCAAATCTAAATGAACTAGTAACAGAACTCGGGTTGGATCGCCGGCAACCTGCCAGCAACGCTAATTAGCTTGAATTAATTCCGGGGCTTTTTATCTTTCGTGCCAATTGTTGGCACAGTTATATTACAACTGATGGAGTTATTGATTTTAAAGTTTTTTTATTGGTCGTTGAATTGTTGATGTATTGATTATTTGTATTTTTACACGACTGCCCCAAAAAAGGAGTGTTATGTTTTTAGGGTTCATGTATGTTTGTATGTATGTCACTAAAAGGTTTAAAATAAAAATAAATAATATAAAAAACACGACTGCGGTGTCAAAAAAAAAAAAACAAGATGTTTTTATTTTACAGATTTTACAGATTGGTCCCCCTACTGCAATGATTCACAGCCTTTTAAATCTGTAGCTGATAGAATATAATCCCTAAACGTAGAATGCTTAACTGAAATCGTTTCAAGCTGGCAAAACAAGTGAATGAGCACTTGTACCAAGAACTCGCAATTATAAACGATATTTATCGCTACCCGTACTAACTGTCGCTTAGTACACATAACGTTCTGTTTGAGTTCTTGGTACAAGTTGACATTCATTTGTTTTGCCTATATCAAGCGATTAGACAAGTCTTATGAGAAGACTGTAATATAATATTTATAATTTACTAGCTGTGCCCAGCGGTTTTACCCGCTGCTCAGTTAGGGGCATGAAAAACAGATGTTGGCCGATTCTCAGACCTACCCCATATGTAACCAAAATTTCGTTCAAATTGGTCTAGCCGTTTTGAAGGAGTATGGGAACGAAAATTGTGGCACGAGAATTTTATATATAAGATTAGATGTGCACAGTGGATTAAAAAAAATACATATATACCTATGTCGTATTGTTTTCGTCGCTTAAGAAACTGTTCCATAGTATCTTCGAAAGTATAGTGAAACATCAAAAACATTTGATTGAATTTGCAAAAAGTTTTTCCGATACCGGGAATCGAACCCGAGCCTCCTGGGTGAGAGCCAGGTATCCTAGCCACTAGACCATATCGGATATTGTAAAGGAAGCTGAAATTGGCCAACAATACATAATATAATATATGTGATCTTCAAAATATTATAAAAACAAACTTTTCGCTTGTAAAAATAATAACGTTAATTTATAAAAGTTCCAACGAACTATGAATGATTTTAATTAACATAATATCAAACAAAAACGCTATGAAAATAGAGTTTTACAAATATATACTCAAAGCGAATCAAATTGTCCAATGTTGATATAATTAAATAAATATTAACTATGGTCACATAAATTCTAAAGCACTTAATTTAAATATTAGGTTGTATATTGTATTTACCGCTGGTATACGAAGCAATTAAAAATTCATTAGAACATTTCGGAGCTTTTTAGCTGTTGAATAGCTAAAAATTGGATTTCCCGATGCCTTATATTTTATTCATATCTATTGGTTTTAGAAAAGTTCATAAATATACTAGCTTTTGCCCGCGGATTTGCTCGCGTTAAATTCGGGGTAAAACAGTTCCCCTTTCCTGATTTGCAGGTACATTCTCGTTGTAGTTTTGCCTTAGTGCCTTATTTATTGTTATAGCAAAGCGAAGTTTTTGCTTTTCTTCCCTCTTCCCGCAATTTCTCGCTTTTTTAAACAAAAGTTAGCCTTTGTCGGTCTCCAGGGTCTCAACTATCTCTGTACCAAAATTCATTAAAATCGGTTTAGCCATGTAGGCGTGAAAACGTAACAAACAAACTCACTTTCGCTTTTATAATATTAGTAAGGATTTTATGTAGCTGGTATTTATTTCGTGTGGAACATATATTTAATGTGGTAAAAAGTAAATATATGTTTTGTTGATAACTTTAGTAATAGTTTATGCACTGATGTAGTTTTTTCACTGTTTTACGCGTTGAGAAGTTGATCCCGCACTGTTTTAATTCTTTTTTTATTCTGAACGGCATCTCGCAGTTCAACCTAGGAGGTTGCCGTCTGCTTAACCGGGCGATTCCAGTGGATGCCTTATAAATTGAAGCCTCCTGTCAGGGAAAAAAACTTACATACTTAGCGACTACACGCTAAGGGCATCCCCTGTGGGGTAAGAGTCTCGGCTTAGGGCGTCGGCGTCGCTGAGGGAGGACATCAAAGGGACAGGCTGGATCATGAGAGCTATTTATGGGGACTGATTTAACCTTTAGAGCCCCATCGGCACAAAAACGTGCCAGTAAAAAAGTATTACTGTTAAGCCCCGCTGGCACAAATTTGTGCCACCAAACCCCGACCGATTTAAAACTGTATTGTAATAAAGATAATTCTTAAAATCAGATTACTCTTACGATAAGAGCCCACCCGGCGGTGCTTGACGTATAGTTGACGTAAATTTTGGCGGTCCTTGAGAGGCTAAACTTACTCCAGCAAGGGACGGGTTGGAGATCTCGCACTGTTTTGATTCTTATACTGTTTAACGTACCTATTAAATACCAGTTTTTCGAATAAAATGTACGAGAGGTCTCAGTAACACGTGTGCTTGCGACGGCGGTTGTTCGGGGGGGAGTATATTGGCATTAACTCCGCCTACGTACCGCTATAGGACATACATAAATTAAATGATCCAGGACAGTCCCACTTCTCCAAAACCCATGGTCACCTCTGCCAAATCGCTGAGTGTGCGTAATAATAGGTGCCCGATCGAAGCGGATTATCCTGCAAAAGCGTCCATGACTAATGATCAGATTTAATATTGCTTTGAGAGCGTTCCTGGGATAGTCCGTGTTACAAACTAGTCGGCACGTTACGGTACGGTTAGCTTGCCAACGAATTTATTTTGTTTAAATATTTATTTAACACTTTCGTGGACAGTATTATCTCACAGGTTGCAACTACTGAGACAATACTTTTTATCATACATTGGCCACCGGCGCGGCGTATTATTTATAATTTTTATAGGTAAATAATGTAGTGATTTTTCTTTTTAGGTTGGGCCACTCGCATCTCACCTCTCTTGAGTTTTTAGACTACTTAACCGGACTTTCCTGTGGTGACCTCAATAAATTAAGGCCCCCAGCCAGGGCTACAAAAACTGTAATGTATTGACATAAAAAAATACATAAATTATACCACAAATACATAAAGCAACTACAAATAATCAATAAAAAAATATTTTAAAAAATATTGTCTAACTTATTGTAATACAAAAAATTAAAAGTAAACACCACCACAGTAACACCTACACATAAAAATCAACAGAATTATATTAAAAAAAAAGAAAGATGTTAATATAAAAGAAAACACATTTCTATAAATAATTGAAAAATAACACCTGAATTGTCTGATGATAAATCTTCTTCACAAAAATAGCAACTATAATAATAAAACAAAGCTTCCTCTCCTCTATCCTTTTGCTGCGCCCTACAGGGTCCATAATGATCTCTTTATTATTAAAACTACCACCTTAGTACACATTATGGTATAGCAATAAATATATTGAGTATTGGCAGTACAAAAGTCGTAATTATACCTGTGGTTACAGTACAACATGCCGTTCTTTATGATGGTATGAAAAATCGGTCGTCGTGTGGCGTACTGATTTTATGCAAGTAAAAACTGATACGTCGACAGGCGTATTGTCGTATCAGTTTGAGCTATCTAGACGCCTGTGGTCGTTACTGTCCACGAAAGTGTTAAATAAAGTATTGAGGCACAACTGGTGACTGGTTACCTAATGATGCACCTCAAGTTAAAGGGGAAATATACAAGTCCGAGATAAGACCTGGCTATGGGTCGGAATACTGGGCTGTAAAAAGGTGGATGGAAAACGATTGCATGTAGTGGAGATGAGAATGTTGAGATGAATGTGTGGAGTGACAAGAATGGATAAAGTAAGAAATCAGTATCTATATTAGAGGAAGTTCGTAAATTACGCCTGTTACAGAAAAAATTAAAGGAAGTCATTTGTTTTGGTATGGACTTGTAATGAGGAGGGATGAAGGACATGTGACTAAAAGAGTGATGGATCTGAATGTTGCGAGAGGAAAGCCAAAGAAAAGATGGATGGATTGTAGAAGGAATGTTATGGAGGAGAAAGGAGTAAATGATGCCGTGACGTCTAATAGGGGAGAATGGAAGAAGAAAGCGTGTTGCGCCAACCCCAAATACAATGGGACAAGGGCAGGAAAAATATAATTTAGTCACAGCTGGTAGGTGCGCCTCGTGGTTTCACCTTCGTAGACTGGTATAAAAAGTAACCTAACTGGTTTGTATAGGTTGACAAAACTTCGTACCAGCCTGAACCTGAGAAGAAACGACCGAAACAAACCTAGAGTCCATTGTCTTCCATACCAGAATTGAGTGGGCCTATTGAGTCAGTGTAAGCATTTGACAGTACTCAGTGGCCGTATAGCTCAACTCATAACAATACGAGCTCAACGACAAGACGAATGGCACCAAAAAAGTGACTCTATTATTATTACTATACTATACTGAATGAATATTAATAACGAATATACGGTACTTTTACAGATAAAACAAAATTGGTCTGTCTGTCTGGTTGTTGTAACTTATCACCGAAACGGCTGAAGTCACAGCTGGTGTTATAAATTTACTTACTAAAGCTTCGCTTATTTATAGAAAGACGATAAGGGTTGCGTTTAAAAAATGCATTATATAATAGTAATCATTTTAAAATCATTTCACGGACGAAAGTCACGGGTGACAGCCTAAAATATAATGAAGAAGTACCTACTATATGCGATAACCACGCTTTATATCACCCTCACCTATACCTACCTTTACAATCTAGATTAATATATAATTACATTAATAATACGTTAATAGCTTTTTCATTACAGTATCATGCCATTACTTTACATATAACATTCCTAACGCCCTCAGAGAGATTCAAAGTAATTAAGTTTAATATAAAAGATAATAAATGTAATTACAATGCAAAATCTCTTTAAAGCTAATTAAATATGAGATGTAGACTAAAAATTGGTTAATTAACTTTCTGAATATTACAAACTGTGACATATTTGTGTGCCTTTAATTTTATGATGCACTAGCTGGCGCCCGTGGCTTCACCCGGGTGGTATCCAAAATCTATGTGTTATTCCAGACTATAATCTACTTCTGTGCCGAATTTCATCAAGATACGTTCAGACGTTTTGTGCATGTATCTTATGGTGTCATGTATGTTACGGTGGATTCTTCCAAACTCAATTTTTTACAAAAAAAAAAATCTCCTACTCATCAAATATGAAATCGCCAACCCATCTTGAGCAAGCGTGGTGATCCATGCCCGTGCCTTTTCTTTATAAGAAGCGGCTTTTTGTCCAACAGTGGAAGAGTTACAGGCTGGTATTAAGGCTTATTACAAAAAAAAACAAGACAAACTAAATCACGCGCAACAGCTTATTGCCAGGGTTGCGGGTTGTTCGAAAGAGATCCCGCGGTCATCAAGGGCAATAGAAGGAACATGGGTAAGTTTTAGTCAGTACAAGTCTGACACTCCCCCCCCCCGCTCTGCAAAGTTATGTGATGATTTCCCATCCGCAAAAAAAAGCAACAGATAATTCTGAAACAAAGTGATATATCAAAAAATGTAGTTTTGTTGACCGTACCTAAATAATATAGGTGCATCGACGAAATTGACTAGTGATCGCACACCACTGTGATCTGTGTTTGCAGCCATTAATGGCAGGACATGTTCAGTGCATAATAGTTACTGTTTGTAGGCACTGTACTGTGATAAGTGAGTTATTTATTTCAATTTGGAGGGTTGTTTTTGGGAATGGAATTATCAAAAAAATTAGAGGTGTCAAGGGACACCCGGATGGAACGAAGTTCCTATGGAAATGAAAATATCTGGCTTGCTTTCTATAAGAGAGAGAGAGACAGACAGACAGACAGAGAAACATGCGACGCCGCACAGCTTACAATAGCTTACTATAGCAAAAAGTGTTGACAACTTTTCGTAAGATTTTTTTCCGTCTAGCCTCCTTTGACAACGCGCGATAAGGAACTTCGTTCCAATAACTACCCCTGCTCAGTGCGGAGGGGGAAGGGGGCAAGTGTCAGACTTTTAGTAAATAAAACCGCCCATGGTCCTTTTTCTGTCCATTATGTACCCGCAATCCTGGCAGGCGGTGCCCCTTTTCTTTGCTGACATCTTTTTGAGGTGCGCGTGCAACACGAACGCGACACGGCTTGTCATTACTACACGGACGGACAGTGAGGTGGATTGCTCATCGTTCATAGGCCCGCATCTACGGTGGCCGGGAGCAGTCTCTCGGCGCCCGGGGTGTCTCCCGCGGTGGCTGGGTTGGTTTGAGGTTCTCTCCTTCAAACGTCCGGCCACCTCCTTCGCTAGCATAGTTGTTTCGCAGAAGGTGACCGCTTCCCAATATTTGGATGTCTTACAGACAAATAACTTTACACATAACATCGACTAAATAAAAATTTAGTTAATTACAAGCACAACATATTGAAAAAAACTAGTTGACATTAAAAAGTCTACAATCCAGGGACGTATTAAAAAGCAAAAAACAAAACAAAAAAAAGTCGAAAGCCAATCACTAGAGAAAAAAAGCAATTCGAAAACGTCAATAAAAGAATAAATTTAACATACCTACGTATTTCAATTATCAAAATCCAAATTTAAATTTACGTTCGTTTGATATTGGCACTTATCAACACGGTACTAAATAACATGACATAATAATAATATCATAATGTTATTTAAATACACATTTTGCCAGTTATTTTTAGGAACCATGTAATATCTAAGGTTGGCACTTGGCACCTATTACCACCCACCGGGAAAGAATTTTTAATGTAAGCTTTTTATCCACGATTACTATCGTAGTAGTAAATAATATTAGTTGAGTTAGTTTAACTTTTTCATAACAAAATAAAATAAGAAATAAAAAATTCAAGCTATTTTATCTGTTAGGGTTCGGTACCTCAAAATGAAAGAACGGAGCCCTAGGATTACTTTTTTGTCCGTATGTCTGTCAAGAGCCTTTATCTCAGAAATGCAAGGAAGTATCGAGTTGAAGTCTGTGGCCTCTCGGTTCAGTTAAAAAAATCAACCCTCCAAGCAGTAAAAAAATTGGCCGTTTATGTTGTAAGCTTGTACGGAACCCTTGGTGTGCGAGTCTGGCTCGGACTTGTCCGGTTTTTTTAAATTTAAAAACCAGAACTGTGTACTAATAAACTCCATGCGGACGTTTCTCAGATTCTAAAATTCGGAGGAAATTCTTACTAAGAATTAAAAAAAAGAAAAGAATACTAACATGTACACTACTAAGAATTTAAAAAAGGAAAGAATACTAACTAGTAATACTCATACTAGACCATGCGTTATATAATGGCGGAGAAAAACATTGGAAAAAGCAAGTAAATCTGTAGTACAGACCATATTTTAATGCAAAACCCGCCAACACAACTTACAAAAACCTATTCCACACCACGATGAGCATGAAAAATATAACATTACGCTAAAAATAAATACATCTAGAAGCTAAACTAAAAATAATGTGCTGTGAATAGATATTTACCGCCGTCCTCCTCTCCCGGTCCGGTTTGTTCTGCTTTTATCCGGTTATATCCGGCTCAATCTGGTTGGGGAATTAAAGTATAACATAGGGTACCAGTTGCTCCTCATACGGGCGTGAGCCTGGATTTAGGTGACATAGTATTGTTGGAAATTGTGGAGCTACATATTATTACTAGTTTTGCCCTGCGGTTTCACCCGCTGCTTAGTTCCTTAGTGTCTTAGCGTGATGTTAAATTGACGATTAATTTTATGAAAGAAGCCTATGTCAAATTTCAAGTAAATCCGGTCAAGGAATTGCGTTCTCCCATACATTTTGCAAGATCCCGTCTTAGTAAGCACCTTCGTCTTAAAAGAATCCCCCATGCAAAATTTGAGAATTCTTACACTTGTAGTTTCTGAGATTTCGTGATGAGTCAGTGTTTTTCTCTTTTACATAAATTATTGGTTATTTTGCACGCTTACAATATTAAAGTACTAACTTTTGCTCGCAGCTTCGCTCGCGTCCACCCCCCATTTCTAGTGAAATGGGGGATTAAAAAGAGATAAAAAGTAGCCTATATCGTTCTCCATCTTTTCAACTATCTCCACTTTTAAAATCTTTTTCGCGGTGAAAGACTAACACACAGATACACACATACACTTTCCCATCTATACTAATATTATAAAACTGAAGAGTTTGTTTGTTTGTTTGTTTGAACGCGCTAATCTCAGGGACTACTGGTTGTAAAATTCTTTTAGTGTTGGATAGTCCATTCCTTGAGGAAGGCTATAGGTTATATAACATCACGCTACAACTAATAGGTGCTGAGCAGCGTGGGTGAAACCGCAAGGAACAGCTAGTTTATAATATTACTAGCTTTTGCCCGCGGCTTCGCTCACGTTGAATTCGGGGTAACACAGTTCCCCTTTCCTGATTTACAGGTACCATTTACCTGTAGGTTTTGATCTTGCGCCTAATTAATTGTAATAGCAATGCTAAGTTTACCTGTTTCTCTTCTTTCTCCTACATTTATTCTATGTCCGTCTCCAGGGTCCCAACTATCGCTGTACCAAAATTCATCAAAATCGGTTTAACCATGTAGGCGTGAAGACGTAACAATAATGCGGTTGGCGCAGTGGTTGGGCAATTGAACTCTTTCTCCCTCATATCTCAATCATTTTTTTTTAATTAGCCTATGTCCGTCTCCAGGGTCCCAACTATCTCTGTACCAAAATTCATCCAAATCGGTTTAGCGTGAAGACGTAACAAACAAACAAACTCACTTTCGCTTTTATAATATTAGTACGGATAAGTATGGATAAATATAGATAGATTGTTCTACAAGTAACTGTCGTCGTAATATATGCAAGAAGTTCGTTTGTTTGAAGTGCCTAAACTGCATCTCAGTGGCACGGATGGTGCAGTAGCTGAGTGATTTGCTGCTGCACCATGTGACACAGGTTTAATTCCCGAACGGAATAAATATTTGCATAGTCTACTGATTGTTATTCTGGGTTCTTGTGTATGGGAGTTTAAATATTTGTAAAAGCACCCATGACACATGAAAAATTTGAGAGGTAATAGTTTTTTTTTTTTAAATCCCCTCTTGCATACCTAGCTTACTTTCATAATTTTATTAAAAGAAAGGTCAAGTCGACACAATCCTACTTCCTACTAATATTATAAATGCCAATGTTTGTGAGGATGGATTGATGTATGGATGTTTGTTACTCTTTTACGTCTAAAAGGTAGAACGGATCTTTATGAAATTTGGGACAGAGATAGATTTAGTCTGGAATAACACATAGGATACTGTTTTTTGATATCATGCGGGCAAAGCCGCTGGCGCCAGCTAGTATTAATAATTATATTTTTGGGTTGAAATAAACTAAAAAACTAATAAACTAACATTGTTTTGTTAAAATACAGAGAGATTTTACAGACATACTACGTTAATTGGTTAAAATCTATATTAAAAAAAAAAACAACTACCCACTATATACTAACCTAACGTTGCAATATTTTTCAGATTATCCTTGCATCATTAAATAATTAAATTTTCTCTTTAAAACTCAACGATGGTATTCCAAAATTGTCGAATATTCTCGACCTTCACTAATCTGTTAACTAAAAAAAGAAATCTTCGGAAAAATCGTAAACAACTGGACATTTTCCTACTTTCCGCTCTTATCCGGTTTGAACAAGTTTTATAAAAAGCTATGTAGTGAAAGGATGAAACTGTCAAGCAGAGTGCGTCCCCTAATCCCGGCTTAAAGGGACTCTGCAAGTCATCAGTTATCATGGCGACCCTTTTTTGAAATGTTAAATAAGGTTTTTATATAAAAATATATAAAGGACACAACCTTTATGCTAATGTATTTTTGGGTTTTTGAATATTAGGTAGAAGGCGGGACAAATATGCTTCATCATACAGATTACCGGGGTCTGAAAATAGGGTTATTACTGAACTCTACTTATACGAAAAACAAAACAGACTGTTTATTTTTTCGTGTAAAACCTTAGAACAACCAACTAATTACTTAAACAATCATGTCATTAGACAAAGCTCAAATTATAAATAATTATTTTAGAAGAAAGTCGTTTTTGAAATAAAAAGTACTCGTTTCATATTAATATTTTCAGAATTTCCTGATAATATGACGACACGATTGGCGCAGTGGCCGAAATATCGACTGCTGTGCTGCGTGTTGTGGGGTCGATCCCTGGGCGGAACAAATATTTGTATGGCCAACAGATAGTTGTTTCAGGTCTGGCTGTTTGTATGTGTGTATGTGAATCCTAGTGTAGGGCAACATTTTCTAAAAAAAAAAGAACAATGCGTAAGTTTTTGAACAAAACGAAATGGATGTATGGCTGTTTCTTCCTCTTTCACGCAAAAAACTTCTGAACAGATTTTAATAAAGTTTGTCATACATATAGTTTAAAACCTGGATTAACACAAAATACCAAACTTAACATGGGCAACGACGTGGGTATGATCTAGTTGTTAATAATAATGGTTAACTTAAGGAACAATATAATAAAATATAATCTGTGGCACGGTAATCGCAGTGGCTGAGCGATCGACTGTTGCGCTGTGTATCACGTGTTCGATGCCCGCACGGAACAAATATTGATATGACCTACAGTTTTTTTATTGTGTTATGTATGCCCATTATCTAGTGCTTAAGACATTCCGTGTTTCCTAGTGCTTAGACTCTTACTGAAAATGCTATCTCTTATTCTTCGCTTCTCTTTTCACCTTCATTTTTATTCTTCACAACGCTGTACCTATCTTGTGCTTTCAGTGAACTGTTTTTTCTGTAAGCTGTGATTGCTTCAACATTACAGAAAATACCTGGAATGGCGGGTAAGGTTTTCTTTTTAAAGTCATATTTTTTACCTGAAAACCACACAAAACAACGGATAGGATTGATCTATGTATATACAACATACGTTAACGAATACAACCATCATCGTATGTTACAAACGCAATCCCTTGTGACTGCACCAGATATATCCAAATATTTTCCCCGGTCATGTTTTACTGGTTCCCCGACCAATAGATCACAGAACCGCAGCCGACAACCATTATATATATCTGGAGTTAGCGCCTCTAACTGATGTTTGTTGCTGTAATACATTTTAACTGGGATATCAATTTTTTTGCACTTTTTGGGGTTCTGGACCTCAAATGGAAACTTTGAGGGATCACTTTGTTGTCCGTCTGTCTATCCTTGGCCCTTTATCTCGGGAACGCGTGGGGATATAAATTTACAATTAAAACCGCATACTTAAATTTATAGTCACTTACCCCCGAATACTGAAACGTCACTCAAAATTTAAGTCCTACTTAAATTTAACAGAGACTCAGAAGTGACGTTTGACCATACAAATTCTAAAGTTTAAGAGCTGCTCAAATGTTAAGCAGCCCTCACGTTTTGAGTGACGTTTCAGTATTCAGAGCTGTGAAAAAATCAACCATCTAAGTCTACGGAATCCAAAGATATAGCTGTTTATGTCGTAAGTTTGTACGGATACTTCGGTACGCGAGTCAGAATTGCGCCTGGCCGGTATAAATAGAAAACTTATTTATGTATTTTATCTGTGCCAGTTTTGAGTTGTTGCAGTGACTTATTTGAGATTTTTTTTTAATTTTCGAGAATTAACGGTCAGGTAGAGCACCTATCAATCTATTTTATCCTTACTAATATTATAAAAAACGAAAGTGAGTTTCTTTGTTTGTTACGTCTTCACGACTAAATGGCTAAACCGATTTTGATGAATTTTGGTAGGTACAGTGATAGTTAGGTAGGATCCTGGAGACGGACATAGGTTATTTTTTTTAGAGAAAAAGAGAAAGAAAAGGAAAAACTTAGCATTGCTATTACAATAAATAAGGCGCAAGGGCAAAAACTACAGGTAGCAGGTACCTGTAAATCGGGAAAGAGGAACTGTGTTACCTCGAATATAACGCAAGTGAAGCCGCGGGCAAAAGCTAGTAAATAATTAGTACGAACCTGTGACCATTGCTGACGCCAAGTTCAACATCACAGTAATAAGTTAGCGAAGCACTAATGAGCGTTGTTTTATTACAAGACTTTTCCTGTTAATTTCATGTCTTTATACCCCTTTTAAGACGCCCTAAAAGTTAGTAGAACAAGAAACCTCTTAAACTAATGTTGCTATCAGAGTAAACCTGTATTTTGCTACAATTTTATGGTATCACAGTACCTTCTATTTTCCAGAATATTCCTTCCAGAAGGGTTACCATGACAGTTCTTATTTCAGTGTGAGAAAGAGATGGTGCTAGACACCCTGTATAGCTCTGTCTCTCTCACTCAGTGGAATAAGTTTTGTTTTAAGACGTCATGGTAGGGTAGCTGTTGTCACATGTTACTCCTGTAAACCGGTCACGTAATTGTCATTGATCTTGAATTTCCTCGGGACGTCTTAACGAGACGTAGATTGTGTGCCTGAGATTCAGAAGCTGGGTATTCTATGCAAATGTAAAAGTGACTCAGTTATTGTGGTAACTTGGCTGGCTATCTGCCTAATTGGTTTTGTTTTGTAGTTTTGTATAGCGAGAATGTGTGACCTAAGGTGGACCATACGAGTTACCTAGTGGAAAGGACCACCTGGCAAGAGTGGAATGGAAGACCCTTAGCCCGCTGGGACGACGATGTGAAAAGATCTGTTACCGTAAACTGGTTAGACCGACAAAAATGGGCATCTTTGGAGGAGGCCTCTCAATATAAAAAAAACATGTGGGCTTTGTTGTGCGTGAACACAGTGCAGGTAACTTTTTATCTTTTGAATCAAGAGAACCGCGGCCCCGGAACATAAGGGGCAAAAAATGAAACATGGTTGTGTTTTAGTCAGTACGAGTCTGGCAGTCCCCCCCGCAACGTTCAGAGCGGGGAAAGTTATTTGATAATTACCCATCCGCAAAAAAAGAGCGCATTTCTGCATATCCTGCAACTACTGCATTTTCCAGCATTTAAATACAGTCAACGATGGAATTGTCTAACTATATTCTGGTCGCATATAATTTGACGCACAAAGAAGAAAGAGTTTGGCATGAAGATATTGGTTCTGTATCAGTGCCGATCAGTGGAAAAGTACCAAACTCCTTCAACCAACTTTGACCTTAGTGAGTTTATTACTTCTTTTATTCCCCTATGGTAATGACACCATCTTACTCAGAATTATATCGGTTGTTTATACGAATTCGGTACGCGAATAGCATACAAATTGTAGCGTTTAATTACAAATTCAAAATCTGTGGTAGTGCGAATAAGGAATGTAGGTCGAGTTGTCGCTCATTAATTAATTACAGCTGAAAATATACTGATATTAATTAAAGTTCAAAAATAAGTGTCACTTTGGATTTAAAGGAGTTCACATTCCCCATTGACTCTTATTACCTTTCTCGGCACTCGCGAAGTTTTCGTCATGCAGAACAATTGTCAATAATCATTATGCGTCGCTCAAATCGATCCACCATCGTGTCACACGGTTTGACGGGCCTGTTGGTCTAGTGGTTAGTGGCCCTGACTGCTGAGCCGGAGGTCGTGGGTTCGATTCCCACCCAGGACAAACTTTGTGTAATGAGCATGATTGTTTGTTCTGTGTCTGGGTGTTATTTATCTATAATATGTTTATATTTATAAATTACTAGCTGTGCCCCCGGCATACGTTGCAATGCAATTTTTGTATCTTTCTACCTACCCTACCTACCCCTACCTACCCCAACTACCCCTACCTACCCCTACCTACCCTACCTACCCCTACCTACCCTACTTCTCTTACCTGTATGAAAAGTATCCTATGTCCGTCTCCTGGTTCTAAGCTACCTCCTCACCAATTTTCAGCTAAATCAGTTCAGCCGTTCTTCAGTTATAAGTGGAGTAACTAACACGACTTTCTTTTATATATATACTAGCTGTGCCCCGGCATGCGTTGCAATGCAATTTTTTATCTTTCTACCTACCCTACCTACCCCTACCTACCCTACCTACCCTACCTACCCCTACCTACCCCTACCTACCCCTACCTACCCTACCTACCCCTACCTACCCTACCTACCCCTACCTACCCTACCTACCCCTACCTACCCTACCTACCCCTACCTACCCCTACCTATCCCTACCTACTCCTACCTACCCCTACCTACCCCTACCTACCCTACCTACCCTACTTCTCTTACCTGTATGAAAAGTATCCTATGTCCGTCTCCTGGTTCTAAGCTACCTCCTCACCAATTTTCAGCTAAATCGGTTCAGCCGTTCTTCAGTTATAAGTGGAGTAACTAACACGACTTTCTTTTATATATATATATATATATATATATAATATATAGAATAAGTATGTATATCAGTTGTCTGGTTACCATATGTGTTATGGCAACCAGACAGCTCTGCTTAGCTTGGGATCAGATAGCCGTGTGTGAGTTGTCCCAAGATATTAAATATTAACACACCTAGATGTATGTTGAGACAACTAAAAAAGCTAATTATTCAGAAAAAGAAAAAAAAACGCATTTTTGTTTTGATGGGAACATAGGTTGTTTAATATGGCTGTTTATTTAGAAGATCCGTTATTATAATGACAAATAAAAGAAAAAAATCATTTTTTAATTGATCAGCGATTTCTTTATTTGGTTATTCAATATGTCTTATAGTTTTTGCTCTGTAGCAGTGTAAAGAGAGTTTATAGGCAAATTGAAAAGCTTATTCACTCCGTATATTATGTGATGTTTCTCAGAACAACTTAAAATAGCCAAAATATGCGTATTACCTAGTAATAACTGGGTTGTGGAGGTTCCACAGACAGCTGCTACAGGTATTTTTAAATCAGTGCTCCACACTAGGAATCTCTCCTATATCGTAGGTGTGTTTACAAACATTTAAACTCACATACACAAACAGCCAGACCCGAAAAAAATACCTGTAGGTCGTACAAATATTTCTTCCGTGCGCAACAAATATTTGTACGACCTTTGTAGTGTGCCAATCATGCCGTCCAGCTTAATATGGTATTTTACAACAGCATAATTTCAATCTTCAGCGGAGGAGATCGAGTACGACGAGGGTTTGCATTTTTACTAAGAACATTTTTACGACTATCAACTTTTACAGCCAGAAAAATTCCTCTTTATACCAATGCTAAAAAATATTATTATGATGTGATGCAAGCTTATGAAAGATTGTAATAATTTAGCTAACCATGACGAGGGGTGCAGCATCATAAAATATGGGGGAGTTTTGTGTGCCAACCTAATCATGTGTTTACAGTCGCGGCTGCGAAAGTGATGGGGTGGTTCGTACTTTTTTATGCTTGAGGGTGATTTTATGAGAGAATATGGAAGTAGAGATTATAAAAAAAAAAAATATGGGCACGTGTTTTAGGTTACTTTTTTGAGGATCAAAATAAGTGACAAAGTTTGACTAGAGGTACCGCAGTAGTTTATATAATTGAATTTTCGCATTTATAAAATTATGTTATTAATTAGTACGGACATTGTCACTTTATAATATCAATAATTTAATTTAGTTTGAAATTTATTTATAGTCATTCAAATTAATTTAGTTCTAAGTATTATTGATTTTATTGTCAACCATCTTTATATTGATTAACCTTTAATTTAGATGCATGCAATGTTATTGTAATTGTAAATGATACGTACTATTAATACTTTTGTAAGTATTTAGTTGGTTTGCTTAAATAATTAAATCCTTGCTAATATTATAAAAGCGAAAGTGAATTCGTTTGTATGTTACATCTTCATGCCTAAATAGCTAAACAGATTTTGATGAATTTTGGTACAGAGATAGTTGGGACCCTGGGGACGGACATAGCCTAAAAAAAGTGAGAAAAAGAGAAGAAAAGGGGACAGAAAGATATTTCTTTTTTCGATTATTACGCGGATTAAACTTAGCGTTAGCCCAAAGTAACTATGCCACGCGGAAAAAGTCGCAGGCGGAAGCTAGTATTTTAAATGAAACGACTGATCTGACCTGCGCAACCCGTCGATGTCCCTCAAAAAGTCCGGGCTACAAATGTATTATCCTAAAACATTGCAAGAATAATAATGCACTTCGAAAAACACACGAAAATAATATACCATTAAAGAAAATTCGGCTACATACCGGAAATAAACCCAGATTACGTCACTAAATCATGATTTAGGTGCAAACAAAACCACTATTACTTTGAATATGACATTAATTTTATGGGGAACTAGGCAATTATCCTGGAAACTAACAGCGTTGCTATATATCCTACCTGGGTTAATATGAAACCGGGTCACACTAATAACTATAAACGTTATAATATTATTAACTAGCTTATGCCCACGGTTTTGCCCGCTTGGAGTTTGATAATTGACCCATGGGATCGTACTATTGTGATAAAAAGTATTATAATGTGTTCATTTCCAGTTTATAAACTATCTGCAGTCTTTGCGCGAAAGAGTAACAATCAAACTTCTATCCATCCATCCATCCACACCAACTTTCGTTTTAATAAGAATACTAGCAATAAAGAAAGCGACGTGGGAATGCATCGAGATGTGGTTGCAGTGGACAAAAGAAACCTTTTTTAAGAACCCTGCTCTTCTTGGTTAAAGAGGACTGGCGCAAACCTGGAGTGCTTGACACTAACACATTTGCAATGGAATTTATATTATAAAAAAAATCACCAAAAAGTGTGTATAATTTATCCAAATCAATTTTATCTGTTTTTTTGTTCGCTACGATTTACAGAAACTGCTCAACCGATTTAAAATCATTGCTACTAAAAAGCTACATTATTACTAAATAACATAGGTTGTAAAACATCATGCTACTACCCACGGGAGCGAGGCAGTAACAAAAGCAGACCGCGCAGAACAGCTAGTTAATAATAAACCTGCATTTGTCAACCAATATTTTGGCAACCGGTGTTGCGGTTTGTTCTACGTTTGCGGGTTGTCCCACTTATTCTAAAAAGATTCCGCGGCCTCGGAACATAAAGGGCAACAGAAGGAACTAGGGTGGGTTTTAGTCAGTTCAAGTCTGTACACTCTCCCCCCCCTCTCGCTCCACACAGACCGGGGGACGTTGATGATTTAAAATAAATAAATATATAAAATATATAATATAATACGAAAAAAAAAATAACCAAGCCGTCAAACTGCGTGAAACAAAAACGCGTCGCTCTGGTAGCGCAATAAAACAGAATTCTCATTTATAGTCACATATAATTTCCACAAATTATAACTGTGTGTAGGGAAAGAAAAGGGCACTTTATTTCCTTCTGGGTAGTGCCGTAAATGGTTTAAGTGTTGACATTAAATGGATGGAGGAATCAACATCACATAAACTTGTTTTTCTCCCCTATTGACTTCCCGGTGTTTAACAAGGCACTATAATCCACGTCTTGTGCTCGTTTTCACTGACGGAAATTACTAGACATTGGGAATATTTTCTTGCAAAAATTTTGATCACGAACAGTTTCGATATTGACACACGAATACTCAACTTCAACTCTTAATTAATGGCTTTTGTGGACGGGAGATACCACATTTTTTCCAATATCACTATCAATTAGGTAATAAACTATCAAACGCTGGAGAATATTTAGAAAGTAATTAAAAAATATAGAAACAATAAAAGTATTTCTTTGCAAATTTTAACTATCAATTTATGAAAGAACTAGCTTTTGTCCGCGGCTTCGCTCGCGTAAAATTCGGTAGCGCCTTATTGAGTTGTAATAGCAACGCTAACTTTTCCAGTTTCTTTCCTCTTTCTTCCTCACATCCCACTTTTTTCAAAAAAATGTTAGCCTATGTCCGTCTCCTGGTTCCCAACTATCTCTGTACCAAAATTCATCAAAATCGGTTTAGCCGTTAAAACGTGAAGAGGTAACAAACAAACTCACTTGCGCTTTTATAATATTAAGTAAGGAGTAAGGATAAGGATAGTAAGGATGACAGAAACAGAACAAACTTCAAGTAAAAAAAAAACAATATCCAAAAAGTTACAACTTAATTTTAATAATTTCAATGAATTTACATAGTTTGAAAACAAAACGAGCACACGAATGCTCTCTGACGTACGGGCGTATGATATTAGACAGAACGATTTGTTAACGAGTAGTAACAAGTATTATTGTATAACGATTTTCTTCGTCTTGTCCTGGCTCTTAAATATTCGATAGTCTGTTCTTAAATAAAATATATATGATTGGTTGAATGGTGTACTAACAAAAACACTTCTATCTAGGGTAGATCAAGGATTACATGCGTTATATAATAAAAAAATGGAACTCATGATTTGAAACAAAACAAAATAAATATTTCATAACATTGCGCCCCTGTCTACGAATAAAATTACAAATATTTTTGTCCTAATATCAATGATTTCTAAGAAAAGTTTTCCCAAAAGAAGTTAACGGTTCACCGAAAACCCTCTTCGATTTGTCAACGAACATTTTGTTAAACCAATATCTATTCATTGATTCCAAGAAATATTCGTTTGTGGCTTGGTAACTGTCATTGCTTAAATTTGAAAATTTTAGGCACGTCTGTCATTATTTACACTGACTAAAAACGGATTGAAAATAATTAAACATTAAATTATGTCAATGATCTACGTCTTCGTAGGTTATAGGCCTTTTTAACCGACGAAAAAAGGAGGTTATAATAATATTTATTTTTTTTGGATGGAAAATCATCTTGAAATCATAACTAGTCCTTCTCTAGACGGAGCGACAGGGTGTATCACATTTTTACTTTACTAAAACCCATCCATGTTCATTTTTTCGCCTTTCGTGTTCTGGGGTCAAGGTATCTCTTTCGAACAACCCCGGCAGGATCCGCAACCTGACCAAATTTTTATAAGATTTTCATCATGGTGGTATATGATGGCATTGTATGTATAACGGGCTGGTGTCCGCAACACCACGTCTGAGACGCGTATTTTTAAATGACATATGAACATTTTGGAATTGTTAGAAAGGAAATATAATCTAGTTTATTTAGATATAAGCTAGCGCCCGCGGATTCGCTTGCGTGATATCGAAACAAAGTGCCCTATGTGTTATTCCAGACTATAATCTACCTCAGTGCAAAATTTAATCAAGATCCATTCATCCGTTTTCACGTGAAATAGTGCGAATGTTTGTGACGATGTGTGGATAGCCATATAGTACATCGTCACAAACATTCGCATTTATAATATTAGTAGGAAGCAGGATTATTAAAATGGTTATAAAACGATGAGTTTTTCATCACTATATTAGTTATTTTTTTTTATTAAATTAATAAATATTATGAAAATTACTAATTACTAACTTCATTATTGTATTTTTTTTTATTTTAATACAGTAGATACTTGTAGGTTGCAAACAATAGTTGTTTTTTGGGCTACTTTTTATTTTAAAGTGAGAAAAGGGGGAGAAAGACGAGAGAGAATGTATTTTTTCGATCATCACGAGGGATAAAGTTAGCGTTAGCCCAAAGTAACTATGCCACGCTGACGAAGTGCTAGTAATTAATATTTCTTAACTAGCCAAAAAATGTGTCGGTTATAATTTATAGTAATTTTTAGCGTTCCATACCTAAAAAGGAAAAAACGGAACCCATATTGGATTATTTTGATGTCCGTCTGTCTGTCTATCAAGGCCCTTTATCTCGGGAACGCGTAAAGATATCAAGTTGAAATTAAAACCATGTAATCTCCTCTGTGGTTCTTTTGTGCTGTGAAAAAAATCAAACCTCTAAGTCTACCTATAAGTTTCTGTAATGCCCCCTACTGGACAAAGGCTTCACCCACATCAAGGACCTTTTCTCCAGTCATCTTTGAGCACAAAAATATAATTTACTAGCTGTTCTCCGCGGTTTCACCCACGCTGCTCAACACCTGTTGGTCGTGGCGTGATGTTATATAGCCTATAGCCTTCCCCAAGAAGTGGACTATCCAACACTAAAAGAATTTTCCAATTCCAACCAGTAGTCCCTGAGATTAGCGCGTTCAAACAAACAAACAAACTCTTTAGCTTTATAATATTAGTATAGATATAATTATATAATATTATATAAGTATAGATGTGGTAACTTTTTCCCGCAATTAATTTTACCTGAAGTCAGAAAATACAAGACATAGGCGTACTTTAAATTTCAAGCACGCTGTCGTTTTAGGTATTACGTATCTAAACACCAAAAGTTTTTGATAGCTGGTACTAATTGGCAAAAACCCTAGGCCGAAACAACCAATTGCGCTAGGCTCGCTACTGCGCAACAGACTAGAAAATATGGTTGTCCAATATTACGCTCCAGATTTATTTGCAGTTCGTTGGTTCTACGTATGTAACTTCATGTAATTTGTAGCGCTGATAGTTTTGGCACGATTTGAGTTACGTTTCAGCGGTCTGAAATACAGTTAATAGTAGATTATTAACCAAGGGGATAAAGCAGTGTCTTCTGTCGTGGGTGACGATTTAAATCGCGAGTGTAACGAAGGAGCCGAGGTTTACTCCCGAGCGCAGCGAGGGTGTTAAAAACTTAAATTACGAGCGAAGCGAGGGATTTAAGACGAGTCCTGAGTATAGCGAGAGATTTAAGTTTACCCAAGACTAAGACAGCTTTAAGCTAAGCTCATACGACCTCGTCGGTTTTGGTAATTTTATTTAATAATCATAACTGCATATTCATTACGTGTTCCTTTTTAAAAAAGATGCTTAATGCTTTATATACCTACAAACACAATGGTGTAAACACAGATGTAGTTCAGTATTAAGTATTCCAATTTTAAATCACATTTTCTCCCTAGGGGATGAATGAAATTCAGTACAATTTTGTTTCCCTGTTTTTGACAGATTAAAAATGACTATTGTTATGTTCGCTTTTTGGGGCATAGAATGTCACTTTTTTGACCAAGTAGTACGAAAAAAATATTTATTTTTTTAAGGTTCTGTGCCTGAAAAGGAAAAGGGAACACTTTTTGCTGTGGAAAACTACCCTCTAAGTTCACGCAGTCAAAAGATATGGCTGTTTATATTGCAAGCTTGTACGGAACCTTCGGTGAGAGAGTTTGACTCGCTCTTGGCCGGTTTTTTTCCTGGCCATCTGGTCCATTCTTGGGCAAAGGGATGCCTTTGCCCCTCCTGGGCAGTTTGATTCATATCATCATATGAATAAAACTGAGATCTTCTTAAGTAGCTTTTCAATTTTCTCTAAAGATCAGATAATAGTCGACTTGCTTAAATAAAATACATCAAATCAAACATCACGATGAAAAGAAAGTAGAAGAACATAAAAATAGGTATACGTTTCTAAATTCAATACAACAACTAATTGGAAATAGTGACGGAAATTGGATTTTGTGTGTCAAACAGTATTTTGTGTCGCGTTCCAAGCTCCAAAAATGTTATACGGAAATTCAATGCGGAATCTAAAATCTGATTTCTAACGCTTTTATAGCTTTTGGAGTTCCGTATGGACGATGTTAGAACCGAACGCAAACGTGAAATCGTATTGAGGTTTATTATGCTACTGCAAGTTCTGAAATATGGGTTGTATTTGGGATTTTGAACCTTAGTAAATGATGTTTAGCGCTGGTTTCGAAGCGCGTGGGTACTAATCATAACAGTCTATAATATTCTACCCTACTGCTTGTTCAATGCATCTTCGATTGAAGAGAAATTACTCTTCAATTAATAGAAGATTAATAATCACACAATTCCGTACTTTGCCATCGTACGGAACACTTATAAAGCCTTTTCGTTCATGGTTATTGTATGTTTTTAAACTATAAACTGTGATGATAAAAAAAAACAATCTCGTGTTTTGGGAATTGAATCGTGTTCGGATTCGTTAGATAGATTAATGATTTATTTGATGCAACAACAACAACAAAAAGACACAATGCAGGAATAAACGCACAACATATAAAAGTCAGAAAAAAAATAGATTAGAAAAAAAACTTCAGAGGTGTCAAGGGCCACCCGGATGGAACGAAGTTCCTATAGAAATGAAAATATCTGGCTTGCTTTCTATAAGAGAGAGAGAGAGACAGACAGACATACAGAGAAACATGCGACGCCGCACAACTTACAATAGCAAAAAGTTCCGTGACAACTTTTCGTAAGAATTTTTTCCGTCTAGCCCCCTTTCACAATGCGCGATAAGGAACTTCGTTCCAAAAAAAAGTAAGATAGAAGTTAGATTGACTCATAGATAGACATTTAGACACATCACATACATTTATAACGGTCGCTCACTACTGCAAGGGTTGTGTCTCAAGATTGCACCAAATATAGGAGTCCATCTCAGCTTAATGTACAATAGTCAATGTACAGTGTTAGGTTTGAGTAATTATATTCTGTGTTATTAGTTTTGATGAAACGAGATAGTTTTACTGCTGTCCGTAAAGTACACGCTCAAGCAACACATAGGTAAGGATGCATTGATGTCAACTTGATTGACATCAATGTATTTTGTTATGACTTGGTTGTGTTCTCATTAAATCTTTTTGTGTACGCAAGAAATTATTAAACCTAATTGTTTACTGGTTACGATAGCGTGACATTACTGTAACTGGAAGATTAGAATAAAGTAATTTAACTAAGCTTTTTTTTTTTTTTTCGGGTGGGTAATTATCCAATGACATCCCCCGCTATGGGTGGAGCGGGGGGTCATGTCAGACTTGTACTGACTAAAACCCACCCATGTTCCTTCTATTGCCCTTTACGTTCCGAGGCTGCGGTATCTCTTTCGAACAACCCGCAACCCCGGCAGGCGGAGGCTCTGGCAAGCCCCTCTGCTTTGCTGACTCTCTTTAAGGCGCGCGTGAACGCGTCGTCAATCGACGGACGGACGGTGAACTACCCATTGCTCACCGCCCACAGGCCCGCATCTACGGTGGCCGGGAGTCGTCTCGTGGCGCCCGACACCATGGGCGTCTCCCGCGGCGGCTGAGTTGGGCAGAGGTTCTCTCCCTCAAACGCCCGACCACCTCCTTTGCTAGCATTACTGCTTCGCAGAAGGTGGTGACCGCTTCCCATTCCCTCTCGCTACGGACCATGGCCTGAACCAGGGCCGGACGCGAGAGATCGCCGCCGCCGATCACCTCTACGAGGGCACGGCGGTGCTCCGCCCAAGCTAGGCAGATCGCCACTGTGTGCTCCACCGTGTCCTCCGGGCGATCGTCACAATGGTGACACCTGGGCGCTTCCTCCCGCCCGATGATATGCAGGAACCTCCCGAAACTTCCGTGTCCGGTGAGGACCTGCGTTAGGCGGTAGGTGAGGACGCAATAACGCCTCTCCAGCCACTCCTCAAAGAGGGGACTTACCGCCACTATTGTGGCGTGCCCTGCACGGGGTTGTGACAGTCGCTCTCTCCATGCCACCATGAGATCGCACCGGAGGTCTGCCCGCCGAGCGACAACTTGCCGCGGCAGCGGGTTTTCCCCCCGGTGTAGTGCCTCCGCGCGCCACTCAAACAGGCGCGCGAGGACTATCGCCTCCAGATCCCACGGTGGCAGTCCGGCAAGGACCCAGTAGCCGGATCCTCTCTACGAATATCGCAACCCCGCATGTCATGATGTCGGCCGCCAGGCGGCGGCCCCCCTGAGCTAGAACGAGCGTGTTGTCAGCGTAACAAACTACGCCGACGCCGCTGGGGAGGTCGGCGCGCAGCACCCAGTCGTAACCGATGGACCTGTGGGACACCTCACGACATCTCTCGCAGGTTCCAATCTCTAGAGCGACCGGGGTAGATGACGGCCCTGTCCGTCAGATATGCCCCGACCACACGACAAAGGTAGGTCGGCATCCGGTGGTATCGGAGTGCCTCCCTGGTGCAGCTCCAAGGTATGGTGTTGAACGCGTTGGCGATGTCGAGGAACACCGCCACGATAATCCCACCCCTGGAGTGTCCAGGGGTGGGGTTGTTGTGACGGTGTTCCTCGCCGCCCCCGTCGTGAGGGCTCTCACGCGCATGATGGCGTCCACCGTCAACCGCCCCATGCGGAAACCATACTGGTGTTCCACAAAATCCGGACGAGGCGGTTTGCTAACTAAGCTCACATTGTCATTCGAACTAAATATGGCGCGTTAGTGTTCCACGCGCGCCTCAAAAAGATCTCAGCAAAGCAGAGGGGCCTGTCAGGGCCTGACCGGGTAGCGGGTTGTTTGAAAGAGATACCGTAGCCCCGGAACATAAAGGGCTATAAAAGGATATACAGTCTTGTCGTACTAAGCGCTTTTCCTCAACATTTATTGTGCGCACGGCCAAGGTGTGGAACTCTCTACCGGCTTCTGTGTTCCCTACCACATACGACCCGTCTGCCTTCAAAACAAGAGTCAATAGGCATCTTCTGGGCTCGCTCGCTCCATCGTAGACCTCATCTGTCGCTTACCATCAGGCGAGATCGAGGTCAAGAGTGAGTTCATTATCAATAAAAAAAAATAAAAAAAAGGAACATGGTACGCACCATGTTCCTTTTTTTTTTTTTAGTCAATACAAGTCTGACACTCTCCGCTCCACCCAAAGCGGGAGAAGTTATTTGATGAATTCCCATCCGCAAAAGAAAAAAAAGCGTGGATAAAATAAAAGCGTGTTATAAACAAATAAGAGAGTATCGATTCTGATTTCCAATATCGAGAACTTTGTATTTCGATGTTAGGAACTCAATCTACGAGCTTGACATCAAATCTTTATGAGTAGATATCTCTTATTCTACCAATAAATAAAATAATTCTTCTCAGAAACTTAATATCCATTTATTTCTGTAATTTCCACGGCCATCCGTTCAGAAATAGGTAAGCTTGCATGGGTGACTGACTGCCAAAGAGTCTTACTACCGATGTTGTTAAGAAATATTGTATTGTGTGGGCTCGATTTGATCTGTGTTTAAAAATATCATAAGTTTTTTTAAGGTAACGGTAGACTAATCCTTACTAATATTATAAAAGCGAAAATGAGTTTCCTTGTTTGTTACGTCTTCACGCCTAAATGGCCAAATCGTTATTGATGAATTTTGTTACAGAGACAGTTGGGACCCTGGACAGGGACAAAGCCAAAATGGGGGAGAAGAAGTGAGGAAAGGGGGAGAAAGAGGGAAGAAATGCTATCGTATCGCATCAACGACTATTGACCAATTTACCTACCTAGCTTGGACCTGTCCTTAGATTAACACTTTCTGATTTAAATACTAACTCAAATCTAGTTTTTCTTTTTAGCTAGACCTGACTGAATATGTCTTAGCTTCATAACTAGACTTGAATTGATTGATTATACTAGACGTAACTTGAATTGATTCATTGATTAGATTAGACTATACGTTTTTGGGACTTGTATATATTTTTGTTAGTTTGTTACTCAAAATGATTACAGATATTACATTTGTTTAATTTCAATTAAAAATAAATGATTTTTTTAACTATCAGCTAGTAAGGTTAGCCTCTTTTTAAACATACTTAGACTTGGAACATATGTTCAACGCTCGATAAACGTATAATAAATAATAATAAATAAATATCTTGGGACAACTCACACACGGCTATCTCATCCCAAGCTAAGCAGAGCTTGTGTTGTGGTAACCAGAAAACTGATATACATACTTATATAATTTATAAATACATACATATTATAGATAAATCACACCCATATATACCCGTATATTTATAATATTGATGAGGAAGAATTAAAAAGAAAAAAAACTGGACAAGTGCGATTTGAACTCGCGTACCGAGGGTTCCCCACTAACTTGCAATATAAACGGATATCTTTTGACTGCGTAGATTTAGAGGGTTGATTTTTTACAGCTCCTGGAACAACATACTTAAAACATAGTTTTAATTACATCTCGATACCTCCACGCGTTTCCGTGATAATAATCTGTGGATTGTACCTCTCGCTCTCTCGCTCTGTGGCTAGGCTAACAACCTTAATAAATTATCGACGTTAATTAAAGTAATCCTTCTTATATTCCTGCTTTTTGCCACCACGGAGGGGTTGTTGTACATTCGTCACAAAGTAAATTAGTCACAAAAAAGTATTTTATTTTTATACTTTTTTCTATTTCTTGTGAAGATTCTTTTTTACCAACTCGTTGTTAATGAAAAGACATTGGTGGCCTTATAGATTCTTAGAGACTTGTTAACTACTTATCTTATTTTACGTTTTGTAAAGTAAGCAATGACTTATTGTCGGGCCTACGCTTATACATAAGTACTAACGCTGTAACAATAACATTGTAAAACCAAATGATTTTAAAAGAGAGTTTTTTTTAACCATGGAGTTTCTTGCCGGTACTTCTCCATAAGAAACGATCAACGCGAACCGTGCAACTTTTCTCGATGTTTAAGATAAATAAATTTTGATTAGGATTTTGAATAGCATCGCCTCGTATAACATGAGACTTTAAAGAAAACTGTCGAATAAGGTACAACTCAAATAACCCTCCAGGAATTACAGGCTTGATGTTATGTGTGTTCTTATCCTACTAATATTATAAATGCGAATGTTTGTGAGTATGGATGTAGGTATGTATGGATGTTTGTTACTCTTTCACGTAAAATCAACTGAACGGACCTTGACGAATTTGGCACAGAGGTATATTTTAGTCTGGAATAACACATAGGATACTTTTTATGCCCCGTTCCAATAAACAAAAAACCGGCCAAGAGCGTGTCGGGACACGCTCAGTGTAGGGTTCCGTAGTTTCCCGTCCGTTACAATAAGTGTTCCCAGTTATGAGGCCAACCGAACAATTCGGTAATACCCGATCCAATGTAATAAGTACCTACAGCGCCATCTCTCCAGGAATTGGGTTACTAATTAATACAAAGACGTGCAATTTTGGTGGTAATTTTGGATTGCGAGAACCGATTTCAATAATTCTTTTTTGTTTGAAAAAAGATACGTTCAGGATAATAAAATATGTAAACAAAGTTACAAAAAAAGCTTGCATATACGATTATACTACAAACTTAGTCCAGAAATTATTTTGAACAACTTTTTGTCTGTTTTGTACAAAAACTGTTGTGTCAATCAAGTTCAAAATAATTTTCATAGAAAGTCCTTATAAAGTTCTACTTTTCAGATTTTTTTCATATTTTTTAGACTTATGGTTCAAAAGTTAGAGGGGGGGGGACACATTGTTTTTTACTTCTGGGGCGATTATTTCCGAAATTATTGACATTATCAAAAAATGAGGTTAGTAAACCCCTATTCATTTTTAAATACCTTTCCAACAATATATCACACGTTAGGGTTGAAATTAAAAAAAAAAATCACTTCCCACTTTACATTTAGAGTGGCTACCCTAATAAAACATTTTTTTCAAATTTTTATTTTACCACTTTGTTGGCGTGATTGATATACATATTGGTACCAAATTTCAGCTTTCTAATGCTAACGGTCACAGAGATTAAGCGAGGACGGACGGACGGACGGACGGACGGACGGACGGACGGACGGACGGACAGACAGACATGGCGAAACTATAAGGGTTCCTAGTTGACTACGGAACCCTAAAAACGACTCGTTTTGCTTACGGATAGTTGTGTTTTGACATAAGTTCTATGAGACTTATGTCAAAATTTAACTATCCGTAAGCAAAACGAGTCGTTTTTGTTTATTGGAACGGGGCATTAATCAACTTCTTAATACTTCCTAACCAGCTATTTGATAAAATTTACAAGCTAGTTGTTAAGTGAAACTAGATTCGATTCTAAAGTCTAGTAAAGCAGCAAGCCGTGATATTCTTACTAAAAACGGATAACAAATGAAGTGGGGAGCACTCGAACAGGCGAGGGAGTTAAAACACAATGTTAGGAACCAGCGACATTTACATAAGGCATCCCGAGACGTAAAGGTGCTTCGTGATTCGCGTACAGAACAGATACCTGATGAAATTTTGAATCAGATTCCGGTTTGATGGTTCAGTTCATTTTTGGATAGTTTGTAGGTGGGTTGGTAAAGTAGAGGGGATTATGTCTGGATTGATCGGGTTTTCGACTACTGTTTTCGTTAATCAGTCAGCTATAGTGGTTGTATCAAGTAAAAACGGACACTTTAAAGGATCCTTTTAGGATCAATCTTTTGGCCGTCTGTCTGTCTGTCAACGCCCAATAGAGTATTGACATTAAAGGTTTCGTTCATAAACTAACACACCGGACTCAACACTTTCCACCAGTTCTTCATAAAAACTCAATAAGAGCAACGAGGCAGTTTTAACCGTAAACCTGTAATTATTATAAATAGCATCTCCAGCCTCTGGGCGGAGCGGGAGGGAGTGTCAGTGTCATTCTTTTCTACACACTGCGTCTACATCTCTTTTTATTTGCTCTGCTTTATCAGGTATGCTAGATTTTTTTTTTACAGAAATAAGCATTGCCTTTGTACATATTCTTGTTCCTGTCTTTTTTCCTATTCAGTGTGTACATAAATCGTGAAATAAATAGTTGGTCCCAGTTTGGCTGTTAGTGTATGTTTGTAATGTTTGTAAACTCACCACGATACAGGAGAAAATCCAAAACTATGATTAGTTTAAAAAAACTTTGCTCCCCACTACGATTTTGAAAAATTGTAAGAAAAATACTTTTGTGTGCTGCAGACTGGAAGCTGACCCCAGCTAATATTCTATGCTGATGATAATGAATTCTGAAGATAATTATTATTTCAAGTTAGTTTTCTACTAAGGGATGGGAAGGCCTTGCCGGGGTTGCGGGTTATTCGAAGAGATACCCACGGCCCCGGTACACAGAAGGCTGTGAAGGAACATGAATGGGTTAGTTATGGATTAGTTTGTCTGACACGCTCCCCCACTCCGCCCAGAGCGGTGAAAATTATTTGATGACATCCCAAACGAAAAAAAAGATGTCGGATGATTTTGATGGAAGCGAAACCTGCCTCACTTTGACGGCACGGTTGGCGCAGTGGCTGAGTGATTGACTATTGCGCTGCGTGTCGCGGGTTCGATACTCGCACGAAACAAATATTTGTATGACCTACTGGTAGTTGTTTCGGGTCTGGTTGTTTGTGTATGTGAATTTAAATGTTTGTAAACGCACCCACGATATAGGAGAAATTCCTAGTGTGGGACAACGTTTTTTTAAAAAAGAAATAAAATAGAAAAAATACTTCCGCCAAATACCATGAACATCTTTATAAAGTACTAGCTGTGCCCAGCGGTTTCACCCGCTGCTCACTAAGGGGTATGAAAAATAGATGTTGGCCGATTCTCAGACCTACCCGATATGTACACATCGTTTAAATCGGTCCAGCCGTTTCGGAGGAGTATGGGAACGAAAACTGTGACATTGTGAATTTTATATATTAGAAGATTAAACTCACGTTATTTGCTCTCTATTAATAGATACATATCTCCATTATCTTTACGAAAAATCTCAAATTAATCTACAATACTCAGATAGAAAGACACGTCGATTCCTGAAGGCGACATAAATCATGATTATTCAAACGTAATGCTAGAATCGAATCAATCATAATACTGAAGAGATAAATGATCGATCCATTGTATCTGTGTTCGTGTTCAGTCTGCGAGTTTATAGCCGAATAGCCGTGAGTCTGTGGTAAAGGGGTGATCAGACGTACCATAACTAAGACCACAAATCTATTCCAATCGTAGACTTGCTGAATGGGCGTCATAACAAAAAGTGTTCAACAAAATTTGTTGGTGATCTTGCTCCTTTTGTGATGATTTTGCTTTGATTTAAATCGTCCATTTGTATCTATGTACGCCGGAACCGGAACATAAACGACAAAAGAAGAAACATGTCTCATAAACGTCTTACACTCTCCCCCGCTCTGCCCAGACCGGGGGAAGTTATTTAATGACTTGCAATCCGCAAAAAAGGGGTTGTATTTTGGCATCGTGTTAGGCTCCACAATTTCAATGACAACTCAATATTTTTACCATTCAATCCATCAATTTTCGAACAAAAATTACGAACAAATGATTTTAATGACGCTTATTTGTTGGTTTAATTTTACGAGTATACCAACTTCTCTACAATACTTTGCTACTATAGTGTGGTATCTGTATAACCCGTCTAAACACCCCCTAAGGAACCATTTAACCATGGGAACTGCACTGTTGTATAGTCCTTTGTCAGCAATACAGTGGCCGTTTGAGCTAGTGAATTATGTAGTTGTGTATGTAAACATAAGCAGAGTTATGTGACTTGATCGTGCAGTTCTGTGTCTATGGCACATGAGACGGTATCATTTGAATAGCTAAGGTACTGTTGGGCACTGTTGTTTAGTCTTGTTACAGGCTAACGATACTATAGGGGTTTGGTAAGTAAACGTGATGTCAATTCGGACGATTTTTCAATGGCAAATAGCGTTTTGTTGCTTTTTTGTGAAGTTTTATAGTCATACTAGCTTTTGCCCGCGGCTTCACTGGCGTTAAATTCGGGGTAACACAGTTCCCCTTGCGCCTTATTGATTTGTAATAACAACGCTGAGTTTTCCCTTTTCTTCCTTCTTTCTCCCTCACATCCCACTTTAAAAAAAAAACCAACTGTCTGAACTATCTCTGTACCAAAATTCATCAAAATTGGTTTAGCCATTAAAGCGTGAAGAGGTAACAAACAAACAAACTCACTTTCGCTTTTATAATATTAGTAAGGATAAGGATAGCTGGAACTATGTAATTAAATATTAGACGTTTTTTCAATCACTTCCTAGTTTTTGCTCGAGCTAAAATTGTGCATAATAGTCCTACTAACTGAAGAGGCCTACCTTAGCAGATTTTATTTTTCCTTGTTATTTTGTTGCTCGTCGTAATTTGCGACTAATAAATGTTTTTTTCTTTTTTTCTTTCTTTAGATTAGATATCTGCGCAGGAGATTAAATTATATTGCACAAGTGTGTGCGAAGGCACAGGTGCTATCTCTGTTCCCTCATTCTCACTCTCTCTTAGTTCGATGGGACGGTAATCAGACACAACCAAAGAGAGATCAGGCGCAGGACCAACAGCTTAACGTGCTTTCGGAGGCACTTTCTTACCACCTTACTTTGCATACATAGTATCAGTTTGGATGGCAATGCATGGTGAACTAAGGGACGTCAATCTCCGTTTGCCGGTTGTTTGAAAAAGATACCGCGGCCCCGGAACGCAAAGGGCAATAGAAGGAACATGGGTGGGTTTTAGTCAAAATCTGACACTCCCCCCAATGATGATTTTCCACCCAAAAAAAAAGCGGACGTCAATCTAACCCAATATCCGCCATACTGGGTTAGATTAACGTTCGCTTTTTTTCCCCTTAAATGACAGATCAGTTAGTTTTGATACATTCCCAAAAAAAATGTATTTCGGTAGTTAATGCTTATGTTAAAAGTGTGTGTGTCAGCTCCGACGCACGACTGGAGTTTACTCCTTAAGTACGAGTATCTAACCATACGCAAAAAGAGTTTATTCAACTGAAAAAAGATTAATATCATATGAAAGGGTAAATTCACAAATTAATGTAAAAAATAGCAATATACTATAAATACATCGACACTGATAGAAACAAACAAGCCCAATAACATATAGTATATAGGTATAAATAGTCGCCTATACAGCATACCATATGTTCGTTTTAATACACTCATAGCCAAATTAAAAAGTTGCGCACTAAAGGTGCGCACCAAAAACGTGACACATTTTCGTTACTTTAGTAGGTTTTACCCCTCGGATTTTTCTCATACCGGGCGCCTTATATATGAAAATCGATTCTTAGAAGTAAACTCCAATAAACACCAAAAAAATACCCATAGAAGGATTCATTTCACGCAGCCTTTGAATGTAGCTAGTCTAAGTATTATTATAAGCTGATAACCTGTTGAGTTAGTTCAAAATTATTGATCATACGTCACTATTTGGTAGTCTATTTTTACAGTGATCAATTTTAATACAGTTTTTAGTATTTAATATCCTGCGTTATAAATTTATTAAAGTTCTCCGTTAATCTATAAGCAGATTAAAACTATTTGTAGTTTTGATTGGATGGAGCTTAAACATGGGGCTTAAACATAACTGGCAATACTGATTTCAATATCTGTGTAACTTGTTTCATACAGTTATTTTTTCATTTTTTTCTATTTTTTTTTTGTATGGATAGATTCTCTTTTACCGAATCTTTGTGAATGTGTGGACATTATTGGCTTTGTAGATTAGACGCTTGTTAACTTCTTATCTTATTTTACGTTTTGTAAAGCATTGTCTTATTGTCGGGCCTACACTGTCCTCTTATACTTAAATACTAACGCTGTACCAACAACACTGTAAAACCAAATAATTTTAAAAGAGTAACCATGGAGTTTCTTGTCTTTGGATTCTCCATAGGAAATGACCAACCGTGCACCTTTTCTCGACGTTTCATAAGTGCCCATGTAGGCTTATCTAACTTTTATTATACAGTGAAACCTTGTTAAGTGGGACCTGGGTAAGTGAGAAACCTCCATAACTGGACCTCATGCTGAGGTCCCGACAGCTTGGCCCTGAATCACCTCTGTTAGTGGAGACCCGGGGTTAGTGGAATACCTCTTTTAGTGAGACTAATTCTCTCGTCCCTTCAAGTCTCACTTATCCAGGTTTCACTGTATAATATAAAAAAATATCTCAGAATTAGTTGCTAAGCGTTAATCTCGAAAACAGGTGAACCGATTTCGCTAGTTTTTGTTGTGTTGGTTAATGTCAAAAAAAGGTTCTAATGAAAAAAGTAGGGTAGATAAAAGGTTGGTACAGAGAGAGCTGGGATCCTGGAGACGGATATTGGCTAAAAAAAAGTGAAAAATGGGGGAGAAAGAGGGAAGAAAAAAGGAGACAGATTTTTTTTGATCATCACTCGGGCGTAAGCGTTGGTCCAAAGTAAGTATGCCACGCGGACGAAATCGCGGGTGGAAGATAGTTTTTTTTTTATTGATTTGACTGGTAAATTTGAATTGGATTTACTACAATGGTACAGGAGTACTGAACCTTTTAAAAATAACAGGTGTTAGAGACTAAATATTTTGATGATTAACTTCAATACAAATTTAAACTATCATCAGATACCTGAAATTAGTATCCATTTCAAAATTAGAGACTACATTTAGCGCAAAACCTTCAGCTGATTTTGTGAATTATTTAGTAGTGTTTCAAAATAGCGAATTCAGTTAACCGCATATCAATGGCCTACCATATTATTATTAATTGGATCCGACAGTCGTTAGTTGCAAATATTGGTTGTATTTCAGTTCAAAGTGGACATCATTATAACGTGAAAAGACGGCGTTTGGGAAACGGCCATTTTTTAAACATTGAGGCGAATGTGTTTCTCCTACCTATAACGCTGATTGGGTGCATTTACAGACATATAAACTTATATAAACAATCAAACCCGGAACAATTAACAAAGAAACTAAAAAGGCCATATAAATATTTGTTCCGTGCGGAAAATGGAAATCGAACCCGTGACGCAGCGCAGAAGTCGATCGCGCAGCTTCTGCGCCTATCTTGCTGTGAAAGATAACGAACGAATCTTCGATCGATCGCATTTTTTTTAACTATTTTTTGGGTTTTTACCCAATTGAAAGATCACGACACGATACAGTGAGTTTTGTGTGTCGAGAGCAAAATCGAGTTGTGAGTGACTGTGTTAGTAAATAAATATTATCGATGCTGTATGATTTTATAGTCAACTAGCTTTCGCCGGCGGCTTCGCCCGCGTTAAATTTGGGGTAACACAGTTTCCCCTTGCGCCTTATTGATTTGTAATAGCAACGCTAAGCTTTCCCTTTTCTTCACTCTTTCTCCCTAACATGCCACTTAAAAAAAAAATTGCCTATGTCCGTCTCCTGGTTTCCAACTATCTCTGTACCAAAATTTATCAAAATCGGTTTAGCCATTAAAGCGTGAAGAGGTAACAAACAAACAAACTCACTTTCGGTTTTATAATATTATTATAGTAAGGATAGTAAGGATAAGGATGACCAAATTTTAAAACTTGCAACACTTTTACACAAACATAATATCGTGATATCAAACCACTAACAAGGCCCTTTCGCAAAACCTCCGTGGTTGGTTTATTTTTAATTATACAGCGAAGAAATATTATTGTGATAGAAATAGAGGTGTTTAAAATGCAAGAGGGGTTAATATTCTGATGAGCCATGCCGGAAGGTAAAATGTATTGCATTTTAATTAAGTTTATTAACTTTTCCGCGTGTAGGTTATTAGTTTATACTAGTGGTAACTAAGGGTCTAGTCAAGTGCAAATAATAATTGCTTATAAAACGCATTTGATATTACAGAAAAAGTAAAAAAAAACATGTTTTCTGACTAATAAAAATTATCATTGATTGCGTTAACAAAGTTTCGTGTTTGTTCTTTTAACTGGTTGGGGAGTTCTCTTGTGAGGAGGTAATTACGGATCACAGAATCATGGGGGGAGTGTCAGACTTTTACCGACTAAAACCCGCCCATATTCCTTCTTTTGCTTTCTTCGTTCTGGGGCCGCGGTATCTCTTACAAGCCAATAGCCATCCTGACTGCAGGATCAAGTCATGTTTGACATCAAAAAGGTACCTATGCAAAAGTCCAGCTCAAACATTTGGAAAAACTAGTTTGAATTTAGTTGCTGATTTAACAATATTAAAATAATGTAATGCAATTGATATTCTTGTTTCTTCTTTTATATAGATTGCTAAATTACTAGTTGTGTAAGAAAAATACAACATTTCACTGGCAATTTCTTTTTCAGAACTACTTATTTATTTGTGTTGCTTCGTTTGTTATGCCAAAACTTAATATAACAATATTTTTGTTTTAGTTAAACATGTACCTAAGTAATGCCGCAGTATTCTTATTTTAAGTTACGCTTACTGCTTCAGAATTTGCAAAAGAAGGTTGCAAACCTTTAATTAAGTATTTTTTTGTAAGTAAATTTGTATTTATTTTCAGAAAATAAATATCTGTAACCGTAATTATGTGGACAGATTTTTTTTTTGTTTGAGTTTTAGTAACAACGAGTAATCAACATCAAATGAAAATATTTTTATTTGTTGAACATAAGTGGGTTAGGTACAGATGTTGTTATTATTAATGAACGCTATGTCTAGCCGTGATCGCTGTACAAACACGCTGATTATAACAAATTAGGTATTTCACAGTATAAAATTCAGAAATAATAATAGAAAATCCTCGACGACGGTCGTCGAGGACAGTCAGGACATCAGTTCAGACTTGTACTGACTAAAACCCACCCCACCCAATGTTCTCTTCTATTGCCCTTTACGGTGAGCTACCTATTGCTCACCGTCCACAGGCCCGAACATACTTGTGTTAAGCCGTTCTTTTGACTGCGTAAACTTAGAGGGTTGGAATTTTTCACAAATCTGAAGGACCGACCTTTTATTTTTTAGAGAAACGTTGCCCCACACTAGTAATTTCTCCTGTATCGTGGCTGCGTTTACTAAGATTTAAGCTCATATATACAAACAGCGAGACCCGAAAAAACTTGCTGTAGTTATACAAATATTTTTTCCGTGCGATTGAACCCGCGACACTCGACTCAGCTGTCGATCGCTCAGCCACTGCGCCAACCTCGACTGTATGGTTTCAATTACAATTCAATAATTCCACGCGTCCCCGAGATAAAGGGTCTTGACAGACAGACGGAGAACAAAGTGATCCTATAGAGCTTAAGCGTTTTCCTATTGAGGTAAAGAACCGTAAAAATACCCCTAAAATGATGTTCATGTTCAACTTACAAATACAGTGGAAATTGTAGAGAAACCGAAAAAGTAGTTTATTCGTTTTAGAGCGTAAAACCTGACGTTCCAACTAGGTCAGTGGCGGGTAATTTTATTGTTCTACATAAAGCTATAATATCTAAGCATTCAACTTGGTGCAAAGTGGTGCAAATTGCAACATCGTTGTACATACCAGATGTTTTTAATTATTTTAATGAGAACTAGTCATCTTTATTGTATCCTAGTTGCAAATGAATGCGATTGTTTTTAACAGTTTAATGAAGAATGAATTTATAACATTACTAGCTTTTTGCCCGCGGCTTCGCAATTCGGTAGCGCCTTATTGATTTGTAATAGCAACGCTAAGTTTTCCCTTTTCTTCCCTCTTTCTCCCTCAAATCCCATTTATTTTTTAAATAGCCTTTGTCCGTCTCCTGGTTCCTAACTATCTCTGTACCAAAATTAATCAAAATCGGTGTAGCCATTAAAGCATGAAGAGGTAACAAACAAACTCACTTTCGCTTTTATAATATTAGTAAGGATTAAGTGTGTTTGTGTGTTTTTTGTGGCATTGTAGCTCTCAAACTGCGTATCTTAACTTCACAACCTAGTTACTCGATAAAAATAAACCTACCATCATGGCATTTTTAAGGAAAATGGCTGTAAAAGTGAAACAAATATAAAATTATGCGACTGCTGAGCGCTGCGTACCGTGCGTGGGTTTGGTAACAAATAGAATTATGTTTGGTCTACAGTCAATTGTTCTGGGTAAGACTGTTTGTGAATGTAAGTTAAAAAGCACCCACAGTTAAGAGGCCCGGAGGATAAGCGCCTCGCCTCTCATAGATGAGGTTGTGAGTTCGAACCCGATCAATAATCTTTTTTTTTATCCCTAAAATCATGTATTTTTTAAAGTTTATTTAAGACATTCGGTGAAGAGAGATTGTGAGAGACCTAGACTTAGTTATAATTAATAAAAGTCTGAAATCGCCAAACCGTCGTGAGCAGACGTGGTAATCAATGCTCGTGCTTTCTCTGTATGAGAAGAGGGCTTTTCTCAATGTTACAGTTATAAGCTAGTATAGTTATTATTATAAACGACCATACAAGGGAGATTATTACAAAATATAGTTGTTCGCGGCCTTCTTTTACAGAAATAATGCCTGTAGTAGAAGACTCCACTCCTCCCTATTTTGTATAGCATAAGAAGAGAATATGCTTAGAGAAGTGTGTGTGTGTATGTGCGAATCTATACTATATACTATAATATACTATTATACTATATCTAATATTATAAAGCTGAAGAGTTTGTTTGTTTGTTTGAACGCGCTAATCTCAGGGACTACTGGTTGGAATTTGATAATTCTTTTAGGGTTGGATAGTCCATTTCTTGAGGAAGGCTATAGGCTATATAACATCACGCTACGGCCAACAGGTGCTGAGCAGCGTAGGTGAAACCGCGGAGAACAGCTAGTATACATATATGTAGGTGTGTAAGTCTGGGAGTGTATATGTGAATCATTCCATGTTATAGCAATGCTTCTGTGACCTCATACGTAAGTGGTTTTATCAACTTAACTAGTGTTTCTTTACAACATAAACCCACGATACAAGAAGAATAATATCTAGAGTGTCACAAAAAAATATACCATTTCTTTTTATAATATCTACAACACTTTTCAACTGGGTCTCTAATATCAGTCTGTACGGTACATTTATAACGTTTCTATCTTGCATTATCACCAATAAAATGACTGAAATAAGGTCCATTTTACTGAAATAAACTGTCGACGAACACGATCTAAACACGTAGTCATTCGGACCCGATCGCCGTCACAGACGGTTACGACAAAAACTTGCCAATAACTTGGTAATACTGGCAAACTTGTCCCATTAGGCACACAAACGGGATTGATCCGGCTGTGTGACGGTCATCCGGTTATTTTGCCGACCATCCGGATATGAAAACTTTAGTAACAAGCAAGATGGTCTAGTTTAACAGGGATCGTTAAATCGTAGTGTTGGGATTTCTGTGAAGTTTTAAAATGGTTTCCGTGATGACGTTTCTGTTCAAAGAGTTGAGAACATATTCCAAGCTATAAGTAGAGGAATGAATTAAACATTGAATTAGTTAAAATTAACCAAAAATGGATCAAAAATAAATTATATTATTCTGTTTATTATATAGTCATTTTTTTACTTTTTTTTTGTATTTTTACACAATTCTGATTACAAATAAAACAACATTTTAAAAGTACATATTTATATTATAAAAATAATTGTATTATTACATAAGAGAGAAAGTTTAATTTTACTGTTCACAAGAATGATGAAAAACGATTGCAAGGCTACATGGAATCGTTTTCCATCCATCCACACACACACGCACACATACACTTTATACATTCTCATACGTATATTATGTGTATAAAGGGAGTTCGAAAGTTGCCCTCTTTACAGAAAAAAATGAAAGGGAGTCATTTGTCTTGGTATGGACATTTAATGAGAAGGGACGAAACGCATGTTATGTGACACTGTTGATATTAATGTTTTATTCCTTTAAGTATTTATATATGTTGTCTTGACCTCCGTACGTTTCACTTACGGTTAATATTTATGTCCAAGCTGTCTTTACTTCCGTACTTTTTACTTACGGGTTTATATAGTACAATATAGATACTAATATTATACATATACCTTACTTTTGAATCACTTTGTTTATTGCTGTAAACTGCATTAAAGTCCTATGAAGAATTTAAAAGATCTAAGCGAACAAACAGCGGAAGCACAAAATTGTATACTATGTAAAGATCTGTGAAAACTTCATACAAATTTATTTTGTAGTTTTTGAGTGAAAGAGTAACAAACATCCTCACAAATTCTCGCATTTATAATATTACTAACTTACGCCCGCAACTTCGTCCGTGTGATGATCGAAAAAAAATATCTTTCTCCCCGTTTTTTTTTTAAATTAGCTTCTATCCGTCTCCAGGGTCTATCTTTGCACTAAAATTTATCAAAATCGGTTTGACCATATAGGCGTGAAGACGTAACAAACAAACAAACTTACTTTCGCTTTTGTAATATTAGTAAGGATTCACCGGTTGACTAAACCTTAAGAAATATTACATCAACTTTACCTACAAAACAACATATAACATAATAATATTTTTATTCAAAAGACATTTTTAAATAAGCTATATAAATACTAAAAGTTCAATATCTAAAAAAAAAATAGTTAAAACCGGATTTCTTTAACGCTTTTTGTTAGGTTAGTAGGTCGTTGTACCAATTATAATAATAATTTATAATACCAAACAGAAATAACACAATAGGAAATCCCTTTTATGGTTTTGGAAGCCTACCTTATCCTATTCTGAATAAAAATACCTTAATTTCTGTACGTCTATACAAAATCGATTAACCAGAGAAAAACATGACGCCTATAATAACCCTCGGCAGGATTGGCAGAAGTGTGGTCGTGTTTAAATATCTAGTAATATTTGACGGCACGGTTGCCGCAAAGGCTAAGCAGACAGCTGCACTGCGCCTCGCGAGTTCGATCCCCGCACGGAACAATTTTTGGAACGAAGTTCCTTATCGCGCTTTGTGAAAGGGGGCTAGACGGAATTTTTTTTTACGAAAAGTTGTGACGACACTTTTTGCTATAGTAAGCTATTGTAAGCTGTGCGGCGTCACATGTTTCTCTGTCTGTCTGTCTGTCTCTCTCTCTCTTATAGAAAGCAATTAAGCCAGATATTTTCATTTCTATAGGAACTTCGTTCCATCCGGGTGTCCTTTGACACCTCTAAATTTTTTTTGGTATGAAGTACAAGTAGTTGTTACAGATCTGGGTAGAACTGTTTGTATATGTGAACTTAAATGTTTGTAAACGGACCCACGATGCAGGAGAAATTCCTAGATGTCTCACCAAACGCGCTAAAATTGAAACTATTTGGTTGCTATTGAATTTCTTTTTATGAAAATAACCCAAATACACTTTGTCTCGATCTGGGAGTTGAATGTAGAACCACATAGTAGTCGCGCTTTTGTTTTGTGGTGGGTAATCATCAAATAACTTATCCCGGTCTGGGCGGAGCGGGGGGGAGTGTCAGACTTTTACTGACTAAAACCCGCCCTTGTTTCTTTTATTGCCCTTTACGTTCTGGGGCCGCGGTATCTCTTCCGAACAACCCACAACCCTGGCAGGGTAGTTGTCGCGGTAGTGAACACTAACTCAACAAGATAGTCAACACAACAGAAAACTAAACTCGTAATGTCAAAATGATCTAAATTCGTTAGCACATCCCTAGTGGTTTAGGGGCCGTTGACCACCGTAGGCGGCAAGGTTACAACACTAAAACTATAATTACTCGACTTTATGACTATTTATTGGAAACTTTGTTTATGCTGACACCATGTCTATTGAATTATAAATGGTGTGAAGAATAAGGATGTTTTAAATCAAGTATATTGACTTGGCTCGGGAGGTTATCGACATGTGTGATGTGGAGTCAGTGATCATTGTGCCGATAGTTGTATCTGCCAATGGTTTAATTACCAAGAGCCTTGACCAACAGCTGAAGGGGCTCTCGTTAGGCGGCTAGATCAAGGGTTTGTGATACATAAAGCTTTCTGGAGCCCTGACTGCCAGTAGCTTGGCCTGCCCTGTCCCCAAAAACAGTGGGCTACTATCCTTACTAATATTATAAAAGCGAAAGTGAGTTTGTTTGTTTGCTTGTTACCTCTTCACGCTTTAATGGCTGAACCGATTTTTATGAATTTTGGTACAGCGATAGTTGGGAACCAGGAGACGGACATAGGCTAACATTTATTTTTTAAAACATGGGATGTGAGGGAGACAGAGGGAAAACTTAGCGTTACTATTATAAATCAATAAGGCGCAAGGAGAACTGTGTTACCCCGAATTTAACGCGGGCGAAACCGCGGGCAAAAGCTAGTCATAAATAAAATACAAAATAATTCATCATGTGTTATAGGTTTATAAACCTTCCAAACAATTTTTTTTTCTAATTTAAAACGTTGCCCCACACTAGGGATTTCTCCTGTAATTTAGGTGCGTTTACAAACATTTAAACTCACATACACAAACAGCGAGACCCAGAACAACTACCTGTCGACCATAAAAATATTTGTTCCGTGTGGGGATCGAACCCGTGACACGCAGCGCAGCAGTCGATTACTCAACCACTGCGCCAACCGTGTTGTCAATTACCTTAAATCAGTTTCATGAGAAAAACAATTATTGCGAAGGTGGTTTTAGACTAATACCATCACGCTACGATACTAAGGATCTAAGTAGCGAGTGAAACTGCTGGGCACTACTACAGTACGGCCAACGAGAAGCGATACCAAATGTAAACAAAACCCATGCTAAAACCCCATCTAAAATGGCCGCCCGAATGTTGGCGAACCCGTCTTAACGTTGTCATGTTTTTGCCGGGAGAACGAGACATTACGACAAAGGCACAAGATGGAAAGAGCTAAATATTAGATTGTCAACGCCACAGTTGTTCTTTAGGTTAATGACCTTTCGTATGCTTCTCGTTGGCCGTACTGTAGTTAGATAATAAGCGGGAACAATATTTATTTACCTTATTAAGGGCACGTGTAACGATTCGCTCTGATTCTGAGCATTGCTATTCGATATTCAGCCTTATTGCTTTCAATACTTATTTAGGTTCTACCTAAAATAATACCTACAGGATAAAGTCGAGTTAAGATCAGCCTAGTCATTATTTTTTCCATTTAGCTGATTTACAGGGATGTGACATATTGTTTTTCTTGCGCTATAAATATAAGGTCAGATTAAATTACCTAGCGAAACTAGACAGATTATGATAAGTATAAATATAAAAAACCCGACTTCGGAAAAAGTGAACCAAACTACATACCAAATTAAACTTCTTCTATTTTACATTACAATTACTTTTGAACGTCAGATCATAAACGCACATAAAGGTTGATCCACACATTGCGAGCATGCGCTCCGCACGGTGCACAACGCATGCCTCGGCTTGAGGCGTGCGTGTTGACAAATTATACCAACATATGCTCGGGTCGAGCCATCGCGTGCGAAGCAAATGCTCGAGGCAAGTAGGCGCGCAGACTTGGCAAGGCATGCGCCGTGTGGCGGCCGGCTCATTGCGAGCTTCTTTTCAATAATTGAATTAATAATTATAAAAGCAGTCTTGACTGCTGCTGTGTGGGTTGGATCGGCCCGAGCATGCGCTGCGCGCTGTTTGGCCCGAGCAAACGCAGTTTCATTTTCGCAGTCGATTCGTGCGTTGATATTGTACGCGGCGCACGCCTCGAACGTGCATGCGCGTCTACGTCCACACCTAACGTAATGCTCGCACTGAGGCATTTTGGTCTTGAAGCATTTGCCGACAATTACGTTGGCTCGCCCACGCGCGTGCGGAGCGCATGCCTCGCCACGAATATACAAGTCCACACTTGACGAGGCATGCGTTGTGCGCCGTGCGAAGCGCATGCCTCGCAATGTGTGGATCCACCTAAAAACGTTCGTGCCCTACCCGCTGAAAAACTCATTTTACCCACATACTTGTCACATATTTGTGACGTTGGCGTCTAGAGGATGCGCTAGCTTGCCACGTACCTATATGCGACAAAAGTTTTAGAAAGTATTTTAACGAATATTTGCCTTAATATAATATAACGATAATTATATACCGATACAACACTTTTAGGCGACTATTACTGCTGGTATTTCGCCTAACCTAATACAATATAGAAAGGCTTCATAAATTTATAGGGGTCCAATAGGGATCGCAATTAAAGTGATTAGACCGCTCTACAACCCGGCATGAATAATTCAATAATTGCTCGATAATTCGATTTGTCGATAATAAAAGTACATGGAGTTTGATGGTGGAACATCACTATTTAGGGGGTATTAATGGGTTAAGCTGTGATTAATATTTAATGGAGAAATCTAAATTACTTCAATAAGTTTGTATTTTTGACGGCCGCAACCTATTTTTCAATACACTTCCTCGAAAACTGGCTCTTATTGCCCTACGATTAGGTTCAACATGGAATGTATATTTTTCTCATTTAGCACAACAAGGTCTTTCAATTTTTCTGTATGCAAGCAAGGAGGTGCTTGTTCCGGGATTACGGGGCAATAGAAGGAACATGGGTAGATTTTAGTCAGTAAAAGTCTGACACTCCTCCCCGCGTCGAGGGGGGGGGGGGGGAAGTTATTTGATGATTTCACATCCAAAAAAAAAAAGGAGGTGCTTGTCTTAAGCAAGCACCTCCTTTTTTTTACCTCCTTGCTTCAGACCTTTATATTTATTTTAATAAAAAAAAAGTGTTTATCAATAGAGTATCACAGATAGACAAAGGCTATTTTTTTAACCACTCTGCACGACAGGATTTTGACACATGACACATCAGCTGAATCGGTGGGGTGACGCGAATTGTCATGAAAATCAAGAATTTTCATCAATTTACAGCATTCAATTATGTTATTAAAAATAAGTCACAGCAGCTGTTTCATACGATAAATTTGAGATTTATATTTCCAAAAACCTCCTATGGTCGATAAAACAGCGTCGATCTATTGTAAAATGTGTGTAAAATACATATTACTACACCCTTCCAAAAATTAGGTACTTTAAAAACGCTGGAGATAATGCACATACATAAGATAACCATTTGATAATAAAATCGGAAATCCTAAATGAAAACAGTGACATTCCATCTGCATTCTTATTTTTGCCATTTTACATTTAAATTAATAAAAAAACACGATACAAATCTCGACAAAAAATACTACAAAATGTGTTGCAATATGACATTTCTTAGTGCTGACCGTAAAACTAAGTTTCATCATTACGATTAAAAAGTTGCATTCAACCTAATCGATAATCGTAATAGAGTAAACTTTCAAAAAGTTTTGGGACCATTGAGGAATTACCTATGGAGATGGCATATTACTCTAGTATATATATTGTAGTTGTACAAATATCTATGATATCGATTAGAAAAGAGAGACAACAGCATTTTGTCTCGTGCTTTTTTGTTATGGTTTAATTATTTTGTTTGCTTTTTTGTTATGGTTTAATTATTTTGTTATATATTTTGTTATAAATATTTGGTAGGCACATTTGCTGTGAAACGGTTTTGCGGTAACCAATTTTGTAGGTCATGCTAATAAGGAGACCTTTGCGTGGCACTAAGCGATTTAGCCTATTAAAAATAGACCGGCCAAATGCGAGTCGGACTCACGCACCAAGGGTTCCGTACAAACTGACGACATAAACGGTCATATCTTTTCTCTACGTAGACTTAGAGGGTTGTTTTTTTCACAGCTTCAAGGGACCACAGATTTGAAATTTGGGTTGTGTTATTTATTATGAGGTACGGAACCCTAAAAAGTATTTTTAAATAGTGTATCTCTATTTTTTGGAATTCAAGGGCTTCTTTAGGAATTTAAAAGAGGCTTTCCCATAAACTTCTCAGGAACTGAAGCGCCACTTGGATGGGAAATCATCAAATATCCGCTCCTGTTAAACTTTTAACAAAAAGTCGTTGTCGTCTCGCGGCGCCCGATCCCTGTAGCGTCTCCCGCGGTGGCTGGCTTGGTTTGAGGTTCTCTCCTTCAAACATCACCATTTCCTCCAGGACAGAGCGGTGCTCCGCTCAAAAGAGCAGACTTGCTGTGTACTCCAACGTGTCCTCCGGGCGATAGTCACATTGGTGACACCTGGGTGTTTCTTCCCGCCCGATGATGTGCAGGAACGTCCCGAAACCTTCGTGCCTGGTGAGGATCTGCGTCAGGTGGTAGGTGAGGATGCCGTGGCGCCTCACTTTCCCCGCTCTGGGCGGAGCGGGGGGGAGTGTCAGACCCGCAACCCCAGTAGGGTCCTGCCGGGATTGCGGGTTGTTCGAAAGAGATACCGTAGCCCTGAGTAAAAGAAGGAACATCGATCGGTGGACATTAGTCAGTAAAAGTCTGACACTCCCCCGCTTCGCCTGGAGCGGGGGAAGTTATTTGATGATTTCCCACCTAAAAAAAAAACTCCGGTACACGACATCAAGAAAACTCCAGGTACAAAATGAACCTATTTTGAACCTGGAGTTTTCTTGATGTCGTGTACCGGGGTTTTTTTTTCCATCTCAATTGTGGTCTCCCTCTAGGCCATTTTTACCCCAAGGCTTCCACTCCAAGAACACTTTGGCCTACGAGCCATGATTTAGGAAAGAATGAAAACGCTTTCCAAATAACTAATCCAACCACTCTACAAACAATTTTGTCGAACAAATATAATAATTTATCTTGGCTGTTTTTTTTTACTGTGCCTACCAAAATCATAATAAGGTCGTTTCATATTCAACCTTATTTATTTCTATTTGCAATGCACATTCAAATAGTAGGTACAAAACCAAATTATTAATAAAATAGCAAATAAACATTTTCATATAAATTCGAACAGCGAGCGCATTCCTTATTTGAATTTTTATCTGAAAATAAAATTGGCGCGAATTTAGCCATAGATCTGATTCTACTGTTTGTTGTTGAGTCGGTTTTAGTGGCGTAAAAAATATTATTATCAATATTTATAGTATTTTACACGTATTACAAAATTATTCTTATTTTCATCTATCAATTTCTGATATTCCTTATTTTAATTATTCGAGTTGATTGATTTCCAAGAAAATAATCGATTGAAATAATCGCATTTACACATCACAAAATAAAAAAAAAAAGAAATGGACGTCATTTTCGAAAGTGAATTTAGCAGTGGTTATGAATATTACGTGTTAATGGTCCTATTATTGCAAATTATGATAAGATCTGGGCATGTTCATGTTATTTATAATATTTGCAATGATATTTCTCTCATTTGTTATAGAATCTATTCGCGTCCGTGTGATATAATGTGGAATGAAAAATGTAAACAAGCACGATTGGCGCGATACTTCGACTCTAGATTTCAAAATGTATCATTACCACTGCTAATATAAGTTCAATTACGAATGATTTCTTCACGTAATAAAAAGACACGTTAATCATGCCCAATAATATGGAGTTTAAATGTCCGAAAACCTACTTTTTTATGATTTTTAGCGTCGACCTACACTGCCATCAAAATGGCGATGATCGTAATTTACACATTTGGATTTTATAAGACTTAATTATGAAACTTACTCAATAATTAAAGAACTTCTAATGACGTTTACATATGAGATTTTTAATCTACTATCTTAATGAATGCACACCCATATTATTTTTTAACCAGAAAATAAAATATTTACAATAATAATGAGGAGGTCATATGACTTAAATGTCCGACCCCTTTCGGGGCCAGTACCGAGCCAGCGGAGGTTTGAATGTCGAGCCCCCGAAGGGGTCCGTACCGAACTATACGGTTAAGTAAGAAAAGGGGGGAAAGGAGGAAGGAAATGGGGAAAAATAGGAGGTACTTGTTTTAAACAAGCACCTCCTTTTTTACCTCCTTGCTTCGGACCTTCATATTTATTTTAATAAAATATGTGTTTATTAATAGAATATCACAAATAGACATAGGCTATTTTTATAAGTAAGTAAAGGGGGTTAAAGAAGTAAGAAAAGGGGAGAGAAATACATTTTTTTTTCGTTCAACGCGGGTTAAAGTTAGCGTTAGCCCACAGTAATTATGCCACGCGGACGAAGTCGCGGGCGCTACCTAAGTTATAAATTAGCTTTATATACTTTTCCGTACAATGAAGACACGCTTAAACTGGTTTTGTATAGCTTGATTGGTCGTCGTGTATACGCTCATATAAGATTTTTGTTCTAATGACACCGACAAGATGGCTGTTGGTACAACATATCTACAATTTGGGTTTTGAAAAAGATTTATCGAAAAAAAAAACCGGTCAAGTGCGAGTCGGACTGGCGAACCAAATGTCTGTAGAAACTTGCGACATAAACGGTCTTATCTTTTGACTGCGTCGACTTAGAAAGTTAAATATCTTGGGACAACTCACACACGGCTATCTGATCCCAAGCTAAGCAGAGCTTGTGTTATGATAAATCACACCCAGACACAGAACAAACAATCATGCTCATCACAAAAAGTTTGTCCTGGGTGGGAATCGAACCCACGACCTCCGGTTCAGCAGTCAGGGCCACTAACCACTGGACCAACAGGCCCGTCGTTATTTTCAAAGCTCCAAGGGACTACAGACTTGAGTAGGTACTATATGGTTTTAATTTTAACTCGATTTCTAGAGAAAAAGGGCAGATAGAAAACAAAGTGATTCTATTAGAATTCTGTATTTTTTTTTTTAAATAAACGGAAACCTAAAAATCTAAGACTCATCTGGTGTCGACTAAATAAATCGTAGGGAAATGCTGATGTGTTGAAAAAAAAACAAGATGGCGCTTAAATCTGAGCTATATCTGGAACTTACTCAATTCAATAGTTGAGAAAGTTTAATAACTTATGAATAACAGAGAAATCCTATGTAATGTAGTGTAGTGTAGTGAATGAGTTTGCGAATTGGTAAATGAAGTTTGTGCCGTCGCGTCCGGGTGAATGACCTATAGAGCTATGTTGTATAATATGCTACTTATATCCTACTAATATTATAAATGCGAATGTTTATGAGGATGGATGAATGTATGGATATTTGTTACTCATTTACGTCAAAACGGCTTAACGGATCTTGATGAAATTTGGCAAAAAGGTAGTAGTTATAGTCTGGAATAATACATAGGATACTTTTTTTTCGATCATCACGCGGGTGAAGCCGCGAGCGCCAGCTTGTTAAAAATAAAGTTATAAATTTAAAAATATGGAATTTTGAACCTCAATATCTCAGTGGCTAGAACGCCACGCAGACGTGTACTATATGAAAGATTAGATAAATAAATCATTTATTTGTAATAAAAGACACAATGCAAGAATTAGTATAAAAAAAAAACATCACACAGAAAAAAAGTATGGTAGAGTAGTAGAGAGACCCATAGGCATTTAGATAACATATCGCACACTTATGTATTTACATAATTATACTTATTACACCTAATAGAGACAACTCAACAATCGTAAATTTTCAGTTACCCTTGTATTTGTATACTTGGTGATCATACGCAAGTATAATTTAACACAATTTAATTACAATAATCTCTTACAACCTGTTAATGACCTGAAATTAATCGAATGTTCATGTCATAACTTCCATTAAAAAAAGTAATTTTATACAATATTTTTTCGTCTTCTGAAAAAATACGTTTTTTGAATTATCTCACTTTAGTTCTATATACTCATGAGGTTACAAATAATACGTCAAATAATTTTTGTTACCGTTGCCGATAAATTCCTCAATATTACAGCAATATACATAATGCAACATAATTCAAGAGTCCCGTAAATGAAACAAACAGTCACAAAATAAATATTTTACATTAATTAATATTCAGTTACGATTCTGTACTCCGTACTGAATTAATTGAAGTAAAAAAAAATGGGAGCAACACAACGTTTTATCAGAAACTTATTCTCGACTTTATAAATAAAACAATACGACTTAGATTAGCTTGTGATTACCTTGAAAGTCTAAGCCAAACCTTAACTGAAATATTGACTCTGTGTGACGGTTGATAAGGTGGATTTTGGAGTGTGGGGATATAAAATGTTGGGACAGATCATCAGTCAAGAGGAGACAGTGTCATTAGGTGATGGAACGAAATAATCAGCTAAAAGCATCGATCTCTACTGACCCGCCAATCGAACGATGTATAAGCTTGAGTTTATATGAATTGATACACGGTTGGCGCAGTGGCTGAGCAATTGGCTGCTGCGCTGCCTGTCGCAGCTTCAATCCCTAAAGGGAAAAAAGTAACATCTTTTGGTAACTTTGTGTAGCTATTTAAATTCACATACACAAACAGCCAGACACGGAACAACTATCTGTAGGCCATACAAATATTTGTTCCGTGCGGGGATCGAACCCGCGACAACGCAGCGCAGCAGTCAATCGTTCAGTCACTGCACCAACCGTGTTGTCAATATAAAAAAATAAAATAAAATAAATGTCTTGGGACAACTCACACACGGCTATCTGATCCCAAGCTAAGCAGAGCTTGTGTTATGGTAACAGACAACTGATATACATACTTATATAATTTATAAATACATACATATTGTAGATAAATCACACCCAGACACAGAACAAACAATCATGCTCATCACACAAAGTTTGTCCTGGGTGGGAATCGAACCCACGACCTCCGGCTCAGCAGTCAGGGCTCACCACCACTGGACCAACGGGCCCGTCAAACTACTATTTACTTTATTTTAAACCATGTGAGTTTATGTGTTTGCTTACTGCAACGCGAGCATGATACATTGTATCGTTTCTTGTGGGTACGATACTTGAGAATTTCTTAGGTGATACAATATAAAAAAAAACTATAACGATGCTCCTGTAAGCCTACATAGGAATATGCACCATCGGGTTTTGGCCACCATAGACGCGAAACTGTGGACGGTGAGCAATGGGTAGCTTAGCGGTCGTTCGTATAGTGGTGACAGGCCACGTCGATGGTGCGTTGCACAAAGCAGAGGCCTGCCAGGGGCACCGCCTGCCGGGTCTAGGATTTTTTCACTAGATATAAAGGACAAAATAATGATCATGAGTGGGTTTTAGTCAGTAAAAGTCTACCTGATACAGCCCACTCGGCCCAGAATAGAGGAAGTTATTTGATGACTAGCTTTTGCCCGCGGCTTTGCCCGCGTTAAATTCGGGGTACCACAGTCCCCCTTTCCTGATTTGCAGGTACCTGCTACCTGCAGTTTTTGCCCTTGCATTGATTTGTAATAGCAACGCTAAGTTTTCCCTTTTCTTCCCTCTTTCTCTGTCACATCCCACTATTTTTGAAAAAAAATAGCCTGTGTCCGTCTCCTGGTTCCCAACTATCTCTGTACCAAAATTCATCAAAATCGGTTTAGCCATTTAAAGCGTGAAGAGGTAACAAACAAACAAGCTCACTTTCACTTTATAATATTAGTAAGGGTTTCTCCTCCGCAATAATAAATAACATAAGCTAGTTAGTTTTAAAATAATAATGGTATCGAGTTGCATTTGTCATTAAAAAGATCAGCAATACCCAAAATCAACGCTGCGATAAACAAAATGAAGTGTAAGTACAATCCGTGGCGAGTTAATTCCATAAGGCCTGCAACACACTAAATAACAACGGGCCGCGCACCGCGCTACCAGGGCCTCGTTAGTGAACTCCGCTCGTAACCCGCCTACATTCCTATTTCACTGAATATTCCCTTTGTTGCCAAATGGGTTTGTTAATAAATGCCGTGTTTTAGCAGTAATTGCATGGTTGTTGATATTTATCGCGTTATTTAAGTGAAAATTCGTATTATTACCCTAATACGAATGGATCTTTTAAGACCGTTTGATTTGCATGGCAGTGATAGCCAAGTGGTGTTACCGCTGGACTGCAAATTCTTTTTTTTTTGGGGGGGGTTATCATCAAATAACTTCCCCCTCTCTGGGCGGAGCGGGGGGGAGTGCCAGACTCTTACTGAATAAAACCCACCCATGTTCCTTCCATTGCCCTTTGCGTTCCGGGGCCGCGGTATCTCTTTCTCTGGCGGAGGCCCTGGCAGGCCCCTCTGCTTTGCTGACATCTCTTTGAGGCGCGCGTGAAACACAAACGCGCCGTCGACACGGCCAGGGGGTCTACTCTAATTCTACGTAGAACGAAATTGCGGCCGAAACTTCGAACGTTTTCTACCATGGTTTCATTTCATTTCGAAATTTCGGACGTCCGAAGTTTGACATTAAAATTTTCTAAACCTACTCTAATTCACGCAAAATGATATAGAGTAGGGTTACAAACGTAACTACTTTTGACTTTCGTTCGTTAACGAAGTTACGTTTCGGAGAAAGAGAGTAGACCCCCTGTTGTTATTAGACGGACGGACGGTGACCCATTGCTCACCGTCCACAGACCCATCTACGGTGGCCGGGAGTCGTCTCGCGCCGCCCGGCGCCCGGGGCGTCTCATGCGGCGGCTGGGTTGGTTTGAGGTTCTCTCCCTCAAACGCCCGGTTACCCCTTTCGCTAGCATAACTGCTGCCGAAGGAGGTGATCGCTTCCCATTCCCGCTCGCTCCAGACCATGAACTGAACCAGGACCGGACGCGAGAGATTGCCGCCACCGTTCGCCTCTACGAGGGCACGGCGGTGCTTGGCCCAAGCTGGGCAGACCGCCACTGTGTGCTCCACCGTGTCCACTGCGTCTTACGTTCGAGCAGAAGACAATCATTTCTGATGTTTTTGATTTATGTGTGTATTGTATCCTCTCTACTATGCTAACATTTCTCTAAAGCACACGTGGAAAATGGCACTTTTAATGTTAACAGCAATGCGTACGAATTTTTTGACGGTCTGTAATTACTTTACCGTTTATAAACTTGTATATTTATTTTACTTATTAGTTAATGACTATTTCCAGTTTGTAAATAACATGTAAATAGAAAAATATAAATGAAGAAGCGTATGTTGCTAATGACGAATGAATAAACGGGAATAGGTCATACGAGCCGTGTCCAGGAGTACCGCTTTTTGTATCAAGCCCTTGATCCAGCTGCCTAACGAGTACTTCCTCAGGTATTGGTGGAGGCTCTTGGCAATTAAGCCATTGACCTATTTATTATTATAAGCTTAATATTTATATTCGTAATGACCCCTAGAAACAAAGAATCCTAGTTATGTTATGGATCGTAAACTTTTTATAGGTTCACGTATGGTTCAAGATTTTTATGGTGGCACAAATGGGTTGTCGTAACTAACCTAGAGAAATTATTCCTATTTACTTTGGTAGGTATAAATATGTAATTATGTTATTTGTTCATTTTTGTGTTGCCCGGACATTTATGAAATTATTTAAAACTATTACATCCTACTAATATTATAAATGCGAATGTTTGTGAGGATGGACGGGTGTATGGATGTTTGTTACTCTTTCACGTCAAAACAGCTGAAGGGATCTTGATGAAATCTGACACAGAGGTAGATTATAGTCTGGAATAACACACGATTCTTTTTTGATATCACGCGGGCTAAGTCACGGGCACAAGCTATTTTTAAATATAGGTTTTATTAGTCGTAAACAACGTAAAAGACTTAACACCAGGGCAGGGCGTGATATTAAAATTTTAGGCTTTCTCAACAGAAAAATATACCAAACTCTTATACCACTTCGTTGTTAGTCTGTCTGTCAAGACCCTTTATCTCAAAAACGCATGGAGAAATCGAAGAAATGGGGGTCAATCGCTTTGCGAACAAGTACTCGCCAAGCTGGTCTAAATTGGCGATCATTCAGATGATGATTGGCAAAGCTTAACCCATCACCAACAATCTTTAAATCTTGTACACAGTCTCATTTAATTCACATTCCAACTTCATTGTTCGTTATTGTTGAAAATTTATCATTTCGATTCCCTTCACAATTGGCTGGTAATTGAACAACCGAAGTGGCTTTTTGTTGTTTTCCCAAGAGAGGTCGTTATAGAAGGTAGCAAGCTGTTTTGTAGGTACCTCAGAGAGCACCAGCTGGGAATCTGTTGTGTAGTCGATGGGAATTTTCCCAAAGGTATCTCTGAGTTAAATTTTCATTTTGTTTTGACGAATTGTTTAGCTTTTGTTACTGAGATGTCTTCGGGTGATATAATGACGGTTTTTTTTGCTTTATCTTGAAAGGAGAAAGAAAGGACGGATGATGACAACAATGTCGCTGTGAGCAATTGTTAAATAAAACACGACACTCACAAAAATATTCTTTTTTTGTAGAACAAATAGAAACTTTTATTTTTACTTACAAAAAAGAAAAAAGAAAACGTTGCCCCACACTAGGAATTTCTCCTGTATCGTGGGAGCGTTTACAAACATTTAAACTCACATACACAAACAGCCAGACCCGAAACAACTATCTGCAGGTCATACAAATATTTGTCCCGTGCGGGAATCGAACCCGCGACACGCAGCGTAGCAGTCAATAGCTCAGCCACTGCGCAAACCGTGCCGTCAAAAAAACTAAGTTAGCATAATCGGTTTAGCCTTTTCCCAACTATTTTTGGGTCAGATTCCAGTCCCCCCCGTCATATGACTGGTTGTCAGACTTTCGGGACACTGACTGGACTGTAACGACTGACAAAGTTCTACAAATGCCAGCCAGGACTAACAGCCTTACGTACTTTCTGAGACACAGTGGAAACTTGGTATGTAACGGGTGGTCACCCTTCCACAGACCAACCTAGGCAAACACGGCTTAACCTAAAGATTGAACTGAGCGGCTGCTATTATTTAGACAAACAGTTCCTCAAATGTAAAGTTATTGATTCCTCGTTTAGTAAATTGTAAGTTCTAAGAACTAGAACCATTGTTAACATCTAAATTCTGTACACTTAGTTCGCAATGAAGAATTTCACTTGACCTGACTTACAAATACGCATATTATCTCTGAAGGATAGACAGAGGTATTTCTTCTTTATGTCTTCTTCTTTATGTGGACCCCGCTTCTTGGGGGGGGGGGGTCCGGTTTCCGCACCTAAGTGCGGTCCACTGCAAAGACTAATCTTTGCAGTGGACCGTGTACCTGGTGGCCGCTACTCCAGCAAGCCCACCTCCTTCCAGAAGCAAATGAGTTTTTTCGGGTCCTTGAGGGCGTCCGCAAGTGACCCTGGTGTACCCAGTGTCACTGTCACTTTCCGAATTGACAATAGACAGAGTATTCCGCATATCGTAGTTATGTTTAAGTTCCATGTTGATGGAGCGAACTCCAGACTGCTTCTAAAAAGTTATGAACAAAACTTACATCATTTTATTATGTATTATTTTGTTACTTAGTTCTTGTCTGTTTTAAGGTGTGATAAAAAAAAAACATCAGAAAGAAAATATGATACAGGCTCGTAATTACGTCGTTTAAAATAGATATTCTGTTTGTCTTGAATTTTGTTTACATTTAGTTTAATTTATCTATTAGGTCCATAGTCTTTAATTTTATTTTTTTGTAAACTACAACAACGTTTTGTGTGCATGCAGAGTTTAATTATAAGTGATTGTTACACTTTGTCCTGTTAGTTTGCTTGTTAAGTATGTTTATAAAGTGTATGCAATTGTTGGTGTACCAAATAAATAAATAAATATTTTTTTTTATAATTTTAAAGGTTGCGTTGGTCAAAAGGACAAAATCGGATTCCTTATAGGATCACTTTATTGTCTGTCTGTCCCTCTATTTAGGCGGTTTTCACACTGCCCCGCATCATGCTGCATATTGCGTGTCGACGCACCTACGCGCGTTCCTGCGGGAGTGCAGATCTGCATCATCGTGCGGGTTTTTTGCGCACTCACGCGCGTAGGTGCGTTTTGTAGATTCACGCACGGCGGCTCTCATTTATTCGATATCGAGATCCATTTTCAAACACACACGTCACGCCCATTCAAAATCACGCGCGGCACTGCGGGATTCGGTGTGCCATACCTTGCGTCTCGCCCCGCACCTACGCGCGGGGGTGCATGTTTCTCCGCGTGTATGCGCGTGATCCGCGTGAACGCGCGTGGATGCATTTTCTGTGTGTTAGACTGTGCGTGTTTTCCATACAAACGGAGATACTTACAAGCAACGGAAGAACACACATCCACGCGCTACGCTGCATCATGCGGGGCAGTGTGAGAATCGCCTTATACTCAACACCTTTTATGTTAAGAACGCGTGATGGTAAGGAGTTGAAATTAAAACCATATATAGTCTGTAGTCCCGAGGCGCTGTGAATCAACCCGCTAAGTCTATGCAGTCAAAGTTTGTACCGTATTTTGTGGTTACAAAGTGCAAGTTGTAAGCTACCACATTCAAGGTAACTTGCAATGTATTCAGAATGCCCTTTAAAAAGTTATTTGAGTTTTATAAGCCCCGCACACCCCCAAACCAAAATTTATAAATAAACTTGGAAACTGTTGTTAGAAAATTCTATTAAAAAAAAAATGTTTTTCCAAATTATTTTTTATCACTGCACGACGGTAAATGGCGTCATTGTTTGTTTTTAAATAGCGTTCTTTTAGTTAATTTTTGGAGTTTACTCCTTGAGAATCGATTTTAATGTATAATGCGCCCGGTATGAGAAAAATCCGAGGGGTAAAACCTATTAAAGTAACGAAAATGTGTCACGTTTTTGGTGCGCAACTTTCTAATTTGGCTGTGAGTGTATTAAGACGTACATATGGTATGCTGTATAGGCGACGATACCTATATACTATATGTTATTGGGCTTGTTTTTTGAAGTTATACTTCTTTTGGCGCGATGGAGAAAAATGATGAGAGTGAATCTAACCAGCGACATCGTGAAGTTAGTTCTAGGTGGCATGAAAATCGATAACTATGTTCAAGTTGTATATTCTAGTATTTTTATATTTATTATAAATTAGCTTGATCTCTGATTTGTACCAGTCCCGGGCAGAGCCCCCCCCGGGCAGAGACCCCCAATTACTTCCATTTTTCGCGATGTTGCTCTTCTTCTTGCCTATTAACGAGAAAGCCATCCAAAGACGACACGGTTGGCGCAGCAGCTGAGCGATCGACTGCTGCGCTGCGTGCCGCGGATTCGATTCTCGCTTAGAACAAACATTTGTATGAACTGTAGATAGTTGTTCCGTGTCTGTATGCTTGTGTATGTGAGTTTAAATGTTTGTAAACGCACCCACGATACAGGAGAAATCCTAGTGTGGGGTAAAGATTTAAAAAAAAAAAAGCGTAATGCACCGGGGTTGCGGGTTGTTCTAAAGAGATACCGCGGCTCCGGAACATAAAGGGCAAAAGAGGAAACATCGTAGGATTTAGCTAGTACAAGTCTGTCACTCCCACTGCTCCACCCAGAGCTGGGAAAGTTATTTGATGATTTCCTATCCGCAAAAAAAAGGCATACCGCTCCTTCTCCTCCATCTCCTCGGTCTACCGCGACCTCATCTAGCTGTATATTTTTAACTTTTGCTGACAGAAAATAAAACAAAGCCTTCTAGACTGGCTATAGTCTATTTACAAAACACTTTCAAGTAAGCAAGCTGATTAATACTCATACCCACACCACACGACGCTTTTGCCGCGCACTGTGACAATTTACAGGCCATTTTCCTACACGCAAAAACACAGGCAACGTGTCCATAACCCAGCAACCCACAAACAACACAGGCCTGGACACCATTAACATAAAGTTAGCAACGCTTCATTGCATTTAGTTAAAGACTCGCCACCGCTGAAACTTTCAGATCGTTAGGGCGTTGAGTCGTGAAATTTATGAATATTATCGGCATTTCATGTTTAGTAGAATTTGTATAGTTGGCTGTTTTCAAAGTTATGCTGTAGGGTGTTGAGAATTAAGTTAGCGTTTTCGCTTTCTGCAAAAAGTTTTTATAACTGTTTTATATTGAAAGTGGAGTTGCCAGTGTATTAAGGCTGAAATAAGGATTTTTATTTATGACTTGAACTGGTATTCTTACGATACGAGAGAGTTACATTGTATATAAGACTGAGAGAGAAAATATGTGTTGATTAAGAAAAGGCTAGGCAGATGATGAAGAAGACTCGTTATATATGGTGCAGGCTAACTTTAACAGTAACTTATATAAAACAGTTTGTCTAAACGCGGTAATCTCTGGAATAACCAGTTTCTTTTTTTGCATTTTTTTATTTAAATCTTGAGGGTTCGTTTTTCTACATCGTCCTCACGTGTATGTATAATCTAAACATGAATGGTGTAACCATGATTTTTTTAAAATGTTAAGATTTAAAAGTGTCCATGGAGTTTCTTGCCCATTCTTCTCCATAGAGATCTACGCTTTGGAATGGGCAACTACATTACTTTCGCAAGTTATTATGTCTTGTGACTGGGACTGTAGCAGCATTTGTTTTGTGTTTTATAACATTCAAAAGTGAGTGTATTGGTATTTTCGAAACAAAAGCTTTGAGTTTGAGTAAGTACGACATTATGTTTATGGTGAGATTAATTATAGAAAAATAATAAGTTTCATAAATATTGTTAATGTTGTTTATGGCTAGATATAAGTTTAATTATTTTATTTATTAAACTTTATGCACATGTATAAACACTATACAAAGGCGGACTTAATGCCTTGGGCATTTTCTACCAGTCTACCTTAGTATGATGCAGAGAGAAAACATAGTAGGTGCAGGCTGCATAACAGAAAGTGTTTTGAGAAAACATTAACAAATATAATATAACGATAAATACTTAAATACATACATACAAACAAAATAAAGTTAAGAGAGTTGTAAAAATACATAAATACTTGGGGAAAAACAAACAACTATTTAATTTGGAGACGAATCTGTCAACTTCAATTAATTAATATCATATTGTGAAAGTTCCTACCATACGTGATATATTCTGCAATATAATTTTATTAGTTTTAAGTCATTTTGCTGCGCCCTAACAGGGTCATGTAATCACTAGTTATAAGCCTAGCGTGTAACTTTTTTGCACATTGTGCATTTAATGAATAAATAAATAACACATCAATAAAACATTAATTTTATTCAATACTAGCTTTTGCCCGCGACTTTGTCCCATAAGAGTTCCCGTTCCCGGGAGATTTCCGAGATGAAAACTATCCTCGGATCTTAGACTATATCTGTACCAAATTTCATTGAAATCGGTTCAGTGGTTTAGGGGTGAAGAAGAGACAGACAGACAGAGTTACTTTTGCATTTATAATATTAGTACGGATCACGCTTAGAAGCACAAATATAGTAAAGTGCAAAATACCGTGACTTCGATTGGTACTTGCTTAATTGATTGTTAGTTCAAAATGAAAAGAGAGACGAGTTCGAAAACAATCAATAAAGAACTTGATTAACTATGAACTAATTACTAAGTAATTAATGTTTATTTGAACTGAAGCTTCTTAATTTTATATATTATCGTTTTATTGATAAACTGAACATCTTTATTTAGAGTTTCAATGTAAATATTTTAAGTCAAAACCAATCGGCATAATGTGGAAAAAATATTCAATAATGTTTTTTTAATTAAAAATAATGTAGTAACTTTCATTTGTATTCCGTAAGAAGCTGTTAGTTTGAAACTGAAAACAGACAATTCAATTTCAATAATTTGTATACTATAGCTTCCGCCTGCGATTTCGTCCGCGTTACATAAATATGTAGTTATTTCGGGCTAACGCTAACTTTAACTCGCGTGATGATCGAAATAAAATTATCTTTTTCTCCCCTTTTGTTCTCTGTTTCTCACCCTTATATCACTTAAAAATAGCCCGTGTCCGTCTCCAGGGTCTCAATTATATCTGTACCAAAATTCATCCAAATCGGTTTAGCCATTTCGGCGTGAAGACGTAACAAACAAACAAACTCACTTTTGCTTTTTTAGTATTAGTAAGGATTTCCTCCCTGACCGCTTTCAGTCAAGGTGGCCAATCTCAGCGGAGTTTAGCCATCTGCGCGTGATTATTATAGTGCAGGCGTTTGTGCACAGGTAAAGGTTCACTCTCTGTTCCATCACCCTCATAGTTCGATGGAACGGCAATCCGACACTACCGGAGAGAGATCAGGCGCAGGACCAGCGGCTTACGTGCTTTCCGAGGCACGGGGCGCGATCGACTGCTGCGCTGCGTGTCGCGTGTTTGATCCCCGCACGGAACAAATATTTGTATGGCCTACAGATAGTTGTTCCGGGTCTGGCTCTTTGTGTATGTGAGTTTAAATGTTTGTTAACACACCTACGATGCAGGAGAAATTCCCAGAGTGGGGCAATGTTTAGAAAAAAAAATCGCTAACTTCTAAGCGCTACTGTGAAATTTCTAATTGAATTACCCAATATTTTTTTTTGTTTATGATCCGGGAATCAAACCAATGACCCTGCCAGCAGTCGCGCTTGCAACCGCGAGACCGGCGGAGCAGTAATTTAGTTGTCCTACTGTATAATACTAAAAATTATATATTAAAAATTATGTTATTTTTAATAATATTATAAATGCGAATGTTTGTGAGGATGGATGTATGGATATTTGTTACTCTTTCACGTCAAAACGGCTAAACGGATCTTGATGAAATTTATCTGGATTAGCACACAGTATACTTTTTATTCGTTTAATACGCGGGTGGAGCCATGGGCGCACAGCTTGTTGTATAAAAAGATAATTCAAAATTGCAGATAGACACCACGCTGTTATTAAAATCCCTTCTAGGGTTTACAAGCATCCTAATGACATCGAGAAAGTTCCAACCTACTCAGATTCCCCATAACATCCAAACTAATATTAAAAAACAATGCGAAAGTAACTCTGTCTGTCTGTCTTTTCTTCACGTCTAATCTACTGAACCGTTTTGTGTGAAATTTGGTACAGACATAGTTTGGTACTTGAGAAAGGACATATGATAGTTTTTATTACAAAAAATAAAATTTATTCCGGACATACAACGCCATCTATTGGTAAAAAATCGGCATAAATTCAGTACTATACATGTCGAGCTGTTAATATGCTCCGTGCTGCCGGAAGTCACTATTCCACGCGAACGAAGTCGCGAGCAAATGCTAGTTCATAATATATTATGCCACACATACTAAGACACTTCGCGGCAGCATCTTACAATTTCCTCTAGCTTTGAATCAAGTCCTAATTGGCTATCAATCTATCGACTGATGTGAGGCATCGGCAGAATCAGGCCAACGCACAAAAAGGTCGGGCCACCGATAAAATGCAAGTGCGGTGAATAAAAAACAGTATTCTGACGATGGATGTAGAAAAAATATAAAAGAGAAAATAACTGGCGACGTTTTATAGGTGACGATTTCTAGTGACAGCTTTTTTTTGTGGTTAAATTTTTTGTGGTTGCGGATATTTGTTTTTTGTGTCTCGATATTTCCTTGTTTTCAGGTAAAATTAAGCGTGTCTTGTAGACAAAGTTGGATAGTTAGTTTTGGCTCCAGGGGGGTCACAAAGTCGCGGTCAGTTCATAAGATTTTTTTAGTTTATAGTTTGTAAATAATAGTCTTTTTTATTGGGGTGGGAAATCATCAAATAATTTTCCCCGCTCTGGGCGGAGTGGGGGGGCGTGTCAGACTTTTACTGGCTAAAACCTACGCATGTTCCTTCTATTGCCCTTTATGTTCCGGGGCCGCCGTATCTCTTTCGAACGACCCGCAACCCCAGTAAATAATAGTCTTAGTTTATGTCAATAAAGTTTGATAGAATAGTTAAAAATAAAGTTATAATTTAATTTTGAAAATATAGAAACAGGTAAAAAGTAGGTGTTTTACTAATGTATGTAAGTATTGTACCTACTTAAAAATAACTGCATTAAATAAACAAAATTATTTTTTCCTTTTCATCTTCTCCTAGAACGCTTTGTCACTTCATCTTCTTCAATGGATACGTAATTATGAACGTGGATAATTACCAGTACGGTTAAACGTTTTTCAACCATAGTTCTTATCCCCGTTTTTTTTTTTGTAACGTAGAGCATGATCTTTCTGCTGTTGCTACACTTGCAGGTAGTGTAGCCACAATAAAAAAAAAAACTTATATTAGGATACTTCTTAATATCGCAATCCTTACTTATATTTATATAATACTAGCTGTGCCCAGCGGTTTCACCCGCTGCTCACTTAAGGGTATGAAAAATAGATGTTGGCCGATTCTCAGACCTACCCGATATGTACACAAAATTTTGTTTAAATCGGTCCAGCCGTTTCGGAGGAGTACGGTAACTAACATTGTGACACGAAAATTTCAAATATTAGATTATAAAAGCGAGTTTGTTTGTTTGTTACCTCTTCACGCCTAAATGGCTAAACTGATTTACAGGGGGGGGTTACAGGGATAAGGATAGGATAGGGACCCTGGAGACGGACATAGAATATTTAAAAAAAAGTGTGTAACGAGGGTGAATGAGGAAAGAAAAGGGAAAAATTAGCGTTGTTATTACAATAAATAAGGCGCTAGGGCATATACTACAGGTAGCAGGTACCTGTAAATCAGGAAAGGAGAACTTTGTTACTAGTTCTAGTTTAAAATAAAGTCAGCAATCTTGAAAAATACTGTTGTATGTTTAACAATTTTAATTAGTCAACCTAGGTTCTACACTCACCCCGGGAGAGGATCATGACCCCCATGACTACACCCCCCCCCCCGATTCACCCTTGCTTGTGTACAAGACTGATATAATTAATTTCTTCTTTTTTTTCAGATTTTCGTCAAATAATAACATCATAGTGAAAAATATTGACTTTAATTAAAGAAATAAAACACGCTAGAATAAAATTTAAATAAAAGTCACAAGAACTAGCGTAATTAAGGCTTATTTTCAAGATAAGTAACAAGAGTAGTTAAATGGCCTGGCAAGTTGCCACTTTTCATCGTCTTCATTAGCCATTCATACACCAGCCTTATCGGAAACAAAACTAATTGAAGCAATCATAGGACTTTTAAATTATACGTGTAATTTAACTATGCCTCTTTACTACCTCGTTGTTTTGGTCGTCGCAAACTTCATGCTTGAGGTCTATTTTGAGGTTAGGCTAAGTGTTGGAATGTTCTAGATCAGCTATTATACAGAAATAGATCAGAATTATTTTTGTTTATTTATCTGTGACATTGATGTTTGTTATGAACTTAATATTACCTAATTATTATAAATTAAATCCTTACGGTGGCAAGGAGTCGTCTCGCGGCGTCCGGCGCCATGGGCGTCTCCCGCGGCGGCTGGGTTGGCCTGATGTTCTCTTCCTCAAACGCCCGGCCACCTCCTTTGCTAGTATTACTGCTTCGCAGAAGGAGGTGACCGCTTCCCATTCCCTCTCACTCCGGACCATACCCTGAACCAGGGCCGGACGCGAGAGATCGCCGCCGCCGATCGCCTCCACGAGGGCACGGCGGTGCTCCGCCCAAGCTGGGCAGATCGCCACTGTGGGGGCAAGCCCCCTTTGTTTTACTAATAAATATTTGAAGCGTGCGTGGAACGCAATCATGACGTTGACACGGTCTGTCGACAATAGACTGACCCGCGTCTACAGTGACCGGGAACCATCTTGCGGCACTCGACTCCCGGAAAATCTCCTGCGGTAGCTGGGTTGGGGTACTCTCCCTCAAAAGCCCGACCACCCCTTTTGCTAGTACAACTGATTCGCAGAAGGAGGCAACCGCTTCACATTCTCTCTTTCTGGACCCTAGACTGAACCAGGGCCGGACGCGAGAGGCCGCCGCCGCTAATCGCCTTTACGAGGACACAGTGGCGCTCTGCTCAAGCTGGGCAGAGTTTAAACCTTATCGTGTCGTCCTCGTATCGTCGATTATAAAACCGATCAATCTAACTGTGTTCACGATATTTTTGAATACGAGCTTCTCTTGAATGCAAACCTGTCTGTTTTTTAAAAAGCGAACAGTTTGAATAGAAACCAACCGTCAGTCCTGACTAAAAAAAAAAGAAAAATATTTTATACAAATAATAAATAACCGTTGGCAACACAACCTTTTGTGGGTGTTGAAAATGAATTATTTTGATTGTGTTTGCCGTTAACTGTGTTTATATGGACTGGTTAAAAGGATTACAATCAATTCCGTGGATATTGCAATTTAATCCTGCCAGCAACAGTGAATTTTTCCAACAATTGATAAAAAAATATAAAACTAACATTATCTGGTAGTCTACGTAAACTACTGCTATAGGTTCAGAGGAGCTGGTGGCTAAATAATAACAGTCGTACGGGTTGATCTTTAAGGTTAAGCAGCACTTGCCAAGGTCGGTTCGTTTATGAGCTATTACCATCGAGTTTACTATCATCATTACACAGCGAGTTTCCTACTTGTCTCAGAAAACTCGTAAAGCCGTTTTTTGAATGGGGATCATCTCGCTGATAAACCTATGACGCTGTCATCTGTTTAACCACACCATGCTGTGGGTGCCTTGAGTGTTCGACCACCAGCCAGGGCAAAAAACTTCTAAGTAAGCGACTACACTCTAAGGGACATCCCCTGTGGGGTACGAGCCTCGGGTTAGGGCTTCCCTGAGGGAGTACAGAAAAGAGACAGGCTGGATTGGAACGGCATCATTAAATAGGGACTGGTTTGAAAATTCTGAGTCAATATTGCAGGCTGTCTCCAGCAAGGGTCGGGTGGGAGTAAAGACCAAGACGTCGTGACGGGCCTTAAGAGAGGGCGGAATGACGGCGGTTTGTGTCTCGGTTTTTGGATTTGCTTGTTTCTCTAGTGAACTGGAGGAGGATGACAGCAACATCCGAAGTAACGTGCATTTGGTTTTTGTTATTAGATCTTCGACAGGCGTTGCAGAAAGTAAGGGACCCAAAAGTCTCTACGTAGTGGTCTCATACTGGAAGCTCAGATATCAGACTGGAAGCCAAATCAAACGTAGTTGGTAGCATCGTCATGGTTATCAGCCCAGAATCACCCACAGCTGGGTAAAAGCCTTCTTTTTCTTCTGCCAGGCTTCCCGGTTCTGTGCGTCCTTTATCCAGGTGCTTACCGGGATTTTGACGGTACCTTCGACCCAAGGAGCTTTAGCACAGCCTCGGCTTCTTTGGCTTAGCCTAGGTCATCACGCTGCCAAACCCTTGCTCCGACCTCCATCGCTTCTAGTAGTATTCTGGTTATAATTGACCATCTTAAAACTAAAAATAAAACTTGAGAGGTGTCAAAGGACATCCAGATGGAACGAAGTTATTATTTATTACGTACAAAAAACCTCTAAACACTCAACAAAAATAATCGTCGCGACATCACACTGTTCAATGCGAAATAAAGAAGAAATAAAAATAACCGGCTTGCTTTCTATGAGAGAGAAAGAGAGAGAGAGAGAGAAAGACAGACAGAGAAACACGCGCACGCCGTACGGCTTACAACAATAGCAAAATGTGTCATTACAACTTTTGATTTTAATTTTTCCGTCTAGACTCCCTTTCTCAACGCGTGATAAGGAACTTCGTTCCAAAAATAGACGGTAACGAAAATTCGTGAAAAAATAAACATGAATAAATCATCGTTCTAATAACTCCTGGCAAGGGAGTGGGAAGTGACGTCATAGCAATGAAGGAAATGATTGTGACAAATTGTAGTCAAAAATAAAAATATTACACAAGATAAATTATCTTGGGATAACGACACCATGGAGATGTTCCAGAGGGGACAAAAAAGACGACAATTTTTTTTGGAGTTTACTCCTTAAGAATCGATTTTCATATATAAGACGCCCGGTATGAGAAAAATCCGAGTGGTAAAACCTACTAAAGTAACGAAAATGTGTCACGTTTTTGGTGCGCACCTTTAGTGCGCAACTTTCTAATTTGGCTGTGAGTGTATTAAGACGTACATATGGTATGCTGTTTAGTCGACTATACCTATATACTATATGTTATTGGGCTTGTTTGTTTCTATCAGTGTCGATGTATTTATATTTTTTCATTAATTTGTGAATTTACCCTTTCATATGATATTAATCTTTTTTCAGTTGAATAAACTCTTTTTGCGTATGGTTAGATACTCGTACTTAAGGAGTAAACTCCAGTCGTGCGTCGGAGCTAACACACACACTTTTTTTTTAAATTATATTGACTCGCAAACATCAAACAACCTCTCATTTTAATTGAGAATCAAACCTCATGTTTAGGAATGAATCTATGGGTGGTTTTTCAAAATCTTGTAATTAAGAATCCTGGTTCCATATTTTTTTTATAAAATGCTAAGTTTTTTTTGTTATTAAAACGCATGTGACCAAAAGAATTTATAACAATAGTTATTGTGATTCGAGTCTCGACTAATTTGGAAAAAGTATAGATTTATGTATTTGGGAATTTAAACTTTTAGTGTTAATATTTTTTTATTTATGAAGCATTTAATTTTATTTACTTCCTGGTTTCTGATTGATTTGAATACATATTTAGTTTGTCCCCACAATGCATGGTTAGCAAAGTCATGTCATTCTCATGTCTTTTTTTTAAATACATGATATGCGTCTGCGTACCTTAATATTATATCTGGCATAGAACAAAATAAATTCAAACTATAACAGCATTCATTTATGTCAATTTTAAAAAAGCATTAACTGCAAAACAAGGATACCTGCACAGATACACATAGAGATAAAACTATTCCCTTTTTTATGCGTGGATTTTATAAAATACAGTAAATAACGCGATTTTAGAAAGAGCTAATTTCTAGCATGTTTATAAACACTGGATTTTTAACACTGCGCTCGTCATCATCTGCCTAGCCTTTTCCCAACTATGTATGTTGGGGTCGGCTTCCAGTCTAACCAGATGCAGCTGAATATCAATATTTTACATGGAGCGACTGCCTATCTGACCTCCACAATCCAGTTAGCACTGGGTAATGCGATACCCCTTGGTAAGACTGGTTGTCAGACTTTCGGAACACTGAGTACCTGTAACGACTGTCAAAGATCTACAAATGACAACCGGGACCAACGGCTTAACGTGCTTTCCGAGGCACGTAGGAACTCGGTATGTAAAAGGTGGTCACATCCATAGACCAACCTAGGCAAGCGCGGTTTAACCTAAAGATCGACCCGAACGGCTCCTATTATTTAGCCACGAGCTCCTCAATAATCAAATATAACCAAATAAAAAAATATAACCATATCTGACGAGATATGGTTATATTTTTTTTAGAAACCGATAGACCTTCATTGTTTTCAACTCAAATCAAATTTATTGAATGAACTGTTTATTTTCTATCAAATGAATTTAAATCGTAAAAAATGGATTTTCAAGAAAAAAATTACTGTGCATGACAAGTCTGGTAACTAATCTTTTTTTTTTGACTGTACACCGCCAGACTGCGCGGAGGAGCGGGGGCCAACTCTTCTCTGAGCAGATGAGTGGTGGTGAATGCCTATCCGCGCGGTTCACCCCCAAATAAATCATCGCCACCTCCGCGTAGAAGTGAAAAACCTTTATAAGTAGAGCTACGAGAGGACCAATAAAAAAAAACACGTCGAGGACTAACTTGAAAATCATCACTAATATCTGTAGACAAAACCAAATCAAATAGAAGGTTAACGAAAACGTATTAAAATGCAGAATGCTTGATAAGTTATAACGAATTCAATGATAACATTGTCCACAGTTAAACGGCTATGAACTATTGAAATGTTTGAGACGTTCCTAAAGGTCATTGACTTTACATTGAAGTAAAGCTCTTCTAAGTTCGGCTTAGTTTATTTATAATGTACAGCTGAAAAATATGACTGGTAACCAGACAACAGATTTAGAACGAAAAAAAAAACTGTTTATCAGACTCGTAGAGCATAAAATACTTTAAAAAAAGAACAACAAAATCTAAAAAATAAAAACAAAATTAAACGACTAAAGTGGTCCTGTGCGAAGCCAAGAGACTTCAACTTCTTTTTAAATGATTCCGAGGAAGTTCTATTTTTATAACTCTCGTAAACATTAAAATTAAGTTTTGAGTTTTTCGGCTACCTTCACTTATTTAACCTACTTTTGTGAGTGTGATAAATTGAACTGTGATTTTTTAAGATGGAAGTGCCAGAAAAGCCCGCGAAATTCAAATTTCATTACGTTTTCCCCTCAAATAATAATGTAGTAGAATTAATAACTATTAATTTCTGGACTGCATACGTCTCTGTTTTGCTGAGTGCACATAAGCCTTCATTTCAAAGATGTTTAGTATCAGTATTAAGGTATAAAACGACTGCAAACTTCGTCAAAATTTCTAGTACACTACGATTTATTTTCAGTGAAATGAAATTTATGTCTGTACTTATTTATACCGTAATGTTAAGTTTGTTAATCTACCACTGGTTTAAGACTTAAGTCGGCTTATGGGTTGATATTTTCACAGCACAAAGGGATCGCAGGGTTGAGAATATGGTTTCAACTAGATGCGTTTAAACGTTCCCGAGGTAAACGGACTTGACAGACAGACAGACAGCAAACTGATCCAAAAAGGGTTCCGCTTTTTCCTTTTAATGCATGGAACCCTAAAAAATTACAAAAAAAAACTTTTTACCCCGTCCAATATTACCCACCCGGATAGACAATAAATACTCTGTAGATAAATAAAAACATTCCAAGATATAAAAACTAAACAATCCATTGTTTGTTTGCAATTAAAAACATCTTTTTATTCAAATAAAGAATATAAAAACACTCTGTATTCTGAGATCCTACTGCGTATTACATTGCAGCAAGGATTCCTAAGTGTAGGAAGAAAACGGGTTATTCCACTCTGCGCCTACAATTTGTTCAACTTGTAGGACAAAGTTAAATATTCAGGCCATACAAATATTTGTATACAGATAGTTGTTTCGGGTCTGTCTGTTTGTGTATGTGAGATTGAATGTTTGTAAAGGCACCCACGATACAGGATAAATTCCCAGTGTGGGACTACGTTTAAAAAAAAATAGGTATATACATTTATTGTTGGGTCTTCACTGTCCCAATGATAAATGATAAATGAATGATGATAAATGATGTTTATTTTGCAAGTAGGTTTTCACAAACACTTTTACACGTCTTTTTTTTTAAACTAGATGAGGCCGGTGTTTCGTACCCGACTACTCTAAGAAGAAACAGCCGAAACAAACTCAGAGGTCATAGTCTCTTTTAAAGTCCAGACAAAAAAAAATCTTGGTCAACTTACATGAGGACTATGCAGATTAGTGTCTGAAGTGGTCTTTTTAAGAAAGCACCACACAGATTGAGTGGACCTGTCCAGTCAGTGCAAGCATTTGTCAGTTATCGTGTAGCTCGACTCATAACCCAAGGAGCTCAACGAAACGACGAACAATACCAAAAAAAGGACATTAGCGTAGGTCCCTAAATAGTACTCAACTGCCAGAATCGTCAAAAGCAAAAAAAAAGTAAATAAAAGTTATGATCCACATGGTCCTCACATTCACAATAAACAACTACAGACTAGAAAATATTTACAAAATTAAATTAATGAGATCATAATGAAATCATAAAATGTCACAATAAAAAAAAAGTAAAATCAAATTAAAAAATAATAATAAAATAGGTATAAAACAAAGTAAATATTAATGTCAAATCATTAAATGTCAGTGTATAAAATAAAGGAATAAACAATAAATAAATGAAACAAAGAAAAATTTTGACACTCACTGAGTAAATTAAATTGGAGCAGCTTAATCCCAAGCATTTTTATCTTCAAGGTAAAAATTTAATATTATAGTAAGCTTTAAGAGTTAACTTACGTTTTACAAAAACTTTAAATTTATTGAGGCTTAGTGTTTGAACGTCGTTTAGGAGTTTCTTATAAAAACGTATACATTGACATGTGAACGTGCCCCCTATTTTTTTTAGCCTTGTTGACGGAACAACAAATTTGTGATTGTTCCTCGTATTTATGTTGTGGATATCACTGTATTTTTTAAACAATTTTATATTTTTATGCGCGTACAAAAGATTTTCGTAAATGAACTGAGAGGGCACAGTAAGTATATTAATTTCTTTAAATTTTTCTCTGAGGGAGTGTCTGGGACTTAATTTATACATTGAACGAATTGCCCTTTTTTGCAAAATAAAAACAGTCTGAATATCGGCGGCATGACCCTACAAGAGAATACCATACGACATCACACTGTGGAAATAACTAAAATAAACTAAACGGGCTGTCTCTAAATCAGTTAAATCACGAATTTTTCTAACAGCGTATGCTGCAGAGCTTAGTTTTTTTGACAACTTATCTATATGAGGGCCCCACTGAAGCTTAGCATCCAAGGTTAAGCCTAAGAACACTGTGTTATCTTCCGGTTTCAACTCTTCATCCTTGATTAGTACACTAATTTCCACTTGTTTTACATGAGGTAACGTAAACTTAATGCATTTGGTCTTTTTCTCATTTAGAAGTAAGTTATTAACATTAAACCAATTAACGACCTTTGCTAGAGCGCCATTAACATCGTCAGTAGCAAGTTGCTGACGTTTTAGTTTAAATAAAAGAGAAGTGTCGTCTGCAAACAACACTACATCATGATTATCCTTTATGAGGTAAGGCAAGTCATTTATATAAATAAGAAACAAAAAAGGGCCAAGAATTGAGCCTTGTGGTACTCCCATTCTTACTACAGATCCGGGAGATCTTTTCCCGTTAACATCAACTCTCTGAATTCTACCACTCAAATATGACGTAAGAAGATTCAGAGAGGCGTTCCGGATTCCGTAGTGGAGTAGTTTCCTGATTAATGTTTTATGGAAAACGCAATCGAAAGCCTTGGATAAATCACAAAAAATGCCCAAAGCATCGCATTTATCTTCCCAGGCATAATATATGTGTCCTAAAAGTTCAACACCGGCATCAGTAGTTGAACGACCCTTTGTAAAACCGAACTGTTTGTTATGCAATAACTTATGTTTATTATAAAATCTTTGCAGTTGTTCTAAAATTATTTTTTCAAAAATTTTACTAAATGTTGGTAGCACTGAAATTGGTCTATAGTTAGTTGGGTCTGATGTACTACCCGATTTAAACAATGGTATTATTATTATTACAATAGTCGATGTATTACGAGAAATTCATAATTATTCTGTGACTTACACTTATACTTACAAAACAATGGAAAATGAATACTTGATTAGTATTGCAGAATAGTTTGATTAAACAAAAATGATTTGAAAATTGATTTTACGCTTTTTAAGTGATTATTTGGATGGTGATTTTTTTTTATCCTTACTTCCTTAAAGCGAAAGTGAGTTTGTTTGTTACCTCTTCACGTTTTAATGGCTAAACCGATTGTGATGAATTTTGGTACAGAGATAGTTGGGACCCTGGAGACGAACATAGGGTAATTTTTTTTTAAAGTGGAAAACGAGGGAGAACCAGGGAAGAAAAGGTAAAACTTAGCATTACTATTACAATAAATAAGGCGCTAAGGCAGGAAAGGGGAACTGTGTTACCCCGAATTTAACGCGGGCGAAGCTACGGGCAAAAGCTTGTTATTTATTAATTCACATATTCATAAAAAATAATAATAATAGAAAAAAAACCCAATATAAATAAATATGACCATACCTTGCCTTAACTTATTTCCCCTAAATCCATTTGTGGGGCAAAGTGGACCACACAAATTCCACTTTATCTCTCTAGTGAGTCAAATTTCCAGAACAAAGTGGAATAATCCAAGAAAACACGATCAACTATTAACAATGTTTTACTCGGCATTATTAAATTCCTTGTTAATTCCTCTAACAAAGGAGGTTTTAATAATAAAATTAATGGCCCTCCAGACTTGTGATAAAAACTGCAGAAGCGCTACTCGTAAGTTGGAGGATTAATTAGGGAGTTATTTGGTCTGAAAGATCGTTAATTATTATTATTTTTTTTTAAAGTGGAAAACGAGGGAGAACCAGGGAAGAAAAGGTAAAACTTAGCATTACTATTACAATAAATAAGGCGCTAAGGCAGGAAAGGGGAACTGTGTTACCCCGAATTTAACGCGGGCGAAGCTACGGGCAAAAGCTTGTTATTTATAAATTCACATATTATTCATAAAAAAATATAATAATAGAAAAAAATACCAATATAAATAAATATTACCTTACTTTAACTTATTTATTTCCCCTAAATCCATTTGTGGGGCAAATTGGACCACACACATTCCACTTTATCCCTCTAGTGAGTCAAATTTCCAGAACAAAGTGGAATAATCCAAGAAAACACGATCAACTATTAACAATGTTTTACTCGGCATTATTAAATTCCTTGTTAATTCCTCTAACAAAGGAGGTTTTAATAATAAAATTAATGGCCCTCCAGACTTACAGGCTTGTGATAAAAACTGCAGAAGCGCTACTCGTAAGTTGGAGGATCAATTAGGGAGTTATTTGGTCTGAAAAATCGTTAATTATTATGGGAAATGATTTTTCTACGATAATGCATGCATTTAAGCGTTCGTTTAAGTGATTAGTGTTCTCACTTCTCAGTGGAAATTGATCTTAAGTACCTTTTTTTTGTGTGGAAAATCATCAAATAACTTACCCCGCTCTGGGCGGAGCGGGGGGGAGACTGTGTGTCAGACTTATACTGACTAAAACCCACCCATATTCCTTTTATTTGACGGGCCTGTTGGTCCAGTGGTTAGTGGTCCTGACTGCTGAGCCGGAGGTCGTGGGTTCGATTCCCACCCAGGACAAACTTTGTGTGATGAACATGATTGTTTGTTCTGTGTCTGGGTGTGATTTATTTATAATATGTATGTATTTATAAACTATATAAGTATGTATATCAGTTGTTTGGTTACCATAACACGAGTTCTGCTTAGCTTGGGATCAGATAGCCGTGTGTGAGTTGTCCCAAGATATTTATTTATTATTTTATTATTGAAGTTTGCGTTCCGGGGCTGCGGTATCTCTTTCGAACAACCCGCAACCCTGGCAGGATCTTGAGTAGGTACCTTACCATGGAGTTTCTTGCCGGTTCTTCTCCTTATGAAACAACCAACCCGAACCGTGCATCTTTTCTGGACGTTTTATAAGTGCCGATGTAGGCCTTTGTGAAATAAAAATACTTTGATTTGATTTGATTTATCATTTAGTTGTTTGACAAGAGTTTAATATCTATTTTTTTTACTGACTACCCAAGTCAGTCATCCGCAAACAAATCTTTACAAGCACGGGTAAGATTGACCCGAGCGGCTGTAACTAGTTGAGTTGATCCTACTAATATTATAAATGCGAATGTTTGTGAGGATGGATAGATGGATGTTTGGATGTTTGTTACTCTTTCACGTCAAAACGGCTGAACGGATCTTGATGAAATTTCGCACAGAGATAGATTACGGTCTGAAATAACATATAGGATACTTTTTATTCGATATCACGCGAGCAAAGCCGCGGGCGCCAGCTAGTGTGAAATAAAAATACTTTGATTTGATTTGTTTTATAATCTGATTGTTTGACAATAGTTTAATATCTTTTATTTAATGGGTAGTCAGTCTTTACCTTATCTTGACCTTAGCGGCTGCAACTATTTAAGAAGATATTAAATATTTATTACCCATGCAATAATGCCACTGTCTGCACGAATAAATTTATGCGAAACAATTATTAATGTAAAATTCTTTGAAAAATTACTTTTTGCGTGTCTCTGTAAAACAAGACGTATACAACGTACATTTTTAGGGTTCCATACCTCAAAATGAAAAACCGGAGCCTTTATAGGATCACTTTGTTGTCCGTCTGTCTTTCTGTCAAGACCCTTTATCTCGGGACCGTGTACAGGAGGTATTCTGGTTTCTTGAAGCTCTGAAAAAATCAACTCTCAAAATCTACGCAGACAAAAGATAATTATGTTCGTTTATGTCGTAAGTTTATACGGAACTCTCAGTCATAAGTAATTTAATTCATAACAATATAAATTCTGTTATGAATATAAAAATTAAAAGTTGCAATTAAATTAAATTAAAATACATTTAGAATGTATTTTAATCAGTGCGCAATTCCGACTCGCACCTGGCCAGTCCTTCATTAATAAATCAGGGAGTTCTAATCAAAATATCACCTGAAACTCTACAAAGTATTTGAAATCGGGTCATTTTCGTTAGCTAGACTATTTAGACAACGAAGGTCCCTAGACAGTTTCTAAATCTATTTCAGACTGAGTATCATGTAGCTTTCTCTAGCTTAATGGAAATCTTGCATTGCTTCGTTGGTTTTAAGTAAACATTCACTACAGAATATACACTGACCTTGTGTCAATCTATTAAACAAAAATCTTAAAAAAAGTGGTTAAAAAATTTTGAGTGCCTCTAAAAAAGTGGTTAAAATATTATTTATTTATTAATGTACACACAAAATATTGTATAAAAAGTACATAAGAAAAAAAAGCAGAAATGTACTTGCTTATTTAATAAAGAAATCTCTTCCAGCAGACCTGCGATAGCACAGATCTAAAAAAAATAAACACGTAGACACAGTGTGTAAAAATAACAATTAAGCACTAACTTAAATAAACAAAACGTTATCAATGTAGAAAAACTTACATACTAAAAAAAAAAAAATATATGTTTACAAATATACAACCCAAAATACTTAATACATACTATATCCTTACTAATATTATAAAAGCGAAAGTGAGTTTGTTTGTAACCTCTTCACGCTTTAATGGCTAAACCGATTTCGATGAATTTTGGTGCAAAGATAGTTGGGAACCAGGAGACAGACATAGGCTGAAAAAAGTGGGATGTAAGGGAGAAAGAGGGAAGAAAGGGGAAAATTTAGCGTTGCTATTACAAATCAATAAGGCGCAAGAGGAAATGTGTTACCCCGAATTTAACGCGAGCGAAGCCGCGCGCAAAAGCTAGTCACATATATACAAAATATCAACGTATAGAGGAGAGGTCGTGTTCTTTGACCAGAAGGGCTACTATGACATCTTATAGCAATTCTTATTCCACTGAGTGAAAGAGATGGTGCTAGACACCCTGTATAGCTCTGTCTCTTTCCCTCAGCGGAATAAGAATTGCTTTAAGAGGTCATTAAGTAGGGCTACAGTTTTTTAAATACAGAAATAGTTTTAGCGCCACAAATGTTAGCCTGAAGTGAGTTCCACAAACGTACTACATTACGGGATTCGACTAAGTTAACGATTGTAACTATTATAAAGTCTTTCAATAATATTAAAAAATTCTACAGGGAATCTAGAATTGCACCTAAGCCCGATCAAAAGGAGCGAGAGGGAATGGGAAGCGGTCATGCTAGTGAAGGAGGAGGCCGGGCGTTTGAGGTAGAGAACCTCAAACCAACCCAGCCGCCCCGGGAGACGCTATTGACGACAGGCTGTGTCGACGACGCGTTTGTGTTTCACGCGCGCCTCAAAGAGATGTCAGCAAAGCAGAGAGGCTTGCCAGAGCCTCTACCTGCCGGGGTAGCGGGTTGTTCGAAAGAGATACCGCGGCCCCGGAACAAAAGGGCATAGAAGAAACATGGGTGGCTTTTAGTCAGTAAAAGTCTGTCATTCCCCTTCGCTCTGCCCAGAGCGGGGGAAGTTATGTGATAATTTCCCACCCCAAAAAAAATATGCCCGATCAGAATCTTACCCAATTGTAATCCCCATAACCAAAGAGGTTAATTGCAATTTTGTCCCGCCATGTTGAAGAGTAATATATGCGAATTACCATACTAATGTGCCTCAAGGTAGTTCTTGATTTATGTCTCTTGTTCATAGTTAACACAGATACGAGATATTAATGTTAAAATTCATTAGTTTATGTTTCTCCCATAATATAGGTAATGCCTTTATGGCACTTTCGACTTTGTGTGTGTACTTACGGAATTTATAATGGTTGGTTAAGGAATTTATGTGACGCGAAGCTTGTTATCTTTGAGAGGGTGAGTAGGAGCAGCGGTTAACGTTTAACAAGATGTATTTTGATGGTATTTGCTTTTATGTGGAAGGTAATTTTATTAGGTTGATTTTATATGACAAATTATTTCATCACATATTTATTATATCAGAAAAGAAAATATGGATAGATTGTGTAAGGAATGATATGAAGGAGAAAGGACTAAATGATGTCAAGCTTCTGACAGGAAAAATGGGAAGAAAAAAACGTGTTGCACCGACCGACCCATGGGACAAGGGCAGAAGAATGATGATTTATTATGTCAGGAATCCTTACTCATATTATAAAAGCGAAAGTGAGTTTGTTTGTTAAGTCTTAACGCCTAAATGGCTTAACTTATTGATCAGGCAAATAAAAAAAATAAGTGAGAAATGAGGGAGAAAGGGGGAAGAAAAGAGAAAACTTGGCTTTGTTAAGGCGCAGGGCCAAAACTACAGGTAGCAGGTACCTGCAAATCAGGAAAGGGGAACTGTATTACCCCGAATTAAACGCGAGTAAAGCCGCAGGCAAAAGTTAGTTAATTATAATTGAGTTCCATTATTGTGTCGTAATTTTTGTTAAAATTTATGAAAAATATCAGCTTCCTAAAATTTCCCTTCAAGTCTTCTCTCAGCTGAAACCCAAACTCGAAAGACTAAACTAAAAACACCATTTCGTACTAAAATCCAGTCAATATAGTACCTAAAATAAACTGCAGAAGCCATCTCACGACAGAATTGCAAGGAATTTTCACTAGTGCAATTGAAATTGACTCTTGGAACGATAGTTTGTAAATTGTGATAGACCGTTACTTACTGCCCGATGCTGGTACACTGGCGACCTTATTTCTTGACCCATATTAAGGCCATTTTTCTTGCAATGCAAGTAGTGTAGCCTTATTTTGTTTGCTGTTCATTGTTCTACTTAAAAGAGTTTTTTAAAGTAGTATTTTATACAAGTTTTGTGCTATAATTTTTTGTTGGGGGCGATTATATGCAAAACTTTCAGTATTGACCTTTTTGGAATGGGATAAAATTTTACGACGATTTTTCGTGTTTTTTTTATTGACGACATGGTTGGTGCAGTGGCTGAGCGATCGACTGCTGCACTGCATGTCGCGGGTTCTATCCCGGCACGGAACCAAGATTTGTATGTCCTACAGGTAGTTTTTTCTGGTCTGGCTGTTTGTGTATGTGAGTTTAAATGTTTGTAAACGCACCCACGGTACAGGAGAAAGTGTTAGAATGGGACAACGTTATTTAAAAGAAAAAAAAATCCTGGTTCTTTTATAATTTATTTTTTTAACTTTTCTCGCTCTGGGTGGAGAGGAACGGAGTGTCAGACTGGTTATAAGGTAAAGTATTTGCTTTTGTTTCTCCGCTGGACGATCGACGCCGCCGGCACACGCCAGTCTACAGTTGGCGAAGTAACCGGTAAACAAACAATACGAAAAATACGGTCGAACATAGAACCTTCTCCTTTTTTGAAGTCGGTAAAAATAGAGCTGTAATACCGATTTTCATAATTCTTGTTTTGAGTTTTGTTTATGAGTTATCGTTATTTTTTTTCTCTTTTATAGCCTAGTGAATGATCTGCTTATGAACATAGTTTAGAAATAATGAAAAATGAATACTCGATAAGAAATGTATGAGATATCATATACCATAACTAGAAATTCTGAAACTATTTTGTAAAAAAAACACGTCGGTAGCAAAAAAGTCAAAGAAACAAACAAGAGTCGCCGACTTCCGGAAGTAAAGTTATTTTCCACTTTTTAATTTTTCTTGATAATTACACCCGAAAGCTATACCCCGTTAGTCATGCTTACGGGGTATGACAATAGACAGACCGACTAGATACAAAGTAGCAAAAAGTAGTAGACTACGATTTCCTTCGTCTTGTCTCGTCTATCATCATTGATCATTCCTGCTCTTATCCCATTCCATTTGGGGTCGGCACAACACGTTTTCTTCATCCATTCTCCCCTATCAGACATCACGGCATCATTTACTCTTTTCTCCTTCATATCATTCCTTACACAATCCATCCATTTTTTCTCTGGGCTTTATCTCACTCCCCGTCCATCAACATTCACATTCATCACTCTTTTAGTCACATGTGCTTCGACCCTCCTCATTATATGTCCATAACAAGACAAACGGCTCCCTTTCAATTTCTCTGTTACAGGCGCAACTTTCAAACTTCGTATAGTCTCGTCTAGCATTTGTCAATATCTGCAGCGAACTAAAAATCAAGATCTTACATTTTAAACCAAAGGTTGACAAGGTATGACAATGTTGGTCACCCCTGAGAAATAAAAAAATACATTTTTTCCTAAAATAAGCTTTATTATTAATCTTCCAAACACTATTACAACAACCTCATGTGTGTCCAACTCATTAAAATGATTAGCATGTCCGATCAGTAATTACTACAGCATTATTGAGCGATGAATCATTTATGACTAATTGTTCAAAGATGATTAATTCATCTAGTTAGTAGATCTATGTCAAAGGGTTCGTAATAGACTATTATCTTAGTTCGGTTTCGTGTTGATATTTGTTGGACTGGTTCTTGATCCAATCATTGTTAACGAATAATCATAATGTACAACTAGCCTTTGCCCGCGGCTTCGCTCGCGTTAAATTCGGTGTAGCACAGTTCCCCTTTCCTGATTTGCAGGTACCTGCCACTTGTAGTTTTTGCCCTAGCGCCTTATTTATTGTAATAGAAAAGCTAAGTTTTCTCTTTTCTTTCCTCTTTTTCCCTCATTTCTCTTTTTTTTAAGTTAGACTTTGTCCGCGTCCTGGGTTCCAACTATGTCTGTACCAAAATTCATCAAAATTGGTTTAGCTATTTAGGCGTGAAGGCGTTACCAATTAAACTCACTTTCGCTTTTATAGTTTTACTAGCTTTCGCCCGCGGCTTCGCCCGCGTTAAATTTGGGGTAACACAGTTCCCCTTGCGCCTTATTGATTTGTAATAGCAATGCTAAGTTTTCCCTTTTCTTCCCTCTTTCTCCCTCACATCCCAGTTTTTTCAAAAAAATATTAGCCTATGTCCGTCTCCTGGTTCCCAACTATCTCTGTACCAAAATTCATCCAAATTGGTTCAGCCATTAAACCGTGCAGAGGTAACAAACAAACAAACAAACTCACTTTCGCTTTTATAATATTAAATAAATCTCTGTACCAAAATTCATCCAAATCGGTTCAGCCATTAAAGCGTGAAGAGGTAACAAACAAACAAACAAACAAACTCACTTTCGCTTTTATAATATTAAATAAGGATAGTAAGGGTATCAATTATATGCTTTTATAATATTTTAAGTAAGGATAGCTGTCTTGCGCGGTTACACCCGCGTCTTTAGTTGCTCCCGTGGGTATTAGCGTGATGTTGTTACCTATGTTACACTTCCTGATAATTTAGCTTCATATTAGTGAAAAAATGGTTAAAATGGTTAAAACAATTATAATACTAGAAATAGGGACCAATTAGTTCAACCAGGTTTCAGGTTAGCTAAAGTAGACTCATCTTTCATGGGGTACTGTTTGAAATGCTATAATAAAATACCTCCCCACATTCTTCAACTGAATGAAACGAAATTTAAACCTTGTATTAAACGCACACTATGTAGGCAAGCATATTATAAGTTGGGGGATTATATTGATGATAAAAATGCTTGGCTCAATGCTGGTCCTGCTCCTCAAGCATAGGGGTAAACTCATTAATAAGTATCCGAAGCTACAGTGGAAGCTGCAGAAGATTGTAAGACTATCTTTGCAATGTATAGAATCAATTCTCTAGTATTGTATAATTATTAAGCCCATATGTGAGTGCTATGTATTATCATTGACTTGACGAAGCCCTGGTGGTTAATAGTGTCATGCTCACTTAAATGTCTCGCTGATGGTGGCGGGTGTGTCGGGTCATTTAGCTCCCTACAAAATGGTCGAGCTGAATGGGGCTGATCCAAACGTCATGTTCGTGAACGGGCGCTGTCAGTTGGGACTGGTCATTTTTTAACTACCACGGTCATTATTAATTTATTTAGATTTAAATTGAATTTTGTTTTTTATTTACTCTGGACGCTCTTACTGTGCACGTCTTTCTACATCGTTCTCACATATTTGTATAATCTCAACACGAATGATGTAAATACTATTTTGTAAAAATATTAGAATTTAAAAGAGTGTCCATGGAGTTTCTTGCCCATTCTTCTCCATAGAGATCAACGCTTTGGAATGGGCAACTGCAGTACTTTCACAAGTTATTATGCCTTGTGACCGGGACTGTAGATTCATTTTGTTTCTTGACATTCAAAAGTGCCTGTAATGGTCTAATTGAAATAAATGATTTGATTTGATTTGATTTGAAAATCGGTTCAGTAGTTTTGGAGCAAACAAATCTTTCCTCTTCATAATATTAGTACAGGTAAAAATATCGCGAAGGCAGTGATAGCGGTTGTGAGCAACCAGGGTCATGACCACGACCTATGAAGAGCGAACAAAGAAGAAGAATAATTTAGTCCGCGAATGATTGACCAATGAAGAGGATAATGTCGTGAGGAAAGTTTTAAGTAGGAATGTCGAAGGGTTTAAGAGCCAAATAAACCAAAGAAACGATGGATGGCCTGTGTACGGGATGTGAAGAGAAGAAAGAAGGTGTAAGACAAAGCCATACAGCGTCGACCCCAAATAATTTGTGAAAAGGTTCTCAAAGACATGTCAACAAAGCAGAGGGGCTTGCAAGGGCCATTACCTGTTGGGGCTGCGAGTTGTTTAAAAGAGATCCCGCGGCCCCAGAACACAAATTGCAATTTGTGTAATATTTTAGTCAGTTAAACTCTGACACTACTAAAAAAATATTTTTTTCCTAAATAGTGGGTTTAAGACAGACACAAAGTCTGACACTACTGAAGAGAAACATTTTCTTTCTCCTCTGTATTATGAGATAATCCTGAAAATCTTTTATTTACACCAAAATCCAAAACCGTAAAATACGCAAACAAAATTCGAAAAGTCCAAGTTTACGTTTCATAACTTAAACTGCACCATTTTGAAGTCTGTTAAGAAGACTAAACTATTCACGAACGCGAGCCATGAAAAATGTTTTCCCTAACATCCTTTATGATATTCCCAGGAATTTTCCACAAATATGAGGAAGAGCCGTTTTATATAAAACCAATGACCTGAAATGTGGAGGCCAGCGAGTTTCCAACTGCCCATAGAGATTACATTCTGTTTCAATGCGTCCCGCAAAAAATAGGTTTTATTTGCGAAAACTGGGCATAAATATTAAAGTTCCCGGTTATATTTTTTAATAGTGTTGAACGGGAATATTGTTTTATGGAGTTTTGTGATTGTTGAGTGCTAATAATTTATTTTTGTGCTCTCGTGCGGTTTTTAGTTTTGCGAAAACTGCATGTGGTTGTACCTTTATGCTAGGTGATTTAGTATTATGGCCTCAATATTTTAATGTTACCTAAATAGAAAAAATAAATCATAATACCCATGCGAATAAGTTAATATCTATCTACATAGTGGGATTTGTCAGTCACATAATAAAAATTACTTAGCCAAATGATTGATAATATTCTTGTACCTTATATACAGGTCATTTCTTTTTTGAACCATGAAGACATTTTATTCACGTCACAGATAAAGAGGGAGAGGTAATCCTGAATCTCACTCACTCGGAAATGGCTCCCTTCCTCATTTTGAAACAAACGACGGACTGCAAACTGCAATCACAGTTACGACAATTCCAAGTCTAATTCAGCAAAAACTTATTGAAGTTGTCAACGAAGTCCGGCAATTTGAAAAAAGAACAAATTCTGCATCCAGCCATTCATTATGTTTTCAAAATTTTACCACAGATAAAAAAACCGTCACTTTATTTTTCTTTGGAACAATTTTGGAACTTTCGTATTCTTCAAACTTAGTTAAGCGTGAAGATAGGGAGGGGAAAAGAGGGGGTGAGAAGTACCTTTTTTGAAAAGTTAATGCAGTAAAAGTTGCTTGTTTTTGGTGCTGAGTGCTATTAGCTAAGGTATCGTAGTTTTTACACGGTGCTCGTGAATTTCTCAACCTTATTTTAGTTGAAGTTTTGAGAGCTTCTGTGAGTGACGAGTTATGTATCAAATGTTAAGTGGCGGTGTAAGATCATAGTTTCAGAAGGATGTAATCTTTTGTAAAGAGTCAACATAACTTAACTTCAAAAATTAAGATCTTAAAACTTCGAAAAGTTAAAAACAACAGTGAACGAGGTAAAAGCTGAAGTATATAACAATTTCCAAACCGCCAGTTTGTGGAATTCACCGCCAGCTTTTGTGTTTCCCAATCAATATAATCCGAATCTCTTCATTGTTTGAGTGAATCGCTTCACATCAGGTAATTTGCGGCCAAGCGTAAATTATTTAGTAAAAAAGAATTACTGGATACTGAAATTTCCAAAAGGTTTTTGAAATTTTCTGAATAGCATGATGCTTCTCGATCGTTCTAGAACACTTGATTACGGTACCTTTTTGAACAGGACATTAAAGCAACCAGACATTTTTCCAGTTACAACAATATTGATGGCTCGGTTGGCGCAGTCTCTGAGCAGTTGACTGTTGCGCTGCATGACGCGGGTTCGTTCCCCGCCCAGAACAAATATTTTATGTTTTTTTTTTGTAAATGCACCCACGGTACAGAAGGAATTTCAAGCGTGGAGCAATGTTTAAAAAAAATTATATCAAACTCAAAACACTTATTTTAATTAGACCATTTCAGGCTCTTTTGAATGTCAGGAAACAAAATAATGAAGCTACAGTCCCGGTCAAGGCATAAAGTCAAGGCATAATAACTTCTGGAAGTACTGTAGTTTTCAGTTCTAAAGCGTTGATCTCTATGGAAAAGAAAGGGCAAGAAACTCCATGGACACTCATTTAAATTATAATATTATTACAAAATCGTATTTACACCATTCATATTGCGATTATACAAATATGTAAGAACTATGTAAAAGACGTGCACAGTAAGAGCGTCCAGAGTAAAAGCAAAATCAACTATCTCTGTACCAAAATTCATCAAAATCGGTTTGGCTATTTAGGCGTGAAGACGTAACGAACAAACAAACTCACTTTCGCTTCACGGTTCAACCATTATGCGATCAGTGATCGACAGCATAGCAGACTTTGGCCCTACATAGGATGTCGGTCCATGTATAATACTGGTAATCAGCTGCATCCTGATAAACTGGAAGCTGAACCCAACATAGTTAAGAAAAGGCTAGGCAGATGTAATAGAAGCCTATTTCCATCAACCGAGAACAAATTCACTGATTGAGAAATTTCTGATGGAAAAATCCAATAACATTTTGACAAGGGAGTCAAAAGCAGAAGCTCTAATCAGAAGTTACCTAACAACCACTCGAAATAAGTAACAGATACACAAAATGATGATAATACACATCATCTGCCTAGCCTTTACCTAACTATGTTGGGGTCGGCTTCAAGTCTAACCGGGTGCAGCTGAATATCAGTATTTTACATGGTGCGACTGCCTATCTGACCTCCACAACCCAGTTAGTACTGGATAATACGATACCCCTTGGTAAGACTGGTTGGTACAGACTTTCGAGACACTGACTGCCTGTAACGACTGTCGAAGATCTACAAATGACAGCCGGGACCAACGGCTTAACGAGCTTTCCGAGGCACGAAGGAAACTCGGTACGTAACGGGTGGTCACCCATCCACAGACCAACCTAAGCAAACGCGGCTTAACCTAAAGATAAATACACGTTGTAATTAATTTTGTTGTCAATCCACTCGATACTATGCAGCGGTCAACGGCTCTCCCTATGCTGCATCCCTAAGCCCTGATTCTCTGCTTTCCTAACCCAGTCTATCCCAACCACCTTTTCAAGATCGTCGACCTAACCAGCTGATACGCGTCCCACGCGTCACAACCAACTTAAATAATATATTAGTCTAATTTAAAGACATTTATATGAATATGTGACAGCCAAAACATTGCCTTGAATAGATTTGAAAGTTTGTTAATTAGTTTATTCTTGAAATAAAAGGTTGAGAATTTTCGTATGTACGAGGTTTAGATATATAAGTAGTAACATCTATTGTTATTGAAGTATTTACTAAATAAAAAAGGTTTTGATTCTTAAAGAAACGCAGCAGAGCTATTTTTGAAGTATTAAATGGCCGGTAATGCTCGTAAGACCAAAACTCGGTGATCGTTTTTGGTGCTACTAAAAATGTGGCAAAAAAATTGTTCAATTTTCATTAGTAAAACTAGACTATTAAGGTCCAAAGTAGGCTTTTGTTCATATTACTATATTCACGTTCAAATATTTGCGTGTCATTGCACAAACAAAAGATGGGCTGACCTATATTTAGACAACATAGCATGAACCAGCGGTTTTGAACGCAATTAGGTCCAAATTATATAACTAGTTCTATCTCGTTTCCTCGCTGTGATAACACAATCTTCTATCTCGCTCTATCATCGACCTTCGCATTGAAATACACGTGCGGGTAATGTTTTCACCTCGTTATTCTTTACGAACCCCTGAAATGGTCCTTATGGGCTTTTATTAGAAAATAGTTCCAGTATATTGGAGACTGGTTGAAAAGGAATTTTTGGGGTCTTTGGTAAGTTAATATTAAAATATTGCTCATTCAATTTTTCGAACGAAATGTATTTTATATCCTCCTGGCCATTTGGTCACAGCGGTGAATCTGCAGCGGAGATCAGCCAACATGGCGGGAGATATTATAGTGCAAAAAAAACTTTTTGAAAAATTGAAACGACTTTCAAAAAAAGTAACTAAATAGTTCAAAATAACTTTACGTCCGGAAGTAGGTGACTTTTGTTGGTTTGACTTTTTTAACACCAACTTTCAGAAATAAAGTTATTTTCCATTAATTAGATTTTTTGGAAGTCGGTTTTAATTTTACAAAAAGTTTTTTTTTCAGCATTTTTAGTAGTCGAGTATTTCATTTTCCATTGTTCTGTTCCTTGGCTGTCCATTGTCTTAAGTGACGGCAATCTGACACGACCCGATAAAGATCAGGCGCAAGGATACTACACGGCTAATTACCATCATCTGTAACTAACTGACTATTAAGACAAACATGACAAAAAAACCCCAATAGCATTTTATTGCTCAAATTGGGAATTGAACCAAGGTTTGTACTAGCAACCACAAGACCAAAGGGTGGTAAGCATAAATGTAGCAAATCTAAGGTTGCAGGATGCGGATACGAATGTCAAATGTTTTATGTTGATCAGTAAGGGCTCATTCACACGGGTGTCATTGACGATTCATCAAAAATGTTGTGTAAAGGTAATGTAGAATAGAGGCGATCGGCGGCGGCGATCTCTCGCGTCCGGCCCTGGTTCAGGCTATGGTCCGGAGCGAGAGGGAATGGGAAGCGATCACCACCTTCTGCGAAGCAGTAATGCTAGCAAAGGAGGTGGCCGGGCGTTTGAGGGAGAGAATATCTGCCCAACCCAGCCGCCACGGGAGACGCCCATGGCGCCGGGCGCCGCGAGACGACTTCCGGCCACCGTAGATGCGGGCCTGTGGGCGGTGAGCAATGGGTAGTTCACCGTCCGTCCGTCGATTGACGACAGGCCGTGGCGACGGCGCGTTCGTGTTCCACGCGCGCCTCAAAGAGAGTCAGCAAAGCAGAGGGGCTTGCCAGAGCCTCCGCCTGCCGGGGTTGCGGGTTGTTCGAAAGAGATACAGCGGCCTCGGAACGTAAAGGGCAAAAGAAGAAACATGGATGGGTTTTAGTCAGTACAAGTCTGACATGCCCCCCCGCTCCACCCAGAGCGGGGGAAGTCATTGGATGATTTACCACCCGGAAAAAAAGGTAATGTAGAATACGGGCATTTAAAAAGCATTGTCGTTGTGAAAAAAGAAACATATTGTGGAAAAAAGCGATTCATCAATTCAAAAAAAGAATCGTCCTCATGTGAATGAGCTCTTACTCATGCAATAATTTGCGCCAGTGGATACACCTCCTTACTTGAAACTAGTTCACATTCGTATCACTTTGTATTACTCTTCTCAAACAGGCCTTTTAAAATATTAGAATTCCTAGGAAAATTCAAAATGAAATTCTGAAAATATATCAAAGGTCCTTTATTTCCAAATGAAAAAGTTAGGCAATGGCCATATTGTATCAAGAATAATCAATAACATTTCAATATAATATTGAATGTGTCTGAATTCCAGGTACAATGTCTATATCCGAAGATTATATTCTGTTTTTAATATATAATACCATTTTGCGAGCATATCAATAGATAGGTAAACGAATTGAAATCATGATACCTAATCTTCTATAACATAACAATATTATACAGAAGTTAGATTTTTTGTTTGTTTGTATTGAATAGGCTCCAAAACTACCGGACCAATTTTAACGTTTTTCACTAATAGGAAGCTACATTATCAGAAAGTAACAAGGGTCATACAACCTCACGCTACTATCCTTGGGAGCGGGCAGCAATTAAAGACGCGGGTGAAACTGTGCAGGATAGCTAGTTTCATATAAAAAGATTAGTAGCAGAGGACTAAGGGCTGAAACTGCGTTAAACGGACACCCGCGCGGTTTAATACAAAAGTGAACTGACGCGGGGACACGCACGGGGCTGGTTCAGTTGATGAAAAGCTTGTGAAAATGTCTTCCGACAGAGAAAGAGTAATTGTGAAACTACAGTGTCGGTCTATTATATGAAGCCAAGCGAATGAACTCTTCAGGTCTTCTGTGACAGGGTCCTTTTTTTTTGGGGTGGGAAATAATCAAATAACTTCCCACTCTCTGGGCGGAGCGGGTTGGTCTGAGGTTCTCTCACTCAAACGCCCCTCCACCTTCTTCGCTAGCATGACTGCCTTGCAGAAGGAGGTGACCGCTTCCCATTCTCTCTCGCTCCGGACCTTGGACTGCACCAGGGCCGGAGCCGCCGATCGCCTCTACGAGGGCACGGTTGTGCTCTGTCTAAGCTGGGCAGACCGCCACTGTGTGCTCCACCGTGTCCTCCGGTCGATCGTCACAATGGTGACACCCAAGAGTTTTCTCCCGCCCGATTATGTTGTGACAGAGTCCTTCACATACCCACAGAGCCCACGCTTGCAGACATGCGGCGCGTGTCTGTCGCAGGTGCCCGTTTAACGTAGTTTTAGCCCCCAGAAGAGACAATTCTGTTCAAAGCGTTTCTGCTACAATTTTTCGCAGCACGATTGGTACAGTAGCTGAGCGATTAGCTGCTGCACTGTGTGTCACGGGTTCCCGCATGGAATAAATATTGGTATGGCCTATACGTAGTTTCGGGTTTGGCTGTGTGTTTACGTTAATTTAAATTAATGTGAACCTTAAGTGAGCCAACTTTCAGAGGGGCTTGCCAGAGCCTCCGCCTGCCGGGGTTGCGGGTTGTTCGAAAGAGATACCGCGGCCGTAAAGGGCGGAACGTAAAGGGCGGTAGAAGGAACATGGGTGGGTTTTAGTCAGTACAAGTCTGACATGCCCCCCCACTCCGCCCAGAGCGGGGAAAGTCATAGGATGATTTCCCACCCGAAAAAAAAAGCCAACTTTCCATGATCATTTTCGCTGATACAATTTCACCTTTAAAATAGTCGGGTCAAAATCCAAAATATTCTGGATAAACATTCCCATATCTACTCTATAAATCCTTTAAATCTCTTTAGGCACTAACTACACGAAAAAAGATTTTACTTCAACATAATAAAAAAATGAATTCTTATCAATGTCACTAGATTCTTATCACTCTCTCCTATAAAGCCAGGTTCTACTGCTAAACGTGACCCATTTTCTTCAATTGGCTCACAATTTGCATACCAATGATAACAGTTAACACGCTTTAAGTATTACTGTGGTTCTCAATGTGAATGAAAAGTACTTAATTTTATACCTGTGTTAGGGAGGTGATAAGCGATCGTTGATAAGCGATAAGGGCACTGGTGGTTAAACCTGTTAAAATATGAAACTTCTTAAGCATTCATTTTCTGCCTAGCTTTTTCCCCAACGATGTTAGGTGATGGGAAATCATCAAATAACTTCTTCCGCTCTGGGCAGAGCGGAAGGAAGTGTCAGGCTTATGCTGACTAAAACCCACCCATGTTACTTTTTTGTTCTTTGTGTTCGGGTGTTACAGTGCTTTTAAGCAACCCACAACCCCGGTAGGCGGTGGTGAAAGAATATTAAGTGAATCGTAACAAACATAAGCACTATAATTATTATCTCGTATACTATTAGTGTAAAACATAAACTAGCTGTGCTTAGTGGTTCCAACCGCTACTCAGCTTCTTAGAGTCGTAGCATGATGTTATAAGTTATATAGTATGTTACTTAGTGATAACATAGAATTCTAAATTTGTTTTTTTTAAATCGGTTTAGTAATTTTTAAGTTTATTTGTTACAAACATCCAAATCTTAATCCTTACTAATATTATAAAAGCGAAAGTGAGTTTTTTTGCTTGTTACGTCATCGCGTTTTAATGGCTTAACTAATTTTGATGAATTTTAGTACCTTGGAGACGGACAAAGACTATATTTTTCTAACAAAAGTGGGAAATGAGGGAGAAAGAGGGAACAAAAGGGAAAACTTAGCCTTGCTATTACAGCCAATAAGGCGCAAAAGCAAAAATTACAGGTAGCAGGTACCTGTAAATCAGTAAAGGGGAACTGTGTTACCCCGATATTAACGCGAACGAAGCCACGGGCAAAAGCTAGTTATTAATATAATTAAGATTTGGATTATTACAGCGTAAATGCAGATATTGAATATTATAATATCTTACTGCTCTTCGCCGTTTGAAGAGAGCTTCATTACATACATAGGTAATGAGGCTCTCTTCTCCTATGCATGTAATGAGTACCTGTTCTATGCAAAATGATAACATCTGACGTCATCAACGTATCGATCGTCCCTACGTACAGACGCCTGCACATCAAGCTACTACAATCTGTCAGATTTCATTGATAGATTTTCGACTTTATTTCTAAAGTATTAGGTTCAAGGTTTATAAAAAATTGACAGTTTCGGGTAGCTTGACCTGGCGTCTGTACATAAAGACATGTCGAAAATGGCATTTTTATTGTGTCATTGGCTTTAGATTATATTATCTATGCGCACATGCTGACATACGATTTTTATTTTAATTTAATTTATTTACCTTCAAATTTATTTACCAACAAGTATTATAAATACAACGAATAAGTGTCGTAGAAACGGTCATCTACCAGTTATTCCAAGAAATAGCGAAAAAAAATAATACTTGTGTGTAAATAGCATTATAAAGTTCTTAAAACTGTTAACATATTGTAGAGAGAAAATATCAATTATTGCTGATAGAATTATTTCTAGGGCGTGTTGAATAAAAATACCGCTCTCTTGAAAACCTCGGTTTTTTACTTAACCTTATGTACAGACGCCTGCAGGTCAAGCTACCCGAAACTGACAATTTTTCCCAATGAACCTTGAACCTAATACTTTAGAAATAAAGTCGAAAATCTATCAAAAAAATCTGACAGATTGTAGTAGCTTGATGTGCAGGCGTCTGTACGTAGGAACTGTAGGTATTTACCTACCAATACAACTCGTTTGCATCGAAATCTTATTCAACTGTCATACTTTCAACTTTAAACCTTACCAATAACATCCGAAGAGGTATCTTCCAAAAATAAAACCGGCTCAATTTAGTCCTATCGGCAACCCGTCAATGCTGCTACGGCGGGCGAAGCGGTGACAACCCCGTTTGAGAAGATGTCACCGGACAGCATTGGCAGGTTTATTTTCACCACCACACGGTTCGAGCTGTTGTTCTGTATAATTGAATTGAAGGCAGTAAGGATCGCTGGGAGATGACTTTCGGCCACCGTAGACGCGGGTCTGTGGACGGTGAGCAATGGGTAGCTCACTCTCCATCCTTCTATTGATGACAGCGCGCGACGCGCTTCAAAGAGATGTCAGCAAAAAATAGAGGGGTCGGTCAGTGCCACTGCCTGTTGGGGTTGCGGGTTGTTCGAAAGAGATACCGCGTCCCCGGAACACAAAGGGCAAAAGAAGGAACATGGAAGGGTTTTCATCAGTAAAAATTACAGAAGATTTAACAATCTTAACATTAATTACGTAAATACGATTTTGTGATAATATTATAATTTAAAAGAAGAGTGTCCATGGAGTTTCTGGCCCATTCTTCTATATAGAAATCAACGCTTTGGAATAGGCAACTACAGCTTTTTCATAAATTATTATGCCTTTTGACCGGGACTGTAGCTTTATCATTTTATTTCTTGACTTTCAAAAGTGGCTGTTGTGGTTTAATTGAAATAAATGCTTTTAAATTGAGTTTATAGGTTATGACAGACAGTCAACAAAGCTATCCCTAAAAATCTAACAACCCATGTTGGTCATTTTACGAATTAATCGTCGGAACTTTGAATTGATAACGCTAATGAATTTGAATGTTTTAGAATCGTACGATCTGGATTTTAATTGAATTACTCTCGTTGAATAGTAGTTAATTATATAAATTAACAGGCATTGTTTAGGCAGAACTTAGACTTTGTATTTGTAAATCATTTATTAATATAATCTGTCCTCTCATACTGAAGCCCTAACGCGGTAACAACAACATTGTAAAACCAAATGATTTTAAAAGAGTAACTTACCATGGAGTTTCTTGCCGGTTCTTCTCCATAGGTAGCGACCAAGTAGAACCGTGTACGTTTTCTCCACGTTTTATAAGTACCCATGTGAAATAAAATTATTTTGATTTTATTTGAATACCTAATAGTTTAGTTGTAGTCATTGAAAATATCATTTAATTATTATTTTATCTTGCGTCTGTTTGAGTGATGGATAGAGAGAGAGACGAAGGCCATAGAAAAGATGATTATAAGAAATGAAATGAAAGAGAACGAAACAAAATAAAGTCTTACAGGAACAGTATAGGTACTATATTATATAGATAACATTTTTTAGATTATAAAAATTACTAGCTTTTGCCCGCGGCTTCGCTCGCGTTAAATTCGGGGTAACATAATTCCACTTGCGCCTTATTGATTTGTAATAGCAACGCTAAGTTTTCCCTTTTCTTTCCTCTTTCTCCCTCACATCCCACTTGTTTCAAAAAAATATTAGCCTATGTCCGTCTCCCGGTTCCCAACTACCTCTGTACCAAAATTCATCGGTTTAGCCATTAAAGCGTGAAGAGGTAACAAACGAACAAACTAACTTTCGCTTTTATAATATTAAGTAAGGATTTTGAAAATCAATACACAATTGACGGGGAAATACATCAAATTGAGAACCTCCCCCTTTTTTAAAGTCGGTTAACAAAAGTTGATTCATTCACAGATTAGGGTTCGACCAAACATTAACTAACTTTAAAATATCCATAACACCAAGCCCAAACTGAACTACACAAAGATACACAATCGTATTTTTACAAACAGAGTTTTCAGCGTCTCACGTCTATATTAGCATTTTTAATTTGAAAATGTTATTCTGAAAACAACAAGCATCAGTGAACGAACACAACCATTTTATTTGAAATACTTATGCAGTGTGATTATAAAATAACAAGTTTTTAATTATGCGAACCGCCTTTTATATTCCAAGTGTAATTTGTAGAACTATATAACTATGTTTATCTTTGTGTCGAGTTTGTGGTTTACGGGTGTTAAAATTGTACAACTTTTGCTTTGAGTTTGTGATAGGTTTTACCCGTGGTTTTGCTTGGTATGTTTGGATAAGTAGCGCTTTTGTATAAGGTTTATGCATTTATGTTTTAATCGTTCTCCTTTTGGATGCCCCGTTAATTTATATAAGACTAGCTGTTCCTCGCGGTTTCACCCACGCTGCTCAGCACTTGTTGGCCGTAGCGTGATGTTATATAGCCTATAGCCTTCCTCAAGAAATGGTGACCGGCGTCAGGTGTACTGGTGGTCGCGCGAGCTGACGGCACTGCGAGAGGCATGCGTCGCTGCGCGACACCGGTACGCCAGGCACCGCAGGCTCCGCATCAGAACACCAGATGCGGCAGTCATCGAGGCGGAGCTGTATGAGGGGTACAGAGCGGCGAAGACCGCCCTCCTAGAAGGTGTCTTGCGGGCCAAGGATCTGGCCCGCGAGGAGATGCTGGAGTCTCTGGACGGGGATCCGTGGGGGCGCCCATACAAGATGGTGCGGGATAAACTCCGCACCAGGGCCCCCCCGCTGACGCAGAGTCTCCGGCCCCAACTAGTTGAGGATGTGGTGAGCGCTCTGTTCCCTTCGCGAGGGGAGCATGCTCCTCCGCCCATGGCTCCGCCGCTTGCGGTGCCACAAGCGGACCACGAGGACAACGACGACGACGACGTTCCGGAGGTGACTGGGGTGGATCTGAGAGCGGCGGTGGGCAGGCTGAAAGCCAAAAACACCGCCCCGGGACCCGACGGCTTGCATGGCAAAGCCTGGGTCCTGGCCCTGGAGGCTCTCGGGCCCCGACTACTAGGGCTCCTAAGCGCATGCTTGGAGAGAGGCCAGTTCCCACTTCGTTGGAAGACGGGGAAGCTGGTCCTCATTCAGAAGCCGGGGCGCCCTGCGGACTCTCCGTCCGCATTCCGGCCCATTGTGCTGCTCGACGAGGTGGGCAAGCTCTTTGAAAGAGTAATTGCAAACCGCCTCGTCGGGCACCTTGTGGGGACGGGGCCGGATCTTGCGGAGCACCAGTATGGTTTCCGCAAGGGGCGCTCGACGGTGGACGCCATCATGCGCGTGAGAGCCCTTACGACGGGGGCTGCAGTGTCCAGGGGTGGGGTTGTCGTGGCGGTGTCTCTCGACATCGCCAACGCGTTTAACACCATGCCCTGGGGCTGCATCAGGGAGGCACTCCAATACCACCGGATGCCGACCTATCTTCGTCGTGTGGTCGGGGCATATCTGACGGACAGGGCCGTCATATACCCCGGTCGCTCTGGAGAGTGGAACCGGCGAGAGATGTCGTGCGGTGTCCCGCAGGGATCGGTCTTGGGGCCGCTCCTGTGGGACATCGGTTACGACTGGGTGCTGCGCGCCGACCTCCCCAGCGGCGTCAGTGTAGTTTGCTACGCTGACGACACGCTCGTCCTGGCTCAGGGGGGGTCGCACCAGGCGGCGGCTGACAATATGACACGCGGGGTTGAGATAGTCGTGGAGAGGATCCGGCTACTGGGTCTCGAGGTGGCCTTGCACAAATCCGAGGCCATGGTTTTTCATGGCCGCGGAAACACGCCACCGTCGGGATCCCAGTTGACGGTAGGAGGGGTTCGCATCGGCGTCGGGTCGACGATGAAGTACCTGGGAATCGTCCTCGACAGCCGGTGGAACTTCGTCGAACACTTCCGACGTTTGGCTCCCAAGCTCGAGCGGACGGGGGCTGCTTTCAAGCGGCTCCTGCCCAACCTCAAGGGGCCAAACGCCTCCTGCCGTAGGCTCTATGCCGGAGTCGTGCGGTCCATGGCCCTTTACGGGGCCCCAGTATGGGCGCGTTCTTTAGGGCGGCGCGCCGCCCACTATCTGAACGCGCCCCAAAGGGTGGTGGCCATACGGCTTGTCCGGGGCTACCGCACGATCTCCGGCGAGGCAGCAAGCCTCCTTGCCGGACTGCCACCGTGGGATCTGGAGGCGATAGTCCTCGCGCGCCTGTTTGAGTGGCGCGCGGAGGCACTACACCGGGGGGAAAACCCACTGCCGCGGCAAGTTGCCGCTAGGCGGGCAGACCTCCGGTGCGATCTCATGGTGGCATGGAGAGAGCGACTGTCGCAACCCCGTGCAGGGCACGCCACAATAGTGGCGGTAAGTCCCCTCTTTGAGGAGTGGCTGGAGAGGCGTCATGGCGTCCTCACCTACCGCCTGACGCAGGTCCTCACCGGACACGGAAGTTTCGGGAGGTTCCTGCACATCATCGGGCGGGAGGAAGCGCCCGGGTGTCACCATTGTGACGATCGCCCGGAGGACACGGTGGAGCACACAGTGGCGATCTGCCCGGCTTGGGCGGAGCACCGCCGTGCCCTCGTAGAGGCGATCGGCGGCGGCGATCTCTCGCGTCCGGCCCTGGTTCAGGCCATGGTCCGGAGCGAGAGGGAATGGGAAGCGGTCACCACCTTCTGCGAAGCAGTAATGTTAGCGAAGGAGGTGGCCGGGCGTTTGAGGGAGAGAACATCTGCCCAACCCAGCCGCCGCGGGAGACGCCCATGGCGCCGGGCGCCGCGAGACGACTTCCGGCCACCGTAGATGCGGGCCTGTGGGCGGTGAGCAATGGGTAGTTCACCGTCCGTCCGTCGATTGACGACAGGCCGTGTCGACGGCGCGTTCGTGTTTCACGCGCGCCTCAAAGAGTGTCAGCAAAGCAGAGGGGCTTGCCAGAGCCTCTGCCTGCCGGGGTTGCGGGTTGTTCGAAAGAGATACCGCGGCCTCGGAACGTAAAGGGCAATAGAAGAAACATGGGTGGGTTTTAGTCAGTACAAGTCTGACATGCCCCCCCGCTCCACCCAGAGCGGGGGAAGTCATTGGATGATTTCCCACCCGAAAAAAAAAAAAAAAAAAAAAAAAAAAAAAAAAAAAGTGTAATTTGTAGAACTATATAACTATGTTTATCTTTGTGTCGAGTTTGTGGTTTACGGGTGTTAAAATTGTACAACTTTTGCTTTGAGTTTGTGATAGGTTTTACCCGTGGTTTTACTTGGTATGTTTGGATAAGTAGCGCTTTTGTATTAGGTTTATGCATTTATGTTTTAATCGTTCTCCTTTTGGATGCCCCGTTAATTTATATAAGATAATTAATATAAAAAAAAAACTTATTAAGGCTAGTTTTCAATTGTGAGTAATATTTTTTCTTCATAGAAAATCTTTTTATTACATAATAAATATCTTGGGACAACTCACACACGGCTATCTGATCCCAAGCTAAGCAGAGCTTGTGTTATGGTAACCAGACAACTGATATACATACTTATATAATTTATAAATACATACATATTATAGATAAATCACACCCAGATACAGAACAAACAACCATGCTCATCACACAAAGTTTGTCCTGGGTGGGCATCGAACCCACGACCTCCGGCTCAGCAGTCAGGGCCACTAACCACTGGACCAACAGGCCCGTCTAATTCAATAAATCTATTAGGTGCACACAAATAATAGGTCAGCCATATTGAATTTAGAATGACGTCTTTACGAGTAAGATTTTATGTTTCTGTGTTAAGGCTACTGTATGAGAACTTTTTATGTGTGTGCGTCAACAGTTTTCCTTCTTTTTTTTCGTTTGTATTATTGTGTATGTAAAATTTTAACTGTATCGATCGGAGATAACTGTTTTTAAAATCCACTTTATCAAGATTTTACTCAGCAAATATACAAATACACTGAGTTAAATAAAATCTTTGTTTAAATAAAAGTTGAAATAAAAACTTTGAAAAAGTTAAAAGGTTTTTTGAGTACCGAATTTGATGCCGCCGTAATAGTTTATAAAATACAACTGCCAAAAGTCTATCCAACGCATATTTTATCTTTACATAAGCTTTTAAAAGAAAATTACTTTCGTTAAACATTATTGAAAAAAAAAACAGGAACACCTCAAAATTAAACTTAATGAAATAAGTAATGGCAAAAGGGCTCAACGTAATGCTAGATGGCAAAAGAAGGCTTTCAGTTGCAGCCCACGACTGCCGTACGCTCGAAAACATAAACAAACACAGGTATAAAAGTTTAAAATATTGCTAAGACTTCAATGTAGTACCGTCTATGTTACTGCACCCATTGCAAAATTGTTCATAATGTTGAAAAATTATGGTATAAACGGAAAAATGAGAAAATGAAAAAAACTTGAGAGGTATCAAGACACCCGGATGGAACGAAGTTATTATTTATGATGTACAAAAAACCTGTATAAACTCAACAAAAATAATCATCGCGACACCACATTGTTTAAGTGTGGTGTCGCGATGATTATTTTTGTTGAGTTAGATGTGAAATAGAAAGGCGAAACGAAAATAATTGGTTTGCTTTCTATAAGAGAGACAGACAGAGAAACAAGCGCACGCCACACGGCTTACAACTATAGCAAAAAGTGTCATTACAACTTTTGATCTTATTTTTTTTCCGTCTAGCCTAATTCACAACGCGCGATAAGGAATTTTATTCCAAAAATCATAAGTATTCAAATTACGCTGATAAATCATCATTTTTTGAACGTCATACATATTACAAGAGACAGTCCCACAAAACGCCCTGCCCTTCGCCACTTCCTAGTGTTTTAGCTGGGAAGAAGATGTGGCGGAACAAACTCCCCAGCAACACATTTTTCTGTCAGGTTAGAAAAACCCAATTTTAAACAATGTCATTTATCACAAGGTTAATTTAAGAAATATTTGATTTATTGTCACAAACATCAATTATGTATATTAAAAGCAGAGATGTCCTATTCTATTATAAACTCTAATTTACCGTACCAGAATACAATTTCAAATACCATTCTAATGTTTAAAGTTGCAGTTAATTGTAGAATACGATCATCCACACTCGCTTACAGCTCACAAGCTCCTGACCTAGCACTTAATTAGACATGCACGGCTGTAGCTTACGTACGCGAGGTAAACACTAGTTTGCCTCGCGTACAGAGCAACCACAAACATTGCATGTAATTCACAAAGCAAGGCAAATTTTCTACTTTAACGAAGTTCTCTAAAATATTTAAAAAATGAAAGTGAGTTTGTTTGTTAGGTCTTCACGCCTAAATGACTAAGCCGATTTTGATGAATTTTGGTACAGAGATAGTTGGGACCATGGAGACGGACATAGCTTATAAAAAAATGAAAAAAATGGGAGAAATAGGGAAGAAAGGGGAGAGAAAGATATTTTTTCGATTATGTCATCATGCGGGTTGAAGTTAGCGTTAGGCCAAAGTAACTATGCCACGCGGACGAAGTCGCGGGCGGAAGCTTGTAAGATACCTAAATATTTTCCTCAACAGCAGAGGGAGTTTCAGGAGATTCCTAAGATGCATCATTATCGACAAGGTGCATTCAGAAGGTCAGAAATAGGAAAAGCGTTCCCGCAGATAGAATAGCGTTTTAGGGTTATAAAAATAGAAATTAGAATATTAGAGATTTTGGCGAAGTTAAACTTTAGTATCATCTTTAACCCGTCGCACGTCCGCAAACATTGCTTAAAAATGTCTCAAATGTCGAAGCAGTTAGTAGGTATCAAATTATTTTGGGTAGACGTTCACAAAAATTGAGATTTCGTCATAATACAGATAATAACACAATACAAATTATACCTTCTTGGATTCGTTATGAGTTTACCTGTTTATTGGTATATATATCTAATAAATTAAAACTAACCTGACTTCACAGCGACGTGAAATGTTTTTATTTTTATATTTTTTTCACATAACCTTGAAACTTGATCATAATACACCGAATTCACACACATATTCACCTAAATAACACTATATTACCATAACACATATGTTCAGGCATTCATATTACACCGTATTTTACTTCCAAACATATTATTTGCAAACAAAAAAAAATAATTCCGAACAGAGCCGCACACGCACGGCTTTGCGGTATTTATGGTACCTAACTAGGTTGTGATCAAATAAATGTTACTCAAGGACTGTATTACTTACTAAAAACCATATTGTGTTGCTAAATGCGAAAAAATGCCAAAAAATTACATCCAATCGCAACCGATTCCTTATGAGCCAACGGGTGCACACGCGACATTTGAAGCATTTTTCGATTGGTGATTGGTGATTTGGTGATTTGAATTAAGAATTAAAATTGTTCCCTTTTTTCAAATAAGTAATGCAAAAACATGAACAAAAAGTCAACTCCATTTCATCACTGCTCCTTTTAGGCAAATTTGAAAATTGAATTGAAAAAATTGATCAAACTTTTCAACGGCCAATCGACTTCTGATGACGCGGTGTCCAGTTGCGTGATCCAAACGAAGCGAATGCTGTTTTATTGCATGGAAATAAAGCTTTTTTTGAAATAACGATAACTTTGATCACTCTATAGGACCGTATGTCAGAATAAAGTGCTTAATTTCTCTTAAATTTAGTTTATTTATAGTTGTTAGAAACCAACTGGAATTGTCCAGAGATATAACGTATGAAATTGCCACGTGAGTTACAAAAGCATATATTTTATCACTTAAATGATTTATATAGTTGAATATCGAGTTTGTAATGTAGTTGCTTTATACACAATGGGGGTTGAAAGTTCATTGTGGAAGCGACCTAATAAACAAGACTACATTTGGTATGGAAGGTATTTGTAGTATTCTATTCATGCAAGTAATGTGAAAATGTGTGGGTCTACATTGTAAATGGCGCTGTTTTAACTGTTAAGTTAAGTTTAGTTGTTAACTATTTCAGATAAGATTGATCGTGTTTGAACTTGGTTACCGTTGATCTGAATCGGCCATCAAATAATGTCCCGCGCTCCGCCATATGAGTCCAGCTGTGTCAGTTTTTACTACCTAAAACCCACCCAAATGTTCCTTCTTTTGTTTTTTTTTATGTTCCGGGACCGCGGTATTTCTTTCCAACGACCCGCAACCATATAATGGCAGGCCGTGGCCCTGGTAGGCCCCTTTGCTTTGCTGACATCTCTTTGAGAAGCGCGTGGAACACGAACGCACCATCGACCGGCGGCCTGTTGTCACTACACGGAATCCACAGACTCACATCTATGGTGGCCGAGAGTCGTCTCGCGGCGCCCGATGCCCGGGCTGACGGGCCTCTTGGTCTAGTGGTTAGTGGCCCTGACTGCTGAGCCGGAGGTCGTGGGTTCGATTCCCACCCAGGACAAACTTTGTGTGATGAGCATGATTGTTTGTTCTGTGTCTGGGTGTGATTTATCTATAATATGTATGTATTTATAAATTATATAAGTATGTATATCAGTTGTCTGGTTACCATAACACAAGCTCTGCTTAGCTTGGGATCAAATAGCCGTGTGTGAGTTGTCCCAAGATATTTATTATTATTTATGGTGGCCGAGAGTCGTCTCGCGGCGCCCGATGCCCGGAACGACTCCCGCGGCGGATGGGTTGGTTTGAGGTCTCCCTCAAACGTCCAGCCACCTCTTTCGCTAATATAAGTGCTTGGCAGAAAAGGCAACCGCTTTCCATTCCCCCCCACTCCACAACATCTACTGAACCAGGGCCTGACGCGAGAGATCGCAGCTGCCGATCGTCTCTACGAGGAGTCAGCGGTGCTCCGCGTACACTTCACAGACCGCTGCATGATTTGGCCCTTTAGTTTTATTTTGTCACCATTGTCATGCAGTAAAGCAAAACATCTTGAAAAAACCATATAACTATACACAAACATTTTTTTTATATAGGATATTCTTTATTACATACACCATACAAATTACAAGAATAACCGTAGGTATACAACTTATAAATAGAGTGACATAACGGGTAGTCTTAACACTAAAAGCGATTTTTTCAAGACAACCTTTGGTTGTATTTAACCCTTAACCACTGACGTATGTGGTACGTGTGTAGGAGGAGAGACAGTTTATAAGTAGAGGATAATTTTCAGAACGACTGAACTGATTCCGAAAACTATTTCACTCATACGAGGCTACATTGACCTCGACTGTCAACGTTCCGATCAAAACTCGAGTGAAGGCTTGGGCAAAAACTAGTGATTAATAAAAATACTTAGCTACTTAAGAGTTGCAACCCTCATAAAACAAAATAAAATATTCAATTCAGACATTGTTATTGTAAGTAGTATGGCTTAAGAACTATGTAAGATACATTTAAACATTAATGAGCAAACTTATTTTGTTATCTCACTGTAGTTTTACCTATAAAATGATACTAACTCGTCCACGAATGTATTTGATATTCAAAGATTAAATAATTAAACACAAAAAGAGACCCAAAACTTAAAATGTTCTAACCCTTTACTTACTCCTGTAATAACACTGAGTTTCAATATCAAACATACCATTTTAACCACATATTGAGAGCCTGCCACGAAACTCATAGCAGGGGGGATCCCACGTCAGAAACTTATATCCGCTTTGGAATTATGATAAAACAGGGAGAGACGTGTAGTGTATTGTGTCTTGCATAAGGCTTCTGACCCACTGTACGTTGTTAGCGGGAAGCGAGTGGAAATATCTTCTTTTTTTTTGCTTATGGGAAATTGTCAATGTGACTTATAACAACCAGCGTGCATGTGCGACCAGTAGGTCTACCGTGACGTCTTAAAGCAGAACTTATTTCACTAAGGGAAAGAGACAGAGCTATACAGGGTGTCTAGCACCATCTCTTTTTCACACAGGAATAAGAACTGCTACAAAATGTCATGGTAACCCTTTAGATGTGTGAATGAGGACGAAGCAAAAAGAGTATGTATAGATCGACAAATAAAAGTTACGTTATGTGGTTCCAGCCTACCACTATGCAGAGGGGCCTGACAGGACCACCGCCTGCCAAAGGAACCCTGAAGGAGATACCGTGGCTCCGGGAAATAAAAGGTAAAAGAAAGAACATGGGTGGATTTTCGTCAGTACAAGTCTGACACTCCCCCCTCTTCTCCCAGGGCGGGGGAGGTTATTTGATGATTTCCCATCCCTAAAAAAAAGTATACGAACTACTGCATACTGTGTGTATCACATGATTTTGCTGTACAAGTAACTCTCAGGTTTGTGTCAGAGAAAAGTTATTGTAGTAGTACATTTGTAGTACATTTTACTTAACTTCTAGGACATAGTGAAATTACACTAAAATCTTTATACTACAGTAATGGATGCCATTCTGTTTTCCTTGTTAAGGAAGCGCAGCTGCCATCCCCCAAAATGGAGTTCACATTTGAATTATGTTCTAAGTACATAACATAGTTGTTCTTATGATAAGTACTACTATTGTAAAAGTCTGCAGGGTTTACACATTATGTCCCATCTGACATTCGTCGATTTTCGACGGCTGTTGAGGGTAATTAGTAGTCTGAACGTAAGACTTGAAGCAAAGAAACTTGACTACATTACGGCCAACGAGAAGCGATACGAAAGGTCATTAACCTAAAGAACAACTGTGGCGTTGACAATCTAATATTTAGCTCTTTCCATCTTGTGCCTTTGTCGTAATGTATCGTTCTCCCGGCAAAAACATGACAACGTTAAGACGGGTTCGCCAACATTCAGGCGGCCATTTTAAATGGGGTTTAGCATGGGTTTTGTTTACATTTGGTATCGCTTCTCGTTGGCCGTACTTTAGGAAAGAGCATCTTGGTTTTTCATTTCAAGTTGTAGAAGGTAGGCAATCGCTCCTTGTTAAAGACTTGTACAGAGTTCCATTCAAAGTCGACATCAACTTAGTTGAGAATTTGTTTTGAAAAAAAATAAAACCGATATAAGAACTTTTAAAGCGAAAAATATTATCGTCTTTAAAGTGTCAGTTGTTTTTTTTCCTGTGGTATCTGTCTTCTCGTCTTTTGAAATTATTTTGATTTAGGATGTTAGTTGTTTTTTTAAGTTGGTTAATTTTTTTTTTGGAAGTCAGTTGCTTCCTGTGTCATCTCATCCAAAAATTGTGATTACAAACTGTATGCAGTTAGTTAACTTAAAAAAAAAACTTTGCCCAACACTAGGAATTTCTCCTGTATCGTGGGTGCGTCAAACATTTAAACTCACATATACAAACAGCCAAACCTGGAACAACTATCTATAAGCCATACATATATTTGTTACGTGCGGGAATCGAACCCGTGACACGTAACACAGCAGTCGACACGCTCAGCCACTGCGCGAACCGTGTCGTCAAACTAACTGCGTCCTTCGTCGATGTAATGCCACATGAGTTCTCCGACGGCAAAGTTAAGTTTGTCTTTCAATCCAGTTTAACTATACGTTAGAGCAATGTCCGGTACTTTCATTAGTTAACTACAAGTTAGTGTACAGAACCCTCAGTGTGCGAATCCCGCCGGTTTTTTCCTTTTTAGTCTCTTTAAAGCTAGACTAATGATAATTAATTAACGAGTGTTAGTAAGTACAAGCTCACACTGGTTAAATCCTTACTCATATTATAAAAGCAAAAGGGAGTTTGTTTGTATGTTTGTTAGTTTGTTACGTCTTCACGCCTAAATGTCTATACCGATTTTGGTACATAGTTGGGTTAATTTTATTTTTTAAGTGAGAAATGAGGGAGAAAGTGGAAAGAAAAGGGAAAATTTAGCTTTGCTATTACAATTAATAAGGCGCAAGGTCAAAAACTGCTTGTAACAGGTACCTGCAAATCAGAAAAGGGGAACTGTGTTACCCCGAATTTAACGTGAGCGAAGCCGCGGGCAAAAGCAAGTTTTTCATAAGAATTGAAAGAGCAGAAGATAAGAATGTACTGTTACTTAGGTTAATATAGTATGATTCTTGGAATTTTATTTTCTCATATTACCTTATTTTATAACGGATAGACGGTATGCGTACTCTCATAGAGTAAGCTAATGCTTAATATGGATATTCCTTACTCTTAGTGCTTTCAAAGAAAGAGATAATTATTTCTTTTCATCCATCTTTTGCATAAAAGATAAAATCACTGACTAACCTGACTACGAATTCTCAGAAACTACAAGTATTATGAGTCTTAGATTTTGAGATTTTTTTAAAGACGTAAGTGCTCACTAAGATGGGACGTTAAAATATTCGACCCCTTTTTTATTTTTTCGGGAGGGAAAACATCTAATGACTTCTCCCGCTCTGGGCGGAGTGGGGTCAGACTTTTACTGACTAAAACCCACCCATGTCTCTTCTAATGGCCTTTACGTTCCGGGGCCGGGGTATACGAACGCGCTGTCGAAACGGCCTGTCGTCAATAGACCAGTACCCATTGCTCACCGTTCACAGGCCCGCATCTACGACGATTCCTCAGGGGGTAAAACAGGGTAACGAAGTTTGTATTGGAGAACGCGATTCCTTGGCCGGATTAAAAAAATATATTTACTGTGTTTAAATCCTTGTCTGTTGCATAAAAAATATACTACTCAAGAATTTATGGAAGACTAGATGGCGCCCGCGGCTTCACCCACGTGATATCAAAAAAAGTATCCTTTGTGTTATTCCAGACTATTATCTACTTCTGTGCCGAATTTCATCAAGATCCGTTCAGTTGCTTTGACGTGAAAGAGTAACAAACATCCATACATCCATCTTCGCAAACATTCGCATTTATAAAACTAGTAGAATATACTAGCTTAAGCTTGCGGTTTCCTTCACATGGAGTGGAAAAATTGTCCCAGGTTTTCCTACTACTAAGGTAGAAAGTATCCTATGTCTTAATCGAGAATGTAAACTATCTTCGTGCTAAATTTCACATTGGCCTACATGGACACTTATAAAACCTTGAGACAAGAAGCATGGTTCGGGTTGGTTTCCTATAGAGAAGAACTGGCATGAAACTCCATGGTTACCTACTCTTTTAAAATCATTTGTTTTGACTATAAATTGTTGTCACAGCATTAGTACTTATGTATGAGAGGTTCGCGTAGTTCGACAATAAGTCATTGCTTACTTTACAAAACGTAAAATGTTTTAGAAATCTACAAAGCTCACAATGGTCACTAATTGACAAAGAATCGGTAAAAAAAGAATGTAAACAAGGAATGGGAAAAATGTTATAAAAAAGACAATATATAAAACAAGTGACACAAATATTGGCTGTAACTATTCTGAACAAAGGCTATACAAATATGTGATTTGAAGTATTGTGTCACGTTTCCATACAACAGGCATCCAGATACACTTTCATCCTCACACAACTTTTTTTTTTTTGGCGTTAGGATATCCTCGATGAACGTTCTCTGCTCCTCCCAGAGCGGGGGAAGTTGTGTGATAATTTCCTATCTGCAGAAACAAGAATAAAACCCTTAAAAGAGCAATAGTACTGGTATGTATTTATATTGTTAAAGAATCATTTTTTTCACCTGAAAATAAAGTGCTAAAGCCAATATTTACTTTGTTTCATATTTTACTTTAATTTACCGCTCTGGGCGAGGGAATTCAGTTATATGAAGGCGTGATTCTGTTTTATACATTACTAGCTGTGTCCAGCGGTTTCACCCGCTGCTCACTTAGGGGTATGAAAAATAGATGTTGGCCGATTCTCAGACCTACCCGATATGTACACAAAATTTCGTTTAAATCGGTCCAGCCGTTTCGGAGGAGTATGGGAACGAAAACTGTGACACGAGAATTTTATATATTAGACTAGCGACCCGCGGTTTCACCCACTGCTCACCTCCTAAGAGTCATTGCGTGAAGTATTATACATTTAAACCTTCCTCTTGAAAAACTCTACCTATTAAAAAAACCCGCATCAACATCCGTTGCGTAGTTTTAAAGATTTAAGCAAACATACAACATAGCAACAGACAGACAGCGACTATGTTTAATACTATGTAGTGACAATACATTATAATATAGATAACACACCAATAATTGTACAACGGGTTAGACAGCTAGGTGTACTTAATAATACACCTACAATTCCCCAGTTATTTTGTAAATAAAATAATAAATAAATATCTTGGGACAACTCACACACGGCTATCTGATCCCAAGCTAAGCAGAGCTTGTGTTATGGTAACCAGATCACTGATATACATATATACTTATATAATTTATAAATACATACATATTATAGATAAATCACACCCAGACACAGAACAAACAATCATGCTCATCACACAAAGCTTGTCCTGGGTGGGAATCGAACCCACGACCTCCGGCTCAGCAGTCAGGGCCACTAACCACTAGAGTCTAGTGGTTAGTGGCCCTGACTGCTGAGCCGGAGACTAGACCAACAGGCCCGTCGTAAATAAATATTATGTAATAGAAGGCAACTTTTTGACGGCATAGTTAGCGCAGTGGGTGAGCGATCGACTGCTGCGCTGCGTGTCGCGGGTTGGATTGCTGCACGGAACATATATTTATATGACCCACAGGTAATTGTTTCGGGTCTGGCTGTTTGTGTATGTAAGTTTAAAGGTTTATAAATGCACCCACGATACAGGAGAAATTCCTAGTAAGGAGTTAGTTTAAAAAAAGTTTCTATTGCAATTATCTCTAAAAATTGTGAAAAGTAAGCTAAATAACGTAAAAATTTCTTTACAATTATTTCAACGATGCTATACTAAAGGTAACTGTCACCTCTCTATGATATCTTCTCTTAATTTCCGGGAACGTTCAGTACCATAAACGAAATGAGGTCCCATTCTTAATTCCGTATCGTATGACATACATAAATCACTAAAGGGGGTGGAAACGTCAGCAGCTGATTATTTTGTCAATATTGCCATAGAAATTAGAAACTGTTATCTGATATTGAAATTGGGTAAGACTCTGAATTAAATTTGTGTATAGCTCTTTAGAGTTCCGTTCCTTAAAAGGTAATTAAGAAACCCTTATAGCATCACTTAATTGTATGAATTAGTTTATTGTATATATTAGTTTATTTGATATGTAGGTATTATGTGTATTAGTATCCGTATAAAAATATACGTTTTCGTTAACAAATAGTTTAAGATATATATATATATATATATATATTATTATATAATTTTTGTACCCTATCACAATGTTGTCGTATTCTACCCAAAGGTTGACTGGTAGAGAACGCCTTATGGCATTAAGCCCACCTATGTACCACTATTGAACATGAAGTTTAAATAAATAAATCACTTTGTTGTCCGTCTGTCTGTCTATCAAGACATTTTATCTTAAGAACACGTAGAGCTTTGGAGTTGATATTAAAACCTTAAGCTTAAGTTTATAGTGTCTTGGAACTGTGAAAATATGAACGCTCTAAATAAATAAATAAATATCTTGGGACAATTCACACACCCAAGCTAAGCAGAGCTTGTGTTATGGTAACCAGACAACTGATATACATACTTATATAATTTATAAATACATACATATTATAGATAAATCACACCCAGACACAGAACAATTTAAAAAAATGCTAGCCTATATGTCCGTTTCCAGGGTCCCAACTATCTCTGTACCGAAATTCATCAAAATCAGTTTAGCTATTATAAGGCGTGAAGAAAAACAAACAAACTCACTTTCACTTTTATAATAATATTAAGGATCGCTCTAAATTTTCTTCGTAAATGAATTTTTCTTCGAAAGGAAAGATTTCTATTCTATCTCCTAGAGTATATTCTCTGTAGCTATTGATAACCATTTCAATATAAACCGATCATTGCTTAATAGAAACAGTGCGAGCATACAAAACCCCAATTATCTATACGGATAACTCAAAATCACTATCCGAAAAGCTGAAAATTACTATCCGTAAATAGAAATCGATTGGATCCAATCAAATTTCTCGAATCACTTTGTTGAATCAATTCTATAGTCTTTAGTTTCGATTGTGTGAGAAACTATCCAGATTTGAATTTAGAATACTTACTTAAGACCCGTTTGAATGTTGGATTGATTGTTTTACTTGCTAAGCGTAGTTATAAGGGTTTTGTTCCTCAGGCCGTGTCGACGGCGGGATAGTGTTTCACACGCGTCTCAAAGAGATGTCAGCAAAGCTGAGGAGCTTGCCAGAGCCTCCGCCTGCCGGGGTTGCGGGTTGTTCGAAAGAGATACCGCGGCCGCGGAACGTAAAGGGCAATAGAAGGAACATGGGTGGGTTTTAGTCAGTAAAAGTCTGACACTCCCCTGAAAATTATTTGATGATTTCCCACCCCAAAAAAAAGGGTTCCGTACCTTTAAAGAAAAATCGGCCAAGTGTGAGTGGGACTCCCGCGCCAAGGGTTTTTTGACATGTTTTGACTGGTGACTGAGACTAGCCTTAGAGACCATGGTCTTATTATGGTTTAAATTTCAACTTGATACCTTCACGCGTTCCCGAGATAAAGGGCCTTGACAGACAGACAGACAGACCGAACAAAGTGATCCTATATAGGTTCCGTTTTCTTCTTTTTGAGATGCGGAACCCTAAAAATGAAACTCTTATTAAATCTCTTTGTTGTAGGTCTGTCTGTTTGTCAAGAACCTGTACCTCGGGAACACGTGGAACAATACCTCCACGTGTTGAAGTTGAAATTTAAATCATATATATACCTATATAACCTTATACATATATCTGTAGTCCCGCAGTCAAAAGATTTGTACAGAACCCTTGGGGCGCAAGGCGACTCACGCTTAGTCGGTTCTTTTTGTACTGTCAATTAATTAAAATTAAATTAAATAAAAAAAAATTAGAGGTGTCAAGGGACACCCGGATGGAACGAAGTTCCTATAGAAATGAAAATATCTGGCTTGCTTTCTATAAGAGAGAGAGAGACAGACAGACAGAGAAACATGCATTTACTTCTACTAATATACCTTTTTACAAGGAAGGCGGGGGAGTATTGTCGCTCACTCCGGCTCATTTAAACTAGCTAGTAAGACAACAGACACCAAGGTACCTTCTGGCTCTCAAATAGTTAAATTTAAAAAAGGGGCTAAGCAGAATTCCTTGAAATTATTCCATCAAAATATTCAAGGATTCTCTTCAAAACAACTAGAGATTGAATTGTTTTTAGAAAAAACTAAGTTTGATATTGTTTGTTTCACCGAACATTGGTTAAAAGATCATGAAATGTTAATTAATTATGAAAATTACAATGTAGGCAGTTGCTTTAACCGTAAATCTAAGGTGCGTGGGGGTTCACTAATCTTAGTCAAAAATAGTATTAAATTTAGAAGTCGTATTGATATAGTTGATCTATCGGTTGAACATAATATTGAATTGTCTTGTGTTGAGCTAGATAAGCATGTCATAGTGTGCGTTTACAGGCCCCCAAATTATCAAAACTACTCGATATTTGAGTCAGTAATGGAAGATGCTTTGGCAAAACTTGCAACAGGTAATAAATCGCTAGTCATCTGTGGTGACTTTAACATCAATATTTTAGATGAAAATTCAAACAGCAGTAGATTCTTAAATCTTTTTAAATCATTTAATTTGTTGAATCCAATCCAATTTCAATCCAATTGTATATATGGATACCCTTCTTACGGCCTATTATGGGATAGTAGAATCCCACTTACGTTACGGTATATTATTCTGGGGGAACTCAACCGAAAGAGAATCAGTTTTTAAAGCCCAGAAGAGATGTTTACGCGCGATGTTTAAGCTCAAATCCACTGATAGCTGCATGCCACACTTTAAACAACATAAAATTTTAACACTGCCCAGTCTGTACATCATGGAAGTAGCTGTATTTGTGAAATCGAATCCAAATCGTTTTAAACGTTTGGCTGACGTCGTTCCACGTTATAGACGCGACAATAATCTAGTGTGTACCCATCCTGCCAAAACGGCACTAATGCGCAAAAGTGTCTACTGTATGGCTCCGGCCATTTATAATAAAATACCTAAACAATGGAAAGAACTGCCGCTGGTATTATTCAAAAACCAATTACGACGCTTTTTAACGCACAAATCGTACTATAATATCAGTGAATTCCTTACTGAGAAAGAATTTTGTATTGGTATTGTGTAGTATTTGTCTCTTAGTACGATAAAAATTGTGTTCTTATGTTCTAAATTGTAATTGTATATTTGGTTTTCTTTATTCATTCTTACAAATACATTTTTAAATACTTCTTTAAAAAAAATAATTGAAAAATAATTGTATATTATTATTACTAGTCTGACATTATTTTAATTCTAATAATTGACATTCTTGTAATTTTTATGATTTGACATTTATTTCCTAATAATTTTCAATAAATTCTTATGTATATTTATAATTATGTCATTAATTTAGCTTTTAAAAATTGTGTTCTAATGTTATAAATTGTAATTGTATATTATTATTACTAGTCTGACATTATTTTAATTTTAATAATTGACATTTCTGTAATTTTTATGATTTGACATTTATTTTCTAATAATTTTCAATAACATCTTATGTATATTTATAATTATGTCATTAATTTAACTTCGAATATTATTTGCATGCCTATGCGACGGTAAAATATGGAGCACTATATAATATGAAAACATCTATGTACAAATTACCCATGTTTGCAAAGAATAAATGATTTGATTGATTGATTTGATTGAATGTGTTTTCGGAGCCAACCCGAATTACTACAAATACCGCTACTTGTATCGATAATGTTTTCTGTTGCTGCGACTTCTTAGATAAATCCATTGTAAATTACCTTCCCTCTGATCACAGCGGTCAAACCGTTGTTTTCGAGTCCTACACATCATCACAAAAAATTCAGATACAGTCTAGACAAATAACACCCAGCAATTTAAATAAATTTAATAATAATTTAATAAGTAGTCTAGGCATTCCGGGATATAATATTAATAATGTAAATCATTTTTATGAGGAATTCTTTTCGGTTGTCTACACAGAGTTTAATGAGACGCTAAAAATAAAAACTAAATCTATTAGCCCAAAGTTTATATTTAGTGATTGGGCAACTAAGGGTATAAGAAAAAGTAGGGAACGACTGTTTGAGCTTTACGGCCTTAAGCCTTACATAAACTCGGAAACATTCAATCGCTATGTTGCTACTTACTCAAAAATGTTTAAAAACACCTGCAAGGTAGCTAAAGCCTTATTCATAAGCAATAAGATCAAATCCGCTGATAATAAAATTAAGACGGTTTGGAAAATAATCAATAGTGAAACTAATAGAAATAAAAAATATAATAATGATATAACACTAGAGTCTTCACGTGGTCTTCTAACCACTAAAAACGAAGTTGCTCAAGAATTTGTGGATTTCTTTACTAGTATCCCAATTAAAACTACAGAAACGTTAAATTCCTCACCCTTGCTTTCTGTTGACTTATTAAGAGCAAACGTTTTACCATGCCCGGTTGAGTTTCAGTTTAAACATATTAACCCCACTGTAGTTATTAAAGCTTTTAAACAAATAAAAATCAAATTAACCGAAGACCTTTGGGGATTGTCTATTAAAGTTTGTCAAGCTATCATTGAGACTATAGCACCGTACTTAGCCTTTATATTTAATTTGTGTGTGGACCAAGGAGTCTTCCCGGACCTTATGAAATACAGCAAGGTAATACCACTGTTCAAATCTGGGGACAGTAAAGACACCAATAATTATAGACCCGTATCCGTTTTGCCGGTTTTCAGCAAGGTGTTTGAAAAGGTAATGCTTAACCAAATGCTCAACCACTTTAACACCAATAAAATATTACATGAAAAGCAGTATGGTTTCACCAAAGGACGTTGTACCACTGACGCCGGTGTCACCCTATTAAAACACATATTAACTGCGTGGGAAGAGGCACAGGATGCCATAGGGATCTTTTGTGACCTCTCAAAAGCATTTGATTGCGTGAACCACGAAACCCTTCTCTTAAAACTTGAACATTACGGCCTAGGGAAACTTGCCCTTAGTTTAGTTAAATCGTATTTAAATGATAGACAGCAGCAAGTACAAATAAATGGTGTCAATTCAATGGGTTTAAATGTAAAGATGGGTGTACCACAAGGATCGATATTAGGTCCCTTCCTCTTTTTAGTATATATAAATGATCTACCCCATTTGTTTAAAAACCAACCACAAATGGTGTTATTTGCTGACGATACCTCTTTAATATTTAAGATAAACAGACGTGCCACAAATCTTGACGACGTAAATAATGCCCTAATGCAGGTACATAATTGGTTTACGGCTAATAATTTAGTATTAAATGGGAAAAAAACGAAGTGTATAAGATTTGCTCTACCAAATGTCAAAAACAGTGAGTGTGACATAGTATTGAATCAAGAGAAACTAGAATTCGTCGAAAAAACTGTTTTCTTGGGAATAACACTCGATTCAAAGCTACAATGGGGTCCGCATATAACATCTCTTGCAGGACGCCTTAGTTCAGCAGCATATGCTGTTAGAAAAATCCGTCAGTTTACTGATGTTGATACCGCGAGACTAGTCTATTTTAGTTATTTTCATAGTATAATGTCATACGGTATTTTACTTTGGGGACGGGCTGCAGACATCGAGTCTATATTTATTCTGCAGAAAAGAGCCATTAGAGCCATATATAACCTACGTAGGCGAGATTCTTTAAGGGAACAGTTTAAGGATATTAACATCATGACAGTACCTTGTCAATATATTTATGAAAACATCATGTATGTCAGGAAAAACTCGCATCTTTTTAGTAAAAGAGGTGACAGACACAATTATAATACTAGAAATAGGGACCAATTAGTTCAACCAGGTTTCAGGTTAGCTAAAGTAGACTCATCTTTCATGGGGTACTGTTTGAAATGCTACAATAAAATACCTCCCCACATTCTTCAACTGAATGAAACGAAATTTAAATCTTGTATTAAACGCACACTATGTAGGCAAGCATATTATAAGTTGGGGGATTATATTGATGATAAAAATGCTTGGCTCAATGCTGGTCCTGCTCCTCAAGCATAGGGGTAAACTCATTAATAAGTATCCGAAGCTATAGTGGAAGCTGCAGAAGATTGTAAGACTATCTTTGCAATGTATAGAATCAATTCTCTAGTATTGTATAATTATTAAGCCCATATGTGAGTGCTATGTATTATCATTGACTTGACGAAGCCCTGGTGGTTAATAGTGTCATGCTCACTTAAATGTCTCGCTGATGGTGGCGGGTGTGTCGGGTCATTTAGCTCCCTTCAAAATGGTCGAGCTGAATGGGGCTGATCCATACGTCATGTTCGTGAACGGGCGCTGTCAGTTGGGACTGGTCATTTTTTAACTACCACGGTCATTTTTAATTTATTTAGATTTAAATTGAATTTTGTTTTTTATTTACTCTGGACGCTCTTACTGTGCACGTCTTTCTACATCGTTCTCACATTGTATAATCTCAACACGAATGATGTAAATACTATTTTGTAAAAATATTAGAATTTAAAAGAGTGTCCATGGAGTTTCTTGCCCATTCTTCTCCATAGAGATCAACGCTTTGGAATGGGCAACTGCAGTACTTTCACAAGTTATTATGCCTTGTGACCGGGACTGTAGATTCATTTTGTTTCTTGACATTCAAAAGTGCCTGTAATGGTCTAATTGAAATAAATGATTTGATTTGATTTGATTTGATTTGCAACGCCGCACAGCTTACAATAGCTTACTATAGCAAAAAGTGTCGTGACAACTATTCGTAAGAATTTTTTCCGTCTAGCCCCCTTTCATAACGCGCGATAAGGAACTTCGTTCCAAAAATACATCTACATTTTATCCGCCTTCCTACTAATATTATAAATGAGAATGTTTATGGGGATGGATGGATGTTTCGTACTCTTTCATGTCAAAACGGCAGAACGGATCGTGATGAAATTCGGCACAGAGGTAGATTATAGTCTGGAATAACAAATAGGATACTTTATTTCCGATAACACGCCGGCGAAGCCGCGGGTGCCAGCTAGTACTTTATATAATACAGCTTAGCCTTTTCCCGATTAAATTGAACTACAAATATATTGGGGTCGGCTTCTAGTCCAACCGTAAATAATTAAATACAAAATGAAAATCATTTAAAATGCACGTTAATTATTTTTGACTTACCAAAAACAGGCAACTAAAACAATTAAGTTATTCAATGAATTGTTAGACCCCAGACAAGGTTAGGATAATTACAATAGATAATTGCTAGTTGGACAATACAAGAATTTCAAGATACAACTTGTGGTAGTTATTATTATATATTTATCATAGTGAAAATACATAGATGTACACACGACGGCACATCAACCTACACCAAACCATTGTAACCTGATCTCTCTACTACGGTGTGCGCTCCGTAGTAGAGAGATCAGGTTATAATAGTTTAGAATACGTTGACCTGCCGTCGTGTGTAGGAGTCTTAAAGTTTTAACCATCAGTCGATTAGTCCATGAACTGTTGGCCAACATTATCATTAAACCATTAATTTTAGATCCAAACGTCTTTTCGCTCTCGAACATTTTGCCACTTTCTAGAACCTTCGATGTATAATTAATGACAGCGTGTTACTATCCCACTGCTGGACATAAGGGTCTTTATATGGTGATAAGGCGTGATTAGTCACAACGCTTATCCAAGTACGTGTGAAAGTATAAGTAAAAGAATTTAAAAATCACGGTTTTTCTCACAATGTTTTCGTTTACTATGTCAGCATTTGAATTATATGCGGGCCTGTGGACGGTGAGCAATGGGTAGCTCACCGTCCGTCCGTCTATTGACGACAGGCCGTGTCGACGGCGCGTTAGTGTTCCACGCGCGCCTCAAAGAGATGTCAGTAAAGCAGAGTGGCCTGCCAGGGCCACCGCCTGCCGGGGTTGCGTGTTGTTCGAAAGAGGTACCGCGGCCTCGGAACGTAAAGGGCAATAGGAGGAACATGGGTGGGTTTTAGGCAGTACAAGTCTGACACTCACCCCCGCTCCGCCCAGAGAGGAGGATGTTTTTTTTCTTCCATTCACGGCATCATTTACTCCTTTCTCCTTCATATCATTCCTTACACAATCCATCCATCTTTTCTTTGGCCTTCCTCTCGCTCTCCGTCCATCAACATTCAGATCCATCACTCTTTTAGTCACATGTTGTGTTTCAATTATTCAATATGTATCGAAAAATAAAACATAATGTTAACACCATTTCATCCGAAACGTGTAGATACTATGGTGGTATTTCCCCTGAGGCGTTTGAACCACGAAATAATCCATGGGAGAATCTCATGTTTACTACACATGTACACACGTATTACCATAAATAATTTAATCCGAATTAGAGGCCCGAACTTCAAAGCACCCGTCTTTCAACTAAGAACGCAATTCACGACGAAATCGCAAAACTAAAACACGCAAGGAAACATATTAAGTTCAGTAACTCTACCAAAAAGGTCATTAAATTTGAATTTACCTTCGAATAATTCCTAGTCGTTACAATAACATCAAACACGCCAATTCATATTTGCTTGAATGGAACCTTTGTGCTCACGTCACACTATTAAAATCACAAGTTGTCTGAGGGTAACGTAAACAATGTAGAAAAATTCGCGTACAGCTCTGCGCTATGGTTCTGCTACGCTATAAAAACCCACCCGAGCAAACTCTGTAATTCCGCTCCGTCCCTACCGATATAAAATATGAAAGACTGAGCGAAATTCGCTTCGGCTCCCCCTGCGCTGGCTCGGCTCTTTCCGACGACCTTCGGCTAACTTCGTACCGCCGTAGCGGCAGTTTCGTAGCACCAGCCGCGCGTAGTTCACGCAGCGGCTACGTCTCGTAGCCTGTACTGTTCATTTTTCGGTGTATGTGGTTTATTTGGTGTCATAGTTTGTAACGAATGTGTGAATAATTTGGTGTAGTACTCAAATGATGTGTGTGTTGGATACCAGTAGTTACGTGGTTGCCGATAAACCTGTTTGATGGTTCGGAAAAATGGTATGGATACTTTTTAATGATAAGTATGATTAGTTAATAGCAGCGCTTAACGTCTTTATAGACGAAAATTTTCTTTTACGATTCTCTGAAAGCCTTTAATTAATTTAGCAAGTTAAAATTTTGTGAAGATCTTAAATAAGGTTTGATGTTGTTTCATAAAAATATGGAGATTTTTTCTCGCTATTATTCTTAAAAGACTTTTTTAAGGTTTTTTTTCCTTTTTATATGGTAATGAAATTAGGTTGGATTTTTTGAGAGGGAATTTATAGCTTCATTAGTGGATTAATTAAATGCAAACGTAAAGTATATTTTAACAAATCTAATTTTGGAGTTCAAAAAATGTTATTTGCATTTCTTGTATTAAAAATTTGCTCATATTTACTATATAAACCAAGAACCTTGTACGATCATGAAAACTGCGCCTCTTCGGTCACAGAAATGTTCTTCAATTGTCTTCACGTCACAGTGTCAATATCTCAGCATTCAATTCATTCCCAGTACTATTCAGAATCAGTACAATTCGTATTTATTTTCGACAGTCAATTTTGATTTGACAGCGTTTGTTATCAAGAAAATTTCTTTAAGGAAAACACGAAGATATTAAAGACGATAATATTAAAATTGAAAGGAAAAAATGATGTTTTTTTTTTCATAAATTACATGTTTATAAAAAAATATAATTAGATAAAAAACGTATTGAGGAAAATTTGTTCTTTCCGATTACAAGCAGGTCACAATGTATATTATGAGTTTGACTACTTCAGGAAAAGCAAGCAAAAAACATGGGTTTACGAATATTTTCTTTGAAGTTATCAATATACCTATATACATCATTATAAATACATTTTTTTTACCTGCCTTTATAACCATGTATTGTTCATTTAGTATTCAATGGATATTGATGCGATTTTCGCAATCATTTGTAAATTTAATTTTGGAATACTTACTGCCTTTACATCGACAATGTAAAGGCATGTTTAGTGATGTGAAGTACAGCTATCATGGGTACTCTTTTACGACTGTGATATTCAGAGTAATGCCAATTTTCAATCATGATAGTAAATCGCGGTAATAGTAAGCGCAGAGGAGCTCGCGGCTAAATAATAGCAGCCGCTCGGGTCGATCTTTAGGTTAAATCAATCAATCATTGTAAAATTATTTTAGAGTAACAATGGAGTTTCTTGCCGGTTCTTCTCCATAGAAAACGACCAACGACGTTTATCGACGTTTATAAGTGCCCATGTAGGCCTATGTAAAATAAAAATATTTTGATTTTGTTAAGCCGCGCTTGCCTAGTGTGGTCTATGGATGGGTGACCACCGGTTACATACCGAGTTTCCTCCGTGCCTCGGAAAGCAGTTAAGCCGTTGGTCCTGGCTGTCAGTTGTAGATCTTTGACAGTCGTAACAGGTAGTCAGTGTTCTGAAAGTCTGATAACCAGTCTTATTAAGGGGTATCGTATTACCCAGTACTAACTGGGTTGTGTAGGTCAGATAAAAAGTCGCTTCGTGTAAAATACTGATATTCAGCTGCATCCGGTTAGACTGGAAGCCGACCCCAACATAGTTGGGAAAAGGCTAGGTAGATGATGATAGTAAATCGCGGTAACGTTCCAGATTGAAGAGGAACGGCTCTTTTAACCAACAGCATCCGTACAGTGCTACAGCGAAAACGGTTTTTTTTTGTTATAATTACAAAACGTTAATTTCAATCTACAACCTAATTAAACAATTTTTGGTGTTTGAAGTCATAAATGCCATTTGAAGCATTCTGAAATATGTTACGGGTTGTTCGAAAGAGTTACCGCGGCACAGGAACATAGAGGGTAAAAGAACGAACATGGGTTTTGGTCAGTAAGACTGATACTCCCCCCCGCATCACCTAGAGCGGGGGAAGTTATTTGATGATTTCCCATCCTCAAAAAAAAAGTGTGCTGAAATATTAGTCATTTTCGATCTAGTCGTTTCCCAACTATCGTCTGGTTTGCTTTCAGTCTAACCAAAAAATGCTGAACACCAGTATTTTACATGGAGCGACTGCCATCTGATCTGAAAATCAGTTAGTACTGTGTAATACGAAACCTCTCGTTAAGACTAGTTTTAAGACTTTATGTAGCAATATAATTGTTTGTTTCAAATCCTAATTGGATATTATGACAAAGACAGACTTCGTATTATGCCAAAAGGAGCTCCTCCTTCAAGAGGAATTTATCCCAGATTAAGTCTTTTATAAGTCCTTCTGCGTCTTAAACTGAAGTTTGCTAACGACATTTAAACTACGTCAGAGCTTAAACCTTACTATAGCAGTTAGATTAGAGCAGAGATCGGACCTTCGTAAGTGAAGTAGCTATCAAACAGCTTGTCTCTTGGTTTTTTAGTTTTAAATAATTGTGCATTTGAAACAAACAAGCCTGGTTTATTGTAATTTGTATGTGCAGTTCATTCAAATTAGTATTAGAGCAAGCTTGAACGGGTTCTAAAATGCTTTTTGTATAGAAACAAGAAATTAGACTCTCTGTCTGCAATTGAGGGGTGCATATTCGTAGACAAAGAGCGTTAATTTCAAAAATGAAATCAAGAAGATTGGTCATTTCTTTTTAAAATATATTTTATAGGACTGACATAAAAAATTTCATTAAGTCGGAGGTCTTAGCCAAATAATATGAAACACTTGGGTTAACCTTTAGGTTAAGTCACGCTGGCCTAGGTTGGTTAGCAGATGGGTGGCCACACATTGCATGCCGAGTTTTCCGTGCTCCGGAAAACGTGTTAAGCCGTTAGTTCCAACTAACGTTTGTAGGATCTTTGACAGTCGTTGCAGGTCTGCCCTGACCCGAAAATCTATCAAAAAATCCTACCATGTAAGGTCTTTTGTCTGGAAGAGACTATGACCTTTGAGTTTGTTTCGGCTGTTTCTTCTCAGAGTAGTCGGATACGAAACACCGGCCTCATCTAGTTTAAAAAAAAGACGTGTAAAAGTGTTTGTGAAAACCTACTTGCAAAATAAACATCACTTATCATTTACCAAGGGGTATCGGTACAGAAACGCCTGCTAAGGCCACCGCCTACCAGGATTACGGGTTGTTCAAAAATGTTACCGCGGTACCAGAACATAAAGTAAGTTGCTCATAATGACAGTTTTCGTGCTCAAATCTACAAATGTCATATTTTTTCTAAGGATTTGAACTTACCTACAACCTCTCGTTTAACAGTCCGCAATTTCACCACTAAACAGCTGAGGTACATACTAAATCCAAGCTATTACGCAAAGCCACTAAGCTATTTCGGTACCTAGATACCTGCTTAAATCCTAGTTATTGTGCAGTCGAAAATAGTCCATAGTCTAGTTACAAGGTACCTCGTAAAATAGAAGTTTATATAGGTTGTTAGGCCATATAGTCTTATGTTAGGTACCTATATGAATTTAAATGTTCGCGTGGGGTTACTCAGTTTTTCTTCGCTCCAGTAATGGTCTATATTCTTTTAGCTTCACGACTTTTACGATAATTTAACTATGGTAAAGGAAAATAGTATTTATCAACTCATGTAGTTATGCGAAACGATTGAAATGATATAGCGGCTTTGGCACGACCGTATGGCGTAAATGTAACGTATATTTGAACGACTGTTTTTGTCCATAAAATATGTTTTATGGAGGAAAAAAATAACACTAAAATGTCCTTGGGATTCTCAGACCCGAAAGAACACTAAAATGTCTTTGGGGTCCTCAGAACCGAAAAAACACTGAAATGTCCTTGGGGTTCTTCGACCTGAAAGAACACTAAAATGTCCTTGGGGGGCCCCTAGGACATTTTAGTGTTAAAACTCTTTTTTCGGACTTTCGAAAAGCGGTTGGTCGACTCTTCACGCGACCGGAGGGCTGGCCTTTATTTTAGCCAAAGAATCAGCATTGCGATCCAACATGCCAGTGTTGCCAGCCTTTTGGGCATTTTTTCTACCGACAGCGATGTAGATAAAGTTTTTTTTGCTATTATTAACACTTAACGCGGGACAATCAAAATATTTTAATTTTACATAGGCCTACATGGGCACTTATAAAACGGCGAGAAAAGGTGCACGGTTCGGGTTGGTCGTTTCCTATGGAGAAGAACCGGCAAGAAACTTCACGGTTACTCATGGATACATATAGATATTTACCATGTTTGTTATTTATTCTGAGTTTCCGATGGAATGGTAAATATGCCCTATAATTTTCTTTTTGGGCCTTGTACATGTTCTAGTTCGTTAGTTACACTAAATTATTATGGATTGTTTATTTGTTTATTATATGAACCTAAAATGTTGAACTTAAGTTTCAACATTTGACAGAGTAATCGCCTAATGAACATACACCACAAAACCACTCTTTTTTCTGTAGTCGGTTCAAAATAAAAGCTATCAGTTCTGGTTTAGCTTTTGCTACATGTACAAACAAAAACACACACACATCAGTAACTTCTCGTCTTCTGAAGTGGAAAGTAATAAGTGTCACAATTTTCAATGCCAAGTATCACTTTTGGTGGCTCTACTTCGATTGTATGTTTTCAAATCCTCAATTTTATACACAAGCTGGAACACGCTACTTCGCCCACGTGACATCGAAAAAATAGATTCCAGACTATAATCTATCTCTGTGTTAGAGTGAGAAATGATGGAGAAAGAGGGATAAAAGGGAAAACTTAGCTTTGCTATTACAATCAATAAGGCACAAGGGCAAAAACTACAGGTAGCAGGTACCTTCAAATCAGGAAAAGGGAACTGTGTTCCTCTGTCTTACCCCAAATTTAATGCGAGCGAAGCCGCGCGCAAAACCTAGTAAAATATAAAAGGAGTAAATCAATGGTGTATATAATTTTTATAATTTTTGTGTAATTTTAGCAGAAGCTAAAATTACACAAAAATTAAACTGATTGGTCATCATTGTCATTCTCCTTGATTTTATTATCAATTTTTTGACTCCAAAGATTACGATTTGAATCTAACGATGCAAATCTTTGTCAAGATCTGTATACAACTAGCGTTAACTCTAATATCGGAGTCTGCGTCTAGCTGAGCTGCTTTCGAGCAGCATAATCTCTTAGGCGTTCTCATTATACTCTCAGAAGAATGGGCTGTTTGTTTCAGGACTTGCGACAGAGATTATGAGAGGGGCAAATGTGTATAGAGTAGTTTTTACCAGGATTTTATAGAGCTACGAAATTGTATGGCTAAAGAGGTTTAGCGTGAAGGTTTTAAGCGATATTCTTTACAAAATACTGGATGAGTTTTGTGTGTGTTTTCTTTTATAACACTGGTGATTCTAGAGGCGGACGATAGTGTAGACTTAAAATTAAAACTTATAATCTCAATATAAATGTGTACATGGTTTTGTTAAAATATTATTTAAAAGAGTGTCCATGGAGTTTCTTGCCCATTCTTCTCCATAGAGATCTACGCTTTGGAATGAGCAACTACATTACTTTCACAAGTTATTATATTTTGTGACTGGGACTGTAGCATCATTTTGTTTCTTGACATTCAAAAGTGCCTGTAATGGTCTCATTGAAATAAATGCTTTGATTTGAGTTGATTTGAAAACATTTGTTGCAATTAAACCTTTGTGATGTATGACTTGACAGCACGGTTGACGCAGTGGCTAAGCAACTGGTTTCTGCGCTATCTGTCACGGGTTCGATCCTAACACGGAACAAATATTTGAATAGTCTAGTTTACTAGGGCACTAGTTGCTCTGGGTCTAGCTGTTTGTAAATAAATAAATAAATATCTTTGGACAACTCACACACGGCTCTCCCATCTGATCCCAAGCTAAGCAGAGCTTGTGTTATGGTGACCAGCCAACTGATATACATACTCATATAATTGATAAATACATACATATTATAGATAAATCACACCCAGACATAGAACAAACAATCATGCTCATCGCACAAAGTTTGTCCTGGGTGGGATTCGAACCCACGACCTCCGGCTCAGCAGTTAGGACCACTAACCACTAGACCAACTAGGCCCGTCAAATGTGAGTTTTAGGGTTTTGTTAACGCACCCACGAGACACGAGAAATGGCTAGAGCTTGGCAAAGTTTAAAAAATGCTTATAAATACAGTCGTGTACTTAAAAAGTCTAGAATTTGAGTGCTAGCATTTGTTTCATTACAATCCGATGCCTATAATTTCAGACACCTACAACACAAATTCCCTCATGTTATTATTTTGTACTCAAAACTAATAGGTGTAGTACTAAAAACTGTCCCGACTAATTGTTGGTAGTTTGTCATTAATATTGGTTATTATATATACTGTCTATCTATTTGTGAATGTTGAAATAAATGGCCAATGTTCTTTGCATACTGATTTATGTTATTTAGTAACTAGCTGGTGCCTGTGGCTTCGCCCGCGTGATATTGAAAAAAAAGGAAATTATATATGTTATTTCAGACTTTAATCTACCTCTGTGCCAAATTTCATCACGATCCATTCGGCCATTTATAATATTCGTGTATAGATCGTCGTATGTAGACGTCGTATGTAGATGTACTATATAATATGCATCTATCCTCACAAACATTCGCATTTATAATATTAAGTAGGATTTATATTATTAGTAGGAAGTAGAAAGGATTGTTTATCGTTTCTACTTATAATAACATTGTTTCAAACTGTGCCTTAACCTATAAAATAGAGAAGGAGGTTTCTGCTGTAGGACAGAAAAACCACACTAAAAACCGGGCAAGTGCAAGTCGGAATCGCACACCGAGGATTCCATATACAGCCGGGGTTGCGGGTTGTTCGAAAAAAATACCGCGGCCTCGGAACGTAAAGGGCAATAGATGGAACATGGGTGGGTTTTAGTCAGTACAAGTTTGACACTCCCCCCGCTCCGCCCAGAGCGGGGGAAGTTTTTTGATGATATCCCACCCCAAAAAAGGGTTCCATACAAACTTGCGATGTAATCGGCCATATTTTTTTACTGCGTAGACTTAGGGGATTGACATATTTTTTCACAGTTCCAAGAAACCACAGACTAGAGAATATGATTTTAATTACAACTGCGTACATACTACGCGTCCTTTAATATAGGTACCTACTTGACAGACAGACAGACAGACAGAAAACAAAGTGATCCTATATGGAATCCGTTTTTTCCTTTTGTGGTACGGAACCTTGACGCCTTTTTTTTTTTAAGAAGCATCACATGTATGGTTCATACCAAAAAGAAATTTGCAATTGGGTCAAAGTGTTTTTTTTTTTAAAAGTACCTGCCTGTCCAATCCAATTCATTTATTTTTCCCAATCATTTGTTTTATTTAAATACCCCGATTTTTTGTGAAACAAAAGCAAACAGTACCCCTGAAAAAGCTAAAAATCCAGTAACACATTCTGCTATCGGAGTTTATTTGCCCAAAACAGTCTTGTAATCAAAATAAGAATCTGTTTACTTAGGACCCCTGCAATTACCATTTCATAGTTAAATTATTACGAATAAATATTCATTGAATTCTGTAATATTCATAGGCTGGTGCTATTAAGGATGTTTTGATAATCAAGACCGGTGGTATGATGTTTTGTTGTGTTTAGATTAGTTTTTAGAGAAGCGTACCTTAAAAGAAAAAAACGGAACCCTTATTGGATCACTATTTTGTCCGTCTCCCTGTATGTCTGTCTGTCAAGACCTACACCTTTTGGGACACCGAGATACAGGCTATGCCTAGTTTGGGGCCCACGGCTACTTCTACTTTGCTTTCTTTTAAATTTGCTTATTGTATTTCAATGCTTGTATGTAACCTAACTAGTGTGTGTCAATAAAAAAATATTATTGTTATTATTACCTTTTATCTCGGGAACAGTAGGCCTACTATGACATCTTAAAGCAGAACTTATTCCACTGAGTGAAAGAGATGGTGCTAGGCACCCTGTATAGCTCTGTCCCTTTCCCTCAGCGCAATAAGTTCTGCTTTAACATGTCATGGTAGGGTAGCAGGTAGAGTGATGGAGTTGAAATTAAAACTATACACTCATGTCTGTGGCCTTTTCGGTGCGCGAGTCTAACTCACTTTTGGCTGGTTTTAGTAAAATGGCAAATTTAGTAGTTCGAAGACTAAAGTTCGATTTTTTATTTTCTTTCCGTTAAGATTTTCTGAATTTCTCATATTACCTAGCACTTAGACAAAACTGACGAAATGTGAGTTGTTCTTCGCAGGTATACAAAGCTACACAAATGTCCTTTTTTTGGTACTGTACGTCGTACCGTTGAGATCCTTGGGTTATAAGTTGAGCTACACGATAACTGACAAAATGCTTGCACTAACTGGACAGGTCCACTCAATCTGTGTGGTGCTTTCTTAAAAAGACCATTTCAGACACTATCTGCATAGTCCTCATGTAAGTTGACCAAGATTTTTTTGTCTGGACCTTAAAAGAGACTATGACCTCTTACGCCCGGTTCCAATAGACAAAAACGAGTCGTTTTGCTTACGGATAGTAAGATTCTGACATACGTCTCATAGAACTTATGTTAAAATACTACTATCCGTAACCAAAACGAACCGTTTTTTGTTTATTGGAACGGGGTGTTAGTTTGTTTCGGCTGTTTCTATTGAGAATAGTCGGGCACATAACACCGGCCTCATCAAGTTTTTAAAAAAAATTACGTGTAAAAGTGTTTGTGAAAACCTATTCGCAAAATAAACATCATTTATCATTTATAAATATTACATGATACGCTTGACTACCCAGAATAGGAGCAAGCCTATTACCATCAACCAATTGGTCGATGGTGGCTCGGAAGTGTAAAACCAAATAAAAAATTACCCAGCCTAGGAATCAATTTCAACATATACAATGATGCAGATATACATCTGATATCAAAAAAAAATTTTTCATCCCACTATCTCGGAAAGAGTGTTTTTAATCTTCAATATCTGAGTGGAAAAGCCGTTTTTATTCTCTAGAGGATAAAGTAAATTGAATTTAGAACATCGTGTGCACTAAGTTTGTGAATTAAAAAAAACGTTAAACCGATTTACTGCTACCTCTATGGTGCCGAATTTATAATACAACTTTTTTTTTAATTTGTTAAAAACTCAGACCTCGGAACCTTCTTGGTGTTTTTTCAATTTGCTTTGTACGCGGTTCTTTCCGCGGCATTTTTTCACGGCATTGTTAAACCATAAATTAAAAACAAGAAACTTGAAAACTAGTGAAAAATATTATTTTGTTATAATTTGAAGATTATTCTGTAATACTTACCTGTCATAATGTAGTAATTAATACCTAAACTGAAATAAAAGTGTACCTACTTATCTTGTGATTGCATTTAGTCATTTCCTCGCTGAGGTGGAATGAAAAGTTACGTGTTGCACTCGAGTGCAAAGATTTTTCACCTCGTGCTCTTTTGATTCCCTCGCTAACGCTCAGGATTCTAATATTGAATCACTCGCTGCGCTCGTGATTCAATTTTAGAATCCTTCGCTTGCTCGGTCATCAAAATTGAACACGCGGTTAAAAAGCAACTTTGCACTCTTGTATAACAAATAACTATTACTTAATATTATAAAGGCGAAAGTTTGTATGTGTGTGTGTATGTTTGTTACTCATTCACGCTCAAATAACTGACAGGATTTAGATGAAATTTAGACTGGATTAAGATAGGTTACTAGGTGGCATATATTCATCTGACAGAGGCTAGTTTCTCACCAAATTATAAATTGAAAATGTATTAAAAATTATACGGATATAAAAAAAAAACATGACGGATTAAAGGTTTAATTCATTTAAAGTAATATTATAAAAAACAGATTGTTAAAAAATACTAATCATTCTATGAGTGGTTTATTTCTAGTCGATCGTCAGATTTCAATATGAAATTGCCTGTCACAAACAATCGATCAACAGGCTATTATATTATAATTAATACCAGTGACTGGCGTTGAAGGAAATCATTACGAGACAAATCCTAAAATAACAAAGGTTTAAAGTCCTTAATACAGAACTTATGAGTACGGTAAACGATAAACCTATAGGTAATAGTTTCTGAATCACGAGTTTTAGTTTGAGGGGTTAAAAACATGTGTTTTCTTTTGGATGGATATTCGTCAATTAACTTCAAAATCGAAATCATAAGTGGTTTATTCAAATTATGCTGATAATCAGCACGTTTTGAACGTCAAATTACAATAGACAGTCTCACAAAAACGCCCTGGCCTTCGCCACTTCCTAGTGTTTTAGCTGGGAAGAAGTTCAGCTGTTCTGGGTCGAGCGGGAGGGTAGTGTCACACTTTTAATGGCTAAAACCCATCCATGTTCCTTTTTTTGCACCTTGTGTTCCAAAGCCGGGATGTCTTTTTCGAACAACCCGCAATCCTAGCAGGGCAGGCCCGTCTGCTTTGCTGATATGTCTTTGAGGCGCGAACACTAATGCGCCGTCGATACGATTTGTTGGCACTGAACGGACGAACGGTGAGCTAGAGATGAGCTAGAGACTATGAGATTGCTCACAGTCTACAGGCCCGCATCTACGGTGGCCGGGAGTCGTCTAGCGGTGCCCTACGCTTGGAGCGTCACTCGAAGGGTTGATTCGAAGATTTTATATATAAGTCGAGATAGTAAAACTTTGACCCCCCACTCCGCCCAGAGCGGGGGAAGTTATTTGATGATTTACCATCCGCCAAAAAAAGGCTGAATCTAATATATAAAATTCTCGTGTCACAGTTTTCGTTCCCATACTCCTCCGAAACGGCTGGACCGATTTGAACGATTTTTTGTGTGCATATCAGGTAGGTCTGAGAATCAGCTAACATCTATTTTTCATGCCCCTAACTGAGCAGTGGGTGAAACCGCTGGGCACAGCTAGTATAACTATAAAATTCCCTAGCCTCTCCAACCCGATTAATGTTAGTTGCTTGTATGCATGCAAAGAGGATTTTTCCTGCATCGTGACTATTTCAGACCGGTAAAGCTAAATCTACACTCAATTCGTGTTCCTATCGTTGGAACTCGTATCAGACTGTAAATCTTTTAGTACCGATCTGCATACCCACTGCAGTGCGCTCCACGACACAGTAAAACCTTTTTCGCGAAGCCTCGTTGCTCTGCTTTAAAGACCTTAAAGTTCCTTCAGGTATTTTAGTATGCTGAGGGGAAATTGGGTATTTTTTTAACTTTTGAAGATTTTTTCATTAGTACCTCAGGGTTACAGGAGTAATGTTTAAGGCAAAATGAGAACATTCTAGCTAGACTTGAACACAAAGTTGCACTGGCTAAATCACCAAACATTCCAAGACCAACAATTGTATTGGCTAATCAACAATTTTTCTTGCGGACTTTCCCCACTCTGAGTGGAGTGGAGGTGGGAGGGAATTTTAGACTTTTTTTGACTAAAACTAACCCATGTTCCTTTTTTTGCCTTTTATGTTCCAGGGCCGTAGTATCTTTTTCAAATAACCCGCAACCCCGGTAGGCGGTGGCCCTGGTAGGCTCCACTAGACTAAACTACCTGAATCTTACTTTTTGGGATACTTACTACCCATGTGTTGTATAAGAGACTGTTGTTCAAGAATCTGAATAAAAATAGTATACTGTCAATATTTATTACTTAAATTAATAAGCATTATACCTATTCACTGATAATACTTTAATCTTAAAAAGAAAGCATTTCTCGATTAAATTTAGAATCGTTATTAAAGTGTACCATTTCGCAAGCACCCACTAGAGACATCCCCAGTTTTATCTCTATTCCAATCGCTGTTCAACTATCTATCTACAAAAACTTCTGAAACAGCCATTTACTCGAAACGAATAAAAAATCTTAAAGGCCACCTACAGACTAGCATTTAGTCTTCAAACAATTGAGAAAATAAACCACTGAAAACTTTATGTCTTAAAAAGATATTTTACATTCAAGGAAGTCTTGCCTTGTCAATTAACGCCATTGTTCTCTTATTTATTGTTATAGGAACCCACGTTAATTGTTCTTGCAACTAAATACTTGAAGATTTTAGGGTAAGCTTTGTTGTTTAGAAATCAATGGAGGTAGATGCTGCTATTTTATTATGAAAATGATTTGATGTTACTTTTGTTCATTAAAAGTTTCTTGACACTTTCGTGTTTGATTTTCCAGACGTACATAACGGAGGCGTTTATTAATTAGGATCTTGCGTGGGGGAGTATTTACGCGTATAAATAGGTACCCTAATCAGCATCAACACAAATATCGAATTTATCCAAATAGGTTTCTATATCTTTTAAGTAGATATTTAACAAATAAATGCAGTGTTTTTTTTGGTATTAAATTACATTTGTGGCGTGGATATCAATAGTGTCTGCCCCATCTGACCTCCACAAACCAGTTAGTACTGGGATAAATCCTACTATTCTTACTAATATTATAAAAGCGAAACTGAGTTTGTTTGTTTGTTACCTCTTCACGCTTTAATGGCTAAAACGATTTTGATGAATTTTGGTACAGATAGTTGAGAACCAGGAGACGGACATAGGCTTTTTTTTTTTTTTTTTATTGGGATATGAGGGAGAAAGAGGGAAGAATCGGGAAAACTTAGCGTTGCTATTACAAATCATTAAGGCGCTACCGAATTTAACGCGAGCAAAGCCGCGGGCAAAAGCTAGTAATATTAAAAGAAAGAAAGTTTATTATTTTCTCTTATAAATAACTATTTCAGTCTTTTTTTATTTCATATATAACTGTTCTAATAATTTAAAAAGAGACAGTTTGTGATTAAATTGTGGTCAGTTTAAATTATAATTAACTAACATCTACAAATACTTTAAAGAATAAATACTTTGTATAAACGACTTGGCTAATAAGTCAATTTTCATTCTTGCTCACGAATATAAAATGGACACCGAAATAACATCTGCTGACTGCAGAAATTAACAAAACTTTACATTAAATTAGCTTGAAGTTCTTAATTAGGGACGGTATTCCAAATCTTATCTAAAAACTTTGACAAAGCGACTGCAGTTTAACATTTAACTAATTTAACTTTTTCGAGAAAATGCAACTTCTATTATTGTGTGTCGAACTGTAGCTCAATTTGAGTTAGTTTTAAATGTCTACCAAATTTTAATTTCGTACACATTTTAAATTCACTGGCTCGTTCTAAATAATGGTAGCCGCTCAGGTCATCTTTAGGTTAAGCCGCACTTGCCTAGGTTGGTCTGCGGATAGGTCACATACCGAGTTTCCTCCGTGCTTCAGAATGCACGTTAAGCTGTGAGTCCCTGCTGTCATTTATAGATCTTTGACATTCGTTACAGGTCCCGAAATACGTCAGTATTTGGAATTTCAAATGTAAAATGATACCTCTTGGTAAGACTGTTTGTCAAAGTCTTAGTCTTACCAAGAGCTATCATTTTACCAAGTACTAACTGGGTTTTTGAGGTTAGATAGGCAGTCACTCCGTGTAAAATACTGGCATGTGGTAAGACTAGAAGCCGACCCCAAACATACTTGGGAGAAGGCTAGGCAAAGAACACCTTTTTAAATTATCTTTTGCTGTTCCACTGCCAAATAGTCTCCTCCATAACCTTCCACTCTTGTCTCTGTCCGAATCTCCAATCACTCAAAAACGAATTCAATAAAAGAAAAAAACCATATAAATAAAAACAAAAAAAACTTTTAAACGAGACCAAAAAGACTCACCCTAGCACGATGTTCTAAAATTTAAAAAAAAAAGTCACAGAGCTGATATTCTTACATTAAACAGTTCTATTTTTAAAATGTAATACCAATTATCTATGGTTCAAGAAGCTAATATTTCTGTAAGGTTAACTAACCTTGTACTTATTGTAATTAACAGAATTCTAATGAGGTAAATTAATCACACTACAATTTAAGCCTAAAACTAACAACAGGGCATTAACCTGTGCCCATTTCTCCTCAACAAGTTACCTATGACTAAGTAACTAACTAGGCATAGACTAAGTTTCAGGTATATGAAATAAGCACTAATATTAATAATGTATGAACACTGAGTCACCTCGGTTACCTCTAGAGAGTTAGAATTAATAAATGGTGGGTCCTAACCCTACATTTATAAGTATTACAAAATGTTGACCCATAATATCTTATCTCTATAAACATCTTCTGGGTAAGTATGTGTAAATAAGACTTAATATTATGGTACTGTAGAGGTTATATCATTCGGATCTTCAAAGTATTTAAGACTAGTTTTTGCCTGCGGCTTCGCTCGCGTTTAAGTCGGGGTAACACAGTTCCCCTTTTCTGATTTGCAGATACCTGCTACCTGTAGTTTTTGCCCTTGCGCCTTATTTATTGTAAAAGCAAATAAGGCGCAAGTTTTTCTTTCTCCCTCAGCTCACTTTCACTTTTATAACATTTGTAAGGAATATAATAAAACAGCTAGGCATCAATGAAAAATATTTTATGTTTTTGTAAAAATATGTTTTTTTTTTAAAGATAATTATGTTTAAAATTACTGAAAAATCTTTTATTTGATGTTATTCAAAGCGCACAACAAACAATTAACAGTACATATTATCGATCAAACTTGCATTTGATCATTACCATAGAGACGATTTCTCCTTGAGAAAAATTTCGCCTAGTCCCTTTAAATAGGTACTAAAAACGTTCATCTTTTTTGTATTTCAAGGTTCCATACATCAACAGGTTAAAACGGAACCCTTATTAGATGTCTTTGATTACCGTCTATTTGTAAAGACGGTAATTATCTATCTCGGGAACGCATGAAGGTGTCGAGTTAAAATTAAAACTATAATACTCAACTTTGTGTTGTAAAAAAATCAACCTTCTAAGTCTACACAATCAAAAGGGGTCCACCCTTTATAGCAGAACTTTTTATTTCATAATTTTATTTTGCATAACAACGGATGGCATAAACTTCACTTCGCAGAAAATAGTTTAGCAGACACTCATTTATCATACACTAGCTTTCGCCCGCGGCTTCGCCCGCGTTAATTTTGGGGTAATACAGTTCCCCTTGCGCCTTATTGATTTGTAATAGCAACGCTAAGTTTTCCCTTTTCTTCCCTCTTTCTCCCGCACATCCCACTTTTTTTTAATAAGAATTAGCCTATGTCCGTCTCCTGGTTCCAAACTATCTCTGTACTAAAATTCATCAAAATCGGTTCAGCCATTAAAGCGTGAAGAGGTAACAAACAAACAAACAAATAAACAAACAAACTCACTTTCGCTTTTATAATATTACTAGCTTTCGCCCGCGGCTTCGCCCGCGGCTTCGCCCGCGTCAAATTTGGGGTAACACAGTTCCCCTGCGCCTTATTGATTTGTAATAGCAACGCTAAGTTTTCCCTTTTCTTCCCCCTTTCTCCCTCACATCCCACTTTTTTCAAAAAAATATTAGCCTATGTCCGTCTCCTGGTTCCCAACTATCTCTGTACCAAAATTCACCAAAATCGGTTTAGCCATTAAAGCGTGAAGAGGTAACAAACAAACAAACAAACAAACAAACTCACTTTCGCTTTTATAATATTAGTAAGGATTCTAAACTCATAATTTTGTAAGTCAGAATCATCTCTAGGCATAAAGTTCATATCCATAGTATTTAAAAAGTAGAAACATCATATCGCAGAAAGTTCACAGTCAGAATCGTCTTTTGGCATAATATATTTTATATCGATTATCATTAAACGGCAGAATTGTCATATCGTAGAAAGTTTATAATTAGGGTCATCTTTGTCATTATAAGTTGTAATTTTTTTTGATTAATTATTTCTTTAAAATAATGTCATTTATTTTAGTTATTGTTTAATTGAATTTGAGATAATGTCATTGAATTCAATAAGTAATGATGTGTATCCTAATCTAAATAGTTCAGTTCCGGGTAACCTTCTTAAAACAATCTCTTTTTTCTATAATTCTGCCATCTTAAAAGTATGCCATTGTTAATTCGAAGTTTTAAACATTCCAAACGATACCTAATTATTCCAAATAATTTTTATGCCTTTAAAATGTTCGTTTAAAGAAAATTATGCTAAGTGTTATGCCAAATAAATTTCGGATCATCAAGATTCTGCCAGATAGAGGGAACCCAATCAAAAGATATGGCTGTTTATGTCGCAAGTTCTGTACGGAACCCTCGGTGCGCGAATCTGACTCGTTTTGACCGGTATTTTTGACAAAATAAAATGTCACGTCTGTGATCATTTACAGAGATTTTTTAACAAAGTATTACTTTTCATTAGCTACACTTTACATGTTCACAAAGCTTCGCTAGAAGTTAAGTTTCAAATGGCCTACTAACAATGCTACAAAGAATAATTGTTATTATTTGCGTTCATGTATAAATGTAAAAGCAATAAATCGTATAAGAAAGAAATATTCTACAACATAATAATTACAGTCAATTTCGTTTTCATCGAAAGTATATTTCCCCAAAAATAATAGCGAAAATAATCAAACAATATTTTATCGCGAACATCTAAAGCTAAGTTTACCAAAATTAGTTATTATTGCGGCATTTCAATAACATATCGACCTTATGTACGGTATGTGTTATGTACGGTATAATTGTATCGACAATTATGTAAACGATGTGAGGGTATGCCGAACTACTTTGATATTAAAGCCAGTCTGCATTGAATCTCCGTGTTTCATTGTCACGAACATAACATTGGCGACGAGGATATTATTAATTATCCATTGTTACACGTGTGTTTAAAGTAAGATCATGCCAATCGGAAAAGTTGAAGATTTCCAAGTTGGAACCCAAAATTGGGATACCTATGTTCGTCGAATTAAACAGTTTATAATGTTGAACGACATCGAAGAAAACTTACACGTGGCTACGCTAGTGACTTTGGTCGGTTCGGACTGTTACGATTTAATGTGCGATTTGTGTTCGCCGGATCAGCCAGAGGATATGACTTTCGAAGTGCTCGTGAAACTAGTGAAAGATCATTTGGAACCTGAGAGATCGGAAATAGCCGAAAGGCATATTTTCAGGCAGAGGAAGCAGCAGCAGGGCGAAAGCGTTCGTTCTTACCTACAAGGTTTGAAACATCTGGCTAAAACCTGCAATTTCGGAGCATCACTGGAGGTGAATCTACGTGACCAGTTCGTATCAGGCTTGTACAGCGAGGAGATGCGATCTAGGTTATTCGCCGAAAAGAATGTGGACTACAAGCGAGGTTTGGAGTTGGCGATGGCACTCGAAGCGGCGGAGCGGCACGCAAGCGTGGCGAGCGCCCCGGCTGCGGAGGCCGCGAGCACAGGCTCCAGCACCGCCACGAGCGACGGCCTGCACCGAGTTGGGGGCGCGCGCCCACGTGGCGCCCGCGCGGCGCACGCTGCGGCGGCCGAGCGGCGCACATGTGCGCGATGCGGCAAGGCCGGCCACGTGGAGGGCAGGTGTCGTTACAAACATTATACGTGTGATAAGTGTGGTGAAAAAGGTCATTTAAAATCAGTGTGCACTCGTAGTGAGAAGGATGGTAATTTCTCTAAGAAGACAAACAAAGGTCAGTTTTATCTTGACAATTCTGTTACCGACTCTGAAACTGATAACGATGGTAATTTCTATAACATGGAGCATACTAATAACAGTTGTAGTGTAAATGAGTGTGAAGATGATGGTCCCTATTATATTAGATTGAATGTCGAAGGTATATTTTTAAAGTTTGAAATAGATACCGGAAGTAAGATTTCGGCGATATCAAAAAAGTTATACGAAAAGATGTTTTGTACGGTACCAATAATTAACAAAATATTAACCTTTAAATCTTATACTGGAGACGTGATTCAAACACTCGGATATATACTGGTGACAATTTCGTACAACAATAAACAGCTACCATTAAAATTATACGTTATTAGTAACGGAGGCCCTCCATTATTGGGGCGCACGTGGATAAAACAGTTAAAGTTATCAAGTTTCGATGCATTTAATAGCCACCATTATGTCTCCGATGAGAATTCATTGGCGAAAGCACTCAAGGATGAATTTCCTGAAGTTTTCGCTGAAGGTTTGGGTACATTCAAGTCGCAGATCCGACTTCACCTAAATGATACGGCTCCTGTGTTTGTGAAGGCGCGGCCGTTGCCTCTAGCCCTGCGCGCGCGTGTCGAACGGGAACTTGATCGGTTACAAGGTGAAGGAGTTATATACAAAGTTGACAGATCAGATTATGGTACGCCCATAGTGCCTGTAGTCAAATCAAACGGCGATATCCGTATTTGCGGAGACTATAAAGTAACAATTAATCCGCGATTGAAAGACTTTCATTACCCGCTGCCACGCATTGAGGACTTGTTCGCAACATTGGGTGGAGGTGAACTGTTTACTAAACTAGATTTGTCGAATGCTTTTCAACAATGTGTACTTGATAAAGCTTCAAGGCCGATGACAGCTATCACCACTCACGTCGGTACTTTTGTTTATAACCGTGTGCCGTTTGGTATTAAGTGCATTCCTGAAAACTTTCAGAAGATAATGGAAGAGACGTTGAGTGGCTTGCCGTTTACGACTGTATTTGCAGACGATATTTGTATTAGCGGTAAATGTAGGTCTTCACATATGTCAAATTTAAGGGCCGTATTACAAAGATTGAAGGAAAATGGTCTTCGGATTAATTACGGAAAATGCCAATTTTTTAAAGAATCAGTAACATATTTAGGTTACAGAATTGATAAACACGGTCTTCATACCGATGATAAAAAAATTAAAGCGATTTTAGCTGCCCCACCACCTTGTAACATTACGCAGGTTAGAAGCTTTTTAGGACTTGTAAATTTTTATTCCAAGTTTTGCGTAAATATGAGTGATGTTTTAAAACCACTATATGACTTGTTAAAAAAAAATGTCAAATGGAATTGGAATAAGCAATGTGAAAATGCTTTTGTAAAAATAAAAAAATTCTTAAGTAGCTCTCCGGTGCTGGCACATTACGATCCGAATCGGGAACTTATACTGGCAGTAGATAGCAGCCCATACGGTTTGGGTGCAGTGTTGTTACAACGTTACGATGACGGCAGCGAGCGGCCGCTTTGTTGTGCCTCGCGTACGTTAAATCCAGCAGAAAGCAACTATTCACAATTGGATAAGGAGGCGTTAGCGATTGTTTTCGGCGTGACTAAACATCACCAATATTTATACGGGCAACGGTTTATTCTAAGGAGCGATCATCGTGCTTTAAGTTACATATTAGGAGAAAAAAAAGGCATACCAGTAACTGCTGCAAGCAGAATTCAAAGATACGCTGTTAAATTAGCAGCATACGACTTTAAAATAGAATTTGTTAGATCGGAGAGGAATTGTTTCGCCGACGCCCTGTCACGCCTCCCTCTTAGCTCGACTACACAACGAGTAAGAGAAGACGACGATGAATGTACCTATCTAAACTTAGTAGAAGAAAGCTTTCCACTCAGTTTTAAGAATATTAAAACAGAGTCTGATAAGGATCCACTACTCAACAAAATAGTTGGATATACAATGTTTGGTTGGCCATTACACGTTAGCATAGATGAAGAAAAACCTTATTTTAATAGGAAAGAATCATTACATTTAGATCACGGTTGTTTAGTGTGGGGGTACAGGATTGTAATACCTAAAGTATTACGTCAGTCAATATTACAAGAAATTCACGAGGGCCATCCAGGCATAGTTAAGATGAAACAGATATCGCGCAACTATGTATGGTGGGAGACGTTAGATAGTGATATTGAGCGTATTTGTAGTGAGTGCGCAGCATGCGTGGCACAGCGCGCTCAACCCGCGCCGGCGCCGTTATACTCTTGGCCCTGGCCCGAGGAGCCGTGGTCACGTTTAAACGTGGATTTTTTAGGCCCTATATATAATCGATATTATTTAGTAATAGTTGATGCTCACTCAAAGTGGATTGAAGTGGAGCGAGTCAGCACTACTTCAGCTACGATCGTTATTGATAGTTTCAGAAGACTTTTCGCTCGTTTTGGCATTCCAAAAAAAATAGTAAGCGACAATGGACCGCCGTTTTCATCCGCGGAATTAAGTATGTATTTCAAACGTAACGGCATAAAACATTTGCCTGTCGCACCATATCATCCTTCCAGTAACGGAGCGGCCGAGAACGCAGTGCGCACTATTAAACGGGTTTTAAAGAAAGCAGCACTAGAAAATGTTAACGATAACACTGCTTTAAGTAAGTTCCTGTTTATGTATCGTAATACGGAACATAGCACCACGGGGCGTGAGCCGGCGGTAGCCATGTTCGGGCGCCGTCTGCGGGGCAGACTAGACCTGCTGCGGCCGGACACGGGCGAGCTAGTGCACAGCGCGCAGCTGATCCACGAGAAGCGAGTGGCCGCGGCGCGACCGCCGCTGCGGCAAGCAGACGTTGGGGACGCCGTACTAATGCGGGATTATTCAAAGTATAGGCAAAAATGGGCAGAGGGTGAAGTGGTGCGAAGGTCAGGACCGGTCTCGTACGCGATTAAAACTAATGACGGACATGTTCATAAGCGTCATATTGATCAGTTGTTAACTAAAAGTGTTAGGAAGTCTAGACGTTCTATGACGGGTCCAAGCCCTAGTACGAATATGGAGTTAGTCGAACTTGAACCTAATCCATCTATTAAACCAACACCAAGCGCTTCATCGGTAGACACTCCGCTTAATACTTCATACGGGCGTAAAGAAAAATATGAACCAATAGACACAACAACAATTACGACTGCTAATCGTTCGCCACCGTATACATCATCGCCGATCATTGATAATAATCGTTTACGCCGGAGAGCTGCCATAGATTGTGCTAAGAAGTTAAAGACTACAAAATAATAAGGAAATTAGTGTTAAATATAAGAATAACTTTAAGATGTAAGTTTTTAATTATAGGTAGATAGTAGTCACAGTAACAAGTAAAAATTGTTAGAATAAGCAACTTAGTTATAGGTATTTTTATGTTTTATTTCTAGATTAAGAGGGGACAGTGTTATGTACGGTATAATTGTATCGACAATTATGTAAACGATGTGAGGGTATGCCGAACTACTTTGATATTAAAGCCAGTCTGCATTGAATCTCCGTGTTTCATTGTCACGAACATAACAGTCTAGACATTATTAAGTTTGTGTAGTGTTAAGGGTGATGTACACTTGACTTTTGCGACCAAATAAAAGTTTTGATAAACAAATCACAAAAACAACTTTGCACAACTTTAGTTACAAATAAGCAGCAGAGGTAGTTAATTTTTTTTTCGTATTTAACAGTACTTATTGTGAAATATATTACTAATAGAATCGAAATGGTAGTGAAGGGCTTTACAACACTGTAAAAGGACTCCTGGCCACCGTAAACGTGTCTCTGAACGGTGAGCAAGGGGTAAGTTACCATCCATCTGTCTAGACACGACAAGCCGTGTCGACGGCGTGTTAGTGATCCACGCGCGCCATAGATGTCAGCACAGCAGAGTGGCCTGCCAGAGCTAGTGCTTGCCGGGGTTTCGGGTTATTCAAAAGAGATATCATGGCCCCGGAACATAAAGGGCAAAAGAATGAACAGGGGTGGCTTTTAGTCAGTAAACGTCTGATCCTCCGCTCCGTCCAGAGCTGGGAAAGATATTTGAACTTACACTTACACTACTTTGAACAGAGCTGGGAGAGCTTTTATGATTTCCTATGAGCAAAAAAGGGGTAACTAGACTACAAGGGGTACTTTGGGTTAAGCTCGCCGCTGTACATAAGCTGTATATTGTAATTTGTGTGTTTATTATTGTTTGGTGTGCAATAAAGAATAAGAATAACTAATTCGGTGTCGCTATCCTTACTAATATTATAAAAGCGAAAGTGAGTTTGTTTGTTTGTTTGTTTATTTGTTTGTTTGTTTGTTACCTCTTTACGCTTTAATGGCTAAACCGATTGTGATGAATTTTGGTACAGAGATAGTTGGGAACTAGGAGACGGACATAGGCTAATTTTTATTTAAAAAAAGTGGGATGTGAGGGAGAAAGAGGGAAGAAAAGGGAAAACTTAGCGTTGCTATTACAAATCAATAAGGCGCAAGGGGAACTGTGTTATCCCAAATTTAACGCGGGCGAAGCCGCGGGCGAAAGCTAGTTATCGATATTTTGTTCTTGAACTTAAGACATAAGTTCAAGAACAAGGTTAGTTCTTGAACACATAATTAATGAAGTCGCGCTGTATTAACTTAGATTTCTATGGTGGCTATTAAATAGAAACCAAGATGGCTAACAAATTAACGGCAGATGAGGTTTTCATGTTAAACTAAATTATATCAGTAAGTGTGAAACTTGGAACCTTGATTGTATTACAGAACATTAATTTTATTTGAATGTGTGGGGTTTTAATAGGAGTTTGTTAAAATAACTGGTGGCTGAGCTTTAATTAGTTGAGATAACTGCTTGTGTGGTTTTAATAAACACTAAAAAAACTAAACTAAATAATTTAAAATCAAATAGCATATGATAAATGATGTTTATTTTGCAAGTAGGTTTTCACAAACACTTGTACACGTATTTTTTTTTTAAAACAAGATTAGGCCGGTGTTTCGTATCCGACTACTCTGAGAAGAAACAGCCGAAACAAACTCAGAGCTCATAGTCTCTTTTAAGGTCCAGACAAAAAATCTTGGTCAACTAACATGAGGACTATAACTCATAACAGAACATCATTCCTGTAATCCCCGTAGGATTGGGCAGAATCACATTTTGCCAGCTATGTTTGAGCCCCATGTAATATAAGTTAAGACTATTGCCCATGGAGTCCATGGAGTTTCTTGCCCATTCTTCTCCATAGAGATCTACGCTTTGGAATGGGCAACTACAGTACTTTCACAAGTTATTATGTCTTGTGACTGGGACTGTAGCAGCATCTTTTTTTATGTTTTTATGACATTCAAAACTGCCTGTAATGGTCTAATTGAAATAAATGCTTTGAGTTTGAGTTTTGCCATCAACAAAACCAGACTCACACGGAAATACCCAACAGCAAACCCAGGAACTTACACTCAGCAATACTGCATTGATCTGGAAGAAAGACAACAACTCCTAGTCTATTTTAGAAACTATGAAATTTCCATTTTTTACTACTCTTACTAGAAATTTCTCCTGTATCGTGTATCGCTTACAAACATTCAAGCTCACGTGCAGAAACAGCTAGACTTGAAACAACTGCCTGAGAAAGTCATTCAAATATTTTTGCCATGTGGGGATCAAACCCGCGACACTTGTGCAGTGGTCAATCGCTCAACCACTGCGCCAACAGTGTCGTCTGTTTATGGTTCTCAGGTTTACCAGTGTATAAAAAAATATTGGTTTTGATGTAAAATAGTAATGAACAAAAGTAGTTATATCCGTAGGTATCTATTATGTTAATGGAAGTAACATTATACTATCAAAGACCATTATAATGTAATATTTTATTTGTATTAACTACAATTATAATAGATAGTGCCCATGAATTATATTTGCGACCGAGGTCGTAATATTCCAGTATGTAAGTTCCTTTACAATATTTTATGAGCAGTCGGTAAATATTGTTGTTATAATTTTCTTTGTTGTAGAAATAACTATGTAACCTATTATATCTCTGATTTTATTTATATTTTGGCGTATAAACTTTCTCAGTCAACCATTAATACAATATAGACTACCAAGAATTGTTTGCAATGAACTTATAACGAAATTGGACTGCCTTTACTTGTGATTACTAATAATTATTATCCTAGGGAATAGTTCATTCGGAATAAAAATTGCCTTATGTATCAATCCAAGTTATACAAATTTGCGCGCAAAATTTTATCTAAATCAATTCAGCTGTTTTTGAGTAAAAGAGGAAAAAACATCCAGACGACCCTCACCATAGACAATATCTATGATCCTCTTGGACTAATGCATTTCAGTGTTAGTAGGACTATTGCCTACAAGGCATTTTATAAATTTTGTTAAGGAGTTTAGAATCCCGGGTTGCGGCTAGTTCGAAAAAAAGACCAAGGTTCCGGAACATTAAGGTCAAAAGAAGGAACATCGCCAGACTTTTACTGACCTTTAAGTCAGTAAAAGTCTGACACTCCCCCCGTTCTGAGCGGGAGCAGTTATTTGATGATTCCACATCCACGAAAGGCTAGATATTATATAAAAGTACAGGGATTCGTAGTTAAGTTTCCCCACCCGTCCCTTGCAAGAGCCAGCCCGCGCTGCTGAGCCAGTAAGTTAAAATAGTCCATAAATAATATCACTCAGATCCAACATGTCCCTTGCTGTCCCTCAGCGACGCCCTAAGCCGAGGCTCGTACCCCACAGGGAGTGCCCTTAGCGTGTAGTCGCTTAGTTTATAAGTTTTACCCTGGCTGGAGGTCTTAATTTTTAAGGCACCCACAGGATTCGCCCGGTTAAGCAGACGACAACCTCCTTGGTAGAACTGCGAGATGCCATTCATAAAAAAAAAAAATTAAGGTTAAAAATATATTTCTGTTTTGTGCTAGTATAGACCAATCTTGTCTGTAGCCAACAAACTAGTTCCATCAATTTCAATAAAATATGTTATTTTTTTTACAAATAGAAGCATAATACGGACGGGCCTGTTGGTCCAGTGGTTAGTGGCCCTGACTGCTGAGCCGGAGGTCTTGGGTTCGATTCCCACCCAGGACAAACTTTGTGTGATGAGCATAATTGTTTGTTCTGTGTCTGGGTGTGATTTATCTATAATATGTATGTTTTTATAAATTATATAAGTATTTATATCAGTTGTCTGGTTACCATAACACAAGCTCTGCTTAGCTTGGGATCAGATAGCCGTGTGTGAGTTTACCATGATATTTATTTATTTATTTATAATGATGTAAGTCTATAATAATATACTGGCATGGTCACTAAAATTATTACCACTAGTTAAGTGTCGTGAACAAAATCGAGTTGTGAGTGTTAGCGGTATACGACAACAAACGAATATAGATTAGGGTAGATCGTTTTTTCTGCTCATAAACATCCACCCGCAATAAATTAAGTTCATCAGTGATCATGGCGTTTGCAACATCGCCGAAATATCGGAAACTCGGAAAAAATAACAAACACGCCAGTCTGTAATAACTGTGAATGTGTAATCTTTTTCTCTCACCTACAGTACTGTCTCTCCTCCTTTAAATCCATCCAAAAGTTGTCTTGAAAAGATCGCTTTAAGCGATAAGACCGCCCATTGTGTCACCCCATATAATATAAGTTGTATACTGTGTTATTCTTGTAATTTGTATGATGTACACATTATAGAATATTTCATCTAACTATCTTTATGTTATGTATTGACATAACATAACGATCTATCTTTATGTTATGTATTGACATAACATAACGATAGATAAAATTACATACAATGCCTGCATGATCAATACATTCCAAAAACATACTGCAGTGGTAATAAAAATACGAGTTTACATTATTATAAAATATCGCGTGTGGACTAGGCGTCAATGTTAATACAAGTTTCCGTGTTTATTAATTAAAAACAATTCTTACGAGTAATGAACAATGTTTCATAAAAAATAATATGACGTTTTAATTAACATGTCACTCAAAAGCATCTCAAATTGAAAACTTCAAACCTTCAGATTCTAATTAGTTCCTGAAAAGGATCATTATCATGATCATCAGCCTACAGTCTCTTGTTTGCCATAGGCCTTTAGGCCACAGAAATCAATAACTAATTACTTTACGTTCCGAGGCCGCGGTATCTCTTTCGAACAACCCGTAACCCCGGCAGCCGGAGGCTCAGGCACGCCCCTCTGCTTTGCTGACTCTCTTTGAGGCGCGCGTGAAACACGATCGCGCCGTCGACATGGCCTGTCGCCAATAGACGGACGGACGGTGAGCTAACCATTGCTCACCGTCCACAGGCAACTACTGCTTTCGACTTACTGCCCTCTCGTTTACCAGGGCACTGCCAGTCACCCTTTTTTTGAAGATGTGGAATCAAAAAAAGAAAAAGACAAATGAAAAGAAAACTGCATAGCTTCTTTTCATTTGTCGATACATTGTTTTGTTTAAGAACTATCTGATGCTTTTTTTTGCGGATGGAAATTCATCAAATAACATTGTGGAGAGGGGGGAAGTGTCAGACTTGTACTAACTAAAATTCACCTATGTACTTTCTATTGCCCTTGATGGTTTGGTGCCGCGGTATCTCTTTCAAACAACCCGCAACCCTGGCAGGACCAGACACCTGGCGTGGTTCACCGCTGCCTCTAGCCAAAGGGCGTGCCACCAATTCAAGGCCTCAAAAAGGACATGAATAAATTCAAATGTTATCAGTAAAGTTTTATTATACTTAAAAAAAACTAGCCAAGTGGCGTACGGTATTGCACACTGAGGATTTCGTATAAACTTGCGACATAAACGGCCATTTTTGTTGACTACCTTGCTAGACTAAGAGAAAAGACCACAGACAAGAGTATATGGTTTTAATTACAACTCGTTACCTCCTCGCGTTCTCGAGATAAAGGGTCTTGACAGACAGACTGACAGACGGCCAATAAGTACATCGTATAGGGGTTTGGTTTTTTTTGAGGTACGCAATGCGAGTGTGCCGTACATACTTGCGACATAAATGACAATATCTTTTGATTCGCTGATTTTGAATAGCTCAAAGGGACCACAAACTTGAGTACATGGTTTTGATTTTAACTCGATACCTCTACGCGTTCTCACATAAATGATCTCAACAGACAGACAGACGGAAAGAAAACAAAGTTATCCTGAAAGGGTTCTATTTTTTCTTTTTCAATTACGGTACCCTAAAAATAGCGTTACAAAACGCTTTGAAACAAAACCGAGTGTTCGTTTTCAATTCTGTTTTAATAATCTTGCTTACTCGCTTAGTCTTACGTCTATTTGTTCCGTAGTCATTCGTAAAGCTAATCTTTGAGTAGCCTGAGGGTTTAAATTTAAGAAATTCTGAGAATAGTTCTAAGAATGTCTTACGCTTCGTCGCGGCAACCTTGGGGAACAAAGTTGTAAGAACAGAAGGCTAAGTTACTTATAAAAGGTGTGAAAATCCCCTAACAGAGTCTCTGATTGAAGGCTTGGTACCTTACACTTAACACATTCGTTGCATCACGAGATCCATCAGATCGTGTTGTTTCACTCCTTGCGGAAGGATCTAACGTGTAAAGTTCTTTGGGTATGAGAAAACTGTATCTTAAGGCGACTCATTAGGTCTCAAACGCACCATGTAGGTTAGTTTAGAGATCTTTTAGGCCTCCGAAACGCCAGCTGAAAGTTTTTTGAAAATGATGGCACAGGGAACATGTTTAGGCAGCCTGAGGATTGCTCGTTTCAGCATACGATAACCTCTAAGCTTGACACGCGGGACGCCATACATAAAAAAAAATTTTAGAGGTGTCAAGGGACACCCGGATGGAACGAAGTTCCTATAGAAATGAAAATATCTGGCTTGCTTTCTATAAGAGAGAGAGAGAGACAGACAGACAGACAGAGAAACATGCGAGGCCGCACAGCTTACAATAGCTCACTATAGCAAAAAGTGTCGTGACAACTTTTCGTAAGAATTTTTTCCGTCTAGCCCCCTTTCACAACGGAACTTCGTTCCAAAAACTTAAAAGAGCTTAAAGACACGTTCTCCGCGCTATGTTTTCTTTGTTCTAGATCTAGACCATACCTAAAAGCCTTATAGTTACGGAGATCTGCGGGGTCTTAGTTCCAACATGTTTTCAGTTATTTTTAATTCATGTTTTTATTATTATAACTAATTTACTAGAAATATCTCCTCTGTTTTATTCAATCAATCCATCACCATAACGTTTTGAGTGTTTCTCATTCAATCATTGAGTTCTTTTGTAAAACGTGACTTTTCACACCAAAAAAAGTTTGATATACAAATCAAATCAAATTATTTTTATTTCACATAGGCCTGCATGGGAACTTATAAAATGTCGAGAAAATGTGCACGGTTCGGGTTGGTCGTTTCCTATGGAGAAGAACCAAAAACTGAAACTCTTATAGAATAGTTGACTTTCGCTTCGTGACCGTTCACACATTCGGAAAAACAGTTGCAGACACACACATAGCCGTGTGCGTATAGCGCTTCCAATCGCTGTATGTGAAGCGTAAGTGCCTGGGCTCAACTCCGGGTAGCGGGTTGTTCAAAAGACTTATGGCGACCCCGGTACATAAAGAGCAATAGAAGGAACATGTGTGGGTTTTAGTTTAGTAGAAGTCTGACACTCCCCCCGCTCCGCCCACAGCGGGGACAGTTATTTGATAATTTCCAATCCACAAAAAAAAATGTGTCTATGCGTGCGTTTATTTTCAACAGTTGTTCGTGCCCGACCTTCTGTATAAAACTATTTTGTGCCTTTAGGGTGGAGAGTGGTACAAGGGGGTGTTAAGTCGCAAGTTTCAACGTAGGCGTATTTTGTGCGTGTATTTTCGTAGCGTTATTATTGCTTTTAATTAGACAAACGGTTTTTGGTAATGCGAACGTGAGGTCGCGTGTCTTTTTAGCTGTGAAAAGTTGTTTCTGGTAGATAGAACTGTAACTGGCAGTGTCTATTAAGCTTCAAATTAAATTTGTTTTGAAAATGGAACGTTATTTTTTTTTTTAAACTTTAGTTATCTTTTAGTTGTGGTATGAAAGTATCTTATACAAATTCTTGTTGAGTATTCGTTTTCCGCTGTTACTAAAAGTTATAAACAGATCACACACTTAGAGGGACACACATTTAGACGGAACATATTTTGTATTGTAAAATATAACGGACGGAAAAGGGACGGCGCCGTTGAGGTCAACCGCTGCAAAGGTAGCATGACGAACCTTTCATTTTTGCAGGGCTAAGTAAAGGGGAGGATTTAGCCCAGTAGTGGGACACAAATAGGGTAGCAAAACAAAACTTGATAACTTATAAACTACCCTATAGAGGGCATAGTTACACCGGCAAATTTAGAATACCTACTAAAACTTAAAAAGTTATAATCTATATTGCAAACACTCCACAATAATTCATGAAACGTCAAAAACAAATAAATGTTAGAACACCACAAATACAAAACACGAAACACGATTCACTATCTATGAATAAAACTAACACTTCTTTAATACTTACTATTTTCATTTCACACATAATATCTATATATCCACCTTAGGAATCTTACCTTTTCGATTATAATTAAAGAAAAATTGTTTAACAAACATACAAAAAAAAACACATTCGAATTGAGAACCTCCTTCTTTTTGTAAATATCGGTTTAAAAAAAATCTTTACTGACATTTTGTCCTAACACAACTAAAACATTAATACGAGTAGATACAGTCAAATCCGAAATTGGCACAAATACAACCAGTGCCACACCAAAAAGGTACAATTAAATTGAGAACCTCCTCGTTTTAAGAGAAGACGGTTAAAAAAACTCTCCTTGATCCCTCCATACTGCCATTTAGTCCCAACCCCGTTGATTGCCAACAATTTATATTTTACGTTAACAAAACACGACCAAATAAAAACAGAACGGCTTCCTACCTCAATCAGCATGCAAATTCACCCCCTTTGAACCCAAGTATCAATAACATAAAAATTTGCCCATCTATTCTGACATACTTCATTTTATTCGACAGGCAGGGGTCAGCATTCATTTTATTTAGAAACTAAGAGGGTCAGTACTCATTTTATTTCGTTACAGCGTAGGGTCACAACGCATTTGTTTTTGGTGAAGGGTAATTCTTCATGCTAACTAATATCTGTTTAATTTTGTCGGGAATTTGTAGTGAAGTGGAATGGCTGAAGGGTTTAAAGGAAAGGGTTATATGCCTTGTGTTTAGGTCTTATAGTTTGTATTAACTTTGGGACTATTTGTTCTTACGATATAAAGGAAAGCAAGTATTTCATTTGAAGAACTAACATGACAGAACATCACACCTGTAATTCCTAAAGAGTTAGGCAGATGTGTACCCAATTATAATCCTTACTAATAATATTATAAAAACGAAAATGAGTCTGTTTGTTTGTTACGTCTTCACGCCTAAATGGCTTAAGCGATTTTAGCCCATTTCCATCTCCAGGGTCTTGACTATCACTGTGCCAAAAGTCATCACAATCGGTTATGTCAATTAAATTGTCAAACTCACTTTCGTTTTTATAACATTAGTAAGGATTCTATCACCACGCGAGTGTAACCGCGGGGCGCAGCTACTAACGTCATAAAAGTTTATCAGTGACACGTTTCAAGACTGTGAAGTTTTTATAATATTTTCTATCTGATTTCCTTTCCTTTGAAACCGAACTTATCTTTGATTATTTTCCGTACTAGAATGATTATGACTTCATGCCTTTTTCATGCAAATGACTGCGGATACTATTACCATATTTTTTATGCTCTGCTTTAATTTGTTGCGGGTTATTAAAATGGAATTCTAGGGTAGCTCAAGTGTTATTATGTAAACATCAGTTGTTAAGTTTGACGCATCATTATATTTAAAGTGGTTATTTCACTACGTGTTTGCGATTGGGCGCTCCTTGTAGGGCTTGACATTATAAATAATTAAAAAAAAAACTATCACGGAAAAAAATTGAAAATACACAGAACTACAAGAGGAAATTACCAGAGTGTGGAAAATGAATAGGGTCACTGTAGGTCTGATAGTAATCTCAACAACAGGCGTTATCCCAAAGCATTCAATGCAGGAGCATTGAATGCTGAAGATATGTGTATTTAGATAGACTAGGAAGTCTATCTAAATACACATATCTCACGCTACAAAAAGCTGTAATATTAAACACAATTTTTACAATTAGACTTAAACAACAATTTCGCAACAGTAAGGAATAATTTATCATCCTAAGCCAATAACTAGAATCTCACCTTGGTTCACACTCTTGAGATTCTAAAAATACCAGGTTCAAACGTGAGAAAACAAGTTTAAAACCACAATAATAACAAAAAATCTCTAATTAAACTCTTAAGCCTACAACTAAATACAAGGTTAAGTTAGAATGATGGGTAAGACTTATAACAAATAAAAAAAAACATTGAAACCCTGACCGCTAAACTAGGTAGAACCTATATCTAAGGCGCGTCGCCCACACGACCAACAGTCGAGGCGCAGTTGAGGCGCAGGCACATAAGAGGCACGCCGCAACGAGTTTTTCTTTACAAATGTCGTGTGGTCGACGCGCCTTAGAGATCAGTTTCCCTCCGCGGACAATGTTTGAAGCCAAACATTCATATTGTCAATGTGGTGAAGCAGTCGACCGCTTGAGACACCATGGCCTTTCCTGCAGTAAGAGTTGCAGGTCGTATTGCGTGGCACGCTAGCATTAATGATCTCATCCGTCGTGTTCTTGCCACCGTCGGGGTGCCAGCTGCCTTAGAACTCAATAGTTTGGTACCCGTCGATAGAAAGAAAGAGACCAGATGGTATGCCATAATGCCATCAAAGTGGGGTAGATCTTTGCTGTGGGATGCAAGCCCATGCAAGCAATTTTGTAGCCTCCATTGCACCATTCCATCTTCTTAACATAAATCTTTTAATAAGCGGTTTCAAGAATAGTATGGTTCTCTCTCGTTTTTTTCGCTCATTTATTTTGGTATTAATTTACGTGACTACTAGTGTAAATGAAAACGTGCTTTGGTAAATTGTGCCTTACGAGCTAGTTTACTTTGGTTTAGAGACTAAAAACTTGTGTGTTGCCTCACACTCTCTCCTGTATCCTGGTTGCGTTTACAAACATTTTAACTTTCATACACGAACGGTCTAGGTCAGAGATGGCGAACATATGGCACGCGTGCCATTTAAGGCACGCGGTACAACGATTTGGGCACACAAACAAATTTAAATATATGCTTATCTTCCTATCGTTTTGTAACTCGCAGGAGCGATTCATTATTTTCAGAGATGAATAAAATTTATTCGCTTAGAAACCGTTTAACGGTGACTCTACTAGTCAGTAAGAAAAGTTTCGAATTGATAGTAATTATTTTCCTAATACAATCACTTAGTCAAAATTATTTGATGGCACGTCTGTGGCCTCATTCAATATTTCTTTAGGAAAAAATGGCACGTGGGTCCATCAAGGTTCGCCACCCCTGGTCTAGGTCATACAAATATTTGTTCGGTGTGGGAATCATACCCGCGACACGCAGAGCAGCAGTCGATCACACAACCACTGCACCAATTGTGCCGTCAAGTATATACCCATAATCCTTACTAATATTAGAAAAGCGAAAGTGAGTTTGTTTGTTTGTTAAGTCTTCACGCCTTAATGGCTAAACCGATTTTCATGAATTTTGGTGCAGAGATAATCGAGATCCTGAAGACGGACAAAGGCATATTTTTAAAAGTGGGTAATGGAGAAAGAGGGAAGAAAAGGGAAAACTTAGCTTTGCTATTACAAGGGCAAAAACTACACGTACCAGCAAATCAGGAAAGGGGAACGGTGCTACCCCGAATTTAACGCGACCGAAGCCGTGGGTAAAAGCTAGTATAACATAAGATCTAGATATCTAGAGAAAAAATCTAATTGTAATTCCACTCAACGGTACCCAGACCGACGTGACACCTATATACGATTACTCTCGGCTGATTTGACGTAATATCCTATATTAAAATGGGATTATTAAATTCTGTTTTGCATATTGGAAAAGCGGCAATAATTTCGTATTAATATTGGATTTTATCCTGGTTATATGGTCGCTTGTGAAGGTCATTTGAGGTTTTTGGAACGAAGTTTCTTATCGTGCGCTGCGAAAGGGGGCTAGGCGGAAAAAATAAGACCAAAAGTTGTAACGACACTTTTTGCTATACGTTTCTCTGACTGTCTTTCTCTCTCTTATAGAAAACAAGCCTGATATTTTCGTTTCGTCTTTCTATTTCACATTGAACAGTGTGGTGTCGCGACGATTATTTGTGTTGTGTATACAGGTTTTTTGTACATAATAAATAAAAACTTCAATCCATCCGGGTGTCCCTTGACAACTCACAAGTTTTTTTTTTTTAAAGAAGGACATAAACGTACGGCTTTTGTCTAGCAGTGGTTTGTGATTGACTGATACGATTGATTTATGGTCGTCGATTGTGCCTGTTTTGGGCACCTGGTTTACGTTTTAAATCCTGGCGCATGGGTGCTATGATTTATGGCAACGTTTTGTTCAATGCATGGCTTATATTCAACGTTATGTCAATAATGACTGTTTTACTTATTGAAATTAAACTATACTATCCTTACTAATCCTTACTAATATTATAAAAGCGAAAGTGAGTTTGTTTGTTTGTTACCTCTTCACGCTTTAATGGCTTAACCGATTGTGATGAATTTTGGTACACAGATAGTTGGGAACCAGGAGACGGACATAGGCTAATTTTTATTTTTAAAAAGTGAGATGTGAGGGAGAAAGAGGGGGAACTGTGTTACCCCAAAATTAACGCGGGCGAAGCCGCGGGCGAAAGCTAGTAATATTATAAAAGCGAAAGTGAGTTTGTTTGTTTGTTACGTCTTCACGCCTAAAAGGCCAAACTGATTTTGATGAATTTTGGTACAGAGATAGTTGGGACCTTGGAGCCGTCTCCAAGGTCCCAACTATCTCTGTACCAAAATACATACATAGACCAAAAATAAAAAAAGATAAATACAGACATAGGCCTAAAAAAGTGAGAAAAAAGGGGAGAAAGAGGGAAGAGAAAGATAACTTTTTTTCGATCATCACGCGGGTTAAAGTTGGCGATAGCCCAAAGTAATTATGCTACGCGGACGAAGTCGCGGGCAGAAGCAAGTATACAATAAAACTTCTAAATAAACTGAAATAATTAAACTAACAAACAACAAACTATAGAAAGGGCATCCAAAAACTCGTCTTCAACGCTGTCAGCTGTTAATGTACCCGTATTAAAGTTCTTAATACCAACATTACCATAACCCACAACATTTCCACGGATATCTTACAACATACTGGATAAAATTCCATTTAAGTGCATGAAAAAAAAAAACATAAAAATCCGTTCCGTTTCGTAACCGCCGCTGGACCGTTTCCACACCATTTTACATTTTTCCATTCCATTTTCTGTGTGCACGCTCTAATTGCTAAGAATTTATTTGAAATTCTCGTACTTCCCAGTAATTCAGGATTCCAGTGGAATTTGCCTTTAAATTCCTGAACAAAAGAATGTTAATGTTGCATTTTTAGAGTAATAATCGGTTGGATTGTTGTCATAGCGGGAAAGTAGTCGGTTTTATTAATAACTGGCTTTTGCCCGCGGCTTCGCTCGCGTTAAATTCGGGGTAACACAGTTCCCCTTGCGCCTTATTCATTTGTAATAGCAACGCTAAGTTTTCCCTTTTCTTCCCTCTGTCTCCCTCACATCCCACTTTTTTCTAAAAAATATTAGCCTATGTCCGTCTCCTGGTTTCCAACTATCTCTGTACCAAACTTCATCAAAATCGGTTAAGCCATTAAAGCGTGAAGAGGTAACAAACAAACAAACAAACTCACTTTCGCTTTTATAATATTAGTAAGGATAAAATATATATTTTTATGTGCCGCCGGTAATTTATAGAATAGGCTGAATTGGAACACATTAAAAAAATACAACATAAATGAAAAAAAAACCATATGTTTATTTTTGAATGTAGAACCTTAAATTGTGTCACGTAAGTACTAATTTAAGAAAGTGTTTTTCCAATTATTGCCGTTCGCGAAGGTACTAATATAAAAGCAGAGCCTGCCAGGGCCACCGCCTGTCGGGGTTGCAGGTTGTTCGAAAGAGATACCGTGGCCCCGGAACATAAAGGGCAAAAGAAGAGGGTTTTTTTCGGTTTTTGATTATTTGCCAACGTAAACACGATTATTCTCCTGTTGCTTAGCTTTACATACAAATAAGAACTTTATGTCGATACGTTTTATTTAAAATATCGTAAAAAAAGTTTTATGAAAACAATTCAAAATCTTTGCAGAACTTGCTCATCACAGGAGTTGATGGGCGCTACTGAAAGCGTCAAAACGTCGTAATTTTATTGTGCTGACTCAATTTACACTATCATTGAGACACGAAATAAGAAGACATAACTTTAATTAAAGATACCGAAAAAAATACAATTAATTTCAAAAATAGAATAAAAAAATTAAGCAAGCCAATTTATCGGTACCATAAATACGAAAATTACTTTTAAAACCCTAAATAAGTTAACATAAACGGCTCTGGAAGAGGAAAAACGAGTAAAAACCGGTTAAACCAACACTTAGGAGTAATTTTAAGGGGAGTACAAACAGTATGAACAACATTTCTGATATTAGGGCCGACCCTGACACGGTCCCGGCTGACCTCGATTTGTGCGTTTTACTAAGTAAATTACGCCTGTGAGTTTTTTTCGTTTTGTCGGAGAGGTTTTGAACGGAAATTACATACAAATAAATATAAACTCCAGCTTTCGCATGGAAATTAGGTGGAAATGTAAGAATACTACATCGGCTTTAAATCATTCCTTCATTGTTAGACAACGACAACGCAAAAACCCATATCTTCTACTGGGTCTGGAAACTCAACATTTTATTCAAGTTTCCTTATTAGTGCCGCTAATATTATAAACTAGCTTTTGCCCGCGGCTTCGCTCGCGTTAAATTTGGGGTAACACAGTTCCCCTTGCGCCTTATTGATTTGAAGTTTTCCTTTTTCTCCCCTCTTTCTCCCTCTTCTTTTCTCTTTCTTTTTAAGTAATTAGCCCATGTCTGTCTCCTGGTTCCCAACTATCTCTGTACTGAAATTCATCAAAATTGGTTTAGCCATTAAAGCGTGAAGTGGTAACAAACAAACTCACTTTCGGTTTTATAATATTAGTAAGGATGCGAATGTTCGTGAGGATGGATGGATGTTTGTTACTCTTTCACGTCAAAACGGCTGAACGGATCTTGATGAAATTTGGCACAGAGGTAGATTATAGTCTGGAATAACACATAGGATACTTTTTTACATAGGAGAAGCCGCGGGCGCCAGCTAGTAACAAATAAGATACTTCAGTTTAAAAAAAAACGCTTTGAAGTGATGTTATTTTGTTTCTCACATTCTTCTTAGCAAAACTGTTCCATTTGGAACTGCGGACTAGTTATTTGTATGCATTCCTGTGATGTGAGTCATGGAACACGGTTCAATCATATGGAACAGCTACATATATTTTGGGTTCAGAATGATATACTAAATAAATGGTAACAGGTTTAAAATCGATGTTTGTTCCACCTTTTACCTATTTAAGTTAAAATAACCTTTAAATTAAACAAAATTTTAAACAAAAGATATACCTATTGTTAAGAAGTATTTAAAATTACGAAGAATTTCAAAACGATATGAACATTGTTCACTGGGCCGTGTTCTCTGTATTCACACCTAAAAGGTTGCATATAAATGTAGTAACAAAATAAATGAGCAAAACGTCTTTTTTTTTTAAAGTTGCCTCACTCTACGAATTTCTCCTGTATCGTGGGTGCGTTAAAATATTTAAAATCACATACACAAACAGCCATAAATAAATAAAAATGCCTATTTATAATTTTAAAATCTTTGTTTTTACGTTATCGCTACAAAAAATAAAGTTGAAGTATACACTACACTTTTGTAATTAAATAACAGCTTTTTACTTTATAAGTATGAAAAAAGTAGGGTTCTTGAAACGTTTTCTTTTGTAGGGTTCTGTAACTTAAAAGAAAGCAAAAAAACAACCCTACGTGCGAGTCGGAGTCGTGCACCGAGGGTTTCGTACAAACTTGCGACACAAACAGAAATATCTTTTGACTGCGTAGACTCAGAGAGTTGATTTTTTCACAACAAAAAGTAGTTTCAGATTTAACTATATAGGTTTTAATTTCAACTCGATACATATTACATTCCCAAGACAACGGGTCTTGACAGACAGAGAGAGGGACACACAGACGGATAGCAAAGTGATTTAGGGTTCCGTTTTTTTCTCTTTTGAGGTACGAAATCATTAAACAGATTTCCATTTGGCCCATGAAAACTGTAAGAAAAGGTTATTACAGGAAAATACTATGACTACCATAAGTGTAGGCATAGCGTAAGACCGCTACGCTACGCATAGTATTCCAAATATACAGACCTGGCTATGTTCCATACATCCATTAATCACGCCAGTTATGTTTGGCAAATACATTCGACTAGTTTTCGCCCGCGACTTCGTCCGTGTAACATATTTACTTTGGGCTAACGCTAACATTAACTCGCGTGATAATCGTTTTTTTTCCCATTTTCTTTCCCCTTTCTCTCCCTTAACTCATTTTTTTTAAATATCCTATGTCCGTTTCCAGAGTCCCAACTTTTTCTGTACAAAAATTCATAAAAATCGGTTAAGCCATTTAGGCGTGAAGACGTAACAAACAAACTCACTTTCGCTTTTATAACATTAAGTAAGGATTTAATTAAGTAAAATCTTTTTTGTATACTTTATTTTCCGCCATTGGAATCTTTGAAACATTTTCTCTCCATACAACCATTACACATTTGTTTCTTTGACTTTTAAAGCTTCTTTCAACAGTAAAAGGCGCCTGTCTTCAGTACCAGCCCTTAAACCCGAAGGTACCAAAGCCCTTATCCAATATCCTAATTTATTTGCCAGACAAGTTGTAAATGGTCGAACAAAACCTGTGAACCTTGCTTGAGGCATCTAAATAATGGTCCTTGTCGATTCAACGACTCTTTGGCACATTTCACTGGAGTTTGACCCAGATATAAGTGTTCTGGTCGGGTTTATTGAACTATTAGGGGTCTGGACAGCTGTGTTATTGTTCTAAGTGTTTGTAAGAATGTTTTGCTTGGTTTTTATTTTATTTCTTCATTATGTTGCATCAGTCTAGGATTTTTTCCTGTATTGTAGGTGCATTTACAAACATTTAAACTCACATACACAAACACAGACCTAGAACAACTATCTGTAGATCTTACGAATATTTGTTTTGAGCGGAGATCGAACCCACGACACAGAGCGCAGCAGTCGATTTTTCAGGCACAGCACCAACCGTGCCGTCAACCATTATTAGGGATGCTCCTTTGAAAATTCAGAAATTATCCTTATCCTTACTAATATTATAAAAGCGAAAATGAGTTTGTTTGTTACCTCTTCACGCTTTAATGGCTGAACCGATTTTGATTAATGTTGGTACAGAGATAGTTGGAAACCAGGAGACGGACAAAGGCTAATTTTTATTTAAAAAAAGTGGGAAAACGTAGCGTTGCTATTACAAATCGATCAGGCGCAAGAGCAAAAACTGCTTGGTGTGTTATACCGAATTTAACGCGAGCGCAGCCGCGGGCGAAAGCTAGTCTTACATAAATATATACGATCAGTAAAACTCATCGACGATTAACAACGATGTTTGGTGGATGTTAGTCAAACGTTTGTTGCGGGTTGTTCGAAAGATATACCTACCTTAGGAATATGGGTGGGTTTAAGTCAGTAAAAGTGCAGAGGGCCTTGCCAGAGCCTCCGCCTGCCGGGGTTGCGGGTTGTTCCAAAGAGATACCGCGGCCCCGGAACGTAAAGGGCAATAGAAGGAACATGGGTGGGTTTTAGTCAGTACAAGTCTAACATGCCCCCTCGCTCCGCCCAGAGCGGGGGAAGTCATTGGATGATTTCCCACACGAAAAAAAAAAGTCAGTAAAAGTCTTTTTCATCCGCAAAAACAAAAGAATCTGTTGGAATGCCATTTTGTTTGGTAAGTATGGTTAAATACAAATACAGGTAAGTATATTCACAGGCAAATTAACACGAATTCATTTATTTAAACGTAATTAACGACTATTAAATGATTAATCCTCTTAGTCTTATTCACTTCGCCCAATATAAAATAGTTAATTAGGTCGCTGTATTTAATTTCAATATTATTTGAAGTCGTTTATTTGAAATACTATATTATTCCTAAACGTGTTTATGTAAAATTTTGGGGTGATGTTAAAATTTATGTTTTAAAGTTGGTAAGAATTCGTGACACATTTAATAATATATAATGAGGCTTGACTTCCAAAATACATGTACATAATTTATGATATATTTTGTTATATATTTGAAGTACCTTCATGTAAGAAATTGATAGTTCAAATAAACATAGACTATAATGATTCGTTGCTCTAGTAGTCGAAAGCGCAGTTTTTTCTAATCTTTCAACTTATTGTAAATATGTTCAAGAGCTTACTTTTTTAACGTAAGCCGACTGGTGACCATTATGATTATTTATTATGATACTAACTGCGCCCAGGCAGCGGTTTCAACCGATGCTCAGCTAAAAAAAAGATAACGACTGATTCTCAGACCTACCGAATATTCATACAAAATTTCATAAAAACCGGTCAAGCCGTTTCGGAGGAGGCATACAAAATAACAGTGCAATGCTGTAGATTGTGCGAAAGGGATACCGCGACCCCAGAATATAAAGGGCAAAAAAAGGAACATGAGTGAAACTCTGACACTTTCCCCCCACTCCGCCCAGAGCGGGGAGCAATTATTCCAACCCTTTCTAAGATTAAAGGTGTGATGTTTTGTTAAGTATTGTAAGTGTCTAACTACCTAATTATTTTGAGCTTCATAATAAATCAACGACATTTTCCATTACGAGAACTTTAAAGTGGGCTCTTATTAGAGTGGTTCAGTGTTGAACGTTAATTGACGCTCATTTACACGAAGACATTTTCTCGCCTCGACCTAGCGATTACTTATCGAAAGACATTAGAAAGAAGACTTTTGTAAATATAATTTGAAACGGGATATAATGCTATGTTTGTAACAACAAAAAATTTAAGGCAAATAAATATGTTTTTAGTTGTTTTATTGTTTGTTGTTATTTATAGGGTTACGTACCTCAAAAGAAAAAAAACGGCACCCTTATTGGATTACTTTGTTGTCCATCTGTTTGTATTTAAAAATACCCTTTATCTCGGAAACGCGTGAAGATATCGAGTTGAAATTTAAACCATTAACTCGTCTGTGGTTCCTTTACGCTGGTAAAAATTAACCCTTTAAGCCAAAATAGTCGAAAGATATAGGCGTTTATGTCGCAAGTTTGTACGGAACCCTCGATGCGTGAGTCTGACTCGCTTTTGGCCGGTTTTTTTGTACTTGTTTTGTAAACAGTATGTACGGCATATTTCGGCACAAAAATTTGGAACATCTGTATAAACTTTGAATTTAAGCTGTTATTCTGTGTCACATCACAAATTCGAGGCACGTCATATCTCAATTCAAATCTGTGATTACATTACCGGTTGACAGCGTTGTTGACGAGTTTTTTTATGCCCTTTTAAAGTCTGTTGTTTGTTAGTTTAATTATTATTTTAGTTTATTTATTTTTTACAATATAAATAACCTATGATTTAATACAGATTTTTATTCCACTTGCAATTTAATTGCATCGAAAAACTATGGACTAAAACCATCATGTGCCAGTAGGATTCCTTAGTTATATGTCACAAATGCCGACTTAAATTATTGCCTTTTCGACAGGTTTTCTTAGAAATTTTCTTTCTAAGAGTACATTTTATAGGTTGTTCGACGAATTTCCCCTATCATGTTAGTAGGTATCGTGAAAATCAATTTTTGACCAGCTTTTGTTTCTCGCTTAAATGTTACTACGCATTTTGACGCGGAGAGTTTTCAAAGTTGAGAAGCAAAAATTTCCGTAAAAGACTCGCAGTTGACAAAACTCGTATGATCAAATTCTCCCCACGACCACGTCAGGCAAGCATTTATATCAGTGTAAACTGTCCGCCAGACTCTGGAATAACGTGGAGTACACACTTGATGGATTCAAGTGGATAGGTGGTGAGACTTGGTTTTAGTATTTTATTATCTCTCTATATTTACTTTTCTCTTTACTCTTATATTTTTAAATATTTCTTACAAAATACATATGAAAAAAAGCTGGCATGCGCGGCTTAGACCACGTGATGATTATAAAAAAGCATCCTTTGTGTTATTCCAGACTATAATCTATGCCAAATTTCATCAAGATCCGTTCAGCCGTTTAGACGTGAAAGAGTAACAAACATCCACACATCTATCCCCACAAATATTCGCATTTATTATATAATAATGGTATCAGGAGCAGGATCCAAGCTACCGGTCGTTCGGGCTCTATAGCCAGAAACATCTTCACGATGCGGGCCGTGTTTAGGAGTACTGCCTTCTGAATCAGGTCCTTGATCCTACCACCTGAGGAGAACTTCAAGAGAGGGACATCGGGGCTCTTGATCATCAAGCCATTGGTCGTAACTACTATTAGCATAATGACAGCCGAGCTCACATTTCACATATCGACAACTTCGTGTGCCAAGTCGTAATATTTTAGTTGTTTCTCCTTCTCTGCATTCACCAGGTTCTAGTCATGTAGGATGGTAACATCGACTATCATTACGCGGCGCGTTAATCGGTTTATCACCATTATGTCAGGCTTATTGGCGACAATAGTCCTTTCAGTAATCATAGACCAATTCCAGTACAGCGTGACATGGTCTTTCTCGAGAACTGGGTCGGGCACATACTTGTAGTAAGGTACCTCAGATTCCACAAAATTATAATTCTAAGCAAGTTGCTGGTGAATAATCCTGGCTACCTGTGCAAGCACTTGCCGTTAGAAAGACGAGGACAACCTGAATTAATATTTCTGTTGGACTCATGAGAATTATTAATAGATTCTAATTATTAAAGTGTTCTAGAGTCACCTGAGCACTATTTATTATACCTGGGATAGTATTTTATGATAAAATTATTTTCATGAATAACTAGTTCTCGCCCGGGCCTTCGCCTAGAAATTCGAAAAAAAAACTTTTGTATTATTCCAGACTTAAATCTACCTCTGTACCAAATTACATCAAAATCCGATTCAGCCATTTTGACGTGAAAGAGAAATAGGGGTTACAATAAAGATTAAATAAAAAAAATGCTTTTCTCTTGCACTGTCTTGCATTCGAATTCTTGAAGCACAATAAAGGATACTTTGAGTAAAAAAGGGCTCTAAATATAGATTTTATTAGGTACTTCATGTGTGTTTTCTCGAAGATCATGGCAAATACCTGTGTTTTTCAATTACTTAACTGTTACTTTGTACTTTAAATACCAATGCAAACAATCCTTTTATGAATCCCAACATCATTAAATATTACAAATCCCAAGAGCTACTAAAAATATAATTGTCAAAGCTGTGTTTGATTGCTGCAAATTAGATTATAATTATTTCATTGGGAATAATGATGAATGATAATTTGGTATGATGATTTGTTAAATAACTTAATATTGATGAAAACAATATTGATAATTTGTTAATGTACTTACTTTATATTCTAATGTAAGAATAGTTTCAATCTATCACCACTATGTCAAACATAGTAATATCATAAAATAATTTGATAAAAATACGATTATGCTCTTTTAGTCTTATATTGTTTCTATTGCATTTTATAATGTATAATTGTAATTATGTGTGTTTTGAAGTAAATGATTTTTCTTTATTTTATTAAAAAAAAATACGTGTGGCACTCGGGGACTTCCGCGGTAAAGCTATTGCATAGCATTTTTTATCAACTTATGCAATAAATAAAAACAATCTAAATAAAATATTTAAAAAGTATTTCCAATGAAAAGAAGTCGCAAAAAGAAAAACAAGACCTTGGGTTTGATCCAGCGTGGGGAGCGTCAGGTTTTTTTCGTTACGAAATTTCTGGATTCGGTCCCCGTGCTATGCAATAGCTTAAAAAAACCACTATAAACACCAAACACGAGTAAAGTGAAAACCCGTGTAACTCCCTACAAACGCGAGTATCGTCAGAACAAACTTTTATATAAAACTCGGTGCAAATAGCTGTGGTAACAAATGCAATTTGTTAGGGCACGAATAACTGTGGACATAGTAATTGAATTAAAAAGTTTCCCCTAGAGATCGCGTGCCGTGGACAATACTCGTATCTTTTCCTATATGGACATGAAACCGGACGGGGAACAAATAATTGTGATTTTGTCAATACTGGTAAAACCGTCGAGGTAAAACCCATTTAATTTTGTTTTGATTTGGAAAGCCATTAAAGGACACGAAGTGGTTTTTACGTTAATTACAAAAGGTATCAGAAATGACTTTTCATTTGTTAATAACGACACGGTTGACGGAGTGACTGAACGGTCGACTGCTGCGCTGAGTGTCGCGGGTTCGATTCCCACACGGAACAAATATTTGTATGGCCTACAGATAGTTGTTCCGGGTTTGGCTGTTTGTGTATGTGAGTTTAATGTTTGTAAACGCACCCACTATACAGGAAAAATTCCTAGAGTGGGGCAACGTTTAAAAAAAATAACTTGAGCTGATACTGTTTATGTTCTTTTTTAGGGTTCCGTGGGTCAAAAAAAAAGCGGTATCCTTATAGGATCTATCTATATGTCTGTCAAGACATTTTCTCTTAGAAATGCATGGAGGTATCGCATTGAAATTAAAACCTTATACTCAACTCCATAATCACTCGGAGGAGTGAAATTATCAACCCTCTAAATCTACGCATTCAAAACATTTGGTCGTTTCTATCTCAATTTTGTACGGAACAGTGTTTTAAAAGAAGATTACTACTAGGAATTTTCCCTGTCTCGAAAGTGCGTTTACAAATATCTGTTATCATTTTATCAGCGATGCTTGTCTTATTGATACAAAATATGTTGAACACGTTATCATAAAATCATTTATTTATTTGTTAGAGATAGGTCGTTACATTTAGGAAAGTAAAAAAAAAAATTAAAATCCTATCCTTCCTACTAATATTACAAATATGTATGGATGTTTGTTACTCTTTGACGCCAAAACGGCTGAACGGATCTTGATTAAATTTGGCACAGAGGTAGACTAAGGTCTAATGACACTGATTTTCAATATCAGGCGGGCGAAGCCTCGGGCGTCAGCTGGTTAGTTATAATTATTGATAGATGGATTTGGAGCCATCATTTGGAAAATAATAATAAAATCTGCTTAGGTGGTTGGACCAAGGGCCTGATTCAGAAAGCAGTACTCCTAGATATGGCCCGCATTGTGAGGTTACTGTTTCTGGAGCCCTAACTATTTTTTTTTAAGAATTATGTAAATAATGTGACGAAAATGAACAAAGAAATTATTTTTCTTTTTAATTACCAATTAAGTAGTAGATAATAATAGCTTGTCTTTTAATATCTCATCTTTTTGGCTGGGAAATTGGGAAATCAACAAATAACTTGCCCCGCTCTGGGTGGAGCGAAGGATAGTGTCAGACTTGTACTGACTGAAACCCACAGTTGTTCCTTTTATTGCCCTTAATGTTCCGGGGCCGCGGTATCTCTTTTAAACAACCCGCAACCCCGGCAGACGGTGGCCCTGGCAAGCCCTCTATGTTAATATCCCTTACACTGTATTTTTCGATTTAACAAAAGCTGTTTGTATGCAACAATTTCGTATTTTTTCTCTTGTATAATCTCCATCAAAAGGTTGACTTTCCGAAATTGTTTAACATACGAAACACTGGCTGCATACCAACCAGCCAACCATCTGATTCCACATTTTATTTTTATAGCAAAGACAGAGCGAATTTATTACGAAACAGATAACGTACGACATTGTTACTGAATTAAAAGTTGCCGAGAGAACTCCCATTGCAGCGTATGGAAACAATGTTTATTTATTTCGTAGAATAATGTATTCATGTGTTGTCAAAGCTTCGTTATTCAGAGATATATGTGCTACTAAAGTTTCGAAATACAAATCAAGATTTACAGAATCACACAGCTCCACTGTTTAATTTATTTTGCTTTTAGTATGGCCGCGGCGATGCTGTTTTTTTTGTTAATGGCATCTTACAGTTCAACCTAGGAGGTTGTTTTCTGCTTAACCAGACACATCCAGAGGATGTATCCTGTGGATTTCTTTGAGAGTAAGGCCTCAAGACAGGGCCGCTGACCCATTGAGTGGAGCTGTTGAATACCAGTACTTTACAAGTAGTTTACAATGCCACTTGGTAAGAGTGGTTGTCAGTTTTTCTGGGCACTGTCTACCTGTAACGAGGCAATGATCGCTAAAAGACAGCCGACACCAACAGCTTGACGTGTTTTGCAAGGCACGGAGGAAGCTCGATGTGTAATGTGCTGTCTAAGTTAGGCAAGAGTGGAATTAATTCTATTTGCGGGCCGGGTGCTTAAGACCTGGTTGGAACACGCGGTGTTTCAGCAGTCACAGGTTCGAACCCCGCATCGAACAAATATTGTGTGTGACTGACAGGTAGATGTTTTGGTTCTGGCTGTTTGCTTAGGTGAGTTTAATGTTTTGTAAACGCACCCACGATACAGGAGAAATTTATAGTGTGGCGCTAAGTTTTTTTTATAAACAAAAATTACTTACCTAAAAATCGACCCGATTAGCTGATATTATTGGGCGAGTCGCTCCATTTGATTTTAATTACACTAATTCTGAAAATATTCCTCGTCTTTTTCTTAGAATTCAAGAGCCGCTTACTAAAAACATTCTTGGTTTATTAATTCGTATGAATACATAATATTCTGTTTTAATTAGTCTAGACTTAGAACATATATGTACTTAAGTACTCGTCATTAATTAGTCTTTAAGATAGATTACCAACTATATATTACCAAGTCAATCAAGATACAAAAATAGACTCAGGCTCTGGGATAAATCTAATCATAAACTGAGTCTGAAATCCTATCTAATCGATGAAAATGAGACCTAGATAAACTGATTTCGGAAAGTGCCCCAAAAATAGTTGAGCTGTACTATAGTAAGCCAGATGATCAGACAAATGGAAATTGTTTTCGAAACGTTTAGGTAATGGTTTTAGTTTTAGCGACGACTTTCGACAGATTTGACTTTTTTTTGTAGCAGATACGAAGTCTGGATGTGTGCCTAGTTTTTATTTTTAACTAGCTTTTGCCCTCGCGTTAAATTCGGGGTACCACAGTTCCCTTGTGCCTTACTGATTTATAATAGTAACGCTAAATTTTCCATTTTTTTCCTTTTTCTCCCTCACAACTTAAATTTTCTTTTTAAAAAAATCGCCTATGTCCGTCTCCTGATTTTGATAAATTTTGGTACAGAGATAGTTGGGCTATCTCTGTACCAAAATTAATCAAACTCGGTTTAGCCATTAAAGCGTGAAGAGGTAACAAACAAACACACTCACTTTCGCTTTTATAACATTAGTAAGGAAGTAAAGTTTAAGACGTTGCCCCACACTAGGAATTTCTCTTGTATTGTGGGTCGTGGCTCATGTACTTAAACTCACAAACAGCCAGACCCGGAACAACTATCTGTAAGCCAAACGAATATTTGTTCCGAGCGGGGATCGAGCCCGCGACACGCAACGCGGTAGTCGATTGCTCAACCACTGCGCCAACCGTGTCGTCAAATAAAAAAAAATCTTAATACTCGTATCCATGGAGTCTGGACTTGACCCGATTGATGACAACAGGGTCGCTCCTATCACATGTGACTTAAATATAAATGGCGAAATGTGGGTGCACTAGTTGGTACACCTCTACCTACCTTTCAAAGATTACTGGCGTGATATTATATGAAGTATATACCTACTAGAGCTAAACTAAATGTTGGTAGAATCTTGCTAGCAAAAAAATACATTTAAGCCGATTTTCCAAGTAAATCTTTAATACGTAAGTAGTGTTGAAAGTCACGTGAAATGACGAGCATTAGTTCTTTTTTTGCTTTTTTTTTTTCTAAATGGCATCTTGCAGTTTAACCAATCAGGTTGTCGTCTACTTATCCGAACTTTACATTTATAGACATTACCCTCTGATAAATAGTTTCTGTAGCAAGACATTTTTAAATTAAACATATTCTCATATCCTACAAGATTTTCTTAAACAATTTTTTCTTCGCATGTGTTTTTCGAAAAATTTTGTCTATTTATAAAAGGCATGATTATGTTTAAAGATGAAGACGGCGACGAAGAAAAGATGAATAGATTAATATGAAGAATCAGAAGAATGACGATATGATAACGGTTGCCAGGAAAAATTAAAAAATAAAACGACTGACTGGAACTTAAAAGAAAAAAAAAACAAGTCCAGTCTTTAGCAATCGGGACCTATATTTTTTTTTTTTAGTTTTTTAGTCGTGATGGCCCAAAGGTAAGCGCCTCGGTTCTTATGCATAGAGTTGTAAGTTCCAATCCGTGCAAGTACCAATGTAACTTTTTCAATTTATATGTACTTTCTAAAAGTTTATCTAAGACATCACAGATATTGGTGAAGGAAAAAATCGTGAGAAAACTTGGACTAATCTTAGTCTTATTATAATATTATATATGCGAATATTTATGAGAATGGATGGATGAATGGATGCATGGATGTTTGTTACTTCTTAACGTCAAAACGGCTGAACGGATCTTAATAAAAATCTCAAGCCGCAAGCACCAGCTTGTAAATAATATAAGTTTGAAATCGCCAACTCGTCTTGGGAAAGCGTGGTGATCAATACTCGTGCCTTCTCTGTATGAGAAGTGGGCTTTGCCCAACAGTGGCACATTAATACGCTTGTATTATTTAGTTATTACGTTTTTTAGGCAGTCGGTTTTTTTGTTGTTGTTTTTTTTTTATTTTGAAGTACATAATTTCATTTCACTCCCTCGACTGAGACGAATTCAAAGACACCTTTAAATTTCGATAAACGGTTTTGGCTGTGAAGGGTGCCGAAGAATAAAACATTCATACATACACTTGAATAAAATAAAAACCGACCAACTAAAAAGTGGAAAATAACTTTTTTTCCGGAAGTCAGTGGCTTTTGTAGGTTTCGTTGACTTTTTTGCCACCGACTTCTAATAATAAGTTAATACAAACAAACTCACTTTCGCTTTTATAATATTTGTAAGGATTTAACGCGAGCGAAGCCGCGGGAAAAAGCTAGTTTATAATAATGTGACGTTGATGAGCACGTTGAAGATATTTAATTAAATTATTTCAAATATCATCTTACATTAAGACCAGACTGTTTCTAGAATGTATTGAAATTCGTAATTTTAGAATTTTGAATAAGCTTTCAATTCTGTTATGAACATTTTCGTCAATATGAAATTACTAATTTAATTTGTTATTAAAGAGACTTCTAGCCTCTCATGAAGAGCAGACCTGGGTACAAGGGTTTTAGAGACACATTTTGGCCACGTTAAGACGTGACAAAGGTGATTTTTTTGTAACAATATACAGATTTCAAAGAATATCCATGGAGTTTCTTGCCCATTCTTCTCCATAGAGATTACGCTTTAGGAAACAAAAAAACAAGTGAAAAAAATCTTTGACCTATGTAACATGTCATGTATATTATTATTCCAGTACTTTCACAGTAATTATTATGCCTTGGGACTGGGATTATAACTTAATTTTTATTCTTATCATTAAATTGACAATTCAACTCAAACTGCCTGTAACTGGCCTACTTGAAATAAATGCGTTTGGATTTGATTTGACAACGTTAGAAAACGAATTAAATTGTGCTTTGTCTGTAACGTTTTTGTAATAATATTATAATTTAAAAGGGTGTCCATGGAGTTTGTTGCCCATTCTTCTCCATAGAAATCTACGCTTTGGAATGGGCAACTACAGTACTTTCACAAGTTATTATGCCTTGTGACCAGGACTGTAGATGGTCTAATTGATATAAAAGATTTGATATGATTTGATTTAACACCCTGTATAAGTTCCATTAAAACACACGAAAGTTGAATGATTACATTTAAAGCTCGTCATGTTTGTTCCGACATCCACCACAACACTGTGGTTACCATCTAATTATCCATGCAACGAGCGAAAATGCACGCTATGCGTAATTATGATAATAGAGTCGCGGTCGGGTTTTATCGCGTAGCAACTGATGAGTTCAAACTTCGAGTTCGGTGGTGACGCTTCTTGCGGAACAACTCTATTGTTTTGGCTTGTAGATAGTGGCGGTGAAGTTGTACCAAGAATCAATATGATACCGTAGTTGCGGGTTTGTGGAAGGTGAGCAATGGGTAGCTCACCGTCCGTCCGTCTAGTCATGACAGTCCGTATCGTCGACGCGTTTGTGTGCCACGCGCGCCTCAAAGAGATGTCAGTAAAACAGTAGGGGCTGCAAAGGCCACCGCCTGCCAGGGTTGCGGGTTGTTCAAAAAAGATATCGCGGCCCCGGAACATAAAGAGCAAAAGAAGTATAGTATAATCTTTATTATTAAGTATAGTATAATCTTTATTACACAAAAGAAGGGACAGGGGTGGGTTTTAGTCAAACTCTGAAATCTCTCCCGCTCCACCCAGAGCAAGTTATTTGATCAATGAAAATTGGTATTTGTAAACAACTAGACAAGTAAAAACCTCATATTTATTACCTCGAAAAATCAAGTAAAAGTGTGAATGAACGGTGCGGTTTCCTAAAACCGCATGTCATGTTTGACGCCAGTTACATTAACATTACGACCTTATGGGCGCATATTAACGTTCGCGTCAACAGTAACGTGACGTCATTATAGCTTAACACTACTTAGGGAAGTTCAGAAGATCTACTCCACACACTGCAAATATTTTAAGCGTTGAATGTACCTTTCTTTGGATGGGAAATCATCAAATAACTTTCCCCTCTCTAGACGGAGCAGGGGGGCAGTGTAAGAGTAAAACCCACCCATGGTCCTTCTTTTGCTCTTTATGTTCCGGGGCTGCGGTATTGGCTTCGTTGGGTTTCACGGAAAAGGTGTCACACTTAGAAGAGTGAGGTCACTCAGATAGAATTTTCAGACGTAACAATTATAAAATTTAAATGCTTAAGTTTGCAATAAAAAAAAATTCTTGAAACTACTTTTTAAAACATATACAAAATTATTTGGGTTAACACCATTTATCCCTATGTCCAGTTTTTGCAAATTTACAGAAAAACAATACGTTCTTACCAACTTCATCATTTTGAATATTAGTGGGATAAGCTATTTTATAAATCTGGTTATTGTGTTGAAAGACAAATTATTCAAAGTCCCAGTCCCATTCAAGATCCCAATTATCCAAAACCAGTTGCCATTTTAAAAAGACTGACTTTGACTGCACGGTTAGCGCAATAGTTTAGCGATTGGCTGGTGCGCCATGTGTCGCGGGTTCAATCCCCGCACGGTATAAATATTTGTGTAACCAACAGATAGTTGTTCCAGATCTGGCTGTTTGTGTATGTGAGTTTAAATGATTGTAAATCCACAATACAGAAAGTAAATACAAAAAGTATAAAAATATGTTAAATTGTTTCCAAACGTTAAGTTGATAATGAACCTTCTTATTTATTTGTACATGTCCCTCACCTCAGTCGTAGGGTAATCCTACACAAACAAAATGGGCCCATAAAAACACCATAAAATATTCGTGACTGCGTTCGATACACCATTAGTCCATTCAATAATAAAAATATAATTAGCATGGGGTTACACTTACATACAGAATGGTTTTTTGATAAAAATCAATTTATCTTGTAGTGGTCGAAGGAAAATTAGGGAAAGTGGTATTAAGTTAGTTTAGGGAATTCAAAATGGAAGTAGAAATAATGGAGTTTAAATGAAAATAAAATAGATGGATAGTTAGGTCCATGGCGTGGCTATTTGATTGAATTTGTTAATAATAAATTATGTAATTGAAGAGCCTCGATGACGCGAGCCTTTGGACGGTGAGCAATGGGTAGCTCACCGTACGTCCGTCGATTGACGACAGGCCGTGTCGACGGCGCGTTCGTGTTTCACGCGCGCCTCAAAGAGATGTCAGCAAAGCAGATGGGCTTGCCAGAGCCTCCGGCTGCCGGGGTTGCGGGTTGTTCGAAAGAGATACCGCGGCCCCGGAACGTAAAGGCAAGGGGTAAAGGAACATGGGTGGGTTTTAGTCAGTAGTCTGACATGCCCCCCCACTCCGCCCAGAGCGGAGGAAGTCATTTGATGATTTCACACCCGAAAAAAAAACGGGCCTCGATGACTATCTGTCAAAGGCGGTTGGAATAAGGTCCTATTTTAGAAGACAGGTACGCCATGATACGGACCGGATTGTGAGGAGGTTCCAGTCTCTGGAGCCCTAACCACCGGTAGCATCGACTCTGCTTCCGATGCAATATTTAAAAAAAAAGATACAAAAAACTATTTATTTTATAACAAAATTAATGGAAAGTAATTTCAGAGATTTATTTTAATATACTTTCAACAACCACATCTATTAGAAATAATACTTAAACCACTTATTCATAAATTAAACATAGTTAAAATAAATTTAATTTAACGCCAGAGGTCGTAAACTTTGAACGTTATTATAATTGCCAGTAGACATGGCAATACAGCATGTAGTATTAAACATTAATAGAGACATAATTACTCATGTTTTTGACAAATTATGTGCGTATTGTCGATGTAGACAGACTTCGGTTAACATTGAGGGTTACAAACCTAATAATATTTAAATACGAATGTTTGTGAGGATGTATGTATCGATGTTTGTGACTGACTTTCACGTCTAAACGGCTGAACGGATCATGATAAAATTTGACATGGATGTAGACTATAGTCTGGAAAAACACATAAAATCCTTTTTTTTCAATCAGCACGGAGGCGAAGCCGCGGGCGCCAGCTAGTTCTACTAATATTATAAATACGAATGTTTGTGAGGATGTATGGATGTTTGTTACTCTTTCACGTCTAAACGGCTGAACAGATCATGATGACATTTGGTATAGAGGTAGATTATAGTCTGGAATAACACATAGGATACTTTTTAGATTATCAGGCGGGTAAAGCCGCGGGCTCCAGCTAGTATTATAATAAAGATTAGAATAGTTACGAGTACAAATCGAAACGATAGTATTCACTGAGCAATTGAGCATGTACAACTGAGCAACTTCTTACATATGTATTAAGTTTAACGGCGAATCTATACTAATCTATACTTAATATATATATGTATATATATATTATTATAAAGCTGAAGAGTTTGTTTGTTTGTTTGTTTGAACGCGCTAATCTCAGGGACAACTGGTTGGAATTGGAAAATTCTTTTACTGTTGGATAGCCCATTTCTTGAGGAAGGCTGGCTATATAACATCACGCTACGACCAACAGGTGCTGAGCAGCGTGGGTGAAACCGCGTGGAACAGCTAGTACTTGCATAAATTTATAAAAACGTTTTTATTTGAACATTCTGTTTGAGAAAGAGTTTTATTTCTGCGAAACAAAATAAATAACTGGCAATCCATTTACCTCGTAAATCTTTTTTTTTTTAATAAACAGGTGCTAAGGGCATTTAGGTACAATCTGTTAACGTGTGCCTGTAGGTACGTGACACTATCTAGAAGTACATAAATCAGGTGTCGAAAAAGGTTACAAGTGGTACAACTTGAAACCTTGGAACCTGAGATCGTTTGCTTAAATAACATGATATAAATGGTTTCAATGTACGCACTTTGCAATGAGTTCTGTGTGATGTTTAAAGACCGTATAGTACTGAATTATACATTCAGTAATATAGGAATTATTATTTGTATGCTATCAGGGTGGTACAAATCATGGCCTTTCTTTTTCGAATGGATAATCATCAAATAATTTTCATGGGGAATGTCAGACTTTTACGGGCAAAAACCCATCTAAGTTCAACCCGCAACACAAATCATGGCTTTTTTTGGGTTGAGAAATCTCCAAATAACTTCCCCCGCTCTGGGCGGAGCGGGGGGCGTGTCAGACTTTTACTGACTAAACCCACCCATGTTCCTTCTTTTGCCCTGTTTGTTCCGGGGCCGCGGTATCTCTTTCGAACAACCCGCAACCCCGGCAGAACAAATCATGGCCTTACATACATTATATTATTATGTTTTTTTTCTATAGAGTCAGCCATTATTTGGTATCACTTATAAAGAATAATAGAGAAACACAGGGTAGTTTATTCTGGGCACAAGACAATGACATGATTTTTTCCCAAAATAATGAAGTGAATAGTTAGTATAGTTTATAGAACACTAGTTGTGCCCAGCGGTTTTTCCCGTGGCTCATTTCTAAGTATTATAGCATGATTTTGAATAGACAATGTTATTTTTCTGTCTACTGTTGAGATAAAAATGGCTAAAATTGGTATAGTAGTTTTTGGGGTTAGTTATTATAAACATACAAAAACATACAAAAATTATAAAATCTTTTTTAGTTTTCCGATACTTGACTATGCATCAGTTTTATGATAAACTAGCTGGCGCACGTGGCTTCGCCGTCATGATTTCGAAAAAAAAGGATCCTATTTGTATTCCAGCATATTCTCACTAATATTATAAAAGCAAAAGTGAGTTTGTCTGTTTGTTACCCCTTCACGCCTAAATGGCTATACTGATTTTGATAAATTTTGGTACAGAGGTAGTTGAAACCCTGGAAACGGACATAGACATTTTTTTTTAATAAAAGAAGAAAAGGGAAAACAGCATTGCTATTACAATAAATCAGGCGCAAGGGCAAAACTACAGAAAGCAGGTACCTGCAAATCAGGAAAGGGGCACCGTGTTACCCCGAATTTAACGCGAGCAAAGCCGAACAAAAACTAGTATGATTATAAGGGACTTAAAAAACATAACTATAGTAATTTTGGCGTAAAAAAAAATACATTTATTTACACTACCCAAAAGCGCAACCAAAAACCATTTTTAACGCAAAACCCTAAAACACAAAATTCTAATACAATACGAAAAATATACATTTTTAAAAAAGTACGCATAATAAAAACCAAACAGGGATTAATCGAACAACACACCTTCCACCCCGGTGGCTTCACTCCGGAAGGAAGGTATTATGGACCGCCTTTAGCTATTCAAACGGCCAATTATAGTGCGAATACAGAGTAACAATTCTATGCATTCTAAACGAGGAGCCCCCATTTAAAGGGGGACGCGAACCCTTTACCCCCCTTTACCCCTCACGTAGGGTCCAAGTCCCCCATACCTGAAAGTTTTTTGGAAAGTTGCTTATTGACTTAAAGTTTCACCTTTGAGTGTGTAGTTTTGTTTTTGAGTGGGCGGGTTGGATGCTGAATGGACCCCTTATTTACCATGACAAAGTAGTCAACTGTATTCTAATGCAACTCAAAACTAAATAAAATCCTTACTTCCTTACTAATATTATAAAAGCGAAAGTGTGTTTGTTTGTTACCTCTTCACGCTTTAACGGCTTAACCGATTTTGATGAATTTTGGTACAGAGATAGTTGGGAACCAGGAGACGGACATAGGGTGGGATATGAGAGAGAACGAGGGAAGAAAAGGGAAAATTAGCATTACTATTACAAATCAATCAGGCGCAAGAGCAAAAACTGCAGGTCTGCTTGGTGTTTTATATCGAATTTAACGCGAGTGAAGCCGCGGGCAAAAGCTAGTTTTATATAAAACTAGTTTTTGCCTGCGGCTTCGCTCGTGTTAAATTCTGGGTATCACAGTTCCCCTTTCCTAATTTGCTTGTACCTGCTACCTGTAGTTTTTGCCCTTGCGCCTTATTTATTATAATAGCAAAGGTAAGTTTTCCCTTTTCATACCTCTTTCTCCCACATAACACACTTAAAAAAAAAACAATTTTCCGACATACCCTGACCCTTTAGACGGCTCGAAGGTCTTAACTATCTCTGTACCAAAATTCTTTAAAATCGGTTTAGCCAGTTAGGCGAGAAGACATAACAAACAAACAAACTCACTTTCGCTTTTATAATATTAGTAAGGATTTACAGTGAATTTTCCATTTTCGCGCAACCGTTCATATTAATTCCCAGCGGTGCATTGTTATAGCCTCATTAGGGTTTATTTGTCATGAACATCATCCACTTCGTTGGACTAGTAGTCGCAATTGTGAATGCTGAGCATAAGGTCCTTGATTTGATTACCAGGTCAGGAAAACGACGACATGGTTGGCGCAGTGGCTGAGCGATCGACTGCTGCGCTGTGTGTCGCGGTTTCGATTCGCACGGAACAAATATTTTTATGGCCTACAGATACTTGTTGGAAGAAGTTATTTCATGATTTCCTATCCGCAAAAAAAGGTCTTATTTATAAAAAGGGGATAAATGATTAATTGTCTACTAAACTACTTTGAAATTCGAATATATTAACTTAATCATATACATTTTAATGATTATGAGAATAAAAATGTGTATATTATGACCTTTATGATTTTAGCACCTTAGTTTAATTTGCAAAAGCATAAAACTCAACTTAATAAATAAATATAAATAAATAAATATCTTGGGACAACTCACACACGGCTATCTGATCCCAAGCTAAGCAGAGCTTGTGTTATGGTAACCAGACAACTGATATACATACTTATATAATTTATAAATACATACATATTATAGATAAATCACACCCAGACACAGAACAAACAATCATGCTCATCACACAAAGTTTGTCCTGGGTGGGAATCGAACCCACGACCTCCGGCTCAGCAGTCAGGGCCACTAACCACTAGACCAACAGGCCCGTCGAACTTGTGCATTACAATCGAATTTCCCATTTCCCCCAAATTTATTTCATAAAAAACCCATTCTCCCGTACCGAGAACTCTTGAGCACCCTGTATTTATTAAAGCTATGTAGTTTAATGGTATATTTGAATGTTACTTTTTTCTTTAAAAAGTCATTCAGTGGAATCCCATTCGATGGAAAATGTCGGTAGGTAAATATTCACCCTCGCCCTTTAGTATTACGTAAGGGTGTACATACCTGTAACGTTTTCGAACATCGCTATACGTCTTCGGGGAATTCGAATGTTTATTTTTTTTTATACAAAATGGCTAACGTTGTACTGTAGTTGCCTTTGGCAGTTTTTAGACAGCTGTTTTTTGAAGATTCCCTTTTCGAATAGATATTTTATGATAGTGACGTCGAAATGCTAGTTTTTTTTTAATTGTTATTTTTTTTCTTTATTTAGGTTTTAAAGAGTATTTAAATCTTAATGCAGAATTGTATCACACATTTAAAAAGATAAAGTGTAAAAAGGACGTTTTTTTACTGTACCATTTTCTATTTTTTTTTATTAATCTGTGGTACATCTTGTAAATATGCTAGTAAAAAATTGAGAATAACGTTTTTGTACGCCTAGAATCGCAAAGGTTGTCTCGTTTCGTCTCTAAAATCCGCTCTATAAATATAGTTGAGCTTTGTACCCACTGAACCCTAAAATATGAAGGGATGCGGATTAAGCACACACACATTCATAATAATCCTAGGTACTTATCCTAAGAAAACTTTCTCTGCCGTACATACATTAGGCAACATGTGCGTAGAAGAGCTACACCGTAGAGGAGCTACGCCGTAGATGATGCCGACCGCTACGATAAATTACCGTAGCAACGTGGCTACAATTGCTACGCGCTACGACTGACTTAGCGAAACTTATTTAACCCTTCCGTTGCCACGTGATTTAGTATGTTTTTGTTTTTGTCTTATTTTCTTGTTGATACGGGGGCACAAGATAAATATGTTTCTTCTTATGATACTGTTTTATTGCTGTACTTTATCAAATCATACTAAGCAATAAAAATACGAAGAATATGGGCGATATAAAATCAACGACTGTAAAGGATTTTTGTGGAGTGGGCTAAGAGTATACCAAACTTATTTCAATTTCATTAAGTCTCATTTGCAGTGGAGTAAAATTGCACGGTACAATAGAATTTTATTTCTACCCGTAAATCCAGTTACAGCTGTACTATATCCGAAAGCCCGCCAGTTCTGTGTCAGACTAAAAAAAAACACTTAAAGTTAATGGACCATTTCAGTTCAGTTCCGTGCCTTGAATGTTTCTAAGCTAGCCAACATCTTAACTCAAATAAAATTCAGTAAAACAACCAACTAGAATCAACAAGTTTGGAGTCAATTTTTGAATTTTCCTTCAATAACATATTGTAATGTATGAAAAAATAACCTTGCTCGTGCATCATAAAAAAGACATCAAAATCAATGATTACTAACAAAAACAGGTTCCTGTAATAAAAGTTGGGCGATAAAACTCAGGGAAAATCCATGAGAGCACAAAGGAAAGCCATAAAAGAGAATATTGTCGATATGAAGTTGCCATTGTATGAAGAAATATGATAATCTCGAGTTCAATTACTATGATGACGTCATTGTTGATGGGCGTAAATGTATTTGGCGCGCAATTAAGGATCTTTGTTTTGTTGTTATTAAGTAACATTAATCTTAATTATAACGTAAATAGAGCTTCCTGGCTTGTAACATTATGTACATATCCGCTTTTCCTCACTGTGTTTAGATAGAGATGACTGCCTCATTCGTATTAGCCTTCGGAAACACTACTGCTGAATATTCGTTTTTTTTTCGAGTTAGTAGTTAGTAAGTTATCAAATAACTTTTCCTGCTCTGGATGGAGTGGAAAGGAGTATCAGACTTTTACTGACAAAAGTGTTACTTGTTTTGCCCTTTGTGTGCCGGATCTGCGATAAGGTTTGAAAAAAGTTGTATACTTCTCCTGCTCGGGCGGAGCGGGGAAGAGTGTCAGACTTTTACTGACTAAAATCCACTCATGTTCTTTCTATTGCCTGAGCCGCGGTATCTCTTTCGAACAACCTGCAACCCCGGCAGGTATCGATAAGTCTTACAAAACTATATCTAGGTTTCTTTTATATTTTTTTCTAAACTAATAGGAAGAATATTCTGAAAAAAAAAATTAATCTACGTTTATAAAACATACAATAAAAATTGGTTAGAATAAGATTAGATAATTATTTAGTTTTTGATCTCAACAACTATGGCTTTTTAACGTCTTTTTTATTAAAATGCAGTCGAAACGTTTTTTTTTTTGCATTAACATAATATACTATTAAGAACAAATTAATATCATTTTAATTGAATAAGCTACGGATCCTTGCCCGAGCAACTCCGACTCGAGCTATGCCGATTTTTTTTTATTTTTTTGTGTCATTTGGCTTTGGATCTGACACAAAAATAAAATGAATAAGTTATTAGGTACAGATGTGTTGTGTTTGAATTATAAACTAAATTAAAAAAATCACGTTCTACTTTTTCAGCCCCAAAACTGTTCACATTTGAATTAAATTAGTCAATATTTCAAAAAAAAAACTACTATTTAAAGACATAAATAAAACATTGTATTCGGTATGATCCTACTTCTTACTTAATATAATAAATGTGAATGTTTGTGAGGATGAATTTCCAATGCCCCGTCAAAACAGCTGAACAGATCTAGATTAAATTTTGCGCAGAAGTAGATTGTAGTCTAGAATCAAACATGGGATACTTTTTTCGATATTACATAGGCGAAGCCGCGGGCACCAGCTAGTAAAATATAAAACCTCAAACGGTACAAAAATATCAAGTAAAATCTTGAAACATAAATGTACAAAAATGCAGACGAAAAGCCTTTTGACTTTTAATCGGATTACTTGTTCAATCAGTTTGTGAATACACAACATAAATACAGTCATACCAACATAAAATTTCCACTCAAAATGTAAAAAAAAAAAACAATATGTGTACGTAAATATTGACCAATACGTTATTTTTTTTAATATTTTTATTTTGTAGTATCTTTTTTTTTAATTCATAGCTTTTTTTTCGGATGCGATTTTCAAATCAACAAATAACTTCTCCCGCTCTGGGCTGAGTGGGGAGGAGTGTCAGAATTTTACTAAATAAAACCAGTCCATTTTCCATATTTGCTCTTTGTGTTCCGGGGCCTCGGTATCTCTTTCGAACAACCGGCAAACCCGGCAGGCAGTGACAAATATGGTAAGAAGTATCTCATAGGAACGTTTTAAACATAAATTTTGAGATTTGTAGATAATGTGGTTTCCAAGAAGCTTGTATTCTGAATTAACATATAAGCTTTACTTATTATCTCGGTCTACGCAGATAAAACCATTTGGCGTAACTAGTATTGCTATAGATTTTAAGTTAAATTACAACTCTAACTGAATTCACCCCAAAATACGAGCACAAAACGTATTTCAACAAAATCTCCATGAATTTCATCAGTGAGTAACAAGATATCAGATTATTCGCACTACCACATAATGTACCTTGAATAGAAGATAAATCACCCCTCCCTCACACATTAAGGAGGGCACAAAGAGGGCTCGAAAATATTTGGGTTACGTGAAATGTAATATTAGGTATAGAAGTGACGGAACTTTGATCTTTTTTCACAGCCCTTCAAGTAAGTGTACTGTCGACAAAGTGACTTGATGTACAGGTAGCTAGAATCAAATTCTCTGAATTAATTTTGAGATTATAGTGAGTAGGAAAGCTTTTAAAATCTCTTCTGTGACATTAAACAATTAATATTGGTAACGATGGATTGACTGTGTTGTGGATGGTAAGGCAAGAATCTCATCAAAGACAGGAGGTCTCTAACGGTCTCTTCTCGGACGAGTAAATGAGAAGTATGAAAGAATATATACTGCGCCAACCCCAAAAAATTGTTACAAGGGCAGTACAATAATGGTGATAATCATGGCTAATGCTACCATGAAAATTACTTGTATTCAGACGATTCCCAGTTATATTAAAAATTTACGAATTGCTGGGGTTTCGAATGAGATACTGCGGACACGAACAAAAAAGGCAAAAGAAGGAACATTGGGTTTTAGTCAGAAAGTCTGGCACTCCTTTCCAGCCCATCCAAAGCGGGAGAAGTTATTTGATGATTATTGATCACCCATTCAAAAAAAATGGTATTCGACCCAACATAAATGGAAAGGCTAAGCAGATGATAATAGACAGTGTACAAAGAGGAATATGTTTGCCTGCGAACAGTTTTCTTTGTTCAACTGTACCTAATAAAGCATCGAGGGGTGAAGTGGGGCGATCATATGTTCTTGTGAAAGGTTATAGGTTTAGCGGGTTGGCTTTATAGACTTCTTTGCAAGGGTTACGTACTAAACCGAAACCGATAAGCCAGTGTCATTTAGAATTTCTTACGGAGGAATACGGCTGAAACGCTTCTGTGTGCTGTCACTTAAAGCTTGTATAATTATTACACTTTAAGCACAAAGAACAGAGGCGGATTTAATGGCATAAGCATTTACTACCAGTCAACCGTTGACTAATTCAGAAACAATAATATTTGATGGGCCTGTTGGTCTAGTGGTTAGTGGCCCTGTCTGCTGAGCCGGAGGTAGTGGGTTCGATTCCCACCCAGGACAAACTTTGTGTGATGAGCATGATTGTTTGTTCTGTGTCTGGGTGTGATTTATCTATAATATGTATGTATTTATAAATTATATAAGTATGTATATCAGTTGTCTGGTTACCATAACACAAGCTCTGCGTAGCTTGGGACCAGATAGCCGTGTGTGAGTTGTCCCAAGATATTTATTTATTTATATTCTTAATTTCTTAATTCCTGCTGGGGAGCAGGCAGTGGCCCTGGCAGCTTTGAGGCGCGTAGTTAGACTGTTGTAAATTCTAATGATTGTAGTTGACTCCCATTCGCTGGCCCGACAAATTAACCCTTTAAGTTAATGGCTGCATAAAACTTTGGCATCCAAGTTTTCTTGCACTAACGCTTATAAAGCCGTACTGGCATCTTTCATTTGCAGCAGCAAGAAATGTACTGTCAACTTTGAATGACCCTAAACTTTATACCTCTGAATATAACGTTTAATTTTCAAGAAACTGCTACGTTGGTCTCGTGGTTGTAAGCGCGTCTGCTAGGCACTGAGTCCTGGGTTCGATTAGATGGTCGGACAAAAAGTAATATTAAGTTTCTGACAGAAAAAAATGGCCAGATTCAGATTCATTTAATTGTGAACATAAGTTACAGATACTTAAGTGTGTAAGATGTTACTTTTTGTTTGTTCTGTAGTCGGGGAGGTATTTTTAGGATTTCAATAACAAAAAAAAAATACTTAGGAAAAAGTTGGGACTTTGACGACCCAATACCTCCGTAGTTACAGGGTTCGTAAATGTGGTCAACTAAAAAAAATAATAATAAAAATAATTCGGTATAACACAGTACCTGCTACCTGCAGTTTTTGCTCTTGTGCCTTATTGATTTGTAATAGCAACGCTAAGTTTTCCCTTTTCTTTCCTCGTTTTCCCTCATATCCCACTTTTTTTAAGCCTAAGTCCGTCCCATAGTTCCCAACTATCTCTGTACCCAAATTCATCAAAATCGGTTTAGCCATTCAAGCGTGAAGAGGTAACAAACGAACTCACTTTCGCTTTTATAATATTAGTAAGGATTCTTTTTTTCAAACGTTGCTACACACTATAAACATTTAAACTCAAAAACAGCCAGACCCGAAACAACTGCAAGCCACACAAATATTTGTTCCGTGCAAGAATCGAACCCGCGACACGCAGCGCAGCAGTCAAGCACTCAGCCACTGTGGCAACCGTGCCGTTTCTTTCTTTTTTCATTTCTTTTAGTTTCAGACCTGGTCAAACAAACACGCACACAAAAAAAAATCAGCCTGTATATTTAAGTCACGCAATATGACCAATTGTAGGTTAGCGATCAATTTCTTTAGTCATACTATTAATTTTTATGTGTACCATTAAATCTGTGTACAAAGATATTAAATAAATTTTGTTTCTGAGTTCTTTTTACAATTGTAATGTCTTTATTTGCCGATGGGAAATCATCAAATAATTTCCCCCGCTCTGGGCGGAGCGGAGAAGAAAGTCAGACTTGTACTGACTAAAACCCACCTATATTCCGTTTCTTGGCCTTTATTTTCCGGGGCCGCGTTATCTCTTTTAAATAACCCAGAATGTATTACCTTGATTTAAAAACAAATAAACCTTATATATTAAAAATAATAGTTTTAAAAAACAAATATTATAAATCAATTGTGATACCTTAATTTATAATATCTGTTTTTAAAAAAATTTCGATGTTTTTAAAACTAGTGAAAGCCTGCTATTACTTGAGGAGCTCGTGGCTAAATAATTAACTTTAAAGTAAATGAACTTTTGAAATAAAATTTCGTAACTTCTATTTTATGTCCGACTAAATAGCTCCCAATTAAAAGTCATAGTTTTAACTCGATACCTACATGCGTTTCCGAGATAAATTTATTTATTTATTAAAACTTCATGCACAAGTAACAAAAACATTGTACAAAGGCGGACTTAATGCTCTGGGCATTTTCGACCAGTTAACCTTAGGGTCGGTAACCTTAGGTATAAATGCTCTTGACCGTCACCAAAGTGATCCCCACCCATCCCTTGCAAGAGCCAGCCCGCGCTGCTGAGCCAGTAAGTTAAAATAGTCCATAAATAATACCACTCAGATCCAGCCTGTCCCTTGCTGTCCCTCGGCGACGCCCTAAGCCGAGGCTCGTACCCCACATGGGGTACCCTTAGCGTGTAGTCGCTTATTTTGTAAGTTTTTACCCTAGCTGGAGGTCTTAATTTTTAAGGCACCCACAGGATTCGCCCGGTTAAGCAGACGTCAATCTCCTTGGTTGAACTGCGAGATGCCATTCATAAAAAAAAACAATGTGATCCAATAAGGATTCCGGTTTTTTTTCTTTTTAAGGTGCCGAACACTTAAAAGGTTGTGTGTTGAATTTCATAAGAAAAATTCCGTTTTATTCCTTCTTATCTACGTAGATTGTAATAACCATATTTAGCGCTCGTGTTATTTATTATCTTCTTGCGCGCCCATTCAAAACCTACGTTCCTTTTATAACATCAGCCATTTTCATTCAACTTACCGTCATATTCAATGATCTCATATGTGAGAATGTTTTCTTTGTAAACAAAGATGAATGCTGGAGCTAAAATGTATTTTTTTAGGGTGAAGTACCCCATACATGGAAAGGGAGGGGAACAGAGCGTTCTTATACAGGATTTACGGAGTTTCGATAAGATGGAGAGTTTTTATTTTGCCACCCTTATCTGATCACCATTGTGTATAAGAGTGCTGACTCTTTATATTGTGTGATGATAAACACAAAACTGGCTAAGTGCGAGTCGCGCGCCGTAGGTTCCGCACAAACTTGCGACTAAAACATGTAGCAACTTTGCAAATTTTATCATCTTTATACACACTCATGTTTTACAAAATAAATAAATAAATATCTTGGGACAACTCACACACGGCTATCTGATCCCAAGCTAAGCAGAGCTTGTGTTATGGTAACCAGACAACTGATATACATACTTATATAATTTATAAATACATACATATTATAGATAAATCACACCCAGACACAGAACAAACAATCATGCTCATCACACAAAGTTTGTCCTGGGTGGGAATCGAACCCACGACCTCCGGCTCAGCAGTCAGGGCCACTAACCACTAGACCAACAGGCCCGTCAAAAATATATATTTTTATCTTATCTTTAAACGGCCATTCTTTTTGACTGTGTAAACTTAGAGGGTTGATTTTTTCGCAGCTTCAAGGGATCGCAGACTTGCGTAAGTAGTTTTAATTTTAATTCGCTTACTTCACTTGTTCCTGAGATAAAAGGTCTAGACAGACGGACAACAAAGTCCTTTAAGGAGATTTTTAATATGTTTGTGCCGGACAATAACCAAGTGAACTAAACTATGACGACACGGTTGCGCTGCGTGTCGCAGGTACGATCCCCGCACGGAACAAATATTTATATGACGTACAGGTAGTTGTTCCGGGTCTGGCTGTCTGTGTATGTGAGTTTAAATGTTTGTAAACGCACCCACGATACAGGAGAAATTCCTAGTGCGTTTAAAAAATGAGAAAAGACAACGATGCAATAAATAATTGAATTAAAGGGTTCAGTATTTTTCTTTTGAAGCACAGAACCCTAAAGATAAACAAATATGTAGTTTCTGTCAATATTTACACTATAGCATTATTCTCAAACTCGCATGGAGCTTGGATATATTCCTATGGTGTATTACCGGAAAAGACGTCATCAAAATTTTCAGGTTTAAATGAGAGTTAAATTTCAACCTTATGCTTTTAGACTTTAGGTGTATGTTGCAGACGAACGGACATAGTAACTTTGGCATAGATGTTTAGATTTAATTAATTTATATCCTAATTAATTGACTGCCTGATTGGTTTTGTCTACTTGGGTGTATTTTGTTTTTATTACTTACATAGTTTATTAGTTATCGTCTATAATACATAATAATATATTTTCTCTATATCTGTATGGATAATCTGCTAATCTTTTAATAACAATAGAAAATGAATATTCGATAAAAATATGTAATATACCATTTTACCATAACTAAAAATGCTTTTATAAAAAAACTTTTATGAAAAAAAAACCGACTTGCAATTCGGTGGCAAAAAAAGTCAACAAAACGAAAATAAAGCTATTTTTCACTTTTAAGTTAAGTCGGTTTTTTTAATGCCATCATACGCAAGTTCTTACTAATCATGAAATGGGTACTTTATTAAGTTGCTAGATCATTTGTAAATCACATGTGTTCAAATTTCCCATAACTTAACTAAAGTTATATAATATATTTGACTTGCATCTGAAACCAAGCCCTATTCCATATTAATACTGAAAATCACATCACTAAATCTTTTCAGAAAATTTCTCAAGGTGAATAAGTTATTCGGGCAACAGCCTGTGCAGTCAAATCTAGTAACTAGCTAAATAACTTAGTCTTTAAGCAGTCTACAACTTGCTTTGAGCAGAGAGAATGCATTATGAGATCCTATTACGGCTAAGCTGCGTAAGGCTGAGAATGCAATGGTTTTGAGGCACGACATATTTTGGTAAGGCCATTTTGAGGATGGGAAATCATCAATAACTTCCCCCACTCTGGAGCGGGGGGAGTATCAGATTTGTACTGTCTAAAACCATTTTTTTTCCGTATATGTTCCGGGGCCCCGGTCGGTAACTCTTTCGAACAACCCGCAGCAGGCGGAGGCCCTGGCAGGTCCTTCTGCTTAGCTGACATCTCTTTGAGGCGTATAGCACAGAGCACAAATGCGACGCCGATACGGCCTGTTGTCAATAGACGGAGGGACGGTGAGCTACCCATTGCTTACCGTCCACAGGCCCGCAACTACGATGGCCGGTAGTCGTATCGCGGCGCCCGACGCCCTTGGCGTCTCCCGTGGCGCTTGGGTAGGTTTTAGACTACAGATTATTAATATAAATAAAAAACATATGGAATAAACTTAATTAGTTTCAGAGTTACCTTTTAAGCAAAGATTTGCTTGTAATAGTTGGTTCTGGTGTTAGAAATATTATATATGCAAGGGAATAAACTTAATACTAATAATAACATATATATTGGGAATGTTTCCGTATCTAGGTTATTCAATGCAATGAAGACGCAGATATTTTTTAGGATTACGTACTTCAAATGAAAAAAAAGCAGAAGCCTTATAGGATCACTAAGTCGTCCGTCTGTCTGTCTGTCAAGACCCAATCTTGTCCTAAAGACAGAGATAAGGTCATAGCAGAGGGAGGGTGGGAGGGGCAGTTCTACTGCCCGCTGGAGTTACGGGTTTGAAAAAAATACCGCAGCCTTGAAATACAAAGGGCCATAAAAGGAGCAGGGATGGATTCTGATACCCCATTCCGCTCCGCCCAGAGCGGGAGAAATTATTTGATAATATCCAAACCAAAACAGAGTGACTATTCGTACGGGTACTGGACGAATAAATTATATTCATATATGTAAGGATTATTTTTTTTTTAAATTAAGAATGAATTGGATGATTAGCTTGTTCTGTTATTTGATAAAATCATCGTTTGGCATAATGTTTAAAACTTTGAATTGACAATGGCATACTTTTAAGATAGCATAATAACATTTAGTAGAATTACGATTGGTAGAGTTCAATTTTCGCATAATATCGTATAGCATAATGTTTATTTAGAGCGATGATTGTATGGTATAATTTCACTTGGCATACTATGCAAATAGCAGACTCTCAGCTAAACCAAAGATATTTCTAGTACATTAAACAGTAAGTCATACTGCACACTCTTTAAAAATATATATTATTTAGACTCAAAATCACACAGTATTAAGTTCTTAATGTCTATGTTTAACTTTAATACTAAATGTGTTTTTGTTTTCATAAATATTAACCAACCGAGTCTATTCACGTTTGGAATACATATATGTGATTTAAAAGTTTTACAATATCAAGACAGTTTATGTCTCAATAAAATTTTAAGACTAAAGCAATTTGAAAAACATATTTCAACTTATGCATGAAATATTCAGTGCTTTTATTTATACTTTTCCATTTATATGATGGAATACATTCATTTTAAATACATAATCTTTGATATCGACATTTTGACATTCATAAAAGATCAGAAAAGCTTAATTTTCGTTCTTTTCGATAAAAAGCTCTTTTATTATCTTTTACTATTTTAAATTAAACTAATTTTATACATTTTAACAAGTAATATATAAAATAATTCAACTAACAAACATCAGACTTTAAAGGGCATCAAAAAACTTATCTTCAATGCTGTCAGCGGGTAATGTACCCAAGAGACTGGCCGCGTTGCCACAGCCTGTGGACGGTGAGCAATGGGTAGCTCACCGTCCGTCTGTCTATTGACGACAGGCCGTGTCGACGGCGCGTTAGTATTCCACACGCACCTCATAAAAAGCAAAGTAGTAGTCAGCAAAGTAGAGGGGCCTGTCAGGGTTGCGGGTTATTCGAAAGAGATACCGCGGCCTGAAACGTTAAGGGTAATAGAAGGAACATGGGTGGGTTTTAGTCAGTACAAGTCTGACACTCCCCCGGCTCCAACTAGAGCCCCAGAGTTTCAACCCTAACGGCTAGAAAATATAGTTTCCGCAAACATGCCCAGCGTACCCATGACCATTTAATTCTTTTGGTTTGCTGGCATGTCACTTTGGGGCCACTAATATTTGCCTCGTTCTGTCACTTTGGGACCGCCAATATCCGCCTTGTTTTGTCACTTTTGGACCATTAATATTCGCCTGGTCATGTCACTTTGGGACCACTAATATTTGCCTCGGTTTGACACTTTGAAATCACTAATATTTTAAACACAGAACGACCTGTACTTGTACAATCCAGGCCAATAAGATACCAGAGATATTTAATGTCTGTTAACCTCAATTCGTCGTCATGTCATTCAAGACTTTATTCAAACAGTCGTAAAATCCACATTCATGTTAATTTTAAGTGCGCATACGATTTTATTGTTCCTATAATTTATTTATTGATATTACCATCTGTCCTTTGGAAACTGGCAATATTTTTATGAGCTGATATAAAACTAGTTTTAATATTTTGTGAGTTTGAAAGAAATACTCAGATCTTATGGTTTATAGGTCTTAGAACAAATAAAATTGAACCCTGCAGTGTAACCTGCAGGGTTCAATTTCATTTGTTCTAAGACCTATAAACCACGTAGTTTGGTATAAAAAGTTAAGACGTTTGAGCATGAAGGAGTAACAAACAAACACACACAGACAGACTTTCGCCTTTATTATATTTCACACAAATATTATTCACATTGACCACTCTTTTTAATTAGAAGCTAGCTGAATTTTTTAAATGAAGTCTATCTGACCTCAACAACCCAATTAGGTCTCAGGTAATACGATATCCCTTAGCAAGACCTGACTTTGATTTTAAATTAGAAAATAACAAAATTTTTACTAATAAAAAGTCGTTTCAAAAGATCTCAATTTCATTTTTAATCCTTTCATATAAAATTAAACACATGAGTAAACATTAAAACCACTAACCTAAAACGCAGACCAATTATAATTTAAATAAACTAACCAATTAATATCAAAAAGCTCTTCAATGTCCCAGATAATTACTGAAAGCTTTAAATAAAACTGAATTAGTATTAGACACACTGACTTTTAAACTAACCGTATTCGTGTGTAAAACGCATTAAGATAATTTTACTCATCAAAATTTTCAAAATGTTAACGGGGCCCTTACCATAAAGTACTATTGTTAAAGTTTACGTCATAAAGGACTGTTCTGGGCCCTTTTTAATGAAGGGCCCTTACGCGATGACCTTAGAGATGAAAAGGTGGACCCTAATCCCTGGTTAATGTGTGCACAAGTCTGACAACATTTTGGGAGTTTTTGTAAATAAAGTTTCAATTGTATAATACTAGCGACCCGTCCCAGCTTCGCACGGGTGTTACAAATCTTTGAAAATCCCCACTTTTCTCTACTATAATATGTATGTATTATACATAAAAACCTTCCTCTTGAATCACTCTATCTATTAAAAAAAGCCGCATCAAAATCCGTGGCGTAGTTTCAAAGATTTAAGCATACAAAGGGACATAGGGACAGAGAAAGCGACTTTGTTTTATACTATGTAGTGATGTGAGTTGTGACATAGTGTGTAAAATAAAGATCACTTAAGATTGGAAGGGCGATAAGGGCGTATGCTGAGGTCCTCCTTATCACATAGATGTATGAAAAATAGATAGCAGCCGATTCTCAGACTTACTGAATATGCAAAAAAAAATTGGTTGTCTGTAGAGTCGGTTTACTGACGATAGTTGAACGTGACAACGTCTTAAGGAAATAGTACTATTGGAATGGTTGCATTTTTCAAAAGAAAATTTTAATTTCATTTGTTTAATAGATTTTTATGTATAGCTATGCTCGATAATATTAGATCGAATTATAAGACGTTGTCACGTCAAAAAATCATAAGAATCGGTCGAGCCGTTTTGGAGGAGTATTGGAACGAACATTGTGCAAGAGAATTTTATATCCTTTCCTTACTAATATTATAAAAGCGAAAGTGAGTTTGTTTTGTACGTTTTCACGCCCAAATGGCCCAACCGATTAGTATGGATTTATGTTTGATCCTCTTTCACGAAAATACTAATGAACGGATCTTGGTGAAATTTGACACAAAGATAGATTAAAGTCTGGAATAACACATAGAAAATTTTTTTATCATCACGCGGGCGAAGCCACGGGGCTCACCTGGTAATATTTTAAATTCGAATGTTTGTGAGGATAAATGTATGGATGTTTATTACTCTTTCACGTCAAAACGGCTAAACGGATTTTGATGAAATTTGTCCCTGAGGTAGGTTATAGTCTGGAATAACACATAAAAACCTTTTTTTTTCGATCATCATGCGAGCAAAGCCGTGGACGTTTGCTAGTATGTTTTTAATTTCAATACGATACCTCCACGCGTTCCTGAGATAAAGAGTCTTGACAGACAGACAGACAGAGGTTCCGTTTCAGGTACGGGGCACTAAAAACACCATGAAATAACAGTTTTGTATTCAAATACACATGCTCAATTTTTTATTCACATTTCTTATTAATATAAAAATTAAAATAAAAAAGAAATACAAAAAAAACAAATGTGGTTTTATTGTAATGATTTTATTGTCATAATATACATAATTATTTTTAAATACTCATATAAGCGCAAAACTGTTCTACGTCCGTCTTATCATATCCCAGGTCCAATTTAAAACCAGTTTCGGTCACTAACAGAACGTTGGGCAGTATGCTGTTCTGCGCCTAGTTGGCGCAGCCGTGGAACACACAATATAATGTTTTATTGTCTAGATTTTTAAGGCTTTTTGCGCTTGTGGCTAGTGCCAAATAAACATATTTTCTTACATGTATTTTAACCTCAATGGCAAGTCGCGTGTCGCTCAAGCAAGTATCTTGTGGCCAAGGGGTAAGTTTGTCACATTAGCTTCTACCTCTCCATAAACGAGCGAAAATTATTTAGTTGGAGTTATAAATTGTTTTGATCAGCAGCAAAATTATGGTGTCAGCGTCATATTTTACTAGTAACGCAGAATAACATCAAATGAATTTGACAGGTGGTAACAAGGGTAGATGTCACTGAGAATTCTTCGTTTGATTTCAGATTTCTTGGTTTGATTGTAGGAATCGAATCAATTCCTTAATTATGATTTATTGGTTAGAAAAAAAGCTCTGTTGTCTCCTCAGTTTTTATGCTTAGCTTGAAAAAATACATAGTAAAAAGGACCTATAATGATACTAAATCCTACTAATATTATAAATGCGAACGTTTCTGAGGATAGATGGCTGTATAGATGTATGGATGTTTGTTACTCTTTCACGTGAAATCGGCTCAACGGATCTTGATGATATTTGACACAGAGGTAGATAGATAGTCTGAAATAACACAGGATAATATTTTTTTCGATAGCACGCGGGTTATGCCACGGGCACCAGCTAGTATATTTAGGTATATGCATACAAGAAAATATTTGTAAGAGTATTATATGATACTAATTATAATACTCTAAGAGACTGTAGGAACACTGACTGCCTCTAACGACTGCCAAAGATCTACAAATGACAACCTGGAGCAACAGCATAACGCATTTTTGAGGCACAAAGGAGCTTGGTAAGATACGGGTGGTCACCCATTTACAGCCCAACTTAAGCAAGGATTAACGACGTTCGACCGCAGCGGCTGTTGTTATTGAGCCAAAGGCTTTTTATGAATCTATGAAACCATCTGTAGATATATATATATGAGTGGTTAATACCGTTTTCCTCGTAGGGTGGTCCCCCCTCCCGCTAAGTAAGCCATCGCTCAGTTGCCTGTTACGACTGACGTGGGACAAAAAGCCGTTAATACTCTATAATTCATCCGGATCTCTTTGTTCTGAAGAATCGAACATGGTATTACATTATAAGATATTGGTAGATACGTTTATGTCAAGAATAAGGAAAAAACCAAATAATTGTGAGTTGGATTCGCGCAGCGAAGGTTCCGGACACTTTGATGACACGGTTGGCGCAGTGGCGGAGCGATCGAGTGCTGCACTGCGTGTCGCGGGTTCGATCCTCGCACGGAACAAATTGCTGTATAACCTGCAGATAGTTGTTTCGGGTCTGGCTGTTTGTGTATGTGAGTTAAAATGTTTATAAACGCGCCCACGACACAGAAGAAATTCCTAGTGTGGGGCAATGATTTAAAAAAAATATTTGGAAAAATCATAGTAATCAAACGTTCAAAAGACCGAAAGCGATTTTTTATCAATCAGTTAAATACTTTTAATTATTTCAATTATTTTGTTTCGTATGGGAATCAAGCCAGCGAAACGCAGCTCTGCAGTCAATCGCTCAACCATAGCGCCAACCGTGCCGTCAATTGTAAACTATTTATTACCGGTAATTGGAAATCTCAATTATCATGGCCGTCAAAGACATCAATGCTAGATCCAATTAGAACTGACGTTATACACTGAATCTCTACCTAATCTTAAAAGATTATGAAATCTGGCAGTAGTATTATCTCCTTTAGCTTTAAAAGAGAAGGGAAAAAAGGAACCTACTAAATTAGCAACCACGTTCAACCTTAATAATCTCCAGGAAGACAAAACTAATCTACAATCCCCTTCGTTCGAACAATAAAAGGGCAATTTCTTCAAAATTTAATAGAAACACAACACCCTCAGACCTCTTGAAAAATTCCAAAAGAAAATGTAAGAAATCTCATCAAAATCTTGGGGTACCGCTTTTAACAACAAAAGGGAGGAAGCATAGGAATGAATCTTTTTTTTTTCTTTCTAAACTCGGTAACAATTGAAACAAAAGTAAATTATGGGTACCCCTCCTGGTCTGGGGAATTATGAAAAATGGCCAGTCTCCTTTTTATATTATTACACGTAGTGACGGCAGTGGCTAACTCGATTTTGTTCAAAGATTTTTTTTTCATTCTCACTTTTTACATAGATTTATATTCAGCATGTGATGGATCGTTTGTGGAGCGAGTTCCAAACTATTTTTGGAACGTTTTTGTTTTTGAATGTTGATAAACGGCGTGACAGAAGCACTAAAAAAAACTAAATAAATGTTGGTTATTTGTCATTCAGTTTTTTGATTGACCGCATTTGAATAAATTAAACAAAAAACAGTCTATTTTTTACTATTTTATGAACTTTTTATTTGCATAAACCTTATTTAACGTAGATAACGTAACGAATATGTATTTGTTGTTGTAGTTCGGTAATTATACTTACGAAAAACGGGACCACGGTAACTAGCCAAATGGCCACAACTCACTCGTCTAGTTTTGGTGTAAGGGTGTAAGCAGCGGGCCTGCCAGGGCCTTCGCCCGCCGGGGTTGTGGGTTTATCGAAAGAGATACCGCGGCCCCGGAACGTAAAGAGCAATTGCAGGAACATGGGTGGGTTTTAGTCAGTACAAGTCTGATACTCCCCCCGCGCGATGTTATTTGGTGATTTCACTACCCAAAAAAAGCGTGTTATGTCGTCAATTACATCTTTTGTTTTATTACTAAGATTAAGAATAACATTTATTCTATGACATTTTTAGGAATTTGTACCTCAAAAGAAAAACAACGGAACCATTTCATTTAGGATCTGTTTGTTTTCTGTCTGTCTCTAACGACCCTTTATCTCGAGAGCGCGTGAAGGTATCGAGTTGAAATTGTACTATCTACTCTGTATTTTTTTGGAGTTCTAGAAAAATCATATCTCTAAGTCTACGCAGTCAAAAGATATGGCTGTTTATGTCGCAAGTTTGTACGGAACTTCGCTGCGAGAGTCCGACTTGCAATCACCAGGTCTTTTTCTTATAGCACACGCATAGCGTTAGGACTATAATAACCGAAACGTTAGTTGCAGATACGAATTCAGACTCCGTATCTGATACTGAGATTTCTGATAGAGAAACCCTTCGTATAAGCTAGGAATCAAACCTAGGAAATGAAGTCAAACACTAAACAAACGAAGCATTTTTTTCTGAAGTCATCGCTAGCAACGTCATTAATATACGTCCCTAATCAAGTTGATATCACCAGGCACTTTTCACTTCATCACCGTAATACCAAACATCAACCCTAAACTGCCTTCCAATTCCGACACCCCACAGAACGAATAAATATCATGCATATTTACGACGCTTCATGTGTGTGAGAAAAATACAACCCCGATACGATCACGCGTTTATTGGGCCAAAGGGTACAAGGTCGCTTTTGAAAAGGACAGGCAACCCAACAAATGAAACGCAAATATAAGATGAAAGTGTGGGATGACGGGCATTCATTAAATTCTGTGTCATTTGGCCCATGGTAGGACAGCGGTGAGGAATGTGAAAGGTACGATGTGTGTTTAGGGTTAAATTTGGTGTAAGGGTGTCCCTTTTTCAGTTGTGTGTTGTATTGCAACACAGTATTTATGTTGTGTTGGTCATTTTGATGTAGGTGTTTTGTTTCTTTTCTAATTTCCTGTTTCTATCGTTTTGTTTTTAAATTCATTATGTTATGAATTAAACTCATTTAAATCAGTTTTATAATAGTTATAATGTGTCGCGTAGAAAATGTTTTTTAAAGCTTTAGAAAATGTTTTTTTTAAACTCAGTATCCCAAAGTGTTAAACAGATTCCGGGGTTGTGGGTTATTTGAAGGAGATACCGCGGCCCCGGAACGTAAAGGGCAATAGAAAGAACGTGGGTGGGTTTCAGTCAGTACAAGTCTGATACTCCCTCCCGCTCCGCCCAGAGCGGGGGTAGTTCTTTGATGATTTCTTAACCAAAAAAAGTGTTAAACAACGGTTTTCCGCAACAGAATTGTATAAAATTTATACATAACAACACGCTTGTAATCCGCGAAAGGTTAAACACAGGTATACCTAATACACCCATATTTTTTCATTACGAGAATGCGAGATGTAATATTCATGTCCAAAAATATTATTCTTCATTATTAAGAAATAGAAAGTACTTAAACTCTCTAATATGTATAACTAGACCGGGGAATAAAACCCAGATGTTTATACTCAGTAGCATGACTTACAACTGCTTGACCAACAGAGTAAATAGATTTTAAGTTCATCACCCAATTCAGTCACCTTCCCTTATTGAAATCGATATTTTAACTTCAACCATACAGTCACAAAAATAAATTAAACCTCAACTTTACACGAACACCGATTACAGAATTCAACCAACGATAAAACTCCACAGTTAAACCCGAATCCATAAACAATCAACATTTTCAATAAAAAATTACCACCAAAGAGTTTCAATCAACTTTGAATTAAACGAAAGCGGTTTCTTTATCCGTTGTGCAATTTTAATCAAGCAGCCACCTGGTTACCACAGAATCAATAAATGTACAGAAGACTAGCTCCAAACAATAAGCGAAAAGTTAAAGAAAGAGAAGTTCCTAAATGGAATTGTAAAAAATCTGGTTCTTCTAACCTGACAGACAGATGTGTTGTTGGGGAGTTTGTACCGCCACTTCTTCTTCCCAGCTAAAACACTAGGAAGTGGCGAAGGGTAGAGCGTTTTTGTGGGACTGTCTCTTTTAATGAGTTCAAAAAGTGTTGATTTTCCGCCTAATTTGAATAAATGACTTTTGATTTTGATAATAACAAGTTGTTTGTTACACAAAGTTTTACTAGCCAATTTAAACTGTTAGTAAACAACTATATTTATAAACGAATCTAAGGAAAAGTAGTACCGAGGTAAAATAATTATGTATGTTAATTCAAGTTACAAACTAACAAGTGTGAAACAGTTGCCATGGAGACTTACATGCGGCAATCGCGAACCGTTTTAAACAAATAACAGTCGCAAATAGCACTTACTGTACATAATATATGTTCGTCATCTGTCAGCATTGATATTAAAGGCGGCATTTTACTTGTCTAACAAAATGTAGGCGTAAAATATTTGTGTTTTACATACAACGACTGTCTATCAAAATTTCGTATCATGCAGAGCGGAAACTTTCTTGTGACAGTCATGACATCGAACTGTTTCTATTTTAAGTTTGTCAATGAATATATATATATTTATTTAAATTACATTTTTTGTCTTTTTTTTTCGGGTGGGAAATCATCCAATGACTTCCCCCGCTCTGGGTGGAGCGGGGGGGCATGTCAGACTTGTACTGACTAAAACCCACCTATGTTCCTTCTATTGGCCTTTACGTTCCGGGCCGCGGTATCTCTTTCGAACAACCCGCAACACATTTTTTTGTCTCACCGTCACCTTAGCTTATTATTCATTATTTCTTTCTTTTTTTCAGGTATGACATCGATCGATACATTTTATATGAAGTTGAACTTCTGCAATCAACGTTATTCTCTGGCTTTCATGGTAGGTACCACAGCATTTTGTTGGCGATTAATAATTACAGGTTTAAGGCAGCTTGGAGATTTGAATCCAATCCATTTCGGAAGTTTTGGCTTTTTGATCGTTAATTTAGGTGAAGTTTAAAATGAAAGGTACTCGCGACTAGAGGGACAATGTGCATTTTGTACTGATTAGGAGGTCTGATTAAAGGTTTGCCGCGGACGGACGTGTGCTGGGGATTTTACTCCACCATCTCATCTACCTAAATAAAACAAAAGAATGAGGTCATGCTGAAAAGCTCAGAAAAACGACGACACGGATAGCGCAGTGGCTGAGCGATCGACTGCTGCGCTGCGTGTCGCGGGTCCGATTCCCGCACGAAACAATTATTTGTATGACCTGCAGATAGTGGTTTCGGGTATGGCCGTTTGTGTGTGACAAACACTTAAGTTTGTAAACGCACCCACGGTACAGGAGAAATTCCTAGTGTGGGGCAACGTTTTTTTTTAAAAGAAAACAAAAAACGTTAAAATCAATACAATCTTTACCCGAATCTTGAAAATGAAAAGTTATACCTAAAAATTAAAACAAGTTTGTACGTATTTCTATAAAAAAAACAAGTTTTCTTCCCCAATTTTTAGCAGAAACAATGATAGTTAGAAAAATAATGTAATGGAATGAAAATAATACTCCGTTCACGTACTTGGCTATCGCGGTGGTGCTCCGAATTGGCTCTTAACATTTGCGCAGAGCGATAAAGCACTCACGAGTAAACGTACTACTTTTCTATTGCAATGTGAAATATTATATAGAGTATAGAACATTTTAAAACTTTAATGTTTGTTTGAAGAATGATTAAGGTAAATGTTGCTAGATTTGATTGAAACAATGGTTATTAGATTATGTGTCTGAGTAACGTGTCTAATAAAAATGTAGAAAACATTTTAGTTTTTTTCAACTTTAAACATAAAATACATGTGAAATAAAAGTCCTTATTTATCGTTTTCCTGTTAACCAAGCTATGAGGACGAGTTAAATAAAACTTCATAAAACATAACACAACTTTTTTTCTTTTCTTTATACCGGTATAAACATTGTTTCCGAAACTAGTGGACCTTTTTCGTCAAAAGAATGATTTATACATAAATAGCTTTCGAGAGCTCGTGGCTAAATAATAGCAGCTGCTCAGGTCGATCTTTCGGTTAAGCCGCGCTTGCCTAGGTTGGTCTGTGGATGGGTGACCACCCGTTATATACCGAGTTTCCTCCGTGCCTCGGAAAGCACGTTAAGCCGTTGGTCCCGGCTGTCATTTGTAGATCTTTGACAGTCGTTACAGGTAGTCAGTGTTCCGAAAGTCTGACAACCAGTCTTACAAAGGGGTAAAGTATTACCCAGTATAGTTAATACTGGGTAATACTTTACCCCTTTGTGGGTTGTGGAGGTCAGATAGGCAGTCGCTCCATGTAAAATACTGATATTCAGCTGCATCCGGTTAGACTGGAAGCCGACCCCAACATACATAGTTGGGAAAAGGCTAGGCAGATGATGAGCTTTCGCCCGCGGCTTCGCTCGCGTTAAATTCGGTATAATACACCAAGTAGACCTGCAGTTTTTGTTCTTGCGCCTGATTGATTTGTAATAGCAACGCTAAGTTTTCCCTTTTCTTCCCTCGTTCTCCTTCATATCCCACTTTTTTAAATAAAAATTAGCATATGTCCGTCTCCTGGTTCCCAACTATCTCTGTACCAAAATTCATCAAAATCGGTTTAGCCATTAAACGGTGAAGAGGTAACAAACAAACTCACTTTCGCTTTTATTATATTAATAAGGATAACATATCCTTACTAATATTATAAAAGCGAAAGTGAGTTTGTTTGTTTATTTGTTTGTTTGTTTCTTTGTTACCTCTTCACGCTTTAATGGCTTAACCGATTTTTTTGAAAAAAGTGGGATGTGAGGGAGAAAGAGGGAAGAAAAGGGAAAACTTAGCGTTGCTATTACAAATCAATAAGGCGCAAGGGGAACTGTGTTACCCCAAATTTAACGCGGGCGAAGCCGCGGGTGAAAGCTAGTAGGTTATATAACATCATGCTACGACAATTTCTTGATTGCCATACTACTAGTAAAACCGCTGGACACAGTTACAAGGAAATTTTGAAAAATCAGCGCGCACTTAGCTGGCTATTTTAGAGATTTTTCCATAGCACAAATAGACCACAGAGTTAGGTATATTATTATGGTTCCAATTTTAACTCAATACATCAATGCGTTCCCAAGATGAGGGGAAGATCCTATAAGGGTTCCTTTTTTCATATTTTTGCAATGTTTAACAAACAGGGGGCCTGTTGGTCTAGTGGTTAGTGACCCTGAATGCTGAACCGGAGGTCGTGGGTTCGATTCCCACCCAGGACAAACTTTGTGTGATGAGCATGATTGTTTTTTCTGTGTCTGGGTGGGATTTATCCATAACATGTATGTATTTATAAATTATATAATGTATGTATTTATACCATAACACAAGCTCTGCTTAGCTTGGGATCAGATAGCCGTGTTTGAGTTGTCCCAAGATATTTATTTATATTATTATTTATTTATTTATTAAATAATTTCAACCTCTGGGTGGAGCGAGGGTAAGTGTCAGAATTTTACTGACTCAAACCTACTCATGTCTTTTGCCCTTTATGTTCCGGGGCCGCGGTGTCACTTACGAACAACCCGCAACCCCCGACAGGCGGTAGCCTTAACAGCCCCTCTGCTTTGCTGAAACGAAACGAAAGTATGAAATCGTGTTGTGAGGAAAATTTAAAAGCATACATCGCCAAAAGATAAAGCATTACTCTCTAGTAGCTAAAAGTTAGAATAAATCAAAAAGAGACAACACTTGAGCCAAAACGAAATTTCGATCAAAGATAACATTGAAGGACAAAGAAAAAGTCACATAGACTCAGATCAACCAGAAAATATGAACGAAAACCCATTTTCAATATCGAAACATAATTTCGATATTCGAAAATGATAAACGTAAGATAAATATACAGTAAGAGGGTAGTCTTTATCTTATACGTCTGTAGAAGCTTGATGTATAGATTTGTACCCGATTCAAGAGTTCGCTCTCGAAATAAAAGCCTTCTACTTTATCCCTTGAAAGTTTAGCGGATCGCTGGCTCAGTGTAGTTTGAATCAGTAGCGCAACTAAATCAAGTCTTTGAAATTGTTAATCGTTTATTGATCATAGCATGCAATCAAATCAATTATTTATGCAACGTAAATACAGATTCATTTTTATCAACCAATTAGCAAAGTCCAACAAAACTTAGTTAGAAAGAGAGGGAGAAGGATCCGTTGTGCTAAGGAAACTTGGTGGCCACTTATATTTTTGTTGTCATATGAGACAACGGTTAGGTTTTGACGACATCGTTGCCGCAGTGACTGAACCATCGATTGCTGCGCTGCGTGTCGCGGGTTCGATTTCCGCACGAAATAAATATTTGTTTGTGCACGTGAGTTTAAATGTTTGTAAACGCACCCATGATACAGGAACATTCCTAGTGTGAAAACCTGTTATTGCTTGGGATTATACCATCGATCACTAACGAGACGCATTTAATTGTTTTATTTGTAACTAGCTTTTGCCCGTAGCTTCGTTCATTTGCAAGTACCTGCTACCTGTAGTTTTTACCCTTGTTCCTTATTAATTGTAATAGCCAAGCTAAAGTTTTCCTTTTCTTACCTCTTTCCCCCTCTTTTCTCACTTTAAAAAAATAAATAGCATATGTCCATCTCCAGGGTCCCAACTATCTCTGTACCAAAACTCTCAAAATCGGTTCAGCCATTTAGGCGTGAAGACGTACAAAACAAACTCACTTTCGTTTTTATAATACAAAGTAAAGATTACTACAACATGTAAAAAAAATGAGTAAGAAAATTTGATTAATTCACGACATTGAAATCTTCGTCAGCCGTTACAGCACTGTTTACAATACACTGTGTCACAAGACTGAAAATAATTCCCTTTCAATTACCCTACTTACGTTTACGTCAGCCTGCCTATCTGCCAATTGTAGCTTTTGCTCGAGATATCCTTGTTTCGCTCCTTTCGTCTGATGTTGCGAGATATTTATCTCAGTGAGGCCCTTTTTACCTGAAGGAGACGAGAAAAGCGTTGAGTATCATTGCTGGGGAGATACAGCTTACAGTCGATTTAAAAAGATCCTTTGATGAAATACTAGTTTAGTTTAACCCGCGAATCTGTCCGTGTAGTTGTATTTTTTTAGGATTTTCTTATTAACTGTTGAGAAGGGAAAGGCAGAAAAATGATGATGAAAATAATATTAAGCAAAAGAGGACTAACTGTGACTAACACAAACAACTAGACCCAAAACAACTATCCATTGGATACGTCACAAACATTGTGTTGTGTTATGTTTCGTGTGGAAATCGAACCCGCAACACGTAGCACAGCAGACTAACGCTTAACCACTGCGCCAACCGCGAAAATTCTAATTCATTTATTTTTTTAACATAATTAAAAAATAGATGGTAAAATAAAAAAGTATTTATGTTCCCGTTAGACACCGTAAGGCGTATATATTTCTAAATAATTATATCAAAGTAATAAACTCATTTATTATTAAATTAGATTATACAAATGTCAGCTTGATGTCACAATTAAAAATACATGCACAAAATATCATCAACGTCATCTCAAAACAAGTAATTAAAAGCAAGAATAAATAAATAAAATGTATTAAAATAAATATTCTAAAAAAAAACAAAATGTCCAAAAACAACGCAAATCTAATGATGCGATTGGCTGTTGCTAATTTAGACAACCAAACAGGGATTGACGTGGACTGTGACATTTTAAGAGCAAATTTACGAGTTGAATTTTGTCGTAGAAATTGGACTAAGTATATTGAACTGATCTATCATCCTCTTAAATTGACACGATAATAAAATGAAGGTTCTATAAATACTGAATATTAAACAGAAAAAAAACCCAGCCTGAAACTAACTAAAAACTCGTGTAAACCGAAGCAACAAAAAGCCTGTTAGTTATGATTTCAGCAAAAAAATTGAATAGATTCAATAAAAAACATGCATAATGATGAGAGATTCGTATTGAATTCGATACTGGCGGGAACGGCCGCCATATTGCGGGCCTCACGGTTTTAGGGTTGCCAGCAAAAAATTTACTTGAAATTATGGTAATTTTGATATCGATTCTTTTTTCTTCGTTAGAAATTTTCTTATTGAATTAGATTTGGGAAAGTTTGGCGGGTGATTTAAAAGTCAAAGAATATTGAAGTGAATTAGAAAATTTAATTCAGTGGAGTTTTAGCTGCGTTGTTGAAAGTTTATTTAAGGCCATGTTCATCCGGGGTTGTATGTGGTTCGAAAAACGAAAAAATAAGGGTGGTTGTTGTCAGTCAAAGTCTTACACTCTCTCCCGTATTGCCCAAAGCGTGGAAAATTATTTAATAATTACCCATCCGCAAAAAAAAGAAACAAACCATGTTTATTATGTTCTATAATCAAAAAAAATGCCTGAAACTACAGACAAATCTACCTCACATTCTAAAACCTAATTAGTTACATTCCGTCTCATTTTCTTGAACCTTACATGTACCTTTTTACGTTTTTTTTTTTTAATAAAGCTGAAGTAGAACTTAAATTCTAGCGCTCACAGACAAACACTCGTTTTATCATTAGATATCACGTTTCTTTAAGAAAACGTGCTTGTCTAAAAGTCTAGGTATTAGGTGCAAGAATAAAGTTTCGTTTGAGCTTATGGATCCAATGAATTTAATCCTTTTATCGCATTGCTAAGAAAAGACGGTTTTTTTTTTGTACGTGTAAAAAAATCGTTTGAAATGGATGGTATTTTTGTCGAATTAAAACTTTACATTCAGAAATCTTCATGAATATCCAATATGTCATCGTGAGCAACATATGTCTAGCCTTGTCCCAACTATGTTGCCAGTCTAAACAGATTCAGCGGAATACTAGTATTTTACATGGGGCGACTGCCTATCAGACCTCCACAACCCAATTAGTACTGGTTAATACGATACCCCTTGGAAAAACTGGTTGTCAGTCTTTGGGGTAACTATCTGTAACGACTGTGAAATATTCAAATGACAGCCGGGACCAACAGCTTAACGTATAACGTAACGTAACTCATACACTACACAAAAGGATAAACCCGAGTAAATACAGTCTTATAACTGTATTTACGCGAGTTTTAAGCCTTTAAAACCTAAATACATTATTATAACATCCTGGTGTACATGTGAAATATATGAACAAAATAAAAGTTAACAATACGCGTCTGCAACAATCAATACAGGTACATTACATGTTTTAAATATTTCAATACAAGCTGCGGCGCGCGGTTTCACTCGATGATAAAATATAGAATCGAATGAAACGAATTCTGATGTATGAAGCTAAATTATTGCAAAGTTTCATTAAAATATTTTGTAGTTTTTGCTTGAAAGAGTAATAACCATCCATACAAACTTTCCCGTTTATATCATTATAATAGGATGATTATGATAGTCTTGTTTAAGACCTGTAGCAAACAAGTATCACAATTCGTACACAAGTTGTCAGTGCGTACATAAACTTAGCATTGAGTTTACATACCGCACTAAAATAAAACAACTCGACTCACTTAAATATACACGAAAATATGTACATAATTTTCATTTAATTTAAATAAGTATGTATGAAAACAGACTGAATACAAAATCATTGTATGAATATATTTCAGTACTCATAAATCATTTGTTGACATGTTGAAGATTTATAATAATATTGTTTTCATACATTTTGATGAGTTTGTATTGTTTTAATGAGGTATAACTGCGTGTCTTTTACGGGAAATGTATTAAAAATGACCTAGTAATGTAATTTCGCACTCATTTCCATTTTTATGCAAAGCGACCAGAATTTTAAAATGGTTTCAGAAAGAGCCTTGATGGCTTTCAAAGAAATTCACGGACGTGTACTGCTACTAAAAATAATAAAGGCAAAACTTTTAGCTGTTTTAATGTTAAAAAAATACTTAGGAACCACTTAAATTAAATGAACATTAGCAGACTCAAGTTTTTGAAAGCCTGTTTGGGCTAAATTATTTCAACTGCTGAAAAAGTACTGAGAGTATGTACCTTAATTATATAAAAAAGCTAATAAAAGCATTTGGACGACTGAGATAAAAACTCAAGAAAATTCTGAATATTTTTACTACGGAATATTTGAGGAAATATTACGTTGACATATTATCAAATTAAGAGAATGTACATAAATACAATGGTCCGTTGCTTCTTTTGTTTTGAATTAAACAGAAGACTGTCTAGTCTAGTGTTTGAAGCGTAACTGCTGACTCTAAGATCGTGGCTTCAATTCCCCAATCGTGAAAACTGTCATTAGGTTTTTCAATCAGGAATTTCTCAGTAGCAACCACAATCTCTTTTTTCTTTAAAAAAAAAGCGTTGCCCACACTCGGAATTTCTCCTGTATCGTGGGTGCGTTTACAAACATTTACACTCACATACACAAACAGCCAGACCCGGAACAACTATCTAAAGGTCATACAAATATTTGTTCCGTGCGGGGACCGCGACACGCAGCGCAGCAGTCAATCGCTCAGCCACTGCGCCAACCATGACGTCAGAATGTATCTGACGTCATGGTTGGTTGCCCGGTTGATAGCAATAAGCTCCCTACTAAATTTAACCTTAACTTATCTACCGTAAGGTATACTAATTGGAACATCTCTATCTCTTCAATAATGACAGGAAAGATTTAACATTATATATTTAAAAGAAAGTACTACAAAATATTTTCCGACCATCATCTGCCTAGCCTTTCCCCAACTATGTTGGGGTCGGCTTCCAGTCTAACCGGATTCAGCTGAATACCAGTATTTTAAGTGGAGCGACTGCCTATCTGACCTCCACAACCCAGTTAGTACTGGGTAATGCGATACCCCTTGGTAAGACTGGTTGTCAGACTTTCGCAACACTATCTGTAACGACTGTAAAAGGTCTATAAATTACAGCCGAGAACAACGGCTTAACATGATTTCCGAGGCACGGAGGAAACTCAGTATGTAACAGGTGGTCACCCATCCACAGACCAACCTAAGCAAGCGCGGCTTAACCTAAAGATCAAGCGGCTGCTATTATTTAGCCATGAGCTCCTCCAAAATACACAAAATATTTTCCGACCAAGAGTTGTAAAACATTTTATTCTCGACAACCCTAGCGTTCCATATTGTAGCCGCCATTTTAATTGAGAGAATCGTCGTATTCATGGCGAACGTGTTAGTCATGTTTCCATTCGATTTCCATCAGTTCTCGACCCCAGGGATCGTCGCTGTTTGCCGCGTACACTTCACTTTTTATTCCATTTTTGTGTATTCTGCTAAAAAAGGATTGGGCAGGTACTAGGGCTGCAAGTGTGAGTTGTAAGTGGATGTCAAAATGGCTGACAGTTGGTTTTATTTGTGTCGTATAAACTGCCTTTTTCAACTTTTACTTATTCGAAAACTTTATTTTTTATTTTTATTAGCAAAAAGAAAAAAAACTAAGGCCTTATTGGATCACTTTGTCGACCCTGTGGCTGTCTGTCTGTCAAGACTATTTATTTCGGGAACGCGTGAAGGTATCGACTTGAAATTATTCCATTTACTCAAGTAAATGGTCCCTTAGAGCTGTAAAAAAAACAACCATCAAAGTATTTGAAATCAAAAAGGTATGGCCGTTTATGTCATAGGTTTGTACGGAAACCTCGACGCGTGAGTCTGACTCGCTCTTGGCCCGGTTTTTTCATTGATTCTTGAAACATTAATTTTTTCAATGAAAAGTCAAATCCTGAGGTAGCCACTTAAAAATTAATATCAGTAATTGCGTCTCGTTAGTAAAAACTCGATTAGTTATTGCCTCTTGAAGTACGCAATTACTTAAACATTCAATAATAAACCTGTCGCCAGTAATTTTACCTTTAAAAGAACTAAAAAATTAAGGCCTCCGTCCTAGTAGTTAATCATTGTCAGGGTTTACGCCCCTTCGTAGAATTTCATGACTTTACGGCTGAAATATGAGCCATGAAAAGTCTTAAATACTCTGCCTTCAATTACGAAAAAAAATCATGATTATTTGAAAACAAGAATAATTTTATATGTGACTGCTTCGTATGTTCAGTCTGGCTACTGAATTCAAGATCTGGGGTCAATTCCATTGGACTGCGAGCAATGAGTACCTCAGTGGCGACAGGCCGTGTCGACGGCATTTAAGTGTTCTACGCGAGCCTTAAAGAGATGTCAGCAAAGCAGAGGGGCCTGCCAGAGCCTGCAGGGGTGAAGCGTTGTTCGAAAGAGATACCGCTGTCTCGGAACATAAAGAGCAATAGAAGGAACATGTATGGGTTTTAGTCAGTACAAGTCTGACACTCCTGTCCACTCAGAGCGGGGGAAGTTATTTGATGATTTTATCATCTGCAAAAGAGAAAAACGAGGTTCAATTCTCGAGTTGCGCAAAGTATTATTGAAATATTTCATCAGGAATTTCTTTGTAGCTGTATTTGGGGCCTGTGGAACTTAAATATATCTGGTGAAATATGGGTGCACTATTAGTTGCACCACTACCTAGCCCTTTAAGGATTACAAGCGTGATAGTTTATATGAGAAACAACACATAAGTCACGTATTTATGGTCCAGAAGGGTTACCATGACAGCTTATAGCAGTTCTTATTCCTGTGTAAGAAAGAGATGGTGCTAGACACCCTGTATAGCTCTGTCTCTTTCCCTCAGCGGAATAAGTTCTGCTTTAAGATGTCATGGTAGGGTAGCAGCGGTGACAAAGGGTCGTTAAAGAAATATTCAAGATTGTTTCTAAACAAGAATGTTTTGTCCCCACCTGAATTTAAAAGACCTAAGTAATTGCCTTTTGTTGCTTACACTGAAATTTCAAGGCTAAAAGCCTTAAAGTTTTACTCAAGTTTCTTTAGGACCTTGTACGTTTGGCACTTAAAAAAGATATTAAAAAGTTTCGCTGGCTTTTGTATTTTTTTATTCCGTAATTCTTCGAGGCTGTCATTCATAAAAAGCGATCGTAATCTTTATAATTAAGCGGAATATTAGTCATCTATCATGAAATTTTCGGGGATATTTTGTTCTGTATTTTTTTACGCGCACATATTAATTGTCTACCTAGCCTTTTTCCAACTATGTTGGGGTCGGCTTAAATGAAATCACGGTACTAATAGAATTATTTAGGTGTTTTAATCGTTTTATTAGCGTCCGAATTTATGAGGACCTTGATGAATGAGCTTTCTTGTACTGTTTTTTCATCTGCGCTCAAGTGACTAGCAAATTTATGTTTAACCAACATACTCCGAGCACAAAACAATCATGTTAAAACACCGTGATCATCAGCTTAGCCTTTTCCCAACTATGTTTTTGCTTATACAGCTGAATATCAGTATTTTACATTTAGCGACTGCCTATCTGACCTCCACAACCCAGTTAGTACTGGGTAATACTATATACCTTGGTAAGACTGGTTGTCAGACTAGAGACACTGACTACCTGTAACGACTGTCAAAGATCGACCATTGACAGCCGGGACCAACAGCTGAACGTGCTTTCCGACGCACGGAGAAAACTCGGTATGTCGGGTGGTCATCCATCCACAGACCAACCTAGGCAAACGCGGTTTAACCTAAAGATCGACTCGAGCGGGAACCGAGTGGCTGCTATTATTTAGCCACGAGCTCCTCCTCTATGCGCACATATTAATATTCTCTTGAAATATTTTTTCATTGTTCTGACTGCTTTGTTTCGGGGTTAGTGCAGCATGCATTCTTCTTCCATACTGTTCTATTACTCGTGATCTCAGCAGTTACCTCCTTTCTAGCCATAACATAGCAATTTCTTTGTTATTTTGATTTTATTTATCATGAGCCTATATTGTATTCTGTTAGGGAAAGGCCTCCCTTCCCTCTTTCTAGATTTTGTGGTCTAGTGCGATTTAAGTAAAGTAAAGTAAAGTAAAATTTATTTGCATCGATTGTACACGCGACGGCAGGTCAACCTATTCTAAACTATTATAACCTGATTCTTCGACCACGGATCGCACACTGCAGTAGAGAGATCAGGTTAAAATGGTTTTGTGTAGGTTGATGTGCCGTCGTGTGTACATTAAAAAGGTGTAAAAATGATTGGGTGAGCCTTGTAGTAGGTACAATCTACCTTATATTAGGCTTGCATTATTTTTAATTGAGATTCAAATTAAAATCCTTACTAATATCCTTACTAATATTATAAAAGCGAAAGTGATTTTGTTTGTTTGTTTATTTGTTTGTTTGTTTGTTACCTCTTCACGCTTTAATGGCTAAACCGATTTTGATAAATTTTGGTACAGAGATAGTTGGGAACCAGGAAACGGACATAGGCTATTTATTTTTTTAAAAGAGTGGGATATGAGGGAGAAAGAGGTAAAAAACGGGAAAACTTAGCGTTGCTATTACAAATAAATAAGGCGCTACCGAACTTAACGCGAGCGAAGCCGCGGGCAAAAGCTAGTAATAACATAATTCAAAGTTATGTCATTATTTTAATACACACATAGAAAAACAAAAAATAAATCATAATCAATCAAATTAGCGCTTCGATAATTCAGTATGTCAATTAATTAAATTTTATCACACAGTTTACAAAGTTTATATGTCAGTGTCATTAAAGAAATCAGCAACAGAATAATAACATTTTCCAATCCTTACTAATATTATAAAAGCGCAAGTGTGTTTGTTACATCTTCACGCCTTAACAGCTTAACCGATTTTGATAAATTTTGGCACAGAGATAGTTGAGACCCTGGAGACCGGTTGGAAACCCGGCCTTTGGTCTTGCATGAATTTAATTAACTAATTCAATCAATCAAGAGTTAATCTTTAATTCTTCAAAAACACCTAATAAACCAAATTTGCCAACACCTCCAAAATGAGATAGCAATTTCATCATCCCATATAGGTTTTATAATTAAAAATGAAATTTACAAGCAAACCTTAATTTCCCTGTGCAATTATCTGCTTGGAAATTACGTCGAAAATTTTCGAAATGTTTCGACATAAATAAAATATTTAATCACACACGGTGGCGTATGTAAGGGCTAATTAAAAATGAACGGTAGATGAAGCAATGTATGGGGATTTGGGGTATAGGATAAATTATGACCTTATGAATTGTGACCTCGTCATGAAAATCTTATGTATATGAAATATTGATTTATTTCAAAACACGTGTACAAATGGGTGGATACTACGTGACAGTAAAATCCAGGGTATTATACAGTTGAAAGAAGCATATTTACAATATTATAAATGTTTGAAATTCGTGTTCCACCATCGAAGACAGCGCTACTGTACAAAAGCGTGGTATGCAGAGCGCCAATCTATACTATCTATACTAATATTATAAAGCTGAAGAGTTTGTTTGTTTGACTACTGGTTGGAATTGGAAAATTCTTTTAGTGTTGGATAGTCCATTTCTTGAGGAAGGCTATAGGCTATATAACATCACGCTACGACCAACAGGTGCTGAGCAGCGCGGGTGAAACCGTGGGGAACAGCTTGTAATTTATAATAACATACCCAACGATGTCAAAAAATTAAATTCAGATCAATTTAAGAAAACATTAAAAAAATATTGACAAAAAAAGCCTATTACAATGTTGATGAATTTTTAAATGATAAATATGACGCTATGAAGTAACTGACTAATTTAGTATATTTATTTTATTTTCTATTAATGTTAATTTAATTATATAACTGTATTTTGAAACTGTCTTTATGACTGTCTAACGACATAATTTGTACACCAGCCATGGTCAAATCGGGAAACGCCCATGGCGCCGGGCGCCGCAAGACGACTCCCGGCCACCGTAGATGCGGGCCTGTGGGCGGTGAGCAATGGGTAGTTCACCGTCCGTCCGTCGATTGACGATAGGCCGTGTCGACGGTGCGTTCGTGTTTCACGCGCGCCTGAAAGAGAGTCAGCAAAGCAGAGGGGCTTGCCAAAGCCTCCGCCTGCCGGGGTTGCGGGTTGTTCGAAAGAGATACCGCGGCCTCGGAACGTAAAGGGCAATAGAAGAAACATGGGTGGGTTTTAGTCAGTACAAGTCCGACATGCCCCCCTGCTCCGCCCAGAGCGGGGGAAGTCATTGGATGACTTCCCACCCGACAAAAAAAAAAAAAAGCCATGGTCAAATATGTTGAGCCTGAATATTCTTTGTAACACCTATAATAAGCATCATACCATGTATTATCTACACATGTTTTTGCAAATAAATAAATCTTGAATCTTGAAAACACGGATTGCGCAGTGGTTGAGCGATTGACTGCTGCGTTGCGTGTCGCGAGATCGATCCTCGCACGGAACAAATATTTGTATGGCCTATAGATTTCTTGTTCCGAGTATGGTTGTTTGTGTGTGTGAGTTTGAAAAAAAAAAAAGAATTTTTGAGAAAATATGTATATTGATCGGAAGTAGTGAAAAGCCAGGAACTTACAATAGGGAATATTGTATAATAAAGATAATTAGACTTGTCTTCCTTAGGATATACTTAAGCCTAGTAAAGGTCCAAATACTGTGTGGAAATAATTGGGAATCAGTTATTAATAAAATAAAGAAACCTACTCTGTCAGCCATTTTTCTTCGTTGTTGGGCTCTATGCAGGGTGCAAAGGGCAATGACGTGCAACCTAATATTACGAATTCAGTACATGATTCTATACTCCGATAGAGATGAAATTTTTCATCTGTTATTAAAAAAAAAATGCAGTTTCATACCAAAGTGCAATACTTACATGGTCGGAATGCATGGAACAGCTGTTTGTTTTTTTAATAAGCTACAAACCTAACTTTTGGTAGAATATTGCCAGACGATGTCGTTGATACCCTGCATACTAAAGTGAAAATTGGTGGCAGAATTATAATCTTACTAGCTTTTGCCCGCGGTTTCATTTGCGTTAAATTCGGGGTAACACAGTTCCCCTTTCTTGATTTGCAGGTACCTGCCTACTGTAGCTTTTTCCCATGCGCCTTATTAATTGTAATAGAAATGCTTTCCCTTGTTTCTTTTCTTCCCTTTTTCTCCCCCATTTCTCATTTTTTTTAAAGTTAGCTTATGTCCGTTTCCAGGGTTCCAACTATCTCTGTACCAAAATTCCAAAGACGTAACAAACAAACTCACTTTTGCTTTTATAATATAAGTAAGTATTGTTACTTTATCAAACTGGCTGGTCTCTGGTGACGCATTCCGCTGTATCTGCACTTTACAAAGATTTTATTTTAGCCCACAGCTAATTGGGCGTTCTGCTAGCGTGACCAGCCTAGACCCATTTTTTTGTATTGAAAATCTTCAAATAAGTTACCTCGCTCTGGTCGGAGCAAGGAGGAGTGTCAGACTTTTACTGAGTAAAACCTACCTTCTTTTACCCTTTATGCCTCTATCCGAACAACCTGTAACCTCGGCAAGCGGTGACCCTGGCAGGCCCCTCTGAACCCAGACCCACTTCACGTGGCATTTTGAGCAAAGTAAGTAATCCGCGTTTTAGAGCTGAGTTTGGTGTTAAGAACGTGGCCAGTCATTTTAAGCTTGACGTCTTCAACACTGTGATTTATTGCACTTTGGCAAACATTGACTTTTTTAATGATTGTCAAAAAAACAAATTTGGGATCCCAAGGTCAAAATGGCATAGCAAATGTCCATGAATTTTCGCTTCTCTAATAAAAGGAGGTCTCCCTCACTATAATCCGAGTACTAAGCTTTATATACCACCATACTTCTCCAACATCCATATAAACCTTTTCTTCCCAAGCCTTTCCCAACAAAACATATTTAGTATTTTCTTCCCCCCGATCGACTCAAAAGGCTATATACTCATCCATCAAAATATATCCCCGGTTTAAGAAGCGCCAGTATTTCTTGTACCCTTCACTTATAGTTCCCGATTTCATTTGTCGGTAGCGCAGAGGATTTTCATTGTGAACCTGCCCGGTAGACGGGTTCAGTTTAGCAGCACTTTGGCGAACATCCAAACGGTATTGAAGTGTTAATTTTTGTTTGTTTTGCAATTTTACAATGGATTTTAGATATTTTATGTGAGGGGAGAACGGTAGAGTAAGTTTTGGTGTGGATTCTCACGTTCTTTAAGTGGTGCTGCCCCTAGTCTCGACGTGTTTTCAAAACTTATTAATCCTTACTCATCCTTATGTTTATAAAAACGAAAGTGAGTTTGTTTGTTTATTTGTTTGTTGGTTACCTCTTCACGATTTAATGGCTAAACCGATTTTGATGAATTTTGGTACATAGATAGTTGGGAACCAGGAGACGGACATAGGCTATTTTTATTTTAAAAAGTGGGATGTGAGGGAGAAAGAGGGAAGAAAAGGGAAAACTTAGCGTTGCTATTACAAATCAATAAGGCGCAAGGGGAACTGTGTTACCCCAAAGTCAGTATGTTTGTTTGTTACATCTTCACGCCTTAATAGCTAAACCGATTTTGATGAATTTTGGTACAGAGATAGTTGGGACCCTGAAGACTATTTTTTTCTAAAGTGTGATTAATAGGAAAAAGAGGGCTGAAAAGGGTAAACTTAGCTTTGCTTTGCGCAATGGCAAAAACTACAGGTAGCAGGTACCTGCAAATCAGGAAAGAGGAACTGTGTTACCCTGAATTTAATGAGAGCAAAGCCGCGGTCAAAAACTAGTTGGAATATAATTGAAAGTAGTAGTAGCATTTCGAAGTATCGAACTACTTACAAATCGGCCCGTATCTTCTTTGACGGACTCACAGAAGATTTTCGACTTTATTTCTAAAATATTAGGTTCAAAGTACATTGGGAAAAATTGACAGTTTTGGGTAGCTTGACATACATAGTCGTGTATACTTAAAAAGATACTGCATATTTTATTTTTGGGGTGATATTTGTCAAATAATTTCTCGCGTTCAGGGCAGAGTGAGAGGGAGTGTCAGACTTGTATTAACTAAAACCAATACATGTTGTCCATTGAGAGGTATAACATTTACGAATTGACCGTACTTAGTCGTGTATACTTGGAAATTTACAGTCTAACTGTACCATTTGTTTGCTACCTTTTTGTGCGGATGAGAAATCATGAAAGGGATCGGGAGGACTGTATATCCATGTTGCTTCCTTTGCCTATTATGTTCCGAGGCCACGGTATCTTTTTCGAACAACCCGCAACCCCGGTTGTTTGCTAGCTTCTACCCGCAACTTACATAACATGGTCAAATTTATTTAAATTGCATGTTTAATAGTGGTACATATGCGGATTTAATGCCGTAAGGCTATCTCTTCCTACCTTTGGCTAAAATGCGACAACATTGTGAAGGGGACAAAATATATAAAAAAATATATATTCTATTTATAAAACTCATTGTTTTTGAAAACGTATATAGATATACAGATACTAATCCACATATACATATAAATAACTTATAGGGGTCAAAGTCATCCAAAATTCCATCTAAATCTGTTTATTAAAAAGTAAAAGAGAACATTCATCCATTCTCATAAACTACTAACTAACCATTCTCATAGCTAATTGTTTAGGTAATTAAAAAAATATTTTATTCGTTTATTTAATAGCTATTTTTAATCTTACAACCACCCTTATTAATTCTAATTTATTCTTGTACCTAAATACTTACCATTCTTTAATAGAAAAATATGATTTGAAAGCTTGGGCGGTCTAGGTAAAAAATAATAATTCTCTTGAAAAAGACCTTTCCAATCCCATTTTTACGATTCGTTACCCTCAACCCACAAGTTTCTCAGCCATTATTCCAGTATAGAAAGGTAATCAAATGTAAAAATAAAATTCTGAACTTGTAATTTCGTTTTTTTTTTCTAGTAAACTTGGTTTGGTACAGTCATTGGCCAATACTTTACTATTTAAATACGATTTTATGTTTTTCTTACGTTACGTAAAGTTTAAGAGAGATAGTTTTTATCAATGAGTTTAGATGTCTTAAAAGCTGGGTAATTTTTAAGACATTTAATTAATTTAAATTCGAAACAGTTGAATTGAAATAATATTTTAGTGTTAGATTGAACCATTATTTTAAATATATTTTGTAAACCAAAGACAAATAATCTATACTTATAATATTATAAAGCTGAAGAGTTTGTTTGTTTGAACGCGCTAATCTCAGGGACTACTGGTTGGAATTGGAAAATTCTTTTAATGTTGGATAGTCCATTTCTTGAGGAAGGCTATAGGCTATATAACATCACGCTACGACCAACGGATGCTGAGCAGCGTGGGTGAAACCGCGTGGAACAGCTAGTATGTTATAAGACTAATACCAAAGTAAAAGGTTTTTTTTAAAAAAAAAAGGTTTTTTTTTATTAAAACGTTGTCCCCACTCGCATTTAGAAACATTCAAACTCACATACACAAACAGCCAGACCCGGAACAACTATCTGAAAGCCATTCAAATATTTGTTCTGTGAGGGGATCGAACCCGCGGCACGCAGCGCAGCAGTCGATCGCTCAGCCACTGCGCCAACCGTACCCATAACCGTAGTTTATACCAATTTATGTTCATGATTGTACCTACTTTCGTTTTTTATTCGTTTGTTTTCAAGAATTTTCTGTTCGAAAGATAAATTCCATATGTTAGGTTTCCCACATCAATTTAAACTTTCGCCGTTTCCTTTCTTAATCTTTACCTTTTCTTTATTTAAAGCCCGCTTTGTGCAAGACGTCTGGGTCTTCTTTAGGTACCTAAGGATTAAATAGGTTAGTCTTTTTATTGAGTTTCTTAGTGCTTCCAAGTGTAGCGGGCAAGATAATGTTATTAGAGTTCAATATCGCAGAATTGTAAAATTACCTGTAGTATCTATGCGTATATTTTTTAGAAATTATCTTGTTTTTAGAAATTAAGTAACGAATGTGAGTACCAATACAAACCATTCATTGGTTTAATGGTACAAAATCAATTTGAAATTATTGTCACCTATATTCTAATATATAAAATTTCTGTGTCACAATGTTAGTTACCGTAGTCGTCCGAAACGGCTCGACCGATTCTTATGAAATTTTGGGTACATATTGGGTAGGTCTGAGAATCGGCTAACATTTATTTTTCATACCCCTTAACCTCAGCGGGTGAAACCGCTGGGCACAGCTAGTGAATAAATAAAAATAAAACATCGAGAGTAAGTCAGACTCGCGCACCGTAGGTTTTGTACAAACTAGCGACATAAACGGCTATATCTTTTGACTGCGTAAACTTAGAGGAATGATTTTTCGCAGCTTTAACGAACTACAGTCTTGAGTATATAGTTTTAATTTCATTTCGATACCTCCCCGGCTTTGCAAGATAAAGGGTCTTGACAAGATGGACAATAAAGTGATCCCATAAGGGTTCCGTTATTTCATTTTGAGGTACAGAGTCTCTTTCTGACTTGGTCTTCCAAAGCTATCATTTGTTAATATCATCAATGGTGTTCTCAGATATAAGAAGCTTGCGGCTCAATAATATCACCCACTTAGGGTGATCTTCAAGTTAAGCCACTCTTGCCTGGTTTGGTCTTTGAATGGGTTACCACGCATTACATACCAAAATCCCTCCATGCCTCGAAAAGGACAAGCTGAAAGCAAGATTCTTTGACAGTCGTTACAGGTAGTCAGGGGCCCATAACTCCGACAATCAGTCTTACGAAGGGGTCTCGTTTTACTCAGTATTAATTAAGTTGTCAAATAGGCGGTCTCTCCGTGTAAAATACTGGTATTCAGCTGCATCCGATAAAAACGCAATTGGGAAAAGGCTAAGCTGATGATGATGGTGTTTTAAGATGATCGTTTTGTGCTCGGAGTAAAAATAAAGTCGGTTAAAAATAAAAATGCTAGTCACTTGAGCGCAAATGAAAAAGCAGTACACAAAAGCTCATTCATCAAGGTCCTCATAAATTCGGACGCTAATAAAACGATTAAAACACGTAACAAATTCAATGAGTACCGTGATTGTATTTAAACCCCATAACAACCTTTTACCCCACCTAAATAATATGCCTTTATTTCATCTCAAAAGTCTTTCAAAAGAGTTGGGAACATGCCAAAAAGACTAAAAGTATTAAGACACTAACACATCACTTACACACGTTATCTTCGTCTTCTATAGACTGAACTTGAATAACATGACAAGTACCTTCGAGTACCTTTGTACTTCTATACAAGACCGCCTTTGGGTATAAGGGGTAGGTCTTATAGAACGTGATTTATTTCGCCGCGTCTAGTGTGATTTATAATCTGTTATCGGAGCAGTTATGTTAGACTAGCTTCCGCCCGCGACTTCGTCCGCGTGGCATAGTTACTTTGGGTTAACGTTAACTTTAACCCGCATGATGATCGAATATCTTGCTCACCCTTTTTCTCCTCTATATCTAACTTTTTTTTAGCCTATGTCCGTCTCCAAGGTTCCAACTATCTCTAAACCAAAGTCATAAAAATCGGTTTGGCCATTTAATCGTGAAGACGTAACAAAGAAACAAACTCACTTTCGCTTTTATAATATTATTAGAGATTATCCAAAGGTTTTCATAAATCATCATTCTCCTAGCTTTTCTCAAGTATTATTTGGGAACGAGTACTAGTTTATAGTATTTTACATAGAACGACTGCCTATCTGACCATTGCCTAGGTGACAGATACCTTTTTATGTGGCTCAAACCTGCGTCCGCCCGTAGGCACAGAGCCCTCAATATACCTACTATGAATTTTCCATGCCCTATACTGTTCTTCGGCTGGTCAAAGGACTTTTCCTACACCTGCTAAAATTTTCACTCTTTTCTAATTTAGATAATCCTTACTAAAATTACAAAGCCGATTTTGATGAATTTTGGTACAGAGATTGGTGGGACCATGAAGACGGACATAGGTTATTTAAAAAAAAGGTGATAAAAGAGGGAGAAAAAGGAAATAAATAAAGCGCAATGGCAAAAACTACAAGTAGCAGGTACCTGCAAATCAGGAAAGGTAAACTTTGTTACCCCGAATTAAACGCGAGTGAAGCCGCGGGCAAAAGCTAGTATCTTTAGTCATCACGCAAGTATCCTTCTTCGTCGATGATACCCGTTTTCTGACACCCTCTGCGTGACGAGTCCTAACGTCTTCTGCATAAATGAGTATAGCCTTAGTGAGACACAATTTAAATCACTGCAGCTCTCCGCTCCATCTCCCGCTCCGCTAGCTACATAGCAGAGGTCTTACCTCACCGCTATTCGATATACTGCAGATAGTCAGTAACCTTGAACGGTACCTTTGTATCGATAAATAAGGTTGTCAGACGCCGCCTCCATACTACATCTAGTAGAAGCTATTTTTCAGTAAGGTGACCTAGAATTATAATGGAAAAACAATAGATAGATTGCTGGATAGATGTTATTACGTCGGTAAATAAAACTACAGCCAACGTTAGGTCGTTTTTATATAATAGTTACTTTATGTAAGTGGAAATTCTTGTTTAGGAAAATTATTGGGAAATTACTTTTAGATAAGCACTATTTCTGTGGTTATCGTTTTTTGAGGGTTCCGTATGGGTTCCCTCTATCTGGCAGAATCTTGATGCTCCAAAATTTATTTGGCATAACACACTTAGCATAATTTTCTTTAAACGAACATTATAAAGGCATAAAAAATATTTGGTATAATTATCGTTTGGCATAATGTTTAAAACTTCGAATTAACAATGGCATACTTTTAACATGGCAGAATTACATTTTGTATAATTACGATTGGCAGAGTTCAAATTTCGCATTATATATTATTTGGTATGATTTCACTTAACATACTATCCAGACAGCAGTAATGGCTAGGTTAGGTTAGGTTAAAACTGTGACCTCCAGAAACGACTTGCGTTAATAGAAAAAAGAGATTGTTTTAAGTAGGTTACCCGGAACTGAACTATTTAGATTAGGATACCTAATTACTTATTGAATTCAATGACGTTATCTCAAATTCAATTAAACAATAACTAAAATAATGACATTATTTTAAAGAAATAATTATTCAAAATAAATGACAACTTATAATGACAAAGATGACCCTAAGTATCAACTTTCTACGATATGACAATTCTGCCGTGCTGATCATCGATATAAAATATATTATGCCAAAAGTCGATTCTGACTGTGAACTTTCTGCGATATGATGTTTCTACTTTTTAAATATTATGGATATGAAGTTTATGCCTAGAGATGATTCTGACTTACAAAATTATGAGTTTAGAATGAATGATAAATGAGTGTCTGCGAAACTATTTTCTGCGAAGTGAAGTTTATGCCATCCGTTGTTATGCAAAATAAAATTATGACATAAAAAGTTCTGCTATAAAGGGTGGACCCGTTCCGTATATCAGAGGGGCTTGCCAGAGCCGCCGCCTGCCGGGGTTGCGGGTTGTTCGAAAGAGATACCGCGGCCCCGGAACGTAAAGGGCAATAGAAGGAACATGGGTGGGTTTTAGTCAGTACAAGTCTGACATACCCCCCGCTCCGCCCAGAGCGGGGGAAGTCATTAGATGAATTCACACACGAAAAAAAAAAAGTTTCCGTATATCAAAATGTAAAAAAGGAACCCTTATAGAGTCACTTTGTTGTCCGTTTGTCATTCTGTCATGACCATTTATCTCGGCAAGGCGTGGAGGTATCGAGTTGAAATTTCTTGAATCATTTATTCAAGTTTGTAGTCTCTTGATGCCTGTAGTCTACGCAGTCATAGTATATGGCCGTTACTGTTGCAAGTTTGTACGGAATCCTTGGCGCGCGAGTCTGACTGGCACATATCCATTTTTTTCAATAGGACTCCTTGATCATAGTGTGATGGTGAGATTAAGACCTCAAAGAAAAGGTCGACAGTGAATTCATGACCTACACAATAGAGGAAAAAGGGCCATTTCAGCTTGTGAACAAGTCTTGTTTTAGTTTTAAAACTCAAGAATTGGGGTGTGAGAGATTGGTTCTATATAAAATACTAGATTTCGCCCGCGGCTTCGCTTGCATTAAATTCGGGGTATCACAGTTCCCCTTTTCTGATTTGCAGGTACCTGCTACCTGTAGTTTTTGCCCTTGCGCCTTATTTATTGTAATAGCAATGCTATATTTTCCCTTTTCTTCCCTCTTTCTCCCTCATATCTCGCTCTTTGTTTTAAAGTTAGCCCATGTCCGTCTCCAGGATCCCAACTAGCTCTGTACCAAAATTCATCAAAATCGGCTAAGCTATTAAGGCGTGGAGACGTAACAAACAAACTCACTTTCGCTTGAATAATATTTGTAAGGACTAGTATTCAGCTGCATCTGGTTTCACTGAAAATAATAAATGGGAAAAGACTAGACAATGATGATATTTTTAGGGCGCTATCTTTACTAGCCATGCTCATAACTTTTCTCTTTTTAAATACGTTACTATACTGGGTCATCGCGGCTTAGAAAATATCGATTTGCTGGCAGTCTTCATCAATATGTCAGTGTGAATAAAGAGGGGTCGTCAGGGCTAATGCCTGCGGGTTGATCGAAAGAGAAACCACGGCTTCAGAACACAAAGGGCAAAACAAGAAACATAGGTTTCAGTCAGTAAAAGTCTGACATTCCCTTTCGCTCCGGCCAGAGTGGGAAAAGTTATTTAATTGATCCATCCAAATAAATATAGGTAAACTAGCTTTTGCCCGTGGCTTCACTCGGTTTACATTTGGGGTAACCCAGTTTCCCTTTCTTGATTTGCAGGTACCAGCTACGTGTAGTTTTTGCCCTTGCGTCTTTTTGATTGTAATAGCAAAACTAAGTTTTCCCTTTTCTTACCAATTTCTCCCTCATTTCCAACTAAAAAAAAATACCTATTTCCGTCTCCAGGGTCTCAACTATCTCTGTACCAAAATTTATCAAAATCGGCTTAACCATTATGGCGTAACAAACAAACTCACTTTCGCTTTTATAGTATTAGTAAGGATAATCGTATTATAGCGGCGCTGACGCAACATTTTGTGTTCCATGTAGCGTGGCCAGTGCCCGGGTTTTAGTCTGCCCCATGTCTGCCCGTAGCAACGACCAGCTTCAGACGTGCTTACATATAAGTAAATTCAAATTCAAATTATTTTTTTAGTGGAACACATAACAGGTTACATCTATATTAATATTATAAAGCTGAAGAGTTTGTTTGTTTGAACGCGCTAATCTCAAGGACTACTGGTTAGAATTGGAAAATTCTTTTAGTGTTGGATAGTCCTTTTCTTGAGGAAGGCTATAGGCTATATAACATCACGCTACGACCAACAGTTGCTGAGCAGCGCGGGTGAAACCGTGGGAAACAGCTAGTCTGTAATATAATTCGTTCCAAAGTAAATACATATCCAAAACTAAAAGTGCTTTAATTTATCTCCGTACTCACTTACAAGGACAACAAACCGACACGCACACAACAGTATGAAGATTGTATGAAGATCAAGCTGTCAAATACATTGTCACTGCAAAATACAATTTTAAAGAAACAAAACACCATCTACCCACGCTTGATCGAACGCGAATCCATTGTGATTTGATCACAATCGTAGCGTCGATGTCAATGGACGCGCCTGGAAACTTGGGCAGATGTCCAAATGTCTGTTCGGGGAACACTGGCTTTGGTTTGTAAGAGGCTGATATGCTGGAAAGTGGTGTAATAATGTTTTCATTTTGCCAAAAATAGCTTCAAATATAATATGGCATTTTTACCTTTGTACGCGATTGAATGATTGAAATATTGAAACAAGAGTTGACTACAAAAACTTATTTTAATTTTGATGTTTCTAATTTTGATTAGTAGCCTAGTCCGAAAGATCGAACAAATGTTTACTTTAAGCTGTGCCAAGCTGTTTCACTTACTGCATTTTTCCTATTTTGGAGAGGTCCATCATTATTTTCAGGCTACCTGATATGCACACAAAATTTTTACAAACAGGTCCAGACGTTTCGGAAGAGTTTCGTAATAAACACCCCGACACGAAAACTTTATATATTACTAGCTGTGCCTAATGTTTTCACTCGCTGCTCACTTAGGGGTACGAAAAATAGATGTTGGCCGATTCTCAGACCTACTGAATATGCATAAAAATTTTCATATGAATCGGTCGAGCCGTTTCCGAGGAACATGTGAACGAATATAAGTCTTTAAACTGACATGGTTACTAACATTATAAATAATCAATCAATCAATCAATATAAATAATAAACATGGTAAATATCCCGTTTCAAGTGTTAATTATAATGGGAACGAATATTGTGACACGAGAATAAAATTCTCGTGTCACTAACCCTGTACCTAAATTCACCAAAATCGGTTTTGCCATTCAGGCGTAAACACGTAACAAACAAACTAACAAAGTTTCCTAACTTACATCAAAATGTACTATAATCAATCAACAGCTGATTGAAGAGGAAGCGATGGAAATACTGCTACTAGAAATATTTGACGCCACTCAATGTCAAATAACAATTTGAATAGGTTACCAGAAATTCAATTTCCTTTCTTTCTATAAGTTTGAAGATGCTTTCAGAGATTACTAGTAAAAGCAATAAAGATTTTTTGGATCCAAATCCTTACTAATATTATAAAAGCGAAAGTGAGTTTGTTTGTTTGTTTGTTACCTCTTCACGCTTTAATGGCTAAACCGATTTTGATGAGTATTGTTACAGAGATAGTTGGGAACCAGGAGCCGGACATAGGCTAACATTTTTTTATAAAGAAGTGGGATGTGAGGGAAATAGAGGTAAGAAAAGGGAAAACTTAGCGTTGCTATTACAAAACAATAAGGCGCAAGGGGAACTGTGTTACCCTGAATTTAACGCGAGCGAAACCGCGGGCAAAAGCTAGTTACACAATAAATATAAATACACGCCTTTTTCTGATCGGTGTAAGCAGAAACCATATGCCATCTGCTACGATTCCTTTTTTCTGCGGATGGCAAATTAATAAATAACTTCCCCCGCTCTGGGCGGAGTGGGGGGGAGTCTCAGATTTTTACTGACTAAAACCCACCACTGTTCCTTCTTTTACCCTTTATGTTATTGGCCACGGTATCTCTTTCGAACAACGCACAACCCCGACAGGCGGTGGCCCTGGCAGGCCCCTCTGCTTTGCTTACATCGTTTTTGAGGCGCGCTTGGAACACGATTGCGCTTTTGATACGGTAACTAAAGGCCTTTACAAGGCAGATGTGAGTGGCAATACCCGAATAGGATTTCCTAGACTACACTAATTGTTGGGTATCGGCTGTTCTTTACTAATGATCCGCAAAAACAGGCCTTGTATTAGATAGATATAAGATAAAATATTCTTTATTACGTACACCATACAAGTAACAAGAATAACAGCCAGGTACCGCCGCGGTATTTAGCGCCAGGTACCGCCGCGTTATCAAGCAGACACAAAAAGCACAAAATAGCTGCTACATAGAAAACAGTTACAACAAGTCTAAAGCTACCTGGAAAGTAATTAATAATTTAAAAAGCAACGTACAAAAAACCCATATCAATGCTATTGAGGTAAATAACAAATTTATCACAAACCCTCAAAGTATTGCACAACATTTCAATGATTATTTCATTGACCTAGTGCAACCCAATGTAGATTCTCAATCTTATAGCAATACAAATGTTTTGAAGTCCCACAAATCTATGTTTATGGAACCAATAGTCCCAAAAGAAATGGTAACTATAATAAATAACTTAAAAAATACAAATAGTACCGGGTATGATGACATCAAGACTAGCGTGATCAAATCAGTAGGACCTATTATAGCACCAGTGTTATGCGAGATAGTAAATGCTTGTATACACAAGGGAGTTTTTCCAGAAGCTCTAAAAATATCGATTATCAAGCCACTACACAAAAAGGATGAAAAAACTAAAATTTGCAACTATAGACCTGTAGCCCTGATTCCAATATTTTCAAAAATTTTTGAGAAAGTAATTTATAATAGACTCAATAATTACTTTGAAAAAAACAACATTTTTTGTGAGGAACAAATGGGATTTAGACAGAACAAAACTATTAATATGGCAGTGTACAATTTCCTTAAAAAGATACATCACAACATGGACAACAGAAAACCGGTTGCAGCAATGTTTATGGATATGACACGCGCCTTTGACTATGTTGACCATAAAATACTACTGAATAAGCTCTATAGCTATGGTATTAGAGGTAATGTACTTAAGCTTATACAATCGTATTTAGAAGGTAGAAAACAGTTTACTCAGATTAGCCAAGTCAACATTAAGACAAAAACTGAAACAATATACTCCTCAAGTACTAGAAAAATGTTGTATGGTGTTCCACAGGGGTCTGTGTTAGGTCCATTACTTTTCATCTGCTATATAAACGATTTCCCCAATGTAACAAGTCATCAGATGTGCTTATTTGCAGATGATAGCACTGTAGTCTTTGACAAGGGTAATTTAAAAGAAATAGAATTAGACATAAATTCAAACCTTGTGTCAATAATAGAATGGCTTAATGCCAACAATCTAAAAATTAATTTGACTAAAACTAAAATAATGGACTTTAAACTTCGACAAAGAACCCCGACACAATATCAAATCAGATACAAAGGAGACGCAGTACTAGAATCTAAAACCACAAAGTTTTTGGGATTGCACATTGACAATGATATGTCATGGAAATCTCAAATTGATAGTGTTTGTTTAAGACTTTACCGATTCTCTTATGCCCTATACATGTTAGGTAAAATCGCAAACAAAACTGCCCTCCTAACAGCATACCACGGATATGTAGCCTCCACACTAAGGTATGGACTTATATTTTGGGGTAATGCTGCAAATATATCGTCCGTACTTTTGGCACAAAAAAGATGCATCCGAGCCATCTGTAAATTAAAGACAACAGATACATGTAAGCCGCACTTTAGAGATTTAAATATTCTAACCGTACCATCGCTGTATATCTATGAGGTTCTGATGTTTGTGAAACACAATATCCACTTGTTTAGTCACGTAGAAAGTCAACGTCGCTCAGATAAGATAAAAACAATAGTTACTAAGACTGCTTTTGCTTATAAAAGTGTCTATGCAATGGCACCCATATTGTACAACAAATTACCTTGTGATATTAGAAATAGTAATGAATTCAAAAATAAGCTCATTAAGTTACTAAATGACAAGGTATATTATTCAGTCAAAGAGTATTTGGATGACAAATTCTGATGAACATTTATAATTTATACAACATTATTTTACTTAAACTCTATGAAACTCTCATGACATGTTCACTACTATATCAACATAATTTTGGTGATTTGACATGCTACTCGTACTCTTGACATTATTATTATTTTTTTGACATTTACCCTATTTTTATTGACACAATTTTGATAATTTGATATGCATTGCTACATTTAATACTATTATCATTTTATACTTAACTGATTTTGTATGCCTATCGGCGGGACATGGTTTGTACATTAATTTATCGAAACACCTGTAATCACCTATGTTCACAAAATGAATAAATGAATTGAATGAATTGAATTGAACAATAAACAAACTTATAAAGAGGGTGACACAATAGGCGGTCTTATCGCTAAAAGCGGTCTTTTCAAGACAACCTTTGGTTGGATTTTTAATTTAGTCGCATTTTACTCATCCTCTCTGCAAGTCCAAACCATCCAAGCTTACACTTGTCAATTTTTGTCACTACATTTTCAAACCGCAAAAGACAAGAAATTTATTTTGACATTCCACTAGTTACACATAAATCATCAAAATGCTACCATTTGACTCTTAAATTAAATTGCGTATGACAGTTTCAAATAAATTAAAACATAACTGGGGGTCCCCAGTCACAAATAATCGTAACTTGTTTTAAGCCGTTTATGTCTAATGTAGTCCTTGGAATAACGACCAGTGTGCTGAATGTTTCACGCGAGGATAACCTAATGAATGGGTGTGAAAGCAATTTATGAAGCAAGTCCATCATTTTGGCTTGTGTAAATTAATCTTGTTTTGTGTCATCCTACTGATGGGCAAAAGATTCTCATTCTGTCTAGGTTATATTCCCATTTCGGCAAAGTATTACTGAGATTGTTCATCCAAAGGTTCTTGGTAGTTAACCCAAATTCTCATTTATTTACTAAGGAATTTTAACGACTTACTGACATATAGCTACACCATCACAAACAATTAGCCCATAGTGAGTTTGTCACTTACAGAAGTGCACAGCACTTGCAGAATCACAAAAATCGAAAAGAGAACACCGAGTTTTTAATTATGAATTATACACTTTCCAAAAAAAAATACATTAAATGATGATTAGAATTGGTTAATTCTTAATTTTTTCCCGGCTGATGGCAATAGGCTTCCCTTCATGCTAAATTATCTTCTGCCTAACTTTTTAATAACTATATTGAGGTCGAATTCCAGTCTAACCGAATGCAGCTAAATACCTTTTTTTGCGAATTGGAAATCGTCATATAACTTCCCTCGCTCTGGGCATAGTGGGGGGGACTGTCAGACTTTTAGGAAGGACCTTGAGTGGCTTAAACTCACCCATATTCCTTCTTGTGTCCTTTTTCTGGGGCCGCGGTATCTCTTTCAAACAACCCACAACCCCGGAGTTGAATACTCTATGCTAACAGATTATTGGCAATACTTGACTGCACTTTGTATAAGTAACGTCAAACTTGTCAAGCGAGGCTTCAACTCGAGTTGGAACTGTCAAAAATATTTTTGGTCAGTGCTGTCCCATTTTTGGAACAAGACTTGCCTGTTTATTTTTAACGTTTGTAACGGTTTTCCCACACTCTCTCTCTCTCTTGCTCTCTGTCTTTCGTAAACCATATTTGAGTACGAAATTTTCTGCATGCTAACTTACAGAGTATACTTAATACTAAAATACGCTCAGTGGTCTATACCCTTTTCGATACTACAAACATAAAGACATTTTTGTCCAAACTATTTGCCAACAAAAATCTGTCCCTTTTGCCCTATGTAACCAAATATCCAACAATTGCTTAGCAACCAGGACTGGTCGCTATTTACTCACTAAAACCCCATTCCTATATACTACAAACATATATATCTTGTTCTACATGCATATACATTGTGGTTATACTGACAAATGGACAATACAATTCATGTATTATTTATCTATGTGTCCCTATTTTTCTTTTTCAACTTGTAGACTACGTAGAGTCAAGTTGACAGTTTTTCCTCCTCAACCTTCAGAGATTTTGTCGGAAGATATACGTTTTTTCACATCATTCCTCAGGACATTTTTCAAGATTATTATGACGTGGCCTTAGTAAGGGTATTACCTAGGTTTTGGGGGCTATGTGTTTGGATTATTTATTAGGGCTGTGGAGCCATTTTGTTTTTGTTTGTTTTGTTTTTGATTAATCGGTTTTCGGAAAATGAATTGGTTCGTTCAGTTGTTGTCTATTACTCATCCAAAACAAATAATATCGTCTATTAAATAGCATAAATTATGTCATCAACATACATTTTGGTATCTTACCGTTTAGAATACAAACAGGGTATTTGTATGAATCCTTACTAATATTATAAAAGCGAAAGTGAGTTTGTTTTGTTTGTTTGTTACCTCTTCACGCTTTAATGGCTGAACCGATTTGGATGAATTTTGGTACAGAGATAGTTGGGATGTGAGGGAGAAAGAGGGAAGAAAAGGGAAAACTTAGCGTTGCTATTACAAATCGATAAGGCGCTAGGGTAACTGTATTACTCCAAATTTAACGCGGGCGAAGCCGCGTGCGAAAGCTAGTTAAGTCGTAAAAGAAATAACTATTGATTAGAGTGCTTGCAGGGGAAACGAAAACTTTACTTACTGAGTTGTAACCGTCAGATATGCAGTTGTTCCTCTTCATTATCAATCAGATAATCATGAATCTGACCCCAACATAGTTGGGAAAAAGATAGGCAGATGATGATGATGATGATGATGATAGCACAAACAATTATTCATCTGGCTTTTACTGTGGCCAAAGAATCAGCCTTGCCATCTAACGTGGCAATACTGCCAGCCTTTTGGGCACTTTTCCTATTATTAGTGATGTATATGTGTTTCTTGGTCGCCCAGAAGGGCTACTATGACATCTTATAGCAATTCTTATTCCACTGAGTGAAAGAGATGGTGCTAGACACCCTGTATAGCTCTGTCTCTTTCCCTCAGCGGAATAAGAATTGCTTTAAGAGGTCATAGTAGGGCTACTGTTATTGTTTTCCCATTTTGGAACATGTACATTTTGGAACTGTATTTAACCAGTAACACTAAATTATTATGCTATTAGCTGGCGCCCGGGGTTATGCCCGCGTGATATCTGGAAAAAAGTATCCTATGTGTTAATCCAGACTACTATCTACCTCGGTGCCAAATTTTATTCAGATCAGTTCAGCATTTTTGTCGTGAAAGAGTAACATACATCGATGGATGTATGCTATATTCGTATTTATAGTATTAGTAGGATTGTATATTTGTTGAATAAAGATATTGTTTCCTTACATCAACAATCAGAAGATGCTTAAAACCATGGCCTTTAACAATAACGTCATGATAAAAAAAACATACTTAGAAAAGGCCATATACTTAATATAAAAAACTCCAAATAAACAACGATCACAAAAAAAATCTTTCATCTTTTTAGGAAAACAGTTTGTCAAGATTTCCTGTCAACATATAACAAGAAAATATCTATAGAAATATGACGAGACCTTGCCCGGGCTTTTTATTACATCTTCAAGTTTTGCCCCAAGGGAGACGTGTAGGACAGCATTTATCGCCGTACGGGACGAATATTTTGTATTTATCTTTTAGAGGACAAAGTATCTGTACCTAGATGTTTTTAAAGGGTGTTTTGTGTGATGTTACTCGCGAGAGCGTTTGAATTTATTACGTTTTTTCTAGGTTAGTAAAGAAATATGACGGTCTTGTAAAAAAATATAATGGCGTGTTTTATATTAATAAAAAACTTTGTCGTGAAATAACAGTTATAATGTTCCTTATGTATCTTAGACGATACCTTAAGAAAAGGAAATATTTATCGTAGAAATATGACGTACAAATAAGAACATACTTTATTCATGACAAATATTTAAACAAAAACAAACGTCGCTAACCTATTATGTTGCAAAATTTTGACAGCTTGCTCGTTGTGACAGCCACGCGGTTCCCGTTCGGTATGATGTTGTGCTATGGGAGGCTAAGTGCACCGCTAGCCCCTCCCCAGAGTCACTTGCGGACGCTCTCAAGAACCTAAAAAGACTCGTCTGCTTCTGAAAGGAGGTGGGCTGGCTAGAGTGGCGGCCACCAGGTGCACGGCATACGTACAATGGTCCGCTAAAAGGACTAAGTGCGGAAACCGGACCCCCCCAAGAAGCGGGGTCCACGTGAAGCAGAAGAAAAAGCCCCTCTGCTTTGCTGACATGTCTTTGAGGCGCTAGTGGAACACTTGCACGCCGTGTTCTACGCTAGTCTCATAGAGAACGAGTTGACACGGCATGTCGTCACTAAACCAACGTAAGTCTACGGTGGCCGTCTTCTCGCCGCTCAAGGTACTCTCCCTCAAGCGTCCAGGTTCACCATTCCTGTAACAATGACACAGACGAGAGAAGTAAGCAAAGCAGAGGGGCCTGCCAGGACCACTGCCTGCCGAGGTCGCGGGTTGTTCGAAAGAAATACTGCGGCCCAAGAACACAAAGGGCAAAAGGCAATTAAGGGTTTAAGTCAGTAAAATTCTGACTTTACCCCCGGCTCCGTCCAAAGGAGGGGAAGTTATTTAATAATTTCCCATCCGAAAAAAATCCTTTAAAAAAAGCAATAATGGCTTATTTTTATTCATATTTTTATCAAGTGCTTAAGTTCTTAGAAACATTAAACGTTTGACATTTTCTATTGAACCCCACAAAGGTTGTCTGTAAGGGAATTACTGCGACCTCTGAGTATAAAAATAATCTCACTTTAAAAACAATTTGTATCTGTCATATATCCAGTAGGGCTTCGATAGATAGAAATTATGATCGATATATGAAGAATGATAGATTGATATTTCGTCGCTTTAATGCATAAATAGAATGATCGAAATCTCACTTTGACAATGCATTCAGACGTAGATGGATTTGGATTGAGCAACGCATTAAAGAATTGATCATAAATAAATAAACAAAAGTAACAGTATTTATAATGTACAGATAGCGAAAGAGATAATTTACCTGATTTGTCAGGTTTTTCATTTTAATGGCACCTCGCAGGTCAACCCGTGAGGTTGTTGACTGCTTAACCGGACTATTCTGTGGGTGTCTTGAAAGTAAACCCCCCAGCCAGGACAAAAAAATATAATTATATTTAAAATTTAGAGGTGTCAAGGGACACCCTTTTAGAAATCGTATAAGAGAACAAGTTTTATAAATACAACGAAAAAGAGTTGTAGAAACGGTCATCTCTCAGTTTTTCTAAGAAAACGTGAAAAAAATAAATATTTATGTGTAAATGGCATCATAAAGCTCTTAAAACTGTTAAAATATTGTAGAAAGAAAATATTTATTATTGCTCATAGAATTATTTTTAGAGCGTGTTGAACACAAATTACGCTCTCCTGTAAACCTCGGTTTTTTGTCTTAACCTTATGTACGTAAGGACCGTCGAGATAAGTTTTGAGTGTAAGCCGAGGCAAAAAAAAAATGATGAGTAAAACAAAACTTATGCAGATTTGATATCTGTAACACAATAATCAAGCGTGGCAAACAATTATTGTACACTCCACACTCAAATAATGGTTTCAGCTGATGTTTCTTCAAACTGGTTCTCGGCTATAAATTTTCGTGATAGTCATTTGAATCTAAGGCCTTGTAGTTGCCAGCTAAAATTAATGGACCTATCCCCTGTCAAGGTTTGGGTGGGCGAACATCCTTTGCACATCAACAGCGCTTTGTGCTTTTAAGGCAATGTGCACATCTTAATATTGATCTATTCCCGTGTTTATAAACGCTTCAATTCCATTTTTGAAGTTATACTTCTTTTGGGGCGATGGAGAAAATTGATGAGAGTGTTTTTTTACTACAGCGACTGTGTGAAGTTAGTTCTAGGTGGTATCCAGTGTGACCATTTATGTGGCAGGAACCTGCATTTTGGCAGGTTTAACCCTTTATTTTACTCTCTGGCACTTTTGTTGACAAAATGACAAAAGCGATGTATAAAGAAAGTGATCAAGAAAAATTTGATGTTAATACGAATGTATAATTAAATTCAGTTCACTTTTAGACTTTAAGATCAATTTATTTTAAATAAAACTCCAAAAAATAATGTGTCTATTTTTTAACACACAAACCTATTCATTTATTTTGTGGTTCCGTACAGAACAGAACAGTACGAAAAAATGGAATCCCTTTTAATTTAATTGAATTTGACGACACGGTTGGCGCAGTGGCTGTGCGACCGACTGCTGCGCTGCATGTTACGGGTTTGATTGATCCCCGCACGGAACAAATATTTGTATGGCCTACAGATAGTTGTTTCGGATCTGGCTGTTTCTGTATGTGAGTTTAAATGTTTGTAAATGCGCCCACGACACATGAGAAATTGTTGTGTGGCAAAGTGTTTATTAAAAAAAAATGGCAAAATGTGACTGTATCGTAGTCAAACGAATGGCTTTTTTTTTCTTTTTAACGATTTTTTTTGGGATGCGAATTCATCAAATAATAAATAAATATTACAAATACGAAAAATAAATATTTTTACTTTCTTTGATTTTAATAAAACAGCGTAACTAATATCATACATTCTTCCATCTCAGCGTCTGCTTAGCCATTTTCCCAACGATGTTAAGGTTAGCTTCCAGTCTTACCAGATTAAGCTGATTACCAGTATTTTACATGGAACGACTGCCTACCTATCTGACCTCCACAACCCATTAACAACTGGGTAATATGGTACATTCTTGCTTTTAATTGAACTAAAAAAGTCAGAAAACAAGATGGCGGTCACTTCATATAAAACTCTGTCGCACTCAAATTGAGTAAAGGCTTAATGAGTTGAGAAGAGAAAATCTAAAAGTTTTATTTTCAATCAAAGTTTACGAAAATAGAAAAGTTTTTTTTTTCATGTTAAATGGACTAGCAAAGAGGGCGATGGCTTATATTTATGAAAATAATATTAAATAATGGAGCCATGAAACATTGATATTGTTAATATTCAAATAATCGACAAAGTTTTATTACAATAGGATGCTTGAAATTAAATTATTATGATAAATGATTTTCGTACCCGACTATAACTCCTAAGAGTAGTCGGATCAAGAAACAGCCAAAACAAACTCAGATGTCATAGTCTCTTTTGGTACAGTATACGTACAGGCAAAAATCTTCCTTAACTTACATGAGGACTAGGCAGATTATTGTTTGAGATATTTTTAAAAAAAAAGTAGCACACAGATTTGTTCACACAGAAATGGATCTGTCCAGTCAGTGCAAGAATGCGTCAGTTATCGTGTTGCTCGGCTCAAATCCTTGTTTTAAGACTGTTTTAAATTAGATTCATTACAATTATTTATAACTAGCATTCGCCCGCGGCTTCGCCCGCGTTAAATTTTGGGTAACACAGTTCCCCATGCGCGATTTGTAATAGCAACGCTAAGGTTTCCCTTTTCTTCCTTCTTTCTCCCTCACATCCCACTTTTTTTAAATAAAAATTAGCCTATGTCCGTCTCCTGGTTCCCAACCATCTCTATATCAAAATTCACAATCGGTTTAGCCATTAAAGCGTGAAGAGGTAACAAACAAACAAACTCACTTTCGCTTTTATAATATTAGTAAGGATAAATGTCTTGTTTGTTATGAGGTTGCTAACGCGACTGCTGCTTGAGGTTCTATATTCGATTCTTGGGGCGAAAGCAAATCAGAGGGGACAGGGCCACTGCCTGCCGGGGTTATGGGTTGTTCGTAACAGATACCGCGGCCCCGGAACATAAACGCCAAATAAAGTAGTATTGACGGGTTTTAGTTAGTACAAGTCTGAGTCAAATTTTCGTTCATTTATTGGTTTTTATACATATTATTACATTTTTAAATTATTATTAAGTGCGGGCTGAGGCAGAAATTTCTCAGTTGCAGCCAGGGAGTTTGGCTTTATGTAAGTACTAGCTAACGCCGCTGCTTCGGCCGCGTAATATCGTAAAAAAAGTATCCTATGTGTTATTCTAGACCATAATCTACTTCTGTGCCAAATTTTATCAAGATCCGTGTAACCGTTTTGACGTGAAAGAGTAACAAACATCCATACATCCATCTATCCTCAGAAACGTTCGCATTTACCTGTAATATTATTAGTAGGATAATAACACGAAAATACATACAGTTTGGAGATAGTGATGACGTGCCTGTTGGTCTAGTGGTTAGTGGCCCTGACTGCTGAGCCGGAGGTCGTGGGTTCGATTCCCACCCAGGACAAACTTTGTGTGATGAGCATGATTGTTTGTTCTGTGTCTGGGTGTGATTTATATACAATATGTATGTATTTATAAATTATATAAGTATGTATATCAGTTGTCTAGTTACCATAACACAAGCTCTGCTTAGCTTGGGATCAGATAGCCGTTTGTGAGTTGTCCCAAGATATTTATTTATTTATTATTTATTTATAGTCTTACTATGTAAAAGGAGTGGGCCGTGGCCGTGGGCGTGGACCACGTAGTCCCACGTTTATGTACTTTATAATACTGTGGTTTAATCAGTCAATACTCGAAGGGTGTGTGTAGGCACTAGCCGCGAGGTTGCGGGTTCGAATCCGACCTCGATCAACATTGCGGCTTCACCTCCAAATAGAGATAGTGTAGCGTTTAATTTATATCAACAATTTTGGTTTTCTGCTAATTGTTTAATTACCGTTAAATTTTGATTGCTTATTTCGTTGTGCATTAAAGTCGAGCGTAAAGTATTGCTTTCGTATTAATAGAAGTCTCTAATTGACATAATGAATGAAATTTTTTCAGCTTTTTATGTCATACTAGCTTTTGCCCTCGGCTTTGCTCGCGTTAAATTCAGGCTAACACGGTTCAATTTTCCTGATTTGCAGGTACCTGCTACCTGTAGTTTTTGTCCTATGGCCTGATTTATTGTAATAGCAAAGATAAGTTTTCCCTTTTCTTCCCTTTTTTTCCCTCATTTCTCAAAAAATTAGTCTCCAAGGTTCCAACTGTCTTTGTATCAAATTCATGAAAATTGGTTTAGCCAATTGGGCGTGAAGAGGGTACAAACAAACAAACTCACTTTCGCTTTTAAAATATTAGTAAGGATATTTTTATATAACTAAATAATACCGCTGTTTGGGTCGATTTTAAAGTTAAGCCATACTTACTTACGTTGGTTCGTGGATGGGTGACCAGGCAATGGCCCGAAACTCAGACAACCATGTCCTTGGCAGTCGGGTAAAATTTACTCGTTACGGTACTTACGTCATTAGATTTTGGCAAAAACTCAAAAACTTACATGTATACCTTTTTTTTTCAACCTACTATACACGCATACTCTCATGTTTTTGCAGACACTACATAACGTTACCCAATTACTTTTCTTATATACTCCATACCCTTTAAACCTATATTTTTCACAAAAAACATAACTCAAGCGACATTACCTTATCTAATCAACTTTCTGGGTCAACATTTTGACCCAGCACCTGAGCGTACAAAATCTCGAATCATAAACTGTCAGAGATCCCAAAAATGCAATCTATAAAATAAGTGAGGTCATAGATCAAGATGGGTGTCGCATACTGTATGCGGAACCCCAATATATCTTTAATAAGGGTTCTTCAGTGTCCTTCCTCATATATCTTTTATGGTGACCTCTCATATATGTTCGGCAGGGTTCTCCTGTTTTTTCGAGTTATTTGGGTGGCGGTAACCTTTGGTGCTTCATCATAAGACGAAACATTATGGACATTCCAAAGAGGTGATTGAAATAGCACAACATCATTTTTGTATGTTCTTATAGGGTTAAGCAGACTTGTTAGGGTTAAAAATTTATATTGGATGAATTAGGTACTTCTTAAACTTTAACGTGCCAGTAACCAAGTATTACCGTTGAGCCCCGCTGGCACGAATTGGTGCCACCAAACCCCGACCGATTTAAAACTGTATTAGTAGTAAAGATAAGTCTTAAAATCAAATTACGCTTACGATAAGAGCCCGCCCGGCGATCCTTACGATGATGTTTAAAAACAATGTTTTTCTGACAGCTCATTAAAGGTCTTTCACGTATGGAACTTGTGTAGTATGCAAGTACAGTAGAACAAAATATACACACAGCCATGCCATACTTAATTGCGACAGTTTTTTTCCTGTGAGAACCAAGATGTAAAAAGCATTTATAGTAATATTGAACAAATTTTACCTCCAGGTTATTTAGACTTAGAGGGCAGAATTTTAGAGTTTCATACCGGCTCGCGGCTGTGTGAACTCAGCAATACATACGCAGGCGGGGAATTCCACTCCTTGGCTGAGAGCATAATAAAAAAAACTTTTATTTACAGACTACATTGAAGTAATAATCCTTTTTATTTCAACAACTCGATATCTTAACGCGTGGGTCTTGACCGACAAAAATACAGACAAGGGATCCGTAGTTTCCGGGATATTTCCTTATGAAATAGGGAACCCCAAAGAAGATGCTTAAAAAGAAAACTCAAAAGCTCTTTTATCAAGCAGAAAAATCACAAAGCTCTATTATGCTTGTTTCCTTTCGCGTCCAAACAAGCAAGATAACAAAACAAGTTTCATTCATTCTATGTAGTTGTTTAACCAACACGTCCACTTACCTTGATATAACTACATGAAATTCTAGGAATGTCTGAAAAAGACCAAACTGGCTTGTATCCCGGGGCACTTGCAAATTTAATTCACTTTAACTTCCTTGGTGACTGCATTTTGGAGGAGCTAGTGGCTAAATAATAGCAGCCGCTCGGGTCGATGTTAAGGTTAAGCCACGCTTGCCTAGGTTGGTCTGTGTATAGGTGACCACCCGTTACATAACGAGTTTCCTCCGTGCCTTGGAAAGCAAGTTAAGCCGTTGGTCCGGCGGTCATTTGTAGATCTCTGACAATCGTTACAGGTAGACAGTGTACCGAAAGTCTGACAACCAGTCCTACCAAGGGGTATTGTATTACCCAGTATTAACTGGGTTATAGAGGTCAGATAGGCAGTCGCTCCATGTAAAATACTGATAATCAGCAGCATCCGGTTTGACTGGAAGCCGACCCCAACATAGTTGAGAAAAGGCTAGGCAGATGATGGTGGCTGTATTTAACTGAAGCAGAGTGCCACAGGAATCTCGAGTGTAATAACTAACTATAAGGTATACTATAGATTAATGCATAGTAATACACTGGTATTTTAACGCTGTTTACGCCCTCTGATGGTGCGAACTTTGTAACGACTAACGCAGCCCTTATTGGATCACTTTTTTTTCCGTCTGTCTGTCTGTCAAGACCCGTCATCTCGAGTAAAGATATCGAGTTGAAATTAAATCTATATACTAAAATCCGTAGTTCCTTGGAGTTATGGAAAAATTATATGCCAAGTCTACACAGTCAACGGAAAACGGGCCTGTTGGTCTAGTAGTTAGTGGCCCTGACTGCTGAGCCGGAGGTCGTGGGTTCGATTCCCACCCAGGACAAACTTTGTGTGATGAGCATGATTGTTTGTTCTGTGTCTGGGTGTGATTTATCTATAATATGTATGTATTTATAAATGATATAAGTATGTATATCAGTTGTCTGGTTACCATAACACAAGCTCTGCTTAGTTTGGGATCAGATAGCCGTGTGTGAGTTGTCCCAAGATATTTATTATTTTATAGTCAAAAGATATGGCCGTTTATGACGCAAGTTTGTACGGAGCCCTCGGTGTGAGAGTCCAACTCGCTCTTGGCCGGTTTTTTTTTGTTTTGAGTACTTAACGTCGGGTTTCAAGTTAAAAGCCAGAAGCTCTAGTAGGGGGTTTGGTATAAAAGTAAATGTTAATAAGTCCCCATAGGAAATAAATACCATATAGTTTTTTTTTGTTAATAGGTTAATTGAAGGAAAAACCGCGCAGAAAAATATAAAAAATAAGAAGTCGATTAAAATACAATTATCCTGTAACAACAACAATTATTAACAATTATCCTTTAGCTACTTAATAATTTCTGCACGTGTAGGCTGGCCCGTTGGACTGAATGATTTATTTATGCTTTGCTACATTTTTATTTTAAATAATTGGTGTTTGCTAGCTGACATGTGACAATCAATCAATAGATTTTTAAATTACCCCTTGTGAAAAATGTAATTGTATAAAATGTGGTTCTTCTAAAGTGACAGACAGATATGTTGCTGGGGAGTTTGTTCTGCCACTTCTTCTTCCCAGCTAAAACACTAGCAAGTGGCGAAGAGCTTTTTAGTGGACAGTAGGCCTACTATGACATCTTAAAGCAGAACACGTCATGGTAGGGTAGCTGTTTCTTGTAATGTGACGTACAAAAGTCCTGATTATCAGACTAATTTAAATAAATGACTATTGATTTTGTTTTTGACAATTGACGTATTCACGCTTAACCGTGTTCGGGTCTCTTTTCGTAGAGAGTCGTATAAATTTCTTTAAAATTATTGCAAATATTTCTTGTAAAATAGTTGGTAAAAAAATATTTCAAACTTTGCTAGCCATTAGCTCTGCAATGGGTGGTCACCCATCCAATGACCACCTTATTCATGCGCAACTTAACACAGCCAAACTCTAAAAAATATGAAGACAACTCAATAGCATAGGTGGAACTTATTCAATAAAATTCTGACAAGTTAATTAAGTCTTTTTTTTCGGGTGGGAAATCATCAAATAACTTCCTCCGCTCTGACCGGAGCGGGGGGGCGTGTCTGACTTTTACTGACTAAAACCCACCCATGTACCTTCTGTTGCCCTGTACTTTCCGGTGCCGCGGTATCTCTTTCGAATAACCCGTAAGAGTTAATTAAGTCTGACGAGACAATTCTGAAGTTATTCGATGATTTCCTTATATATATATATTTTTAAATAAAGGTCAAGATCAAGCTTTGTTTATTCTACCTACCACAGCTGAGCATCTCAACAACAACTAAATAATACATCAAAGTGCCATAAATAATGGATGTCGGTAACTTGAATTTTGGTCTCAGCAACGGTTTTAAGTTCCGAAACTGAATTACATAGGTTTCAGTATTTATCAAAGCTGAAATACAGTTGAAACTGTGTCCAACGTAGCTTTTGCGTTCAGTGACAAACTGAGTTAGTGTTGTTCAAGTTTGGTTTAGGTGTTATATCCGATGTCGCTTCTTGAGTTTTGATTAAGATTTCTTGGTATTTGTAGAGTAATACTTATGTTATAATTACATGTACTCATATACATATACTCTATGTTTTTTTTCAATGAAGTTTCCTTGTTTTTTATCCTGCGTGTTCATAAAGTATTAAATTAATAAAATCCTTATATCCTTACTAATATTATAAAAGCGAAAGTAAGTTTGTTTGTTTGTTACCTCTTCACGCCTTAATGGCTAAACCGATTTTGATGAATTTTGGTACAGAGATAGTTGGGACCCTGGAGACGGACAAATGCTATTTTTTTTTAAAGTTCGAGATATGAGGGAGAAAGAGGGAAGAAAATGGAAAAGTTAGCATTGCTATTACAATAAATAAGGCGTAAGGACAAAATCTATAGGTAACAGGTACCTGTAAATCACAAAAGGGGAACTGTGTTACCACGAATTTAACGAAAGCGAAGCCGCGGGCAAAAGCTAGTAAATAGTATAAAAAAACTTCGCATCTGCTGTCTATTCACTTAGATCCTTTAAACTACGCAGCGCATTTTATTTATGTATTTAGTTATTACAGCATGGAGGACATAAAGTTTAAAAATAAACTATAGCAACCTCAAGAAGTACGTCGCGACCAATAAGAGCGTCCGGCGGTCGCGTTCCGCGACGATACCAATAGGAGGTATTTGCGCGCTCCTTTCCCGCGTTCAAGAAGCGTTGCATGCGCCGGGCGTCTGCTTTTTTTTTTGCTTACGCGCCTACTACTCGCACGCGATTTATAAAATCCGAACTTTATGTTTCTTTGTGTGAATGTGTAGTGTGTGAAAAAGGGGATTAAACTATTGTTTCCATTGTTTAACATAACTCAAGACTATTATTTTCCCGTTCCCCCTGAAACCTCTTCTCATAAAACTTAATTTAAAAAATCAAAAACCATAGACAACAGCTGCTGCTAGTCAAACACAGCACTGCTATTCTGTAAACAGTGATTCAATTCAGAAATCACCTCGCAAGCCATCTCGAAAGTCATACACACTTCACTTGTCACATCACCTGTCAAAGTTTTCGTATTCGGAAAACAAGATCAAAGCCAAGTGAAGTGAAGTGAGGTCCGAAAACTCAAGTGAGATTTCTCTATGGTAATATAGAGTGACGCTAAATTGTGTCTTGCTAAAATTTATATCGACACACTAAATTACCAGAATTTGCGCTCTACACTAATAGTTTATAGTTTATTCTGGCCTTAAATGCAATGTAAATGTATTATTTTGCACATTTTAAAATTTACAAGTCTTATTTGAGATCGACAATAAAATAACTAGGCTGAATGGGCTGTCGCCCTTGCTTCGTGGTCCGATGAGATGCCTCTGTATTAAAAAAAAACTCTCATCACGTAATGTCATTAATGTCAATCGTCTTAAGTGTTTTTTGTTTACAAAGTATTAATTTTATTTCCTCGAGTTTTCTCAGTGAAGTGTTTAACAAAATGAAGTAAGTACGATTTCTTAGGTAATTAGTAACAGCCGGTATCGGTATATTCATATTTAATTATTAATTCCCTATTTCAGTGCCGACTGCGCCGAGCGTAATTCCCAGAGTTTTTAGAAAGGAAGCTTAGCTTGGTAATGGGATTTTCTAAAAATCAAAGCGCCAAACAGGCTGCTAATAAGGACTGGGATCAAATAACTGTAAAACTAAACAGTATGGGTGGAAAAACGGTGAAGACTGCAAAAAAATGATTTAAGGTTAGTTGATAATTTCAGTTATCTTATTTACATAATATACTTCATATATTTCATTGTGTGTTGTGCTATTTGCGTCTTTGCTTATCATGCAGTGTAAAATAATTATTATTTTTGTATTTCTCATTACAGTATTGGTATGACAAAACAAGTGCAGTGAAAAAGAATGCTGCTGCACGCGCTGCTTTTGGAAATACTACAGGTTTAGGAATGGTTGAAGGTGGCACATCAAAGCTATCAAATATAGAAGAGCGCATAGAAATATTATTGGTGGTGAAGGTTTTGCTACAGGCGACACACATTTACAAATACAACCATTTAATGTATGTTATTTATAAAGGTAGTTAATAAGCCCATTCTGTAACTAACTCACACTTATTTTTTGGAATCTACGGACCCAGTCTTTCTTTTAAGTTAATTATTAATAAAAAAAAATCTTATCAGGTATGTTCAGGTATTTGGCAGTTGCACAAATACACTAGTGAGTCATTTGTATATACTTAAGTATTATAAAAATATCAAGTCTTCAAGCTTACTTCACCATGCTGCTTCTGGCTAGGCAGAGGCCAGTGTTTTCAAGCGGGATGCAGCCCATTGACTTTGCTTAATTATTGTCATCTTCTAACAACAGCTGAGATCAATGACGTACATAATGTGTTTACATTATATATACATACACTGCCATGCACAGGGAGCTTCAGAAGGGGCTTAAACGGACAAATACAACAACCTCAATGATTTATATTGGTTTAATACTATCTAAGTTTTGACATTAAAAATTGTTTGTTTCAGGATATTGATGAATATTTAATTGAGGTGCCAGGCTGCTTATGATGAGGAAATGATCCACCTTATGAAGCATCCAAATGTATTATATTTATATCTGCATCTGTTATCTGAAATTAGAGTAAATAAATACTTTTTACTTTCACTTTGTTTAAAGTAAAATAATAAATTTGGTTTATTGTCGTGCTGGTATCTTTATATAACATAAATTATAAGTTTTTTAAATGTACAGTAATTTGATGATTACACTGATTGATATCCAAATAAACAGATAAAAAATTAAGCATGTGTTTCTTTGACTGAACTTACCAATAGAACATTTCTTGCATAATATCCTTTGCAACAGTAATATCTTTCTTCATTCTCCTTAGGTGTTATCATAGTAACCAATGTGCTATCTATACATTCTATAACACTGGGTATGTTAGTTTTCTTATGAAACCTAAAAAAAAACATTTTAAATAAGTACTAGTACATCTAAATAATGGCTTTATTTTTTTTTTAATTTTACTGGTAAAGGAGATCAGTAACTAAAAATACATGTAAACCAAATGATACTGGGTCAGCACAATAAGCCATACATACTGATCAAAGGTGCTCTAAAAGTGATGATTTGTACCTAGGCTGCCTATAATCTAAAATCATATTATTATAAAGAAGAATCTAATAGAACATTAAACATACTTACTATTCCTTTAATGTTTATCTTTCAGCTGCATTTTATGGATACCTTATGTATATTTTTTGCTATTATAGGTTGGTTTAATACATAAACTATTTGATATATGCTGCATGATATTGAAGCTTGCAAGAGAAAAGTATTTTCATTTTTAATTAATATTTTTTGATAGCTTCCATTAGCCAGAAACGACAGAGTTGAGAGTAGCTGAAAAAAAAAACATTTTTTAAACACATTAAGTATTTGTATGTCCTTCAAGAAATTAAAATGGTGCAGTGATAGGTAGGTCTGTAGCATAATAGGAAAATGAGTCAAACAGGTTTTAAGTAACTTAAAAGTAATTAATAAATCATTTATATACCTTAATTGTATTGGTCAGACTTCTTCCCTTTTTTGCAATCACCGGTATTAGAGGTTATGTTATGTAATGTAAGTCTGTACACATGCACATAGTCTTGACCATTCACATATTCTGGGCTTGGCGGCGGCTTGCAGCAACGTCTAAGCTATCAGATTCTTTCAGCAAACTCAGTATCAAAAAAGAACGAGACATCTACAAAAGTTAGAAATAGATGAAAATACTGAGGTTATGAAGTTTTTTATGGTCGCTATATTAGTTTATAGTTCATACTAGCCGTTTAAATTTCTCTGCAAGACAATCAATAATGTATGTATATGTAAATTCCTTTCTTTTGGAGCTTATTAGATTGATTAATTTAATCAACAAACTTGTTTTCACTCAAGAAATAGTAACTTTTCATTTGACAGATGAATTCGTGTTTGACATGCGAGATGACTTTCGAGATAGCAGGTAAAATGTGTGGAAGAATACGAAATCCTATTGACAAACGTCAAAATCTCACCCGTTGTAATTCCTCCCGCTTACGATCTCACTCGGGTGGCGCTAGTGTCGAATTCATTCAATTTCAGAATACGAAACGTTGATTTCTCATGAGTTCACAGCGGATTCAGACGTGAGATCGCAATTGAACGTTTCAGAATAGCATAGCTGGTCCTCACATGTAGTACCAGAATAAAAAATCAAAATGAAATGTGATTGTAAACTGCACTTTATACACCCACACACTTTAATGTAACTTTCTGTTATAGATAGTTATTCAAGATGGAAATAAGGTGTATTAGAATCTACAATGCACCCGTGCGAAGCCGGGCAGGTCGCTAGTTATTCTATAAATGTCGTTGTAAACAATTTTAAATTAAAAATAAATTGTAAACACTAGCTGGCGCTTGCGGTTTCGCCAGCGTGTTATCGAAAAAAAAGTATCCTATGTGTTATTCCAGACTATAGTCTATCTCTGTGCCAAATTTCATCAAGACCCGCAAAGCCGTTTTGACGTGAATGAGTAACAAACATCCTACATCCATCCATCTTAACTAACCATTCGGATTTATGGATATATTAGTAGGATAGTAGAATGAATATTATACACAGTATCATAGTGTGATGTTATTTAGTCTATTAATTTCGTGAAAGCATGCCCATGCAGAGTTTCGAGAAAATCCGACCAAGGCATCATGTTCTCGTATTCAAACTTTGCCACCCCCTAATGAGATGAATTTTGCAAAATCCCAACTACAGTGAGCACTTAAGTCCTAAAAGGAATCCCAGTGCAAAATTTGATACTTCTAAAACTAGTAGTTTCTGAGATTTTGTGAAGACTGAGTCAGTGATTTTCTTGTTTATATATAAACTAGCTTTCGCCCGCGGCTTTACTCGCGTTAAATTCGGTATAACACACCAAGCAGACCTGCAGTTTTTGCTCTTGCGCCTGATTGATTTGTAATAGCAACGCTAGGTTTTCCCTTTTCTTCCCTCTTTCTCCCTCACATCCCACTTTAAAAAAAATAGCCTATGTCCGTCTCCTGGTTCCCAACTATCTCTGTACCAAAATTCATCAAAATCGGTGTAGCCATTAAAGCGTGAAGAGGTAACAAACAAACAAACTCACTTTCGCTTTTATAATATTAAAGTAAGGAAGTAAGGACGGTCTAGCTGGCGCTTGAGGATTCGCCCGCGTGATTATCGACAAAAAATATTTTAAGTGTTGTTCCAGACTATAATATAACTTTGTGCTGAATTCCATTAGAATCCGTTCAGCCGTTTTGTCGTGAAAGAGTTACAAACATCAATAAATCCTCACATACATTCGAATTTATATTAATTAAAGGATAATATAAAACATATATCATATTAGTAAGATTTATAATATAAGTAGGATAGTAGGAAGTAGGTTGAAACACAAGTAGATTATGTTTATACAATCCTAAACGTAATATTTACCATACATTCACACCTTATTATTACACACACTCACGCACACACACTCACTCACATACACTCACGCAAACACACACACTTATAATCATACTTGCATACGTCACACAAGTGCGCCACTTCTACTTTTAGTATTTTAATTTTGTTTTTATTTTATTTTACCTTCATATTTTATTTAATTTTTTCTTTTGCATATTTTTCTGTAAAATTGCTTTGTTTTTCAATTGCATACACTGCCTGATGTGAAGTCGGAAGACCGGAGTTCACCTAACACAAGCATCTCCTTGCTTAAAAGGTGTTCTCCTGAACATGTATGTTAATGGACTATTTAATTGAAATAAACCTTTTTATTTTATTATTATTTATTATTATGTGGGACTGTCTCATTGTTCCATTGAAATCCTGAATAACTAATTTTCAGGTCAAGCAAAGTACTATTGGATTTTCTCATCAGAGATTTAATTTGTACTTGATTGCAATAGTCTTCCTTATCAAATGTAACTCAAACATAGCTTGTAAGGTGTGTGTGTGTGTTCTATTAGGTATACCTCTACCTTACCCTTCGTATAACAGGCGTGATGGTTATGTTACATTATGAAATATAGGTGAATCTGTCTAGTTTTTTATCAACTTTGTTAGATTAGGTCAGGTTCTTGTTTAACTAGATACCCAGCATTTTACAAGTAGTAACTGCTTATGTGTCATCTACTTCTACTCTTGGTAGGACTAGATGACAGTCATTTGGGTTTCTGAATGCCAGTCACGATCAGTCCAAGATATAAAATAAATAAATAAATATCTTGGGACAACTCACACACGGCTATCTGATCCCAAGCTAAGCAGAGCTTGTTTTATGGTAACCAGACAACTGATATACATACGTATATAATTTATAAATACATACATGTTATAGATAAATCACACCCAGACACAGAACAAACAATCCTGCTCATCACACAACGTTTGTCCTGGGTGGGAATCGAACCCACGACCTCCGGCTCAGCAGTCAGGGCCACTAACCACTAGACCAACAGGCCCGTCATATAGATATGACAGGCGACAGCAAATTGCTAATTACTGACTTAATTCATGTTCAACTAGTGATCAGTTAAGCCCGTGACAGTAGATATCAATTATCTACATTATTGGCAATTTCCTGTTCAAAAATCGGCGTCCAATAATATTGATGTAATTGTATATTTTGAGAATAATTCAACAAAAAAGTTTGTTTTAACTAATTGAAACAATACACAAGGAAAACAGTCTACAATATTATATAATACTAGTTTTTGCCCGCGTTTGATTCTGGGTAATACACTTCCCCTTTCCTGATTTACAGGTATCTGCTACCTTTAGTTTTTGCCCTAGCGCCTTAGTTATTGTAATAGCAATGCTAAGTTTTCCTGTTTCTTCCCTCTTTCTCCAACATTTATTCTATGTCCGTCCCCAGGGTCCCAACTATCGCTGTACCAAAATTCTTCAAAATCGGTTTAACCATGTAGGCGTGAAGACGTAACAATAATACGGTTGACGCAGTGAAACCGGGGGCAAAAGCTAGTACTACATAAACAAGTACAAACACAATATTCAATCAGACTTCATTTGATCAATGAATGTTCATTTGCTTTCTACTATAACTCAATAGAAGATTCAAGTTACTTCAACTTACTCGTCTTCATATTCAATTGAAAATTCTCAGTAGCATTGAAGTTCTTGGTTACTTAGGCAAAGCTTATGAGGAACTTGACTTGAGTTAAGTTAGACTATAATTACGTACTTACGTTTGATCAGAACTTTGAACGTTTTCAATTGGATGTACGTTTAGGTATGCAATTGTGAATTTTCTGTAATGGATGTTTAAGGTAGTTTTTTCAATGGATAGCGTTTTTTGAGTTCGCTTGTATTTATATAAATTTATCAGTAATGCACGGCTTTTCAAATCAAATCACATCAATCATCAAACAATTTTTTTTTTAATGTTACCCCACACTAGGAATTTCTCCTGTATCGTGGGTGCGCTTACAAACATTTAAACTTACATACACAAACAGCAAGACCCGAAACAACGATTTGTAGGCCATACATTTGTATGGCTTAGAAATCGTTGTTTCGGGTCCAAATAATTATTTGTTCTGTGCGAGAATCGAACCCGCGACACGCAGCGCAGCAGTCAATTGCCCAGCCACTGCGCCAACCGTGCCATCATTAAATATTATTTCTACTCGTAATTTAACCAAATTAATAATCTATTTCTTAAATAAGTAAAATGAGCTCATTAATAATAACATTATATATTATATTATATATTATATATTATATTAATATTCTTCAACTGAATGAAACGAAATTTAAATCTTGTATTAAACGCACACTATGTAGGCAAGCATATTATAAGTTGGGGGATTATATTGATGATAAAAATGCTTGGCTTAATGCTAGTCCTGCTCCACAAGCATAGGGATAAACTCATTGGTTAGTATCCGAAGCTATAGTGGAAGCTGCAGAAGATTGTAAGACTATCTTTGCAATGTATAGAATCAATTCTCTAGTATTGTATAATTATTAAGCCCATATGTGAGTGCTATGTATTATCATTGACTTGACGAAGCCCTGGTGGTTGATAGTGTCATGCTCACTTAAATGTCTCACTGATGGTGGCGGGTGTGTCGGGTCATTTAGCTCCCTTCAAAATGGTCGAGCTGAATGGGGCTGATCCATACGTCATGTTCGTGAACGGGCGCTGTCAGTTGGGACTGGTCATTTTTTAGCTACCACGGTTCATTTTTAAACTTATTTAGATTTAAAATTAAATTTTGCTTTTTATTTACTCTGGACGCTCTTACTGTGCACGCCTTTTTACATCGTTCTCACATATTTGTATAATCTCAACATGAATGATGTAAACACGATTTTGTAAAGATATTATAATTTAAAAGAGTGTCCATGGAGTTTCTTGCCCATTCTTCTCCATAGAGATCAACGCTTTGGAATGGGCAACTACAGTACTTTCACAAGTTATTATGCCTTGTGACCGGGACTGTAGATTCATTTTGTTTCTTGACTTTCAAAAGTGCCTGTAATGGTCTAATTGAAATAAATGATTTGATTTGATTTGATTTGATTTGATTTAACTATGACAATCATCAAATAACTTTCCTCGCTCTGGATGGAGCGGGGGGGAGTGTCAGAGTTGTACTGACTAAAACCCCCGCATGTTCCTTCTTTTGCCTTTATGTTCCGGGCAAACAACCCGCCACCCATGCAGAATAATTATGAAGCTTAGTTTCTACATTCTAGAACGCATAGAATTCTCTTTGAATGAACAGTACACACTTCAACGAACACAACATATATACTTCATCATCTCAACAAAAGTTTTCAATGCAATGAATGTCTTTGTAGTGTTGTGCTTGACAAATGTTGCACAAGTCCCGCAGTGCCATAGTGCCATAGTGCCGTAGTTCTGTCTTATTAAAGTCTATTCTCAGAACTTTATGATTTAGCTGTCACTGGTTGCGAAGCGATTGTGCCGAGCGATTGCGCAATTCTCAGGTGATTCTCATCTTTGTTTGTAAATAAATTTGTTTTTGGATCTGTTTTACGTAGTTTTCAATCAGTAAGGCTTTAAAAGGTGTTTATTATGTACAGAAGTTAAAGTTACATATTAGATGGCTTGACTGAGGAGCTCGTGGCTAAATAATAGTAGCCGCTCAGGTCGATCTTTAGGTTAAGCCGCGCTTGCCTAGGTTGGTATGTGGATGGGTGACCACCCGTTATATACCGAGTTTCCTCCGTACCTCAGAAAGCACGTTAAGCCAGTGGTCCCGGTTGTCATTTGTAGATCTTTGACAGTCGTTACAGATAGTCAGTGTCCCGAAAGTCTGACAACCAGTCTTACCAAGGGGTATAGTATTACCCAGTATTAACTGGGTTGTGGAGGTCAGATAGGCAGTCGCTCCATGTAAATACTGATATTCAGCTGCATCCGGTTAGACCTGAAGCCGACCCCAACATAGTTGGGAAAAGGCTAGGCAGATGATGATTAGTAGGCTTGACTTACCAGTCAAGCCTACTAATCATGTGATCACTTATTTGGGGCTAGTGTGGTATAGCGTATGTAAGATGTATCTTTTCCTATTCTTTCTTTTGGCCTAGAGCATCAATAAGCAGAGATATCGAAAGAATTCAGTTTGAATTGAGTTGCAACGCGCGGCGATGATAGGTGGACTAAAGATGACCTAGTGGCGTCTTAGGATTGGCAAGAGAAGTGTTGGACGTTCAGCCTCCAATTGGACAGACGACATTGCTGTTGGAATTACCTTGGATGGGGCTAGTAAAAACAACGTGCAGCTTGTTTTTAGGGATGGAAAATCATCAAATAATCAAAATCCAATCAATAATAAAATTCTTCTTCTCTCTCCCTCCTCCGGCGGAGCTGAGGAAAAGGGGAGGATGTCAGTATATCACTGGTTAAAACACATTCATGCTCCTTGTTTTACACTTTGTGGTATCTATTTCGAACAACCCGCAACGTTCAGTAGGCTGTGGCCATGGCAGGCCCTTCTACTAGAACGTCGAGTAAGATCTAGAAAAGGTGAACATTTACGAAACTGGCATTCGTCTCCAAATAAAATAATTGTTAGTTTTTCTATATATAATTATAATATTTAACTTTCTTAACTTTATTTTGTTTGTTTCTATGTTTTCTCTATGCATCACCTTTAGGTAGACTGGTAGAAAATGCCCAATGCATTAAGTCCACCTTTGTATAATGTTTCATTTTACATGTCCATAAATAAATAAATCGATTTTGTAAAAACCCAAATTACAATAAAAAAAAATTGAGGTGTCAAGGGATACCCGGATGGAACGAAGTTCCTATAGAAATGAATATATCTGGCTTGCTCTCTATAAGAAAGAGAGAGACAGACAGACAGACAGAGAAACATGCGACGCCGCACAGCTTACAATAGCTTACTATAGCAAAAAGTGTCGTGACAACTTTTCGTAAGAATTTTTTCCGTCTAGCCCCCTTTCACAACGCGCGATAAGGAACTTTGTTCCAATACGAATTTGTAATTCATACATCAAAACATGTCTACACATTTAGTATTTCAACTCCGATAAAACTATAAACACACTAACTACATCACTAGCGCATGAAACTTCTCAAACCATGACAAATGTTCTGAAGTCGCATGTTATTAAAGTATGCTGACAACACTATTAATAACGGTGCAGCTGCAACATGACAGTTCATTGTTTTCATAAAGTAAACCGTTTTAGGATTCATATATAATTATATTGAAATACTTGCTGTATTCAGCGGTTTCACCCTCATCTGTGACTCTTTGTAATAAGTTTGTTAAAGATTAACAATTTGACAATTTATTTTCTTAATTTTAATTCCAAATACCATCCAATAATTATACTTATTTATTTATTTCAAATAACAAAACGACTCATTTTAGGTAACATAATTATTCAAAACAGAAGCATTCCAATTACAATTAAATAGAATAATGTCAGAAAAACACAATAAAATTACATCAAACAAATAAATTACATTACATACTTTAGACTTTTAATATTAAATTAAAATAATAATTTGCTTCTAAAATATTTAATTATTATGAACTTTTTATTATTTTTGCTTTAATTTTAAATGTGTATTTTCATTTTGTTAGCTTATAAATGACATTGTGCATGCTGTGGTCAGTGAAGGAGTGCACCTCCGTGTTACTTTTGTCGTCTATAATTTACATTCCATGATTTCTGTACATCTTTTGTTAGAGATCCTTAGTAAATAGGTAAGTGATACTATGTGCTTTCAAAAAGTTAATCTAAGAGAACACAGACATTCTGCGAAGCAGTAATGCTAGTGAGGGAGGAGGCCGGGCGTTTGAGGGAGAGGACATCAAGGCAACCCAGCCGCCGCGGGAGACGCCCCGCTCGCCGGGCGCCGCGAGACGACTCCCGGCCACCGTAGATGCGGGCCTATGGACGGTGAGCAATGGGTAGCTCACCGTCCGTCCGTCTATTGACTGTCGTCACACACGAGCGCCTCAAAGATATGTCAGCAAAGCAGAGGGGCTTGCCAGAGCCTTTGCCTGCCGGGGTTGCGGGTTGTTCAAAAGAGAAACCGCGGACCCGGAACATAAAGGCCAACAGAATTCACATGGCTGGTTTTTAGCCCGTAAAAGCCTGACACGCCCCCCCCCCGCTCCGCCTAGAGCGAGGGAAGTTATTTGATGATTTCCCACCCAAAAAAAAGACATCACAGACATCGGTAAAGGAAAACATCGTGAGGAAACCTGATTTTTTTATAGGCATTATTATTAATTAAAGCTTTAAACTAGTAACCTGATCCTGCCTCGCTTATGTGCAATAGCTACGTGTCAAAAACATACACAGCACTATTAATTAATGTTGCAGCTGCAATATGACAGCTCATTGTGTTCTTAACGAACACTGTGTTGTATGTAATGTAAACTGTTTAAAGGTTAATATTTTAATCTAAGCAATTTAGCTAAGTGATTAATACCTTACCTACTAATCCTTTGGAGGAATTCGTGGCTATTCGTGGCCAGCCTTTACAAGGGACATCGTATTACCCAGTACTAACTGGGTTGTGGGGGTCAGATAGGCAGTCGCTAAATGTAAAATACTGATATTCAGCTGCATCCGGTAAGACTGGAAGCCGACCCCAGCATAGTTGGGAAAAGGGTAGGCAGATGATGATGACTAATCCTACTAAATATTATAAATGCGAATGTTTGGTGCCAGCTAGTAAGTTGTTAATTAAAGATTAGAAATATATTAATTTAAAGATATATAGATTTTGTGTTTCTTTTAGGTAGGGGTAATTTTTAGGGTTGCGTGTCTCAAAAGGAAAAGAGGAACAACAGTGATATAAAAAGGGTTCCGTTTTTCTTTTCGCTTTACGGATCCCTAAAAACACAATCATGCAATTAGTTCCTGTTGGTAAGTTATTGTAAGCTGTTGGCATTGTTGGAACTAAGTTCACTAAGTTAGGACTTTGTACTGTAACTTAGTTGTACAATTACGGTGTTGTGAGAATTAGAAAAATGTACGACTGTTTTAGATCCAATAGACCTTTAAAAATTCTGTCTTGTTGCTGATGGGAATTTATCAGATAACTTCTCACGCTCCCGCTTCGCCCTGAGCTGGAAAGTTATATGTGTGTGTTAGTGTCAGTATTTTACTGACTTAAACCCACACATTTTCCTTCTTTTCCCTTTATGTTTTGGGGCCGTGGTATCTCTATAAACAATTCGCAAACCCGCGGAGTTTTTTCATAAGGAATAATTGATACATTCGCACTTGAGTTTTATTGAGTTTTATAGGGCAACATTGCAGTATGTATTATTCGAAGGACTTATTTGTAAGTACTGCTACTAAAAAATTGAAAAGATTTATAGAGTGAACAATAAGTGTCGTACAATTTTTATATCCCGAATATTTTCGATTTTCACAAACGATTTGTTACCAAGTAAATGATAAATGATGTTTATTTTGCAAATAGGTTTTTATAAACACGTCTTTTTTTAAAACTACTCCGAGAAGAAACAAACTCAGAGGTAAATTCATAGTCTCTTTTTAGGTCTAAAAAAATTTTTAATTTGTGAACTTACATGAGGACTAATACAAATTAGTGTCTGAAATGATCTTCTTAAGAAAGCACCAAACAAATTAATTGGACCTGTCCAGTCAGTGCAAGCATTTGTCAGTTATCGTGTAGCTCAACTTATAACCAGAGAAGCTCAAAAACACGACGAACAATACCAAAAAAGGGAGATTTGTGTAGGTCGCTTATAGTACTCAAACTGCCAGGCAATCGTCAAAAACAAAACAAAATAGTAACAAGTATTGGATTGTTATTTTCTTCATCTTGTAGTATTATAGGATTTTGCTAATTTTTGTTGCGTTATCAGAATACCTACAAAATAAACTTGCCGCATGCTGTATATTTAAGGAACATTGAAAATTCAAAGCGGAATTATCGAGCGCATTTGAGCATTGAGTACGAATCAGCTCTGTACGAATACGTAATGACATATTAAGTGAATCGGGTATGCCATTTACATTATGCTGAATACAGACTGGAGTATGTCACGTTAACGGAACAAATGTGTGGAGCAAGGACAAATCGCATTTTTTTTATGTTATCGCTGTTAAGAAGGCTTACAGACTAACTCTTACTATCCTTACTAATATTTTGATGAATTTTGGTTTAAAGATAGTTGGTACCAAGGAGACGAACATTTTTTTAAAAAAACGGGATAAATGAGGCAGAATGAGAGAAGAAAAGGGATAACTTAGCTTTGTTATTACAATAGTTAAGGCACAAGGGCAAAAACTACAGGTTACAGGCTCCTGCAAATCAGGAAAGGAGAACTGTGTTACCCAGAATTTAACGGGAGCGAAACCACGTTCAAAAGCTAGTAATATTATAAAAGTGAAGGTGAGTTTGTTTGTTACTTCTTCACGCCTAATTGGCAAACCGATTTTGGTACAGAGATAGTTGACACCCTGAAGACGGACATAGGCTAATTTAAATAAAAAAGTGAGAAAAGAGAATTCATCAAAATCTGTTTGGCCATTTAGGCGTGAAGACATAACAAACAAACTCACTTTTGCTTTTAAATTATTATATGAGTAAGGACGTCACCACGTCGCCAGCTAGTAATTAGCTGGCGACGTGGTGACGTCCAGACTATGATATACCTCTGCATCAAATTTCATCAAGATCCGTTCAGCCCTATTGACGTGAAAGAGTAACAAACATTCATACATCCATGCATCCATACATCCATCCATCCTCATTAACATTCGCATTTATAATAATAATAGGATTAAATAGTAGTACTTGAAACCTTCACGCATTCTTGAGATAAAGGGTCTTGAAAAACAGACAAACCGAAACATCACAGACATGTCATATACATTATACATAACACGATATAGAGGGAAAAGAAGCCCAAAAGAAGAAAGTTTTATTGTGTGAATGATATAAATAACAAAAGAATATATAATAGCGTGAAACATGGTAATAGAAGTAAAAGCGTCTTGCCCTGGCTTCGGGTACAATGGAACAAGGGCAGGTATTTATTATTATTATTATTTTTTATGAATGGCATCTCGCAGTTCAACCAAGGAGGTTGTCATCTGCTTAACCGGGCGAATCCTGTGGGTGCCTTCAAAATTAAGACCTCCAGCCAGGGTAAAAACTTAAGCAAGGGCAGGCAAATGCCGCTGTTATACTTATACCATTGAAACTGGCAGACGCACTGCTCCTAGCAAATTAAATTTGGTTACATACCGACAACAGCACCATCTACCGGGTGTAATTGTGTTTCCGAAACATACAGGAACACATTTAAGAATAGCCACATCATTTCCGCCATGTTGGTCCAGCCGTTTAAAATGTACAGAAGAATTACATATATTAAGATTGTTTCACTGACCAATGTCTGGGGTGTAGATAAAACGTGGAGTGAGGTATACGGAAGTAACCAGGTTTGTTTACTTATCCATATTCAGTCAATGATTTTAAAATGTGTTTCGTTTTTATCTAGTTGATTTATAGTCAACTAAGCGATGCACAGGCATTCACATATCAACGAAAAGTACAAAATACAAAGGAATGTTACTGGTAATTGTTCACAGTCCGTGAACATTAATGCGAATATCGCATCGATTATTAGTACTCCAGTGTATACTCAGCTTTACATTAAATAATGGAGTTTAATGAATGTGGGGGTCCTTCATTTGCTGCAGTATTGCTGTTCTCGAAATGAGAGTAGTTTTCTTTGTTCAATTTAGTCTGTGGCTGAATTAAAGGTTCTTGCAAGTATTTGCTGACGAGCATTCTGCTAGCTTTTTTAAGGGTTCCGTCCCTCAAAACGAAAAAAGGGAACCCTTATGGGATCACTTTGTCCGCCTGGCTTTCTTTCTGTTTGTCAAGACCCTTTATCACGGGAACGCCTGAATGTATCGAGTTGAAATTAAAACCATATTATACTCAAATTTGTGGTCCTTTGGAGTTGTGAAAAAACTCTATAAATGATGCAGGCAGAGAATATGACCATGGTGATTTGGAAGGGAAGATTGATTGTTTAATGACTAATGGAATTTGGCTGTAGCTCAAACAGCCTTTTTGACTGTTTATTCTTTAGTCTTTTTGGTGACATGCTTTCACAGTGCAAAAACATTTAAAATAGACAAAATTCGATAGGAACGCGTTTTTTACCATAACATTTTTTTTTAACGATTTACTTAGGTCTAACTAAGCACCAGAAAAGCTTAGAGAGTACATCTAATGAATAAAATCTTAGTGTCACAGTGTTAATTACCATAATATCCTCCGAAACGGCTGGACTATAAAACGAAATTTTGTATGCATATCGGGTAGGTCTGAGAATCGGCCAACATCTATTTTTCATACCCCTCTCTAGAAAATTAGTTGAGCACTGGATGAAACCGCTGAGCACAGCCAGTCTTATATATAAAATTACCGAGTCACAGTGTTTGTTACCAAACTCCTCCGAAACGGCTGGACCGATTTGAATGAAATTTTGTGTGCATATCGGGTAAGTCTGAGAATCGGTCAACATCTATTTTTCTCACCCCCAAGTGAGCAGCGGGTGAAACCGCCTACCGCAGCTAGTCATTTATGAAACAAAACAAAACTTACCTACTTACAATAACGTTACTAGCCACCTACCAAGATTGTTTGTTTTGTATCGATCTGACTTGCTGATGTAAGAGCGATGGTAACTTAGTTAAGAGTTCATTATGTTTGGCAGTTAACGTAATTTGCGACTCTCTGGGAAGATTGATTTCAGCAATGGATGCTGTATTACTTTTTGTTCGATTCTTCGGACTTTGTCGATTGTTATTCGTTAATTCTGTTAGTTCCGTATTTCTATTATGGTCTTTCTTCCTGTTTTAATACGATGTTTTTTTCGGTGACTGTCTGCTTATGAACGCAGACAATTTGATTTTTACTGCGCGACTTTTGTGGTATCCTTACTAATATTATAAAAGCGAAAGTGAGTTTGTTTGTTACGTCTTCACACCTAAATGGCCATACCGATTTTGATGAATTTTGGTACAGAAATAGTTGAAACCCTGGAAAAGGACACGACACAAAAGGTGAAGAGAAAAGGGGGAGTAAGAGGGAGGAAAAGGGGAGAGAGAGATATATTTTTTCGATCACGCGGGTTTAAGTTAGCGTTATTGGTCCAAAATAACTATGCTACGTGGACAAAGTCGCGGGCGGAAGTTAGTTAATAATATATGGTGATGTTAATTTCTGATTTACTGTTAATGGATACCCTCGCCATGATTTCCAAATCCTTAAATCTAGGGTCAATGATAAATGATCATCAGGGAAATCATCTCATCTCATCGGGGAAAGAGAGAGTAGCCTTCAGGCTTACGGCTGTTTAAGCATCGTACAATACTTTGTGTTTTTTGGCGCAGTGTGGTCTTGTGAAGATGGTCAGTAAGTATTGACGGCATACCTGGCGCAGTGGCTGACCAATGGACTGCTGCGCTGCGTATCGCGGTTTCGATTCCCGCACGGAACAAATATTTGTTTGACCTACAGGTAGTTATTCCGGGTCTAGCTGTTTGTGCACACACATACAGGTGATTCATAGTGTGGAGCCAAGTTAAAAAAAAAGTAAAGATACTGTGACAAAGATGTGGAAAAGTCCACATCTTTAATCTATATCTATACTTATATTATAAAGCTGAAGAGTTTGTTTGTTTGTTTGTTTGAACGCGCTAATCTCAGGGACGACTGGTTGGAATTGGAAAATTCTTTTAGTGTTGGATAGTCCATTTCTTGAGGAAGGCTATAAGCTATATAACATCACGCTACGACCAACAGGTGCTGAGCAGCGCGGGTGAAACCGTGGGGAACAGCTAGTAGAGGTATAAACGTGATATGTTAAACCAACTCTGCAATTACATGAAACAATACATATAAATCCTTTCTCGATGATTTTATTCATTTATAAACCCATTCTCCTCACTAAAGGGGGAGTGGGGTCTCCCCTTATATTCCTTGAACGAGGTGTCGTCACAAACTGAGCGAGGTAACACAGTTAACGTCGTTAGTTACTTTAACTTCGTTTTAATTCCTGGTTCGGTTCAATTTACGGCGGTCGGTAATAGGTTTACATTGTTTGGTGCTCCGGGAAACGCTGTTAGCATCGTTGGTTGTATAACCGTCGGTAGCATCGTGTTCTTTCCGGGGTTGCGGGTTGTTTGTAAGAGATACAGTGGCCATCCTTACTTAATATTATAAAAGCGAAAGTGAGTTTGTTTGTTACCTCTTCACGCTTTAATGGCTAAACTGATTTTGATGAATTTTGGTACAGAGATAGTTGGGAACCAGGAGACGGACATAGGCTTTCTATTTAAAAAATGTCGGATGTGAGGGAGAAAGAGTGAAAAAAAGGGAAAACTTAGCGTTGCTATTACAAATCAATAAGGCGCAAAGGTAACTGTGTTACCCCAAATTTAACGCGGGCAAAGCCGCGAGCGAAAGCTAGTATAACATATAGGGCAAAAGAAGGAAGATGGGTGGGTTTTAGTCAGTGAAAGTCTGACACACTACCAGATCGGAGCAAGTTATTTGATGATTTATCAGAGGTAAAAAATAAACCAGTGAGTTTATTAGAAAACCAATTTTTCCAGAATTTTGTTTCTTGACATTTAAAAGTGCATGTAATGGTCTAATTAAAATAAATGCTATGAATGTGAGCGAAATATTGGTGTTTGGCTATATGTTGTCAACCTGGCAACCGACCCCAATATGAAGACATGACGCCTAAAATCTCTAAGGGGTTAGGTAGATTCCGCCCAATAGTAATCAATATTTAGCGATTGCTTTGAAAACAAAGTTAGTTAAGTCTATCCGCACTATCTGTCAGTTAATCAAAACATCAAAAATAACATAAAAATCTATGTCTTTTTTTGCTCATTGCTGCAAGAAGAACAGGTACAAAGAACGACACAACAAAATATAGCTGTGTGTGTAGCTGTGCCCAGCGGTTTCACCCGCTGCTCACTTAGGGGTATAAAAAATAGATGTTGGCTGATTCTCAGACCTACCCAATATGTACACAAAATTTCGTTTAAATTGGTCCAGCCCTTTCGGAGGAGTATGGGAACGAAAACTGTGACACGAGAATTTTTTATATTAGACTAGCTGTGCCCAGCGGTTTCACACGCTGCTCAGTTAGTGGCATGAAAAATAGATGTTAGCCGATTCTCAGACCTACCCGATATGTACCTACACAAAATTTCGTTCAAATCGGTCCAGCCGTTTTGGAGGAGTATGGGAACGAAAACTGTGACACGAGAATTTTATATATTAGACTAATGTTTACTGATTTTTCAACTACGGATCTAACGCCGTAAATTTTCCGTACGTCAAAAGGAAAATCACGGAACCCGTTTTGGATCACTTAATCCCTTCCTCTGTCTGTCTGTCAGTCAAGACCCTTTATCTCGGGAACTTTTGGAGGTATCGAGTTGAAATTAAAACCAGAAAATATACTGAAATCCGTGGTTACTTGGAACAATATACTGGAATCTCAAAGTTTACGCAGACAAAGGTATGTCCGTTTATGTCGCAACGTTGTAGGGACAACGTTGTACCCTTGGTGCGAAAATCTGACTCGGTCCTGGTCAGTTTTTGTATGTTGATGTGATGTCATTGTATTTTTGTTTCGAATATCGACGTGTCATATCGTGAAGACTCTCAAGGTCGTACTGAGCTCTCAGTGGTGCTGGAGGAGCCTATAAAGCGCGAGAAGGTGTGTCAGATCAAGTACTTAATGAGACTTGATCTCGATTTTACTTAATTGGTGAAATCGGCCCTAAGCCTCGCGCTTATGCTTTTTTGGCAGGCTCTCTTCACTAATCTCAAAGTTTAACTGAACCATATATCACTTCACTTCCCCCGCTCTGGGCGGACCGGTGTGGAGTGTCAGATTTGTACTGACTAAAACGCACCCTTGTTCCTTATTCTGCCCTTTATGTTCCGGGGCAGTGGTAACTCTTTCAATTAACCCGTAACCCCAGCAGGCGGTGGTTCGGTTTATACTAAGGCCTTTTTTTGGGGTGGGAAATCATAAAATCACTTCCCCCGCTCTGGGTGGAGCGGGGGGGAGTGTCAGACTTGTACTGACTAAAACCCATCCATGTTCTGCCCTTTACGTTCCGGGGCCGCGGTATCTCTTTCGAACAATCCGCAACCCCGGCAGGTATACTAAGGCCTCACTCAGACACCAGGTTACCTTAAACCCATTGTATTACTCACCCAGTTAAAACAGATACCCTCAATTTTCCCCAATGTTTTCAAACAACGGTTAACTTTAACTATAAACCTAACACACGATCGGTAAAAAGTAATTCTATCCTGTTAAACTGAACTCGTTGGGTTCCTAGAAATCAATCCAGTCCTTTTCATGCATTTATAATATTGCTATCGACTTTTCCTAGAAATTTTCCATGTATAGACCAGTGTAATGTTCTAGAAAGTAATTTACACTAGAAGTTTTTCTTTGAGTATAACAAACTAGCTGCGCCCCGCGGCTTCGCCCGCGTGACGATAACAAAAAAATCCTATGAGTTATTCCAGACTATAATCTACCTCTGTGCCAAATTCCATCAAGATCCGTTTAATAGTTTTTTGTAAAAAAAAGCGTCAAACATAAACTAAACTCACACACTTTCGCATTTATAATATTAGTAGGAAAATTGCGGAACCCTTATTCAATCACTTTGTTGTCCGTCTGTCTGTCAAGATTTTGCAGATGGGAAATCATCAATTAACTTCCATCGCTCTGGGCGGAGCCGGGGGGAGTGTCAGGCAGTTAAGGTAAAAGTTCGCGAACACTTACGTAAGAAGTTGGCAGACTCTTCTCAAAATTAAAAAGTTGTCAGTTTTTCATCATATTTAGTAGCTTTACTATTTTATATTTTCTATGTATGTATTATTAATATAATTGATATTTCCTGTCACATTACACCTACTATGTCTTTGTCTCTGCATCACCCTGGGGTTGACTGGTAAAAAATGCCCAGGGCATTAAGTCAGCCCTTGTACAATGTTTTTGTTACTTGTGCATAAAGTTTTAATAAATAAACCCACTCATTTTCCTTCTTTTGCCCTTTATGTTCTGTGGCCGCGGTGACCCACAACTTCGACAGAATTGAAATTTGCATAAAGTCGTGTTATTGTTAGTGCCTTTAATTGAAGAACCGTTAAACAATTAATACTTTTAATAGGCCAAATCGCTCAGCAATATCAATCTCTTGTCAGAAATCGTTTACGTTTCTTAATCAAGACGTTTTGCAGTGATGGGATCCCAAGGAGATCGTTAGTCAATGTCATTGTCGACAGTATTGGAAACAAAATCCCATTGGAGTAATATTGGCTGGAGGGACGATTCTGAATCATTGTATATTATAAACTAGCTGGTGCCTGCGGCTTTGTCCGAGTCATATCTGGAAAAAAGCATCCTATGTGATATTCCATACCATAATCAAGATTCAAATTGCATCAAGATCCGTTCAGTCGTTTTGACGTCAAAAATAACATAATATTAGTAAGATAGCTGGTGCCCGCGGCTTCGCCCGCGTGATATATCTTCTGTTTTATTCCGGACCATAATCTACCTCTGTGCCAAATTTCATCAACATCGGTTCAGTCGTCCGTGCAGGAATCGAACCTGCGGCACATAGCGTAACAGTCGATCGCTCAGCCACTGCGCCAACCGTGTTGTCGTAAATGAACATCCTTTGCCTTCAACAATCCTGAAAACAAGCACCAACTAAGTTAGCGAACGCTTCAACTTCGTCTCCTAAAATAGACTGACCACATCATTTGACAGGCCTCATGAAAAAATAATGAAGTCACAAAACACCCTTCAATGTTATTCTATCTCTGATTTAGGCCGTTATTCTCATTGTGATAAGGTTTGCTTTAGAATAAATTATTTGTTAAAGGCCATTAGAGGAAATTAAGATACCTACTTCTAAATTCAGAGCCCAACTTTGTCCTGTATTTTATCCTCTACAGCTGGTATTAAGTTATTTATAAATAGTGCTACTGGACTCGACTTGTTAACTTTACTTGAACAGTTCCGGGAAACTGTACTTCAATTTGGCAGTTCCTAAACTATGAAGCCTCGTTTGATGTTCCCTGAGATAGAGGAAGGTTTGAATTTTTTAGTTTAGTTAGAATTTTCGTGAAATTCAGAAGCTGTGTGGCGTGAAGCAATTCTTGAGAGGAAACTAAGTGGGGTAATCTCACGACCTTTGAGTGTGTCACAGTTTGTGTCAGATTATTTGAAAGTGCTATTTATTACACAACGAACTAAAGTCAGAATACTGGGCTGTAAAACAGGTAGATGAAAAACGCATGTAGCGGAGATGAGAATGTTGAGATGGAGTGACAAGAATGAATAAACTAAGGAATGAATATATTAGAGGAAGTTTGAAAGTTCCGCCTGTTACAGAAAAAATGAAAGGGAGTCGTTTGTCTTGGTATAGACATGTAATGAAAAAGGACGAAGCACATGTGACTAAAAGAGTGATGATCTGAATGTTGATGGATTATGTAAGGAATGATATGAAGGAGGAAGGAGTAAATGATGCCGTGACGTCTGATAGCAGAGAATGGAATAAGAAAACGTGTTGCGCCGACCCCAAATAGGATGGGACAAGGGCAGGAAAATGATGATGTTGCGACTATAATCCCCGGAGGCTTAGGCAGATATGTAGGTACTTAACTTAATGTCCCATTCCTGAATGCTAGAGAAAGGCTTACCTATGCTTAAAGACATTAGGTGAATAAGCCCAATGTCACTTTTTGCCAAAAACTGGCACCAATTAGGAAACTTAGTAGGTACGTCAAATTATAAAAAGACGTGCGAAGTTTTTTTTAAAAAAAAAAACGTTGCCTGACACTTAGAATGTACCTATCTTGTATCGTGGGTGCATTTACTAACATTCAAACTCACATACACAAACAGCCAGACCCGAAACAAGTATCTGTAGGTCAAACAAAAATTTGTTCCGTGCGGGGATCGGACTTGCGACACTCAGCTGAGCAGTCGATCGCTTGGCCAATGCGCCAATCGTGCCGTCAACCAAAAAAAAAAACTGAAATAAAATTAAAAACTGAGGCCCTAGCACGAGTTTTGACGGGCCTGTTGGTCTAGTGGTTAGTGGCCCTGACTGCTGAGCCGGAGGTCGTGGATTCGATTCCCACCCAGGACAAACTTTGTGTGATGAGCATGATTGTTTGTTCTGTGTCTGGGTGTGATTTATCTTTAATATGTATGTATTTATAAATTACATAAGTATGTATATCTGTTGTCTGGTTACCATAACACAAGCTCTGCTTAGCTTGGGATCAGATAGCCGTGTGTGAGTTGTCCCAAGATATTTATATTTATTAGTTCACGTCAAACAACAAAATACGTTGATTTTACAATCGAAAATACAAATATCGTGTAGCAACAAATAATTTGCAACAAGCCCAATCAATATCATCATGGATATAAATGAATTCTGAAAATTGTGAAAACAGTTAATGTACAGCGGATATTTTATATTTGAAAATAAACGTAACGAAATACATTGTTTTTTTAAATTAAAATACAAATATCCTGTAAAATTTAAATAATTTATAACAAGTACACTGAGTATAATCCATAGATAAATAAATTCTGAAAATGTTACATGAAACGCAAGTATTTTTTAATAAAAAAAATGATGTATTTCGTTCGTTACTTGAATTGAACCCGCAACACAGCGCAGCAGTCGGTCGCTCAGCCACTGCGTCAACCGTGCCGTCAAAGTCTGAAACTTATTAATTCTGTCTAGTTTTTCGCTTTAGTAATGAACTAAGACCTAAGCTAACAACACCTCATGATTGATTATTTCTCTATAACCTTAGTTAACTATTACTAACGTCCTCGAGGAATATTTCTGTTCCAAATTCTGATAAAGTAAGAAAGATCGATTACTCCGCTTAATAAGCGAAATAAATACCTGTAAGGTTTTCTGTTATCCTAGTCTCACTTGCTAACCACACTACAGTAAAGTAATGAAAAGAATACACTTTTTATCTACTGACTAGCTGTTCCACGCGGTTTCACCCACGCTGCTCAGCACCTGTTGGTCGTAGCGTGATGTTACGTAGCCTATAGCCTTCCTCAAGAAATGAACTATCCAACACTAAAATAATTTTCCAATGCCAACCAGTAGTCCCTGAGATTAGCGCGTTCAAACAAACAAACAAACAAACTCTTCAGCTTTATAATATTAGTATAGATGGGAAATTTTCGAATAACTTCCCTCACTCTGGGCGGGGGGAAAGTCAGGCTTTTACTGATTAATCCCAGCTATGTTCTTTCTTTATCCTTTATTTTCTGGAACTGCGGTATATTTTTCGAATAACCCGCAACCCCGACGGGCCGTGGTTCTGGCAGAGCCCCCTCTTCTTTGCTGATATGTCTTTGAGGCGCGCGTGGAACACGAACGTGTCGTGGACATAGCCTGTCATCACTAGACGGTACTATTCCCGGGACCAAGGATACCTGTAGTGCTGTCTTTGTTTATTAAACAGTATGAATTGCCTTCCTAAGCTACTGCCTAAACAAATAGCCGTCATGGTTAGATTTTTGAGTCTTATTCGAGTTTTAATGGTGATAATTCATAAGAACTGTCAGAGATAATTATTACATGGGACATCTAACGACAGCTTTACTAAACAATTTTCTTTTCAGATAACCATTTTGTGTTACTAATCAGAAATAGTTTCCGTTATGAGTAGGACAGATGGTTCTTTTCTTAGGTATACCAAGTTAAGAAAAACACATGAAACACTAACTCCAAATAAATCGTAATAAGGGCAGGAAAATGATGATAGATAATGCTTAAGTCCCATGTGTTGTAATGTTTTAACGACAGGGTTGGCGCAGTGGCTGAGCGATCGACTGCTGCGCTGCGTGTCGCGGATTCGATTCCCGCTTGGAACATATATTTGCATGACCTACAGGCAGTTGTTCCGGATCTGGCTGTTTGTGTATGTGAATTTAAATGTTTGTAAACTTACCTACGATACAGAAGAAATTCCTAGTGTGGGGCAACGTTTTATTAAAAAAAAAATAAGCAAGGGTGAGCCAATAGCCACCAACCAGAAATCCAAACTCCTTGCTGTCAGGCTGCCACTGAAAAAACTTGTTGAAAAAACCCAATAACACGTTCCCGAAACTGTTAATCATACACTTGACCTTAGGCTCTACACTAGTGCTAGCAACCACCAAGACAGTACCATAAAATATTCGAATAAATATTCTAGAATACAAAATCGAGGTGGTATTATTCTAACAACCGCTGGATTCGTAAATCGTTCGGGCAATAAACCCGGGCCGTACCGCGTCGTACATTTGCAAAACCAATATATGGAATATTTAGCAGTCGAGAGCTTTGAGAATAGGGGTGGCTGTTAAAAGCAGTGCCTCTTCATTTTCTTTTTGTTTAATTTCTCTCCGAGGAAAGGAATTTATTGAGGAGTATTCTTCTTTTAATTTAAGACTCCGTGTATGGAACGGTTCACTGGACCATTTCAGACGTAACTCTTAGTTTTTTCTTTTCTACAAAGTCTGCAGTTTATTTATATTTAACCTCTACATAACCTGTAGTGCTTTTTTTTGCGCATGGGTGGAGCAGCGGGGAATGTCAGACTTTCACTGACTATACCTTTTCTTTCTTTCCTACGTACATAGGCTAATTTTTATTTAAAAAAAATGGGATGTGCGGGAGAAAGAGGGAAGAAAAGGGAAAACTTAGCGTTGCTATTACAAATCAATAAGGCGCAAGGGGAACTGTATTAGCTCAAATTTAACGCGGGCGAAGCCGCGGGCGAAAGCTAGTATTCTCATAAACTTAAAACAAATCCTAAACGTGCTTAGGGCAGCCCTAGAGGCTAGCTCATTAGGGTATCAATAAAACTGTTATATTTCCCCTCTGCACGTGTTATGTCATATGAACGCGTTCATTCGCGTGATAAATATCATTGTTTTCTAGGTTTGGTGTTTTTTAAATGTTCGTGGTTTCTCTAGTTTCAATTTGAACACTTTATGTACACTTAGTTGTTTATGTGTTTCAATATACTAATCTTTACTTCCTTACTAATATTATAAAAGCGAAAGTGAGTTTGGTAGTTACGTCTTCACGCCTTCATGGCCAAACCGATTTTGATGAATTTTGGTGCAGAGATGGTTGGGACCCTGGAGACAGTCATAGGCTATCGTTTTTTAAGAAGAGTGTGGAGATAGGTTAATTTAAAAAAAAAACAAAGTAAACTTGATCAACCTGATCGTCTATATTATCATCTGTTTTGCCTTTCCCCAACTAAGTTGGGGTTTGTTTCTAGTTTAACCAGATGTTTCTGAACACCTACTTGTATCTATACTAATATTATAAAGCTGAAGAGTTTGTTAGTTTGTTTGTTTGAACGCGCTAATCTCAGGGACTACTGGTTGGAATTGGAAAATTCTTTTAGTGTTGGATAGTCCATTTCTTGAGGAAGGCTATAAGCTATATAACATCACGCTACGACCTGAGCAGCGTGGGTGAAACCGCGGAGAACAGCTAGTTTTATATAAAGCGACTGCCTATCTGACCTCCACGACCAATTTATTACTGGGTAATACACCCCTTGGTAGGACTGGTTGTCAAATTTTCGGGATACTGACTACCTGTAACGACTATCAAAAATATACACATGACAGTCAGGACCAACTGTTTTACGTGCTTTCCGAAGCACAGAGGAAAATCAGTGTGTTATGGGTTTCTCACTTATCCACAGACCAACCTAGTCAAGCGTGGCTTAACCTAAAGATCGACTCCAGACGCTAGTATTACTTAGCAACGAGCGCCTGTCTATTATCTCAAAAAATCTAAACTAATATTATAAATGCGAAAGTAACTCTGTCTGTCTGTCTCTTCTTCACGCCTAAACCACTGAACCGATTTTAATAAAATTTGGTACAGATATAGTCTGGGACTCGAGAAAGGACATAGGATAGTTTTCATCCCGGAAATCCCCCGGGAACGGGAACTATTAATCCACGCGTACGAAGTCGCGGGCAAAAGCTAGTATTATATAATTTTTAAATTACAAAAAAACTTTCTAACATCTGAAAGCCAATAAACTCTCCTATAATATTTTATAAATTCGTCTCCAAATTAAATATGAAACATTAATTAATCATCTCAGCTGACTCGTTAAAGTTGCCCTCCGTTTGTTCAGAAGCCCCGGTAAAGCTCCTGAACTTTGCCGTATAAATCTGGATTAAGTAGATTATAACATTTTGGTTTATTTTTTGTTTCAGGTACATGTTATACTGACATACACGACATTACAGGCCTGTGTTAAGCTGGGTTCAACTTAGTGCTAACTTGGGTATGCGTAGAGGATTTCTATCTAAGTAGTTAACGATTTCAGGAGCGCCTTTGGCAAGTATCTTCTGTTTGACTGGCAGTTTTTTAGACCACAAATTGAACTATAATGGTAATTAAAAAAAAAACCGGCCTTGAGTGAGGTCAAACTCGTGTACTGAGGGTTTAGTACAAATTTGCGAAGTAAACAGCAGAATAAGACATGGGGGCACTTTGAAGAAATAAAAACTAAGTTACTGTACCTACGCTGTGAACTGACTTTGACTTTAAAAAAAATGAAAAATTTCGACTGTTTCTTTTTGTATATTTGTTACGCGATTTCTCCGTCAATTGTTAGCCATTTTTTTTATGTAATCTCAAGGTATAACTTTCCGAAGGGGTCTCATATCCGGGGTTGCGGGTTGCCGGGATTAATGGGTTTTTTGAAAGTGAAAACTACGGCCGTGGAACGTAAAGGGCAATAGAAGGGACATGGGTGGGTTTTAGTCAGTACAAGACTGACACTCTTATTTTCAACATGCTTCTTTCCATTGCCCTCTGACACTTGGCTAGTTTTTTTTATTATGATAATGAGGTAGAGGGTGTATTGGTAAGGGAGATATTGAAAGTAAAAGTTCACAAAAAAAAAACGCATTGGTTTTAAATATTCGCGGCATCCCTGCAGCATGACTTAATTAGCATGTCAGGTGCAAACTGAGCTGAATTAATTTATTCTATTTATTAATTACAACCTTCTTTTGTCTCCCGTGCAATTGTTTCTGTAACAAAATGGCGCATTGTTGCTGGAACAATTGAGATATTTTCGCTTTGCTGTCGTCTGTTTAGGCGGAAACTTTATTCGTTGTCTGAAGTTGGTTATATAATATTTTGAATGGTTTAAAACATTGATTAGTTTTGAACAATTTTAAGAATAAATAAATATCTTGGGACAACTCACACACGGCTATCTGATCCCAAGCTAAGCAGAGCTTGTGTTATGGTAACCAGACAACTCATATACATACTTATATCATTTATAAATACATACATATTATAGATAAATCACACCCAGACACAGAACAAACAATCATGCTCATCACACAAAGTTTGTCCTGGGTGGGAATCGAACCCACGACCTCCGGGTCAGCAGTCAGGGCTACTAACTACTGGACCAACAGGCCTGTCACTAGAATATCATGACACTTCACGCATTAGATGTCGCAAAAGTCAAATTATATTATTTAATTTAACTTTATGTAGGTACAGTAGTGATATATAGGTGGGCTTAATGCCAGTCAACCTTTTGAGTTTATAACGACTTGTGATAGAGTACAAAAATTCAAAAATCTTGTAAAAAACCATTTGTTTAAGAGCAGAGGGGCGTGCCATGGCCCCCACCTGCCGGAGTTACGGGTTATTCGAAACAGATACCGCGGCCCCGGAACATAAATGGAAAAAGAAAGAACATGGGTGGGTTTTCGTCAGTAACAGTCTGACACTCCCCCCCGCTCCACCCAGAGCTTAAGTTATTTGATGATTATCCATCAGTGAAAAATAACACCTCTTATACATATACTCATAGTATAGTGTTTTATATCTTCGAACCTAGGCAAATCTGCCTTACGCCGAGTACATCCAGATATATCCAGGTACCTACATGTAGCTGGTATGATTGTAGTACTTTCCAGAACCAACTTTTTAACAAGGAGCTTTACAATTGTCTTTGAATCTAGCTGAGTTTTACAGGAACATTTATTATACCGACCTGTAACTTTTCTCTGGCAAATGTAGAAAAGGAAATTGCGCGTTTATTCAGTGTGGGTTTTTGGGTATTCGTGTAGGTACTTAGTAATAACTTTAGAAGGTATAAAGAAATAGTAATCGTTTTCAAAGAGTCTCGTGTTTCTTCCAATCATGTATTAATTTTGGAAAAGATATATCACTGATTTCTACGAAAATTGTTTTGTTTTTGCGGAGGGAACACTATGCATATTCTTCACATATGCCCAGTGGAGCACACAGTGGCGGTCTGCCCCGCTAGGGTGGAGCACCGCCATGCCCTTCTAAGGGCGATCGGCGGAGGCGATCTCTCGCGGCCGGCCCTAGTTCAGTCCATGGCCGAAGCGAGAGGGAATGGAAAGCGGTTACTTCTTTCTGCAAAGCAGTCATACTAGCAAAGGAGGAGGCCGGGCGTTAAGAGAGAAATAACTTCAAACCAATCCAGCCGCCGCGGGAGGCGCTCCGAGCGTTGGGCGCCGCTAAACGACTCACCGTAGATGCGGGACTGTTGATGGTGTGCTCACCATCCAGTTATTGGGTGAGCTACCCAATGCTTTGGGTACCTTACCGCCGTCCGTCCAGTGACCACAAGCCGTGTCGACGGCGCGTTAGTGTTCCACGCGCGCCTCAAAGAGTCATCAAAGTAGAGGGGCCTTGCCGGGGTTGCGGGTTGTTCGAAACAGATACCGCGGACAGAAAGGGCAATAGAATGAATATGGGTGGGTTTTAGTCAGTACAAGTCTGACACTCCCCCTCGCTTTGTGTGTATCTGGGTCGATCATGAAAATATTAAATCTTCTAAACTATTGTTGAAGCCTATTAAGCCGGCAAAACAAATGAATGTCCACTTGTACCAAAAACTCGTAATCGTATACGATATGTATCGCTACCCGTACTAACTGTCGCTAAATGTAATACACACGCGTATCATAATACAAGACCTGTGTATTATGATACTCGTGCGATAAATTCATATTTATGCTAGATCCTTAATTCAAAATATAGGGTGATGAAAATTTGGGTCTAATGTATTATTTTATTTTACGGAGTTGAAACTGTGATGAGATAAATATTATCAGATTAAAATTAAAAGCGCTACTCCGTTCTCTTTTGTGCTTCAAACAATTGTTTCTAACTCATAAAAGAGCATTGTTAGGCGTAATAAAGATGTTTTCTCATTTTGTAATTAAAACGTAGCTTTTAAAAGTGTTATTAAGATTTTATTCGAGCACACTTTATTAATTTTGAAAAAAAATACTCAACTATCAATAATATAATATCAAGAATCAGATTCATATAAAGTACTAACTTTTGCCCGCGGCTTCGCTCGCGTTTAATTCGGGGTAACACAGTTCCCCTTTCGTGATTTGCAGGTACCCGCTACCTGTAGTTTTTGGCCTGGCGCCTTATTGGTTGTAATAGCAAAACTAAGTTTTCCCTTTTCTTCCCACTTTCTTCCTCATTTCACACTTTAAAAAAGTCCTATGTCCGTCTTTAGGGTTGCAAATAACTCTGTACCAAAATTCATCAAAATCGGAACAACAGACTCACTTTCGCTTTTATAATAGATATTAGTAAGGATATAATAAAAATACATTGAAAATTATTAATTCAACGTCGTATTAATAAATAAAAAGTAAATATTGAATAACTAAACATATTTATTTCTCTTCACTTATTTATTTACCAAGAAAAACGACATAAATTCAAAATGAAAAAGATAGGAACAAAAATTAATAAAAACTAAGATATTTTTCATATTTTTATTTAGATCAGTCATTCGTTTTCTTTGTACTCCATTTGATATAATATTTTGATTTGACGAACACTTCCCTGTTTTTTTTTTTCATTTAATTAAGCTATTTTAAACCCCCCGCTACCTGTTTAAGTAGCTACTGCTTCCTGCTCGGCACAAAGAACGCTAGGATCGTGACAACTGAAAGAAAATGGAATTATGTTACTTTGAATCTTTTTTTTTTCATAAAACCTCCTTGGGGTTTTTTAAACGACAAAACAATGGTGCACTTTAGTTCAAGAACACCATTGTTTTAATAAAAATAAAAGAATTTTACTCTTCAACCTCTCAAGGACCTGTCAAGCACCGCCGGGCGGGCTCTTATCGTAAGCGTAATCTGATTTTAAGACTTATTACTACAAATACAGTTTTAAATCGGTCGGGGTTTTGTGGCACAAATTTGTGCCATTTGGATCAACGGTAATACTTGTTTACTGGCACGTTTTTGTGTTGCTGGGGCTCTAGAGTACTTTAAGTATAAGCCGGATTTACTTTAATTGACTTTAAGACATACAACATTTTATGTTTGTGAACAAGATTGTATGAAAGACCGTATGAACAGAGACTGTATGATACATGTGTTGATGATTACATGTATAATACAGTCTTGTTTTTGATATTTCGTTAACAATTACTTCAACTTGCAAACTTAGAATTAGACTAATGCTCCGTTCCAATAAACAAAAACGACTCGTTTTGCTTATGTCAAAATATAACTATCCGTTAGCAAAACGAGTCGTTTTTGTTTTTTGGAACGGGGCATGTTCTTCATACGACTGTAAGTATACTTACAAACCATACATGCAGAAATAGAAAAGAATGGGATAGCACACCCCATTTCCAACAGTACTGGAAAGGCAATATTTCCCGATAAGGTTCCAATACGGCCGATCACCATTATAAAAGATATTGCCAATGTTCTGAAATATAAAATAAAAACATCATTACATACTCAATTTACCTTTGTTATTGAACTAGATTTTGCTTGCGTTTTGGTTGGAAATATAGCCTACGGTACCAGGGAATAATGTGAGTTATTAGTGAAATATATTTTGGACTCGGATCAGCAGATAAAAAAATGACACCTTACATAAAAACTTCTAAGCTTAACCTTTTTATAAATAGACTAGTTTTTGTCCGCGGCTTCGCTCGCGTTAAATTCGGGGTAACACAGTTCCCCTTGTGCCTTATTGATTTGTAATAGCAACGCTAAGTTTTCCCTTTTCTTCACTCTTTCTCCCTCACACACCACTTTAAAAAAAAAATTAGCCTATGTCCGTCTCCTGGTTCCCAACTATCTCTGTACCAAAATTCATCAAAATCGGTGTAGCCATTAAAGCGTGAAGAGGTAACAAATAAATAAACAAACAAACTCACTTTCGCTTTTATAATAATATAAGGAAGTAAGGATAGCTGCTAGATGTGTCTAGCGGTTTCAACCGCTGCTGAGTTCTTTAGTACCGTGGCGTATATGGCTTATAAGCTTTCTTAATAAACGGGTCTGGCTGTTTTTGAATATGAGTTAAAATGTTTATAAACTCACCCACCCAAGATACAGGAGAAATTCCTAAAGTCCCCACTTAATAAAGGAATTTCTCCTTTATTCTTAAAAAAATCCTTAGTAAAAAAAAAGTATCTGTATGCATAATAAGGGTGAGCCTACCAACCGGGTACGAATCCAGTTTCCGTTCTATGTTTTGATAGAAAAAGCCTAACAAAGGAGTTTTCAGAAGTTAACCCTTTCGACCACTTGCCCAACGAGACAGTTATTCTTAATTACAGCTTCTAATATTGTTTCCTTAATTTACTACAAAATAACAGTCCAATAAGTAAAACAATCAAAACGTTGAGCTCCTTGGGTTATGAGTAGAGCTACACGATAACTGACAAATGCTTGCACTGACTGGACAGGTCCACTCAATCTGTGTGGTGCTTTCTTAAAAAGACCATTTCAGACACTATCTGCATAGTCCTCATGTAAGTGAACCAATATTATTTTGTCTGGACTTTAAAAGAGACTATGACCTCTGAGTTTGTTTCGCCTGTTTCTTCTCAGAGTAGTCGGGTACGAAACACCGGCCTCATCTAGTTTAAAAAAAAATGACGTGTAAAAGTGTTTGTGAAAACCTACTTGCAAATAAATATCATTTAACAAAGTCACGTACAAAATATAAACGATATTGTATGTACTTGTGATTACAGGGAATACTAAATATTAACATTCAAACTGCAAAGCGAAATTCCAAGGAAAATATATATTTTATTTTTAATGAAACTCTATTCTTGAACAGCTGGTACAGTGGATAAATAACCGATACTCGAAGATTTTATATTAAAAGCACATATTTATTCTGTTGTGAGAATTTTCAGGAAACCATTTTTTTTTATGAAATGGCTTTTAACGTTTTTTGGAGTCCATTTATTAATAAAGACTAATGGTTTTCTGTTTTTGATTTTTGCAACACGTTGGTTTATTATTGTTTAAAAAAAAACATTGGGCTCGATTTTTTTGTAACAAACCAAACTAAAACTACTCAAAAAATCACTAAAGTTTAGTTTATACCTGTCAAACAACGCTTTCTCTTCTGAAATTGATTGAGGTGACACAACTTAACCATATTATAGTTTGTCAGCATTCATGATAGTTTAGTTACTTAATTAAGAGAAAATAGCAATCTTACTATTCTGACATTGACGTATTTTTCACCAAAAATAGTGGTTGTCATGCCAAATTGGTTGAAAGAAGCCACTAAGAAGTCACTAAGAATTTCTCCTGTATCGTAGGTACCTTTTATTAGTCGCCTTTCACTCATCCTTTTAAAGTTAATCTGATGTTGAATTACTTTAAATCACCACCAAAGAAGATCTTACGAAACAAAAGCCGAACAGTGAAAACCTCAAAATATAAATATTGCGACACCATCTGCAATAATTCAAAACATTAAACTCAAATTAACGCTTAAATTATCTTCATCATCAAAACATAACAGTTCTGAAAATAAACAGAATAAATTATATGAATTTAACAATAAATTACTTGAGAACATAATTAAAATGGACCCGTAAACGAAATAACTTTGCCAAAATTAATAATCGAGTTTGAGATTATCTTAATTTTCTATCAAAGCAGTGTGCGACCGTTTTGCTTAACAAGAACTGAACTGATGGTATCAGGTACATATTGTGCCTATTTTGAATCAGTTGAGGCCTATTGAATTCCGTCGACCCCTTAAACAATGAACCAATAGCTATCTAACGCTATTGTCTATTATTTAATGCTTGCAAGATTGACATTGGTGCTAAAATAGACTGGATTCTATAGACAATGGGTGTGTGTTTGGGAGTTGTTCTTTGTGTTTTCGACTAGCTGGCAGCCGCGGCTTAGCCCACGTGATATCGAAAAAAAGTATCATATGTGTTATTTCAGACTATAATCTACCTCTGTGCCAAATTTTATTAAGATTCGTTTAGCCGTTTTGACGTGAAGGAGTAACAAACATGCAAAAAAACATTCTCATTTTTAATATTAGTAGGAAGTGTGATAGGATATAATATTAGTAAGAAGTAGGATAGCTGGCCCCCGCGGCTTTGCCCGCGTGATATCGAAAAAAAGTATCATATGTGTTATTTCAGACTATAAACTACCTCTGTGCCAAATTTCACTAAAATCCGTTCATCCGTTTTGACGTGAAAGAGTAACAAACATCCTTCCATCCATCGTAACAAACATTCGCATTTATAATATTAGTAGGATAAATAAGATTTTGGATACAAGTGGTTTTTGGCATAATAAATTTGAATAGACAACAGATGGTTTGTGACACTACGAGCTGTCACTGCAATTTGTGGTTGCGGTAACACGTAATCACACCTGTTATACGCGTTACGGGTTGTTTGAAAGAGATACCGCGGCCCCGGCACATAAAGGGTAAAAGAAGGAACATAGTGGGTTTTAGTCAGTCTGACAGTTGTTTGAAAATTTTCTATCCGCAAAAAAGAGGTGTACCTTATTAATACATCCATACCTATTTATCCAAATTTGTATAAATTTCGTGTAATAGTGTTTGAACCTTTTGTAATTTAGACTTCGTGGTTACTTTAGGAAATTCTTTTTAAAATAACCTAATACTACTTTGTCTGTGTCGTTGTCTGTTCGTCGTTTCGTTGAGCTCCTTGGGTTATGAGTCGAGCTACACGATAACTGACAAATGCTTGCACTGACTGGACAGGTCCACTCAATCTGTGTGGTGCTTTCTTAAAAAGACCACTTCAGACACTAATCTGCATAGTACTCATGTAAGTTGACCAAGATTTTTTTTGTCTGGACTTTAAAAGAGACTATGACCTCTGAGTTTGTTTCGGCTGTTTCTTCTCAGAGTAGTCGGGTACGAAACACCGGCCTCATCTAGTTTAAAAAAAAAAGACGTGTAAAAGTGTCTGTGAAAACCTACTTGCAAAATAAACATCATTTATCATTTATCATCTGACCAGGGAATATAACCCACTAATCGTGTGTTGATAAGTCGGGCTTTGCCCACAAGACCAACGAACCAGTCGACTTCAGAATTATATCTTAAACATTCACAGACATAACACTATAATCTGATGTTGAGCTAGTTTTGTTATTAATTGTCATAATTTTATAAATAAATAAATAATAAATATCTTGGGACAACTCACACACGGCTATCTGATTCCAAGCTAAGCAGAGTTTGTGTTATGGTAACCAGACAACTGATATAGGTAAATACTTATATAATTTACTAGCTGTTCTACGCGGTTTCACCCACGCTGCTCAGCACCTTTTGGTCTCAGCGTGATGTTATATAGCCTTCCTCAAGAAATGGACTATCCAACACTAAAAGAATTTTCCAATTCCAACCAGTAGTCCCTGAGATTAGCGCGTTCAAACAAACAAACAAACTCTTCAGCTTTATAATATTAGTATAGATGAATACATACATATTATAGATAAATCACACTCAGACACAGAACAAACAATCATGCTCATCACACAAAGTTTGTCCTGGGTGGGAATCGAACCCACGACCTCCGGCTCAGCAGTCAGGGCCACTAACCACTAGACCAACAGGCCCGTTAAATAGATAGTTTATTTATACAATAAACCACAACTTATTAACCAACCCACCTTGTAGTAGTTGGAAACATTTCAACCGTCATAGCCTGATTTAAACTCAACATTGACTGTGCGCATGCCACATTCAAGGAGAAGAAGGCCACGACCATTGTCTTGTTGTAAGCCCAGCGGAGCCCCAAGGGGCTGGCCACGGATACCACTCCGCCTGCGATGAGAAGGGGCTTCTTGCCAACCCTGTTGACCAGCATAGCGGTGAGGAAGTAGGGAATCACGCAGACTACGCCAAGTATGATACTGTTTATGTAGGTCTCGTGGCCAGATATGTGCTGAAAAAAAAAGAAGTATAACTTCAAAAACGAGTCAATCAAATAAAAAGAAATATATTTCACGTAGGCCTACATGGGCACTTATAAAACGTCGAAAGAAGTGCACGGTTCGGTTCGGGTTGGTCGTTTCCTATGGAGAAGAACTGGCAAGAAACTCTATGGTTAGGTTACTCTTTTAAAATTATTTGGTTTTACAATGTTGTTGTTGCAGCGTTAGGATAGAGTAGGTATTGCTTATTTAACAAAATGTACGTTAACAAAAGTTAACAAGTTTCTAAGAATCTGCAAGGCCAACTACTTATATTTCTTTAAACTAATTCGTTCAATTGGTTTAAAAAAATATTAAAAAAACGTTACCCAATACAAGGAATTTCTTCTCAGTCATCGTCATACACAAACTATCAGACATCTACATCGTTCTCTCATGTATGTATAATCTCAACATGAATGGTGTAACCATGATTTTGTAAAAAATATTATGATTTAAAAGAGTGTCCGTGGAGTTTCTTGCCCATTCTTCTTCATAGAGATCTACGCTTTGGAATGGGCAACTACAATATTTTAATATTATGGTATGGTAGCAGCATTTTTCGTTATTCCAGACTACAATCTACCTCTGTGCCCAATTTCATCTATCCGTTCAACCGTTTTGATGTGAAGATATACTTACATCCATTTATCCATCCTTATAAACATTCGCATTTATAATATTAATAGAATTAACCAGTACCAGCTGAGCTTAGGTCAGATATTGCCGCATGTAAAATACCGGTATTCAGCTGCATCCAGCCGGACTGGTAGAAGCCGACCTCAATATATTTTTGGAAAAAAGCTGAACAGGAAATTAATTTCTTGGAAACGACAGTGATTCTTTACACCTAAAAAATTTTGAAGCCGAATATACGAGTACCAAGACCTTATTCAATTATTCTTTAATAACCCTGAAAGGAACGAAAATAACCCTTTTTACTTAGCCGTATTGTTCAAACTTGTGTAAAATGAAGTTTGCTCGAAAAAGTCGACTTCTAAAAGAAAAGACCTTTCACAAAGAATTTGGAAATTAAAGTATAATAGTGTCTGTTATTACTCTCTCTCGGAGAAATTTTTGGCAGTAACATTAAAAGTTGGTAATAGGATTTATGCTATTGGACGATAAGTTACAAGTAATTTTTAGGGGTCCGTACCTCAAAAGGAAAAAAACAAAACCCTTATAGAATCACTTTGTTGTTCGCCTGTTTGTCTGTCAAGATCCTTTATCTCAAAAACGCGTGGAGGTATCAAGGTAAAATTGAAACCATATACTCAAATATGTAGTACCTTAGAATTGTGGAAAGATCAAATCTCTAAGTCTATGCAGTCAAAAGATATGGCCGTTTATGTCGCATGTTCGTACGGAACCCTTGGTGCGTAAGTTCAACTCGCACTTGGCCAGTCTCTCTTCACATCAGTCATCTTCACTAATATTATAAAAGCAAAAGTTAGTTTGTTTGTTACGTCTTCACGCCTAAATGGCTGAACCAATTTTGATAAATTTTGGTAAAGAGATAGTTGAGATCCTGGAGACGGACATAGGCTTTTCGTTCACACTTTTTTTTAAAGTGAAAATGGGGAAGAAAAAGGAACGTAAAGGGAAAACTTAGCATTGATATTACAATAAACCAAGCGCAAGGGCAAAAACTACAGGTAGCAGGTAATACAGGAAAGGGGAATTGTGTTACCCCGAATTTAACGCAAGCGAAGCCGCGAGCAAAAAGTAGTTTTTTAATAATTCCGAAATACACATGAATTTTTTTTCTCTGGTTTATTTATTTTCAAAGCACAAAATGTGTGTTCGTCTCCCTTAAACTTCGTGTGATCATTAAAAAAAAAGAACTTTATTCAGTCTTATTAAGGTTTCTTCTATTTATAACAACAAATCTGACATGATGAAGTACCAAATGTCAGCGTCCCAAACGTACAGGGCAGTAACTCAACGGTAATTTATTGTTAAACAGTCTCCTATTCCAAAGTCAGTAGGCCTACCATGACGTTTCAAAACTTATTGAGCAGAACTTATTCCACTGAGGGAAATGGATGGTGCTAGACACCCTGTATAATAATAATAATCATTTATTTCAGACTTACATCCATATTTATTTTGGTTGCAAACCATTATACGACTACATGCAGACTGCATTTACGTTGTCACGTCTGATAATGTTTATAAATCGACGGTAGGCTACCCCTTTTGGCCAAAAATCATCACTCATAAAAATTCTTAACGAATGTGAGGGTACGTGTATTTTGTATGATTCGTAAACCTTTTCTAACTTCATGTTCATTTTTTCAATTTTAACATCAACTTTCGTTTTCTTCATAGGTACTGATGTCACACACAGACACTCCTTTCACCACATTATAAATTTTCGTAATCTTTTACTTTGAACACGAACCCACTGGTCACTCGGAGCCTGAGTCTTCCATTCTCCTTCACGCATAACTTTGTCTCTTTCCCTTAGTGGAATCAGTTCTGCTTTAAGACGTCATGGTAGGGTAGCAGTTCATAACTTATTGCTAGACACGCGTCTCTTGAACGAAGACCTTGAACCGTTTGCTTCGCCAGCAAATCCATGTTCAAACTAAAATATGATAATAACAGAATCAATATTCTCTGTTCCAACCATATTTATTAGTGCAGTAAGTAAAATAATGGATAGTCAAACCATGAACGATTTCACTCATGACTCAGAATGTTCCTTCGTTTGTATTCTGTTCGCGTGCTTGCTAACTTGAATAGATAGCAAGTTATAAATAGTAAATGTTAGTACTGGATCGTGAGTTGGAATAATCAGAGTAATCTATGTATAGAATTGGGTCAAGGATTTGTATCCCTAGTATTGTTCTTGAGAAGGAAACGAAGAAGTGACAATTTTTGTAAGGCAAGAGGCTCCTTCCTGTCTTCTTAACCCTTTTTTCAGGAATCTAAACCATTACTGTCATTGTGACCTTTACAACAAAGTTACTTTGATATTCTTTATTTATTTACTACTAGCTGTTCCCCACGGTTTCACCCGCGCTACTCAGCACCTGTTGGTCGTAGCGTCATTTTATATAGCCTATAGCCTTCCTCAAGAAATGGACTATCCAACACTAAAAGAATTTTCCAATTCCAACCAAAAGTCCCTGAGATTAGCACGTTCAAACAAACAAACAAACTCTTCAGCTTTATAATATTAGTATAGATTGTTTTTATTAATAACATCAAATTTCTAAAAAAATCTTATCCTTATATTTCAAAACCAACAAAAAAATACCTAAACCGGTCGAGCCGTTTTCTAGTAGTGATCGATTTAAGTATCGGTTCATTTATTTAGCTTATTATAAATAAAGCAGTTAATATGCGATCATTGGCCATGCATAAACTTGTAGGAGATATGTTCTCCGACAAGGACTCATCAGTGCGAAATAATTCAAAAAATAATTCACTTCAATCTAGGGTTTTAATGGGCAGAGGGGCCTGCCAGGGCCACTGCCTGTCATGGTTGCGGGTTGTTTGAAAGAGATACCACAGCCCCGGAACATAAAGGGCAGAAGAAAACACATGGATGGGTTTTAGTCAGGAAAAGTCTGACACTGCCCCCGATCCGGGAAATTATTTAATGATTTCTAATCCGCAAAAAAAGTATAGGTATACAGTTCATGGTTAAATAAAAACTTGTGTTTCTGTTATATTCTACTAATCAGATACAATCTCCTAAATACGTCTTCCATTTTGCTACTTAAGCGCCATCTTAGTGCTCCGTACCGGGTAACAGTAGTCCCCACTCAATTATCGCAGGTGATAGGTCTCGTCCCGGGGGCCTAAGATTGCGCAGACATTGGCAAATTCACGCCTAACATCATGTTACCCCTGATCCACATGAACGAAGCAGCTTTGCAGAGTTTATGCACCCTAGGAGACTATGATTCATTTACGTTTGACGATGCATCAGCGGTAGTCGACTTATTTTGGTTGTGAATAGACTAATAAGGTTCTTGCTCTCTTTGAATTAATGATGAAAATCCCATATATACGTAAATTAGAAAATTAGAAACAGGTACTAAGTGCTGAAGTACGGGCGGGCGTTTCGGGGTATTGTTTTATGTAATTTTGAGATTAAATACTAATAATAATTTGATTGAAATCTGTTTTTAATTTTATTTAAATAAAAAAACACTATATTATGCGTGTTTTGTTGCTCGATAAAACGCATTATTTTACGCATTTAGCCAGACTGGACAAACATTTTACGTTAGTTTGTTCCGAATAAAATCGGTTTCAACCAAAAAAAAAATGGCGTCGCCTCGTCCCACCCTTCTGTCCGTTTTTCCGACTCAACAATCGTATCTGGGCCAGTAATTGACGTTCGAAGTGACAGCGACCAAATTACTCCTGATAAATTAATATAGGTACATTGTATTTCATGAAATTCTTGACATCATTTTCACGTTACACGCACCTAGTTTCACTAAATTGTAATTTACTGGGAATAATAAAGTCTGTTGATCGTGTTGGATTTGAAATAAGGTTGTTGCTTTGGTTATTACTCAAAATTCAGCGGACTAAAGCACATAAGTCACAAATCATGGTTTTTGTTAGTGTTATGGCAATAACATTAATTTAAATTGATACTTCGACCGACAAAAGCACTTAAGTCACAATAAATTAATTGTATGTATAAAATAATATAAGACTAATTGTAAAAGTTAAACTAATACTACTGTTAAAATAAAAACTAATACAAATCTTTAAAAGCCTATGATTCTCTTCACATTTTACAATATTAGAAACAACATAAATTTGAGTTAAGTTTAGTAAGTTTAATGCTGACCCCAGAATTAGTGTTACAAATTGATAAAATCAAAAATAGAACAGGAAAATAATGCATTCGTATCTTTAGACCGTGGTTTTACTGGCATTCTAAAAAACTTGCAAGGGTTTTTAACAATATTTATATAAAAAATGCCATTTTGTAAATCTGTGTGTCCAGTTATTCACAAATTGTCACAGTTAAGTGATACAAAGACACACTCTGAACCAAAAAAAGAAATAAACAGGCAAAATAAAACTTACCGGTACACAAACCTCTTCTATATAAGAAGAGTTGTGTATAACTGGTTTTAAGCTGGACGTGTAGGTGTCTAGAACAGAACACAGATCCTGGCCTTCTTGCAGTGGGTTGTGTTCTACAATAGCTGATAGCTGAGGGAACCACAGTCTTAGGACATTGTACCTGAGAATTAGAAAATAAGGTCTCATTTACTCAAGAAGGTGACAAAAATACAAAATAAAAAACATGGGTGGGTTTTAGTCAGTAAAAGGCTGAAGGCTACCTACCCCCCGCTCCGCCGGAATAGAGCTAGGGAAGTTATTTGATGATTTCCCATCCGCAAAACAAAAAGTGAATTCATTAGTAATCCAGCATTAGTTTACTAATGAACTCATTTTTGTTGAATTTTCAATCCTGACGTCGGTCGTTCCATTTGCACTTGAAATCGAACTAACCCGATTTCTTATAAAATTGCAACATAAACGGCCATTTTTTGACTGTGTAGTCTTGGAGGGTTGATTTTCTCACAGTTCCAACGAATCATGAACTTAAGTACATGGTTTTAATTTCAACTCGATACCTTAACGCTCTCCTGAAATAACGAGTCTTGACAGACTGACAGATAGACAACAAAGTTATCCTATAAGGTTTCCGATTTTTCCTTCTGAGGTAAGAAACCCAAAAATCATTATAATTAACACTTGAAACGGGATATTTACCATGTTTGTTCATCCGTGATCATGACGTGTGCAACATCACCGAAATATCGGAAACTCGATACAAATAACAAACATGGTAAATATCCCGTTTCAAGTGTTAATTATAATGTTAGTAACCATGTCACTTTAAGATTTACAAACTCATTCATTTTAACAGCGTCTCGTGAGTGTAGAATAAAACAAAAGTGACCAGTCACTCGAAAAAATCATGTATACTATAGTATTCGTAGTATAGTAAGCAGCTAAAGCTGTTAAAGTGAAAATACAATAGGCATGCCTAACAATTGTCATATAACGCAGCACTGTACACTCGTCGCATACAATCAATAGTTAGTCAATCGATATTGTTAGAGTATTTATAGTTACTGTTGCAAACGCGGTACATTATAAGTTTCATCGTTAAATGCTACTTTATTTATTTCACTTTCAGAAATTAACCCAGTGGTTTTACCCGCTGGTCAACACTTTATTGAACTTCCCCCGCTCTGGGTGGAGCGCGGGAGGGGTGTCAGACTTGTACTGACCGAAACCCACCATGCTACTTCTATTGCCCTTTACGCGGTGTCTTGGCCATCAAAAGATTAAATCTTACCTTCTAATAAAAGGTATTCTACCGCTAGTCTGAGCTTTATCTGGCAGTAAATAAGATCCATTTTAAAATACTCACATAGCCATAATAATGAAATTGGAGAAGCATGTCATAGCCAGATGCACCACCAGCGGCTTCTGGAACATTGGTTTGACATTATAAAGGCCTTCCACAATTTGGTGGCGAATGTTCGTCTGAACGTGGTGTTCGGGTGTCTCATCTATCGAGTGCTTATTCTTGTCCTTCCAAATGTTGTAGAACTGAAATAGATTATAAATGGTTTCGTTAATATATATTCACACATATTTTTTTACATATTTCTTATTAACAATAACAAAAAAAAATATATATAAATATTAATAATATTTTTTTTATATTTCTTATAAATATGTTTATTGAAATATATGTTAAAAAATACAAATATATTAATTAAAAAAATCATTTTCAGGTAAGGTAAGATCGGCGACCTTAAAACGTGTTTATTTATAATAATTATTATAATTACAATCAATATTATATTATACAATCCTTGTATAGATAGTGGTGTGATGAAGTGTGTTGAGTGTTTTTTTATGAATATTCAATCCTAATTTCCTAATAAAATATAAGTATTCGTGGCTTAATTTAGAGGCTGTTTGATGTTAACGATAAAACATAAATTAAACACCTTGTTGAAAATAATTATTTTCTTATGTCTAGAACTCTTTAAATGAAAGCTATAAAAAAAATTGCAAAAAATAAATCTTTCACCTTACGATTTTAATTCTTTCATACAACTAACAGTATTTTACATTTTCATAACTTAAGTTTTCACGTCCAACACTGTATTACACAAAGTGAATCGTTAATCACAATCCAGCTTTCAAAGAACTTCTATAACCTCGTCAGAAATTCAGTTTCCTCGCAAAAAATCTAGGACAACCTTGCCATGACAAAGCAACGATATAAAAATCAGGCAACATCGTCATAATAAGTGGAGTTTCCACATATTTATCGATGCAATAACTCAAGTTGATGATGCGAGCGAATGGCGGAATAATTTTTACAAATGGATACAATATTACACGCAAGCCACAATATTGATTAACGCAGAAGTATAAGTATACAGCTGGTTAAGGTACAATTTCTATGTAACTCTATGAAACGTATACCTGTGAGAAGATTTCAATAGAGTAATATTATAATATGAAACTGTCTTGATAGGACACAGGTTCAACGCTTCACCTTTCATGCATGAGGTTTTGAGTTTCTAATCCAGGCAGTACCAATGGTAACTTTTTAATTCATATACAAAGTATATAAAAGTATATATTATAGTTAGTAACGTGTACATATATGCAAAAACTAAAGCTTATCTTAGACATCACAGACAACGGTGAAAGAGAACATTGGAAGACCCTGGACTTGAAATCTGAAATTGCCCTCCGTTTTGATTGTATATTATACTAGCTGTTCCCCGCGGTTTCACCCGCGCTGCTCAGCACCTGTTGGCCGTAGCGTGATGTTATATAGCCTATAGCCTTCCTCAAGAAATGTGCTATCCAACACTAAAAGAATTTTCCAATTTCAACCAGTAGTCCCTAAGATTAGCGCGTTCAAACAAACAAACAAACAAACTCTTCAGCTTTATAATATTAGTATAGATTTTTAAAGCTGAGATTGTTCTTTCTAACAAATAATCATTTATTCCACAGAACATAAACCTTATAGTGCTCACAATAAGGATCACTTTGATTTTGTCAGTTATGCAAATGAAAGTGTATTATCATCACGTTACAGAAATCAGCCGTGTACCTTAAGATAGACATATTTAGACCATATTGTTGGAACTGAGCCTTCTTAACATTTTTGTAGCGTGTCATAATAGGCAGTATGTTATAATCGCAAGATATTTCCGTCGTAATATTTACTGATATTATTTAATACGAGGTTTTCGTAGTAAACTGGTTTTTCCTTGCAACGTCTTTTGCAAATGATAAATAATGTTTAATTATGTTTGTAAGTAAATACTAACTAAGTATGTATAAATTATGTTTATTTTGCAAGTAGTTTTTTACAAATACTTTTAACTCTTCAAGGGTATTTCGCACCTGACTACTCTGAAAAGATAAAGCCGAAACAAAACCGAGGTCATAGTCTCTTTTAGGCAGATTAGTGTCTAAGATTTTCTTCTTAAGGTAAAAAACCGCACAGATTTGAATGGACCTGTACAGATAGTGCAAGCTTTTGTCAGTAATGAAGTAGCTCAACTCATAACTCAAGAAACTCCATGACACAAAAAACAATACCAAAAAGGACATTTGTATAGGTCACTTATAATACTGTAAGAGGTTTTATAACCTGACCAATGCTGGCTGATTTACCATAACGTTCAAATACTCAGGTCGTTTTAACATAAAATAAGAATAAAAAAACAGAATAGTAAGTTTTGATACAAGCGGTGTGACATGCTAATTAAAATATGATTTAAATTATAATCCCTAAAATATTATATGAGGATTTTATTTAAACACACACTCGAGCTTTTACAGTACTCAAACTGCCGAGACAGTAGTTAAAAAAAAAATTAGAGGTGTCATGGGACACCCGGATGGAACGAAGTTCCTATAGAAATGAGAATATCTGGCTTGCTTTCTATAAGAGAGAGAGACAGACAGACAGAGAAACATGCGATGCTGCACAGCTTACAATAGCTTACTATAGCAAAAAGTGTCGTAAAACAACAACTTTTCGTAAGAACTTTTTCCGTCTAGCCCCCTTTCACAACGCGCGATAAGGAACTTCGTTCCAATAAAAAAAGGGAAATTATACGGATAGCTAATAAGCTATGTCAAAGATAACACCCATTGAATCAATTACTTATAATAAATCAAAGTGCTATCTTTCCAATAAATTCTAAATAACATAAATTTTCAATTTCAATAAAATCTAAAGTCACCTTCAAATAATTTTCACACTCCTTTTAAAACACCGTTTGTATTATAACTTTTACTTCAATCGGAGTGCTCTACTTCAGTTTCTAATAAACAACAATTTGTAAAGTGCAAAAGGTTTAATAATAGAGTTTTTGACTTCAGAATAGGGTTGTCAATTTTTACGGTATCTGACAGTTCAATATTTGACACAGCCTACCTGTCAAACTTTAAAACGCAAACTTAAAAGCTCAGATGAAGTCCGACTTAAAAAGGTTGAACCTCAATTAGTAGCAAGGATTCGTAGTGTTCTACGTTCCTGTCCTTTTCTCTCGTTCAGAACTTTGATTTGTTGGAGCGAGAAGGCGAGAAACAGAACGAGAATACTATCGTAAGCGGCAGTGACGTCTTAAAGCAATACTTATTTCAGTGAGGGAAAGAGACAGAGCTATGCAGGTTATTGTTGTTGTGTATCGGCATCTCTTTCTTACACTGAGGGTCCCTGATGTTCACATTTGAAATGGGTCGAAAAAACTGAAGTCATGTGGAGAAACCTTTGCCAAGGAGTGTCCTTTGGTTGTCTATTCACAAGAAAATATTAGATCTGAATAATGAAATAATATTTTAAAGTTGACACGCAATTAAAATATTGCAATTTCTCATTGTTTTAAATGACAATAAATTTACTCTTTGAAGTGACATTTCGACGTTGACATTTAGCAATAAAACGAAAAGTGACAACCCTATTTCGAAAATTGAAATATTTATATTAACGAACACCAAATCTTAGTAATAAAGTCTCTTTGATATTGAAATTGATATTGTTTCAGCAATTTATAGATGTAGAAATAATTAAAACGAACATTTCAAAATTAAATAATTTTAGTATTAAATATTTTCTTTATAATAATTTATAAACTTTCTGATCGATTTTGAGCAATTTAATTATTGAAGTGCAGTACAGTGAAGTTAATGTAAACGGGCCTATTGACGATATCAATTTTTTTAATTATAAAAATGTATTTAATGACTAACAGTTTTCTTTACTTTTTTCACAAAAAACAGCCCTTTACAAGTTTGCCAAATTAAAAGTTACCGCTAAAAAAATACGTCTGTAAAAACACACACAGATAATAGCGAAAATGTCACGGTAACCTTTAAAACACAAAGCGAAAAATAAGCCAAAAAGGCAGGTACCCTAATTGCCAATTAAAATCTCTTACCGGATAAGTCTCGGCTGGCTTCCCTGTGTTCTCTATATATATTTTAATCAGTATCTCCCTTGCTTCATCATACTTCTTCTGTGTCAGCAAATATTTTGGGCTCTCCGGCAGACAGAACACGTACATCAAAAAGGCTCCTAAGGCCCATAACGACATAATGTAAAGATAAAAATTCCATGTGTTGAGCACTGGAAGGTTGAAACAAAATGTCTGAATTAGGGCGAGGTTCCATTGACGCAGCTATGCTTAATGCTTAAGCGTTGATTAAAAAAACTCGCGCAGCTAACACGTGTAATGTCTTGATTATGTGTGTCGAGTAAGTTGTAAGACAGTGTTAAGACAAAGAGCTTGGCCTCTTACTTGGAAGCTAAACTGTTTTTTTTTTGTGACTTGGTATTGTCTCGACACTGTACTTATTACTTGTAATAAAGGAATTAACGTGATATGCACATGGTTAAGTCAGCATTGTTTAGCACAGTGGGACAGACAAACTTCTAATAGTACCTAGAATATTTTAATTTAAAAGAAAAAAAAAAGTATAATGTCGACGCTGATGCCGAATGTCAGCTTGTTGTTGAAGGATTATTGCCGAATCGAATGTTACTATTAGAGCGAGGCTACACGATATGGTAACGGTGCGGTGTAGCGCCAGAGCGATGCCATAAAGTCATCAGTCTTTAAACAAATTACTATCACCATGTCACACGATGATGATGACACACCGCACCGCAAGAGCGCTGAATTTGTGACCTGCGAGACGAACCGTGATGTTCACTCTATAGTTTGAAATAATTGCACCCTTACCGCACCGTGTGGCCTCGCTCGCCTGTGCATTCGACGCCGCAATGAAATCACACCTTAACTTGAAATGTGAAAAGTCAAGAGAAATGTCGGTACAATTACGGTTTCAAAAAGATTGAGCAAAATCCCTTTTTTTTTAGTACAGCCTTCTGTTGTTCGGATTTATCGTCGGGGGTCTAAGCAAACATGCTAAGTAACTTAACCTGGAGTGTGTTATGCCGGTACTTTTAGGCTTATAGCCGTGTAAGAAGTCTCGTTGAGGTATATACCTTCTTTTTTGTGTGAATGTCGGGCAGAAAAAGGATTAACGTCTGGAAGCTTGGCGGTAGCGACAATTGTGGAGTTTTCTTTTTATTTTGCTTTAAAAAATCTTGCTTTAGCTGATCTTTTTTTTGGATTAAGTTTCACAAGGGTTTATAGTACGCTGCTTAAAGAGATGTCAGCAAAGCAGAGGGGCTTGACTGGCCCACCGCCTGCCGGGGTTGCGAGTTGCTCGAAAAAAATACCGCGGCCCTGGTATGTAAAGGCTGGAAGAAAGAACATGGGTGGGTTTTAGTCAGTAAAAGTCTGACTCTCCCCCCTCGCTCCGACCACAGCCAGAGATATAAATTAAAATCGTTACTCATAGGGAGCTGTTTAACCCATTAACGCCCAAAATGAAACTGCAGTATATTTTTCTATTGTTTTTCTATTAATTAGTCCATAAGGGATAAAATATGACATATAAGAAGAAAAATGAAAAAATAAATATTTACATATCAAGTTTTAGGGGTGTACTCAGCCGTGTACAGTGGGCGCTTTAGGAGTGAAATTGTTTGAAACAAGGTCGTTCAACACATAGAGTTTTCAAACATATTTCGCAACGCCAGCGAATTCTTTGGTGACATTTTTGCAGGCATAGATCTTACCGGCTCATCATCACTGTCGCTCCATTCCGAAACATCGTATTCAGGACGACGCCGACCTACCTCAATAGTCCCTGGAACGTCCTTAGGGAAACTTGAAGCCGCCAAATTATCTTCGTTACCTTCTTCCTCATCACTCAACACAGCCGGATCTGGTGGCACTAATACCATATCGTACTCTTCATCAGGCAAAGCAATGATGAAGAGTACCAGACACGGTGGAGCACACAGTGGCGATCTGCCCAGCGTGGGCGGAGCACCGCCGTGCCCGAGCTAGAGGCGATCGGCGGCGGCGATTCTTTCGCGTCCGGCCCTGGTTCAGGCCATGGTCCGGAGCGAGAGGGAATGCGGTCACCACCTTCTGTGAAGCAGTAATGCTAGCGAAGGAGGTGGCCGGGCGTTTGAGAGAGAGAACATCTGCCCAACCCAGCCGCCGCGGGAGACGCCCATGGCGCCGGGCGCCGCGAGACGACTCCCGGCCATCGTAGATGCGGGCCTGTGGGCGGTGAGCAATGGGTAGTTCACCGTCCGTCCGTCGATTGACGACAGGCCGTGTCGACGGCGCGTTCGTGTTTCACGCGCGCCTCAAAGAGAGTCAGCAAAGCAGAGGGGCTTGCCAGAGCCTCCGCCTGCCGGGGTTGCGGGTTGTTCGAAAGAGATACCGCGGCCCCGGAACGTAAAGGGCAATAGAAGGAACATGGGTGGGTTTTAGTCAGTACAAGTCTGACATGCCCCCCCGCTCCGCCCAGAGCGGAGGAAGTCATTGGATGATTTACCACCCGAAAAAAAAAGGCTTCCTCCAGTCTCTTTTAGCTGGTAAATACGTTCCGATTGGCCATTTCAACTTATAAGTAATACTGTAAACAAAACGAAATTTTAGTATGAATCTGCCCGCTGTACCCGCCTGTGTACAACAAATGAAACAAACCCTACTTTACAAGTTTTGTAATAAACTTTCATTCTTATGTTATTATTACCAACACAAATAAATAGTCTCCATAAAAATAAAAAAGTAGTTGAAATATTTCACTATTTTTGATAAAAACCAACAAAATAATCTTACCTTGTATGTCGTGTCTGGACTCCGTATTTTATTACAAAAAAAGTGACATTTGTTTTCGCGCCACCGCCTATTTTTATTTATTATGTGGTAACTAGTGTCATCTAGATTTGTAATTTTTAACTACCTTTCACACTACCCAAAGATAAAATACATAATTTATCGATTAAGTAGTTGTACCTGTGCAGGTACAGAGGGCGGTAATGGGTTAAATCTTGTTATGTGCTCAGTAGTAAAAATTTATATGTAATATGTGCAATATACTGTCCGATATATAAAAATAACGCCGACTGTTCACTCCAACTGAGCAAAAACAGTGAAATCAGAACACACACTTTTAAGTAAACGTTGAAAACGAAACCTTTTTTTTGGGGAGTGTCAGACTTTTACCGACTAAAACCCACCCATGTTCCTTCTTTTGCCATTTATGTTGCGGGGCCGCGGTATCTAATAATAGGCCATATTTATGACTAGATTTTTATTTCAAATAAACGGTAACTATTCCTAAAATAAATACTTTCTTACTGAACAGACTTTGGGACGTGTTCCCTAATCCTTTCCGTTCCTACCTATTTTAAATACACCGCCATTTTGGCACTCACGTCATCGCTGAGTGCAACCAATCAAAACAACGCATCGCTTTCACCACCTGACGGCAAATGAAGTGACGGGGAGTTCAAATTGACAGCATGCATATCTATGCGAAATACCGCACGGGTGTAAAAAACACTAAAATACCCTGAAATACAACTGCTAGTTACGTTTGTGGTGATCTACTGTTTCCCAAAATCTTGTGAGTACCTGACTATCCATTTTTAAAATCCCTTAGCCTTCTATTGGTAGACTACTTATGCCCCGTTCCAATAAACAAAAACGACTCGTTTTGCTTACGGATAGTTGTAATTTGGCATTTTAATCAACTGCATTCCCGGTAGAACGTGAAGCTATAACACTTACCAAATTTTCCATCGAAAAATGAAACTTTCCAGTCATTCATTAAGATAGCCCAGGACATAGCTGCTATGACCACATGAGATACGGCTATAAATGAAGATTGGACTAACAACATACGATCTCTTATGCTAGAGTAAGAAAACTCAGCAGTTAATGATACACAGGCACTGAAAGCTGTGGCGTATCTGAAAATAAAAATGGAAATTAATTAGAATGTTTAATAAGAATACAGCGTAAAAAGTACCGTACAACTTGCGACATAAATGGCTCCTCTACTAGCTGTTCCACGCAGTTTCACCCACGCTGCTCAGCACCCGTTGTTCGTAGCGTGATGTTATATAGCCTATAGCCTTCCTCAAGAAATGGACTATCCAACACTAAAAGAATTTTCCAATTCCAACCAGTAGTCCCTGGGATTAACGCGTTCAAACAAACAAACTCTTCAGCTTTATAATATTATAAGTATAGATAGTATAGATATTATGCTTAATACTGTTTCTCCTCTTTTAAAATCCATCCAAATGTTGTCTTGAAAATATCGCTTTTAGCGATAAGACCGCCCATTGTGTCTCCCTATTTATAAGTTTGTAGTGTTATTCTTGTTACTTGTATGGTGTACATAATAAAGAATATTCTATCTATCTATCTTTATCTTTTACTGCATATACTTAGAAGGTTGATTTTTTCACATCACAAACGGACTATAGATTTAAATATATGGTTTTAGTTTCAACTTTATAACTCCATGAGTTCCCGAAATCTTGAAAGACAAACAGACGGACAACAGAGTGATCCTATAAGGGTACTGTTTCTTCCTTTTGAGGTACGGAACCCTAAACATATCAAAATTTATTCACCCGTTCAGAAACTGCGATGCCACAGACTAACATAGAAATAAAGATACACACTTTAAACTTATGACACTCCTCTTTTTGGTCAGGGGTTAAAAAGAGAACAATTGAACAAAGAGCCATTTTCTGTAAAGCCAGACTTAGCAGACCAAACAATACTTTATGTAAAGACTTTGAGTCAAAAACTGTAGATAAGTAAAATATCAAAACTTTTGATCACGCTGTTTCTACTCTGTGTACTAAATGAAGCTATCAGTGGCGTAACATTTGTTTGGGAAAACGGAATTTCTCGTTATCAGACGTCACGGCATCATTTACTCCTTTCTCCTTCATATCATTCCTTACACAATCCATCCATCTTTTCTTTGGCCTGCCTCTCGCTCTCCGTCCATGAACACTCAGATCCTTCACTCATTTACTCACATGTGCTACATCACTAATAAGTAATCTACCTTAATCAATAGTCCTTTAACCTTAACCTTGTAAATAAAAATAATAAAGAGGCAATCAAACAAATAGCCTCATTTTAAAGTCACCTAAAACAGCAACCGTATCCTGAAAGATCCAGAATATTCTATTGTGACGAAATAATTACAGAAACCTTAAAACATTATTCTTTTGTGCCGAAACAATGACAAGAATTCCAAGTCTGCCCTCGTAGACAAAAAGGCAAAGAAAAATTACTGTATAAAAGTCCAAGAAACTAAGACATGGCTGAAGAAAACTTAGCCTAGACATTAATTTTGTTATAACAAAGGGGAAGTTTTAAGACCGTAAAAATCTGTCTCTGATTAGATCTGTTTTAGATAATTTATTTCCAGATGATTAATGTCAAATGTGAATGTGATCTAACTACTATTGTAAACTAGCTGGTGCCCGCGGCTTTGCCCGCATGTAATTAAAAATATATATATCCTAAGTGTTATTCCAAATCTACTTCTGTGTCAAATATCATGAAGATCCGTTTAACCGTTTTGACGTGAAAGAGTAACAAACATCCATACAAACATTCGCATTTATAATATTAGTTCGATATGATAGTTTTAATATATGTTCCGTGCGGGGATCGAACCCGCGAGAAGCCGATCAGCAGTCAATCGTTGAACTCAAGTATGTATAAGCCTTTCACGAACAGCAAAGTTGTCCAAAATATGAAGAAAATTGAAAAATATTTTTTATTTTTTATTTTATTATTACTTTTAGGAAGGCTTACAGACTAATTACACAATAAAAAAAACGCTAAATTATAAAATTGCTAATAACAAGCCCCCACAGATATATAACATTAACGATTATTTTAGCTGAAAGTTAAAGTTACTTATGGTTTTTATTTGTAATTATACGTTAATACTTAATACCCACATGCAAGTCTAAGGGCCACCAGCCGGTGCTTCATTCTCAAAAAACGATTTGGCTATAAGTTTCTTTACTGTGCTTGTTTTAGTGCAAAATAAGTCAATGTCATGTTCTTGAGATATTTCATTAAAGAAACGAGCGCTTCTCATAAGATAAGCATTACGTCTATAATTAGTGGACCCCGAAGGCACACTCAGAAGAGGCCTCCGACGTAACCCAATAAGGTTAGTTCGAAATGACAATTCCGAAACGAGCTCCGAGCAGTCAATCGAGCAATTTGCTATGTTAATTAAGAAACATACATCATTGATGAGCCGCCTGCGATCAAGTGGAAGAAAATGGTACTTCTTGCAACGATGATCGTAATCTATAGATACCTGGTGCGCTTTATAATCGAGATATCTAAGAAACTTTTTTTGGATACCCTCAATACGCGACTTATAGATTTCATATTGAGGGTTCCAGACTTGAGATGCATACTCCAAGTGACTGCGTACGAACGAACAATATAACACCTTGATTGGCTTCAGAGAACGGAAACTGGCTGAGGCTCTGATTATAAAGCCTAAGGCCTTAGCAGCCTTTTTTACAGTACCCTCGATGTGTTGATCAAATAGTAATTTGCTATCTTGTAAAATGCCTAAATCCCTGATACTGTTAACCTTACATAAGGTGTGTTGGTTGAGAGTATATGCTGAATTCACTGTAGACTTCTGACGCGTGAAGGTCATATGGAAGCATTTAGAAACATTCAGTTGGAGCAGATTACGTGCGCAATAATCTTCAAATCTATTTAGATCAGCTTGCAACTGGTGAGTATCGGAGATGTCGCGTATTATTTTGTGAACCTTCATGTCGTCAGCGTACAGCAATACGTAAGAATGCTTGAAACAGTTTATAACGTCAGCAATAAACAATGTGAAAAGTAAGGTCCCCAACACTGAACCCTGCGGCACACCTGAGGGGACCGAGGTCCAACCAGAAGTGTACCTCTGGAGAACCACAGCCTGACTACGATTCTCGATATAAGATGAAAACCATCTATACAGAATATAACAACGTTTTAAATAAACGTAGGGTTATGTAAAGTAAATACTTTTTAAATGTAACATGTATTCGTTTATGTTAAATATTTGATGGATAGCATTTACAAAGAATATTATGTGTTGGTCATAAATTAAATTGAATAAACCAATCACGATTGAACGCTTGATAACATTTTCGCACGTTATTAATTGCGCGAATTAATTACATTTTATTGAAAGGATATGTTTTGTTTGCAATGTTTTCTATCCATAATTTTAATGGAAATCCTATTAATGAAAGGATTGAAGTTAATTACTTTCCGATCACTGTGATTATTGGTCCTATGTTTGATAATACATTAAACATAAAATTAATAAATATTAATACATTAAATTAATAAATAATGCTACATTTTCTATTTGATTATGAATAATGGAAAGTTTTTAAGCTTCTGGGACTTTTTTACATTGCAAAAACATACCTAACGGCACTTGTTAATAGGGTAGGTTTTTTAAAAAAACGATGTATTGCTCATGTGTATCACTTAGACTTAACAAAAAACCCTGCCAAGTGTGAGTCGGACTCGCGCACCGATGATTATGCACAAACTTGACATAAACCGCCATATCTTTTGAATGCGAAGTTTAAAAGGTTAATTATAACAGCCCTAAGAGACTACAGACTTGGTTATATGCTTTTGACTACTTAGCGCCCGCAGCTTCGGCCGCGTGATATAGAAAAAAATATCCTATGTGTTATTCCAGACTATAATCTACCTCTGTGTCAAATTTCATCAAGATCCGTTCAACCGTTTTGACGTGAAAGACTAACAAACATCCATCCTCACAATCATAATTATACATTTATAATATAAGTAAGATTTCAATAAAACTATTTATTTTTTTGGCTTTATTCATCATATTATAATTAAATTAATGACTAAATAATATATACAACCTATAAATATACACAAACTAATAATAAAAATATAGAAGTAATAAATGGAAAATTAAATTGGATACTTTACCGAGTTCCCGAGGTCTTGACAGACTGGCAGACGGACGAAAAACAAAGTGATCCTATAAAGTTTCCGTTTAATCCGTTAGAGGTACGGAACCATTTAAAACTGTCAGTCAGGAAAAGTCTAAGTAAACCCCATACGTCATTATTTTTGTTACTGGGTTGATTATCATCATTTTCCTATCCTTATCCCATTCTATTTGGGGTCGGCGCAATACGTTTTCTTCATCCATTCTCCCGTATCAGACGTCACGGCATCATTTACTCCTTTTCCTTCATATCATTACTTACACAATTCATCTATCTTTTCTTTGGCCTTCCTCTCGCTTTCCGTCCATCAACAACCAGATCCATCACTCTTTTAGTCACATGTCTTCATCCCTCCTCATTACATGTCCATACCAAGACAAACGACTCCCTTTCAATTTTTCTGTAACAGGCGACTTTCAAACTTCCTTTAAAATACTCATACCTTACTTTATCCATTCTTGTCACTCCACACATTCATTTTGTTACTGGGTTGATACAATTGTAATATTAAAGGTACTTACAATAAGCCTTCAAAAAACTTAGCGGTGGCTAGTACTTCGAATGTTTGACTGGAACCTCCAATTAGTTGGCAAATAAACAGTCCAAGGAATCCAACTCCTAAGAATATTTTTCGTCCAAAAGCGTCCGTTAAAAAGCCTGCTATTAATGATGATAGGAGCATTCCTGAAACACAAAATTAATTATGTTTAAAACATGGTACAAAGAACAATAACAAAAAAAGTGTGTTTTTTGCGTATGGGAAATCATTAAATAAGTTCCCCCGAGCCTCGGGTACCACGGGACGACTCCCGGCCACCGTGGATGTAGGCTTGTGGACGGTGAGCAATGGGTAGCTCACCGTCCGTCCGTATTGACGACAGGCCATGTCGACGGCGCATTAGTTTTCCACGCGCGCCTCAAAGAGATGTCGGCAAAGCAGAGGGGCCTGCCAGGGCCACTGCCTGGCGGGGTTGCGGGTTGATCAAAACAGATACCGCGGCCGCGGAACATGTAGGGCAATAGAAGGAACATGGGGCTCCGCCCAGAGCGGGGGAAGTTATATGATGATTTAACATCCGCAAAAAAATAAAAGCCACTGCGCCAACCGTCTTGTCATATCTATATAAAATTTCGTGTCACAGTTTTCGTTCCCATACTCTTCCGAAACGGCTGGACCGATTTAAACGAAATTTTGTGTACATATCGGGTAGATCTGAGAATCGGCCAACATCTATTTTTCAAACCCCTAAATCAGCAGCGGGTGAAACCGCTGGGCACAGAAAAATCTGACCTTCAGAAAAATCAACTGAGTAGTAGCTACTATGTTTGAAGGTAGACGAAGCAAAAGAATCATAGACTTCCATAAGTTCTACCTAAACTCACTGGAAAGAAGTATGGTTTTTAAAAATTGAACCTGCGTTTAAATAACATGCACGTAAAAACATATTTTTAAATATCTTAGGGTTCCTTCTGTCTTGACAGACGACCCTTTATCTCGGGAACGCGTAAAGGTATCGATTTGAAACTAAAACCATATACTCAAATGTAGTCTTTTAGACCTAAAAAAAAATTAACCCTCTAAATCTACGCAATCAAACGATATGGCCGTTTATGTCGCAGGTTTGTACGGAACCCTCGGTGTGCGAGTCTGACTCACACTTGGCTGGTTTATTTCATCTTGAGTTAAGATAAAAGAGATAAGACAGGCTAATTTGGATCTAAATTGTACCTAAATAAAGCTCAAACAAGTTTCCATTTTGAGTTCAGAGAACATTTCCTTTGACAAAGTTCCGTTAGTTTGGCTAAGCCCAATTTAAAACCGTAACGTAACGTTTAGAAATGATTTATGCTAGAGTGGTTAGTCTAATTTTTAGGTTAGTAATATGTTTTTACGTGCATGTGATTTAAACGCAGGTTCAATTTTTAAAAACCTCTTATCCGCGTGCTTAAGCAGAAATTATGGAAGTTTACGATTCTTCTGCTTTATCGACTTTCGAACATAACACTACGCAGCTGATTTTTCTGAAGGTATATTTAGAGTATATAATATTTAAATATCTTTCTGGAATTTAAATGCATTTTGCTGTTTTAAATATTGTTCTTGGCATAAATCATTTCTAAACGTTACGATAACAAAAGGACAACTAAGTTGTTTACTTTGTACAACAGAGTTGTACAACAAATCGTAACTTCGACGAGTTTCATTGTTTGCCGTCAATTTTGTCAGCTACTAGAGATATTATTTTTATACATTCTTTCATTAGCTATAGCCGAGCAGGGGGCTTTATTTTTGCGGATAGGCAACAAATCGATCACCAAATAACTTTTCCCCTCTCCGCCCATAGTGGGGGAAGTTATTTAATGATATCCCATCCGAAAAAAAGGTACTGGACTACACTTGTATACAGGAATTGAAGAAGTGTGAAATTCTATTTTGTGATTTTAGAAATGATAATTTGATCTTTTTTTTTAATTTTTGATTTCGATTCCACAAATTATGTTATATACTACATTAACTAAAATCACGTAATCTTTACAAAAACATTAATTGTGTCAGAGTGTATGCAGTAGGCTCTCCATCGTGAGACTTAAAAAAACATCTAGCGAAATATGTATAATAGGTACTGTTAGTACACCTCTGCCTTTTCCACCAGGAATAACAGGCGTGATGTTACCCGTACGTTGAATAATAATATCAGTATTGCGGCCACAAAATCAACAATTCTATAAACCGAAGCAATTAACTCGTCAGTGAAGTCTTTTCTAATTCTCTTTGGTGCAAGTACTGAAACGTCGGATACTTCAACCTTCATATATCATGCATTCGAATCGATCGCAGCCGTTAGACCCCTGCTCCACCGCTGACGAGGAAATGACTCACTATCGACTACTTTCTCACTCAAAAACGACATGGGGGAGAATGAAACTAAATTTGTGCCATCCTCCCCTAGTCGTGTGGTACGACAGTTGGACTTCCAAGACATAGGGCTCTAGTTCGATCAAAGATTCCTAAAGTGTTCGAATTCATGTGCATTTTGTATAAGTATCACTATCTTAGGTAAATGAAACGTAAATTTGGTAAAACGTCATGAATAAAAACAAGCTTGCCTGAAAAATATTCCTTTAAGTCATATCACTCTGACGCCAAGTTAAGCATTAACAACTCGGTGACGAAAGAACGCGGATGCTTGTTGCATAGGGGACGATGGCACCATTTTTCCCATCTAACCCTATGAAGGGGCAGATGCGTAAAGACGGATGGGACAGGTACAGATTAAAGTAGAGATATAGACTCAAATTTATGAAAAGAGATACATGTATGAATGATGAAAGAAATACCTAGATGAATGATCAAAACTCGCTTTGCCTAAGAAATCCTGATAGCAAGTAATCGCCTGCTGCAAACACATAAGCCATAAATCAGCATCGTACTATCAAAGCTACAAAATCGTTGCCCCACACTAGGAGCTTCTCCTGTGTCGTGGGTGCGTTTACAAACACTTAAACTCAAAAACACAAACAGCAAATAGTTTGCCAACTTGTTTCTTTTTCTTTATTTCTGTTGTATTTTTTAAATCATTTATTGTTTTTTTTTTGTTATGTAAATTTAATTTAATGTGTTTTAACTTAATGTGTTTCATTAGAACCACTTCTCCATTTTATTAGAAAGGAACTCTGTAGGTAAAACATGAGAGAGCACTGGTACCCATAACACAAGTTAAATTTTACCTTGGGTGCCAGGGTTCATTTCACTACTTACCAACATGATATATGTTAAATTTTAAAGACATAGTTAGTTTGTAAGTGGTTTTGTACAAATCTCTTTCTGGCAATAAATATTTTTATTTTATTACTTGCTTTTGCCCGCGGCTTCGCTCGCGTTAAATTCGGTAGCGCTTTATTGATTTGTAATAGCAACGCTAAGTTTTCCCGTTTCTTCCCTCTTTCTCCCTCATACCCCAATCTTTTTTTTTAAATAGCCTATGCCCATCTCCTGGTTCCCAACTATCTCTGTACCAAAATTCATCAAAATCGGTTTAGCCATTAAAGCGTGAAGAGGTAACAAACAAACTCACTTTCGCTTTTAATATATTAGTAAGTATTTAGTTTCTATCACTATTCGCTTCTCGCTGATCGCCGGCAACGGAACAAATGCCTTGGCTGCGGTTCACTGCTATTTCTCCTACACTCGACCTCGGGGCATGTCCTTTTAGCTATAAATTTACGTCCAGGTGCTACTTTTCCATTTGCCAGCATAAGTCTTGGTGCTATAAATTCACCCTGTTCTTTTACTTTGGTGATTTTTTCGGTAATATTGAAACCATTTTCTTTCATGGTGTAGTTATTTTTCTAATTTTAACTTTAATTCTTCGTTTAAGTGTAAATCGTGATAATGATGTTTAATGTGACCTGTCTTCCAAAATATTACGATGCATAAGTTGGTGGGTATAAATATAGATGTATACTCAATTGACTCAAAGTCTGTTGGGATTGATTTCCTAAACACTAAAGAACACGCTTTCTCGTACTATTTTTAGTAGACTGTTCCCCCGTCATGATGGTAATCCCCCTTCTGATACCCACATCATGGAATGCAAAAAAAAACTAGTCCACCATCTATACGAGCCTGCCATATCGGATTTAGCTTACCATTAATTACCATCCAAACTAAACAGCTCAATCACAAAATGGAAGGGGAGGAAAATTTCAATTCAATTCTTTTAATCTGGGTTAGTAACAGGTAAGCTTTTAAAAGCTCCTTCAAAACAGAGATACGTCGTGCATTAAAATGATCACCTAGCATTTGCAAGCTGGTAAGAGTTCAAGCAGTTCAACATACCAACATAAGGCATAGCATTAAGCAAGCCTTTTTCCAGTAAATCCATTTTCAAGTCACATTCAGCGCTGGGCAGCAGATAGGCCGTTGTAGAACTAGCCAGAATACCCGCCATGAACCCTACAAACGCTACAAACAGGAGCTTTATATGAAATCTTCCAAAAGTACACGCTATGAGAGCTGCGTCAATTTCCTTCATCGGAGTTTTCCATTCTTCGCGGGCTTTGGCTGAAACAATAGAAACATTTTGTAGACCCAGAATATTTTATCCCCACGCCTTTTCTTATCATACTGAATTAGAAACTAAGGTATGACGCTGCTAAACAGCCATATATTCAATATAAAAAAATTCAAATATTTTTCAATTTGTGTTTAAAAATATATGTCAATTTGTTGTTACATGCAAATTATTTTATGTATTTCTGATATTTATTTTAATATGAAGGTCTTAAAAATCACCGCCGGCTACAGAGATTTCAGCAGTTGTTTATTTCTATCCGTGTTTTTGAACCTAACCATAAATGTAACCATGTAGCCATAGATTTAGCACTTTTTTATTAACCAGTTTGTTTTTTTTTCAACCTTTGGTTTGCAATAAAATATATTCTATTCTATTCTATTCATACCGTAGTGCAATTAGAGTCAGTTTTCGAAGAAGTATTTTCTTTGTTATTTAAGTGAATTGAAAAACATTGTTTCGCGATTATATCTCAGCACTGTCTGTACGGGGTTTAAATCAGTTTTCACTTAATTCACGGTTAATCAATATTACGTCAATTACATTTTGTAGGTCAAATACATTTATAATTACAAGTCACGAAAGTAATCAATCCCATAACTAATTACTGTGTCCCCGAACGAAATGAGTATTTAATAATAACCCTCATATTTTTGTTGATGAATAATTAGGTAGTACAAACTATAACAATTAAATTATAAATCAATAATAAGCATACCTATTTTTATTTTTTTTAAAGTAACAATTAAATTATTATCTTATAGTGAGTTATGGAAGAAAATGAAATGGTTTGAAGGACGCTACATACCCCGATCTTCTATCAATGAAGAGAAGGCTTGTAATCAATAATAAGCATACCTATTTTTAAGTTTTTATTTCTATTTTTTTGTAAAGAAATATTTAAAATATAAAATTACTAGCTTTCGCTCGCGGTTTCGCCCGCGTTAAATTTGGGGTAACACAGTTGCCCTTGCGCCTTATTGATTTGTAATAGCAACGCTAAGTTTTGCCTTTTCTTCCCTCTTTCTCCCTCACATCCCAGTTTTTTCAAAAAAATATTAGCCTATATCCGTCTCCCGGTTCCCAACTATCTCTGTACCAAAATTCATCAAAATCAGTTTAGCCATTTAGGCGTAAGACGTAACAAACAAAGTCACTTTGGCTGTTATAAAATTAGTAAGGAAACGCGTCGCTTTTATAATATTAGTAAGAATATGCGTTAAAATGAATAAACTAAAATTACAACAAATAATAAAAGAGCCTCAAAAAACTCCTCAAAACTATCAGCTGATAATGTTCCCAAGAGACAAGCGGCGTTGCCAGGCTTTATGGCAATACTTAGCCTCTGACCAAGCCTTGGTTGCCAGGGCTGGCTTTTACCTTGGTCACCAAGGTAAAAGCCAGCCCTTGGGTCACTAAATTTATTGTAGTCCTTCAAACTGAATTGTGGGCGCAGCGGCCAGCCTCGATGGAAAATCTGGTCAAGTACGCAGTTCACGCGTTTTTTTAAATTGCAGGTAAACTTTCTGTGTCTCGGATAGTATACCAAGTCTTTTAGCTTTTTCCCGCGACTTCGCTCGCTATAAATTCGGGGTAACATAGTTCCCCTTTTCTGATTTGCAGGTTACCTACCTGTAGTGTTTGCCCTTGCTCCTTATTTATTGTAATAGCAAAGCTAAGTTTTCCCTTTCCTCCCCATTTCTCGCTCATTTCTCAGTTTAAAAAAAAATAGCCTATGTCCGTCTTTAAGGTCTCAACTATATCTGTACCAAAATTGGTTTGGCTAACAACTCACTGTCGCTTTTATAATATTAGTAAGGGTTCTATTCTACAGTAGCAAATACCTAGTATTGATTTGAGACGGTGAGCCAGTGGTATTAATATGGTCGCGTCTTTGGTCCTATGTAGAAGAAGTTTCATAGGACCTAAATATTACAGGCGAGGTGTGGGTGTTCTATTGTGAACACCTCTGCCAAACCCCTTAAAGATTACAGGTGTAATGTTAAAACCACGACCTAAACGGATAAATATAGAATAAATGACTAAATAACCAGCACTTAAAGAAAGAAAATAATCCGAGACCATAATAATATAAGTAAACCAATGCATAATATTATTCACTAGAGCATACGATTCCTAAAGATTTCGATTAGACCCACCAAATCAAGAATATATAAAACATAAAAACATTCTTGAGGCTATAATATCAGCGCGTAATACTTGTGTCAATATCAGAAAACATTATGAAAGATTGTATTTTCTCAGACCAAGTAAAGATAAGAAGCAAATATGAGAAACATCTGAGAAAATTGCTGAAACTATATTTTCGCTTTAGTAATAGGAAATGAAGGGAAACTGGATCTTCTAACTTAGGAAATACTTTATCTTATTTATAACTGGCTGGCGCCCGCGGCTTTGCATCGTGATATCGAAAAAATAACTATCCTATGTGTTATTCTAGACTATAATCTGCCTCTGTGCCAAATTTCATCAAGATCCTTTCAGCCGTTTTGACGTGAAAGAGTAACAAACATCAGGGGTTGCGGGGTGTTCGAAAGATATACCGCGGCCCCGGAACGCAAAGGGCAATTGAAGAAACATGGGTGGGTTTTAGTCAGTAAAAGTCTGACACTCCCCCCCGCTCCGCCCAGAGCAGGGGAAGCTATTTGATGATTTCCCACCCCAAAAAAAAGTGTAACAAACATCCATACATCCTCACAAACATTCGCATTCATAATATTAGTAGAAAGTAGTATATTGTTGACATGTGGGATATGAACTCAGCGGTCATTGTGCCGATAGTCAATATAGCTAATGGTTTAATTTCCAAGAGCCTTGACCAACACCTGGGGAGAATCGATAGGCAGCTGGATCAAGGGTATGTACAGAAAGCGTTACTCCGGGACACGGCTCGTATTGTTAAGAAGTTTCTCTCTCTTGAGCCGGTAGCTTAGTCTCTGTTCTCGATACCGGTGAGCTACCATTGTTATATCTTAAAATGTTTTTTGATTTATTTATTTTTGAATAAGAAATATGTAAAATATTAAAAGTATTAAAAAAAGAATAAACGGATATATATCGTTATACATATAGACTCCACACTAAGTTTAATCGCAAATACTAATATCCAAAACTTTAAAATTGTTAGGAAATAGGGATGTTTGTTGGTATTTTAGGCAAAAACTAACGAACAGATTTTGTTGAAGTTTCCTACAGAGATTGTTCATTATGTGTGTTAAGACAATTTTAACCCCAGTACCGTAATTTCTTGGGACAAATACGGAACTTAAAGTGGACCCGCGGGCATAAGTAGTAAATATTTTTGAACTAGTCAAATTAAAGTGTTCTTTTGTAAAGTTTTTGATTAACATTTTGTATCTTTTTCAGCGTTTAACTTTCATGAAGATTTTTTTTACGAATGGTAAATTATCAAATAATTTCCTCCGCTCTGGGCGGACTGACTTTGTTTTAGATGTCAATTGTTTTCTAAGCATTTGACTATGATGTATATGTTTACAGGAATACAATACAAAATTGCCAAATTCTTTTGTGGATGAAATTGTGCTAAAAACAAAGACCTTCAAATATTAAGGAGTGATAGACGGACAAGCGGATGAAAATTTTACTCCAATATTTGTTACTAGTTGGTACCAGCTACCCTACCATGACGTCTTTAAGCAGAACTTATTCTACTGAGGGAAAGAGACAGACCATACAGGGTGTCTAGCACCATCTCTTTTCCTCAGTGAAATAAGTTCTGCTTTAAGACGTCATAGTAGGCCTAGAGATCGTTTTTTTTAGCGTCTGACGTCTATTTATCAGGTAGTCAAAAACGTAACTGTACCGGATAAATTTTTTTGTACGACAATATTCATAAAGTCCGCTCTATAAATCTTTTAATCTCTTAGATTAAAAATATATTCGTGAAGTAAAACAATGAATGATTAATTTATTCAGCGATAAAAATGAAAAAAAAGTTTCTATTCCAATCATAAATCAATGTCGTCTATAAAACCATAAAGCAGATAACAATAAAAGTCTCAAAATGTCAAGATGACGTACGGATAAAGAAATATCACAAAAAAAGCCAAGCTGAATTTTTTAATAGGCAATAAAATAAAACATCGGGAAACTTAAAAGGGAAGGGACAATGGATTGGTTGTATAGCCTCTCTTCGAACAAGAATAAGATAATCCCGCCCCAGTTCCAGAAAACATTGAACGAATTGATAGAGGCGTTAGTACAGCCAGACACTTTGAAGCGCGACTTGTTTTTCGCTTTACTTCTCATTGTAATCAAAGAAAATGACTTCGTACAAAAAGGGAACACAGACCTCGATGTCGTTAATTACATACTGACTAAAAGAAAAGACCGACGTCAAGTTTATGAAATACATATTGTCTTGTACCCATTTGTGGACACTCCAGCGAATATAATAGTGTGTACATTGAATGATACAATGCTGATTAATGGAATTGTCGACGCGACTAAAGAAACGTATTCCTTATGTTTGCCTATTCATGAACATCTTACAACGTCTACATTTGGTATACCTTCTGCGTTCTGTCGAATAGATCAATTGGTAGCTTTGCTAAAAGAGAAGATTGTTACTCCAGTAAGAAACAGCATATTGAATTACCACAGTCAACCGTGTAACAACTTGCCTGGTCTACCTGACGACGCGTTATTCCATATTCTATTGACTTTGCCCCTCGCTGATATATTAAACGTTGCCAAATTATCGAAGAAACTGAACAAAGCGTTGAGGAGAGAAGACTTGTGGTCTCAGTTGTATAGAAGAGATTTTTCAAAGAAGAATGTTGCAGAGGGAGTCGACTGGCGCAGCGTTTATAAAAAGGCGTATATTAAAGAGAAATTTAAGCAAAGCAAATTTAATGTTAAAGACAACGTTATTGATGAATCTGAAGAGTGGCCAGATTATATGCCCGTTAGAGATTCTAGGTGGGAGGTTATTCTGTGACATGTTTTTAATATATGTATATTTGAAAACTATTATCGATTTCTTTTCTTTATATATTTAAACAAGGTGGCGCCCGCGGCTTAGCCCGCGTGTTATCGTGTGTTAGTGTACCGTGTGTTAGACTAGAATCTACCTCTGTGCCATTTTAATCAAGATCCGTTCAGCCGTTATGACGTGTAAGAGTAACAAACATCCGTACATCCATCTTTACAAACATTCGCATTTATAATATAAATAGCTTCCGTACGCGACATCGTCCGCTTGGCATAGTTACTTTAGGCTAACGCCAACTTTAACCCGCGTTATGATCGAAAAAAAAAACCTTTTCTCCCCTTTTCTTCCGCCTTTTTCCCCTTTTCCTACCTATTATTTTTTCTCCTTAGCAACCACATCCTTCACCAAACTTTCACCTTTACAATATTAGCGTGATTACATCGACAAATATAGCTTCTGATAGCATTCAAGGTTTTGAAATGCATCTGTTCATATATTTCTAGTTGCAAACTGACTGCAAACTGTATAGTTTATTAATATGATTGTGTTTGTGGCCAATTTGAAGTCACCTCACTGTTCGTTGGTTTGAATATCCAGTCACGTGCGAAGAGATAAGCCAATGTTTTGTTTAGTATTTCATTCCTAGTGCTGTATAGTAAGCTTTTTGTTCCTGCCGTTGCCTCCAAAATGGCATGGCGGTCTCCATTATTTTGTTTTGTTATAAATTCCTTCCGTTGTGATGGCCCAGAGGCGCACATCGCCTGTCATGCGTGAGGTTGTAGATTCAAATCAAATCAAATCAAAATCATTTATTTCAAGTAGGCCAGTTACAGGCACTTTTGAACTGTCGAAACATTGACAACAATAAAAATTAAGCTACAGACCCAGTCACAAGGCATAATAACTGTGAAAGTACAAGTAAAGTTGCCCATTCCAAAGCGTAGATCTCTATGGAGAAGAATTTCAAATTCGGGCAAGTACGAATGTGTCTTTTTTAATTCATATGCACTTACTTAGTTTATCTTCAGACATCACAAACGTCGGTTAAGGAAAACGTCGTGAGGAAACCTGGATTTATGATTAATCCTTACTTCCTTACTAATATTATAAAAGCGAAAGTGAGTTTGTTTGTTACCTCTTCACGCTTAAATGGCTAAACCGATTGTGATGAATTTTAGTACATAGATAGTTGGGAACCAGGAGACGGACATAGGCTAATTTTTATTTTAAAAAAAGTGGGGTGTGAGGGAGAAAGAGGGAAGAAAAGGGAAAACTTAGCGTTGCTATTACAAATCAATAAGGCGCAAGGGGAACTGTGTTACCCCAAATTTAACGCGGGCGAAGCCGCGGGCGAAAGCTAGTAATTAATAAAATATTATAAATACGAGTGTTTGTGAGGATGGATGTATGGATGTTTGTTACTCTTTCACGTCAAAACGGCTAAACGGATCTTGATCAATGTTTGGCATAGATGTAGATAATAGTCTGGAATAACTTATAGATACTTTTTTTCTATAACACGCGGGCAAAGCCGCGGGCGCCAACTAATGACTAATATAAGTTTGATATCGCTAAACTGTCTTGAGCAAGCGTGGTGATCAATGCTCATGCCTTCTCTGTATGAGAAAAGGCGTTTGCCCAGCAGTGGGACAGTTATATAGGCTGGTATTTTTAGTATATCTCTGCCTAACCCTTTCGTAATAACAAGCGTGATGCTAGGTTATAAATGGATAATGGAACCAAGACCCACGCGTTGCGTAACGTGAGCGTGGACATCGACAAAACAGATTTATCGAAATTGAAATGAAATATTCGAAATTCGAAATTATAACAATACGAATTTTTGTTCTAATATTATTCGAGCAGGTCATGCCCTCCGCAATTTACGAACTTCGTTCGCCAAAAAATCAAATGAAATGATATAATCTAATAAAATATTTGTGTGTGAATAAAAAATTGAAGTCGATTCCAAGAGCAATCAAGTTGGACAAGTAAAAATCGACCGCCGTTAGAAATTGTGGGAGTAACAAAGAAAAAAATAATGTTGGAAAAATCGACGCTTTGAGGTCAATCTAGAAAGGTCTTGAGACTAAGACCTTTGTGTATGGTTGTAGGTAGTTCTAGGTAACCGTCGTTTTTTATGTTTTGCCTTTTCATGAGGCAGGCTTTCAAGAAGCTGGGTAGTTTCATGCTTTTATTGAACACTTGAGCTTGAAAATATGTAGGTTAGTAGTTGGGAACCAAAACTATGCGTATGCTTTTTAATTTTTAAAAGAAGAAAACAATTTTTCTTTTATTTTATTTTTAGTGTTGTACTTTTTTTTGTAAATAATTAGTTTGTATATTTGTTTTAGGTTATTTTTAGCGTTAATTTAAGAGAATACCTATATGTATAAAAACCATTTTAAAATATTATATTATAAATAGGTATATCTCCCATTTATTGATTGTCTATGGTTAAACTTTATTGGTAACTTCTTATATTGATACTCTGCATTAATTTAGAATGGAATCTTTCTGTGACAATAATAATTTTGTATTTCAAATGTTTCATTTTAATTTTGTTAATTGAAAATATGTAAAATTATGTATAAAAATGAATATAAAAAAATAATATTGTTATATTAGGAAATAACTACTGACTGTTCCGTTGGCCTAGTAGTCCTAATCCCGCCTGTTGAACATGAGGACCTAAGTTCAATTCCCGGGTCAGTAAAAGGGATTTTGGAATGTTCCATCACGACTTTCTTAGAGGCCACAGATACTGAATTCACCCTTTCTGTACACCCTTTAGAATTAAAAGCGCGAATAGAGGTTAAATTATGTGAAATACGATTTCTTTTTCTGAAATTTTTCCATCTCTCGAACTTTACGTGAACAAAATCATGTTTCATAATGAAATCTGTGATATTTGTTTAAATACTGATAAAGAGACTACAGTCATGAATGTACAGTCTACAACAAAGATAAGTTACCAAGATCGAAAGATACAGCTGACATTCCCCTAAAAATCCACGAATGTTTTCGAATAAAGATGAATTTGTTTCATAGAATATAACAAATAGTTTACTAAAAGAAATAAATTAAATTGCATTGAATTAAATAAATTAAATTTCATCCATCCCTTACTTTTCTTTCTATAGGTTTTTAAGAAAAAAAATAACCATATCATCTTTGTTACTTATTTGTTTTGCTGAGTTTACATTGCATAATTATTTATTCTCGCGTTCTGCGTATGATGAAAATAATGATAACGATGTGTGAGTACTTTTATCAGTAGTTTTGTCTAAACATCTGATGTTTTCATTAAAAGAAAATCGGCCACCTTTTTAGTTTTCTAGGTCAAGCAGTTGCTGTCGGAATTGCGGGCCCTGCTGGGGTTGCGGGTTGTTCGAAAGAGATTCCACAGCCCCGGAACACAATGAGCAAAAAAAGGAACATGAATGAATTTTAGTCAGTAAAAGTCTAATCCGCTCCGCTCAGAGAGGGGAAGTCATCTGATAATTTCCCATCCGTAAAAACCAGGTAAGAGCGAGTCAGACTCGCGCACCGAAGGTTTCGTGGAAACTTGCAACATAAACGGCCATATCTTTTGACTGCGTAGACTTAGAGGGTTGATTTTTTCACAGCACAAAGGGACAACAGATTTGAGTTTATGGTTAAAATTTCAACTCGATATCTCCACGCGTTATTGAGATAAAGGATCTTGACAGACAGACAGACAAAAAAGGGGGGTTTAAGGGTTCGGTTTTTTACTTTTGAGATACAGAAACCTAAAAAAGGCAGGACGATGAGCCTGCAAAATCAAAACTCTATTACAATTCCACCGACTATTTGCAGTCTGTCTAAGTCTCACCTTATAAGGTCAAATAGGTTACATTTTATACACCCAACTTGTACCTAAATATTTTCTATAACCAACTGGCTTCCGGCCGCAACTTCCACCGCGTGGTATAGTAACTTTGGGCTAACTAAAATATCTTTCTCTCTCTTTTTCTTCCCTCTTTCCCCCTCTTATTCTACTTTTTAGGGTTCCGTAGTCAACTAGGAACCCTTATAGTTTCGCCATGTCTGTCTGTACACCACCGTCCACCGAGTGTACGACTAAACGCCGACAGACACTACGCCGACAGACTGAACACCGACAAGACTTTACTTCGACAGGACTCTTCGCCGACAGGACTCTTCGCCGACATGGCTCTCTCTATTAATGCAAGTCGTTTCTGGTCGTTTCGTAGGAGGTCACAGTTTTAACCTAACCTAACCTACCCATTGCGTCGCTGATGAGCCGTGTCGGCGAAGAGTCCTGTCGGCGAAAAGTCCCGTCTAAGTAAAGTCTTGTCGGTGTTCAGTCTGTCGGCGTAGTGTCTGTCGGCGTTTAGTCGTACACTTCCGTCCACCCTATATGTAAAGTGGGAAGTGATTTTTTTTTTAATTTTAACCCTAACGTGTGATATATTGTTGGAAAGGTATTTAAAAATAAATAGGGGTTTACTCAGACCATTTTTTGATAATGTCAATAATTTTGGAAATAATCGCTTTAAAAGTAAAAAAACAATGTGTCCCCCCCCCTCTACCTTTTGAACCATAAGTTTAGAAAATATGAAAAAAATCTGAAAAGTAGAACTTTATAAGAACTTTCTATGAAAATCATTTTTGAACTTGATTGACACAACAGTTTTTGTACAAAAAAGACAAAAAGTTGTACAAAATAATTTCTGGACTAAGTTTGTAGTATAATCGTATATGCAAGCATTTTTTGTAACTTTGTTTACATATTTTATTATCCTGAATGTATCTTTTTTCAAACAAAAAAAGAATTATTGAAATCGGTTCTCGCAATCCAAAATTACCACCGAAATTGCACGTCTTTTGCGCTGTAGGTACTTATTACATTGGATCGGGTATTACCGAATTGTTCGGTTGGCCTCATAACTGGGAACACTTATTGTGACGGACGGGAAACTACGGAACCCTACACTGAGCGTGGCCCGACACGCTCTTGGCCGATTTTTTTTAGCCTATGTCCGTCTACAGGGTCCCAACTATCTCTGTTTCAAAATTCATAAAAATTGGTTGGGCCATTTAAGCGTGAAGACGTAAAAAACAAACAAACTCGCTTTCGCTTTTATAATATTAGTAAGAATTCATTTAGGATTTATGTAGGTGTATCGTACACCCACTATAACATTTGCTTTATGTTTAACATACATTAGTTGCTACAATGATCTCACAAAAACAACACAAACGTTACAATCTCTGTATTTTAGATAAATCAGGTGCGTAATACCTTCTCGTAACCGTCGGGCGTGACCAGATGTATGTAAAGCAAAAGGAGTATGTAAGGATCGCAGAAGGTGGCGTTCTTTAATGTCTGCCTGGCCCCATGCCGCTATGGGACAAAGGCTTGATTTACGTGTAAATCAAAAACACTATATAAATAAAGATATTGAGCAAAGTCGGTTATAAAAAAGGCCGTTAAAGTAAGTTAGTTTTTAGGGTTCCTCAAAAGGAAAACACGCAACCTTTATAGGATCAGTAGGCCTACTATGACATCTTAAAGCAAAACTTATTCCACTGAGTGAAAGAGACGGTGCTGGAAACCCTGTATAGCTCTGTCCCTTTCCCTCAGCGGTTAAGTTCTGCTTTAACACGTCGTGGTAGGGTAGCTGTTTATTGTTCGCCTGTCTGTCATAACCCTTTATTGAGGGAACGCTTGGAGGTATGGAGATGAAATTAAAACCATATACTTAAGTCTGGTCCCTTGCAACTGTTAAAAAAAATCACTCCAAGTCTACGCAGTCAATGGATATGGCGATTTATGTCTGTTGTTTGTTCGGAACTCGTTCGATATTAGTTAGCACGTCTGAAAAAAACTGACAGACTGAGAATATAGACTAATGACATAACGAAATGCCTGAAGCATTGATTTCTCTGACATTTTAAAACTTAGCCCAGAATTCGGAGCCCCAAATAAACATCCCTAGTCTAGCTACCAAAAAGCCACGTCGAAAAGTCGAAGCCTACATAAATATATCTCTTAAATCACATGTGCTGTCGACTGTATCTAAAATAAACCTCCCTCGTGGTCTCAAATGGCTCAGTCTCCTCTTTTCGACACTTTGATATATCTAAATTTAAGGTTACAAGAAAAAGCAATTCATGTGCTTGTGTAATATTTTTCAGTTTTTTTTTGTGTTTCTTTTTAAGGAGTCGTCAGTACCTAAAATAAAAACAGATCTCTTATAAGATTACTTTGTAATCCGTCTGTCTGTCTATGTGTCATAGCCCTTTTTTTGCGGGTGGTAAACCAACAAATAACTTTCCCCTCTCTAGGCGGAGCGGGGAGGTGTCAGACTTTTACTGACTAAAACCCACCCATGCTCCTTCTTTTGCCCTTTGTTACGAATCCACGGTATCTCTTTCGAACAACACGTAACCCTGGCAGCTTGGCAGGCCCCTCTGCGACTAAAACCCTGCTCTGTATATACGTAGTCGATCTGCCCAAAACATAATAAATACTACGTCATAATTTGAATGAAAATGTGGTCAAGATCGCCCACAGCGATCCCAGAGCCAGCGAATGGATGAAACACGCAACTAACGTAATTAACATCACCGTGTACTTCCTAAATAGCAGTGGACGGACACCATCAGCTTAGCCATTCCCAGCCATGTTTGGATTAGCTTCCATTAACACTGAATACTTCTAAATACTGTATTTTAAATAGAGTCAATCAAATGAATTCGGTTTTTAAAATCATCTAAGTACAGTTCAGCTACCCTACTATGACGTCTTAAAGCAGTTCATATTCCACTGAGGGAAAGAGACCGAGCTATACAGGGTGTCTAGCACCATCTCTTTCCCTCAGTGGAATAAGAACTACTATAAGATGTCATGGTAGCCCTTCTGTTCAAACTTTATGGCGGTTCCGAAGTAAGCAACAATAACATTGTAAAACCAAATGTTTTGAAAAGAGTAACCATAGAGTTTGTTGTCGGTTGTTCTTTATAAACGACCAACCCGAAACATGCTCGTAGCATGGTTCGTTTTGAAATAAAAATGTTTTGATTTGATTTGAATCTACGAGTGACAACCTACGCATTGTACAATCAAGACGAAAAATTGTTTGGCCCACGCAGATGATCTAAAATTGTGTTCTGCTCTTACCCTTACATGATGTAGCTTTACGATAAACGTTCTATTCACCACAACGTCTGATCATATTTATTATCTATTATTCCTGCCATTCTATTTGGGGTCTCCCCTATCAGACGTCATGGCATCATATACTCCTTTCTCCTTCATATCATTCCTTACACAATCCATCCATCTTCTCTTTGGCCTTCCTCTCGCTCTCCATCCATCAAAATCATAGCTATTATTATTGTTTAAAATATATAATCTTATCACGTACCCCTTTCCTTCGCCGCCAAAGCCGGTAAATCCAGATCACTCATTTTTTTATCTTTTATTTCTTTTTTTCACCAAAAAAAACTGACGTTTAAAGTCCCATAACACCTAGTGATCATGACAGTTGCACTTGCTTTAATATCAAAGTACTATGATTTAATGTGATGTTATACAATTAATTTATCTTAGACGACAAAAACCTTGTAACTACGACCAATCAGTCTTGATCCCTGCTCTTGTTAGGCTTTAATTTGCGGCTAAGTGAATTCTATGTAGAGTAGAAAGATTGAAAGGTCTTGATACTTGTTCTCTTGTGAGTAAACTTTAGATAATGTTATCATTTTTAGTTTCTGGTATGCTACTGAGTGTTCCGACGATGTTTGTTTTAAGATGGTTGCACACGAGAACTTTAAGTTTTTTTTTTTGTTTTATGAATTATCTTGTCAATCATCATTTGACACACAATATGTAAGTAGTACTTACTACTTTTACACTTATACGGCACCACAGTTGGTGCAGCAGCTAAGCGCTTGACTGCTGCTCTACGTGTCGCAGGTTCGATCCCCGCACGGAACAAACATGTGTATGATACTACAGATAGTTGTTTAGGATCTGCCTGTTTGTGTATGTGAGTTTAAATATTTCTAAACGCACCCACCCATCCACAATACAGCAGAAATTCCTAGCGTGGGGCAACGTTTTTAAAAACAAAAGCGTACAAACTTGCGACATAAACAGCCATATCTTTTGACTGTGTAGACTTAGAGGGTTGATTTTTTCACAACACAAACGGGCCACCGAATTGAGTAAAATGGTTTTTATTTCAACTTGCTACTTCCACGCCTTTCTGAGATAAAGGGTCTTGACAGACACACAGGCAGACAATCAGACAGACAGTTCCGTTTTTTCCTTTTGAGGTACGGAATCCTAAAAACACACACATTCCAGAATGATTTACGTCCTCCAAGCGGATGAAGTCTCGGTTAAAAGCAAGTCGAAAATAAAAACTCATCGTGTAAAACCAGATTAAATTTCCAACACACAGGATGTGTACATTCCGCTACCGAATATGTAAATAAAAGTGAAACATATAAAACAATTATTTACAAAGTTGATTACACTATACTTCGAATTGTGTTCAACTCGTGGAGAAAAAGCGCAGTATTTTACGTTGGACAGAATATATTTTAACTGTTTATACAGTGCGTCGTCGGAAAACTCATCTGTATATTTTTTTTATCTGTGGTTTCATTAGTGTAGATTTAAAATCTCAGTAATTGCGAGATTCGCGTGAATTTTCACGGAAACAGATTTTTCTGGATCAAATCAAATAGAGGCGTGGCTAAGGTCATATCCAAACTTCTTAACCTAAACTAAAATTAGATCAACATTAGTCCAATTTCAGTTAAAATTGTAAACTAGGTTAAAGCAAGTAGGTTCAAAAGTTATGACAACATAAATCGCGCTATTACCCGTTGCGGATTCTGTTGTGGCGATGTTTTTGGTTACAGGATTAAGTTTGTTGTTGCAAGATTGGCCAATACGAACTAATCAACAAGGCAAATTAAATATAAGCTTTAAAAAAGTAATTCCTGCGATCACTACCATTTCCAAAGTGTTGACGAAAACGGAACAATATTTTAGAATATTTATCGAGAAAGCAAGCGGGCTTCAATTTGTCTATTGCCAAAAAAAACTAAGCTTAGTTAGGTGATAACAGTTTCAAAGGATAACGGCGATTTTTCGTTTCTACCAAAAACATTCTCCAATACCTCACAGCTACATCAAATCATACGCCACGCCAATATGACGTCATTCAGCAAGTTTCACGACATCAAACTAATGCGTTCACCCACTCAATCGTTCAGCTAATCGTAATCGCCTTACATTAAGCTCGCTTGATTACTTATGTGATATTTCTATACAAATAAGGAATTAGAACAAGAACGTGGCTGTGTTGGTAGCTGTGCGGATTTCACCCTTTCGTATATCTGGTTTTATACTTTGACGCTATAATTATATGCAAATTCGTCTTATGACACTTATCTATACTTCATACTGCATTTATTGCATTCTTCTGTGCTGGAAAATAAGTTTACTTCTGAAAGTTGGTTACTTTCATTTGATTCATCGTTTTTTTTTTCGTCACCAATTTTGGAATTAAAGTTATTCCCACTTTGAAATTATTTTTTTGCAATAAAAGCTTCTCTCTTATCAGTGAAGTTTTTCATTGTGTCCATCAATTTCTTCATTGATAGCTTCAACAGATTCATAAAAGAATCTGCTGCACTATATTGTGCAGTTTCTATTTAATCCATCCATTCGATGACAATACATTCTGATATACATTTATACTTCCATCGTCACGTTCCCTTAGCAGGCCCATTGTTTCATACTGGACATTCAATCTGATATCGCGATAGGTTTCCAGCAAAACAAAGGCAAGGTAGGCCGCTAGAGAATGTCTGTAGCGTTAAGTCTGCGTTGGTACAATGTTTTTGTGCATAAAAGGATTTTAATAAATAAAAAGACGTACCGGATCAACGTAGGATGGATGAAATGGTGACAGCTCACTGGAACAACTTGTGATCCACGGACGCTTCTCGAGCTAAAGGGGAAAATATACAAGTCCGTGATTAGACTTTTCGTATCTTATGCTGGGCTGTAAACAAGATGAAAAACAATTGCATGTAGCGGATAAGAATGTTGAGAAGGATGTGTGGAGTGACAAAAATGGATAAAGTAAAGAATGAGTATATTAAAGGAAGGTTAAAAGTGGTACCTGTTACAGAAAATATTAAAGGAAATCGTTTGTCCATGTATGGACATGTAATGAAGGGGAGAAAGCATATGTGACTTAAAGTGTGATAGATATATAAATGCCGATTGGTGGAGAGGGAGAGGAAAACTAAAGAAAAAATAGATGTATTGTGTTAGGAGTGATATGAAAGAGAAAGGAGTAAACGATGCCGTGACGTCTGATAGAGGAGAATGGAAGAAGAAAACGTATTGCGCCGACCTCAAATAGAATGGGACTAGGGCAGAAAGGTGATGAATTAATAAAAAAGGCAATGCAAATGAGTGATTGGTTTTTGATACAAATATACTTAATAATTAAGTTAGCCTAACATTAAAATAAGGTCACTTTTTGCTTGGCAGACAGTTGTGTTTGAGTAAGTAGTTTGAGTAATAGTAGAAAATTACTTCTATCACCGATAAGTTTGAGCTCATTTTTGCGCGTCCTAGAACCTGGGATATTTAAGTGAAGTTCATTGGGAAGTCAGTGCCATAGACGCAGATCAAACTTAAACTCAAAGCATTTATTTCAATTAGACCATTACAGGCACTTTTGAATGTTAAGAAATAAAATGATGAAGCTATAGTTCCGGTCACAAGGCAAAATAACTTGTGAAAATACTCTAATTGCCCATTCCAAAGCGTTGATCTCTATGGAGAAAAATAGGCAAGAAATTCAATAGACACTCTTTTAAATTATAATATTACTAGCTTTCGCCCGCGGCTTCGCCCGCGTTAAATTTGGGGTAATACAGTTCCCCTTGCGCCTTATTGATTTGTAATAGCAATGCTAAGTTTTCCCTTTTCTTCCTTCTTTCACCCTCACATCCCACTTTTTTTAAATAAAATTTAGCCTATGTCCGTCTCCTGGTTCCCAACTATCTCTGTACCAAAATGTGTGAAGAGGTAACAAACAAACAAAATCACTTTCGCTTTTATAATATTAGTAAGGATTTTAAGATCGTAGTTACACATTCATGTTGAGATTATAAACTTAGGTGAGAACGATATAGAAAGACGTGCACACACAATTTCAGTTAAAAAACTAAATAACCCAGAGAAGAATTTGGGAGTTAGGTATGGTGGAGCGCACTGCTTTTGCACCGTCTTGGCAATGTCTGACAATTGCTCTTAAAACGTGTTATCAAAGCTTTTGTGGAACAAGAATATTTTGACAACGAAACAACATCCATATTAAATACCAAAGCTATCAAGCCTCGGGTGGCGGTGGCGAATTGAAGTTACTACTGGGTAAGCCCATATGTACGTGACTTTGATAATGGTAAATAAATGATGTTATATTGCAAGGATATTTTTATTGATAGGTTATTTTGCAAGTAGATTTTTACAAAAACTTTTACACGCGATGAGGCCTGTATTTCGTACTCGACTACTCGTAGAAGAAACAGACGCAACTACCTCAGAGGTCATAGTCTCTTTTAGGGTCCAGACAAAAATTCTGGTCAACTTACATGAGGAGTAAGTATGCAGACTAACTATATTTATGGATGTTTGTCAATCTGCAAGATGAGCTGTTTGTAAAGAATTAAATAAAACTAAAAATTTGATATAGAACAATCTACTTTATTAACTATGTTTAGTTAAGTACATCTTCTATTGTTTCTTCTTTGGCAGAAATATCGTCAGGAAAACCACAACTGAAACAAAATACATTAATTATTAAATTGCACAAAATTTAACAATTTTTTTTTCGCAAAACCTGCCGACTGCCTCACTGGTCTAGTGGTCACTAGTGTGACTGTTGGGCATGAGGTTCTGGGTTCAATTTCCGGGTCGGCAAAGTGGTGTTTGATATTTGCAATAGGCATTTTTCAGTAGCGGCCAAGGAGTTTAGATTTAGAGTCGATGATTGATGATTTTTTTTAAATTGCCTCAGGCTTGGATTTAATTCTGCATCGTGGGTGCGTTTACAAACATTTAAACTCACATACACAAACAGGCAGACCCGGAACAAACCATCTGTAGGCCATACAAATATTTATTACGTGCGGGGATCGAACCCGCGACACGCAGCGCAGCAGACGGTCGCTCAGCCACTGCGCCAAGCGTGTCGTAAAACAAATGGGGCTTGAAACATAAATAAAAGTAACTGACAAAATATGTGTGTGCTATTTGGCATACGTGTGCTTAATACTTTGGGGCATACAAACGTTATGTAGTCTTATCTATACTAATATTATAAAGCTGAAGAGTTTGTTTGTTTGTTTGTTTGAACGCGCTAATCTCAGGGACTACTGGTTGGAATTGGAAAATTCTTTTAGTGTACGATAGTCCATTTCTTGAGGAAGGCTATAGGCTATATAACATCACGCTACGACCAACAGGTGCTGAGCAGCGTGGGTGAAACCGCGTGGAACAGCTAGTGTTTTGTATAAACTTTGATTCCACTACTAGGTAACATGCTTTTGTTTTAAACCATAACCCCCTCAGAATAAATCGACGGTCCCTACGTACATAAAGACATGTCGAAAATGGCATTTTTTTATTTTACGGCATAGCTATGCGCACATCATGACGTACAATTTTTAGTTTCATTTAATTTATTTACTTTGTTTTAGAAATCGTATAAGAGAACAAGTTTTATAAGTAGGTACAATGAATAAGTGTCATAGAAACGGCCATCTATCAGTTTTTCCTAGAAAACGTGATAAAATAAAATACTTATGTGTAAATAGCATTATAAAGCTCTTAAAACTGTTAAAATATTGTAGAAAGATTTATTATTGCTCATAAAATTATTTCTATGGGGTGTTGAACACAAATTACGGTCTCCTGTGAACCAGTACGTAGGGACCATGAAAATGCTGTTTTGCCCACTATGTCCATTATTTTTTCACACCTCAATAAAATATTTCACCAGTTCGATCCCCGCACGGAACAAATATTTGTAAGTCCTACAGACAGTTGATCCGGGTCTGGCTGTTTGTGTATGTAAGTTTAAATGTTTGTAAACGCACCTATGATACAGGAGAAATTCATAGTGTGGGGCAACGTTTCAAAAAAAGGATAACAAATATGCGACAGTTTTTGAATATACTATTTCCAATCTCTCAAGTTAGGAATTTGGTTGAAAACGTAGTATTCCAATATAGATTTATACCGAACTGCAGTTTCTAGTGCCGCAACGTAGGTACTGGCCAAAATACAGCACTCTAGCTTAGCAATATGTCTCGTTATATCAGAATGTAAAATAGCACATAGACGGTAAAGCTTCAAGATACAAAATGCTTTGCAGGGACGCGAGAGCTAGTTTATATTAAGAACAGCTGCTGAAATTTTGTAGTTAGTTTAAGCTCATAGGACTGCAGACTGGCTAGGTTGTGTGATTCTATAATGTGCTCTATTTATGTATAATCTATGCTAATATTATAGATATCTTAATCTAATATAATAAAATTCTCGTGTCATAGTTTTCGTTCCCATACTCCTCCGAAACGGCTGGACCGATTTAAACGAAATTTTGTGTACATATAGGGTAGGTCTGAGAATCGGCCAACATCTATTTTTTAAACCCCTAAGTGGGCAGCGGGTGAAACCGCTGTGCACAGCTAGTATAGAAAGAAAGAAAGAAAAACATTTATTAGTCGCAAATTACGACGAGCAACAAAATAACAAAGAAAAAAAAATAAACATACATATATAATTTAGTTTATCGCTTGTATGTCACTGAACTTCTTTGTTTTGAATGATTTTTTTGTATGCGTTTGGGTGGATTTAAAACATCCAGGGTGCCAACCCTGGATTTTTTAGATTCACAAATCAGCCGGGCGGATGGCGCTGCAGTAATTTTTTTGGATAGATCGATTTGAATTAATTATATTATGATTTAAGTACTAGGCTTGCATGAAATGTACAGTGTACATATACGTACCGATACACACACTGATATTTAATATCTAATAATATCTTAATATCTTGGGACGCAGAGCAGCAGAGCTTATGTTATGGTAACCAAACAACTGATATACATACGTATATTATTTATAAATACATACATATTGTAGACAAATCACACCCAGAAACAGAACAAACAATCATGCTCATCACACAAAGTTTGTCCTGGGTGGGAATCGAACCCACGACCTCCTGCTCAGCAGTCAGGGCCACTAACCACTAGACCAACAGGCCCGTCAAAACGTATATAAAACTGTCTTATAACGTCCGTTACATCACATTCCAGTAAGCCTACTATGGCATCTTAAAGCAGAACTTATTCCACTGAGTGAAAGAGATGGTGCTAGACACCCTGTATAGCTCTGTCCCTTTCCCTCAGCGGAATAAGTTCTGCTTTAACACCTCATAGTAGGGTAGCAATTCCAGTTAAAAACCAGTGTCGGGCTTTCACTGCTCGGCATTTTCTGAAGTGGGCCTATGTGGCGCAGCAGTGATACACACAACATTGTCAATTTTTTTTAGTATTTAGATTTTTTGTGTATATTTTAGTCATATGCCAAATAAATGTTTTGTTTTATTATGATAAACTAGCTACCGCCCGCGATTTCGTCCGCGTGGCATAGTTACTTTGGGCTAACGCTAACTTTAACCCGCGTGATGATCGAAAAAAATATCTTTCTCTCCCCTTTTCTTACCTCTTTCTCCCACTTATCTCACTTAAAAAAAATACCTATATTCGTCTCTAGGGTTCCAACTATCTCTGTACCAAAATTTATCAAAATCGATTCGGCCATTTAGGCGTGAAGACGTAACAAACAAACTCACTTTCGCTTTTATAATAATAAAGTAAGGATTAGTAAACTTACATGTCATCAATGAAGCCATAATGTAGAATGGTATGGAGCATCCCATGGCCAGCAAGATGGGGAATGTGACATTGCTGATCAAAGTGCCACAACGAGCCGCCAACATCACCAGAGATAAAGCCAGGGCCCTGGTGGAGAGAAAACCCGGGATATATTAATGCTGGCATTTAAAAGTACCTAAGAAACTATTTCCAGTCTTTTTTTTACGGGCGGAAAATCATCAAAGCATCTTCCCTAGCGGGCGGAGTGGGTAAGCCAGACTTTTAATGCCCAAAACCCAGCCATGTTTCTCTTTTTACCTTTTATGTTCCGGGGCCACGGTATCTCTTTCGAACTACCCGCAAACCCGGTAGTTTCTATAGTCTTTGAAAATTTCTAACCACCAATTAAACAAAATACAGTGATGCCAAGAAACAAAAAAAATAATGTTGGTTATGTCAGTAATTTTTTTTATGATTTCGTAAGCTAAACATATTAAGGTTAATTATGTTGATTTGAGTATATGATTTAATTTCAACTCTATGCCTCTGCACGTTTGTGAGTTAAAAGGTCTTGACAGACAAATAATAGAGTGATCCGATTTGGGTACCATCTTTGAGATACGAAGACCTAACAAAAGACGGCGAGTCGCAAGGCCGACTCGCACTTGGCCAGTTTTGTTACTCGCATACCGAGGGTTCCGTACAAACTTGCGACATACGCGGCCATTTATTTTGACTGCGTAGACTTAGACACATGATTTTTCCACAACTCTAAGGGACAACATATTTGAGTTGGGTTTTAATTTCAACTCGATACCTGCTACCCTACCATGACAACTTAAAGCAGTACTAATTCCACTGAGGGAAAGAGACAGAGCTATACAGGTTGTCTAGCACCATCTCTTTCCCTCAGTGGAATAAGTTCTGCTTTAAGATGTCATAGTAGGCCTACAGCACACGTTCCCGAGTTAAAGTTAAAGGGTCTTGACAAACAACAAAAAGATCCTAAGAGAACTGTTTTTGGAGGTATAGAACCCTTGAAAATGGACACAATTTTTTTAAATAAACTTCCTTACCTCATAGCAGTTGGAGTAACATCAATCAGCACAACCTGAATTAGACTCTTAATAGTCTGCGTAACAGCTATATTCGTTGAGAAGAAAGCCACCATCATAGTCTTCGAATTAGACCACCTCATTCCAAGCAAGCATGATGCGGCCAAGATACCTCCGATGAAGAGCAGAACCTTCTTGCCGACTTTGTTAACTATAACCCCACTTATGAAGTAGGGGAGTAGACAGACAAGTCCTATGATAATGCTGTTTATGTAGGTTTCTGAGCCGCTTACGTGCTGTAAGAAAGAGATAATATTAGTAATTTGAGGATACGGTTAGCGCAGTGGTTGAGTAATCGACTGCGCTGCGTGTCGCGGGTTCAATTCCCGCACGGAACGGATATTTGTATGTCCTACAGATAGTTATTCCGGGTCTGACTGTTTCGTGTGTGAGTTTAAATGTTTATAAACGCACCCACGATACAGGACAAATTCCTAGTGTGGGGCAACGTGCAGTGACATATCTTCATTGTTTATTTGCTTGAAATATAAGTTACTACTTAATAATAATTATGTATTCTTACCCAACTACTGTCACTGTGTTATTATTAAAACTTGAAACGGGATATTTACCATGTTTATTATTTCAAGTTTCCGATATTTTTACTTGACGGGCCTGTTGGTCTAGTGGTTAGTGGCCCTGACTGCTGAGCCGGAGGTCGTGGGTTCCATTCCCACCCAGGACAAACTTTGTGTGATGAGCATGATTGTTTGTTCTGTGTCTGGGTGTGATTTATTTATAATATGTATGTATTTATAAATATTATATCAGTTGTCTGGTTACCATAACACAAGCTCTGCTTAGCTTGGGATCAGATAGCCGTGTGTGAGTTGTCCCAAGATATTTATTTATATTTATTTTGGTGATGTTGCAAACGCCATGATCACGGATGAACTGAAGTTATTGCGGATGGATGTTTATGAGCAGAAGAAAACGATCTATCCTCTTTTTTATTAGTTTTTTTGTGTTCGGTACCACTAACACCGTAAATATCCCGTTTCATGTTTTAATATTAATTAAAGTAACTATGTCAGTTTAAAGACTTTTGTTAGTACTAGCTTTTCCTCGCGGCTTCGCTCGCGTTAAATTCGTGCTACCTGTAGTTTTTGCTCTTGTGCCTTATTTGCTGTAATAGCAATGCTAAGATTTCCCTTTTCATCCCTCTTTCTCCCTCATATCTCAAATAAAAAAAAACTCACTTTCGCTTTTATAATATTAGTAAGAATATTATCAATTATCTGCTTTTCAATTCTCCTAAATCGCTAAGTCACTCAGTATTTACCTAATTCGTTCTTTGTGATAAGTATTTCACTGTGTATCTTTAATTAACAAAGTAAGTTTTAAGCTTACCCATCCAATTAAGGGAAATGTGCGTCTACTAATAGCTTCCCCACAATAATTCGATGTGGTTTAGTTTGGTACTATACAACCCTTAGCATTGCGGTACAAGTTCGAAAACCGTAATGGTTTCTATAAATTAACATGACACTGCCTTTATTAATATTAATTTGAAATGACGAAGAGGCAAAACCCTAATACCTAACCTACCCTTTGGATATTACAGGCGTGATGTTTCTTATTGTGTATCTTAGTATCAACATATCACAAGCAACTTCTCCCGTTCTGGGCGGAGCGGAGCGAGTGTCAGACTTGTACTGACTAAAATCCACCCTTTTTTCTTCTATTACCCTTTACGTTCCGGGGCCACGGTATCTCTTCGAACAACCCGCAACCCCGGATTTTCCTGCCCTTGTCCCATACTATTTGGGGTCGGTGCAACACGTTTTGTTTCCCCCTTCTTCCCCTGACAGACATCACGGTATCATTTACTCTTTTCTCCTTCATATCATTCCTTACACAATCCATTCATCTTTTCTTTGTCCTTCCTCTCCCTTTCCATTCACCATAATTCAGATCCATCATTCTTTAAGTCACATTTGCTTCGTCCCTCTTCATTACATGTCAATAGCAAGACAAACTACGCTCCTTCAATTTTTCTGTAACAAGCGCAACTTTCAATCTTCCTCTACTATACTCATTTCTTACTTTATCCATTCTTGACATTCCACAGATAATTATACATGAACGAGTATGTTTGTCCGTGATACTAAATACTAATAAACAAGTTGATGAAGCCATCTTTCTAACCATCAGTAAGTGGCAGATAAGTTACATCGTAATTTTCTCACTCCCATTTCAAAAGGCCTTCTAAGTTACGAGGTGGTTTTGAAATTGAGAACCGCACAGCCTTCTCCCTTACATAACAAATTTAAAACAGTTTGTTTGTTACCCAATTTCACGAAAACGCGTCGGTTGATTTCAGTGAAACATTATACAAAGATAAATCATGGCGGAGGGACTAAGTAGGATATTTTTCCTCTGAAGCCAAAGATTTAAATCGGTGGAATGTGCCTTCATTGTACTGAGGTCGAGAAAAAAGTGTCTGTATTGGAAAGGTTGCGGTCACAGATATTATGAGCGAACGAGACTATACTAATCAAAACACAAACTAAGCATAAAAACACTTTTGACAGACCATAGATACACTTTTTTTTTTAGGAAATATTTAAAAATGTAAACAATAAGTCTGAAAAATGGATAATGACTTGTTACTAATCATTAAAATCAGATGTATGCTTAAAACAAACTTTTTAAAAATTATCAGCATTAATTATAAAAAATCAGTACAGAAACTTCATAAATTGGGAGGAATTATGATAGTACAGTTCGTAAAAGTAAGCCAAAATGGCAATTAGATGCGACAAGTGAATCTAACGTTATAAATCGTTGCCCGGAACTCAATTTGGGTCTCAAGAGGGTCCCATCATCGATTTCAAAGTGGGTAAAACTGCAGGCCGAACTTTCCAGAATCATATATCACTGTCTTCATATTTGTTGGCGATAACTTACTTAGTTACTTTCAAGCTGTTTCCAAAGATATGGAAACCTGGGTTTTTTTAAGTTAGTTTTCCGATAGTTAGGCAACTCGTTTGAGTTATAACCACTAGGTTTTAATGTTCGATTTTAATAGGATTTTCAGGGAAACAAGAGGGTTTTTTTTTATTAGTGATAGGTTCGCCTTTGACCACTATCTCACCTGATGGTAAGTGATGATGTGGTCGACCATGAAGCACGCTTACCTATAAATAACCTATTCACTCTTGACTTGAAGACCCCCAGGTTATAGCTGTCAGGAAATACAGACTCCGGCAGGGAATTCCACTCCTTAGATTAGATTCGTGGCTAAATAATAGCAGCCGCTTACATCGATCTTTAGAATAAGCCACGCTTGCCTAGGTTGGGCTCTGGATGGGACCATCCGTTACATACAGTTTCCTCTGTGCCTCGGAACGGTAAAATACGGCAGGTACATAATATACAGATATATTTCCTTTAGTTACCACCCCATATTTGCAAATTAAAGTATCTTTTACGATATAAATAAAATATTACATTACTTACCGGAACACAAACTCCTGTCGTTGCATTTGAAGCACTCTTGAGTTTTAAACTTCCCGTATAAGAATCTAATAGGTCACATAGATTTTGATTATTATCAAAATTGTAATGTTCTACAATTGTAGATAATTGTGGGAACCACAGCCTGATGACGTTGTGTCTGAAAAAATTGGTTTGGTTGGTTCATTTTTATCTACGTAGCAATTTTGTATGGAAATTGTCGCTGCGATTACGGCCACGTAATTTTGTACCCTGTGCTTTTTGTCGTTAAGTTGTTTTTCTTTTTTCATGTTATGGAGTTTAAATATTTTCATACATAGTAAAAAAAAGTTTAAAAATTATAAATGTAATTCCACAAGGTATTGATTACATTTATAATTTTTAAACAAACTAAAAAGTTTATCCATTTAATAAAATGCATATAATCCTTATCCTTACTAAAACTTACGTTTGTTTGTTTGTTACCTCTTCACGCCTTGATGGCTTAACCGATTTTGATGAATTTGGTACAGAGATAGTTGGGATCCAGGAGATGGACACAGCCTATTATTTTTAAAACTGGGATATGTGGGAGAACGAGGGAAGAAAAGGGAAAACTTAGCTTTGCTATTACAAATTAATAAGGCGCAAGGGCAAAAACTGGACGTAGCAGGAACCTGAAAATTAGGACAGGGGAACTGTATTACTCCGAATTTAACGTGTGCGAAGCCGCGGGCAAGTAAATGCATAACTTGAATTGTCGACTTAATTCGTTAATCGACAATTAGGTATATCTGTGGTGACTTCTTTTCAGCAACTTTATAATTTACTGTTTTTACTTTTTATTTTATAAACCTTCTTAAAAGTAATACAATCATAAAAAATAAGTACATTAATTTATCTTTTTTATTTATTTTTTTATATCTTTTACTGGTGGGAATATCATGAAATATCTTCCGCCGCTCTGTAGAGCGGGGGGGTCAGTATCAGACTTTTATTTTGTCCCATATACGTATTTGTAAATGTTTGTGATGCTTTGCATGTTTATTTTTTTTTTGTTATTTTGTGTACGATGTATGTGGACTTTTGTCCATGACTGTAGTCTGTGAGCTAATGGATTGATTTTTGGAGCCTAAAAAGCTTTGACGGAGGCTAAGACGAAAAAAATAACACGTTCACCGTCAAATGGGTGAAATCAGGTGAAAAAGCCCTTTGAGTCTAACGAAAAATCTGGAAAAAGGCGAAAAACTACGAATAAGTAAAATTCCAGGTAGAAATGGGGTTAATACCCTCTTTTACGAAAGAAAACCTATGAATCTACGTTGCAGTATAACTTCAAAGAACATAATTTTAATTATTTAAACCATTAGTATTTATTGACGGCACGGTTGGCGCAGTGGCTGAGCGATCGACTGCTGCGCTGCGTGTCGCGGGTTCGATTCCCGCACGGAACAAATATTTGTATGACCTACAGGTAGTTGTTTCGGGTCTGGCTGCTTGTGTATGTTAGTTAAATGTTTGTACCCACGATACAGGAGAAATTTCTAATGCAGGGCAACGTTTTATGTAAAAAAAAGTGAAACATTTGATGTCAGTTTTGACAACATTTATTTTTTACATTAAAGCCCGTTATTGAATTTTGGGCGCTTCGCTCAAACGAGTAAAGTGTTCGAGTATTAATTTTTCAGATGTGTCCAAAAAAAAACAAGCAAACACAATTATGTTAAAATTTAAATACAAAACTTTATAATTTTTTTGGGTTCCGTACCTAAATAGGAAAATACGGAACCCTTATTAGATTACTTTTTTTCCGTCTGTCTGTCTGTCAAGACCCTTTTTCTCGGGAAAGCGTGAAGACATCGAGTTGCAAATCTGTAGTCCCTTGGAGTTAGGGAAAAATTATATCTCTAAGTCTACGTGGTCCGTGGATATGGCCCTTTATGTCGCAATATATGTACGGAACCCTCGGTGTGAGAGTCTGACTTGTCGTTTTTGTTATAACCACAACTCTTCTATTCTAATTTCTTTTTAAAATGTTAACCTTTTTATTTGTTTATGTTATACAAAAAGGTTGCATTATAATCCTTACTTATTCTTACTAATATAATATTATAAAAGCCACAGATATAGATAGGTCTATCGTTTATCTATCTAATTAAAGCGTGAAGACGTAACAAACTCACTTTCGCTGTGATAAAAGCGAAAGTGGGTTTGTTTGTTTGTTATCTCTTTACGCTTTAATTGCTAAACCGATTTTGATGAAAAAAGCAGGTAGCACGGATTAAACGCGAGCGAAGCGGCGGGCAAAAAATTATAAAAGCGAATGTGAGTTTGTTAGTTGGTTTGTTACGTCTTCATGCCTAAATCGCCACACTAATTTTGATGAATTCGAGATAGTTGGGACCATGGAGACGGATAAAGGCTAAAAAAAGTAAGAAAATAGGGAGGAAGAAAAAAGAAGTTTTTTTTTTAACGATCATCACGCAGTTTAAAGTTAGCGTTAGCCCAAAGTAACTATGCCACGCGGACGAAGTCGCGAGCGGAAGCTAATCTATTATAATAAAATCACTACCCAATTTCCCATCTATCCTTTTCTACCCTTCCCTTGTAACATGAGGGTGACATAATCCCATGAATTTAAAACAATATGATTTGTCATTCCGATTTCTGTCTCTACGTATTCAATCAATTCTTGCTTATTTTAACCATGGAGTTTCTTGTCGGTTCTTCTCCATAAGAAAAGACCAACCCGAACCGTGTGCCTTTTCTCGATGTTTTATAAGTGCCCATGAAGGCCTATGAGAAATAAAATATTTTGATTCCACTATCTAAAATTAAATGATGTTTTTAAATATAAGAACTAAATCGTATAATACATACATAGTTATAGTACATATTTGTATTGACAACAATATATTCTTATTGCAATTTATATTAAAAAAAAACTATATTATGGACGCATACCACGAAGGCTTGCGTGGGAAAAGAATTCCCGGATTTTTTCGGCCAACAGTGGGACAGTATAGGCTAGAAAAAACACGAACTTAAGGGAATACATAATTTTTCTATACTGGTCACCCTATTTCATTGTCAATGTCATTTATGTCAATCAAATATTAGTATTAATTGTTATAATTTGAATACTGTTTTGTTACGTGCCAGACATTTTTTGTGCGAAAAGATTTTTATTTTACATAACTGGAAAATCAGAATAACTTTACCTCACTAACCATACATTAAGATCCAAACGTATCATGTTTGCGAAAATTCACCTTAATCAGAAATCGGGAATTGAGTTGAATTTAACATCAAAATTTTTTTTACATAATTACAGGTGAAGCCACTAGAATCGCATTAAGAATGGCGGATGTTTAGTCTTAGGCAGTCATTTTTCTTCTCTCACTTTGGGCAGAGCGGGAAGGAGTGTCAGATTTTATTAACTAAAACTTTATTCATAAAAATCGGTCAAGCCGTTTAGGAGGAGTGTTAACAACTAAAACTGTGGTACGAGAATTTTATACATAAAACTAGCTGTGCCCAGCGGTTTCACCCGCTGCTCAGGTCCCTCTTATCACTTAGTGGTATAAAATAAGTAGTAGCCGATTCTCAACTTCCTGAATATGGATAAAAAAAATCATAAGAATCGGTCGAGCCTTTTCGGAAGAGTATGGGAACGAGTATTGTGACACGAGAATTTTATATATTAGATACTTACATTCCCAAAGTGATGAATTGACTTAGCGAAATTAATGCTACATAGCCAATTAATGGTTTTCTAGTTAAAGGTTTCATGTTTTTAAATCCAGTCACGATTTTATCGCGAAACTTTACTTTGATATCTCCGTCATCAGCCTTTTGCGACTCCACCTCCCTGATTTCCTTTTCAAATATCTCTGGATACTAAAAAAAATAAAAAACCTTGGTCAATATAAAATTCTGAGGATAAAAATCTATTTGTAAAAAATTTGCATACCAGTTGTTAATTTATCTTGTGGTATTTAGATCGTTGCAAGTAAAACAATACCACATTATGTTTAGCCTTTTCTGTACTATTTTAGAATCGGCTTCCACTTATATCTGATGCAGCTGAATACTAGTATTTTACATGAAGCGCCTATCTATATGAGTTCTGAAACTAGATAATACAATACCCCTTAATAAGACTGGTTTTCAGACTATTGACTACCCTTAACCACTGTCAAAGACGGCAACTAGAGGCCCTAGCATGAGTGCGAGGTATGAACGTAAAGGAGTACAAAACTATTTTATACGGATCTTTCATCGTACGGGAAATGACACGGCCGGAATTAGTTTAGAGCTATGCCCTAACTAAAACAATATTCATGTACATTGATGTACTTGTACAGTGCGTCATTTTAAAGCTTACATGTAGGGCTTTACAATCGGTTATGTTTTATGATCAGAGAATAAGCGAGAGAATAGTAACATAGTACGATAATACGTGATAAAATCAACGCAAGATGAAAACGTAAATGTCAATCAATGCAGTAAGTCAGAATAAAAAACCACACAATCAATGAACAAACATATTTTTTTTTGCATTTTCTGTCGCCTATTTTAGGGAAATTAAATTAATGTGATTAATTTTACGACGGGCCTGTTGGTCTAGTGGTTAGTGGCCCTGACTGCTGAGCCGGAGGTTGTGGGTTCGATTCCCACCCAGGACAAACTTTGTGTGATGAGCATGATTGTTTGTTCTGTGTCTGGGTGTGATTTATCTATAATATGTATGTATTTTATAATATGAGTATGTATATCAGTTGTCTGGTTACCATAACACAAGCTCTGCTTAGCTTGGGATCAGATAGCCTTGTGTCCCAAGATATTTATTTATTTCAAAACGAATTTTCATATATTAATTATTACTGTGCATTATCAGGGCACAATCCGGCCATGTCCTTTACGGTGCACGATCCATAGTTGAGAGAGCAAGCATAAATTGGTTTTGTAAAAGTTAATGTGTCCTTGTGTGTTTATCGAATTTTGGATGAAAAATACAACAATCCTATTCTTTTTAGTAAGTTGTTTGTTACACAATCACTATCATTTATAATAAGAAGTACTCTTAAAATTATGCGAAACGAGTTTTCACAAATTTGAACTGACGTACGTTTACACGGCACACTCGTACTAGAGCCACTAAACATTTCATAATACCATATTTCTTTTAATACGTAACCTAAATCAGAACAAAAGCCGCCATCTTTTTTATTTTAAATAATTACACAAATGGTGCGAACAGCACTTCCCTTTAAAATTCGAACGCTATCCCCGTGGCACTACAAACAAAATTAATAATAATATCAGGGGTGACAATGCAGTTTACTAACAAAAGCCCATTCCAAACAGCTATTTTATCAACGCTTGTAACCTGCCTGCTTCACTTTCTGAATTAGAAATATTCAACTGTTCCCTGGTACTCCCAGATCAGGCTAAAACATCAAAAATTCTAATAAAAAATTCAATATTCTCACCGGAAATGTGTCGGCAGGTTTTCCACTGTTTTCAGTATATATTTGGATCAAAATATTCTTCGCTTCAACGTATCTTTTTTGTGTTACCAGATATTTTGGACTTTCTGGTAGTAATAAGTATAATAAGAAAGCAGCCAGTGACCATAGAGACATGGCAAGAAGGTAGAAGTTCCAAATGTTAAGTACTGAAATAAGTAAACAGGGTGAAGAAGACTATATGTTTGTGCTCAGGTTTTAAAGAAATATTTAAAAAGAGAATATAGAGAAAATTAACGCAAAAAAAGATGTTTTGTTGTTTGTTATTAACTTTTTATATTTGTTTATATTAGATATATTAAACAAGTGCACACAAGATAAAAAGAAAAAAAATGCGGTGTGTGCAGTTTTAAAAAAATTTATAGGTAATTGGTTTTTAAAATTACTGGGTAGGTAAAGTCTTTTAAAGTAGCTACAAAAATTTCCTATATTAGTGTTATAAATCAAATTTTATCTAAAAACTAGCTATGCTCAGCGGTTTCACCCGCTACTCGGGTCTCCTTTTGGAGAGATCTATTTTTCATACCTCTAAGTGATAAGGGGGCCACCCTTTACGATCGATTCTTAGACTAACCAAATATATAAATAACATTACATAAAAATCGGTCAAGTTGTTTCGGAGAACAATTCTTACCAATTCTTTCCATAGTACTTAATGAATTCGCTCCTGCTGTCAGTTCGCATAGAAGTCTTTAACTCCTCTACGGATATTTAATGCAGTTTCAGGAACAGATAGAAAAGGTTTATGTGTATAATATCCCAGTCTACGTGTGTGAAACCGCGTGTAGCAGCTAATTTTATATACAATGTGTCCATTTGGCGTAGAATGATGTCATTCTACGCAAAATTACAAACGCTAACAAAACCGCCTTACTTACCAAAACGCCCATCAAGGAAGCTCGCTTTCCAATCCCGTATAAGTATTCCCCATGCCATAGCCGGGGATATGATCTGCGCAAGAGCAGCATATGATGATTGACATAACATCACGCGATCTTTCACTGAGCTATGGCAGAACTCTGACGTTAGTGATGAAATGGCTGCCAATGATGTTGCAAATCTGTAAACAAAAAAAATCTTTTCATTGCTGGTAGTAGTTTTATTGAATAATCTATACTAATATTATAAAGCTGAAGAGTTTGTTTGTTTGTTTTAATGCGCTAATCTCAGGAAGTACTGGTTCGAATTGAAAAATTCTTTTAGTGTTGGATATTCCATTTCTTGAGGAAGGCTATAGGCTATATAACATCACGCTAGGACCAACAGGTGCTGAGCAACGTGGGTGAAACCGCGTGGAACAGCTAGTTGTGTAATAAGCCCATTCAGTTCCCACAACTAGGACGCAGATTTTCGTTTTTATAAGATGAAAAGTGACTCGTCATCTGCCTAAAACTTTATTTTTTTTTAAATTAACAACTTGAACGAATAAAATAATAAAATGCATAATAATTTAAAAAAAAACACGTTGCTCCACACTAGGAATTACTTCTGTATCGTGGGTGCGTTTACAAACATTTAAACTCGCATACACAAACAGCCAGAACCGGAACAACTATCTTACAGATAATATTTCTTCCATGCGGGGATCGAACCCGCGACACGCAGCGTTACAGTCTATCGCTCAGCTGCTGCGCCAACCGTGTCGTCTTATATTAATTGCTAGCTGTTCCCCACGGTTTCACCCGCGCTGCTCAGCACCTGTTGGTCGTAGCGTGATGTTATATAGCCTAACCTAACCTTCCTTAAAAAATAGACTATCCAACACTAAAATAATTTTTCAATTCTAACCAGTAGTCCTTGAGATTAGCGCGTTCAAACAAACAAACAAACAAACTCTTCAGTTTTATAATATTAGTATAGAAGTATAGATATATTGACGGCTGTACACAACCACACGTGATAAAACATTATTACTACTATTGTTTTATTTAATGAATTCATTAAACTCCACTCCACTATATTTATTACTTGTGTGAATGTTTGTTTCATTAATTCATATTCCGTTCATAATCAATGCCTTATCATAAAGTAAACAGAGAAATTATTGTGAACAATCACCAGTATTTCTATTTTTTTTTTATCGTTGGCCAGGAAGCTAGCCTTTGATCAGTTCAACGAGAAAACCTTCTTGTATTGCTTCATTAAAAATGAATGAAGCTATTTCTTTTTTTTCTTTTTAATTTTCAAATCTACCTTCTAGAATACTTATTGAAAGGAAACTTCTTTGAAAATTCTTTGCCGTTATTATTTTAATTATTCGGGAGATAGTAACGATAGATATAATAGCCAAAAAATAAAGTTAAAATCAAAGTATTCAGGGACAAGTAAAAATCGCTGTTATTACAATGTCTGCAACTGTTTAAATCGTACGAAAGTTAAATATTTAGAAAGCTTTCTATTTACAAAGGCAAAGCTTCAGTTGATCCAATATGATTTTAAAACAGTATTAACTGCTTGGAAATTTATGTCAATGCTAATTATAAAGGGACGGTTATCACATTTCTTTACCAAATATACATAAATTAAGTTTTATTATCCTACTATAATATTATAAATGCGAATTTTGTGAGGATGGACGGATGTATGGATGTTTGTTACTCATTCACGTCAAAACTGCTGAACGGATCTTGATGACATTTGGCACAAAGGTAAATTATAGTCTGGAATAACACATAGGATACTTTTTTTCGATATCAAGCAGGCGAAGCCGGCGCCAGCTAGTCTTTTATAATTCTGACAAAACCTATAATAATTCAGCATAATACCAAATATATTCGGTCATTCAACGATCTCTAAGTAATTAGGTCAAAGTGTACTCAGTACACCCTGATTCCACCGGTGAAGTCCCATGTAATATACGACAAAACAGATATTAAACATCAAATACCAACGCAATATATCATAAATACATAGATGCAATAGAGGAGCATATCCTGGGCCAAGCCAATAATGCTGTCAGTGATCTGGGCACGCGACCAACATGCAGCCGGGACTTGAGTGTACTGCACAAATACTGTATTATTTACAGTTTTGTGTGCTAGTAGCGATGTCGATATTGTATTGGAAGTTTAGAACGAAATAATAAATGTGTCTGTTGGGGTAACGCTGTGTGAGTTTTGAAATGACATGAATAATGCCGATTGAGTTTCAGTTTAACATATTGTTTTCAGAGGGCCTTCTTTTAGATGGGAAATCCTCAAATACCTTCCCCCGTCCTGATTAGAGCTGGGGTAGTGTCAGACTTACTGACTAAAACCCATCAATGTTCCTTCTTTTGCCCTTTAGGTTCCGGGGCTTTATGGGCTTTACGGGGTTGCCCGTATGTCTTTCGAACAACCCGCAACCCCGGCAGGCGGTGGCACAGGCGGGCTCTTATATTTCAGAGGCCCTAGAAATGGTTATATTTTACCGGTGATTTTCTTAGAATTTGTTCTCATTAGATATTAGAGACCAGATTTTATTACTATTACATTTGTAGATTTAATTGTGGAGGTTGTCAAAAATTATGTAAATAATTACGATACGGGCTAAAACCGCATTAATGCAACTATGATACAGAATAAAAAATATCTTGGGACAACTCACACACGGCTATCTGTTCCCAAGCTAAGCAGAACTTGTGTTATGGTAACCAGACAACTGATATACATACTTATATAATTTATAAATACATACATATAATAGATAAATCACACCCAGACACAGAACAAACAATCATGCTCATCACACAACGTTTGTCCTGGGTGGGAATCGAACCCACGACCTCCGGCTCAGCAGTCAGGGCCACTAACCACTAGACCAACAGGCCCGTCAAATATAAATTCCTTAGGCAAGGAAAATTACATTAAAAAAAAAAACATAGCGACCTACATGAATTTGATGGTGATGCAAAACGACAGGTTGTATAATCGAAATAACGCAAGGGCCTGCACGATTTTTGATGCAGTTCTTCGCAGTAAATTAACCAAATTGGTGCCGGCCCAATTACCGATTTTAATGACTAAACCAACTACGTGCCTTCGTTGAAAATTCCCATATAACTCGGGAGTTTTGCAAAAAATAACTAAAGCTACTCTAGCAAATTTTTGCGTTCGCATTGAAGTTTTAATTTCAAGCAGTACATAACTTCTCGTCATTTTTCAACGAGGACGAGAAGCAGTGCGACGGAGTGATATTCCTTATCATTTAATTTAAATTTAACTTTGAACTTGTGTCTAGCGGCTTGTTAAATAAACTTTCCACTTAAAAATCCAGTTTTTACTCACTTAAATCAGGAATGAAAGAAAAATACTGAGTTGTCGGCTTATCGTGCTGGTCTGGTGAATCCGTCAGAGAGGGGAATTATTATAGTACTAGGTTGACAAGTCCGCAACCTCATTTTATCTTCACGCTCCTTTAAACTTAAGGGTTCAGCAGAGGCTGTTAATGTGGACGGACGAGTTAATCCGGTTAATTACGTTTTTGGGGTAAACAAATTAACAATTCCACTGATTAACTTTACTGAGAGGTGAGATAAGACCTTTGGTCATAGCTAAGACAGTTTTAATTATTATAATAATTCAGGGGTGGGTACTGCAACCCCTTTTTATAATAATTTCATTCCAATTAACTTTTGACATCTGGTGCATTAAATTAGGGGTCTTTTTAGGGTTCCGTATCCAAAGAGTAAAACGAGATCCTATTACTAAGACCGCTGTCCGTCCAGCTGTCAACTGGGCATGCCTCATAAACCGTGATAGTGAAACAGTTAGTTTTTTTTACAGATGATGTATTTCGGTTGTCGGTTTAACAAAAAATACTAAAAAACAAAATCAAAATAATTATTTGTTTTTATGCCGTTTTGAATGATACGGAACTCTTCGGGCGCGAGTCCGACTCGCACTTGACCGGTTTCTTTATATCTTCTAATTATTATTTTTCTTTGCTTTCAGGTACGTTGGTGTTTCTACAGCTAAAAATCATACTACCAAAGCATGGTAAAGGAAAGTATACCTTAACTTGAGACATCTAGCATCTAATTTACTGTTGAATCAATCGAGGTTAGTTTAACAAGTAAGTCCAACAACATTTGATAAAGTATTTTGAATCGTACGACAACCATTATAAAGTTTATAATAATAAAAGTTAACTCACAGTACACCTTCGCAGAGCTTAGCCGCCGCCAACATTTCATAAGTCTGACTGGAGGCGGAAAATAATGTGCAAATGAATATTCCACCAAAACCGATCCTTAAGAAATATATCCTTCCAAATGTGTCTATTAGAAAACCGGCGATTACTGTAGAAATAAACATACCTGAAAAATTAAAATAAATTAATTGCTTGGTAGTTATGTGTTTGATCCGTTTCGGGTTGAAACGCTAGGGCATTGGAGTCTGAGTGCTCACTTACTTATTGACAGATAGCAGCATCATTCTTCTGGTCATCTTTCCTTTTGACAGCCACTTATATGTGACAATCAAGCGCTTGCCCTGGACGCCAAAGATACATACGTATTGTGACGAAAATTGAGGTAAAACGTACGTGTGCGTAGGGTACGCTCGCATATTAATGCTATGGCATTTAAATGGTTAAACTAAAACTGGAACCTCTTCATTACCTTTTTGAAATGGTGATGGTAAACTAACTGGTTCAAAAGTGATATCGGGACAAGCAGTCGAACAACAACTTTGGTAATGGCAAATACTAACAAACAGTCCAAAAATCACTTACCAAAATAAGGCATAGCATTTAGTAGACCTTTCTGCTTGAGATTCATATTAAGATCACATTCTGCGATCGGTAATATGTATGAAGTGGTGTTAGTTACCAGAATGCTGGCTATACACCCGAAAAATGACACAAAGAGTAGCTTGACGTGGAACTTGCCGAATTTACATACTTCATAGGCTTTGTTGATTTCTTTCATAGGAGTTATTGGCTCTGCAACAAAAAAGAAATTGGATACATCGTTATCTTCATTTTTTTTTAGGGAAGAAATATACAACTTGGGATTTCAGCATTTGTTATTCATCTACATTTTGTGAATTGGAAAGTTTTTTCTAGAAAAAGTAGTAGTAAACCGTATTCTAGAAATGTAACCTTAGTTTCCAAACTTTTGTAAAAAGATGAGACATACATACAAACGTATAAGGTACCTGTACAATAATGCCGATTGCAAACCTAGACCGGAAATAAAAATAGATATAAAAGACTATAACAGACTTACAGTTCAGACATCGGAAATGTTTTCATGTAAACAATTTACCCTGAAAATGTCTGATTTTGACACACAAATGCTACCTGACAAGCGGGCGTATGTCAGTGACTTGACAGAACGATTTGTTCTAACAAGAATTTGATTACGATTTTTTTCCTCTTGCCCCGCGTGATAAATACGAATGTTTGTGAGGATGGATGGATGTATGGATGTATGTATGGATGTTTGTTACTGTTTCACGTCAAAACAGCTGTTCGGATGTTGATGAAATTGCACAGAGGTAGATTATGGTCTGGAATAAGACATAGGACATGGCTTTTCGGATATCATGCGGGCGAAGCCACGGTCGTCAGCTAGTTTTAAAAAGCGACCACAACATACTGATTCAGCTGCATCCGGTTGCACTGAAAACCAGACCATATGTATTTGTATAGTATGTTATTCCAGACCATAATCTACGTCTGTGCCCAACTTCATCAAGATCCGTTCAGTTGTTTTGACGTGAAAGACTAACAAACATACATACATAGTGATTTAAGAGTAAGGTTTATATGTATGTAAATGAAGCTCTTTTACACTCCATTTAATTTGAATCACGCGCACATTATTTATAAAACATACGTCAAAGTACTATCTGTGGTGGCAGCACTTTTTCCTCTATGTTATTATGGAAATCATCTATGAAAAGATTCTCTCTGGTTTTGAACAATTAAAACGCTAGCGACTCTGATTATCAGAAATAATTTAAGTTACGATTGTAAAAGACTAATATTTGAAGCAATAGCTTTTAATGTTGTTTCTCTTTACAGAGCAACAACCTTAGTTTTTGTTTCAATAAACCACATATTACATGTATAATACTTCACGCTATGACTCTTAGGAAGTGAGCAGCGGGTAAAACCGCTGGGCGGGTCGCTAGTAATTTATTATACATAAAAGATAAACATCATTCCCATAAGCTTTTGCTGCTTCACTACCCAAAGCTTGGCCTATAATAACGTAATGTTAACTAAATTTTATATAAGGTTGACCCTTACATAAGGAAGACCGTGGACCGTAGTCGGGATTATGATGACCGATGGTCTACCCCACTGATCCCTAAAATGCTTAACTGGGATAATATTTCCTGCTTGGTTATATAAATATTAAATAACTACATTGTGTATTGTTAATCAATCTCTGTGAGACCGGATATAAGGTAGGTAGTTCCGTTTCAAAATTAATGAATTAAAAGTAGTTATTTTACAGTTATCTTCTGGCAAAATAACAGTGTTCTTTATTTGAGGATAAATAAGGTTGTAAATGGATTGTCACTGACAAGTAAGTCATAATAAAATTGTTTTGTTTTTCATTGCCTTTTTATGTTTTCTGATGGATTTTTTTTCCAATTACTATACAACGACTGTATTTAAATATCACAATGTTTTGTCTATGCTTGTTTAAATAATTTTAAAGCATAGTATTGGTGCCTATTCTGATGAATCACCAGAATAAACTAGACCAATATTAACCACTCTGCACGACAGGATTTTGACACATGACACATCAGCTGAATCGGTGGGGTGACGCGAATTGTCATGAAATTCAAGAATTTTTATCAATTTACAGCAATCAATTTTGTTATTAAAAATAAGTCACAGCGGCTGTTTCATACGATAAATTTGAGATTTATATTTCCAAAAACCTCCTATGGTCGATAAAACAGCGTCGATCTATTGTAAAATGTGTGTAAAATACATATTACTACACCCTTCCAAAAATTAGGTACTTTAAAAACGCTGGAAATAATGCACATACATAAGATAACCCTTTGATAATAAAATCGGAAATCCAAAATAAAAACAGTGACATTCTATCTGCATTCTTATTTTTGCCATTTTACATATAAATTAATAAAAAAACACGATACAAATCTCGACAAAAAATACTACAAAATGTGTTGCAATATGACATTTCTTAGTGCTGACCGTAAAACTAAGTTTCATCATTACGATTAAAAAGTTGCATTCAACCTAATCGATAATCGTAATAGAGTAAACTTTCAAAAAAGTTTTGGGACCATTGAGGAATTTACCTATGGAGATGGCATATCACTCTAGTATAGATATTATAGTTGTACAAATATCTATGATATCGATTAGAAAAGAAAGACAACAGCATTTTGTCTCGTGCTTTTTTGTTATGGTTTAATTATTTTGTTATGAAGATTTGGTAGGCACATTTGCTGTCAAACGGTTTCGCGGCAACCAATTTTGTAGGTCATGCTAATAAGGAGACCTTTGCGTAGCAGTAAGCGATTTAGCCTATTAAAAATAGGCCGGCCAAATGCGAGTCGGACTCACGCACCAAGGGTTCCGTACAAACTGACGACAAAAACAGTCATATCTTTTCTCTGCGTAGACTTGGAGGGTTGTTTTTTTCACAGCTTCAAGGGACCACAGATTTGATATTTGGGTTGTGTTATTTATTATGAGGTACGGAACCCTAAAAAGTATTTTTAAATAGTGTATCTCTATTTTTTGGAATTTAAGGACTTCTTTAGGAACTTAAAAGAGGCCTTCTCATAAACTTCTCAGGAATTCTTTAGGAACTTATTTATATCGGTCTTGCGCCACTTGGATGGGAAATCATCAAATATCCGCTCCTGTTAAACTTTTAACAAAAAGTCGTTGTCGTCTCACGGCGCCCGATCCCTGTAGCGTCTCCCACGGTGGCTGGCTTGGTTTGAGGTTCTCTCCTTCAAACATCACCATCTCCTCCAGGACAGAGCGGTGCTCCGCTCAAAAGAGCAGACTGCCTGTGTACTCCAACATGTCCTCCGGGCGATAGTCACATTGGTGACACCTGGGTGTTTCTTCCCGCCCGATGATGTGCAGGAACGTCCCGAAACCTTCGTGCCCGGTGAGGATCTGCGTCAGGTGGTAGGTGAGGATGCCCTGGCGCCTCACTTTCCCCGCTCTGGGCGGAGCGGGGGGGAGTGTCAGACCCGCAACCCCAGTAGGTTCCTGCCGGGATCGCGGGTTGTTCGAAAGAGATACCGCAGCCCCGAGTAAAAGAAGGAACATCGATCGGTTCGATCGGTGGACATTAGTCAGTAAAAGTCTGACACTCCCTCCCCCGCTTCGCCTGGAGCGGGGGAAGTTATTTGATGATTTCCCACCCCAAAAAAAAACCCCGGTACATGACATCAAGAAAACTCCAGGTTCAAAATAGGTTCATTTTGTACCTGGAGTTTTTTTGATGACGTGTACCGGGGCTTTTTTTCCATCTCAATTGTGGTCTCCCTCTAGGCCATTTTTACCCAAGGCTTCCACTCCAAGAACACTTGGGTCTACGAGCCATGATTTAGGAAAGAATGAAAACGCTTTCCAAATAACTAATCCAATCATACTACAAACAATTTTGTCGAACAAATATAATTTTATCTTGGCTGATTTTTTTTACTGACCAAGATCATAATAAGGTCGTTCTATATTCAACCTTATATAATTCTAATTGCAATTCACATTCTAATAGTAGGTACAAAACCAAATTATTAATAAAATTGCAAATAAACATTTTAATATAAATTCGAACAGCGAGCGCATTCCTTATTTGAATTTTTATCTGAAAATAAAATTGGCGCGAATTTAGCCATAGATCAGATTCTACTGTTTGTTGTTGAGTCGGTTTTAGTGGCGTAAAAAATATTATTATCAATATTTATAGTATTTTACACGTATTACAAAATTATTCTTATTTTAATCTATCAATTTCTGATATTCCTTATTTTAATTATTCGAATTGATTGATTTACCAGAAAATAATCGATTGAAATAATCGCATTTACACATCACAAAATTAAAAAAAAAAGAAATGGACGTCATTTTCGAAAGTGAATTTAGCAGTGGTTATGAATATTACGTGTTAATGGTCCTATTATTGCAAACTACGATAAGATCTGGGCATGTTCATGTTATTTATAATATTTGCAATGATATTTGTCTCATTTGTTGTAGAATCTATTCGCGTCCGTGTGATATAATGTGGAATGAAAAATGTAAACAAGCACGATTGGCGCGATATTTTGACTTTAGATTTCAAAATGTATCATTACCACTGCTTATATAAGTTCAATTACGAATGATTTCTTCACGTAATAAAAGGACACGTTTATCATGCCCAATAATATGGAGTTTAAATGTCCGAAAACCTACTTTTTTATGATTTTTAGCGTCGACCTACACTGCCATCAAAATGGCGATGATTGTAATTTACACATTTGGATTTTATAAGACATAATTAAGAAACTTACTCAATAATTAAAGAACTTCTAATGACGTTTACATATGAGATTTTTATTCTACTATCTTAATGAATGCACACCCATATTATTTTTTAACTAGAAAATAAAATATTTACAAAAATAATGAGGAGGTCATATGACTTAAATGTCCGACCCCTTTCGGGGCCAGTACCGAGCCAGCGGAGGTTTGAATGTCGAGCCCCCGAAGGGGTCCGTACCGAACTATACGGTTAAAATGGCATACAAACATTAGCCGATTAAAAATAGAGCGTATTAACCAAATTTTTTTGATGTAAAACGTCATTTTCATAATAGCAAAATTGCGTTTTTTTTTTTTTTTAAATATTGGCACACTCGGTTTGAGTATTCGCCACTGACGGATTGCGATTTTCTTTCTAGAGTAACTAAACCCCAAGGTCTTATTTGGTGTCTCCTTCCACAAACGCCATTAAATAAATAAGTCAAGTCAAGAGTAACTCGGTGGACGCCATCATGCGCGTGAGAGCCCTCACGACGGGGGCTGCAGTGTCCAGGGGTGGGGTTGTCGTGGTGGTGTCTCTCGACATCGCTAACGCGTTTAACACCATGCCCTGGGGCTGCATAAGGGAGGCACTCCAATACCACCGGATGCCGACCTATCTTCGTCGTGTGGTCGGGGCATATCTGACGGACAGGGCCGTCATATACCCCGGTCGCTCTGGAGAGTGGAACCGGCGAGAGATGTCGTGCGGTGTCCCACAGGGATCGGTCTTGGGGCCGCTCCTGTGGGACATCGGCTACGACTGGGTGCTGCGCGCCGACCTCCCCAGCAGCGTCAGTGTAGTTTGTTACGCTGACGACACGCTCGTCCTGGCTCAGGGGGGGTCGCACCAGGCGGCGGCCGACAATGTGACACGCGGGGTTGCGATAGTCGCGGAGAGGATCCGGCTACTGGGTCTCGAGGTGGCCTTGCACAAATCCGAGGCCATGGTTTTTCATGGCCGCGGAAACACGCCACCGTCGGGATCCCAGTTGACGGTAGGAGGGGTTCGCATCGGCGTCGGGTCGACGATGAAGTACCTGGGAATCGTCCTCGACAGCCGGTGGAACTTCGTCGAACACTTCCGACGTTTGGCTCCCAAGCTCGAGCGGACGGGGGCTGCTTTCAAGCGGCTCCTGTCCAATCTCAAGGGGCCAAACGCCTCCTGCCGTAGGCTCTATGCCGGAGTCGTGCGGTCCATGGCCCTTTACGGGGCCCCAGTATGGGCGCGTTCTTTAGGGCGGCGCGCCGCCCACTATCTGAACGCGCCCCAAAGGGTGGTGGCCATACGGCTTGTCCGGGGCTACCGCACGATCTCCGGCGAGGCAGCAAGCCTCCTTGCCGGACTGCCACCGTGGGATCTGGAGGCGATAGTCCTCGCGCGCCTGTTTGAGTGGCGCGCGGAGGCACTACACCGGGGGGAAAACCCACTGCCGCGGCAAGTTGCCGCTCGGCGGGCAGACCTCCGGTGCGATCTCATGGTGGCATGGAGAGAGCGACTGTCGCAACCCCGTGCAGGTCACGCCACAATAGTGGCGATAAGTCCCCTCTTTGAGGAGTGGCTGGAGAGGCGTCATGGCGTCCTCACCTACCGCCTGACGCAGGTCCTCACCGGACACGGAAGTTTCGGGAGGTTCCTGCACATCATCGGGCGGGAGGAAGCGCCCGGGTGTCACCATTGTGACGATCGCCCGGAGGACACGGTGGAGCACACAGTGGCGATCTGCCCGGCTTGGGCGGAGCACCGCCGTGCCCTCGTAGAGGCGATCGGCGGCGGCGATCTCTCGCGTCCGGCCCTGGTTCAGGCCATGGTCCGGAGCGAGAGGGAATGGGAAGCGGTCACCACCTTCTGCGAAGCAGTAATGTTAGCGAAGGAGGTGGCCAGGCGTTTGAGGGAGAGAACATCTGCCCAACCCAGCCGCCGCGGGAGACGCCCATGGCGCCGGGCGCCGCGAGACGACTTCCGGCCACCGTAGATGCGGGCCTGTGGGCGGTGAGCAATGGGTAGTTCACCGTCCGTCCGTCGATTGACGACAGGCCGTGTCGACGGCGCGTTCGTGTTTCACGCGCGCCTCAAAGAGAGTCAGCAAAGCAGAGGGGCTTGCCAGAGCCTCTGCCTGCCGGGGTTGCGGGTTGTTCGAAAGAGATACCGCGGCCTCGGAACGTAAAGGGCAAAAGAAGAAACATGGGTGGGTTTTAGTCAGTACAAGTCTGACATGCCCTCCCGCTCCGCCCAGAGCGGGGGAAGTCATTGGATGATTTCCCACCAGAAAAAAAAAAAAAAAAAAACAAAAAGTCAAGAGTAACTAAATAATCATTAACGCTGTCAAACTATAGTTTATGGTTTTGTCACTAATCAATTTCAGAAGAGGTCATGTCATTTTCCTGTCAAATGACATAACCCCTTCTGAAATTGTAAAAAAAAAAATAGTGATTTTTAGAGTAGTTTTAGTTTAATTTGTGACAGCAGAATCGATATCATTGTCGGTCTAAGTTTTAGTAAACTATACTTAACTGAAAAAGATAATTAAATGCGTGGCTGAAATCTAAACTAACACCACCTTGGTTTATTACCAAACACAAAAACACTCATGTTCACCAAAGTTCTCTGCTGTCAACATCAATAATAATAACATGTGTAGGTATAAAAGATGAAAGATTCTATGTACAGACGCCTGCGCATCAAGCTAAGTACAATCTGTCAGATTTCTTTGTAAGATTTTCGATTTTATTTCTAAAGTATAAGGTCCAAGGTTCATTGCGAAAAATTTACAGTTTCGGGTAGCTTGACCTGCAGGCGTCTGTACTATATTTTCAGTACCATTTTTCCTCTTATAATCACTGTCAAAATCAAATTAATCTTTACGGTCATAACTATAAGGTTGGTATTAGATTGCTATCACTCAAAAACATACATAAGACGCAATAGTGAGATTTTTATAGTTAAAGTTGTCAAAAATCTACTGAAAAAATAATTATCTTGCAGTCTTACACTTTTTATGTCTGCAGTCGTAATCTGTCAGGTAAGGTAGTCGGACAATTTTAAGAAAACCAAAATAAAAAAAAAAACGAAAAAATACGCACCAGTTTTGTCCACCACATGTATACCTGCGTCATCCATATTAATTTTACAAATATTATTAATAATACAAATATAAATATTATTATTTATTTTCAAAAGTAATTAATAATTTTCCAAATAATTGTTAACATAATAATTACAGCTGGTTTCAGTATTAATATAGTACTGAGAATATTACGTTAGAGAAGCTGATTTTGACGCTAAGTCCTTGATGTATGATTATGTACCATTCAGGTTTGAGCTCTGCTTTCTCTCAAAGGAATATCCCTGAGAGTTCAAGTAACATTGGACATGTAACTACGTATATTTGTATTAACTTTAGATAAAATTATGTAGCAACTTCCTGTAATCATTTCTATTTAAATATGTCATAGAAGTGGTTTTTGCTTGTCATATGATATGTATAGCTTAAATCAATATTATACTAGTTAATGAGCAACTGTAGTGGTATTTATAAATATATGTGTCGTAATGTAGCTTTTTTTAAGTATAGTTATATAACGTTATTCAGAGCGGTATCTTATTCTGTATAACGTAAGAAAATAAAATACCTATTTCGAATACGTTTTTAGTGGTGACAGTGGTTATTGAGGTATAATCGCACAAAAAGACAGGTAATTCTATGTTTGTGTGCGGTAAGTCATACTTCATAATGTAATCAAAACATAAAAAACAAAACAAAAGAATGCTGAATATGTGCCCGTTTCACTGCAATCGCCTCGCTCCCTAACAGGTACATTGGACTTAACATAACTGTCAAAATGTGGACTTCTGACTAACCTCAAAAAGAAATACAGAATCTATAAAGGATCACTAAGTTGTCAGTCTGTCTGTTAAGACCCTTTATCTCGGGAACGGGTAGAGGAATCGAGTTGAAATTCAAACCATATACACAAATCTGTCAACCCTCTAAGTCTACGCAGTCAAAAGATATAACCGTTTATGGCACAAAGAAAGAAAGAAAGAAAACAAATTAAATTTTTTGCCACAAGTACACACAACATTAAAAAAGAAACTTATATCTAAAAAACTACAAGAAATAAAAAAGAAACTAAAGAAAAAAATAAAAAGCAAAGCTAACATGTGTCTCACGGCTGCGCCAAATAGACCCAGAAGTGTTACCATGACATCTTAAAGCAATTTTTATTTTTGTGTGAAAAAGAGATGGTGCTAGACACCCTGTATAGCTCTGTCTCTTTCCCTCAATGGAATAAGTTCTGTTGGAAGACGTCATGGTAGGGCAGCAGTTCAGGAAAATATCGAGCTGCGAATGCACGACGCTGGTTTTCAACGGAACCTGGGATATGATAAGATGTAAGACAGTTCCGCCAAGTTTGTACGGAACCCTCCACCATCCGGAGTCGGAGTCTCACTTGACTAGTTATTTTTTTTTTAATTTAATGGACCTACTTTTGATCTCAATCTTGTCCAAAAATACATAGATGAACTCGATGATGGAATTACCTAACACAAAAGACGCCTATTTCGTCGCGACTTGAAAAGACTGTTAATACTAAATACTTATTTTTTTTTTACTAAATATGTATTAACACATTTTGCAAGAAATTCATGCAAGACACTTTGAATAACATGTTACAACCCTATCGGTATAAGGAACAGGGTTACTGTAGGGTTAGTTAATTCAGTTCACCGTCCGTCCGTCGATTGACGACAGGCCGTGTCGACGGCGCGTTCGTGTTTCACGCGCGCCTCAAAGAGAGTTAGCAAAGCAGAGGGGCTTGCCAGAGCCTCCGCCTGCCTGGGTTGCGGGTTGCTCGAAAGAGATACCGCGGCCTCGGAACGTAAAGGGCAAAAGAAGAAACATGGGTGGGTTTTAGTCAGTACAAGTCTGACATGCCCCCGGCTCCGCCCAGAGCGGCGGAAGTCATTGGATGATTTCCCACCCGAAAAAAAAAAGGGTTGTTAATTCAACGTTTAACTATTACAAATTAACTATCAATCAAATTGCACCACTTTACGCAACAAACACGTATTTCAAGCAAACAATCCGCCACTCCACAAATAAAGCTATGCAAACACACCACAAAATACCTTTACACACGTATATCATGACTAATACTCAGTAAATATGTACTAAATTATTCAGCTTCCGCATAAAACCGGCAATGGATTAGTCTATACTGCGATAATCACGCTCCACGGTACTGGTGGCACTTTGCTATCAAAACATGCATTCATGAAATAGTTATAAGATGGTGTTACTAGTCGTTGAATTAAGTCCTATTTATACTGGGTGAGGTAGGGTGCCAGTGTCAGTGAGAAGCGTTAAGTTAGATAATTATTTAAATTTAAAATTCCATGTTTATTTGAAGAGGCCTCAGTGCTTGGTACACACCTGGCAGCATGGCAGCTGAAGTTTGTTCATAGCTATATGAAGCTCTTTCTTTGCTGAACAAAATTATTTATTTGCGTAAAAAAGGCTTAATTCATAATACAAATTCTCAGATTTCTAACTTTTGGGGGGTGAATTGTTTAAGTATTAAGATGATCATTAATTTAATTTTTTCATATAAAAAATTGGTGCCATTCTTAATTAGAAAAGAAAAAAAAACAAACATTAAAATCTCCTCCTAAAAAAAATAAAAAGTATTTATTTTGACTCGCACTAATTCAATTTCATTTTAGACAGACAGGAATATAAGAACATAATGAAAATCAAATAAAAAGAAAGATGAATAAAATTGTTTACTGTGAATATTTTTGTCTGAATTTTTACCCAGTTTAAACAAAAAACAAAAGTGAGCTCTGCCGCTATTTACATTTGTGAAAAACGGGCCAATTTTATGAACAGTACTATTTATTCTGTGGATAAATACAAAAACAATCGTGATTGATTTAACATTAAACAGTACCTAGTAGAAGTCTAGTTGAAAACCAGCTTCGGACACTAGTTGCCCGGCAGTTTGTTGAACAGAGCCTATTTGACGCAGCAGTGAGACTCACAGTAATTATCTTCCTTTTGTGCTTAGTTTTTTATTTTTTTTTTATTTAATTTAATGTTTTCATTTTGTTGTCTTGGATGTTGTGTGCACTTGTGGTACTAAATAAACCTATTTGCTTTCTTTCTTTCTACCAATGCTGATAAAGCACACCTCTCCCGCTAACACTGGAGCCTCGCCTTGACGAATGTACAACACATACCTCCAGAATTAATCATTCGTTAATGGTGTCCGTGTTTCTGGAACACCTGCGCTCCACGGTTGCAGCAACTGTTACTATATCTAATGTAACGTACGTGGATAGACATATTGTGTTAAATGGATAGTTTCACTAAGCTGTTACTGTCAAGTATATATTTTCAGTTTTGTTATACACTAGCTGCGCCCCATGGTTTCATTCGCGTGGTGATAGTATCCTACTTTTCCTACTATATAAAATTATAAATGCGAATGTTTGTAAGGGTGGAAGGATGTATCCTACCCTACTTATATTATAAATGCGAACGTTTGTGAGGATGGATTGATGGATGGATGTATGTATGGATGTTAGTTACTCTTTCACGTCGAAACGGCTGAACAGATCTTGATGAAATTTGGCACAGAGGTAGATTATAGTCTGGAATAACACAAAGGATACTTTTTTCGATATCGATACATAAACTATAATATTTATGTGAAGTTTCATCAAAATATATTCAGTAGTTTTAGCGGAAAAGAGGATTTGGCTGCCTTTTTATGTTATAGCCTTGTGTAGTCGAATTTTGTAATAAGATCTAAACTGGGCCGGGAAAAACTGCGGATGGGAAATAATCAACTATTTTCCCCCGCTCTTGGCGGAGCGGAGGAGACTGTCAGACTTTTACTAACTAAAACCCACCCATGTTACGTCTTTTGCCGTTTCAGTTCCGGGGCCGCGGTATTTCTTCTGAACAACCCACAATCCCGGGTCTTCTTGCCTTTAGGCTTTGCTTTAGTTTTCCGAAATCTATACTAATCTATACTAATATTATAAAGCTGAACAGTTTGTTTGTTTGTTTGAACGCGCTAATCTCAGGAAGTACTGGTTCGAATTGAAAATTCTTTTAGTGTTGGATAGTCCATTTCTTGAGGAAGGTTATAGGCTATATAACATCACGCTACGACCAACAGGTGCTGAGCAGCGGGGGTGAAACCGCGAGGAACAGCTAGTTAATTATAATAATCAAATCAATCAATTGATTACGTTTCATCTATTTGTATCGTAATCAGATAAGACTAATGCATATTCATACTTCTTATCTATTAGTTAGTATCATTATATATGTCTGAAGATACCGTATTACGTAGTGCTGTAACTTATTTGCACAGCCTATCTTAACAGTCATGGGTTTGCTTCCCAAATGATAAAGTGATCTGAAGAAGATGACGGCATGGTTGGTGCAGTGGCAGAGTGATTTACTGCTGTGCTGCGTGTTGCGGATTCCATCCTCGCTCATAACACAAATATAAGTATGGCCTACATATTGTTATGTGTATGAGAATTCAAATGTACCCAGGATACAGGAAAAGTTTTCCAGTATTCTAGTTAAAAAAAAATATTAAAAAAAAACAGTTTTGTGCTAAGCGTTTTTAAGTTTGTTATAAAATCGCATGAACAATTTAATTTACAGTTTTGTTTTTATTATTTTTTTGTGGAAAATAAAATACCTAAGTATTTTATTCTAAAGTAGATGCAGATAAACAAAATCCCTCTTCTTTTTAATCTTTAATTTGTTAGCGGTGACTTACATATAGTAAAACTTACCCTAGCTAACTTATCTTAATGTTTATTATTACCTGCTCAATTTTTAAGGCTTCAAATCAAAACACAAACTCTCTACTATCGCTTATACTGCGACCACACCCGGATTCAGCTTCTAAATTAACGATTCATTAATGATGTCCGCCTTACACGAGGGCGGAGCACCTGGTTTGGTAACGGGACTTATATATTATGTACCAACTTAGATGATCACATGTCTGTTAGATATTGATCTAATAAGGCATTGGTTTACATAGCAAATTAGTTATGGTAATTACGGGATCAGTCAGACTTTTTTTTAAGTCGTTGCTACACACTAGGATTTCCTCCTGTATCGGGAGTGCGTTTACAAACAGTTAAACTCACATACACAAACAGCCAGACCCGAAACGACTATCTACAGGTCATACAGATATTTGTACCGTACGGGAATCGAACTCGCAACACGCGGCGCAGTAGTCGATCGCTCAGATACTGCACCAACCGTGGCGTCAACAATATAATAAGATGTTTCACTTTCTCACGAAATACCTATATAAGATTTTGGAAATTATAATCTTAGTTTCATAGTCTCTACGATGGAATGTTCGAATCGTAATTTCACAGGAATGAAAATCAGAATATATCTAATTTATTTTGCGTTAACAAACTCAATTCATTGTAAAAAAAAACCGGCCAAATGCAAGTCAAACACGCAGCTCGTTCCGTATAAACTTGCGACATAAACGGCAAATTTTTTTTATAGCATAGTTTTTTTTCACAGCTCTTTGGCACTACATACTTTGCCATATGGTTTTATTTATTTTGTTCTGTTTATTTCAACTCAATACAAACCATCACGATACCAGTATCAAAACCATCTCGATGCCATTATCAAAACCATCACGATACCACTATAAAACCATCACGATGCTACTATCAAAACCATTATGGTGCCACTATCAAAACCATCACGATATCACTATAAAACCATCACGATGCTACTATCAAAACCATTGTGATGCTACTATAAAAACCATCATGATACCACTATAAAACCATCACGATGCTACTATCAAAACCATTATGATGCCACTATCAAAACCATCACGATACGACTATAAAACCATCACGATGCTACTATTAAAACCATTATGATGCCACTATAAAAACCATCACGATACCACTATAAAACCATCACGATGCTACTATCAAAACCATTATGATGCCACTATCAAAACCATCACGATACAACTATAAAACCTTCACGATGCTACTATCAAAACATTATGATGCCTCTATCAAAACCATCACGATGCTACTATCAAAACCATCACGATGCTACTATCAAAAACATCACAATGCCACTATCACTATCAAAACATATTTCTCCATAACATATGAATTTTTAAGCACTCCTCATTACCTCTTTAACACTCTTGTTCTTGCGTGCCCAAGTGGAACGTAAACCCTCTTTTGTTAAGCTTAGACGAGGCTTGCGTTACATAACACCTTATATACTAGAAGGCTTGAATTACCCTCAAGAGAATATCAATAGAGATAAGCCTACTGAAATGAGATATCAACACATCCAATGATAAGATTCTTCTATTTTTATTGATCGGTGTAGTCTAAGTTTAGACTGGGTGGATAGGGTAGTCAATTTGTTGTTTGTTTATTTACCAGGGGCTGCAGGTTGTTCGAAAGATACTGGGGACCCGGAATATACGGGGCAATAGAAAAAATATGGGTAGGTTTTACTCAGTAAAAGTCTGACACTCCCCCCTCGTTCCGCCTAGAGCTGGGGAAGTTTTTAATTATTTCTGCAATAAAAAGGTGTTCATTTGTGGAAAGTTATGCTGTTGAGATTCGCCCATATGGGGTGTCAGAAAAAATCAAAAGTGAACGTTCTACCAAGATCAAAATAATGCTATAATGTGAACTTTGACTCAAAGGCAAACACAGCAGGGTTAATACTGATTAAAATTCGTTCTGCTGCAAAGATTTCAGTTAGAAAGTATTAGACATAACGACAGATGATATCAGAGTAGATAGTATGTATATATAAACTCGTGCATTTTTAAACTAGAGCCTTACACACGAGATTAATTCAAATACACTTTAATAGACTGAAAAATACTGGCAAAGTTCAAAGCAAGTTTTGGAAGTAAATTGACCGAAAATCCAATTCCAGCCTCATCATTTCAAAATTACTTTCATAAATTGCATTTTTAAGTTTAAAATATTCACAAGCTCAGAGGGTGAGAGCGGCTAAAATGAACCACAGGCAATTTTACACTGCATTTGAAACTAACGACCGTCGATGAACCCAAAAAAACGAATTACAATCTCTACGGAGAGCAATCGTCACTACAATTTGTTTTCTCAGTACGAAATCGTTCCCAGCTGCCAAATATAAAAAGTTTCGACAAAGTTTTTGGATCAATAGAATATCTGGTATTCACAGTACAGAGACCAACAGATTTGCTGAAAACTTTTATATTCCCGTTTGAATAGAACTTTATGAAAAGTAAAATACTTGGCATGTTGTATTGGGAGAAATATTCAAGTTCACTGAATTAGTTGGTTAAGTTCTGGAGTTCTGGAGTTCGCAAGATCCGTAGTTCTGAGATCCAGAATAGTTTGCTTGTACGTTCAAGTTAACATCTGGCTATCAATTCAACGTGTGAGAGGAATTGCGTTTGGCATGAGGATACTCTCGTGCATTGCAAGACGTCACTTTCGATTCACGTGAGTGCAATCTATGGTCTCTATGGTTTACGTCAAAACAGGAGATATATACAAAGATGCTTTTATTCGTATGAATGAATGAGTAAATAAATGTATTTTTTGGTGATGATAAAAAAAATACTTTTAGTCAAATGTATTGTGTTTAATGTACTGACGTGAAATTCATATTTTATCTAGGTAAATATTAGCGGGTGTTGGGTTCATTTACCGAGTAGGCAATGTAATATTGTAAATATTCTAAATTAGAGTATTAAAATGAATACTGACACAAAAGTGAAATAAGCGATTTATTTGCAGACAACAAGTAGAACTTCTATCTCTGCATAACTTAAGGTTTGAAACAATACAACCATTTTTTTTTACAGCTATAATATCATGCAACCTATACGCATAATTTTGTGCTAGGTACTGACAAGACTATGTTCTCCCGGCTTAAAGCTGCTGAATAAGAAGATTTTAGCCAACTACTTGGCCTAAACAATTGGCATAGCTTCAAGAAACGCGGAGTGCGTTTGTGTCTCCTTTATCCAGACAAATTAATGGAGACATTTAACTTTATCACGCTTGGAAGGTTATGTATGGCCTTTGCCTTTGTATCGTAGACAATTCGTTTAATTTAGTCTTGGCTATAGGTTCTAAGTAGAATGTTAAAGTACTTGATATTGTTGAACACTATGTCACTGTTAAAATTATTAACAGTTATAACTAGTTTTGGCTTGTGTAAGGAATGTTATGAAGGAAAAAGGTGTAAATGATGCCGTGACGTTTGATAGGGGAGAATGGAAGAAGAAAACGTGTTGCGCCGACCCCAAATAGAATGGGACAAGGGCAGGAAAATGATGATCAAGTTTGGCTTGGATATTTGAAAAATAACTTGAATTTATCTAAAATGTATTTGAAACTAATTTAAATAAAATTAATATTATAGTGAGTTTGTTTGTTTGTTTGTTACGCCTTCATGCTTAAAAATAGCCCAACCAATTTTGATGAATTTTGGTACAAAGATAGTTGGGACCCCGGAGATGGTAAAAAGTAAGAAAAGGGGAGAAAGAGGAAAGAAAACGGAAGAGAAAGTTTTTTTTTTCGTTCTACCCGAGGGCTAAAGTTAGCGTTAGTCCAAAGTAACTATGCCACGCGGACGAAGTCGCGGATTGAAGCCCTTAGTCTTATATAAAATGACCAATAATTCAAACGTAACTGGCCAATTTTAAGCTAGTCAATAGGCATTGCCTATCCCGTTAGCAGCAAGCTAAATATAACCTAAAGTTCTCGCATCACAGAGTCGTAAACGGCTCACGTAGGACGTTGACTTAGCAATACCGCTAATGCAGGCTTCGGCCGCAGAATCTAGTTACAATGATCTCCTATTGTGATGGCGTATCGATTAATGTCAGATGTGAAATCTCAACTGTTTGTGTATTGAGCCTGAGATGATTTATTGTGAATTGGTTCATTGAGGGAATACTGCTTCATTGTGTGGTACAGAGTTATATGATGCTGATGGAAGATTAGGAGGCTGTTTGTTTTCAAGTGTTGATTTGAGTGGGTTTGGTAGTAAAATGTGCCATATAAAAGAAAAAAGGCACGGCAAAAAGGCACGGTTAGCACAGTGGCTTAGCGATTGTTGTGCAGCGTGTGAATTAATCATTTTTTAAAAAATATGTAAGAAAGAAAATAAATAAAGCTAAAAGGGCTTCAGCTCAGATAATGCCAAATGGCAACACAAGGCCGTCACCTGACGCTGATTTTCAGCTGCAACCCACAAATTCCATAAGCTCGAAAACATAAACAAACACATAGGTATAACAGTCAGAATTGAAAACAAAAAACAAAATAAAAAATAATATGTAGTTTTAAAATCGAAGTTACATTAACAAAACGCACTCGTGCTAACACTTAACATTTTTGAGGAACATTATAAATAAAGTGAGAATAATAAAAAAAAATGAAGAATTTCTTTTCAAAGACAAATTCCAGTTTTATTTTATTTACCACTTTTATATAAATATTTTTTATACGATCCAACTTATAAAAGTAAGTGAGTCGTGAGTAACATTAACTTTATATCCGTTCGACATCAGATTGATATCAGGGACATACAGTAGGGTTGTCCAAAGTTCCCCTATTCACTCTTGATTTTTATTGGAGGTAAGTGGTTGATAAGTTATTTTACAGAAAAAAAAATTGCAAGGTGCGCTTAAGTTTCAAATATTGTTATACACTATCGATGGGTTGATTACTATAGTTAAATAATTAATCTTTAAATTATGATCGTCATTCATACGATTACACTGTAAATCACTTTGCTTCCACATTTATTCTGCGAACCGTAATGTTTTTGCGTACGGGAAATCATTAAAATTCTTGGGGTCCTTGGTCCATGTTTTTGGTGCCGGTCAGTTAGTCGCGATTAAACATAGTCCGAATCAGCTTGACAACCACTATTTTTGGTGAAAGACCTCAATTTTAGAATAGCTAAATTGCCGATTTCTCTAAATTGAACTAAACTATCATTAATGCTGTCAAGCTAAAATTTAGTTTAAGACAGCAGAATTGACACCAATAACTAATTACTTGAACTAAAAAAATACACAGTGAAGTATAATTAGTCCGTAATTATCGTGTCGGCGCGAAAATATTACTTCCATATTTGAATCAGATTTTGTTCACAATTTTAGGGTTTTAATTACAAAACAGGCACTTCAATTTTGTTTATTTGTGTAGAGTGTAGTTAATGTAAATAATATAGATCGTAATAGACTCGCCTGTTATTATAACAATGGGATTTATACACGAAATTTGTTGGTACAATTGGGTGCAAAGAAAGAAAAAAAAAAAAGAAAACAGGTTTATTTGGCACTTGCCACAAATACACTAAATATAAAAAAAAAAACACATAGATCTTAAAACTCTAAAAATCCTAACTATACTAATTATAAAAGCGAAAGTGAGTTTGTTTGTTTGTTTGTTACCTCTTCACGCTTTAATGGCTAAACCGATTTTGATGAATTTTGTTACAGAGATAGTTGGGAACCAGGAGACGGAAATAGGCTAAAATTGTTTTGAAAAAAGTGGGAGAAAGAGGAAAGAAACGGGAAAAGTTAGCGTTGCTATTACAAATCAACGAAAAAAAATACTTAAAACTTAACACTACAAAAACAAAAACTTAAATCTTAACACCACACAAAAAAAAAAACAGTAGAAAAAAGAATATCTAAATCGTCTCACGGCTGCGGCAAAGAGGCCCAGTGTACTAGTTCAAACGTGGTGTTATTATTTAATTGTGCCGTTGAAATTAGTAACATTTATAAAATAAATTAAAAAGATGTACTATTAACTCAATATAAATAAAAGTACTTAGCACTAAGCGAAAAACCGTTCCACTTTAATCTCATCATTTTAAAACACGACGAAAAGAAAAATGAGAGACCATAAAATTCGACAAAGTATTCGAAGTACCGTCCATTTTTATTCCTCGACATGAAAACTATTTCCCGCGTTAGTTAACAGTTTACCCCAAACTAGAAAAATGGAGCCAATAAAATTTCTTTCCACTACCAATTCCATTGAATTTTTAAAGTGCTCCGGGCGTCCGAATGTGGGGCCGTTTATGTATGGCAACACAACCCTAATCTTGTCTAAAAAAACGGGGAAATTGAGATATAAAACTGGGAGATAAAGGGCCTGCCTGACAATGGCCGCCGCGCCCGGGGGCAGAAGCCACGCTGTTTTTCAACAATTTAAAATGTTTTCGTAAAAGTTTCGGTATTTAATTTATGGGCACTCCCTTAAAAGGTAGCGATGTTGGGTTTTTTATTTTGTTTCAGGGTGAATTGTTAACTGGTTTTCACACACTTTTTTCTCTAGAGATGCGAATTTTTCACGAGTTTTAAACAAGGTATGTAAACATTAATTTTGAGTGATAACTTGAGAACCTAAACAAAACCTTTACAATTATTGTTACGTAATAACGTTGACACTAATTTGTATTCTCATCATCATAGTTAGTGAAAGCCATCATCAAGGTAAGATTCACTTAAAGTTAAGATAAAAAAAAACCTTTGAATTTGCATTAAGATACGCTGTTTTTCTTAAGATGTTTTCATTTAAAAAAAATGTCATGGGTGCATTTACAAATTTATTAAACTCACATACTCAAACAGCCAGACCTGAAACAACTATCTGCAGGTCATACACATATTTTAAATATTGACGACACGGTTGGCACAGTGTCTGAGCCATCGACTGCTGCGCTGCATGCCGCGGATTCGATACCCGCACGGAACAAATATTTATGACTTAGAGATAATTGTTTCGGGTCCGGCTGTGTGTGTATGTGAGTTTAACGTTTGTTTCACACACGATACAGGAGAAATCCTATTGTGGGGCAAAGATTTTTGAAAAAAAGAAAAGAAACAATGTTACATTCCCAAGTGCTAACCCACAACCCGCAAGTCATAAATCAGACGCCTTTCTACTGAGACACCACTGTTCTATAACTGATACATAACTCTTAACACTTAAACAAACGATCCCATTCATATTCCTATAAATACATATTGAATAGCTACGTCGCACAGTGGTCCCATATCGAAAGTTAGTATATTGGCTGCAGATGGCCGGCGCTGATTTAATTTTTCGTGGATAGATAATGATCCTAGCTATCATATACTCACGCCATACACCCAACATATTTGTACAATTGAAGAAATGAAACGTGATTCGCTCCATACAAAAAAAAACTATTTTTTTTCAGACAAACTATCAACTTTGGAAGAAATTTCACAAGAGTAAAAGTTGTCAGGAATATCACACACAATTACTTAAAAAATATTCGCATCGATATTGGAATTTTGTTGCCTATGTCCACTAATTTTCGATACGGCACCACTGTGCGTCGGTTTAGCCTAGTTCACTCAGTCAAGTTTGCGTTGACTTGCACGGTAGACTAAGCAATGGACACTATTGAAACAATTACGTTGGATTTGTGCCAGATCTTGAAGGGTTAAGTTAACCTAAGTAGAGGAGTTTGTGGCTAAATTATAACAGCCGCTCGAGTCGATCTTTAGGTTTCGCCGTGCTTATGAGATAGTTCAAGGATAAGTCTCTCGGAAAGTGTGTCAAGTATGATAACACGACTGGCACATTGGCGGACCGTCACACTTATACTGACTAAAACCCACCCATGTTCCTTCTATTGCCCTTTATGTTCCGGGGCCGCGGTATCTCTTTCGAACAACCCGCAACCCCGGCAGGTGGCCCTGGCAGGCCCCTCTGCTTTGCTGACATCTCTTTGAGGCGCGCGTGGAACACTAACGCGCCGTCGACATGGCCTGTCGTCAAAATAGACGGACAGACGGTGAGCTACTAAGAAAGGCTAAAGTAATAAAAAAAGCATTTAAAAATTTGTTTTTCCTAATTTAAAAATCCGAATATTAGAATCGAAACGAGAAAAACCAAAACACCGGAAAAATAAACCTTATCGTCCATAGTTTTTCGGATACAATCTGAACCACGTCAGTTCCACACTCCACTGTCAAGTCAGACAGGTGACGGGCATACTCGGCACGGCTCCATTTTTTTGCATAAATACTGGCCCCAAAGCCAGCGATACCTTTAGGTTTAGTTTGTCTTTTTATGTGTCACTGGCTTTCTATTTTAGGGTCACGAAATTTGAAATTTTTCGGTCGAAAAATTGTATGCTGGTCAGGATTTTTTTGGCGGAGATTTTTATTTGAGATTACCTTATGGTGTGTGGACGAATTGCGTGGAGCGTGGGGAATAAGTAAAAAAGATATGCTTGATTATGAATTATTTGGGTTAAAATGATAATAGTTATGAGTTTAACACGCTGTTAAAGAAAGAAAGATTTCATTAACACAAAAAAATAACATTAAACATGCAAAGCATCACAATTATTTACAAATACATATATGGGACAAAATAAAAATAGCTTGCACGACGTGACTGCGACAGTAGGTAGGTCACTACTCAGCATGATTCTGGGCTATGGGAGCCCCCTGGACTTAAACATGTTTATTTTTAAATAATAATTTACTGTAGGTTCAAATCTGCAGTACCAAGAATAATGTTGGCACTGTAATACAAGTAAATGGACTATAACCTTTCATGTACGTGTTAATAAGGCTTATTATGTTATGAACGAAACATGATAAAATATTATTATTATAGCTCGTTCGTTATGGTTATTAGTGTACTTATTGGGATTATTTCGGATCGGTTTACAGGCAGGTTCGTGTATATTTTGGTACCTAAATAAAGTTAGCTTTTAACGGGTTTTAAATTATCATTAACCCTGTTCTAATTTTAGCTAGACTTTCATTAAAATAAATAAATATCTAGGTTACATAAACTAACAATTGAAAAATTATCTGTTTTAATTTACGTCTCAAAGACCATGATTGGCTTGCTGCTCAAAGAATTTAGATAGGCGTCTTTGGAGAAACAGTATCTATACTTTTATATTATAAAGCTAAAGAGTTTGTTTGTTTGTTTGTTTGTTTGAACGCGCTAATCTCAGGGACTACTGGTTGGAATTTTAAAATTCTTTTAGTGTTGGATAGTCCATTTCTTGAGGAAGGCTATAGGCTATATAACATCACGCTACGACCAACAGGTGCTGAGCAGCGCGGGTGAAACCGTGGGGAACAGCTAGTTTCAAATAAATAGCTCATGCCCGCGTGAATTAAGAAACCAGAAGACGGATATGGGACATTTTTCATCTTATTTTTATACCGTTAGCTAGAGGCAGGCACAACTTGCAGTTTATCCTTACCAATATTATAAAAGCGAAAGTGAGTTTGTTTGTTTGTTTGTTACCTCTTCACGCTTTAATGGCTAAACCGATTTTGATGAATTTTGGTACAGAGATAGTTGGGAAACAGGAAACGGACATAGGCTAATATTTTTTTGATAAAAGTGGGATGTGAGGAAAAAGAGGGAAGAAACGGGAAAGTTAGCGTTGCTATTACAAATCAATAAGGCGCTACCGAATTTTACGCGAGCGAAGCCGCGGGCAAAAGCTAGTAACTTATATTAACAGAAAACTACTTTTTAGTCTAGTCTATGCGGGTGAAACCACAGGGCGCAGATAGTACCTACAAATACCTAATACTCGAACTACCACGTCTCGTTTACAAAGTAAACATCATTGAAACCAGACGCAAGCACACAAGTTACCCTGACAAACTGCACCAATCCGGATAGCTACCTTCATTTGAAATTCAAATTCCCAATAGTATATTGAAGTGTTGAAAATTTCCCCCGTATTCATCATTCGCGGTGTGCAGTTCGAACAAATAGAGGGGCGATAGTAAGAAATAGTTTTAAAAGCTTCTAGAGCAAGTGAAGTCAGGGGGTCTAAAATGGCCACTTCAGTAGGATGATGATAGAATGTATGACTTAATATTGACGACACGGCTGGCGCAGTGGCTGAGCTATCGACTGCTGTGCTGCGTGTCGCGGGTTCGATTCCCGCACGGAACATATATTTGTATGGCCTATAGATAGTTGTTCCGGGTCTGGCTGTTTGTGTATGTGAGTTTAAATGTTTGTAAACACACTCACGATACAGGGGAAATCTTAGTGTGAGGAGATTATTTTCAAAAAAAATGTTAACATTTTTTGATGAAATTTGGTCAGAGATAGTTGATACTCTGGAGACGGACATGGGCTATATTTTTTGTTAAAAAAAAGTGAGAAATGAGGGAGACCGAAGGAAGAAAAGGGAAAACTTAGCATTGCATATTACAATAAATAAGACGCTACTTCGCTTGCGTTAAATTCGGGGTACCACAGTTCCCCTTGCGTCTTATTGATGCCTAATAGCAACGCTAAGTTTTCCTTTTGCTTCCCTCTTTCTCCCTCACAGCCCACTTTAAAAAAATGCCTATGGCCGTCTCCTGGTTCCCAACTATCTCTGTACCAAAATTCATCAAAATCGGTTTAGCCATTAAAGCGTGAAGAGGTAACAAACAGGGCAAAACTACAGGTAGCAGGTACCTGCAAATCAGGAAAGGGGAACTGTGTTATCCCGAATTAAACGCGAGAGAAGCCGCGGGCAAAACCTAGTAATCAATAAATATCACAAGGGGGAGGGGGGTGTAGTTACATATCACGTGTATATTTTTTTTTGCCAAACTCACGATTACTCAAGTTTTCGCAATTCTTTTTATGTCAATTAAAAACAACCTGCAACCTTTCTGTCTACCTCTAGACGTTATTATTGTTGTCCTTAATTTTCTATAATAAAATTAGATGATACTAATATCAGTCTGTATTTTATAAAGATAAAAAAAACAAAAATAAGTTTCTTTGTGGTACTTAAAAATACACGTGATATAGGAGGTGGTAATCTTAAACCTCACCACGTATCACCAAGGGGGGTTAAAATGGCCAAAAAACATCACGTGGTCAATGTTCGACCCCTTATTCGACAATTACAATTCTATTTAAGTGGCCATTTTAGACCCCTAGGATCTCAAGTAGCACCGTACCTACGTCCCAGTTATTTGCTGACAATGTTAGTCAACGTTCTAAGTGTTGACGTGAAAGGGAATATATTCTCTTTGGAGCGTTTCGTTGCTATGATTATTACATAAGGCTTTCCGAGAATCTCTAGTCTTAAGAAGCTTTATCAGTTAAAATCTCCTGGGAAATATATTAGATTTTGATGTTCTGATTGTCTGACTAATATTAAGTATATCCTTTCAAGGGAAATGAATTTTAATTGTTAGGTTTAGAAATAGCAGGGTACATTTTTTTTTTTTATTTAGATTATCGTGTGACGAGTGACAACACACGTAAATTATTTTTTAATAATCTAAAAAGTGTTTAATTTTTTTTTTTTGGAAACTAGACTATTCCTAATATGAGGGTTGTTCGAAAGAGATACCGCGGCCCCGGAACGCAAAGGGCAATAGAAGGTACATGGGTGGGTTTTAGTCAGTAAAAGCCTGACAATCCCTCCGCTCCGCCCAGAGCGGGGGAAGTTATTTGATGATATCAAACCCCAAAAAAAAACAGCATCCGTGACCCTTTTAAAAATTTTAACGTAGTTCTTATTGTAATTGACGGGCCTGTTGGTCTAGTGGTTAGTGGCCCTGACTGCTGAGCCGGAGGTCGTGGGTTCGATTCCCTCCCAGGACAAACTTTGTGTGATGAGCATGATTGTTTGTTCTGTGTCTGGGTGTGATTTATCTATAATATGTATGTATTTATAAATTATATAAGTATGTATATCAGTTGTCTGGTTACCATAACACAAGCTCTGCTTAGCTTGGGATCAGATAGCCGTGTGTGAGTTGTCCCAAAATATTTATTTATTTAATCCTATTTATGATACTGCTACATCGGCCATTTTAGACCCCAGGCTCACGCCTTCCCACATCACACTACTTAGCAAACCACACGGAACGTAACAATTAAAATAAAACATGTGTTCTGCAAGAATTTAAAACACAGGCTGCATGTAATTTATGTAGCTCTGCAAATTGGCGCCTCGATCTACAATGTGTGCCAGACCTTAGGGTGTGGTGTCAGTGGCAACGGATTGGAATGTTCTAGAACTGTCTGGAAGGATTTCATAGATCAGAGGTTCTAGCACGTGTTTGTGGCACTAACGTAATGGAATACGTCAATTACACCTGTCTTTTGATTGGCGCAGTGGCTCCGCGATCGACTGCTGCGCTGCGTGTCGCAGGTTCGATTCTCGCACGGAACAAATATTTTTAATGGCCTACAGATGGTTGTTTCCGGGTTTGGCTCTTTGTGTATGTGAGTTATTTTTTTTTTTTTGAAAACGCACCCACGATATACGAGAAATTTCTAGTGTGGAACAACGTTTTGTTTTGTTAAAAAAAATGGTAATTTTCAGAATTTATCAATATCAATGGATGATATTTTATGACTGTGCTTGTTGCAAACATTTTCACTGAAATGCTACAGAATAGTTGTATTTTCAATTCAAAAACTGACGTATTTCGTTAACGTCATCGTCGACCACATCATCACTTACCATCAGGTGAGATAGTGGTCAAACGCGATCTTATCACTATTAAAAAAAAAAACAAAAAAAAAACGTTGCGAACTTCTGGCAGGGCCTTTGGAACCGGGGTTGCGGGTTGTTTGAAAGACATATCGCGGCCCGAAACCAAAAAGGGTAAAACTAAGGAACATGGATGTGTTTCTGGTCAGTAAAACTGACACTCTCTCCCCTGGTTCGCCCAGAACGGGGAAAGTTATTTGATGATCCCATCCCAGAACAACGGCCTTCGGAAGTAAACGGAGGCTCTACTCAGACCTTCAGAAGTAGCGTATGTAAGCAGGCTGTGGCATGTGTTTTGACGAAAAATATTTTCACTAGCCATTTCTTTCAACAGAAAGCATTAAAACTTTTTGGAAAATCAAACATAGTTTGTGTTCAAGAGGTATTTTTAATAAAAAATTGAATAGAATATCTATTCTCTGAGGTTTCCAAAAACATTATTTTTAAATTAAATATTTACGTGAGCATTTTAGCCAGCTACATGTTTTATTAAAAATAAAGGTTTGTTTTGATTATTTTGTGTGTATTTTCTAACATATTAATTTTATTTTTTACCAAAAACTTTAAACGTTAGCTAAAAAATGTTAACGGTTTTTTGTTGAACGCATTCGAATAAAATTTATACTGTTCAACTAACTTATCAGAAAATCGAGTCCATTCTTCCGTAAGGCTGTGCGGAGTCACTCTTCGGGAGCTGATTGCGGTGGAACACACCCAGCGTTTCAGTCTTCAAGACTAAATTGGCAGAAGGTGGTGTACTTTGAGTACAAAATCGGCAGTATCGTCACATATAATATATCGGAGGTCGTGGGTTCGATTCCCACTCAGGACAATCTTTGTGTGATGAGCATGATTGTTTGTTCTGTCGCTGGGTGTGATTTATCTTTAATATGTATGTATTTATAAATTATATAAGGATGTATATCAGTTGTCTGGTTACCATAACCCAAGCTCTGCTTAGCTTGGGATCAGATAGCCGTGTGTGAGTTGTCCCAAGATATTTATTTATTATTTATTTTAAATATCGTTAATGTTGGCCCCATTGTTTGTCTTTCTATTTTAGTACTAGTTTCAGCCCGCGACTTCGTCCGCGTGGCATATTTACTTTGGGCTAACGCTAACTTTAACCCGCAAAATGATCGAAAAAAAAAACTTTCTCTCCTCTTTTTTCCCTCTTTCTGCCACTTATCTCACTTAAAAGTTAGCATTATTAGGCATGAAGACGTTACAAACAAACAAAGTCACTTTTGCTATTATAATAGTAAAGTAAGGATAACAAAATCGTATTTATGTAGATTCTCTGGAACAGCATCATCTCAAACCCCCGCTACCACAGCAACCATACGCCCCAGCCTGTTGTGTAACAGATAGGAATTTAGGCCAAACGATGTACCGCCTGGGATGCGTTATTTATTCCAATTTACGTACAGAACACCAGCCTTATAGTTGTGGCACTATGTTACACTAAATGGCATTTAGAGCTAGAATAAACGCGTTTTGTTAATGGCTTGGTGACAAGTTTGATGGTGTGGCTGTTATGGGTTAAGTTAGTGCTAGTTTTTCGTGATTTTTTGATGAAAAAATGGTCTTTTGGAATGGTGACAAATATTTGGATGAATAGGATAGTTTCCGGGGTCAAAGTAATTACATTCTATTAAGTCCGTCGTTTAGATTATTCAAAAATAAGGGACACGTATTTTTTTATTTGTAAATTAGACCAAAAATGACAAAGATATAGCCCATTAAAGTTACGTGTGACGTCACTTGTTGCAAAAAAATGCAGCAACGCGTGACGTTTCAATACGTGTCCCTTATTTTTGGACTAGCTTATTGTATTTGAAAGAAAAATAGTAGACTTTCTGTAAGGGTATACTAATCTGTAGGAAGAAATGATGGAGATTACATTAGAGAAAATGTGATACAAAAAAAAACCGGCCAAAAGAGGTCAGGCATAAACGGCGATTTCTTTCGATTGCGTGGATTTAGACGGTTGATTTTTTTAGACCTTTAATGGACCACAGACATGAGTATATGGTTTTAATTTATCGTTCAATACATGAATGCATTGTTTCCGAAATAAAAGGTCTTAACAGACATGTAGATATTTTTTTCATTTTAGGGTACGGACAAACTACATATATTTTATACTAGTTCCCGCCGCGACTTCGTCCGCGTAGCATATTTACTTTGGCTAACGCTAAAATTAACCCCTTTTCTTCCCGCTTTCTCCCTTTTTATTCAAGTTTTTTAGCCCATGTTTATCTCCAGGATCCCAACTATCTCTGTACCAAAATTCATCAAAATCGGTTGGGCCATTCAGGCGTGAAGACGTAAAAAACAAACAAACTCACTTTCGCTTTAATAATATAAGTAAGGATTTCTTCGGGTCTATATCGTTCTATTTGCCCAAACACAAACCGAAAATGGTAGAACTACAGAGAATCCGCAAAGAGCTCAATACTGTGACCGATAGAGATCGCACAAACGTCCACCATATTTGTATTGCCAGCAGATACATCGTTGGCAGCCCAATGTTTGTGGAACTGATTTGTGTGTGAGACAGCACTGAATATAGAGAGAGCGTAGGTCAATTTATTATTGGACTGCACTGCAGTTTGTTGGGAGAGATTTTGACCTCAACTTTATTGTCAAAGAAGACAGTGTACTGTTTAAACTAGCCAATAAAGGAGATCGTGCAGGTAATAATCTTTTTGGAGACTATAAAAAGTATACATTGACTGTTTAAGTGATGGTTTTAACGACACCCCAATCCCTACTACGGCAAAAAGAACTACAGCGCCAATATTTTAACCTAACTCGCAAAATTATCTGCGAGTTAGGTTAAAATATTGAATGTGTAGGTAATAAATATTGTTACAATCTTTAATGTCATTTGGTAGATCATTGTAGGTACAGCCGTGCTCCTTCGAACTATATGTTTTTTTTTACCGTAGTTTATCTTCGATGTAATATGTAAAATTCGGGGTAACACAATTCCCCTTTCCTGATTTGCAGGTACCTTGTAGCTGTAGTTTTGCCCTTGCGCCTTATTTATTGTAATAGCAATGCTAAGTTTTCGATTCTCTTCCCTCTTTCTCCCTCATTTCTCACACAAGTGACACAAAAGTGTCCACGTTTGTGATGCCCTTAAATCAGTTGGCGGAAGGGCAGAAAAGTTCACAGAAACTTTTTTATCCTACCCAATTTTAAATTTTTAGTCCGTAGGTTACTGGTTAATGTCCAACTACCAATGGTTAGACATTCCACTTTACCTAGTTATTGTATTATTTTGCATGTACGGGTATAGTCTATTTTCCTCTTTTTCTTTCCAGAATATACTTCTATCTTAAATAACTTCTACGATTATGTAACATACGAAGGGCGGAGCATTCTAACACAATCAAATTAATTGCTCAAAAGGATGCTCCTCAATGTAACTAGCATAAGTTATATAGGTTACTGAATAAACATTTTATTAGTATTTAGTCTGTATTTCTTGTCACGACTCTTTGTATTGTTATTTTATGCAACGATAAGAATCTACCCGTAAACAAAAGGCACACCTATCAATCGTCAAACGTCAAGTTCAGACGCGGTAACATGACGTAAGATTCTTATTTTTTCCCTTAGATGGCTTAGATAAATCGATAGGAATATTCTATAAGGAAATAACAAAATATACTAAGGAAACAATCGGAGTAAATGTTTGTATGATCTTTATCTAAAACTGTTTTGATACAAGTTTCTGAAGCTCTTTTAAAGTTTTTTTGATGAGAGAAAAGAAATGATAGATTAAAATAAGATTAAGTAACTTCATCTTAATAAAATACAATAGGGAAAACCGTTTGAAGATAATTTGTAGATGGCGCGACCATAGCTAAGGCTCAATCTAACCAATGAGACAGATTGAGTCTTTTGTTTCTGGAGTGGGAATTCATCAAATAACTTTCCCCGCTCTAGGCGGAGCGGGGGGAAGTGTCAGACTTGTACTGACTAAAACCCACCCATGTTCCTTCTATTGTTCTTCACGTTTCCGGGCTGCGGTATCTCTTTCGAACAACCCGCCTAATTTCATAAAGATTGACCATTAAGAATAAGCTTTTTGAAATATAAAATGGTATAAATTCGGCTGTCACAAACTAAAACTACTCTAAAAATCACTAAAACCAATTTATTCCTATAGCACGACATTTCATCTTCTGAAATAGATGACACAACTTAACCGTATTATAATTTTACAGTATTCATGATAGTTTACTTTAGAAAATGGCAATCTCGGTATTCAGAAATTGACGATTTTCACCATAAAAGTTAAGCTAAATCAGACTATTTTTAATCGCGACTAATATATCTATACTAATATTATAAAACTGAAGAGTTTGTTTGCTTGTTTGTTTGAACGCGCTAATCTCAGGGACTCCTGGTTGGATTTGGAAAATTCTTTTAGTGTTGGATAGTCCATTTCTTGAGGAATGCTATAGGCTATATAACATCACGCTACGACCAACAGGTGCTGAGCAGCGCGGGTGAAACCGTGGGGAACAGCTAGTGCGGAATAAAGTTAGATGTGATTTTAGTATTAGTCTAGTAATCTAGTTTAATCCGCTGGTTCATCAGTATAGGCACCATTACCATGATTTTCCATCAACGACGATGTTTGGAACCATTAGTCCATTCCATTAAAATTAAAAGGTGATTGTAATTATCTAACGCTAGAATAATAGTCCACCTGATCTGCCACAACGGCCAATATCAGCGGAGATTAGCCATCAGCGAGGGAGATGTTATGGTGTACAAGTGCACTCTCTATTACCCACTCAAGCGTCCATGGCTAATGAGGTATCCAAAATCAAAGGAGCGTTGTACGTCCAGCCCGCGCAATTACTCTCACTTTCATAGTTCGATGGGACGGTAACTTCGGACTATTACTACGAAATTCTTGGTAAAGAATCACAATGTCACTTTAAAAAAAAAAAGTTGCCCCAAACTAAGAATTTCTCCTGTATCATGAGTGCGTTTACAAATATTTAAAGTCACATGCACAAACAACTTGCTTGACCCGGGAATGGAACCCAGGACCTGAAGCCCGGTAGCCGGGCTTGCAACCGTGAGACTAACGCCCTAACGCCTTGGCGCCATTCCTTGACGGGCCTGTTGGTCTAGTGGTTAGTGGCCAGACTGCTGAGCCGGAGGTCGTGGGTTCGATTCCCACCCAGGACTCTGTGTGATGAGCATGATTGTTTGTTCTGTATCTGGGTGTGATTTATCTATAATATTTATGTATTTAAAAATTATATAAGTATGTATATCAGTTGTCTGGTTACCATAACACAAGCTCTGCTTAGCTTGAGATCAGATAGCCGTGTGTGAGTTGTTCCATGATAAAAAAAAAAAACGTAGCTGTTAAGGGTAAAACTCTGCGTGGACGGATAAGGAACTAATACTACCTCTGCGTGTAGCTTTATAAATACAATTCCACAAATGTTTTAAAAACAGCTTCTTCTACCATTCAAGTGCCAAGAAAGTACAATTCCATCCAACTTAGCTAAGTTATATATAACTTAACTATAATATAAATTAGCTTAGCGAAGCTACATATCAGTTAAGTGTTGCATATTAGTTGTGTGGCAAAACATAACTAACTAGCTTTTGCCCGCGGCTTCGCTCGCGTTAAATTCGGGTTAACTCAGTTCCCCTTTCCTGATTTGCAGATACCTGCTACCTGCAGTTTATTCCTTGCGCCTTATTGATTTGTAATAGCAAAGCTAAGTTTTTGTTTTCCTTCTTTCCCACTCATTTCTCATTTAAAAAATAGCCTATGTCCGTCTCCAGGGTCCTAACTATCTCTGTACTAAAATTCATCAAAATCGGTTAAGCCATTTAGGCGTGAAGACGTAACAAACATACAAACAAACTCACTTTCGCTTTTATAATATTAGTAAGAATAATATGACCAAACTAAATTTGACTTATCAAAGCATATTTTCTTGACAAGCAGCGCCATCTTGCACTGACGTCATCATTCTGTGAAAGCTTTTGCCAACCACGACCCATAGCAGAGATTTATCTGTCCCCATAGTCCAGACATCAATTTGTCAGCAACTGCATTATCAACTTTATTACATTACAATAATGTAACTAATTGAATAAAATATAGACGCATTTAGTTCGCTTTAGTGTTGAACAGATTGGATTATTCATTGGCTGATTTAATTAGATATCAAACCATACTATTCGCATATTGTAAATAGATTGGTTGGAACAATTGATTCAATTGTTAGTTTTGAAGGAATAATTTATGGATGAAATCATGACGAATTACAACCATTGATATTGTGTGAATAGACTGAATTAGAAGCAGGTAGGTTTTTTTGAAGTTTACTCCTTAAGAATCGATTTTCATATATAAGGCGCCCGGTATGAGAAAAATCCGAGGGGTAAAACCTACTAAAGTAACAAAAATGTGTCACGTTTTTGGTGCGCACCTTTAGTGCGCAACTTTCTAATTTGGTTGTGAGTGTTTTTCATTAATTTGTGAATTAACCCTTTCATATGATATTAATCTTTTTTCAGTTGAATAAACTGTTTTTGCGTATGGTTAGATACCCGTACTTAAGGAGTAAGCTCCAGTCGTGTGTCGGAGCTGACACACACACACTTTTTTTTCCTATGGGGTATTGCCAAATGACTCCTGCAATCTTGGTGAAGCGGAGAGGAGTATCAGACTTGTACAGACTAAAACTCATCCATGATGCTTCTTTTGTTTTTTATTATCCGGGGCCGCAGAACCTCTATCGAACCAACTCGCAGCTCCGGCAGGCAGTGAAATAAAATCTGACTATCCAGAAATCACTTAAATCACATCGGCACTTTACACTCACACACCCGGGCCAGCGAAATAGGTAAATTGGTGTGTTGGTAGAACTGCCACTTTATAATTATTGTACCGTAATTGATTGCGTGACGATTAACATGAGGAAATGGAAGAAAAATCGTGTTGGGCTGACCCCAAAATACATGGGACAAGGCTAAGAAGATGATGAGGTGATTAGAGGTTGAGAAGTAGTTTTAATGGCACGGTTGTACGATATGTCATAGCAATTGAAGCCAGTAGAATAGAATTGACCTTCGGATAAGATTCATAAAAAAACGTGAAGTCTCACGGAAAATAAAATGTATTTATTACAAAAAACTGACTTCAAGGAAAATAAATTGTATTTATTACAAAAAAATGACTTCACCGAAAATAAAAATGTATTTATTACAAAAAAATGACTTCACCGAAAATAAAAATGTGTTTATTTCAAAAACTTACGTAGAATAATATATCTCAACTACAACTGAGAAAAATATTATTTAGGAAGTCGAGGAGACTTTAAGTCAATGAAACAAACCAAGTGGCCAACTTAATTGTTTTTTTAGAGACAGACAAAATTGTCGACGCCTTGAAAAACGACTTGTAAAAGTAATCTGAGTAAATCTTAACACTTTGATAATCTTATCTTGAGCCTAAAATTAGGCTATGCAGATAACATGTCCTGAATTTAACCATTTCTAAGTAAGTAAAGGTTGTTTTTTATGGTTCCGTATATCAAAAGGAGAAAACGGAGCCATTATAGGATCACTTTGTGGTCAGTCTCTCTATCTGTCTCTTCGTCTGTTAAAACTCTTTATCTCAGAAACACGAGGAGGTATCGAGTAAAATTAAAACCACATACTCAAGTCTGGTATCCCTTGAATGTCTGAAAAAATTATCTCAATCTGTTTTTTAAAATAAATAATAACCTATGTCCGTCTTCAGGGTCCCAACTATCTCGGTACCAAAATTCATCAAAATCGCTTTAGCCATTTAGGCGTGAAGACGTAACAAACAAACTCACTTTCGCTTTTATAATATTGGTAAGAAAGTAAGGATTATGATTCTGCTAAAGCGGCCATTTCAGATCCCCAGTTTCCTTGAATCGACAGTTAATTTAATTCACCAGTTTCATCGATTAGTCAGTTTCGCTGATTTGACAGTTTTGCTAATTGGACAGTTTCGTCAATTCGACAGTTTCCAGTGTTTCCAAGTTTTGTCGATTCGACAGTCTTATTCAATTCGTCAGTTGGTGTGTAGTCAGTAAGAGATTGCACATAAGTCGATCACATTTTACAATTTTGGTGAGATACTCTATTCCAAAACTTTATATTTTTTTCATTATTTTAATACTAGCTTTCTCACAATTCAACACAATTCTCCTTGCGCCTTATTGTTTTGTAATAGCAACGCTAAGTTTTCCCTTTTCTTCCCTCTTTCTCCCTCACATGCCACTTTTTTTAAATAAAAATTAGCCTATGTCCGTCTCCTGGTTCCCATCTATCTATGTACCAAAATTCATCACAATCGGTTTAGCATTTAAAGCGTGAAGAGGTAACAAACAAACAAACTCACTTTCGCTTTTATAATATTAAGTAAGGATAGTAAGGATTTGCAGACTAAGTTCAAGTATGCCCTGACACTTGAGTACCATTCAATTGATCGAAAAGAAATGCGTGTTCTTAATAAGTACCTACTAGCTCTGATGTGCGGTTTCGAGTCTTTGGGAACTGCCCTGCTCCCGTTTGTAGTAGTGTGATGTTATGTAGCCTATGTTACTTAGTAATAAAGTAGCTTTCTAATGGCAAAAGATTTTTTTAAAATGGTCAAATAGTTTTTGAGATTATCCGTTACATACAAAACCTCATTATAATTTTGGTGTAGATTACTGAATTATGATTTTGAAGATTTAAGATGAGGATTGATTGGCTGAATAAATTATGCTTTTGGAGTAAGACCAAAATTCCACTTAACCTTCTATCACTCATAAACTGTGATAAATGATTTTTTAGATTGGAAATGATAACAAAAAATAAAATACTACGTCTATATAAAATAAAATATGTTTACATAAAATAAAATACACGTAGTATTTTAGTGAATAGAATCACTTCCAAACTTTTGACGGCACGGTTGGCGCAGTGGCTGAGCGATCGACTGCTGCACTGCGTGTCGCGGGTTCGATTCCCGCACGGAACAAATATTTGTATGACCTGCAGATAGTTGTTTCGGGTCTGGCTGTTTGTGTATGTGCGTTTAAATGTTTGTAAACGCACCCACGATACAGGAGAAATTCCTAGGGTGGAGCAAAGATTTTTAAATAAGACAAAAAAAAAATCTGAGCTTTTGATATTTTTTACAAATAAAATAAAATTACAAAAATAAGGAGTGTTGCTTTTAGGCAACACTGCTGTCTAAAGTCCTTTTTTTTTGGTTTTAATTCATTAGATCGGAATGTAGATGACATACAACAGTCCGCGATTACAGTATGAAATCAACTGTTATAAATTTTGAGGCGTTTGTACGGTATATTGCCTACAGACTACACAACAATATAGAGGGTTGAGTTTGTTAAACAATTAAACATTTTTTCTTTTGAATATACTTAGGCCCAGACTCCACCAAAGCGGAGAGCAGCGGAGCGGAGAGGAGATGGGCGGAAACCGATCGATCACATTGCTTTAAATCTACATCGCGTCTCTCATCTTTCCTATGATTGGTTGACTCTTGCACATCTCCTCTCCGCTCCGCTGCTCTCCGCTTTGGTGGAGACCGGGCCTTAACTGTTGTATCGAAACTGGCGAATAAAATGACGAGTGGGGAAAGCTGGCAGTAGACTCAATAAGCACCCGTTATTTTTTGACAGCCAAAGTCACGGATTTTACGTTTGAATACGTAACTTTATTTTAATTATTTGTGTAGTAATAACAGGAGGAATTTATATTCGTAAAATCCATTCAAAGGTTGTCTGGAAGATATCGCTATTAGCGATAAGACCGCCATTGTAACCATAGAAAAAAAAAACAGTTTTTTTTTCAATGTTGGTGTGCAATAAAGTATCTTCTATTCTATTCCATTCTATGTGCACTTAAAAAAAAATCACAAACATTAATTTAGTTAAACTGAGATAATAATTATTATAATAACTAGCTTTCGCCCGCGGCTTCGCTCGCGTTAAATTCGATATAACACACCAAGCAGACCTGCAGTTTTGCTCTTGCGCCTGATTAATTTGTAATAGCAACGCTAAGTTTTCCCTTTTCTTCCCTCTTTCTCCCTCACATCCCACTTTTTCCAAAAAAATATTAGCCTATGTCCGTCTCCTGGTTTCCAACTATCTCTGTACCAAAATTCATCAAAATCGGTTAAGCCATTAAAGCGTGAAGAGGTAAGTTTTCTCTTTTCTTCCCTCTTTCTCCCTCACAACCCACTTTTTCCAAAAAAATATTAGCCTATGTCCGTCTCCTGGTTTCCAACTATCTCTGTACCAAAATTCATCAAAATCGGTTAAGCCAACAAACAAACAAATAAACAAACAAACTCACTTTCGCTTTTATAATATTAGTAAGGATTATTATCTCAATAAGACAATTCATTAAAAGGGACTATCTACCTAGCTCTGTGTAATCTGATCACGTTACTATGGAATATGGATAGGCAATTAATTCAGGTCTCGATTTCTCAAACAGAATAATTGTATTCTGCTTTATAAATGAAGGGTGATCTTGAGTTTGTGAATCTATATGATTTTGACTCCACTGCTCTTTATTTACTCAATATCTTTACATAGTTATTAACTCTTAAAACAACAAACATGGTAAATATGCCGTTTTAAGTTTTATTAATAACTAGCTTTTGCCCGCGGATTCAATCGCGTTAAATGAGGCTTCCGGCGACTGGGACCGCAATTAACTAGGACCGCGGTCCCAATCGCTGGATCTGTATAAAATAAATAGTTTTCTTCCGGCGACTGGGACCACTTATATAATAACTGAAATAAAAAAAAATGTACAGTCAAACAAAAGTTTTTAGATGTAACAATTGAAGAAAAATCCTTTTTGATTTAAAAACATCATTTATTGATATAAGAAAAACAACCACTGACTACAGTTCTGTTATTTAAAACTTTCGTTATTAAAACACACACTTAGATCGTGTTAACAACAATCAACAAAAAAAACACATAAATCGTGCATAACAATAAACAATTTTTAAATAATTAACAATCAGGAAGTAATTGTTTATTACAAAATCAGTCTTTAACTGGTACCGTAAATATAATAAAAAAACACAATAAAAATAATTAACGTGGTACTATCTATGTCAATCACAATTAGTTTAAAATGGCCGATAAGGCTTCACACAAAATCAGTCAAGTAAGTAATTATCACAAAATCAGTCTTAACTGTGTTAAAATATAAAGTTAGAGAGGGATAGTGTTATACAATGCTATTCCCTTTGGGTGTATTTACCTGCATGTGTAAATTATGTCAAAACGGGCTAGCTTAATCTATTACTAAGCGCATAAGATAAAATCATGCCTAGAACGAGTCAATGATATTTATATAAATAATTAATTTTTTTTTTCGTTTGACTGTACTAATTTTGGCTTGAATAAAAGATTTTTTTAAGTTATCTATGAGTGGTCCCAGTCGCTGGAAGAAAAATATTTATTTTTTACGAATCCGGCGACTGGGACCGCGGTCCTAGTTAATTGCGGTCCCACTCGCCGGAAGCCTCCGTTAAATTCGGGGTAACACAGTTCCAATTTCCTAATTTACAGGTACCTACTACTTGTAGTTTTTGCCCTTGCGCCTTATTTATTGTTATAGCAATTTCTTCTCTCTCCCTCATTTCTCAATCTTTTTTTTTTAAATAGCCTTTGGCCGTCTCCCATTCCCAACTATCTCTGTACCAAAAGCCGTTAGCCGTTTAGGCGTGAAGAGGTAACAAACAAAAATTTTGTTAGTTACGATGTTAGACACCATGCCAGTTTAAAGACTTTATCTTTTTACATAGTATAACATGTATTCGCTTCCGCTGTCAAGTTGCTTAGAATCTTTTAAACTCGTCAATGGATTTTAATGCAGTTTTCAGCAATAGAGACAGTTATTCAAGAAGAATGTTTATTTGTATAATATCCCAGTCTACGTCGGGTGATTCAGAATATTATTCTTAACGTTTTCGTGTTCCCTTGGAATTATCAAAATATCAACCTTCCAAGTCTACGCAGTCAAAGGATACGGCAGTTTATGTCGCAAATTTGTACGGCTCGCTCTTGGCCGCTTATGTTCTTTTGAGATATTGAACTCTAAAACAAGGCCATTAGATTGATTCGGGGTCAGAATCATTAGCATATTTACCTCCTTAAATTTGACGGGAGATGCAAAACGATAGCTTCTATTAGCATATCACACATGACGTCGTTGTCAACTTAGGACTGGCCTTGGATGTGAGCGTAAAACACGAAACTGATTCAACTGTCAACGATAACTGACTGACAGGATTACTAGACTGGACAGGTCTACTCAATCTGTGTGGTGCTTTCTTAAAAAGACCATTTCAGACACTATCTGCATAGTCCTCATATAAGTTGTCCAAGACTTTTTTTGTGTGGACCTTAAAAGAGACTTTCTTTTAAGGTCTTTCTCAGAGCAGTCGGATACGAAACACCGGCCTCATCTAGTTAAAAAAATATATGTGTAAAAGTGTTTGTGAAAACCTACTTGCAAAATAAACATCATTTAACTGTAACTGGCGTTTGAAAATTGCTTAACTGGTAAAATTTGTAAAATGTAAGTTTAATATTAGCTACGCCTCTGCCTAACCCTTCGGAGACAAAAGGTATCTAGTTATGTTATTACCAATGAAGTTGAAACTATATGTTAATTGAAGTAAAGTTCATATTTGATTTGATAGCTTGACTACTAGCTAGAGGAGAATGGAAGAAAAAAGACGTGTTGCACCGACGGACGTCAAATAATATGGGACAAGGGTAAGAAAATTCAAGTCTGTGGACGGTGAGCAATATGTAGCTCACCGTTCGTCCATCTAGTGACAACAAGCCGTATCGACGGCGCATTCGTGTTCCACACGCGCTCCAAAGAGATATCAGGCCTGCAAAGGCTACTGCCTACCGAAGTTGCTGGTTGTTAAAAAGAGATACCATGGCCCCGGAACATAAAGGGTAAATGAAGGAATATGGTTGGGTTTTTGTTAATCAAAATCTGACAGTTATTTGATGATTTCCCATCCGCAACGGGATAGGAAAATGATGATTGAATAAAGCTCGGATTTCTTTAAGAGACTGTCCTCCATTAATACTTTGGCAGTATATGAACACTATTTCATAAAACTCGAAGTTCAATAGCTACAAACCCCAGTACAAGGTCCCAGTACTGAAAACAAAAACTGATGTAAAAACCTTCGTGCTCTAACATAATTATTTTCCATAGACATAAATTTCAAAAATATAGTATTTGGAATCAATTTCAATGATACATTTATCATCATTACCTTGAATTCACTTGAATAAATGAGCATCAATCGTGTTAATCACTTCCTTATCTATTTAATGGAGTCACAGAAATACCTACACTTTATGAATGTAGCCAGTACAACTGTACTATCTATATATAAGTGCTTGTAGCCACAAGCACTTATTTGTACAACTTTTAAAACTCGTTTTAGTTAAAACCTTTTTAACACTAGCATGGGTTCTAAAATGGCATATAATGGCAAGTACAGTCAGAAAAAAATCACATCTCAAAGTTGGTAATCATATCTCATTTTATGACGTCTTAAAGCAAAACTTATTCCAATGAGGGAAAGAGAAGAGCTATACAGGGTATCTAGCACCATCTCTTTCCCTCAGCGTAATAGGTTCTGCTTCAAATTTTGTGTACATAGGTATCGGGTAGGTCTGAGAATCGGCCAACATCTATTTTTCATACCCCTAAATGAGCAGCGGGTGAAACCGCTGGGCACAGCTACTTTCATTATGTATTTCTGTGATTAATTTTAGGATTACCAAATAGCCAAAACATCGATTCGTCTAAGGCCAATGGCCTCTTTAGCGGAACCATATTAAGAAAATAATATGAAATCCGTTAAAATTCTTAAAATGGTCACAGACGCAATTAATATTAACGGTGAGCAGTACGAACAAATATAGAGAGATATCGAAAGAATAGTTTTAAAAGTTTCTAGAGCGAGTTAAGTCAGGGGGTCTAAAATGGCCACTTTTTTGTTATGATAATAGCATGAATTTTAGCAGACGGTATTAAGCAGACGACGCGGTTGGCGCAGTGGTAGAGTGGTAGAGCGATCGACTGCTGCGCTATGTGTCACCGGTTCGATCCTCGTACGGAACAAATATTTTTATAGCGTACAGATATTTACTTGTTTAGAGTTTAGTGGTTTGTGCATGTGAAAAAATAAAATAACGTTAACATTCTTGAATTGGTCACAGACGCAGTTAATATTGTGAATTGTCACTTTGTGCCTATTTTAGGAATATTAACGTAATTAATATTATTAACCAATTATGATTCTAATTAATCGGTAATTTTAGACCGCCTGTATGATACAACCATTTTAATTTGAGTCTACACAGTTAAAATTTGGAGAGCAGAACGGTTACCACGACATCTTACAGCAGTACTTATTCCTTTGTGAGAAAGAGATGGTGCTAGACACCCTGTATAGCTCTGTCTCTTTCCCTCAGTGGAATAAGTTCTGTTTCATGACGTCATGGTAGGGTAGCAGGTGTCTTTTATAAAGCGTTACACAAAAGTGATGTGAAGTTACGAATAAAAAAAATAAAGCTTATATTAGATTTCAATGGACAAAACTGTGTGGATAGATCCCCATCTATAGACGGCTCTTATAAAAATATACTGAAGTTTCCAAAGTATTTTTTGTCCTAAGTCATCGGTTGATGAGATATTTTATTATAAAGTCGTTAATATATTGCGGGTTGTTTGAAAGAGATACCGCGGCCCGGAACGTAAAGGGCAAAAGAAGGAACATGGGTGGGATTTAATTTAATGAGTAAAAGTGCGACACTCCCCCCGCTCCGCCCAGAGTGGGGGGAATTATGATGATTTCCCATCCGCAAAAAAATCTCGTAAAATAACTCCTCTAATTTCTAAAGTAAATAAGAATTTAGTATTCATAATTTCAGTACCAGTGCACTGTTTTAAAAACAATTAAAAGAAAAAATTCCAGAGACAAACATTGAATTATACTCTTTGCCAGAACGTCATGCTTGGCAGTCGCAATTGCGACTATTAGACAAACGAGGCAGTCATTATCAATGGCATGTTGGAATAATATTCAAAATGGGAAAATTATTAAAAAAAATGTTCCATTGTTTCAAAGATTACTCTCTATGCAAAGTGACGAAATTCGCACTCGTTTTATAATATTGGTTAGATAAAAATAATAATAGTCACGAGGGCAAAAATGTACAAAAATATTATACTGGCTTTTGCCCGCGGCTTCGCTCGCGTAAAATTTGCGTTAACACAGCTCCCCTTTCCTGATTTGCAGGTACCTGCTACCTGCAGTTTTTCTCTTGCACCTTATTGATTCGTCATAGCAATGCTAAGTTTTCCCTTTGCTCCCCTCTTTCTCCCCTATATCACAATTTTTTCTAAAAAAAAAAACAATGTCCGTCTCCTGGGTCGCAACTATCTCTGTACCAAAATTCATCAAAATCGTTTTAGCCATAAAAGCGTGAAAAGGTAACAAACAAACAAACTCACTTTCGCTTTTATATTAGTAAGGATTTGTCCATTTTCGCCCTCGTGACTGTACCTTTATACCTACTTAACATATTAGTGCAATATATCTAAGTAAAGTGCTAAACAACATACAAGACAAACTATTGGTATGACAGTATTCAATAAAATAATATCATCGAGATAAAATCAAGTAGCCGGCTTTGATTGAGTATTTTGACGTTATCGTATTACCTTTAAACATTATTAATAATTAAGTATGAAATAATTTTAATTTTCGAATCCAACATTGATTCCATGCTTTTTTTCGTAATACTTCATTTTACGGGAAAAATAAAACAAACATCGTCTTCTATCTCTTTCTATTACAAAATGAGTACTTACACATGGTCATACAGTATTACATGGCCTCGCTCTGTATCAAATTTAAACCTACTGAGATATCAGCTTAAACTGGTTTTCTATGTTTAACCCTATGACCGGTTGCAAGCACGTCAATAGAGTTCAATTGGAATCAGCTGTCCCACTCACTCAAGTTAATGTTTACTTTACACACTAGTGCGATATTAAATAAGTACCTACACTATTTCTAGCACAAAAAACAATCAAAATAATACTTTTGTAATAAAGAACTTACCATTTTCAGCCACTAGTTTACTTCTTTCTTCCAAATCATAGTTTTCATTTTTCTTGTTTCTTTGACTTCCATTTGTTACTTGTATATTAAGATTTGGTTTGTCCAGCAATATATTATTATGTTCACTCATGACTTTTTATATTATCCTTTTGTTTATGTTTAGCTGTTGTGCCTTGTGTTCGTTCGACTCACGTACTTATTAGCATGTTCGACGACATGACAGTTTACAAGAGGTGTTGCCAGCGCTGGTTTTTAAATACCCACAAATGGGGGCGTATTTATCACGTGATACGATTATTTGAATGTGACTGGCATTTAAATACATAATATTTCTGATAAATAATGATTAATTGAATACAGACGCACTATTATAATCACTATTTATGTAATTCAAATATTTGTAACAAACAGTTATTATATTTAAAAAACAATTATTTTATTTAAAATATATTAATAATTATGATGAAGATAAAAACCTAAGAAGCAGTTTTCCCCAAAAGTAAGCACTTCTTCCATCGTTTAGTCAGTTTCGACACATTGGCAACATTGAACTGCAGCGAATATTGAAGCTCGATCGTCGTTCGGGTGCTTTCGTGTCCATTCGGCTAATCCCGGTAGCGCCATACACATACTGCCATAGTTGAACTAGACATTCATACGTCATTGGCGCCAAAAGGGATCGAAGTCTAGTTTTCTTTGCCAAGTGCAAGGCTGAGCAGTTCAAATGACACTCTACGCTGTTAAACAATACAATCGATATTACAATACTAAAATTAGAATCGTCTGATCTGATCGCCTGTTCATCGCATGTGGTTTTAAGGACACTATATGTTTTCCTGTTAAGAAAACTATAAATAAATACCAACGACCCAACAATAGCCAAAATAGTAGGTACTAGGTACTTACTTGTACTTATTGTTTTTTTTTTTTTCTAATACAGTTCTTATTTTACAATTTATTATTTTATTTTGCGTTATTTTTTTTTTTGAAAAAAAGTTATTAAATCCCGTTTGAAGTGTTAATAATAATGATATTTTGTTAAATATCGCTATCTTCAAAAAACAAATAAATGAACATTCTGATAATTTTGCATATTAGTAAGTACATGGGTATGAAGAACAGGGTGTAAAGTTTGTTTGCCATTGTTCCAATTACCACTCATGGTTTTTTTACGAATGATGATTTTCATCAAATAACTTCAACCGCTTTGGGTGAAGCGGGGGGTGTGTCAGACATGTTTCTTCTTTTGCCCGTTAGTTTCCGGGGCCGCGATATCTTTTTCGAACAACCCGTAAAACCTATCTTATGTTTTACTAGCTATTCCCCACGGTTTCACCCGCACTGCTCAGCACCTGTTGGTCGTAGCGTGATGTTATATAGCCTATAGCCTTCCTCAAGAAATGGACTATCGAACACTAAAAGAATTTTTCAATTCCAACCAGTAGTCCCTGAGATTAGCGCGTTCAAACAAACAAACTCTTCAGCTTTATGATATTAGTATAGATAAGTATAGAAGTATAGTTAGAGGCGAAAAACATAATACTGAAAATTGGTTTTAATATTCATGAAATTGGCCATAAAACGGATAGTTTTATGCCATTTATATTTGAATATGATTTCAGGCTTGTGATCACCGCGGCTGGTGCGGTGCGCACATGGCCTTATCTTGAGGTTTAACCGCTTGTATGCCGGAATTACAGACACAATTAAAAACGCATTGTGTCTTGGATGTACGTTTCGGCATACAAGAGGTTAATTTACACACATTTGACCCAGTATATCTGGATATATTTCGCTAATAATTACCTTCCAAGTGCTCTATTATAATTGTTTTTGATTAATCGGCGACCTAACATGTCCCCAGAGAAAATGATCTAATAGTGTCAAATTTCAGAAACGAGGTTAATAGGTTAATTTCATGAAATTGATTGATCATCAGAAGTTGGACTTACAAACCGAGGGTTCTGTACAAAATGACGGCACGGTTAGCGCAGTGGCTGAGCGATCGACTGCTGCGCTGCGTGTCGCAGGTTCGATGCCCGCACGGAACAAATATTTGTATGGCCTGCAGATAGTTGTTTCGGATATGGCCGTTTGTGTATGTGATTTAATATGTTTGTAAACGCAACCACGATACAGGAGAAATTCCTAGTGTGGGGCAACGTTTTATAAAGAAAAGAGAGAAGAGAAGAGAAACTTCCGACATAAACGGCAATATCTTCTGATGATTATTACAGATTTAAGTATATAAATATATGACGGGCCTGTTGGTCTACTGGTTAGTGGCCCTGACTGCTGAGCCGGAGGTCGTGGGTTCGATTCCAACCCAGGACAAACTTTCTGTGATGAGCATGATTGTTTGTTCTGTGTCTGGGTGTGATTTATCTATAATGTGTATGTATTTATAAATTATATAAGTATGTATATCAGTTGTCTAGTTACCATAACACAAGCTCTGCTTAGCTTGGGATCAGATAGCTGTGTGTGAGTCGTCCCAAGATATTTATTTATTTATTTATTTATATGGCTTTTAATTTCAACTCGATACCTCCGCTGAAATGCTCTGACAGACAGACAGACGGAAAACAAAGTTATCCTATGGGGATCCGTACCTCAAAAGGAAAAACGGAACCCTCATAAGAAAAAAACAATACCTAAACTTTACTATTACTACTGTATTGTTTACCTCAAACTGGTAACGAATAGTAACTACGAACATGATCATTGTTATAGTTAAGAACACTCTGTATTGTAAACTTCCTCTACTGAATTTATTAGAATATTTATCAGAGGACCGCTCTGTTTTTAATCGATAACTTCAATTGGTTGAAACTTCATGAATAAAACATTTGAATTCATAATCAATTCTAGATTTTATAAAGGTCTGTTTTTTAAAGGCTTGGACACAATATCCTCGCGTAAGCGACACGCGCGTGTTGCAACGCGCGTGTCGCTTCAATTCAATAAAATTCTTTGTGTGGCAATATTGAATCAGAAGTATTGCCCCGAAACTTGTCAATCAGGGGATTTACAAGTTGTTGATCATGTGTTCGAACTAGGGATGTTATTGGGCTCCGTAATCGAAACCAAAACTATTGGATGTCCGAAATAAAAAATATCCGCAATCGTAACCGAAATCGATATAAAACTTTCGGATAGTTTCGTATTAAGATGGAGCCTGAATGACAGGTTACGAAAAGTTTATGTTTGTTTTGTCACTGAACCGTCACTTGCCACGTAATCCTTCTTGCAATTTGCATTGTTTATTTTTTGTATTTACATTAATACTTTTAGATTTCCAATAAATGTAACCCACACTACCCGAAACTACCGGATAATCCCAAATAACTTAATATCCGTAACCGATATAGCATTATCCATCAGAAATTTTATATTCATGACATCCCTGATTAAAAACCGTACCTTCTAATAAGGAGCATTTTTATTAGCCTTTTTCAGCCCCACTGCAAAAGTCTACTTAGGACTTTCGAAATTACTTTTTCATATTCTTCACCAACCAATCCGTTAAACGTATCTAAACAGACTTACAATAAGGTATATTTTTTTTTTTCATAATTTTCATAAGCAGTTGTGAACAGTTCCTAATGTTTCAGAATTTCATTACATAATTTCGCAAAAGTTATTGTAGCCGAGAATAAATAACCAATTTCAATATATTGGAAACATTATCGAAATGCTTTAGAATATTCTAGCGCTTTTGAAAATTTATAATAACAGTCGTCGCGACAAAATCGATTGCCGATTCCCCAAAGCGTCTCCCCAAAGTGGGTTGGATGTTAATTGAAGTGACATTGGATCTACCTATATATATTGTGGCAAAGCCTTTTGAATGTCTAAGAACTTATAGAGTAGAAGATTGGTGGATTAAAAGGCTTTGCTTTTGATTTATCTGAGCAGCTCGTGGCTAAATAATAGCAGCCGCTCGGGTCGATCTTAAGGTTAAGCCGCGCTTGCCTAGGTTAGTCTGTGGATGGGTGACCACCCTTTACATACCGAGTTTCCTCCGTGCCTCGGAAAGCACGTTAAGCCGTTGGTCCCAGCTGTCATTTGTAGATCTTTGACAGTCGTTACAGGTAGTCAGTGTTCCGAAAGTCTGACAACCAGTCTTACCGAGGGGTATCGTATTACCCAGTTTAAGTGGGTCGTGGAGGTCAGATAGGCAGTCGCTCCATGAAAAATACTGATATTCAGCTGCATCCGGTTAGACTGGAAGCCGATCCCAACATAGTTGGGAAAAGGCTAGGTAGATGATGATGCTTTTGATTTATCTGATTGACAAACTATATGTTACTGGTAATGCTAGATGAAGTAGTAAACCTAGTTTATCTAAACTATCCGTAATAGTTTATTCTTGAATAATTCGTTTCTCCTTTTACTCTGGACGCTCTTAATAGGCACGTTTTACTTCATTGTTCTCACATATTATGTACAAACGCCTGCACATCAAACTACTACAATCTGTCAGATTTCTTTGATAGATTTTCGACTTTATTTCTAAAGTATTAGGTTCAAAGTTCATTGGGAAAAATTGACAGTTTCGGGTAGCTGGACCTGCTGGCGTCTGTACTAGCTTTTGCCCGCGGCATCGCTCGCGTTAAATTCGGGGTAACACAGTTCGCCTTTCCTGATTTGTGGGTACTTGCTACCTACAGTTTTTCCCCTTGCGCCTTATTGATTTGTAATAGCAAAGCTAAGTTTTCTCTTTTCTTCCTTCTTTCTCCCTCATATCCCACTTTTTTTAAACAAAAATTAGGCTATGTCCGTCTCCTGGGTCCCAACTATCTTTGTACTTACCAAAATTCATCAAATCGGTTTTGCCATTAAGGCGTGAAGAAGTAGGTAACAAACAAACTCACTTTCGCTTTTATAATATTAGTAAGGATAATCTCGACACGAATGATGTAACCATGATCTTCTATGGTAAGTACTTTCACAATTTAATATGCCGTGTGACTGGGACTGTAGTTTCATTTCTTTATTTTTCACATTCAAATGGTCTAATTGAGTCGTGTCGACGGCGCGTTCGTGTTCCACCCGTAACGTGCCTCAAAGAGATGCCAGCAAAGATCCCTCTGGCCTATCAGGGTCACAGCCTGCTAGGGTTGCGGGTTGTTCGAAAGAGATACCGCGGCCCTTGAACACAAAAGGAAAAAGAAAGAACATGGATGAGCTTAAGACAGTAAAGTCTGACTTTCCCGCCTGCCCCGCAAAGAGAGCGGGGGAAGTTATTTGATGCTTGGCTATGGCACCCGAACGCCTGCACCGTCTCCCAGGTTAAGGAACCATTTAAAAAATATACGAGTTTTTTTGAAAACAGTAGAGTCCTGATAGTGCAGACAATAACCTGACAGATATTGACAACTATTTACCCAACAATAAGGTTAAAAATAATACAGTATGGTGGTCGTAAAAATATTGCAGGTTGTTCGAAAGAGATACGATTAGGAACGTAAAGGGCAATAGAAGGAGCATGGGTGGGTTTTAGTCAGTAAAAGTTTGAGTCTCCCGCTCCGCCTAGAGCTGAGGAAGTTATTTGGTGATTTCACACCCCAAAAAAAGAATGGTGGTCACCTTGCATGTTCTATTACTTTTATACCGCTTCATTTCGGCCAATAATATTTATGACCGCAAAAAGTAGACAGATCATAAACAACTTCGTATCCAATCTAGACAAACCGTAACAAAAAGTGTAGCATATAACGACCAACATCGCCGACCTAAAAACAACAAGAATCGAACAACATAGATAAGGTCCTGTAGGCTTATTCCACTGAGGGAAAGAGATGGTGCTAGACACCCTGTATAGCTCTGTCTCTTTCCCTCAGTGGACTAAGTTCTACTTTAAGACGTCATGGTAGGGTAGAAGGTCCTATTACGTTATCGGATACTGAACACCATACATCATAATTTAACGAATGGAGGCGGCGGTAATTTATCTGTTATATGATAAGACGCGTTTATCATAGGAAGGCTTTTGAACATAAGATTTATATCGGACTAGCTTTTGCCCGCGGCTTCGCTCGCGTTAGATTCGGGGTAACACAGTTCCTCTTTCCTGATTTACAGGTACCGGGCTAACTGTAGTTTTTGCCTGCGCCTTATTTATTGTAATAGCAAAGCTAAGTTTTCCCTTTTCTTCCATCTTTCTCCAACAAATTTTTTTCCAATGTCTGTCACCAGCGTTGAAACTATCTCTGTACCAAAATTCATCAAAATCGGTTTAGTCATGCAGGCGTAAAGAGGTAACAAACAAACAATCAAACTCACTTTCGCTTTTATAATATTAGTAAGGATGGTTGCCGTAGTAGCTGAGCGGTGGGCTGCTGTTCTACGTGTTGCCGCTTCAATTCTCCCACGCAACAATTGTTTGTATGGCCATGGTATATACAGGTAGTTGTTCCGGGTCTGGCTGTTTGTGTAGTGTGAACTCGAATACAGGAGTTATATTTTATAGTAAGTAGTATTATACGAGTAGGAATCAAACCTGTGATTCGCCGATTGCTTAAATGCTTCTGGCAATTGTTATTCCAACTTTTTTTTTAATTCTATCTCACAGTTCAACCAATGAGGTTCTCATCTCCTTAACTGGATACATCCTATGGATGCCTCAAGAGTAAGACCTGCAGCCAGGGCAAAATACTTAAAAACTAAGCCACTGCGTGCTAAGGGTACGAAACATGGTTAAGGGCGTCGTTGGGTGAGGACTGCAAAGGGACAGGCTGGATCTGAGTAAAATTATTTAGGGGCTGGTTTGAACCTACTGGTTTAGATCGCGGGCTGGCTCTAGCAAAGGACGGGTGGGGAAGTATCGGGACGTCGGGACGTTTGGGGGAAGTACCGAGACGTCGGGACGGGTAAGGCAAGCACCGAGACGTCGCGACGAGCTATCCCAACTCCATTCTTTGTTCATGTTATACTTTTCTGTTATACTGATAGAAGTATTTCTAAGTCCCAACTTCTTAACTTAAAACAGAACGTCTGAACTTAGTAAACGGCTTGTAACCACCTCAGTTTTGTAGCATCAAGTAAAATAGTTGTCGAACTTTGTCCTCGCCAAAGTATTTAGGTAATTTCAGTTGTTCGAGTTTCATATAGACGTGTTCTTTGGAAATGCCAGCGTTTATGAAAGTTTGGACATGTTTCGACAAGTTTTGTCACTTGTCGACCGCTTAGTGAGAATTCCATTTATTAAAAGCTGATGATGTTTAATAAATGTCTGAAGTTGATCGTCTTACGGAAATGCAAGGGTATCTGACGATTTGTTATGTCACATTTAACCGACTTCAAAAAGGAGGTTCACACTTCGACTGTATTCTTTTGTATGTTTTTTACACTATTTCTTCGTCGATTGTGTGCCGATTTTCTAAATTCCACTAAAAACATCGAATTTATGTCATTTCCGTGGCAAAAACATCTATGAATCAAATAAAAGTCACCGACTTCCGGAAATAAATTTATTTGCCGTAACAGTGTGGTTTTTGAAAGTCGGTTTTATTTTAGTCTTTTTTTTATGATATCATTTTTAGATTTCGTCATGCTATAATGTAAGTATGTTTAGCACCATTTTTAAAGCCGCCTCTCTTGAACCCTTTTATGCTGTTTAGACACCCACAATGCCCCTCACCAAACAAACTCGACTGCCGTCGTATTTGTCAACAATGTTACAGTTATCTTTTATTGTGAAAATGGTGTCAGCTAGCGACGGCTGTCATGTTGAGTGGGAGTTTTAGACGTGACAAGAATATTTATTGCTTTAGTCTGAGTAGGCTGGTTCAAAAATTTTCAGGTTCCCTGTGTCCATAAGTCCAGTTACGTTTTTATTAAAAACTAGCGGCTCGGTACGTGCTTCGCTACGTATTTACAAAAAAAAGTGATGCAGCGCCATCTGCCGGACAAAATTGTGAATCTAAACCATTCCCAGATCCCCTTGAACACACCCAAAAAATTTCATCAAAATTCACTCACAGAAGAATTATATATATAAAGATTGGTATATTTCTGGTTACTAGAGACTTTCCACTGCTGCGGGTTGTGTTGTAGATTGCCCTAGCCCTGGAACGTAAAGGGCAATAGAATAGATAGAAGTTACATGGGTGGGTTTTATTCAGTATAAGCCTGATACTCCCCTCCGCTCTGCCCCGGGGGGGGGGGGCTGAAAAGTTATTTAATGATTTCCCACCCCAAAAAACAGTTTTTCTACTGACGTCCATAGTATTAGATGACTTAGAAATTGTACCAGCTAGCAGACCACATGATAGATGTTACTATGCTATCATAATAAATAAAATAAATATCTTGAGACAACTCACACACGGTTATCTGATCCCAAGCTAAGCAGAGCTTGTGTTATGGTAACCAGACATCTGATATACATACTTATATAATTTATAAATACATACATAATATAGATAAATCACACCTAGACACAGAACAAACAATCATGCTCATCACACAAAGTTTGTCCTGTGTGGGAATCGAACCCACGACCTCCGGCTCAGCAGTCAGGGCCACTAACCGCTAGACCAACAGGCCCGTCAAAATCACATTACATAATATTGTTATTATTTACATTATAACAATGTTGGTATCATAATAAGTAGTTGTTATCATAATAACATAGTCTGTGTCCCAGGAATATAAAAGTTCTTCTTCGGTTTAGAGTATAACTGATCCGTACTAATCTTATACTTGGTAGAAATTTAATCCTTACTAATATTACAAAAGCGAAAGTGAAAGTGAGTTTGTTTGTTACCTCTTCACGCTTTAATGGCTACACCGATTTTGATGAATTTTGGTACATAGATAGTTGGAAACCAGGAGCCGGACATAGGCTAATATTTTTTTAGAAAAAAAAAATGTGATGTGAGGGAAAAAGAGGGAAGACAAGGGAAAACTTAGCGTTGCTATTACAAATCAATAAGGCGCAAGGGGAACTGTGTTACCCCGAATTTAACGCGAGCGAAGCCGCGGGCAAAAGCTAGTCAAGTATAAATTAAAATCAAATTAAAATAATATTTTTATTTCACATTGACCTACATGGGCACTTATAAAATGTCAAAATAGGTGCACGGTTCGGTATGGTCGTTTTCTATGGAGATGAACCGGCAAGAAACTCCATGGTAACTCTTTTAAAATCATTTGGTTTTACAATGTTGTTCTTACAGCGTATAGGATCTTTAGTTATCCGTATGTCAGAAAGACCGCTGTAGATCCAAATTGGTCCGGTGACGAAGAAGACAGAAATGAGAAAAACACACTGATTAAGTATCATGTCTTTGCAAAATAGTATTAATTGACAGAAGGCCCTTGATCTTTAACCACTCTGCACGACAGGATTTTGACACATGACACATCAGCTGAATCGGTGGGGTGACGCGAATTGTCATGAAATTCAAGAATTTTCATCAATTTACAGCATTCAATTTTGTTATTAAAAATAAGTCACAGGGGTTGTTTCATATGATAAGTTTGAGGTTTATATTTCCAAAAACCTCATAAGGTCGATAAAACGGCGTCAATCTATTGTAAAATGTGTGTAAAATACATATTATTACACCCTTCCAAAAATTAGGTACTTTAAAAACGCTGGAAATAATGCACATACACAAGACAACCCTTTGATAATAAAATCGGAAATCCAAAATAAAAACAGTGACATTCCATCTGCATTCTTATTTTTGCCATTTTAAATATAAATTCAAAATAAATCACGATACAAATCTTCACAAAAAATACTAAAAACTGTGTTGCAACATGACATTTCTTAGTGCTGACCGTAAATCGAAGTTTCATCATTACGATTAAAAAGTTGCATTCAACCTAATCGATAATCGTAATGGAGTAAACTTTGACATATTAGGAGGAGATGGCATATTATTCTACTATTGATATTATAGTTGTTCAAATATCTATGATGTCGATAAGAAAAGAAAGACAACAACATTTTGTCACGTGCTTTTTTGTTATGCTATAATTATTTTCTTATGCGCCAAGATTTGAGGTACATTTTCCTGTCAAACGGTTTCGCGGTAAAAGATTTTGGCTGTTTTCTTGAATGACGATGAATGAAAATGGCGGCCATTTTTGTAGGTGGTCATGCTAATTCTGTAGGTAACTAGTCAGGCAGCCCAGCCGGCACGACCATACCGTACCGCACCTAGAAAGCCATGTCTCCGCAGTAGAGCCTTGTATTAGACGGCAGGGACTCCGCACACATTGGGGCCCTAAAATATTGATATAGACACCCGACGCCCGACGCCTGTAGCGTCTCTGGCGGTGGCTGGCTTGGTTTGAGGTTCTCTTCTCCAAACATCACCATCTCCTCCCGGACACAGCGGTGCTCCGCTCAAACGAGCAGACTGCCAGTGTGCTCCAACGTGTCCTCCGGGAGATCGTCACATTGGTGACACCTGGGTGTTTCCTCCCGCCCGATGATGCGCAGGAAGCTCCCGAAACTTTCGTGCCCGGTGAGGACCTGCGTCAGGTGGCTTGTGAGGATGCCGTGGCGCCTCACTTCCCCCGCTCTAGAAGAAGCGGGGGGGAGTGTCAGGGTTATGCAATACAAGGAACATGGGTGGATTTTAGTCAGTACTAGTCTGACACTCCCCCCCGTTCTGCCCAAAGCGGGGGAAGTTATTTGATGATTTCCCACCCAAAAAAACCCCGGTACACGACATCAAGAAACCTGGAGTTTTCTTGGTGTCGTGTTTCCATTTCAATTGTGCTCTTCCTCTAGGCCATTTTTACCCCAAGGCTTCCACTCCAAGAACACTTTGGCCTACAAGCCATGTTTTAGGAAAGAATGAATACGCTTATCAAATAACCAATCAAACTATACTACAAACAATTTTGTCGAACAAATATAATTTATCTTAGCTGATTTTTATAATGTGCAAGATCATAAGATCATCAAGATCATAATTGGCGCGTTCTATATTCAACCTTATTTATTTCAAATTGCAATTCACATTCAAATAGTAGGTACAAAGCCAAATTATTAATAAAATAGCAAATAAACATTTTAATTTAAATTTGAACAGCGAGCGCATTCCTTATTTGAATTTTAATCTGAAAATAAAATTGGCGCGAATTTAGCCATAGATCAGTTTGTACTGTTTGTTGTTGAATCGGTTTTAGTGGCGTAAAAAATATTATAATCAATATTTATAGTATTTTACACGTATTACAAAATTATTTTTATTTTCATCTATCAATTTCTGATATTCCTTAATTTAATTATTCGAGTTGATTGATTTACAAGAAAATAATCGATTGAAATAATCGCATTTACACATCACAAAATTTAAAAAAAAAGAAATGGACGTCATTTTCGAAAGTGAATTTAGTAGTGGTTATGAATATTACGTGTTATTGGTCCTATTATTGCAAATTACGATAAGATCTGGGCATTGTCATGTTATTTATAATATTTGAAATGATATTTGTGTCAGTTGTTATAGAATCTATTCGCGAATATATGATATAATGTGGAATTAAAAATGTAAACAAGCACGATTGGCGCGAAACTTCGACTTTAGATTTCAAAATATATCATTACCACTACTAATATAAGTTCAATAACGAATGATTTCTTCACGTAATAAAAGGACACGATAATCATGCCCAATAGTATGGGGTTTAAATGTCCGAAAACCTATTGTTTTATGATTTTTAGCGTCGACCTACACTGCAATCAAAATGGCGATGATCGTAATTTACACATTTAGATTTTATAAGACTTAATTAAGAAACTTACTCAATAATTAAAGAACTTCTAATGACGTTTACATATGAGATTTTTATTCTACTATCTTAATGAATGCACACCCATATTATTTTTTAACCAGAAAATAAAATATTTACAAAAATAATGAGGAGGTCATATGACTTAAATGTCCGACCCCTTTCGGGGCCAGTACCGAGCCAGCGGAGGTTTGAATGTCGAGCCCCCGAAGGGGTCCGTACCGAACTATACGGTTAACTCGCCTGATGGAAAGTATAATTATTTTAAACAAAAATATAATTTATAACTTTGACGGGCCTGTTGGTCTAGTGGTTAGTGGCCCTGACTGCTGATCCGGAGGTCGTGGGTTCGATTCCCACCCAGGACAAACTTTGTGTGATGAGCATGATTGTTTGTTCTGTGTCTGGGTGTGATTTATCTATAATATGTATGTATTTATAAATTATATAAGTATGTATATCAGTTGTCTGGTTACCATAACACAAGCTCTGCTTAGCTTGGGATCAGATAGCCGTGTGTGAGTTGTCCCAAGATAAAAAAAAAAAAAAAAAACTATTGAAACCATTGTTACCTTTAACTTAGAGTTTCCGATATTTCGGAGAAGTTGCTCACATCATAATCAGGGATAAATATAACATTCTAAACATGTCGTTTCAAATAATCTTAGTGACCATGTCAGTTATAAAATTTATTTTATAAATTCTGAAAACCAACACAACATCTACTTAGTTAAAACAACTTACAGTCACATAATTCACACGCAGCATCTTTTCTCTAAGCAAAAATATCTTGTTCCAGTCTAATCTAGAGCCTACCAATTCTAGTCTAAGAAAAGCCCAAGGCGAGCAATAAATTACGTTTTTATTTATTTCAGGCCTTCCTCTGTCCCTGTAGATTATATTATCAAACGAACCCATATCATGACGGGTCACGTCTTTATAAAAATGCCTGACATAAACAGGTCTGACCTTTATCGATTTAGTCCTTGGTCCTAGTGTATTAATATATTTGTTCGGTACTTTTTGTTTTCTTTTTGGAAATAAAGAACCTTCTTTGAATTTGGAAATAAAGAATACTGTTTGAATTTGGAAGTAAAGAACATTGTATGAATTTGGAAAGTGTCGAACGATTTGTTTTAGACTGCTAGGTATTTTTGAACTTCGATTCCAATTTTGAATATTTAAAGTATCGTTCAAAAATTCAAGGTGCCTGTGTCTAAGCCAAATTTTTAACAAAGCCCTGCCAGTTTATTATCATCTGCCTGGTTTTTTCAACTATGATGGGGGTTGGCTTCCAGTCTAACCGAATACAACTGAATACCGGGAGGAATTTGTAGTTGAGCAGTTTTCCACCGAAAGGATTTCAGCTTGCAAATCTATACTAACATTTTGTAGGGGTATTTTATTTTTTATTAGCTTGTATGCAAGGCGTAATATCGGGAACTACAGGTTTGGGTATGAAAATTCTATCTCGAAGCGGTTTGCGGAATGCAAACCGCTGTAAGATAGAATTCAATTGCACTTTTTTCAGCCTATGTCCGTCTCCAGGGTCCCAACTATCTCTTGACAAAATTCATATTGGTTATAACTAGTATATATAGTAGTAGTATTGGTATAACTAGTCCGCCATCTTTCGGAGTTGGCCATATTGGATTTAGAATGACGTCACTTAACTACCCATGATTGATATCCAAACTAAACGTGTACCTATGCCAAAAACTCAATAAAAAATCAGGAATTGAGTGAAATGGTTCTTCTAAGCAATTTTTTTATATTGTTGGTAGATGGAGCTAATAAAAGCATGTTAAAAAGGTCACAATACATTATCACACTTATTCCGACATTCCAAATGACACAGAAACAAACATAACGCCATAAATAATTCAGATTCCAACCCTTTGACATGTCAAAGGTAAATTAACGAGGTATCAGCCGTTTTGTAAACAACACTCTGAAATGTTGACTTGTCATTTTCCCTCTTCAAGTGTTTAATCATGGTGTAGTTACATCAAGTCAACGTTAATATAATTTAATAACAAAACGCGAAATGCCACCGCATTTAACGTTTTGTTATTGTTTAAAAGCATAATAATATCCCCAATTAATTGCCAGTCGTGTTTATGGTGGGGAAAACACAAATAATTTCAAATCAAAATGAGTGAAAAGTGAAGAAGAAAACTCAAATTACCAGGTACAATCGTTTGGGTTTTTTTTGCTGTCTCTACGAACGAAAACCAAGATATTTAAAACTAAGGTGATATTAAGAAAAAAAAAATCTCAACAAAGTATTGATGGAAAATTCCGAAAGTTAATTTCAAATATAATAATAAAAGTTTTTCCATCTGAGGAGGCTCTCGCAAGGCAGCTGGATCAATGGCTTGATTCAGAAAGCACTAGTTCTAGATATTATGGTGCGTAATGTTAGGAGGTTTCTGTGTCAAGAGCCCTGACCGTGACCACCAGTAGCTCGGACCCTGTTCCCAATGCTGGTAGACAATTTTTTTTTAATGTTTTCGTACTATTTTAAAATTTGTTTTTTGAATTATGAAAATTATAAGTACAAAACGAAAAACTTGTTCATGAAATCCTTACTAATATTATAAAAGCGAAAGTGAGTTTGTTTGCTTGTTTGTTTGTTACCTCTTCACGCTTTAATGGCTAAACCGATTGTGATGAATTTTGGTATATAGATAGTTGGGAACCAGGAGACGGACATAGGCTAATTTTTATTTAAAAAAAAGTGGTATGTGAGGGAGAAAGAGGGAAGAAAAGGGAAAAGTAAGCGTTGCTATTACAAATTAATAAGGCGCAAGGGGGACTGTGTTACCCCAAATTTAACGTGGGCGAAGCCGCCGGCGAAAGCTAGAATAAAATATTTTTGGTGATGCTCACACGACACCGTCCGTCCGCGCGGGTGGAAGAATGAACGGCGCTTACTCCGACCGTTCATCCGCGCGGTCGGTCGGTCGGAAACGTCGGGCGCCGCGCGGAGAGGCAGTGTGCGCTGTTTAAAAGCATCACCGTCCGACCCGGCAATGTGAGAACCGTCCTAATACATATCGCCAAATGTTTAGACACTTAAAACCAATCAGTTTTTTCTTTTTTGGAGTTGGAAATCATCAAATAACTTACCCCGCTCTGGGCAGAGTGGGGGGGCGATACCGATTTTACTGACTAAAACTCACCCATGTTCCTTCTATTGCCCTTTACGTTCCGGGGCCGCGGTATCTCTTTCAAACAACCCGCAACCCCGGCAGGCAAGCCCCTCTGAAAACCAATCAGTCACAGTTTCGAAACTCGTAAAACTAAAACCAGCTTTCCTATTCAATAAACCAACTGAAACTTGCAATATCTCACTCCAAACGCGTACTTTAGCCCTACTATGACATCTTAAAGCAGAACTTATTCCACTGAGTGAAAGAGATGGTGCTAGACACCCTGTATAGCTCTGTCCCTTTCCCTCAGCGGAATCAGTTCTGCTTTAACACGTCATGGTAGGGTAGCTGCTATACACGACGTGACGTTAGCTAATTCAAGTAGCGATACATCACACAGATGTCAGGACATATCATTCACAGATGTACGTTCTATTAGGAAACCATAACAAGACGATTTAATTAAACCCGAATGTATACAGGGTGTTAACAAACCCTTCACGAAGCTATCAGCCATGCATTATGTACACACAACGGCACATCAACTTACACAAAACCATTTAAACTTGATCTCTCTACTACGGTGAGCAATCCGTAGTAGAGAGATCCTGATTAAGTTGATATTTTGCACACATGTTAAGTTTGTGGTCACAGACTTTAAAAGGATACTTCAAAACGGCACACTACACGTGGCGTTTCTTTAAAAAAAATGTTACTCCACACTAGGAAATTCGCATGTATCGTAGGTGCCTTCACAATCATTTAAACTCACATACAAAAACAGCCAGATCCGAAATGACTACCTGTAGGTCATACAAATATTTGTTCCGTGCGGGCATCGTACCCGCGAAACGCAGCGCAGCAGTCGATTGCCCAACGACAATGCCAACCGTGCCGTCAAATTGTTATCTAATATATAAAATTCTCGTGTCACAGTTTTCGTTCCCATACTCCTCCGAAACGGCTGGACCGATTTAAACGAAATTTTGTGTACATATCGGGTAGGTCTGAGAATCGGCCAACATCTATTTTTCATACCCCTAAGTGAGCAGAGCGGGTGAAACCGCTGGGCACAGCTAGTTATTATATATTATTGTTATGTAAGATAAGTTTAACGGAAAACAAAACATGCTTTTCCTAGTCCATAAAATCTTTTGTTTGATTTTTACATAAAGCAGAAAAAATAACCATGTTGTAAGTGTCGGCAGAAAATAGGCCAAGGTAGTACCCATACGCGAGTGACGACACAATACTAAGAGTTAGTATGTAGATTACGTAAAGACTATAGCCATAGTCTTTACGTAATCTACATACTATAAGGTTTTTTTTCGTTGGTGGTGGGAAATCATCAAACAACTTCCCCCGCTTTGGGCGGAGCGGGAGGGGAGTGTCAGACTTGTACTGACTAACACCCACCCATGTTTCTTCTATTGCCCTTAACGTTCCGGGGCCACGTTATCTCTTTCGAACAACCCGGAACACAAGCAGGCCCCTCTGTTTTGCTGACATCTTTTTGAGGCGCGCGTGAGACACTAACGCGCCGTCGACAAGGCCTGCCGCCAATAGACGGACGGACGGTGAGCTACCTATTGCTCACCGTCCAGAGGTCCGCATCTACGGTGGCCGGGAGTCGTCTCGCGGCGCCCATGGCTAATAGGGTTATGAGTTATTTAAAAAAAAATCGTATACGATAAGGTTATAACCTGTTAAAATGTGGATGTACTATTTTAAGTACAGTGCTTTCAAAAGTTAGTATGAATTGTGACCGAGACTATAACTTCATAATTTTGTTTCTTGACGTTTAAAAGTGCCTGTAATTGTTTTAATTGAAATAAATGCTTTGAGATTGAGTTTGAGGTACATCTCTGCATAACCCTTCCAGCACAACAGGCGTGGTGTTATGAAATTTATTTATGTAATAAGTAGCTTGTGCCCGTGGCTTCGCCCGGGCGAACACAATTAATAAATCGGGTTAACACAATTCCCCTCTCCTGATTTGCAGGTACCTGTTACCTGTATTTTTTACCCTTGCGCCTTATTTATTTTAACAGCAAAGCCGAGTTTTCCCTTTTCTTCCCTATTTCTACCTCAATTCACACTATAAAAAAAGAGCCTATTTCCGTCTCCACAGGGCCCCAACTATCTCTGTACCAAAATTCATCAAATCGGTTTAGCCATTTAGGCGTGAAGACGTAACAAACAAACAATGTCACTTTCGTTTTTATAATAATAGTAAGGATTTATGTTTAGGAGAAGGAATGAAAACCAAAAGCACAGCTTATTTCATTTAAAATTTATAGAGAACATTGAAAATATTAACTTCTTAAACTAAATATTAATTTTCTTACCATATATATTCCTTTACACTCTCCAACCTCTGTGACCACTACTATCATCCGCAATTAATTAGAAAAAAAATATGTACGGCCTTTAAAACAGAATTTTATCGCGAATTTCTATCAGAATACGTCCTCACATTTCTCAGGGCCATAGCTCAGAGCCTTTTTAATATCACCAAGCCCCGACATTTAACTTTCAACCGTGCACTTGTTGTTTTAGGGTCGAAAATGTTTATTCAAAACAAAAACAGCACAAGCGTAGCTTTCCTTTGTTAGGGAAATGTACACATTCTTGACCTCCAGTCGAGGAATGTAAACTACAATGCTTTAATATTACACAAATACTAGTATTTGCTTTGATTTCTCGCGTGTGTAAATGTTGGAACGTTATTTTTCCGGTCATTTAGTTGTCAAAGTCATGTTGTCATTTTGATAAATAAAAGAACTCATTTTTTTGTCATTGTTATTATAAGAAGCCATGTAGGATAGCTTGACAAAAACCCTAAAATGGAGCTCTACTATTTGCTACATACTCGATTTTGAAGTTTTTTAGATGGTGGTAACAATCAGCTACCCGAAGGCATTTTTTTTTTCTGTGGATGGGAAATTATTAGATAACTTGCCCCGCTCTAGGCAGAGGGGGGGAGAGTATCAGACTTGACTGAAAACCCACTTATTTTCCTTTATGTTCCGGTGCCATGGTATCTCTTTTGAACAACCCGTAATCCTGAACCAGCCTAGACTAGCAAAAATCCATTCAAACGATTCGAAATAAATGTTTCGGTAGCTTATGTCAAATGAATACACTTACGAAATCGCCGCCATCTTTTGCAGTTAGAAAGTCACCTTATCTAGCCTACTTAAATTTAGGAACCACGAGCTCCTCTTAAATCCTCTTACAAAAAACCTAAACGAAATATCAATAACCAAAAAACCGTCCATCATACACGAGTGACTTATAAAAACATAAATTCATGAGTCAACATCGTACACGAAGTTTTCTAAAACATGAAACGCAGCTATAAAGACGTCTTCATTTTGAGTTAAATGGCTTGAGGGCGATCAATCTTCGCTGGCTTGCCAACTTTGTCAGGGAAAAGGCTCTGTATGTTTAACATGGTAATTTATCGTTTAGGTACTGCTATACTTGGGAGGAATGCGGTGTCGCTTGTGTTTTTCGTTAGGCTTGATGAGATGGTGAATTGGTATTGATCTAGCGAGTGTGATAATGGCGTTAATTAAACTTTATAAGTCCCTTTAAGTTCGCTCTGGAAAGTTCTATCAACGCCATTTATCAAACGTGTGTTCTTCAATTTTAAGGGCGCGAGAGCTTTTGGGTGGCCACGCATTTGTGAACAATCAGCGATAATTATCAGTTACAAAGTGAGCTACACAAATATCCATTCTTTTGTATTATTCGAAAACGGAATTTAGAAAAATTAAGACTTGGTATGTGATGATTGGTCACCCATCCACACACCAACCTAGCATAGCTATAGCAAGCGCAGCATAACACAGATCGACCCGAGTGGCTACTGAACTAGACGAGCTGATCGCAGTACATCCTAATGCCGTATGACAAATCCGAAACCGCTACGAATTGTGAATAGAAATGCAGACTTCCAACACACACACAACCGGAACCGGTTCAACACTACCAGTGGCGGACAGCATGTTTATGTGAGTCAAAACCGCTCATGAACCGGATAGCTACCGTCAGAGGCGCGATACCACCAATTATTTGCTACTCCCGTGGGATAATCGGCGCCAATGCGGTTGTGGTTCTCATTAGAATACTGTCAATAATCATCCAATTAGAGTGGTATCGTCAGTAATACAGTCATCAAATAACTTCAATTTCAATATCTTAATTGTAGATCATAGGTTTGTACATAATACAGGTCTTACATAATTAAATAGATCAGCTATGTCCCGCCCTTAGGGCTCCGGGGTTGCGGGTTCGAAAGAGATACCGCAGTACCGGAGCGTAAAGGGCAATAGAAGGAACATGGGTGGGCTCCGCCCAAGGCAGGGGAAGTCATTGGATGATTTCCCACCTGAAAAAAAAGAGCACACAATAATCGTGTAATAGTATAGGCAGATGAACTATTTTAAAAATATTAATATTTCACAAAAAACTAAAAGATGAAACGAAAAAAAAGGGAATTAAGGTAGGTATAGGGTACAAACAGGCTACTGATCACATCATGAGTGAGGGGAATTATATTGTAGCAGCGATTTGTTCAATAAGAAGTCTTTTATAGAGTAGTGGCACTTTTCTAATTAAAGATCATGGAGACACTTTAAAAATGTTGTAATTGCATTAATTATTCTGATAGGTACTTCTTATTCGATGACTTTCCATCCACAAAATCTTGCATTTATACACTACCTAACAGCAGTATAAAATTCTTTCAACAATACAAAGTCTATGTTAAATCAATAAGAATATTATAACAAAGTAACAACCTTCCCTATATCTTTTTCAATACTACCGCAGTTTACAATTTCAATGCACAAACGGACTGGGGGTCAGAGTTCCATAATTTATTGCTGTGCACATCTTGCATGTCCTATGATTTATGATACAATCGAGTTACGTCCTCTGTAGCCCTACTATGACCTCTTAAAGCAATTCTTATTCCGCTGAGGGAAAGAGACAGAGCTATACAGGGTGTCTAGCACCATCTCTTTCACTCAGTGGAATAAGAATTGCTATAAGATGTCATAGTAGCCCTTCTGGTGGACAGTTTGTGTATTATTATGTCTAGAAAATTCTTTCGGCTTTTTGTAATAGATATTGGTTTGGACGAAATATGGATTCTTATTGCCGATTTTTTGTGAATGAGTGCACACTGTGGGCCTGCTAGATTCATAGATGCTTGATAACTTTTGGAACGAAGTTCCTTATCGCGCGTTGTGAAAGGGGGCTAGACGGAAAAAATTCTTACGAAAAGTTGTCACGACACTTTTTGCTATTGTAAGCTGTGCGGCGTCGCATGTTTCTCTGTCTGTCTGTCTCTCTCTCTCTCTCTCTCTCTCTCTTATAGAAAGCCAGCCACATATTTTCATTTCTATAGGAACTTCGTTCCATCCGGGTGTCCCTTGACAGCTCTAATTTTTTTATCTTATTTTACGTTTTGTAAAGCAAGCAATAACTTATTTTCGGGTCTACGCTGGCCTCTCATAATTAAAAACTAACACTGGGGCTGAGCGATCCACTGCTGCGCTGCGTGTAGCGGGATCAATTCCCGCACGGAATAAAACAAATATTTGTATGACCTGCAGATAGTTTTTTCGGGTCTAGCTTTTTGTGTGTGAGTTTCAATGTTTGTAAACGTACCCACGATACAGGAGAAATTCCTTGTGCAACGTTTTATAAAAAAAAAAACAACAGCATTGTAAAACCAAATGTTTTTGAAAGAGTAACCAAGGAGTTTCTTGTTCTTCTTACGGTTCTTCTCCATAGTAAATGACCAACATAAACTGTGAATCCTTTTCTGGGCGTTTTATAAGTGGCCATACAGACCTATAGAAAATAAAATAATTTGGACTCCAAAGACGAGCGCCGCCGCACGGTGAGGTGAAATTATTCCATACAAACAAGATACTTTTTTTCACTATATTTCCATTAGAGCATTTTTTAATATATTAATTTAAATAAAACAAGATAACTATAACAGTAAACAGTAACAGTAATTACGTCTAAACTAACGTTGAACTTATAAATAAACCCTCATTTATATTCCTTGTAGAGACTCTACGGAATATACACTAATTTTAATGACACACAAACAGTCTAGAACCGAAATCTTTGAGCCGAATACCCCGAATATGAGTTGCGTTTATGCTACGAGCTAAAAGGTGAACTTTAGTCAGTCATATCATTAAAATGTATTCATGCGATTTGCCGTGAACTCAGGCACGGGCGCACGTCAGAGACCGCAGGCAAGGAATAGATAGAGTACAGAAGGTTCACATAACGAGCAAAATCACTCGATGTTCAGCAAGTGCAGGCGCAGATTTTTTTTGCACACGTCGCCAGATTGGGCACAACTGGGCGGCAATCACATGTACTTCGAAGTTACACATATGTATGTAACATGATGCCTTTAATCCCTGTGGGGTTAGGCATTAGCGTACCTAATGGTACACCCACATTTTGTCAGCTATGTTTATGTAGCATGTGATACACAAATCCAAACTCCGTGACTAAAACTGAAAAGTTGCCTATGGAAAAACCCAAGAACACTTCTTCACTGCCCAAACCAGAATAGAACCAAGGATCTTTTGCTGAACAGTCATCATTCGTCTAAGTCGTGCTATCAGTATTTTACACGGAACTGTCAGACTTCCACAACTCAGTTATTAATGGATAATACGATATCCTGGTCAGATTTTGAGCCACTGACTAAACGACTATCAAAGATCTTCAAATGATAGCTAGGGCCAACGGCCAAACATGCTTTCCATGTCCCGAGGAAAACACAACGGGTGGTCACCCATCCGTGGACCAACCTAAGACCACGCGTGTCGCTAAATTTCTTCAAATTTCAGATCAATTGATAAATCGTATTGATTGCGATCATAAACTGGGAATAAGGAGATAACCCTCTGTAGAATACACTATTCTGTGGTGCACCTTTGCTCGGCTCATTTGTAACATGCAAACATTATACATAAGTAGATATTATTTCAGTTAGCTCGCTATGTTCACGCCCTTTCTCGTAAGGGGAAATTATTTTAACTAGCTCCTTCTTTCAATTACCGAGCTAGGAAATTAATATAACGAAATGTTATGTTTGTTTAGATGGTTGCGTGGTTTATAGATTGGTCAAAGTAGGTTTTATTGTTTTTTTTTTCTTTTTAATTCATGGCAATAGTAGTTAGCCTAGTTCTAAGTTCTGGTAGTCTAGTTTTAAGCTTAAATCGAACTGTTTAAATGTAGTTTAACTAACTACGTATACATCTTTAGCAAAACATTGGCGTGTTGATTCTTTTTAGGGTATAATATGCCATATAGCGTCGGGCTAGGGCTAGGTGCCAAATTTAGGACTGTGGACGGTGAGCAATAGGTAGTTTACCGTCCGTCCGTCTATTGACGTAAGGTCGTGTCGACGGAGCGTTAGTGTTTCACGTACGCATGAAAGAGATGTCAGCAAAGCAGAGGGGCCTGCCAGGGCCTCTGCCTGCCGGGGTTGCGGGTTCTTCGAAAGAGATACCGCGGCCCCGGAACGTAAAGGCCAATAGAAGGAACATGGGTGGGTTCAGAAGAAAACAGACTGTCAAATTGTCAATGGCAATGCTTTGATTAATATATTTTTCCCGAAACCTGAGAAGGAAATCTGAACACAATCATACATATAAAACAGCATAAACATGCACAAAATAATTATGGTACCTAACTAAATATATCCAAATAATATTTTTGGCAAAAACTTTTTACTAGAGCTACTAAAAACCTTTCTCAATATTTAGAAACAATTCACTTTATGTAATTAATTTCTAAAGCCGTGAATGATGTTTTAGGTACTTATATATCATGAATACTTTGAATTTCAAAGCGTTAAAGTGAATTGCAGATGTGTGAGTAAATATTAGTAAACGGGGTTGGCACAAATGTACGGGATGAATTTTCGAGCGATAACGGTAAACGTTTTTTAGCCAACGTCAGAAAAGGAGGAGGTTCTATGTTCAGCCGTTTTTTTATGTATGTTCACTGATTACTCTGCCAACTGTTGTAGATTTTCAAAAAAATATTTTTGTTTGAAAGGCTATCCGTCCAAAATATTGATTGATGTCCGAAATATTGATCGTCGAAAATAACTTTACTTCCGGAAGTCGGTGACTTTTGTCTGTTTCGTTGACTCTTTTGCCACCGACTTTTCAACAGTCGCACTACTGGTATTGTACTTCCCTAAAAATCTTAATAACTAAATTGTATCATAACATCTCGTCTGCTTCAAAACTCATATTCATTGAATAAAAAAGTACAGAGGAATTCTTTTGACGCATTATGTAATTTTGAAAATTGTCGTGTTTAACAACCAAATAACATAACTGGCAAATCGTGATTGTACTATACCTAAACTTTTAGTTTTTATTGGTTGTTGTAATTTTATTTTGTTCAACAATATTTGTATGCCTTCACGGCAAAACATAGCATCCATATTGACAGTACGCTTGGCGCAGTGGCTGAACGATCGACTGTTGCGCCGAGTGTCACGGGTTCGATTCCCGAACGGAACAAATATTTGTATGGCCTACAGATAGTTGTTTCGGGTCTGGCTGTTTATGTATGTGAGTTTAAATGTTTGTAAACGCACCCAAGATACAGGAGAAATTCTTAGTGTAGGGCAACGTTTTTTAACAGAAATATATTTCAAACCTAAGTCCTTCATGTAAATACCTATGTTTCACAAATTAAAAGTCGGATTCTTGTTTTATTCTTTGGGGAATACATCCCAGCTGTCATCAGCAAAACTTTTATAATTAAAACTACAAAGATAATAAATAATAAAACATTGTCAAAAAATAACTATACAATAACTGTATAAACACACATAATTTAATGAATGTGTCCAAACAAAAGTTTCAACACAAACAATTAACAAAAACTTTATCACTATATTTCGCGTACATACCAAAAAACGTTACTACGAAAAAAAATAACGTTACCGCCTAGGTTAATTAACAAGCAATTAACATTTTATAAAAATGTTGCTGCGGTGACGCTGCGAACTTTGGCCTGTGTGTTTCCAACCGAAACGGGGTCAGGGGTCACAGTGTTCGTTATTCATAACATTTTTAGTTCTCTCTCGTCAAATTATGAAATGAGGCCTGTCGACCTGTTTGGAGCAAAATACGACATTTTTTCATAAATGAAAATAGTGGTACTGGTCTATTTTTGTAAAAGGAAATTCTATTTTTTTTTATAAAAAACTTTAGCAGAGCTCGAGACTAAATAATATCATTTAATTTCGAACTTTAGGTTAAGCCGCGTTTGACTAGGTTAGTCTGTGGATGGGTACAAAATGAAATATAGTTTACTAGCTTTCGCCCGCGGCTTCGCCCGCACACTGTTAACATAACACAGTTCCCCTTGCGCCTCATTGATTTGTAATAACAACGCTAAGTTTTCCCTTCCCTCCCCTCTTTCTCCCTCACATCCCACTTTTTTCAAAAAAATATTAGCCTATGTCCGTCTCCTGGTTCCCTACTATCTCTGTACCAAAATTCATCCAAATCGGTTCAGCCAGTAAAGCGTGAAGAGGTAACAAACAAACTCACTTTCGCTTTTATAATATTAGTAAGGATTAGTAAGGATTGTTTCAATAAAAAAATTCATTACATGTGACATGTTTGGAGGTTTTAGGTAAACAATACTTATATTAGTAGGTTCCGCTCTTTCCTATTACATTCGTACATTATACTAGCTGTGAGTACAGTTTACCAACATACCAAGTTTCCTCCGAACCTCGGAAAGCACATTAATCCGCTGGTCCTGGCTATCATTTCAAAGTCTGACATAGTTGACTGACCAGGCTTTCTAAGCGGTATCGTATGACCAAGTCCTAAATAGGTTGTCGAAATCAAAAAGGCAGTTGCTCCCTATGAAATACTGGTAGTCAGCTGCATTCGGTTAGACTGAAAGCCAACCCCAACATAGGAAAAGGCTAGACAATCGATGATGAGTGAAAACATGTTAAAAATGAAAGCGCATCGTGAAAAATGTTTACAAAGCGTTCTCGAATCTACCAAAGCACTCCATACTGCTGCAAAGCGATACAGCTGAATTCGTTTTATTGTTTCAAAAAATCAATACTAACGTGTTTTTTTCTGTTTCAGGTACGAAAATATGATTGAAAAGTTTTGGTGGCTGCTAACAGATGGTGAATTTTGTAAGAATTAATACGGATTCTCCATAATTTTAAGGATTACTTGCATAGATTTTGCTTCGAATATATCCTTAATAATCCTTTTGCATGTGTGTACTCTTCTTTCTTTTTCAGAACTTTTCGACCATTGTGACTCTCTGTTTTGCGGTCTTTGTATCCATGTCGAACCAGTGACTTTTTTCATGTCATCTTTCTTTTCAACCCACGGCTTGCATTCCAGGATACGTTTGCACCAGGATTTTTCAATTTTTGAAGCTACGGGACCAGCCCATTTCATGAACGCTTTATGAAACTTAAATTAATGCCTAAATAAAAGCACGCTGTTTATTTTCAACCTTCAAATCAGCGCCGAAAGTTGAAAATATAACCGTTCAAAATATTTAGGCATTATTTAAAAGGTCAACTGAAATATATGTATTATTCTTTAGATAACTAAACTTACCTAACTACCTATTAACCTCATAACTTGATGTTCAACTTCAACCTAACCTTTATATCCTTCCTTTTAAGAAATTCTATAAAACTCATCCCTAGTCCACCCTTTTTCATCCCCCACAAAAGGAGTATTCTATTTGTGAATTCACCCCTTCTTCCAAGTATAAGAACCCTTATTGAATATGTGAAAGGTATCAGGTGAAACGATTGTAATGGATTCTTCAGGATTTTATTAATTTTCCAATATTGTATCTGGAAGTCTATGGTGTAGATAGATATCGTGCACCTAACTTAAGAAAACTAGATAATTTTGTCATTGCAGCCGAGGTGGATTCAACGCCCTAGCCACTGTGCGAGGGTGTTACAGAGCCGAGAACAGCAGTAACAAATTGTCACGTGTATCAAACAACGTCTTTCAATATACATCTACATCTCTAGTTAACTCTTTGACGTTCACAAGATGATATAAATAAGCATAGTTATGGTCAATTTAATTAAATTGCACACTGAAAAACTAATTTTCTGCTAAAAACTGTTAACAAACGTTTTAAAATGGCCCCCACGCCCTATAAACCCTTGAATAGAAAACAAAGCAATCACACCCTTATACATATTATGTAGGGTAACGTTTCGTCCCTTAGGGTAACATTCTAATATAGGTAACAAATTCATGAGATTCTTTCAAACCCGCGACCCAAACGATTCGACCAAAATATTTAAACTCCAAATAGTTTTGCTTCTAATTTATCGTTTTAAATAAATGGGTGTTTGCTTATGAAAACTTTGTATATCAAGAGGTACTTACGTAAATGAAACAATATATTTATCATCGTTGGTATCAACATTTTTAGAAAGTCTCTCAAAATATTTGATAGATTTCTAAACAGTAGTGTTATGAACTACAATGACGTTAAATGAAAATTATTTATTAAGGTAAGTAAGGATACACTTAACTAATACATTATAATACACAATACAATAAGTTATTTTAAGTGTGTTCCTGCAATTATTGGAGACCACAGCATGCACACTTTATCACCGCCAACAAACTGTTACGCAGTTTGGCGGGTTTACTGTATTTACAACAATTTTGGTCCAATAATATTAATGGTTTATAATATTAAAAAAAAAAAACAAACCTAACTATGACCTAGTTAGGTTTGTTTTTTTTTAAACAAGCACAGAAATATGAAAAAAGACAATTTCTTTTAAGTGAGAAAGGTGGAGAAAGGGGGAAGAAAAGGAGAGAGAAAGATTTTTTTTCGTTCATCACGCGGGTTAAAGTTTGCGTTAGCCGAAAGTAACTATGCCACGCGGGCGAAGTCGTGAAACTAGTAAAGGTGGAAAAATCATTATTTAATATGGAAAAATAATTATAGTAATTAATTGAACAACAGAAAACATTAAAATTGATTAACATAAAAATTATTATCATAATCTTTTGTTGTCCAAAAAATGTGCGTTGAATCACACTAGGGTCAATCAGAGACGTCACTCGTCTGGTCAGAGGAACCAACATTTTTTGAAAAAGTATAAGGAACTGCCACAATCGTCCTCATATTTCTGTTGAAAAAAAAATTTAACTAGTTTAAACCGTACTAGCACAATCAATAGTGTCGATTCTGCAACAGTCACAAACTAACTGTCACAAAATAAAGTAAAACTACCTACTCTAAAAATCACTAAAATTTTGTCCGTTCATGTCAAATGACGTTTCCAAAATTGATTTTAGTAGACACAACTAAATTATATTATAGTTTGACAGCATTCATGATAGTTTAATTACTCAAATTTAAAGAAAATGGCAACCTCACTATTCTGAAATTGACGTTTTTCATTAAAACTAGTGATTTTCAAGCTAGATCGGACCTTCAATCTCGGCTAAAATAGTGTGAAATAAAATAAGATGTGATTTGGTATATTATATAGTCCATAGCACGGCCAACGAGAAGCGATACTAAATGTAAACAAAACCCATGCTAAAACCCCATCTAAAATGGCCGCCCGAATGTTGGCGAACCCGTCTTAACGTTGTCATGTTTTTGCCGGGTGAACGAGACATTACGACAAAGGCACAAGATGGAAAGAGCTAAATATTAGATTGTCAACGCCACAGTTGTTCTTTAGGTTAATGACCTTTCTTATCGCTTCTCGTTGGCCGTACTATAGTTTAATCTGGTGGTTCATCACAATTGGCACTAATTTCCGTACGTACTCTTTTAATATAACTCCGAGTCAACAAAAGTATAGGAGAACCAATGAAAACAGTTTCAGGACATACTAGATTACAACTGGACCATTACAGTTCTTACCGTCCAGACATAACTACGTTCTTTTAAATACTACTATTAATATAAACAGTTTATAATTATATTTGCCATATTTTGGCTGTCACATAATAAAACTATAAGTACGACGAAGATAGCGCCTATCGCAACTAAAATCTTAAGTCATCATCATTTTCCTGCCCTTGTCCCATTCTATTTGGGATCGGCGCAACACGTTTTCTTCTTCCATTTTCCCCTATCAGACGTCACTGCATCATTTACTCCTTTCTCCTTCATACATGTCCTAAAATCTCAAGTGAATTATCATATTTTATAAGGCGAAGGTCTCATTTCCACTAATTCCCAAATCCACCTGATTTCAAAAATAGTTGACCCTCTAATTTATTGTGTCAGCCATTTTTATAAGTTCCAACGAACGTGATTAGATAGATAGAGATTTACTCTATCGTTCGAAACTGGAATCATTCGTTCGTTTCGAAATTCAAATTGTCAAACTTTTCGGCTTTCGAAACGGTAATTGAGTTTTAACCGTGATTTGGTTTAAAAATGGAAATCCGGTGAGGTGATTCGAATTTCGAATGATTTCGAGGTATGGATTAGATTACGGTTTTAGAAATTAAAAACAAGGATTCAATTCATAATTTTTTTTTAACCCTACGCGTGTTTGCTAGCGACACGAAATGTTGTTAGTAATAATAATGAGCAATTGTTGCTCAACGATAATAGATTCTTAACATACCAAAACTAAAAAAAAACAACCAGTGTGAACCCATTTGGCAAAATAAATCGCAATTTCCATACCTTTTGTACTCAAACCACTGAGAAAAGCATAACAATATTAAACGCGAACCCCATTCGTAACATGATTTCATTACTTTCGCCACAAACCCATACACACGCACTTACTGAAGATACCATCTATTTTAGGATACACAGGCATGTAATAAAAGAGGTAAAGTTAAATAAAAATAACAAAAAAACTTCGGAAAGGTGAACATATAAATGTGGGATCAAAGAAAGAAAAACTGTCCATCCGTAAGTTTTGTGAACGGAGGGACGGGACTTACAAAGAATTCGAATTCGGGTGTTCGCTCAGACAAAATTTATTAAGGTAGGTAGAAATGCGGTGGCTTCAAGAGTAAAGGAAGAGAAAATAAATGATCGATGGATGAACTGGATAGAGAATATGGAGGTGAGTCCTAAGATGAAGAGTACAGAAGTATAGATGAAATCAACCCCAAAGAATCTAATGAGGAGTAGGATGATAATGATGATGAAGAAGAAATTGTCGTACGGTAAGATTTCAAGTATGAATGTGGATAGGTAGAGGGACCCCAAAGAAACGATGGAGAGAATACGTAAAGCATCGTCATGCTAATAAATATAATAAATAATAAATATAATAAACTAACCGTCGTTAGTTAGGAGAGAAGGACCGTTAAAATGGAGGTATCTGATGAAATAACGAGCAATAGAAAGATAATGTAATGATGTTAGTATAATGATTGCAGTAAACAGAAACAATGATGATGCATAGGAATGAGGAAGATGTTATTATGAGGAAAGTTTTGAGAATTAATGTGGATGGGTATAAGATTAGAAAACTAAATAAATATTTAGTGAATGCTGTGAAGGATGACAGGGTTAGAAAAGAAAAATCGGATGAAATGACGAGTGATACAGAAGGATGGACAAAGAATACTTACTGAGTCAACCCTAAAGATAATTGATAAGGGTGGTAATTAGAAACAATAGTGATGCGTAGTAATGAGGAGAGTTTTGAGTTTAATTTTGAATAGGTATAAAAATAGAGGACCAAAGAAACTTTGAGTGGAATGTGATAAGGATAAAGTGGTTAGAAAGAATGTGTCTGATGAAAATCTTGGTGTGGACCTCCAAAACACTTTTCTTGACCTGGGAATCAAATCCTTACTAATATTATAAAAGCGAAAGCGAGGTTAGTTGTTTGTTACAATCATGTTCACGCTTAAATGGCTAATCCAATTTTGATGAATTTTGGTGCAAAGATAGTTGCTACCCTGGAGACGGACATAGGCTAAAGTGAGAAATGAGGGAGAAAGAAGCAAAAAAAGGTAAAACTTAGCTTTTGCTATTACAATATATAAGGCTCAAGGGCAAAAACTACAGGTAGCAGGTAAATGAAAATCAGGAAAGTGGAACTGTGTTACCACGAATTTCATTCGAGTGAAGCTGCGGGCAAAAGCTAGTCTAGAATAGTTGCAGTTTATTGTTATGGTAATGACTCAAAATCAAATTTACAGCATTGTATACGAAATTGGATAACTGCAGTTACTCCTACAACAAACCAAGGAACCATAACTTACAAACTACACACAGAACTTCAAACAACACCTCTCCCAAACATCCGCCGAAACTAAAATCCGATCTTTATCTCTGCTTACCCCTATCTGAATCATTAAGGGCGAGTTTTATCAGTAATCACATTAAAGTGATTAACGATACATCTGAATGTATGGAGGCCCTACAATTAATTGATCAGTGTACCCACGTGACGTAGCGTGGTAGATTTCCTTTAAGTAAGAAAGAGTAGGAGGTAATAGTGGATAGTGACGTCCTTATCTGGCAACGGAATGAGACTACACTTGTCATGTCGAGGGTGGTAATGAATATTGTATTTTTTGCTGCTATAGATAAGTGGAAAAGGGTTTTGTAAGAAACACTATCCTTATCCTTAGTAATATTATAAAAGCGAAAGTGAGTTTGTTTGTTTGTTACGTCTTCACGCCTCAATGGCTGAACCGATTTTGATGAATTTTGGTACAGGGATAGTTGGGACCCTGGAGACGGCCATAGGCTATCTTTAGATTGAGTTATAAGGGATAAAGAGGGCAGAAAAGGGGAAACTTAGCATTGCTATTACAATAAATAAGGCGCAAGGGCAAAAACTACAGGTAGCAGGTACCTGCAAATCAGGAAAGGGGAACTGTGTTTCCCCGAATGTAACGCGAGCGAAACCGCGGACAAAGATTAGTTTATTATAAAAGACTTTGTAGGATGAAAAATATAATGAATCGAGAGCTACCACACCGTCAACGTTTTATAATACCTGAAATAAAAAATATATATTTTTTCAATTTCCCAAGAGAAGTTAAAGAAAAGTTTTTGACATAAAGCGCCTTAAAAGTATGAATTACAAAGTAAACCGAATCAAAAATGTACCAAATTCAATAAAAAAAAAATAAGCTGCCAATACGCCATCGGTCTACAAAAACAAATTTCGAACTGGCATCATTATGACAAGTGAACGAACTCGCAACATAGACAGATGATTTCTCTGAAGAAACTCCCACAAAAAATATTACTCAAAGTTCCTCTGACAATGGGTGAATTTGGAGTTAAACTTTCCCCAATTCTCTGAGAAGGTTCAATCTTAATTCGTACATTCGGAACTTCCAAAGGCCATTTTGGTTAAGGAATCTTGTCTTGTTGATTTGGGGCAAGTTAAATAAGAAGTTGGTGCGGCTAACTCGATACTTGTGTCCAAGAACTTGACCGATGTTATATTCCTTTGATGATGAAACTCGTGGGATTTCCTTTGTATTTGTGTTAACTTGAAAACTCAATCTCAATGTTGCATATTGACACGGTTAACCTGTGTCAAATGTACGCCATAATTCATCATGTGTTTTGAAAGCCTTTTGACCGATTGCAAAAAATTTTGAGCTTAGAGATTTTGGCCACATAGAAGCAGCCGCTCGGATCGATCTTTAGGTTAAGCCGCGCTTACCAATGTTGGTCTGTAGATGAGGACCACCCATACCATATCCCGTAGCATTTAGAGTTTACTTCGTCCCTCGGAAAAGCACGTTAAGCTGTTGGTCACGGCTATTATTTGTAAATCTGTGACAATCGTTACAGGTAGTCAGTGTTCTATTATCGTATTACTCAGTACTGGTTGGGTTGTGGAGGTCGGATACTCGCTCCATGGAAAAAAAGTGTGTGTGTCAGCTCTGACGCACAACTGGAGTTTACTCCTTAAGTACGAGTATCTAACCATACGCCAAAAGAGTTTATTCAACTGAAAAAAGATTAATATCATATGAAAGAGTAAATTCACAAATTAATGAAAAAAATAGCAATATAAATGCATCGACACTGATAGAAACAAACAAGCCCAATAACATATAGTATATAGGTATAGTCGCCTATACAGCATACTATATGTACCTACGTCTTAATACACTCACAGCCAAATTAGAAAATTGCGCACTAACGGTGCGCACCAAAACGTGACACATTTTCGTTACTTTAGTAGGTTTTACCCCTCGGATTTTTCTCTTACCGGGCGCCTTATATATGAAAATCGATTCTAAAGGAGTAAACTCCAATACAGGTTTTCACCTTCATCTAGAAAAACTGGAAGTCAACCCCAACATACTTGGGAAAAGACTAGGTTAATCCAAACGCATTGGGTTCAAAATTAAAACCTATAACTTGTTTAACTTTACTGATTGATAAACCTTAGCAGCTTTAACGCTTGAAAACTCACTTCAGAGATCCCACTTTTGGTTTGAAACTTTACTCAAGCCAAGAACATTACGGGTTGCGGGTTGTTCGAAAGAGATACCGCGGCCCTGGAACATGGGTGAGTTTTAGTTAGTACAAGTCTGACACTTCTCCCACTCCGCCCAGAGCGGGGGAAGTTATTAGATGATTTCCCATCTGCAAAAGGAAAGCCAAAAACATCGCCACTTCAAAGTACAAAAAGAATTAAGATAATCTAAAATAATACTTACCATACGAGCTAAAACTATTTTAGTGCGCACATGAGCCAAATTCATTCGTAGCACATTAGCGAAGTTTTCACATAAAAACTAGCCATGAATATGTAGGTAGAATTTGTGTGAAAACAAGAACTGCATTAAAATCATGGCACAAAACGTTACTATCCTACTTCCTACTAATATCATAAATGCGAATGTTTGTAAGTATGGTAGGTATGTTTGTTACTCTTTCAGGTCAAAACGGCTGAACCGATTTTGATGAAATTTGGCACAGAGGTAGATTATTAGTCTGGAATAACAATTAAGACTCTTTTTTAGATATCACGCAGGCGAAACAGCGTGCGCCAGCTAGTAGAAAATATTCCCTCTACAACTGCGGTAATTTTTATGATTATGAAATATTTTATGTAGTGCGTTCACAGTTTAACACATTAACTGCCAGAGTAATAATGACAAAAATCACAAAAAAAAATGTGCCAATTAATGTTATGGGTCTAGATATACATAGTATTAAATTTTGGGGTCAATCGGAGGCAGGGTTCCGCAGAAAATTAAAAAAAACTTCACGAGGTCACCGGTACCCTAAATGGCGCACAGAAGTAATTATGTTGATTTTTGTTACCAAGGCGCCGTGCGGTCATCTCTCCGGGCACCCGCGCACCTCAGTCGCTTACACGCGCTATCACGGTAATTTTGTATTAAAAGGTAAAAAAGTTTAATTTTACCACTCGTTTTATTATTCTTCCCATACCATTTATAAATACGATTGGATTTAAAAAAAAAATGTTATGTTCTGGGATTTTTAACGTTATTGAAGGTTTATCTTCAATAATTCAAAATATTTTTACGTTACATAGAAACCATGCGGAAGTATTACTCCTGAGCGCCATTCCGGTCACTTACTAATAGAAAATCTGTGGAAAACGCGTCCTACGGCGCGTAAATAAACTCTGAAAACAGGTTTACCGTGAGGTCACCGGTGCCCTACGTGGCCCCGTAATACAAGACCGCCTCCGGTCACCGGTGCCCTACATGGCAGTCAATGTGTTAAATGATTAAATTTAATTTATTTATTGGCATAAAGAAGTTTTACACATAATTGTGAATCACTGGTGTCTGTGGTAGGTAGTGAGCTGTGTGTATTTCCGATACGTGTTTCATATTCGACTGTCTAGTAGGTTTAGTTCACAAGTGTACTTCTGAGTGTGAAGTATTGAGTTTAATTTTCAGGTTAGGCAAACTTTTATTGTTTCACAACGATATTTCGTTGGTCCCAGCTATCAATTTTACTCGTAGATTTTTAATAGTCTTTACAGGTAGTCACTATCCTAGAAAGTCTGACTACTAGGCTTACTAAGGAGTATTGTATTACCCAGTTGTAATGAGGAGTGTAAGGGAGAAAAGACTAGTTCAGCCGAAAAAAAAACAAATTATTATGGAGAAAGAATGTCCAAATATTCAGTTTTCAATAAAATAAATATGTTAAGACAAACCAGTAATTTAAGAAAAGGTATTTTAAGATCAAAACTCCATAGTTTTTATTATTTTTGAACCTCTAAGTCAAGTTTACATTGGTTACAAGGTTGCTTAAGAGGATTTTTTGGGGCAGTAGCCTGAGCCTTACGATATCCACCCGACTGATGACTGTAAGCTCTCTTCCCCTTTTACATAGAACTCTAACACAAATGGCAAAATGTTGTTGTTTCTGTAGACGATTAAACCTTATGCAAATTTAACAACAAAAAAAACACCTACCTACCTGACCGGTCCAATCAGTCCATAAAACAAAATGGAAAAATATTCAGACCTTAACAGCAAAAAAACATAACCGTTCTGATTTAAATTTTGCCTTGAATGTTCAATTCAATATTTTTCATTGAATTCGTATTAATTCCATTAGCACGAACTCTAACTGGATTTTTCAGATATTCAATGAACTATTCAGCATCAATTTGCTATTCTACGGTAGTGTTCAATTTCGATAACTGGAAATTGATTTATTCCTCACTAGTGCTTTTTTCAAAAAAGTTTTTTTTTTCATAAAAAAAAATAGGTTATATAGATTCAGCCATTCAAGCTTTGATTAAAAATATAGTACAAATAGATAAATAATGATAATGAATGAAAAAAAAGGCTTTAAATTGACACAGTAGATTTTAGGGATGAAAAGTCATCAAATAACTTTCTATCTTCGTTAGGCGGAGCGGAGGGAGTGTCAAACTTTTACTGACTAATATTCACCAATATATCTTTTTTTGGCATTTATGTTCCGTGGCCGCAGTATCTCTTTCGAACAACCTACAACCTCCATAGGCAGTGGCCCTGGCAGGTTTCTCTGCTTTGCTGACATCTCTAAAAAAAATCATCATCATCTTCATCATCTCTAATAAAAGGGACATCCCTTTTATTTGTATTTCTATCACACAACCCGCTTCCTAGGCAATTGACACAGTTGAGGCTGCCACTCGGACTTATCAAGAAAACTAACGCAGATAACGCCGTGTGTATTAGAATTTAGGTTATCAGTACCATGTACTCCATACGCATATGTGTATAGAATGAGTTTACATGTATACGTATCAGATTATAACGATTCCATTGTTTGGACACAGGCTACTTCTCTGTGTGTAGGATTGGGCTGTAATCCACAACACGTCTAGCATGAGAAGGTGGACACACACATGCACATATCATTGCTGTTTGTGTCAAATGTAGTTGAATTTTTATAGTTCTAGAAATGTCCTAAAAATAGTGGCTATAGAGTTTTTGCCCGTTATTCTCTATAGGAATCTGCGCTTCGGATGCAACAGTGAGTGTAATTAGTCTAAAAATAAAAAAAAGATTTCATTTGTTTTGTGCTAGTAACCTCAGTTTTGAAATTTATTAAAGTAAAAAGTTCACGACCACTGCAAGTGGGGTTTTTTAATCTTAAGGTTAAGCTGCGCTTCCCCAGGTTGGTCTGTGGATGCCCACCCGTTACAAAGCAAGTTTACTCCATAACACTTTAAACTGTTGGACCCGGCTGTCATTTGTAGATCTATGACAGTTGTTACAGATTGTCAATAAGCCGAAAGTCTATTTTAAGGATGGGAAATCACCAAATAACTCTGCTCTGAACGGAGCGGGGGAAGTGTCAGACTTACACTGACTAAAACCCACCCATGTTCTTTATATTGTCCTTTACGTTCCTAGGCCGCGGTATCTCTTCCAAATAACCCGCCACCCCGGCAGCGCTAAGCTACCCTCTAATTATGCTGAAAGTCTGACAACCAGTTTCATCAAGGAAGCCGTATTAACCAGTATTACCTAGGTGGTCAAAGTCAGCTGACTCTGGTTAGACTGGTGAACCTCTTACCCACCCCAACATAATTGGAAAAAGGCTAAGCAGAAGATAACTTAATTAATTTTTAAAACTAAATAGTCTGATAGATAGCTTCTAATCATATTCAGCTTATTCGTCCTTAGATATTAGCAAATTTCCTGCCACATAAATATCGTTTTTGTCAACATAACCGCACACTCCAATCACAACTGATTGCTGTCGTATATCATAAGGATCATAGTTGCGTGCATTACGATATTAAGTTGATTATTCAGTTCTGTCGTGTGCCGTTTCGTTACGACCGTCGATTTTATTCATTCGGTCACGCGTGGAGTCACTCTAACGCGTTAAATCGTTGACAGCTGCTCTGATTTTCACTGGCATTGGAAATAGATATTCTTTTTAGGGTACCGTACCTGAAAAGATAAAATCAAAACCCTTACATGATCAATTTAAAAAAAAAAGTTGCCCCATACTAAGAATTTCTCCTGTAACGTGGGTGCGTTTACAAACATTTAAACTCACATACACGAAGAGCCAGACCCGGAACAACTATCTGTAGGTCATACAAGTATCCTGTTCTGTGCGGGGATCGATCCCACGACACTTGGCTATTAACGTGTCCTCAACTTTGTTGTCAGTCTGTCTGTCAAGACCCTTATCTTGGGAACGTAATGAATATATCTTCTGTTCCAAACATTTTGGGTGGTTTTTTTTTATGACAGCAGTTGTTTTCGGCTTGTCTACTATGTTTACCACTAGTGTTATTCAATAGTTTCTGAATAGACAGAAAACCGACTCTAAAACAGTAGGAGTAAAGTCGATTGTCATCTGCATTATGGTGGATAATGTTGTCGTTAATTGTTTTTTGGATTCATTCGGTTACATGTTTAAGTAAATGAAACGAATCTTTTTATTTAACATTTATTTCAAACAGCTGTAACAACATATTTTTTCTTACTTAAGTAACCTATTTTTATATTTCCAGTGGCTGTAGAGATTATCTTACTAATATTATAAATGCGAATGTTTGTAAGGATGGATAGATGGATGGGTGTATGGATGTTTGTTAATCTTTCACGTCAAAACGGCTGAACGGATCTTGATGAAATTTGAAACAAAGGTAGATTATAGTCTGGAATAACACATAGGATACCTTTTTATGCGACATAGCGCCAGCTAGTAACATTATATGAACAGAAGTTTTTGTTGAAAAAATTGTCTGTGTTATTTTCTTTTTAATATTTTGGCAGGAGAAAATAGATTCATAAAACACAAACAGATGACAAAAAGATGCATATACCTTTTTATTGTAAAAGTGATGATCAGACATAAGTCAAACATATAACCCTCCTTTTTGGTTTCGCCAAAGTCGGGTAAATATACGTTATAAAAGATTCAATAAACGATAATTCTAATCCGTGTCTTAATCGAATAGTTTTCTAGATTTTTTATCTTAATTGAGAAATCTCCATCATGGCCCGCATTTATATGGAATGCATTGGTTTCCATTGCAAATGTGTGATTTATTACTGTGACCTTGAATAGTTCATGAACCTAAAGTAATTTAAAACGTTCGACGTCAGGTGATAGAGGCAGGCTAGCAATCCTTACTAATATTATAAAAGCGAAAGTGAGTTTGTTTGTTACGTCTTCACGCCTAATAGGCTAAACCTGAATTTTGGTACAGAGATAGTTGGTACCCTGGAGACGGACTCAGACTTTTTTTTAATTTAGAAAATGGGGAGAAAGAGGAAAAAATAGGGGAGATATTTTTTTCGATAATCACGCAGGTTAAAGTAAGCGTTAGTCCAAAATAACTGTAACGTGAAACTAGTCAAAATATATTTTTTACAACGAAAATAGTAGAAAATAGTTATGGTTTAAAATGTCTACTTACATAAAAAAACACTCACATGAATATATTAGTAGATATATCAATATTTATAACGTTTGGCGGTCGCGTCGGATCACACTATGTCAGATATAGATTTAGCAGTAGGTATTGTTTAAATTTTATTTCATAGTCAAGTTAGGATGCACCGTTCAACACAATTAACCATTTTTTCTGTTAATAATAAGCATTACATGTATCGTAATTCATTATATAAAATCTTTTTCTTTTCTCTCCACAAATAAAAATGTTGAAAGGGCTGCCACCTTGCCATTAGGACTTTTTACACCTAGAATAGGACGAAATTCTATCAATTGTTGAACGCATTATGACTATCATGGCTGTGTAGAGCGGTTTCACCCGCTGCTCAGCTACCCTACCATGACGTGTTAAAGCAGAACTGATTCCGCTGAGGTAAAAGGGACAGAGCTATTATATACAGGGTGTCTAGCGCCATCTCTTTCACTCAGTGGAATAAATTCTGCTTGAAGATGTCATAGTAGGCCTACTGGTCCCCTTCCGATTTTTAGAACTAGCAAAAATACATAAATATCATAATCGGTCAAGCCGTTTCAGAGAAGCAACTAAAACTGTGATATGAGAATCTTTTATGTAAAAATCTTCGGTTCTCGTTTCCAAAGTCCTCCAAAACGGCTGGACCGATTTTTATAAAATTTTGTGTGCATATCGGGTAAGTCAGAAAAACGACCAACATCTATTTTGTATACCCAACCAAGTGAAACCGCTGGGAACAGCTAGTTTTATTTAAGAAGAAAGAAAAATTCAACTTTCAACAATAAAAAATGACTGTAATGGCTATAATATATCATTTTGTTTAAAAAAATAATCTCGATAGTCGCTTACTTGTGTGTATCGACTTAATTTAAATTCAGTAATTTCATTATAACTTAAATCCAGAAGACCAATATTATTGAAAGTATTTGCAAAAGTTTGGTCAACATGACTTATATTATTATTGTTCAGGTATATTCTGATTTCTGGTTTGTTTGCATTAACGTTGTGTACGCTATGAGAACCATATATTTTCTTTAATTTATTAAAACTAAGATCTAACTCTTCAAGATTAATAAATTTATCAAAATAATCAAACTTGAAGTCGTCAATGTCATTGTGTGATAAATTAATAATTTCGAGAGAGACTACTTCAGAAACATCAACTTCTTTTAAATTATTGAATGACAAATCCAATTCTCTCAAAGTTTTAATTTTTTTCAGAGTTATATTTAAAGTTGTAAAATTACTGCAACACAAGTTTATGCTGTTCAAGTTTTTCAAGTTCGTTAAGAACTGGTCTTCCAACATTGTTAGTTTATTTCCTTGTAGATATAACTTTTTCAAGTTGTAAATATTCACGAATAAGTCTTCGGGCAAATACGTCAACAGATTATATGACAAATCTAATAATGATAATCTACTTTTATTTTCTGACATTGTAAAAACTTCTGGTTTTATTACTTCTAGAAAATTCCGTGACAAGTTCAAAGAGTCTAATTGCCGTAAGCCAATGAATGCCATATTTATACTTGATATTTTATTATCAGATAGATCCACGTACAGAACGTTTTTGAAGTTACTGAACGCATTATTTTGTACAGCATACCATTTGTTACCAATGGCTGTTAAGATCCGGACATAGGCATCGAATTTTGTCTTAAAAAAATTGACAGCTACATTGTGAACTGGAGATTCGTTGATCACGAGGGTGATGTACGGATCAATGCCATCGCAATCAGGAACTTTGTTGATATTGGCAGGAATATCGCAATTTACGGTGTAGAAGCAGTTGTCATAGTCGGTTATGTTGCAGATGGTTGTTGTCCCTGACACTTTGGACATGAAGATGATGATAAGACCTGCAAAAAAATTAATTATTAAATATGAAACTGATTCTATTGTAATCAATAAATGATACCAGCATTGAAAAAATCGCAATTGTAGGCAATTGTTTCATAGATTTTTCATTTAAATTTACACTTGAACAACCAATTTTGAAGGCGAACTTAATGCTTTAGAGATTTTCTACTAGTTGACCTTTGAGTGATACAGCAGATGGATTATGGCCTTGATTGAACAAACAATTTATATTTCTACTAGCTTTTGCCCGCGGTATAACACAGTATCTGCTAACTGCAGTTTTTGCCCTAGCGCCTTATTTATTTCCCTTTTCTTCCCTCTTTCTCCTTCAGACCCCATAATAAAAAAAAAGCCTATGTCCGTCTCCTGGTTCCCAACTATCTCTGTATCAGAATTCATTAAAATCGGTGTTGTCATTAAAGCGTGAAGAGGTAACAAACAAACACTTTCGCTTTTATAATATTAGTAAGGATTGGGCTGAATCACCATTAATATTATGCCAATTTTTAGGAAATATCACTTTGATGTCCGTTTGGCTGTCAAGGCCCTTTATCTCGGGAACGCGTAAAGGTTTTCCACATTATCATTACAACATCTTAATAAAGGTGTATACCAAAATTCAGCTCTCTAGGAATTATTCAGCAGATTGGGTTTTAAAAATGACTGTACGCAAGTGAAACCTACAATAACTGCATTAATCAGGTCTTTAGCTATAAACGTTTGTTATCTTAATTGAAAAATGTTCACAATAGGAATTCCATTAGAAATTTCTGATTGATTACTTTATACTTAACAAGTTCTTGACAAGGTAGTTTCTTTGCTGAAATATATTTAACGTTAAATGACAAGTGGAGGACCTTCTAAAAGCTACTTTAGAGCTTATGTTAATACTGTTGATAGTCGTTGTCGACACAAAATAATTTAAAGGTCAGTGATAGTTGGTCAGGTCAGGTTGGGAATTGTTATTGATATACATATAACTTGTTTAAATTCGGGGAAACACAGTTCCCCTTTTCTAATTTACAGGTACTAACTGTAGTTTATGCCTTTGCGCCTTAATAATTGTAATAGCAAAGCTAAGTTTTCCCCTTTTTCTCCTTCATTGCTCACTTTAAAAAAAAAACGCCGTTCTATGTCCGTATAATAATCGGTCCACACTTGGTACACACAGGTGGAGTAATCACTGAACATAATAAAAACACCTAATTTTTTGAAGTCGGTTAAAAATACTCACTGTATTTCCACGTAATAAGGTGCCTAGCTATTTATAAACTTTAATGAATTGAGCACTGAGGATTTTCTTAGAAAATATATTTTAAGAGACGTCAACCATTTCATACCCAGATAGTTACTGATATCGAAAATAATCACACGTGTTTCATTCACAACGATGTTTACACATTGAAAATATTTCAATTGTGTTCTGTTTACCTACATCATGTTGTACGAGCGGGTAAAGGCCTTCACCCAGTTGTGGAATATATAGAGTGGAGTCACTCTACAGTAAAGCCGCTCCCAAATCTTGAATTATCAACTCAATAATGAATGATTAGATTAATCCTTACTAATATTATAAAAGCAAATGTGAGTTTGTTTGTTTGTTACGTCTTCATGCTTAAGTGGCCAAACCGATTTTGATGAATTTTGGTACAGAGATAGTTGGGTGGAGAACGACATTTAAAAAAAAAGTGTGTTATGAGGGAGAAAGAGGAAAGAAAAGGGAAAACTTAGCTTTGCTATTACAATAAATAAAGCGCTAGAGCAAAAACTACAGGTAGAAGGTACCTGCAAATCAGGAAACATTTGTAGGCCTCCGGACAAGACATAGAGGATCTAGGTAGATCCTCTATGTCTTGTCCGGAGGCAAGTTACAAATAAAGCATTCATTTTTTTTAAACGTAGCCCCGGGACATTAGAAATTTCACCTGTATCGTGGGTGCGTTTACAAAGATTTAAACTCACATACACAAACAGCCAGACCCGTAACAACTATCTGTAGGCCATACAAATATTGTTCCTTGCGCTTTGTTCAGTGCGCCAACCGTGTCGTTAAATTCTGATGCTGATCTCTGGTTATGTTTGCCCATGTAGATCAGCTGCCCTACCATGACGTTTTAAAGCAGAACTTATTCCGCTGAGGGAAAGAGACAGAGCTATAAAGGGTGTCTAGCACCATCTCTTTCCCTCAGTGGAATAAGTTCTGCTTTAAGACGTCAAGGTAGGCCTACAGATCGTCATACTACCTTCGCCGTAATCGACCTCAATGGTGATAGGAGATATCATGGCCCCGGCACATTAAGGCCAGGAGAATAACCATGGGTGGGTTGTAATCAGTCTGACACTCCCCCCGCTTCGCCCAGAGCAGGGGAATTATACTTGATAGTTGTCCATCCGCAAAAGAAATAGTTATGGCTTCCATCACTCACAAATTGAGAAACCGTGCACCAATTATCACAAAGTAGTTTTTATTATGTTTAAAAAATCAAATTGATGAAACAACTGTAGATACATTCAGCACTCACATGAAAATACTGTTTTAACCATATTTTTTACATCGGTTCTATAATCGTCGTTGGTCGACGCTTGCGCATAACTGATTGCCACAGAAAGGATGTAATGATAACAGTGTGCTTGTTTGTCTGTAGATTACTGTAATATTTAGGAATCCGTAGTTGTAGTTAAAAACGGTTTTGTTGTTTATCGTTTTCTGTCCGTCTGTCTCGTTGTGTTTAGGGTGCTGTATAAAAAATAAAAACCGAGCCCGTGACTGACATTGCCATACATCCTTACTAATATTATAAAAGCGAAAGTGAGTTTGTTTGTTTGTTACCTCTTCACGCTTTAATGGTTTGACATATTTTGATGAATTTTGGTACAGAGATACTTAAAATTTTTTTATTTTAAAACAGTGGGATGTGAGGGAGATAGAGGGAAGAAAAGGGAAAACTTAGCGTTGCTATTACAAAACAATAAGGCGCAAGGGGAACTGTGTTACCCCAAATTTAACGCGGGCGAAGCCGCGGGCGAATGCTAGTAGACTATAAATAAATAATCGCTTCTCAGTTTTGACCACAGACTTGCGAAACAAAAGAGTATAGTTATATGTTTGTGTCAAACGCATGGGGGTGTGTGTAATGTTTATTTTTAGGGTTCCGTATCTGAAAAAGAAAAAACAGAACCCTTACCCACTTTGTTGCCTGTTCGTCTGTCTTTCTATTGTATGTCTGTCAAAACGAATGCGTGGAATGAACTTTAACTCGCGTGATGATCGGAAAAATAAATCTATCTCTACCCTTTCTTGCCTTTTTTCCCCCGTTTCTCACTTTTTTACCTTATATCCGTCTCCAGGGTCCTAACTATCTCTTTGCCAAAAATTCATCAAAATCGGTTTAGCCATTTAAGCGTGAAGACATAACAAACAAACAAATTCACTTTCGCTTTTATGATATTAGTAAGTATGTACTAACATGGAACACGCGATTTCCCGTAATCAATGAACCAATGATAAACAATAAATTCGCAGCTGACCTTAAACTTTGGGAGCTATGGCCCTATTAAAGCTGGCAATTCGCCAACTCCGCGTTACCACAACATAAAGTATTAACTTAAACGTTCGCGTTAACGTTACGTTTTGTGAGTTCAATTCGCGTGTATTGGAGATTTATGTGTTGATTAATTTATTTTGTTTCTGTTTTCAATGCGGATGCATTAGCTTGTTTTTTTGTTTAACATTACGTGAGTTGCTTGTGACTAAATAATAGCAGCCTCTCAGATCGATCAGATCATTAAGGTTAAGCCGCGCTTGCCTAGGTTGGTCTGTGGATGGGTGACCATTAAATACCGAGCAAAACACGTTAAGCTGTGTATCCCGGTTGTCATTTGTAGATCTTTGACAGTCGTTGCAGATAGTCAGTGTCCCGAAAGTCTGGAAGCCATTCTTACCAATGTGTTTCGTATTACCCAGTACTAACTGGGTTATGGAGGTCAGATAGGAAGTCGCTCCGTGTAAAATACTGGTATTCAGCTGCATCTGGTTAAACTGGAAGCCAACCCCAACATAGTTTTGGAAAACCAACCAATTCCGTGCGGGAATCGAAGCCGCGACACGCAGTGCAGCAGTTGATCGCTCAGCCATTGCGCCAACCGTGCTGTCACCTTGCTCTACACGGTTTGATACGTCACTTTGCCTAGCGGTCATCGTGCAAGCGGCTGTCATGATCCGCTCAGTATCATTTTAATAATGCCCGTTTTGGAACGCAACGCGGTGTTCCGAATCCTGTCTTGTCTTTTGTCCTCAAAAGGCTGCGTTCCATTGTTCTTTGACAAACTCCAAGGAGGAATCTTGCGATTTGGTGAGTTACCAGGACTAAGCACAGTTAGGACGAGCAGAATGCACATGCCGTTGAGTTTGCGCTTCAGGAAGACTACGTCACAAAAACTTCAAAACTTGTCCTTGATTTTCGCTGTGATTGCATTTCAAACCCTCCCATATTTACTCCTGCGAGCATGAATTTCAATTAAATCAAACTCGAAATTTCCTACTTCGAGACCATACGAATCACAGAAATTAATTTTATCAAAGTTTTAGAACTAAATCGACAAAATCTCTAATGTATTCGTGGAATTTTGGAATCGTTATTAAAATTTCACGTAGAATAGCTTACCCTAATTTGGTATCCTGCAAAATCAGGTGATTTGGAGTCTACCGACCGCAAAATTTTACCGGTAAGTAATTTGTTTGGCTTAGTAAAGTTTATCAATACGTATTTTATTTTGAGGTAAAATTGTTTTTACTGCGTCCTTATTGTGTGCGAATAGCCTGAAGAATCTACATTATATTTTGATGATCTACTTTTCATTTTGTTGAATCTTTTACTTTCTTCCAAGACCGAGACCTTTTAAACAGGGTGGAAACAGTCTTTTCATGAAGCCGTCAACCAAGAATTGTGTACATCTGACAAAAAAAAAAATACGCAACAAAATTAAATAGTGGTAGGAAACTTTTTTTGGGTTAAAAATAACGTTTTACGGTAGGACTTAATGTAAGGCTTTTAAAATGATAAAGACTTATTATATTAGATGTTTGACTACACGACTGGCGCAGTGGCTGAGCGATCGACTGCTTCGCTGCGTACTGCGGGTACGATCCTCGCACGGATCAAATATTTGTGTGGCCTACAGATAGTTCCGGGTCTGGTTGTTTATGCATTTGAGTTTAAATGTTTGTAAACGTATCCACGATGTAGGAGAAATTCCTAGAACGGGGCCGCGGTTTTAAAAAAAATATGCAGGGAATCTAAAATAGCTGGTTTAGCAAAATCATAATATGAATCACGTTAAAATTCTTAAAATAGTCACAGACGCAGTTAATATTGTGAATTTTAACTTTGTGACCGATTTAGTAATGGTATGATTCAGCTTAAGTGATCATATGAAACGTCCTTATAGACGCAATGGATGGTACGGGGGTTGGTAAGGTTATAATATAACCTTTTTTTTAACTTTGGCCCCCAATATCTTCGTAACTAGACGTTTTAGGTAAAGGTAAGTCTAGAACAACCAAAAAAATATCACAATGACGGGGAAAACGCAGTGTATTTCAGCTTTGTTAAAAGCACTTTAATACCCATTGTTTAATTATGTTCAAGAAGTTATTTGCCAACTCGCTGCGTGATGATTTTACCCTTGCCTGGATTAAAAGCGTTATAAATGTACCTGGCAATCTTGAAACACGAACTGAAGGCCTACCATGGCGTCTTAAAGCAGAACTTATTCCACTGAGGGAAAGAGATGGTGCTAGACACCCTGTATAGCTCCGTCTCTTTCCCTCAGCGGAATAAGTTCTGCTTTAAAACGTCATGGTAGGGTAGCTGTCAGAGATAAAGCACGAATGAAAGAAAATGATTTAAGTTGTTTACATACGTTTATTTATCTTTATTAAGAACATTATATAAAACGTTTTAACTCCTTTAACATTATAGTATAAAACATGAAATAAAGCGCCTCATCCACATATTGTGATAGTTTCACATCTGATGGATTTTCCGCATATAGATGGACCAATGGGAATCAATCAATTACTTCAGCTAGGATCTGCATACTGGTGGGATACAAACCAACCCCATCATAGCTGGAAAAGGCTAGTCTAATATTGTGAATGAAAAGCTTTACATTTCAGTAAAAACATAAATAACAAATACTAACCAAATTAAACATAAATCACATGACAGACTTAAGGCCGGAACAAATACTTCTAAATGATAACATAATAATCAAGGAGACTAACTCAAAAGATCGCTCTGAAAATCTGACCCATCCGATACAATAGAGTTTCTCATTTGCATCGTCACGTTGCTTGGAAGAACCAGAATGCGTTTCTTAAACAGTTTTATGTAAGCAAATACGCCTGCTCCAATTAATAGTATTGTTAGTAATGAACACCAAGTTAGTACAACAGTGGTAGATGATACTGCCGCGGTTTCGTCTTCAGTCGATTCCTTGACTTTAAGTTTCACTGTAGTACTTTCATTGTATACATCATCTCCACATTTAATGCCATGCACATTATCTTCATGAAATATTTTATCAATTGAAGTAACTGCGACTTGTCTGATAGCATAAAACGTTACGTTAGTAGATTTAATATTATGAACAATTTCTTTACAAGAAATAGGATTACCTCCTAAGCTTAAAGTTCTTAACTTTTTTAAAGATATGAGTATAAGTCTTTCAACGTCAAATGTTTTGATACGATTGTAGTCGATTATCAAAGTCTTTAGTTCATCACATTCGTGAAAAACGTCGACGTCTAAAACTGAGATGTAATTCTTTGATAAGTCCAAGAGCTCTGTCTTATGAAGTCCTTTTAGACTGCCGAATCGAAGTTTTCTCAAGTAATTTGATGACAAATTCAGTAACTTTAAGTTCTTCATAAATTGAAACGTGCCGGGTGGTAAATCTGTAATATTATTTCTGCTAACATCCAGTGATTGTAAGTATTCATTATTCTTAAACAGCGTGCTATTTAAATAAGTCAAGTTATTATTACTAAGGTCTACTGACATCAGTTCTTTGAAATAACTCAAATCTATATTGATTATTTCATTCGAAGATAACCCTAGATCAATAAGTGTTTTTAAAGAATTGATTCTTGGATTATTGAAATTCTTAATTCTATTGTGGGCTAGATGTAATCCTGTCAAATTAGGAAATATATCAGCACCGATTGCTGTGAGATTACTTATCTCATTGTTGGATATATCAAGGTGTAACAACTTACATATATTAACAAAAAGTCTCGATATGTCTGTAAGATTGTTGTTGTTTAAGTATAGGGCTTTTAAATTGTTCGTCAAAATGCTTTTATCAAAGGACAAATGTGTGAGATTATTATGAGCTAAATCAAGACTATACATATTATCAACTCCTTTGAAATTGTTTGGTTCTATAGCCTCTATATAATTATTAGAAAGATTGAGTCGAGCCAATACTGGTAGATCTACAAAAGCTGAATCATCTATTTTTGTAATGCTAAAGTTACTTAAATCCAGAAAGCGTAAATACTTTGCTGGACTGAACACATTTTTCGTTATAATACCACTTAGTAGATTACCTTGAATGTTAAAATATTGCAAGTTTATTAACGGCAAGGAATGTTGCTCAATAAGTTTGATCCTGTTCATGGAAAGATCTAATTTTCTAATCTGCGATTGCGAATCAAATATGTTTTTTGGTACTACAGTAATATTATTACCGTTGATGTATAGTTCGGTTAGATTTGACAAACAATTCTGAAGGAAGTATAAATGAGATATTTGATTGTGAGATAGATCCAAGACAATGATTGAAGAATTATAAAAGCTAGAGTTTTCAATTGATCGAATATTGTTAATACTTAAATTAAGATGCGTGAGGCTTACCATGTCTGTAAATGCTTTATCTCTTATACCGCTTAAACTTTGCCGTGACAAATCCAGATTTGTAATATTGCGCAAACCAGTAAGAGTATTTTCTTTTATATCCCCTGTTATATTGTTGTTTTCAAAATTGAGATAATGTATCTTACAATGCATAAAAGAATTTTCTTGTATGCCAGTAATGTGATTGTTATAAAAATTTAAGTATCTTAGCTGATTGTTGACAACGAACCTTACATTTTCAATTGTTGCATTAATATTATTGTAACTAAAATCTACTATTTCCAAAGATGCAGCTTGATTAAAGCAATTTGATTCCACTGATGTCAATGCGTTACGCGAAGCATTAAAATCAACTAAAGCAAACATACGATTGATTTCATATCCTGATAGTTTAATCAAGTTATTGTAAGAGATATCGAGTATCTTCAACATTTTCAGATTTGTTAAGGTTAAATTTAAGAAAGATAATCGATTCTTTTGTAAATTAAGATACTCCAAATTCTTTAAATTCATAAAACAATCATCTGCCATTTTAGATAACATGTTGTTCTGTAAATGCAACTTCTTCAACTTAGGCAAGTCATTCAGCTCACTTGATAGTTCTAGTATCTTATTATTTGACAAATCTAGTTCTTGTAAAATGTTATTTCTAGTATCAGATATCAAAAATGACTTGGGAGACAGCAATTCAATTTTGTTGTTCGAAATATTCAAGGTTAGAAGATAGTTCAAATTTCGGAATGCTTCGTTATGGATCTTTTTGATGTAATTGTCTGATAAATCCAGACTGTTGCTTTTTGGGTAATATCGGAATGCTGAAGAATCAATTTCGGACCAAGAATTTGCGTAAGCTTTGATTTCACGAACTCTGGAATCAAAATTGGTAGCAGCGAAGAAACCGGTGGTAAGAAATTCCACGTTTGAGTTGGAGATGATGAAGATGACGTAGGGATCTTCTTCACAGTTGGGATTGGTGACACTGCCAGGGTTGGTGTTACAGACGATGGTGTAGTTGCAGGAGTCATGTTTGTGACTTAAACTACAGCCTGCTCTTGACGATGTGATGGTTGCTGCAAACACGATAAGACCTGGAATGAAGAAACAGAAGTTCGTGTTGGCTTGAATTCTTATAGGTACAATTAACACTTATTTCGTTGTTGTTTTTAGAGTCTCGTTGTTGTAACAGGCAGATAGACCGACATAGTATTTAAAGAAATACCATGTCCGTCTATCTGTCCGTTCATCCGTCCGTCTGTCCGTTTTAGCTCAGAGACGCTCAGCTCTAGAAAGTTGGAGTTTGGAGGATACTTATTAAACACGCCAAAAATAACTTTAAAAGCTTAAAGCTAAGTGAATGATCGATTTCTTTTTTATCGTCTATCCCATGACAATAGACAAATTCAAGTATTAATAATGGCTTTTAATCTATTATTAAACTAGGCCATACAAATATTTGTTCCGTGCGGGGATCAAACCCGCAACACGCAGCGTAGCAATCGATTGCCCAGCGACTGCACCAACCGTGTCGTGAGACAATCAGTCAGTCAGTGTCGTTTTGCATTGAATACAATACTAATAACTGCCTGCTACTGCTTCAGTGTTGGGTTAAGGCGCTGACAACAAATTTAAAGTACCAAGCTTACTTGAAGCATCCTAATATTGGGTAGCTCACCGTCCGTCCGTTTATTGACGACAGGCCGTGTCGACGGGGCGTTAGTGTTTCACTTGCGCCCCAAAGAGATGTTATTAAAGCAGAGGGGCCTGCCAGGGCCTCCGCCTGCCGGGGTTGCGGGTTTTTCGAAAGAGATACCCTTTAACGTAAAGGGCAATAGAAGGAACATGGGTGGGTTTTAGTCAGTAAAAGTCTGACACTTCCCCCCTCTCCGCCCAGAGCGGCGAAAGTTATTTGATGATTTCCCACTCAAAAAAAAAAAAACTTCCTAATATCTGTATCTGTGTTTTCTCATCACGCCTGTAGTTCTTGAAGGGGTTAACAGAAGTGTGCCTAATAGTACACTCATATGTAGTCACACGAAGCAAGCCTATTCTCAAAAACGTATTTTGAAATATCTGCTTTAATAGAAGGGTCATTAAGTATCATTTAAATTACCGAACCTACTGCCCATTGTATCGCCCTACCATAAGTTGTATGCTGTTTCTATTGTAATTTGTATGGTAAACATAATAAAGAATATTATATCTACTTACCCAAAACACATTTCATATCCATTTTTCGGCATTCACACACACTCACTGACACTACTTTTTTGATTCTCACTTTACAAAATTGCGCTTTTTAAGAAAGTCATTTCGTTCTCCTATGTTTGAGTCATTGTTTTAATTATTATCAAAATAATAAACGAAAGCTTCTGTCAGAGTCAACGGACGTAGTGATAATAAATGGAACCCGGCCTTTGTTTGATGATTAATTAAGAACAGGGTGAGTCATGGAGTCGCCACCTAAATAATTATTTTTGCGTTTCCTTTGTCATCATCTGCCTAGCCTTTTCCCAACTATGTTGGGGTCGGCTTCCAATCTTACCGGATGCAGCTGAATACCAGTATTTTATACGGAGCGACTGCCTATCTGACCTCCATAACCCAGTTAGTACTGGGTAATACGAATTTCCTTGGTAAGACTGGTTATGGGACTTTCGCGCTGACTATCTGTTACGACTGTCAAAGATCTACAAATGACAGCCGGGACCAACAGCTTAAAGTGTTTTCCGAGGCATGGAGGAAACTTGGTATGTAACGGATGGTTACCTATCCACAGACCAACCTAGGCAACCTTTTTCGTTTCCTTTGTGATGAATTAAATTGAATTTATAGTTTAAAATAAGTTTTTAAGCTACCTAGTGTTTCCAGATATCGGACCGTTATTTTGGCCAAAGAATCAGCATTGCCAAGCAACGTGGCAATGCTGCCAGTCGTCTGGGCAGTTTTCTATTGACAGTGATGTAGATGAATTTTCGACGGCCTATAAGTGTTGGCCCTTTTTTGTTACGTGTACATATTTTTAATCACTAAATTATTATTGCAATTATTACAAATATATAAATCGAAAAAAAAAACAGTAAAATAAGTTAATAAAAATAGTCAGATAGCACCAATATCTAAATGTATGTTGATAAGATTAAAAAAAGAAGACGTTCCGAAGAAGAAGCCTCAATGGTTTCCTGTCAAAAAAATATCTTTACAATAATGAAGTGTGAAGTCTCCATGCCATTACTGTTCACAGGATATTGCGTGGTACTTATCAATCGCATTGCATCCGAATGGCTTGAATGGGCTCTTTTTGCAAAGTACCTACCTACATACTTCATGACAAAGGTCCATTTCGTTTAAGTACACTGTAACTCTGTCGAGCATCCAAATTAGTAGAAAAATTACAATTTTCGACATATATTTTTTTTTAATTTATATTTATGCGGCACGCCCCCACATCATAAATCATCAAGCCATTAATCCCCGAAAGTTAAGCAGTTAGGTTTGATTGTACACTCACTTATCACCATTTATATGTTAAGGATCTCGTGGTCGCAAGCGCGACTGCCGAGTACAGAGTCCTGGGTTTGATTTCCGGGTCTGCAAAAAGTGATATTGGGATTTCACAGAAGCAGCTCGAATTTTGGAAGTAGTCGGTTAAATAATTCCATAACTCGGAAAGCACGTTAAGCCGTTGGTTCTGCGCCTGACATCTCTCCGGTCGTGTCGGATTGCCGTCCCATCGGACTATGAGAATGAGGGAACAGAGAGGGCACCTGTGTCGGCACAAACGCATCTCTACTGAGATTGACTGCCACTGGCTAGTCAGGAGGATTTTAATAGGGAGAGACCTTATTGCCGTCAAGGGGCACTAATCCGGATTTCGTGGTGGCTATTGAGAATGTCATATCGGAAAAATTTAATAGAACTTTGTCTGACCCAGAACCTTATGTATGACAGCCGTGCTTGCGACCACAAGACCAGATTCGACGCATACCAGGATATTTTTGTTACTAGCAACTTTTTCTTCTTATCTTTTATCATCAAAACCTACCCCCGCTCTGGGCGGAGCAAAGATGTAGTGTCAAACTTAAAACCTGGCTGACTTAAAACCCACCAATGTTCCTTCTATTGCCCTTTATGTTCCGGGGCCATGGAATCTCTTTCGAACAACCGCCCCGACAGGCGGTAGCTCTGTCAGGCCCCTCTGCTTTGCTGACATCTCTATGAGGCGCGCGTGGAATACGAACACGCCGTCGACACGGCCTGTCGTCAATAGACGGACGGACGGTGAGCAACCCATTCTTCATCGTCCACAGACCCCCATCTACAGTACTGTAGCCGGCAGTTGTCTTCAGCCCGACGCCCAGAGCTCCTGTTCTTACTAGCGTGTTGACATCAATATCCTTTAAAATTCCCAAGCCTTTCCTAGCCCTGTCGGTAAAAAACTTATCTTTTTCGAAACATTCTTTTCTATTTACTATATTTTCTTTATCCAAATATAATATTTCATAGTGAGCGTGTACTCTGAGGGAATTATTGCGGCCTCGTTTGTTCTTATTTGATTGATGATAGTTGGTAAAGGACTACCTACCCTGTTATTTTTTACATGAGATAACTTCATATCGTAATGTTACGTCTGTTATTTTCCTTAGTTTAGCCTCTTTCACTGGGATTTGTTTTTTATGGAATTAGTATCTGGAGACTTGGCTTGTATGATTTTAATCTCAATAAAAATCATTGTATCTCACCGTCTCACCGAGTAAGTGTTTCACGCGCGCCTCAAAGTGATGTCAGCAAAGCAGAGCCTGCCAGGGCCACCGCCTGCCGGGGTTGCGGGTTGTTCGAAAGAGATACCGCGGCCCCGGAACATAAAGGGCAATAGAAGGAACATGGGTGGGTTTTAGTCAGTACAAGTCTGACACTCCTCCCCGCTCCGCACTATCACTACATACTATTAAACAAAGTCGCTGTCTGTCTGTTGCTATGTTGTATATATATGTTTAAATCTTTAAAGCTAAGCAACGGATGTTAATGCGTTTTTTTAATAGGTAGAGTCATTCAAGAGGAACGTTTATATGTATAATACTTTACGCTATAACTCTTTAAGAGGTGAGCAGCGGGTGAAACTGCTGGTCGGGTCGCTAGTTATAGTATAAAGTGTACAAATAGCATATGATGCTAATATGTTAACATTTAAATATCAAGTTCTATGTTCCAATAAACTTAACAACAATTAGGAATTTCTAAATGTTATATTTGGAAATAGTCCTGAAATATATTATAATGACTAAAGATACAGGTCATTGTCTTGTTATAGATTATTATTTAATTGGTATTAAACAAAGGCAGTTATAATAAAATAATAACAATGGTTCGTGGTTAATGCGTCAATCGATAACGAGGTTAAGGAAAGTTAATTACAGTTATATTGAGGAGCTCGTGGCTAAATAATAATAATAATAGCCGCTCAGGTCGATCTTTAGGTTAAGCCGCGCTTGCCTAGGTTGGTCTGTGGATGGGTGACCACCCGTTACATAAAGATACGTTAAGCTGTTGGTCCCGGCTGTCATTTGTAAATCATTGATAGTCGTTACAGATAGTCAGTGTCCCTTAAGTCTGACAACCAGTCTTCTCAAGGTGTATCGTATTACCCAGTACTAACTGGGTTATGGAGGTCAAATAGGCAGTCGCTCCATGTAAAATACTGATATTCAGCTGCATCCGGTAATACTGGAAGCTGACCCAACATAAGTTTGGGAAAAGGCTATGCGGATGATGAATTGCAGTTATACCTATTCAATTTTCAATCTATAAAAAAAAATATAGAATGGGTTAGGACAAATGGGCCAAAATTATCACCCAGTAGGTGCCTGAAAACGGTCGTCGTCACCGAGAAGGGCTCAAAGAACGCTGGTGTTACTCAAACTCAAAGCATTTATTTCAATTAAGCCATGACATGCACTTTTTAATGTCCAGAAACAAAAAAAAATAAGCTGCAATTTCAGACACAAGACACAATGCAAAATAAATTGTGAAAGTAGTTGCCCATTCCAAAGTGTTGATCTCTATGGAGAAGAATGGGCAAGAAACTCATGGACTCTCTTGTAAATCATTCAAGATCATGGTTACATCATTCATGTTGAGATTATACAAATACTAGCTGCGCCCGCGGCTTCGGCCGTGTGATGATGAAAAAAATATCCTATGTGTTATTCCAGTCTATAATCTATCGCTGTGCCAGATTTCATCGAGATCCGTTTAGTAGTTTTTTCGTGAAAGAGGATCAAACATACATCCATCCATCCATCCTCACAAACATTCGAATTTATTTTTAATCAAAATTTTTTATCGTAGCTAATAAGACAATTTTGAACGGAACCCTCGGTGTGCTTGTCGTAATTACGAATAATAAATATTTCTTTCTTTCTAGATACCTAATAATTTTATCAAGAAACAAAGTACAATAGTCATGCTATTGCACTGACCTCAAATAAATAGAAATAACTGCAAAGAACCATGATCGCATAACATCTATATTTATTGTACGAACTTCTTACCATTTTGTGCTCCATATACAAAACGCCCCAAAAAGATCGTATCTTAAAAATCCAACCACAGTCGGGTGTTAAATGTTAAGCATTACGATACAATTGTCAGGGAGGACGGTAATAGACTCTTTCGGGAGTTCAGCGGTTATATAGGCGTGTTGTGGCTAAACAGTAGTGTGGCCATATTGTTGAGATTTGTGGAATGTCGCGATACTTTTTGGAGCAAGTTTTTTGTGAGATTATGTGGACGTGGTACGGCCCTCTTTGTAGCACGTTGCCCCCACACTAGGATTTATCCTAGTTTATTTATATATATATATATAGTTTTCTTCTTCCATTCTCCCCTATCAGACGTCACAGCATCATTTACTCCTTTCTCCTTCATATTATTCCTTACACAATCCATCCATATTTTCTTTGGTCTTCCTCTCGCTCTCCTTCCATCAACCTAAAAAGAAGTATTAAATAAAAAAAAGAGAATAATTTCAAGATCGATACTCTATTCATTCACTTTTAGTTTGTTTGTGCACAATCCCTACTTTCTTACTTATAAACTTACTAGCTTTTGCCCGCGGCTTCGCTCGCTTTAAATTCGGGGTAAGGGCAGTTCCCCTTGCGCCTTATTGATTTGTGATAGCAACACTAAATTTTCCCTTTTCTTCCCTCTTTCTCCCTCACATCCCACTTTTTTCAAAAAATCATCAACAATCAATCAATCAGCCTTTAGCCTTTGTCCGTCTCTTGGTACCCAACTATCTCTGTACCAAAATTCATCAAAATCGCTTAAGCCATTAAAGCGTGAAGAGGTAACAAACAAACAAACTCACTTTCGCTTTTATAATATTAGTGTTCGCGACGATAGGTCGTGGTGGAGTAGAAAGAAGATAAAATGCAGTGGACTGTATTACAAGTAAGTATAATAGGTGTTTAAATAGGAGTAACATGAAATTATAATAAGAAAGACGCGCTATCGCAGCCGTGCGTGGAGACGTGCAACAGCTGACTTATGTGTAGTGCGGGGGCTCGCGGTCAGCTGACGGTCCGCCGGAACCCCGCCGCCCCGCACCCCTCGTTCACTGCCGCTAGGCCAGGCGCGCCGCGCGGCGATGTTGTGACCCGCGGTCTCAACATACTCCCCCCGTTGAAGTGTCTTCAACAGTGGAGACCGGCAGCGGGCAGATTGTGTTGAAGGCGCGCCGGATGACACCCTTTCTTGTGAGGATGTCGGCGACCCTCGCGACGCCATCTCTGCCTGGGAGAATGTGTGTGATGCGTCCTAGAAGCCACATGAGAGGAGGTGAGCCTTTGTCTTTAATTACGACTAATGTTCCTTCCTTGAGCTCGCCAGAAGACCGGCACCATTTTGTTCTTTCTTGGAGCCACAGAACATATTCGTGAGAGAAGCGAGCCCAGAAATGTTGCTTTAAGAACTCGATGCGGCGAAACCTTTGTAGGCTGTTCACGTTGGCGTTCTGGATCTGTGAATGAGGCAACATAATTAGAGAACGCCCAATGAGGAAGTGTGCAGGTGTTAATGGAGCGAGGTCGGAAGGATCGTCGGAGAGGGGAGTTAAGGGCCTTGAATTTAAAATAGCTTCGACTTGAATTAAGCATGTTGCCATTTCCTCAAAGTTAAGGTTTGTTAAACCCAAAATGCGACGTAGATGATGCTTAGTGGATTTAACAGCAGACTCCCAAAGACCTCCGAAGTGTGGAGTGTACGCAGGTATGAATGAAAAGTTTATGCCAGGGTCGATGTTGTTACAGTTTAAGTCTTGCGAAAGCAGCCTGGCCAACTCGTTGAAAGCACCGACAAAGGTTGTGCCGTTGTCGGAAAATATGTTGCGGGGTTTCCCCCTTCGAGCAATAAAGCGGTTTAATGCAGCTAAGAAAGCTTCCTTGGTAAGGTCGGACACAAGCTCAAGGTGGATGGCTCTCGTAGCTAGACACACAAACACACAAATGAAGCATTTGATGAGCCTACATCCCCTACCTTTCCGGTCAGCTATCATGATGGGACCGGCGTAGTCCACTCCTGTGTCTAAAAAAGGAAACTCTAAGTGTAGACGCTGCTCTGGGAGATTACCCATGACAGGCTGGACAGTGTTGGCCTTGATCCTGCAACACTTCACGCATTGATGTGTGACCTTTTTAGCCAAGTTCCTACCTCCAATAGGATAGTAGTGATGGCGAACAGTGGCTAATAAAAGCTGTGGTCCAGCATGTAAAAGTCGTAAATGAAACATGTTGAACAAGAGGATACAAAATTTATGAGAACTAGATAAAAGAATGGGATGCTTAATGTTGTAGTCATAAAATGAGTTGGTTAGTCTTCCTCCAACACGAATAAGATTAGAAAGAGTATCAAAGAAAGGCGACAGAGATAAAAGCTTGTTCTTTGCTGGTAATTGCTTACCTGATTTAAGTAGCTGATACTCTTCTGGGAAAGATTCCATTTGACTAAATTTTAATAGTAGATTTAATGATTTTTTAAGTTCAAAAGAAGTAAGTGAACCAGATTCAAATGATTTCTTGTTGCATTTAGAAATAAATCGTATGACATATGCCGTCACACGTTGTAATGTGCTGAAGTTGGATAATTTAGAAAATAACGCAGTGATGTGATTTTCAATCATTTGATTAGAAATATGGCAAGATGTGACTGTTTCCGGTAACTCAGAATTACTGTGATGTGGTTCAGGGAACTGAGGCCATGAAGACGCGTCTTTACTAAGAAATTGTGGTCCCGACCACCATATTGAAGACGACAGCAGCCTGTCAGTCCTAAGTCCACGCGAAGCGAGGTCTGCGGGGTTTTCAGCTGACGGAACATATTGCCAAGCCTTTCCCCCTGTAGTTTCCTGAATTTCAGAAACACGATGTCGAACGAATGTCTTTAACTGGTTTGGTGATGATGATAACCATCCCAAGACGATGGTTGAATCACACCAAAAATAGACTTCATCAAAATTTAAAGTAAGTGATTGACAAACCTTTGAGTACAATCTTGAACCCAACAATGCACCACACAGTTCGAGTCGCGGTATGGTAGTAGATTTGATTGGAGCTACCTTGCTTTTAGCGGTAAGAAGGTGTATGTTAACCTCGCCGTCTCTCGTAACACTACGAACATAAACACACGCCCCATACGCTTTTTCGGATGCGTCAGTGAATATATGCAGCTGTAGACAAGACGGAGATTCACACAACACCCACCGAGGTATCTTAAACTCATTTAAAAGGTGCAAGCTGTTTTGAAATTCATCCCATGAGTACTGAATATGTGTGGGAACAAGTTCATCCCAAGCGCATTTGGCCAACCACAGCTGCTGCATGATAATTTTGGCTTCCACTATGCATGGAACGACTAGACCAATGGGATCAAAGATTTGTGCTATGATGGATAAGATGTGACGTTTGGTAGCCTTCTCAGTGCAGCTTAAGTTTATAGAAAAAGAAAATGTGTCACTAAAACTCTTCCAGAGAAGCCCCAAAGTCTTCGACTGCTCGTTGTCGCTCAAATCCACAACATCAGAAACGTCATGTTCATTGCTGAGCGCTTGCAGCACCTGACTTGAGTTGGAACGCCATTTCCGAAGATTGTACTTGGCTGACCGAAGAACATCGTCAACACGACGGCCTTTTTCTAAAGTTTCTGAAACAGATGACCCACCGGATAAGTAATCATCCACATAGAAGTCACGTGCTATCGAAAACCGTGATGTAGGATCTGAGCATTCTTCAGCCAGTTGAAGTAAACACCTCGTAGCTAAAAAGGGCGCTGATGCCGTGCCATACGTAACGGTATTCAGCGTGTACTCTTTTAACGGATGAGTTGGTTTTGCCCTCCAAAGAATTTTTTGTAACGGACGATGATTGTCGTGAACAAGAGTTTGTCGGTACATTTTTTCTATGTCCGCGCTTATGACAATTTTATGCTGACGGAATCGAAGTAATATTGACAACAAATCATCTTGGATGGGGGGACCAACCATCTGTATGTCGTTAAAGGATTTACCTGATTTAGTTCTGGCGGAAGCGTCAAAAACTACCCTTAATTTGGTGGCAGACCTTGACTCCTTCAGAACACCATGATGTGGTAAATAATTTGAAGATGTTGAGTCGAGTGGGCATCTGGTAGATTCAGACATGTGTCCCAGCTCTATGTACTCATTTATGAAGTTTACATATAGGCTTTTAAGGCGAGGATCTCTATGCAAACGTCGTTCAAGAGATAGAAACCTCTGTTTAGCCATGAAATATGAATCACCCAATACGTCCAGTGACTCTTTAAAAGGAATGCTTACCACAAATCGCCCATCATGACTACGATATGTGGTATCTTTAAAATGTTGTTCACAAGATCTCTCTTCATCAGAGTGTTTATGTATCGACGACACAGCATCTAACTCCCAAAATCGATCCAAATCAACTTGCAAGTCATTTGTAAGCATACATACTTGTGAAGAAGAACCTGTTTGATAATATGTGCCTGAAATGAGCCAACCTAACTTTGACTCAAGCAAAGTGGGCTTATGAGTACCTAAGGCGATACGGCCACTGCCTATGATACCCCAGAAGACTTCCGCACCAACAAGGACGTCGATAGAAGACGGAATATAATAAGTGGGGTCGGCAAGACGCACGTTCGTAGGTAAAATTATGTTGCTAGTATCTACAAAAGTATTAGGAACTGATGCTGATACTTTGGGCAACACAAGGCAGTCAATGTTCAGTTCGTATTCACTGTCATCAATTGCCTTTAATGACACTGAGCACCCCTGACTACAACTAGAAGATTGAAGGTTTATACCTGTTACCTTGGACTTGGCAATGTAGGTAGGAACATGTAGCTTACGAACAAAATCCTCCGAGATGAAATTTGTTGTACTTCCACTGTCCAGCAAGACTCGAGCTGTATGATGGTTGCCGTCAGCGCCGGTCACCCTCACGAGCGCAGTGGAAAGAAAAATAACACGAGATGTATAAGATTGATTAGCTGATAACACAGTGTTGTTTGTAGTTGGAAGAATATTGTCACTATCGATGTGTAACAGCGTGTTATGTTTTTTACGACAATATTTACAAGGGCCTAGTTTACATTTAGAAACATCGTGACCTGGACGAAGACAGTTCATGCACAGATTTGAACCCTGAACCTTTTTAACACGAGCCTGTACTGAGAGACCTCTAAACTGTTCGCATGCAAAAATAAAATGATTCTGATGACACATGAGACATGACAAAGGCTTTAATGATTTTCCAGGTAGCACAGAGCGATGATCTCACTCTTAGCTGTTGCCATGGGCCTAGACTCTTCAATCGTCTCTAGTAAATCAGCCCTGTTACTGATGAAATGTGTGAATGCTAATAATGTGGGTGGTTCAGAAAAAGTGTTTCTGTGCTCTTCCCAATGTCGATTTGTAACATGATCGAGCTTATTGGTCATTATATAAATGATAAGAATATCAACAAAAGCGTTTTGAACTGGCTGACCAAGGGTGGCCAAAGCCCTAAGATTTTTGTTTGTGGTGTCAATTATGTATCGAAGTGACTTACTTGATTCTTTATCTATAGGCTGAACGTTAAAAAGAGCTTGCACATGATTGTTGACAAGCAATCGTTTGTTGTCATACCTGTCACAGAGTAATTTCCAGGCAGCGTCGTAGTTTTCTGACCTGAAGTCAAGGTTGTCAATAACAAGAGAAGCACTACCCTTTAAAGAAGCACGCAGATAGTGCAATTTGTTTATGTTATCTAAGTTTGTGTTGTTATGTACTATAGAAACAAAGGTATCCCTAAACTCCAGCCAATCATGATAGCTGCCCGAAAACTTAGGCAGGTCTATTTTAGGTAATCGAATTGAACTGTGTTTGTGTGTACTAGATATACAAGATTCCACCTCGCCTGCAGAGTCCCCTCCAAGAACCCTTCTCGCGCCGCTGATCAGCTGGCGTGCTGAAGCGACCAGGCTATAGTACAGCTTTTCAAAATCTTCGCGTTCCGTGTATTGCTCGCAGGGGTCATCCGCCAATGCTTCCAATTCATCCTGCAAACCATCATATTTCTGATATAAATTTTCAAATATATTTAGACGGTATTCGATTTCGACGACTTGTACCTCACTTAACTTTTCGCAAGACTTAGAAATATTTAAATAAGCCGAGAACTGCGTTAGCTTGGCTTTAATTGAAGCTCGCTTTTTAATAAGGCTTTTCATGTCAGCCATGTTGATGAGAATTAAAAAGAAGCAAAGAAAAAACTAATAAAAAAAAAGAAATAAGCGAAAATCACTGTTGCAAAAGGCTTAGCAACAAGTCGTGAAATAAATATTGAAGCTATAAGCAGTAAGATATGGGATTGCTATTAAAAAAACGTTAGGCTCTTTCGATCAAATCTGCTGAGTAATGCCAAGCGAATGACGCAATGTTTATTCAGTTTTAAGGAATATTGGAAAAATAACTAAGGAACACTGTAATGATTATGATTTTGACTAAAAAACGTTACAAACTATGGAAATGTGACAGTTACAATTTAAAACAAAGGTTATGTTCAATGTCACTAAGTAAATGGTTTATTGACACTGAGAAATGAAAGTAAATATTTTCGATAGGCTGAAGCGAATGAATTTACGGATAAACTAATTAACTAGTTGTAAGAAAATGAAATGACTGGATAGGCAAAATGATGAAACAAAGGAATTGGAACGTTCTCACGGTTTTATGCTGTCAACCTCTGATGATGAGCTGACGACTGGCTCCCATGCGTAGATCCTGGGATCTTCCCGGTGCCAGCTGCCGAATGTTGAAGTCACCGATGTCTTCGAAGTCTTCTAGGCCCGTAGTATCAACAATCCGTTCTAACGCTGCCCGTTGGTTTGAAATCGAAGAAGACGGCTGCTGCCGTATCGACGTTCACGTTGACCAAATGCAGGCGATGACACGTAGAAAACGAAGACCGCTTGTGGACCCGAAGATGTAGTTCTTTGTTCTCCACCCGAAGAACCGTTGAATTTTAAAAGTTTTTCGTTTTTCTTTGTTCCTTTTGGTTCAAACGTTAACGGTAGAAGGACCAATGTTCGCGACGATAGGTCGTGGTGGAGTAGAAAGAAGATAAAATGCAGTGGACTGTATTACAAGTAAGTATAATAGGTGTTTAAATAGGAGTAACATGAAATTATAATAAGAAAGACGCGCTATCGCAGCCGTGCGTGGAGACGTGCAACAGCTGACTTATGTGTAGTGCGGGGGCTCGCGGTCAGCTGACGGTCCGCCGGAACCCCGCCGCCCCGCACCCCTCGTTCACTGCCGCTAGGCCAGGCGCGCCGCGCGGCGATGTTGTGACCCGCGGCACAGATTACTAAATAGCTACTACGTAGCAGATGCATCACTCCAATACAAAAAGGAAAATACCTACGCTATAATAGCCTACAAAATTATAATAATAATACCAGCTGTTTGCAGCCAAAAGAAATGCACCATAAGTACGCACAAAGAGAGTTGAGATTGTATTGCCCGCCGCGCGACCAACGTGCGGGCGCGTCATCGAGCGAATGTGCTAGGGTTGTACGTATGATGAATTGATGATAATGATAATAAAACGAATGTTGTAGAATCAAATATGTTTCAGTTTAATAAAATGACTGATAATTTTTTTCCTTCCCTGAATTCACGATTATTAAATTTTATTGTGGAAAATATTCTAAACCGCGTAAATAATTTTAATAAATAATCGAAAGGGAAATCAATCAATTTCAAAATTTCCAAGATGGTACTGCCAGGCCGATCGATTATTACGTTGTCAAAATTATTTAAAAAAGTTTCTTTTAATTCTTCAATATGATTACTATTTTGAAGTATAATAGTAGAATTATTATATTATTATATTCAATATAATTATATTACCCATATGCTGCACAAAAATTACGTGGTTTCGGCATTTTGAAACTCAGTGCGGTAATCACGACGTCGCACGGTGCGACAGCCCACTGTCAGTTGTATCGACGGCGATACACGAAGCGGTAGGCATAAAACGCGTGGCCTTGAGCGAGTGACGGACGCCTGCCCGCGGTCTCAACAATTAGCAAGGATTATTATCGAAAGTGACTTTGTTTGTTTGTTACCTCTTCACACTTTAATGGCTAAACCGATTGATGATTTTTGGTACAGAGATAGTTGGGAACCTGGAGACGGACAAAGGCTAAAGGCTGATTGATTGATTGTTGATGATTTTTTTTAAAGTGGGATATGAGGGAGAAAGAGGGAATAAAAGGGAAAACTTAGCGTTGCCATTACAAATCAATAAGGCGCAAGGACAAAAACTGCAGTTAGCAGGTACTGTGTTATACAGAGTTTAACGCGAGCGAAGACGTAGACAAAAACTAGTATTATTATAATTATCACAATGAAATGAGTACTTGCAGTAAGTCGGTTAAAACTATAGGTCAACGATAAAAAATGTTTGCCGTTCCGATACATTACGCTTAATGCTTTACAAACATAATTATGGTATCAGCAGCAAAACAATAATAACAGACTCAAATCTACTACTGATATCTGTAGGAAGCCTTAATTAGTCTATGGAGTTCATTAACTTTACTACAGTACGGCCAACGAGAAGCGATACCAAATGTAAACAAAACCCATGCTAAAACCCCATCTAAAATGGCCGCCCGAATGTTGGCGAACCCGTCTTAACGTTGTCACGTTTTTGCCGGGAGAACGAGACATTACGACAAAGGCACAAGATGGAAAGAGCTAAATATTAGATTGTCAACGCCACAGTTGTTCTTTAGGTTAATGACCTTTCGTATCGCTTCTCGTTGGCCGTACTTTAGTGAAGTTATTTTTTCATGAGATATTTATGAATCTGCCAGTGTTTTTTTTTTCATAAATACGTTGCCCTACACTAGGAATTTCTGTATCGTGGGTGCGTTCACAAACATTCAAACTCACATTCCCAGACCCGAAACTATTGAAGTTATTTTTCATGAAATATTTATAAATCAGCCAGTGTTTTATTTTTTTTTCTTTTTTTAAATCCTTGCTCGACACTAAGAATTTCTCCTGTGTCGTGGATGCAAACATTTGAACTCACATACACAAACACCCACAGCAGAAACAACTAGGTACTTCAAGGTCATATAAATATTTGTTTCGGGCGGGGATCGAACCCGCGACACGCAGTACATCAGTCGATCGCTCGGTCACTGAGCCAATTGCACCATCGTCATAATTGTTAGTAATGCACTCCTACGCATAAATATGGTGATAGGTTTGAAATAAATAGAACAAACCTAAATATAAACACAATGCCGATTATTTTCCAGAAGTGACTCACAAAGAGGTTTATTTGATGATTCAACATCAATTCATCATCTGCCTAACCTTTTCCCTAACCATACAAATGTTGTGTCAGCTTCCAGTCTAACCGGTTGCAGCTTAGTAGTCAGTCTTACTTCCACAAACCTGTTAGTATTGGTAGGTAATACGATACTCTCTTACATGACTGTTTGTCAAACTTAAGTCAGACTAACTGCGTATTGTTAAGACAATATAATACAAAAATTCAAAGCTTTCGTCTTCATAAAAATAAAGATAAAAGATTTTTTTTTTAATAACGATTAAATTCAAATAGAACTGGACTGATTTTAAAAAATTATTTTGCAATTAAAAAACTCCATTATCACTGAGTAATAGAGGCATATAACATCACGCTGTTATCCACGGGAGCAGGGCAGTAACCAAAGACGCGGGTGTTAATGTGCAGGGAAGCTAGTTTAATAATATATGCCCACAAAAAATATTTTTATCATAATTTAGTCCTTCTAGCCTACCTGTGACAACTGCCAAAGATTTACACAAATAAATAAATAATAATAAATAAATATCTTGGAACAACTCACACACGGCTATCTGATCCCAAGCTAAGCAGAGCTTGTGTTATGGTAACCAGACAACTGATATACATACTTATATAATTTATAAAAACATACATATTATAGATAAATCACACCCAGACACAGAACAAACAATCATGCTCATCACACAAAGTTTGTCCTGGGTGGGAATCGAACCCACGACCTCCGGCTCAGCAGTCAGGGCCACTAACCACTGGACCAACAGGCCCGTCAACACAGCAAGGCTACAACCTAGCGGTCTTTCAAATAAAATAGATGGTCACCCATCTGCGAATCGACCTTGTCAAGCGTTGTTAACCCTTGAAAATCGACCCATTTTTTTTTACGGGTGGGAAATCATCCAATGACTTCCCCGGGCATGTCAGACTTGTACTGACTAAAACCCACCCGTGTTCCTTCTATTGCCTGTTACGTTCCGAGGCCGCTGTATCTCTTTCGAACAACCCGCAACCCCGGCAGGCGGACGATCTGGCAAGCCCCTCTACTTTGCTGACTCTCTATGAGGCGCGCGTGAAACACGAACGCGCCGTCGACACGGCCTGTCGTCAATAGACGGACGGACGGTGAGCTACAAATTGCTCACCGGCCACAGTTCTAAATTTGGCACTTAGCCCGACCCAATATTAAAGTATATATACCTATACATATATATATTTATATATTATTTTTAAAACATTCCCTTACACTAGGAATTTCTCCTAGTGTAAGGGAATGTTAATATAATTGAAATGTACGAGCTACCCATTGCTCAGCTGTCCACAGGCCCGCATCTACGGTGGCCGGGAGTCGTCTCGAGGCGCGCGCCCTGGGCGTCTCCCGCGGCGAAAATCGACCCATGCGATTATAATTTAACCTCGAGCACTTCAACACCGATTCCAAATTCAAAAAAACCAGCATCATGGCTTCTCTAACCGTCCGATGCGGTCGAATTGATAAGAACGGGCGACCGCAAGCACTTACGTTTTATTTTATAGATATTTATTGAGGTCCCTTTAAAAGTATTAGGGCAGACCCTTAGACTCTTACAATTGGATCCGTATGGTAATTGCAAGGGAAACCGTGACTACGAATATAGGTCGCAGGGCGTAAAAATTTAAAGGGCCATGTTGTTTTTTTACTGTTTCAGGTTTCGTTGAAGTTTCATTGCGCTTTTTTGGTTAAAAACAAGTGTGATTTTGTTGACGGCACGGTTAGCGCAGTGGCTGAACGATTAACTGCTGCGCTGCGTGTCGCGCGTTCGATTCCCGCACGTAACAAATATTTACATTACATGGCCCAAAAATAGTTAAGTTGAGTTTAATTATTTGTAAATGCACCCACGATACAGAAGAAATTCTTAGTGTTCGGCGAAGTTAAAAAAAAGTAAAAGAAAAGAAAAAAAACTTTTACTGTTTAAAGTTACACTGAGGAGTTGCGGTTTGTTCGGAAGAGATACTGAAGCCCCGGAACATGAAGGACAAAAAAAGGAACTCAGCAAAAGTCTAACACTTCCCCCCGCTCCACCCAGAGCGGTGAAAGTATTTGACAATTTCCCATCCGGAAAAAAAAGTAAACTGGGGGCAAGTGGCAATGGCTTTAAAAAGAAACTCATATTTGTTATTGTAAAAAACATTACGCATATTCTACAATTAACTAGGTGTATTGCCAAACAAATTCAAAAAATTACATTGGTACCAAAATCAAAATTTAACACACCCGATATCACAGTTATTGTCCAAGTAAATGTTACTGCGGATAAAAGTTTTGGTGCGTCAAAGTCTTCCTTCCATTGGTCACCCAAAATTACGTCAGAACAATCGTTGAGTCAATATTGGCCATAGTAAAGATGGCTTGCATTGGCCTGTTGGCAACTATTTGTTTGGGTCAGTGTTTATATGTTTGTGTGGTGAATTCTATTTTATTTTATTTATTGTTGTTCCTCTAACATCGTTATTAGAGGTGGGAAACCCAATTCAACAATGTAGTCCCAATTTCCACACACAGAGATGTCCCTTGGAAACCAATCTAAAATCATCAAAATAAATGTACTGTTTTGAACAGTCATAATTTGATTGACAGAGTCCAAATTCGATGTATGGTCAATCATTATCAAGCTCCACTCCGAGTATGCCACTGTTACTTATTTAGCCATTGGCCCAACATAGCGGGCCAATGGTTTGGCCAATACTTGCCAAGGTTCGGGTGGCCTGATGTTTGCATGTCACTCGAATGAGTCCGTATCGATTTAAGACGTATTTGTGGCTTTAAACGATGTTTGTACAAGTTCACAGTTCAATATTGGTACTTTAACATAACGATTTATTAATAGGTGTGAATGTTTGACTCTACTAATAGCTTGTTAGTCATATTTTGTTGGGCATTCAAACACACAGTTTAAAATATGCTTATACTAGCTTGCACCCGCGACTTCGTCCGCGTGGCATAGTTACTTCGGGTTAACGCTAACTTTAACCCGCGTGATGATAATTTTTTTTCTCTCCCCTTTTCTTCCCTCTTTTTCCCCTTTTTCGCACTTTAAAAAAAATTGCCTGTCCGTCACCAGGGTCCCGACTATATCTGTACCAAAATTCATGAAAATCGGTTTTGCCATGATTTAGGCGTGAAGGCGTAACAAACATACTCAGTTTCGCTTTTATAATATTAGTACCTGCTCGTAGTTGAGAAATAAGAAATGTTGTTTAATCTTTTCACAGAATATTCTGATGATGGTTTCGTCTAACTTGGTGGTGAAGGGTTGATAGGCAGTCCCTCCGTGATCATACTGGTATTCAGCTGCACCCGACTGAAGGCCGACCCTAATTTAGTTGGGAAAAGGCTGGGTAGATGAGCGAAAAATTATAAAAGCAAAAGGGTAGTGTTAAAGAATGTTGACGAAACGTTCTCAAATCTATCAATTCATGATGATGAAATGCCATACAACTTGACTAGTTTCCCTGTATTCCCTAAAAAAATAATCTGATACTAACGTGTTTTTTTTTTCTGTTTCAGGTACGAAAATGTCATTGTTTGGCTGACTTCTAAAAAGATTATGGTAATTTTTGTAGGATTTAAAATGGACTCCACATAATTTCAAGGCATACTTTTTAACAATTTAGCTAAGCAGATAATGATGTTCTTAGGATGTTTTTACATAATGGAGAAGTAGATATTTTCATGGACGGTACATCAGCACAGAGATCTGATAACACGCAATACTGGGATTTACCGCGTGTTCGTGTTTTCATGATCGATAATTATTGCGTACATTTTTCCAGAGAAATCTGTACCAAATAAAATGCCTTCAAATGTTTATTGTTTAGAATATAAAATACTTTTCTTTTGTATAGCCTCCAGATGTTTCCAAAAGGTATTTCATTACATTTAGTCAACCAATCGTTCTATAAAAGACCTTAGAAAACTTTCAATACCTAAGTCCACCAACTGATCCACCAACAGGTCGGACAACAAATCGTCCAACTTTGTCGCATATGCGTAGCCTTGTGCTAACCGTTAGGGCCTAAGGAATTGTAAGAGATAATTGCTCCCGTTTGTACGGCCGACATAAATCTGGTAGGCGGGCTCTGGTAACTGTGCCACAGAATAGATAAGCATAGAAGGCTCACTAAGCAACAAACGAAAGCAATCACTTGTACCTTGCGTCTATAAAGTTAGATCAGGTATTAAGGTGATGATATAAAATATATTCCGTAACATTTAAAAATAATCCCGTCAAAAGCAACCTCCATCTTTTGCTCTTATAGTCGTCAAAAAGGAATAATTCGATCTACTATTTTGTAAATGTTGACTGGCGTTCTTAAACACCTCTTAACAACGATATTTCGTGTTAAGTGTCGTAAAAAGATTATAATTTTAGCAAGCTTACAAGGGCGGAGGTAAAGTGCATAATAACTGTATATCAATCTGATTTCACTCTTGTATTTGGTTATCTAGCCTACACCCAAAAGGGGGTTCTTACAGATCAAATTTATATAAAGTAGTACTAACATCAGAAGCAAGGAAAAATAACTAACACACAACTAACATTATAGAAAATGTTAAAAATATTCTAATCTACGAGAAATAAAATGGTTTTTTTTTTGTTTTTATTTATTTTATTTTTATTTGCTTATCTACATTAATAAATCTACTAAACCTAACGATGACCACAGCTGGGTATTTGCGTATGCATTTCCTAAGTTTTCAAACAACACTCAGTTTTTCATTTTATGCATCAAAACTAGTTAATGCAAAATTGTATCCTAGTCTAGCTAAGCTCACAGCGTGTACCAGATAGGTACCATATTTTAGAGAGTGATTCAGACCATAAAACTAAACAACTTTACCTTTAGAAGATACAAAACGAGAATGTACAGATTGTAGCAGGTGGCGTTTTGTAGTTTCTCTCTTATCCAATGGAAAACCGACGTAACTTTGTTTTTATGCACGTAAGTAGTTGAAAAAACATATTTGTGTGAGGCTTCTGTACGTCTATTTACTCCGTGACAACATTCCCAGAAGGACAATGAAGACTTGAAAGCTTACAACTAAGATACTGTTTTTCGTTGATAATATTTCGCGGACTGCTTTGTTAGAGTAATATTATAACTGTGATAGAGGTAGACAGTTTGTTCCGCTGCGTATTTAAATGGCATTTTGTAAATTGTAAGTGAAGATACTTGTAGAAATAACAGTTACCGAGATAAATGATCGTTCTGCAAAGATGGGGCGTGTTTTTGGTAACGAGTTTGTTTGTTTAAAGTGAGTTTATTTGTTTGTTACGTTTTCACGCCTAAACGGCTACACCGATTTTGATGAATTTTGGTACAGAGATAGTTGGGACTTTGGAAACGGACATAGGCTAATTTTTTTTAAATAAAAAAGGAGAAAGAGGGAAGAAAAGGGAAAACTTAGCTTTGCTATTACAGTAAATAAGGCGCAAGGGCAAAAACTACAGGTAGCAGGTACCTACAAATCAGGAAAGAGGAACTGTGTTACCCCGAATTTAATGCGAGCAAAGCCGCTGGCGAAAGCTAGTTACACGACATTTAATCAAAAGTATATTAATACTTTTGATAAAATATCGTGATGTTCCAGAGGACACGCTTCTAATACAAAAAGTCTAATTAATTTGAGTTAACCCGTCTTTAGCAAGCGTGATGATGATGATTAATGCTCGTACCTTCTTTGTTTAAGCAGTGGAACAGTTATAGGCTGGTATTAATATATATTTTTTGGTATAATTAAACTTGACCCGTTCGTATACAGATCGCTTTTAGCGATAAGACCGACAATTATTGTGTCACCCTATTTATAAGTTGTGAACTGTTATTCTTGTAATCATGTGCATAATTAAGAATCTATCTTTCTGCTTAGTGATGACCTATTTTTGACCATGTCTCTCGTGGATGATTTAAATAAAAAAATAACATATAATTTTGTTCAATTGTAATGTTACTACAATATTGTAAGGGTTGGCTCTAAACGTCATATAATTTAGAACAAAAATATTTGCAATTATTTAAAACTTTTCCAATTCATATAGACGCGGGCGCCAGCTAGTTGTGTTATTAGAAACACAGCTAGCTGGCACCCGCGTCTCCGCGGCTTTGAAAATAAAAGTAGTGTGTTGTTATTCCAGACTATAAACTAACTCTGTGCCAAATTTCATTAAGATCCGATCAGCCGTTTTGACGTAAAAGAGTAACAAACATCCATACATCCATCCTCTCAAACATTCTCATTTATAATATAACACAATTATAAAATAAAATAAAATCTTATTTATAACTATGTGTCTTAACTATAACTGTGACAGAAATCAAATAACTGCGATGTCAACAGACTTTTCACCTATTTCTAGTTACTCACAGGAAATGTCGAACAAGACGAGAAAATATAATAACATTAAATGTTATAAGTACATATCGAAAGGATGTATTTGTTAACGTGGCTCGAGATTTTCCTTGTAATATTGACGTTGAAAATACAGACTTCATTTTTTCCTTTTCATCTTTTGATAAAAGTAAATAGAAAATAATAATATGATCGATGAGTTTTGTAGAAAAACGTAGGACGGACCTTTGGTACCCAGTAGGTTTCATTAAATCGACGGTTCCTACGTACATAAGGTTAAGTCAAAAACCGAGGTTTACAGGAGAGCGTAATTTGTGTTCAACACGCCCTAGAAATAATTCTATGAGCAATAATACATATTTTCTTTCTACATTATTTTAACAGTTTTAAGAGCTTTATGGTGCCATTTACAAATAAATTTGATATTTTCACGTTTTCTTAGAAAAACTGATAGATGACCGTTTCTACGACACTTTTTCTTTGTATTTATAATACTTTTTCGCTTATACGATTTCTAAAACAAGGTAAATAAATTAAATAAAAATAAAAATCGTATGTCAGCATGTGTGCATAGATTATTTAAAGCCAATGATACAATAACAAAATGGCATTTTTGACATGACATGTACCTACGTAGGGACCGTAGATATATGAACGCAGGGATGATCTGGAGGCTACAAATCACGACTGTAATTCTCTAAGAGTTAGACAGAGGTGTAACCATTAGTGTTTCACGCGCGCCTCAAAGAGATGTCAACAGAGCAGAGGGGCCTGCCAGGGCCTCCGCCTACCGGTGTTGCGGGTTGTTCGAAAGAGATACCGGCGGCCCCGAAATGTAAAAGGCAATAGAAGGAACATGGGTGGGTTTTAGTCAGTACAAGTCTGACACTTCCCCCCGCTCCACCCAGAGTGGGGGAAGTTATTTGATTTATTATCCCACAAAACTTTCTCTCCCCTTTCTCACTTTTTTTAGCTTATGTCCGTCTCCAGGATCCCAACTATCTTTGTACCAATGTACAAAGTACAAAATTCATCAAAATCGGTTTGGCCCGTTTAGGCGTGAAGACGTAACAAACAAACAAACTCACTATCGCTTTTATAATATTAGTAAGGATTAAACGTTTCTATGTTATCCTTGTAAAACACAGTTTTCAATCAAACAAGACAGTGTTTAATATAACCTCAATCTGACCGACTTACAAGAAAACCGCCCAAAATTCGTTCGTTATGACAAATAACAGACTTAAACCAGTGTCTTTGTTAATTAACTGAGATGCGACCGAGGACCAAAAGATCAAACGATCCCTAAATGTTGATAACGGAACCATGGCCTCGTCACGTTTCCTTTGAAATCACCCTGTCAATGACTTTCCATAGGCAATCCCCGCAAGTGTTATTTGAACTCGTTTGTTCATCAAATGATTGAATTTCCGCTGGGTTTTGGAGAAAAAAACTACAAACTTAATAACCTTTAAATAAAGGTACATAGATAGACAAACTCGTGAGTTTATCTATCTATGTAACTGTATAATACAACTACTTTTAAAGTGTAACAAATATTGACGACATGTTTGGCGTAGTGGCTGAGCGATCGACTGCTACGCTGCGTGTCGCGGGCACGATCCCCGTACGGAACAAATATTTGTACGGCCTACAGATACTTGTTCCGAGTCTGGTTGTTTATAGATGTGAGTCTAAATGTGTGTAAACGCACCCACCATACAGTACAAATTCCTAGTGTGGGGAAACGTTTTATTGAAAAAATCTATAGGTTATTATGTTCCAGCACAACTGCACAGCGCCAACCATGTTGTGAAAATATACTTAGATAGATAAATTCACGCTCCAGTGGCGCATTATGCTAGAGTATAAATTGTTTAAAAAATGGCGTAAAAATGTAAGAAAAATAAAGTATTATTATATTATGTAATTTTATTGTTTGGGTACGAAAACCAAAAAGATATAAGTTTAATTAATATTATATTATTTTGAAAGTTCCTACTGTACGTGATAATATAACAATGCATTTTTATTAGTTTTGAGACATTTTACTGCGCCCGAACAGAGTTATGTACTTACTAATTATAAGACTAGCGTTTAACTATCTGTACACACGACAACAGGTCAACCTATTCTAAACTATTATAACCTTATCTTTCTACTACGGATCGCACACCGTATTAAAGAGATCAAGTTAAAATAGTTTGGTGCAGGTTGATGAGCCGTCGTATGTACATACATTGTGCATTAAATTAATAAAAAAGAAATTATCAACGTGTGGTTTAACAACCATTTTTCAAGACTAACAAAGCAGAACAGCTGTGATTTAAATTCAGGGACATTAAAAGTCGATTTGCTTATTCTATCTGTTGTACAGACGCCTGCAGGTCAAGCCACCCGAAACTGTCAATTTTTACCAATGAACCTTGAACCTTATACTTTAGAAATAAAGTCGAAAATCTATCAAAGAAATCTGACAGATTGTAGTAGCTTGATGTGCAGGCGTCTGTACCTATCAATCAAGTTACTAAGTGACTTTACAAGGTCAAAACGGCTCCAATAGGCTGACTGCTGCAAAACTCGAAACCACAGAGCACAGATTTACTGGTAATGTCTCTAGGGGCAGCTGTATTGTACAATGGACCTTATGTCGCGTAACTTTTTTTTTTACTGCCATTTGTCCAGTTTTTTTTTAACTTAATATCAGGCGTGTATTTGACGGCTCGATTGGCGCAAAGGCTGAGCGATCGACTGCTGCGCTGCATATCGCAGGTTCGTTTCCCACACAGAATAAATTGTATGACTTTCAGATAGTTGTTTCGGGTCTGGCTGTATGTGTATGTGAGTTTACCTAAATGTTTGTAAACGCACCTACAATACAGGAGAAATTCCTAGTGTGGGTTAATTAAAAAAAAAAACTTTTTATAATATTGGTATAGATTTCTGCCACCTCTAGCGGCAAAAGGCACCTCCGTACTCAATGTTCGATGGCATTCGGGGCTCAAATAAGAGTGGTCGTTAGTCATTGTTAGTTAAGCAAATTAATTAACGACTGAAAAGCGACGAAAGGCGTGTTTAAATATAATTTGAATAGTAATTGGTTTGTTCGATGGATGTGAAGATAGATGCTTCATAATTGGATGGAGGTCTCCACTAAGACTTGTGTTCTTGCTTAAGTTTGGCACAGATACTATGACATCTTATAGCAATTCTTATTCCACTGAGTAAAAGAGATGGTGCTAGACACCCTGTATAGCTCTGTCTCTTTCCCTCAGCGGAATAAGAATTGCTTTAAAAGGTCATAGTAGGGCTACAGTTGGTGCAGTGGCTGAACGATCGACTGCTGCGCTTCGTAAAAATCCTTACTAATATTATAAAAGCGAAAGTGAGTTTGTTTGTTATCTCTTCACGCCTAAAAGGCTTAACTGATTTTGTTGAATTTTGGTACCGAGATGGTTGGGACCCTGGAGACAGACATAGGCTATTTTTTTTTAGAAAAAGAGTGAAAAATGTGGGAGAAAGAGGGAAAATAAGGGAAAGCTTAGCATTGCTATTACAATAAATAAGGCGCTAGGGCAAAAATTACAGGTGGCAAGTACATGCAAATCAGGAAAGGGGAACTGTCTTATCTCAAATTTAACGCGGCTAAGCCGCGGGCAAAGCATCGGCAGTTTAATATAATTAAAAGATTACAATACATATTCATATATCATATTATAAATACACATTACGAAAAGTCATTAATAAAAAAAAATACATTACAAGGGACATACATACAACATACAAAATGTGGCTATAATGTTAGGTACATCTCTACCTAACCCTCTTGGGATTAGAAGGCGTGATATTATGCTAACGCTCACCCTTCAATCTTGCAAAAATTCCAGCTAAACCTACAAATGTAAAAAAAATAAAACCGACTTCTAAAAAAAACTAAAAACTGGAAAATAACTTTATTTCCGGAAGTCGGTGGCTTTTGTTGGTTTTGTTGACTTTATTTGCCACCGACTTCCGGAAATAAAGTTATTTTCCAGTTTTTAGTTTTTTTTAGAAGTCGGTTTTATTTTTTTACTAAAAAGTTTTTATTTCAACATTTTTAGTTATAGTATTATGATATAATACGCAAACACGGTTAAAAAGATTTTCTTTTTAGCTTTAGTCCCGTCTTAGATACAATTTTTAGTTCCACATCAAGCTATAGATTAAATACTAAGTATCAATATTATGCTTTAGTATTAAACCAATTCAGAAATCATATGCATCATCCCCTAGGGGATACAGCTGATACTTGATCTGATGTTTATGTTTCTTAATGACTAGGTGAGGGGTGGGGAGGGGATACGGTCACCCTGCTCCCACTCGCCTGCCTACCTTGGCGAAACCCATACTTATACATGTGATTGCAGCAATCACGGCAGATTTGCTGTCATTTATTAAAGAGTGCCGTTGTATATCACTGAAGATCTATCACCAAATTACTGCGATGAACTTCCAAACCATAGTAGTACCTACATACCATTTTTTGATCATTTGTATTCGACAACTTCTAAAATATAATCGACGAATGAGTATATCATCAACGTACACGAGATCAATCTAATACGTATTATTAAAGATAACTCAAAAACTACTTGTCGGATCTTGATATTTTTTTTATGGGACCAAACGACAACCACCAGCTTTCGAATAAAAAAAGAATCATCAAAATCGGTTCACTCAGACCTGAGTTATGAGGTAACAAACACAAAAAAAAAAAAAAAAAAAAAAAACATACAGACGAATTGAGAACCTCCTCCTTTTTTTGAAGTCGGTTAAAAATATAGCAAGTTTATACAATATTCACTCACTAAGGGTCGTCCCTTAGATACACAAAGGCCCAAACTCCGTCCATGATACAGTAAGACCCAAGAGACGTTTAGTAACTTTTTACATCGACCCCTAGGTATAGTCCTACACAGAAACTGTTTAGATCCCCGAAGACGGCCGAACTTTGACGAAGTTCCCCGAAGTCAAAGTTTGCTTCGTTAGTTTTGGCACTGGATACTTTTGTGTTTAGTTTATATAGAATGTTTTTGTGGTGTATTGTTAATGTTATATAGTTGGAATTACGGACAACAGAATAACATATATTCATGAAACTTTTACAGTAAGTACACAAAATGATTAATCTGCTTGTAAGAATTTTCCTAGAAAATTGTTGGACTCTGACCGAATTGATTGCTTTTAAACAAGATTTTAGATAAGTATTAGGGTCTCGTCCGTAGTATTAGCAACCGGCATCCGTGTATGACCAGTGTATGAACGTGGATGAAACAAAAGAAGTGTGCATGGACTGCATGGATCGTAGCAAGTGGCGGTCAGTGGTTTCTGCCTACCCCTAAGAAAAGAGGCATCAGTAATGTACGTATGGATGATGGTGTAGGCAGACCTCGGAGAAGTCATAAGAGTATTTTATTTTAAAATAATATAATGTGGAAAATAAAATTAACAATTAGGACACAATATCGATAGGTAACAATATTATTAAACGTCAAAGATAAAAATCGAATTATAAAAATTAGATGTCAAACATAAAAAAAAAAGGATGGTATTTAATACTTTAACTGTAAATCCCCTTTTTTCAATCAAAATATTCGAAATTATCACCAAAAATACTGAATTGCACACTAAATTTGCTCATCAAATAAATCAATTATACTATACTGTTAGAAGACAGCACTACAATAAAAAAGTGTTATATCTTTATCCATTTTCTATTAATGCAAGTCGTTACTGGCACTCGCCGGCCGCTGCCGCGGCACCGCTCGCTCCGCTCGCTCGGCTCGTGCGTAGGGGGTCGCAGTTTTAACCTAACCTAACCTACGCATTTTTTTAGCATTCAGGAAAGAATATTTGGTGCACGATCAGTATTTTTGGTGAACACAAAATTTTTTCCCAAAAAAAAATAGGAATACACATATGCAAGATGGCGGAACGCCTAGTATGGTTTTTCATTGACGAGAAAAGAGGCAAAATCGAGATAAATGAAAGGAATGGGGCGGCCGTTGCCCAGGAGTGAGGAATATAAGGATTGATAATTTAAATATTTTATAAGTATAAATAATATAATATAAATATAAATATCTTCTGAAAAAGTATCTCCATAGCAAAAAAACTTTCTGAAATAAATCAATCGAAACACTTTTTTTTTAATTGACTGTTTCAAGTAACTCAGTAAAAGTTTTAAATAAAGAAAAAAAAAACTTTTTTTATTAATTATTCTTTTTAATTTGTTTTATAAACTTTTAAAGTAAGCAGGTAATTGGAAAAGGACGTTTTACGTAACACCCGCTGAATCGTTTCTTAGCTTAACATTCTGATAACATAGGTGAAATAAATCTTTTTGTTTGATTTGGTTTGATATCTTCTCAGAGTACATCTTTTCTCGACGTTTTATAAGAACCCATTGTAGGCCTATGTGAAATAAAAATATTTTTAAATTCAAATCCATTTATTGTTTGTTACAGGTGAAAAAAATAGTTCTTATTATTAAAAATTTGCTCGCTGTAACATACCTTTAAGGTGTACAATATTTAATACGTCTTTCAATATTTGTTTAACATTAAAATAAGATATGATTCGAAGTTAACGTCTATCATTTACCATCATCATGCATACACATTGTCAATTCACAGATTTAAAGAAAAAAAAATATAGATTGAATCATACAAATTAAAATGTCCATTCAAATAAACTTATAGATACAATTGATGTCATACAAATTAAAATAATAATATTTTGATTTCATTGATTTAATTTTGAGATTGTAGTAGATAAGTATAAAACCACACTAGACTACAACATGTAAAAACACAATAATAATAATTATGTAGAAAAGAACAATGTCCAAAATGGCCCTATGCAACAAAGAGTAATATCGGAATACACGATTATTAACTCTCTTTTAACTATGTAAATCCATACCTACTCCTGTAACGGACTAGCTGTATGCCTAAATATACATTTTTATTAAATATATCTATTGTACACTTTGTCTGCTATGAAAATAAGATCATAAAAGAGTTAACTAATGATACAGAATACAATACATAATTTTCAGATGCTCTTGTTTCCAGGGCCAACAATGTATTGGCGATTACAATTTCACGCAAAAACCACTAAACGAATTGAAAAAATCAGTAAAAAAACGGTACATTTTTTTATCCCAGTAGTACTATCCTATAGAATAATTATCAAAACCCACGTGGGCGAAGCCGTGGTCATAAGCTAGTTTAAAAAAAAATCTTTTTATTTAGTCTACTCTACATCAAAATCTCCCAATTCTATATACTCCAAAATTCACCTGATAGATGGCTTCATTCTTTTGACAAGCTACACAGATTTCAGCACACACATATGTAGCTACATATTTATATACCTCTATATGTACGTGATATATCATCTCTTGATTAGGCCGTATCGTTTGTCTGTTATATTATATTATTACACCTATAACCATCCTTCAGCCGAATTGGATTAGAACCCCTACGATTGGAACTCGGAGGTTTTTCGCTTTTGTTTTTTGTTTGAGGTGAGTCTCGAACTCTAAGTATTCAGTGGCATAATGACAAGTCATTAAAGACATACCACGTCGTCACTTGGAAGTCAAACTGTATATTTGACTATTAGAAGTGTGTGTATTAAAAAAAAAAACATTTTTAAAACTGTAATGGAAAAAGAAGTTGGCGATGTCAGTTCGAATTTAGCCACGCATCAAAGTTTTAGATTTAAAATGTTAGTAGTGCTATTTTAGTTATAGGTAAATAGATTTATATTATCTACTTTAACCTCTACCCTAGCGGTACAAAAACGGGCTAGTAAACAAGTATAGTAAAGCTAAGTCTTATAATCGGATTACGCTTACGATAAGAGCCCGCCCGACGGTGCTTGGCGGATAATTGACGTAAATAACGGCTGTCCTTGACAGGTTAAAAAACGTTTTAAACAATTGTCAAAGCACATACAAAAGTATTCTCTCAACCAATTCAACGCACAAAATATTTCGAGAACCAATGGTAACGCTGCCGTTACTCTTTGTTTGCGTCCCCTGTTTATATAACGAATAAGTCTATTTACTTAGGATTAAGCCGAAAACTATGCGATAATTTGCCATATTACGACTGTTCACGTCATAACACAAATAGAAAGAGTTAATATAGACTTAATATACGTCATTATGTCGACCAAATAAGGGAGTTGATGAAATGCGGAGAAAAGCGAATGTGGATGCGGTCTTAGTTGGAAATAATTGGTCTTTGTTTGTTTGTCTGTGTTTTTTGTTGATGGGATTGTTTTTTTTTATGGATTACATATTTTAGTTGTCATGTTTGCTAAGTATGGATCGGTTTGTGTAGTTGGGATTTAACTAAGCTGCCCTGCCCTGATCCTTTATTCTTTTTTCTTTATCGTGTTTTCGACTTAACATGGCGTCCAAAACTATCAAACAGGCATACTTTTTTTTTTACGATGCTTTTTTTCTCTGAAGCAAGTTATTATATATATGTATAATAACGAGGAAATAAAAGGGTTAGGTAAATCATGACCTGGATTAAGACCAATATTAAGATGAAATTAAGGTTGTAGGTTTTTTTTGGTTGCTTACAATTGGATAACACCATTAATTTTTAATATTTGTGTCTGTTGTACATTTCATTTGTATAAAAGCAAGATAAGTATCGGTTATATTGTTTTGTCTCGTAAGCCAAAGTAAACTGTGAAGTTTAAGAAGTTTACTGATGCGATTTTTAAAAATACATGGTTGAATTTTTCTTTCTTTGTTTTCACTTTTTTTAATGCTAGTTGACCAGTCATTACCGACTGTGTCCAAGACGATTATTATATTACTATTATTTACTTCATGTCTTAGTAAACCTTTTTGAATAAATATAACGAGCAATAGCCATTTAAAATCCTACTAATATTATAAATACGAATGTTTGTTAAGATGTATGGATGTTTCTTATCCTCTTTCATGTCAAAACGGCTGAACGGATCTTGATGATATTTAGCACAGAGGTAGATTATATTCTGGAATAACACATTGTATCTTCTTTTTAGATCATCGCGCAGGCGAAGTCGCTAGCCGCGCCAGCTAGTAATATTATAAATGCGAATGTCTGTGAGGATAGATGTATGGATGTTTATTACTCTTTCACGTCTTTTCCGATCATCACGCGGTCAAAGCCGCGGGCGCCAGCTAGTTATTAAATAAAAGACACGATTAGACATGTCTCTGAAAGGCAAATTCTTTACTAAACAAAACACAAACATTGCTGTTGTCAAGTCAGTTGTGAAACTCGTAACATTCTCACTGAAATAATTCCACAAAGGCTGTTCGTACAGTTGACATAAAAATCTTTTTACAGTGTCGTGCTTTGGTTGAAATAAAAGTAAAAAGGTACAATTTTGTCGTCGGTTCATAAAACTTGTAAAGAAAGGAGTTTTGGGCTTACATTACCGTTGTATTTTACTAGTGGGTATCTTTTTTATCTTTAGGGTCCCGCTTTACTTACACTTCTCTTCAATTAGTGGTACTTAGTTTTTGGAGATCTTTTTTGGTAATCATGTGAGTGGTTCTTACGTAGATTGTTTATAATAATCATAATCATTTATTTATTTGTAAGACACAGGTATTTGAACATCTGCCCAACCCAGCCGCCGCGGGAGACGCCCATGGCGCCGGGCGCCGCGAGACGACCGGCCACCGTAGATGCGGGCCTGTGGGCGGTGAGCAATGGGTAGTTCACCGTCCGTCCGTCGATTGACGACAGGCCGTGTCGACGGCGCGTTCGTGTTTCACGCGCGCCTCAAAGAGAGTCAGCAAAGCAGAGGGGCTTGCCAGAGCCTCTGCCTGCCGGGGTTGCGGGTTGTTCGAAAGAGATACCGCGGCCTCGGAACGTAAAGGGCAAAAGAAGAAACATGGGTGGGTTTTAGTCAGTACAAGTCTGACATGCCCTCCCGCTCCGCCCAGAGCGGGAGAAGTCATTGGAAGATTTCCCACCCGAAAAAAAAAAAAAAAAAAGACACAGGTATTTACTTTAATAGGGTTTTCTAAGTAAAGCTTGTTCTTCATGTCTTGTCATACTCACATACAAATTAAAATTATAATTTAAAGATCCCAATATACAAAATTAAAAACACATTAAAATATAATAAATAACAAAATATTAAAATTAATTATTAAAATGTCAATAAAAAATTTAAAATTACATAAGTATATGTCAATTAAAATGAAAATTGCAATAAGGATACGTCTATTAAAATTTAAAATTATAAAAATACCGAATAAAACAAAAATAATTATAGGATGTCAAAAATAACTGCAAAAAAAAAACATAAATAATAATAATGTCAATAATTAAAAATAAAAAACCAAATTAGTATTATTCATATCTACAAACAATTTTCCAGTGTTTCCCAAGTACTTTGGGGTCGGCTTCTAGTATCGCTGGATGCAGCTGAATACCAGTAGGTATTATACGTGGAGCTACTCTCAATGTGACCACTATAATATTTAGTGCTAGCTAGCGCTCGCGTGATGATTAGAAAAGGCGTGAAAGAGTAACAGAAAATTCATACATCCATCCTCACAAAGATTCTTATTTATAATATTACTAGCTGCCGCTCGCGGCTTCACTCGCGTGATAATCTAAAACAAAGGATGCTTTGTGTTATTCCAGACTGTAATCTAGCTTTGTGCCAAATTTCATCAAGATCCGTTCAGCCGTTTTGACGTGAAAGAGTAACAAATATCCATACATACACGCATCCATCCATCCATCCTTACAAACATTCGCATTTATAATATTACTAGGATATAGTAGCATTGGTTAATATGATAGCCCTTTACAAGACTGGTTGTGTTTTATGCCATTGTAATGACTGTCAAAAATCTAGAAATCTTAGCCAATACTAAAGGCTTAACGTGCTTTCCGAAACATGGAGAAAACTCGGTAAGTACAGACGCCTGCACATCAAGCTACTACAATCTGTCAGATTTCTTTGATAGATTTTCGACTTTATTTCTAAAGTGTTAAGGTTCAAGGTTCATTGGGAAAAATTTACAGTTTCGGGTAGCTTGACCTGCAGGCGTCTGTACTAACGTGGTCAGCGTGCAACATACGCAAGCAAAGCTTAACCTGAAGATTAATCCGAGCGAATGTTATTATTTTGCTGTTGTAATATACAGGGTGTGATTCAAAGTTTCATGAAGCCAACAATCAAGCCTTCATTATGTAAACACAACGGCACGTCAACCTGCTACTACGGATAGCACACCGTAGTAGAGAGATCAGTAGGCCTACTATGCCATCTTAAAGCAAAACTTATTCCACTGAGTGAAAGAGATGGTGCTAGACACCCTGTATAGATCTGTCCCTTTCCCTCAGCGGAATAAGTTTTGCTTTAACACGTCATGGTAGGGTAGCAGGTAAAAATAGTTTAGTATAGGTTGATGTGCCTTCGTGTGGACATTAAACTTAGTAACTGCAAAAAAATATTGCTGAGAATCAACTTTTTTGTTAGGGAGTGAAAAATCTCATTTTTCGGAAAAACTCAATGGTATGCAGTCAAATAATCCTCTTGAAGGATGCTTTCAATAGTACGGTGTCGCAGTTGGGTCGGATAAATAGAAAATTATTTTGACAGTCAATATTATGTTCAACATTTTTGTTCAAAAATATCCTCTCTTTAATTTATTTCTTCCTCCATCGTCCACGTAATACCAACGTCTGTTTGATCTACTGAAATAACAGCTTATCTCCGTTGGCCTCGCCTAGTTAGTCTTTAAAAGTCAAACAATCTTTTCTCCACGGTATTCGCTAAATCTCTCCGTCAGCAAAATGTACTCTTCCTTCGAACATTATCAGAAAAAAGGCGGATGATACGAAAACAGGTTTTTAAGCAACTCCAAACTGTCGGTTTAAGCTCTTAATGATCCAATTTGCAAAGCATTTCGTTGGGAAATACCGCCTTAAGTGGGGCCATAGAGTTAGCGGGTTTACGAGCGAACGCTGTGTAGAATTAAAGTGGGTTTTTTCGTCCAATAACTTAGTTTACGATGTTTGTGACGGTTCCTTGCATTAAAAAGGTCTGTTCGTGTTATTGGTTTGATTATTTTAAGTTCATTTGGAATAGAAAAAACTTAGGAGGAGCTCGTGGCTAAATAACAGCAGCCGCTTGGGTCGATCTATAGGTTAAGCCGCTCTTGCCTAGATTGGTCTGTGGATGGGTGACCACCCGTTACATACCGAGTTTCCTCCGTGCCTCGGAAAGCTCGTTAAGCCGTTAGTCGCGGCTGTCATTTGTAGATCTTTGACAGTTGTAAAAGGTCAGTGTTCCGAAAGTCTAACAACCAGTTTTACCAATCGTATTACTCAGTACTAACTGGGTTGTGGAGGTCAGATAGGCAGTCGCTCCATGTAAAATACTGATATTCTGCTGCATCCGGTTAGACTGGAAGCCGACTCCATAGTTGAGAAATGGCTGGGCAGATGATGAGTTGGATTAATAAAAACTAGTTTGTCTAGAAATGACGAAATCTATAAAAAAAAAAAAAACATAAAATACGAATGCATAATGTATTTAAAATGGATATCTGAAAGAGGTCGTGCGATAAGATGACCATTATGCACTACACTAAGCCCAACTAGCAGCAATACGAAAGGTCATTAACCTAAATAACAACTGTGGCGTTGACAATCTAATATTTAGCTCTTTCCATCTTGTGCCTTTGTCGTAATGTCTCGTTCTCCCGGCAAAAACATGACAACGTTAAGACGGGTTTGCCAACATTCGGGCGGCCATTTTAGATGGGGTTTTAGCATGGGTTTTGTTTACATTTGGTATCGCTTCTCGTTGGCCGTACTTTAGTGTTAAAACTGATTGTCCTTTTAAGTTTTCAAGTGGTCCACAATCAAGTGTTTGATAAATGAACAACATAATACTGCTATTTAAAGACTATCAGAAACAGTTTAAATAAATAAAATAATTAACTAAATTAAACTGAAGCAAAACTTTTACAATTACCTCCTTTATTGAGGTATTCCTCGTAGCGCTCCCGTTTTGAAGCGCTCCCATCTAAGCGCTCCCAAAAGGAGCGCTTCGAGGAACGATTAAAAATAATAAAATTTATTTCCTCAAAGCGCTCCCACGTTTAAAAATAGGGAAAGGCATGAAGTAAACGTCATGAATTATATCGATAATTTTTAAAAACTCATGTGTGAAGTTGCTTAACCAAATTACGAAATTGAAAGAATAATATCTTTTTGCTTTCGGCACTCTTATGTGTATACAAGGGCCAATGTTATTGTCATTTCTACCATTGACGTAAACGATAGATTTTTTTAGGAATGGCATCTCGCAGTTCAACCAAGGAGGTTATCGTCTGCTTAACCGGGCGAATCCTGTGGGTGCCTTAAAAATTAAGACTTCCAGCCAGGGTGAAAACATACAAACTAAGCGACTACACGCTAAGGGCACCCCCTGTGGGGTATGAGCCTCGGCTTAGGGCGACGCTGAGGGAAAGCAAGGGACAGGCTGGATCTGAGTGATATTATTTTTGGACTGGTTTAAACTTACTGGCTCAGCAGCGCGGGCTGGCTCTTGCAAAGGACGGGTGGGGCAGTTACCGGGACGTCGCGACGGGCCTCGTCGGCGAGGATGGAATGACGGCGCTTTGCGTCTGAATTTGCGCAGAGTGCTAGTCTCCCTGCTGCTCTCCTGGAGCAGGGTTATGGCATCGTCAGGAGTGACGAGAAAATGTCTAGGACGATGAATTTTACTTATTCGCGAGGGATCGTATCGAGCGGCCGATGCGATAAGGGGGTTGCGATGTTTTAACGCGGAGTCAAAGAAGCGCATGGAAAGACGCTTCATGAATTGAACGACGGTGGGGATTCTTAAGTCGAAGTGAAGACTATCGTCACGGGCTCCCGTGATTTTACGAAGGAATCGGTTTTGCAAGGTCTACATCTTATGAAGGAAACGCGGGTTGGCGTGGGCGAACACGACACATGCGTATGTCACGATGGGACGGATGACCGCGGTGTATGAACGCAATTTGCACTTAAGTGACAATTTGCTTTCTGCCTGAAATAAAAAGTGAAACCTAAACCCATAGCAATATGTGCCGCGAAGGACAAGTGGCTGTCGAGAATGACACCTAAGTATTTGGCTTGCTTCTCCCAGGGGATAGGCTTGCCGTACATAGTGATCAAACTGGGGATCAGGGGATTAAAGCGCGGTTTGGAGTAGATAACCGCCTGACTTTTACCGGGATTCATCTCGATTCTCCATTTCCTGAACCAAGCGCCTAGGATGTCGGCTGGGGTCTGAAGGGTACGTAATGTCGCTAGTGAACAGCGTGAAGACGAGGGGGGATAAGACGGAACCCTGAGGGACACCGGCCCTAATAGGATGAGGGGAAGAGATTGAGGAAGTCCCGTAAGATGAGCGTAAACGATAACACCTCATTGCCAGGTGTGCGGGGAGGGGGGTAGTAATGGTAAACATAATGGAGAGAAATCATAAGCTAAACAATAAAAAAATATGAATAGGTAAATATGTCGGCAGATTATATTCATCGATTTGGTGGACTAAAGAATTTACAATAAAAAAAAAAATACCAAACCCGTGCGAAGCCGGGACGGGCCGCTAGTTGTATATTATAGTACAACAATGTGTTCTACTTATTACCTAGTTATTATCGATAATTTCAGTTAGTATAGTCCCATCTCTATCCGAAAGTTAATCATGGGAGCGCTTCGAGGAAATAAATTTTAATATTTTTAATCATTCCTCGAAGCGCTCCCAAAAGGAGCGCTTCGAGGAACAAAACGGGAGCGCTTAGATGGGAGCGCTTCAAAACGGGAGCGCTACGAGGAATACCTCACTTTATTATTCAATCTTGTTTTTGTTAACAGTTTAGTTGTTAAACTTTCTTTTAGCCCAGGCAGGAACGGTATCCCATCTATTTCCAAACCTTGGCTGGAATTACTTAACGTAGGCCGGTACGGTAACCCATCCATTTCCAAACCTTGGCAACAGTTGCTTAACCTAGGCCGATACGGTAGCCCATCCATTTCCAAACCTTGGTTGGAGTTGCTTAGCCTGGATCGGTACGGTAACCCATCCATTTCCAAACCTTGGCAAGGGTTGCTTATCCTGGGCCGGTATGGTAACCCACCCATTTGCAAAACTAGGCAACAGTTGCTTAAATAAACTACAAATACTAATCAATAATTGTGTTTAACAAACTTTATTAGCTGAACTCCTAACAAATCTTACACACTAACTAAAAAAAAACATATTTTTAACACTGCATGATCAGGAAATTCACGTCATTCTTATTATTTATTGTGATCACTTTTTTATCGGCTAAAAATTATCAAATAAATTCATTTATGCGTCGATTTCCTTTTTAACCTGTATATTTTTGATATAACTTTATGCAGTAAATATTTATTTCCAAATTTGAAATTTTTCTAGAACTAGCATTCTCATGGCCCAAGCCGAAGGATTACAGGCACGTCGTCGACTCGTTCACGGCAAATTCGTTTATTTCTCCTTTTTTCTCTCGAAACTTAATCCCTATAATATCGCGGGTGTAAGCAGGCACCTACTTAAACTGCCTTCGTAATGGCAGCCACGTCGCCGGCAAAATTAATTTTAATGAGAAGAACTTGGGAGCCTACAGAGAAAGTGGATTAAGCTACAAAAAGTTTATATTTATTTTGTGTGTTGCCATTAGACTTAATTTAATGATATGGTGCTGCCCTAATTTTTAAGTCTGCAATCAAATTACTTTTTCATGGTTGTTTTAGTGTTTCGTGTTTATTTTTGAAAATAAGTTTATGCATATTTTTATGCTGCATTTAAAAGGAGTTTGGTGTAAATTTTTGGAATATAAAATTTGAAGTTATGGTCGCAGTAAAGGGTATTAATTAGGGGGAACGAAAACCTTTATAATGGGGTGAGAAGGAAATATTATATGGGTACTTTAAGGGGTAAATGAACCGCTAACTCCTGAATGTCAGTTGTTTTATGGTTGCTGTTTGGACTAAGAACAATTTAAATGACTATAAGTCAATTACAACATGTTTTACGAGCTGTTTGTAACCTAATTACGATAATAGATGGACAATAATTAGAAAAAAACGATTTGCATTATAGATGACGAACTATGGGCGAAGAATCACATTAGGTATCATATCATAAATTATACTATCATAAATTGTCAGGAAAATGGAATTTATATTTGAAAATTTACAGGATTTTAATTTCAATTTCAATAAGGTTTGATAAAAGAAAACACAATTGCGGGTTTAAGCTCACCGTTGTACATAAGTTTTGGTACTGCAATATGTTTTTTATATATTTTCAAAATTTTTGTGTGCATGCTGGTTATTTTTTTTTTCTTTTAAACGTTTAGTAAGTACTAGTACTTCTATCATGTAAAATATCGACGTACGTACGCTACGTCTACATCACGACGTCTTGCCTCTGAAATGGTGATATTTATAAGATAAGCCTACTTATCCCTAAAATACATAGTCTGCATCAGGCTGCATCAGTTGGGTACCCTTGTGGTAAAATTTGAGGGGCCCTTCAGGTCCATTGTTTCGGGTCTGGCTGTTTGTATATGTTAGTTTAAATGTTTGTTAATGCACCCATTCCTAATGTGGGGCATTGTTTTTCCTTTTTTTTAATTATTGTTGAAGGAAAACATTGTGAGGAAACCTAGACTGGATCATGCAAATAAATATATTACAAAAAATGCCTTAAAATTAACTTTCAAAAGTATAAAATTAAATATAAGTAAGTTACTCAATGTATTTAACTCGTTTAATTCATTAGTAAAACTTTAGCTTAACAACGAAAACAAATCAAATGCCAATTAATTTATGCATAATATAATACGTACACAATTCATTTAAAACAGTTTTCCTGAAATTAACCACAAAAAAATCTATTTCATTTTACTTTTGACGTATCTAGTTTGCTCAAAACGACATTTCCTTTAAAACAGAAATTAATTGTCCGCTGAAATAAAAATAAAAAGGGGGACATTCTCATTACAAAGACACAAAAAAGTAAAAAAAAAAAACGTTACGACTTTGAGTAAAAGGCCTTTGCCGATGTAATAATTCAAAATGTGCGAGAAAAAAAAGAACGCGTCCGGTCCCTTTGAAGTAGCCGACCGCGGTCTATTGTTTGTGGTGGTGACGTAACGAAATGAATTTGTTGTAAAAAAAAACAATTTGTTACCCTACAAAGGTTTTTTCTGTTTTTATTTTAATCATTGCTCTTTGCAAGCGTTAGGCAATCATTATGAAAACTAATTGGTTTTTGTTTATTTGTTTTGTTTAAATTATAAAATTACTAACTTTTGCCTGCGGCTTTGCTCGCGTTAAATTCGGGGTAACACAGTTCCCCTTTCCTGATTTGCAGGTACCTGTTAGCTGTAGTTTTTGCCCTTACGCCTTATTTATTGTGATACCAAAGCTAAGTTTTCCCTTGTCTTCCCTCTTTCTCCCTCTTTTCTCAGTTTAAATAATTAATAATTAGCCTATGTACGTCTCCAGGGTCTCATCTATCTCTGTACCAATATTCATCAAAATCGGTTTAGCCATTTAGGCGTGAAGACGTAACAAACAAACTCACTTTCGCTTTTATAATATTAGTAAAAAAGATTTATAATTTCTTGGTAAAACATTATTTAAAAATATACTATTAAGTCACGTTTGTTAGACTTTTGACTTTTTTACAAATTGTCAGTTATTAACCCAATTTATTTGGGATCACGCAGCATGTTTACTTCTTCCATTCTTCTCTATTATTCGTCATCTTATCTTGCAATATTTACCACTACAGAGATCATCCATCGCTTTAAGGGTTCCGTAACTCAAAAGAAAATATCGGAACCAACTTTGTTGTCCGCCTGACTTTCTGTCAAGACCCTTTATCTCGAAAATGTGTGTGAAGGTATCGAGTAGTAGTGGCTAAAACAACACTATAAATTCAATGGTGCCTTGGAGCTATGAAAAAATCAAACCTCTAAGTCTGCTCAGTCCAGGAGCCCTCAGTGCAAGAACCTAGCTCGCACTTGGCCGGGTTTTTGATCTGTCTTTATGCTTATAGCAACTGTATATTACAAAAATTAGGTATTATATTTTTTTTTTGTTTTTATATATAACTAGCTTTCGCCCGCGGCTTCGCCCGCGTTAAATTTGGGGTAACACAGTTCCCCTTGCGCCTTATTGATTTGCAATAACAACGCTAAGTTTTCCCCTATCTTCCCTCTTTCCCCCTCACATCCCACTTTTTTCAAATAAAAATTAGCCTATGTCCGTCTCCTGGTTCCCAACTATCTACGTACCAAAATTCATCACTATCAGTTTAGCCATTAAAGCGTGAAGAGGTAACAAACAAACAAACAAACTCACTTTCGCTTTTATAATATTAGTAAGGATTGGTGTTTGCTAGCTGACAAGTGACAATGAATGAATAATTTCTTATTTTTTTATATTTTTTTTGTGATAATATAAATTGTATAAAATCTGGTTCTTCTAACCTAACAGACAGATGTGTTGCTGGGGAGTTTGTTCCGCCACTTCTTCTTCCCAGCTAAAACACTAGGAAGTGGCGAAGGGCAGGGCGTTTTTGTGGGACTGTCTCTTGTAATGTGACGTTCAAAAAGTGCTGATTATCAGCCTAATTTGAATAAATGACTTTTGATTTTGATTTTGAAAAATCGGAAATTGTTAATTACTTTAAAAATGGTTGACTCGAACAATTAGTAGCACAAAAAAAACTTAAATTCTTACTTAACCGCAATTTTCAAAAACAGCTCAATTCTCACTTATCAAATAAATATTTATATACTTTTCAAAAACAAAACACAAAAATATATCTCCATTTCTTGTTTAAGCCAACTTCGGGTAAAAGGGTTAATTAAAAAATAAAATTTGCTAGGCTCTACCAGTCTCAACGTTTGTACACCCACCCTTATTAATGTTCAATTATTTTATCTTTTCATTTTTTTTTTGACGGCGCAGTGAGTCTTGATATTAAATATGTTTGCATGACTAGTGATTATGTTATTATATGCAGATTAGAATTAAAACAAAGGGTTTTTGGATCCAGAACCAGTCGTTGTGTACTTTTTATACAAGACTTTGTAGTTTTTGTGAATTTATTGTTTAATGTTTTATGGGCTTAAGTTTGACCTGAAATTTTTAAGTACGTGTGGAGTTTCAAATTCATTTATGTTCATAGAGCACAATAATAATATTATAAACAGAAAAATATGGTGGGGTGTACCAAAATTCTCAGTGTCTTTACCAAACGATGTTTACATTGTAAATTGGTTTTAAGGCGCAGTATTATGTCGTTGACCTTGATCATACATTTTGACGTTGGACTTTACTGCATACGTTTGTCGTAAAAATACAAATAAATTTGTATAAAATTAAATATTAACTATCCATTAAAAAACAATCCATCATTGAACGCAGTTTGGCATTGGAAATTTAATTGTATACTCTTGATTATAATTACGATTAATATTGAAGAGATAAACTGCTTTAAAAGAGAATTTAGAGGTGTGTTTGAATATTTTTTTACACATTTTAGTACATTTAATTATAATTTGAATTCCATCAATGTATGCAAAAAAGCCTTAAAAATATCATATTTTTTTCAGTGATTAAAATTATGTATGGTTTAAGAGATACACTGCGTTAAAAAACCTGATTTTTGGCCGTTCTCAAGAAATCTTCACCTTAACAATCAGTTTCACAGATCAACGTGTAATTTAGCAAAAATATACCATTTTGAAAGAGTAACCATAGAGTTTCTTGCCGGTTCTTCTCAATAGAAAACGATCACCTCGAACCGTGCACTTTTACCCGACATTAAATGTGAAATTAAATAAATATTTTGATTTTGAATATTTAAATGAGTTTTTTGAAAAATAAGAACAGACTTGAAATGATAAAATATATGTACAAAATCAATATTTTTAATAACAAACACTAGTGGACCTCGTTGTCTACTAGAGATGGGACATCAAATACACCTTAAATTAATTTTTGGCTAACAAATTATGGAAGCGGTTTGTTAGGATATTTTTTTATTAAAAATAAAATCCCGAGATTACATAACCAATTGGATGTATCTATATTTACTTTACTTCCCTATTTACTTACATTCCCTGAGGTTTAATAGGCCCAATTTGACATTTCAAAAAAACACAGACAATAAAAGTATCCCCCACTTTTATTATATTTTCAGAGATTTTTTTAAATGTGAAAGCAACCATATTACATTTTAACTGGGTAACAGCCATTTGTGTCAAATTGGGTAGGTAAGGTATGTTGTTACATCTCACAAATACTTAAATTGAATTTCCCGGGATCACGAATTTTTTTTCGATAATAAAGTGTTTTTCTTAATAGTTAACATCTTAAGTCATCATTATAGACAGACATGAGGAATCTGTAAAAAGGATATACATTTGCATATTTTATTTTGTTTATTATTCTTCTATCTACTAGGTATTTAATATCACGTTTTAGTGTTGACTTACGATTCGATAAAAAAGTGCTTTTCAAATAGTAATAGTTAACATTTTTTAGTTTGGGTAAAAATGCATCCATCACTAGTCATAACTTACTGTTAAAAACTTATTTAATCCAGAAAATCTCCACAAGAAATATTCGTAGACATGTCCTATAAACGGTCGGAACATACTCTTATAACACAAACACAATACCTACGCCATCTTGTCTACATCTTAGACCAACAACCCTCACTATACAACTCCACACGGCACACATTAAATAAATTATTTATACGTCCAACGGGGAGTACCCGAAATAAGCTTTAAAATTAAGGGTCCCTCCGCCCCTACTTTATGTATAAAACCCTCAGAACAGCCTTCTTGCCGACCATTTAGTGTAAGAATTTTGTCTTTTATAGCTAAACAGGTCTGTCGTAATTTTTCGCTTGACAGATCACTCGCTGTGTAATATTCCCGGAGGGAGTATGGTACTTTAAACCCTTGCGAATCGGTGGGGTTGAAAAATAATAGACGTTGCTGATTTTTTGTGTGAGTGTCAATTGTTTTATAAAATGAATGTGAGAATAGTTTTTGACTGAGGAGCGTTGTCTAAACAAGCTTAGCTTTTCTTAGCGAAATACGATGGCATCGTAGCGTAGCAAGATAACATATTAGCGTAGCAAATCTACATCGTACTGTAGTGTGTTGGTGTAAATTCGTAATTAAAGTAAGCTTAAAACTCTTTTAAGTATATTTTAGCAATACATGCCACGTCATTGCAAAGCTATTCTATTCTATATTTAAACAACTTGAGTATTCGAACGTATTTGTAAACCAGCCAGCACTATAAAAGTTTGATGAAAACCTTCATAGTACTATAACAAGACGATGATAGCGAAAAAAACTGCGACGTCAGAAGAATTGTTCAGCGTATTTTACAAAAAAAAAACCTATATATTGTGGATGTAACATCTGATTTGGTGTGTTAGTAAAAAGACGCGTACACAAGTAATAATTTCCTATACTTACTATAACACATTTATTTTATCATGCATGAATAAAATGTATTCAGCCTTATCGTGTCAAATTCCCGAATTGTATTAAGGTCACTAATACTTTGTCACTTGTGGTTAGTAGGTAAACAAACATTTCCGTGAATTCGTAACACAGCGACCTTGCTACGTAAAACGGTGACAAATTACAATACCCCCTAGCTTCCCCCTTTTGTTTCCGTAATCCGGAAAGCGGTAGAAAAATTCGGTCTCCTTATTAAAATTCCATACCGTGAATTCCTTTGGGAATATTAAAATATTTCGTACATCCGCTGTTGAAGGGAGAGATAAAAATTTGGCAAATGTCGGTTTTTGAATGGTGTTTAGGTTCCGTAGTTGTTTTTTATTCTACCTATTATTATAAATTAATCTAAAAACGCTTTGTTAGTCTGTTTGACCATTATTTATGCCTTAAAATCTGAACGGATTTAGATAAAATTAGTTCCAAATCAGATAATGTTCTTGGTTTAGCTTATGGCATAAAATGCTTTTTTAAACGGTGCTTAAGCCAATCCGTACTCTATCCGTACTTCCGTACTAATATTGTGAAGTTCTATAAAGTACTAAAATTATAAATGGGAAAGTAACTCTGTCTGTCTGTCTCTCAGTCTCTTTTTCACGCCTAAACCGCTGAACCAATTTCAATGAAATTTAGTACAGATATAGTCTGGGACCCGAGAAAGGACAAAGGATAGTTTTTACCTCGAAAATCCTCCGGGAACGGGAACTATTCTATTAATATCCACGCGGACGAAGACGCGGGCAAAAGCTAGTGTTTAAATAAATCAAAGCCTACACCTATTTCTGGTCCTCTTGGTATTGTTATAGATACTAAACCCTCCTAAACATGCCAAATTTACTGCTATGACCGGGTATTTAAAAGAAAATGGTCTGGCCAGTCAAATAAGTCATGCAAATAAATAAAACGCTTTTAAGAGTCGCCGTTATCGAAATCGATAAAGAGGACTTAGGTACTATACTTTCCATCAAAGAGGAGCTCGTGGCTAAATAATAGCAGCCGCTCGGGTTGATCTTTACTTTAAGCCGAGCTTGGCTAGGTTGGTCTGTAGATGGGTGACCACCCGTTACACACCGAGTTTCCTCCGTACGTCCGAAAACACGTTAAGGTGTTGGTCCCGGCTGTCATTTGTAGATCTTTGACAGTCGTTACACATAGTTAGTGGCCCGAAAGTCTGACAACCAGTCTTACCCTGTACTAACTGGCTGTGGAGGTCAGATAGGCAGTCGCTCCATGTAAAATACTGATATCACCTGCATCCGGTAAGACTGGAAGCCGACCCCAACATAGTTGGGAAACCAAACCCAACATAATTGGGAAAAGGCTAGGCAGATGATGCTTATACTCGTACTTTCCATCAAAACACAGGGATAGCAGAATTATAAAGGTTCCTAAGGTTATGGTACCCTAAAACTCCGGGTCATATGGAAATTTCCTTTGGATTCATTAAATGCATTCGCGTATATTAATGTGGGTCTTGAATCGGCCGTATCATTTTTGAATTTTTGTCCTATGTTAATTAAGATAATAACGGAAAGGTTCTGATTCTTATCATATTTTATAGTAATTATCCTTTGGTTAGCCGCTTATCTGGGGTTAGGTACGTATCAGCTGATCTTTGAAAACGGTGGCATTGTAAGTACTTTATATTTTCTCTCTCTTTTGTTTTAAAGGCAGTGATTGTGCACTTACCAGTTAGCAATTTTAATACTTTCGCCGTTCTGAGCGGAGTGACGGGAGAGTGTCAGACTTTTACTGACCAAAACCCATGTTCCTTCTTTTGCCCTTTATGTTCCGGGACCGCTGTATCTTTTTCGAACATCCTGCAACCCCGGCTAAATGTATGTAGGTGGTTGAGACACTGACGATAAAACCCGAACACCAAATCATAAAAAAACACAACGCTGTATATATTTGTATAAGCAGGGAGTAGATATACTAAAAATATTTTACAATCCAAATTGACGATGAGCAATGGGTAGCTAACCGTCCGTCTATTGATGTCAGGCCGTGTCGACGGCGCGTTCGTGTTCCACGCGCTCGTCAAAGAGATATCAACAGAGGGACCTGCCAGAGCCACCGCCTGCCGGAGTTGCGGGTTATTCGAAATAGACGCTGCCCCGGGTCATAATGAGCCACAGACGGAACACGGATGTGTTTAAGTCGGTAAAAGTCTGTCACTCAGCGTGGTGGGAGGGACCACCACGCTCGAGCAGGGAAGTTATTTGGTGATTTCATATCCGCAAAAAAAAAATCATCCAAATGAATCACAATTTCACTATTGAATTTCAAACTTGATAGCATCTTCATCAACCTGCTCTCAATATTCCAAATAATATCTGAACTCAAACCTGACTTACCTGCTTCAAAACAATGTTCCAACTCCCCACATAGCATCGGTGGACCGAATAATCTCCCGGGATTTCACAACTACTTGAGAACTTTTAGTTAAAACGCTCTTAAAGAGCTTGACCCACATAAAGTTCCTTCGAAATATTACAAAGTACTATCTCACGATCAACGTTCAAATCTCGGAAATAAGTCCCGGATCACGGGATTACCTTGCCGACGGATTTTATTGTTCTTTTCCACAATTAGGCACAGGCTTATCCGACTTAACATAAAAGTGAACGTTGTTTTAATTGTCATGGTTAAGTAAACCATAGACCGAGTTGATAGAGTTCTTAAAATTTCTCTTTTTTTTAGAACATTCTGCCAACGATATTCTTTCATAATTGTTCAAATATGGCCAGTATTTTTCAATCCACCATAAAGTTTCAAGTTTAGACAAATTTCAATTTGCAATTTATACAAAATGTGTTTAGAAATGCATAGATACGATACAGGAAAAAAACTCTAATGTGGGGCAGTGATTAAAAAAAAAGCATTGTAACAAAGCTTGAGAGCTACATAATATGCAACAGTGGACAACAGTGTAATTTGATTGTTAATTAAGTAGATAAACATAAACTAAAGTAATAAGAATCATATTTATTTTCCAAACGCATTGTATAAAAACAACATACATAATGCCGACAATAATCTGAATATTGTATCGTCAGTAATACTAAATATTTAAGTAATACTAGCGGCCCGCCCAGCAGTTTCACCCGCTGCTCACCTCCTAAAAGTCATAGCGTGAAGTATTGTACATATAAACCTTCCTCTTGAATCACTCTACCTATTAAAAAAACCGCATCAACATCCGTTGCGTAGTTTTAAAGATTTAAGCATACCTACATACAACATAGCAACAGACAGACAGCGACTTTGTTTTATACTATGTAGTGACGCTACATTTTACTGAAAACCAAGCTTTACCAAGTATTACCGGGTTTAAGACCGCAAAAAAACACAGAACTCCTTCTTATACAAAATCGGTTAAAAATCACTTGCCTTACTGTCTCCAACCCAACTATTTACTGAAACGTCTAAACCAGATCTTGGCCACATCGTAAAGCCGCATTGGCATATAAAAAGGCAGTAAAACTTTAACAATGTCCTCGTTAACTGCTCATTTTAACTGTCTATTAGTTCTAACTATTCTTCTTGATTAGATACTTGACTTGCTTTTATGAGGATTGTTAAAAGAGGATTTAACTAAAGTGTTTCGGAATAGCAGTTAAGGGAATGGCGATTGTTATCTGGGAATATGAAAGAATTTTAGCGTGTAGATAGGAACTTACATGTTTAAGTAGGAGGTATTTAGATATATAATGTTGCCTGATATAGGCCTATTTTTTTGCTGTTGGGAAATTATCTAATAACTTTCGAGGGGAGCGAGGGGGAGTTTCAGACTTTTACAGTCTAAAACCCACCCATGTTCCTTCTTTTGCCCTTTATGTTCCGGGGCCACAGTATCTCTTTCAAACAACCCGCAACCCCGGCAGGCGGTTTGAGATCAGACATATGTCGTAAAAGTATGACTTCCGAAGTACCTACGCAATCAGCAACAATTCATAATGTGCTTACCGGTAAAAAATTGGTACACACGTCTATAAGTTTATTTGATTATTTCCTAACCATGTAAACACGTATTCAATCATTATTGACTAGCTTTTGCCCGCGACTTCGCTCGCGTTAAATTCGGTAAAACACAGTACCTGCTACCTGCAGTTTTTGCCCTTGCGCCTTATTGATTTGTAATAACAACGCTAAGTTTTCTCTTTTTTTCCCTCGTTCTCCTAAAAAGTTCTCTTAAAATTGCTCATGTCCGTCTCCTGGTTCCCAACTATCTCTGTACCAAAATTCATCAAAATCGGTTTAGCCATTAAAGCGTGCAGAGGTAACAAACAATCTCACTTCCGCTTTATAATATTAGTAAGGATGCAAAATAAACAAAAAATAAAATATTATATTCAAATGGAGCAAAGTATATTAGGTGTCAATCTTATTCATCAGAAACTACATACTTTGCTCCAAAACCCATCTCCGGCCAGCTGATGCTGGCCTTACAGCCGCTAGGTTGAAGTGGAACTGGGCTGGTCACGTCTGCCGCATGTCGCAGGAGCAATGGGCAAAAATAACCACTCAGTGGATCTTCATCTTGGTGAGATGTGACAACGCGGCAGACCCAAAAGAAGATGGCGGGATGAGCTGGACTCTTTCTCAAAAGACTGGCTTACAATCGCACAAGATCGCGAAAAGTGGAGGAGAGAAGGGACAGGAGCGAGGGATATATTATTTGACTTGGCTTGCGAGGTTGTCGTTGGATGTGGATTCAGCGATCATTGTGCCGACAGTAGTTACAGCCAATGAGTTAATTGCCTCGACCAACACTTGAGGAGGCTCTCGTTAGGCAGCTAGATTAAGGGCTTGATACAGAAAGCGTTACTCTTGGACAAGGTTGTAAGGAGATTCTTTTCTCTGGAGCCTTAACCGCCGGTAGCTTAGACCCTGTTCCCGATGCCGATGGGTTACTATTTTATATTTTTTTTTATTAAAAAATATTTTATAATTTTAAAGTATTTGTGTGGAAATCAATAAACAAAAATAAATGTATTTAAACAACATAACATTACAATCGATATGGTAGAAGTAAGTAATTTTAAACACTTGGTAGATGTCTGCATAATAAGTGGTTGCGACTGTACAAAGTAGTATAAGGTAAAGAAAATGGCAGGGCCATTTTGGACATTGTTCTTTATATAATAAGTATTTATGCATAGATACCTGCTAATATTCTAGGTAGGTATTTTGGCGAAGGGCAATGCGTTTTTGTGGGACTGTCTCTTGTAATGTGACGTTCAAAAAGTGCTGATTATCAGCCTAATTAAAATAAATGACTTTTGATTTTATTAAAAATATCTAAAGTATGATGATTTAATGTTTCAGTTTCTTAAAAATCACTCAGAGCTATGAACAATAATTTTCCGATGCTCTCGGCTCCAGAGCCAAAAATCAATGGGCGCAGAAAAATGTCCTTTTCAAAACAACATAAAACATTTGGCTGTCTTAAAACCATCTATAAAGAAAGTATTTCACAAAAATGCCCTAACAAAACGAATCCAATTGGGAAACCAACAAATCAAATTAAACCTAATCTACCACAAGAAACTTTTTCGATTCTAAAAAAGACATAACATGACCTCATTATAACAGCCATCAAGAACTGAAAAGCGGACAGACTATGAAAAAAACCGGCAAAGAGCGAGTCAGACTTGGGAAACCGAGGGTTCCGTACAAACTTGCGACATAAACAGCCATATCTTTTGACTGCGTAGACTTAGAGGGTTGATTTTTTCACAGCACAAAGGGACTACAGATTGAAGTTTATGGTTTTAATTTCAACTCGATACCTACACGCGTTCCTGGGATAAAGGGTTTTGACAGACGTACGGACAACAAAGTGATCCAATAAGGGTTCTGTTTTTTAGCTCACCGTCCGTCCGTCTATTGACGTCAGGTCGTGTCGACGGCGCGTTAGTGTTCCATGCGCGCCTCAAAGAGATGTCAGCAAAGCAGAGGGACCTGCCAAGGCCTCCGCTTGCTGGTGTTGCAGGTTGTTCGAAAGAGATACCGCGGCCCCGGAACGCAAAGGGCAATAGAAGAAACATGGGTGGGCTTTAGTCAGTTCAAGTCTGACACTCCTCCCCGCTCCTCCCAAAGCGGGAGAATTTATAAGAAAAGGTTCCGTTTCTTCCTTTTGAGTTACTAAAACGATATAACAACTCGTCGTCCGAAAAGCGTCCAAATTCCAAATATGACGTTTTTGTAATCTAACTTTTTACGTGATCAATCACCTTGTGAAAAGTTGTGCCGTTAAGCTGTCCGGATTATTAAAAATACCTCGGACAGAGCTCACATTACGTCATAAGTAAAGCCTTGATCAAACTGGAGCAAATCCCGAGCGGGATGCGGGGCGAAATTTCGGGTGTTACTAACTTGTATCAAGTCAGACTAACTTAGTCAGTTGCTGGACATAAGCCTCTCCTAAGCTACTCCACAACATCTTGTCTTCCGTCTACCGCATCCCGTCTAACTCAGCTGCCTAAACATATTGTTGGGTTATCAATTTGCAATTTTTTCAAGATAGAGGTTCTTGGACTAGTTTGGAAGTCAGGCGCAACTTTTTTAAGTTATAACCTGGTGTGGTAAAATTTTTACTGGGCTATTAAACGGGCCAATAAATGATCATTATTTTTAATTTAATTTAACTATGTGAAAATAATTATAATTCAATATGAATCTTAGTATCGAATGACAGACCCAGAATTTTACAGCTTTTAAAGATAATTTGATCAACCATCATCTAAAACGTTTTAAATACCTTTTTTGCGAATTGAAAATCATCAAATAACTTCCCCCCATCAGATTTTTACAAACATAAACTAACTCACGTTCCTTTTTTGCCCTTTATGTTCAGGGACCGCGGTATCTCTTTCAAACAATCCGCAACTCCGATATTTAATAACCTGAGGAATAAATAAGTATTACCATCTTATGCATATTAAAAAGTGTAAATTTGTACGGTAATGAACAAGCTGGCGAGAATTTGTGTGACCTCCTAGTTTAAACAATAATTTTTCGGGATTCGCATAAGTGTGAGCACATCTTTAGGTTGATTCAAAAGAGCGTTGAATTTTTGTGAGTCGTATTTTGTTAAATTGGACAGGATACCTGCTGAACGCTTTAGTTAAGGCTAGGATCAGGTCGACAAAGAGTGGACGGAACTTCATTAGTGATGACTGAATACACTACACTTATTTTGCACTTGCGATTTAATATTAAAACATTTTCATCAGAATTGGGAGTTAAATTTGACGGCACGGTTTGCGTAGTGGCTGAGAGATCACCTGGGGCCTTAGTCTGCTATTACAATAGTGTCAGAATGGTCGATCACTGATCGCATAATGGTTAATTTTGACAAGTTTGGTAATCTGCTACATACTAAACTTGTCAAAATCAACCATTATGCGATCAGTGATCGACCATTCTGAAACTATTGTAATAGCAGACTAAGGCCCCTGGTGAGCTGCGTGTCGAAGGAAATATTTGTATTACCTACAGGTACTTGTTTCGGGTTTGGCTGTTTGTGAATGTGAGTTTAAATGATTTTAGACCGAACGACATGTTACTAAGAAGTAACACGTTTTAAATTAAGATTTTCTTAAACTCCTTTCTCCTACCGTTTGTAAATACCTATATAAATGTCTTTGGCAAGACCATTTCCATCACCACTTTGAAACCAGTATGATAAAATGAATAAGACAAAATAAAACACCAGCTCATAGTTAAATAATTAGCTGTTCCACGCGGTTTCACCCACGCTGCTCAGCACCTGTTGGTCGTAGCGTGATGTTATATAGCCTATAGCCTTCCTCAAGAAATGGACTATCCAACACTAAAATAATTTTTCAATTCCAACCAGTACCTAGTCCCTGAGATTAGCGCGTTCAAACAAACAAACAAACTCTTCAGCTTTATAATATTAGTATAGATAACAGCTGCTTGGATCGATGTTTTAGTTAAGCCACGCTTGCCTAGATTGGTCTGTGGATGGATGACCACACATCAAGCTTTTGGTTTCGGCTGTCATTTGTAGATCTTTGACAGTCATTATAAAAAAAAGTCTGACAACCAATCTTAGCAAGGCAGTGTATTACTTAGCTCTGACTGGGTTGCGGGGGTCAGACAGGCAGGCTCCACGTAAAATACTGGTTTTCAGCTGCCTCCGGTTAGACTGAAAGCCGACATCAACATATTTTGGAATAAACAAGGCAGATGATGAAAGCACCACAATTTTTTTCATATATTTTTTGTGTATGGAAAATCTTCCCCCGCTCTTGGCGGAAAGATGGTGAGTGTTAGACTTTTATTGACCAAAACCCACCTATATTCTTTTGCCTTAAAGTTTCAGGGCCTCGGTATATCTTTCGAACAACCCGCAACCCCGAAAAGCGCTACTCTTTTTTTTTATTTTCGGGTGGGAAATCATCCAATGACTTCCCCCGCTCTGGGCGGAGCGGGGGAAGTCATGTCAGACTTGTACTGACTAAAACCCACCCATGTTCCTTCTATTGCCCTTTAAGTTCCGAGGCCGCGGTATCTCTTTCGAACAACCCGCAACCCCGGCAGGCGGAGGCTCTGGCAAGCCCCTCTGCTTTGCTGACTCTCTTTGAGGTGCGCTTGAAACACGAACGCGCCGTCGACACGGCCTGTCGTCAATCGACGGACGGACGGTGAACTAAAAGCGCTACCCTTAGACCACGCACTACAAATTACTACTAAAATCATTTACAATGTAGGAACTTTAATTTTCGCTATATTGTAACGTCATACCGTACCGTTACGACTCATAAAATAACTCTCGACAACACAACAAACAAAACCACAAAACATTTTATTGATATTAAAAACAATGTCAAAACTGTTTGTAACTAGATAGCGTTTTGTCCGTGACTTCGCCTGCGGTAGTTTTGGAATTTACCTCGAACTATAACATCTGTTTTACGATTTGAGGGTTTATTACAAGAAATTACGTCATGGTTGGTGAAGTGACTGCTGCGCTGCGTGTCGCGGGTTCAATTCTCGCACGGAACAGATATTTGTATGACCTACATATAGTTGTACCGGGTCTGGCTGTTTGTGTATGTGAGTTTAAACGTTTGTAAGCGCACCCACGATGCTTGAAAAAAATCTAGTATGGGGCAACGTTTAAAAAAAACTTGAAAGGTGTCAAGGGACACCCGGATCGAACGTAGTTATTATTTATTTTGGAAAAAAAAAGTTTACTGTCGTGATTCGGTAATGTTTTCAACAAAAAGAATTTTCTCATTAAAATATGACTAACTAGCTGGTACCCGCGGCTTCGCCCGCTTGATATCGAAAAAAAAAAAGTATCCTGTATGTTAATACAAACTATAATCTACCTCTGCACCAAATTTCATTGAGACCCGCTCAGTCGTTTTGACATGAAAGAGTAACAAACATCCATACATCCATCCATCCTCACAAACATTCGCATTTATAATATTAGTGTCTAATATACCAGCACAGTTTTTCTCATAGGGGTGAGCATGGTACACAAAGCCACCTGCTACAATTCTCAAACACACCATGTTCCAAGAAACAATACTAGTTTTGGTCTTCTGTCAGGCGTCACTCAATCATTCGTTTGAATTACCGTCAACTGTCATTCAATTATTTACTTATTTGTTACTAGCTGTTCCACGCGGTTTCACCCACGCTGCTCAGCACCTGTTGGTCGTAGCGTGATGTTATATAGCCTATAGCCTTCCTCAAGAAATGGACTATCCAACACTAAAAGAATTTTCCAATTCCAACAACTAGTCCCTGAGATTAGCGCGTTCAAACAAACAAACAAAATCTTCAGATTTATAATATTATTATATATTATATAATTATATATAGTATAGATGATTCTGTACGTCAAAAGGAAAAACGGAACGCTTATAGCGAAACGTTGTTGTTTGTGAATTTAAAACCATAAATACAAAAGTCTTTGGTTCCTTAGTGCTGTGGAAAATCAACCCTGTAAGTTCGCCCACACTAGGAATTTCTCCCGTTTCGTGGGCGCGTTTACAGACATTCAAACTCACATACATAAACAGTGAGACCCGGAAAAACTAATTGTCGGTCATACAAATATTTGGTCCGTGATGGGGCCGAACCCGCGACACTCAACGCAGCAGTCAATTGCTCAGTCACTGCGCTAACCGTGTCGCTTAAGTAAGTCTACGCAGTCAAAAGATAAAAAATATTGTCGTTTATGTCGTACGTTTGTACGAAACCCTCGATGCAATAGTCCGACTCGCACTTGGCCGGTTTGTTTCAATCCATTTATGTGAGTACTGAAATAAAAATAACCTCAACACTGAGCCAAGCTTTATCTTTCTTTCTCAAAATCGTTTCAGTAATTTAGTCGTAAAAACTTAACAAATTGACAAACATTATACAGTTTCGTTTCTATTGAAGAGGAAAAACGACGCTGTCACAAAAATCATCAATTTATTTCCTGACTCTGCTACGTATACCCAAGTTAAAGAAAAAACTTTCATGATTTAATATAATATACTTACCAAGACGATACCAGAAACCCTGTTATGTGTTGATAAAGTTTCTGAATTCATTTCATACTTTTGTACTTGATAACGAAATACGGGAGCAAAGTAAATGTCCTTCAAGGCCTGTGCCCACTGAAGCGTACCAAAGGTTCGTCGACAAAAGTATTTTTGGCACAAACTTTGGTGTTCCTAATTATGTTAGCGAAACTCTTTTTATCTTTGTTCGAGAACTCTAGATAATATTTATTCGAGAATCGTTCGCGCGTGTGAGTTACTGCCTTTATTTAAGGTTAGATATCTATTACATTTTGTGAATAGATTTAATAAATGCGGCCTTATTTTTATTAAAATTGTTCTTTTCTTTGACATCAAAGGTCAGTAGATTGAGGTATTCCATGAAGCACACCCAAACGAAGCACACCCAAAGTATTCCACTTAGCACACCCGTAGGTGGGCTTCAAATAAAAAAAAAATCCTATTCCACGAAGCACACCTACGAATATCACTCGCATCGAAATAAAAATGTTTTTTTTTTTATCTTGGGACAACTCTCACGCGGCTATCTGATCCCAAGCTAAGCAGAGCTTGTGTAATAGTAACCAGACAACTGATATCCATACTTATATAATTTATAAACACATACATATTATAGATAAATCACACCCAGACACAGAACAAACAATCATGCTCATCACACAAAGTTTGTCCTGGGTGGGAATCGAACCCACGACCTACGGCTCAGCAGTCAGGGCCACTAACCACTAGACCAACAGGCCCGTCTAATTTATTAGGCCCAGCAGTGGGACAATTATAGACTGGTATTTAATACATAGTATTTATGCACTATTGATGTACACACGACAGCAGGTCAACCTATTCTAAACTAGTATAGGTTAAAATGGTTTGGTATAGGTTGATGTGCCGCTGTGTGTACATACTCTAGATTTCACGTACACCTGAGCTGCCTACAGTTATTTGTCAAATAGATACTGGAGTAGACACTATATCAACAAACAATAGTTAGTTATTGAAACTGTTATGTCGGTATTTGATTGGGTAGTAGTGTACAGTACTCATAGTATACATTCCCGGAGGAAAGCCTTTATATATAGTATTCAGCCACGTAGTAGAATAGCCTATGAGTTAATTCATCATTTTTACGGATGGGTAATCAATCATCAAATACTTTCGCCCCCTCTGGGCGATTGGGGGAAATATGGACTAAAACTCACCCATGTTCCTTCTTCATCCCTTTATGTTCCGGGGCCGCGGTATCTTTTTCGAACAACCCGCAACCCCGGCAGGCAGTGGCCCTGGCAGGCCCCTCTGCTTTGCTGACATCTCTTTGAGGCGCGCTTGAAACACTAACGCGCCATCGACACGGCCTGTCCCGGGCTATGGTAAGTCGGTCTTTTGGTCTAGAGAAACCAGAGTAGGTATCAATAAAATAAATGACTAGCTTTTACCAGATACCAGATTTTTGACAACATGGTTGGCGCAGTGGCTGAGCGATCGACTGCTGCGCTGTGTGTCGTGTGGGTTCAATCTCCGCACGGAACAAATATTTGTATAGCCTACAAATAGTTGTTCCGGGTCTGGCTATTTTTGTTTGTGAGTTTGAATGTTTGTAAACGCACCCAAGATACAGGAGAAATTACTAGTATGGAAAAACGTTTAAAAAAAAAGAAATCTCATACCTACAACCAAAGGATTGAAAATCGTGACCTCCATCTTGTTCGAAAGATAGAGGTTGACGATGGAACGACCTAACACAACTGAAGTCTATAGATTCGGGATTTGAGTAGATCGATTGCGTCGTTGGTCTTGCGGTCACGAACGCAACTGCTGGGTTTGAGGTTGTGGCATCGAATCCCAGGTTGGACAGAGTGTTATTGGGGTTTTTCTTCAAGGATTTCTCAGTGGAATTTCTGTGCGGTCAAATTCGATATATCAGAGGCATGTGTTTTTTATTCGAACTTACTGACTTCGGCAGTCTCACGGTCACTCTACTCGGTCATTATTGCTGTCAGCTGCTACTAAACAATTATTCATAACCACAGTGTAATAATACCTATTTTGACATTAATTTTCGCTGTCACTTAGTGCTAGTAAAACAGGCAGAAGTAGGGTCAGCTGTCACTTCAGTTAGTGTATATTTAACAATAGATTTTTTGTTTAAAGTCTGTAAATTTTTGTGTATTTTCAATGTTACACATGCAAAACAGATGACGAAAAGAAATGATTTAAAAATTATTTGAATTTATTTTTGGGGTACCTCGTTCTATCGTCGAAAGTATCTTTTTCGAACAACCTACAACCCCGGCAAGGTCAATTCTGTTCTAAGGACAAGATTATAGAGGTCAAGCGTAGGGCTACCCAATATTAATAGATTTATCGAAAGAATGGGGTTTCACCTTAGAAGCTTAAGAATTAGCATTGGGTAACCCAAAGCTTATTATTAAACTTAAAAAATACCAACAATAGTAGTACAGTAGGCTGCATCAATTAGGTACTCTAGTTGCATGCAAATTAACTTGCAAAGGTGTTCCCAAACTGGGTTGCGGGTTGTTTGACGGTGGGTTCGTGTTGCACGCCTCAAAGACCTGCTAGGATTGCAAGTTTTTATAAAGAGACTAGCTTTCGCCCATGGCTTCGCTCGCGTTAAATTCGGGGTAACACAGTTCCCCTTTCCTGATTTGCAAGTACCTGCTACTTGTAGTTTTTGCCCTTGCGCCTTATTGATTGTAATAGCAAAGCTAAGTTTCCCTTTTCTTCCCTCTTTCTCCCTGATTTTTCTAAATCTATACTTAATATTATAAAGCTGAAGAGTTTGTTTGTTTGTTTGTTTGAACGCGCTAATCTCAGGGACTACTGGTTGGAATTGAAAAATTCTTTTAGTGTTGGATAGTCCATTTCTTGAGGAAGGCTATAGGCTATATAACATCACGCTACGACCAACAGGTGCTGAGCAGCGCGGGTGAAACCGTGGGGAACAGCTATCTTAAATATTCTGTACCAAAATTCATCAAAATTGGTTTAGAAGCCATTACGGCTTGAAGACGTAACAAACAAACAAACTCACTTTCGCTTTTATAATATTAGTAAGGATATCACGGCCTCGGAGTACAAAAAGAAAAAGAAGGAACATAGAAGAGTTTTAGTTACTAAAAGTCTGACACTCCCTGCCAAGAGAGAAAGAGGAAGAAGTTATTTGATGATTTCTCAACCGAAAAAAAGAGGTTCTACCCACATAGTGATACTGGCTGTACATAAAATTCAAAACTAGTGTAAGAAAAACTCCATAAATGATTCAATAAAAACACTTTTATTGCAAATCACACATTATAAGCTTTTATAACATTTAGATACGCATAATACATCATAGAACAATATCATATTACCTTAGGTTTTATTGACACACTTCACAACTCATTTTAAAAAATGTTCACTAGGAGAATCTCCGAACGACTGACCATGTAGCCGGGCTGTTAAAGTTCGTTATTTTCAATTACCGCCATTTTAATAGTGAAATGGGCGCGTTCCTGTGATTGGTTGGTTTTGAACCAGTCAGAGGACACTTTTTGAGTGTTGCCAATCAATAAAATACTGGTATACACTAAGGCCAACTAGCAGCGATACGAAAGGTCATTAACCTAAATAACAACTGTGGCGTTGACAATCTAATATTTAGCTCTTTCCATCTTGTGCCTTTGTCGTAATGTCTCGTTCTCCCGGCAAAAACATGGCAACGTTAAAACGGGTTCGCCAACATTCGGGCGGCCATTTTAGATGGGGTTTTAGCATGGGTTTTGTTTACATTTGGTATCGCTTCTCGTTGGCCGTGCTATAGACGCTAACACTAGTCAATACAAGAACCACACAGTCTGTAGAATCCATTAGAGGTGACATGAATGACACAATTTGTATTCAGTCTACAAAATACATACGATAGTGGAGCAACTACGTTTGCTTTGTACAAATGAGAACAGTTTCGGCTTTTGTAGGAAAACATCAACAAGAACGGTTGTGAATTTTCACACCACTAATTCTAGCTTCTGAGACTTTAACTGGGTCATATAAACATAACATGGTGCTTGTAATCCTTATAGTATAAGCAGAAGTGAATCTAATAGTAACACCCATATTTTGTCAGGTAAGTTAAAAAAAATTGCCCTTAATTAGGAATTTCTCCTGTATCGGGGGTGCGTTTACATATTCAAACTTACATACACAAACAGCCAGACTCAGAACAGCTATCTGTATGACATTCAAATATTTGTTCCGTACGAGGATCGAATTTTTCTAGTGAATTTCTCAATCTTTTCTCTCAGCATAATATGTCCTGCCCAATGCCATTTTAATTTTCTATTTATTAATTGAACTTTTCCGAACTTAGTCTTTCCTTTAATATTTTTTTATTGTATTTTACTCCTTTTTTTTAATCCCGTATTGGAAGTACTAGACCATAAATAATACAAAAATAAATACTTGAATCTGATACAAAATCCACCATAGACAAAGAATCATTGATGTCTGTAATAACGGGGGTCTCAGAACCACAGACAAAACGAATGGTATATTCGATTCCACTAAAAGTATAATACGTTAAGTTAATGTCGCGGCAATTTGGGGAATCAGACATTTTCGTGGATTTCGCTGGCTGGGTCGTGGCCTAGATTTCGGTTCCGTCGTTTTTATAATTATTTTTATTTTGTTTTCGTATTAGATCTACAACGATATTTTTATATTAAAAAAAAAACGTTGTATTTCTTCTGTATCGTGGGTGCCTTTACAAATATTTAAACTCACATACTCAAACAGCCAGACCCGAAACAACTATTTGTAGGCCAAACAAATATTTTTCTCAATGCGGGGATGGAACCCGCGACATGCAGCGTAGCAGTTAATCGCTCAGCCACTGCGCCAACCGTGTCGTCAAAAATAAAATAAATATATCAAGTCTCTTATTTATATAATGGTAAGTACTGTTTTAATGAACTGGTTATCGCGTTCATCATCACCATTTCTGCCTACGGACTTCCACTCAATCAGAATGTTCTTATTTTACATAGACCTACATGGGCACTTATTTAACCTCGAGAAAAAGTGCATGGTTCACGTTAGTCTTTTTCTATGAAGAAGAACTGGCTAGAACCTTCATGGTTACGCTTTTAAAATCATTTGGTTTACAATGTTGTTGTTACAGCGTTAGTACTTAAGTATGAGAGAACAGCGTAGGCCCGACAGTATGTCATTGCTTACTTTACAAAATATAAAATGTGACAAAAAGTTAATAAAAGTTAACAATTTACAAGGCCAACAATGTCCATTCATTGGTAAAAAAGAATCTGTATAATAAATAGAAAAATATATTAAACAAATAACTATAGATGTTGCCATCAGTACTGGGGCCTAAGTCTGCTATTACAATAGTGTCAGAATGGTCGATCACTGATCGCATAATGGTTGAGTTTGATAATTTTGGTAATCTACTACATACTAAACTTGTCAAAATCAACCATTATGCAATCAGTGATCGACCATTCTGACACTATTGTAATAGCAGACTGGGCCCTCTGTAACTATTCAGAACAAAGCCTATATAAATGATGTTTATTTTGCAAGTTCGTTTTCACAAACACTTTTACACGTCTTTTTTCTTTTTAAAACTAGATGAGGCCGGTGTTTCGTACCCGATTACTCTGAGAAGAAACAGCCGAAATAGACTCAGAGGTCATAGTCTCTTTTAAGGTCCGGACAAAATATCTTGGTCAACTTACATGAGGACTATGCAGATTAGTGTCTGAAATGGCCTTTTTAAGAAAGCACCACACAGATTAAGTGGACCTGTCTAGTCAGTGCAAGCATTTGTCAGTTATCGTGTAGCTCGACTCATAACCTAATGAGCTCAACGATACGACGAACAATACCAAAAAAAAGGACGTTAATATAAACATGTTTTTCATTGCTGGACATCACCAACTTCTCCCACAGTGTATGATGTTAAATACGGATGGATTTTCCTATCATTGCAAGATAGGCTACTAGGTATTAAATTAAAAAAAAAACAACACAAATAAATGAACAAACAATGACTACATTTCAAAACAAGAACAACAAAAAAACATGTGACAATCCTTGCAGAAATAACTGCCAAAGTTTTGGAACGAAATATTTTTATCAATCACATTTTAATATCGCGAGACTGAATGAAAATGGAAAATCTATGTATGCATTCACAAATAGAATAACACCGGTATGACTCAGCGATTATGGTTGAAGTTAAAAAACAGCTGCATTGAAATTGTATTTTCTATATCCAAAGCGGATTTGAATCGTGCAATTTGTATAGCAAATGTTTAGTGACAGTAATTGTCTTGTTCATTCTTTGCAGTTGTTTGTTTAAAAAGAAATTGCTTTCGTGTTACCGTTGTTATTTATATTTCTTGGATTTTATTTGAATATAACATCACGCTAGTTTTGGTCCAGGTGTTGTGAAGTGTTTATAGGGATCTTTGTAAAGAAAAGGTGTGTAATCCTTACTAATATTATAAAAGCGAAAGCAAGTTTGTTTGTTTATTACGTCTTCACGCTATAGCTAAACCGATTTTGACCCTGAAGACGGACATAGGCTATTTTTTTTTTAATAAAAGTTTGAAATGAAGAAAGAGGGAAGAAAAGGGAAAACTTAGCTTTGCTATTACAATAAATCAAGCGCAAAGGCAAAAATTTCAGGTAGCAGGTACCTGCAAATCAGGAAAGGGGAACCTTGTTACCTTGAATTTAAGGCGAGCGAAGCCGCGGGCAAAAGCTAGTATAGAATAACTATTCAAATATGCGCTACCTTTTATTAAACTTAACCCTCAATCACAGATTTAAAGCATAATATTCTATGTTTATTGTTTCACAGCAAAGGAAATTTGTTGCAAACTAATACCTAACTATCGCTTGGGTTAACCCTTAGCTTGCCTAGGTTACCCCCACATACCGAGTTTTCTTCGTGTTTCGGGAAACAGGTTGGCGTTGGTCCTAGCTGGCATTTGTAGATCTTTGTGTGGTAATCGAATCCACGATACGCAACGCAGTAGTCAATGGCTCAGCCACTGCGCCAAATGAGTCGCCAATCTATTTGTTTTTGCAATTTAAAATCATAATCTAAACCTGTAAATTTCTCGTAGTTTTAAGTGAGCTGAACTTACCGTGGAGGGATAGGTTTAAAAGGTGTTTGAATCGACTACCCAGACCTAAAAAATCCAAGAACTTCGATCTTCATTTAATACGAAGCGATTATGTTAAATAAATGACGAATTAATGGACTATATTAAAAGATAATATTTATTTAAACGAAACGAATAAACATTAATTATTAATTGTATTCTGAAATGTCCAACCATAAATTAACCAGTAATCAGCCTTGCGACAATTAACAAAGATTAAATAATTATTTATTCTTTATTGAATATCCATTTATTCAAAATTATTACGCTCTATAATTGTTTTGATGAAGGCATAAGATAGGGAAAATTTAATGTTACAGTCATTTTTAAACTTGCCATTTAATTTTGTACTTAATTGTATGAAGCTAACGTTGAGAATTGGTTGTTGTTTTGTCTGAAACATTTTTGTGGCTCTTTTATTAAAGGGCAGTTTTAAAACCATAATTTGTGCTATTTTTTCTTGTCAAATTCGTACCTCAAAAGGAAAAAACGGGACCCTTATAATATAAGGGTCCCGTTTTATCCAGCAAAACAAACATATTATGTTTGTTTTGCTGGCCCTGACAGGCCCCTCTTTGCTGACATCTCTTTGAGACGCGCGTGGAACACGAACGTGCCGTCGACACGGTCTGATGTTACTAGACGGGCGGACGGTCAGCTATCCATTATTCGCCGTCTACAGACCCTCATCTACGGTGGCCGAGAGTCGTCTCGAAGCCCCCAATGCCGAGAGCGTCTTCCACGGCTGCTGGGTATGTCTGAGATTCGTCGGGGCCCCTTACCTTATAATATTCAAACTATTTAGATGCCTTAAAACAGAGCTATATTAAACTCTAACATTCTACTTAATGTCATTTATTCTCCTTGATTTTCTACTCATGAAATTACGAGTCTTTATATAACGTAAAATCATTGCTATCCATATCACGAAGTGGTTATTTCCGTTCTCACCCGCCACCCCCCGCTTGCCCCCCTTTGTTAAGGCCGGAAGTTTGTAACAGCTTCTCTTGCACTTCTCTTTTATTTAGATTATGTTCATTATTTGCCTTAATGAGGCAAGGGCCACCGGTTGTTGGCAAAGTTCATTTTATTAGTTCTAGCTGCTCTCTGTGGAGAACCGTGAAAACCGAGATAAAAAAGTAGTCTATTAGTTAATTTGCTGCGCTGCGTATCGCGGTTTCGATTCCCGCACGGAACAAATATTTGTATGACCTGCAGATAGTTGTTTCGGGTCTGGCTGTTGGTGTATGTGAGTTTAAATGTTTGTAAATGCACCCAGGACACAGGAAAAAGTTCTAGTGTGGAGCAACGTTTTATTTAAAGAAAAAATAATGACATAGGTGTATATTTATACCAAATTTCGTTTAAATAGGCCCAGCTGTTTGAGCGTAAAGGAGTAACAAATATACCGATATACAAACTTGTGACTTTCTTAGTGATGCTGTTTTGTTTCTTGGTATTAGAAATTTCGATCATCATTTCCCTAGCCTTTTACCAACTATTTTGGAGTTGACTTCCAACTTAATACCAGTGTTTTCCATAGAGCGACTGCCTATCTGACTTCCACAGCCCAGTGAACACTGCATATATCGATGCCTCTTAGTAAAACTGGTTGTTAGACTTTCAAGCTTCTCTCGGCTCTCTGTTACGACTGTCAAAGATCTACAAATGACAGTTAGGACCTACGGCTAAAGTGCGTTCCGAGACACGAAACTATTTGAAATGTTAACATTGTTTCCAATTAATATGCTTTCGTTACTAGTTAGAAATATCTCGGTTACAGATTAGAGACTGGGTTTAATGGCTATTGCCCCGTTCCAATAAACAAAAACGACTCGTTTTGTTTACAGATATGACAGTTGTATTTTGACATAAGTCTCATAGAACTTATGTCAAAATACAACTATCTGTAAGCAAAACGAGTCATTTTTGTTTATTGGAACGGGACATATAAGGCTTACTCCTTTTACGTCTGTGTAAACTGTTGGTACACTACGCAAGGTGTTTTATTCAGAAATAAAAGAAAATGTATTAATTATATTTTGGTTTCTCTATTTTATATAATAAATGAATTTCTGAATGCCACTAAGTTCAAGATCTTGACTTAGCAACTGAAGAGTTTATGTCTTCATATATTTCATGTTGATGATATTTCATAATCTAGAGACTTGAAGTGATGATCGAAATCTTTATTTGTAAACCAAAAACTTTCTTTATTTTTCTGAGCAGACAAAAACCAAGCATTTTATGACAATCATAAAGTTCGTCGCTCGCACAAAAGACTCAGTACTAATAAAAACCATAATATCTCAGTCCCGCATCAGTTAATACTATCCCTAATCCTTGCCCAAAAATTCAAAAGATATAAAAATCTTTCATAGAACAGGTATTTTTATAGAACATAAAGTTCAGAACATAACGCTTTGGTACTAGAAGTAAATGATACGCTTCAATCTGCCACATTGATCACAGAGGGGCTAAGATAAGATGAAAATGTTCTAATAATAATAAAGATTAATCATTTTAAGCCAGTCACACAGAAAAATGCAGGAGGCTGACGTACTTCCATTTGCCTGTATGCATCTGACTATTTAAGGGGTCAATTTATACAGCCGCCGCAGGAGACGCCCCGGGCGTCAGGCGCCGGACGATGCGAGCCTGTGGACGGTGAGCAATGGGTAGCTCACCGTCCGTCCTTTTACTGACGACAGACCGTATCTTCGGCGCGTTAGTGTTCCACGCGCGCCTCAAAGATAGCAGAAGAGAAAGAAAGAAAGCAGAAGGGCCTGCCAGGGCCACCGCCTGCCAAGGTTGCGGGTTGTTCGAAAGAAATACTGCGGGCTAAGAACGTAAGGGATAATAGAAGGAACATGGGTGGGTTTTAGTCAGTATAAGTCTGACACCCCGCCCAGAGCGGAGGAAGTTATTTGATGATTTCCCATCCGCAAAAAAAGCTACCTTTAATAATTTCATTTGTGATTTTTCATGCACTGTATTGTGCAGAACTTCTGTACCTAAATCTTTTGTGTCCGACAAAAGCATCTCTTAGATAGAGAAGTACTGGATCTTAGACATAATGGACTTATAACACTTCATTGAATAACAAATGATAAGGTTCCAAGAATCGTTTTTGGACTTCAATTAGATAGTGCGTGGGTGAGTAGGTAATATACCTCTGTAGGACCTTGTGAAAATGTCGTGAGGTAAGTTTGGATTGTGAATGTGGATGGGTATAAGAGTATAGTAGTGTAGTGTAGGTTAAGCCAAAGTAGCCCCATTTAGTACAATTTTTTTTATGATTATGAAAGCTACCAGTCTGGGAACCGTGAAGTCACCTGTTTAAATACTTAATTTTAAGTTGAAAAGCTAAGTCATAATTTACGGGACGTAATTTTTTCACTTTAGACCAACCTTTCATAACTTTCATCACAGTTACGAAGCTGATTATTTTATATATAAAAGTACTACTCATGAAGATTTAGTTGCAAAAAAAAAATCTCGACAAAGCCATGTAATTTTATTTTTTTAGATTGTCAGAAGGGCTACTATGACATCTTATAGCAATTCTTATTCCACTGAGTGAAAGAGATGGTGCTAGACACCCTGTATAGCTCTGTCTCTTTCCCTCAGCGGAATAAGAATTGCTTTAGGAGGTCATAGTAGGGCTACTGGTCGATCGTACTTAAAAAACCCGAAAAATCATAACTCGAAAACTGTAAAAAGTCGCGGAACATACATGGGGGTGATTCGGTTACCCCACGACACGAGGGACCTAAATTTTAGTTTTGGACGTCAATGTTCCGGCCACCCTGTATAATATGTTATCAGACCTCTACAGTACTGTATGATTGATGACATGGCAAGAAAGGAGAAGTCTGGTGAAATGACGATTAATCCTTACTAATATTATAAAAGCGAAAGTGAGTTTGTTTGTTTGTTACCTCTTCACGCTTTAATGGCTAAACCGATTTTGATGAATCTTTGTAGAGATATAATTGCGAACCAGGAGACGGACATAGGCTAGCGAATTTATATTTAAAAAAAGTGGGATATGAGGTAGAAAGAGAGAAGAAAAGGGAATACTTAGCGTTGCTATTACAAATAAATCAGGCGCAAGAGCAAAAACTGCAGGTCTGCTTGGTGTGTTATACCGAATTTAACGCGAGCGAAGCCACGGGCGAAAGCTAGTAGAGGAGTATAAAAGAATAAGACATGCGTACTGAAAGTAAAAAAATGGGATAAAAAGTTGACCGTATGATATCTGCGAGCCTCGGAAAGCAAGTTAAGCTGGTCTTGCACCTGATCTCTCTCCGATCATGCTGGATTGATTTTCTATCGGACCATGAGAAAGAGGAACCAGAGAGTGTATTTGTGCCTGTGCACACATTTGTATTTTATAATATTTCCCACGCTGATGGCCTATCTCCGCTGAGATTGGCTGCCGTGATCAAAAACTATCTGGACGACTATATATATTTATCATCTACCTACCCTCTTTCAAATGTTGGAGTCCGCATCCAGTCTAACCCGGTGCAGTTGGGTAAAAGTATTTATATGGAACGACTACCTAGATAGGTAGTATAAAAATGGGTGGAGGTTAGATAACCTCCTCCAGTTAGTACTGGATAATACGATACCTCTTGGTAAGACTGGTTGTCTGACTTTCGGGACACTGACAATTTATAACGACTGTCAAAGATCTACAAATGACAGTCGGGATCAAAAAAGCTAACGTGCTCTCCGAGGCACGGAGGAGACTCATTACCTAACGTAATATAAATATTATATTAAAAATGGGATTAATTAAATGGCTCTTTATTTACTTTACTGAGAATGAATATACATAAAGAGATGGAGAAATACTAAAACTGCCATTCCTACATAATCCTTACTAATATTATAAAAGCGAAAGTGAGTTTGTTTGTTTGTTACCTCTTCACGATTTAATGGCTAAACCGATTGTGACGAATTTTGGTATATAGATAGTTGGGAACCAGGAATCGGACATAGGCTAATTTTTATTTTAAAAAAGTGAGATGTGAGGGAGAAAGAGGGAAGAAAAGGGAAAACTTAGCGTTGCTATTACAAATCAATAAGGCGCGAGGGGAACTGTGTTACGCCAAATTTAACGCGGGCGAAGCCGCGGGCGAAAGCTAGTTTTCATATAATAATTTCGACCGCATCCATGTTTTTCAACGCTTTTAGTTTTCCGAGAAATCTGATAACTAAAATAAGCAATTCATTAATTAACGTTTTCGTCTTTTATTAAAGTCTTTTGTTGTCATAAATCGTCTTTATTTAGACTACGGTACAAAATAGAAAAGTAAAATGCGTGGGTTATTTATTAGACTGCGCTGCGCTGCGTGGTGCGGGTTCGATCCCCGAACGGAACAACTATTTGTATGACCTACAGATAATTGTTCCGGGCCTGGCTGCAACAAGCGATAATGTCAATCATTTGTCCGAAAAATCAGAAGGTGAACAATCACTTTGCCTGTGTGTGTATTTGCCTATTGAAACAAACCTTCTGTAGGTTGTATCGATATTGTGATTGTTTGGAGCTGGAACGTCCTTGGAATTTTCGGGAGAGAGGATTTCCTGCCTTGTATTGTTTTGAGCTGTCATCGATTCTTCGTGATTCTATGGACTGTGTATTGTTTGCTTTGTAATTTCTTATTTTCTTTTGTTTTGAATGGAGAACTTGTGATCGGTTTCGAGGCGAGACAACATCACCGCTGTTATTCCCGAAATATAAGAGGAGTAAATAGTATATTTTGACGGTTGATTATTTAAGTTTTATGTAAAAGGGAGTGAGCATATTGTCATTAATTGGGCACGAATTAAGACTCCTTAGCTGCTACTAAGAAATTTCTGATAAAGTATTATTATTATTGACGGGCCTGTTGGTCTAGTGGTTAGTGGCCCTGACTGCTGAGCCGGAGGTCGTGGGTTCGATTCCCACCCGGGACAAACTTTGTGTGATGAGCATGATTGTTTGTTCTGTGTCTGGGTGTGATTTTATCTATAACATGTATGTATTTATAAATCATATAAGTATGTATATCAGTTGTCTGGTTACCATAACACAAGCTCTGCTTAGCTTGGGATCAGATAGCCGTGTGTGAGTTGTCCCAAGATATTTATTTATTATTTCAAATGGGGCAACTGCCATTCTGACCTCCACAACCCGGATCAACACCTCTTTTTTTGGGGATGAAAAATCATCAAGTAACTTTCTCAGCTCTCGGCGGAGCAAAGGACTGAAACCCCACCCATTTTCCTTCTTTTGCACTTTACGTTCCGGGACCGCAGTATCTCTTTCGAACAACCATGAACCCCGGCAGGCAATGGCCCTGGCAGGCCCCTTTGATACAGCACTCCTGGGTAAGACTTCGTTGTCAGTCTTTGCGGGCTTATGACAACTATAATAAAGCTAATTTGATCTGTGGATGGGTGACCACATCCACAGATCAACGTCGCCAAGCGTTGCTTAACCTTGCATATCCTTACTATCCTTACTTCCTTACTATATAATATTATAAAAGCGAAAGTGAGTTTGTTTGTTTGTTACCTCTTCACGCTTTAATGGCTAAACCGATTTTGATGAATTTTGGTACAGAGATAGTTGGGAACCAGGAGACGGACATAGGCTAATATTTTTTTGAAAAAAGTGGGATGTGAGGGAGGAAGAGGGAAGAAAAGGAAAAACTTAGCGTTGCTATTACAAAACAATACGGCGCAAGGGGAACTGTGTTACCTCGAATTTAACGCGAGCGAAGCCGCGGGCAAAAGCTAGTCGAATATATATCCCTTTTAAAATCTGACTTGACTTTGTGAGTTTTATGAAACCCATCATATACGTTAGTTATTCTAATCACCACTCTAATTAGTATTCACTGTTCATTTTCCCTACTTTGATAATTATGGAGCAACAAAGTTTTCGAGTTAAGCCCATCAAATTAAAAATTACTCAGGCGCTGTAGTTACCATGGCTACTCGTAATATTGTAAGGATAAGAAATTATTAATCTATGGTGTTCCCATTGCTGGGACGTAGGCGTGTGGCACGATGGCTTCCTCTCTTAGAATTAATTACAAAAATTAAAGAAAATAATAATCCAAAATTAAATAAACAAACAAAACTACCACACCAAAAAAAAAACTAAAAATAGCATCCAAACTAAAGAATGCTAGCTTAATAAAATATATTGTGTTTAAGGCAATAAAAATATGAGTAAGTATTATATTTTTGAGACTGGGAAATCATCAAATTGCTTCACCCGTTCTGGGCGGAGCGGGAGCAGAAGGAAAATGGGTGGGTTTTAGTTAGTATAAGTCTGATACTTTCCTATCAGACTTATACTAACTAAAACCCACCCATTTTCCTTCTGCTCTTTATGTTCCGGGGCCGCAGTATCTCATTCGAACAACCCGCGACCCTGGCAGGCGGTGACCCTGGTAGGCTCCTCAATAAAAATACTCTTTCAGTTTGAAGGATTTTAATGCAATATCATTCACAAGTGACAGAATATTTTCTTTATTACCTACCTTCTTCTTTTTAATGGCTGAGAAGATTTTCATGAAACATAGCTAAAAACACTTTCGATTAAGAAACCTTTCAAACAAAACACATCGATCAAAATCAGTCCACCCGTTCAGAAGCTACGATGTACAAACACACAGGTACACACTTCAAACACAGAACACCTCTCTTCATAGATGTGTTTGTTACTCTTTTACGCAAGAACTACTGAACGGATTATGATGGAATTTGCGATAATGAATCGGAATAACAGGATGATGTTGTGCAGAAATAATAACAAAGCTGTTGTTTATTACAGCTCATTTACAATGTGTTTCATCTCTCCTCACCACATATCCGCACCATACCAGAGGACCAATTTAATTAATCTTTAAATTTTTAAACATACCCCTAAAAAGCGACTGATATCCTCAAAAGTGTGTTTAAGTCGAATTTGTGAGTCGCATCGGAGTTTACGTGAGACTTCCATAATATTAGCAGGATAATCTGCATTTTGAGATGGCTTAGATCCCTGGCTGGAATAAGCCGGGATAGCGAACAGGGCCTTTTACAAGAGCTTCTAAGTAAGTACCTAAGGTGCCAGTCACATCTCTAGCGGGGGCGAACTAGCTGTCGAATATTTCCTCGAAAAAGAAACATACAGAATACCATAATCCTACAAAAGAGACACATACAACCCTTACTAATATTATAAAAGCGAAAGTGAGTTTGTTACATCTTCTCGCCTAAATGGCCGAACCGATTTTTATGAATTTTGGTACAGATATAGTTGGGACCCTAGAGACGGACATAGGATATTTAAAAAAAAAACGGGGAGAAAGAGAGAAGAAAGGGTCAGAGAAAGATATTTTTTTCAATCATCACGCGGGTTAAAGTTAGCTTTAGCCTAAAGTAACTATACCACGCAGACGAAGTCGCGAGCGAAAGCTAGTATGTTCTATTATAATTATAAAATCGTTTGTCCTGACAGAGTTTTAACCCTCAGCTCAAGCCACTAAGAAGAAGAATACATTCGATCGAAGATATAGTGCAAACGTAACGAAAATACGTCAATGTTACCCGACTACAAAAAAGGGGAAGTTTTTCAATTAGAATGCATTTCTTTTTTAATGTTTGTTACGCTATTATTTCGTCAATTGCGGGCCAAGAGATACGGGTTCATCATCATCATTTTCCTGCCGTTAGGAATAATATGTAAGAGAAAAAAAATTACGATGCCGTGACGTCTGACAGGGGAAACTAGAAGAAGAAAAGGTGTTGCACCGACCCTAAATAAAATGGGACAAAGGCAGGAAAAATATGATGATACTCCCGAAAACGCCCTATAGTCGTTGGCAAAAAAAAAACGATAAATCAAACAAGAGTCACCGACTTCCGGAAGTTTTTAGTGGCCTCAAACAAACAGTTCATTAGTACTTGCTACCTCTTCTCGCTTCCCGCTAATCGCCGGCGATGAGACAAAAGCCTAAGTGAGTAAGCACCTAAAGGAAATGCGCATCGCTGCTTTAATAGCTTTCAAAAAGGAATGTTTCGATTCCAGACGCCATGTTTTGATTTGAGAGAGTTGCCGCTTGTTAAGCCGTCTTCATCAGAGCCTTGTTCAATCCTATTGGAACGAAGTTCCTTATCGCGCGTTGTGAAAGGGGGCTAGACGGAAAAAATTCTTACGAAAAGTTGTCTCGACACTTTTTGCTATAGTAAGCTATTGTAAGCTGTGCGGCGTTGCCCAGCGTGGGCGGAGCACCGCCGTGCCCTCGTAGAGGCGATCGGCGGCGGCGATCTCTCGCGTCCGGCCCTGGTTCAGGCCATGGTCCGGAGCGAGAGGGAATGGGTAGCGGTCACCACCTTCTGCGAAGCAGTAATGCTAGCAAAGGAGGTGGCCGGGCGTTTGAGGGAGAGAACATCTGCCCAACCCAGCCGCCGCGGGAGACGCCCATGGCGCCGGGCGCCGCGAGACGACTTCCGGCCACCGTAGATGCGGGCCTGTGAGCGGTGAGCAATGGGTAGTTCACCGTCCGTCCGTCGATTGACGACAGGCCTTGACGACGGCGCGTTCGTGTTTCACGCGCGCCTCAAAGAGAGTCAGCAAAGCAGAGGGGCTTGCCAGGGCCTCCGCCTGCCGGGGTTGCGGGTTGTTCGAAAGAGATACAGCGGCCTCGGAACGTAAAGGGCAAAAGAAGAAACATGGGTGGGTTTTAGTCAGTACAAGTCTGACATGCATTTAGAATCGTTTACGCGTTCATCTACCATCTATCTGAATACTGTTATCATTAAACTACTACTAGCGTTTGCCCATTTTTGTTTATATTCCATCCAGTCAAATTATACAGTCTTGATATTGAAAAGGAAGTTTTATTTAGTTGAGACCACCTTCAACACAACTGGAGCTTGACAATCCAACAGAAACCTTTTATCAAAATGAAAGACTTATTTATTTACTTGATATCATTAATTTTATAACGGAACTAGCTTTTGGTCGCGGCTTCGCTAGCGTTAAATTCGGGGTAACACAGTTCCCCTTTCCTGATTTACAGGTACCTGCTACCTGTAGTTTTTGCCCTTGCGCCTTATTTATTGTAATAGCAAAGCAAAGTTTTCCCTTTTCTTTCCTCTTTTTCCCTCGTATCTCAATTTTTTTTTTAAATGGCCCATGTGCGTCTCCAGGGCCTCAACTATCTCTAAATACATCAAAATCGGTATAGCCATTTAGGCGTGAAGACGTAACAAACGAACAAACTAAAAGTAGTAAGGAAGTAAGGATTCTTATTCCAAGTTATTTGCAGTCGACGCAGCATTTATTTTTTTCCTAATTCTGTAATACTCGCCATCTCATCAGACATCTTCTTTCATGTTTTTGTATACGGGCTGTAAAAAAAACCGTTCAAATTAAGTTATCCCACTATCTTACTTATTAATATTATAAATGCGAATGTTTGTGAGGATGGATGTATGTTAGTTACTCTTTAACGTCAAAATGGCTGAACGGATCTTGATGAACTTTGGCACAGAGTTAGATTATAGTCTGAAATAACACAAAGGATACTTTTCGATCATTAGTCACCGTAACCATCACATTGGACTGCAAAAACAACGCGCTTTTCGATTTTGATATGGGTGTTAATAAAGACACCCTATTAATTAAAAAGCCGTTATGGAACTGCCTGTCGCAAAACTTAAAATTATAAACCATCTGTCTAAATCTATGGCAAGAAAAAACAAGGAACTACAATTCCAGAATGTTTTAATTTATTTTTACCAGCATCGTATTAATTTTACCGAGGAGCTCGTGGCTAAATAAATTCAGCCGCTCGGTTCGACCGATCTTTAGGTTAAGCCGCGCTTGCCTAGGTTGGTCTGGGGATGGGTGACCACCCATTACATACCGAGTTTCCTCCGTGCCTCGGAAAGCACGTTAAGCCATTGGTCCTGGCCGTCATTTGTAGATATTTGACAGTCGTTACAGGTAGTCAGTGTTCTGAAAGTCTGACCACCTGCAGTCTTACCAAGGGGTATCGTATTACCCAGTGTTAACTAGGTTGTGGAGGTCTGATAGGCAGTCGCTCTATGTAAAATACTGATATTCAGCTGCGTCCGGTTAGACTGGAAGCCGACCCCACCATAGTTGGGAAAAAGGCTAGGTAGATGATGTATTAATTTTACCACATTTTCTTGCAGATATTTTGACATGTGCCTGCAATGTTGAAAATAAATAAATATCAAATACTCGTAGTTCATAGAATATTTTTCCGTACAAAAAAAAACTGAATATAAATAATTATGTTTTCTCAGAATTCTCATATTCCTTTGTGGACGAGATTCATAATAAATAATTCACAAAGTGCCACACAACGTTAAACGGATCAAATATTTACAAAATTATTGACAAAGCTCTCCCTCGATTCCGTATAAAATATGGGGGCATGTATGTTTACTTTTCAGGAGAAATTCCGGTTGAATCTTCCCTCTAATCTCGTGCTTATCTGAGTAAAGATGGGTTATTGTTTTTCCTTCCGTATTATAATAAAGAAAGCTATCAGTGATAGTGTGAGTAGAAGCAATTCTTTAAAGATCCGATTCTTTGATTTCCCCCTTTGTAGGGGAAAAGAAAATAAAAAAGATCCCTCATTTCGCTGGACAGAGAAACTTCCGGAATAAAATTAAGGAATCGAGTACCGACCCGAAAAACGTGTAACCCACACTTTTTTCGGGTCGGTATTCGATTCGGCACCAAAAAACCGACCCGAAACAAAAACCCTTACTTGTGATATTATAAAAGCGAAAGTGAGTTTGTTTGTTTGTTACGTCTTCACGCCTAAATGGTCAAACCGATTTTGGTACAGAGATAGTTGGGACCCTGGAGACGGACATAGGCTATTTTCTAAGTTAGAAAAGTTGGAGAAAGAGGTAATAAAAGGATACAGAAAGATTTTTGCCGATCATCACGCGGGATAAAGTTAACGTTAGCCCAAAGTAACTATGCCACGCGGACGAAGTCGCGGGCGGAAGCTAGTTGTACAATATTTTTGTAACGATTGGGAAGCTTCATACGGTATGTAACGTTACTTAATACCGTTGTCTGTTGCGGGTTGTTCGAAAAAGATACCGTGGCCGACACAAAGGGCAAAAGAAGGAAAATCGATGGGTTTTAGTCAGTAAAAGTCGGAAACACCCCGCGCTCCGCCCAGAACGGGAGAAGTTATTTGACGATTTCCCAACCGAAAACAAAATACCGTAGTATCAGCACAAAGCTATACCGAGCAGGTCCATATTCCATTTTATCACACGGCTAAACGTAACCCATTCGTACAACTGTGTCAGTTGAAATGGGTCGGCCCGACATCTTTACGAGGGGGGTGAATTATCTTTTTTGTTATTACTTATTGAAACACTTTAAAACCAGTAATTAAGGTACTAATGATTAAAGTGAAACAGGAATTATTTATTGGTGGGATAATATTAAACAAAAACAAATTAAAACAACTTAGAGAGGCTAACTTATAAATTAACTAAAAGTGAAAGTAATTAATTACACTGAAACCTCGATTAAATTATATAATATTAATTTCTTCATTCTTTTCTAGCAACAAAGGTAAACAGAAATTATTAATCTACATAAAAGTGTTGAGATTACCAATAAATATTAGCAAGATCGTTCAGTAATTTAAGTAATCCTTACTAATATTATAAAAGCGAAAGTGAGTTTGTTTGTTACCTCTTCACGCTTTATGCATACCTTTCGTTATGGGCACGCTCAGCGCAACCTTGTCCATGTTTTTCTGTTCTGTGCACCTTTTTTTTTATTTTTCTTTTGCTGCTGTGTTGTGTCTGTTTCGAATAAATATTTTTCTATTCTATTCTATTCTTTAAATAATTTTGGTACAGAGATAGTTGGGAACCAGGAGACGGACAACAGCTTCTGTTTTTTTTTAAAGTGGGATGTGAGGGAGAAAGAGGGAAGAAAAGGGAAAACTTACCGTTGCTATTACAAATCAATAAGGCGCAAGGGGAACTGTGTTACCCCGAATTTAACGCCTGCAAACCGCGGGCAAAAGCTAGTAGATCATATTTTTAAAAGCTTTTCTACAATACTTTCACAAGTTATTATGTCTTGTGACCGGGACTATAGCTTTAACATTTTTTGTTTTCTTTTTTGACATTCAAAAGTGCCTGTAATGGTCTAATTGAAATAAATGATTTTGATTTCTGTAAGTATTAATACCTGTCAATTGAAAATGTTAAAGGGGGGTTTGATGACCATAATGGCAACCCATAGGCTCGCTACCGAATTCATTGCGAGCGAAGCCGCGGGCAAAAGCTGGTAATATTATAAATGCGAATGTTTGGGAGGATGGATGTATGGATATTTTTTTAATATTTCACGTCTATGCGGCTAAATGATCTTCATGAAATTTGGCACAGGGTTAAATTATACTCTGGAATAACTTCTATATAAAGTTATTAAGAATTCTTAAAAATAAACCATTATGCGACATAATTATAGATATTATTACATTAATTTAACCTCCGAAGCGGTTCCTTTTCCGGGCTTCTTACGTCACTCACGACAAAAAAGGGGCGACCATATTAATGCCACCTTAACCCGATTTTCCTGTTCTATTAATACAATCCAATATATTGTACCTTTGCCCAGAAATAGCTGTCGGAATATCGTGTTCTTACCTAACATTACAGAATTTTGATTTTGTAGTAGAAATGCGTGGGTTTGCTTCGCTGTTAGGAACTTTCTTATTCAATAAGAATCCAGATGATATCGCTCCCGGAATAAATTGAAGACTGCGGCGTTTGTGTGTTTTGAACACGTCAAATAACTTCACATGCTCTTGAGTGTCAGAGTTTTACTGACTATAACCCATCCATGTTCCTTCTTTTGCCATTTGTGTTCCGGGGCCGCGGTATCTCGTCGAACAACCCGCTACCCCAGCAGGCAGTTCTCCTGGCAGGCCCCTCTTCTTTGCTGATATCTCTTAGAGACGCGAGGCCACAAGTAAATAAAGGCGATAATGAAGATGATGGGCTTTTTTGCAGATGGGAACTCACCCCCGCTCTGGGAAGGAGAAGCGAGGGGGAGTGACAGACTTGTACTGACTAAAACCTATCTATTTTCTTTCTATTGCTCTTTATGTTCCGGAGCCTCGGTATCTCTTTCGAACAACCCGCAACCCCGGCAGGATGATGTAGGGCTTTAGTTCAGTACTTTTACCCTTTGAACGCCAGAGCATAACCTACATTGTCACAAACAACATGGCCAGATCCTGTCCTGATAATGCACAGTAATGATTAATATATGACAATTCCTTTTGAAATAAATAAACAATAATCCCATTAATTACATTTCCCTAAAATAGGCGAGAGAAAATGCAAAAAAATATAGTTTGTTCATTGATTGTGTGGTGTTCGTACTTTTTACTATTGAAACAAGACCTTCAGCCTTCCTTGTGGAATTAGTTCCTTTTTATGAATAGCCTAGTCTATTTAGGTACTAAATGGCGTCTGAATAGTCTTCTTCTTTTGTTACGCTCATAAAACTCTGAATGTTTCATCATTGGTATTCAAGTTGTCAAGGCGCTATTTTTGTTTTCTATTTATAGTGTCGCTCGCCTATTCTCTGATCATAAATCATAAACTATTGTAAATCCCTGCATGTAAGCTTTAAAATGACGTACTATACATCAATGTACATGAATATTTTTTTGTTAGGGCACAGCTCTATACCTATTCCGGCCGTGTCATTTATGTCGTTGGCGTCCAAGACACGCGCTTGCTTGTCACTTATATGTGACAATGGCGTTCAAAAAGTAAAGCACACAAAAACGAACAGGTGCGGTTTTAATGCCACAGACAATTTAGTAATTCATTTACTATTAAATCCCAGTTCCCTAATGACATTGTTTGCCAAACAAGGAAGTGAGACGGTTTTCCTCTATTATTTTCTCATGATTAAATTCATTGTTTCCAGACGGTATAGACATTTCGTCGATAAAATCGCCGAGGTTTCCTTTTTCTACCCCTTTTCGTGGAAATATGAGAAAAGATTACGCTATAATTACAAGGGGTAAGATTACCCTTGTTTTTTAATTAATGTCAATACTTTTTAAAGGAAAGAACTTTTTGGTATGAAAATTTTGGTTGGTATTTTTTAAAGTAAACGAAATTATAATTACATTCAAAAAACAAAGCTGTATGGATAAACTACAATAATGACTCCGGACAACAGACACTTAAGTACGTTATTCGTTTCAATCCGGTGATAATTCAGACTGCTATCTGGCCGTACCAGTTACCTTTATAAAATAACTAGCTTTCGCCCGCGGCTTCGCTCGCGTTAAATTCGGTATAACACACCAAGCAGCATGCAGTTTTTGCTCTTGCGCCTGATAGATTTGTAATAGCATCGCTAAGTTTTCCTTTTTCTTCCCTCGTTCTCCCTCATATCCCACTTTTTTTTTAATAAAAAACCAACTATCTCTATACTAAAATTCATCAAAATCGGTTTAGCCATTACTGCGTGAAGAAGTAACAAACAAACTCACTTTCGCTTTTATAATATTAGTAAGGATTACTTACTTACTTACTATCCTTACTATATAAGGATAGTAAGGATACCTATAGTTTGTTAAAAAACCTAGACAAGGGTATCATTTTTTACTTACTATACTGGTAACCCTATTTCATAGTCAATATCAATTGGATTGACGTTAAATTAATATTTGTTATTTTAATTTGAATATGCTTTTGTTTTGTGCCAGCACTTTTTGTGTACGCAAAGAGATTTCATACTATTTTTTTTTTAATTTTTGAAGGATAGAATGACGTGGCCTAGCCTTTTTTTGCGGATGGGAAATCTTCACAAAACTTCCCCCGCTCTGGGTAGAGCGAGGCAAACCCACCTGTTCCTTTTTTTGCCCTTTATGTTCCGGGGCAGCCCCGAGCTTAGACTAGCTGACCATGTATTCATCCAAACCAAACATGTATACAAAATTTTAGCTCAATCTGACACCGGGTAGTCTAATAATTCCTCAGTATTATTAACATAGTTAATTACAAGCTAATGAAAATGAATTAAAACCGAATGTAGAACAAAAAAAAACAAAAGCACATCTTACTTTGCAAGCACTGACCACTCTGTGACGAAACATAATAGGTACATAATCTATGTTCAAAGATTAATCCAAACAGACTCGACCCTCAAGGATATTGTACCTAAAACGGACCGGCTACCTAACAAAGCCACCCGGTAATTTCATTGTCTACGTTTTTATCGTAAATAAGAGAAGAGCACGTATTTACTCTTGGATATCTATTTATTAAGTTCAATCAGTGGACATCGCTTGGGATAACGAAGGCTGTAGTGCAAGGCACAAGAGAGAGCGGATGAAAATCCTTACTTCCTTACTTATATTATAAAAGCGAAAGTGAGTTTGTTTGTTACCTTTTCACGCTTTAATGGCTAAACCGATTTTGATGAATTTAGGTACAAGAGAGTTGGGAACCAGGAGTCGGACATAGGCAAATTAAAAAAAGAAGTACATTGAGATCTAAAGTTATTTCTGACTTCGAAATAAAAACTAGTTTCCTAGAGATCTTTTTTTGCGCAAAGTTATTTAGTTAATTGAAGACACGGCGCAATAGCTGAGCGCACTAACTGAGCGATCGATTCCCGCACAGAACAAATATTTGTATGGCCTACAGATAGTTGTTCCGGGTCTGGCTGTTTGTGTATGTGAGTTTAAATGTTTGTAAATGCACCCATACTACAATAAAAAATCCAAGTGTGAAGCAACATAGAAAAAAATCAAAAGAAAAATTGTACGAAATGCATGGTTGACGGTTTCGTGAAGAAATAGAGAAAGAAAAACTATATTTTATAACAACGAAAACTAAAAACCAATATTTAAAAAAAATACAATAAAGTGGTCTTGTACAAGGCCAAAAGGAAGGATCCATTTACAGATATTTCAGTCTAGGATGATTGTGCACCATAAGATGTGGTCCATAAGGATCATAATCGTCGTAATCCTGTTTTTATCTAAATAGGAAGGTGTTATTCTGATCCAATATCCTCCACCAACCCAATATATCCTGAAATATCAACTAAGTCCATTTAAAATCCTTACTAATATTATAAAAGCGAAAGTGAGTTTGTTTGTTACGTCTTTACACCTAAATGGCCAAACCGATTTTGATGAATTTTGGTGCAGAGATAGTTGGACCCTGGAGACGGACATATTCTATAAAAAGTAAGAAAAAGGGCAGAAAAAAGAAGGAAAAGGAAAGAAAGTTTTTTTGTCGATCATAACGTTTAGTTTTTGGAATTATTATTTTGTAATAATTAGAAATTTATTTGAGTTATTATATTTGTAAATAAATACCAAAAAGCATACAGGAATGCGTGTTCTGTATTTGTGCAAATAAATCGCTTTTACACGTGGTTTCAGGTTAATTAAAACAAATATGAACAGCAATGTGAAACCGGACTAGGTATCCGGTAACTGATATTTCATCAGTTTTATCCAAAAAGGTCAAGTGTGTATTGGTCCACGTTTGTGTGGGTAGTTAACCTTTTTGTTGGAATTTTCAAGGATTACCTTCAAGCTGGAGTGGGCGAAGGAGTCTCTCAAGATATTTTTTCAGATGGCAATTCATTAAATAACTGAAACGGGGTGTGTGTTAGACTTTTACTGACTAAAACCTATCCGTGTTACTTCTTTCTCCAATTTATGTTCCGGGGCCGCGGTATCACAACCCACGACCTTGACAGAGACGAGACAGTGGCCCTGGCAGGACCCTCTGCTTTGATGCGCGCGTGGACACGACCCATCGTCACTAGAAGGACAGACGGTGAGCTACCTATTGCTCACCACAGAGGGTCTCTCAGACTTCAAACAATGGCTTAAGCTTTCACTGTTTATTATGAAACTTACACTGTCACTTACGGGTTATTTCTAAGTTGTTACAACCCCCATATGATAGTCATTCCGCTATCATGGCCCAAATCGTGAAAGATATCCTAAAGTGACAGTATTTGTAGCTAGAGTATTCATACATATAATATCACAAATGTCAGGATAACTTTGATATTTTACAACGCTTTGGAATGGGCACCTATAGTACTTTCACAAGTTATTTTGCATTGTGTCTGGGACTGTAGCTTACATTTTTTTTAATCTTTTTTTTTTAAACGTTGCTCACTGACTCTAGGACTTTTCCCTGTGTCGTGGGTGCGTTTACAAACATTTAAACTCACAAACACATCGATCTTGACATTCAAAAGTGCCTGTAATGGTCTTATTGAAATAAATGCTTTTGAGAATGAGTTTATTTAAGTTTTAAAGACAAAACGCTAACTCCCATACCTTGTACCACAACACAACCCCCAATATTTCTTCATAAAATATTAAGGGACCTATCTCGATCCCAGTGTAATCTTTGCCTCGCAATCGTATAGGATATGAAGGAAGGAGTGAACCTAAGCGTGCAAATTTTAAGTACGTATGAATAGGGTAGAATTGGCCTTCGGAACATGGTCAGGGGAGCATGTGATGTATATTACAGGGTCGTACTGTCTTATCTCGAAATATTTTTGGGAAAACGCGGTGATACGTCTTAGGGGACAGATTGGGGAGAACTGGGTAATAAAGACTGGATTGAGTTTTGAGGTTTTGCGGTATTTTTTTTTTGTTTTATGTTAGACTTCTGTTGATTAAGTAGGCCTAATGGCTCAGTAACGCTTTCAGGTTTTAATCCGTAGATTTTACCTAAAAAATCTTAGCCTGAAAGTACTTATTATTTTCGTTTATTCTATTATTTTTTTTTATTTATTACATATTTCCTATAAAACAACACAGAAGTAAAAAAAAATGCAAGTAAGTATTCAAACAATATAAAAAAGTATTAAAAAGTATTTAATTGTTATTAAAGAGATGAAATATGTTATAAACGAAACGACTCTATTTTTGTACGTCTAGGATATATACAGATATTACACACTTAAACTGTACAACCACTGATCTATACCCAAAATATAATCAAAATGTCTGGCTAGTTTTTTTCTAACCGCGGTAGGATTCTAGTCAAACTAGATATAGCTGATTTTCCTTATTACAACATGGAGCGACTACCTAGTAAATAAGGGGTATTGTGATACCTATTACTAAGGCGTAGGCATAGGCAAGGCGGGTTGTCAGACTTTCGATCCACTGAATACCTGTCTTTCAAAAATCTATAATGGACAGCAGTGACCAACGGTTTAACGTGACGTAACGTAAGTCGGTAAGTAATGGGTGATTGGCCAACATAAAATACCTATGTATTTTATGTTGGCCAATCACTATGCATACATTTACGTAAATAAGTAATAATTACTGTGAAATAGCTGCAAAAAATTTTGTGTACAATAAACTATCCTTACTAATCCTTACTATATAATATTATAATATATATCCTTACTAATATTATAAAAGCGAAAGTGAGTTTGTTTGTTGTTACCTCTTCACGCTTTAATGGCTAAACCGATTGTGATGAATTTTAAGTAGGTACATATATAGTTGGGAACCAGGAAACGGACATAGGCTAATTTTTATTTTAAAAAAGTGGGATGTGAGGGAGAAAGAGGGAAGAAAAGGGAAAACTTAGCGTTGCTATTACAAATCAATAAGGCGCAAGGAGAACTGTGTTACCCCATTTTTTTTAATTTATTTTATATATCTACAAATACATAACCTAGATAGGACGCCAGACACTCTGCTATTACCTTGCTATTTGACTTTCTTTATCTCTTCTAACTGTAATAGACTGTACCTTACCTTTATGAAATAAAAATAATATATAAATTGTTGGCATACGTGCAATTTGTAACATACCATGTCAATTTATTGAATTTGAATAGAATATACTCTTCGACGAACTCACCAAAATAAATGCCCGCAATCAAAGCGAACAATTCCCTTGTTCCAAAATCAAAGTCCATTCAAACATTTGAAATTCGAACTCACACGCAAAACTAACTAAAGCATCTATCATCACAAAATTCACACGTTCGAAAATCGAACCATTTTATCAATGGAAGACAGAAGTAATCGTATAAATCCTCCTTTCGCTAAGCTGTGCGGCACTTCGAAAAAGTTAAATTGCACATTAAACCGTCTAAAGTTTAATATTATGCCAAAAACCGTTATAACGCCCTCTCATTTCCGATAAATTCCGGTGTTCCGGAAGACTTCATTAAAACCGTAAACGTTTCGGTTAATTGTGCGGTATTGGATTCAATGGTTTTAGGCAATAATGTGTAATTGTGTATTGTATTATCTAATCATGCAAATGGTTTGAATATTTAGTGTATTCGTATTATTGAGGGTCTCTTTGAAGGTATTGTGTCTATTATTATTTGAAAAAGGTTATGTAACGTTTATTTTGATTAATGTAGATAAATGAAATTAGAATAATAACAATTACATGAAGAAAGCAGAGAAAGATAAGCAATTCAAGTGTTTTGACTTGGCTCGCGAGGTAAGCGACATGTGGGATGTGGACTCAGCGATCATTGTGATCGGCACAATGATCTGAGTCCACATCCCACATGTCGTATCTGCCAATGGCTTAAATGTCAAGAGCCTCGACCAATTTTGAACCTGAGGAGGCTCTCGTTAGGCAGCTGGATCGAGCGCTTGATACAGAAAACGATACTCCTGAACACTGTTCGTATTGTTAGGAGGTTCCTTTCTCTGGAGCCCTGACCGCCGGCAGCTTGGACCCTGTTCCCGCTACCGGGGGACTATTTTTATATTTTTAAATGTTTTTGTTAAGAAATATTTAAAAACGTAACTTATATGTAAAGAAATCAATAAATGAAAGAATAATTACACAAAACTCGATATAGATTCATAATTTAATAAAGTAAAGTAATATTTATTTGCATAGATTGTAGATACAATAAAATAAGGTGTAGTACTTAATAATTAGGTGAACCTTGTATGTTTACTTATTTAAATTGTTGAAATTGAGACTGACATTAAAATAATGGTTCATTGTTCAAAACAATGGTCGATATTTATAGTGTCACTAGCTTTTGCCCGCGGCTTCCCATTTCTTCTCAGTTCCCATTTCCTAATTTGCAGGTACCTGCTACCTGTAGTTTTTGCTCTGGCGCCTTATTTATTGTAATAGCAATGCAAAGTTTTCCCTTTTCTTCCCTGATTCTCCCTTATATCTCGATCTTTTAAAAAAAAATAGCTTATGTCCGTCTCTATGGTCCCAACTATCTCTGTACCAAAACCCATCAAAATCAGTTTAGTCATGTAGGCGTGAAGAGGTAACAACAAACAAACTCACTCGCGAGGTAATCAGTGGGTACATTTTTAGGTACTCTAAATAGTAAAGTTGTACCCTACCTTTTTTTGTACAGCTTATAATATTAGTAAGGATTATTTATTTTGTTAAAAAACTTTACCTTACACTAGGAACTTCTCTAGTATCGTGGGTGCGTTTACAAACATTTTAACTCACATGTACAATATCAACCCTGTTAGTCTGCGCAGTCAAAAGTAGCGTTGGCAAGACACTCTCACAAAAGAATCACTGTTTAAATCCACTGCTCAGCTCATCATTCGCTGGCAAACGATTCTCATTTGAGTTACCCAGCAACAGTTTCCCGTTTTCCCACTAACAGAGAAACTAGTAACGTTCATTCACAAAGGCTTCATAAGGAGTTCATTCATTCGTTCATCATTCATACGGGTAACCGTTTGGCCCCGAGCTACACGCCCAAGCGACATATATGTTACAGCTATGATTGCAGAAAACAAAAGAAAAATATTGCTTAGATTACGCTACGACTCAACGCTATTTATGTAAGGGTAGATTTTACAATGCTGGTAACTTTAGCTTCCAAAATGGCAGCTTTAAAAGCAGAATCATAATCCTTACTTAATATTATAAAAGCGAAAGTGATTATGTTTGTTTGTAACGTCTTCACGCCTAAATGGCCCAACCGAATTTAATGTATTTTGGTACAGAGATAGTTGGGACCCTGGAGACGGACATAGACTATATTTTTTTTAAAGATTGAAATGTAAGGGAGAAACAGGAAAGAAAAGGGGATACTTACCATTGCTATTACAATAAATAAGGCCGAAAACTACAGGTAACAGGTACCTGTAAATCAGAATAGGGGAACGGTGTTACCCTGAATTTAACGCAAGCGAAGCCGTGGGAAAAAGCTAGTAGGATAATTTAACAAGCGATATTTATGTAAGTCGCGTGTCATCATGAAGCCGCTACAAGCACAGGTACCATTAACATGACACAAATAACGTTTGCGAACATTCCTGTATCATAGGAATTTAGAGGTTACCTCGATATGGACGACGATAGTACAGTTACGTTTAAAAGCAATTCATAGAACAAACAGGCTGCGACAACGCTTACTGTTCGCTGGTGAATTGATGGAATTACGGCGTCTCTGCACTAGGTAGCGCAAACAGAAGTTTAGGAGCTTCTGTGTGCATGAGAAGTTGAGGGAGGTATGTTGTTGCGGGTTGTTCGAAAGAGATACCGTGGCCCCGGAACGTAAAGGGCAATAGAAGGAACATGGGTGGGTTTTAGTCAATAAAAGTCTTGCCCCCCTGCTCCGCCCAGAGCGGGGGAAATCATTTGATGATTTCCCAACCGAAAAAAAAAGTGATTTTTGTTGTTAATGTACTCACAGTTTTATTTATTTGTGTACACACAAAATACTTGACAAGACTTTATAGAGCATAAAGGTACTGCTTATTCTATTAGAAGTTTATTCTAGCATACCTGCGAGAGGAAAGTTGGATTAGATATCTAGACAAGACTATACAGGAAAATTTAAGATTATCAACCAAAAAATAAAAACAGATAATACTCTTTTTAAAAATAAATCCTGGTTTCGTATAAATAAAGATCTAAAATATATATATAATTATATACAATATTACAGTATAGAGAGTCAAAAACCTCTCGTCTTTGACTTGCTTTTTGAAGAGAAATAATGCTTTAGAGTCTCGTATCTTAGGCTGTAATGCGTGGCTTAGGCAATAATAACTTACAAGGAGGTTATATCTTTTTTCAGTCAAAATCAAAAATTAAAAGTAATTTATTCAAATTAGGCTCATAAAATCAGTACTTTTTGAACGTCACATTACAAGAGACAGTCCCACAAAAAAACCCCGCCCTTTGCCACTTCCTAGTGTTTTAGCTGGGAAGAAGAATTGGCGGAACAAACTCTCCAGCATTCTGTCAGTCAGCTTAGAAGAACCAGATTTTATACAATTCCGTTTATCAGAAGAGTTTCGTTCAATTACTTACAATTGAATGACTCCTTATCCATTTTAAAGTCCCTAAATAAATGAGATTTTTGTGAAATATTTTATGAATTCACATAACATCATATCTGTTTATCCGTTAGGGACAGGCAGAGTCGTATCTATACTAATATTATAAAGCTGAAGGGTTTGTTTGTTTGTTTGAACGCGCTAATCTCAGGGACTACTGGTTGGAATTGAAAAATTCTTTTAGTGTTGGATAATCCATTTCTTGAGGAAGGCTATAGGCTATATAATATCACGCTACGACCAACAGGTGATGAGCAGCGTGGGTGAAACCGCGGAGAACAGCTAGTCCATACTAATATTATAAAGCTGAAGAGTTTGTTTGTTTGTTTGAACGCGCTAATGTCAGGGACTACTGGTTGGAATTGGAAAATTCTTTTAGTGTTGGATAGTCCATTTTTTGAGGAAGGCTATAGGCTATATAACATCACGCTATGACAAACAGGAGCTGAGCAGCGTGGGTGAAACCGCGTGGAACAGCTAGTAGTACATATTATTGCGTCCGGAATTTCCTAGTTCAAGCCCGATACAATAAAGGGCTAGCCTACTGCAATTAAAAGGGCACAAATACAGATCCCGGTGGCCACGCGGAATTTCCTCATTTAGTTGACCTCCAAGTTCAGCTCAGTTGTATTGGGATTTTCATTAGGAATTCCTTAAGGGGCAGATATAAGCTCACCGTCCGTCCGTCTATTGACGACAGGCCGTGTCAACTGCGCGTTCGTGTTTCACGCGCCCAAATCTGACCCCACTATCTAGTTGCGGGGTAGTTCTTTGATGATTTCCCAAAAAAACATTTTCTCAAAAAAAAAAATACCTCTACCTACTCCATTTAGGCAAACAGACGTGTTGTGTTACGTTTTTGTTACAACTACCTTTCGCCCGCAGCTTCGCCCGCGTTAAATTTGGGGTAACACAGTTCTCATTGCGCCTTATTGATTTGTAATAGCAACGCTAAGTTTTCTCTTTTCTTCCCTCTTTCTCCCTCACATCCCAATTTTTTAAAATAAAAATTAGCCTATGTCCGTCTCCTGGTTTCCAACTATCTATGTACCAAAATTCACCACAATCGGTTTAGCCATTAAAGCGTGAAGAGGTAACAAACAAACAAACTCACTTTCGCTTTTATAATATTATATATATAGTAAGGATTTTGTGATCTTTCTGGTTTTCCTGCATAGTAAGCGCACACATCGCATTTATCGCTACACGCTAGTTATACGTCAAGCACACCATTTGTCAGGATTTGCCGAACACACGCATTTCGAATACATCCATCTTAATTATTTAGACAATGCAAATTTGTGATTTTGCTGTATAACTGCTATATTTCTGTGGAATAATTCGTTCAGATATTTGAGAGCATTTAAAACTGCTTTTAGTGTGCGCATCGCTTATCTATGGAACGCACTACCAGCTTCTCTGATATTTTAAATCTTATCCCTACTAATATTATAAAAACGAAAGTGAGTTTGTTGGTTACCTCTTCACGCTTTAATGGCTAAACCGATTTTGATGAATTTTGGTACAGAGATAGTTGGGTGATTCCCAACTATCTCTGTAATAAAAAAGGAGACGGACATAGGCTTAATAATTTTTATTTAAAAAAGTGGGATATGAGGGAGAACGAGGGAAGAAAAGGGAAAACTTAGCGTTGCTATTACAAATCAATCAGGCACAAGACCAAAAACTGCAGGTCTGCTTGGTGTGTTATACCGAATTTAACGCGAGCGAAGCCGCGGGCGAAAGCCAGTTTATATTATAAATGCGAATGTTTGTGAGGATCGATGGATTTCTGTATGTTTGTTACTCTTTCTCATCAAAACAGTTGAACGGATCTTGATGAAATTTGGCACAGAGGTAGATTATAGTCTGCAATAACGCGTAGGGTATTTTTTTTTTCGATACCAGGCGCGGCGCTGGCTAGTATGAAATGTTTTTATAATTCGAGTGTATTCTTTTCTTTAAAGAAAACGCGCTCGACTCCTTTTCATAATACTTAAGGGACTCTTTCGGTAGTATACACTTTAGATTACAAAAATAGTTTTTAAAATCGGCTTACAATCGACGAGGAAATTGCGTAAGAAAAATACAAAAAAAAAAACATTGGAATTGGGAACCTCCTTTTTTTTATGAATTTGGTTACAAATAAAAAGGTTCGCGAGCTTTCTTGTCTAATCCTCTTTTTGCAGGACAAAAATAAATCGGATTTGAGAGGAGAAAGGGAGGCTTTAACCCTGCAGTGGGATGATACAGACTAAAAATAAATATAACAGTACTAGCTTTTGCCCGTGGCTTCGATCGCGTTAAATTCGGGGTATCACAGTTCCACTTTCCTGATTTTCATATATCTGCCACATGTAGTATCCGCCCTTGCGTCTTATTTATTGTAATAGCAAAGCTAAGTTTTCCGTCTTTCTCCTCCATTACTAACTTAAAAAAAATAGCCCTTGTTCGTCTCTCTCTCAACTATATCTGTACTAAAATTCGTCAAAATCGGTTTAACTATTTAGGCGTAAAGACGTAACAAACAAACTCACTTTCGCTTTTATAATATTATTAAGGATTTTCCAGAATTTTCTCGAAATAGCATATTGTAGTTGTCGAACTATCTAACCTATCTGATATGTGTAAAACTAGCATTACTATCTAACGAGGTAATGCTGTCAGACTTTTGCGCACTTTTCCTGTTGACAGCAATGCGGACGAATTTTTGATGCCCTGTAATTATTTTACCATTTTTAAACTTGTACAATTTTTTTGCTGTCTATTTGTAGTTTCTAAGTCATCATCATCATTTGCCTAGCCTTTTCCCAACTATGTTGGGGTCGGCTTCCAGTCTAACCGGATGCAGCAGAATATCAGTATTTTACATGGAGCGTCGGCCTACCTGACCTCCACAACCCAATTAATACTTGGTAATACGATACCCCTTGGTAAGACTGTAAGTAATAGTTGTAAATTAAATATTTCATAGTTTCACTTTTTAGTACGTAGTATAGATATAGATTAGATAACGAAGTATGTGCCTGGATTGTTAGGTTCCACCCTAGAGCTTAATCTTCGACGATCGGGTGAAAATATGCAATGTGATGGATTCCTTCTGTATCTGATTGTTCTCTGAGAATTCGACTTTTTATTTTATTACGGACTAGCTGTTCCACGCTGCTCAGCACCTGTTGGTCGTAGCGTGATGTTATATAGCCTATAGCCTTCCGCAAGAAATGGACTATGCAACACTAAAAGAATTATCCAATTCCAACCAGTAGTCCCTGAGATTAGCGCGTTCAAACAAACAAACAAACAAACTCTTCAGCTTTATAATATTAGTATAGTTTTATTACGGATGGCATATAATCAAATAACTTTCCGGACCGAAGGAAAGTGAGTGTCAGACTTTTACTGACTAAATCCTTACTAATATTATAAAAGCGAAAGTGAGTTTGTTTGTTTGTTTGTTTGTTTGTTTGTTACCTCTTCACGCTTTAATGGCTAAACCGATTGTGATGAATTTTGGTACATAGATAGTTGGGAACCAGGAGACGGACATAGGCTAATTTTTATTTAAAAAAAATGGGATATGAGGGAGAAAGAGAGAAGAATAGGGAAAACTTAGCGTTGCTATTACAAATCAATAAGGCGCAAGGAGAACTGTGTTACCCCAAATTTAACGCGGGCGAAGCCGCGGGCGAAAGCTAGTCGATCTATAAAAACGGACGTTACGCAATTGGTTAAGTGTCGCTTAGCGTTCATCAGAAAACGGGCGCGTTTTCTGGTGAACGCGAACGCCTATCGCCAAAGACTTATTGGCGATAGGCGTTAGTTTAGGTGACGCTTGGCATTGGTGACTTTTACTAACTAAAACACATCCATTTTCGTTCTTTTGCCCGTAATATTCCGGGGCCGCGACATCTCGGATTCGTATCTCGAATCGGCGGCATTTCGAACAACCCGCAACAACACAACACCCGCAAACTCTACAAGTACTAAGTAATATGGATACACTTTATTAAGTCTGGTTAAAAGACTTTCAGGACCTTAACTAACTGTCCATATTTATACTGTGCTGCTTGAAGATCTACAAAACTAGGCGTGTGTCGTTCTTAATTTAAATTGTGTCAGGCCAAAAATTCGGAGACGAGTGATGAGCAAAAACAGCAGAAGCAGGCCACGATATCAAAGTATCTTATCGTTTGTGGGACATCACTACGTCTTAAACCGAGGCTTACGACTAACACGTAGGTAGAAATACTTATTTTTAACCGCTCCGCCAAACACCACGTAAATAAAAATAAACTTTCTTAGGTACAAAACGTACAATCTGAAGTTCAAAAAACCGCCCAGAAGCGAGTCAGACTCGCGCACCGAGGGTCCGTACAAACTTGCGACATAAAGAGCCATTTTTTTTTACTGCATAGACTTTGTGAGTTGATTTTTCACGGCATAAAGGGACCACAGAGTTCAGTATTAGTGGTTTTAATTGCAACTCCTTCACGCGTCTGGGGTTGTTCGAAAGAGATACCGCGGCCCCGGAACGTAAAGGGCAATAGAAGGAACATGGGTGGGTTTTAGTCAGTACAAGTCTGACACTCCCCGCCGCTCCGCCCAGAGTGGGGGAAGTTATTTGATGATTTCCCACCACAAAAAAAAATGCCTTCACGCGTTTCTGAGATAAAGAGTCTAGACAGATAGACGGACAACAAAGTGACTCAATACGGGTTCCGATTTCCTTTTTCAAGTACTGAATCCTAAATACGTGAACAAAATACATTTAGTTACCTAAAAGTCACTGACCTTATAATTTTTGTTTGCGAAACTTCTCCCATTTTTTACTTCGCGGTTTAAGCAAACACGCTTTTCAACTGTTTGTTGTTCGAAAGCCAACAGAAATGCTGAAAGGTCACTGAACTGTAAAATGTCGCGTTTTTTTAATGACCCTTGTCAACATATCATAAAGTTGGGTTAATCTCATTTGCTGTGTTTTTTGTAAATAACGTATAAACTCTTTGTTAGAACGTGTCAACCCTTTTTTGGATAGGTTTATGGTTAATGCTGTTTTTGAAAGATAATTGTAAACATTCTTCTCTTTTTGTGGGTTTTTTTAGAAGATAACAGAATATGAGTTTGTAGACAGTTTTATTTGTGCTTTTATGTGTTTCGGACGCACGCTGTACTGTGCCTTAGTAAGTCCTTTTCTGATATCTATGGTATAAACTCATTGGCTCACCCCAAAGGGTGCCCGCTAAAAGACTTTAGTCGCATTCGCTTTTCGATAGATGAATTAATTCTCTGAGCATGCATTATGCAGAATCATAGGCTTCGCTCGCGTTAAATCAGGGAAACACAGTTTCCCTTTCCTGATTTGCAGGTACCTGGTTAGAAAGAAGAAAGAAAGAAAGAAAAAACATTTATTTGACCCATGCCACAAGTGCACACAAAATGAGATAAACTTAAAACTAAACAATAATAACAAAAACGTAATTGTGTGTCTCACGGCTGCGCCAAATAGGCCCAGTTCAGCAAACTACCGAGCAGCTAGTGCCCGACGCTGGTTTTCAACTGGACCTTTACCTGTAGTTTTTGCCTTTGCGCCTTATTAATTGTTATAGCAAAGCTAAGTTTTCCCTTTTCTCCTCTCTTTCACCCTCAATTCATTTTTTTTTAAATAGCCTACAACTAAACACTCACTTTCGCTTTAATAATATTAGTAAGGATTGAACCACGAGCTACCAACCAAAGCATGTACTTTTTGGCAATAAACAAGTTGCCGATACACCAAGCAAAAAAACGAAAAGCTTCCGTCGAGGTCGTTTTAACAAAACCAAATTTCTTTTCGTTAAATCTACTTACAATATCGATGAAAAAAAAATCTTTCTTGATAGCCAATTTAAAACACAAAGGTGTCTTTTGATCGGCCAAGCTCAGATACTTCGCACAATGACAGTAAGTGTTCGGATGGCGAATTAAATTTTTATTACGGTCTGAAAAGGGTATTTATTACTTTAATAAAAAAAAGAAAAAGTGTCTTACAACTCGGATTTCTTATAGAGCAAAGGGGATGGGAGTTACTTTGCAGGGTTCCGTCTTGTAATGAAAAGAAGGAAGCCTTGTAGGATTCCTTTCATTCTTATACGTACATTCGAATTTCTGTTAAAAAAAAATTACAAATAATAATAATAATTATAAACCTCAAACGGCGCAAATATCACAATTTGATTGGTAATTATGTTTTTGAGCCGTTTGGGGTTGAAACACTAGGGCCATAGGGTCCGAGTGCCCATGTAGTATTTCGAGAAATCGCCAAGCGGTTGGTCGATTCTTCTCGTGACTAGAGGGCTGGCCTGTTTTTTGCACAAAAAATAAGCATTGCCATCCAACGCGGTAATGCTGCCAGCCTTCTGGGGACTTTACCTGTTGACGGCGATACGGACGAATTTTTTGACGCCCTGTAATTTTCTGTATATATTTTTTTATTATTAGTTTGTGTATATTTATAGGTTGTACATTTTTAGTAATTAATTTAATTATAATATGATAAATAAAAAAAAAAATTACAAATTATTTGAAAATACTTTTCATTTTTTAAAAAAAAAAAACGTTGCGCACACTAAGAATTTCTCCTGTATCGTGGGTGCTTTTAAACTCACAAACAGCCAGACCCAAAACAACTATTTGTAGGCCATTCAAATATTTGTTTCGTGCGAGAATCGATCCCGCGTCACGCAGCGCAGCAGTCAATCGCTCAGCTACTGCGCCAAACGTGTCGTCCGAACTTCTGTAAAAAAATACGAATTATTTTAAAAAATTGTGTTTTAAGTATTCAGCTGATCGCCATCATTATTTTTTTACCCGTGTTTTCTTACCGACTTCACAAAGTGTAATGTAAGTTATGGCTATAATTAGAATTACAAAAAAAAAAAATTACAAACAATAAAACCTACTTCAAATAAAACCGGCCAAGTGCGAGTCGGAGTCATGCGTGACTGCGTAGACTTGATTTTTCACTAGCTCCAAGAGACTTTGGACTTGAATATATAGTTTTAATTTCAATTCGATACCTGCACGCGTTCCCGAGATAAAGGTTCTTGACAGACAGACAACGCAGTGATCATATAAGGGATCCGACTTTTCTTCTTTGAGGTACAAAACCCTACAGAAACAATAAAAACTGAAAAATTACTTTACTATTATAAAACGTTTTTGCAAAAAAAAAACAACTGACTTTAAAAAAAAAGCTACAGTAAGTCCAGATAAATACTGTAGCTTTTTAAAGTCTGTTGTATTTTTCTTTATCATTTTTTTCTTACCATGCCTCTCTTAATCCCACTCCATTTTATATGGTCGGCCCTTCCCCCCTTGTTCTTCAAAATCCATCGGTCCTGAACATTAATTTCCTTTTCTTAAGTAATAACGTCTACCCGGACATTGCATATTTAATGATATTAGAAGATAAATCGTCACGTGACAAACAAACAAAAGCAATTTCGTGCAAGATGTCGCCTTTGCTTACATTAAGACATGGTGTCACTTTCATGCTTAGAATAATGTTACATAACATCGCGTCTGTAGAACAGAATAGAATCATTACTAATATTCGAAAGGCGAAAATGAGTTTCATTGTTACGTCTTCACGCCTAAATGGCTAAACCGCCCAGCAGAATATCCCATGGACTTTGGATTTGTGCCCAGTTGATGGCAAAAGGCTCGATCTTATTTAAAAAGGACTTTTAAAAAACTGGCGAATGTGGTCTTATTATTATGTCCGTACTCCTCCGCCTTTGTCTCTAGGGGAACAGTTTTGTTTCAATTTTGGTGAAGATGTCGCTTTATTAGCAGTAGCAAATTAAATATCCAATTCTCAATATACAGTCGAACTGTGGTCCCGACACGACCGTCTACTTGAGAAAGGGATAAAAAGGGTACATTCCCAAAAATCCTCTAACTACTCACCTTGAAGGATATTAACGTCTTTGTGTTTTAAGTCGACACAAGTCGAGTAATCACGTCACGTTGTCGTTGCGGCGTCGTTCGGTTTAAGTGAGACGTGAGCCGCATTAATAACACTATACAGGTACATACAGAAGTGGAAGCCGAGCCTAACACAGTTGGTAAACAAATAGATAGATACAGAAGTTGGAAAAGTAGTCGTTACATGTAAACTAAATAGTAAGGCGCGTGGCCCACAAGATCAACAGTCGAGGTTCAGTTGAGGCGCAGGTACATAAGAGGCACGCCGCAACGAGATTTTCTTTACAAATGTCGTGTGGGCGACGCGTCTAACGCGCTCGCACCCCGACTGCCAATCTTGTGGGCGACGCGCCTTAGGATAGGGGTAGCCTAGCTAGAACCAGGACGACAGGAGTGCCAAAGTCGTGAAAGTTCAAAATTATGTAACGTTTTAGTAAGGGTGTATGAAGCCGACCTTTTGTACAGTTCTCTGTTAATACTGTCGCAAACATCAGTCAAGGAATGACCCTCAATCAATGGGAATAAATAAGTTTAAGGGAGCACGCAAGGTTTAAGATAAGGATAGTGAATTGTGGTGTTGTGGTCCAGTGATAGGAGAATGATTTGGGTTGCGATTAAGTAGGTTATCGGGCTGTACGATGAGATTTCTGGTTAAGGAAGATGCATTGTTGTATAGGAAGGACGAAAATACAGTTATTTACTGGATTTAGACACACAACATAAGAGTACATATCATACACACAGAATAGAATAGACTTTATTGTATACCCAAATTTTATCACAATATTTTTTATTTAATATTGGAGTTTCTATGGTCTATGGTAGAATATTCTATGATATAAAGATGCACGGATGAAATATATGTCTGGACTTTAAAAGAGACTATGACCTCTGAGTTTGTTTCGGCTGTTTCTTCTCAGAGTAGTCGGGTATGAAACACCGGCCTCATCTAGTTTTAAAAAAAAAGACGTGTAAATGTGTTTGTGAAAACCTACTTTCAAAATAAACATCATTTATTATTTATAATAAAACAGGAATGTGTGCATCTCGGCTGTGCCAGTTTAGCTAAGTTATTCTATACCACCCACTGCCACATGCCAGACAAGAACTTTTAAGTAGTATAAGTACTTTGATTGTCTAAAAGATAGTTTTTTTTTTTATTATTGATAGGCTCGCGTTTGACCACTATCTCACCTGATGGTAAGTGATGATGTGGTCGACGATGAAGCACGCTTACCTAGAAATAACCTATTTGTTGAAACAATGGCAAATAATAATATTTTTTTGAACAAACTGTAGTACATAAGCCTAATGCGGCAAGGTCCATAGTTTTACAGTGCTTACGTGTTTTCCGAACGAATGCGAAATCCTTACTATATTATAAAAGCGAAAGTGACTTTGTTTGTTACCTCTTCACGCTTTAATGGCTACACCGATTTTGATGAATTTTGGTACAGTTGGGAGCCAGGAGACGGGCATAGGCTAATTTTTCCTTTGGCTTTTTGAAAAAAAAGTGGGACGTGAAGGAGGAAGAGGGAAGAAAAGGGAAAACTTAGCATTGCTATTAAATCAATCAGGCGCTAGGGGAATTGTGTAACCCCGAATTTACCGCCTAGAACCGCAGGCAAAAGCTAGTATCAAATAAAAGCAACGATTGCGTATTCATGCGATAGATCACTTTTTTGGTTAGAACTTGCTGTAATCTTTTTCGCCATTCGAGTTAAGTATGAATGCACAAATCACTATTTATTTTAATCAATGGTTTATCGTAAATCAGTCCAATTAAGATTTAGGTCGATTTCCATGAAAATCCATTGATTTATTCCAAAACCAGGCCAAAACAGTAATTCTGTGGCTTAGACAATAAATTCTAATCGTGCATAATATTCTCGAAATGGCGCCAGATAATGTTGGAGATATGAATTACCATGCCATGAAATATATTTCCTCCTTTTACGAGGGCATAAAAGATTTAAATTACTCAAACCACACGTTTAACGCGAGGACTATTATATTTGTGACAGAAACGGCCATAATGTGAGAGCTTGTTACAGGAAATATTTTGAATGGAATGAATTTGGATGCATATTCGTATATGTTTAAGAAGAAGAATTATTTTATAGATCTATAGAGTATGAGGAGCTCGTGGCTACATAATAGCAGCCGCTCGGGTCGATCTTTAGGTTAAGCCGCGCTTGCCTAGGTTGGATTGTGGATGGGTAACCACCCGTTACATGCCGAGTTTCCTCCGTGCCTCGGAAAGCACGTTAAGCCGTTGGTCCCGGCTGTCATCTGTAGATCTTTGACAGTCGTAACAGGTAGTCAGTGTCCCGAAAGTCTGACAACCAATGTTACCAAGGGGTATCGTATTACCCAGTACTAACTGGGTTGTGGAGGTTAGATAGGCAGTCGCTCCATATAAAATACTGATATTCAGCTACATCCGGTTAGACTGGAAGCCGACCCCAACATAGTTGGGAAAAGGCTAGGCAGATGATGAGATCTATGTAGTATAAATTAATAATTAGTATTTTTTTTGTTTTACACCTACCACTGTTTGTCTCTGCATCAGCCAAAGGTTGACTGGTAGAAAATGCCTTTAGCATTAAGTCCGCTTCTGTATTGTACTTGAAGTGTTAAATAAATAAATATAACAAAACGTTTTCAGTTTTCGCCAGTTATAAATGGAACAGAGGTAAGAGGGATGCCCTGGGAGGACATACGCTTCATCGGTGAGATCTTTAAGAAAATACAAGTGTGTAGTGATGTTTAAACGACGATAAAGAAGAACTGGAAACATACCGCAACATGGGAAAAAGATATGTATGTCTAAAATAAAGCTGAACCATGAAAAGATACATACATTTTTAGACATACCCCACACTATCCCAGACCACTGCAAGTCTTGAAAGTCAGAATCAACAGTGGCAACTACCAGAAAAACATCGAGATGAAGAAGTTCGATGAAGTCTTGGATAAACAATTTAACTGTCCTGAAATTAGGAAATAAACAATTTTTTCACTTCCCTTCAAAATCAAAATATTTTTATTTCACTTAAACCTACATGGGCACTTATAAAATGTCGAAAAAAGGTGCACGGTTTGGCATGGTCGTCTCCTATGCAGAAGAACCGGCAAGAAACTCCATGGTTTTTGGTATCAGCAATGGACAGACTTAACAAGTCCACAAAAGGATGTTTATATATGAGATAAGCACAGTTTCCTAGAGCTACGGATAAATATGATTATTAATAGGGTCCTAAATTCCCCACCCGTCCCTTGCAAGAGCCAGCCCGCGAAGCTGAGCCAGTAAGTTAAATTAGTCCACAAATAATATCATTCAGATCCAGCCTGTCCCTTGCTGTCCCTCAGCGACGCCCTAAGGCGAGGCTCGTACCCCACAGGGAGTGCCCTTAGGGTGTAGTCGCTTAGTTTGTAAGTTTTTACCCTGGCTGGAGGTCTTAATTTTTAAGGCACCCACAGGATACGCCCGGGTAAGCAGACGACAACCTCCTCGGTTGAACTGCGAGATGCCATTGATAAAAAAGGGCCGAAATTGTGAGCAGTAATTATTGGAATTCAATAATAGGTATGATACCAACGTTTGAACCCATGAAGATTATGGGAAAGATAAAAGACTAACAATAATGGCACAGAAGACAAGTAAAACGGATAGCTAAGAGGAAAACCCGTCACATGCCCAACCTAATGATACTGATTTAATGCTAAGAGGAAAATCAAAGAGGTCCATAGCTGGATTGACGAAAATAGTATTAAGTCCGGGTCAACCCGGTCTCTCAAGGTTCAAACCACAAACTTCTTCAATCAGATGAACGTAAGCAGCCTACAATATTCCCGTTACAAAAATAAGTCGTTATACGCCACGCAGACCTCATGATAATAAAACTTTTTTGGAAACGGGCTTAATTTTTTACAAAAAAGTTTTTATTTTTGTATTGTGGTATAATTATCACATATTTTTTATGGAGTATTCATTTTAATTTTTATAGTTACTAAAAGATTATTAAATCATCCATATAGACCTAACCGAAAAAAAAATATAGACCACCTGGACCACCTACAAAGTCTACACTATCAAAAAAAAATAATTTGCAAATCGGTCCTTGTCTTTGAGTAATCGGTGAACATAGTCATAAACAAAAACAAAAGACGAATTGAGAACCTCCCCCTTTTTCTAAGTCGGTTAAAAATTAATCTGCATGAAACTAAATCGATCCAAATAAACTTTATTTACATACTTACCAAAAACAATTACTTCGCGAATCACAGAGTTGTTTTTTGTTGTTGTTATCACCAAACTTTCTCGACGTTACATGACGTTCACTATGCAGTGACCTTAGGATAAGTGAATAAAGAAATCGGTCCACCTCTTAACTCGGATCTAAGTTGAGGAAAAAAAGCTAAAGCAATCGATCTCTGGACCCATACGCATTTGTTCGGCAGTTACGAAAAACTTCGTATTACAGACCTTGTGAGAAATACTTGGTTTTTGGATGTATCGCAGTTGTTTGGAAGAAAAATAACAGGGCTGTATGTATGCGTGGGAGTGAGTGAGATGGAAACAGGGCCTTTGGTCACGAGAGATTAGGTACATTTTGAATTGACATGTTAGAGTTTGTGGAAGGTATTTATACACTGACCGGTCGCAGACTAGCGATATTCTATGTACTTGTATAATAAACATTCTAGTACTCAAAATTGTTTAAAAAAAAAAACACAAATTTTTTTGCACAAAAAATTTTTCAAAACTTTCGTAGATTTGCATATTTTTTGGACTTTAATTTTGTTTTCTAAAGTTTTTCCACTGTTACAGTGCTTTTTTTGAAAAAATAAAACGGTTTTTATTTCAGAATTTTATTTATGGTTCGATGATACCTATCTCATTTAATTATTTATTGAGATCATATTCATTTTCCGTTGATACTAAAAAATTGGCAGATTATTCATATAGACAAAGAACAAAAATATGTAGACGGGCCTGTTGGTCTAGTGGTTAGTGGCCCTGACTGCTGAGCCGGAGGTCGTGGGTTCGATTCCCAACCGGGACAAACTTTGTGTGATGAGCATGATTATTTGTTCTGTGTCTGGGTGTGATTCATCTATAATATGTATGTATTTATAAATTATATAAGTATGTATATCAGTTGTCTGGTTACCATAACACAAGCTCTGCTTAGCTTGGGATCAGATAGCCGTGTGTAAGTTGTCCCAAGATATTTATTTATTTATTATTACTATTTATAGACGATAACTCATAAACTACCCAAGCAATATAAATTAAATTGATATGGAACCACCTCAGTAGTAAACCCTTTTGAACAAAAAATAATTATTAAAAAAAGTCAACAGTTGGCGGAGTAATGAGTGAGTATACATTTTAAAAAATACAGTCGAACATTATACCTTCTCCTTTTTTGAAGTCGGTTAAAAATGCAGAGCAATCCAAATTTTCTCTAACACTACTAAATAATTCTGGTTCTCTACAAACCTAATCCGGGTTTTTAATATTACAAGCTAGACTTTTATCCCCGCCATTTTTTTCCGGCCGCCATGTTGAAAATTACTCTTTTAAAATTCATAGTTTGTTAAAAGGAAAAAAATATCATCGTGATATTGTAAAAGTGTTCTTTAAGATTTTTTCTTTTGTTTTTAGAGGCAAAGGGTCGTTCGTGGTTGGATTGCATTATTCCAGGAAACTTGACTGGTTTAATATAAAAGTTGATGTTATTACACTAAAGTAAGGCCAACTAGCAGCGATACGAAAGGTCATTAAACTAAAGAACAACTGTGGCGTTGACTATCTAATATTTAGCTCTTTCCATCTTGTGCCTTTGTCGTAATGTCAAAACATGACATCGTTAAGACGGGTTCGGCAACATTCGGGCGGCCATTTTAGATGGGGTTTTAGCATGGGTTTTGTTTACATTTGGTATCGCTTCTCGTTGGCCGTACTGTAGATGGACATATCGCATACCCTGATGTAAATAGAGATAACTCAAAAATTCAAATTTATTTGCCACCCTATTTTTTGCGGATGGGACATCATCAAATAACATCCCCCACTCTAGCTCTGGCGGAGAGGGAGGAGCTGTCAGACTTGTACTGACTAAAACCCACCCATGTTCCTTCTATTGCTCTTTACGTTTCGGAGCCACGGTATCTCTTGTGTGATATGGCTGACAGGCATATTCAGTATATTATTGTTGCGAATTCACTTTCAATAGAAAATAAAAAATAAAACCGTCCATTGAATAAAATACAATGATACCAACTACAACAAAAATACCGGTTAGCCACATGATCTCCTAGGACTGCTGCGATGCGAGCCGCGGGTGCGATTCTCGCACGGAACAAATATTTGTATGCCCTTCAGATAGTTGTTCCGGGTCTGGCTGTTTGTGTATGTGAGTTTAAATGTTTGTTAACACACCCACGATACAGGAGAAATTCCTAGTGTGGGGCAACATTTTGTATAAAGCAAAAAAAATGGTTCCGTGGCTGCTACCTATAATTTCCTGATAGAAAAATCCAATAACACTTTGAGCTACTAGGGAATCAAACCCAGGACCGGTAGACCAACGAAGCAGTTGCACCTGGTAAAAAATATTGTAAAAACAAGAAACTTTTTAAAAGCAAAGCAAGCAGTAGATACTTTAAAAAAAAGTATGTGTGTCAGCTCCGACGCACGACTGGAGTTTACTCCTTAAGTACGAGTATCTAACCATACGCAAAAAGAGTTTATTCAACTGAAAAAAGAATAATATCATATGAAAAGGTAAATTCACAAATTAATGAAAAAAAATAGCAATATAAATACATCGACACTGATAGAAACAAACAAGCCCAATAACATAATAGTATATAGGTATAGTCGCCTATACAGCATACCATATGTACGCCTTAACACACTCACAGCCAAATTAGAAAGTTGCGCACTAAAGGTGCGTACCAAAAACGTGACACATCTTCGTTACTTTAGTAGGTTTTACCCTTCGGATTTATATATGAAAATCGATTCTTAAGCAGTAAACTAAAAAAAAAAAGTAGTTGTAAATAGTTTTCTCAAACTACATATTTCCGTAACTTATTCTTCGATTCACACGTAGAAGTGACTTTTTTCTCGAAACCCCAGATAGAAAATAGTTAATAAACCAAATATAATATCAAATAACTGCCACATTCTGTCGACATCAGCATATGAAACGAGATACACTACAGAAAAGTCAATAATGAACAGTAAGAACGTCAAGCAAAAAGAAATTGGAATAACCACATCATGCTGAACCTTCAACGCTTTCGTTCCCCCCTTTTCAGGGATCACCGTTATCTGGGCGGGAAATCGCGAGAGCAAAACCGGGACCTAATATATTTCTACCTCAAAAGCGAACTCTGTCATCAAAATTGAATCTCGGGCGGTCCAATACGGGAATCAAAATGGCTGCCAATTGAATTTCAGCACTTTCAGCAAGTTCTCCGTCACAAAGGTACTTGGTACTTGGAATCTAAGTCGGCGAGGGCTCAAGTTTAAACAGAATCTAGTTTACAAAGCCTCTTGATTATTTAGATGAATTGTGTATGTACGATGTTGTGAATATTTGGAGCCTGAGAGGAGAATGTTGGTTGTTAGTGTGTATTTCAATGTTTTAATTGTTAACGTATATGTATGTATATGTAATAAAATAAACAACTGTTTGATAGCTAACTCTTCAAAATTGTGACTAAACTATTATTATTTCGTCCCTCACAACTTCGCTTTGTAACTATTCAGATAAATCAACATCATTTAAAGTGTATTTATTTAAACTTTATGTACAAAAGTGAAACATAAGCGGATTTATTACCATTAGGCATTCTCTACCAGTCAACCTTTGGGTTAAAAACGACAACATTGACGACAAGGTTAGCGCAGTGGCTGATGGATCTACTGCTGCGCTACGTGTCGCGGGTCGATCCCCGCACGGAACAAATATTTCAAGTATGGCCTACAGGTTGTTGTTTCGAGTTAGGCTATTTGTATATAAACTCACATAAGTTTGAATGTTTTTAAACGCACTTATGAGTTGCGCGGCAGGCGTTCCGATTTGTGACGGTTTTTAGCGCGAACACAAAGGGAAGCGCTCAAACCTCGACGACTAATTAGATTATGCACTCATAAATAAAATTACGAATATATGTAAGGTGCAACTTACTTTACCACGGTAGGTCATGAAAGCACGGAAAAGCTTAACATCGACTTTTAAAAAGTTACGTCATTACACAACGCCATCTATCGAACCATTTATGAACTGGTTTTTACCTTAACATTTTGATGGTGTTAAAAAAATAATTTTAGTTTTGTTCTAAATTGCATTAGCATGTTCTTAATAAAAGTTTTATGTAGTTATAAGATACCGCCAATGCCAAGGAGAGACCAACCGAACAATTCGGTAATACCCGACCTAATGTAATAAGTACCTACAGCGCCATCTCTCAGGGAATTGGGTTACTAATTAATACTTTTTTAATAATTTTGGATTGCGGGAACCGATTTCAATAATTCTTTTTTTGTTTGAAAAAAGATACGTTCTGGAAAATAAAATATGTAAACGAAGTAAAAAAAATGCTTGCATATACGAGTATACTACAAACTTAGTCTAGAAACTTTTTGTCTTTTTTGTACAAAAACTGTTATGTCAATCAAGTTCAAAATAATTTTCATAGAAAGTCTTTATAAAGTTCTACTTTTCAGATTTTTTTCATATTTTCTAAACTTATGATTCAAAAGTTAGAGGGGGGGGGGACACATTGTTTTTTACTTTTGGAGCGATTATTTCCGAAATAATTGACATTATCAAAAAATGATTTTAGTAAACCCCTATTCATTTTTAAATACCTTTCTAAAAATATATCACACGTTAGGGTTGAAATTAAAAAAAAAATCACTTCCCACTTTACATATAGGGTGGCTACCCTAATAAAACATTTTTTTCCAATTTTTATTTTACCACTTTGTCGGCGTGATTGATATATATATTGGTACCAAATTTCAGCTTTCTAGTGCTAACGGTCACAGAGATTAAGCGAGGACGGACGGACGGACGGACGGACGGACGGACGGACAGACAGACATGGCGAAACTATAAGGGTTCCTAGTTGACTACGGAACCCTAAAAAAGACGTGTAAAAGTGTTTGTGAATATCATTTAATATCATATTATAATCATCCAATAAGATCAAACTTTTACTAACTAAAACCCATTCATAACCGTCCTTTTGCCCTTTATGTTCCTAGGCTGCGGTATCTCTTTCGATCATCTGGAACCCCGGCTTTTTACACCTCAGCTTCGGACGCAATGTTACATTATTCAAAACTGTCATGCACAACTTATCGTCTATGGCTCACTTCAGGAAACCCCTTAAGATTCAAGTCTTACAGCCTTATTGAATACACACAGTTATATTTGCATGTTACCTCCAGACAAAGGAACTAATTCGCTATTAAGTGTGAACGTTTACTTATTAATTCAAGGCGATGTCACGCCATTCCGCCATTAGAGACGGTTTTCTTCGTAGTAGGTTACAGTCTATCCTCTCCTAATGCTTTAGTTATAGGCCCTGAATGCCAGGGAATGGTATAAACATAATTGTATTAGGAAAATAGTCTTTATTTTGTATTAGCATTAGGTGGCATCTGGCAGGATACGAAGTAAAGAAATTGCTGGAAACTAACGCTTATGGCTGTAGGTACACAGATGGTTTTTGCTACTGTCTATACTAATATCTATACTTAATATTATAAAGCTGAAGAGTTTTTTTGTTTGAACGCGCTAATCTCAGGGACTACTGGTTGGAATTGGAATTCTTTTAGTGTTGGATAGTCCATTTCTTGAGGAAGGCTATAGGCTATATAACATCACGCTACGACCAACAGGTGCTGAGCAGCGTGGGTGAAACCGCGTGGAACAGTTAGTTTAAGAATAAGAATCATTTATTTGCTTAAAATATAGGTGTAACCAGGTTTCAATGTTGTTGGTTTTGTCACAAACCATATTTTACCTGTTTAGGGAATGCTAATATAATTTACATTAGTAATATAATACGTAATTAAGCTAAATATACCAATTTGAAATATAACACGAACTGCTAAAAGCATGGTTGGCTCAGTGGCTAAGCGATCGATTGCCGCGCTGCGTGTCGCGGTTTCGAATAAAACGTAAAACGAAACGTGCTTCCTAGTGTTTTAGCTGGGGAGAAGAAGTCGGAACAAACTCCCCAACAACACATCTGTCTGTTAGGTTTGGGTTAGTCTTGTCGTTGTTTTTTTTTATTTTTTTGCAGATGGGACATCATCGAAAAACTTCCTTAAGTTACTAAAGGAATCTTACGTCCGGACGATACGGAGTAGGAAACGTCCATAACTTCACAAGTACGTAAACCTCTAGACACCTCGTCACCAACGATCCAATCTACTCATAAATCCAATCTGTCGATGTGTCATGTCATAGTTTCTGCGGTCGAATAACGGTCTCGGTCGGTAAATGTTGTGGGATGGGTGACTTATTAACCAACTTCAAAAAAGGGGAGGTTCTATGTTAGATCGTCTTTTTTATGTTTGATTAGTTTTATCCGAAGGACTCTCATTGTAGTTGCTGGCTACACCGGCTATACCTTGACCCGTTTCAAAAATAGAATGAACACCAGAATTGTCGATGGAACTATGAATACTGGTGCATCGGCCTATAGCCAAGGCAATAGGCTAATACCCCTTGGTATGACTGGCAGTCTAACTTTTAGTCCACTAACGATATGCAACGATTGGTATGGTTTTAATTTCAACTTAACGGAACGTAAACGGCAATAGAAGGAACATGAGGGGGTTTTAGTCACACTGACACTCCCTCCCGCTCCCAGAGCGGGAGAAGTTATTTGATGAATTTCCACCCCAAAAAAAAAGGGGTCTTGACAGACAGATGGACAACAAAAGGATCCTATAAGGGTTCCCGTTTTTTTCCTTTTAAGGCAAAGCTCTCTAAAAACAATAACCCAGCATACATCAATTTCTAGCATCTATTTATAGTCTCAGGTTGCTGGTAGTGACCACTCTATTTAATGGTCAAACCGCCCCAAACGATTAGGTAAGCTTTGATCACTCAGATGAGTTGAACCGTGAAAATTATGGACTATATTATACAAATATGTCCCATCCGCTGCGGGGTTAGACCCGCCATCGTTATTTGGGTCAAATGAATATTTATGGTAGACGCTGTGTTCTTTTTTTAAAGGGTTAAGTAGGCTTTTTGGTATTGAAAGATTATCGAATTATGATAATGTTAGTTGAATAGGAGAATAATTATGATAGGGGAGAGTCTGAATTCCTAGTTGTTTTTATTGATTAGTTGTATTTAGGAAACCTGTTTAATTGGTTAACATGATACAACTTTAAGGCTTTTGCCGTGTCGACGGCGCGTTAGTGTTCCACGCGCGTCTCAAACAGATGTCAGCAAAGCAGATGGGCTTGCCAGAGCCTCCGCCTGCCAGGGTTGCGGATTGTTCGAAAGAGATACCGCGACCTCGGTACGTAAAGAGCAATAGAAGGAACATGGGTGAGTTTTAATCAGTACAAGTCTGACACTCCCCCCCAGTCCGCCCAGAGTGGGGGAAGTTATTTGATGATGACTTTGACGAAATAATTAATTAAAAAGCTCCAACATTACAAAGTAACAATCCAATACAAATTCAATTAATATGAAAAAGTAACTACCATTGATTACAATGTTTTGAAAATCCGTCACTATGAGAAACCCACAACTACTGTTCATGTCAAAGGCAATAATAGTTCAATTATTTCTCAATTAGGGGCATTCCGTGGTGTTGGTTGCCTGTGCCAGTATTTATATACTGAATCAATTAGTACAGTATGGATCAACTGAACCGTATTGTAAAGAATTGTCTACACTGGGCGGCGGGCGCCGCGAATCGACTCCCGGCTACCGTCGTCGATAAATAAATAAATAAATAAATATCTTGGGACAACTCACACACGGCTATCTGATCCCAAGCTAAGCAAAGCTTGTGTTATGGTAACCAGACAACTGATATACATACTTGTAAAATTTATAAATACATACATATTATAGATAAATCACACCCAGACACAGAACAAACAATCATGCTCATCACACAAAGTTTGTCCTGGGTGGGAATCGAACCCACGACCTCCGGCTCAGCAGTCAGGGCCACTAACCACTAGACCAACAGGCCGTCTGCGATGCGGGTCTGTGGACGGTGAGAAATAGTTAGCTCACAGTCCCTCCGTCCTCAGGTATTAGTCGAGACTCTAGGGAATTAAACTACATTTTAATTTTTATTGGCCAAATCAATCCAAGAGACATAATCCATTCTCCATATTCGGTAAACTTTTTTGATGAATATCTGTTGTTTTAAAAGTTTAACGATGGAGTTTCTTGCCAGTTCTTCTCCATAAACAGCCAACCCGATCCGTGCACTTTAACTTGAAGTTTTATATGTGACCGGCCATTTAGGCCTATGTGAAATCATTTTGTTTTTCATTCTTGATACTTTTTTTTGTAATGTAATTATATATTTTTTAATCTTGTGATGGAAAAACGGGATACCTTATGTAAAAAAATGGTAACCAATTAAACAGTAACAAGACCGATGACTTAAAATAAAGGAACTGAAAGCAGGCAACACAAATACTTCTGACGACCTATTAATCAAAACATCGAACAGAATTCGACTGTTTCACTAATAAAATAAGGCTTAAAACTGTTAAACCTAAGTACACTTAGAGTCAACAAAATAATAATCAATTGACCTGAAAGCCGCATTTGGACTAACCAGGCGAATTTCCCGCGGCCATATTACCGCACAATCATAGGCAGTTTGCAGTTAATAAATATTAAGGCCAGAACACACTGGGCACGACTGGCACATGTCGACGGCCCGTTAGTGTTCCACGCGCGCCTCAAAGAGATGTCAGCAAAGTTGCGGCTTGTTCGAAAGAGATACCGTGGCCCCGGAACGTAAAGGGCAATAGAAGGGACATGGGTGGGTTTTAGTCAGTAAAAGTCGGACACTCCCCTCTCTGATTTTCCCACCCCAAAAAAGCAGGGATGACAATACCAATAGCACGCGTGCGGTTGATGGCACGTTACATAATATTTTGGGGTCGTCATTTCCACAACGAAGAATTACGAATGAACGCGAGTGCAAACGCCAGCGGGCTTTGACCAATAATCAATAAAAGTCTAAGTCAAGAGCTTCTTCATCCGCTGGAGATGCTCAGGGCGTCGGGCGTGAAGACGTAACAAACAAACTCACTTTTGCTTTTATAATATTAGTAAGGATTGGACTATTGGATTATGCTCCGTTGTAAACCGGCCTTTATAACAAGTACTGGTCGAGCTGAAAACCTGTAATTTATTTCAATGATTTTCTATTTTATACGTCTGGTATTATGGAAGATTTATTTTTATTGCGGTTCCCTTATAATAAGTTTTATTTATGGCGGCCAATTGAATTGTTTGGTTGGTAGTAGGTTTTGTAATTTGAGGGTACTTGTGAAGGTAGGCTTGTGGTATTAATAAAGGGTAAGTTGAACTCTATTATTACGTAAGAGGCTTGAAGATTTTTGTCAAGAGTATGGACGGAGTGGGATGCAATGATACAAAAAAAATCTTATGAATTGAGAACCTCCTCCTTTTTTGAAGTCGGTTAAAGATGGTCTATCATTCATGATCCACAACCGTAATTGACACTTTTTTTCGAATGGGATCTCATTAAATGAATTTGCCGCTCTCGGCGTAGTGGAAGGGAGTTTCAGCCTTATCCTATATACTTATATATATATATATATTATATATCTATACTAATATTATAAAGCTGAAGAGTTTGTTTGTTTGAACACGCTAATCTCAGGGACTACTGGTTGGAATTGGAAAATTCTTTTAGTGTTGGATTGGAATATCCATATCTTTCTTGAGGAAGGCTATAGGCTATATTACATCACGCTACGACCAACAGGCGCTGAGCAGCGTGGGTGTAACCGTAGGGAACAGCTAGTACTGAATAAAACCATTCCTTTTTTGTCCTTTCTAGTCTATGTCTTTGGAAACTCTTTCGGACCAAACCGCAGCCCCGAGTTACTTAAACACCCTAAAATACTTATTACTAACAAGCTGGCACCTGTGGATTTGCCCGCGTCATATCGATAAAAAGTATTCTATGTGTTATTCCAGACTATAATCTACCTCAGTGCCAAATTTCATCAAGATCTCATCCGTTTAGCCGTTTTGACGTGAAAGAGTAACAAACATCCATACATCATCACATATATTTTCGTGTCCCGGGGTATTTTACCAAACGACAAGACCGATTTTTATGAAATTTTGTGTGCATATATGGTATATCTGAGACTCAGGAACAACAGGTTCGAATCGTAAAAATATTCTAGGTTTAGAAAGTCTATTTTTTTAGGAAGGCTATAAAACATCACGATATGACACTAAGGAGCTGAGCATCAGGTGAAGCCGTTGGACACAGCTAGTCTATAATTATTTACTAAAAAAGTTTAAAAAGCTACCTTAAAATTTAGTTTTAACTTAATAATACGGTTGTTGGAAAAACGATTATTAATTTATAAATAAAATGTTAATGTATAATGTTAGTTATTAAGCTGTAGCGTTTTTTTTAAATAGAAGTTAATGAAAGAAACCGGCATTTAAAACATACAATTTATTGTATATTCTAGCATTAAATATTATTGTAAAGTTTAGTTTAGTTAATTTGACAATTAATATGAATTTGAAAGAAATCTCAAGTTAATGCCCATAAGGTTATGATTAACATTTCCCAACTATGTTGGGGTCGGCTTCCAGTCCAATCGGATACAGCTGAACACCAGTATTTTCCACGAAACGACTGCCCATCTGAACTACACCACCCAGTTAGTACTCGGTGATAATAAACCAAAATAAAAGTTAACTATCACAACTCCGCCGACCGTCAAAACCACGGAACCAGTTAAAAGTTAGCGCACAACAGTTTAACAAATAACGAATCGGCTAGTAACAAATATTTAACTTTTCTGATTGTAAAGTTTTGAGGGGGTTCATTTTGAATTTGGTTTTGACAATATTACAGGGGTATATATTATTATTGACGGTCCCTACGTACATAAGGTTAAGTCAAAAACCGAGGTTTACAGTAGAGCGTAGTTTGTGTTCAACACGCCCTAGAAATAATTATATGAGCAATAATAAATATTTTCTTTCTACAATATTTTAACAGTTTTAAGAACTTTATGATGCCATTTACACATAAATATTAAATTTTTCACGTTTTCTTAGAAAAACTGGGATATGACCGTTTCTACGTGTATTTATAAGACTTGTTCTCTTATACGATTTCTAAAACAAGGTAAATAAATTAAATAAAAATCGTATGGCAGCATGTGCGCATAGATAATCTAAAGCCAATGATACAATAAAAAAATGCCATTTCGACATGTCTTTATGTACGTAGGGACCGTCGAAATAGTCCATTTGAAATCATTTTATCACTGGCAGGAATGATTTTAAATTACTATCATCTCCATTTTCCTGCCCTTGTCCCATTCTATTTGGGGTCGGCACAACACGTTTTCTTCTTCCATTCTCCCCTATCAGACGTCACGGCATCATTTACTCCTTTCTCCTTCATATCATTTCTTACACAATCCATCCATCTTTTCCTTGGCCTTCCCCTCGCTCTGCGTCCATCAACATTCAGATCCATCACTCTTTTAGTCACATGTGTTTCATTCCTCCTAATTACATGTTCATACCAAGACAGACGACTCCCTTTCATTTATTCTGTAACAGGCGCAACTTTCAAACATCTTCTAATATATTGATTCCTTATTTTATCCATTCTTGTCACCTTTTTAACCCAAATTATTTGAAATCGGCGCAGCATGTATTCTTCTTCCATACTCCTCAATTATCCTCCTCCTCATTTCATCGGACACCTTCATTCTTGCCATATCATCCTTCATAATCCGTCCCTCATTTCCTTAGGCTTCCTCTACTCTTATATTCGTCCACAATCAAACTCCAAACTTTCCTCACGATTATTTTCACATGCCCAAAGCAAGTTAGCAATTATACCAATCTGAAAGCAACCGTATTTAAATAGACTTTGTTGAAGGAAAGTTTTTGGAAAGTGTTCATGAGTAATTTTAGGACTGTGTACTGTTGTCAAGAAAAAATTCTACCATTAAATGTCATGTTATTCATATCTCACACGGTTGACACGGTTAGCGCAGTGGCTGAGCGATCGACAGCTGCTCTGCGTGTCGCGGGTTCGATCCCCACACGGAAGAAATATTTGTATGGCCTACATATAGTTGTTCCGGGTCTAGTTGTACAAACAACCACAATCAAAGCCACATGCACAAGAATGTGACTTTGAATGATTGTAAACGCAACCATGATACAGGAGAAATGATAGCCAGTCGCTCCATGTTGAATACCGGTATTCAGCTTTATCCGGTTAGACTGGAAGCCGACCCCAACATAACAGGGAAAAATCCAAGCAGATGATTAAAACTAAAGTAAAGTATTCAAAACTAACTCTTCAGTTAACATAATTAAACACATATTTCCACAACACACACAATATTTCGAAAGCGACGACCCGTAAATATATATTCGCGTATCTAATTTTACATTGTTTGGAAACCTCTAAGGACTTGAGGTATCTCGGTATAACCCCGTATTTATTTTCTAAACAAAGCTTGAACATGACAATTATTATCCTGTGATAATGTAAGTACATATCATGTTTGTATAAACATACAACATGTGTACTTAGCCAAACAATGAGAATATGCCTAATTACTATTCACGAGTTTAATGTTAGGATTTCTATGTAGGTAAATGTATTGAAAGCTGTTGTGTAGGTATCATGATTTTATACAGGTTTTCCAATGCATGATTAAAACTACTGGAAAATGCTTACTAATCTTATAAAAGCGAAAGTGAGTTTGTTTGTTTGTTTGTTACCTCTCCACGTTTAAATGGCTAACCAATTTTGATGAGTTTTGGTAGTTTGATTTGGTAGAGAGATAGTTGGGACAATATAGACGGGTACAGGCTATTTTTTTTTAAAGAGATTGAGCTATGAGGGAGAAAGAGGGAAGAAAAGGGAAAACTTAGCATTGCTATTACAATAAATAAGGCACAAGAGCAAAAACTATAGGTAGCTAACTGCGTTACCCCGAATTTGACGCGAGCGTAGCCGAGGGCAAAAGCTCGTGTTCCAGAAAGGTTGAATGACATATAGAACATTTTGATATAAGTATGAAAACTTTGTCAGTGCGGTCAAACCGGATTTAACGCCCGAGCCGCCAAGCTAGGGTGTTATGGAGCCGAGAACCAATTTAGAACACAAATAATTTCATTTTTGTATAAATGATCACGTTTATTTGTGATAAAAAAACGTTATTTTTTTTTAATTAGCTATTATACTTTAGAAATCAACGCTGTAACTTTACATTTACAGCGAGCGCTCATTCTAGTACTTCTCTTGTCGTAAAGTTTATGTAAAATATATGTTCGAACCATATTTTTTTGCACCTCGAATAAACTTTTGAGCTAACATAAAATAACATAAAAATACAAACAGCAAACATATCTTCTCTCCTTTGACAAAATTGACGGCGAGTGGTACAGAACTCATCAAAGTTGTGATTTGTTGTGCAGTACACTCGCCTACGACTCAGAAAGACTTGGACTTTCTTGTCGGGCGAAGTTTTGAAGAAAACACGATTTTAAAACTTTTTCCCGTGTACGTATTGGATTTTTGTGTTAACAGAGAATTATATTACAAATTGAAGTTTGAAAGTTGAAGTTATTTGTTAAGGAAGGCTTTTGTGTGTGTAATAAAAAAGATTTTTCAACTTGATGAATAAATTAATTACCTCTTAAGTCCTATTAAATGGCGTGTTGGCCCAGAGGTTAAGCTTCGCTTCTCATGCATGAGGTTGTTGGTTCAAATCCGGGTAAGTACCAATGTGACTTTTTCAATTCATATGCACTTTTTAAAGTTTATCTAAGACATCACAGACATTGGGCATGCCACAATAGTGGCGGTAAGTTCCCTCTTTTAGGAGTGGCAGTAGAGGCGCCATGGCGTCCTCATCTACCACTGACGCAGGTCAGAAAAGTTAACCAACTGTCAAACGTGATTTCAACGTGCAGATGGTTTTAAAATAAGGTCTACCAAATCTTGAGATCATCTTACCGATAGAACCGGTATATTAATCAGTAGGGATCTCACTTGAAAGTCGAGTCGCGAACCGGGGTTCCAATATTTGTTTATTATTCAATCAATTCAAATCAAATCATTTATTTCAATTAGACCATTACAGGCACTTTTTAACCGACTTCCCAAAAAGGAGGAGGTTCTCAATTCGGCCGGTATGTTTTTTTTCTATGTATGTACATCGATTACGCCTCGGTTAATGGACCGATTCGCGTGTTTCCTATTTTGTTCGACGCGAAATAGCTGCCAGGTGGTCCCATAAAAATTTATTTTAGTTTGGTCAAGTAGTTTTTATTTTATAAGCATTATTGTTATTTGGACGATGTTATTTGGATGATGTTCTTTTAACGACACTTTGTATATTAGTATGTCGATAACTTTAACATTTCTAAACCGATTTGCGTAATTCTTTTTTCATTCGTTAGGGTACATATTCAAGTTGGTACCCTGGTCATCTAGTCAGCATATGATGATGGGATCCCAAGGAAATCGAGAAGAACACTCAATTTATAAGCATATAACTGTTACGTTTCAGACAATATCATACAGTTTGTTTAACTATTTGCGTTTGATGATGATTTCCTATGGATGAGCTGATGATGGAAGGTACAACTCCTCAAAGGTTAGGAGTTCAGAGAAAATTCTTTCAAAATTGTACGTACATATGAATAGAGAATAGTATTCCTTGAGGCTATTAGGTTGACCTTGAAGGTAAATCTCATTATTAACGTTTAGGTTTAATAGTGTTAAATGATTTTCTGTGATTGTTAAATAAATAATAAGCCAACTTTCACATCATAGCCTACAGCCCTGTTGCCCAGAGTAACATGGGTGTGCGTTCTCCGCCTGGTGCACCTGAAACATCAGATATTTCGCGTCGAACAACAAAACATCACGTAAATCGGTACACATGTAATAAAATGAAAACCAACAAAAAGAAGAGAAAACATACCAACCGAATTGACAACCTCAACTTCAATGATGTCGGGGAGGAGAAATTTGAGCCTACACCTATTTGAAAGCTATGTAATAGGGATCTATATTTTTTGAGGCGCGCAGCAACTTCCGTGAGCCTACCCATAGTTAAATCACTAAAAATCAAAAAATAAAAATAAAAAACTACGTTAAAAAAAACCGACTTCCAAAAATACAAAAAATCGCAAAAATAGTTAAATAAATAGAATATATAAAGCTAAAAACTATTAATTTAACAACTAAAAAGCAATAAATAACATACGCAATTTATAACACCATCCTCTACTTACCTACTAACTACTTATTCTTTCCGCTTACTGCTTGGTTTGAAGTCGGTTTTGAATGTCAAGAAACAAAATGAATCTACAGTCCCGGTCACAAGGCATAATAACTTGTGAAAGTACTGCAGTTTATTTATATCTATAACTCAAATGCGGTCTCACGACCGGGTTTTAGAAGTGAGATATGTTTTTAAATACTGCCCTAAACGACCACAGATTAGAGTATATGGTTTTTATTTCAACTCGATACCTCCACACGTTCCCAAGATAAAGGGGTCTCGACAGACAGACGAACAACAATTGATCCTATAAGGGTTCGCTTTTTTTTTCTTTGAAAATACGGAACCCTAAAAACTATATAACAAAAACCCAATTCATCACAACAGTGTCCCTAAAATCAAACAAATCCAGCAAAAGAAATGGAAGTAACAAATGAACAGAAATCCTTCAAAATACTTCGGCACTTAATCAATCAAACGACAATCGGATAACTTGACAAATCCTATCTCCTGTCTTTGTCAAGAGTTCGTCGAGAAACTAAATAAAAAAGGTAAAGAAGGTTCGCTCTTAATAACTGATAATAAAGATGTCATTTGTGACGCGAGACAACCATGAAGGCCCAGGTGATATACAGCCTCTATCTTCAATTGAATAATGGCTGTAATATTTTTGAACGTCAGGCAAGAAATGGAACTGAAACTGAGAATTATTGTTTTTTTTTAAAAGACGTTGCCCCACACAAGGAATTTCTCCTGTATCGTGGGTGCGTTCACAAATATTTAGAATCACATACACAAACAGCCAGACCCAAAACAACTATCTGCAGGTCATAAAAATATTTGTTCCGTGCGGAAATCGAACGCGCGACACGCAGCGCAGCAGTCGATCGCTCAGCCACTACGCCAACCGTGATGGGTCATACACATATGGGTGTTCGGACAAAATAACTTAAAAATTTACGACAATAACTGAAGTCTTTTATTTTTTAGTTAAATCATTGTTACTTTTCTGTTTGCTCATAATATTTCAAGCTTTGAAATGATGTCTTTATTTAAAAAAAAAAAAACAAAATGTTCAAAAGTCTCTTCGTGTGGACTGTTCAGATTTGGGGTATGAGTGATTGGATAGATGTAGTTAATTATTTTGTACATTTTTGTTAAAACATCATTGTCGCATTTACGTTATATATAATGAATTTTATTTTTATTGGGTACTTGTTAATAATTGCGCAAGATATATTTATTTATTTCCAATAAACATGCTGTTATACGGATTCAGGTCTTTTTGGTGGACCTAAAAATCAACCACATTTTAATTTCTGCTAAAGCTACCTTGTATCGAATATTTTTTATTTTGACAACACTGGATAGCCGCCATTTGTTGGAGTCCTTGTTAGTACAGCTACGTGCCACTTTCTAATTTACGAAGTTTTAAAATAAAATTAAGTGTTTTTGTCAAAGTTCAGTGCGTCTTTCCTGCTTGGGTTATAATTTGGTAAGTTATTATTTTATATTTTAGTAAATATTGCGGCGATATGCCTTTTGAAAGTTTCTTTTGTTGTTTTACTAACCTTAAAAATGAAATGGCTGCTTTGATTTTAGTTTGAAAAATCTCTCCTGTGGACATCTTTCGTGTGAACACAAATGTCCACTGGAAAGATGCATGTCCACAAAAAATAACATTTTAATAGTTTCCTATGTTAATAAAGCTACAATGTTGGTAAAACAAGCAAGCGGGCTGAGATAGCATGATTTAAAAACTGCATCATTGGTATCGGCTTCCAAAAAAGGAGCCTGATTTATTTTTTGCAAAATGTTGGGTGCTTAGCATGTTTGAGTTTGTTTCAGGTACAATGCCTCGATCCAGTCGGTCTAGAACCCAATTAACAATTGTAAAGGTATCGAAATTGTTCCTGTTGATGATAATCATGTTCCTGAAACACAGAGAATAGCGGATGCAAATAAATGTCGTCCGTTTAAAGGTACCTTCCAAATCCACCAAGTTGTATAAAACACTGAACCTAATTTACTGCACGCCAGGAGATTAAACTGTATTTTATGCCCCACCAGCGCCACTCATGTTCCTTGTCCTAATTTTGAAATAAGACAAATTCATATTGAATGTGAGAACTCGCCACAATAGTGGCGGTAAGTCCCCTCTTTGAGGAGTGGCTGGAGAGGCGTCATGGCGTCCCCACCTACCACCTGACACAGGTCCTCATCGGACACGGAAGTTTTGGTATATCGCCCGAAGGACACGGTGGAGCACACAGTGGCGGTCTGCCCAGCTTGGGCGAAACACCGCCGTGCCCTCGTATTGGCGATCGGCAGTGGCGATCTCTCGCGTCCGGCCCTGGTTCAATCCATGGTCCGGAGCGAAAGGGAATGGGAGGCACCACACCTCCTTCTGTCAAGCAGTAATGCTAGCAAAGGATGTGGCCGGGCGTTTGAGGGAGCAATAGGTAGCTTACCGTCCGTCCGTCTATTGACGACAGGCCAGGTTTCACGTGCGCCTCAAAGAGATGTCAAAAGCAGAGGGGTTTGCCACAGCCTCCGCCTGCCGGGGTTGCGGGTTGTTCGAAAGAGATACCGGCCCCGGAACGTAAAGGGCAATCTATTGTCCTTTAGAAACATGGGTGGGTTTTAGTCAGTACAAGTCTGACACCACTCCCCGCTCCGCTTATTTATTTTCTTAATTTCCCACCCCAAAAAAAGACCTTCATTCTTTGAAAATGATTATAGTGATGAAAAACATTTTTGAAAGGTATTCTTATGTTTTTTTTTTTGGTTTGACATTTGATTTACTAATCAAATATAAAATAAATAAAGATAAGAGGATAAAATAAATAAAAAATGGTATAATTTCAATATTTGACCCTTGAAAAATTACATTTTATTACTAACTAGCTGTTCCACGCGGTTTCACCCACGCTGCTCAGCACCTGTTGGTCGTAGCGTGATGTTATATAGCCTATAGCCTTCCTCAAGAAATGGACTATCCAACACTAAAAGAATTTTCCAATTCCAACCAGTAGTCCCTGAGATTAGCGCGTTCAAACAAACAAACTCTTGAGCTTTATAATATTAAGTATAGATATCATCAAAGAAAAAGATTGTTGCTAAGATTTTTTTGTTTGTATTTACCAAAGTACCTACCTATTCTTGACAGGATAACTTTTGTTAATAATTACGAGTTTAAATGGAAAGTAAATGTCAATATCCACAGTGATTATATTATATTAACCTCTCTTCTGTGGAAACGGGTCTTTTCTGTAGACGTAAATTTTTTTTAAAGTGAAATAACTTGCTGAAATACGAATAACGATCTGGTTTTTGATTGATTTCTAATTACTTGTAACATTACCTAATAAATGAGACTGATTTGAAAAAAAAACAACGACTTTTTATTTCGAAAATTTTTATAACCCGTTTTGTGTATGACCCTGATGTCAAATTTAAAAGACTGTCTTCTTGCCCATTCATCTCCATAGAGATCAACGCTTTAGAATAGGCAACTACTACGCACAATGGTCCACTGGACAAGGACTAAGTGCGGAAACCGGACCCCCCCAAGAAGCGGGGTTCACATAAAGAAGAAGAAGATAGGCAACTACAGTACTTTCAAAAGTTATTTTGCATTATATCTGGGATTGCAGTTTCATTCTCTTGTTTCTTGATATTCAAAAGTGTGACCAATTAATAGTCAAATTGAAATAAATGCTTTGAGTTATGTTCAGTCGACTTATTTGAAATACAAACATCTTCTCATCATATAGATTTTTCCGCACTATGTCTAGTCTAACCAAATGAGGCTGAATATCTAAGTTTGACATGAAGCGACTGTGAACGGCCCCGGAACAAAGAGCAATAGAATGAACATGGGTGGGCTTTAGTCAGTACAAGTCTGACATCTTCCCCCGCTCCGCCCAGAGCGGGAGAAGTCATTTGATGATTTCCCACCCCAAAAAAATAAAAATAAAATAAAGGGAGGTATGTTGTTAATGTGCTCACAGCGTAGGGGGAGTCCCCTACGCTCCACCCAGAGCGGGGGAAGTTAATTGATGATTTCGTAGTAGTAACGTAAGTACTGATACTGCAATATAATGACATTGCAAAACCAAATTATTTCAAAAAGTAACCATAGAGTTTCTTGTCAGATCTTACCAAAATCAAAAGTCATTTATTCAAATTAGGCTGATAATCAGCACTTTTTGAACGTCACATTACAAGAGACAGTCTCACAAAAACGCCCTGCCCTTCGCCACTTCCTAGTGTTTTAGCTGGGAAGAAGAAGTGGCGGAACAAACTCCCCAGCAACACATCTGTCTGTCAGGTTAAAAGAACCAGATTTTATACAATTTATACTATCACAAAAAATTATAAAAATTAAGAAATTATTCATTCATTGTCACTTGTCAGCTAGCAAACACCAATTACATATAAAAAAAGAATACCCAAGTCTAAATAATGAATTCACCAGTCTAACGGGTGTGCCCGCTTACACGTGCAGTGAAGAAGTCACAGGTGATAAACTAGGACCACCTATAGGAATCGACCAACCCTAACGCATGCACATTGTCTCGACGTTTTATAAGTACCCATGTAGACCAGAGAAATAAAATATTTTGATTTCAATTTCGACTAGACCTATGGATAGAAATAACACAATACTGGTGGATTCAGGGGCGCGGTCTTAAAATACTTCTTTGAAGTTGGTCTTGCGTAAAAAATATCGTACTAGCGTGGTGAAAGATATTTTTTTTTAAATATACGCGAAGCCGTATTCTATTTCTATACAAAGGTGAGCCGAGCGTTTAAGGGGTTAAGCAAAGATTTATATATGCACTTGGAAAGGAGAACACTGAACATCTCAGCGACACGAAGTAGAAGAAGAATTCTAACTTTACAATCAATTATCTTAAAAAGAGCTTTGATCAGGTTATCCGTAAATCTTTGTACCCATGGACCGCTAAGGCATCTATACACTTGCGTGTTGTTCGAAAGAGAATACGCGGCCCCGGAACATAAAGGGCAATGGAAGGAACATGGGTGGGTATTAGTCAGTAAAAGTCTGAGACTCCCCCCCCCCCGCTCCACCCAGCGCGAGGGAAGGTTTTTGGTGATTTCTTGTTTTGCGTCGAGAGAGAAATAATATTTTATCGATCGAACAAATTCATAGCTCAATCAAAAACTAGAACAATATTTTATCGCCTGTTCGAAATCCTGAAACTTCTGAAAGTTCTTATCCAGTGATGACCTTAGAGAATTGCAATTTTACGAGCAAACCGCGAATCAATCCAAATGTAATTTGGTTTGGGGATAACAGGATTATTCTGGATAGAACATAATCAACGGTACATCAATCTCCGAAGAGGTCCGGCTTTTCTAGGTCTAAAATCTTTTTTTATCATGATGTCTCTTAAGAAGGTTGGTTATCCAGATTTTGAGAATAATTATTGCGTACTACAGGCTTCGTAATATCGAAAAAAAAGTATCATATGTGTTATTCCAGACTCTAATGATAGATTAGAGTCCGGAATAACACATTGATACTTTTTTATTCCAAATTCCATCAAAATCCTTTCAGCCGTTTTGACGTGAAAGAGTAACAACGTCCAAACATCCTCACAAACATTCGCATTTATAATATTAGTAGGAAGTAGAACATACTATTTAGTAGGATTTAGACAAATTGTTGAATAAATTAAGAAGATGGCGTAGAAAAGAGCTTGAAATGGTGTAAAGATGATAGTTTTAGAGTAGGAATTATATAATTTATGACATGAACAGAAATGTCATCAACATCTGCCTAGCTTTTTTCTGGAGTCGACTTCAAGTCTGACCCGTATAATCCTCTCGGCTAGTATAATCCTCTTGACCTTTTTTTGCCACAGCGGCCAATCTCAGCGGAGATTAGCCATCGGCGCGGGAGATATTATAGTGCACAGGTGCACTCTCTGTTAGGAGCTCGTGGCTAAATAATAGCAGCCGCTCGGGTCGATCTTAAGGTTAAGCCGCGCTTGCCTAGGTTGGTCTGTGGATGGGTGACCACCCGTTACATACCGAGTTTCCTCCGTGCCTCGGAAAGCACGTTAAACCGTTGGTCCCGGCTGTCATTTGTAGATCTTTGACAGTCGTTACAGGTAGTCAGTGTTCCGAAAGTCTGACAACCAGTCTTACCAAGGGGTATCGTATTACCCAGTATTAACTGGGTTGTGGAGGTCAGATAGGCAGTCGCTCCATGTAAAATACTGATATTCAGCTGCATCCGGTTAGACTGGAAGCCAACCCCAAAATAGTTGGGAAAAGGCTAAACAGATGATGACAGGTGCACTCTCTGTTCCCTTACTCCGTCTGGATAGAGATTAGAAAAAGAAAAGAAAGAAAAAACATTTATTTGGCCCATGCCACAAGTGCACACAAAATGAGATAAAGACTTAAAACTAAACGATACAAAATACAAATACGTAATTGTGTGTCTCACGGCTGCGCCAAATAGACCCAGTTCAGCAAACTGCCGAGCAGCTAGTGCCCGACGCTGGTTTTCACTGACTACTTGTAATACTAAAAAAACTTAAGACGTGTCAAGGGAAACCCGGATGGAACGAAGTTATCATTTATTATTTACAAAAAACCTGTATGCACTCAAAAATAATCTTCGCGACACTACACTGTTCAATGCAAAATAGAAAGACTAATTTCGTTTAGTCATTCTATTAGCCGGCTTGTTTTCTATGAGAGAGAAACACGTGCACGCCGCACGGCTTACAACTATAGCAAAAGGTGTCGTTACAACTTTTGGTCTTAATTTTTTCCCATCTAGTCCCCTTTCGCAAAGCGCGATAAAGTACTTCGTTCCAATAAATAAATACACAAACATATGGTTACCATGACTGTTTTTTTTCCAATTTCCACGTATTCATAGAAAGTATTGTCCTCATACATTTTATTTGTCACACTGTCAGTAACTCCGCACATTGTATCATACTTCCCGTCCTTGGAAACTGATTGGCGACGCGAAATGGGGCGGAAACTGATTTTGGAGTAAGTTAAAGATATAGCCTTGGGGATAGTATTGCTTTCCTTTACTTATAGACTAGGAGATGGGCTTTATTTTGTATAATCAACACAACGGTTGATAGGTTTGAAATTGATAGGTTTTATAAAAGTTATTCTATTTTGTGTTTGGAAAAAAAGTGCAAAGCGAGTGGCTAATGGATTAGGTTGGCATTGAGATTAGAAACTATAAGTTTGTTTTTAAAATGTCATTTATTTTATACACAATTTTTACATTGTATCGAAGTTAACATAACCAAAAAAATCACAACACGCCTTTTAAATTTTACAATTCCACTCCATTATGTATTAAAAAAAAAACAAATCAATTATACAATTAGTATGAAACATTCCAAACTTTTGAAAATGCAATGAGGGATTTATAATTGGTTTTTAGTAGAATTGTGGCATTTGTTAAAATTTAAAAACGTTCCGTTGTCCGTGAGTCTAATATTTCCTAAAAAAAAACTACAATTTTCTTTGCCAACTAGATATTAACCCGCTCAAAAACAGTGGCAATTCAAACGCGACATTCGCTTTAGAGCGCACGATAACGTCAAAAACACAATCACTAGCTCTCCGCCTAGAGAATATCAAAGGTATTGATTGGCTAGTTGGAAGCCCGCGTCGAACTATAACCCAAGAGTAAACAGAGATATTGTCTGGACTAGATGTTCTCGTTCGCTGATAACGCTTATATTCTACTAGCTTTTGCCCGCGGCTTCGCTCGCGTTAAATTCGGTATAACACAGCAAAGGTAAGGTAGCAACCTGCAGTTTTAGCCCTTGCGCCTTATTGATTTGTAATAACAACGCTAAGTTTTCCCTTTCCTTCCCTCTTTCTCCCTCATGTGCTAATTTAAAAAAAAATAACCCATGTCCGTCTCCTGGTTCCCAACTATCTCTGTACCAAAATTCATCAAAATCGATTTAGCTATTAAAGCGTGAAGAGGTTACAAACAAACAAACTCACTTTCGTTTTTATAATATTAGTGAGGATGGCATCATGTTTGATTAGTTCATGCCTTCGTAATCGAGTTTGAGCAGCGTAGGCATGCGTTAGACGTAAACGCAGCGTAGGCGTGCGTTAGACGTATACGCAGCGTATACGTCTAGTATATGCAGCGTAGGCGTGAGGGACACGACGCGCCAACGCGATATAGATTTGAGCTTGACGTATATGCATCCTAGACGACATGTTCGTGAACTGACGCTGTCAGTTATCTGTGACTGGTCGTCTCTTAGCAACAACGGTTTATCTTCATCTATTCATTTATTTTAATTTTGCTTTTATCTGGGCGCTCTTAATGTGATTGTTTTAATACATCATTCTCATATATATGCGTAACTTTAATATGAATGATGTAACTATGATTTTGTTAATCTAAAGTTTAAAAGAGTGTCTATCGAGTTTGTCACGTATACAACTACACATGTATATATTATTTTATGTACTTATATGTGTATAAATATAAATATTTAGGTTAAGATATTAATATTCTCTTCCTGTTCTCACACACTACTGTCTTTGTTTCTTTCCTTACGCAGACCTGCTGGTATAAATTTCTTTTCAAAAAATAAATATAATTAAATCAAATTGAACACTTTACAATGACATCATTAATCATTTAAAATGATTTTTTCATATAAGCTGTGCCTTTGTACTCGGTTTTGTTATGATGTTTCCTTATACTTTTTCTTGGGTGTACAAATGATGTACAAGCTAAATCTTCTCCTTCTTCACTAAGTTTTGCTTCTCCTTGTTTCAGATGAGATGGCGACAGACTGGTGGAATGGGCTTACAGCTTGCAGCGGCCATATTCTGCATGCTGCCACTCTTCACATCTTCGACAGGAGATATACGTAAGTCTAGCTTTTTTTGGGGATAGGAAATCATCAAATAACTTCCCCCGCTCTGGGTGGGATCAGGGGGAGTGTTATGTGTGTATCTTTTTCAAATGACCCGCAACCCAGGCAAGATGTAAGTCTGGCTGTCTACCCATTCAATTTGCACCTTGAGGAATCAGATGACACCTAATGCAACGGATGTCAGTTGGAAATGGAACCAGGATTGGGTCTAGTACCGCATTTTTTTATCAACCAGTATTGTGGTTGACCAATTGAGGAGCTCGTGAATAAATCTTAGCCGCTCGGCTCAATCTTTAATTCAATTCAATTATTTATTATATCTTACATGTTTGTGTATAGAAGTACAAAATAATACAAGTTCTAAAATAAGAATACAGTTCCAAGGGCACAATTTTGTTTAAAATAAGGAGAAAAGTCTAAATAGTAGCATTCAAAATAACTAACGTAAAATGTCAATTAATTAATTCATAATAATTAGGTATTCATAATGAGAACCTCGTGAAAGCCGAGAAAGATAAGCAAATCAAGTATATTGACTTGGCTCGCGAGGTTGTCGACATGTGGGATGTGGACTCAGCGATCATTGTGCCGATAGTCGTATCTGCCAATGGCTTAATTGCCAAGAGCCTCGACCAATACCTGAGGAGGCTCTCGTTAGGCAGCTGGATCAAGGGCTTGATACAGAAAGCGGTACTCCTGGACACGGCTCGTATTGTTAGGAGGTTCCTTTCTCTGGAGCCCTGACCGCCGGTAGCTTGGACCCTGTTCCCGATACCGGTGGGCTACTATTTTTATATTTTTAAATGTTTTTTTTTTTATGATTATAAGAAATATTTAAAAATGTAATTTTATGTATAGAGATCAATAAATGGACGAAAAAAGGTATTCATAATATTAATAAGCACATATGCCTAAAAGAGTGATGGATTTGAATGTTGATGGACGGAGAACGAGAGGAAGGCCAAAGAAAAGATGGATGGATTGTGTAAGGAATGATATGAAGGAGAAAGAAGTAAATGATGCCGTGACGTCTGATAGGGGAGAATGGAAGAAGAAAACGTATTGCGCCGACCCCAATTAGAATGGGAAAAGGGCAAAAAATATTAATTGGGTTATAATAAGTTCGTTATAAGCATCAAGGTTGTAGGTAATTTAATGAAAAATATCAGGTCGAATTTTATAATAGTCCAATACATTATGTCAATACAATTCGGATGAAATACATTAAGTCAATAAAAATAATGAAATACATCATGCCAATCAAATAAAATGAAATCAGTAAGTAAACAATAAAAGTCACTCCATTTTGATGTCATCATTAAAAAAAACATTCAATGTTTAAGCTGTGGTCTGTGGAAGGGTGACCAAAGACACACAGAGTTTCCTCCATGCCTCGGAAAGCACGTTAAGCTGTTGGTTCCGGCTGTCATTTGTAGATCTTTGATAGTCGTCACAGGTAGTCAGTGTCCTGAAAGTCTGACAACCAGTCTTACCAGGTTATCGTTTTATCCAGTACCAACCGAGTTGTGGAGGTCAGATAGGCAGTCGCTTCATGTTCTAATATAATACTGGTATTCAGCTGCATCCAGTTAGACTGTAATTTCAAATGTTCACTTGAGGTTGTCGATATGTGGAATGTGAGCTCGACTGTCATTGTGCGGATAGTAGTTACAGCCAATGATGGCCAAGAGCATCAACGACCATCTCTCGAAGCTCTCCTTAGGCGGTTGGATAAAGGGCCTGAATCAGAAGACAGTACTCCTCGATATGGGCCGCATTGTGAGGAGGTTCAGTCTCTAGAGTCCTAACTACCGGTAGCTTGGACCCTGCTCCCGATAACGGCGGAGACCAGAGAGAGAGAGAGAGTTTTTCTATATTTTTTTGATTAAAAATGTATTTATAAGTATGAAAAAGTAATAAAGAGAATATCTATACTAAATAAATTAAACAAAAAAAAATGATTTAAAATCTGAATCTGAGTATACTGATATACTAAAGATAATACCAATTAAAAACAAAATCCTTGACGTATTTCTGCCCATAATTCTGTCAACGTTAAGCTAGCCTGCGTTGGCAAGATAAGTAGATACTTGCCAATATCGGCAACTCATTATATTAATGCCCATTGAATTAATTACGGAATGCCTAATAAGTTAATAAATGGTCTCCGATTGTGAAGGAACGAAATGTTATTAGCTTACATATTTTAACATTAATTTTGAAATCATGCTGAGAATTGAACACCTGGTGATTGGTAGATAGTTATATTAATTGGTGCTGTAATATTTTTCAGGGCTTTATTTTAGTATCAGTGTTACTACGACATCTAATTTAGAAGGTCACTTTCTAAAAGATATAAATATCAACATAATAATAGATACATATATTTATATAAACACTTTTGTTTTTTTTTGGGGTGGGAAATCATATAATAACTTGAGTGTCAGACTTGCACTAAGTAAAACCCACCCTTGTTTCTTCTGTTGCCCTTTACGTTACGGGGCCGCGGTATCTCTTTCGAACAACCCGCAACCCCGGCAGGCGGAGGCGTCTCTGTTTTGCTGACATCTTTTTGAGGCGCGCGTGAAACACGAACGCGCCGTCGACACGGCCCGTCGTCAATAGACGGTCGGACAGTGAGCTACTCATTGCTCACCGTCCATTATACTTGAGTCCAAATGCTGTTATAAAAACCAAATGATTTTAAAAGAGTGGCCATGGAGTTTTCCGCCAGTTCTTCTCTGTAGGAAACGACCAACCCGAACCGTGCAACTTTTATCGACGTTTTTTAAGTGGCCAGTGTCGGCCTATGTGAAATAAAATATTTTGTTTTTTGTTTTAAACTTTGTCGCCATTTTCGATAAAACAAGACTAATGCTATTGTACTATAATCTTAAAACTATAGTGCTATATACTAGTACTACAGTCGTAGAGTGTTATTACAATCTAATGAAACCTCTATGAGCAATTATACATCAAGAGATAGGTCATATTCCTTAATATTACCAAGCGCGCTAGGAATCGAATATAATAAATGAAATAATAGATGTTTTGTCGTCGTAGTTAGTAGATTTTGAAGTTTATATGTTTTAAAGCAACAGCTTATAGAAACCTAACAAATATTAATCATTCCATTCCCTATATAATCAAGTAACTATGACTTGCCTCGCGAGGTTGTCGATATGTGGGATGTGGGCTCAGCGACATCCTTGTGGCGATAGTTGTATCTGCCAATAGTTTAATTGCCAAGAGCCTAGACTAACACCTGAGGAGGCTTTCGTTAACCGGTACGCCTGGACACGGCTCGTATTGTTAGGAGGTTCCTTTCTCTGGAGCCCAGACTGCCGATAGTTTGTACCCTGTTCCCAATACCGGTGGGCTACTAAAGTTTTATTTTTTGTTTTTTTTTCAAATAGGAAATACGTAAAAATATAAAAAAAAAATCAGGTGTAAAAATAAATAAACGATAATAATAGTCCTCCTGACCGTTTTGAGTCACGGCGACCAATTAGCGGAGATTATCCATCAGCGCCGGAGATATTATAGTGCACAAGAGTATTATGGCTTTTGTATCAGTTCCAGTTGCGGATATTTTTTATTTCGTTTACGATCATTTCGGTTATTAGTGATTTTAAGTTCCCCTGCCCTTTTTGCTACTACCTGGCAACACTATATTCATCATCAGTACGATGTTTGAATAATAATCCTACTAATATTATGTATTATATTATAATTTATTATTCTATCCTACTAATATTATTTACGCGACAGTCTGCATGGATGTTTATTACTCTTTCACGCAAATACTACCGAATGGATGCTAATGAAAGTTTATAATATAGCTTACAGATTATCAGAATAACATACTTATAGGCTACAATTCATAAAGATATATTTTATGTTCTATCACCAAGCGAGTAAAACTGCGGGGCGCAGCTAGTATTATAAATGCGAATGTTTGGTCTGGCTGGTTGTGTATGTGAGTTTAAATGTTTGTTAACGCACCCACGACACATGAGAAATTCCTAGTGTGGGGCAACGTTTAAAAAAAAACCCCGCACCATGCTACAACGAAAACAGTAAAATAAAAACAGTGATCCATAGTTACACGACTTATAAAAGTATTATTAAGGAATAGATTGTAAATGATTTGTAAAAGCATTTCTTAACTAACCAAAATAAAAATGGCTACCTCTCTAAAATCCATTCTTTTGGTACCAGGACATCACGGAACGTCGAGAGCTCGTGGATGGCGCGCAGGCGTGCAGCCGGCCGCTGACGTCACGGCCAACAACACAGTCAGCAATATAACCGCTCAGCTGGGAGGCACCGCGTACCTCCACTGTTTAGTGGGACACTTGAGTGAAAGAGGGGTAAGTTACCTTTTTTGCGGATGGAAAATCATGAAATCCTTACTAATATTATGAAAGCGAAAGTGAGTTTGTTTGTTTGTTACCTCTTCACGTCTTAATGGCTAAAAAAAATTGATGAATTTCGGTACAGAAATAGTTGGGACTCTGAAGACGGACATAGGCTTACTTTATAAAAAAAAAGAGAGATATGAGGGAGAAAGAGGGAAGAAAGGGGAAAACGTAGCATTGCTATTACAATAAATAAGGCGCTAGGGCAAAAACTACAGGTAGCAGGTACTTGCAAATCAAGAAAGGGGAACTGTGTTACCTCGAATTTAACGCGAGCGGAGCCGCTGGCAAAAGCTAGTATGTAATAAGAGCGGGGGCGCTCTTGACGGAGTAGCCGTGATCATGGGGGTCGCCCGCAACTGCCATCACTGCCTATGGGATCCTCTTCCATGGGTCTAAAATTGGCTGCACGGCGAACATTTTTTGCAACAGAGACTAAACTATGATCCTAAAATATATCCAAAATCATAAATTCTTTTTCCTGAAACTATTTTAGGAATATAAGCTAAATAAAAATAATCTCAATGAGGAGCTCGTGACTAAATAATAATAACAGCCGCTCAAGTCGATCTTTACGTAAAGCCGCGCTTGCCTAGGGTGGTTTGTAGAGGGGTGACCACCCTTTACATACAAAGTATCCTCCATGTATCTTGGTCACGGCGGCTGTTAGTCATTTGTAGAACTTTGACAGTCGTTTCAGATAGTCAGTGTCCCAAAAGTCTGACAACCAGTCTTGCCAAGAGGTATCGTATTACCCAGTACTAACTAGGGTTTGTAGGTCAGATAGGCAGTCGCTCCATGTAAAATATTAGTATTCAGCTGCATCCGGTTAGTCTAGAAACCAACCCAACAAAATTGAGAAAAGGCGAAGCAGATAAATAAATCCACACAATAAAGTCTAACATAAAAGGCGAGAAGAATTACAGCGCTATAGATAACTTGCCACCAAAGTGATAAACTTTATCTCAGCAATAGTGATAAATCTGATAACAAGTTGCTAAGTCACTTTGACATTGATGCCTTAAGTCTGAAGCCTGATTACTAACTTCGACCTATGATGAAAGATATACAATTGAGTGGCAAAGTGAATTTATGAATTCAGAATATAAGTTGACTAAATAAATTATGTCAATTTTTGGTGAAAAATTTGTCCCGCTCAATTTTCTTTTTTCTTTTTAAAAAGCCGGTCAAGTGCGAGTCGGACTCGCTCACGAAGGGTGCCGTACTATCCGTACTTATATTATAAATGGGAAAATGTATGTGTGTGCCTGTTTTGTTTATCCGTTTTCACGGCTGAACGCTACGAATTGACGTTAGTTTTTAAGTGGAGATAATTGAAGAGATGGAGAGTGACATAGGCTACTTTTTGTCTTTTTTTAACGCCCCACTTCCCAAAAATGGGGGGGGGGGCGAACGAAGCCGCGGGCAAAAGTTAGTCAAAAGTTGACCGGGACTAACGGCTTAACGTGCTTTCCAAGGCACGGAGGAAACTGTATGTGTAACTGTGATGTAACGGGTGGTCACCCATCCACAGACTAACCTAGGCAAGCGCGGTTTAACCTAACAATCGACCCGAGCGGCTGCTATTATTTAGCCACAAGCTCCATGAGAGGAGAAACTGTTTCCTCTTAAAAGATTTCTCTGGAGCCAACAGTACATCTCCTGTTACGGCACATCAACAGACCATGCCTTCTTCTTCTTCTTCATTTGCACGTTTGTCTTTAAGTCTTCACACACACACTTAAAAAAACTTTTTATCTAGCTACCGACAAAATATTATTTTAACCTATCAAGCTATAACCAAATTAGTCATTAATCAATTTCAAGTATTCTTCACGGATGAGAGACTTTGCAGGTCTGAAAAGTTAAACTTATCGTCTTTTATTTAACAACCAATTCTCCAAAAGGTTACAAAAGCTATTTTCTGTTATCATTTAGCTAGGTTAGGTAATCTAATAAGACTGACTGACAAGGAAGCACAGCCTACACGGTTGGCCTGAAATATCAAATTTTTCAAGAGTTCCTTAAATGATAAAAGAGGGATTTATTTTTGACTAGCTTTTGCCCGCGGCTTCGCTTGCGTTAAATTCGGTATAACACAGTACTTGCTACCTGCAGTTTTTGCCCTTGCGCCTTATTGATTTGTAATAGCAACACTAAGTTTTACCTTTTCTTCCCTCGTTCTCCCTCATATCCCTCTTATTTAAAATAAAAAATAACCCTTGTCCGCCTCCTGGTTCCCAACTTTCTCTGAACCAAAATTCATCAAAATCGGTTTAGCCATTAAAGTCTGAAGAGGTAACAAACAAACAAAGAAACTCACTTTCGCTTTTACAATATTAGTAAGGATTCAACGCCCTTTTTTCGGCTAAAAATGTAATCAAATAACTTCTCCCGCTCTGGACAAAGCAGAATGGAGTGTCAGATTTTTACTGACTAAAACCTATCTATCTACTGAGATTACATGATGAGCTAGGCAGCAATATCGTGCCATCAATGTAGCGGCAGCACTGCTGCGCGTCAGGGTCACCCTACCGCCGTGACAGACCAGTAGTGACGCGCAACGCTATAAATAAAAGTTGGTCATCAATCGACATCTTTTCAACTTAAAGTAAAGTAACGAATACACAACAACGCATTACCACGAACAGAGTGATACTGGCGTCTTGCTCGGAATCAGCGCGGTAGGCAGCACTGCTGGTTAGAACCTTAGTGGCAGAACTGCTGCTACAGCACTGCTGCTTGTTGCCTAGTTCGGAAGCATGCTACTTTAATCTGAAACGATGATGCGGCCTTGGGTTTAACACGCTTGCGTAGAAGAAACCGATTCACACGAACTATGAAGAGATCCAGATTATAACTAAAAGGGTCTAGCTGGCGCCCGCCGCTACGCTCGCGTGATATCGAAAAAAAAGTATCCCATTTGTTATTCCAGACTATAATCTACCTCTGTGCAAAATTTTATCAAGATACGTTCAGTGGTTTTGATATGAGAGAGTAACAAAAATCCATACATCCTCACAAACATTCGCTTTTATAAATACGATATATTTATTAGAATAGGATTAGAAAAGTCGGCAGGGAATTCCACAGCCTGGGGTTCCCACAATAAAAATGGTGGTTTTGTTCGGGTTCGTGGAACTGCACCATGTATCGGTGACCATTCGCCGTATCTCTGCTCATTCGATGATAGAATGGAGATGAGGGACTTACCCCCGAATACTGAAACGTCACTCAAAATTTAAGTCCCACTTAAGTTTAACAGAGACTCAGAAGTGACCATACAAAATCTAAAGTTTAAGAGCTGCTCAAATGTTAAGCAGCCCTCACATTTTGAGTGACGTTTCAGTATTCGGGGGTTAGATTGGGCAATTTCAAAGAATATAACCGAAATATAACCGATAAAAACCAATCAGTTTTACCATTTCTTACTTGTATATATTTTTATTATTAGTTTGTCTTTATTTAGTTTGTATGCTTAGTTAGTTTAATTGAATAAAGAATTAATCGGTTTTTAATTGGCCTTGTTGCTATATTCTAAGATACTGGTTTAATTATACCAGCGTTAGTTTAATCGACACAAGTCGAAAATTAAACTAAATATTGTGATAAAACAAGCGATCGCTTAGTGCTAACAAATTAGTTTACATGTTAATCTTCGCAGCGTATTTTGTGGTGTGTCAACCTATAATTTTGCACGACATTGACACCGCCAGGCAATTGGCGCGGTGTCGCCGCGGCTCATTCCCAAAGGGTTAATTTTACACATGCCTGTAATTATGGCGCTCCTATTTTATTAAAACACGTACCTATTAAGTACATTGTATAAAGAAGGTATATGAATAAACATTCTGGCTGTATTGTCCCCAAACCAAATACTAGGGGAAGATAACAAAAATTCAAAGTATTTTTCCCTATTTGGCCTTTACAGGCACTTTTTGATGTCACAAAAAGATTATTAATACTTAAAACGAGATATGTTTGTTATTTTATATTCATAAATAAGAGTCTGATTCTGATCGTCAAATCAAAATCAAATCAAATCAAATCAAATCAACTTTATTTGTGAACATAGGTATTTAAAGGTCTTATGTAGGTATACAATTTAGTCGAGCTCTATGTCCTACCAATGAAATTGGTGTACAAATCTATTTATTTTTTTGTTTGTTTTTAGTAATACGTGTGAATGTACAATACAATAAAAAGTCAAGTTGGAATAAATAATGTCAATTAAATTTAATAAACAAAAATGAACAAAATTCCACTTTATCATAAATTCATAATTTCAATTGATGGTACTGTTATTAAAAAGGCAATTAAAAGGTCCAAAGTCAAAGGTAAATTGTAATAAAAAAAGTTGGCAATGTCATATTTTATCAAGTCAAAGTCAAAGGTAAATTGTAATAAAAAAGTTGTCAATGTCATATTTTATCATTTAAAAATTCTTCAATGGAGTAGTATGTCTTATGTAATAAAAATAAATACAATTTACTTTTAAACTTGCGGATATTATCTTCATTCCTTATACATTTTGGTAATTTATTATAGACCCTTGGTGCCATTACAAAAATACTGTTTCCATATAGCGCAGTTCTAGACCCAACTGTTTGTATCCGATCACAACGGCGCTGACTAGTTACTCGAGCAAATTTATGTGGATTATTTTTGACAAACATAGACGTTTCATATATGTACAACGAGGGCAAGGTTAATATTTTTGTATTTTTAAAAAACGGTTTGCAGCTATCAGTTGTCTTTAAATTATAAATAGATCTAATGCACCTCTTTTGGCACTTAAATACTATTTCTTTGCCCGTGGCATTTCCCCAAAATATAATTCCGTATCTCAATGTTGACGCTACTAAACCATGATAAGCAGTCAAAACAGTTGCTCGATTGGCCGTTTTACTTAACATGTGCAAAGCATAAGAATGTTGGTTAAGCTTACTGCATACTTTGTCAATATGTGAATTCCATTTTAAAGTGTTTTCTATGTTAAGTCCAAGAAATTTAGTCTCATTTGTTTCATTAATAATTTTGTCCTTGTATTTAATATTTAAGTCTAGATTGTAATTAACTCTTTGTTGAAATTTCATTAATACTGTTTTGTCAAGATTTATAACCAAATTATTATTTTGTGGCCAATTCACAACTGATAGAAGTGTAGAATTAATCTCAGGCTCTATTTTCCTCACGTCGTCACAATTGAAAAGTAAAGTGCTGTCATCTGCAAACATTGTCATAGGATATGTTGATGCTGTCGGAAAGTCGTTAATATAAACAATAAATAGGGGTGGCCCCAGTACACTACCTTGTGGCACTCCATAATTTACCGTTCTCAGGTCAGATTTATAGGTTGTTACGGTTTTTTTATAAATTCTACTGATTGTCGTTATTTGCTGCCTATTACAGAGATAAGATTTTATTAAGTTTGATATATTTCCTCTTATGCCATACGCGTTAAGTTTACTTATTAGTATTTTATGGTCTACGCGATCAAAAGCTTTTGACATGTCCATATAAAGCGCTAGAGTTGGTAGTCTCTTATCTACTCTGCTAGTAACCATATGTAAAAAATCGTAGATAGCCATGTCAATAGATCTATTTTTCCTAAAACCTTTCTGGTTATCAACAAAAAGGGAGTTTTTCTCAAAGTATGAGGTAAGTTGAAAATATATTGCTTTCTCAAATATTTTCGAGAAAATCGGTACTAAAGCAATGGGTCTGTAGCAGGACATATCTTCTCTGTTATCTTTCTTGAAGAGTGGTTTTATAATTGTTATTTTTAATTCTTCAGGGAAGTGACCATGACATATGCACATATTTATAAGGTGACTCAACACAGGAGCAATCACCGTAGACACCTGTTTAATAATGGTAGTACTTATATCATCGTAACCAGTGCTAGATGTATTATTTAGCGACATAATAATTTTGTGAATTTCTAGCGGTATTGTAGGTGACATAAACATAGAACTAGTTTTACTGATTATATTATGTTTATTTTTAGGAATGTTTGAACTAGTAACTGGTTTCACTTGGTCCACAAAATTATTAAAAGTTTGTGCTATTTCAACAGGATTACTTAAGATTTTGTCGTTTGATTTAATTTTTGCTATCGTTTCCTCTGGTAAATTATGTTTATTCTTGTTTCTATTTATCACTTTCCATGTTGCTTTACATAGATTTTTAGCTGAATGTATGAGACGATTGTTATGGGCTCTCTGTGTGAGATTTATAACTTTTTTCAGCCGATTGGAAAGATTTTTAAAGTTTGTTTTATTTTGCTTATTTGGTAATAACCGGTATTTCCACAGCAATTCTCTTTTTCTCTTACTGCAAATCCTAATGCCATGACTAATCCATTTCGCTTTTTCTTTAGTCGATATCCGTATTTTTATACTTGGAAAGCATAAATCATAAAGCAACTTAAACAGATCATAAAACAGTTTGAATGCCTTAGCGGGATCCGTTTCCTCATATACGTCAGAAAAAGTTATAGCTTTGATGTTGTCTATGAATTTTTGAACATTTTCTTTTGAGTAATCTCGTTTAGTTGTGAACCAGTAATTTAATATGCATGTTCGTCTAACTGGACATCGTAAAAGCTGTGCAGTATGATCGGACACTGCTAGCTCTAAGATTTCTCCATTTGATCCTCGTACATTGTGAATAATGTTATCTATGCAAGTCCCACTGCCTAGTCTGGTTGGAACTTTAATTTCAAATTTGAGATTGTAACCCGCCAGAAGATACTTGAATTGGTCTGAATGTGTGGATTTTTTTAAAAGGTCAATGTTGAAATCACCACATAGAATAAGTTTTCTGTTTGTGTGTAAAGACAAAGAATCCAAAAGAATATTAAGGTTATTGAAAAATACCTCAAGTTTACCTTTTACGTCCCTGCTATGTGGGCTCCGATAAACACACATCACAATGACGTTGTGGTCGGTGAGTTCTACTGCACAACATTCAATTATATTAGAAACACAGTACCTTTTCACGGACTCCAATGGTCTATACTTAATTCCGTTTCGTATCATTATACATGTGCCACCGTGTCTGGATTTCCGAGTGAAATACGCAGCAAGTGTAAAATTAGGAATATGTAACAAGTTAACATCAGATAATATCATATTGTGCTCCGAAAAACATAATACATCAATTATTTTTCCTGTATCGATTAATTCACTTAGTGCGACAGTAAATATATGAGATTTGTTCAGAAGACCATTAATATTTTGATGTAGAATATTAATATTTTTATACACGAAAAAAGTCGTATGTCAAATATTTTAACTAGTTTTTGCCCGCGGCTTCGTTCGCGCTAAATTTGGTATAACACCTGTAATTTTTGCACTTGCGCCTTATTGATTTGTAATAGCAATGCTAAGTGTTCCCTTTTCTTTCCTCGTTCTGCCTCATATCCCAATTTACAAAAAAAAGGCCTATGACCGTCTCCTGGTTCCCAACTATCTCTGTTACTTCAGCAAAATCGGTTTAGCCATTAGAGCGTGAAGAGGTAACAAACAAACAAACTCACTTTCGCTTTTATAATATTAGTAAGGATATAAATATTTGACATACGATCAGAATCAGACAAAATCAGACCTTTTATACAAAAATAAAATCACGTATTTGTAGGCAGCTGTGGTCAATACTACGATTTTGTATTAATGTCTTAATTTTCTTTCAGCAAGTGTCGTGGATCAGGAAAAGAGACTGGCATATCCTGAGCTCCGGGAAATTCACATACACCAATGATGAGAGGTTCCAGGTAAGTTTGTCAATTTTTTTTTAAATTAACGTTGCCCTACACTCTGAATTGGTCCTGTATCGTGGGTGCTGTAACGAACATTTAAACTCACATACACAAACAGCCAGACCCGGAATACATATCTGTAGGTGGTGGTGTTGACGGGCCTGTTGGTCTAGTGGTTACTGGCCGTGACTGCTGAGCCGGAGGTCGTGGGGTCGATTCCCACCCAGGACAAACTTTGTGTGATGAGCATGATTGTTTGTTCTGTGTCTGGGTGTAATTTATCTATAATATGTATGTATTCATAAATTATATAAGTATGTATATCAGTTGTCTGGTTACCATAACACAAGCTCTGCTTAGCTTGGGATCAGATAGCCGTGTGTGAGTTGTCCCAAGATATTTATTTATTTATTATTTACTAGCTTTTGCCCGCGGCTTCGCTCGCGTTAAATTCGGGGTAACACAGTTTCTCTTGCGCCTTATTGATTAGTAATAGCAACGCTAAGTTTTCCGTTTTCTTCCCTCTTTCTCCATCACATCCCACTTTTTTCAAAAAAAATATTAGCCTATGTCCGTCTCCTGGTTCCCAACTATCTCTGTACCAAAATTCATCGAAATCGGTTGAGCCATTAAAGCGCGAAGGGGTAACAAACAAATAAACAAATTCACTTTCGCTTTTATAATATTAGTAAGGAAAGGATGAGGATAGTAAGGATACAAATATTTATTCCGTGCCGGGATCAAACTTGCGACACGTAGCGCAAAAGTCAAACGCTAAACCACTGCAGTCAATCTTACTGAGCTGTAAATGTTCGAATAGAATTGAATAGCATTTATTTACAAATATGGGTTATACATAAATTATAGGTTCTGCCATATTTCACCATTCGGCATTGCAAACATTATCGTTATATAAAATTGTTAAAATTTATATTCTTATACGTTAAATTAATTAATGAAATAAAAATAATTATCTTTAAATAATATTATTAAAGTTCGGATGTATTTATTTTTGCTATTCAATCACACCTAAAAAGCTACACGGATCCCGATGAAAGGCACAGATATAGATTATAGATAGGAATGGCATATGAGTTACAATGAATAAAATCCGGGGGAAGCTGCGAATGCTCATTATGATGCCCTTTGTGTTCCGAGACCATGATATCTCTTTGAAACAGCCCGCGACCCCGGGGGTGGACCTGGCGGGCCCCTCTGCTCTGCTGACATCCCTTTGCGGCATCCGTGGAATACAAACACGAAGTCGACACACCTCCCTTTATAACTTCATAATAAATTAATACTACCTATCTGATTAAACGTATATTTGCCCATTTTCTAGTTTATATATTAGTAAGAAACTTTTGATAAGAACAAAAGCATTCTACAAATAAATCAACCCAAACCAAACTATTTTAGATCAATTAGATCTTCGCAACAAAACATACAACAGAGAAGTTCTATGTACTACATATATTTCATTGTAGCAGTGAGAACCTCCCACCTACGCATACAATTCAATTCACAACTGTTTTTGCGTCCATACGTATAGAAACAGAGGCTGTGTATCAACTTCTTATCTACCACAAACACACGAGAACAACTCGCAAGTTCGTATGGAACTTTGTATGGAAGTTACACGGGGAAGTTAGCAGGCGTCGGGGCTTCGCTTGCACTGTTTCAAGGTTGGGTCTCTATGTAGTTGCAAGGTTCGAAGTAGCGGAGAACAATGGCGATGTTTTGTTTTGTCTGTGTTTTGTTTTAACTTGATTGAGAAAGTCGTGATCTGGATTGATGCGTTATGAATGAATGAATGAATAAACATTATTTCGGGTGGCATAGACCCATAGAAAACTCATATAATATTGTCAGACATACACAGACATACATTAAAACAGATTAACATCATTAAAACATATTCAATATCATTAAAACAGATTCAATATCATTAGAACAGATTCAATATCATTAAATAAATTAAATTGATATAACTTGTTGTTTGGTGTTGTTATGTTATTAAATACGAATTATTTTTAAGGTAGGTACATATCTGAAAAGGAAAAAAAAAAACTAAAACCTTATTAGGATTATTTTGTTAAAAAAAACTATATACTTAAACTAGCCAAATTAATTTGGGGTAAGACAGTCCCCTTTTCTGTTTAGCCGGTACCTGCTACCTGTAGTTTTTGCCCTTGCGCAATATTTATTGTAAAAACAAATCTAAGTATTTCCTTTTCTTCTCTCTTTTTTCCCTCATTTCACTCTTTAAAAAAAATTTGCCGATGTCCGTCTCCAGTGTCCCAACTATCACTGTACCAAAATTCATCAAAATCAGTTTAGCCATTTAGGCGTGAAGACGTAACAAACAAACTCACTTTTGCTTTTATAATATTAGTAAAGATATTGTGTAACGTAAAAATGCGTATTAATCGCAGCTTTTGCGAATTGTTGCAATTATAGTTATCAAGAATATTTTCAAAACATTATACATAATTATAAATAGGTTTTCAAAAGGTTACCAAATTGTGTTTGTGATCTAAACTAATTTATTTTATTTATTAAAACTTTAAAGGCGGACTTAATGCCTTAGGCATTTTCTACCAGTCTACCTTAGGGTGTTGCAGAGTCAAAACACAGTAGGTGCGATAGTAGAAATAAAGGATATTTGAAAATAAATGTAATGTAGTTTGTGTATATTTAATCCTTACTTCCTTTCCTTACTATATATATATATAATATATTAATATTATAAAAGCGAAAGTGAGTTTGTTTGTTTATTTGTTTGTTTGTTTGTTACCTCTTCACGCTTTAATGGCTAAACCGATTTTGATGAATTTTGGTACAGAGATAGTTGGGAACCAGGAGACGGACATAGGCTAATATTTTTTTGAAAAAAGTGGGTTGTGAGGGAGAAAGAGGAAAGAAAAGGGAAAACTTAACGTTACCCCAAATTTAACGCAGGCGAAGCCGCGGGCGAAAGCTAGTTCTATTATATTTAATTACTTATGTCTACTATTGGCTATGCCTGTAATAAATACATTTTATTTTCGTATTAAAAGCCATTGTAACAGTTCCCCAATAATGTTCCTTTCCAAATTAAAAGCCTGCATCTATATAGATTCTAATTACGAAATAATACGGTACACAGAACTGCTCACTGCATTGTCAATGACTCTAAATTGTTCCTAAATTGGTTAGCCGCAAAATTAACGCCCTCAAAACGCTAACGAATATGTGATCCGATGACCACAGTTGCCGAATTTGAGTGGGAAATGTGCAGGAATTACGGATAATTCGGTCATCATTGAAATTTCCGACGCGAAGAGCATGTGTAATTATTTTAGAATAACGTTTATGCGAAAATTTGGATCAATCTTTCGATGCAGGAGAGTTTGATTTTATTTTATATTTAATTAAGCAACCTATAACATTTTAACATGCTTTTATAAGGTTGATCGGAATTATTCAATAATTTGAAGAAAATCTAAGGAAACATCGTAAGAAAATATAGAGTACAAAGGCACAGCTTAGTTCAAAAGGAAAATTTATCAGCAGGCCTGCAAGAGGAAGCAGTAATGCTAGCAAAGGAGGTGGCCGGGCGTTTGAGGGAGAGAACATCTGCCCAACCCAGCGCCGCGAGACGACTCCCGGCCACCGTAGATGCGGGCCTGTGGGCGGTGAGCAATGGGTAGTTCACCGTCCGTCCGTCGATTGACGACAGGCCGTGTCGACGGCGCGTTCGTGTTTCACGCGCGCCTCAAAGAGAGTCAGCAAAGCAGAGGGGCTTGCCTGCCGGGGTTGCGGGTTGTTCGAAAGAGATACCGCGGCCTCGGAACGTAAAGGGCAAAAGAAGAAACATGGGTGGGTTTTAGTCAGTACAAGTCTGACATCCGAGCTCTGGCATCTGAGCTCCGCCCAGAGCGGGGGAAGTCATTGGATGATTTCCCACCCGGAAAAAAAAAAAAGGCCTGCAACAGAAAATATTTAGAAAAAAAAAACGTAGATATTAGTGTGCGAGAACAGGAAGAGGAATAGCATTTATAATATCAATGTATTTTTTTGAACGTCGTCACTAAATCTAAAAATTTAAATTCGGCTCACTTTCCGGTGTTAAATTGAGCTGAAATTTTGCATACATGTTTAGATTGGTAGACAAAACATGGTCAGCTAGATCACGTAACAATTCTACTATTCTATCCTACTAATACTATAAATGCTAATGTTTGTGAGGATGGATCGATGGATGTATGGATGTTTGTTACTCTTTCACGTCAAAACGGCTGAACGGATCTTGATGAAATTTAGTACAGAGGTAGATTATAGTCTGGAATAACATATAAGATAGGTACACTTTTTTGGATCATCAGGCGAGCGGAGCCGCGGGCGTCATTTAGTGAATAATAATAATTCTAATTATTAGATCGATAAAAAAAATGTCTTTCTCTCCCCCTTTCTTCTCTCTTTCTCCCCTTTTTATCTCTTTAAAAAAATTGCCTAAGGCCATCTCCAGGGTCCTAAATATCTCTGTACCAAAATTCATCAAAATCGGTTTAGCCATTTAGGCACGAATACGTAATAAACGAACAAACTCACTTTAGCTTTAATAATATTAGTAAGAATTAGATCCCTGTGTAAATGTTTAAGAAAGTCAAATTTATACTTTTTTTTAAAACTCCATCATAATATTTTAAACCTAAACACAACAACGTTTAATCAGTCTTTTCTAGTTTTTAATTTATTTTGTCAATTTTCAATGGCATCATCTTGAACATCTTCAAAACTTGACTACAAAACGATGTTCAAACAATACCTTCACAAACCGAGCCCCATCTGACCTAGAATAACTCGTCCCACACAATAAAGGCACTCACAGACACCTATACAGCTATCTACGTCACTTCCCTAACAGCGTAATAAACGTAGATGCAATTCCAAGCGACACGGCGTAAATGAGAATGTGCTTGGCTGAGGCAAAATCCGTGTCAAGCCTTACATACAAGCGATCCTTATCGGTGTGACAGATAGAAATGCATTTTTTGACGTAATTTGGGATCGTGCTCCACATTCCTGAATTGTGCCGTGTGTCGCTTGCTGAAATGCGCAGTGCGTATTCCCGTAGTTGGGTTTTATTTTGGCTTTGAGGGAACTCTGTTTTTGATTGATTTGACAACTTAATGTAACATTTTGAAGGTAACGTATAAAGAACATAATCCTTACTATCTTTATATATATATAATTCTTCTGTGAGTGTGTATGTCACTGAACTTCTCTCAAACGACTGGACCGATTTTGATGAAATTTTTTCTGTGTGTTCTATGGGATCTGGGAATGGTTTAGATTCACAATTTTGTCCGGCAGATGGCGCTGCATCACATTTTTTGTAAATACGTAGCGAAGCACGTACCGCGCCGCTAGTAATATTATAAAAGCGAAAGTAAATTTGTTTGTTTGTTACATCTTCACGCCTAAATGGCCAAAACGATTTTGATGAATTATGGCACAGAGATAGTTGGGATCTTGGAGACGGATATAGGCTAAAAAAGCGAGAAAAGGAGGAGAAAGGGGGAAGAAAAATAGAGAAAGTTTTTTTTCGATCCCTGGTTAAAATTAGCGTTTGCCCAAAGTAACTATGCCACGCGGACGACGTTGCGGGCGGAAGCTAGTCATCATTTTCCTGCCCTTGTCCCATTTTATTTGGGGTCGGTGCAACACGTTTTCTTCTTCCATTCTCCCCTATCAGACGTCATGGCATCATTTACTCCTTTCTCCTTCATATCACTCCTTACACAATCCATCCATCTTTTATTTGGCCTTCCTCTCGCTCTCCGTCCATCAACATTCAGATCCATCACTTCGCGGGCGGAAGCTAGTAATTGATGAAAAAAATTAAATAGGTAAATTGAAATTACTTAAGCAATGAACCACTTTCTTTAATCAACTAATTGTTTTAAGACCCTCTTAATTATGTGCCTGGTAACAGTTTGTGAAGACTATATTAAGAGAACCTTGATAGGTGTTAATTAAATAAACGCCAAACTTTTGACAAGACCTGAAAGAAAAAGTGAAAATAAATATTTTTACTTCGTTCCCCAAATAAATAAGTTTTTTAAGTAAAATATTAGAACATGATTCCATTGTTTGTACAAGCTGACATCTTGCCCTTGTCAAGACTTTTTATTAAATTAGTTTTTGTCTGCGATTTTTTTTTTCGCAACGAGAGTTTATTTTGAAAACAAATTGAGTCCCATTCTAATTGTGAAAAACGTTGAATGTCAACTTATCAAAATCTAAAAGATTTTGTCTTTTTTTTGTCTACCCGTTAAATTTTTGAAATGACTGACTGTAAAATAAGTAATATATAATTATCTCATCATTTTCCTGCCCTCGTCCGCCCTCGGCGCAACACGTTTTATTCTTCCATCCCCTATCAGGCGTCACGGCATCATTTACTCCTTTCTCCTTCATAATTATCATTCCTTACACAATCCATTCATTTATCTTTTGGCCTTCCTCTCGCTCTCCGTCCTTCAACATTCAGATCCATCCCTCTTTTAGTCATATGTGCTTCGTCTCTCCTCATTTCCCTCCTCATTACATGCCCATACCAAGACAAATGACTCTCTTTAATTTTTTCTGTAACAGGCGCAACTTTCAAACTTCCTGTAATATACTCATTCCTTACTTTATCCATTATTTTTACTCCGCACATCCATCTCGACCTTCTCTCTAGTAATATATAATTATCTATCAAGCCTTTTCTCAACTTTACATAAAATAGGATTGGGTTCCAGTCTAAGGGGATGCAGTTAAAACAAGTCAAAATAAACACCACACAAAACCAGAACTTTAATCTCTAAAGAAATCACAATTAGGAAATAACGTAAAATACTTAATGGCTATTACATGTCGTGAATAATAATCCGTTAATAATAACAGTGAGAATTTATACAAGCTTAACTTTAGTTCTGACGGCGGGCGTGGGAAAATAAGCAATGGATACGATTCGCGTGACTACTTTGCTTGTAATGTTAGTTTGTGTTGTGCCTATGTTTGTCGCGTCGACTTCGCGTTCCTGTTCCACGCGCGCTTGAAAGAGTCAGCAAATCTGAGGGGTCCGTCAGGGCTACAGCCTGGGCTGCAAGTTGGTTCCAAAGATACTGCAGCCGCTGAACTTTTTTTTAATATTATTATTGCAATCCTTACTAATATTATAAAAGCGAAAGTGAGTTTGTTTGTTACCTCTTCACGCTTTAATGGCTAAACCGATTTTGAAGAATTTTGGTACAGATATAGTTGGGAATCAGGAGACGGACATAGGCTAATTTTTATTTTAAAAAAAAAGTGAGATATGAGAGAGAACGAGGGAAGAAAAGGGAAAACTTGGCGTTGCTATTACAAATCAATCAGGCGCAAGAGCAAAAACTGCAGGTCTGCTCGGTGTTATACCGAATTTAACGCGAGCGAAGCCGCGGGCAAAAGCTAGTATATTATAAATAACACTTGCAACGGGATATTTATCATGTTTAATATTTATATTGAGTTACTGTAAAAACTCAAAAAGTAGGGAAAAAAGATCGCTACTTGATACAGTGAGTTTTGTGTGTCGAGAGCAAAATCGAGTTGTGAGTGCGGGTGTTAGTGGTAACGAACGCAAAAAAAACGAATAAGAAAGAAGGTAGATCGTTTTGTCTGCTCGTAAACATCCACCCGCAATATCTTCAATTCATCCGTGATCATGTCGTTTACAACATCGCCGAAATATCGGAAACTCAATATAAATAATAAACATGGTAAAAATCCCGTTTCAAGTGTTAATTATAATATTAGTAACCATATCAGTTTAAAGACTTATATTCAGCAATATTTTTGAAAATGCAACAGATTTGCACACAAGCTGTCCAATGACTACCTCGTTTATTCTTGTAGCCTCCTAAATGAGGTCTTGAGGAACTTTTCTCCTTAGTAATAAGGGTGTCAACACATACACGGCATCTATTACTCTATTCCGGGAACATCTTTCTTGGTTATCAAGAAAAACCGGCCAAGACCGAGTCAGATTCGTGCACTGAGGGTTCCGTACAAACATGCTATATCAACGCCCATATCTTGAACATGCACATGACTTAGAAGGTTGATTTTTACAGCACGAAGAGACCACAGATTTAAGTTTATGGTCTACTAGTTTCCGCCTGCAACTTCGACCGCGTGGCGTAGTTACTTTGGGCTAATGCTTAAAGTTATTAGCATTAGCCCATGTGATGATCGAAAAAAAAATTCTTTCTCTCCTCTCATCTTTTCTTTCCTTTTTCTCCCCATTTTCTTACTGTTTTTTTGCCTATGTCCGTCTCCAGGGTTCCAACTATCTCTGTAGCAAAATTCATCAAAATCGGTTAGGCCCTTTAGGCGCGAAAACGTAACAAACAAACTCACTTTCGCTTTTATAATATTAGTAAGGATTAATTTAATTTCATTTCGATACTTCCATGCGTTCCCGATATAAAAGGTATTGACAGACTGCAAAGAGATCCAACGAGAGTTCCGTTTTTCTCTGAGGTACGGGACCTTGAAACAGAAGAAAATCGTTTCAAAACCCAGATGAGGCAATCCAACCCAATCCGACATCTGCACCACACATCTCACTCTAGTAGAATATAAAACAGATACAACCCCGTCCCACCCCTATTTTATTATTTCCCTCTATACTAGCTCCGACGCAAAAATCATAAACACAACTTGGAAAAATTGCGTTCAAAAAACTGCTGACACACTTTTCATATCGACGGCGGCGACGTTCGCGTAAAAACTCATTTTATACAACAAAAAAATATCCTATTATACATTATGGCCAAATGCTTGTTTCGGTCTTTTTCGGCTATTTTCGGGTCTCGTCGGCCTCATTTCGTCATTGACGCGTCGCTTCTGATTTCTGCTGCGTCAGACGATTCGATCACGGTCTAGAAATCTAGTACCTACCTAAGGCTGGGGGCACACAACTAGGAGTTTTGTAGTACGTATGAGTGTTAAAATGAGTTTACGTAGTTCCGTCAATGTGGCCATTGCAATATTAGAAACAAAAATTGGATGACAATGGTCTATTCTGATGAATCGCCGAATTAAACTAGTCCAGGATTCAAATAATATACATAATAACATCTTTTTTTATTCCACACCATTTTAGTCGTGATTAAAGATAGTCCTTTAATATCGACCTTACACTTATTTACTACAACCACTATTTTTCGGTGAAAAACGTCAATCTCGAATGCTAACATTAATGCTGTCAAACTATAATGTAGTTCAGTTATGTCACTTCAATCAATTTCAGTATAGGAAACGTCGACCTGCTACCTGTAGTTTACCTGCCCTTGCGCCTTATTTATTGTAGTAGCAAAACTAAGTTTCCCCTTTTCTTCCCTCTTTCTCCCTCATTAATCACTTTAAAAAACATCGCCTTCTCTAACCTTCAAATCAAAATAGAGAAATCTTCACCGTCTCCAACTATCTCTGTACCAAAATTCATCAAAATTGGTTTAGCCATTTAGACGTGAAGACGTAACAAAAACAAACTCACCATCGCTTTTATATATTAGTAAGGATTATGTCACCTAGCTCACAGCGTAGCACTAAGTAGCAATCTGACTAATCAAAGCCCTGTGTGACACCAGCCTAATCTCGCTCCAACAATGTTCGCGTTCACAAATTTAGCTGTCGTCATCTTTGCTGGCTGAAATTCAGGTTGGTCATACGATTACTGCGTATTATTTCCGTGTAGCTCTGAAAATGATAGGGAAATAGCTAAAGTAGGCTCTCCGCTACAATTTGCAGCAGTCAACAGTGTTAATGGGCTGTGTTTAGATCAAAAGCCTTTGGAGATTAGTATTCAAAAGCCTTTGGGTTCGCGAAAGCTGGTACAGTATACTCTCTCAATGTATTCATATTTGGTAGGTAATTATGTTCGTACGTAATCGTTAGGACTAACATGCAAATGATAGCTTTAGTAAGTACATTTTGTAATATTCGGGAAATCAAACCCAAGTTTTTTTGGAAGAGAATACAATTACAGATAATCAACTTGACCTTTTGGTTTTGCGAATGGGATTTCATGAAATAACTTCCCTTGCTCTGGGCGAAGTGGAGATAATGTCAGGCTGTTTCTGACTAAAATCTGCCCATGTTCCTTCTTTTGCCCTTTATATTCTGGAGCCGCGGTATGTCTTTTGAACACACGCAACCCCGGATCAACTTGACCTTTGGCACGAGTACTTAGAATGTCAAGAAGTAATTCTTGACATTAATAATGAATTATATTGTGATAAGATTATGTTCATCTTACAAGACTATCTTATATTTGTTTTGGTTTTTTAACCTTTCTACGATTCAAGAGCAACGCCTAATAGGGTAGTAAGACACCACCAATCAATTGATATACTTTTTATGAGCTGTCAAAACGCGCTGTCCCCATAGATTTTGTATGAGACTCGCAACCGATGACGTCACTAAGTTGTCAAGTCAATGACGTAACTATTTATTGATTTAAAAGCAACTAAAAATCGAATTTTAAAGTTATTTTGAAATTAATGGAGTTCTCAGGTCTAAAATAAGGTGTTCTTTCAGAAAAATTGTGTTTTTAAATTATTGGTTAATGGTGTCAACTACCCAATTGCGTAATACACTTCGCAATGCCTATAATTTTGACAATTCGACAACATTCATTGCGTTCTTTGTGTTGTGGTGCCGACAGTTTTTCTATCTAATAAATCAATGGATTAAAACGTGAGGAGTTTTAATCGACAATACAAAATTTAAAAAAAACAGAATTTCGTCATTTTTTCAATTAAATATTCAATTAAAAAACGGGCTATTTTTTCGTGCGCACAATATAAAAGGTATCCATCAAATTTTACATCGACATAAAAGTTCCCGAATTACCATATTTAATTCTTCCCTCGTTCCTTTTAATTAATATTTCCTCTCGATAATTTCACGCCTAAGTTTTAAAAAAAAATTCCCATCGCCATCGTTAAAAATTGCTGATTCATTTGAACGTCAAATTGACATTTGATTTGATGAAATACGCTGGTCTCAGCATTGAGTTAGTGAAGCGCCATTTTTAATTAACGAAGTCAGAAAAAATATGAGTTACGTGAAATTAACAACTTGATTGCTACGGGTTGCGGGTTCGATTTCTGCTCAGTATTATACTATTGAGTTACCGATTACCGGTTTTCTGGTCTAAAAGTTTCGGTTCCGGCTTAAACTATTGTGGCAGAATGAATGTAGTTATTAAAATACTAGCTGGAGCCCGTGGAAATAATCTACCCTCTGTGCCAAATTTCATCAAGATCTTTTCAGCATTTTGACGTGAAAGAGTAAAAAACATCCAAACATCCTCACAAACATTCGCATATAATTATAGTAGGAAGTAGGATACTTTTTTTATAAAAATATACAGCTTGAATCAAACGGTTTTTTCAAATTTAAAAGTGTGATTCAGCCCACCATACTAAAGAACTTTCTCTATCTATTCTCCATCAAATGCAATATTAATAAAATTGAAACAAATCCACTTGGGAAGTATACCCTATCAAATAAAAAATGGATTTTGCAAATCGGTCCAGGCGTATTTGAGTAATCCGTGAACATAAATAAAAAATAAAAGAATTCAAAGAATTGAGAACCTCCTCCTTTTTTTGAAGTCGGTTAAAAACTAACAAAGTAACGTTTAAACACTTTTTCTCTCTTGTTGAACTATTTACAACTTCCCAGAAACGTTACTCTACTTACCCGATTGGAGGTCGTAAAACGTAGTGCATTGACCCGAACCGAATTTGAGAACTGTATTTTCGCAGATTCAGACGGAGAATTCGGATTTTGTTCCTACATCACCCGTGCACTGCTAAATTGGATTCGCAAGTTCCTGATATTTTTAGTATTGCCGTGTCAGTTTGTTTTTGAAAATACGCTTCTATCCCCCGAATACTGAAACGTCACTCAAAATGTGAGGGCTGCTTAACATTTGAGCAGCTCTTAAACTTTAGATTTTGTATGGTCAAACGTCACTTCTGAGTCTCTGTTAAACTTAAGTGGGACTTAAATTTTGAGTGACGTTTCAGAATTCGGGGGTATAAGATTCACCTGTACCTACCTAGTTACTTTTGAGCTTAGAACTCTGGGACAGTGGGATCCTTGTGCTCACAAAATTTATAAGGAAATTTTAAAACGTTTAGTTGACACTTAAGGAGTGTCAGATTTTTACTGTCTGAAACGCATCCGTGTTCCTTCGTTTATCCTTTATGTTCCCGGGTATCCTTTTCGAACAACCTGCAACCCTGCAACTTATCTTATGTTACACATTTGTTATTAGTCTAGTAACCTTATTAAAATTGAATGTAAATGTTAATTTGATTGATTTTAAATTTATATGATACTAGTTGTGCCCAGCGGTTTCACCCGCTGCTCACTTAGGGGTATGAAAAATAGATGTTGGCCGATTCTCAGACCTACCCGATATGTACACAAAATTTCGTTTAAATCGGTCTAGCCGTTTCAGAGGAGTATGGGAACGAAAACTGTGACACGAGAATTTAATACATTAAAAAATTTAAATTTGTATTTTGTGCAAGATATTTCTATGTGGACAAAGAGATCTAATACATTTTCCTTTTTATAACAGACTTTTACTAACCAAAACCCACCCATGTAAGTAACATGGGTTGATTTTAGTCAGTAAAAGTCTGACACTCCCTTTCGTTGCTCCATTTTGTTTTTATAAGCTATAACAATATTTATTATAGTTTCACTATAAAGAAAAATGCTATAAAGTAGGCTGTAGCTGATAATTTTTGATTATTACAAGCTCAATGTTACGTAATGTATTAAAAAACAAAATGGCCGCGACAATCCGCTGGATGCGAACAGTGTAGGATCGATCATTGTAGTGATGATGTGAGACTCTGATTATGATGTATTTTCTTTCCAGGTGTTACACGGAGAAGGTTCAGAAGACTGGACGCTGCAGATCAAGTTCGTCCAGAAGAGAGACAACGGTACCTATGAATGTCAGGTAAGGACTGTTAGAGTTAAGTTTTTAAACTGATATCACTAGAATTATTTATAACATTTATCCTCTAGAGCCCCAGCGGCACAAAAACGTGCCAGTAAACAAGTATTACTATTAAGCCCCGCTGGCACAAATTTGTGTCATCAAACCCCGACTGATTTGAAACTGTATTTGTAGTAAAGGTAAGTCTTAAATTCAGATTACGATTACGATAAGAGCATACCCGGCGGTGCTTGACAGATAGTTGACGTAAATAATGGCGGTCCTTGAGAGGTTAAAAAGGGATACTCACCATGTTTTTATGTTCTTTTTTTAAGAAATATTTAAAAATGTAATTATATGTTATTAAGACAATAAATGAACGAAATAAATGGTCGTATCTTTTGAGCCAGTAGACTTAGAGCGTTGATTACACAGCTCTAAGCAACTACAGTTTTGCATAAATCGTTTTATTTTCATCTCGATACGTTTACGCGTTCCTGAGATAAAGGATCTTGACAGACAGACAACAACGTGTATGTGTATAAGGGTTCCGTTTTTTCATTTGATTTATTTTAAAAAATTACATAGGCTAACTTAATACTTAGGGCATATTTTTTTTTGACGTTGCTTAACACTAAAATTTTCTCCTGTATTGTGGGTGCGTTTACAAACATTTAAACTCACATACACAAACAGTCAGACCCGAAACAACTATCTACAGGTCATAAAAATATTTGTTCCGTGCGGGGGAATCAAAATCGCGACACGCAGCACAGCAGTCGATCCCTCAGCCACTGCGCCAACCGTGCCGTCAGTATTTGAAATACAGAACCCTTAAAATAAAATGAAATACCTCGTAGTTACTTTCTTACTAATCTATACTAATATTATAAAAGCTGAAGAGTTTGTTTGTTTGAAAATTATTTTAGTGTTGGATAGTCCATTTCTTGAGGAAGGCTATAGGCTATATAACATCACGCTACGACCAACACGTGCTGAGCAGCGCGGGTGAAACCGCGTGGAATAATATATAATCTAAAAACACTTTCTAACATGCACTTCAACTAATAACTTCCAATTCAAAATCCATTTACCGACACAATAATAATAATAATACAAAACGTTCGAAACTAAGTCTAAACTCGTTTTCAAAATGGTTGCGGCGAAATTAAATTTAGCAAAAGCAATTTGGAACGGTAATCGTAGGCGCGCAGGCAAGTGTCGTTGTTTCTCTAAATAAAGCTCAGTTCACACTGAAATATGACGCGATACAGCAATCATCATCTGCTTAGCCTTTTCTCAACTTTGTTGGGGTCGGCTTCCAGTCTAATCGGATGCAGATGAACGCAAGTCTAAAAAAAAAGTTGACCAACATTAGGAATTACTCCTGTATCGTGGGTGCGTTAACAAACATTTAAACTCACATACACAAACAACCAGACTCAACACAACATTTGTTGTCGGGGCCCGTGACCTCTAGGCCACCACTGCTCCACACTGATATCTCCATACGTTCCCAAAATAGAGGGTCTTGACAGACATTTCAACAAACAGACAGTCGGACAACAAACTGATCCTATAAGGTTCCGTTTTTGCCTATTTAGTTACGGACCCTAAAACACAAAAAAGCTTGAGAACTAAGCAAAAAAAATAAGCAAACGATTAAAAAGATACCGATCTTTTTAATCGTTTGCTTATTTTTTTTTGCTTCCAATTTATAAAGCTAAAGTTATACAACTTTACGTACTCTTTTTTTAAAGTCGGTTTAAAAGTGCGGACATTGTCGCATGGCGTCGCGTATCAGTGTGAATTGTCCCTAATCGTCGAGGCGCAGGCAAAGTGTCGTTGTTTCTAACTAAATAGTAATATCGTTGTAGTTTCGTGTATACCGTGTTCCGCTGCATTAAATGAAACGGCATTGTAATGCAAATTAAAGAAAGTTTAGATGTAGGAAAATGGCAGTTTGTTCTTAAAACAGAAAGAATAGCGCGTTGTCGGGTATGGTTTGGTTTTGCTGTTTGGATCTTAATATATAAAATTCTCGTGTCACAGTTTTCGTTCCCATACTCCTCCGAAACGGCTGGACCGATTCAAACATACTTTGTGTACATATCGGGTAGGTCTGAGAATCGGCCAACATCTATTTTTCATACCCCTTAGTGAGCAGCGGGTGAAACCGCTGGGCACAGCTAGTGACTATATAATAATCTTAGTTGATATTTTCAAACTTCTGTAAAATTATAATAGGAGAGAAAACATAATCTATTTCCAGATAGTTTAGCAACTATCTGGAAATAGCTATCTGCTGACTGTGAAAGTTTAATGTACACAGGTCAACCTATTCTAAACTCTTATAACCTGAAGGGCTACTATGACCTCTTAAAGCAATTCTTATTCCACTGAGGGAAGAGACAGAGCTATACAGGGTGTCTAGCACCATCTCTTTCCCTCAGTGGAATAAGAATTGCTATAAGATGTCATAGTAGCCCTTCTGATCTCTCTACTACGGATCGCACACGGTAGTAGAGAGATCAGGTCAAAATGGTTTTGTGTGGGTTGATGTGCCGTCGTGTATACATGCCTACTGGAAGACCCGCTAGACGTTGCTTTGCCGCCTGTAAAGTAAATCTAATTTGGAGCCGACAGCAGCGCCATAGATCGGGTCCTATTGTGTTTTCATACCATTTGTCTATGTGTACCTACATTGCAATGGATTCCCCATTGAAACGTATACACAAAATTTCTTCCAAATCGGTCTAGTCGTTTATATACATACCTAAAGCTTATAATAAAAAAACATAACAAAAAAGAAAAAACAAACCAGAGATAACCATGTTTCGAAAAAACCCGCTAAGTGCGAGTTGAAATGGCGCACTGAGAGTTTTTTGGGTAGGAAATTAACAAATAACTTCCCCGCTCTGGGCGGAGCGGGGGGGAGTGTCAGGCTTGTACTGGCTAAAACCCACCCATGTTCCTTCCATTGCTCTTTATGTTCTGGGGCCGCGGTATCTCTTTCGAACAACCCGCAACGCACACTGAGGGTTCCGTACAAGCTTGCTGCCTTGTTACCTTATGACTGCATCGACTTTTCTTTTTTTTTTTTAATGTGAAAGTGGACCACAGACTATATGGTTTATATTTCTACTCAATACCTCCACGCTTTTCCAAAATAAAGGATCTTGACAGACAGATATAACAAAGTGATCCTATATTTTCCTTTTAACCGACTTCAAAAAAAGGAGGAGGTTCTCAATTCGACTGTATGTTTTTTTTTTTTTTTGTGTTTGTTACCTCATAACTCAGGTCTGAGTGAACCGATTTTGATGATTCTTTTTTTATTCGAAAGCTGGTGGTTGTCGTTTGGTCCCATAAAAAAAATATTAAGATCCGACACGTAGTTTTTGAGTTATCTTTAATAATGCGTATTAGATTGACTTCGTGTACGTTGATGATATACTCATTCGTCGATCATATTTTAGAAGTCGAAGACAAATGATCAAAAAATGCTATGTACTACTATGGTTTGGAAGGTCATCGCAGTTTTTTGAGGTGATTGTATTTTAATTTGGTGATAGATCTTCAGTGATATACAACGGCACTCTTTAATAAATGACAGCAAATCTGCCGTGATTGCTGCAATCACATGTATAAGTATGGGTTTCGCCAGGGTAGGCAGGCGAGTGGGAGCAGGGTGATCGTATGGGGATACGGTCCCCACCCCTCACCTAGTCATTAAGAAACATAAACATCAGATCAAGTATCAGCTGTATCCCCTAGGGGATGATGCAAATGATTTCTGAATTGGTTTAATACTAAAGCATAATACAGATACTTAGGCGCGTCGCCCACAGGACCAAGAGTCGAGGCGCAGTCGCGGCGCGGGCGCGTTAGGCGCGTCGCCCACACGACATTTGTAAAGAAAATCTCACATCAGAGTCACGCCGCAGCGAGATTTTCTTTGCGACGCGCCTTAGTATTTAGTCTATAGCTTGATGTGGAACTAAAACTTGTATCTAAGACGGGACTAAAGCTAAAAATAAAAACTTTTTAACCGTGTTTGCGTATTATATCATAATACTATAACTAAAAATGCTGAAATAAAAACTTTTTAGTAAAAAAATAAAACCGACTTCTAAAAAAAAACGAAATCTGGAAAATAACTTTATTTCCGGAAGTCGGTGGCAAATAAAGTCAACGAAACCAACAAAAGCCACCGACTTCCGGAAATAAAGTTATTTTCCAGTTTTTAGTTTTTTTTTAGAAGTCGGTTTTTTTTTTTTCTAAAAAGTTTTTTTATGTACACTTTCCCACACGTAAAAACATACTTGTACAGCTATAGGTACACACAGTTCATTGACTCCATAAATCACAAACAACACAAAAACGATATATATATTTCCTTTGTAGTAGGTACTTATTTTCATAATGAACAGTCGTTTAAAAACATCTTCCAAATATATTTAATCGTATAAAAGAAATGATATGTTTATCGAAAAACAATGTTTTCTAGGACCATCTTTAATAAAAAAATAATGACTTCTTTGGTAGTACTTAGTATTTTTAGAATTTCTTGTTATCTTCTGGCTTATATTCGTTAGGTATATTATACGACCTTTACTAAAGAGCTCGTTGCTAAATAACGACAGCCGCTCGGGTCGATCTTTAAGGTTAAGGCGCGCTTGCCTAGGTTGATCTGTTGATGGGTGACCACCCGTTACATACTGCGTTTCGTCCATGCCCCGGAAAGCACGTTAAGCTGTTGGTTCTGACTGTCATTTCTAGATCTGTAAGTGACCCAAAAGTATGTTAACCGGTCTTAGGAAGCGGTATAGTATTACCTAGTACTAACTGGTTTGTGAAGGTCAGAAAAAGGTCAGAAGGCAGTCGCTCCATGTAAAATACAGTTGTTTTTATCTATGCTTCATATCGTGGTAAGACTAGAAGCTAGCTAACATAGATGGGAAAAGGCCGGCACATGGTAATCTTTCTTTTATAAATGAAGCATATATTGGAAGTTAAAATACCTTTATAGAAGTTATAGGTCATGAAAAAGATAGATAGGTAAATCATTTATTTGCAAAAGACATAATACAGGAATTAATACAAAACAAATATCAAACAGAAAATAGAACACGGGGGAAAGGAACAGGGAAGAAAAGGGAAAACTTAGCGTTGCTATTAAACAATCAATAAGGCGCAAGGGGAACTGTGTTACCCCGAATTTAACGCGAGCGAAGCCGCGGGCAAAAGCTAGTACATTTATAAAGGAAACATTTATAAATAAACGTCTCATCTTATCATATTCTCAGAACAATCTCAAACCACGAAATCTTTCAAGAAAATAAACAAAAAACACCATTAAATCAATAGACCTGAACACCCAACCATACAAAAAAACCATTATCCGTTCATTCCCGCTCAGGACAAACCTCTAATGAATCAAATTTTCACCTCGCTTACCCAATAAACAAAACACCATGACGATGCAATTTAATAAGTCAACACCGAACAATTTACCCGAGAAATTGCTGAATAAATAAAAGCAATAAAAAAAAAATAACAAAAATACACTGACTGATTGCGATTTTAAACCTTCACAACATTTCGTACCGGATAAAATTTATAGAAATCGTAAAATAATCCCTGTATATACGACGCGAAATTTTTAATTAACGGAAAAATTAAACTCGCCCTTATTCAAAAAAATATTCGTGCAAAATTGAATCACCCTTTGTTATATTTCGTGCACGGCTTCGGGTCGAAACGTTCGGAAAAATCAATTAAGATCGGTAAAAACGGGTTGGACTCAGATTTTCTTGCGATTTTACGTTTTGTTATGAAAAAGGGTTGATTTTAATAAATCTTCGGTTTTACGGGTTGTGCGTCATCGTATCGGGTCGTGAATGTTTGTCGTTGAGTTTTAGCTTCATTCTGTATAATCCTGGGGGATGTTGCGATAATCACCTCGCTTAGAGGATTAGCTGTAATGGTGTGATGCTGTTCATATTTGTAGCTGTTTATAACTGTTATTAAAGACACTTTACCGGTGACACAGATTTCATGACTGTTACATTAATTACTCAATGCTTTTCAACGTTTAAAATATTAACTAAGTGGCTTTTGCCCGCGGCTTCGTTAAATGCGGAGTAACTCAGTTCCCCTTGCGCCTTATTGATTAGTAATATTAACGCTAAGTTTTCCCTTTTCTTCCCTCTTTCTTCCTCGCATCCCACTTTAAAAAAATAGCCTATGTCCATCTCCTGGTTCCCAACTATTTCTGTACCAAAATTCATCAAAATCGGTGTAGCCAATGCTTGCTTGGAATTAATGGTTGGGCATTTTCTTCCAATCAACCTTCGGGTGATGCAGAGACAAAAACATAGCAAGTGCAATGTCGCAGAAAAAATATCACTAAAATACACATTTATCGCGGTTTTCACAAGTTTTATTTCAAACGACTTGTTATTAACTCCAAAATTTTAATTGAGCTCCTTTTAAATTGGGGTCGTCTAGTCTGACAAGACTAGAAGCCAACCCCAATTTATCTAGGGAAATGCTAGGCTGACAAAACAAACCACAAAATAGTTTTTAGTTGCCACACATAAATTATAGATTTAACTTTGTTCCCCTCCCTCCTACAGCTGACTCAACCCAATATTATATAACCTACATTTTGCAACCTATAACAAGTATGGTCACTAACAACATTTAGTTTATGCAAGCTTCTAACTACGCCGTAGCTCTCTCGTAGCCTCGTAGCGTCTCGTAGCATCTCGTAGCAAAGTCGTTAAGTGATGACCACATACTATACGAAGGTATGTCTTGTTATTGGGTATAGATTTTGCACTACATAAAGTTCGATTTTCATGTTCGGTTTTGGTCGTAAAACCTTTGTACAGGCAACACAATGTATCAGAAGTGTTCTGAAATAAAATGTAAGAGTAATAATTATTATTCCTTCTGCAAAGGATACGTTACTTAAGTTTCTTAACGTTGTGGCAATATTTTAAAATGATGTGGAGAATGCGTGGAAAAAAACCTGAGCGGTATCAAGGGACACCCGGATAGAACGAAGTTATTATTTATTATGTACAAAAAACTTGTATACACCCAACAAAAATAATCGTCGCGACACCACACTGTTCAATGCAAAATATTAAGACGAAACAAAAATAACTGTCTTGCTTTCTATGAAAGAGAGAGAGAGAGAGATAGAGACAGACGACCAAGTATTTTGACGATAAAGTATTAAATTATTCTGTAAATTTGCATGCCGTAAGGTAGAATATAGCGGAAACTTTCAACTATATACCTGTACCTACATTGTTGCATATAAATATATCTGAATTTGAATCAGACAGAGAAACACGCGCACGCCGCACGGGTTACAACTTTATATAAAAACAACAACTGTAGCAAAAAGTGTCGTTACAACGTTTAGTCTTATTTTATGAAACTTCGTTTCAACAAAAAAATGCGTGTGTTTTTAACATAACTGGCAAAATGTGACTGTACAAACAGTGTATTATAAGGTACACTTCTGCCTAACTACTCGGGAATTGAAGGTGTGATATTACGTGTCTCTAAAAAACCAGTAGACACGCCTATATGTATTTTAAAGTTTCTTTCAGTAATTTCCTTTCCATTAAGTGAACAGTTAATGGAGTTTCACATATAAATAGACCATAATCTATTAAGTGGGAAATGCACTATTTCGTAGCAGCAAGCACTTGAACTACGTAACAAGATCTATCTATTTCGTAGCCTCGTAGCAATTCCGTAGCGTCGTAGTATCTCGTAGCACCGCACGGCTATAAACACCGACGGTGTAATGCACAATACACTTAAGTTTTGCAGATCAAGTTAATTTAATTGAACTTAACAATGCCTTTTATAGTTATTAAACTTAACTGAATGTAAAGAAAGCATAATTACAAATTTTCTGTTAAAAGTTAGTTTTTAATTAGTCTATAACATTCCACTATAAGCTTTGACAACATGGTACCCACCGTATGAGTTAATAATTTTGATAAGGTTTATGAAAACTCATTTTGATGTACACAATAAAGGAAAATCGACTTTGCAAACGTAGGCATACGAAAAAAAACGGCCAAAAGCGAGTAAGACTCGCACACCGAGGGTTCAGTACAAACTTGCGACATAAACAGCCATATCTTTTGACTGCGTAAGCGTGGGTTGATTTTTTTACAGTACAAAGAAACTACATAATTCACTATATGGTTTTAATTGCGTTCCTGAGATAAAGGGTCTTGACAGAGAGATACAGACAGACGGACAATAAAGTGATCGAATAAGGGTTTCGTTTTTTTTTGCCGGGGTTGCGGGTTGTTCGAAAGAGATACCGCGGCCCCGGAACGTAAAGGGCAATAGAAGGAACATGGGTGGGTTTTAGTCAGTACAAGTCTGACACTTCCCCAGCTCCGCCTAGAGCGGGGGAAGTCTTTGGATGATTTCCCACCCGAAAAAAAAAGGTTTTCGTTTTTTCCATTCGAGGTACAAAACCCTAAAAAATATTATTTCAGTAGTTTCCAGAGCGTTTTTTGCAAGAATGTTTCCTCGACTTCCATCAAAATGAAAAAATATTTTTTACGCAACTTGATAATTGTTACAAAGATTACTAACGACTTTTTGAAATAAAATTACTTTTCTCCTAATCCTCTATCATCTCATTAACAAAAACCTTACGAATAATACCCCAGTCCACCGCTAATTAATTTCCTTGCCGGACATTAATGTTATTTACTACTTGATGTGAAGCTTTTGTTTCAAAGCAGTAATGGAGACATAAACCATAGAATATCTAAGCTAAATATTTTGTGCAGAAAAACAATTTGACATCTTAATGACGTCATGATTCTCCTGACCTTGTCCCAAGTTATTTGGGGACCGGAGTTTCGGGTTGTTTGAAAGAGATACCGCAGCCCCGGAACGTAAAGGGCAATAGAAGGAACATGGGTGGGTTTTAGTCAGTACAAGTCTTACACTCCCTCTCCCCGCTCCGCCCAGAGCGGGTAAGTTATATGATAATTTCCCATCGGCAAAAAAAATGTTATTTGGGGTTGGCTCAGCATTTCTTCTTCCATACTTGTGTAAAACTCGTCATTTCATTAATCAGCTCCTTTTTTTGTTAAACCATCAAATCAAATCAATTCAAAATCATCCCTGCCACAGTTTTCAATCTTTTTGGGCATCCTCTGCATTCAGGCCACTTTTTTTTGGATTGGGTAAATATCAAATGACTTTCCTCTATGGAGGGAGCAGAAGAGAGTGCCAGAAATGTACAGACTAAAACCCATTCTTGTTCCTTTTTTTTGCCTATTATGTTCCGGGGCCAAAATTTTGAACAACCCGCAACTCTGGTAAGCAGTGGCCCTGACAAATGAATGTTTTTTGATACGTTAAAGTCGGTTTTCGCGCTGTGATTAGAAAAAAAGTTGGGTCACTTATGAAGAAGGTGCGGGGGAGTCACAACAGTATCCTGAAGATGTGCGTGCTCCTGTGTTGAGGCATTTCGTTCGTCTGATGATCGATTAGAGAGGTAAATATCTCTCTATCGGTTATCTGGATGAGGCGGGTTGTCTCAGCACAGGGGTTTTTATGAGTGTCTGATTTCCTGCCCGCGAAATATAAGAATCAATGGCATTTTTTTGGAAAGAAGTTCCTTATCGCGCGTTGTGAAAGGGGGCTAGACGGAAAAAAATCTTACGAAAAGTTGTCACGACACTTTTTGCTATAGTAAGCTGTGCGGCGTAGCATGTTTCTCTGTCTGTGTGTCTATCTCTCTCTCTTATAGAAAGCAAGCCAGATATTTTCATTTCTATTTCGCATTGAACAGTATGGTGTCGCGCCGAGAACTTTGGTCCATCCGGGTGTCCCTTGACACATCTAATTTTTTTTTCAAGAGCCTCGACCAATACCTGAGGAGGCTCTCGTTAGGCAGCTGGATCAAAGGCTTCATACAGAAAGCGGTACTCCTGGACACGGCTCGTATTGTTAGGAGGATTCTTTCCCTGGAGCCCTGACCGCCGGTAGCTTGGACCCTGTTCCAGATACCGGTGGGCTACTATTTTATTTTTTTAAATGTTTTATTATGATTTAATGATATGTGAAGAAAACAATGAACGATAAGTGCCTTTTATAATTGTGTTACTAACAATAGTTTTTAATCAGTATGTATACTAACCATTGTATCAAGATGTCCGTAAAATAAATAAATTGAATTGAATGAATTAGAAACAGTGATTTAATGTCTGAGTTCTCAAATAATTTCGTTCAAACACTACAACAGTCCTATAGAATACTGCTTATGTCATCAATACGAGAACGTGTTGGCAAACAATGTCGGCACGTGCCTACTAAATTCAAAACGATACGGGTAACCTAAAACGAGTAAATAAATAGTTCCTTTATGTAGAGACAATTCTAGCTTCAAAATTCAAGTTGAAGTAACTATCTGATTTCTCTCAGCAGTTTAAAGAGACACAGATGAGACTTTGATTAGCATTATTTAACCTTAAATATCGACACGTGTGGCTGTTAGTCCTTAGACAGGAGCCCAGTAATTTTTTTTACTAAAAATCCATATCCTTCATCATAACCGTAGACTGGGAGAATTAGCCTATATTTTAAGTCAGTGTATAAAGCTATATACGAACTAAGTTTCATCCAAAACGACGTTTGAGTGTAATGGAGTACCGAACAAACACACACATACAAACGTTCGTCTTTAAAATATTATTAGTGTGATATATAATGAAATATTATGAATTATTGGGTGCGTGAAAAATCTTTGTAAACAGCCGGACCCGGAACAATTACCTATACGTCATCGAAATATTTTTTCCGTGCGGGAATCTGTCCCGCGACACGCAGCGCAGCAGTCTATCGCTCAGCCACTGCGCCAACCGTGCCGAAATAAATATATAAGGCACTTTTCCCGGGAGTAAAAATATATATACATAACTAGTTTCAAATAAAACTTTCTAACAAACCTTCTGTAGTATGTATGTACTCAGTGAACACTACATTACGGCATCGTGTTCAGTCCCGTCACGTTCCCCCTGATTGTTTTCTAGGCTCCTGTACAACACATTGTTACTTGTAAACTATATTTACACATACATCCGTTTCACGAAACCAACAAGGTTTTATTTGGATGTAATATGTGTTTTGGAGAGAGCCGAGATAGTGTTGCTGGGTCAAACATATGTCTTTATCTTGTACATCGTTCAAATTGTTTTATTTTTGGTTACTTTTTTAGAATCGTTTTCAAAATCAATGCCTTCTTGTTTTTCATACCCTTTTTTTGGGGTGTGGGAAATCTCCATAAATCTTTGGCTTTGACATAGTTGCTGTTTTGATCCTAAAAGAAAAAAATTATGTACAATGATGTAGAACCATTAATTCAAAAGACGTGACATTCATCAACTCACTTTTACTTGAATTTTCTCCTTTTGGAGAGGGCTCCTTTAACACAAGTCTTTTACCTAGCACAGGAGACAGGGACGTCACAAAAAATGTAACCAATTTTGTGTAATAAAGATTATACTTATTATACTTATACTTACCGAGCGTGGTAAATTACGCCCTTTCACAAACAGGAAGACAGTGTCCCAGCAGTGGGAACGTTTCACTGCTGGGATGGATAGGTGGCCTGTTGCCCACCAGGGGACTGTTATGCCCTCTTACGGATATTCATCCGTAAGAGGGAATCCGAATTGATCTCGGATCTCTTACGGCCTGTTTCCCAGTGTGACGTTATAGGTCGAATATTTACGATGCCATTGCCAACGTCATTCGAACTAATACGAGACGAGAATACGACTTCAGGGCCACAATGACCCTGCCGAGGTTGCGGGTTATTCGAAAGAGATACCGCGGCCCCCGAACAAAAAGGGCAAAAGAAGGAACATGGATGGGTTTTAGTCAGTAAAAGTCTGACATTCCCCTCGCTCCCCCGAAAGAGGGGAAGTTATTTGAAGGTTACCCATCCGTAAAAAAGGGCCACAATGATAGCCCTACATTAAAAACAATAATACCGTCGTCGATTCAAACGGCATCTATAGAAGCGACTTTGTATTGATAATATCTCTGTAACAATAGTTAGAAATTGAATTCGTATTAGGGTTGCTACACATTTGTTCGATACAAACGTGCGGAAAACTCAAAAAATAATGTAGTTTCCAGGATTCAAAATAATTACATTCTATTAAGTCCGTCTTTTAGATTATTCAAAGATAAGGGATACGTATTTATTTATTTGTAAACTAGCTTTCGCCCGCGGCTTCACCCGCGTTGAATTTGGGGTAACACAGTTCCTCTTGCGCCTTATTGATTTGTAATAGCAACGCTAAGTTTTCCCTTTTCTTCCCTTTTTCTCACTCACATCCCACTTTTTTTAAATAAAAATTTATATATTATTAGCTTATGTCCGTCTCCTGGTTCCCAACTATCTCTGTACCAAAATTCATCAAAATCGGTGTAGCCATTAAAGCGTGAAGAGGTGACGAACAAACAAACTCACTTTCGCTTTTATAATATTAGTAAGGATTAAACCAAAAATGACAAAGATATAGCCCATTAAAGTAACGTGTGACGTCACTCGTTCCGAAAAAATACAGCAACGCATGACGTCACACGTAACTACGTGTAAAAAATACGTGTCAATTATTTTTGAATAATCTAGAAGACAAAGTAATATTATATTTTTTTTGGAAACTAGCTTATCTAATATATAAAATTCTCGTGTCACAGTTTTCGTTGCCATACTCCTCCGAAACGGCTGGACCGGTTTAAACGAAATTTTGTGTACATATCGGGTAGGTCTGAGAATCGGCCAACATCTATTTTTCATAGCCCTAAGTGGGCAGCGAGTGAAACCGCTGGGCACAGCTAGTGTTTTTATAAAATCTACTTATGATATGAGAACAACAGTGTTAGTATATCATAACATCTCGTCTGTAATAACCGAACAGTTAGACAGAGACCTTATAGTACGCCTACATTACACCAGTTACGTTTAATCATTGATAAATGATTAACTATAAAAACAAAAACCTAGATGGAAATGTAATACTAGAAAGCCTTTTTTTTCGGTTGGGAAATTATCTAATGACTTTCCCCGCTCTGGGCGGAGCGGGGGGGCATATCAGACTTATACTGACTAAAACCCACCCATGTTCCTTCTGTTGCCCTTTACGTTCCGAGGCCGCGGTATCTCTTTCGAACAACCCGCAACCCCGGCAGGCGGAGGCTCTGGCAAGCCCCTCTGATACTAGAAAGCCAACATTTTTTTATTTTTATGTATAACCAAGCATAACCTTTTACTGAGACTTTCGATTTCTTTATTTTATACTAGAAAGCCTAAAATAAAGAAATCGAAAAAGAAAGGTTATGCGTGGTTATACATAAAAAAAATATATATTTATGTCGAATTGAGAACCTCCCCCTCTTTTTTCGTCGGTTAAAAATCACATTTACCGCGATCACGTCCCGTTATATGTTACGTCACGGCCTGGCAGCCATAGTTTTTCTGGAATTGAATTAAAAACGTGTCACTACCAGTGTAGCTATGCGTTTAAAAAACAGCTTTATGTGGTCGGTGTAACTTCGAATTTACATGCAGTGAAAACAGATAAAAACCCCAAAACAAAATAAAGAAAAAAAATGCAGTGAAAAGTGCACACAATTTAAAATGTTGCATAGTTTTTGTATAGGCTTGATGTTACATTATACTAACTGCGCTCCACAGTTTTGCCCGCTTAGACTATGACAGAAAGCCTGTTTGTAATCTGGCAACACGGTTGGCGTAGTGACTGAGCGATCGACTGCTGTGCTGCGTGTCGCGGGTTCCATCCCTGGAACAAATATTTGTATGACCTACGGAAAATCATTCCGGTTCTGCCTGCTTGTGTATATGCGTATAAATGTTTGTAAACGCACCCACAATACAGGAGAAATTATTAGTGTGGGGCAACGATTTAAAAAAAAAAATCATCATGATATTTTTTAACACAACACACACACAAACTTTTACCTTCATAATATTACATGAATGTTCCAAATTTAACCGTTAGAACACCAAGCGTGTAGCACCCCTCACATTGGAAGCGGTATCGACGTTATCAATACTTTGATTGTTTCTCTTTGAAGAATATATTCTATTGAGGCGTAAAATTATCGATATTGAAGCGATATTACTCCGGGTACGGTTCTGTGTTTTATCAGACGAAATATTAAGGTTGTATCTTTTTGTTTCGAAGTTATTTAGAGTTAAAAATTGAGCACGAAAAACGGCGACAGATTTTATTTATCGCATAGAAGCTTATTGTACCTAAGTCTTTTTGTCTATTTGATTTTATCTATATTGTCTAAAGTATAGTCATTTTGAGGATATTATTATCGATAAGTAAAGTGGATAGCTAGGTTCGATTCAGTTTCCTTTTTTGTTTTGGATGGGAAATCAGCAAATAACTTCCCCGATCTGGGTGGAATGGAGGGAGTGTCAGACTTTGACTGACTAAAACCCACTCATGTTCCTTCTTTTGCTCTTTATGTTCCGGGACAGCGGTATCTCTTTCAAACAACCCGCATTGGTAGGCCGTCGCCCTGGCAAGCCCCTCTGCTTTGGTGATACTTTTTGAGACACGCGTAGATCACGAGCGCGCCGAACTATGAGTACAAAACATTAATATCAAACTTTCACACAGATGATTCACTCATCATCTACCAAGCCTTTTCCCAACTACATCCGGGTCGGCTTCCAGTCTAACCGGATGCAGCTAAATACCAGTACTTTACATAGAGCAACCAATCTGATCAAGTAAGCACTGCATAATACGATACCTCTTAGTAAGACTGGTTGACAGACTTTCGAGCCATCGATTCGAAAACAAAACACCTACCTGACCTGCTACCCTAAGGGACAGAGCTATACAGGGTGTCTAGGCACCATCTCTTTCACTCAGTGGAATAAGTTCTGCTTTAAGATGTCATAGTAGGCCTACTGTTTTTTTTAGAACTTTTGGTGCTGGGCTATAAAAAAGGTGGATGAAAAACGACTGCATATGGCGCAGACGAGAATGTGGAGAAGAATGTGTGGAGTGACCAAAATGGATAAAGTAAGGAATGAGTATAATATTAGGGGAAGTTCGAAAGTTGCGCTTGTTACAGAAAATTTAATTTAATTTAAAATTTTCTGACCATGTAATGAGGAGAGACGAAGCACGTGTGACTAAAAAAGTGATGGATCTGAATATTGATGGACGGAGAGCGAGAGGAAGGCCAAAGAAAAGATGGATGGATTGTGTAAGGAATGATTATGAAGGAGAAAGGAGTAAATGATGCCATGACGTCTGATACGGGAGAATGGAAAGAAAAAACGTGTTGCGCTGACACCAAATAGAATGGGACATGGGCAGGAAAATGATAATGACTCCCTGTAACGACTGTCAAAGATCTACAAATGTCAGCCGAGACAGACAGCTGGGGAGGAGAGTGATTCACTGACACTATAATAAAGTTACTTTAAGTTAATACATGAACAATACCTCGTTGCTCTAGTTAGGTGCCAGTTTACCGCTGACATACTGACCTATTTCTCTCCGTTCGTTTTAAACTTGAGATGCTATAGGATAGGAAGCATGTTAAGGTGATATAATGTTCATGGAATACTAAGTGGATGGCTTATGCAGTGAATAAGCTAGGGATATTATAGTAGTTTATGTTACAATCCGGTAAAATGGTAGACATCCCACCATTTTACCGGAATACCTTCATTGTGCATACTGCTAAGGAGTGGAATTCCCTGCCGGAGTCTGTATTTCCTGACAGCTATAACCTGGGGGTCTTCAAGTCAAGAGTGAATAGGTTATTTCTAGGTAAGCGTGCTTCATCGTCGACCACATCATCACTTACCATCAGGTGAGATAGTGGTCAAACGCGAGCCTATCAATAATAAAAAAAAAGAAAAAAAAAATGATTTTTGGCATGATTTTGTGTGTAGTCTTATTATACACTAGCTGTTCCCCGCGGTTTCACCCCCTGTTGCTCGTAGCGTGATGTTATATAGCCTATAGCCTTCCTCAAGAAATGGACTATCCAACACTAAAAGAATTTTCCAATTCCAACCAGTAGTCCCTGAGATTAGCGCGTTCAAACAAACAAACAAACAAACTCTTCAGCTTTATAATAATATATATAATTATATAGTATAGATAGATTTTTGTTTATGATTAAACGATGTGCAACGTTGATTGATCTTAAGGTTAAGCTAGGCTTGCCTAGGTCGGTCAGTGGATGGGTGACCACCCGTTACATACCGAGTTTCCTCAATGCCTGGTTAGCAAGCTAACTAAAACATAACTATTAAATCTAACTGTAAACTTAACTTAATTGCCTTGTTGGTCCAGTGGTCGCAAGCGTGACTGCTAAGCATGCAGTCCTCGGGTTTTAGTTCGATTCTCGGGTCGAGGAAAGTGTTATTGGGTTTGTTCATCAGGAATTTCATAGTAGTACATGGGACAGTTACATGGGACTTACATACATACATATTTGGCAATATTTGAGTGTAAGATTACCGTCACCTGTGTCTAACCTTTCGGGGATTAAAGGCGTGATAAATTAACACTAGCTGCTCCCCGTGGTTTTACTCGCGTAGTGATAGAATAGATATTATATCTTTATGAATTGTATTGTATATGCCTATAATATATTGTAAAGTTTCATTAAAATCCATTTAGTAGTTTTTGCGTAAAAGAGTAACAAACATCCATACATTCATACAAACTCTCGTTTATAATCTATACTAATATTATAAAGCTGAAGAGTTTGTTTGTTTGTTTGAACGCGCTAATCTCAGGAAGTACTGGTTCGAATTGAAAAAATCTTTTAGTGTTGGATAGTCCATTTCTTGAGGAAGGCTATAGGCTATATAACATCACGCTATGACCAACAGGTGCTGAGCAGCGTGGGTGAAACCGCGAGGAACAGCTAGTAATTAATAATGGATAGTATTTAAACGTACTTCAATTTATTCCCATTTCGTTTACCTAATTTTGCCTGTGTTGCACCAAATTTACTGAATGAGCACCAAAATATGTTAATTAAAATATGTCATAACGAGCATCAGGAAAAAGACAGCACTACAATAAAAAAGTGTTATATCTTTATCCATTTTCTATTAATGCAAGTCGTTACTGGCACTCGCCGGCCGCTGCCGCGGCACCGCTCGCTCCGCTCGCTCGGCTCGTGCGTAGGGGGTCGCAGTTTTAACCTAACCTAACCTACGCATTTTTTTTGCATTCAGGAAAGAATATTTGGTACACGATCAGTTTTTTTGTTGAACACAAAATTTTTAGAAAATAAATAAAGGCCCTTACGACAATTGGCACAATGATAGCCAAGTTAGAAGGATAATTGTTAATATGTAACTTGACATTTTTCAATTATTTATTTTACTAAGCTACCACCATAACTCGAAACATCACGTTGTCGAATCATTCAAATAAATGCAAGAACTTGAAGTAAACCAATAAGCCCCTATTCTACACGGATCTCTCCTTTACAACGAACAAAATCCTGTGATCCTACTCATCCCCAAACATTCCCTTTCAATCCAAATGAACTGAAAAAATTAACCACCCAATAATTTACCCAATGGAATTTAAAAAAAACCCTCGATGAAAGAAATGCTCAAAAACATCCCCGATTCCCTCAATATACAGGATTAACTCTGCCTCGAATTCTGGCTCGAATTCCCCTTGAAACAATAAAAATAACAAGGTCTGGAAAATCAAGATGGCGTATCCTTTAAAACGAAACGTACACCGTATGCAGATCGTATCCTTCGCGATTTACATAACGAAAATTATTTCACAACCTACATTTCGGGAGGGTATAGGAGGAGTAAATGGAGAGGGGAGGTTCAATGGTACATCCTTGTATGGCTGTCTTAAGGATTTGGAATGTTTTTGTTTATATAGCACTGTTGGTTCTGGAGCGGTACATTGTCATTCCAATTGGAGCCAGATAAATAAAAGAGACGAAGTCAAAGTTAATTAGTATTTTTCTAAGAAACGAAGTCGGAAGAAACTTGACGTAACCAGGATATAAGACTCCCTGATTTTTCCACTATATTTCTCGTACATAATGGCTATAAAAACACTCTACTACTTGGTACTTGTTTTTCATTGCATTTTTTGTTGTTTTTTTTTAAACGTTGCCTCACACTAGGAATTTCTCCTGTATCGTGGGTGCATTTACAAACATTTCAACTCTCATACACAAACAGCCAGGGGCCTAAGTTTGCTATTACAATAGTGTCATAATGTTCGATCACTGATCGCATAATGGTTAATTTTGACAAGTTTGGTAATCTGCTACATACTAAACTTGTCAAAATTAACCATTATGCGATCAGTGATCGACCATTCTGACACCATTGTAATAGCAGACTAAGGCCCCAGATCCGGAACAACTGCCTGTAGGTCATGCAAATATTTATTCCGTGTGGGGATCGAACCCGCGACACGCAGTGCAGCAGTCAATCGCTCAACCACTGCGCCAACCGTGCCGTTTGTTCTTGGGCATACCAGAGAAGTCAAAAAAAATATAAGTTTAAATGTTATAACCTTACTTCCAATACCTCCATGACCTTTGCGCTTCATCCGGCGGTCAAACCGCGATCCACGAGCACGTCAACTTGCACACCCCGGCACATTTATGCTCTGGGCTGAACTCCTCTGCTCCGAGGCGCCTTTAGCGGCACGTTGATCAGAACAATACTGTCGCGTCTACCTACCACTGGCCAGTGAGAGTACCAGTCACCCTTTGCTTAGTACATAATTCTATCAAAGATATACCGTTACTGTACTTACAAGTATGCGTACTAGTGTGGAGTTTAAATAATCAGTGCGTTGACCTTTATTTTGCTAAATTCAACTCGGCTTTTTTATAGTTATTACCAAAAACATCTGCTCGTAAAATAAGACATACAGTTTGCAGGTACGAAGAACAACGGCTTTTTTTACCAAAACATATTCAAGGTACGTAATGTAGCTAAACAGACGAGAAAGCTAATAAATCTAGATGTACAATCTTTTTTTCTGTGAAAGAAGAATTTTCCAGCATTGTATCGCCTATTACAAACTAAGTGGCTATATTTTTGTCAAGCTTCACTCTAGGTGTTATTTTTCGGAGCATCTCGAGCAATGTGTAAAGGCATTCGCGCACTTAGCGGCTATGACAAGGAGTTTTCGCAAGACCAGTCTCATAATTGGTTGTGGTCAAACTTTCTTTCTGGCCTAAGCAAAGTAAAGGTCACATAACGAGCGAGGAGTTTTTTAGGGTCCGGTCCTTTTTTGAAGGTACTAAAGGAAGAAACGGAACCCTTATTGTATCACTTTGTTGTCCGTCTGTTTGTCTGTTTAAGACGCTTGATCTCGCGATCGCGTGGAGGTATCGTGTTAAAATTAAACCTATACCTAATATACTCAAGTCTGTGGTCCCTTCTAGCTGTGATAATATCAACCGTCTAAGTCTACACAGTTATAAGATATGGCCGTTTATGTCTCTCTTGATTTAATAATAATTATTATTTATTTTAATACAGTGAATATTGTGAACTTAGGCCCTTCGTCTATTGCGACGCCTTGTAGCCATCGCATAATGGTCACCGTACCTTTTTTTTGCGAATGGGAAATCATCAAAAAACTTTCCCTGCTCTGAGCGGAGCGGGTGTCACACTTGTACTGACTAAAACCCACCTATGTTACTTTTATTGCCCTATATGTTCCGGTGCCGCGGTATCTCTTTCGAACAACCCGCAACCCCGGCAGGGGAAATTTTCCCACGTAACCACGAGTCCGTATCGCTATACATACTTAAACGTTTTATCCAATTTTGCTGTCACAGGTCTGCTATAAGAAATAATGTAATGTTAAGTACATTATTTTGCGCGCAAAAAATGCAGAAGCGATACTGACGACCGACTGCATCGCATTTTTCGCGCGTTATATTCGCGACTATCGCGTCCTGTGATCGCGTGTTAGTCGCCATGGGCAAAGACCCTTAGAGCAATTTATTCAAATACAACAAAAATAGCTTTGGCATTTCTTTGCACAATTCTTACTAGTTTTGTTTGGCTGCCGTAAATAAACGGCCTTTGTTTCTAGATATAATAAAACTCAAGACAATGAACGCGTATTATTATATTTTGTGAGTAGTATTCCGGATGGAAAGAAAAATGCTGGATTTCTCTTTGAAGTTTTCTGTACAATAATAAACTTGAATCTTGGATTTAATAATGGAAATGTTTTTTTACTTAATTTTTTAGAGTTTAATTCACCGTTATACTCAACTTGGATAACAATTAAGATCCTTGCAATTATTGCTGTATTTTGGCCACGAACTAAAAACTCAAGTGACACGCATCTTGCAATAACAAAGCTCAGAGGACGGACTGAAGAAGTTAGACGTCATCCTAAATCCAATATGGCGCAGTCCTAAAGATGGCGGACTTCTTATGTTGTTTGCATTCCCATGATGTAGATTTAAATGAAAGGGTTCGGTGAGAAAATAAATAAATAAATATCTTGGGACAACTCACACACGGCTATCTGATCCCAAGCTAAGCAGAGCTTGTGTTATGGTAACCAGACAACTGATATACATACTTATATAATTTATAAATACATACATATTATAGATAAATCACACCCAGACACAGAACAAACAATCATGCTCATCACACAAAGTTTGTCCTGGGTGGGTATCGAACCCACGACCTCCGGCTCAGCAGTCAGGGCCACTAACCACTAGACCAACAGGCCCGTCAAAAAGATGGCGGACTTATGTTGTTACAATTCCCACGATGTAGATTTTAAATGAAAGGGTTTGGTGAGAAAAATACCAACAAATGTGGTTTTCATTTTTTTTTAAACTAAGCCAATTAATTACAATTACTCACGCGATAGAAACAAGAGACGCGCGCGTGTTATTTGACCAAAGTCACATAACTGGAGGCCTAACAAATCGAATCTTTTTATCACACACCCTGTGTCTGCCTCGACAGTCTAGGGGTCGCAAGCGCGACTACTGAGCTTGAGCTCCTGGGTTCGATTCCCATGTCGAGCAAACTATAAGTGGATGGACTTTTTTGATTTTAATTTCCCATCCGCAAAAAAACAATGTGTAATTGGTTTTTTCAATAGAAATTTCACAGTAGCAGACCGGAGTTTGGAAGTTGGCGGTAAGATATCCCCGTGCCTTGAAAAGCATGTTAAGCCAGACAACCGTCCTAAGCCTGATCGTTCTCCAGTCGTGTCAGACCTTCCCATTGGACGAAAGAGGTGTGTCCATCAGGGTGTTTTCAGCCCTTTTATATGGGAAACTAGCTGTTCCCCGCGGTTTCACCCACGCTGCTCAACACCTGTTGGTCGTAGCGTGGTGTTATATAGCCTATAGCCTTCCTCAAGAAATGGACTATCCAACACTAAGAGAATTTTCCAATTCCAACTAGTAGTCCCTGAGATTAGCGCGTTCAAACAAACAAACAAACAAACTCTTCAGCTTTATAATATTAGTATAGATATTTATAGTACAGATAGTATAGATAAACATAACTGGCGAAATAGTTGTGTTATTAGGTTGCTACACATCCGCCTAACCCTGTAACTTCTACCTTTAATAAAAACATTCTCTTTTTTCCATTCCAGGTGTCGACAAGGACGGGCATCGTCTCCCACTACGTGCGACTCCAGATCGTGGTGCCGGAAGCTTTCATCCTGGGATCTGGGGAACACCACGTGGATCTCGGCAGCGTCATTCACCTCATTTGCATTGTGGAAAAGGTAAATCTTAGGTCTTCTTATTTTTAAATGGGAAATTATCAAATGACTACTAATGCTGTAAGCGGAGCGGAAGGGAGTGTCAGACCTTTACTGACTGAAACCCATCCTGAACATGTCGAGTTCGAGTCGAGAAAAATCTCTAAAGACAGAAAAGAAGCAAAGATTTAAAAAAAAAACATAATTAAAAAAAAAAAGTGTAGATCCAGTGCTAACTAAAATCTTCTCAATCATTAATACATAATTATTCATCTTATATTAGTACTGCAGGCTCTTTCACTATCCTCTATATTAATTCACAGTACACACAGAAGTGACCTCGATAATTTAATTACAACAAAAAAAAAACATTCTCAATTCGATTTACAAAATCCACAAACACAAGAATGCCCAACCTAATTTAAATTAAAAGAAAGAAAATAAAACAATTAAAAACGATCTCAAAAAATGCCCGCGCAAATTATAGAGCGGGCTAATTGCTTGTTTTACAAAAAAATAATATTTTCATTTGGACCTTTCCCTTTTAGAACATTATTTTTCTTAACGAGGAAGCTTAGCTCGAGAAATATTATATACTAGCTTTTGCCCGCGGCTTCGCTCGCGTTAAATTCGGGGTAACACAGTTCCCCTTGCGCCTTATTGATTCGTAATAGCAACGCTAAGATTTCCCTTTTCTTCCCTCTTTCTCCCTCACAACCCACTTTATTTAAAAAAAAAAAACAATATACGTCTCCTTATTCCCAACTATCCCTGTACCAAAATTCATCAAAATCGGTGTAACCATTAAAGCGTGAAGAGGTAACAAACAAACAAACTCTCTTTTATATATAGCAGTCTATGCTGGGAAGTATGTAGGATCGCTTCGTCGTAATTACTAGCAGTTAGGTCGTGTTTGCGGTGGCAATCTATCGATTTACCGCCCCTTAGATGGGTATTTTCGTTTTAAAGTCGACGTTAAAAGAGCCAGTTGGCTATCTAGATTTATATTGGTAAATATTTCGCTAGATAGCTGCTTTACTGAATAGATTTTTGCCCACTTCTTTTTCTTCTACTAAATTCGGATACTGCACACTACGTTAATTAGAGATTCTATAAACATCTACAGTACGGCCAACGAGAAGCGATACCAAATGTAAACAAAACCCATGCTAAAACCCCATCTAAAATGGCCGCCCGAATGTTGGCGAACCCGTCTTAACGTTGTCATGTTTTTGCCGGGAGAACGAGACATTACGACAAAGGCACAAGATGGAAAGAGCTAAATATTAGATTGTCAACGCCACAGTTGTTTTTTAGGTTAATGACCTTTCGTATCGCTTCTCGTTGGCCGTACTGTATATTAAAACACTCGTTACATAAGTGTCTAGAATATCGCTAGACCATGACCGGACACATTGTATAATACTTTACTATTATTTTTCCCCTCTCTTTTTTTCTCACCCGCTCGCTAAACTTAGTTGCTTTCTACTGTCATACGAGTTACAAAAATTTGGTTCTCATGGTACACTGCCCAGAGTACCCCGGATGGGGGATGTAGTTAAGTTTAATTACTCGTGTATGTTCCTTTATGCTGTAAAAATTATGTTCCTTATTTATTTTTAAGCAGAATCTGGCTAAAATGTAAAGTTTATTATGCAAAGGCAATCGAATGTGAGCCTGCGAAGTTATTTGATGATTTCATTAGAATTGGTTATAGTTTAGGGCTTGCACGACACTATTGGCTTCCCGAATACAGGTTAATCTTTATTTTACCAATATCATAGAGAAGGTTCTCTTCTATACAAAGTTCTCACTACAAAACGACAAATGGCGCGCAACCAATAACTTCTAACATTATAATAAAATGGAATATCTGCCAATGGCTTAATTGCCAAGAGCCTCGACCAATACCTGAGGAGGCTCTCGTTAGGCAGCTGGATCAAGGGCTTGATACAGAAAGCGGTACTCCTGGACACGGCTCGTATTGTTAGGAGGTTCCTTTCTCTGGAGCCCTGACGTTCGGTAGCTTGGACCCTGTTCCCGATACCGGTGGGCTACTATTTTTATATTTTTAAATGTTTTTTTTTATGATTTTTAGAAATATTTAAAAATGTAATTATATGTATGTAAAAATAAATAAATGTAGTATTATGGAATATAATTTTTTGTAAATATTAAATTAAATAAATCAACAGATTTCACATCCGCAAAAACCTGTGGATACTTTTATATACCTAATAACTTGGTTATGAAAGTCAAATAGGGAATCCTCATGTTAAATACAAGCGTTCAGCTGCATTTGGTTATACCGCAACGCAAGATTGTCCCAACATAGCTGAAAATAAGCTTGTCAGACAAGTCTAGACACACAACGTCAATTTGCAGTATCATAATAACCAATGTCCTGGAGTATGGCAAATTATTGTAGTTTGAATCCTTGCTAAATTATAAAAGAGAAAGTAAGTTTGTTTGTTACGTCTTCACGCAGAGATAGTTGGGACCCTGGAGACGGATGTAGGTTTTTTTTTAAAAGTGACATAAGGGGGAAAGAGGGAAAAAAAGGGGAGAGAAAAATATATTTGTTTCGATCATCAGGCGTGTTAAAGTAAGCGTTAGCCCAAAGTAACTATGCCACGCGAAGTAAGTCACGGGCGGAAGCTAGTAGGTAGATAATAAACGGACTATTTAAATCGGCAGTCAATTTACGTATCAATTAATATCCTTGTCTTTACATAGGCATCGCATTTAAGCTCATGCTTTATGCAACAATGCGTTTTCAATAGATTAGTGACCCGGCGAGCGTGAACACTAATCGCTTAATTCAAGCTGAATTCAGTAACTAATTAATGCTTCACTCCTAATTTTAGACATGGCTACACATCAAGCTATATTTTTCCAGTATTATATCCAGCTTTGTATAGATTTAACGTACATTGAGACATCTGTATAAACTAGTTTTGTCTAGGGAAACTGGAACCGAAAATAGTCTAAAAAAAAGTGAGAAATGAGGGAAGAAGAGGAAAGAAAAGGGAAACCTTAGCATTGCTATTACTATAAATAAGGCGCTAGGGCAAAATCTACAAGTAGCAGGTACCTGAAAATCAGGAAAGGCGAACTGTGTTACCCCAAATTTAACGCGAGCGAAGCCGTGGGCAAAAGCTAGTTTTTAATAAAGAAGTAGCTGCATAAGAAATGAGTGCAACTAAAGTTTCTCAAGTATTTGTTTTGGCAACACTTTCCTTCCTCCCTGGCGTGCTCGCGTCGCCATATTATGCGCCAAACGGTTTCGCGCTAAAAGTTTGAAGTTGTCTTCTTAAATGATAATGAATGAAAATGGCGGCCATTTTATGTGTCATATTTTTTGGTAGTCATGCCATAGAGTTACGCTAATTTTGTGGTTATGCTTAGTCCCTAACCTTTAAAGTCAGTTAAGAAAGGCTTAAACAAGTATATTTGCAATTGTCTAGACACTAGACAGATTGCAAACAAAAGTTGTCAAAAATATACAAACAAAATATTGGAGAAGACATGTTAACAAAGTAAAGTAACTATATTTTACGTAAGATGATAGCTTTTCATACACGACATATTTTTGACGGGTCTTTCACGATACTTGTATCCAAAGTTAAGAGTGTCGTGTGTTCGAGCGGAGAGTGTTTAGACAAGTTGATGTTGTCTTAGACTAAAATATTGCAGCACTAGCTTTTGCCAGCGGCTTTGCTCGCGTTAAATTCGGGGTAACACAGTTCCCCTTGCGCCTTATTTATTTGTAATAGCAACGCTAAGTTTTCTCTTTTCTTCGATCTTTCTCCCTCACATTCCACTAAAAATTAAAAATCGGTTTAGCCATTAAAGCGTAAAGAGGTAACAAACAACAAACAAACAAACTCACTTTCGCTTTTATATTATTAGTAAGGAAGTAAGGATATATAAAATTTCCGTCTCACAATGTTAGTTACCGTACTCCTCCGAAACGGCTAGACCGATTCTTATGAAATTTTGGGTACATATTGGGTAGGTCTGAGAATCGGCTAACATCTATTTTTCATACCCCTAAACCTCAGCGGGTGAAACCGCTGGGCACAGTTACATACAAAAATTTAGAATAAAAGTATACCCAAGCATAAACAAAATGTAGGTACCTAAAAGTATCAATCGCAAACGTGGTGTTTTCCATTGACGTCACCTATTTTACTGCTTACCTACTTACAATGTTTACAACCAAAGTGACGTGTTATACGAGGGCCGTCATACTCGTAAAAATCGGTTCGGTTTTATTTTCATACATGTAGGTAGGAATGGTTGATATGGTGCCGTATTTGTGGCGTTTACGAAGGTTTTTCTTTGATAAATCGATTTGGTTTTTGTGTGTATTTGACCTCTAAGTTAATGAGGTTATAGATGGTATCGTGAGGTAGAAAATGTTCGATGCTGAACAGTTTTTCAATTAGAATTTTTAATTAACAGTCAAAGAAATATAACCATAGCAATCATACCTTTTTTATGCGAATGGGAAATCATCAAATAACTTCTCCTGTTATGTGCGGACGGGAGTGTCAGATTTTTACTGACTGAAATCCATCCAATTTGTATTCTGGAGTGGCGGTATCTATTTCAAATAACCCGCAACCTAGATAGTAATTTGAGGCAGAAAATGTTCAATGTAGAACGGCAGTTTTTAAATGAGATCTTAAATTAAAAGATATTCAAATTATTGGCCAGTGGAAATAGTTTGGTCTAGCTCATCTCGCAATCTTTTACGTGATCTGCCGCGTCGCCTTCTGGCTGTATCAGTGCGCCACATAGTGATTATTTTGGCTAACATTCATAAAGCATAGGGCAGATATAGGTAGCTCAGTCCCACTTCGGTTGCTTTTCAGCCCTAGATGGAAATAACTTGAGATCATCGGGATGGTATTGGCTGACGGGTCCACCCTTTATAGCAGAACTTTTTATGTCATAATTTTATTTTGCATAACAACGGATGGCATAAACTTCACTTCGCAGAAAATAGTTTGGCAGACTCTCATTTATCATACATTCTAAACTCATAATTTTGTAAGTCAGAATCATCTCTAGGCATAAACTTCATATCCATAATATTTAAAAAGTAGAAACATCATATCGCAGAAAGTTCACAGTCAGAATCGTCTTTTGGCATAATATTTTTATATCGATGATCATTAAACGGCAGAATTGTCATATCGTAAAAAGTTTATAGTTAGGGTCATCTTTGTCATTATAAGTTGTCATTTATTTTGATTAATTATTTCTTTAAAGTAATGTCATTTATTTTAGTTATTGTTTAATTGAATTTGAGATAATGTCATTGAATTCAATAAGTAATTAGGTATCCTAATCTAAATAGTTCAGTTCCAGGTAACCTACTTAAAACAATCTCTTTTTTCTATTAACGCAAGTCGTTTCTGGCACTCGCCGGCCGCTGCCGCGGCACCGCTCGCTTCGCTCGCTCGGCTCGTGCGTAGGAGGTCACAGTTTTAACCTAACCTAACCTAGCCATTACTGCCGTCTGCATAGTATGCGAAGTGAAATTATACCAAATAATATATTATGCGAAATTTGAACTCTGCCAATCGTAATTATACTAAATGTAATTCTGCCATCTTAAGAGTATGCCATTGTTAATTCGAAGTTTTAAACATTATGCCAAACGATAATTATAACAAATAAATTGTATGCCTTTAAAATGTTCGTTTAAAGAAAATTATGCTAAGTGTGTTATGCCAAATAAATTTCGGAGCATCAAGTTTCTGCCAGATAGAGGGAACCCATTGGCTGACAAGAACAGTTCTTGTCAGTTACTGTATTCATGAGTATTATCAACCCTTTTTCTCACTTCCAGAGCCCAACACCTCCCCAGTACGTGTTCTGGTACCACAACGACCGCATGATCAACTACGACGCGACCCGGGGCGGGATCACGGTGGAGACGGAGCCCGGAGCGCGCACGCAATCCCGGCTCACAGTCCGGGGGGCTACGCTCAAGGACTCCGGGAACTACACCTGCAGCGCCAGCAATACCGAGCCTGCTTCCATACATGTCTTCGTTTCTGAAGGCAGTGAGTATTTTTAGATTACCAAGCCGCAAATTATTATTTTTTCGGCGACACGGTTGGTGCATTGACTGAACGATTGTCTGCTACGCTGCGTGTTGCGGGTTGAGATTTTCGCAACAAACATATACCTGTGTATATAAATGCCCGGAACAGCTGCTTGTTCCTAGGCCAGGTAGTGGGTTTAGCCCACGATACAGAAGTGATTATAATAATAGTGCATTGAGTTTGAAATCTGACGAAACAGACCTATCTGAGGGGTTCGGGAGATTTAATTTCAGCCTAATTATAAAGAGCAAGAAGGTAGCCCGTAGGATTACTTGCAAAGCAAATTTCAACTTCTTGTAATAATTTTAGGGGTTTGCTCGAAACTGCAGTGTGGTCACTTATACTCATCATCATTTTCCTGCCCTTGTCCTATTCTATTTGGGGTCGGCGCAACACGTTTTCTTCTTCCATTCCAAGTCAAACGTCACGGCATCATTTACACTATCTCCTTCGTATCATTCCTTAAACAATCCATCTATCTTTTCTTTAACCTTCCTCTCTCTCTCCATCCATCACTCTTCTAGTCACATTCTTTTTGTCCCTCTTCATTTAATGTTCAAGACAACCGACTTGCTTTCCATTTTCCTGTAACAGACGTAACTTTCTAACTTCCTATAGAAACTCATGCTTTACTCTATTTAATTTTGCAACACAACATAGTCATCCACGCTGCAAAAGAAAAGTCAAACATTCTTTTATGACACGTTTACTAAAAGCGGAAAATCCCTTACAAATTTTGATCCTGAAACGTGTTTCTCTTCCAGGTAACAAGATGGCGGCCATTCTCCGCCGCAACACGAGCGCTATCCACGGCATCACGACTAGCGGCACGTGTCTGCTGCTGCTGACATCGGTGCTGATGCACTTCGGCCTCCGATGACGGTAGAACGGGAGGGAGAGCATTGTGGCACTGTATGAGAGAGGGGGACGGGTAGAGGAGGTGTTGCTCATGCTTTTTGTTAGGTTACCGAGGGTAAAGATGATAGATAGATATTACTGTTACTGTTAGCCCACGACATCGCACGGCTGGGCAATGGCCTCCCCCTTAACTTTCAGTTTATTCGATCCACGACTAAAACGTTCGACCATCTTCCACGAATTCTGCTGCCTGGATGATAGATATTAATTGTGTTTAACTGATTTGTCTTGAAACTGCGGCCCTATACACATAGGACACAAGAAGGAACATAGATAGGTTTAAATCAGTAAAAGTCTTACACTCCCCAAAATCACGTTTTATTATAGAAAACATTGTTTTTTTTAAGGCATTGTGGCCGGAAAGTTATTTAGAGTGAAGTTATAACATTAAAAACTTGTGAAACAGTTGGAATTTTGCCTCCCAATATTTGCGAAACTATAAAGTCAAAAGTACTCGACTTTGGAAGGACTTTAAGGAAATTTTTACATCTATAATAAAGCATGAGCAATACGTGGGTCTAGGTAGTGAAGAATGTAATGATACAATAATTCGTGTTAAACATTCCACATAAGATTTTCAAAGTTTAATATATGCTCAATGAATAAATCGAGGAACCAAAATCACTTTTTGTAAAGCATTTTCTTACTCCAAATTATAAGTTTTAAAACCATACAATATACGAAATAAAAGTTGAAAAAACCAATTTCAAGGGGTTAATATAGGTACTGTCGTTTTTAAAATCTTTAACCATAAAATAATTCCTGAAAACTAAAATATCAGAAGTCAAAGATTGTCCTCATACAGTGCCAACGTAGAAAAATAATTAAATATTTAAAATTAACCAATCATTGAATTGTAATATAAGTTGATTGTAACATTACTTAGTTTAAATTAACAAATATAATGACGTAACTTAGTTACTTATTTAGACTTATTTAGACTGTATTTATTATAGGCACAATACTGTACAGTTAAACAATTTCTTAGTATTAATGAGGGATTTTTGACGTTACTGGAATATTCCCAGGCAGCTTTGCTAAGAAAGTTTTACAAGACGCCTGATTTATTTTGTAAAGGTGTGTGCACACCTATGAACTCACTTGTCAACATTTACTTGAGTTCGTAAGTGTATTCACACCTTAATAGGTACTCGAAATAATAATAAGACATGCAAACCAACCTTAACATTGAAATAATTATAAACTTAAATAAAATTGTTGTACTCAAAAAATTAAGCTACAAAATTGATAAAAAATAAGAAAAAAACATTCTGTCATCATTAAAAATAATGCTCAAAAATTATAAAAATATTCTGATTCTGTAAATAAATGATGTTCGGACTTAGGTTTTTTTGATTAATTAATATGTAAATAATTGAATGATCCGACAGAAGATGATGTAAGATTTTGTTTTTCAAGACCAATAAATTAAAGAACTTCTTTGTTTAATTATTTAAGTGAAAACAGTTGTACCAAGTATTTCCAGGTTTTGTCCCCAAATGTGTGGAATTTAAAGAATGTGCTTCAAACAATATTTTATATTTTTTTTATTTAATTTAATTAGCACACAATAACAAAGCTGTATAATTTTACCTGCGGAAGCAAAATGTGCTCTTTGAAAATATATTTTCTTATTGTTTTGTTTATTAAGACAATTCACCAATAAAGGTATATTTAATTTATCTTTCTAGGCAATTTTCATCCTAATAACCAGATTTCAAAAAAGAGGTCAATTAAATTATACGTACGATGTGTAAAAAGCTGAAAAAAATCATTATAGAAAATAATATTATTCTGTGCCAGAATTATTATAAAATAAATATTTCAATTTATTTTTAAACTTGTAATTTGTCAATGCATATTCGACCTTATCGATTCATGGTTATTGTATTAATAAATGGTACATACGTTCTCAGGAATAAAAATTAAGATATAATTGTAATTTAGGCCGTTTATTATAATCACCAGGTAATTAGATATCTGAATTTATTCTAAATTCTAAATAAAGGATCTTTCCAAATAGAGAAGGCAAAAGCATTGATCACCACGCTTGCTTTAGACAGATTGGCGATTTCAGACTTATATCCTTACTAATATTATAAAAGCGAAAGTGAGTTTGTTTGTTACGTCTTCACGCTTAAATGGCTTAACCAATTTTGATGAATTTTGGTACAGTGATAGTTGGGACTTTGGAGACGGACATAAGATGAGGGAGAAAGAGGGAAACTTAGCATTGCTATTACAATAAATAAGGCACTGGGGCAAAAACTAAAAGAAGCAGGTACCTGTAAATCAGGAAAGGGGAACGGTGTAACCCCGAATCAAACGTGAGCAAAGCCGCGGGCAAAAGCTAGTTAATTATAAGTCCAGGTTTCCTCACAATATTTTCCTTCACTATTGTCTGTGGTGTCAAGACAAACTTAGTCCATAATATGAATTAAAAAGTCATATTGGTGTTTGCCCGGATTTAAACCTAACATCAAGCATGAGAATCGTAGTCAACACGATGTTATAAATTATTAAAAATTTGTTTCTACTTATAATCCCTTAAACGGTTTCATTAGAAAGATAACACTGCGAAGATGGCTTTAGAACACTAATATCATTATGGCACTAAAGAGCAGAGAGCAGAGATGCTCACATCAATGCTCGAAGAAACACAAAATCAAGATTTCTTCTCACAACATTCGACGACACGGTTGGTGCAGTGGCTGAGCGAACGACTGCTGCGCTGCGTGTCGCGGGTTCGATTCCCGCACGGAACAAATATTTGTATGACCTGCATATAGTTGTTTCGGGTCTGATTGTTTGTGTATGTGAGTTTAAATGTTTGTAAACGCACCCTCGATACAGGAGAAATCCTAGTGTGCGGCTACATTAGAAAAAAAAAACATTGTTTTTAATATATTCAGATATCTTGTTACCAAAGACAAAATATAAGTTACCTTTAGATATGCCAGTACCATAAGCCTATGGTAAAACCATAGACTAGTAATGTAATATACCACAAGTATACTTGAATTAAGATTTGAACGTTTGATTCTAAAAGTTTGTTATTTCTTGTAAATATACCATGACATAATTAATATAATATTAATAACATAGCAAATTAGTCCTACTATTAGTTAATTTGTAAATAAATTCATCGGTGTTACTAAAATCATTTAATGTAAATAATATTTCGATGATCATGTATGCAATAAATAATAAATTTCCTTGGATTTTAAGTTTTATGTACCTGTCCTTAAGATTTTCAGTCTAACCAAAAGGTATAGTGGAACTGAATAGAGGTTAAATAAACTCTCTCTATGTGAATGGAGCTCGTGGCTAAATAATAGCTGACGCTCGGGTCCATCTTTAGGTTAAGCCGCGCTTGCCTAGTTTGGTCTGTGGACCCGTAACATACGAAGTTTCCTCCGTGCCTTGAAAAACATGTTAAGCTGTTGGTCCCGACTGTCATTTGTAGATCTTTGACAGTCGTTACAGGTAGTCAGTGTCCCGAAAGTCTGACAACCAGTCTTACCAAGGGGTATGGTATTAGGTACCCAGTAGGTACTAACTGGGTTGTGCTCCTCCTCAAATTGTGGAGGTTAGATAGGCAGTCGCACGGCGCTCCATATAAAATAGGTACCTACTGATATTCAGCTGCATCCGGTTAGACTGGAAGCCGACCCTAACAACGTTGGGAAAGGCTAAACAGATAATGATCTCCAAGTTAAATGCTGGTCCATATTGTACTGGAATTTAAACCTAAGCTAGATCGAAAAAGTCTAGGAAGATGATGATTTAGGATCTTTCTTTCTTACAGAGTTTATAGGTAGAAAAGATGTAACAACTTTGCGATGCTGTATTTCTCTTTGCGATCCGGCTGTTGCAGGGATGATGCACTGCAAGCTGCGGTTTCATAGCTGACCTTAATTGAATTTAATTGTCTGTGAATTCAGACAACTGTATGTACATTGTACAGTCAGTATAAGAGATTAGTGACCGGGATTTGTAAGAACATTTCAACTGTAACTTATCTATATATATACTCAAATTTCATATGAGTAGCACTTAAGTTTGTTTTAGTAAAAAACCAGGGCCATTGATTTATACGAAAAAATCTGACGAACCAGATAACTCATTTCTTTTTCTGACTGTAGTTTCAAATCGCCGGCGGTAATTCGACATACTTGCTAACCTTATCGGTTTCAAGGTTTGTATTAACAATAAAACACAAAATTGGTAACAACATTTTATAATTCCTTTATCAAACCATGATTACAAACTCACACATAAAACCTTTTCGAAATCCAAACCTAATAGCCTCATCATTTGCTTTAACTTTTCAAACGTCATTACATGGAGTCCTTTCGTAAATATTTTACTCAGCAACTGAATAACAAACTTATATCAGAGGCAATAGTGTCGATTTTTCTGTCACACACTAAGCTAAAAATCACTCTAAAACTCACTAAAATATTGTTTCCTATTTTGAAACTAAAGTGACACACTAAGTGTATTATAGTTTGACAGCATTAATGATAGTTTAGTCGCTCAATTTAAAGAAAATCGTAATCTCACATTTTGAAATTTGGGTTTTTCAGCAAAAAGGTTGTCAAGCTAAGTCGCGACTAAAATGGTGTGTAATAAAATTAGAGGTGTAATTTAATCTTAGTCTTGTTTTATCCGGTAGTTCATCAGAATCGACACTAATAAATATTAATGTGATATTAGTAGTGATGCAATGCAGAGGAATATTAACCATGAAAGGACTTTATAAGTTTCTATTGTCAAAAATGTTATTCATTTACATTTTGTATGTTATAAAAACAATTTGAATTTTATAACTTGATTGATTTTCTTGTTCATTCATTTCGTCGTTTACAAACAGAAATATGTTTTAATCGTATATCTAATTTTAGAGACTTACAATGTCTTTTTAGTTACATTTACAAAATGGAAGAAATAATGACTTTGAACCATTCAATTCCTTTACTGACAAAATAGTTAAATACACAAATAAATGGAAAATTGGGCTTACTACACAATCTCTAGATAAATGTGAACCCAAAAAAACTCCTAACTACCCCCTTCTACCCCTCTCACCTCCCACACATCAATCATGAAGCGATTAACAATAAATTATTTATTGCTTATTTAAATAAATATCCTTACACCTAATCACGAGCACTTAGTGTAGCCACCAGGTAACAATAATAAATATAGTTGTACATTGATTTCAGGGCGTGCGGCAAAAATCGGAACTAACACTTTTATTACAAAACTCATTATGATAGATGGCGCGACTATAGCTAAGTCTCAATTTAACCAATATTTTGAAATATTAAATGATATTTATTAACTAACTAACTGTGCCCAGCGGCTGCTCAGTTAGGGGCATGACAAATAAATGTTAGCCGATTTTCAGACCTACCCAATATATACCCAAAATTTCATAAGAATCGGTCGAGCCGTTTTGGAGGAGTACGGTAACTAACATTGTGACACGGAAATTTTATATATTAGAAGACGATGCCTGGCACTAGCTATGCGCCATTCGTTTTAGTTACCTTCTTCATTATATGAAATATTTTTTTCCACTATCGCCTCCCTTTTGGTGCCATTAAAACGCCAAGACTAAGCACCATACATGCAGATAAGCGTGATATCTGTATCGTTAATGCGGATAATCTTGGTACACATATTATAATTTCATGGGCATGTCGCTGTGTCAACGGCGTCACTTCGACTCAACGACCGTTACCTCACTTCATTAGCGTTACCTCAACCCATTGGCGTCACCTCACCCCATTGGCGTCACCTTGCCTCTCCGGCGATACCTCACTCCGTTGGCGGTACCTTGCCTCACAGGCGTCACACCACCCCATTGGCGCCACCTCACCACATTGGCGTCACTTCAGCCCATTGGCGTCAGCCCACCTCACCACACTGGCGTCACCTCACCCCATTGGCGTCACCTTACCTCACAGGCGTCACTCCACCCTAATGGCGCCACCTCACCACATTGGCGTCTCCTCATCCCCTTGGCGTCACCGTGCATCACAGGCGTCACACCACCCCATTGACGCCACCTCACGACATTGGCGTCACCTCACCCCATTGTGTCACCTTGCGTCACCGACATCATTTCACCCTATTGGCCTCACCTTGCCTCACCCGGCGTCTCCTCACCCATCTATCGGCGTCACATTCCTTTGCCTGGTCGACGTCACCTCTCGTCAGCGGTTCGTCAACAATTCTTGGTTCTCACGAGTGCTGGAATTTATTACAGTTAACACGATTCTATTTCTAATTCTTTTACTTACGATATGTAAGACAATTACTCGCATTTTACTAGGATACACGTAAATAACTGCTTTAAAGTATTTTTTTACTAACCTTTGTTAGTTTGTTAGAGGAACTAAAGCCGAGATTTTTAAACGTTACACAGCACGCATTTTGGCTAAGAAAAGTTCTGTCACTTTCGCCCATATTTTATCAAACTAGTAGTTCAAAATAGAGAGAGGATCATGTCCAAGTAACGACGTTAGCAGAGCTCAGCCTTAAAATTCCTACTAAGTTTTGGTTAAAATTACACAATCATACAAAACAATATTACTTAATTATTTAAATAGTTATATTGAACTACACAATTTGTTAAAAGAACCTGCCCGACCCGCGACGGTTTTATTTTTTAGTTTAGATAATATTTATGTTATCGTTTTTGAACGACTAGTAAAAAACTACCACTATAAAAATTAAATTAAATGTACTAAAATAAGGAAACTTGGCAACACAGAGGTGCGGGTGACGATAGAACATACTAATACCGAAGATAGTGTTGTCACGTTTGTTTCAATTTAGGAGAATGGTAGTAATTGCGGCACGGTTGGCGCAGTGGCTGGGCGATCAACTGCTGCGCTGCGTTTCGCGGGTTCGATTCCAGCACGGAACAAATATTTGTATGACCTACAGATAGTTGTTTCGGGTCTGGCTGTTTGTGTATGTGAGTTTGAATATTTGAAAACGCACCCACGATACATGAGAAATTGGGGCAACGATTTAAAAAAAATGGGACAAAAGTTGTGCATTTTTAAATTCATTAATATTATGTTTATTTTCATGAGCATTTTGTGATTTTTATTTGATTTGGTAACGTCACTGGTATACGTATAACCCTTTCGGATAAGACAGGTTTTTTAACATATTGTATAAACAACGGAGTTACTTTTACATACATTATTTCTCACGAACAAAAAAAACCGCTTTTACTAAGACTAAGCGACACCCAAACGAATGCCTAAATATACTGTTGTATCTACAGTTATATTCTCAACCCTCGACACTGAACCCTACAGTCAGAATTCCAATCGAGCTATCATCTAGGTATCACCTACGTTAGTAAGAACAGAAATATGCAAAAACACAAATATCTTTGACTCTTATTAACACTATCACCATTTCTATATAGCTTTACTCTCTCAGGTAACTATACTGGACGTACTATGGTTAATTTTTCATAATATTACGCTTACTTCAACAATGAAAGTAAGCAGAATAGTACTATAAGTAGTACTTGCTTAAATTCTCGTGCAATAATAAATATCTAATTACAGTTATCGTTTTTAGGGTTCCGTAGTCAACTAGGAACCCTTATAGTTTCGCCATGTCTGTCTGTCCGTCCGTCCGTCCGTCCGTCCGTCCGTCCGTCCTCGCTTAATCTCTGTGACCGTTAGCACTAGAAAGCTGAAATTTGGTACCAATATGTATATCAATCACGCCGACAAAGTGGTAAAATAAAAATTGGAAAAAAATGTTTTATTAGGGTAGCCACCCTATATGTAAAGTGGGGAGAGATTTTTTTTTTAATTTCAACCCTAACGTGTGACATATTGTTGGAAAGGTTTCTAAAAATGAATAGGGGTTTACTAAAATCATTTTTTGATATTGTCAATAATTTCGGAAATAATCGCCCCAAAAGTAAAAAACAATGTGTCCCCCCCCCTCTAACTTTTGAACCATACGTTTAGAAAATATGAAAAAAATCTGAAAAGTAGAACTTTATAAAGACTTTCTATGAAAATTATTTTGAACTTGATTGACACAACAGTTTTTGTACAAAAAAGACAAAAAGTTGTACAAAATAATTTCTGGACTAAGTTTGTAGTATAATCGTATATGCAAGCATTTGTAACTTCGTTTACATATTTTATTATCCTGATCGTATCTATTTTCAAACAAAAAAAAGAATTATTGAAATCGGTTCTCGCAATCCAAAATTATTAAAAAAAGTATTAATTAGGAAATGCAATTCTCTAGTGTTCAACGTCAAACAAATAATAAACTAATAATCAGTTGATTTGAATCGAAACTGTAGCGGTACCATAAAAAGTACTACAGCGCCATCTATATTACAAATGAATAACTAAAATTAAAATTTTTAATCGCGCAAGTTATACGTGACTTCATTTTAGACCTGCTACCCTACCATAACGTGTTAAATCAGAACTTATTCCACTGAGGGAAAGAGACAGAGCTGTACAGGGTGTCTAGCACCATCTCTTTTTCACACAGGAATAAGAACTGCTATAAGATGTCATGGTAACCCTTCTGCTTGATTATGATGACTTTAAAGTCAATTTTCTATAGTCTGTCATAACTTTGCTTTCAAATTTATCATTAAGTTTTGGGAATACATACTCAATTTCCTATATGACAAAGTTCAACTTCCATCAACACAGGGAGAAACCATTTTAAAACGAATTGCAAAGCAAAAATCAACTTAGCCTTCATAAGGCTAAAGTCGAAAATGTATTTCGAGTACCGTAAAAACTTGTACTGTGCTTAAATTTCAAGTCAAATCAACCGATGAATGCGTTCATACTCTACTTCTTCTAGGGTAGGCAGATTTGAATTACACTTATTTATACTTGAGCTACTACACGTCATCATTTCATAATAACTTGCTAATCTCCTCTGGGTCTTGTTGCTTTATTAAGTTCCAATAAAAGCCTTTCTGTTTCTTCAGTTGACTGTGGGTTCCCATCTGAAAAAAGGTAGGTCAGAAATCTATGGTTATGGCCTGTTGGTCTAGTGGTTAGTGGCCCTGAGCGCTGAGCCGGAGGTCGTGGGTTCGATTCCCACCCAGGACAAACTTTGTGTGATGAGCATGATTGTTTGTTCTGTGTCTGGGTGTGATTTATCTATAATATGTATGTATTTATAAATTATATAAGTATGTATATCAGTTGTCTGGTTACCATAACACAAGCTCTGCTTAGCTTGGGATCAGATAGCCGTGTGTGAGTTGTCCCAAGATTTTTATTTATTTATTTTATTTTATTTATAAAGGATTGTGTTGGCTTCATATGTTGGCGCAGGAACTACTGGTTCGACTTGACAAAGTAGTACGTTTTGATTCAAGTAAGGAAACTTTGTCATTGCAGCCGAGCCGCCAGACGAGAGCGTTATAGAGCCGAGAACAGCAGTGAAAAATTATCAAGTGAATTAAACGACGTATTTCAATACATCTCGGAGAAATTAAATAACAGAACAAAATGTACTTTTGTCCTTAATCAATATGAACTATGATTTAATTTAAAAAAAAAAAAAGCCACAGATCCCTATAGTTGTCGGCGGTGTTTTTTTTTTTGAAGCAAACCTTATGCTTGTTAAATAATTTATTTAATTACTAACTTTTGCCCGCGGCTTCGCTCGCGTTAAATTCGGGGTAACACAGTTTCCCTTTCGGGATTTGCAGGTGCCTGCTACCTGTAGTTTTTGCCTTTGCGCCTTATTGATTATAATAGCAAAGCTAAGTCTTTCCCTTACTTCCCTCTTTCTCACTTTTTTTTAAATTCATCAAAATCAGATTGGCCATTTAGGCGTGAAGACGTAACAAACAAACTGACTTTCACTTTTATAATATTAGTAAGGAATAGTCAGGTAACCTACCTCCACAACGTTTCCCTTGTTGAGAACCACGATAAGGTCCGCGTTCATGATGGTTGACAGTCGATGCGCGATCACTAGCACTGTGCGACCCTTAGCAGCCGTCTCCAGAGCTGTTTGCACTATCTTCTCGCTTTCTGCATCAAGGGCACTGTGAAATGTAAAAAAGAAAATAATCAACAAATATTAGGAGACATTCTTTTTTTTCTAGAATCATGACTCAGACTTTGGCCGGAGAGTCAGCAAAGCAGAGGGGCTTGCCAGAGCCTCTGCCTGCCGGGGTTGCGGGTTGTTCGAAAGAGATACCGCGGCTTGCGAACGTAAAGGGCAATAGAAGAAACATGGGTGGGTTTTGGTCAGTACAAGTCTGACATGCCCCCCCGCTCCGTCCAGAGCGGGGGAAGTCATTGGATGATTTCCCACCCGAAAAAAATAAAAAAAATAAAAGACTTTGCAAGGCCAGGGTTTCCAAAATGGCTGCTTTAGCAGAATTGTAGTAGGATAATTATTTGTAATTACGTTAAAATGATCAGACACAGTTAATATGGTGAATTGTCACAGCCCATGTGACCATTTTAGGTATATATAATACTAGCTTTTGCCCGCGGCTTCGCTCGCGTTAAATTCGGGGTAACACAGTTTCCCTTGCGCCTTATTGATTTGTAATAGCAACCCTAAGTTTTCCCTTTTCTTCCCTCTTTTTCCCACACATCGCACTTTTTTAGAAAAAATATTAGCCTATGTCCGTCTCCTGGTTCCCAACTATCTCTGTACTGTGAAGAGGTAACAAACAAACAAACTCATTTTCGCTTTTATAATATTAGTAAGGATCTAAGGCACACATTATAATAGGCTAGTTTCCAAAAAAACAACCACGTGTTTTTTACCAACAAGTGACGTCACACGGATGTTTAATGGGCTATATCTTTGTCACTTTTGGTCCAATTTACAAATAAAAAAAATTTAGAGGTGTCGAGGGACACCCGGATGGAACGAAGTTCCTATAGAAATGAAAATATCTGGCTTGCTTTATATAAGAGATAGAGAGACAGAGAAACATGCGACGCCGCACAGCTTCCAATAAATAGCTTACTATAGTAAAATGTGTCGTGACAACTTTTCGTAAGAATTTTTTCCGTCTAGCCTCTCCTCACAACGCGATAAGGAACTTCGTTCCAAAAATACGTGTCCTTTATTTTTCAATAATCTAAAAGACGGACTAAACAAAATGTAATGATTTTGAGCCTGGAAACTACCCATATACCATTATGTAAGACTATTTTTATTTAAATCGCCACACGTCAAAATACCAAAATAAAAGGGAAGATAAATATTGAAAATGTACAAAACAAAATGATACCTAGTAGCCTCGTCCAATATAAGGACGGGCGGGTTCTTGAGCACGGCCCGGGCGATAGCTATCCTCTGCTTCTGCCCTCCACTGAGGGACATCCCTCTCTCCCCTACCAGCGTGTCGTAACCATCTGGGAAGCCCTGGATAAAGTTGTGGGCGTTGGCTGTTTCAGCTGCACGAAACACCTGGAAATAATGAGGAGAACATTGGACAAATTTTATTATGAACTCTATCGCTCGTTACTTTATAGGTCACTAGCTTCCGCCCGCGACTTTGTTCGCGTGGCATAGTTACTTTGGGCTAATGCTAACTTTAACCAGCGTAATGATCGAAAAAAAATATCTTTGTCTCCCCACTTCTTCCCTCTTTCCCCCCCTTTTTCACTTTTTTGTAAAAAAAATTGCCTAAGTCCAGGTCCAGGGTCCCAAATATCTCTGTACCAAAATTTATGAAAATCGGTTTGGCCATTTAGGCGTGAAGACGTAACAAACTAACTAACTAACTCACTTTCGCTTTTATAATACGCTAATGTCCTTTTTTTGGTATTGTTCGTCGTTTCGTTGAGCTCCTTGGGTTATGAGTCGAGCTACACGATAACTGACAAATGCTTGCACTGACTGGACAGGTCCACTCAATCTGTGTGGTGCTTTCTTAAAAAGACCACTTCAGACACTAATCTGCATAGTCCTCATGTAAGTTGACCAAGATTTTTTTTTGTCTGGACTTTAAAAGAGACTATGACCTCTGAGTTTGTTTCGGCTGTTTCTTCTCAGAGTAGTCGGGTACGAAACACCGGCCTCATCTAGTTTTAAAAAAAAAAGACGTGTAAAAGTGTTTGTGAAAACCTACTTGCAAAATAAACATCATTTATCATAATATTAGTAAGGATTTTGTGACTTTTTAAAATTAATGTTGACTATTTTAACAGCACGTTTGCCGCAGTGGATGAGCGATTGATTGTTGATTTTTTCACAGCTCAAAGGAACCACAGATATGAGAATATTGTTTTAATTTCGATACCTCCACGCGTTCCCGAGATAAAGGGTCTTGACAGTCAAACAGACTGACAGACAGACATACAACAAAATAACCCAATAAGGTTTCCGTTTTTAATTTCAGGTACAAAACTCTAAAATGACGGCATGGTTGGCGCAGTGGCTGAGCGATCGACTGCTGCGCTATATGTCACAGGTTTGATCCTTGAACGGAACCAATATTTGCTACCTACAGATAGTAGTACCGGGTGTGACTGTTTGTGTATAATAATATGACTTTGAATATTTGTAAAACATAAACACTATTCAGGAAAATTCCTAGTGTGGGGCAGAGTTACAACTCAACAATAAGATAAGATTTTCGTTTTAAAATATGCACAAATGCGTTTTAAAAAATAAATAATTATTATTTGAAAAAGTACTTAAATTTTCCATGAGATTTTATTAAAATATTGTAATTGTATTTTTGGCTGGAATAAACCTTATACAATTATTTTATTAAGAGCTAAAAATTTGATTTAAAAAAAGGAAAATTGTGGAAAATGGCGTCTTCTTATGGCCATAACAGCCACAGGCGTTTGAACCATACTCGAAAATTGTAGGAGTTTAATTTTATTCTTATCCGACAGTAGTATTTGAAATTATAGTTTTTTTGGTTGGTAGAACTGATTTTCATTGACAGAAAAAAATACATGCATATTCCCTGTTATTACTACAATAGGTTTCTTACCTCAGCATCACTGGCTTCCGGTCTTCCATACCGGATGTTCTCCTTGACGCTGGTAGCGAACAACACCGGCTCCTGGCTGATGATGCCCAGAGCGCGACCCCGGAGCCATTTACCGTCCATATCTCGGACGTCGATGCCGTCAATTGTCACTGTACCAGCGTCCGTGTCGTAGAACCTGTAAATTTTTGGTTTGTTTAAAGTACAAAGTACACACGACGGCAGATCAACCTATTCTAAACTATTATAACCTGATCTCTCTACTACGGATCGCACACCCTAGTAGAGAGATCAGGTTAAAATGGTTTAGTATAGGTTGATGTGCCGCCGTGCGTACAAAAAAGGCCATACTTAACATAACAAGTTTATTTGACACATGCCACAAATACACACAACAAAAAGAAACGGCCAAAAGCGAGTCTGACTCACGAAACGAGGGTTCCGTACACGCATGCGATTTAAACAGCCATATCTTTTGTCTGCGTAGACTTAGAGGGTGGGTTTTGTCACAGCCCAAAGGGACCACAGATTTGAGTATATGGTTTTACTTTCAACTTGATACTTAAAAGCGTTGTCGAGATTAAGGGACTTGACAGACGGACGGACAACAGAGTGATCCGATTAGGGTTCCGTTTTTTTTCCTTTTGAGATACGGAACCGTACGCCAACACGGTTGGCGCAGTGGCTGAGTGTCGCGGGTTCGAACCTCGCACGAAACAAATATTTGTAAGACCTACAGTTAGTTGTTAGCTGTTCCGGTTCTGGCTGTTTGTGTATGTGAGTTTAAATGTTTGTAAACGCACCCACGATACAGGAGAAATTCCTAGTGTGCGGCAACGTTTTTTAAAAGCAAAATAAAATAAATATAATTGTTTAAAATTACCTTTCCAAGAGGTTACCGATTGTGCTCTTGCCATTACCAGATGTTCCAACGATAGCAACAGTTTTGCCAGCCGGGATCTTCAGATTGAAGTTCTTTAGCACAGTCTACAAAAAAGAAGAATTTATCGTTGGGGCGACGAAATAAAAAATAAATAAATTAAATAAATACCTTGGGACAACTCACACACGGCTATCTGATCCCAAGCTAAGCAGAGCTTGTGTTATGGTAACCAGACAACTGATGTACATACTTTTATAATTTATAAATACATACATTTTATAGATAAATCACACCCAGACACAGAACAAACAATCATGCTCATCACACAAAGTTTGTCCTGGGTGGGAATCGAACCCACGACCTCCGGTTCAGCAGTCAGGGCAACTAACCACTGGACCAACAGGCCCGTCAAAAAATATTTCGGGCTATCCGATAACTTAATCAAAAATAGGACAGTAGTAATAGTGAACCGAAGGCGGGCTTCTTACCGGGGCTGCGGGTTGTTCAAAAGGGATACCGCGGCCCCGGAACACAAAGGGCAAAATAACAACCATGGGTGGGTTTCGGTCCGGGCGAAGATGAGGGAAGTTATTTCCCATCCTTACTCATCATCTGCCTAGCCTTTGCCAAACTATGTTGGGGTCGGCTTCCAGTCCAACCGGATGCAGCTGAATATTAGTATTTTACATGGAGCGACTGCCTATCTGACCTCCACAACCCAGTTAATACTGGGTAATACGATACCCTTGGTAAGACTGGTTGTCAGACTTTCGGAACACTGACTACCTGTAACGACTGTCAAAGATCTACAAATGACAGCCGGGACCAACAGCTTAACGTGCTTTCCGAGGCACGGAGGAAACTCGGTATGTAACGGGTGGTCACCCATCATCAGACCAACCTAGGCAAGCGCGGCTTAACCTAAAGATCGACCCGAACGGCTGCTATTTATTTAGCCACGAGCTCCTCACCCTTACTAATATTATAAAAACGAAAGTGAGTTTGTTTGTTAGTTACATGGCTACACCGATTTTGATGAATTTTGGCATAGAGATAGAAGAGAATTTTAAAGTGAGAAAAGAAGTAGAAAGAGGAAAGGAGGGGGTAGAGAAAGTTTTTTTCGATCATCACGCAGATCTATGTTTTATTCCAGACTACAATCTACCCCTGTGCAATCAAGATCCGTTCAGCCGTTTTGACGTGAAAGAGTCATACATCCATCTTCACAAACATTCGCATTTATAATATTACTAGCTTCCACCCACGACTTCGTCCGCGTGGCATGGTTACTTTGGGCTAACGCTAACTTAAACCCGCGTGCACATCGAAAATAAATTTTCTTTCTATCCCCAATTCTTCCCTCTTTTCACACTTCTTTTTCTATCTCTGTACCAAAATCAACTAAATCGATTTGACCATTTAGGCGTGAAGACATAACAAACAAACTCAGTTTCACTTTTATAATATTACTAGCTTTCGCCCGCGTTAAATTTGGGGTAACATAGTTCCCCTTGCGCCTTATTGATTTGTAATAGCAACGCTAAGTTTTCCCTCTTTCTCCCTCACATCCCACTTTTTTAAAATAAATTAGCCTATGTCCGTCTCCTGGTTCCCAACTATCTCTGTACCAAAATTCATCAAAATCGGTTTAGCCATTAGAGCGTGAAGAGGTAACAAACAAACAAACTCAGTTTCGCTTTTATAATATTATTATAATATATATGACTAAGGGATTGACATTTTTACTAAAAATATATTAGCACGTAATTCATATAAACATAGAAGAAAAAAATATGTATTACAGGCGATAACTCATAAACTACCCTAGCAATATAAATTTATATTGGACTCTGGAAGTTCTTTTCGAAGAATTAACGGACCGATTATGAAAATCGCTCCACATTTGGCAGAGTAATCGGTAAGCATACATTTCAACAAAGAAACTACTCCTTTTTTGGAATCGGTTAAAAATTTGTCACTTACCGCTTCAGGCCTACTAGGGTATGAGAAGGTGACATCCTTGAACTCTATGTCCCCGTGAAACTCATGGTACTTGATGATCTCCTTGCCTGATTGGTCCATTACTGGCTTCTTGTTGATGTACTGAAAGTATTCATTTATGTTATTGGAATGTGAACTTTAGTAAAGTACAGTTAAATACGAGATTCATCGAACACAAAACTAGAATGTATTAGCAATGGATATTGAATGTTATTTTTACAAGCATAAGGTCCAATCTAGACTACTCGTTCTCGGCTGACCCGAACAATAGTGACAAATACGCGACTGATCGCTGTGTATTTTGCGGGTTCACTAAGAACGACTGATGCCATTTAAATATGAATTATTTTCCTATAGAAAAAAGGTTTAATCTCAAACACGCGTCCACCAGCACTGATGCCCTTCACGACAGAGCCGAACAGTAGCGACAACTTCGCGACTGATCGCTGTACAGCGCCATGACGTCACCCGCTGACATTCGACTCTATTCTAAATTCAACCCTCTACTTATAAAAATAAGGTCTAACCTCAAACACGCGTCCACCAGCGCTGATGCCCTTCACGACAGAGCCGAACAATAGCGACAACTGGGCGACTGATCGTTGTACTGTTTGCGCGTTCACTAAGAACGCCATGACGTCACCCGCTGACATTTGACCCGAGGACATTAAATGGCCTCCCATGAACATTGTGCCTAGAACCATGCTGAAAGAAACAATGAATTAATTAAAAAAAAAAATCTAAAGAAACCGGCAAAAAATATAACAGGGTTACCAATTCTAAGTTTAAGAAGTCCAAACAAATAGTTAATTTGGACCGAAGTCACATAAAAAGGTATATTTCTTTAAGCTATGTATGTATATATTTCCAGGGCAAAGCACATGTGACTAAAAGAGTGATGGATGTGAATGTTGATGGACGGAGAGCGAGAGAAAGGCCAAAGAAAAGATGGATGGATTGTGTAAGGAATGATATGAAGGAGAAAGAAGTAAATAATGCCGTGACGTCTGAAAGGGGAGAGTGGAAGAATAAAACGTGTTGCGTCGAAACCAAATAAAATGGGACAAACAGGGGCAGAAAAATGATGATGTATATATTGCCAGTATAACATGGTCTCGCTTTGTTTAGATTTTTAATACAATAAGAGACTCGTATAAATTGGTTATTAATAGCTTGAATGGTCGCCGCGTGGCTATCTCATGACCCTCATTCTATTTATTTTTAAAAAATAATGAGAACGAAAAGTCCCGACAATTAACAAAGCCAGTTTTTTTTAAATCTGTTTCTATTTAATTTAGCCAAGGACACACCCAAGTTGTTTCTTAACAAAAATATACGTACAGGAATGAGATGGAGAATAAATAGTACATTTTAATTGAAGTGAGGAAACTTTTTCATTGCAGCCGGGGCGAATTTAACGCCCAACCCGCTAGACGAGGGTGTTATAAAGCCGAGAACAGCAGTGACATACTCTCCGTGAATCAAACGACGTTTTTCAACACTTATTGAGAAATAAAATAACAAAACAAAAATCACTTTTGTCATATAAGTCTTTAAACTGAAATGGTTACTAATATTATAATTAACACTTGAAACGGGATATTTACCATGTTTGTTTTTTGTATATCGAGTTTCATGTTTTATATCATGGCGTTAGCAACATCGCCGAAATATCGGAAACTCGATATAAATAACAAACATGGTAAATATCCCGTATGAAGTGTTAATTCACTTTTATCATTCATCAATTTGAAACTACGATTTAATTTGTTTTTACTGAGGGAGAAAAAGGTACGACACCGCTAAACCACTTAATTTTATTTTATTTATTTTTTATTTAAAACTCTAATGAAAGTCAATTTATTGATATAATTCTACATACCCATTGAGGAACAAGTTAGTTCCAGCTTGGAACAGTCCAATCCCAAGTCCTAACTCCATATTCATCTCAGCGGCGACCTTGCACTCCTGCGCAAACAGCTGGGATTCGTTCGCTTCGCCCGCGAACGCACGAACTGTGCGCATGTTCGATATCGCTTCTTCTGCTACTAGGGTTGATTTTTCCACCTGGTCAGACAGATTAAGGTTTAGAATTGATATTTTTTTTGTAGGTGGAAGATCATAAAAACTTCCCCCGCTCTGAGCGGATCGAGCGGGAGTGTCAGACTTTTACTGACTAAAACCCACCCGTTACTGCAGGTTGTTTGAAAGAGGTTCCGCGGCCCCGGAACATAAAGGGCAAAAGGAACATGGGTAGGTTTTAGTCAGTACAAGTCTGAAACTCTCCCGTTGTAATTTAATGAATCCACAAAAAAGAATGACGTCTTCGGGGTCCGCTAATATGCCATTTATTATTTTTATTGCCATTTGAGTATGTACCTACATAACACATTCTTCAATATCAACAGATGGATGAAGTAGGTAAATTGAATTGAAAATATGAAACCGCTAATAATGCTAATATGTAGTTAATTTACTAATACGCGCGAATTTCGATAGCGGTATAAGCACAGGCGTGTGTTCTTACGAGTAAGGCAAAGGCACTCATGCGACTGTCTCCCCGAACCCCGCGCTGTGCGCCCGCTCGCTTCCTTGAGCGTGGCGCGCCGTTTGATCTAGCCGCGCCGGCGCGGCCGGCTGCCTTTTGTCGGTCACCGCATAAATGATATATGCAAAATTTTGACTAAGTTAATTTTTTTTGTATGGAAAAAAGATGCTTCGAAATTTGAAAAGTCGTAGAACAAATGTTGTTCAGGGTCATGATATGAAGGCAGGATTATGAGGTTTCGGGTATTTTTTCAATGACCCTGTATAAATAAGTCTTAGTATTGCAATTTGTTTGTATTCTTTTTTAAATATTTGTGTGCAATAAAGAATTAGAACGTATTTTTATTCGTAAAATAAAGAATAAAAACGTTTTTTATTCGTAAAATAATGAATAAGAACGTATGCTGATTCATCAAATAAACAATAAGAACGTATTCTTATTTTTACCGATCGGCACGAACTGAATGAAGGCCGAATACGTCAAATACTACCGAATCAAATATGCAACTAAAACAATCTCACTAATAACAACATTAGGTACACGCAAAATATAGGTGTACTTTTAGTTATATCTGCCTAACCCTTTGAAAATTACAGGCGTGATGGTTCTTCTAACCTGACAGACAGATGTGTTGCTAGGGAGTTTGTTCCGCCACTTCTTCTTCTCAGCTAAAACAGTAAGAAGGGCGGGGCATTTTTGTAGGACTGTCTCTTCTAATGTAACGTTCAAAAAGTGCTGATAATCAGCCTAATTTGAATAAATGATTTTTGATGTTTTGTGAGGATATAGAAATGACTAGCAAACCTGCGACTGCGCTTCTCTTGACAACTTCCTCAGCAGTGACCCGATGAAGGTGCCCCCGATGACCACAGACGGCACACAGAGCAGAGTGAGACCCGTCAGTTGTGGAGATATGACTAGAAGACTGACTGATGATCCAACTACCTGGAAATTAACAAAACCTTAATCATTACTAGCTTTTGCCCGCGGCTTCGCTCGCTTTAAATTTGGGGTAACACAGTTCCGCTTTCCTGATTTACAGGTACCTGCTACCTGTAGGGCTTTCCCTTGCGCCTTATTTATTGTAATAGCAATACTAAGTTTTCCCTTTTCTTCCCTCTTTTTCCCTCAAAACTCAATCTTTAAAAAAAATAGCCTATGTCCGTCTCCAGGGTCCCAACCAGCTCTGTACCAAAATTTATCAAAATCGCTTTAGCCATTTGGGCGTGAAGACGTAACAAACAAACAAACTCACTTTCGCTTTTATAATATTAGTAAGGAAGTAAGGGTACAGGGTGTAAACGGCCCTTCATGCAGACATCCACCATGCATTCTGTATATTAAACTAGCTTGCGCCCGTGGCTTCACCCGCGTGATATCGAAAAAAAGTATCCTATGTGTTATTCCCAACTATAATCTACTTCTGTGCGAAATTTTCAGCCGTTTTGACGTGAAAGAGTAACAAACATTCATACATCCACACAAATATTTGTATTTATAATATTAATGGGACTAACTAACTAAACGACGCTCATTTGTTTTTGAAAAAGTAAAGGATACATGAATTAAATTATTACCTGAGTAGTAGCTCTCATTCCACCAGAAATTGTCTGCTTAAAGGAACTCTTGAAATCTTGAACATCCACTGTGAGCCTGAAGTTTAAAGAATAAAATATTATAAACTAGCTTTTGCCCGCCACTTCGTACGCGTGGATTAATAGTTCCCGTTCCCGGGGGATTTCCGGGATGAAAACTATCCTATGTCCTTTCTCGGGTCCCAGACTATATCTGTACCAAATTTCATTAAAATCGGTTCAGTGGTTTAGGCGTGAAGAAGAGAGAGAGAGAGAGAGAGAGAGAGAGAGAGAGAGAGAGAGACAGACAGACAGACAGACAGACAGAGTTACTTTCGCATTTATAATATTAGTTTAGATGGAAACATTTAAATAAGTATGTGTAGTAGAGGAGCAGCTTGACCTTAATCGAAGATCGCCGAATCGACGGTTAACCGCCAAGATATAACTGAGACATATTGCGAAAATGCTTTTGTTTTATGAGGCAACCTCATAAAGAGAATGGGGTATTATTTAGGATACAGCGCCTCAATAGGAGAAAACTAAAACCTTTTTTTTCCGGGTGGGAAATCATCAAATGACTTCCCCCGCTCTGGGCGGAGCGGGGGGACATGTCAGACTTGTACTGACTAAAACCCACCCATGTTCCTTCTATTGCCCTTTACGTTCCGGGGCCGCGGTATCTCTTTCGAATAACCCGCAACCCCGGCAGGCGGAGGCTCTGGCAAGCCCCTCTGCACGAATGCAAATTTTGGCGACAATTACTGCTTAACCCCTCGAGCGTCCTTATGAGCACCCGGGTGCTCATAAGGAAAACTGCTTCAAACGTCGCGTGTGCACCCGTTGGCTCATAAGGAATCGGTTGCGATTGGATGTAACTTTTTGGCGTTTTTTCGCATTTAGCAACACAATATGGTTTTTAGTAAGTAATACAGTCCTTGAGTAACATTTATTTGATCACAACCTAATTTGGTACCATAAATACCATAAATACCGCAAAGTCGTGCGTGTGCGGCTCTGTTCGGAAATTTTTTTTTTTGTTTGCAAATAATATGTTTGGAAGTAAAATACGGTGTAATATGAATGCCTGAACATATTTGTTATCGTAATATAGTGTTATTTAGGTGAATATGTGTGTGAATTCGGTGTATTGTGATCAAGTTTCAAGGTTATGTGAAAAAAAATATCAAAATAAAAACATTTCACGTCGCTGTGAAGTCAGGTTAGTTTTAATTTATTAGATATGTATACCAATAAACAGGTAAACTCATAACGAATCCAAAAAGGTATAATTTGTATTGTGTTATTATCTGTATAATGACGAAATCTTAATTTTTGTGAACGTCTACCCAAAATAATTTTATACCTACAAACTGCTTCGACATTTGAGGCATTTTCAAGCAATGTTTGCGGACGTGCGAGGGGTTAAATGCGCCTTCTATTTGATTTATTTATTTCTTATATCTGATAGTTGATAAATGTATGATATTAATTTACCAGCTATCAACAATATGATGTAAGTATTATAAAAGTACCTATGTAACCGCTATTCGAGTGTACAGCCATTTACCGCCAGCTATTAAGCAATTAAATGGAAATATGTTTAAAAAACATGTAAAAAAATGTTAATTGATGATTGAGTTATCCGCATGATTTTTTTTTTCTAAAAAATAATATTTTGAATGTACACTAAATCTCATAAAATAATATGCATGTCCGACTTGGTTAGACTGTTGGAACCAAAAATGTAATGTTTATTAATAAGAACTTCATGTACACAGTTACGCAATAAATATATCTTTATTCTTTAAAAACAAAAACTAGGTACATACCTATTGACTAGTTCCCCAGTCCTCTCTTGGTCAAAGAAACTCAAGTCCTGCTTGAGAATAGACTCAAACAAGTCCTGTTTCATCTGTGAAGCGACCCTCTCACCTACTTGTGATAGCAGGTGGATGTACATGAAGGTGAAGAATGCCTGAAAAAGTGAGATCATCATACAAATATTATATTTTACTTCCAATGCAAGCTCTGGCTCTAGGGGCTGAAAAACCGTAAAAGCCCAGCGAGCCCAGTTAATTTCAAGACCCCACAGCAAGATTCAGTTTAAACCCCCTTACAACTTCAACGACCCATCCGAAAACCGTCCACCAGTCCACGCGGCGCCGCGGCTGATTCAGAAATCTTTACAGATCAGTAGCCCTACTATGACCTCTTAAAGCAATTCTTATTCCGTTGAGGGAAAGAGACAGAGCTATACAGGGTGTCTAGCACCATCTCTTTCACTCAGTGGAATAAGAATTGCTATAAGATGTCATAGTAGCCCTTCAGTTCATGGTTAGCTCAGATCTCAAGTGCAAATGCGGCGTCTCCACACAGATGATGGCCCTTTTTCCATTTTGCACCACATACCTAATCGCCTACGCACTTGATGATCTATGCACTACATCTCTCAGCGTGGATGAGTTTTGGGTTAAGCAGGTTTGAACTTAATATCACCAATATGGTAAGAAGAAGACAAATATTATAAGGCGAAAGTTTGTCTGTGTATCTTTGTTACTCCTTAACGCTCAAACGGCGTAACGGATTTAGATGTGTTTGTTGACAGCTTATACCTTAAATTAACACCCGGTTTACGGGGGTGAAACTGTGGGATGCAGCTAGTTTTAAATAATATTAGATGACTAAGGCACATACTCTTTGGAATTTACAAAGAACTAGCTTCTGGATGACAATACTTTTAAACATTTTTTTTAATAAACAACTATCTGTAGGCCATACAAATATTTGTTCCGAGCGGAGATTGAACCTGCTACACGGAGCGCAGCAGTCGATCGCCTAGCCACTGCGCCAACCGTGTCGTCAAATTCAAACTTTAAAACTATTTATTTGACTTAACATCACGCCTGTAACCCTCAAAAGCTTAGGCAGAGTTGTACCTAATAGAAGCTACACCCACATATCGCTATTAAGTTCAAGTCCCAAGTAGTATAGAGCGCGAGCCTAGGAATTGAACCTGGGAATAAATGCTCAGCTTAGTAAGAACAGAAGGGTTACAATGACATCTTATACCCGTTCTTAATCTAGTGTTAGAAAGAGATGGTGCTAGACACCCTGTATAGCTCTGTCTCTTTCCCTCAGTGGAATAAGGTCTGCTTTAAGATGTCATGGTAGGGTAGCAGTTTTCAAATAATTTACCTGCCCCAGATACAATCCCACGAGCTTGAGTGCAGGCAATTTGATGCTCTCGAGGAAGTCATCTCCAGGGATCCCTCTCTGGTTTGCGAGGACATTCACCACTTCCCCAAGCAACACGGGGATATAAACATTGACGAAGGCTACCAGTAATGCTGACTGGAATTGAGAGGATACAAAATTATTCTATGTGGTATAGAAACGAATACTAAAAAGTGGAAAATAACTTTACTTCCAAAAGTTTGTTGGTTTCCTTGACTTTTTTGCCACAGACTTCCGGAAGTGGTTTTAGAAGTTATTTTCCACTTTTTAGATTATTTTTTTTGGAAATTGGTTTATTTAAAAAAATTGTTTCAGCATTTTACATACACATAATTTTTATTTTCCTGAAATATTAGCAGATCATTCATAGAGAAAAAAAATTGTATTAGAGATGATAACTCAAAAACTACCTGGGAAGTAACTATACACTATCAAACAAAAAAACAAATTTTAAATCAACCAGGCGTCTTTGAGTAATCAATGAAAATATATTTAAAAACAAAGATTCTGACGTATTAAAAATCTCCTTTTTTTAAGTTGATTAAAAAACAGAATGACACACTTGTATTGAAATTTTTTGTTTATTTCTTGTTAGTTTGGTAAATCATAAAATCCAGTAATTTATCATCTGATAAAAAAGCAATTAAATTAAATATGCAATGAATTAAAAACATTACTTTATGAAATTTTTACTTAAAGAATAACATACATATTTGGGTATTTGTATGTTAGGCACTGAAAGAAACTTGTAGCTACTTACCGCAACAGCAGCAGCCAACAGCAGAGAATGTGGACGTAGATAAGAAAGAAACTTCTCCCAGTCAAACTTAGCAGTATCTTCCTCTACATTTGGCCTTCTCTGTATTATCCTTGAAGGCGTTTTTACAGCCTTGCAGTACGCTGGGCCATTGCTCAACAAATAACGAGCACCGAGCGCTAAACTGACCCCAGTACATAACTTCCATGGGCTACAAAGCAATAATAATCCAGGCTTTGCATTTTTGTCGGACGATGTTTTGACTTCAGAAAAGTATCGTTTTACGACATTTGACGGCTTGTTTTTCATAAGATTTGTAAAGTACACATTGCTCTTAGTTGTTAGTAACCTGAAAGAAAAGTTTTATGTAAGTGTACATGAGTAATTCACGTTTATTTCCCGAAGTAAGTTGTAACTTATTTGCTTTTATTTACCTCTGTCTAATAAGCTGACAAGAGTTCATTTGCATTAACTGCCACATTTTTATAAATATACACTTAGTTTCTCATATAAAAATCCCTTATTTACACATTCTTTTAGTCTTAATTATCTAGATTATGCAGATTATTTCCTGAAAATTGATTTGATAACCTCAATCCATAGTCCAATGTCACTGTCTGCTGTCAAAATGATGACGTAATACGTGCAGTTCTGAAACTTCAACGGCCAACAAAAAATCACACAAATGTAATAACCAGAGTACAAAACCATGGAAAATAAATATACAAAGAAAAATCTAATTTATTCTCTTTTTATTTATAAATTTGATTTACACTAATACTAAAAAGTAAGTAAACATACAATCAGTCCTTACGGTTTTCTATATTTCTGAACGACTGCCAGTCGTTTCATTTTACGCAGTGTGGAAGCCGTAAATGAAACAACCTTCCACATTGTGCCGATAGATGGCAACAAAAGATTTCATTTTCAAACCTAAACAAAATACAAACTTGGATCCGGCACAGTAGCGGGCAGTATTTTTTTCTATACTATAATACCAGGTTAGGGTACAATCAACCACTTTACTCAGCATCTATAGGCGTGCGTCTGATTACTACTACAATTTTGAAAATAGGATGGCTCGAAGGTTTAGTAGATCTAGGCTAAAAAACCAGCGCTATCGTAAAACTCGTCTGGTTAACGATATCGTCGAAACATATTTAAGGGATGTGTAGAAAAGGAAGTGTATCAGAGGGAGTAAAAAAGGGAGGCAGTGGGATGATGATGGTGTATAATTATGATCATGTCAAAATTATAAATAAATAGCTATCATGCGACGGCTAAACTGCATAGATACCTATTAATAAAATTATGCATTTGTGTAAGCGCTACTTACACTTCTTCAATTCTATCTGCCAATTAGGTACCTTCCTATAATTATCTGACTGAAGTTTGTTACTTTATATAATATAAGTAGGAAATATATATAAAGACAAAGCCAAAACTTACAACAGAAGATATTAATAAAACCGTTCATCACACAGCAATTGACCACAGTTATAAATTTAACCCCCTGACGAGCTGCGATCAAAACCACCCCTTCATTGCAAGGTCTATGCTTTAATCCCTTACATTCCCTGCGTCCCCTCACTAGTGACTAAAGTGCTGACAATAAAATGCATTACACTTAAATAATGTTTAATTTGTTTGAATTCATTGTTGCTGTCTAATAACTTGAAAGAGAAGGTTTTAGTTGTTTGTAATTGTTTTGGGGGTTTAAATTTAATGAATTATGATGGTAAGTTCAGTAGCGAAAAGCTGTACTGAATTGTTAGAATACCGGCTTTGGCTTTATGAAGATGGAAGTCTACTTAAACTTTGAAGGCATCTGCGAGCAGATTAACATCAGCAGACTGCCGTCTAATCTTAATATATAAAATTCTCGTGTCACAATTTTCGTTCCCATACTCCTCCAAAACGGCTGGACCGATTTAAACGAAATTTTGTGTACATTTCGGGTAGGTCTGAGAATCGGCCAACATCTATTTTTCATACCCCTAAGTGGGCAGCGGGTGAAACCGCTGGGCACAGCTAGTTGTCTATATGTTCATTGTGGCAATGATTGAGTCTATTCGCTGTTTAGCTCACGGTATTTTGTTTATGCCAAGATCTCACCTGCTGGATGCTTCAGTGAAGCAGGGGAAGCCTACATCAAGAGTGGTATTTCTCGGCAACATTCTTGGACATACCATACCTTAAACTACCATATACATGGTATAATAACTCTGATACCAGATTAGTACTTACCTCACGATATAGAAAGAAAGACAGACCTGATCGAGAGCAAAAATATGGTTATATGGTAATGTATGGTATGGTATTTGTATGGTTTTTTTTATTTTACGTTGGCATATCATCAAATAAATTCCCCTTCTCTGGCCGGAGCGGGGGAAAGGGTCAGCCTTTTACTGACTAAAACCAACCCATTCTTTTGCCCATTATGTTCCGGGGCCACGGTATTTCTTTGGAACAACTTGCATCCCCGGCAGACAGTGGCCCTTTGCTTTGTTGACATCTTTCTAAATATTTTCGTCTTAGTCCCTACAAGTCTTTGGAAGAGGCAATTAAATATCTAGGCCTACGTTAGCAGCTACTTATACCTTCTGTCTGCTCAGTTGGTCATGCTATTCCTGGGTGAGATTTTCCATTAGGAATTACACTGTAGCATCCCGGAGTTTGAAAGTTGGAGGTAAGATACCACCGTTCCTCAGATAGCGTATTAAGCCGTTGGTCCTTCTCCTGATCGTTCTCCGGTCGTGTCGGACCGTCCTATTAGACGAAAGTGTACCTGTGCCTGCACACACTTGTGAACTATACCTAATATCTCGCGCGCCTTTAGATAATGTTCGTTAAGATTGGATTGTTCGTATAGATAACGATCAGATTGACTGTATGTAATATCATCTCACGGGGGGGAGTGTCAGACTTGTACTGACTAAAACCTACCCATGTTCCTTCCATTGCCCTTTACGTGCCGGGGCCGCAGTATCTCTTTCGAGCAGCCCGCAACCCCGGAAGGCGGTGGCCCTGGCAGGGCCTTCTGCTTTACTTCAAACACCTGTACTTAATGCATTTGCGGAAGAACTTAATGTTGGGCCTGTACTCACTTAAAACAGTTACAATAACTATGCTGATATCCCGACACCTGGGGCCTTAGTCTGCTATTACAATAGTGCAAGAATGGTCGATCACTGATCGCATAATGGTTGATTTTGACAAGTTTAGTATGTAGCAGATTACCAAAATTGTCAAAATTAACCATAATACGATCAGTGATCGACCATTCTGACACTATTGTAATAGCGGACTAAGGCCCCTGACTCTTTGTTATGTTTAGTGTAACATGAGGTTCCTTAACGCATTGTTAAATTGTTATTCGAGGAACACTAATAAAACTTATTTTTAATTAAGATAAGAAAGGGCCACAGTCTTGCTTTGTTACAAGTAGCAGTTCATTTGGCTGCGTTCGCTAAACTTTGAATAAGCAAGGAGAGTAATCTGGAGGCCTACTATGACATCTTAAAGCAGAACATATTTCACTGAGTGAAAGAGATGGTGCTAGACACCCTGTATAGCTCTGTCCCTTTCCCTCAGCGGAATAAGTTCTGCTTTAACATGTCATGGTAGGGTAGCAGGGACCCAAAAATATAAATAAAAAAAAAATAAAAAAAATTGTGGTCGTTCAGGAATGAACTCTGGCATGTCGTAAAGAAAAAAAAAATAATGAGGTCGAAAATAGAACAAAAAAAGTTTTCGAAAATTGAACAAAGACACACGGTTGGCGGCACGGCTGGCGCAGTGGCTGAACAATTGACTGCGACGCTGTATGTCGCGGGTTTGATTCCAGGACGCAACAAATATTTCTATGACCTACACGTAATTGTTTCGGGGCTTGCTGTTTGTGTATGTTAGTTAAACTGTTAATAAACGCACCCTTGATAAATGAGAAATTCCCAATGTAGGACAAAAATAAAGAAAAGAAAAGAGTGTCAATGTAATATAATAATACCAGCCTATTACTGTCCCAGTGTAAAGGTCTCTTCTCAAACAGAGAAGGCATGAGAATTAATCACCACGCTTGCTCAAGACGGGTTGGTGATTTCAGACTTAAAATAATTATAAATCCAGGTGATGACGTTGGTTTCCTTCACCGATCCGATGCCTGTGATGATACATTTAGAAACTACATATGAAAAAGTTACAATGGTACTTACTTGCCCGGAGTCGAACCCACAATCTCATGAGAGGCGAGGCCTTAACCTCTGGGCCATCACGACACGAATAACGCTTAATCTCTAAACTTATTATTTCCATACCAATAATATTACCTGAATTCCTAGTCTAAACGCCTTCTTAAACGATTTCAAAAAAAGTAGGAGGTTCTCAATTCGACTGTATTTTTTTGTACAAAACACTACATCACACTGTCAATCCATATAGAAGGTACTACATCAAGGATGGTACTCGTTGTAACGCGACACAATTTTTTGGGCCCACTACCGTCCAAAATCGTTTGCAATCTCGTCGCGCTTGCGACCACTTGATCAATGAGACAATCAAATACCTATCATAAATAATATTCAACCTCAAGCATTTGGGGTCACAGTTTCTAATATATATGGGAAAGTTTTCTTTCTAAGGGAATAACCTAATATTTTTAAATCTTTTACAGAATCTCTTTGGCATATTTAAAAAAAAATGTTGCCCCACTCTAGGAATTCCTCCTGTATCGTGGGTGCGTTTACAAACATTTAAACTCACATACACAAACAGCCTGACCCGAAACAACTATCTAATTGTTTTCTTAGAATATTTTTTTAATAAGATAATAAGGTTGAATTCAATGTATTCTTGAAGCCGAACCCAGTCCAACCATTGCCATAAAATCGAATACAAAAAAAAATCACAGATGGTCAAGTGGCGGGAACGCACACCCGGTTTTGGCGCCAATATAACCTATTGTTTATCACAAGTGGTCCGTTTAAAACGGTATTATTTGTGTATCGCCCCGTTGTTATTTGATTTTATGCCATTTAAAGTTGTTTGGAGCAGTTGATTGTTGATAATTTTATTACGAGAGGCAGTAATCATTTTTGTGTTTGAATTTTTCTTTGATGACATCTGACGTGAAATTGATTATCTTTTACGAGTACAAGTAGGAAGAAGTAGCATCTATAAAGAAGGTTTCAAAGTCAATCACAAGGATTTTCATCAAATTAAAACATATATTCATTATAGTAGATCTAGATGTGGTAGTTTTAAAATCAAGTTATTTAACAATATTTGTCTGTGTTCTGTGTAAACTGTTCCTTTTAGCTGCATTTTTATTACGAATTTTTGAAGCAATGGGTAAGGTCAGCGTGTCTTCAAGCTACCGCAGCCGCCGCCGACGGCAAATCCCGTGAATTTTCCTACCGCCATTTTAATTTTAAATTACTTTTCTGGGTGCTTTTAATAATTACAAAATTTACTTTTAGAATACTTTTGTCATACACAAGAAATTTCTCCTGTTTCATTGGTTTGTTTACAAACATTTAGGCTGGCATAGACAGTCAGCCAGACCCGAAACAACCTTTAGGCCATTTTAAAATATTTGTACTGTACGGGAATCGAAGCCGCGACACGCAGCGCAGCAGCCGATCGCTCAGCCACTGCGCCAACTGTGTCGTCAAAACGTTCGTCCGAACCCCTTAGCTTATAATATAATTATTTTAAATCCAAATTATTATATTAGCAATAATAGTCCCCTATTCCCACACTGACCACAAGAATGACGTCAAATCTCTAAATCCCGGTAAATACATAAATCATTGATAAATCAAATTATTTGAGATAGCTTCTACTGACATTTAACACTAATATTAGGGATGAATCAGCATAGTTTAGGAAGCTCATAAATTCTTGTCGTAAAGTTTTTAAGTTTCTTCATTGACATTTATTTTATTGTTCAGTTGGTAATTGAAAACTAGTATTTATTAAATTATTATCTTTTGCCCGCGGCTTCGCTCGCGTTAAATTCGGGGTAACACAGTTCCCGTTTCCTGATTTGCAGGTATCTGCTACTTACAGTTTTTGCCCTTGCGCCTTAATGGTTTGTAATAGCTAAGCTATGTTTTCCCTTTTCTTCCCTCTTTCTCCTTCATATCCCACTTTTTCGTTTCGTTCCGTCTCCTGGGTTCCAACTATCTCTACCAAAATTCAGGTTCAGCCATTAAGGCGTAAAGAGGTAACAAACAAACAAACTCACTTTCGCTTTTATAATACTATATTAGTAAGGATTATTTCGGTAACATAGAAAAGGTTAAGGAACTCGTGGCTACATAATAGCTCTTGCTCGGATCAATCTTTAATTATAGCTTGGATTAACCCGTTATCATAATGTATATCCTACTAATATTATAAATGCGAATGTTTGTGAGGATGGATGGATGTATGGATTTTTGTTACTCTTTTACGTGAAAACGGCTGAACGGATCTTGATAAAATTTGGCACAGTTGTAGATTATAGTCTGGAATAACACATATAATAACTTTTTTTTCGATATTACGTGGGCATAATATCGAAAAAAAGAAGAGTAGACCACGGGTGCCAGCAAATGGGAAATCATCAAATAACTTCGACAGCTCTGGGTTGAGCATAAAATCCAGTCATGTTCCTTCTTTTGCCATTTATGTTCCGGGGCCTAGTTATCTGTTTCGACCAACCCGTAACCCCGGCAGGTGGTGGCCCCTCTGCTTTGCTGACATCGCTTTGAGACGCGCGCGAATGACGAACGCGCCGTCGACATGGCCTGTCTTCACTAGACGGACCGACGGAGATCTATCTATTGGTCACCATTCACAGACCCGCATCTATGGTGGCTGGGAGTCGTCTTGCCTGTTTCCTATAGGTACTGGAGGAATATTAAAACAACTCTGTTTTAAAAGACTTTACAACTTAATTAAGAAAAATACCTAACAACTAGTCGCCGACGCTAGTTTTAATAATTATACATCTCACCACACAAATCATCCTTTTATAAATATATCTGCCGTAAATACAAACTCTTTGCAATCAAATAGCAAAAGCTATCATAAATTAATAGCGTGTCCATATGCCACAAGTAGCCCAGTTTAACTAACAAAAATATCAATAACATTCAATACGTACTAATACTTTAATTTATTGTCTGTCCTGACAAAATACCCGATCGTTTAGACCCTCTGTTCACCCCAAAATGGCGAGGGCGTGATGTTTCAGAATGGCGTGGGATTATTACGGTTTTATTGGTTGCATAAATAAATATTAATTTTGTCTTGTCTGTGGCTGGAGTATTTTAATTTTAATTTTGAATTGAGAATATTGCTAATAATATAAATTATTGAATGAAATTAAAAATGGAATTGCTTCATTTCTATGATATATTTTTGTCAGCACTGAAATTGAGTGACAAACCATTTTTTTTTAGTTTTGAACCTCAAAAGGAAGAATAAACGGAATAGGATCACTTTGGTGTCAGACTGTCTATCTGTCAAAATGTCGGGAGCGCTTGGAAGTATAGGTAGAGTTGAAATACTTACTAATATTATAAAAGCGAAAGTGAGTTTGTTTATTACGTCTTCACTCCTAAGTGGCCGCGCCGATTTTAATGAATTTTGGTACAGAGATAGTTGGGACCCTGGAGACAGACATAGGCTATTCTTTTTAAAAAAGAAAAAAGTGAGGGAGAAAGAGGGAAGAAAAGGGGAGAGATTTTTTTTTCGATCTTCACACTGGTTAAAGTTAGCGTTAGCAAAAGTAACAATGCCAAGCGGACGAAGTCGCGGGCGAAAGTTAGTCAAAATTATAAACTCAAGCTTATGGTCCCTTGAAGCGTATTTCACAAGTTTGTGCGGAACCCTCGCTGCGCGGAGTCCGACTCGCAGTTTTTGTATTTTTTTTTATTCTTAAGTAAGTTCGAAGTCGAATTTATGGAAACTGAACATTTCAGAAATTCAGATTGGTGTCAATGTGTTCTGCCTTAAATCTAATATATAAAATTCTCGTGTCACAGTTTTCGTTCCCATACTCCTCCGAAACGGCTGGACCGATTTAAACGAAATTTTGTGTACCTACATATCGGGTAGGTCTGAGAATCGGCCAACATCTATTTTTTCTATTTTAAACCGCTGGGCACAGCTAGTAAAACTATATAATTTTGTATAATGATAATTTTGGAAGAACCCCAAGAGCGTGAAAACTAACTCCAGACACGGATTTGGAGACAGGAGCTCTACAGATACTGGACTACCTCTTTCGCTGCCTAGAACTCAGCGTATGAGTCCAAAATGTATGCCATAATTTGGACTGGTCAGCAAAAGGGCTACACTATCTGTAACTGCCCACTGTCCGCAGCCAGTCCGGAGTCTGTCCGGGTTCGACCGAACCTATGATTGCATAAATTAAACCGATTCAACTCAGGAGTCTCGGAATCTTTTTTTATGTTTGTTTACCGATTACCTACTCTAAGACGCCTGGACCGAATTCCAAAATTATTTTTTGTTTGACAGGGTATACCTCCCAGATGGGTCAATTTTTTTTTATATTGCTTGTAGTATAAGAGTTATCGTCTAATACATATTTTTTTTCTACTTCTACATGGATGACCTGCTAATGTTGTCATAAATTATGTCATATCACATCTTTACTAATATTATAAAAGCGAAAGTGAGTCTTTTTGTTTCCCTCTTCACGCTTTAATGGCTTAACCGATTTTGATGAATTTTGGTACAGAGATAACTGGGAACCAGGAGACGGACATAGACTATTTTTTAAAAAAGTGGGATGTGAGGGAGAAAGAGGGAAGAAAAGGGAAAACTTAGCGTTGCTATTACAAATCAATAAGGCGCACGCAAGGGGAACTGTGTTACCCCGAATTTAACGCGAGCCGCGAAGCCGCGGGCAAAAGCTAGTCATACCATAACTTATTAAAGTACTGAAATAAAAAACTTTTTTGTAAAAAATAATTGTATGTAAGTTTTATTTATTCATCCAAATTAAATTAAAATAATTTCGCCAACCACGTGTATGACAGTGCCCAATAAAACATAATCCTATTACTGACACTTGTTCAGTGCAAGTGTTTAATGAATCGGATCATACTGGATTTGATTCCTGCTTGGTAGTTAGTAGATCGATGGGGCTCTAAAATACTGCTTTGATTCAATGTTTGTTTTTTGAATGCCGTTTGCTTCTCAAAATACTGTTTAGATTTAATGTTTGATCCTTTGAATTATTTTGAGTATAATATATTTTTTGAGTATTATATATAAAGATGTACTAGGGGTACTAAAATTCACCCAGTAGTAATCTTCATACGACAATATAAACTACGGTTTTTAAACGCTATGTGTATTTGCACAAAAAAATTGTATTTTTGGGAAATCTTCAATATCCCCATTACATTAAAAAAAGCTGGGTTTCAAAAATAGTATAGTATGTCAATCACCGTATGAGATTTTGTTGCGCAGGAATGAGAAAAAATTTGAAGATAAGTTTTTTTCATTACTACAGAAGCAGGGAAAGACCAAAAAGCAATGGATGGACTGTTTCATATGAATGATTGTATGAGTATCAAGAGGGCGACTTGTAGTGACAACAATTTTTATAATTTTCTTCCATTCCATAAATGTGTATGGAAGCAGAAGACACGCTATACCGACCTCAAATGAATTGGAATGGGTGCAAAGGAATGTTAAATAATATCGATGTCATAAAATTAAATCTTTCAACTCACCAGACACTAAGAGAAATTGCTTTGAATTATTTATAGCTAGTTCAGATTGAATAGGTTTGTTTACAATCTTAAATCTTGTTATTCTTACAAAGTTTCCATTTTTTGGATTGTGTTAAGTAATTTAAATAAGAAGCAACAGAATTACGTAAGTGACTTCACTTAGCATCGTCAAGTTATGTGTCTTACAAAAAACCCAAGAGAAGGTAGTTATAAAGGTACTTACTTGGAAAGATTAACTTCTTTTATTTCAGCACTAACATAGATGGATTTAAAGAAGATAAGTCAAATATCATTAAACATGCCATTTTACTTATAGTGGGTCTTAATTAATAATGTCACAGTAATTTATAAAAAAAAAAACAATGTTTATTTATATTTTAATTCCTATTAATTAAATATAGTATAATCAGTATTTTGAAAATTCTCCGTGATAAAAAAAAAAAACCACTCCAAAACATTTTAGCGCTCATCGCGGCATCGGTGTCATCGCAGCTGGTATGACCACCCGCGATTCATCTCTACATTTTGACTTTTATATTTCACAATCATAACTCATCATCCTACCAAATCCTACCACCTCCCCTATCTCTCAAATCTACGGTTCAAAATCGCTTGCAGTTTTAGATCTTAAAGTGTTTTAGTAAGTTGGTGCTTGTTGGGTGTTCAAATCTGTCGACAGATGGCGTTCTCAGTTAATATTGCTCGTAAGGATAAGTATTGGTTATGATATAAATCGAATGCAGGCTTTATTGTTTATGCGTTCGTTGTTTGTTAACCACTAGTTATGAGTTTGCGTATAAGGAGTTGGATGGTACTATAGTCTTGTTGGTTTGAAACCGAATTAGAATACTTTTTGTGGCAAAGGAAGATTTTGAAGCGTGTTTGTTTTTAGGTTTTCCGTCTTACTGTTATGTTTTGAGACATCTAAATGACGACTACTTTCTTTACCTGAATATTTGGATTCAAGTGTCAATTCAGTTTAAGTAAAAAGCTTTAAAAAAAAGTTGTAGTCCAGCGTTCACGGGAGCAGGATGCCAGCTACCGGCGGTTAGGATTCCACGGATAGGAACCTCCTCACAACGTAGGTCGTGTCCAGGAGGACACAGCCCGACAGTACTGTACTGTCTTCTAAATCAGCCCCTTGATAAGTTTTACTGTATAGTTATTACTGTTTTCTTTATTTTTCAGGTTGGTTTATGTAAACTTTATTTTACCTTTGTTAGACTTACAGAACCCTTACAAATGTTTAGTTTTGATGTTTAGGTTAATAAACATAACCTTTACAACATTAAAAATTCAAATTATGTTCGATTCGATTGTTTTTTCTTTTTTTTGTTGCCTACTTTTAGATTCTATTTGCTTCTATACCTACGTTTATCTTTTCATGTTGCATTTTTTTAGGATTCCGTATCTCAATAGGAAAAAAACAGAACCCTTATTGGATCACTTTGTTGTCCGTCTGTCTTTCTGTCACGACCCTTTATCTCGGGAACGCGAGAAGGTATCGAATTGAAATTCATACCATATACTCAACTCTGTGGTTCTTTTGTGCTGTGAAAAAATCAACCCTCTAAGTCAAAGCAGTCAAAAGATATGGCTGTTTATGTCGCAAATTTGTACGGAAACCTTGATACGCGTGTCTGACTCGCTATTGACCGGTTTTTTCAAAGTCGATTTGTTCACCACATAAGATTTATCTGCCAATAAAACAAGAGAGATAATTAAGGGTTTTTTTAAAAAAAAAAAACAACGTTGCCCCACACTCCTGTATCGTGGGTGCGTTTACAAACATTTAAACTCACATACACAAACAGCCAGACCCGAAACAACTATCTGCAGGTCATACAAATATTTGTTTCGAGCGGGAATCGAACCCGCGACACGCAGCGCAGCAGTTGTTCGCTCAGCCACTTCACCAACAGTGCCGTCCATTTAATTTTAATTATTCTCCACATATTTAAAAAAGACAACCTTTAAAGAGATTTACGATATAAAATCACTGCAAACACATGACGCTTTGTAAATATTTACGGTAGGGTAAGCAACTGTTCGTTATACAGAGGATTAATAGCATTTTATTATGAGAAAATTAATTATGAAGCAAGGGGCTGAACTAACTACAGATGTTTTGTAAACAATTGTAAAGTTATGATTTTCTTTATGAGTTTTTTGAAGTTTGTTGCGATGGGAATTTTGATTAATGATTGGTGCTTGTTTTGTTTCATCTATATATATATCTAATATATAAAATTCTCATGTCACAGTTTTCGTTCCCATACTCCTCCGAAACGGCTGGACCGATTTAAACGAAATTTTGTGTACATATCGGGTAGGTCTGAGAATCGGCCAACATCTATTTTTCATACCCCTAAGTGAGCAGCGGGTGAAACCGCTGGGCACAGCTAGTAAATTATAAAATTATTGACGACACAAGTAGTGGCTTTTGGGTCCGGCTGTTTGTGTGTGTGAGTTTAAATGTTTGTTAACGGACCCACGATACAGGAGGCATTCCTAGCGTGGGGCAACGTTTTTTTTTTATTAAAAATGGGAGAATCTCTAGCTCACTCATCGAGAAATCTCAGTAACTACAAGAGTTAGAGGTCTAAAAGTTTTCTTGCGTTATCTTTATAGAACGTAGATGCCCAATAGATTTTGCAAAATTCAACACCTAAGGGATTTAAACAGGGTGAAAGAGTTTGGATGGGTCAAATACAATCCTTTTCAAAATACAAGCGTTTTTTTATTAATTTCTATATCGTACAATCAGTCTTTTGACTATGAGCAGATGTGTTGTCACAAATTGAGTGGCATGCAGAGTCAGTTCCCCACTGGGATTGACTCTTTGTAATTGGTAGCTCATTGTAGGCAGTCCAGGTTCCGGATTTTACGTCTTTTCAGGCGATGCAGGGTGTCAGGAATAGTAAGCTGCACTGCTAATGGATTCGAATGGTGTTGAAGTCGTTTTTTGTATGCCTTTGCATAAAAAAATAAAAATAATTTGAGACCTTTGTGCGTAATAACCCATCAAAATCATTTATTTTAATTAGACCATTACAGGCACTTTTGAATGTCAATAATAAAACAAAATGTTAAAGTTACAGTCCCAGTCACAAGACATAACATTGTAACTTGTGAAAATACTGTATCTGTATCAACGCTTTGGAATGCCAAAGCGTTGATCTCTATGGAGAAGAACGGGCAAGAAACACCATGGACACTCTTTTAAATTAGAATATTATTACAAAATCGTATTTACATCATTCGTGTTGAGATTATACAAATATGTGAGAACGATGTAGAAAGACGTGCACAGTAAGAGCGTCCAGAGTCCGTCAGAGTCCATCTAACTTATAAGACATATCTTTCAACAGATCCCTTCAAAGGCTAATTTTAAAATCAGCAAGGCGCACCTGTCCTAAAAATAGAACCTCAACAATCTACATTCTTCAACCCACACCAACCTGAACAACCACCCAGAACCACTCAGCCCTTTGACTTAACCTCGTATGAAATTTTCATAGTAATTGAGGAACAATTAAGGTTGGCCGACCTTTGGAGCCCTGGTACACCTTTGAAGGTAGGAACCATTGCGTCCCATTTCACTTTGAGCGTTTAATAGAGAGTAACCTCAAAGAAAAATGTACTTACCAACAATTACACCTACGTATGTAACTATGAGGCACTCGGGAGGGAGCTGAGTCAGTCAGTAGGGTTGGGGCTGTGATATCGATAAGTGAGTGATGAAATGTATAATGTAGCCCTTTTTTTTTTTGGTGATGGGACTCAGCTCTAGGTGGAGCGGGGGTAGTGTAAGACATTTACTGCCCAAAACATGGTTGGTGGGTACCAACCATGTTCCTTTTTTCGCACTTCATGTTCCGAGACCACGGTATATCTTTCGAACAATACGAGGCAAATTTACTGGAGACATTTTTACTTTTTTCGCAGTCTTTGAAACGGTTACGTCATGAAATTCAGATATTTTAAATCTATATTTATAAAAGAGAAAATCACTGACTCAGTTAAAATGAAATCTCTGAAACTACAAATCTCAGTTTCTTAGGTCATAGGATTCTTAAACCGAAGTGACTTTTTTTTTAATATATTTAGAAAAATATCTTTAGTCTATATATCATCACGCTACGACACTGATGCGTTGAGCAGCGGGTGAAACCGCTGAGCACAACACAAATAAACTGTTTTGTATTTGTATGTAAAACTTTAAAAGAATCATCAATTTGTTATCCGTGTAGAGTAAGTATATCTTAAGATGTATTTCAGTTGAATAAGATCCATCAAGTTAGGCATTGAAGCAACGAACGCCGAATAAGTAAATGCACAATTTATAACCAATCCGTAGGATTGGTTTTTCTATAAAAGCCAATCTTTTAATGCCTAATGATCGGTGTTCTAAGCCTTATAATCGGTAGCTCTTTGTTTGTCCGTTATTGACGACAGGCCGTGTCGACGGCGCATTGGTGTTCTACGTGCACCTCAGAGAAATGTCAGGAAAGCAGAGGGGCCTGCCAGGGCCATCGCCTGCCCCTGCGGGTTATTCGAAAGAGCAATAGAAGGTCCATGGGTGGGTTTTAGTCAGTACGAGTCTGACCCTCCCCCCTGCTCCGCCCAGAGCGGGGCAAGTTATTTGATAAGTTCCCATCCGCAAAAAAGCCTTACAAACGGCTCACGTTAAAACGTAATATAGGTTCTACCATGATCTTATATGTAAAATTTGTTTTATTAGACATAGGTATTTATTATATCCTAATTATAACTCCAAACCAACGTCTCATTGTGTCTACCCCAGTTCTGTATTTGAGTTGAAATCCAACATAGATTTTCAATCTATCGACACTTCACTTATCGACATACCCTCTTCACTAGCATGCCAGTGCCGCCGCGTGGCCTTTGTGGAGTCTCTCCAATATTCGCTTTGTTACTCTGAAAAATGTACCAGCCACCATCGGGCGTATTACTTTGTCGTAAATGTTTGCCTTCATATAAATACGACGCTATTCACTGTATTATATCGCATTATATAGCGGAGCTCTTGAATCTTGTTTGGTGTTTAGAGATAGTGCTTTATCTGGTATTTTTGGGGATATATTTGTAGACTCGAAGGTTTGTTAAGGCTATTGTATGTATTTATAACACTTTTCTCATAACTGGGAGATTTTTATAATCGTGCACAGTACACATACGACGGGCCTGTTGGTCTATTGGTTAGTGGCCCTGACTGCTGAGCCGGGGGTCGTGGGTTCGATTCCCACCCAGGACAAACTTTGTGTGATGAGCATGATTGTTTGTTCTGTGTCTGGGTGTGATTTATCTATAATATGTCTGTATTTATAAATTATATAAGTATGTATATCAGTTGTCTGGTTACCGTAGCACAAGCTCTGCTTAGCTTGGGATCAGATAGCCGTGTGTGAGCGGTCCCAAGATATTTATTTTTGTTTATTATTACATAAAAGATAGAAGAATATTATTCATCTAAGTAAAAACTAATGCCGTAGATTGTTGGCGATATGTCGTGTAACATTATCTCATCACGTTTGTAATCTCACAAGGTTTAAGCAGATGTATACCTATTATTACATCAACTTTTCACCAATATAATAAAGTCCTATGCAATATTGGGTGAATCTATTGCCATCAGATGTCGTGTATGTCATCACACATTCTTCTAAGTTCTCTAAATACTATAAATATATCATAGTGATGGATATAAGAGATAAAAAAAATGCGTTTATTTAAATTAGACAATCACAGGCACTTATGAATGTCATAAAAAAAAAACATGCTGCCACAAGACATAATAACTTGCGGAAATACTGTGGTTGCCCATGCCAAAGCTTAGATCTGTATGGAGAAGAAGGGCAAAATAAAACCTAAACTTCACTAAAATAAAGTACAAACTTAAACTAACACAAAATTAAATAAAGTCACACATCAGGAGAGGCAAAATACACAGAAAAAAAGAAACCCACTTAATCAACTCAAAAAAAGAACCGGAGCTCGCCGAAAAACAAAACACAAAATTCTTTTCCCTGAAAAACATATCTACACCCACAGACAACGGAAACCCTAACACATTAATACAAGGACGGGTCCGAAGAAACATTTTTTCCCGAAAGCAATCCATTGGACTCCTACCTAATGAATTTACAAGGTTAATGGTACCGTCGGACCTTTGCAAATGGCCGTCGGAGATATTGACCGGGTGGGTCTGGCACGCATACTTCGTCTGTGTTTTGTGTTTATACTGCCTATTAAAGATTTTTTGGGGAAACTGTTGTTTGACAGATTTTGGGGATGAAATAAGTGTTTAAACTGACATGGTCACTAACATTATTATCAACGCTTCAGACACGTTTCAAAAAAAAAAAATTTAGAATTTTTGAGATATAATTAGAGGTCAATATAATTGACCGGGCATACATAATTTGCTCGTTAATTGGTGAATCCTTACTAATATTATAAAAACAAAAGTCAGTTTGTTTGTTTGTTTGTTACGTTTTCACACCTGTTGCTAAGGCAATTCACACGAATGGCTTCCATGCTATCATGTGCAAGAAAGCGGCTTCCTTACTGCAACGCTTGCGTAACACTTGTAACAGCATCCTGAAAATGATTGCTGTTAGGCCTGACTGCCCCATTCAAAGGCACTGGGTGAAATTACCTATAGGTTCATGTAATTAAGTAGTATTAATAACACTAACATAGTATACATATAAGTATGTTTTGTTGCTAATTCACTAACAAATGATGTATTCTACTGGGTCTGAAATAAAGAGATTTTATTAATGTTATTTAAACTGCAAAAAACACTTAAAAAGCGGAAAATTGCGATGCCATTAGCAAAACAAAAAATTGCAAGTTATTTTTTACAGAAAATCCATAATTTTCTTTCAAATTTCAAAAAAATGCTTCATGGTCTGAGATATCACACGAAAGGTTTTCCTATTATTATGTTATGCCTTGTTTAAGGAGTTCTTGTGTTTCCTTTGCCAATGTATAACAAGTAATGCAGGCACTAACACACATCCACAACTCAGTCCTTTTTAGGGTTCCGTAGTCAACTAGGAACCCTTATAGTTTCGCCATGTCTGTCTGTCCGTCCGTCCGTCCGTCCGTCCTCGCTTATTCTCTGTGACCGTTAGCACTAGAAAGCTGAAATTTGGTACCAATATGTATATCAATCACGCCGACAAAGTGGTAAAATAAAAATTGAAAAAAAATGTTTTATTAGGGTAGGCACCCTATATGTAAAGTGGGAAGTGATTTTTTTTTTATTTCAACCCTAACGTGTGATATATTGTTGGAAAGGTATTTTAAAATGAATAGGGGTTTACTAAGATCATTTTTTGATAATGTCAATAATTTCGGAAATAATCGGTCCAAAAGTAAAAAACAATGTGTCCCCCCCTCTAACTTTTAAACCATAAGTTTAGAAAATATGAAAAAAATCAGAATAGTAGAACTTTATAAGGACTTTCTATGAAAATTATTTTGAACTTGATTGACACAACAGTTTTTGCACAAAAAAGACAAAAAGTTGTACAAAATAATTTCTGGACTAAGTTTGTAGTATAATCGTATATGCAAGCATTTTTTGTAACTTTGTTTACATATTTTATTATCCTGAACGTATCTTTTTTCAAACAAAAAAAGAATTATTGAAATCTGTTCCCACAATCCAAAATTACCACCGAAATTGCATGTCTTTGTATTAATTAGTAACCCAATTCCCCGAGAGATGGCGCTGTAGGTACTTATTACATCATTGGATCGGGTATTACCGAATTGTTCGGTTGGCCTCATAACTGGGAACACTTATTGTGACGGACGAGAAACTACGGAACCCTACACTGAGCGTGGCCCGACACGCTCTTGGCCGGTTTTTTTAACTTTGTCCAATACTAAGAACTTCTCCTGTATCGTGGGTGCGTTAACAAACATTTAAACTCACATACTCAAACAGCCAGACCCAAAACAACTACCTGTAGGTCATACAAATATTTGTTCGAACCTGCGACATGCAGTGCAGCAGTCGATCACTCAGCCACTGCCCCAACCGTGCCGTCAGACTACTACATTGCATACCATCTTAATCAACTACCAAGACACTACAAAATACCAAACACACATTACATACGTAAGAAAACACCACACAAATAGTTATGAGCTACAAATATTGTCCATTTGACCACTAACAAAGATTCCGGAGGCACAGCATCCATATTCCAGAGGGGTGGAAGTAGCGGGGGAGGCAATCCACGTTGGCACATGTATTCGCGACCGGCAATATCGCGATGGCCGGCGGCTCATTTAATCACGCGACGGAATTTGCAGGATAAGGAGACCTTCGGGATCGGTTAGAGTGGAGACAGAAAACATTTTGATTATAATACGTAACGGCAAACAAATAATTAAAAACATTTTGACCATGAACATTAATTCAATATTTTTAGGGTATATATCCAGCTAAACACAATACTTAGCCACACTAAGACATATTATAAATATGAAATGCCCTCTGTTTCAGAGGGGCCTGCCAGGTTACCGCTTGCCGGGGTTGCGGGTTGTTCAAAAGAGATACCGTGGCCCCGGAATGTAAAGGGTAAAAGGAGGAACATGGGTGGGTTTTAGTTAGTATAAGTCTGACACTCCTCCCCCGCCCGCCCAGAGCAGGGGGTTATGAAGTAATTTGATGATTTAAAAAAAAACTGTTTGTAAATTTGTTACCTTTTCACGATTAAACGTTTGATCGGATTGTAATGTTTGGCAAGGATATAAAATTCAAATTGAAAGAAGTCTTTGTCTACATTATTAAGTACTGTTTTAACTTAGAAGAGCGAGAAATATTGCATTATCTCCATATTTCTCATCAGTTTGAAAAATGACAACTGTCATAATCATAACACACATTACAATAGAACGGCAGTATAGCAAGGCAAATTGCAAACCTAACGCATACGAAGTCGCGGGAAACAGCTAGTTTAAATACAACTTTAAATAGAGCAAACAAGTATAGTCAAGTTTCAAGACCAGCGCTAGACTAGAAAATAGCAAACTCCTTGACCCGTTTCCTTCATGTAACTTGGTTGACAACTTTGCACGTTTACAAAATGATATTTAACTTATGTATTTTAAAGAGCCGATCGCTGATTTCAACCATCTAGAGCTTCTGCTTATATACTATATAAATAACTAGCTGTTCCCCACGGTTTCACCCGTTTGCTCAGCACCTGTTGGTCGTAGCGTGATGTTATATAACCTATAGCCTTCCTCAAGAAATGGACTATCCAACACTAAAAGAATTTTCCAATTCCAACCAGTAGTCCCTGAGATTAGCGCGTTCAAACAAACAAACAAACTCTTCAGCTTTATAATATTAGTATAGATAATATAGTATAGTATAGTATAGATAAATAATATATATAGTATAATAGTATATAGTATAGTATAGATAAATAATTATCTTGATCTGGATGTTTGTATATGTGAGTTTAAATGTTTGTAAACGCACCCACGACACAGGAGAAATTCCTAGTGTGGGGCAGTTTAAAAAAAATACTCTAAATTCTTTCCTAGTTTTTCGCAAAACATACTCACAGTTTCACTAAGTTTATTGGAGACCTTATACAGCCATGCTAAGGCACTAGATTCAAAGGAGTTCAAACACCAGGTATTTAGGTCCATCTAGTACAGTTATTGTTTTTCTACGTGTCATCATCATCTGCCTAGCCTTTTCCCAACTATGTTGGAGTCGTCTTCCAGTCTAACCGGATGCAGCTGAATATCAGTATTTTACATGGAGCAACTGCCTATCTGACCTCCACAAACCAGTTAGTACTAGGTAATGCGATACCCTTTGGTAAGACTGGTTGTCAGACTTTCGGAACACTGACTACCTGTAACGACTGTCAAAGATCTATAAATGACAGCCGGGACCAACGGCTTAACGTGCTTTCAGAGGCACGGAGGAAACTCGGTATGTAACGGGTGGTCACCCATCCACAGACCAACCTAGGTAAGCGCTGCTTAACCTAAAGATTGATCCGAGCGGCTGCTATTATTTAGCCACGAGCTCCTCTATTGTTCTTCTACGTATACGTTGTATTATTTTATGAACCAATACATTCTTCTATCATCGCCAAAAAGAAGACTAATGCATAAGTACTCTTAGTTTTGTATTCACGAAATAAAAAAGCAAGATAGAAAAGTAAGAGAAAATAAAGCAAGTTCTCTCTCCATCCTTACTCAGCAGATGGCTGATAAAAGGCGCGCGGACATTGCACGCTTATTGGACGAGTCAATAATGTAGTGCTGGAGGGACAAATGCCGAGACTAGACAACATATTTGTATATATAGATAGCAATAAACGTTGTCAACGATAACGTTGGCTTGTCACCGGACCAAGCGTGATTTGGGTCATTGTTTGGAGCCTTTTGAAGTGATGTTTAAGTTGTAGCGTACTGGCATTATTAAGTATTGTTTTGGTATACTTGATGTCGATTTGTAAAATATCTATTGGAGAAATCAAAACAAAACAAGTTTTAGCTTTTAAATTATAGGTTTTTAGGCAGTTGCGGATTTACAAATTTGCCGCCAGTAGGCTATTCAAATTTTGCCGCCCCTACTGACCTTTGAAACTCGTAGGTACGCTAGTTTAGTTCACAATCATTTATTACCTACATTTATTCTGAAATTGTAATTTATGGTTGGTGCTCTATCGTCCTCATTACATCGGCTCTTTCCGTTTATTAGAACGATTGCGAACTACGGGATAGTTGTAACCGTTTCTAGATTATTATTGCAAAAAGACCAAATTTGCCGCCCTGTAGGCTGGAGCCTACTGGTAAATCCACCACTGTTTTCAGAGTTCTAGAGATATAGACAGACGGACAACAAAGTGATCCAATAAGGGTTCCGATTTTTCTTTTTGAGGTACGAAACCCTTGAAACGGTCTGCCCGACCCGGGAATCCGAATCAGGGCAATTTGGCAACGAGACGCAAGCGTCAGCTATGAAGTGCACAGAGTCTGGACTGCAGTTCGTGCGAGCCGACTGCGATGCGACAAGCAGAGTGAAGCGGACCGACTCTCTCTTTCTCTCTCTCTCTTCTCTTCTTTGATAACAGTACCATCAGTCCGTAATTAAGTTCACCTCGGAATTCGAGATACTCAGCTGTAAATCTGTAAATACTTGTATATTGACATCCTAAAAGTTGTCTCAAAATCTACATAATGGTCCGCGCCTATTAAATTTTCAGGTCAAACGTCGTAAAAATCGGGTTTTTGCGCTTTTTTGTAGATATCTCATTTCCTATGGGATTTTTGCTATTTGCACGTTTTTCAATATTGTAGAATACTAAATTCTTTACAAATTTTGTATTGATTTTTTTTACGGTGAACCGTTTTCGAGATAGAGGGCGGAGAGCGCGCGGTCTCAGCCAGCCAAAGATGATGGGGATGTTCTTTTTGTTTATTGTATTAAAGTTTTGATAATTATCCTCATTACAAAACACATTTTTTATTTCGCATTAATAGTGGCTGTGACAAAACTTCTGAGCTTTTTAAAAAGGGGATAAAAACATTTTTATATTTTTTTGAGAAACTGACAAATTTGGATTAACAAGCTGCAGCATTTGAGTTAGAAAATTGTTCGGCCCAGAGATTATTAAAAAGTGGAACTGAAACCCTATTGGCAGTCTATAATGCTCCAAAATCTGTGAAAAGTCTCGATCATCTTCGTTATAAGCATTACGTCAAGCCTACAAAACTTAATAAACCTGTGCAGCTTTCAAATATTCCACATACGTCAATATACAAGTACTTGGACGGTCCTCTTGGTCTAGTGGTTAGTGGCCCTGACTGCTGAGCCGGAGGTCGTGGGTTCGATTCCCACCCAGGACAAACTTTGTGTGATAAGCATGATTGTTTGTTCCCTGTCTGGGTCTGATTTATCTATAATATGTATGTATTTATAAATTATATCAGTTGTCTGGTTACCATAACACAAGCTCTGCTTAGTTTAGGATCAGATAGCCGTGAGTGAGTTGTCCCAAGATATTTATTTATTATATTATTTACAGACTTACTACTTCTTACCTAATTTAAGCTTAAATGACTGGACTATATCTGTTGTGCGAACAATTTGTCTAGGAACTGTACTACGATTCGTTGTGATTATTGTGCCCACTGAATTCTTATTGTAAGTGATAGCCCGATAGTAAATTCGTAGCGCGACATGATGTTATTTTTGTTCGTTACCTGTTACCCATATATTGCCCACACACACAAGATGTTTTCTGGTGAAGACTCTCACTTTATTAAGCCATCTCAGCAATGTATAATATTGTCGTAAAGTTTTAAATAAAACTAGCTGTGTCCAGCAATGCGTTGCAATGCAATTTTCTACCTTTCTACCAACTCTACCTTCTCTTTGCTATAAACCTCACGGAGCCCGAAACCTTTCCAACGAATGCAAAACCGTGGAAATCGGTTCGTGCGTTCTGGAGTTATAGCGTCAGGAAGGAAAACCCGACTTATTTTTATAAAGTAGATAAAATTAGGCATCTTGTGAATGATATCTTTGACGCAACACTGTCTTGTCTCTGGACGAAATAAGGTTTGGGTCTCTGTTTCATTCCTTAGGGTTGTTGAACTTGTTACTTTGTAGTGGAATATTCAAGTTTAGAGCAATTGGTACTATTTCATTCTTGACTGATTTGATTTGGTTATCAAAGAATCTGTCATTTCTTTACAGACAACCGTTTGAATGAGAATGACAGGTTAAGGAATATCGAAGTCTTCATTGTTTATCGAAGTTTTCAATTGTTTTATAATTAACTAGCTGTGCCCAGCGGTTTCACCCGCGGAGGTTTAGGGGTATGAAAAATAGATGTTAGCCGATTCACAGACCTACCCAATATGTACACAAAATTTCGTTTAAATCGGTCCAGCCGTTTCGGAGGAGTATGGGAACGAAAACTGTGACACGAGAATTTTATATATTAGATATAATTTATTTTCGTTTATTAATTTTAACACATATATCATTAACTAGCTGTTCCACGCGGTTTTAACCTACGCTGCTCAGCACTTGTTGGTCGTAGCGTGATGTTATATAACCTATAGCCTTCCTCAAGAAATGGACTATCCAACTCTAAAAGAATTTTTCAATTCCAACCAGTAGTCCCTGAGATTAGCGCGTTCAAACAAACAAACAAACAAACTCTTCAGCTTTATAATATTAGTATAGATTTACATTTTAAATATCCTATTCTACTAATATCATAAATGCGAATGTTTGTGAGGATGTGTGGATGTATTGATGGATATTTGTTCCTCTTTAACGTCAAAACGGCTGAACGGATCTTGATGAAATTTGACATAGAGGTAGTTTATAGTCTGGAATAGCACATAGAACACTTTTTTGTTCGCTAATTGCTTTTCAGAATTATCTGAAAGAATCCTATGTGCTAATCCAGGTCATAAACTATCTGTGTTACAAATTATCAAATTTGCTCTCTTGTTTTTTTGCAAAGAAGTAACAAATAAACATAAGTACATCCATATATCCAGACATGCATACTTGCTCACGAAGTTTCACATTAAAGTAGGATAAATATACTTAAGTATACCTTTTACTCCTTCCTAGAGCCCGCAAGTTGTCTGACCTCTCCGCTTTCTCTCGCACCGTCGGGCGTCGCGACGCTATAAAAATATACCCAAGTATTTGTGATGTTACAAATGGCTGTCCCCGAAAGATCTCTTGCAACGAAAAATATGTACTTTTGCTTGGATTTTTGTACTAACTTATTTTCTTATTATTAAAGCTGCAAAGTATCCGGGGTTGCGGGTTGTTTGAAAATGTCTCGGCCCCGGAACGAAAAGAGCAATAGAAGGAACATGGGTGGGTGTTAGTTATTACGAGTCTCCCCCCGCTCCGCCCAGAGCGGGGGAAGTTTTTTTTTAAAAAAAGCTGCAAAGTATTTTTGTAACCACAAACGTAGTCCAAGATCTCAAAAAGAGTCTTGATCCTTACATAAAATCTACAGCTTGAAGAAAGCTTCCCGACTGAAAATTTTCTCCTTTTCTTCCACAATTTCCTCAAACAAAATCAACTGTAGAAAGCCGTCACCATAAAAAATATACTTCCACCATTGTCGGTCAACATTCCTCATTCTATAGAGCACATCTTCACGCTTTCAAGTGCGTAATCCTTCAGGAATCGCCACTATTGTACTCCCAGAGACAGAGCATTAATCCTGCCTTTTCAAGACAAGAGATATCCATCAATTGTCAACATTGAACCGGCGGTGCGTCCCCTGCTCGCCTCCCTTGCCTCCCTGCCTACACTCACACAGGGGAAAACTGACACAGATTATGTTGGGAGCTTTAAAATTTCAGACACGACGTTTTTGATAGGAGCTCGTGGCTCGGGTCGATCTTTGGTTTAAGCCGCGCTTGCCTAGGTTGGTCTGTAGATGGGTGACCACCCGTTACATACCGAGTTTCCGCCGTGCCTCGGAAAGCACGTTAAACCGATGGTCCCGGCTGTCATTTGTAGAACATTGACAGTCGTTACACGTAGTCAGTGTTCCGAAAGTCTGACAACCAGTCTTACCAAGGGGTATCGTATTACCCAGTACTAACTGGGTTGTGGAGATCAGATAGGCAGTCGCTCCAAGTAAAATACTGATATCAGCTGCATCCGGTTATACTGGAAGCCGACCCCAACGTTGTTGGGAAAAGGTTAGGCAGATGAGATAGGACGTATGCTATAGTCGGTTGGATTTTATAGAAGGCTGCAGAATTGTTTGCCTGGCTATTACTGGCATGATTATTTGCAGAATTTTAAATTTAATGTTCTGCTAATGTCACACTCGCAGATTTCTTGGATTAATCATGTCAAGTAGAATTGGTTACCTGTCTAACAAAATACAGCTGAATATTCACCAGTATTTTTATGTGGTGCGTCTGCGTGTCTTGATTCTTCAACTCAACTAGTACTGAGTACCTAATACAAAACCTTTTTAGTAAGACTCGTCGTCAGATTTTCGACTAACAGTGACAGTTGTCAAAAACTTTACAAATGACAGCCAGAACCAGAAGCTTGCTTTCGTCCATTGTTTTTTTTTAAACGTTGCCCCACTCTAGGTATTTATCCTGTATCTTGGTTGCGTTTACAAACATTCAATCTCACATACACAAACAGCCAGACCCGGAACAACTATCTGTAGGCCACACAAATATTTGTTCCAGTCGATCGCTCGGCTACTGCTCCAACCGTGTCGTGTGTCGTGAATAGTAGGATTTTAGTTACACACTCAATCACTATGTTATAAACGACAAACTGATCCCAAACCGCCTTTCCTGGCTAATCTTTGGCAACCGCCCGTGTACATAGCTATATGAGAGAGAGCTAGTGATTGTCAAAATTTGGCTTCGTAGAACAAAGCGTTATTTACCGAGCCGGGAGAAGCCTTTGTGTCGGCATTACACCACTCCACATAATATTGTGAAACTTCTCACAATGCTCTGTTTGCTAGGACGTATTATGAGGCTCAGAAAAATTGCGACTTGTTCGCTGGTGAGGTGATTCGGATTAGGTTTTTGAGTATTTTTTTGAGGTGGCTGTCTTTTAAGATAGGGGTGTTAACTGTAGTTTAGATGGAAATGTAGTCTTTTGTAGTAATTGAGTATTGGGTTTTTAAATAAGCTTTTGTCACTTTGTTTTCTTTGTGTTTAAAAAATATATTTTGACATGTCTGCCAAATCGAATGCATAACTTTCGTTTCAAAATCATTTGTTTAAAAAAAATGGTTTAAGAGTTTTTATTATGCATTCCCCTAAAATGTGCAACAACAAAATAAATATCGAAAAAAAAGGACAGAAGCCTTTGTCTGCCTATCCCTTTATTATTAACCAGCTATTAAATAACAATGAAGCCATGACACGATGCACGCAGAAAACGAATTACCGACAAATTAATTGGCCGAAAACCCATCCGAACACACGTTCGCAAAGCTCGCGTTCGAAATTCAAATGAGGCGGCACGCCCCACCCCCGGCCCCGCCCCGCCGCCATCTTGGATCCGAGTGGGGGGGCGGAGGGGGGCTATTAAATTATTTCATTCCACATTGGGCCGCTCCCGCTATCGGATTAAAACAATTGCCTGTGAAACCGTAAATGGATAATGAATTTTGCGAAGAAAATAATATGGTACGAAATTTAATTTTGCTCGGAGTTCTATCTTGTTTTATTTTTCTCGAAGTATTTTGTTTTACATGTCGGCATTTTTTTTTCTGGGATATCTTTGCACGTGTTGTAAAGGTATGTGGATTTTTAAAGGTTACCAGTAAAGGAAAAATAAATGTTTTCAGAACGCTTACGCTTAGGTAAAACATTTTTTTTTATTTCTGTGGAAAACGTTGACATAGACTTAACCGAATACCAAAATATTTCAACGTAGTGTAGGTAAGGTTTTTTTTTAGAATTTCTGTCTTTGTTAAATGTATCGGCAAAGCAGATTAAAAATACGTTTTTCTTAATATTAGTAGATAATTAAGGGGTTTAGAAAAGCGTTTAGAAAAAAAAAGTACATTTGTACTGTGAAAATTTACGTTAGAAAGGTACACATCAGTAAAATTAAATTGGGTCATTCCCAACTGTGACTTAAAAAAAGATCACAAATGAAGGTCGCAAACAATTTGTAACAAATAAAAAAATTGAAAAGTATTGTGTATCAAATACAAGATAGTTTTTTTTTTTTTTAAATCAAGCATTTATTTTTAAAAATGTTTAATCTTACAACATTTAACGCGTTTACAAAGTTGCGTGCCAGTGCTATTAACGATTGAGATCTTCAGTACGAAGGTAATCTTTGCTGCAAGACCAAGTCATGTACCTATATCATAAAAAAGTATTTTAACCAAAAACGTACTCAAAAATTCAGCTCAATTCCTTAAAAAAAAATGGTTTGAATTTCGATAGCATGATTTTAACAAGATAAGCTAAATAAAAGCTTGTAAAACATTAGTTATCATAAGTTAATGATGTAATGTTAAAAGGCACGATGGGGTTAGCATATATATGTTTAGACAAAAACGTCAAAACAAAATAAAGAGAAAAAAAACAGCCAGCCAAGCGTACTTAAAAATATGCTGGGGAGAAAAAAAATCTTAGTTGTATAAAAGGCTGCAAGTCACGAAAAGAAAATTTCCACATGCCTAATATGACTTGAACAGGCTAGGACAATACATTGCACTAGCTTTTCCCAGCGCGGTTTTACCCACGTTCCCGTAGTCTATTACCGTACTGCTTAGCCCCTGTAGCTCGCAGCGTGATAACCTATGACACTCACAATTTATGTAATTTTCTTTTATTAAATTACTAGCTTTCGCCCGCGGCTTCGCCCGCGTTAAATTTGGGGTAATACAGTTCCCCTTGCGCCTTATTGATTTGTAATAGCAACGCTAAGTTTTCCCTTTTCTTCCCTCTTTCTCCCTCACATCCCACTTTTTTATAATAAAAATTAGCCTATGTCCGTGTCCTGGTTCCCAACTATCTCTGTACCAAAATTCATCAAAATTGGTTTAGCCATTAAAGCGTGAAGAGGTAACAAACAAATAAACTCACTTTCGCTTTTATAATATTAGTAAGGATTAGTAAGGATTTTTTAAAATCGGTTCAGTAGATCCAGAGATTACCCCCTACAACGTCACAAGTTTTACCTCTTAATAACGAAGAACTATTTTTAAAAAGTACTTCCTTCCTTGGAGCCCTGACCGCCGGTAGCTTGGACCCTGTTTCCGATACCTGTGGGCTACTATGTTTATTTTTAATATTTTTATTAGGAAATATTTAAAAATGAACACTTACACATATATAAATAAACGGAAACAAAAAAAATATTTATAGATTACGGATAAAGTAGAAAATTGAACAAATCCAACTAATATTATAAATGCGAAAGTTTGTGAGTATGGATGTATGTTTGATCCTTTTTCACAAAAACATGGCTGAACGGATCTTGTTGAAATTAGGCACAGAAGTAGATTATGGTCTGGAATAAAACATAGGATACTCTTTTTTCAATATCGGGGCGCCTGCTAGTATTTTATATTCATATTCATTTATTTGCGTACCATAATGTTAACCCTTAATTACTCGCACGAAGAACATTACATAACTGCTCGCATGGGGTCACAGATGACCCCAAATAATATGAGTAGTTTTTAATACATATTAGTCATATTGGTCGCTACTAAAATACAAACTTAGACGCGCGTTATGAAGCTACCGAGAGCGCGGGGGGAATGGAGCCGCGCCAAGTACTTAATTTTTTCATCCGAAAATGCATTGACCCCATGCGAGTAATTAAGGATTAATATAAATGCGACTGTTGAGGATGACGGGCTAGGTTCGATTCCTAGGTGAGGCAAAGTGTTATTTGGTTTTTTCATCTGGAACATCTCAGTCACAGTCTGGATTTGAGCTGAAATTGAAGACAACTCGCTCACCCCGTTGTACATGGAACTTGAAAAATCAAACAAAATATTGTTGTGTTATTGCGTAAACCTTTGCCTAACCTTTTCAGTATATCAGGAGTGATGTTACGTAAGTAAAATGTGTAGTTTTATAGATTTCACTAGCTGTTCCACGCGGTTTCACCCACGCTGCTCAGCACCTGTTTGTCGTAGCGTGATGTTCTAAAGCCTATAGCCTTCTTCAAGAAATGGACTATCCAACACCAAAAGAATTTTCCAATTCCAACCAGTAGTCCCTGAGATTAGCGCGTTCAAACAAACAAACAAATTCTTCAGCTTTATAATATTAGTATAGATTAGTACCTATAGATTAATCAAATACTTTAACAGTTTCACACGCTATTTAAAAGTGCTTACAATCGTAGAACGAGTTAAGACTTATTTGCGATTTAATTAATTAAAATCCATACAAATTCCCACGCCTAATTTACCTTACACTGATCAACTTTTATCCCAGCAACTAATTACAAATCTAAAACTTTTCTATGAGCTGCAATGAGTTGCGTTACTCCCATACAAAAACCAACCTTAAACACCACTTATAAAACCGACATTCAGCTGCATCTTCTATAAAACTTGTATTAAATACCAATCGTCGAACATCAGTGACCCGGAACCTAGTCGAAAGTTCTTTTCGATATTCGCTTCGCAACTTACGAAAGTTGTTGGCGAAACTTGTGGCCGCGAATGCTTCGGTTAAGCGTTGCGAGAGGCAAGGAGGTGACAGTTTACCGTGGCGAACATTGCGGTCCTAGCGTGTCGTGTCGCTAGTATCGGATGAAGTAAACGCTGGGTAAGGTACTCTACTTGAATTTTAAGAGGTACAATTTGTTTGGATATAACGGATCACCCTAATCCTACATTAGTAATCAGTTCCAAACTGTTGTTATTTAAAAGTAACTTCTAAATACTCCTGACATTTAATAGGTAGTAACAGCACTTAATATCATTTTTGGAGTCACCAAAACCTAGTATCTTTTTCGTTTGCCAAAGGATCTGGGAATTCAATATCTCACTACTATTTTCAAAGGGAACTTATACTTATACTTTTATAATCGCAGTTGGCGAAAAAGCTACGGAAATCTCTCTAATGTTTCAAATGAATTAAGATTAAATAAGAGTTTTTTTTTAAATTACAAAATAGAATCAAGAAATATCAACCAAAAAAACAAATTGATAGCAACATTCTTATTTCGACCTCGAAGTAGAGCATTATCCCGACCACCACACATCGCAGGTGCGAATCGAACACGATTTAGCCATCAGCGCGGCATCGTCAGTCGTCCCCACCCCGCCACCCCCTGTCACCCTCCCATCCCTTGTCTCCGATTCAAATTGAATCGCCGAGTTGCACTGCGCTTGAACTATGTGCACGCAATTGGGCGGATGTGGCTTTGAAGACAGTGCGGCTTGGAGCGATCGATACTGTTGTATGTTTTGTGTTTGGGTGTCGTAATGTTGTGTGTGTGACTGCCTTTAGGGATGTTGGAGTATGAGAAACTGATTAGTGGATAATGATGACAGAGAATATCTTTATTAGTGAACATCATTTGTTTTTAGGGCAGACTGGATGTCCATTGAAATTATACGCCTTTCTCCAAGTATTGGTCGGCTTTCAGTCTAACCGGACTTTGTTGAATATTTTTACATGGAGTGACTGCTTATTTAACCTCCACAACCCAGTTATTGCTCGGTACTACGATATCATACTGGTTGTCAGACTTGCAGGATACTGACCATGTATAACGACTATTAAATATCTATACAGCAACTTTGGTTTTCGGATAGGCAGTCAATTTATGAGTTCTCCCACTGAGTGGAAAGGAGTGTCAGACTTGTACTAACAAAAACTCAACTATGGTCCTTCTTTTGCCCTTTACGTTACGAGGCCGCGGGATCTCTTTTGAACAACTCGCAACCCCGGCAGAACAAATGGCAGCTAGGACCAACAGATTAACGACAATAGAAATTTATTTTGGTTTAGTTTATACAAGTTGTGGTTGGTTATGTTAATAACTTAGAGATTTTCTTGTTGTTTGATTCTGAAACACAGAAGCTTGGGTATTTTTGATTGAGGAAAAAAAAATTAAAATCAACTTCAAGCTTTATGTATTCCGGTACCGGTAGATTTATATTTTTTAACCAGTTCGTCAACCATTGTAAAAAAAATATAAAAATACAATCAACCACGATTAGAAAGAAGTAAAGATTACATTTGGCACATACCATAAGTGCAAACAGTATAGAAAAAAATAGAAGAACTGTACCTCACGGCTGCATCAACAGGCCTCTCTCTTTTTTCTTTTTAGCCTTTTTCGACCATTTTGGTGTAGGCCTCCTTCAACTTCCTCCATTCCTCTCTGCGTTGTGCTCTTTGTGTTCCGATAGGCCTAGTTCAGGAAAGATACATGCAAAAAACATAGATATACATTCGCCTGTTTTCACAAAAATTAATCACTCAGTTAAGTACAAGCCATGCCACGTTCTTTTGTCAGCTTAAATCTCAGTTCAACTGACCTCAGTAACCGATAACACGTATAAATTAAAAAAAAAACTCAAGCTCCACAAAGGCTCCTCAATCCTCCATTGAACTCTTTATTAAACATTAAAGCAATTTAATGCTTAACTGCCAAGAATTTGGGTTGCAAATTAATACGTTAATGAATTATTCATCGTTCAAGTTTCCACTACACCTATTTTATTTGCATATAATTAAGCGATTTTCTTCTTTTAACCAGCTGGCTATTTGATCAGTTGAGAATCTGATTTGGATGATCTGAGAAATTGAAATAACCATTTTACCTTGATGTTGATTTAGCATTACGACACGGTTGGCGCAGTGGTTGAGCCATCGACTGCTGTGCTGCGTGTCGCGGGTTCATTCCCGCATGGAACAAATATTTGTATGACCTACAGGTAGTTGTTTCGGGTCTGACTGTTTATGTATGTGAGTTCAAATGTTTGTAAACGCACCCACGATACAGGACAAAATTCCTTGTGTGGGGTAACGTTTTTTTAAAAAAAATACAGTTATGTCTTGAAAAATATTATTTTAGTTTTTTGAAAGTTTATTTTTGCCTTTTATCACTTTCGAATGGAAAACGGTAGCCATACATGATCACTCGTGTATCTATCTGTTCGTCTGTCACAGAAATTGTTGATCGAATCACACACATCCTACTAATCAGATTAATTTGCAAAGTACAGTAAATTTATAGTAATGAATATTTATTAAAATACTGCACTGTTTTAATTTATTTTAAATTGAAGAGTTTTTTTTCTTATAAACTAGGTACCCAATTTTTTTAGAAAATCTAGTTGTATTCATGGTTAATAAAACAGATTGCTTAAGCTTAAGTCATTTATTGTGTTTTTGTGTACCCCCATTGGGAAAATGTTATTTATTGATTTGACAAAAACGAATGCAACATGGCAAATATTTATACCTATAGTCTATTCCGTAGTCAAACAAAACATTTTTACAATTAGGATTAAAACTAGATGACAATTTATGGTAATGTATAAAGATGTGGCCGAAAACTGACTATATTTAAAAACTTCTTATTAAAAAAAATGATTCACCCTTTATACAAGATTCTATCTATAGGCATATACAGGCTGTATCCAGTTTGGAGCGAATTGGGAAATGGGCCCGGTGCACATCAATAATGCATGCAAGCGGACAAATCACTTAGCGGGTCGATACTACCGACAGTGCATCGCGTTGCCACCCTACTGGTGCATATTATGTACTGTAATGGACAGGACTGGATTATTTATTTACTTTGTGAAGTAGGTATTTTGTTGATGGATCGTGAATGGTAAAATTTTTGAAATGTTTTTTGGATTGAAAAAAGTATTGTTATAGATAACATAACACCCACACTTGTAATTCTTGAAGGGTTAGGCACAAGTGTAATTATAGAAAATTCAAATACAATAGTGGTACATAGGCGGACTTAATGTCGCAAGGCATTCCTTTCCAGTCAACCTTAAATACGACAAAATTGTTATAGGGACAGATATTATATTAAAATTATGTATACATATAATTTTTTTCGGAAACATGAATACTAATACACATTTACAAATAAAATTAACTTTAAATACATAAAAATATGTATATAAAAAAAACGAGAAACTTAACAATAATTACTATGACTTTAAATTTGGAACTATTTAACCGGACCTAAATAGTGGTGAGGATCTTTTCTTTTAAAACTTAATTTACTTTCAGTTTTTTTAATGCAAAATAAAAAATATACATCATTTTGAATACTAATATATGTCTTAGTCCCATGTAATAGGGGGTGCGCCAAAATCTATTGTTTTATTTATATATAGATGTTTCCTAATATCAGTCGGGTGTCTAAATGTGTGTCCCGTTGAGTAGGCTTGTCCCCAGTTACCTGTAAAAAACTTAAACGGAACTGGTGGAATGGTAGAAGCCTCTATTAGTAGGACGTGTATTCTCTGCTTAAACCTTCCTGCACGTGTAAGCGGATATACCCGTTAGACTGGAGGAATTATTTAAGCTTGGGTATACTTTTATTTTATACTAGCTGCCCCCTGCGGTTTCACTCGCGTGGTGATAGAATATACGGTATATTTTTATTAATTGTAGCCTATCTGTTATTCTGATATGTAAGCTATATTATTGTGAATTTTCAGCAAAATACAATCAGTAGTGTAAAGAGGAAACAATATACATACATCCTCACAAACTTTCGCTTTTATAATGTTAGCTGACATGTGACAATAAATTAAGTATTTCCTAAATTAACCGTGTGATAAATGAAATTGTATAAAATCTGGTTCTTTTAACCTGACAGACAGATGTGGTACTGGGGAATTTGTTCCGTCACTTCTTCTTCCCAGTTAAAACACTAGGAACTGGCGAAGGGCGGTCGTTTTGGGGAACTATCTCTTTTAGTTTGACGTTCAAAAAGTTGTTTATCAGCCCAATTTAATAATGTATGTACACACAGGCGAAAAAAAAACAGGTAAACATCATAAAAAAAACATTGAGTACAAAGGCACAGGTTTAAAACATAGAGTACAAAGGCACAGCTTCTTTCTGAAGAAATTTCTACCAGCAGGCCTGTGAAAGGGAATATGAAGAAAGAAACGTAAACCAAATTTTAGTAAAATAATGACTTTTGATTTTGATACAAATGTGATGTTAAAGTTACGTCTAAGTATAATTAACTCAACAGTTACCCGACACACAGGCTTACTTACATTTCCAGTCACCAAACTCAATCGAACAAAGGCCCTTAAAAAAAAAAACAAAAGGCGAAAGAATTTAAGACAAACGCCAGTTATAAAATGAACATTCTTCATAACAAGAGTGCCACGAAAGAATGTGAGGCTCTATTCTTTCAGGCTCTTTCTATCCGATAAGGTCTTAATGAAATACTTCGTTGATTAAGCCCCGTTCGGGCTCTTTTAAAAAAGGAAAAAAACGATGAAAACCTTTTTTCGAATGCGCCTTTTTTGTTTGGGTAGTGTTTTTTTATGAGGAGTAAAATTTGAAATGAGTGTGAGGAATTTAAGACATTCCCCACACCCATTTGATTTTCTTATTAATATTATAAAAGCGAAAGTGAGTTTGTTACGTCTTCACGCCTAAATGGCCCAACCGACTTTGATGAATTTTGGTACAGAGATAGTTGGGACGGACATAAGACATATTAAAAAAAAATAGAGATAAGGAGGAGATATAGGGAAGAAAAGGGGCGAGTAAGATACTTTTTTTTCGATCATCCCGCTGGTTAGAGTTAGCACTAGCCCAAAGTAACTATGCCACGCGGACGAAGTCGCGGGCGGAAGCTAGTAGTTTATATTTTTATGAATGGAATATGAACAGGGATAGATTAATTTCTTTTAATTATTGGTCCGAGTGGACGAGCGAGTCTTAAGTTTGTAAAATAAAACTTTATAAACTTCTTTTAAAAATTATTGTTTTGCAGTTTTAGTTGTCATATATTCCTCCGAAACAGGTCGATCGATTTTATCAAATTGTATATGAATATCAATTTTTCATATCCCTAAAAGAAAAGGGGACTTCAGAAAGTACGGGGTAACTAAGGGGACCTAAGCAGCGGCTGAAACCGCTGGGCACAGCTAGTAACTTTATAAAAACGAATCAAATCACAGTTTTTCAAAAAACTGTTTTAAAGCCGTAACGCGTCCAAAATACAAAAACAACAAAATCCTAATACGATTTCCATGGGAACATCACAAAGTACATGCGCAAATAGTTCTCTACTTTGGCACACTAATATCCGTTGTGCAAACGAAAAACAGACATCTATGCCAACTTACGTTTTGCGCACTATACTTTCATGACACTTTCTTATTGCATCGAATTTAAGTTCAATTTACCCTAGCAATTTTATCACCCAGACCCACATCTTTAATCTCTAAAAAATAAGGGTTATATTTGCTTGTGTTTTTGATGTCAAATGTAGAGTTACCTCAGTATAGTTCGGTCGTTACATGTTGACAACTTTTGAAGGGGGGGCCAAGCAAATAAAAATGTAATATCGGGCTTGAAGAGCGCCACGTGCGATGGGAATTGATCTCTCTAATATTAAGATGGTGTTGCGATAATTGCCGTTCAATTTGCCGTTAAAATTGGGGTGTTTTGATGAAGTAACAAACATGTTTTTGGGGCATTTTTTATCAAGCAGAGATTTTAAGTGTCATACGAAACTTGAGTGTTATCAACATACACTTAAAGGGCGGTAAACAAAATTTTACTTTTATTTATTAAACTTCTTACTCGATTGACGATTTTCTTAATGATGATTCATTAACTGATTTACATTATTCTGACTGACATAATTATTGTGGTCCCAACTATCTCTGTATCAAAATTCATCAATATCGGTTTAGCCATTTAGGCGTGAAGACGTAACAAACAAACAAATTTTATTTTTTTAATTTGAATATCGACGTAAATTTTAAATTAAATATATAAATAATTAAAAATAAATTATACCGCAAAAAATCATCATCGTCTGCCCAGCCTTTTCCTAACTATAATAATTTTCGTGAAAAAATAAAATATCATCGTTTATTACACTCTAAAATTCATACCAACATAATCCACTACTAACATCAAAACCAAGAACAAATCCTATAAAGTTGAAGAACAGTTCATTAAAACAGAAAGGCAAAGGAAAAACAATAATGGCAGTAAACGACACTTTATTTTTCATCGCCACGCAATGAAACGTTGAGCCGCCACGCAATTATAAATATTTCAATTATTAAAAACGCTGACAGATTCAGCGGGTCTATTCTGTGTTCGGATTATGAGGCTAGGGGTTCCTTCAGGTCTTTTGTGCGAATCGGAAATCATTAAAAACCTTCCCCTGGACTGAACTTTGGACGAAGCAGGGGGAGTCTCAGACTTTGACTAAAACTTACCCATCTTCCTTCTTTTGCCCTTTGTTGACGGGCCTGTTGGTCTAGTGGTTAGTAGCCCTGACTGCTGAGCCGGAGGTCGTGGGTTCGATTCCCACCCAGGACAAACTTTGTGTGATGAGCATGATTGTTTGTTTTGTGTCTGGGTGTGATTTATCTAGAATATGTATGTATTTATAAATTATATAAGTATGTATATCAGTTGTCTGGTTACCATAACACAAGCTCTGCTTAGCTTGGGATCAGATAGCCGTGTGTGAGTTGTCCCAAGATATTTATTTTAAGATATTTATTTTTTATGGTCCGGGGCCGCAGTATCTCTTTCGAACACACTGGTCTGCCGGGGTTGCGGGTTGTTTGAAAGAGATACAGCGGCCTCGGAACGTAAAAACCAATAGAAGGAACATGGGTGGGTTTTAGTCAGTACAAGTCTGGCATGCCCCCTCGCTCCGCCCAGAGCGGGGGAAGTCATTGGATGATTTCCCACCCGAAAAAAAAAAAAAAAAACACTGCCAGGCGGTGGCACTAGCAGGCCCTTCTGCTTTGATAACATCTCTTTGAAGCACAGAACGTAGAAAACTAACGCGCTGTCGACAAGGCCTGTCGCCATTGGACGGATGGACTCACCGTCCACAGACCAGCTTCTACGGTGGCCGGGAGTCGTCTCGCGGCGCCCGACGCCCAGGGTGTCTCCCGCGGTGGCTGGGTTCGTTTGACGGCCTCTAAGGGTTCCATGAGGCTGCAGGTTGGTTCAAAAGAGATACCGCGGCCCCGGAGCACAAAGAGCAAAAGAAGGGATATGAATGGGTTTTTGTTAGTACAAGTCTGACACTCACTTTCCTTTATGTTGAAGTAAGGTGATTTTTTCACAGCTCCAAGAAGTTATGGATTTGAGTACATTGTTTTAATTTTAAATCGATACCTTCACGCGTTCCCAAAGAATCAAGACCCTTGTCTTGATAGACAGATAGACGAACAATAAAGTAATCCTGTAAGGGTTCCTCTTTCCTTTTGAGTTACAAAACCTTAAAAAACAATAAAATGTTTATGGTACCTCATTTTGAACACGGCACCAGACGAATGGGGTGTACAATATTCATGATTGGTGAGTTAACACTTATTACAGCAGCCGCTCATCCCGCCGACGCGCCGCTCCGCTCCGCACCGCTCACTCCGCTCATTACTAACTACTTAATGCTAAAACATTAAACGTTTAATTCCTACCATTCTGCTGCGGAAGAATCGAATATTTTATGTTACTTCATTAAGTTTAATTTTTAGCTTTTTAAGGAAATACTGTTTTGGTGATTCATCATCACCCAGTACGGCCAACGAGAAGCGATACAAAAGGTCATTAACCTAAAGAACAACTGTGGCGTTGACAATCTAATATTTAGCTCTTTCCATCTTGTGCCTTTGTCGTAATGACTCGTTCTCCCGGCAAAAACATGACAACGTTAAGACGGGTTCGCCAACATTCGGGCGGCCATTTTAGATGGGGTTTTAGCATGGGTTTTGTTTACATTTGGTTTCGCTTCTCGTTGGCCGTACTATACATAGTATTTTCTTATTGGAATCGACTTCAAGTGTTATCGAATGCACCTGATTACCAGTATTCTACATGGAGTCTGTAAATCTAACATACATAAACCAATTATTTCATTATTTATTTAGAAAAAAAAATGACGCAAATTATGAATATGGGACCCCACAACACAGCGCTGATTTTTAGAGAAAACAAACAATTGTTACAGTAAATATTATAGTAAGAAATGGGCTAATGTACAATTCACGGCGTTTCCAAGGATTACCAAAGTTATAATTAGTAAAGTATAGGTAGACAGAATTATAAACACAGATAATATTACAATAATAAGACAAATAAATAAAGACAGGAGAAAAAAATACCACAGAAAGAAACAAAAAACAAATTAACTTATAACTACTGGAACTAATTAATATTTAAAAAAAAAAACTACAAATTTGACGGGGCTATATTAATCCTCCATTTAAATCGAATAAATAGATACCTTTTATTTTACGTCTCAGGTTCCATAATTATTCTAGGTTATTTTGCCGCTCTCCTAAAACTCCATTTATAAACTTCAGTTTATCCGTGGTCACGGTATTTGTTACCGCTCCAATATATCGGGAACTCAATACTTCTGTTTATATGGATGATCTCCTAATCTTTTAATAACAATGGAATACTCGATAAAAAATATATCATTATACCATTACCAAAAATGCTGAAATAAAAAACTTTTTTGTAAAAAATAAATTGCCTTCCAAAAAAAAAACTAAAAAAGTGGAAAATAACATTACTTCCGGAAGTCGGTGGCCAAAAATGTCAAAGTTAAAGTTATTTTTTGCTTAAATGTTTTGAGACCCCCAATAATAAACATGGGAAATATCCCGTTTTGAATGTTATATTTTTATTAATGTAAGTGACCATGCCAGTTCAAAACCTTTCATACGGTTAGACTGAAGACCGATCCTAGAATAGGATAAGGCTAGATAGATGATGTCTGCTATTTTTTTTTAAAAACGTATATAAATATCGCGCTGTGAAACTATCTTTTTTATTTTATATCCATTCTGAGAGAGTTCAGTGTATGACTTTTTTTGTTTTATTGGCATGTCCTGCGCGATTTATTTAACTAATAAATACTTGACGGCACCGTTGGCGCAGTGGCTGAACGATTGACTGCTGCGCTGCGTGTTGTGGGTTCGATTCCCTCACGGAACAAATATTTGTATAGCCTTTTGGTTCTGGCCGTTTGTGTATGTGAGTTTAATTGTTTTTTAAACGCACCTACGATACAGGAGAAATTCTTGATTCCAGTGTGGAACAAAGTTTTTTTTTAATAAAAATGAATAATACGTTTTTACGGACTTTCGCTAGCCATACATTGGCTTTGTAGAATCACTTCATTCATAACTCTTTACATACGTTTGTACCAAAGCGCTACTACTAACCTACTTTAATGATGTCAGACTGTCAGACTACCGGGAATATCTGTGAAACTCTCAGCTCGCTTATGAATGTATGAGTTAGGAACATGTTGGCAACATCAATTAGTTTCAACCATGTCTCAACGTTATACTAATTGCCACACTCCTGTTCTAGAATTATAGTTAGCCACGGAGCTAGCAGTTGTGAACAGTGAAATTAGACTGTTTTAAATATAATGTTTTTTTTTTAGAAACAGAATCAGACTTTTATTTTGAAACATAGGTATTTAAATAAAGGTTTTAAGTTTAAACATATGGTCGCTATGTTTTGCCGTGAAGGCAAAATAAAATGACAGCAAAAAAAAATTAAAACAAAATTAAGTACTTACAAGAAAGATACTATTTTATATTTAAATAAATATCTTAGTAGAAACCTATGATTATAAAGAAGACTGTGGTTAGTAAGTGTTTAATAAGTTTAGGGAATTTTATTGTAAATGATTAGCGCCAAATAGATTACACCTTTATTCATCAGAGCCGTGCCGTTTTCTAACTGAATTATTAGCTTTATCGTTTAAGGACGTATTTCACCACAAAAGGTTTAACACGTTAATCGACAACTAGGTCAGTTACATCATTGTTGTCGATAGTTTAAAGTAACAGCTCTTTCACGTTTCACGTGGTTCAATCTGCTGATCTCGTTCAGGTTTTCCGACGAAAGTGACGCTAGCTGTAGTCTAAGATCCAAGTCAACAGGCCAATTAAGCTATTGAGGTCTTTCATTTTCACAGAAAATGGAAATAATATATTTAGATCATTTATTAAGGTGAATACAGCATTACCATGAAACCCAATTTTCTTATTAAAAAAGAACTACTAAGACTGAAGCCACGCAGTCAAGAGTTTATTCTTGTGCTACGCCGCCGCGTATTACCTCGTAGCAATCAATTGAATTATTTGTAGTGGATTTTAGAGGATTATGTTATCAGCAGGAGCCTTAAATAATACCAGCCTCTCAGATCGATCTGATGGTCAAACCGTGCTTGTCTAGGTTGATCCGTGGATGAGAGACCGCCTCATTCCATGCCAAGTTCCCTCTGTGCCTCGCAAAGTTTATAAGCAGGTCTTAGACAGTCAGTATTGATAGTCAATGGCCCGCAAGTCTGACAACTATTCTTACCATGGGATATCGTATTACCCAGTACTATCTGGGTTGTGGAGGTCAGATTGGCAGTAGCTCCATGTAAAATACTGGTATTAAGCTGTTAATGGTGAAACTGGAAGCAAACCCCAACATAATTGGGGAAAGGCTAGACAGATGATGGTACACAGATGGCTATTCTAAACTATTAAAACCTGATTTCTCATTACTACGGATCGCAGGCCTTAGTAGAGAGATCAGATTAAAATGGTTCTGTATAGGTTGATGTGCCGTCGTATAAACATTAACAGTGTAGATTTACTTAACAATGTTCTTCTTCGTCGGACCAGAACCATGCCTCATTAATTTTCACAATTTTCTACATCAGTTTTCACATACACTCCCTCTTTCAAATCCCATAGTTCTACAACAGCTAAACCTATAACTAAATACCCCTTCAGCTTGACAAATATATCGCGATTGTCACTACACACTTAAAGCCATAAGGGCGGGCTCAGACACGCGACACGCGACTGCGCGTAAGTGCGACAGTGCGAATCGCAAATACCCTCGCGGCGACACGGGGACCATATTAATTACACGTACTTGGCATATGCGATCACAATGTTTGTTGTAATTTGTATTTTGGAGTGTTTGATTGAGAATTCTTTACTTATTTGTTTGTTTATGTGAGTACGTGAGAGCCGAACAAGTTTCTGAAGAAAAACTGTGCCTGAATCTTCCGCTTAGATTTTTTCCAACAATGTTGGGGTCAGTTTTCATTCTATCCGGATGCAGCTGAATAGTAGTTTTTTTAACGTGGGCAACGTTTAAAAAAAAACTACTATTCAGCCCCAAAAGAATTACTACTGAGTTTACTAAAATTTAAATTCACATTCATAAACAGCCAGTCCCGGAACAATTATCTGTAGGCTATACAAACGTTTGTTCCCTGCGGGGATCAAACCGTCGAACCGTCGTCAAAGCAGTCGATCGCTCAGCCACTGCGCCTACCGTGTCCTCAGGTGAAACATACAAGGTTATAACTTAATAATCGCAAGACCCCCTGTGCGGTCTCTTCCTCGAGCACTTGAACTTCGCAATAAAATGGATTTAGTATAGAAACTAACGTAAACAGCAGCAGGATGGACTATTATCAAAAATCTTCTCCCGCCCTTGGCGGAGCGGCAGAAGCGGAAAAACCCACCCATGGTCCTTTTTTCACCCTTTATGTTCCGGGGTCGTAGTATCTCCTTCGAACAACCCGTAACCCCGGCAGGTAGTGGCCCTGGCAGGCCGTACTTTGCTGACATCTCTTTGAGACGCGCGTAGAGTACTAAGAAAGGGATGCCTTCATTGAAGAAAAGGCAAAATACTTACTCAACAAAAACTAACTTCTATGAAAACGCACACTTTTCCCGATTTCAATGAAGAACTGAACTATAATAAACTAGCTGCGCCCCGCAGTTTCACTTGCGTGGTGATAGAATTATACAATACTAGCTGTTCTCCGCGGTTTCACCCACGCTGCTCAGCACCTGTTGGTCGTAGCGTGATGTTATATAGCCTATAGCCTTCCTCAAGAAATGGACTATCCAACACTAAAAGAATTATCCAATTCCAACCAGTAGTCCCTGAGATTAGCGCGTTCAAACAAACAAACAAACAAACTCTTCAGCTTTATAATATTAGTATAGATTTCTTTATGAATTGTAGCCTATGTGTTGTATTATTATGTAAGCTATATTATTGTGAAGTTTCATCAGAATCCATTCAGTCGTTTTCACTTGAAAGAGTAACAAACATCGATACATCATCACAAACATGCGCATTTATAATATTATATTATAGTAGGTAGTACGATGACTTAAGACGAGTGCCTGTTACACATGACGAAGTTACAAACAAATCTCTTCTATACATGATTTTGAAACACTAAATAAAACAAATAAAGCCCTCACAATCAACACTAGCGGAAATTACATTCCTAAATTAACAAAACACTTTGATACTCATCGTAGTGTGAAATGACATGTAATCATGACACTTTTGATGTCCTCGTGTGTGCCCTGTTCATGTCCTTTGTCGTCCGCCATGACACGTGCCAGCGTAATCAATCGACGCCTTTTTATCAATCGCAAACACTTATTGCGTCTGAACAAGGCATTATTTTGTTATTTGTTGTGATGTTCGATATGAGAGCATTAATAATGATATTTGTTTTCATTAAATTAAAATTGAATAATATACAAAAGAGTCAATTATTTTTTGTCAAAATTAAAAAAAGGTCGGACTCAGCAAAAAAGTGCACAAGAATGAGTGAAAATATGTATAAAAAACAACACAACTTCTAATATTTTGTTCGTTTTTTGAAATACTAGCTGCACCCCGCGGATTCACACATATAGACTGGGATATTATTGTAACTACATATAAATATTCTCTCTTATCCTCTTGATACACCATTCTATGGCTGAAACCTGCATTAAAATATCCGATGATTTGTTTAAAAAATCTAAGTGAAAGCGACTTTATTTTAGACTACGTAAAGATGTGGATCGTGCGGTCGTTAAAACTATACACGTGTAGTTTTTAACCAAAGAAAAAAGAAACTAAACTTCTTGAATAAAGTTGTGGTTATGAAAATATGTCTTCAATAATTTTCCCACAACATTGTCAAATCCTACTAATGTTATGAATGCGAATGTTTGTGAAGATGTATGTATGGACGGATCTTGATAAAATTTGGCACAGAGGTAGATTATGGTCTGGAATAACACATAGGATACTTTTTTTTCGATATCACGCAGGCGAATCCGCAGGCACCAGCTGGTGATGTTTATATTTCAAGTAGGACTAACACTTTTAATATTTGACGGGTGTGAAGTATTAAACTATTCGACTTATTAGACTGCGACTTCATTCTGAGAAGAAACAGCTGAAACATACTCAGAGGTCAAAGACCCTTTTATTGAAGTCCAGACAAAAATCTAGGTCAACTTTATCCGTAATTGTCTGAAGTGGTCTCTTTCAGAAAGCACCACACAGATTTGAATAGACCTGTCCAGTCAATGCAAGCATTTGTAAGTTATCGTGTAGCTCGACTCATAACTCAAGGAGTTCAACTCTTTGTTCTTAAAAAAAACTGCATATCAAAATCAAAATAAAAAGTCATTTATTCAGATTAGGCTGATAATCAGCACTTTTTGAACGTCACATTACAAGAGACAGTCTCACAAAAACGCCCTGTCCTTCGCCACTTCCTAGTGTTTTAGCTGGAAAGAAGAAGTGGCGGAACAAACTCCTCAGCAACACATTTGTCTGTGAGGTTAGAAGAACCAGGTTATATATAATTCCGTTTATCACAAGGTACATTTAAGAAATTATTCATTACACGTTATTATTATTATATACCTGCTTCAGTATTTTCATGATCCATCAACATCAAAATCCCTAAATGTAGTACGCACGTAGTTTAGTAGTAGGTACGTTGTACAGAACATACATAGACATCAGTATCTGACTGTACTTCAGTACAGTCGCGACTCGTAAAGTCGTGACATGATCCTTCTGAAGTATTGTGTCCACACAATATAAGCGCAAATAAACCGGATCTCTCGTTGCTGTGCCGTGTGCAAGGGAACCGGCTGGGATGGAAGAGTATCGACGAACTAGGATTAGGAATGTATGGATATTTTTTTTGTATGGAGTGGAGAGTATTGCCTAAATAATCTTGCTTCGTTTTTAACTGACTCCAAAAAATGAGGGGGTACTATATTTGACCGTATTTTTTTAATGTATGTTCACCGTTTACTCTGCCGACTGTGGACCAATTTTCAAAAATCTTTTTTTATTCGAAAGGGTTACTTCCGAGGTGGTACTATCAATTTTATTTATATTGTTTGGGTAGTTTATGAGTTATTGTATATAGGTAATACATATTTTTTCTTTTGTCTCGATGGATAATCTGCTTCTTTTAGTAACAATGGAAAATGAATCCTTACTAATATTATAAAAGCGAAAGTGAGTTTGTCTTTTTTGTTACTTGCTCACGCCTAAATGGCCAAACTGATGTTGATGAATTTTGGTACAGAAATAGTTGGGACCCTGGAAACGGACATAGGCTAAAAAAAGTAAGAAAAGGGGAGAGAAAGAAATTTTTTCTTCATCATCACGCGGGTTAAAGTTAGCATTAGCCCAAGGTAACTATGCCACGCGGACAAAGTCGCAGGCGGAAGCTAGTACTCGATAAAAATAGCCTCATCATAGCTACTATAACTAAAAATAACGAAATAAAAAACTGTTTTGCAAAAAAAGCTACAGCTGTTGTCGGTCCATACAATTCCTAAGCTGGTTTAAAACCTTCTCCATTCCTGCTTGTTGTAGCTTTTAGGACATTATTGGTATTCTCATGAAGTTTCGGAGCTTACTATTTGCTCTCAAATTATTGTATCCTAAAGTGTTTGTTATTATAGTCTAAGATCCCGATATAAAACGACCTTCACCGAGATGCTTATTTGATTTAACATATTTTATATTCAATTTAATATGACAATAATTGTATTGCATATGGGTTGCATAATAAATTTCAGTCCAGGATATGATTAATTAATAATTTAAAATATGTTTTATCACATAAGCATCTCGGTGAAGATCGTTTTATATTGGGATCCTATACTATTATAACAGAAATACTTCATCTGTCAGAATTTCAATTGTCTAAACATTGCGGTTCTTGAGATACAGCCTGCTGACAGACCAACAGACGGACAGCCGAACGGACGACGGACATGGTCTTTATCTTGGGGTACCTACAGAACCATAAAAAAAAAACATTTCTTTCCAATTCCCCTCCCTAGCTGGAACAAAAATAGTGGCTTTCAGTACGATGACACGTCTGAAGTGAACGCTAAGCGCAACACAAGTGAGATTAAGTCTGTGGCCACCGACGGAATCACACCTGCAGTGTGCACGCGGCTTAGTTGGTGCTTATGGAACAGTTATGTGCTACATCGGGGTGTACAGTTAGGATTAGTTTACACAGGACGATGATGAGCTGATGACGGATTTTGCTGGATGATATTATTTAACTTGTTTATAATGTTTTTACCTGAATGTTTCGAATGAGACGTTATCTTCCTTCGCTAGTTAAATTATTCTCCTTCAGAATTTTATTGTAAAATAATCATAAGTCTTTTTGACAAAAAAAACTGACTTCCAAAAAAAGACACTAAACAGACGGAAAATAATTTTATTTATTATGTTTTTTGTACGTTGGATTTTCTTTTAGTTTTTCTTATTTTTAATTGCTACTAAAAGAGATAAGCATATCATTTATTTACAGTAGAAGAAAAATATTTATCATAGAAGATAAGTCATCTCCCTATTATAAAACAAATACAATCGAATTGAGAACCACCTCCTTTTTTGAAGTCGGTGAAAAATCCTTGGACATTTCCAAAAGTCTTGTATTTTCGAATTAAATATGTTGTGTGTTATTCTTGTAAGACTTGCAAGTATAGTAACGCCTGAAAACTCGCGTTGACAAAGTAGCCATATTAACCTCAAATACATACACATTCTATCATGTCATCATCATCCACCTAGCCTTTTCCCAAATATTTCGGGGACGCTTTCGAGTCTAACCGGATGCAGCTGAATACCTACTGGTGTTTGGTGGTTTTATATGGAGCGACTGCCTATCTGATCTCCACAAAACCAGAGTCTACTATAATGCGATAGAAATAAATAAAGAAAATAGGTTTATTTGGCACTGTATGCCACAAGTGCAAACAACATCAAACAAAGAAAGAAAACAAAATAAAAGAAAACAGTCTTACCTAGGTAAGACTGGTGGTCAGCCTTGCGTGATACTGAATATCTGTTACGACACTCAAAAATGACAAATGACAGCCGGGACAGATTATCATACTCTCCGACGCGCAAAGAAAATTCGGTATGCAAAAGGCGCATCCACAGACTAACATAGGCGACTGTGGCTTAACCTAAATATCGACCCGAGCAACTACTATTATTTAGCAATGAGCTCCCATGTCATTTTCCTGCCCTTGTCCCATTCTTTTTGGGGTCGGCGAAACACGTTTTTTCTTCTTCCATTCTGCCCTATCAGACGTCACGGCATCATTTACTCCTTTCTTCCTCATATCATTCCTTATACAATCCATCTTTTCTTTGGCCCTCCTCTCGTTCTCCGTCCATGAACATCCAGATCCATCACTCTTTTAGTCACATGTGCTTCATCCCTCCTCATAACATGTCCATACTAAGTCAAACGACCTTCTTTCATTTATAATAAGTTACCAAAACGTTGGAGAGAACTCAATAATGTAGATTTGAAGAAAAAACTTAAATCGTTCCTAAGCATATTATAACACTAGCTGTTCCACGCGGTTTCACCCACGCTGCTCAGCACCTGTTGGTCGTAGCGTGATGTTATATAGCCTATAGTCTTCCTCAAGAAATGGACTATCTAACACTAAAAGAATTTTCCAATTCCAACCAGTAGTCCCTGAGATTAGCGCGTTCAAACAAACAAACAAACAAACTCTTCAGCTTTATAATATTAAGTATAGATTATTAGTATAGAAGTATAGATGATTATTTAATGACGACACAATTTTAACATTTAAAATATTTACACGCCATGGTATATGGCCAACATGTCTGAACCGTTTTAATTATTTAGGTTTAGGTTTAAAGACATTTATTTCTCAAAAAAGACACAAAGTCACTCACTTGAGAAACAATATTTACCTTATACTAATAAGCTTAAGATTAAATTCGTTACTGCGTGATGTTCACCCATTCCATGCATTTAGTTTTTATTAGGTAATAACTTACCTATAATTACTTAGTATAAATTGGGCTAATTGATTCTTGAATGCATTGAATGAAAGTACATTCTTTATATGTGAGGGTATTTTGTTATACAACTGTGCTCCTTCAAATGTTAACATTTTTCTGCCGAACTTAGTTCTCATCTTCGGCAAGACTAGAAAACTAGCTCGACGAGTGCTTCGTTGTGTAATTTGCCTTATTTTGGTAAACGTTATTTTTATGTCATCATACATGCATTTTTTTTCTGTATGTAAAAACACATGTTTGAGTAAATAAATAAACCTTATCTTATCTTTTTTTTTGGGGTGGGAAAACATCAAATAACTTCTCCCGCTCTGGTCGGAGCTTGTCAGACTTTGACCAAAACCCACTCATGTTCCTTCTATTGCTCTTTAAGTTCCGGGGCCGCGGTATCTCTTTCGAACAACCCGCAACCCCGGATCTTATCTTCAATTTTTCTCATGTAATGGAAAGCAAATCAAAACATTAACAAACTAAAAAGAACGCAACAACTTTAGACAGTAGAATAATGGATTGTAACTTAAACAAGTGTTATTTATTAAGCTCAGCTGAATTGCCCATGAGAGTGTCTCCATCTGCAGTGCAACAGTAAGCAGTCTCGCAAACACTACTTACCCTCCGACGCAACGGCGCGGTGTGCAGCTTTGTGCATGTTAATAGTACTTGGATAATGTTGGATAGTCGGTTTAGGTTTTAAGTTTAAGTTGTTTATTTCATTTATTATGGCACTCCAATGACAAAGTTACAAAAAATCAATCTGCCTAGCCTTTTCCCAACTATGTTGGGGTCGGTATCCAGCCTAACCGGATGCAGCTGAATATCAGAATTTTACATGGAGCGATTGCCTATCTCCACAACCGAGTTAGTACTGGTTGTCAGACTTTCGGAACACTGACTACCTGTAACGACTGTCAAGGATCTACAAATGACAGTCGGGACCAACGGCTTAACGTGCTTTCCGAGGCACGGAGGAAACTCGGTATGTAACGGGTGGTCACCCATCCACAGACCAACCTAGGTAAGCGCGGCTTAACCTAAAGATCGACTCGAGCGGCTGCTATTATTTAGCCTTACTATCTAACTAGGTACACACAGACTCGATCGTAAGTGCCTTTCTGATAACAGTGATAACAAATAAATAATTATTAAAAAAATATTGACATAAATGTATGTTCGATATTTGACAATGACATAAAGTTGCCATCAAAACACGTTTTTTTACCCTTACGAATTGCTTACTATAGCGTGTTTTTAGTTTTATTAATAAACTAGAATATTTTATTATTTTACAAATAATTATTAACCCTAATCTAGCACAATCGACTCAAGTGAACAAATAAGATACATTCCCACAGGATTACTTTAATTTCAATCTAACGCGTCCCCAAAAACTCCTAAACTATTGACTTTGTAAACTAAAAACTACAAATAAGATTTAAATGAGAGCGGCGACAGTTTGGGGTTGAATTTAATATTGGGGAACGAATTTGCGGGGTGGGTGATGAACATTGCAGTTTATTAAATGTATTTTATTTTATTATATAGTACTTAGCTAGCGCCCACGGCTTCGTCCGCGTGATATCAAAAAATAATTATCTTATGTGTTATGCCAGACTATAATCTACCTCTGTGCCAAATTTTATCAAATCCGTTCCGGCGTTTTGACGTGAAAGAGTAACAAACATTCATACATCCATCCATCCTCACAAACATTCGCATTTATAATAAGTATTAAAATAATGTAGTAGGATTTTGTATGTTTCTTTAAGAAAAGTTTTATTTGGAGACTAAATGCCTTTTAATTTCTTTTTTTCGAATGGGAAATCATTAAATAAATTCCCTCGCTCTGGGTGGAACGGCAGGCACTGGCCCTGGTAGGTCTCTGTGCTTAACCGACATCTCTTTGAGGCACGCGTGAAACATGAACGCGCCGTCGACAGAGCTTGTCATCACTTAATAGACGGACAGTGAGCTACCCATTGCTCACCTTCCACATTTAGTCAGTTAGCCTGATGTATTCTTTGACAAAAACAAATATCTACCTACTTTAAAAAACAACCTCATGCAACCGTGCTTTTTGTTCATTCAAAAACCATATAAAGGCGAGTTCACACATCATAAGACATATCACGGCTTAGACACAAAACTACCGGTAGTTAGTTTCCACCCAATGTCACGCCGTGCAAATTATTCACGGTCCTTAACCACACACAATCGGGTGTTTTGCGAAATGGCCGGGCAGCGTTAAATTGGGGGTTTGTGCAGCCGGGCGTCGTACAATTTGCCCCACCGACATAATATTTATTTCATTACTTCTATTCATAGGCTCTAATCTGTGTTGCGGTGGAAGTGCGAAATGAGGTACAAAATAATTTTGAAGATTTTTCGGGAATTTGATGAGTAAAGATTTTTGGTGAGTAAAGATGGACTGATATTGTGAGGTAGTAGTAGTTACATGTGGGAAAAAAATGTAAATGGTAACGTGAAGATTGACTGGGGAGAATGGAAGAAAGAAATGGTTGCGCTGACCTCAAATAATGGGACACTAAGCTGTTGATGAGTTTTTTTCTGGAATAGAATCTTTCCGTTTTTTCGCTAAAATATAAATTCTTCTTGGCCTGAATCCTTGTTTATTTTATAAATATTTGATTTACGTGTTTTACAAATACAAGCATATCTCAAGACGGCAGAATGGCAGATCGACACTAACAATGATTGGACAAACGATTAAGCAGTTAAAATTATAAAACTAAACAAAACCACACGTAGTTCTTCTCTGTATCTAAAGAAAATTACTTTATCGTTACTTTATCATCATTCAGGAGCCATTCCTATAAACTTAACTAACCTTTTTATAATCTCTTATTACAATTCTTCGTGAATCACCAATGCTGGAGTATATTATAGCGAATCTCCAGTTACTGTCCAATTCCACATTAATTATTACGAAAAAACTGTCAACAGTTCTTTTGCAAAATAACAGATTTTCAAACTCTTACTGCAACATTTCAACGTACGAACAGATCATAGCTTACTTCACGGGGCGTCACTATCAAGGGCCGGATTTTTCGACCCCCGCGGCGATATTATCATCGAACCACCGTCAAAAACAACCTTATCCAAACTTCGATAAAGTTGAAAATCCACTGTCAACAATTTGTCAACGTAGCTTCCATGCGGAACACTATTGTGAGGATAATACCACGATCAAACGTACACCCATTGTCATTGAATCTGTTGAAACATTTTAAACTTTATACTGGGAATTTAAAGTTTATTTTGCTTTGGGTTTTGTTGACAGTAGTTTTGCATAAGGGTGTAATTGAGATATGCTTTTAATTCACGTAGACGTGCACAGTGCTCTTAATTTTGAATGTAATATTTGTAGGGTGTGTCAACGGAGACACTAGGTGGCTTGCACTTAATAGTTCTGTTTTTCTCATTTGCATAGTAAATTGGATTTTAAAGGCTTTCATTTAAAGTTGTTCTTGTCGTTGAAGCTCTTTCCAGATGTTTTGGTCTAGTAGGATGAATGAATGATGAATTGACGTTAATATTTAGGCTTGATGGAATATAATTTACCTATAGTTTGGTTAGTGACTACCCTGTTGTCAAAGTTGTTGTTGTATTTACCGCCCATGGGCCTTTTACTTGGCTAACATGCCGTCGACAAATATCTCTTAAAAAAAATCAGAAGTGGGAAATCAACAAATAACTTCTCCCGCTCTGGGCGGTGCGGGGGGGAGTGTCAGACTTGTATTCACTAAAACCCACCCATGTTCCTTTATTGTCCTTTTCGGGGCTGCGGTAAACTGCAGTTATTAAATTTCAAGTACCTATTTTTTTTTTTTTTTTTATTGTCATGAAATGTAGAAATTATTGGCGTTTATAATACTTTTACAGTTTTCAATAACAGTTTTTTTTAACACTGATCAGGTTTTGAAATGTGATGTCACAAAATTTAGTACCCCTCCCAACCCATGTCACACATCGTGATTGCCCCCCCCCTTTAACGTGTGAAGTCATTTAAGGTCAGCCCCTGATGTAATCTTTGTATCTGTAATTAGAATATTTATTTAAGTACTAGCTGTTCCCCGCGGTTTCACCCACGCTGCTCAGCACCTGTTGGCCGTAGCGTGATGTTATATAGCCTATAGCCTTCCTCAAGAAATGGACTATCCAACACTAAAAGAATTTTCCAATTCCAACCAGTAGTCCCTGAGATTAGCGCGTTCAAACAAACAAACTCTTCAGCTTTATAATATTAGTATAGATGTATTCCGGTCAGTGTCCGTGACACCACTAACTGGCCCTGTCAGAATACCAGCGCTGTGTTATTTTTATCCTAAAGTATCGCAGCTTATGCTGTGACACCTTTTTGGCCTCGCACAGACAATAACCTTGACTGTGCAATTTTTTTTTCTTTCTTTCTTTCCTTTATGTATACCGCACTTTCATCATAGTATACATACTGGTGACAGCAGCTACATTAGCAATTATATAACTTGAAAATCAATAACTAGAATCCTTGTGTAGTTATTTTTGGCACAGGTGGGTGCTACGCTGCGCTACGCCGTAGCGCTTTCGTAGCGTGAGCTGTAGGTATAGATCAGTTCCTATTATAGGAACTGATCTATACCTACAGTTATTATGTTATTACGTTTAGTTATTACGTTCTTATTTTGTTTTCTCATAGTCATTTTCGTATCACGTTATATTTATAATTTTCTTTTCTGTATCATTACACTATTTTCAAATAGGAACTTAGCAGAAGAGTTGGTTTGTAGTCAATACAAGTTGGACACCAAAACATAAAATCTTGCACATACCTTTAATTCTGGTAACAATACATTTTATGACAGACATGAAAAGTAATGTCTGATAAAGATCCTGCAGCCTCCTCAACGGTTAATAGCACGGACAAAAAACAATGTAGAAGCATTCAAGAATGATAAATTGACTTAATTTTCTACATGTGACTTTTACAAATGGTTTTTGTTTTCAGAGCTCTTTACCTAAAAAGGAACCCTTATAGATCACTTTGTTGTCTCTCTGTCTATCTGTCAAGTCCCTATATCTCGGGACCAAACTCAAAATCAAAGCATTTATTTCTATTAGACCAGGCACTTTAGAATGTGAAGAAACAAAAAAAATTATCAGTCCCAGATCCTTTGCATAATAATTTGTGAAAGTACTGTGGTAGCCTATTCCAAAGCGTTGATCTCTATGGAGAAGAATGGGCAAGGAACTCCATAAAAACACAGAAGAAGAACAAGAAGAGTATCGAATTACAACCATATACTCAAGTCTGCAGTTACTTGGACCTGTGAAAAAATCAACCTTCTAAATAAAATAAAATAGCCCTTATTACTGAGTTACAATAATTACAATTACAATCTAAAACATTAAATATATTTAAATGATATCTATACTTTTATATTATAAAGCTGAAGAGTTTGTTTGTTTGTTTGTTTGAACGCGCTAATCTCAGGGACTACTGGTTGGAATTGGAAAATTCTTTAAGTGTTGGATAGTAGATTTCTTGAGGAAGGCTATAGGCTATGTAACATCACGCTACGACCAACAGGTGCTGAGTAGCGTGGGTAAAACCGCTTGGAACAGCTACTGACTAAATATATGTATTGTTGAAGTCTCAAATAATGTATCTCAACTCAGTGTGCCTTTACTGAGCTGAGCTTAAACAAACAACCTTCTAAATATACGTAGTATAAAGATCTGGCTGTTCATATTTATACGGAACCCTCGGAGCGCGAGTCCGACTCGCACTTGACCGGTAAAATGTATAAATAAAGTGTACTTGGTTCTTTTATATAGAGTGAGGAGCTTGTGGCTAAATAATAGCAGCCGCTCGGGTCGATCTTAAGGTTTAGCCGCGCTTGCCTAAGTTGGTCTGTGGTTGGGTGACCACCCGGTACATACCGAGTTTCCTCCGTGCCTCGGAAAGCACGTTAAGCCGTTGGTCCCGGCTGTCATTTGTAGATCTTTGACAGTCGTTACAGGTTAGTCAGTGTTCTGAAAGTCTGACAACCAGTCTTACCAAGGCGTATCGTATTACCCAGTATTAACTGGGTTGTGGAGGTCAGATAGGCAGTCGCTCCATGTAAAATACTGATATTCAGTTGCATCCGGTTAGACTGGACGCCCCAACATAGTTGGGAAAAGGCTAGGCAGATGATGACTCGGTTCTTTTTTTTATCATTCCTTACACAATCCAGTCATAGAGTGCTATCAAATCATTGATAAATACTAAAGTGAATAATCAAAATTAGAATTTTAATTAAAATCCACCCATTACCCATCTTAATAAATACCTTATTAATGGTGGCTTATAAAACATAAGAACATGTTGATATTGGAACTCAATCCCAGTGTCTTTACATAGCACACAATATAAGGATTATAAAGGAAGGGATGTCGGCCTTTTGGTAAATCTAATAAACATCCCTTCTAGGGACTTTTGGAAAACAATTTGCCGACGAATTGATTGAATATTGTCGAACAATACGTAACTTGTATGATGTTAATGTATTTTTTTTACAAGAAAATCGTTTTTTTTTTATAAGATTTGATAGTATTTGAGGCTAGATTATAACTGGCACTCGGTTCGATCTAGACTTTAAACAGGCCGTGGAGGGTGGCCACCCGTTATATACAGATTTTTTTACGTGCCTCGTCTCGGCTGTCAATTATAAATCTTTGACAATCGTTGAAAGTAATCAATGGCCCGAAAGACTGACAGTCCCCTTTAGTAAGATAAATAATTACTTTGTAACATATTCCTTACTGATATTATAAAAACGAAAGTGAGTTTGTTTGTTTGTTTGGTCTTCACGCCTAAATAGCCAAACCGACTTTGATGAATTTTGGAACAGATATTGAAAGAATTGGGACCCTGGAGACGGACATTGGCTAAAAACAAAGTGAGAAAAGGGGGAGAAAGAGGGAAAAAAGGGGAGAGAAAGATATGTTTTTTTTTGGAAGTCGTTTATTTTTAATAGTTTTCTAATTCAGCATTTTTAATTATGATATGATGATATCTCACACCATTTTGTCGAGTATTTATTTTCCAATGTTACTAAAAGATATTATCAGATCAACCATAAATATATCGAAGAAAAAAATATATATTATAGACGATAACTTATAAACTACACAAGCAAAAACAAATACGAAAATCAGTCCACAGTTGGCGGAGTAATCGATGAACATATACATAAAAAATCCGATCGAATCATATCTGTTTTTTTTAAATCGTTTGAAAATAGAAATTATAACCTTTTTTTTTAAATCGAAATTATAACCTCAACCACCATAAACTCAATACAAAACATGACACATTCGCATTATTCTCATATTATGCACAGTAGCCGCATTAAGTACGTCCTTAAAACCGTTGAAGTAGGAAAAAAACATCTTCAAATAACGAATTCAATAAGATATGGTACATGTGGTCGAGTGGCTGAGCACAATTGTACGCACTTGAGTGCACACGTCATAATATGTATGTAGACACATTTGTTAGGGCATGAATGTTAAGTATAGGGGCGGTTTTGTGTAGATAGCGAAGTAGGTAGAATCCGAGTGGTTCCTCTGTGAGGACTTTTGTCCGACTAATATTATAAATACGAATGTTTGTTAGGATGAATGGATATATCTTTCACGTCAAAACGGCTGAACGGATCTTGATAAAATTTGGCACCGAGGTAGATTATGGTTTGGAATAACACATAGAATACGTTTTCTTGCCGTGAAATTGAATATTAGAATAAGAACATGAGAATGAGAAATAATTTATTGAAAAAGTACTAAACAGTATACCCTATAATATTTGATACTGAATGCAATGCAAAGCCTTTACGAGCAACGATACCAAAAAAATTCCTGTCCTTGTCCCATTCTATTTGGAGTTGGTACAACACGTTTTTTTCTTCCATTCTCCCCAGCCAGACGTCACGATTTCGTTTACTCCTTTCTCCTTCATATCATTCCTTATACAATCCATCCATCTTTTCTTTGGCTTTCCTCTCGCTCTCCGTCCATCAACATTCAGATCCATCACTCTTTTAGTCACATGTACTTCGTCCCTCTTCATTCCATGTCCATAACAAGACAAACGACTCCCTTTAAATTTTTCTGTAACGGTCTGTAACCCTTTCATTTCATATTTACAGGTAAATGTATTAAATATAGTTGTTATTCTAGCCCCACCATATTCAGTATCCTATCTGCACACACCTCATCTTTGACAATCCGAAATACAAAGCGATTATGCGCACTAAACAAGCCGAGTTCTGATCAATTGTGCGCGCATTGCGTTAACTTTACAATTCAAATTATTTTCACTACAACAGATATGTCTTTGGAACAGTGGGGAGTCTCTTAATACTCAATTTGATGAGAATAAAGATGTATTTCATCTCCGGAAGCGCTGGGTGACGAAATGCATCTATGGAGAAGAATGTTTTTATGCAAAAAAAATATGTCATTCTACTAAACAAGCGAAATCGCCTTTTTCCCAGCGATATTTTTATCCGGGTAAGTTATGGAATCAAGATCAAGCATCACATTGTTACTTTTTGTTTTTCTTAGATGTATCTATAACTATTTAAATTGCAATGCTTAAACAGACAACAAAGTTCCAAGAATCTATCTATTGTTAATATGAAAATCCTGAACACTTTTTCTTTGCAGATGGAAAATCTACAAATAACTTCCCCAGCTCTGGGCGGAGCGGGAACAGTGTCAGGCCCGTACTGACTAAAACCCACCTATGTTCTTCCTATTGCCCTTTATGTTTCGGGGCCGCGGTATCTCTTTGGAACAACCCGTAACAGGATCCATACACCTCTTGAGATCAATTCAGCAGCAGCGCTTGCGACCATCAGTGTGAGAAAGTGGTTAATCGGACAAAATGAAGGAAAGCCCGGTGTCTATGTGCCCGAATTACACAAAATATACTCCCCACCGGAATTTTACAACCGCTAATCAGGAATCACAATCATCTAATCAGACTAGAATAACGACATAAGTACCAATTATCATCACAAACAAAGCTAGACAAACAATAATTTCTCTGTTATTTGTTAAACAAATATTTAGCAACACTTGTGTGTTAAGACAACAGGCATTAACAACATTGTAACAACAATAATAATTAAATTAGAGTTTGTTTTAACGCTTAGATTGCGTATCGTTGATAGTTGTGTTTATATTGTCGTTGTGTGGAGTGTGAGTGTTGTAGTGGAATCTTTTAGTGTTTGATGTTTTTGTTGTAGCCCATAAATCTTGACATGGTATAAAAACCGACTTCCAAAAAAAAGGGGAATATATTTGATGATTTCTCATCCGCAAAACAAAAAATAAATAAAAGAAGTGAACGATGACGTGTTGAATATTGCGGGGAGTTGCTAGAACAGACAGACAAAACGAAGTTCGGTGAAGCCTTCCATATCCTCACTAATTTTATAAAAGCGAAAGTGAGTTTGTTTGTTACGTCTTCACGCCTAAATGGCCTAACTGATTTTGATAAGTTTTGGCACAGAGATAGTTGGGACGGATATAGGCTAAAAAAATGATAAAAAGGGGTAGAAAGAAGGAAGGAAGGGTAAAGACATATCATTTTTTCGATCATCACGCAGGTTAAAGTTAGCGTTAGCCCAAAGTAACTATGCCACGCGGACGAAATCGCGGGCGAAAGCTAGTGCTGATATATTTTTTTTTGGATGATGATTCTAATATTATTTTTAAGCAACCTGCAGTCTGTTTGTTTTCAACGAAATATGAGACTTAAACATTGGCGAAATGTGGGCTTTCACTACCTACAACGGTATATCTTTTCAGCTGTTCACGATTTTGATCGTGTAGTGTGAACAGATTATTAGGGTTCCGTACCTCAAAAGGAAAAAACAGAACCGAGTAACCATGTAGTCCGTCTGTCTGTCAAGATATATTCGATATAATATTCTACGCGTTCTCTAGATACAGGGATATCTAGGGAACGCGTAGAATATATCAAGTTGAAATTAAAACCACTTACGTCTCTGGTCCCTTGAAGATGTGAAAATCGTCTCTCTAAGTCTACATAGTCAAGAGATTTTACCGTTAATGTCGCCAGTTTGTACGGAACATTCAGTGCGTGAGTCTAATTAGAGACTTTTTTTTTTAATTTACAATTGTTTCAGATGTATCTCATTCAGACTTCCAAACATAAAACTTTTGAAAACGTGGTAACTATTTGTGCATCGTGTTGCTTTCACCTCGTATACATACCCTTCCTTCTAACCTCTAGAGGAATTACAAGCTTGAAGTTATACATTACCTACAATTACAAGAAAAGATTGTGTTTATCAAACACAAATACATAATAGTGGGCGACCTTGAATGTAATGTAATATAATAGAAGTTATTGTATATATCGCTACACTGTACAAATATTATCGCAACGTGTTTATTTTCAGCCTGTCAATTGTTTTGCTAGTGACTATGTGCGAGAATAGTTCTAGGGTCGTCAGACTAAACCACATGTCTTTTTGCTTGCTTTTTGTTTTTATTAATAGAAAAAACATTCATTTATTTATAAACTACACATAGTCATAAACTAAAAATAAAAATATGTCTTGTATAAAAATGCTAAAATAATTACAGGGCGTCAAAAAATAGGGCGCATTGCTGTCAACAGAAAAGTGCCCAGAAAGCTGGCAGCACGTCCGCATTGCTGTCAACAGGAAAACTGCCCAGAAAGCTGGCAGCACGTCCGCATTGCTGTCAACAGGAAAAGTGCCCAGAAAGCTGGCAGCACGTCCGCATTGCTGTCAACAGGAGAACTGCCCAGAAAGCTGGCAGCACGTCCGCATTGCTGTCAACAGGAGAACTGCCCAGAAAGCTGGCAGCACGTCCGCATTGCTGTCAACAGGAAAACTGCCCAGAAAGCTGGCAGCACGTCCGCATTGCTGTCAACAGGAAAAGTGCCCAGAAAGCTGGCAGCACGTCCGCATTGCTGTCAACAGGAGAACTGCCCAGAAAGCTGGCAGCACGTCCGCATTGCTGTCAACAGGAGAACTGCCCAGAAAGCTGGCAGCACGTCCGCATTGCTGTCAACAGGAGAACTGCCCAGAAAGCTGGCAGCACGTCCGCATTGCTATCAACAAGAAAAGTGCCCGGAAAGCTGGCCACCTTCTTTGCTAGCATGACTGCTTCGCAGAAGGGAGTGACCGCTTTCAATTTCCTCTCGCTCCGGACTATGGATTGTACCAGGGCCCGACGCGAGAGTTCGCCGCCGCTGATCGCCTCTACGAGGGCACAGCTGTGCTCCGCCCAAGCTGAGTAGACCGCCACTGTGTGCTTCACCGTGTCCTCGAGGCGATCATCACAACGGACGCCATGGTGTCTCTCCAGCCACACCTCAAAGAGGGTACTTACCGCCACTAATGTGGCGTGCCCTGTGTAATGGGGTTTAAACAACAATACAAGCAATATTTACACTATGTGTATAAATATATGTTAGTGTTTGCGACTGTACATCATTAGATTAGATGGATTAGGTCCCTAACGCACAGTACTATAATTATTTTCATTTCTTGCGTTAGGAGATATGTCGATACTCGTGGAATCATAGGCCTCGTAGACGCAAGAGAGGAAGGGGGGGCGGCGCGGGCGCTCCGTGACTCGTGTTAGTGTTGTCCTAGTATCGACGTGGGAGATCGCCCGCACGTTTTGGAAATAACACTCGCGTATATACGTCGTGTACGTGTTGATTACTTTTTATTAACAATGAGTGATTTTAGAAGAAAAAAGTGTAGAAAATCTATTTGTTTTGGTGAGGTTGCCAACGAAAAATCAACACCGGATTATAACGCTACATCGTCCAGTAAAATAAAAATTTTGGATAATATTCAAATTTGCCCCCCACTGGCACTGATTGACAGTGATTCAAATTTTGATTGATTGAATTTTTTATTTATTTATTTTTTTATTAAAGACAATTCCCCGCACTAGGAATTAATCCTGTTTTTGTTTTATATTGATTTGTTGTGATTGATTATATTGAAATAAGAATTGAATATAAAAATTTAATAAAACTTTTTCAATCGACAACTGAGATATTATTTTATTCCCATCACTACTTACTACACATATTGAACTATCTTCGGTTGCGGTACGAGATACAATCAATACCTAATTTTTTTTTGGTATTTGTAGTTTATTCAAATGTCATAACTGCGTGCGAACCTAGCAAAATATAGAGCAATAGGCTATCTTTCACCCACATAAACTTTAAAATATATGTCATTGGTTTTCTCGAAGATATAAGTTATTTTCAAAACTGTATTTTTAGGAGACTGATTAGGTCTCAAACGCACCAAAGGGCAGATTAGTTTCGAGATCTTTTAGGTCTCCAAAGCACCAGCTGAAAGTTCTTTGAAAATGATGGCGCAGTGAACGTGTTAAGCTGTTGGTCGGTCATTTGTAAATCTTTGACGCTTGTTACAGATAGTCATTGTCCCGAAAGTCTGACAACCAGTCTAAGGTACTAAGAAGTATCGTAAGGTCCAGTAATAACTGGCTTGTGGAGATGAGATAGGCAGTCGATGCATGTCAAATACTAGTATTCAGCGCAATCCGATAAAAATGGAAACTGACCCCAATAAAGTTGCTAAAAAACAGAAAGCAGACGATGATATCACCCGATATATTGACGCTGTTGTAAGCGCTATAATCGCGAGATGACATATAACACTAAACAAACTTTAAAAAGATGTTAATTATTTTGTTGCAACTGAGTAAATTGATTACTATAGTCTTTTCCGCATTTCATACAGTACAGTGCAGTGCAGTACTTAATTATAACACACAGAGTACATACAGGGTGTAACACAATAAACGCATTTTTTGGGTGGGAAATCATCAAATAACTCCCCCGTAGTTTCAGACTTTTACCGACTAAAACCCACCTATGTTCCTTCTATTGCCTTTTACGTTCCGGAGCCGCGGTATTTCTTTCGAACAACCCGCAACCCCGGCAGGCAGAGGCTCTGGCAAGCCCCTTTGCTTTGCTGACATATCTTTGAGGCGGGTGTGAAACACAAACGCACCGTCGACACGGCCTGTCGTCAAACGACAGACGGACGGTGAGCTACCCATTGCTCACCGTCCACAGGCCCGCATCTACGGTGGCCGGGAGTCGTCTCGCGGCGCCCGGAGCCTGGGGCGTCTCCCGCGGCGGCTGGGTTGGCTTGAGGTTCTCAACTGCAAGGCTTCTCGTGTGGAGTCGCAGGCTATGAAACTGAACCACTTTTAAGGCCGTATAGCAAAAGGAAAAACCCAAGGCCAAGAGCGAGTAAAACTCGTGCAACGTGGCTTCCGAAAAACTTTCGACATAAATGGCCATATTTTTTAAGACGGCCCCTTAGACTGACTGACTTCCTACCGGATTTGCGGGTTGTTCAAAAGAGATACCGCGGCTCCGGAACGTAAAGAGCAATAGAAGAAACATGGGTGGGTTTTGGTCAGTACAAGTCTGACACTCCCCCCCGCTCCGCCCAGAGCGGGGGAAGTTATTTGATGATTTCCCACCCCAAAAAAAAAGACTGACTGATTCATCAAATATATGTTGATTACTTCAAATCACCACATTCAAATAAAAAAAAACTGGAACACATTATTTGTGTTACCAAACTCTTCGTGTGTCAATCTGAACAATCAGCCATTGCTCTCACTGCAGCGTTACGAAAAATAAAGATAACACAAGTAAACTAACTATAAATTAAGTAATCGCACTAAATGTGCTGGTTCACACTGTTTTTATAGTACTTGAGCTATGATGGGTCTTACGTGTGGCAGGAACAGTTATGAATTGTGACATTTTCGGATTTTTCAGCTTGGTATACCGTTCTTTTTTTCAAAGTTTATGTCTTTCGTGGAGTACACTGCTAATTTAAGGGTTAAAAAAGCATCCTATGTGTTATTTCAAACTATAAGCACTAACATTCGCATTTATAGCATTACTAGCTGGCCCCGCGGCTGCGCCCGCGTGATATCGAAAAAAAAAGTATTCGTAGTGTTGTTCCAGACTATAATCTACCTCTGTGCCAAATTTCATCAAGATCTGTTTCGTAGTTTTTTCGTGAAAGAGAATCAAACATACATCCATACTCACAAACTTTATTATTTATAATATTAGTAGGATAGCAGGAATAATCTACAGGTTTTACATGATTTTTGAATGTATATGTATATCATGCAATACTAGCTGTATTGCATGATACATCAAGTACTCACATACTAATTTTGTTTGTTACCTCTTTAAATATTGTTTACACTTTATTTTTCTTTTAATTTGTTTACGTTAATTTAGCTCTATTGCAGTTAACGTTTGCCAAGAGTTTGTATTATGTCATATAGTAATCTGTGGAAAATGTTGTGGTTACAACACTATTTATGTTTAATGTATAGTAAATAAATGTAATGTACAAAAATAAATAAAACAAATCGTTAGTTTAAAGTCACACACACCCGTTTTTCTCACAAGAATGATGCAACTATAGAACGCTAGCACGACACACAGTCGATAGTAATCTACCTACAGTAATTGAAGTAAAAACTTATGTATAAAACAGGCCATGAGAGAGTCAGACTCGCGCACCGAGGTTTTCGCCCAAAATTACGACATAAACGGCCATATCTTTTGACTGCGTAGACTTAATAAAAGAAAGAAAGAAAATCTTTTATTTGGGACTCGCACAAAACAAATAAAACAATAAAAAAAATGAAATAAAATAGTACAGACAAGGTTATTGTATATGCGAGGCCAAAAAGGTCCCTGTCTCAGCATAAGCTGAGATGAGCGATATTTGTTTAAAATAACACAGCGCTGGTATTCTGACAGGGCCAGTTAGTGGTGTCTGTTCAAAGTTTTTTGTGAGACTTAATGGATTGATCTTTCACAGCACAAAAGGACCACATTCAGTCTATATACCTCCACGCATTACCGAGATAAAGGATCTTGACAGACAGTCAGACAGACAGACGGAAAACAAAGTAATCCAATAAGGGTTCCGTTTTATACTTTTACATACTACAGCTTCCAAAAAAGGGCACTCTTAGCCAGTTTAGTGTTCTAGCTTTGGGATAACAAGTCCTGGAACAAACAACACCAGTAGCTATTGGGGTATTTCGAAAAAAACCTTAAATCTACACTGCACTACGACACACTATCAAAACTCGTCGAGCTGTCACCAAATGTCACAATGTTTTTAAACGAGAACACTGCTTGTGTTGGTTTAACATTAAATTACTCGCATTGCGTACTGTACAGTCGTTTACAATAGTGGTTTCGTTATTTAAAGCAGCTTTTCCAGAGTTAAACAAATGGAAAAATAGTTTGGAGTCTGTTCAAAGTTTTTTGTGAGACATCAAACGTAAAACTGTGTAAAACAACAGCGGGTATAAAAATATCAGTGGGGCGCAAAGAACACATAAAAATCGTCTTGACTGTAAAAAGCGCAATCTGTCACTTTCAGCTAAATATAGTTATACTCTCTAGTTGGAGTCTATAGCGTCAATATATTCCGTCTGCTTAAATTAAATGTTTTTTGGGGTTCCTCAAAAGGAAAAAACGAAACCCTTATTGGATCACTTTGTCGTCCGTCTGTCAATCTTTCTGTCTGTCTGTCATGACCCGTTTTCTCGGCAACGAGTGAATGGAGTTGAAAATAAAATCATTTAGGTACTCAACTCTGTGGTCCCTTTGCGCTGTGAATAAATCAACCTTCAAAGTCTACGCAGTCAAAAGATATGATGGTTTATGTCGCAAGTTTTTACGGAACCTTCTTTGCGCGAGACTGACTCGCTCTTTTTTTAATCCGTATAGGCTTGCATTTGGACGCAACTCTCTTGATGTGAAGCTATGATACGGCCTCGGGTGGAACACGCATGCCTAGGCACACACATTACTCTACATGCAGTCATTTTTAGCACCCGACACAAAAAGAGGGGTGTTATAAGTTTGACGTTGATGTGTCTCTGTGTGTATGTCTGTCTGTTGCATCGTAGCTCTCAAACGGATGAACCGATATCGAGGAGGTTTTTTTTCATTTGAGAATAAGTAACCCCGCCGCGACTTTAAATCATTACAACAAAATTACCGTATATTTCGGAATGTTGACAAAAAAATCGTTAAACTTAGTTAATTGTTATGTTTTATCAGAAAATATAATGTATATTTTTATTCTATTTTTCATTTCAAATGTACTAATTATCGTGGTTTTAAGTCTTCATACTAAATTCGATTTAACTGTTTACTGATTTTAATGACACTTTTGTCATCGCCAGTACTCAGATCTCTAAACAAACAGTTAAGTTTGTTTTTCATACAACACAGAACTGTGGCTAGTTTTATTTAGGAGTTTCTATGTTATATTTGTCTATTGCGAAATGTAATGTGTTAAGTTGGATGCTGAGAAGGTCTTATCAAAGTTTGATGAGTGATGGTTGAAATTATTTAGGTTAATAATATGGATGGATGACGTGAGTGAAACATGAGGCATAGACAAAAATTTTAACAACGCTTTTTTTGGAGTTACTCCTAAAGAATCGATTTTCATAAGGCGCCCGGTATGAGAAAAATCCGAGGGGTAAAACCTACTAAAGTAACGAAAATGTGTCACGTTTTTGCGCACCTTTAGTGCGCAACTTTCTAATTTGGCTGTGAGTGTATTAAGACGTACATATGGTATGCTGTATAGGCGACTATACCTATATACTATATGTTATTGGGCTTGTTTGTTTCTATCAGTGACGATGTATTTATATTGCTATTTTTTTTCATTAACTTGTGAATTTACCCTTTCATATGATATTAATCTTTTTTCAGTTGAATAAACTCTTTTTGCGTATGGTTAGATACTCGTACTTAAGGAGTAAACTCCAGTCGTGTGTCGGAGCTGACACACACACTTTTTTTGTTTTATTCTTTGCAAACTCTAGCTTTATTTGCATTCCATAATGTGTGAAGATCTTAAAATGGGCTTAAAGCTAAGGTACAATTACGGACCCTGTAGGGCACAGCAAAAAGTATAAAAAAATATAATAAAATTAATCCATTAACCAAATAATTCTTAATATTAATTAACCATATTACAAGTTTATTAATATTGAAATCAGTCACAACAAAATCATTAAATTATACTTATTTTAATATCATATTTAATTTTGCTTCCGTTTTTTTTTTAAGTTTGGTAGAGAGGGAAGAAAAGGGAAAAAAAAAGATTTGCTATGGCGCAAGAATAAAATCTACAGGTAACAGTTCCCCTTTCCCGATTTGCAGGTTCCTGCACCTGCAAATCGGGAAAGGGGAACTGTGTTACCTCAAATATAACGAGAGCGAAGCCGCGGGCAAAAGCCAGTACTCTATATCCTAGTTAGTACTGGGTATTAAGATACCCCTTGATTTACGATTCCTGTTACGAATGTCGAAAATCTACAAATGACAGTCAGGACCAACAGCTTAAATTCCTTGCAAAGACATGGATGAGACTCGGTATGTGATAGATGGTTGACCCACAAGGTGACCTTGGTAAGCTTACCCTTAAAGATCGGTCTGTGCGACTGTTATTGTTTCTCTTGCTTGCTACAAGACCTTCTCCCATAGTTAAAGACTCATTAAATTATACCAAAAATGACAGAGTAAATGATAGTTTAACCTCCTTTTATTATATTTTTTTAAACGACGGTTATTTGCGAAAACTTGACATGAATTCATTAAATGATTAAATTAAATATGGTCTAGACATCAGTTTAAACACATTTGTATTCCGAAGTAGATAATTAATTTAAATAACAGCTTAATTTTAAATTTATTTAAATAGTTATATACATACGAGGTGGCCAAGGTTGGTTTGTGAAGCCAGGTCCAAAACCGCAAAAAAGCATCTAAATTAAGAACTTCCTTCTATTTTTGAAGTCAGTTAAAACACTTTTAAAACCGAATTACTGAAATCTGTTCCGACCTAAATGGCCTTACCAACAAACTGCAAATTCATTTATTTATATAAATTATACATACAAGGACACTTGTATTATTTCAATCAAATTAGCACAAGTGGCTTCGCTCTTTATATAGTTTTATTTAATTTCATAATTTAAATATTTATTATATTCACCTAACTCAATAAGTGGTTACACGTGTCGATACGTAACTACCGAACTAAGACCATTCTTGGCAATCGCATTAAAATTTAGTATTTTCCTTATTTTCTTTAACAAAACTTCCATATTAACATATGTGTTTGATTATTTTATAATTTACCTAACTTCGACGAAATGATGGTGTGATGTTTAAGTAATAGTTCATCATCTTTCTAATCCTATCCCAACTTTTTTGGGGTTGACTTCCAGTCTTACCGGATGAGCTGAATACCAGTATTTTACATGAAGCGACTGCCTATCTGATCTCCACAACCCAGTTAGTACTGGGTAATACGGTGTCCATTGATAAAAACTAGTTGATAGATTTTCGGGCCCTTAAATACCTGTCACAACTGTCAAACATTTAAATGGTTGTCGGAAACCATAGCTTAACGTGCTTTCCGAGGCTCGGAGACAACTCGGTATATTTTGGATGCCCACTCATCCACAGACCGGCCTTGACCAGAACGATTTAAACTCAAAATTCGACCCGTGCAACTGTTATTATTTAGCTACGAGCTCTCTTTGTTATAGTTAGACAGTTCTATTTACCCTGACTCACTACTCGGCCACGACCACGGCGTTTGGCCGCAGAAGCGCCGACCAGGTGAAGTTTGGTCGCATAACCGGGCGTCTCAGACAGTTCAGAAATCCTAACATCATGAAATCAAATCAAATCAAATTATCAATAACACATTTTTTTATCTCATTTAGTATATTCATTTTCCATTGTTACTAAAAGATATTAGCAAATCATCCATATAGTCGTAGAATATAACTTATGCATTACGACGATAACTCTAAACTACCAAAGCAATATGAATAAAATTGATATGGGACTACCTCGAAAGTATACCTACTTCTTCTCATTCTTTAAAATCATCATTGACTTGACAAAGCCCTAGTGGTTAATAGTGTCATGCTCACTTAAATGTCTCGCTGATAGCGGGTGTGTCGGGTCATTTAGCTCCCTTCAAAATGGTCGAGCTGAATGGGGCTGATCCATACGTCTTGTTCGTGAACGATCGCTGTCAGTTGGGACTGGTTATTTTTTAACTACCACGGTCATTTATAATTTATTTATATTTTAAATTGAATTTTGCTTTTTATTTACTCTGGACGCTCTTACTGTGCACGTCTTTCTACATCGTTCTCACATATTTGTATAATCTCAACACGAATGATGTAAATACGATTTTGTAAAAATATTAGAATTTAAAAGAGTGTCCATGGAGTTTCTTGCCCATTCTTCTCCATAGAGATCAACGCTTTGGAAGGGGCAACTACAGTACTTTCACAAGTTATTATGCCTTGTGACCGGGACTGTAGATTCATTTTGTTTCTTGACATTCAAAAGTGCCTGTAATGGTCTAATTGAAATAAATGATTTGATTTGATTTGAAAAAAAAACCTTCCCCCAAACTAGGAATTTCTCCTGTATCGTGGATGCGTTTACAAACATTTAAACTCACATACACAAACACAGCCAGACCCGAAACAACTACCTTCATACAAATATTTGTTCCGTGCGGAAATTGGACCCGCGACACGTAGCGCAGCAGTCAATCGCTCAACCACAGTGCCAACCATGCCGTCAATACTCTTATGAACCAAAAAAAGAATTATGAAAATCCGGTCATAGTTGGCGAAGTAATCGGTGAGTGAACATACATAAAAAACGGTCTAACATAGAACCTCCTTCTCTTTTGAAGTCAGTTTTTTTTTTCTAAAACAGTATATCAGACACTAATCTGCCTTCTCTTTTAGCTCATCAGACCACCCAACAGCCAGTATTTGATGCTCGTGACGTAATTCGCGTTATCACTTACCCGCGCTGATAAGCTCCGTAATCCCGGAGCTTTCGCTGTCCCGGACTTGAAGTGTTTGTCTATGGTGGAGCACCTCACACGATGAGGTTTTGAGATTTAAACTTGGAATCTTGCGTCGAATTTTTGGAATGTTTTTTTTTTTTATTAAGTCGCGATTATTTTGGTTGCTTTAAGTTTTTTAGTTTAACTTTTTCTGTGGATTTTCGAGATTTTCGAAAAAAAATTGCGACTCTTTTTTTTCTTTTTATTAACATTTGTGTTTCTGTCCGTCAAATAATATACAGCGTTAGTTATATTAGTGGAAAACCGTACGAAATTCGTAAAATACACTAACTATTTGACTTTGACACAATTCAACGTGTTCAAAAGATTTCTAGATAGGTATATCTAGAAATTAATAATTAAGTAGCTGTTCCCCACGGTTTCACCCGCGCTGCTCAGCACCTGTTGGTCGTAGCGTGATGTTATATAGCCTAGAGCCTTCCTCAAGAAATGGACTATCCAACACTAATAGTAGATTATTAACCAAGGGGATAAAGCAGTGTCTTCTGTCGCGGGTGACGATTTAAATCGCGAGTGTAACGAAGGACGCGAGGTTTACTCAGTTTACCCAAGACTAAGACAGCTTTAGCACCGAGGAAAATACTCTACTTTTCGTACCATTTGCGAAAAAATTAACACAGTAATAATATGAGATACGCATTTATTAAAGATAATGACATTAAAATTAAAAGTTAAGATTCGAACATTGGTCCAATTATTTATGAAGAGAGCTACACTTTTGCTTGGTACATTTATTGTTGATGAGTATGATTGCGGCAGCATTTGCACTGATGGAATCCGACAATACACTGTCACTGTCGCTTTGATTTGACAATGTATTTTTAGAACATTAACTTATTTATAAAAATAAACTTAACGTTTATGTATTTGAAGAAAACAAATTCGCGGCAAATTCTTAGACTAATATGTTTTGTCGGAAAAGCAAAGGCATCAAGCTCATACGACCTCGTCGGTTTTGGTAATTTTATTTAATAATCATAACTGCATATTAATTGTGTGTTCCTTTTTAAAAAAGATGCTTAATGCTTTATATACCTACAAACTCAATGGTGTAAACACAGATGTAGTTCAGTACTAAGTATTCCAATTTTAAATCACATTCTCTCCCTAGGGGATGAATGAAATTCAGTACAATTTTCTTTCCCTGTTTTTGACAGATTAAAAATGACTATTGTTATGTTCGCTTTTTGTGGCATAAAATGTCACTTTTTTGAGCAAGTGGTACGAAAAAGAATTTTCCAATTCCAACCAGTAGTCCCTGAGATTAGCGCGTTCAAACAAACAAACTCTTCAGCTTTATAATATTATATATAAGTAATAAGTATAGATTAGGATATAAGAAGTAGGATAACAAATACAATACAAACAATATAAATACATACATACAAACATTGCCACCTTGTTTCAGCCCCTTAGGGATTGAATTTGGCTATGTACGTAGGCCCTAAAGGGAACCCCCATATAAAATTTGAGACTTCTTACATTTTGAGTTTGTTATGAGTGAGAAAGTGATTTTCTCTTTTGAATATATTTAAAAACAAACCTTGCCCCACCGGATTTTTCTTGTATCGTGGGTGCATTTATAAACACATACACAAACAGTCAGTAATCATCTGCCTAGCCTTTTCCCAACTATGTTGGGGTCGGCTTCCAGTCTAACCGGATGCAGCTAAATATTAGTATTCGGTATTCGCGGGTTCGACTCCTGCATGGAACAAATATTTGTATGGCTACTGGTAGTTGTTTCGGGTCTGGCTGTTTGTGTATGTGAGTTTAAATGTTTGTAAACGCACCCACGATAAAGAAGAAAATCCTAGTGTAGGGCAACGGTTTTTTTTTAAAGAAAAGATACTATTTCGTAACATATTTTGTAAGAAAGTAGGTACCTACTATATTCTGATATATAAACTTTTCTTTCTTTCTTTAAATCTAGCTTGACATTCGCTTCAGCTGTACTCGTTTTGCGATTGCATTTTTTTTTAAATGTTAGTGAACCGAAAAAAATAAATGAAACGAAAACTTATCATTCACTTCATTTTATATTTCTTCCTTAAAAATACGATGTTACGTTACACAAAATAACTACAGTTTATGATAACATTTAGATACATCACGGCACTTTTTAGAGCCAAATCAGTGTTTTTTTACAAGAAATATTGCAATTATGGCAGTCGGCATTAAATATAGCGTGTAAAGACAAAACGCCATTATCACACACTATCTAATTTAAAAAAAATATGACATAAATGTATAAAATAACTCAGAAATGAATAAAGTAATAATAAAAGTAAATTGGAGATACATGGAGAAGACATGATGCGCTACCTTAAATAAATTGGAGAATGATAACAAAACAGTTTGTTTTTTTTTTAATCCAGGAATTCCTAAAATAATTAAAGAACATGACCTAGTACTAAATGTATTCAAAAGAAAATTCTGACTCAGTCATTAAATAATAAAATATAGAAATCAGATGATGTTCTAAGTTATTTTAGGATATGATACCCATACCTGGTGTCAATTGCAGAGGTTATTATTATTAATAAGCCATATCATTTAAATCGTAAACGGCAGAATTTAAAACAAGATCCGACATGGTCTAGAATTAATTGGTTCTTTCACCGCATTTAATGTCGACTGACATAGTACTCGTAATCTTAGTTAAATTAATATTTACAGTAAGACTTAGACAATACTTACATTTACAACTTCGCACTACTTTGTACATAGAATGACTAGACTTATTTATAGATCACTATCTTTTTGATAAAACTTACAAAAGAATGATTAAAATACATTGTTGTCTGTTTAACAAGCAATTGAAAATTCTCCTAGTTTTTTTCACGGAATATTAAGTAATAGTAGGTTATTTACACATTTTTCAAAGTAATATAACAGCTTCTATAAAAAAATACTACACAAAAAATCTTTTCGGCTAGTTATATTTTTACAAAACACAAAAGTTGTTAATTCTTAGAATGATTTACAAAAGAAAACTATTTGAGAACAACAACAAAAACTGACGAATGATTTAACAAAAATTGATTCACCAAAAAAGCTTTTAAATTGAAATCTGTACATTTTTTTGTTAGAACACTTCTTAGGAATTAAGTAATTTAAGTTTATTGTCAAAATAAATTAAATATCGTTAAAAAAGAGTAAACTTATTATAATCTTTTTACTATATTCGTAACTAAATTTCAGTATTATTAACAGGAAAACGCTGGATGACGAATCTTACATGTAATCTTATTTATCACAAAAAATAAACTGTACTCTATGATAACTTCAGTTGAAAGAAAATATACTCACACGGTGATAAAATGATTTATGTAATTGGTAACATCTCAATTATTTGGCATTCCTAAGTAGACATAGGAAATCGTACACCCCTTCAAAACTTTACATTATTTTATACAATTGTTTATCTTATCGTTTATCACTGTACGAACACCTCATTCTTATCGGAACACATCAGTCTACCTGCGAGGCTAACGCGTCCGTCGGGACGCTTTTAAAACGGGGAGGGACTGGAACCATACCCGTTTAGATACATTCATCTGGCCCAGTCGTCCGGCGGGCAGTTGCTTTGGTGAAGCGGCGAAAAGGCGCTTCTTCTGGGCTCATTCATTGAGCTATCCTGGGAGCCGATGATGGATTCGATGGAGAATCCGTTTCGAGATCTCTTACTTCGTGGTTCAGTTGTTTCTGCGACGCGAGGAGGCAGCGGGACGGGACGCAGGGTCGAGGGTGGCGGGCGCGGCAGTGAGAGCAGCGGCGTCGGCGGCAGGTAGCACGGCAGCGGCAGCAGCGGTGCGTACGCCTCGCGCGCCAACATGGCCACCACCGCATGCGCGTGTTGCAGCGACGGCGCCGGTCGCTTGTACCGCTTTCTCCGCCGTAAGAAACTCCCGTTATCAAACATATCCTCCGCCAGAGGATCCAACGTCCAGTAATTCCCTTTCCCCGGATTCCCCGGCTCCCTCGGGATCTTTATAAAACAATCGTTCAGACTCAAGTTATGCCTGATCGAGTTCTGCCACGCGGGAAACTTTTCTCTGTAGTATGGAAACCTGGTCATGATGAACTCGCAGATCCCACTGAGCGTCAGTTTCTTGTGTGGAGACTGTAGGATAGCCATCGTGATGAGTGCGATGTAGGAGTAAGGCGGCTTGATGAGTTGTGATGAGGATTTCTGCTTTGGCTTCTTTGGTGTGGATGGCTTGGATTCCGTCGGGCTGGAGGCGTCGTACCGCTCCGAGTCGCTGGACGCCGGCGGGACCTCAGGGGTGTCCTCGTCCACAGACACGTAGGTGTCGTCCTGGGGGTAGTCCGGGTCGCGCTCGTCGCGCAGGTAGTGCGGCAGGTACAGCCGCGGTGGCGGTCGCAGGTCCAGCGGTAGTTCGCCCTCGATGATCATATCGCGGTATTGGGCAAGATCACAATCTTCCATGCTTTCGGTCACATGTCAGAGGTGCGTTGTGGCGCGTGTCGCGGCGCGGACTGCGGCTTCGCCCTCGCGAGTGGAGGCTCTGCCCCCGGAGGCTCCGCCCACAGGCGCACCCCCCGGGCTCCCCTCTCCCTGGCGCCCCCCGCGCTCCGAGCCGGCCCGCGTTTACGTTCCACTAAACACAACAATTGTCGTTATTATTACTGCGGGTCGGAGCTTTGTGCATGAATTTCAGGCCACCGACTAATAATTATTAGGCCGCTTCGCGTTTATCGATTCGACTTTGTTGTGGTATTTATTTTTAGTTTTGTGTTGAGATTTGTTTATTAGTTATCATATTTTTGTGTGCAATTGTATTTCTTGCTTAGGTTCTAGTATTGGTATAGGTACATTGGGGTTTTATTGGCACAATTCAAAGACTTTAGTCAATCTATTCACGATGTTTATTAATAGTATTATTATATTTAAACACTATTTGATGTTTCAGTTAATTATGTTCAAAAGTAAATACAAATAAACAATCTTAATTCTTACCAAATGACCTGATTCTAATGGAACATAATACATTTTATTCATACACATATTATGGAGTAGATGAAACGACTCTACATAAATGTAGAAAGAAAAAAAATCAAAGCAAGAAAAATAATAATAATATCCTACACGTTTCAAATAAAACTGTTTGCAAATACATACTCATCCCATAATACGTTAAAGAACTCGCGTATTGAAAAAAAATCTCATAAAACGATTTCTAGTACTCCATTCAGGTAGATATCTTCAAATAAAAGTTGCGTAAAAATATTCGTGAAAGCGGCATGACAATGCGAGCGCGGTACTAGAAAACCCTCGTATATGTTTCCTACCATAACATTTACCCCTCGGGCGTTGAGGGAAAAGCTACACGAGTGAGCAGGACAGAACATACCAAAGACAGAGACGCAGATAAAAGTAGACCAATTGCCGAAGAGATTTCGATGGGCGGAGCTCCCAAAAGCTAACATGTCAGGGCGTGGCATTAGATCCTATTATTGTCTGGCAAGGCAAATAATATTTTGCACAATGTACACATTGGGGTAAGGGGGTGTTCAAGGGGGGTTGCTAATTTATTCCCAACTTCGGTTAAGGCTTGTTTTTCAGCTTTGCGAGCCTGTTATTTAAATTGGACTCGGTCGGTTATTTGTATGTAGTACCCGTCTGAAGGCATTGTTGGCTTTAATGAACGAATTTTCGCGGGATTCTGTTGTACAGAATTTGTGATACAAAGTTAGGATTTGGTGAATATTTTTGCTTATTTGTGTTGAGCGCTTTGGTTAGAGCGTTATTTATTCTGTCGTGGCTTTGGGATTACTGTGGCGATATTATCGTGAATTTGTTTATGAGTTTCTCTATGAATATTGGCTACTATTTTGTGTGCCTCCTATTTTAAACCATTAGATAGAATCAGTTCTTGTTTTTTTGGTCTCTAAAGCCGTGATTAGCGATGAAAAGAGAGTGTGTCTTTCAAAATAGTTCTCTGTTTTCGAGAGTAGAGGACACTGATCGAAGAAGGAGATTTCACATATTTTTAATCGACGAAATAAGGTGATGTTCTTAGTAAAATAAAAATATATATACTGGTCGTATATATATTTTTATTTTTGTTCGACTGATCAAAGATAGGTTATGAATGAGTCTCGCTAGGAGGAGACTAGTGGTGCTCCTCTAATAGACGAGCAGAATCTTCGGTGGGTTGACCTTCGCTGCTATAATTCTTCTTTCTTTGCCGCTTAAGTTGGCACAGTTCCTTGCGTCTCGTTGGCCTAGTGTTCGCAAGCGCGGTTTTTGGTCCCGAAGTCTTGAGTTCATCTTGCATGATCGGTCAATGTTTGAGTGGGTTTTTCCTTAAGGATTTTAATTTTCCAGTATAGTAGCATGAAGTCTGGATTTGTGTCCATTTGATAGTAATAGGTTTGCCCCCTATTATATGGGACTTAAACATAACTTTGTGTTAGTCTGCTGCTTATTGGCGGAATCTGAATCTGAATTTTCGGGTTCACCATATCAGAATGGGCCCTGTAAGAATATCAGCGCTATTGCAACACCAGGCTGAGATAGAGGCCTTTTGGCCTCGTACATTTAATTTTTTTTTTTATTAAGTATTTTTTTAGTGTTTTGTTCTGTGAGAGTCTAAGAAACCGTTTTTCTTTCTCTCACCCTCGCTCCTATGACTGTTGGAAATCTAGCCTGTTAACGACCTCCGGGGATGCAAGTCCATATAAGCGACACGCCTTATTGAAGTGACCTATCCTTATTGCGCGGGATTCGCGGCAAATATTTTTTCGTCGCTGTTGCAGTATCTGTGTCGTTTGGCCGGGCAACTTGTTGGCAAGTTTGTAATGTACAATGATGAGTACATTGTAAGATTATTTTGCAGCTTTTTTAGGGATAAACGTAATGTTTTATGTGTGTTTTCTAATAGCATTGTCCCTATTCAAATACTGATTCATCAGTTGAGAAAGTATCGCAGTTTCTGTCCCTTATCAGGTACGTGGAACGTGGAACGTGTGGAGGTTAAATAAAAAAGCCTTTTACTCCATGCAAAACACGTTATAGTATCTATTTACCTACTTTGAAATAGAAATGTTACAAAAAAATTGCTTTCCAAAATAAATTTCATTAATTAACCTATTAAAATACATACATGCATTTGTAACAATATTATACAGATACCTAACATTTAAAATAAATTAACTTATTTGCTTGAATTCATCAAAGATTTAAGTACTTACTTTCTTTACTGTACTTTCGCACTCGAGTTGTAATTAAACCCATATACTCAAATCTGTGGTCCCTTGCAGCTGTGCAAAAACCCTCTTAGTCTACGCAGTCGAAAGATATGGCCGTTTACGTCGCAAGTTTGTCGGTCGACGGAATTATCGGTGCGCGAGTGCGACTCACACTTGGCGGGATTTGTTTTATGGGTTTGTACTAAATTTGTTGTAACCGTTTTAGCGCCGATGGCCCTCTCACTCTGTATTCTCCCCTTCATTTCGATTTGTCTTTTGTCTGCAAAAAGTCTATGAACCTTCTAGTAACAGAGATATTAAAGACCAACTTTCCAGGCTTGTAAGTTTACTTAATTTACCTCAGCCTTGTACTATCCCATGCAAAAACATCGTGCAAGAGAAGATACCAGAGGAGCTTTCCAGGGCCACCGCCTGCTGGGGTTTTGGGTTGTTCGAAAGAGATACTGCGGCCCGGAAATATAAAGGACTATTTTTTTCTGAATGGTATCTGGCTTTTCAACCTAAGAGGTTGTCATCTGCTTAGCCTGCTGATTCCTGTGGATGCCTTGAATTTAAGGCCTCTAGCCAGGGCAAAAACAAACTAAGCGACTACACGCTAAAGGCACCCACTGTGGGTACGAGCTTCGGCTTAGGGTGTCGCTGGGGGAGGATAGCTAAGGGACAGGCTGGATCTGAGTGATATTATTTAGGGACTGATTTGAGCTTACTGGCTCAGCAACGCGGGCTGGCTCTAGCAAGGAACGGGCGGGGGAGTAAAATAGGAACGTGAATGGGTTAAAGTCAGTCAGTCCTCCCATAGCGGGGGAAATTGTTTGATGAATTTCAACCCGCAAGAAAACAAGTGAGAGAAATTTAGCTTGAATAAGGGACTCGTTGTGCCGTGGGAGACGCCCCGGGGGACGGGCGCCGCGAGACGACTCCCGGCCACCTTAGATGCGGGCCTGTGGACGGTGAGCAATGGGTAGCTAACCGTCCGTCCGTCTATTGACGACAGGCCGTGTTGACGGCGCATTACTGTTCCAAGCACGCTTCAAAGAGATGTCACCAAAGCAGAGAACCTGCCAGGGCCACCGCCTGCCGGGGTTGCGGGTTGCTCGAAAGAGATACCGCGGCCCCGGAACATAAAGGGCAATAGAAGGAACGTGTGGGTTTAAGTCTGTACAAGTTTGTCACTAGCCCCACTCTCCAACACAATACTAAATTACACAGTGCCCAGAAAATCTGACAACCAGTCTTACCTCACCCATTTCCTCCTCCCGTTAATTTGTATGTTATGTTTATGATTATTCATACCTAAATATTTTTATGAAGGAGAAAATAAAAAAGTAATATCTGAGAAACAAATTTTTGTAAGTTGATTCCAGATTTTTCTCGAATTTTCATATGTACTTTTGCAAGCAACAGTTTCCATTCATGTGTGCATATAGATAAGGGTTGTAAGAAAGAGTCTTTCAAGTTCAATATATGTAGTTATAAAAATCGCCAATGGGACCTTCCACATCTCCGGGCAAAAAATCACAATGACGAAAAAATGGGGCTCTCGGCTTGATTATACAATTTATTTTTATTTTGGCATGCGTAACATGCATATTTCTAGTGTTTTTCAGCAGGATTGATTCAATTGCTGCTCCTAATCTGGAATGCTAGCTAGAAGCTTACCCCTGCTAACTTTCAGAACATTACTGCCTTTTGATGGCGCCGCTGAGTCCTAATAAGCAAGAAATGGCGAGACAAACAAACAAAGATGATGGAAAAATAGTTTAAATCATTTTTTCTCAAAAGACATAATAGCCACTTCCATGAGAACATAAGTTGATATCTATACTTCTATACTAATATTATAAAGCTAAAGAGTTTGTTTGTTTGTTTGAACGCGCTAATCTCAGGGACTACTGGTTGGAATTGGAAAATTCTTTTAGTGTTGGATAGTCCATTTCTTGAGGAAGGCTATAGGCTATATAACATCACGCTACGACCAACAGGTGCTGAGCAGCGTGGGTGAAACCGCGTGGAACAGCTAGTAGTAGAATAAAACTTATTTTAGATAACGTTCACTTTTACAAGTACAGTCTTAAAATAATTTTGTTTGTAATTTGCTTGGGTTCAAGGGTTTCATTCTCAACTAGTAGGCTGGTAATATTAGACGTTTAGTTGGCAAGTTTTTATGATAAAATGATAGTCTAGATTTAAAACCACTGAAAGAGCTAACATACTTAATAAGTGATGGAACTTAATGGCTGATATTCTTTTAGTTTAATTTGTGCATCTCTTTTGCAGGACAAGTAAGCTGGGTCGACGAAAACTTCGTTAACGAATTACATTATCGAATCGTTAACATTATCGAAAAGTATCTCAGGCATCGATCTCAATGGAAACTTGAACGACTGACTTCAAAACAAGGAGGAGGTTCTCTATTCGACCATTTTGTTGTATTTTGTCACGAGATTTTTCCGTCGATTGTGTGGTGATTTCCAAAATTATTTTTTAATCGGGCCATATCAATGTTATCAATATTGTTTAGGTAATTTATGAGTTACCTTCTATATGTAATAGGTACACATAGGTAGATAGAAGAAAAAATATTTATCTGTCGCATATTACGACGAGCACACAAAAAAATAAACATTAAATATGCACAGCACCACAAACATAAAAAAACACAAATAGGACAAAATAAAATAGTTTGCCCGTCGTGACTGCGACAGGAAGGTCAACACTCAGCATGATGCTATGCTATGGGAGCCCACAGCACAGCGCTGGTTTTCAATTAACATAATTATGTTTTTTCCTCTAATTTAAATGAACGATTTACCAATATCTCTTAGCAGCAATGAAAAATGATTAGATACTCGATAAGAATTGGGGTAATGTCCCATACTTAAACAGCCCGAAATAAAAAAAAAAACTTTTTCGCCAAAAAAACGATTCCAAAAAGACGGAAATAAGTCTACTTACGAAAGTCGGTGACTTTTGTTTGATTCATAGTGAATTTATTTTCCGTGATTTTGTATGTTTTTTTTAACAACATCAAAATACTACAATTAGTTATATAATAATATAATGTGCGTGTCAACGGCGAAATTAATAATCAACCAAATCATTTATTTTAAAGTTCCATATAGTCCCAGTATTACTAAAGCCATACTTTAATACAAAAGTTTAGGAATACGAAGTTAAATATCTCCCATTTTTTTAAGGGGTTAGAAATCATCAAATAACTTCCCCCGCTCTGGGCGGAGGGGGGGGAGTGTCAGACTTGTACTAACTAAAACCCACCCATGTTCCTTCTATTGCCCTTTACGTTCCGGGGCCCCGGTATCTCTTTCGAACAACCCGCAACCCCGGCAGGAAATATCTCCCATTAACCGCCTCAACCTACATAAACCTTGAGGTGTCTTCACAATCAGACCAAACCACAAACAAGATTGTTTTCCTTCAAAATATTCTACGTAACTTACAAAGCAAACAGGCCTAGCAGTACTTGCAGCTAATCCATCTTTGGCCAACAACGGTGAAGAGCAAACATTTCAATATCTACCGAAGACAGCTTAGCTCAGCTCAGCTTAGCTCTTCAGCTGGATTATTGCGGCCTGGCGGTAGACAAGCAAACTTTGTTCGGCTTAAGATGTAACATCCACTTTGAGCAGCTGGTAGGTATCAGTTGGGATATCTTTATTCTTAAGATTTTTGGATGAATGGGGTAAATCGTCTTTTGTTTGTAGAGTTGACCCATTCGAATAAAATAAAACACTATCGGATTTACATGTTATTCTATTTTGTTTATGAAACGGTTTAATTTGGCTTGTTTTTTTGTAATTCATTTGCACGCCTTGGAAGGCAAAACATATTGATACAACACAAATTTTATACTAATACTAGCTGTGCCCAGCGGTTTCACCCGCTGGTCACTTAGGGGTATAAAAAATAAATGTTGGCCGATTCTCAAACCTACCCAATATGCACACAAAATTTCGTTTAAATCGGTCCAGCCGTTTCGGAGGAGTATGGGAACGAAAACTGTGACACGAGAATTTTATATATTAGACTAGCTCTGCCCAGCGGTTTCACCCGCTTCTCAGTTAGGCCCATGAAAAATAGATGTTAGCCGATTCTCAGACCTACCCGATATGCCCACAAAATTTCGTTCAAATCGGTCCAGCCGTTTCGGAGGAGTATGGGAACGAAAACTGTGACACGAGAATTTTATATATTAGATGATACATACCATATTTAACAAATAAATAACTATGATACTTCATTAATAGCAGGCCATGTTTAGGCACACGCATTTTTCCTTATAAGGGTTTGCACCCTCATGTTCAAGTATTGAGTGGATGAATAAAGACTACAAAAAAAAAATGTTACATCGGGATGATGTAAAAATCATCATCATCAGAAATCACATCATGAAACGACTAGCTGCGCCTCGCGGTTCCATCCATCTAAATAAATAAATAATCTATGCATTGTGGCTTTTGTTGCATCAAATAAATGATTTATTTAGATATCTATCATGCGTCAAATAAATTTTCATTTTCTTTATTGTTTTCTCATTTCATTTTATAATATTATTTTTCCTTAATGCCAAATTGTCTAATCATCACATCGACAATTTTTTTTTTTTTTGTTATCGCAACTCCGGCCTCCTAGATACAGGCGCAGCCTAATTTGTGGACCATTGTTTTCTAATTCTCTCAACATAGAACTTGTTACCTACCGATATTCGTAATGATGTTAGATTAAGAAAAATATTGTAACACTGGTGCAATAAATTTATTCTTATCCACTACTACTTACCACATTTCATCCAAAACTGGTAAGCCGTTTGTACTGAAGGAGTAACAGACGTGTAGACGGCGCGTTCGTGTTTCACGCGCGCCTCAAAGAGAGTCAGCAAAGCAGAGGGGCTTGCCAGAGCCTCCGCCTGCCGGGGTTGCGGGTTGTTCGAAAGAGATACCGCGGCCTCGGAACGTAAAGGGCAATAGAAGAAACATGGGTGGGTTTCAGTCAGTACAAGTCTGACATGCCCCCCCGCTCCGCCCAGAGCGGGGGAAGTCATTGGATGATTTCCCACCCGAAAAAAAATAAAAATAAAAAAAAGGAGTAACAGACATACACAGACACATACAAACTCTCGCAAATATAATATTACTATAGTCTGGTGCTGACAAATAACATAACAGGAATCTATTTCCACAAAAATACAAAACGGTAGAAAACGTCCAAGCAATGCCCTCTATTGACCACAACAGGTAGTGGTAATATTTGGCAAAACGCCATCTGTTTTGTTAAATAGTAAACCGCCACATTTTTTTAAGCGCCATCTGTTGTCTATAACTAGATTTACATAAATATGATGTGATTCAGTTTTACAAGTGGTTCAAAAGTTTGCCGTTAGATGACGCAACAACAGTTCATAAAAAGATGAGTAGATGGCGCTGTTCTCTATTACTTAGTTTGTCATTCTTGCAAAGTACGGTAAACGGTTGTGCCTATTGTTGAATCATTATGAATATCATTATAATTATGTTCTATACTTTATACATGCTGATATTAACCATTAGGCATGTAATTTATTGTGATGGTCTTTGGACCCACGTAAACAAGTGCCACGACCATTACTTACTACTTAAGTACTTACCTACATCAGTGCTTAGTTACACCAGCAATCTGATTAAAAAGTGGGTTAACAGGTTTATATAGTAATTAAAATTATAAAACAGGTTTATGCATAATTTTTGTTTTCCTTGTTCTTTTACATACGAAGGTACTTACTTTGGACGCAGTTTAATCAAAATAACCCAGTAACTTCTAATACTTTTAAATGCAGTTAATTACCTAAGTACCTATTTATATTTACCTATAAATATAATAACGTTTAGAGACGATTGCTTCGGCCTTCCTTTTAAAACTTTATTTACTTAGCTACTTTACTTTACAACTTCTGATTGCGGAGTCGGGTCAAACGACAATTTTCAGAATGTCAAAACTTTGAAAAGACTTAAAAGTCATGGACAATAACATGAAAGTATAGGTACCTACTCGTGCAGCCGCTCGTCTAGGTTGGTCTGTGGATGGGTGCCCACCCGTTACATACCGAGTTTCCTCCGTGCCTCGGAGAGCACGTTAAGCTGTTGGACCCGGATGTCATTTGTAGATCTTTGACAGTCGTTACAGGTAGTCAGTGCCCCGAAAGTCTGACAACCAGTCTTACCAAAGCGTATTGTATTCCGCAGTTTTAACTGGGCTGCGTAGGTCAAATAGGCAGTCGCTCCATGTAAAATACTGGTTTAGCTGAAGCGGGTAAGACTGGGAGCCGACCCCAACACAGTTTATGTCTGCTATAATATGTTAGTAAAGTAATCAAGTAGGTATTAAGGAGATTGCAGAACAGGGTGGGAAACTCATCAGCCCTTATAGAAAAGGCAGGATCCTCCGACCTGACGGGTGTCATGTTTGGTGGGTTGCCCGACAGTTGGTACCAGGTTCTTATATATATGGTCTTAACTCGACTTGACCTAATTAAACTTATCTTATAGTCTACATCTAAGAGCCAAATATTTTGTGAATTAAATGCTTTTATTAATACAATTTAAATATAGTAGTCACGGTCGTTACACGCTTCGTTTCTGTTTAGAAAAATATTATGTTGTGTACCAGCTGTCCTGCGCGGTTTGGTTAGTGCCCTGCTCCCGTGGATAGTAGCGTGAAGTTTATAACCCATGTTACTCAGTGATAATGTATCTTACTACTGGCAAAAGAATTTTCGAAATCGATCCAGTCGTTTTTGAGTTTATTCGTTACATACAAAAATACAAATCTTTCCTTTTTATAAAATTACTAGCTGTGCCCAGCGGTTTCACCCGCTGCTCATTTAGGGGTCTGAAAAATAGATGTTGGCCGATTCTCAGACCTACCCAATATGTACACAAAATGTCGTTGAAATCGGTCCAGCCGTTTCGGAGGAGTATGGCAACGAAATATGTGAAACGAAAATTTTATATATTAGATTATTGAAAGATGTAGGATCGCTTTCTGTTAAAACACCAACTCCTAAAATACCTAGCCATTTTTAAATTTGATGAATCTTGTACATACGGTTTATTATAATAGGCATTTTTGACATATTTCCATTCTCTGAAACACTATGCAACAAGTTAACAAAATGATTAAATTATAAGTGCACTGTTGCACTGTTTAAAGTTAGACTTACGGCAGAGCCGCGCTAGGCTAAGCGTTGAAAACCCAACAGTGCAATAAGAAATCGTATTTTAATGCATTTTTTATTTTAAATGTCGCCTAGTATCCTCAAGCAGTCCTGGCATCCACAGGGTAGTCCATAGAAGTAGATAAAAGCCTCATAGGTTGACCTTCAAAGGGCCATTTCGCCAAGTTTTGGTGAATAACTGCACATGGTAGACTCGGCGCGGTCTCAGGGTCCTCTCGTGTGGTTTAATAGCTCGTAATTTCCACCAAGTCATCAAAGTCTGCTGTAACCACTCCTGCCTCTCTTTTCCTTCAAAAATTGTCATTTAAAAAAATGCAGACACGTCTCCATCTTCTTTCAATGTAACGCTGCGGTGTGACCCGTATTTTATGTTATGTTATCATAGATGATAATCAGAAAGGGGTTGTTTCTAGGGTTGGTGAGCCTCCGCTGTCCGTCTCATGTACCTATCTCATTAACCGTGATAGTTTGAAAGTTATAATATTCACAGATGATGCATTTTTGTTGTCGTTAAAAAAACAAATACCAAAAAAAAATAATAAAAAAGTTATTTAAGATGGATCATACTATACAACAAACATGATTTTTGTGGTTTTTATAGATATTATAGTCCGACTCGCACTTGGCCTGTTTTTTAATTACAATGGGTTTGTGTATTTAAAATCATCGTCATGCTAAAATCTTATCAGCATTTATTCCAATTATACCATTACAGGCACTTTTGAATGTCAAAAAACAAAATGTTAAAGCTAGGTACAGTCGCAGCCACAAGACATAATAACTTCTGAAAGTACTGTAGTTGCCCATTCCAAAGCGTTGATCTCTATAGAAAATAATGGGCAAAAAACATTATGGACACTCTTTTAAATTAGAATATTATTACAAAATCGTATTTACATCATTCGTGTTGAGATTCTACAAACATATCATGACATGTGATGTTGTACCTACATGTTGATAGGAAGGCGCAAGATACAAACCATGGTCTAAACGGGATATAAAAACATAATAATATACAGGTGTCGTCTCAATGGCTACTGATCAGAGGCATTCCTTCGACAAAAAAAAAACATATATAAAAAAAGGATTAAAAGGGTCTTTGTCGCATCCAATCTTTTACGGTTCGTTCGAGATTTGTGAAACTAGAAAAATAAGTCATGCGTTATCATGTTCAGAATATTATGAGCGTTTAATCAATTTCGTTTAAAAATTATTGATAGATATTTTATGGCTTCATTCTTTGGAATTATTTTTCGGAGGTTCCATATTTTGAAATGGAAAGGTTAACGACTACTACTAGGTAATTTAATAATGAATGAATATTTCATGAAGTACTTAATTTCGTTTAATGATTATAACTCTGTAATGCCAAGGTATTTGTAAAAGTTGTGAATCATATCTTATCAAAATACAACCTATCGATAAGTTAGTACAAGGTCCATTGACCTGTGAATTGAAAAAAAAAACATAAGTATTCGTGAATTTCGCAGGGGAACCCCGTAATTCTGACGTCCAGTCTCACTAAAAGGTAAAATAACTGGGTTGTAGAAAATCGTTCAGATTTATTTCATGACTGACATGATAGTGGTAGCTCCAACATCCAGAAACACTAGAAGTTGACCTCAATAAAATTTAAGAAAAGGCTAAGTACTCAGATGATTAATGGCAAAATGTTTGTTTGGTGATATAGTAATAATATAATAATCGGCCATTACACTAAAATATAAAAGGACATTATTCTCTAAGTGTTCATTTTTAACTTTTCTCGCAAAGCTCACTTTGTTTACAATAAGATCGAAAGTCGCGGTAACCCAAGCTGCAGCCAGTCGCCGGCTGTCAAGATATCAAAAACACGAATAGAGTAGCAAGCTCTACAAACGCACCGGCTGTTTCTGAACGCACCAGTCCGCGAGCGCATGCGCCCGATGCTTGACGTGTGGTTATTGTCATTTTTTTATTGAAACGTTTTGACGTTACAAAATCGTAAATTTGTTCGCAGTGAGAGTGTTTTTATTATTTTCTAACTGTAGTTTAGTATACAAATAAGCTAAAATGGATAGGAATGACCGGAAAACGAACTCTCGTACCAACACAATCAAAATAGACAGAGATTCGAAGTTTATTTTGCGAAAAATCGTTTTGGATTTCACCATTTTATTTATTGGTAAGTCTTTTATATTCAATTCGATTGATTGTATTGTGGGATGCTATTCAGAAAAAGACACACGGACATTTACGAATACAACTAGTTTTTAGTGTAGCCGGCAGTTGTAACTATTTTATCATCGTGAAAATTATACCTACTTACATGATTAAGTTATCAACATTGTTTTCCGTAACTCATGTTTTTATACGTCATACAAATTAATTATTCGTTTAGGAAATAGGTAGGTCGCACATACTCATACAATACACTCAGATAAAAAAAAGTTGTCAATGATGTTATCATAAATAAATAAAAAACAAGATTTTACATTGTGCCATAGTTTTTTTTATTTTATCAGTCTTCATTCTAAAGCAAATTATCATTGTGTAAACAAAAGTGATGCAAGTGATTCGAACTGGGCTTATAGTTTAGGTAGAAACATCCAATCAGATTTTTATTAACTACAATACCATAATTTGTGTATTATGAATAAAACTTGCTAAGTTTTCCAGTTAATAATCTATACTAATAATATAAAGCTGAAGAGTTTGTTTGTTTGTTTGAACGCGCTAATCTCAGGGACTACTGGTTGGAATTGGAAAATTCTTTTAATGTTGGATAGTCCATTTCATGAGGAAGACTATAGGCTATATAACATCACGCTACGACCAACAGGTGCTGAGCAGCGTGGGTGAAACCGCGTGGAACAGCTATAAATTATACAGGTGTACTAATAGTACTATTACTTAACTAAGTATGCCTGTTCTAAATGTTCTAATCACTATTTCATACTACAATTGATTGCAATTTACTAATAGGCCAATAAAACATCTATTTTGAATGAGACAACTAGTACCTGGAAATCATAACATAAGGCATTTAATCATCTGTGACAATTTTAAGTATCTAACTGTCACAGTTAATGAGATACAGTTTGGTGACAGACAGATGGACAGCAGAGTCTTAGTAATAGGGACCCGAATAAGGGTAAAACCCTACAAAATCAACTATTCAATATTATGCAAAACTGCTAGTACTTTAATAATTACATATTGAGTGCTCAGTAAAGGTCTGTGTTACAATAGGTATCTGTAACACCATATAAATCTTATCTAAGTTATCAATGAAATTAACTGTCTATTCCAGTACTTAAACCAAAACTCAGTTACAAAAACATCATCATATTCCTGCCCTTGTCCCATTCTATTTGGGGTCAGCGCAACATGTTTTCTTCTTCCAGACATTAGCCCTGTCAGACATTATGGCATCCTTTTCCTTTTTCTCCTTCATATCATTCCTTACACAATCCATCCATCTTTTCTGTGGCCTTCCTCTCTCTCCATCCATCAAAATTGGGATCCATCACTCGGAAATGAAAACAAATTACTTTAAACTTTGTGTCTTTTACGACTTACATAAAATTCAAAATAATGAATGTAAACACATTCTTTTAAGTTAATGTTCAATTTAAATACACTATTTTAATGTAAGGCAACACATACTTAATGTTTGTAACAACATTTTGTCTAAAACATATGTCATTTCAAGGTTCTCATACAAACAGAGACTTTATTCATTCCAAGACATAGTAATTTGATGTAACCTTCATTTTTCATACATACTTAATATAGTATTGAGGAAACTTACATAAGAAGCACTTTCCTTAAACAATTATAAAATTTGTTTAAGGAAAGTGCTTTAAATTTGAATTTAGGTTTCTAAGTTTGATTATAAACCTAATGTGTAGTAAAATGCATGATTAAATAATTAAATTTGTATAAAAATATTGTTTCATAATTTTGATATCAATAGTTGACCTATGTACTTAGAATGTTGTTGGCAATCTTATTAAAATTATCAATTTGCTCTTTGGCTTTTAAAAAATAATGTGAACACCTAAGGTAATTTTAAAAACTATGATAACATTATTACTGGCCAGTTATAAATTACAACCATCAACAAAAGAGGTTGATGCAAATAATTGCAAACTTCTTGTTTCCTCAGCCAATAACGACTGACATAACAGAGTTTACTGACACATTAACATGTTAAACCAATGGTTGCATTGCACTGTCTCAACACAGTGGCCCCATTGATTGACCAGTCACATTCCCATTCAAACACTGTACTTGGAAATATTCCATTTTGTTATATTGTTACTCGATGTATGGCTATTTTTAGATTTGTAATAGGTTTTTCTGTTTAATTTTAGTTGGTTATAGCTCTTAAATGTGAGCACTAGACTAGCTTTTACCTTGCGCCCGCTCTTTTTCAGAGTTCTGTACGTCTAAGGGAAAATATTGAACCCTTATAGGATTACTTTACTGTCCGTCTGTATATTTGACGGGCCTGTTGGTCTAGTGGTTAGTCGCCCTAACTGCTGAGCCTTAGGTCGTGGGTTCGATTCCCACCCAGGACAAACTTTGTGTGATGAGCATGATTGTTTGTTCTGTGTCTGGGTGTGATTTATCAATAATAGGTACCTATGTATGTATTTATAAATTATATAAGTATGTATATCAGTTGTCTGGTTACCATAACACAAGCTCTGCTTAGCTTGGGATCAGATAGCCGTGTGTGAGTTGTCCCAAGATATTTATTCTCTATTTCTATTATTCTCTATATTTCGGGGACGCGTGGATATTTCGAGTTGAAAATAAATCGAAATACTGAAGTTTGCGGTCTGCGAAGCTGTTAATCAGCCCTCTAAGACCACGCAGTCAAAGGATATGGCCGTTTATGTCGCAATTTCTCATACATTTCCAAAGGTTTACATATAAGGTACTTTACATAAACACAAATAAATATAAAACTGTTTTACGTCCGTCGCATCAGGTCTAAGGTCCAGTTGAAAACTAGCGTCGGGAACTAGCTGCTCGGCAGTTTGCTGAACTGGGCCTATTTGGCGCAGCCGTGGAGCACACAATTACGTATTTGTTATTATCGTTTAGTTTTAAGTCTTTATCTCATTTTGTGTGCACTTGTGGCATGGGCTAAATAAATGTTTTTTTTTCTTTCTTTTACTTCCTGTTGACCTAGAATCATGAAACTTGTCAAGAAGCAATAGGATACCAGTAAAGGGTGAAAAACCCAAAATTTTATGATGTCTCATCACAAAAACGATGTGATTTCAAGCTTAACTGCAGTTGGTAAAGTGTAAACTAACCGCGGTCTATGTCGATGTATGGGGGAGAACCTACGAAATAGTTAAGTTTATCTTTCAAATGGCGATTCTCAATTGACTGGTTTTTCTTTTTTATTGAATGGGTAGCTTTTGAAGCTGGCTTTAAGGCTGGACCTAGAAAATTAGCAAATAGCCAGAATATTATATCATAATCAAGGAAAACTTCTTCCAAGTTGTGCTAAAAAAACAACATATATCCTGTCTAGAATCAAGTCACTTTCTTTGGAATGTTTCTCTTTACATAACCTTAGAATTAATTTACTTCTTAATCTAAAGTTGTTATTTTGCAATTCCATTTCAAGGTTGCAAGTAGGTAACAAATTTGTTTTTTTTTTTTAATTACTGAATTGGCTTGCGCTTTGCCGCAACAATGCCAGTGTTTTTTTATTACATCTTTCTGATCTTAATCTGCATAACATTTAGTAAGCCACAATGAATACTTTAGCTGATCTTATCAATACAACATTAAGGGAAAACGAAGCCTTAAAATTGTAAACTTTTACATAAAAAGATAACATAAACTAATATCTGACCAGGTCATTATCATAATGTTAAATTATTATAATTATTATTTATGTGTATTGGACCGCTTTTATCACGTAGGCTCTGAGCGATAATTCTAAGAAAACAGATTTTATGTTAATTACTTCCTTCTTAGGACGTCTTTTACAGATAAATAGAAGGAACGGAATCACAAAACATAAGAAACTTGCAGTGAAGTCACCTTTCGAACGAAAATAATCACACTCGATTCATCCGTTTGGGAGCTACGATGCTGCAGACAGGCACGCGGTTGGAAAAATAGATCCATAAGTACAGTCATGACAATAACATACGTTCACTTACCAAAATTCAATGCGATTTTGTCGTGAAAACACGGTGTCTACTTTGAGATAAGATACTTATTTCGTAATATGGCTTCCAAAATGCTATGTGCGTGGAACCGTAAAACGTTGATCAAAACAGTAGAAGGAAATCGCTTTTGAATTTTGGTAAACGTGTACATGTTGTGACTGTACACTCATTAAACTTTTATAACTACCCTCATAATTCCATGGGGCTTTAAAAATTAAAGTCTTAAATCCTACTAATGATCAGTTAAACGAATCTAACTGGATAATTTGAAAGGCTCTTAAATTCGTGCGTTCTAAACTCAGGATAGTCTGAAAGGCTCTCAAATTCGTGCGTTCCCAGCTTTAACAAAATACCATAAACGAGATCGCGTGTCTAAGCTAACTAGCTTAGTTATTTTAGTATTTGTGTTTAGTAATGTGCTATTTAGCACCTCCATTCACTTCTGAATTCCCACGCCTTTTCCATCGATGTTTTATGGTTATTAAAAAAAAATCATGCTTGTTTTGTCTTTGGTTTTTATTAATATCAAAACCGTGATCACATATTTTGTGTTTGTTTATGGAATGTATATTCCGTCAATATGGTGCTTTTACAGAAAGAATGTATTAAAAGTGCTTAGCAAACAATCACCGCAGTAGTTTTTCAAGTTCTTTAAATTAATACAGGAATAAATATTGTAACCTAAAGATACTCAAGGATTTTTACCGGTACAGTTCTAAGCCGGCTGGAGCTAGTATCCATTAATTTTCTTTATATCTTCATTAAATCAGAAATCGTTAAAATAAGTCTTTCATGATCCCACAGCACTTCTAGCGAACAGCATCATGCTTATTTAACAACCTGAACTTCTAATTAGTTTGAAAACCGGAAGCTATTACCCATAACTTTTCCACAAGTTCAATCCAATAATAAAGAAAAGATAAGTTAAAAATGACAGCAGGATTAACCCCATACATTGACCCCCACAGTAGACGCTCACATAGGCAACTTACCCACCTCTCTCAGATTAAATCCCAGGTCTGCAGGATGTGAAACATTGCGTGCAGGGCCCGCCAAACAAAGTGGCAGGTAATTGGCTCGCTGTCAAAACATCCGACGCGTCCGACCTGTCAGATTAAACGTATCCGTTAAGTAGGCTCGCGTATGACAGGCAGGATGGCGGGATGCCGTGGCGTGTGAGAATTTAAAAAGTAAAAGGCGTTCCAATTTTTAATTTTAAATCTCGCGGTATTTCTTTGTTGGTAGGGGTTTTCATTGTGATTGGCGTGGTGAGACAACTGCGTCTTGTTCAGATTAATTTCCAGTAGAAATATGGTATAGGTATATATAAAAATAAGATGCAAAACCATCGCATGCAAAATCATAAGTTACAAGAAACGTAACTCATGCAAAGGCAGTGCAAAATTCAACATTGGTTTTTTTTTTATATAAACTCGGTGTACTCTTGCCCCAATCTTGTCCTAAAAACAGATATTAGGACGACGATAGGACCATCTAACCCAAGAGAAATCCATTCACTTGTGACGTGAATCCGAGTTATATGAACTGGGGAACTTAGATGCAGGTGGGGAATTCAAATCCTTGTCATGTATAATAAGGAAATCTTGGTTGACTTATTTGGAATATAGTGATGGGTTATTAGCAAAGGAAACAAACTGAATTGCGATCATTAAAGATAATTTATTCTAACAAGCACAGGCTAAAAGCAGTGATAGAGGGGGCGGCCCCATAATTAATAGTTATACGATGACAGCAAACGTCAAACTCAATGACATTTGGTTATTCGGATACATTGACCACCACAGATGGTTTAAATCCGGGCATTGAGAAATAGTTCCTTAATTTCTAAATCAGGTCAACCTACCAGTGTCCCAACATTCAATAATGTCAAACCTTACATTTTGATTTGCAAACTTTCTCTGTAGCTAGAGGTACTAACTACTGACCTTTCGATAATTCAACTGTATGCGTCCCCTCAGGGGGAGTCAAGCGGAAAGCTTGTACATATTCGATTTTCTAAATGTAATAGGGAAAAACTGCAGGTACACACGATATAATACCCGTAGAAAGCCCTGAATTCGGCAGTATAGGAAGTTCGTAATAGTAGGTAGGCAGTATACAAACATCAACATAAATAAAAAGACCAAGTTTGACGTGATCAGCTCAGATGCCATAGAATGGAAAAAGAAAAAAAGAAGTTTGACATGAATGACATCTGTCAACTATAGTCCTGTTCAAAAGAGGTCAGAAACGACGTTCCGTTCCAATTTAACAATCAATCAATTAAATGAAGTCATTGCAGACAATCACTTAACGCTGGCTGAATACGTGAATGTAAAAGTGTGATGGTAAAGAATAAAAAAAGCAATCAACAATTTCTTACCTCCATCACCCCTACACATTTACAGTAAATACCAAGAAAATAAACGAGTTCTTCCTAGAATCCTTCATCTTATTTAATAAATAAATGGTCATTCATTATAGTCGTTTCGTACATGTTTAATTGCAGTACTTTCAGGAACCCTCGTTGTATGCGATAATTAACTTAAGTATTCGTTCAAATGTTCTAGGAACAAGTTGGAGCTATCGTGTAGTTCTTGTGTGCAATTTCCTTTCTAACAAATGGATTCCTGAGGGTGTATTTAAAGGCTATGTTTTTACCAGGAGGATGGGAGTACTCGTCTGCAGGGTTATACCGCAACATACTCACATTCCAAATTTTTCGGACACTAGCTGTACCCATCGGATTCACCCACTGCTCAATTCCTATGTGTTATAGCGTTCGTTTTGACAAAAGAGAACTAATAAAAAGAGAGCTAAAGCAAAGAGGCTACGAAACTACTGGACCGATCTTAAAAAATTAAGATCGGTCCAGTAGTTTCGTAGCCTCTTCAGTACAAACAAATATTTTCTTTATTAATAGTATAGATAGATAGATATAGATTATAATATAAGTATAGTTAAAGCGCAGGGCACTGTTGGGCACAGTGGCTGAGCGATTGACTGAACGCTGCGTGCCGCGAGTTCAGTTCCTGCACGGAACCATATATATTAATTAAGATACCTAGTTGTTCTGGGTCTGGCAAGTGCAGCACCCATGCGTTTAAACTTAAGTGTATAAAAAAAAGAAATGCACTCCGCTGATCAGCTTTCTGTGAGTTCTTTTCCTTAGCTTGGAAAAGGGGTTTTAACTGCATAATTATACAATAGTAGTACATAGGCGGAGTTAAAGCCAAAAGGCATTCTCTACCAGTCAACGTTGAGTTAAATACGACAACATTGTGATAGGGTACAAAAATATTTAGTGGTTTCTTACAAGTTTCGCTCTTTTAGAAACCGATGTTCTCAAAATTCGAATTCGAGTTTGCCAAAAGATAGTTAAAAAGATTATTGCAAGCTACATTTTTATTCCAATCTAATATTAAAATTCTCGTGTCACAGTTTTCGTTCCCATACTCCTCCGAAACGGCTGGACCGATTTAAACGAAATTTTGTGTGCATATCGGGTAGGTCTGAGAATCGGCCAACATCTATTTTTCATACCCCTAAGTACGCAGCGGGTGAAACCGCTAGTAACATAATAGAATCGTAAAATTATAAACGGCGAACAGAAGATCCGATTTTTTTTCCGGTGCGGTGCAAGTTGGTGCCATTGAAAACCACGAATGCTACAAAGTACCATAACCAATTCCAAAATCTGTACGCAGCGGTGACTTTGAAAAGCAGCAAAAAAAGCGCTTTAAACCTTTATCTCCCACACACCTGCGGGTAATTAACAGCGGCTGAATGTCTGTATATCAGTGAATTTCTCCGAAACGCAGCTAATGTACGGTTAAGCCGTACTCAAAATTTAAGTACTTACTTAACACGTCTAAGTGGGCACGGTATTGCAACCAGCTTTGCGGTATTTCACTCAAACATGCTGCGTTTACGATAATTAGTAGGCATGTCTTTTCTTGACGACGCCGACGTTGTCAAAGAGTAAGAAAAATATTTGTAGAATGCTAGTTGTTGTCATATTTTGTGGCTACGTTTTGCATTGCTTCATGCGATGAATCTGCAGTGCAGTGCAGGTGGGACCCTTATTTGAGTTTGAACAAATCGGTCGAGGAGTTTTCGAGTGATCCGGAAACCCTAAAAAAAGAATGTTGCCGATGAATTAAAATCGATTTAAAATATAAATAATTGCGTAATCCAATTATTTGTTTGTACCTAAGCGTAAGCTGATTGTGTATTTTACATACGAAAAATTATAAAATTATAGTGGAATACATAACCTCCTCTTAATAAAGAAATCGGTTAAAAAGTGCCTATCCCAGTGCCATCATAGGCATCATTCTTTCCAAATTACTTTTTTTTTTTTAAATACGTTGTCCCATACTAGGAATTTCTCCTGTATCGTGGGTGCGTTTACAAACATTTTAATTCACATACACAAACATACAGATCCGGAACAACTATCTAACTATCCGGCCTACAGGCCATACAAATATTTATTCCGTGCGGGGATCGAACCCGTGACACGCAGCGCAGCAGTCGATCGCTCAGCCACTGCGCCAACCGTGTCGTCAACCGTGTAGTCTTACTATTTACAGACTATCCAAATTCCATTAACAGGAAGTATACAATGTTCAGAGCTAGTAGAACTAGATAGATAAAATTCTACGTGCCTGTGACGTTATTAGATGTCCTATTTAGTCTATTTGACACTCACTATTATGTGCAATAACAATTGTAAATGATAATTAGACATCCCAGTAATTATGTTTATTAATAGCATGGCCTTAATGATCAATGTGAAATTTAGTTTTGGTATTTGTAATGGGCTTGGTATGCGAAGGTAGTTAATTTAATCATTTAGATTACGGACTTGACAAAAATCGACAGATGAAATCTTGGCATATCTTTTATTAAATAAATTCTAATAACGCATTATTAACGCTCATCTCAGAAATGTCGGACAATTCTACAAATAGTCAATAGCCTGTATGTCATGTCAGTTTTCTGTTTAATAAAGCTTATTTGATTAGTTTTTCACGACAAATTATCACCTGTCAAATGTAGCTCAAAAAATTTGATTAAGCAGAAAAAATGCTCTATAGAATATTCTTTATTATGTACACCATGCAAATAACTAGAATAACATTAAACAACTTATAAATAGGGTGACACAATAGGCGGTCTTATCGCTAAAAGCGATCTTTTCAAGACAACCTTTGGATGGATTTTAAGGAGGACAAACAGTACTGTAGGTAGTCTGTAGTGTAACATTTTTCAAAATTATTATCAGACTTGTCGGATTTATTATCAGCTTTTTTAAACAGCGCCTAGATTACAGTTGTGATTTGAGATTAAAATAGACGTTTGACTTTTGTTTGATTTATTCAGTCCTCTTGCTACCAGCTTCGGAAGCTAATTTGTTTTCTTATACATACCTACATACAAAAAAGTTTTTTTTTACCCGACTGGCAGAGAGTAAATAGTTTTTCCATGATCCCTTCATCAAATCCTGACCTAATGACCATGGGACCACTTTGTAAATATACCTTTTCAAACAAGAATTTTCATGAATGTTAATTTAATTGCATTTCTTTTTAATTTTTATATTTGCAACACAATCAATCTATTTTGTTGTGAAATAAATTTACTTATGACTTTCTAAAACCATCCAGACATCTTCGTTTAAAAATCGTAGAACATACATAAAAATATGATTCCAACCAATTGAGAACCTGGGGGTCTACTCTAATTCTACGTAAAACGAAATTGCGGCCGAAACTTCGAACGTTTTCGACCACGGTTTCATTTTTCATTTCATTCATTTCGAAATTTTGGACGTCCGAAGTTTATTTGACATTAAAATTTTCTAAACCTACTCTAATTCACGCAAAATGATATAGAGTAGGGTTACAAACGTAACTACTTTTGACTTTCGCTCGTTAACGAAGTTACGTTTCGGAGAAAGAGAGTAGAGCCCCTGCTCCTTTTCTGAAGATGTTTAAAAAATACTCCGCACTTGGCCTAATTAATCTATGCATACTCTTCATATTCATAGCAAAAAAAAAATATCGTGACACGAGAAAGTACAGCCTAATTAATTCACACGCATAAATCAATTACGAATATTCAGTACTTACAGCAATTAATGACTGGCGCATTATCTCGTTAGGTCTATAATTAGTTTTCCTTTTAATTAAGCTTGATTGGCTAATAATTATGTAATGATGTAGAGCGTCTAATTTAAGTTATTGGTCATTGTTCTGTTGTCGTAATAATTACGACGTGTGTGACACGTCATGAACATGTGCCTTGTAATAACAGCAGTAAACTGCAGTATTATATTAGGCTTCCTACTTAATTCTTCTTCACTATCCTTTCTTCTAATATATAAAATTCTCGTGTCACAGTTTTCGTTCCCATACTCCTCCGAAACGGCTGGACCGATTTAAACGAAATTTTGTGTACATATCGGGTAGGTCTGAGAATTGGCCAACATCTATATTTCATAGCCCTAAGTGGGCAGCGAGTGAAACCGCTGGGCACAGCAAGTATATTATAAAAGCGAAAACGAGTTTGTTTGTTTGTTTGTTACCTCTTCACGCTTTAACGGCTAAACCGATTTTGACGAATTTTGGTACAAACACATCCCACTTTTTTACTCCCCCTCCCACTAGGAGGGGGAGTAAAAAAGTGGGATGTGAGGGAGGCAGAGGGAAGAAAAGGGAATACTTAGCGATGCTATTACAAATCAATAAGGCGCAAGGGGAACTGTCGAACTGTGAACGGGGTAACTGTGTGTTACCCCGAATTTAACGCGAGCGAAGCCGCGGGAAAATGCTAGTCTATGTATATGAAAGTGAAAATCACTGGCTCATTCATCCCGAAATCTCAGAAACTACAACTGTCTCAAATTTTGCATCAACGTTTGTATGACGTGATTTTGCAAAATTTAAGCCCTAAGTGGGCGAAACAGAGTGGCAAAGTTTGTATGGAACGCGATTACTTGGTCAGATTGACTTGAAATTTTGCATAGGCATTCTTTCATCTCGTTTTGAGCAGCGGGTGAAACCGCTGGGCACAGCTTATATAAAAATTATAAGTACGAAAGTACGTATGTTTGCTACCCTTGATACGTCTACAGATGTGTATTTTGTTTCGTGAAACATTACATTTTAGTGTTTATTCTAATCTTTATTAGATACTTGCTTTTGCCCGCGGCTTCGCTCGCGTTAAATTCGGGGTAACACAGTTCCCGTTGCGCCTTATTGATTTGTAAAAGCAACGCTAAGTTTTCCCTTTTCTTCCCTCTTTCTCCCTCACATCCCATTTTTTCCAAAAAAGTATTAGCCTATGTCCGTCTCCTGGTTCTCAACTATCTCTGTACCAAAATTCATCAAAATCGGTTTAGCTATTAAAGCGTGAAGAGGTAACAAACAAACAAACAAACTCACTTTCGCTTTTATAATATTAGTAAGGATAAGGAAGTATCGAAAATGAAAATTTGAAATGCCGTACCGACATCAGATCGCTGTTCCATTTGCAACGTTCGGCTCATAGGTGAAAGTTGAAAACCTAACAGCACTTTCAATAATAATAAACTGATTAAAGGGTGTCAATTTAATTACTTGGCGCTTGTAATGAGATTAATTCTAATGTTTTCGCTGACCTCTGTTAGCGATAATATTGCTTAGAATGATTCTATGACACAGAAACACGTACGTAAGATATACTATGTATGTTATCAGATGTCGTGAAATCAAAAATATTTAAAACAGTCACCTTCCTCCACACCACCATGAAACATCAATAAGGTAACAAACATTTACTAAAAAGAGATCTTAAAGCGTCGTTCTATTTGGCTATCGGGCATACGATGAGTTTTCTCCGCACGACGACTTCAACCATACAGATTTCTTCAGTGTCCTAATTGAAGCTTGCAAGCCATCGCGTGCGCACAGGCAATGTTTCATTGACCATTTTTGCACGATGAGAACTCATCACTCTCACCTCGGACGGTACTTTTTCATTCATTCATTCATTCATGCCTATCTCCGCATCTGTAAATCTCCCAAATCTTTGCCACGTTCATATTTACGTACTACGTCGTTCCCACGTGGCATGCCTTGTATCAATATTTGTATCTACCTGCATTATCAGCTGCGATATCCGTACCGCACTTGCACCTGCGTGTCTTGCATCCAAAAGTTAATCAACCGTATTTAAAACTTGTCTAATTAGAACTGTTGTATTTTAATAACCACTTTTCTGATTGGATGTTTTGTCTGTTTGTTTTGTTCGACCACCAGCTGTGACTGCGACTACTGTACTTGATTAACCTTTCATCTGTGATGGTGTATTATGCAGTTACATAATGGTAATGAGCCTGTAGAAGACTTTGTTTTGAATACCTAATATCATTTTTGTTTACTAATACTACTACATCAGCTTCTGCCATATTTCCTTCATCTGTAGATTTTAAATTGACAAACAGCTTCGTTATTCATAATAAAAAAACTTTTTTTTACTTTAACAATAAAGTTTCGGAAACAGATATAACGTTTCATGTAACTACTGCCACACTTTCCCTATCCATCTCCGTTGTCATAGCAACAATCATATCCTTATTTATCCTAAACAATCTGCTGCAATTTTGCGTCTGCTCTCAATTGATGGTGTTCCTCCTAAACGATACCTTCCTGGGTACGTGGGCTGGCTCCTGGCTAAAATTACACTCTGAACTCAATCAATTAAATGATGGAATGGGAGGAAATTAAATATCCTTATCTAATTTGAAGTGAAAGAGACAAAGCATATGGGTTTTGACGAAAGAGTTATCGTGTTTAGGAGGAGATAACAACTTTTATCCAAGGGATATTCTTAATAGGCTTTTATTGTTCTTTCCTCTCCGATCGAGCTAGTAATGAAATCAATGAAACTGACAGCGCCCGATAACGTCATTATGAATCTTGATTAAATATAAAGATATGGATGAACCGCACTTCTTAATGTACGGCTTTCGAAACTCTTAGAAGTTGCACCTGATTAACGAACAAGAAACTTCTTTACTATTTTGTCGTGAAGAGGTGAAAATTATTTAGGTAGGTACCTACTTCTGGCACAACTATTGTCAAAAAAGCTATTGTGTCTGTAAGAGGTGACAATTCTTTATCAACTTTTGGCATACCTACTGACAAGCAAAGCTGTTTCTCAAGTAATTGTTTGTAATGGTAAAGAACAAGAGTTTTTACGGAAGTGCTAACAAATGATTTAGAACAAAAACATTCGTGTCAATGGTTTTAAGTTAAGTGTTTGTCGTTATATAACATGCTGCAATCTCAATGTGACACATAGATAAACATATGTAACAAAACACAAAACGTATTTTTATTTTTTATAAATATCATTTGAAAGCATGCAAACATATTAGCGATACGCATCTTTGTCATTGTTGAAATTCAATAAGCCTTTGTGTTGTCAGAAAATGAATTAATGGTTGAGATTTAAAAAAGTAATAATTTTTTTTTTTTTTTAATTTTTTTGAACCCCATCGTCGGGATTGATTTAGCTGAAATACGTCTTGTGCTAGACATAGTCCTCCACCAAGATAGTCATATTTTTTTTTTTAATATTCAATACAATTTATTTTGTCAAGATATTAGTAGAATTACTTACCTATTAATTAATTCCATCCGTCCATTCCTGACGCCCGCGGCTTCAAAATATCCGTAGGCTTATTAAATCTATACTCGTTTTATCTCCTTTAACTCACGATTATCATCAACGCGTTTATTAAAGTTTACCGCTGCTTTAATATCTCCGTATTCAATTTAATAACACTACTATAAATAATACAACCATAATTGAATTGAAAATTGTTCCACCACTTCACTTGGTTCTTTTCATTAAGTGTGTCTTACGCATTGAATAACTCGGTGCCTGTAAATAAGGTTCATGCTACATTAGCGTAATCTACTGTATAGTACTCACTACTTAAGATCCCCATCTCAATTTTCACTACAATTCACAACGTTCTATTGCTCCTAATACCACATTTGCAACTCCTGAGGATGTTACGAAATGATCACATCCGTGGGTTTAATTGTCCTAGTGACTGGGGAGTGAGAAAGGCAAAGAGGAAGCTAGTAATAAAGCTGATGAGCTATTAAATATCAAAATTGTGTCACGCTAAAAGCATTTTAGTAATGTGTGGATTGAGAGGAACATAAATTTCATTTGGATGGATTCTGGTAAACTTAGATCTAGGGCAACATAAATTTCCGTCTCCTGTAGAATTTGTCGTGTGGTTGCATCATAACCATCAGAAAGCTTGTAATAAAATTTGAGTCTTAACAAAAAAGCTTACTTAAGATATCAAAACGCTGACCGCTCAATAAAGATTGAACGGAAACCAGGACCAAAAAAGTTTATTGTTAATTGGACGATTATCAAATTCCTGCGGTGGACCTATTGTGCTTTCGACATCGTACAGGTGTCTTAATCTCTCAAACCTGATGTTATTAGAGTAACTTGTACAACGTATAAAAACCAACTCACGAATGCCACGCGTCCTAAAAAATAGACCAAAAAGTTCCAAATCCTTTAGCAGGAAATGTCCAGTTAAATTACGACAAAGATCCGATCAGCAACAATAAATCAACATCGGGTCTTATCTCACTGTCTAATGAAATAAAACTCTTTTGTGCTCCGTCTTCCGAGATGTGAAATAATTAATGCCCTGCATAAGATTTATGAGTTCTTAATGCTACACCCACGCGATTTAAACTAACCCTTATCGCAATATCTGTACAAGTACATTAAGGCCTAAGTGTAGAGAATCTTCAACTGATTAAAATAGACTCTGTTCCCTGTAAATAAAGCCTTGGGTTAAAGTAAAAGGATTGCATAATTTAAGGTGTTTAGCTCAGATGTCATGAAATACGATTTGCGGCCGACGACAAAATGAATGAGTGCAGAAAGCGTTTACAATGTTTTGTTCTTGTCAGGTGTGGCCCATTTGTAAATTTTGATTCATTTTACAAATTATGCAGTGAGGCAGAGACAAATTTTGCAATTAAAGTTATTTATTGTTGCCAGATAGCTACAACTTTTCATTTTGAGAGCTATACTGACAAGCTTTTTTGTTCTTTTATAATCTTACGATCTGGTATTCGGCTGGATACGGATAGACTGGAAGCCGAGTCCAAAAAAGTAAGGCAGAGGCCAAACAGGTGATAGATGGGAGAAGGGTGGGCGTTTTGGGGGACTGTCTTGTGCAATGATGACGTTCAAAACGTGCTTATCATCAGCCTAGTTTAAATAAGTGATTTTTTATTTTGTATCTCTTAAGAATCTAAAAGTGTTGTCCCGTGAATGGTGATAAAAAAAACAAATGATTGATTATGCAGAAAGATTTCTACTAAGTATTGTCTCACAGGTTTTCTTAGAAATTGATATTTTTATCTTTGTGGTCTATAGTTTCAATAAAGTACACATACATACTCGAACAATTGGTAAAAGCCCTGATGATATCTGCAGTACGACTGGGATTATTAATGATGGGGTTGGCACCGACACGCCTGTACCGCCTCTACGAGTTGTAGATTATAATGCAGCATATTTAACGGACAGTATTGAAAACATCGTTGAACTTGACTCGATCTTATTGAACGACACAGCAGAAATAAACGGTAAAGGTAAACAGTAGAATAAAGTATTAATTGTTAAGATAAACAATAAAGATTGAAATGGAATGCATGACGATAAAGATGATCTTTTTGATATGAAAGTAATGCATGGAGATTATATCCTTAACTTCAAAAAGTGTAATCAGGACGATGCATCGGCACTTAAGCTACTTCAAGAAGCATGGATAAATAATTACCTAGCCGGTTTAATTTTATGGCACATTTTAATGGCTATGTAAATAGTTTTATCAGACACTTAGCTTTTGGAAAAAAGTTTATGGAAGAAGAAAAAAAGATACAAATAAAAACATAAATTTAATTTGAAATACGAAGCAGCGGATGACAATAAAGTAGAAAACCATTAAAAGAAAGTAATTGATCGTAAAACATGGCTGATTGATAATAGCTATGATTAGGATGTGAATTAAGTGATAACATCGTTTTTCATGTTTTTATTAACAGAGAATTACCTAGGTACCTACGCGGTTTGTTAAGCATTTCTAATCAGTATAAAGCTAAGCGTCAACTAACGCGAGTTGTAGTATGATAGATATTTGAAATATTAACGTACGAGAAATTACTACAAATTTTGGTTTGTTCAGTACAAATCCCGGTACCAGTAGACTAATTATAATATTAGAACCACTTTTTATAGCAATATATTTGCTGATTAAAAAGTAATCCCAATTTAATTTATGCTTAGTTACAAATTAACTTTATCACACCACAAAACGATATAATTTTTCCTTTGCCTTAATCTGTCATCATACATAGGTATACACCATTAATTATAATGGAGAAATACGTTATTATTGAAGCTATATGCTCATTTAACAATTTTTGTTGTTGTAAAATTTTGCCTCTTATTTTAAACATATCTATTGTAGGCAGCCTGCAAACGATTTTCCTAGAATAGAATTTAAAAAAAATAATACCCACAACTTATTCAGAAGTCACAAATTATCGGCCTTACTTAATCGATATGTTGTAATTCTTACTCCTTATTGTATACCAATGATGTTTAGTTTGTTACTAGTGATGCTCCATCCGATCCGGTACATAACAGTATCGATACAAGCGAGTACAATATCGAAATCGGAAGGAATGGATCAAATTTCAAAGAATACAAAAGAGAGACACTTAGAGCTATGATCAATTACGGAAAACGGGCTTCTCAAAAGTGATACGATACGATTCTAGAATCCGAATCGAAACAAGGTATCAACATAAATTCCATGTATCGTGCATCCCTATTTGTTACACATCAGTAGGCGTGTAGCCTATACTTTATCGGAGCAGCGCAAGCGCATCGCTTTTGACTCATTAGTGGTACCAATGTCAATGTTACTTACCTACCGCTTGTAATTAATGTTCCGTTTATTAAGTAGATGTTGATTTGTGTTTGTATGTTAATTAAAACTTTTACTTTGATCTGCCGTGGCTTGTTTGTTTAGTTAGTGTTCTATACGTTGTTAGTGCCTTATATGAGTTATGTTTCACGGTGAAACCATTACCGTTTATGGTGTTTGTGGTTTTTAATTAGTTGGTATTTTCAAAGAGAGTCATGTGGCTATTGAAGACTTTCATTATGCTTTGATTTTTGTATCAACAGTATCCTACCGTCTCTCTACAATCTACAGTTAGTTCTGTATATGAATAAATACTACGTATTAAGTGTTTCATTTCAAAGGACCAAAAATCTTCTCAATACAACACATCTATCCAGTTAACATACATGTTTCGTCCATTGTCTGACGTCAAAATATCCGTGCCTATATCTCCATTGCTATCGTTTACCGTACTTCCAAGTTCAAAGTTTCACATAGTTGAAGAGAAAGGGTAGGTTATTGATCCAAAATCCAATAACTTCAAAATTGACCTGGACATGGCCCTTGTCACGTTCAGTTGTATGAGTCACCTAAGTGCTTTCGAACGTGAACGAGTAACAAATCTAAGTACAATACCGTGATCTGTAAATCCAGAACATTATATCGGAGCACGTGGTTTTGATGGCTTTGAACTGTAGATTGCTTGTGTTACAGATACATCGATAAAATAAACCGCCATGTCTTGGGAAAAAGAGGAAATTTCTGAAGAGGTAACTTTGCTATCGTTATTTTACCATACGCTTCTGATTAGGTTAATGATGTTAAGAGTTATGACAGCGTCCCCATTATCATTTAGAGAATGAACAATATTTTGAGAGTATGAGCTTTGAAACCCTTGTTTAGTTTATTAACAAAATGTTGTTCAGTCTCTAAATGTTAATAGGGACGCTGTCACTACTCTTTTGGCGGAAGACGCAACTTGATAGGAGCTAGGAGCTTAACCAATAAATCACATTTCATTTTTGTATCATATATCTACACGGCTTTTATTTCTGTATTCAGCTTATAAATAACAGTCATCTTGTCATTTGTCACTGCTTTAAGTAAGTTTACTACTGTGCTTTCAAATAATGTTTCCACGTTAGCAGTTAATGCAATGACTTACCCTGTTACATGTCTGAAGGTTGAAGCATCCATAACTTCATATCTTCTCTGGAAATCAAACAAATGGCTCCCTTTAGCGTAGGTGTCAGTGATTCGTTTCCCTTCACTGAACAAACTCTCTACTTTAATGTGGTCGTTTTACAACTACCCACAAGGGGGGACATAAAGGCGGTGTATATTAACGACTGTTTTATTGTGGTGTGAATAGAAACGTGAATTAGAACCACTGTGGTATACTCTGATATTTATAGTCGGAAACCGAATGATGTATAGTTGGGAAAATTTTATAGATGATAAAATATGAATGAATAAGTATGGCAGTTGGTAATATCCCGTAAAGGCGTGTGCATAAGGTTTTTTCATTCAGCTTCGGAAGAGAAATTCCGTTAGTAAGTAATTTCCGTTTTAATATTACTTGGTAAGTTATTATAGCTTCTCCATCCTTTGTAATTATTCTGAGCTGCACCTTCTTAGTATACAATATTTTTAAGGTTTAGTACTCCAAAAGGAAAAAAAACGGATAACATGCGGTCCCTTAAAGCTGTAAAAATAATCAACCCACAAAGTCTAGACAGTTAAAAAATATAACCATTTATGTCGCATTTCCCATACATTTGCAAAAAAGAAACAAAATCTATAGGGTACTAACCGTTGACCTAGAATCGTGAAATTTGGCAAGAAGCGCATAGTACAACAGAAAATGGAAACATTAATATAAAGGACAGTCTGCAAGAATCCAGTAAGATAATCGTCGTATGGCTTCTTAGTTATTTCTCTAGACACATGTTTGAGAACATTACGAAAATATGTAGGAGTTCCACAAAACCTTACCACACAATTAATATTCAACTAACACGTTTAGCTCCTTTCATATTTATCGCTTGTCCACATTTGCGCAAATGCAAGTCAGAACACACGCATTGACTTAATTTAATTGTCAAATTCAACCGTTTCGAATTTGCATGTCCGTCCCACCAAAATAAACACTTAGTTGAAATGCATGAACCGCACGCTAATATCTTATACAATTGCGTTTTAATATTGTTATTCAGGACTCACCGGCTATATTTTTGGTTAAGTTATAGCATCCTATGATGAAATCGATTGTTTCTAATTCTATAGCCAATCAATTTGCAACAAACAATTCAATCACGTTTGATTTTGGCTATGAATTGAATTTTAAAACTTTCCGACCTAGTGTTGCAATTTCAATTGCTCATTTACTTCCTAATGTTGCAATGATTGAGTATTAATGATCTGCTATTGACATATTAAAGGCTGGTTGGGTTTGATAGTAACATATAGATCGTATACAGGAATTCCTTTTGTAATTTTTTTTTACCCAGTTTCTGTTTATTCTTCTTGCTTATTGATATTCCAAACGTAAGTGTCATCTATAAGTGAAGCGGTTGGTGGTCCACTTTGAATAAGTGTGAAAAAATTACAAATTCTTGGATTTTTTACAAGGCCTTTGTTAGATTAGTATTCATATGGTGTAAGGATATAATTCAGGTTGTTCAATAAATAAATAGATTCCTTGTAGGAGTGCTTGTTTTTCTTTGTAAGTTAAGTTTCAAAGTAAAACATGTATCCTTTTAGTATCAAGTGGATTCTTGTGAATGATATGCTGGAAAAATGTTGGGTGCAAAATTATTTTTAATCTTGCTTCCAAATTTTAATTTTAACTATAAACCCTTTATAGATCTAACTTTCCCATCATGAATGTAGTAGTCTTAAAAAAACCTGTGAGTATAAATCATCTTCAATACTTTCCGCCCCATTTCACTTGTAGAATTTTGCAGAACAGCGTTGCAGTTAAAAATAACTGTTGCATCAATACAGTTGATTTTGTATTAAAACTGACATAACTTAGACATAACTTTAATTAAGATCAATGGTTATTGCTTGTACTCTGTCGGTGCAATTGTGCTATAATTTTGATTAACTGCTCGTTTTAATAGACCAATTATAGCGTACAAGGAGGATTAGGTTCTTGATCTTATTTTTAGTTTTGTTTCGGAAAAATAAGTCTTTGTTGGCTTTTAATAGAACAATGATATTGCTTATATGATTTAATTCTTCCTGTTTATTTTTGATTCTTGCTTTTTCTCGTCTCTGAGTGACTTCACCCTCTGAGCCCTCTATTATGGCTCTTTAGTTATTATTTTTTCAAGAAATACGTTTTATTTTTTTTCACTCGTTCATTCTTAGGCACTGAAATCTTATTATTAAGTTCGAACACTCCATACTAACTCATGGACTCTAGTTGAATCCACAGTATCGTGGGCGTCAGTACTTATACAGTTAATTCTAAAAATAAAGCAAGCTCCCTAACTTTTAAAATATTCAACAAAATCTCTGTAGCAAGAACAACAGTTGTTTGTAGGAATCAGTTTGCTTACAATGACTTGTTATTGTAATTTATGTTAAATTGTTCAGTTATGTTGTTCTTGTAAATTTTGTCTGACGAGTCATTTACAAGTTTTGAGTATTGTAACATTTGTAATGTCATTGTTATTTTTTTTATAATCATCTGTATCTCAGTATTTGACAGTTGAAAGTCTCTCTTCATGATCTTGCCAAATTAAACCCTTGATACATAGCGACTATCTGAATTTCTTAATAAATAAAAGTAGAGAGTTCGTAGTTTATCTTTAGATTTATTTCAGTATTAACATTGAATTAGCAACCGTGTCCATGTTATCTGCAATCTTCAAGACCGACACTTTGCCCGGGAGCGATGAATCACCGACACTTGGGCTCAAATGCACTTCCAGCTTTCAAGATCGGCTTTAGGGCAAAAGCGCATAATATTTTATTGCTCAACAAATGACACGCCCTTGTTTTATATGTATTTTACGACTAGTAAAAACATAGGTAATGAATTCCTAATTCACTATAAGTTTTATTTAAATGTAACCTACTAGTTTTATAAATGTGAAAGTTTGTGAGGATGTATGTATGACTACAGATTTAGATAAAATTGGGCACTCTAATTGTTTATAACCGGAATTAACATATAAGAATCCTTTTTAACCGACTAGTAGTTCAGTATTTTTTTTGTCATTTTCTATTAAAATTTGAATTGAGCTTCCTACACCGCTACTGCATAGTCATAAAGTTGAAACCGAAGAGTCATTAGTAGATCATTATCCCGAAAATCGAGATGCATAGCGATGCATTTGAAAGCATCAAGATCTTGCTTATCATACCATCTTATATCGTTATGGGGTATTTAAGGTGATTTCTCATGCCTTCTAAAACCCATAACATGGTCTGTAGGATTATAAAGTTAACTGTTATACATATAATGTGTACCGTCGACCACATAAGCTTAATAAGTTACATTTAATCAAGGAAGTATTCTGGTCTCCTCCTCTTCGTATTTCTTCCACTTGTCTTGATTATGTAGTTTTTGACTTCATTTAATAAGGAAACTATCATAAAAAGTCACTGTTTTCTCAAATAGAGTTAGTTGCATGTAAACAAAACATTGCACAGATGCCAAAGATCTTAGCAGACAACTTAAACCACTTACAGAGTTAAATTTAACCGTTATTTTACTGCATTTTTAATTAACAACAGCTCCATACCCCAACCCTCCAAACGCAAGTCATCGACACGAACAGTTATTGGTCGATTATATCCCAAAAACAAATGGTGCGGCTTCCCGGCGCGCGCGCAGGAGCGGGGTCATTGCGCGATCGACTACACTGAATGACCAACGGTCCTATTACGTGTCGTATGTTTTGATGGTTATTCATCTAGTTGATATTAATGGTAATAGTGTTTGAGATGTTTAAGAGATGGTGGTTATAGTCTGTGTGGGGATTGAATATATACTGTGGTGGTGTTTTTTCTCAAGTATTTGCTTTAGGATTTTCAGTCATGCCTATATTTTAGGAGCTTCCCAAGCTTCGGTGGTGTAGTTTAGGGAGTAGATATAAAACAAAATAATATTTATTTGATGTATAACAGCTTTAACTGCTTTGCTTACGATGTCCAATAGTTTATACTTACTAATATGAATCGCAGGATCTTCAATCATTTCATTTTCTTATTCTCATTAATTCCATAAATATTGTTAAAATATTACAGCGTATGTACAAAGCCTGTCATGTCTTCATAAGTCTTTGTTTATTAACGAAGTTCGCAGATAACTATTTACGTATTTATCTATACTCAGGTATAACGCCTTTGATTTCAACGATTAGATCTAATCTACGCAGTTAACGCACTCTCTTATCAAGAGTACACATATCAATTGATAGGTAAGACAGGTGATTCATTATAATAATATTACACATATTCGGCGATACGGGATTCCTTAGTACTCATTCGACTGTTCTCATCATATTGTTGAATCATTTGATAAGTAATGAGTGTTCATAGTTTATTTCATTATCTTGTTACCTTTAAGTGGCAGATATTTGAATTTGACGATCTAGTCCGCAAGTTTGAAAAAAGAAAAACTAGACTTTTTCCTTAATAGCTTGAGATACGAATATCATTTTTTTTTCGTAACACTATGTGTAATTTATTTTTCAATTTATGACTAACGCCTGTAAAAAAGGGATGAACAAGCAAAAACAATTGGGTGTACTTTTATGAAACTTTCCCAATGCAACATAATTTATTTGATTGGTTTTTATTCGTTTTGAGTTTAATAAATTAAAGTGGATATTTTTATTCAAATATTCATCGTTCAGTTGCTCAAGGTCGCTGGCATTTAGTATCGCCTTAACAATGGGCAGAAGATTACCGACGAAGTATATAAAAACCGAGAAATAGGGTAGTTGACACCACCAATCAATTGATATACTTTTTTGAGCTGTCAAAACGCGCTTCCCCCATAGATTTTATATGAGACTCGCAAACGATGACGTCAGTAAGTTGTCAAGTCAATGATGCAACTATTTTTTGATTAAAAAGCAACTAAAAATCGAATTTTAAAGTTATTTTGAAATGAATGGAGTTCTCAGGTCTAGAGTAAGGTGTTCTTTCTGAAAAATTGTGTTTTTAAATTATTGGTTAATGGTGTCAACTGCCCAATTACTGACATGGATAGATTAATCATATAGGTACGTATTTTATTTAAAACTGATGAGATAGTCAAAACTAGTGATTGTTACGCTTCTAGCTTGTAAAATATTACTCACATTGGCATAGTGTCACTATGTTAAGACCACGTGTTGTTACACAGATTACTTAGTCATAATAGGCAGGTTTGTTTACTAAACAAGGAAAATGCATTCTAAAACATTAACTAAAAATAAATTTTGTTTGTATGTTGGTTGGGACATATTCCGCGGCATTTCTTGCACTATTTAGTTTACAATATGTAACACATTAAAAGCAAGACCTTACGTGTACATAAAAAAACGGTCAAGAGCGAGTCACGCTCACCGAGGGTTCCGTACAAACTAGCGACATAAACGGCCATCTTTTGATTGTGTAGGCGTTTTTTCACAGTACTAAGGGACCGCGGACTTGAGTTTTTGGTTTTAATTTCAACTCGATACCTCCACGTATTCCCAAGATAAAGGGTCTTGACAGACAGACAGACGGACGACAAAGTGATCCAATAAGGGTTCCGTTTTTTCCTTTTGAGGTACGGAACACTCAAAATGAACAATTCCAACAGTTCATTTGTTCTCGTAGATCTCGAAATTCGCTAAAAATAACAAAAAAAAATGGGTAACATAAGTTATACTAAAAAAATCTTATGAATTTCCAAAAGGTATGAATAAAAGTGTGCAGTATCTATGACAACATTCGAGAGGTTTTTCGTTTATAGTGTTACACCCTGTTTTTTCCGTTTAGAAGGAAAGAGTTGCAAACGCTATTCCAGTACGTAATAGGTCGTCTAAAGGAAACAGCGGGACCATTCATCCAGCAATGTTTTTATTTGAAAGCTGCCACACACAACATATTAAATAGAATTACCCATATATCGCCCCTGTAACTGGACACCTCAATTGTGTAGCCTAAGATTAATGTTTCGATACAACTTTGGTATGAGGTTTTATTGCAACAAATGGTATGCGTATTGTTTTAAATGTGCTTAAGGCCTAATTACTGCCTGTATAAGTTCTTGAAATGTACGCACTAAGGGATCGAGTACAGGATCAAATTGCGGTTGAACAATAGTTTCGTCGATGTTGAAAACATGGTGCAAATATGGAGCTGTATTTATATTAAGACTATTGCATAAAGTTTATCTGTGTGTGAATACTAGTGAAGATTTTACTTTTTGAATATGGAAACGTTACGATGATCACGCATGTCGATTTTGAAACATACATGAAGTTATAAAAGTTGTTTTAATAAACAGCGGATGCTGTTGGTTTTCCTCTATCAGGTTTCTTCGGAGATAATTCATATTCAAGTAGTCTTTAAACGACGACTATTTCAAAACTCCTTCAACCTTACTTGGCAATTCAAAAATCATGTTATGAAACATCTCGGAAGCATAATAGAATGCAACCTTTCTTTACAATTACGACAGAGAATATTTGAGATATGCTTGTCTACGAAACTGTGATGCTGTGTGGTCGTATTTTTATTTGATCAACGACTGTTTGTCCAACTGTACTTTTGTGAATATTGAAGTTTTGTCAATAGAGTTGTAGATGCCGTAAGTCAAAGATGTTTATGAAGCGTTTTATACCGTAATAGTAGGAAAAATGCTAATTAATGTTGCGTATTATTTGCTAATGATTGTGTTTGGATATTCTGTAGTAGACTAAACAAAACGTTGACATGCGTACGCTTACAAAAACACGGAGGTTATTTCCCTTTGTTCCTTTAAAGGAAAGTAAATCATGGCTTTTACAAGGTAGTGTTTTTGGGTCACTTTTGTTTATACTTTCGTTATTTTCAAAGCTGCACCTCCTCCAATGCGCCCGGCAGCATGGTTATTGCAGTTGCACGTTTTTTTTTTCAAATAAAGGTCTGTGTGACATACATTACGTTAAATAATCAGAAGTAAGTGATTTTTAAATTGTATATGAATGTCAGACTAACCATATTATTATTGCTGTCTTTCAGACACAAGGTTATGTAACTATGTTGTTCAAATAATACTGAAATCTTTAAGACAACTAGCAAAGTAATATAATTTATTCTTTTGTTTAAAAAACACTTGTTTTAATACACGACACGTCGCGAAATACATTGTTTGAGCGGAAAATTTTGGAAAGTCTGGCCTCTATCATTTGGGTTTTAGTCGCGTCATCGGTGGCTCGTGAGTTTTGCTAGTAAAATATTACTCCTAAATGTCAAAAGGGTATTGTTTGGGCCTGTTTCTATAAATAAATATAACAGAATTTGCCTCGTTTTTGGAATGGTCGCAAGCGCGTGTGCATGAAGTCTTGGGTCAATTTTTGGGTCAAATAATGTATTATTAAGATTTTCTATCAGAAATTTCTCAGTAGCAACAACGGCGCTAAGATTCTAGACCGGTTGATGGCAATAGGCTAGTCCCTATTACGCGGAATTGTGATTGGCGTAATATTGGTGTACCATTAGGTTGTGACTACAGGCGTCATGCTATGTAAATGTAATCTACTAGGTACTTGCATACCTGTTTTGATACCGGTATCACTTTTTAATAATTCTCAGAATCGAACTAAGGAAAAATGTGTGCGTTTGTGGCAAGCGTAAAGATTATTAAGATACAACATCCTTATGTTTGCTTATAATCTAGTTTTGCTCACTCTATATTATCTCGAGCTATATGTTCAAACGGATTGTTAAAAGAGGCTTTCTGACTACAGCTTATTTTATTCACAGCTGCAGTGACCAAGCTGACATATCTGCGAAATACGGTACTACAAGATTAATTGCTCCACACTTAGTTCTCGTCATAAGCCTTTCCTCAAAAGGAAGACTATTATCCAGGCTACCTTTATCTTCCTTATACATAATTCTGTGATGGAGTCAGGAACATTGTCTAGATAAGAAAAGAGACCTTTATTGGAACTGTGTCGAATCTGGTATTTGTTGGCACACTTGGTTAACAATACGTATTCAATCAAGGATCGTAAATACTAGAGACATGAAAAGGTGTAAGAGACATTTAGTCGAAAGCCTCTAACGACTTTACAGTTGAAGTTTTGCGAATCAGAGAATATTCATTCAACAATCGCTTATCGCCTCGATCTAAAGACATCCTTGGAACCGGTTGGTCGTTTCAATAGTTTGGTTGACCTTACACCTGCTAATATAATACAGTCATTAATGGCAGTACAGGCTATAGTCAATGACCCTTGTTTAGCAACAGTGAGATTTGTTACTTTTAAATCTTATGTCCTCTTCGTGATAAAGTTGAAATGACAGAACCTTTGTTTTAAGGACTAGGACACACTTAATGATTGTCGCTCTGTTGTCGTCAAAGCAAAAGCTTTAAGTGGAGATGTTAACGTGCGATTGTCACTCATTTCTAGTTCACCAATCCTTTTAATCAGAATTTGTATCACATATAAGCTGTATAACAGATAGCGTGGGGGTGCTTAGTTTTATTTTATTGTTATTTCTGTCAATCTGATAATGATTTGTCATTAACCTGTTGAATGTCGTTAAGTTTCTACAGGGGGACATAAGGCAAAATGCCAAAAGTGTCTTAAGTACCCACGGGGGAACTTTATACGGTGTAGCTATCGGTATAACGGTAAAATCTTCTTTTTCGTGAAGCCCTACCTCGTTAAAAGGTTACTCATAAATTCGCCGATTTTTCGTCCAGTTGCGTCATTCAACAGGTTATTTCTTTGACCAATATTTTCCTTTAATGCTCTCTATGGTTATCTATGGTTCAGAATCAGTTTCATTCAGAATAATATGTACTTTTACTTTTGAACGTACTTGTAACCGGTCTAAATCTTCCGCGCTTCTATTTTTTGTCACTGCAGATGCAGCTGCAGTTATGCGTCTAGCATTATTCTCTGCGACTAAAAATTCCGTTACTAAAATTGTCTGACTAGTAAAAGACGCAAGTGTGCGCTCAGCGTATGTCGTGATGTCATTGCTCTGACCCAGATTACCTGTTTGAAGTGGCGTTAATGTGCGGCCTTATCAGTGAGTAGATCAGGGTAGTTCCACGGTAGTAGTTTCTAACTGTTTGTCTTGATATAGTAAAGCTTTGATAGTTGTTATGGCAGGTGAGGCTTTTAAAATGAGATGTAGGTTTTTAAATGACAAAAAAATAAGATAAATGAAATGTTTTTGGACCACCATAATCTATGCTATTTCTTTAGCAATCACAATCTTCTCTTATCGTATTAGACATTATAATGCAGTTAGGGCTATAAGTATTATGTAAACGTTGTAATTTTGGCAATTAACCATGTACTGTGTTGTAATCTCCAAATGTAAATAAATTTGAAAGAGATCTGCACTAAGCAGGAGATTTGGAAGACACCTAAGCATTGAATGACCAAATGTTAAAGAAGATGGGCACTGTAGGCAATGCAAATATGAAAAGCCTAAAATCATTTAAGAATTTTAAACCTATATGAGAAACCTATATCCAACAGTCTATCTACGATACTACGTACAATCCACCCAGGTGTGCCCTTCAATTTCGACAGTGACAAATTTAGGGTGTGACCGTACTTGATACACATTTGCAATGAATAGCTTGCTATGATATTCAATACAATAACCTATTAGGTTACCATGACATCCAATAGCAGTACTTATTCCTGTGTGACAAAGAGATGGTGCTAGACACCCTGTATAGCTTTGTCTTTTTTCCTCACTGGAATACGTTCTGTTTTAAGGCGTCATGGTAGGGTGATCTTTTAACTATTTATGAGTACATATTGACCATGCAGGCTTTACAGTTACACATGAGATTCAAAGTCGAATGCGATGTTAGTAATGGATTGGTATCGATATAAAGTGAACAGGTGTGGGTAGTAAGGTCACATTGAATTTCATCTCGTTAAAGGAAAGCACGAAAGACAACCTTTTTGACAACCAAACCCTAAGGCTTTGCTCGTTGATGTTGTGTCCCCCAGGGTCTAACAGCTGGGAATCCCTAGCCCAGGACTTTGCTGCGCCATGTTATATCCAAGCTTCATCGTTTTACACACACGCAGAGGTACTTTCACATTAGTATATTTCATGATAATAGTACCTCTATTCTGTGGGAAATAGGGTGTTAAATAACAAATGATCATAACTTTAATGACCATTTGTGTCACGTCTTTATTTTTGCTAAACTTTGGCCCACACTATTCATTTCTTGCAAATCGGAGGTGCTTTTCCAAACATTTAAACACACACACACAAACAGACCGAAACAATCTCCTGTAAGCCATATAAAAATTTCTTTCGAATCAAACTCTCGACACACAGTGCAGCAGCCGATCGCTCAGTGACTGCGCCAACTCTGCTATCAAAAATCTTTGTTCGAATCCTGCGCACTCATTAAGTCTGCGGACCATCCATGACGATACGAGTATTGAATTTCATTCCTACGCCCTTTTTTTTTTCGGGTGGGAAATCATTCAATGACTTCCCCCGCTCTTGGCGGAGTGGGGGGGCATGTCAGACTTGTACTGACTAAAACCCACCCATGTTCCTTCTATTGCCCTTTACGTTCCGAGGCCGTGGTATCTCTTTCGAACAACCCGCAACCCCGGCAGGCGGAGGCTCTGGCAGTAACCCTCTGCTTTGCTGACTCTTTTTGAGGCGCGCGTAAAACACGAACGCGCCGTCGACACGGCCTGTCGTCAATCGACGGACGGACGGTGAGCTACCCATTGCTCAGCCGTCCACAGGCTAGGTCGGCCCCCGGCTATCTACGGTGGCCGGGAGTCGTCTCGCGGCGCCCGGCGCCCTGGGCGTCTCCCGCGGCGGCATTCCTAGGCCCTTTAATGTTACTTTTAATTATCTTTAAAGGTTAATTAATCTAACTCTTTAATTAACCTGCTGGTTTTGCACGGACCATACTTGCTGCAACCGATAATGAAGAACATTTTGGAAGTGGAAGAAAAAAAGGGAGAGTCGAGGGAAGCGGGGGGGGGGGGAGTGAGAGTTCTCCATCTTTTCTTCTCTGTTTCTCGCTCGGACAGAAGCAGATGAGGTTGTCCCATTCCGTCCTCGCCGACGTTAAGTTAATTTGTTTACCCGTTCCCACCAAACTTGTCTAAAAGAAGCCGAACTAACAAAATTTACACTAATGAATAGAACACTTAGTATGATAATTATAAACAGTTCGAAATTCTCTAATCAGCATGTACGCAATTAATAATTACGTAAGAATCTAATTAATATTTTATATAATCATAAAAAAAAATCTTACGATCAATACTGTACGCACGACGTCACAGCAATGTCACAATTCCAGTTTATGAAGATCCCTCATTGTACAAGAAGTCTGTACAAAGCGAGGTCATGATATACTGGAAATTATATATAGCTTGAAATGTGCCGTGTGTACCATTTCTCTTTGGTTATATGGATAGCTTACATTTTTTAGATTTCTCATAAAAGTGCACTTTGATATTTTATACTTCCTCTTTCATTTGATATTTCGTACTAAAATTATAATTGAAACGAGTTAAAAATATTTTGAGCTCGTGTTTCATGACTGAGGTTGTTTGGTTCGGTTTCTTGTTTAGGTGATCTTCTTTCATCTAACAAGGCGATGATTACTTATGTTTAAAGGTAATTAATTTGTTTGTTTAATTAGTAATTGAGGGCTTTGATGAGCGAAACACGTGTTCTGTGTCCCGACCCGATATGTTGGAATGAATGATTTTATTTTAATTTTAAAAAGACCTAGTAAGGTCATCATTTTTGAACCTTTTTCACAAAAATAAAATAAAATAATGGGACAACTATGAGCTAGTCTGTGAATACCAAAAAGTAATCATTGCTACAACTATAATTGCTAAATGTTTTTAGGGTTCCATACCTCTGAAGGAAATATCAGAACCTTTATTTATAGGATCACGAATAAAAAAATATGGCTAATTTTATCGAACATTTGTACGGAACCCTCGGTGCGCCAGTTTGCTTCGCTCTTGACCGTTTTTTTTTAAGTAGACCAAGTGGTCTATTTGGAAACTGTGGAGCACACAGTGGTGGTCTGCCCAGCTTGGGCGGAGCATCGCCGTGCCCTCGTGGAGGCGATCGGCGACGGCGATTTCTCGCGCCCGGCCCTGGTTCAGGCCATGGTTCGGAGCAAGAGGGAATGGGAAGCGGTCACCACCTTCTGCGAAGCAGTAATGCTAGCAAAGGAGGTGGCCGGGCGTGGTGGCCGGACGTTTGAGGGAGAGAACATCTGCCCAACCCAGCCGCCGCGAGACGACTCCAGCTATAACCTGGGGGTCTTCAAGTCAAGAGTGAATAGGTTATTTCTAGGTAAGCGTGCTTCATCGTCGACCACATCATCACTTACCATCAGGTGAGATAGTGGTCAAACGCGAGCCTATCAATAATAAAAAAAAAAAGACTCCCGGCCACCGTAGATGCGGGCCTGTGGACGGTGAGCAATGGGTAGCTCACCGTCCGTCCGTCGATTGACGACAGGCCGTGTCGACGGCGCGTTAGTGCCCACGCGCGCCTCAAAGAGATGTCAGCAAAGCAGAGGGGGCTTACCAGGGCTACGACCTGCCGGGGTTGCGGGTAGTTCGAAAGAGATACCGCGGCCCCGGAACATAAAAGGCAATGGAAGGAACATGGATGGCTTCTAGCAAGTCTGGTACAAGTCTGACACTCCCCTCCGCTCCGTCCAGAGTGGGGGAAGTTGTTTGATGATTTCCCATCCGCAAAAAAAGGTTCCGTTTTTTCCTTTTCAGGTTCGGAACCCTAAAAACGGTAACAAAATAACAAAAAAAGTTGATCTAAAGTGCGTCTTCGTCTACATCTAAAACCATTAAAATAACAAATACGTACAACACTAAAAAACTAAAGAATACGAACAAAAAGTCATAAAAGACAAAAAACACGAGCCAAGTTGGCCACAAATGTTAAGCTGTTAACACACCGATACACATTCGCGTGTGGTTTGTTTCACCCATAATCTAAGATTACGGTGTCATTATGCAACAGACAGGTCATCGGCCCAATTTGTAGCGACAGCCGAGACCGCTAGTGACTCACTGCGGTTTTATGGCCTTACTAGGATGTTTTAATAGTCGATGTAGTGTGTGAATGGGAAGTGTGTTAAGATTTTTATCTTGAGGTAATTTATTGTCTGTATTGGAAAGTGAGGCTTTATTTGTAGGACTTGGCCTTGCATTTCAAATACTTTTTTTTTTAACTAAATATGCTTGCGTTTGGCCGCCACTCGTCTGATGTAAAGCGATGATGCGTGTCGTAATTTGCGACTAATAAATCTTTCTTCTTTCTTTCTATGATGCGTCATAGGGTATAAGAAATTTCTGTTCTAGATTTGACCAGTGATCCTCTCTCTCTTTCTATCCCATTAATGTCGTCAATAAAGATTTGGTTTAACATTCAGCCCCATTTAAACAATGTCTTGATCATAATAACGTTCCGTAAATTCATCTTTTTCTCATTCTCTTGCTCTTCAGCCAATTTATTTGTTTTTTCCCTACTCTTATTAAGCTATCCATATTCAAACTCCATACTATTATCTTAATTAAAATTCAATCATCGGCCACCAAGCGTTTCCCATCTCCATCCATTTCTATTCGTCTAGATGCTGGTGCATATAAATCCTACGTACCTACGCAAATATTTTCAACGCTTGTGGTTTTCAAGGATATTTGCATATGCATAGGACGCAGGTCAAATTCCTTTGCGGGATCAGTAGATAAATATAAAATCATAAATCAGGCTTAGACCGGTCCGGTAATGTTCTGAGCCTTACAAGAGGATAAAAGGGAATGTTCGTCTTAATTTATGTATGAGGGAGACTGTACATTTTGTGATTGGATATAATAATAGACAGCTGTCTTTTGAAAAAAAAATGATAAAACCAGTCAAACTCGTTTCGTTAAATCTTAGAGAAGTCTCCTACGTAAATGTGTTCTTGACGGGTCATCTACCGGTCCAAAATATTAATATAATGCTTATTTTATGAATGTAAAACAACAGACTTTTACCTACATTTATTTTATTGAGACATACCGTTACCTAACATAAACAAACAGAGAATATCCCACACTAGAACAATTCTCTCCAAAAAATGGGTTCTGTCCTTACAAAATATTTTTAAGTCGTGTTGCGATCTATTTATGTACCAGGTCAATTCTCTAATATTTTGTCACAGGAAAACCATGCACAAAAAATTACTTCTTAATGGCCAAATCTTGGCAGTCCTCCATGCAATACCTTTAACTCATGCCAGATGTAGCAGGTGGTGCTAAATATCATTGAGCCTGTATAATTGAGGATTACCTGTGTTCCTGTTGTGAATGTAAATTACTCTTGAATAATATTTAGCAAGTGCATGCTAAATAACGCTCACTATTGCTAGATAAAGCGATTTAAGGATATGATTAATGTGAAGGCGACAGGAGTTGTGAAGAAACTTGGTGAAGCGACATTTCTAGATGGCCGCAGTTGACTGAGTTGGTTCAATGTATAAATATTTTAAAGATCATCCAAAAATGTATTATGATCAATCATCATCTTATGCTGCAAGGAAGAAAACAGCTGCAAAAAAGTCACTTGGGCCACAGATTAAATAGTAGTACTAACTTAGCTAGAAATTGTCGTCTGACTGCTGAGATCCAAAGCTACAATTTAATTTATCTTTTTTTTCTTTTTCCCAATCAGCTGAGTCCTTTTCCCATCTTACCAGAATAGATGAATATCAGTTTGGTGTACTGAGCGAATTCATACACGATTTGTAATCTATACCTGGTGTCTGGAATTTATCTTTGATTTGTATTACTAATGGCGACGACGCAGGAAATCCGCGTGCAAGGATAAGACTGTAGATGAGATATAAATCATAACTTGTTCGTTTTCATTTCGAGCTATGAATTATTATCTACGCCATATTTTAAAGTTGAAATATTTTCATATTCTGAACACGTCTTTGTACAATTAATACATCAGCTAACGCCACAATTTACGGTTGTAGCGATGTCACTTACATAATGGGATTGACATTGGAAGCCTTCAATTGTGAATAATTCATTCATTCCATTGTCATTCAATGGATGTTCGTTCGCGGCACAAAATTGTAGCTTACGATCTTTATTGCATGTTTTTCCTTCTGATACGTTGCGGAAATAATTGATTGTTTCTTAGAAAAGGGTAAGCAGTGCCTATGTTAGTTTTGGCTTTGGAAGGTCAATTACAGATTGACTCTGACACATTTAAAAATGTAAAGGGATCTCCTGTTGATAATGACGAAATGCTATAGTCATCACTAATAGTTACTAAGTCCAAAGTTATTATCCAATCGAATGAAATCAAGCAGGAAGACCTCTAGCGTTTGTGCTTTTCTTTGTTTTTGTCGGACACCTACTCCCACTCTCTTCTCAACATTTGTGCTTGAGTAACATTAGAAATAGAAAATACATTGCACTGCGAGTCAGCTAATCTGTTAAAGACTAGCCAGCTACCCACCTGTCACTACAAACCGCAATTGGATCACGTTTTAATCCCCAGTCTTCGCGCCAAGGGTTTCAAGTAGCAGCTTCGCACTTATGCCTTCGCTAATCGGTCGGGACTCATCGGAGTCTCATTTAGTATGTAGGTATTAAGCCGTACAATGGTAACATGCGTTGGGTACATGTCATCATTCAATCAAGATTTCTTTAAATTCCGACACGTTGGTTTGGTCCTGGTGACGCATCTGTAGTAATAGTTCGATATCGGTGTGGGGTTAACCCTGAATGGATTACAATCGGATGCCTAAATGTAATGTATCGTCACTTCCCGTTAGAATTGCCGAACTGATGAACTGTATTGTTTCGGGGATTTCTGATTCATTTGGACAAAATAGAAATGCCTCACGTTCCACTGTTACTGGACACCTAGAAGTTATTCTTCTTTTTTTGCTTTGATCGGAAGTGCTTAGAGATTTTTCACCTTCGCAAAAGAGAAGGAGAAATTACACGGAGTTGATAGCCAATCTTTAATAATTAAAAATTCACTAAAAGAAGAATAAAAATCCAATAATAATAATAATGAACGACAGATGAAAAGAAGAAAATGGATTTTAACAATGAATGTTAATACGTCAATATGCTGACCAGACGCCGGGCCCAGGAACAACAGGCACTCCCACCATCTCCGGGCTCGCCGCTCAGCTCCGCCTCGCAGCCGCCGGGACGCGCTACACGCGTGAGCGCCGTGTCGCCGGTCGCTGCAGTTGCGTCGAGCTCGAGCGACGAGTTTTTCTCCCCGCCATCGTCGCCACCACCACCAACACGACAACGACGAGGAAGAGGACGGCCACCAGCGGGCTTGGGATCTAGGGGCCAACAGGCTCCGATCAGGGTCCCCGCTGCCGGTGGAAATGTGTCGCGCATGCGATGGACTTCGTCAATCAACGCGAATGTCATGCGCGCATATTATGGGTCTACAGAGGGGGGAACTAACCTCACTGCGTACCGTGTTAGGATGCTGTCTCTGTTCCAGGACCTAGAACCGACCATCAACGTTTCGGCCCAACGACTATCGGATCAGGTGCGGGTCATCCAACGCAATCACATGTTGGACGATGCTGCACTTGATAGGCTGCGCTCAGAAGTACTGAGCAATCGTGTCATCTTGACTACGCCACAAACCGCGGTGCAAGCGTCAGCAATTGATGTGACGCAGCCGCGGTCCAATCCCGCTGTCGTAGAGGAGGATGATAGGGTTGCTACGGTAAGTAGCCAGTGCAACGACCGATTGAGGAGCGCACTGGAGGATGCGCTTCGCGACTATCGATCCACTCCAGCCGAACTTAGACCCCGATTACCACGGTTACCCATGCATAAAAAAAATAGGGCGCTGGTGTGTGCCCTGGACTCGTTGCTCAAGAATTTATTCGAAAGTAGCGAGGATCTCGTTGATACGCACTCGATCCTGTACTGTGGGGCTGTTGCGGTATGTCGTTTAGCTAACGTCAAATTTCCAAACTGTGACGTAGCTACTCGACCAAAACCATCCGTACCAGCCTGGCAGTGCAGGATCGAGCGGCGTATCGACGAGGCCAGGGTACTCATCGGTAAACTATACTGCTTCAGGGAGGGCAATACAAGACCACGTGTGATGCGCTTTGTGAGACGGGCATTCTCGGGGACTGGAATCAGGCCTCAAGAATATATGTCTCGTGCCACAGAGCGCATCGACTTCCTGAAGCAGAAAGTTTATGCATGGGCAAACCGTATTCGGCGATATAAGCGGCGGGTTGATCGGTATTCGCAGAATCGCATGTTCCGGAGCGATGAGAGGTGGGTATACAGAGCTTGGGAGCGACCCGAACAAAGTGTGACTGACGTGTGCCGCCCGGATGATGTAGCCACGAGTTCTTTTTGGCACAGCATCTGGTCGGTGCCTGTCTGTCATACTGAGGCTGACTGGATACGTGATGTTGAGCGTGTGTGTGAAACTATTCCAGAAATGGAGCCAATCTTAATAGCATCTTTAGATATAGCCAGTGCAGTTCGTCCGTTACCGAACTGGAAGTCTCCAGGACCGGATGGACTGCACAACTTTTGGCTCAAGTGGCTCAGTAGTTCACACACTCGCCTGGCATCACAATTTCAGTCTTGCCTTGAGTCCGGGTCTCTGCCACAGTTTTTAACAACAGGCGTTACCCACCTGCTCTATAAGTCAGGTAGTCCCGCGGAACCCAAGAATTATAGACCGATCACGTGTTTATCGACGGTCTATAAACTTCTTACGTCCATTTTGAGAGCGAAAATTAATGCACACATTGACAAAAATTCAATTATGTCTGCCTCTCAGAATGGATGTAGGAACGGGTCTCGCGGTACTAAAGAGCTACTCCTCATCGACATGGCCATTAGCCAACAGGTTCGTCGATCCCGCAAGGATTTGTCGACATGTTGGATTGATTATAAGAAGGCCTACGACTCAGTGCCACATACATGGCTCAAGAGGGTGCTGGAGTTGTACAAGATAGATGCAACCCTACGCGCCTTTCTTGAGTCGTGTATGGGACAATGGAGGACGGTACTTCGATATCCAGGATGTCGACAAATCCAGGGGAATGATGAGCCTGTTTGGATTAAACGGGGAATATTTCAGGGTGACAGTTTGAGTCCACTTTGGTTCTGTCTAGCCCTGAATCCTCTTAGCACATTGCTGGAGGATTCAGGTCTAGGCTATCGGTTGAGAAGAGGTGGTCAGGTCATATCTCACCTCCTTTACATGGATGATCTGAAACTCTTTGCCCCCAACAAATTGCGACTGATGGAGCTACTGAAAGTAACTGAAACTTTTAGTAACGCCATCAGGATGGAATTTGGTGTGGACAAATGTGCAGTCATGTATGTGAAACGAGGGGAGATTATGGAATCCGAGGGAATTCAACTCTCGGATTCCATACACCTCAGATCCCTTTCCTCATCCGAAAGCTATAAGTATTTGGGTATGTCGGAAGCGTTAGGCATTAACGTGACTGACATGAAGCAACTGTTGAGGGAGCGTTTCTTTGGTCGCCTGAAGAAGGTATTAAAAAGCCTTCTTTCCGGCGGGAACAAGGTGCGCGCCTTCAACAGTTGGGTCATGCCGGTTTTAATGTACTCTTTCGGCATACTCAAATGGATGCAGACTGAACTCGATGCCCTGGATAGGAGAGTCCGTACATTGCTGACTGCAAATCGGATGCATCACCCACGATCATCGATGATGAGACTGTACATCCCACGGAAGTGTGGGGGTCGAGGCTTTTTAAACGCAAAGACCCTCCACAACCGAGAGGTGTGCAGTCTCAGGGAATATTTCTTAAAAGCCGACGTGGGTATGCACCGAGATGTAGTCGCAGTGGACAAGGGACTCACCCCGTTGTCCATGGCTAAAGAGAATTGGCGCAAACCTGTGGTACTTACTACCGATGACCGCAAGGAAGTATGGCAAGGTAAGGAGCTTCACGGGCGCTTCTACAAGGCTCTTCATGGGACCGATGTAGATTTTCTGGCGTCCGTGTCCTGGCTACGATTCGGTGACCTATTTGGGGAAACTGAAGGTTTTGTCTGTGCGATTATGGACGAAGTTATGTTGACGAACAACTACCGGAAATATATTATGAAGGATGGGACGGTTGACGTGTGTCGGGCATGCCATCGTCCTGGTGAGTCCATCAGACATATTATTTCTGGTTGTTGCCGTCTAGCTAACAGCGAGTATTTGCATAGACACAACCAAGTAGCCAGGATTATTCATCAGCAACTTGCCTTGAAATATAATCTTGTGGAATCTGAGGTACCGTACTACAAGTATGTGCCCGACCCAGTTCTCGAGAAAGACCATGTCACGCTGTACTGGGATCGGTCTATCATTACTGACAGGACTATTCTCGCCAATAAGCCTGACATAGTGGTGATAGACCGATCAGCGCGCCGCGTAATGATAATCGATGTTACCATCCCACATGACGAAAACCTCGTGAAAGCTGAGAAAGAAAAACAACTAAAATATCTTGACTTGGCACACGAGGTTGTTGACATGTGGAATGTAAACTCGGCTATCATTGTGCCGATTGTCATAACGGCCAATGGCTTAATTGCCAAGAGCTTCGACGAACATCTGTCGAAGCTCTCCTTAGGTGGTTGGATCAAGGGCCTGATTCAGAAGGCAGTACTCCTCGACACGGCCCGCATTGTGAGGAGGTTCCTGTCTCTGGAGCCCTAACCACCGGTAGCTTGGACCCTGCTCCCGCTACCGGCGGAAACCTATTTTTATATTTTTAAATGTTTTTTTTTTTATTTATTTTCTAAAAAATATTTAAAAATGTAATTTTAAGATGTTGAATGAATAAAGAACATAATAATAATTAAAAAAAAAAAAAAAAAAAAAAAAAAAAACTGCTGTCAACTCGTCAACGTCAGTATCGTGCGAACAAAAATAATTTTAATAGATATCTCTCACTTTTAACACTTCAATAATCAAAACTTGTTCATAAAATATCTCCATTTAGAAATATTAATGTTATTTGGACTCTGGAATTAATAAAGTGAAATTTTACAATAAACAATACCTAATGACACTATGGCAGACATATGTCACATGCGCTGTCAAAATAAAAAATCTATAAATGCACGAAGATGATTACAAGATCAGCAGCTCGCTGTAATGCACGCCATCCACCTCCGGGCTCGTCGCTCAGCTCCGCCTCGCCGCCGCCGGAACCCAGCCTCGTCGTGAGTGCTGTGACACCGGCCGTGGCAGTTGCGTCGAGCTCAAGCGACGAGTACTTTTCCCCGCCCACGACGCCACCACCTGCTCGTCGACGGGGAGGACGCCGGCCGCCGGGCGGTTTAGGACTTCGAGGCCCACCGGCCTCTGATAGGGTCCCAGCTCCCGGCGGAAGTGTGCAGCGCATGCGATGGACTAGCTCCATCAATGAAAACGTCATGCGCTCATACTATGGGGCTACAGAGGGAGGAAACAACCTGACCGCGTACCGTGTTCGGATGCTCTCTCTGTTTCAGGTGCTTGAGCCAGCTGTCAACGTGTCGGCACAACGACTGTCGGATCAGGTGCGGGTAATCCAGCGTAATCGTATGTTGGATGACACCGTACTTGATCGCTTGCGAACCGAAATGCAGAGTAGCCAGGTCATTACCTCTTCGTCGCAGGCTGTGGTTCCACCACAGTCCCACCAACTAGTTAGTCACGCTGACGAGGTAAGTAATGACATGGCTACTAATGTAAGTAGCCAGTGCAATGAGGAAATGAGGAGTGCTTTGGAGGGTGCGATTCGAGAATATCGGTACATATCGCCCGAACTTAGACCACGCTTACCTCGTTTACCCATGCATAATAAAAATAGGGCGCTGGTGGCTGTTCTGGATTCGCAGTTGTCAAACTATTTTGACAACTGCGAAAACCTCACTGATGCTCACTCAATCCTGTATTGTGCAGCTGTAGCAGCGTGTCGTGTAGCTCACGTTAAATTCCCTGATGACAGAGCTACACGACCGAAACCAGCTGTACCATTCTGGCAGTGCAGGATTGAGCGGCGTATTGGTGTGGCCAGAGCACTCATCGGCAAACTAATCTGTTTTAGGGAGGGCAACACTCGACCTCGAGTGATGCGCTTTGTGAGGCGGGCATTTGCAGGGACTGACATAAGTCCTCCAGACTATATGTCCCGCATCACAGAGCGCATTGACTTCCTGAAACAGAAAGTATATGCATGGGCAAACCGTATTCGTAGGTATAAGCGGCGGGTGGAACGATACACTTTGAATCGCACATTCCAAAGTGATGAAAGGTGGGTGTATAGAGCATGGGAGCGACCGGACCAAGGTGTATCTGACACGCGCCTACCGGATGATGACGCCATGTGTTTGTTTTGGCGCAACATCTGGTCGGTGCCTGTCAGTCATACCGAAGGTGAATGGACTCGGGAAGTCGAACGAGCGTGTGACCCCATACCAGAAATGGGGGCCTTAACAATCAGCCCCCAAGATGTAGCTTGTGCTGTCCGTCCGTTGCCTAATTGGAAATCTCCAGGGCCGGACGGACTGCACAACTTCTGGATAAAGAGCATTCAGAGGTCGCACGCTTGTTTGGCAACCCTATTCCAGACAGCCTTAGAGTCAGGGTCGCTACCCAAGTTTCTGACAACTGGTATAACCCACCTGCTCCATAAATCGGGTAGTACGGCGGAACCCAAAAATTATAGACCAATTACGTGTCTTCCGACACTTTATAAAGTTCTTACATCCATTTTGAGAGCTAAAATCACTAAACACATTGATGACAATTCTATCATGTCTGCTTCTCAAAATGGATGTAGGAACGGGTCCCGTGGTACTAAGGAGCTGCTCCTCATTGATATGGCCATTAGTCAACAGGTTCGCCGTTCCCGAAGACACCTGTCGACATGTTGGATAGACTATAAGAAGGCCTATGACTCCGTGCCACATACATGGCTCATGAGGGTGCTAGAGTTGTATAAAGTTGATGCAACTCTGCGCACCTTCCTGATCTCGTGTATGAGGCAATGGAGTACGGTCCTTCGCTATCCAGGATGGCGGCAGATTCAGAGGAATAGTGAACCGATAAGGATAGAGCGAGGTATATTCCAGGGCGATAGTTTGAGTCCACTTTGGTTCTGCTTAGCCTTGAATCCTCTAAGCACGTTGCTGGAGGATTCAGGTCTGGGCTATCGGTTGAGGAGAGGTGGTAAGGTTATATCTCACCTCCTTTACATGGATGACCTGAAACTCTTTGCCCCCAACGATTTGCAGCTGATGGAGCTACTGAAGGTAACTGAAACTTTCAGTAGCGCCATCAGGATGGAATTTGGTGTGGACAAATGTGCGGTCATGCATGTAAAGCGAGGGGAAATTGTGGAATCTGTGGGAATCCAGCTCTCAGATTCCATAAACCTTAGATCCCTCTCAGCAACCGAAACCTACAAGTATTTGGGGATGTCGGAAGCGCTGGGCATCAATGTTGCTGACATGAAGCAATCGTTGAAGGAACGCTTCTTTGGCCGCCTGAGAAAAGTATTTAATAGTCTTTTATCAGGCGGAAACAAGGTGCGTGCTTTCAACGGTTGGGTCATGCCGGTTTTGACGTACTCTTTCGGCATACTCAAATGGACTCAAACAGAACTGGACGCCCTGGATAGGAAGGTACGTACATTGTTAACGGCATTTCGTATGCATCACCCACGCTCTTCGGTTATGAGACTGTATATCCCGCGGAGTTGTGGAGGTCGAGGCTTTTTAAACGCCAAGACTCTCCACAATCGCGAGATATGCAGTCTCAGGGAATATTTCCTAGAAAACGACGTGGGAATGCATCGGGATGTGGTTGCAGTGGACAAAGGCCTCACCCCGCTCTCCTTGGCTAAAGAGAACTGGCGCAAACCTGTAGTGCTTGACACTAACGACCGCAAGGAGATATGGCAGAGTAAGGAGCTTCACGGACGCTTTTTCCGGGCCCTACATGGACCCGATGTAGATCAATCAGCGTCCGTAGCCTGGCTACGTTCCGGGGACCTCTTTGGAGAAACCGAAGGTTTTGTCTGTGCAATTATGGATGAAGTTATGATGACGAATAACTACCGGAGATTTATTGTGAAGGACGGCACGGTTGACATATGTCGGGCATGCCACCGTCCGGGAGAATCAATACGACACATTATTTCCGGTTGTTCTCGTCTAGCTAACGGAGAGTACTTGCATAGACACAACCTTGTAGCCAGGATTATCCATCAGCAACTTGCTCTAAAATACAACCTTGTGGAATCGGAAGTGCCGTACTACAGGTATGAGCCCGACCCAGTTCTTGAACATGGCAATATCACATTGTACTGGGATCGCTCCATCATCACTGACAGGACTATTGTTGCCAACAAGCCTGATATAGTGGTGGTGGATCGGTCAGAGCGGCGCGCAATGATTGTTGACATAACAGTCCCGCATGATGAGAACCTCGTGAAAGCCGAGAAAGATAAGCAAATCAAGTATATTGACTTGGCTCGCGAGGTTGTCGACATGTGGGACGTGGACTCAGCGATCATTGTGCCGATAGTCGTTACAGCCAATGGCTTAATTGCTAAGAGCCTCGACCAACACCTAAGAAGGCTCTCGTTAGGCAGCTGGATCAAGGGCTTGATACAGAAAGCGGTACTCCTGGACACGGCTCGTATTGTTAGGAGGTTCCTTTCTCTGGAGCCCTGACCGCTGGTAGCTTGGACCCTGTTCCCGATACCGGTGGGCTACTATTTTTATATTTTTAAATGTTTTTTTTTTACTTTTTTGAAATATTTAAAAATGTAATTATATGTTAAAAAATAAATGAATGTACGAAATAATAATTAAGTTAAAAATGGCTCCGAGATTATGTAGGTTCTGTAGGTGCTTCGATAGTAACTGTAAGTTCACGAAGCAGCAAGGTAGCCACGCGCCACCGGCGCCACTGACTTTGTCGCAGTTGACAATGTGATGAAGGTGTCATGTCTGATGACGAATGTTAAAAAAAATATCGTTTCCATGGTTTTTCTAGCCGTACGGCTAAAGCTATTATTCTTTATCGTTAACTTAAAAGAATTTTATTGGTTGAGGAAAACTACAAGTAATGGTCAATTATTTACTAACTTAACTTTTTTATTTTTTCCTGATATCACTGCGTAGTTTCCAAGTTCCAACTGTCATACCATGATATGGCTTTATGATCAACTGTGCCGGCGACAGCCCGAGGCCTATCTTAATACGTATCATACCTATCACCGAGTTTCCTGTAATCAACCATTGTCTTTTGCTGCAAAACCGCAGTAATATATGTATGTAAATAATTTGTGCCTTGTAATCCTTACTTCCTTACTAATATTATAAAAGCGAAAGTGTGTTTGTTACTTCTTCACGCTTTAATGGCTAAACCGATTTTGATGAATTTTAGTACAGAGATAGTTGGGAACCAGGAGACGGACATAGGCTAATATAAAAAAGTGGGATGTGAGGGAGAAAGAGGGAAGAAAAGGGAAAACTTAGCGTTGCTATTACAAATCAATAAGGTCAAGGGGAATTGTGTTACCTCGAATTTAACGCGAGCGAAGCCGAGGGCAAAAGATAGTCTTAGTTAGTTAGTCAAAATATTTTTTTGACGCCACTACAAGGGTTTCTGAAATACCATGCCATAGACGTTAAGCCAGAGAACTAATGCCACCGACTATGCTCGCAAATTCAGTAAGCTGAAATGAGAGTGGGCCGGTCATATCTGTGATTGTTGGTGGAGCAGACATTACTTAGAGTGGAGACCACAGGTAAACGTTGTGTTGGATTCCCTGCTGCACGATGTACCGATGATTTAGAGAAGGATGGCTGTGGATGTATGCGGGATGCCCAGGACCTGGATGTTTGGCGTCCTTTGAGCTTACATTCAGCATTGGACGGTAATAGGCTGATATGGAGAGACGCTAAGACTGCATACTCTTCTTTATGTTCACAAACACTCAATGTTTCTTGTTTCATTCTAAGTATTTCTACTATCACCCACACGGTAGCAGTCCCACTGACCTAATTGGAAAGCACGAAGATTTGATGTATTACTGTTTTTTGTTTAGCAATTTCATTGTTATTTCTAACAAACCGTATCGGTTTGTACTCGTAATTTTACTACTCTGCCCTCATTTGTAAGCACGTAATTCTGACATAATTTCGTTTTTATCGTGTGTTTCGCTATTAGTTTTAATTGCTGCTCTTGCATTTGTTGGATTTTTGATACGGTTGTTTGATTTGCGGTAAGATTCAAGGTTAGGAGAGAAGTCATTCTTTCTGCAGCTGTGTTTTGAAGATATCTTCTCACATTTAATATTAAAACGACACGATTCCTCTTGTGAAATCTTTCGGAAGATTGAATGCTACATATTTCTTATTGGATGAAATTTGTAAACAGAAGATCCCTGAATCAACCATACTTTTAGAATCTGTGAGGCCTGTTTAAAAGTATGACCAAAAAAAAGCTCTCGCTTCAAGGTGAGGGTTCCGTACAATCTTATGGCATAAACGGCCATATCTTGACTGCGTAGACTTAGAGGGTTGATTCACAGGTCCAAGCGACCTAGACTCGAGTTTATGGTTTTAATTTATCGGTACCTCTATGCGATCTCGAGATAAAGGGTCTTTACAGACAGACCAGACGGACGGACACAACGTTATCGGAAAAAATATACCCTGATAATGAATATGTTCAGAATAACATAGACAACAACATAACATTATGTTGTATTTGGTGTTGTTATTGTGTGTTATGGATATGTTTCTGAATATGTTCTGAATATTAAGAAAGTGATTCTAGTTCTGGCATTTGAAAAGATCCTGCTACTGCTTACACTAGTGGCACATCGATCCACCTTAACATTGTCTGAAAATCTAACTATTTACCCAACGGCAGCCGGATAAATCTCTATGACAAAATCTCCGTTCTTTGTCTCATAGACAAATATCTCGTCGTCAAATCTACGACCAGCTGGCCAGCCTAGTCTACTCACTTGTTTATAGAAGCGGTTGTAACTCGATAATGGCGGCCATAAAACGGTGTTTGTTATTTTTATCCAGATCAATAACAAAACCAAGTCCTTTTAGCATTGTGTTAGCTTACTGGAAGTGTTTTAAAATAAGATGACCGTATTATTGTTGAGTGTATTTTTAAATATATTGGGATTTTATAACGGGTTAAAAGCAGATATATGTTATTATATAGTTTATTAATTTTACATGTTTCTTTAAAAAAATAACATAAACCATTTACTTATGTATTTTTCATACATTTTTTTTAAACTAAAATATATAAAACCTTTGTACAGTTTTTACTTGTGCATAAAGTTTTAATAAATAAATAAATAATAAATAAAATAAAAAAAGTCCGCCGGCCGGTATTGGGAGTACTGTCCCAGCAACCGGTGGTCAGGGCTTCTCAGGGCAAATCCTCCCGTCCTTCATTAAATAATTTTATTAATTGAAATATTTGTTTAATACGGATTGATGATGACGATCGTTACGAATCCTTTGATAATTGCGGTTAAGTTTTTGTTATCTAATAAGGAAAAACAAACAAAGTTATTTAGAAGTTATGTTAATTTTTGTAAAATTTAATTCGAGTAATTCAATTCGATTTATCAAATTATTGTTGGCTTGAAACGCGTTTGTTTTTTATAATAACCGCTTAAAAACAGTTTTGTAAATAACGAGTGTAGTTGGGTTTTATTCGTTGATTCAAACGTCAAAAAAAATGTTAAACAGTCGTTAATTATACTCAGATTTAAGACTTTATTTAGGTACAAAGATAAAGCCCCTAAGATTAAGACAAATCATTCAATCTGTTTTTTTTTCTAAGAATAAACATCCAAATAACTTGGTCCTCCAAATTGACACCTGCAAAAATAAAATAAAAAAATAACAAATTAAACAAACCCCTATTTATGTCATTAAGTTACCTCCAGAACTGTTATTTTGAAATTAACGTGACGTTTCCATCCATCTATCTCCACGGCCACCCCATTTGTGGTACCTGATGTTTTTTGTCTATCCATACTAATGTTTGGACAACCAACAATCCGTGAAACAATAGTTAATTTTGTACCAATGGGGTTAGTTTTCTACCAATTTAAATTCCACTCTGACAACAGTCAGTCAATTTTGATCCTTTTTTTATAACATTTTTAGAACGTTAATTGCCTGTTCAGATTTATGACTTGAATACACTCACTGTGATTTATGATGTGTTGCCTGACGAAAATATATTTTTTTCTACCATAAAATAGAGCGTGTTGTTTTAATTATTTTTATCGCGTTGTGTAGTTTTTTAACGGGTCTTAATGGTTTTTTTTACAAGGACAATTTAAACATTAACGTGTACGATAATATTGTTGTTAACTAAACCCACTGCTATTCTGTTATTATTTCCTTTAGTATTTGTGTTAACAGGCCGTATATTAAGACGCCTAGTTACGTGATTTGCATTTTAAATTCTATTGCTTTAGGTTAAATGCTGAACATGAAAGATCATTATAATTAACACTTGATACGGGATATTTACCATGTTTGTTTTTGTTAGTGTTAGTTATAATGTTAGTAACCATATCAGTTTAAAGAAATGAAAGATGATTTCATTGATGGTCTTAAATGTGAGATACTATTTTATTTTTATTATTTTTCTAGGTGCAACCCGCGGTTTCACAAGACTTACGTAGACTGAGATTTTATACATATAAACCTCCGTCTTGATTCACTCTGTCTATTGCTGAAATTTTTATTTCCTTTTTTTAGTTTAATACAAATCTAAGTGAACTGACAGCAGAAGCAACGTCATTTTATCTAATACTAGCTGTTCCCCACGGTTTCACCCGCGCTGCTCAGCACCTGTTGGTCGTAGCGTGATGTTATATAGCCTATAGCCTTCCTCAAGAAATGGACTATCCAACACTAAAAGAATTTTCCAATTCCAACCAGTAGTCCCTGAGATTAGCGCGTTCAAACAAACAAACAAACAAACTCTTCAGCTTTATAATATTATAGTATAGATTGTGTAGGAGTCTAAGCAATCAAAAGATATGGCTGTTTAATTTTTTTCACAACACAAAAGGACCTTTGAGTTGAGTATATGGTTTAATTTCAACTCGATACCTCTAGAGGCAGATAGAAAACAAAGTGATCCAATAAGGGTTCAGTACTTTTCTTTTGAGGTACAACGAACGAACTCTAAAAAAACTTAATAATCGACTAGGTTCCGCCCGCGACTTCGTCCGCGTGGCGTAGTTACATTGGGCTAACGCTAACTTTAACCCGCGTGTTTGTGAGGATGGATGGATGTGTGGATGTTTGTTACTTTTTCATGTCAAAACGGCTGAATGGATCCTGATGAAATTTGGCACAGAGGTAGATAATGGTCTGGAATAACACAATAGGATACTTTTTTTTCGAAACCACACGGGCGAAGCCTCAGGGGCCAGCTGTCGTATTTCCTACTAATATTATAAATGCGAACGTTTGTGACGATGGATGTGTGGATGTATGGATGTTTGTTACTTTTTCATGTCAAAACGGCTGAATGGATCCTGATGAAATTTGGCACAGGTAGTTTATAGTCTGGAATAACACATAGGATCCTTTTCTTCGATCATCACGCGTGCGAAGCTGCCAGCTAGTTTATTATAAATAGAAACGCTGATATAAGTCTTCCTAATATTGTCTGTTAATTTCAACAACAGTTGGTTTTAATCGTTTTATGTGACTTAAACCGGTGGATAAATAAGATTGAGATAATTAAATGCAGACTGTTAATAAAGATTGTGTTAATACGGGCTTAAGCTCAGATTATTAGCTTAAGTTTAACATTTTTTTATCTTTTTACTCACTTAAATGTTTTTAACCGTATCATGTGTTTGATATACAACTATATTCGTATGATGTAACATCGTTTCACAATTTGTTTTATAGAGTTTCCTCATTTCTACTTTATTTATATTGCCCGCGTGGTTTCAACCGCGTTCCTGTAATCACTTACCCTACTGCTCAGTCCCCGTAGCTCGCGAGCGTGATAGCCTATGTCACTCACAAATGACATGGATTTCTATTGGTAAAAGTATTACCCCTTACAACTTAACCTGTTTTTGATATTATTTGTTTAACTAACTGGCGCCCACGGCTTCGCCCGCGTGATATTGAAAAAAAGTATCCTATGTGTTATTCCAGACTATAATCTACCTCTGTACCAAATTTCATCAGGATCCGTTTTGACGTGAAAGAGTAACAAACATCTATACATCTTTACAAACATACGCATTATATCGATATTACGTAGGATTATAGAATACAGATTTAGCTTGTGACTTTTAAATTCATCATCTTATTTAACCCAAGATCTACATAATTTATACCTGCGTGATGTTTACAGTATTTTCTGTGTATCTCAGAATTCCCTGAGTTCAGGTGATGCAACTTGTTATCACATTTTTTGATAGTGTTTCATCATTTTCTACAGCTTTCTTTATTTGTCGTATTTCTATTAAATTTATCATCATATTTAACCTTTACTGTGTTTAATAAAAACACACGTTAACTTTAAATGAAGTAGCATCTTATCTCATTTTGTTTCCAGTGTATCATTATACTACCTACTGCAGTCATTATTTACCGTACTCCCTTCAATTTCATCATGATTTATTTATTAACCAAATCTATGTTTAATTTAAGCCTGCGTTTTTTAACTATAATGTTTTTAAATAAAAACAAATATTTAGTTGTCAAGTGTTGCAACTTTTAACTCGTTGTTACTATCGCAACGATTTTCTACCGCAGTTATTTATTTAACTTCTTACTTTAAATTTCCATCATTTTTCACCAATGTTCGGTTATAGTTGACCCTAATTTTTTCTAAACTGACTAAATCACACCCACATTGCAAGCTAACAATTACAAAGGGAATATATTAACATCTTGTTATTGTTGCTACGCTAAATTCTTAGGCGCCGCATAAATCTATTCTCTGTTACACATTCCTGTCTGTAGCCCTAATAAGTTTTCGCCTTGTTCGACTTGTCGTGTAACTAAGGTCATTAATCAATCGTCTCGTTGCCCGCGACATTAATCTGAGTTAATCGGAAGTCTATATATAAAGTTAATCCACTCCGCGGCTGTTAGTGTGGCGTTAAATCTATACTTATTTTTTGATTTACGTCGCTTCATTTTGCTACTTATTGTTCATACTTTCGCCTGCAGCTTCGCTTGCGTCGTTCTTTTGATTTGCAGTGAATTTATCATCAAAGCTGCTGTTTATTGGATTCTGTTCATTTTGATGATAAGCCCTAGCCAAGTCAACTCAAGGCTTGTTGGCCTAGTGATCGTAAGCTCTCTTGCCTCAGCAAGAAACCACATCCTATGAATCGAACGATCGAAGTAAAATTGGGTTTTGCCATCAGGATTTTTTAAGTAGCAGCCTAAAATTCCAAACCCTGGATGCTTATTCCTATGACAGTGATATTGCAGAACAAACAAAACTGTCAAGATTTTTAAAGTCTTATAAAGTACCAAGACGACGCGAATGCACAGAATTACAGACGAATATAGCAGTTGTGATACAATACTATTATAATAGCAAAATGATTTATAAAGTGTTAACATCCTTGCAGCTGTTGTCACACATAAAGTGATCAACAGTTGTGAATTCTCCAGCGAAGACAACTAAGACAAGGCTCAGAAAACGATAAACGACGGACGAAGGATTATTATTTATGGAGTTCTCAGATTTATTGTTAGTTCAGTTGGTAAGGGACTTTCTGCAAATAAATCAAAGTGGTTATGGGATTATTCAATTTTATACCGTAGGAACAGAACTCACTGGGCCCTCTTAGTAGCCCACCCTATATCAAGAGAGACAGCCTGTGTCCCAGCTTTGGGAACATTGTATATTTCTGGATGAGAAAAGAATAAAGATCAGCTGATTTGAACGGCCCGTTTTTTTGGGGTATAATAATAATGATGAATCCCTAGAATATGCATATACTTTGACTCTGTTGCAAGTCCCATTTTCGGGAGATCATAATTGTTGAAGATGAATATCCCGTAAGTTGCAATGTAAGTTTAGTTTTTAACTATGAAAGCTTAAAAAAGTGTTTCATAATTGACGAGAAGAGTCGATTTATTTCGATTGCAACATTAAACATAGTTCAGAAATAAATTTACAAAATAACAGTTTGGTAATAAGTTTCATAGACGTAAGCGATAATAAAGATATCTTTGTTGACACCTCGCCTTTCGAAATAACTTTAGCCTTCTATTGCTTTATTTATTGTGTATTTTGACTAACATTCTTTTTTTATCTATTGTTACTGGCTTTATCAAGGCCTGGTAAAAATAAAGGTAAAAATATCTTTCGTTTAAAGTAATGCTAATTTATTGTCCCACGTTACATATACTGATGATTTTTGTGTTTACTTTAAGGAGGACCCTAATGAGCCCTATTTATATTTTTTAGGATCTGAATTTATCAAATAAAATCACTAACTAACTAATTCTGGTCGGAGCGGCGGGGAAGTGTCAGACTTTTACTGACTGAAACCCATCCATGTTCTTTTTTGCCTTTTGTGTTCCAAGGACGTGGTATCTCTGCCGAACAACCCGCAAACCCCTTAGCAGGGAGTGACCCTGGCAAGCCACTCTGGTACCCCAATGAGCCCTTGTGTGATGAGAAGCTTATTTGTTTTTCTCTTTGTTACAGTTGGATTCTTAATCCTAGTCTTCTACCTTTGGGGCACCCCATACAAAAGGGGCTTCTTCTGCGATGATGAGTCCCTTAAGCACCCCTACAAAGATTCTACTGTCACAAATGTTATGCTCTACATGATTGGAATCGGCCTTCCTACGTTAACGGTAAGTGAAAATTTTTGCTTTATTATTTCTTTCTAATTTCTTTGAAATATTATATTTCGTGGTGCATTACCACGAAATCTTATTAACGTCAAATATGTTTATGCGGTTTGTACACCGAAATCAGTACACTTTCACGCCGAACTAGATCTCCGGAATAAGAATGTTATTTTTCTATTTACCATAGTGTGTCAATAGAGCTTTAGTGGGCCATCTATCATTGTTTGCTCATAATTTCTGTGTCCATACTCTTATCTGTCCAATGTATGCCCAACTTGTTTGGTCTAACACATTTTAGTTCGATTAGAATTTGAATGGCAAATATGACCAATATTTGGTCAACTCTTTACCAGTAGCCTGATAAAAATCCATATTTGGTCTCTAATTATGTGAGTTCTAGGGCTTGAAAACTTTCAAGTTCAATATTTTCTTGTGTGGTTTGCACTTCTATTGGTGAACATTTTATTGTGTTTATTGAGTATGCAACTTGTTAAAACGTTTATATTTATACGCCTTCCGATATTTTCTCACGGTACTAAGGAACTGATTAGGACAGTATTACCAATTGCAAGAGCTTTTGGGGTATTATAGGATAAATGTATTGGTAACCTAACCTCCCACACACGTTGCTAAAGGGCATCCGGTTATTTATGTTGCTTTCAAGATGCTTCTATGTAACTTAAAAGCCTCTTCTATATTAACTTGGTCTAACTTCAAATCTTCAGTTATTTGTGGATTTTAGTTCCTAGCCTTTTCTAAAGTATTTCTTGCTTTGTTTTACCAGATCTATTTAAACAAAGTGTTGCTTTGTTTGTCTCGTTAGTTTATAATATCTGTTCTAATACTACTTAAATCATTTACAAAACGCCATTACTATAATATTAGCAAACTCATAAATATGGTTCTGACAAATATCCGACTGTCGTAATTTCGATATTTACCAATGTTATTATTTATTACTATTTTATTGATATTGCAAAGCTTTGTTATGATCTGCTACTGACTTTATATCAATGACTTAATGATTTCCTTTGATGGTATTTGGACCAACTCTTCATCATCCGTCTACCTTTTCATTACTATGTTGGGGTCGGCTTCCAGTCTAACCGAATGCAGTTGAAAACCAATGATTACATGGAGCGATTTTCTATCCAACTTTCTTTTAAGAACAACAGCAAAATACTAATTAATGTCCTTCTTCGTCTATACAGACACCAGACCGTTTGAATTCAGTGTTGTGTTAACCCTCCTCATTGATGAGTAAATTGAACCCAACATAGTTGGGAATAGGTTCAGCCGGTGATGATAGCAGTGGGAAGATTGTTGCTTGATAAAGCATACGCTACTTTGATATTTAAAAACCATACTTAAAGAACTATCGTGAGAAGATAATAAGGTACTATTTTATCAACACGAGAACTAGAGGAAGGACAAAATATAAAATGCAGTGTATGCAGTTACCTACAGAATGACATGAACACCACACGTGTAATTGCAAAGTCCTTAACAGTTTATGTCACCTGCCATGTCGTTAATTAGCTATGTAAAGTGGTTAATAGCGAATGCTAGGCATCAACAACGTCTCACATTCAGCGTATCTTTCCATGCCTTACAAGGGATATTTTATCTCATAGTATTTTCATCAACTCTATTTGTATTAATTTATTCAATGCATGCTGGTAAATAATTCAGTGCTAGGTTGTCAATCTTACAATCTGTATAACCTCATTAGTAAGCGTTTGTAAGCTTTAGTTAAAGGCCACTGTAGTTATAGTTTTAGTTTTGATCGTAAGATTAGAAATATTTAAATTTTGTTCTAGGCTTGCTAGTTACAAGACCGCAAAGTGTATGTCTTTAGTTACTATGCGTATAAATAAATTATTGTCTATAGTTCTCGCGTGCAAAGTACCAGATTTAGTCGCCCCATTAAAGATAAATCTTATACGATCCTCCGTTCTACAAGACCGTAATTAACAATGGTTTGTTCGAACGAACTCTAATAACTTCTAGTATAAACTGGCACCCCATGGAGTCTGAGGTTTTATTTAATGTAGAACTTTTACACCATTAGTTTTTGTTTTTACACCTTTCTCATCATTAACATTAATATATTCAATGCAAACAGTTACAAAATCCAATGCTGTGTTATCTCCACAATCAGACCCGATCCCTTCCAATCATTCTTGTCCATCGCTTTCAAAGAAGATAATGTCCAACAGGACGAGTGGGTTCGTTTCCCACGTCTTTATCGATCGTACCCACTTAAATAGCTATAAATAAAGATCGGACATTGACGATCGGCCTTGGTTCGTTAATTATAGCTCTCATTTGTCCTTTTGTGCGGGAAAGATTGCACATTTTCCGCTTCTCGTCTATTTTTGGTGCTCGTTCTGATTTTTTTGTCATTCACCAATAAGAGCCAACTCTGTCATTACGACGTAGGTGGCCTCTCTCAGTACAGATTTGGTATTAATGGACGGTTCACTGTTGCGTGCTAAATGCCTTTTTATTTTAAATGCTATCAAGTATAAACGTACATCTGTACAATGTCATATTATTCAAGACTCTCATGCAAAAATTATTACTTTAAATTAATTTAAAACTGTCACATAAATATGTGGAACTTTAAACCTTGTATCAGTTGCCCTTTGAAAGCAATCTTGAAGGCGGAGTAGTAATATAATATCAACTACCACACATGTTGTTAACAGACTCGAACTATGCGCACAAAAAGATTGATCTCCGTAATTACTGGAACGTATCATTATCGAGAACTAGATCACATTGCAATGCGATCTCATCATTATCTTGTTCTGAAGTTGCCTATTTTGTGACATTAAAATCAACAATCTTTAAACAGTTAATTTCTTTATTGGTATGCTTTTTTATTGATGCAAACAAGAATTGGAGATCAATCGGTTGGTGTGTCCATTAATGTACTTGTGTTATTTATTTGCCAGACCATCCGGTGTTCGATTAGATTTTTTGTTCGTTTACCACCGACTTTATTTTCCTTGTGTCTTCGATTGTGTTGTTTGAGGAAAACATTTGGTCTCAAATTGTAGTATGAAACTAGGAAAGCTTGAAACGGCTTGATTCGGGTTTTCACTCTTGGATATACTGAGTATAAAAGTTAAACATGTTAAACTTATTAGTATTGGTATTCAGAATCATAAATTCATAGTAATTATGATACCAAAATTGGCACAAAATAAGTCTAATGCATTCAGCTAACGAAGATACAACATGAATTAACTACTTCTGTTATTATAAACATCTCTTGAAAACAGACAAGTTCATTCAATATTTATAACAGGTTTGATCGATGATAATGTTTTAAACTATAGAAAAAATATATCGGTGAGTGAACATTTCATTTAAAAGCTTCAATTGCTAGACTGAATTAATCTTCGGAAGATATGTAGACGTATGGAGAAAAAACTCTGGAGGCGTTTAGCAATTTGCTCAGGTTTTTTGTCGAGGTGGATGTACTCTGTAAAAAGAGGCGGTAAGCGGACGTGGTAAAGCAAAATGGAATTGCGACGAACTGAATGAGATGATTGTAACGAAAAGTAGACGAAGCTTTTTGGGTAACAAAAATACTTCTGCTCATGTTTTTTCTACATCTGAGTTACTTTTGTTGAATTTCTGGTCAAGTGATTAACCTGATTTGGAAGTACGTGGACATGTCCATAAAAACGTTTCTGTAACGAAGAGAAAATTGGTATCACTAAGAGAACTGTGTCGAGACACCTTATCAATTTTAAGCATAACCATATCAATTGGAACATAATTATTGCCTATGCCCTTTCCATTCATTACCTTTAAGTGCATGGTGTCCATATAATTATTAGCACAATCTAACTCGATGATTGAGTGTTTCTGCACGATTTAGCCCTTTACTTTCACCGTATACCAATCACGTTTCAATCCCATTAATTATATTACAATTGTTTCCATTGACCTGAATTATAGGTTCAATCGCTCGATTGCAATAAAATACTATATCGTCTACAGCTATTCGTTCTAGCTTACTATCATTATAGGCACTATTAAATTTCCTCTCTTTAAGTTCCGTACCGAAATTAGGCACTTAATTATCAACATCAGCGTTTATGATATGTTTATCGTGACTAACTGTTAATAATTTATCGTTAATGATAGGGTTGAAAATTGCCTCTCATGATTCTATGTCTTTTATTTGGATCAGTGATAGTTTTTTGTGTCAGTGTAATTCGATGTTCTGCACGGATGGAGATAAAAACTGTTTCTGTAGTTTGGGTCTCATTCATTCACTAGGGTGGTAGGTCCAATGCATGTTTTTGTCATCACATTATCTATCTTCCAAACAAAATTATCCCTATTATTCTAACTGTGGTAAACAGGCTTATAAGCTTCAAACATTACGAATGTATGTGAATGAAATTAATCAGTATTGTACGGTTACCTTACCAGCTTACTGGCACGTCGTTTATCTACTACTGCAGGCACTGCAGCGTAGATTGTCTTAACAGCAATGTCGAATGTCTGAACTATGCTGATTTAGATTCCGCCTTTGATACCAAACAGGCTGCATGTTTGTCCCAGTGATTTGTGTTTTGTAATACCATTTGTTGGAATCCTAGCGTGAGTGTGAAACGTTAACAAATCCTAACATGAATCTATTAGTATGAATCATGTATTTATTTACGTAGGAAACTAGTTTACTAGGGAATTATGAGGTTGTTCAAAATCAGCTGCAAGTAGTTTAACTAGATTGGTGTTATTTTATTTTTCAATAAATGCGGCTTGCTGAAGGATAGGCTTGCTCACGCCTTTTACATGTTTTTGTACTGCGGTTACATTAATTATTTTAATTTTCCTATTTCCGTTTATATGGGAATTTATCGGTTGCTTTCAAATTACTGGGCGTGCGTGTTTTGCCATTTTTGGGCTTGTATGATTTGATAAAATCAGCAGCCCATAAATGGTCCAGTCGAATTATTCTAACTGGTAAATTTGACATTATTATTAATACTTATTTAATTTACTCCCTGGACGATGTGTTACAATATTTGTTTGGTAATGTAGTCTTCACACAGTATTTTAGAAATCGCTTCTGCTGTCTGTTTGCTTAGATCTTTTAAACAACTCAAAGAATTTTATTGCAGTTTTGCAATAGATAAAAATGATTCAAGAGGAAGGTTTATGCGTATAATAATGTGTATACCACGGAGTGCAGCTAGTTAAAAATAAAGTAATTATAACGTTAGTCTACTTTCCTAGTATCACCTGACAGTAATGAACGATTTTTAACGAGATTATTATCGTTTTAATCGTTAAAGACGTGGTAATTTTAGGAAGGACCCCACAGACAATAAAATTTTACCAACACTTGGGAGAAAATACACATTTAAATCTAGCGTCTTTGTAGCAGATACAACAGGGAGTTCGAATGAATTACTTAGAAACACCTTAGCATTTAATGAAGTTTAAGAAGTCGATTCCATTGTTTCCATTCCTAATGAGAAAGGTAATGTAAAAGAAATTGTCTGAATCAAAGCAACGATTTCACGCTTTCATTCTTTTGTCCGCATTAGAAATTAGACTGTCACCATGGTTGCATAGTTTAATTGTTTAATCACTACATAGTCTCTATAAATCATTACTGCTATCTCAGCAGGGAGCCTGATTATTTATAATGATGTCTGTTGTTTTTCTTCGTAATTGTTTTAATTATGTTTTCTATTGTCTTATCGCAGTTATCACTCACTTTGAAAGATTACCAGAGTTCTCCTTAGGTACATCTTTACACAAACATGCACTTGTAGTATTTGTACTAGAAAATGATATTTTATGTTGTGCATTAAAAGTTATAGAAATAAAGTATTTTAGTTGTAAAACGTCTATGATATAACGTAAATCAAAGAAATGTGCAAATTTCACACAGCCTATTACATATTCAATCTAGTTTAGTCCGCTGCTAGACATACATTCAGGGTTATTCGAAAGAGATACCCAGGCCAAAACGCCAGGCAAAAGAAGGATCTTTTGCCCCTTTATTTTCTGGAGACCCACCCATGCTCCCGCATGGGAGGGTTTTAGCTTGTAAAAGTCCGACACTCCTCCCCCTGTTCCGCCCATGGCGGGGGAAGTTATTTGATAAATTCCCATTTGTAAAAAAACAGACTTCATTCAAGCTACTTCAGAACACCTGGTCCTCTGTTTCCAATCTCTTCAAGGTCGTCGATCCATCTATTAGAAGAGGGGGAGGGACGGGGGTATTTCGACGTTCTGCTTGCCGCGAAACGCGATCTCTACTCTAGAACTAGTACCCGTCCAACACTCTTTACTTAGTCTAAAACCGACGCCATGTTTTTTGAGCATTCCATGATTGCCTTATCATTTTCACCAGAAATTACTTAACAACCTGCAATAACACAATGCATTATAATTATAAATAATGTTTGACTAATTTCATCTTTATGGTTTAAGTACGATAAAATTTATAATTGCTTTATTATTTTGTTGCATTAAACGGGTTTATTTATGCAAGCAATGCGAAAACTAACCATTAAAAATTTAAATTTGAAACAATGACAGCCAGTAGTTATTATAAAGAGGAATGAAAATAAAATGTAGTGGGATTTTTATGCCATTGAAATCAAAAGTTTCTGATATACATAATTATAGTTGGCAACATAGCTATACATACACAAACTAATAATTTTCAGTAGCCCCCGCTTTAGGAGGTCGAAGTAACATTTAACAGTTATCTGACTTCTTATTTTCATAATTTTGGCTTCCAATCTAACCCGATGCAGCTGAATACCAGTATTTTACATGGAGCGTCTGCCTATCTGACCTCCACTACCCAGTTTATATTGAATAAAACGAAACCTCTCGGTAAGACTGGTTGTTATTTAATTGCCGGCCACTGACTAACTCGTTTTTGCGGATGGAAAATTATCAAATAACTTCCCCTACTCTGGGCGGAGCGTGAGGGAGTGTCAGACTTGTACTGTCTAAAACCCACCTGTTATTCCTTCTTGCCCTTTACGTCCCGGGGCCGCGGTATCTCTTTCAATCAACCCGCAACCCCGGCAGGCGGAGGCCCTGGCAAGCTCCTCTGCTTTGCTGACATCACTTTGAGGCGCGCGTGGGACACTAAAGTGCCGTCGACCTGTCGTCAATAGACGGATGGACGGTGAGCTACCCATTGCTCACCGTCCACAGGCCCCCATCTACGGTGGCCGGGAGTCTTCTCACGGCACCAGACGCCCGGGCGTCTCGGGGCATCTTTACTTACTGTCAAAGATCTACAAATTACAGCCGCGAACATGGGCTTAACGTGCTTTCTGAGGCACGGAGGAAACTCGGTTTATAATGGGTTGTCACTTATCCACGGACCAAACTAGGGAAGCGCGGCTGTTTTTATTTAGCAACGAACTCATCCATGCCAATATCATTAATGTCCTTAATAAAATTAAGGTAGGTACCCCAATTCCACTGATGACGTACTCCAATTAACGTACCGTGAAGGCTGGGCAGTGATCCGTAGAGACCAATATTTATACTAACCATGACTTTGACCTTTCTGAACACGTGAGTTCAGTACGGAGTACTCTGTGGGGCACTTTTATTGGCATTTATTGATCGTGTAGCCAGTTTTATGTGCGAATCAACTTATTGGCTTCGTGTCTGGTCTCTTGGTGCTGGGAATAAGATATTTGAATCGACCTTATACATATATTTAGTTTTGGCGAGATCTGTTCGATTTTTTATGTGTCTGTGTGGTCTTATTGTTGTGTCTTCACCTAGGCTTTCTTTGCAGTGTTTGCAAATTCTGCAGCAGATATATTTAAAAAACAATCAGACTTATTTATCATCATCAGTTTTTTTTAAATATTGTGTAATTGACTTCCAGTCTAACCAGGTGCATATTAATGGGTTGTGGAAGTCAGATAAACAGCCGCTGTATAAAATACTGGCATCCAGCTGCATCTGGTTAGACTGGAACCCGACCCGGAACCAATGACTTCTTGACTTGATATTTAGACTTATTTTTCTATGCACCTTTAATGTCCCACACTGATCAAAGGCTCTCCTATGTCTGTCCAGATACTCTCAATTATTATTTACTAGCTTTCGCCCGCGGCTTCGCCCGCGTTTAATTTGGGCAATTTGTAATAGCAACGCTAAGTTTTCCCTTTTCTTCCCTCTTTCTCCCTCACATCCCACTTTTAAATAAACATTAACCTATGCCCGTCTCCTGGTTACCAACTATCTCTACCAAAATTCATCAAAATCGGTTTAGCCATTAAAGCGTGAAGAGGTAACAAACAAACAAACTCACTTTCGCTTTTATAATATTAGTAAGGATTCATTACGACTTAATGCACATGTATAAAAGAACACTGCAAAGGTGGGCTTATTACCAGTCTACCTTAGAGTAATGCAGACATCAAACATAATAAGTGCAGGGTAAAAACAGAAAGTTTTCAAGAAAACACTCACAAATTATATACAAATACTTATACACATACAAACAAAGAAAATAGTAAAAATACATAAATACATTGAGAAAAACTATCAACCATATAATTTTATTTATTTACGTGCGAACCAGTCATCCCAATGCTGGTACGTATGTCCATTATAGACACTATAGTGTATGTTCACTATAGTAAAACCAACAATTTCACAGAATTAACCATCTTGCATGCTATCCATAGAACAATAGGTCTGTCCCTTACCTTAAACTACTGCTAAAAGGTTTTGCGTGTCAATAGGAACATAAATATGAATGGCTACCCGAGGGTAAACATGGTCGCGTTAAATAGTGATATTAAATTTTAGTACCGCACGCTGTACCTGACAAGCCTTTACTTACGTATATTAGAAGGGTTCCCTCTATCTGGCAGAATCTTGATGCTCCGAAATTTATTTGGCATAACACACTTAGCATAATTTTCTTTAAACGAACATTTTAAAGGCATAAAAAATATTTGGTATAATTATCATTTGGCATAATGTTTAAAACTTCGAATTAACAATGGCATACTTTTAAGATGGCAGAATTACATTTAGTATAATTACGATTCGCAGAGTTCAAATTTCGCATAATATATTATTTGGTATAATTTCACTTGGCATACTATGCAGACGGCAGTAATGGCTAGGTTAGGTTAGGTTAAAACTGTGACCTTCTACGCACGAGCCGAGCGAGCGGAGCGAGCGGTGCCGCGGCAGCGGCCGGCGAGTGCCAGAAACGACTTGCGTTAATAGAAAAAAGAGATCGTTTTAAGTAGGTTACCCGGAACTGAACTATTTAGATTAGGATACCTAATTAGTTATTGAATTCAATGACATAATCTCAAATTCAATTAATCAATAACTAAAATAAATGACATTATTAAAAAAAAAATCAGGTCACCTTTGTCCTGTCCAAGATGACCCTAACTATAAACTTTCTACGATATGACAATTCTGCTGTTTAATGATCATCGATATAAAATATATTATGCCAAAAGACGATTCTGACTGTGAACTATCTGCGATATGATGTTTCTACTTTTTAAATATTATGCATATGAAGTTTATGCCTAGAGATCATTCTTACTTACAAAATTATGAGTTTAGAATGTATGATAAATGAGTGTCTGCTAAACTATTTTCTGCGAAGTGAAGTTTATGCCATCCGTTGTTATGCAAAATAAAATTATGACATAAAAAGTTCTGCTATAAAGGGTGGACCCATATTAGAACTTGTACTATTTGTTCATTAACCTTCAATGGCAGGTATATTTTGTCTTTTACGCCCTGGCAATATTTTCAGATAGGGCTTGGACACCGCTGGCTTTCATCTTTATATGAACTGTAGGGTTACCATGACGTCTAAAAGCGGTACCTATTCGATTCTGAAAAAGAGATGGCGCTAGACATCTTGCATAGCTCTGTCTCTTGCCGAGAAAGTACTGCTTTACGACGTCATGGTAGGCTAACTGGCTTTTGGGTTTGCCTACCATGCCTTACCAATACCTTTGACTTATTTATGAATAGTTGGGCATCTCCTGTGTTATCATCAGTAGTCGTGAACATTTGGATATGTCCTAATTTACCCCTTTCAAACTATATTGTGGTCGGCTTCCAGTCTTACCGGATTCGGTTGAAAACTAATATTTTCATTGAACGCTTAGCAATCTCCTCGAATTAGGATAAAAAATACAATAACTAAACCTCTCGCGTTTTTGTGGGACTGACTCTTGTAATGTGACGTTTAAAAAGTGCTGATTATCAGCCTAATTTGAATAAATGACTTATAATTTTTGATTATCTACTTTTTCAAAACGAGCACTGTTCTCTTCTATTACATAAAGAAAAACTTCCCAAAATATTTCCCCACAACACTTCATAAGATTGTCACTTATATTTATTCGAAGCTCACCGTTTCATCAGCCTTGACCGCTAAGATGGCGCCGCTTGGCACTATTCCAGTCGATACTCGATTATGTGTCCTATATAGTTTTATAAGCTTTAAGTTCGCTGTGCAGTTGTACTTGACCATGGTGACAAAGGTGTCTGTGCTTATGTTTGTGGTATTGCGTCTTGTCTAGTCTTGCGCTGGCACGTGGGGCTTGACACAAGCAAGGAACCGGCCAAGTGCGAGTCGGACTCGCTTACGAATGGTTCCATCTAATATAGAAAATTCTCGTGTCACAGTTTTCGTTCCCATACTCCTCCGAAATTGCTGGACCGATTTAAACGAAATTTTGTGTACATGTCGGGTAAGTCTGAGAATCGGCCAACATCTATTTTTCATACCCCTAAGTGAGAGCGGGTGAAACCGCTGGGCACAGCTAGTTAGCTACAGGAACAGCAAAATACAGTTTGCTGCCTCTTAAAAATGTATTCTGTTTTTTTTTGTATTTGTATTTCTAGCGGCAACAGAAACACGTCATCTATAAAAAAATAACCATCGTAATTATCACGGTCCGTGCCCCTCTCACTCAAGACACACTATCTGCAAAAGTATTACCATTTTTACTTTGCCAAAGTCCATCCACGATTATCAATAAAAAAAAAACAAATGCAAAAACATTATCATAGTCAACTGCTGCAATAAATAATAATGAACAGCCAAAGTTGAGCACAATTCCTGAAACTATAAGCCAAATGTTATCTGAACTAATGGACATTTCGTCATTGAGCGTTGATACTAAAATGTTTAAATTGTTATTAAAAATATATAATGTTGTAGGTGATCTGGGTTTTTAACCACCCAAGTGGATGATATTTTTGTAATCTGTGTATCCACAATGCTTGTTTAGTACAAGTGCCAAATATTTCAATGCCGTAGTTAGAACTATGGCATTGAAATCTTTTGACTATTTTTCTTTCACCTGCTTGATAACTATCATAGCTTTATCGGCTTTATTCGTTGACTGATTTAGATGGTCCTAGTTCATTGATTGATCCATCAGTATTTTCCTGTATCATTGTCCCATTCTATTTGGGGTCGGCGCAACACGTTTTCTTTTTCCATTCTCCTCTGTCAGACGTCACGACATCATCTGCTCCTATATCTTGATGCTATCCTTGATTGATGCCCAGAAGATAGAAGTGCAGAACTCATTTTTGGATTTATCTATTCATCAATTAAGTAACATTTGATGAGCTTAGTCCAATGTCGAGATTAGGCTAAAACTATTGTGTACCCTACAAGTCATAATTTGGATATTTCATTCCTGAGAAAAAAAATGGCCAAGTGCGAGTCGGTCTCGCGCACCGAGGTTTCCGTACAAACTTGCGTAGATTTAGTGGTTTTTTTTCAAAGGTGGTTTTTAGTCTGTGGTCTGTGTGTTCAGACCACAGACTAATTATATGGTTTTAATTTTAACTCGTTCCCGAGACAAAGAGTCTTGATAGACCAACAGACAAAAAAGTGATCCTATAAGGGTAAGGAACCCTAAAAACATCTCTTCGAAACGTTTTCGTCGATCTAATTCAGCTTTATTTATATATTACGTCAACGTTGTATTTATGAAAAGCGTTACACTGGTCCAATGTCACTTGCGTTTTACTAAAATATCATAACACCCACTAAATCGTTCCGGTTTAAAAATAACGGTTGCGGATATTTGTTTGTGTGTATGTGCAATTAAAGAGTTACTCTTTATGATCAAGTGCTTAATTAATAATATAACAGTTAAAAAGATTACCGACATCCTAAAGGTCATAACAACTTAGATAACAATGATAAAGGTATGACCGATGAATTCATTTGAAGGTATTTACGATAAACCTTAAGCTCGATGAATCCACGGGCAAAACAATTAAAAAACGAACGTGTTTTTATTGTTTGGACCAATGCAAAAGCGGCCCAATAAAGTATAGCAAGATGGTCACAGAGTATAAGTGGCACCAAGGGCTATGGTGCGATCCATGCTCGGCATAAATCTTCTAGACTGGGCAGTGTTTAAAGAGGTCATGGGCAAGACATCTGGCTAGACTAGGAGATGGCCGATGGAGCAAGGCTTTGGAGAAAGTTAGACCAAAGTAACTAGGGCCGTCCTAATGCTCGTGGGGCCGATGATATCGTCCAAGTCGTGGGAAACTCCTGGGTAAGGGACAGATAGGATAGGGAAGTACCGTAGAAGAAAAAGGAAGCTTTAGAAGTGGGAAAGTGATGTGTAAAGATGACGTGATCGTGATACGTTTACAAAATTCATGATAGTAATCGTATTCAATTCTAACATAATTTTGGCACAACTTCACTTTATGTGGGTGCTGAATTTTAATTCAAATCCCATCAAGGTTATTTCCTACAATTTGGAAATGGATTTCTATTACTCATCTATTATTAGCTCTGTTATCAGTCACCGAATCATTTCCACATTAGCATTTTCTGTGTTTAGAATTCTGTCACGTCCGTCTATGTTCCGTAACTGCGTAAACAACTTGTCTCGTCTGTCTATTGTACGTGTTTTGTCTCTAGCTTTGTCTATTGTTTCTGGGTTTCTTTGTTTTTTTCTATTCTATCTCTAAGAGAGTTTACTGAAAAACTGCGAGGTCTCCAGATCTTGGATCCTTGTTCATTCTACTTTAACCATTGTATCAAACATATTCTGATTCTTAATGTCTTCTTTTTCTTTTAAATAGCTTACTCGTATAATATGGGTTCAGTTTCAATTCTACGCAATTATAAAGCATATTCTTTATCTATCTTGCAGGGATGAATTTATTTCAAATTGACATGACGCTAAACACGTACGCATATACTAAAATATCGCCGAGCAGATCCGTTCTTGCAAATAGGAATAAATAAGAGCAGACATTTTCACTGTGGAAAAACACTTGACGCATATTTTAGCCATCTGTTTATTTGAATCCATCGGCAATATTTGATTTCGCATTATAGTTTAATTGTCCTTGTTCACTCGTGTTAACAACAATTATTTGCGAGACTTCAGTGTGTGACATTTGAGACGTTATATCTTATCAATTTTGTTTTTAACCTAGCTAAATTTGTTTTTCCACGAATTTAATTGAATAGTTGTTATAAATTCTGGTAATGTGTAGACCACACACTAAGATAATTAATGGTGGGATCGTAAAAATAATTGGTGGTGGTCGCCAAGTGCTTAAAAATAAGATAAACAGTTGTTGCAAAGTAGATAACACTATAATTTTAAAAGAGTTAATGCTGCATGTGTGAAACTTTTAATTTTATTGTTATTTCGTGTTCTTAATGACGGTTTTATGAAGATCTAACGGCTTGCTTGAAGGATATGTTGCAAAAGACTTTGAATAAAAAGCTTGAGTTTATTTTGAATAAGTGGACGCTTATTTCTGGTGCTTACAAAAATGTGACTACAGAAAAAGTATCATCAATAAAAGGAAAGTTTTGTATCAACTTAAATAACTTAAGGATTTTTTAGGTCGCTGAGTAGAGTAGTCCCGCCAATACTCGTTCATGTCAAACTATGGTAATCAGTTGCATGCAGGAAGACAAGAAATCGCCAACTGTTTCGGGGTAAGCCCCCGAAATAGTTGGTGATGATGAGATTGATACTAAATCGAAACCAGAGGTCTAAAAGGGAAAGTGAGGTTCCTTCTTCCATAACCATGACAAAATCATGCCATAACTCTAAATACAATTGCCGAGTTTGCTGATTTTAGGCAATAATTCCCACAAAAGAGTTTCATGCTAAGTAGCGCAGCACGTCATTCAGATAGCAGACAATACGCCGAATTCCTGACTAAGAATAAACAAGCTTTGCCGACTATTACTTCAGTCTTTGATATTAAAGAACATAAAGAGGTAGTTACAGACTAGATAACCAAGTCACGAACGTTTGTGAATAATATGATCTCATTAAATAAACATTGTGTCTTTTGTGTTTTGAAATATTTGGTGAAAAAAGATGTTGTTTTGTTCGTCATTAAAATGAGGAAATCGTTTGCTTAGTGAAATTTTTTGTATCTTGGACTTCTGTAAAATCCTTTGGTACTATGATTGTGTTATGTTAGTCCATTTGGTCACACATATTTATCTTTAAGTTGACTATGTCGTGCATGTTGATTTTCACAATCTTTAACTACAGTATCGACACTTATTTTATTAGACACCATAATCTGCCTAGGTATGTTGGGGTCGGCTTCCGAGTCTTACCGGATTCAGCTGAGGCACGATGGAAACTTGCTATGTAATTCTTGGGCATTCACAAACATACCAAAGCAAGCGCGGCTTTACCGGAATATCGCCCCGAGCAGGTGTTATTATTTAGCCAAGATCTCGTTCTTATTCACCAATCGGAAATGCATCTATATCGGAACCGTAGTAAACGGAGTCGCTCAGTCTAAGCAGTCAGTAGAAGTTAATTCGGACTGGTGCCATTCATTACACAACGTTGAATTGGGGGCATTCCTTGTCGCCGGCCGCAGTTTGTGCATCAGTGCCAAAAACAATAGGACCACATGTTAATAGCTATTAACTGCTGGCCCCTATGTCTTTTTTTTTTCTTTCTATTCATTATACAAAATAACCTACACGCCAGTTTTTCCCGAAAGGTTGTGCAGAGATATACCTAAAGCGCATCCACATTTGACCACTTTTGTTGAAGGTTCCAGTAATAGGGGGGCAAGAAAATACTGGCATTCAACTACTTTCGGTTACATTGGAACCCACGTCAACATAGTTGGGATCGATTACAAGGAAGATTCTGAAGATATAATAGGGAGCGAGCTTATTGCCATCAACCGGACTTAACGATTCCTGATGGTGAACTAGATCACAGATATTTAACTGGATCGTCAGCCTGTCTTACTTCCTAAAATATTTCAATTAAAATAGGCCGTTTGATCTCGTGTTTTCGTCTGACCTTGAGACAGTAATTAAACAGTATACATATGTATTCAAACGAAACGTAACGTCTTTACCACTAGGTTCATAATCCCAGAAACAAATATTTCCGTATTTACTCCATTCCTAAAATATTTCTGTCGACGAAATCTCTTGACAAATAGTTGGCTTACTTGTTCCGAAAGCGTTTAGTTGGCAAACTGTGAAGTTATTTTACCTGGAATGGCTTAATAGATAAAATAGCAAGTGCGAATATTTCCTAGATCTGGGTGTCACAAATTATGCCCTCAATGACATTTAGCTTTAAACATTAGGTTATTTAGATATCAGCAAAATGTGCCATATGGCTGTGTACAATAAGATCAAAGAGAATAAAAGCGTTCTTGAACGGAAATATATTAACTAGAATCAGTTTTTTTAAACGAGGCTATTTTGTAATTTAATAACCACTTTAAAACGCATGTGACTAAAAGACTGATGGATATGAATGTTGATGGACGCAGAGGAAGGGGAAGGCCAAAGAAAAGACGGACGGATAGTGTAAGGAATAATATATAACGAAGGAAAAAGGAATAAATGATGCCGTGAGGTCTAGTAGGGGACAATGAAAGAGGAAATGTATTGCGCCGACCACAAATAGAATGAGACAAGGGCAATAAGATGGTGATGAACCTCTTTATCTAAGTAACAGCAACATTCTCAGTTAACGCTAAATTGTTGCATGATGACGATCAATTTAATGACGTGTTTTAATGTACGGAAATTCTGTGAGTCAAAACCTATTGTTCTTACAATGTCAACATGGAAATGTAAGTAGACTGTGAAGCTATGGGAAAGCGTAATCGAGTTTACCATATCTCAATTGTATACGAATAGGTTGCAGTTGCTATTATTTATGTAGCGTATGACTAGGAAAATGTTGCTCAGTTAACTGTGTGACGACCATTGCGTTATAAATTTAGCGTACAGCTTATTTATTATCAACAGATTTTTAGACTTCGCAGCTCGTAAATAGTGTTACAAGGAATTGTGTCATTTGTTGCGAAAGGGACTGAGAGGTCGTTAAAAGTTCAGGTGCGTTTAATATCTTCTTACACATAAAGTATTCCTACATTACCTTGTATTCTGATCAAGCTTTCTCAAGCATACTGTGGCCGTCTTCCAGTCTAGCCAAGCAGTTTTACGTTCAATTTATATGCATTGGTTACATTGTTTTTAATGCTGCAAGTTCTATGTAAAGTGTTTAAATAAATGCTAATAGTATAGTTACGGGAAATTGCATGATCTTAACAACATAGTAAACATCTTGAATTGCTGCCTGAATACATTTTTATACTTGCAAACGTGTCTGCAAGGTATTTGACTAGGTGGCCGGGCGTTTGAGGGAGAGAACATCTGCCCAACCCAGCCGCCGCGGGAGACGCCCATGGCGCCGGGCGCCGCGAGACGACTCCCGGCCACCGTAGATGCGGGCCTGTGGGTGGTGAGCAACGGGTAGTTCACCGTCCGTCCGTCGATTGACGACAGGCCGTGTCGACGGCGCGTTCGTGTTTCACGTGCGCCTCAAAGAGAGTCAGCAAAGCAGAGGGTCTTGCCAGAGCTTCCGCCTGCCGGGGTTGCGGGTTGTTCGAAAGAGATACCGCGGCCTCGGAACGTAAAGGGCAAAAGAAGAAACATGGGTGGGTTCTAGTCAGTACAAGTCTGACATGCCCCCCCGCTCCGCTCAGAGCGGGGGAAGTCATTGGATGATTTCCCACCCGAAAAAAAAAGTATTTGACTGGTTAGTACGGCACTGTTTAGTTTTTTACCTTTAAATAAGTTATGATGTGAGGAAAATTTTGAATATGAAATTGGTGAATAAGAGAATAAGAAAGACAAAGAAACGATGCATAGACCGTTTGAAGGATGATATGACTAGAAAGGAGTTGGCTGCTGATATGACTAGAGTTATTAGTCGCGAACAAAGTAACGGATAAAAAGAAGAGAATGATGATGACGATGGCTTTTGAATGGTTTAATTAAACCTGGATTCATCCGACTACTGTGATTTTACACTAGTTGATGGAATTAGCAGGCGGTGCTACAGATGACTCTTTGGAAACGAAAGGGAGAAATAAAACAGAACTCTCAGAGGAAACTATCAGCAGTATATCACATGTATAGTTATATATGTGAAGTCTAAATAGTTTCAGCTACAGTTTCGCAACTTACCGTAATAATAGTTCGCACAGAATACGCTGTCCGCCATGTCATTGACATGCCTCATCGGTTTTTTGAGCAAATAAATTGCATGCAAACTTCAACATGCATTGTTTTTGTGATTCCTATCTGCATCGTAAAAGAGTCTTGGAATTTCCACAAGAATGTTAAAGTTCTCGTTCATGGTTGCGGCAGTAACTGTATTTTTCGTGCTTTTGCTGGAAGGGGCAACTTCCTGACATTTGTTCATTCAGTCCAGTGTTACTTGAATTAGTTGAACCCGACTTATTGACGTAATAAAATCCTATTGTTGCATTCTCAACGTTCGGCCCAGCGCAATGACAGTTCCATTTCAAACATGCCATAATATTTAGTACTGCGTTTAGGTGACGGTTGGTGATAATGAAAACGAGCAATATTTTACACATCAAAGTGACGCTAAGCATAGTAACGGTTGTTCATAGTAATCGTATAGACGTCAGTTTGCTTTGAGTACATAGCCAACGCGTGCAAATTACATATTGTAAAGAAAGTGTAGATAACATCCACAACATCTATCACTTCACAGATAACGTTAGCACACAAGCTAGGCAAATAATCAGATTCATTCACGCAGATATTAAACAAAATATAGGCCATCCTATTGAATATAATCAACAAACAGATGTTATTAAAGCAGATACACGCGATAATATTATTATTCCGAGTGGCTTACATAATTCACCTACATTATTGGCTTAGTGATCCCCAAGCCCTATTTGATGCGGGTGAGTGAGTATTTCGAACATTATCAGATGCCAAGGCGAGTCCTTGACATTTCAGACTTTGTGTTATGGTTCCATCGTCAACTTTATATTCATACAGTGATCGACACTCTCCCTGTATATGTAAATCTTTTCAAACACCAGTAACATTGGCATTTCTATGAAGATTAGACGATTATCTGCAGCAATGTCAATTGACTCTATAAATAGCCCTTTCTTGTGTTATTTTTCTTGTTTGTTAGCTCTATTTTCTTTGACTTTATTTGCTCTGTCGACCTCATCATCTGGAACATTTAAATTATCATCTTTAGTCTCCACATCTGTCGCTTCTTCTACAGAAATAGCGTATTGATCCTAAGCTACGGTTATTACTGGCATTTTCTCAATAATCCTTTCGTTTCTGGTTTCGTACTTAGTTACAAGAATTCTTAAAGACACCGTAAAATGTGTGGTGAAGATAACAATGTTGCTTCATTGTAAATACCAGAGCAAGAAATAAAAGATAAGTCTAAACCTTTTGGAAATAGTTTCGAAATCTCTTTCTGTTTAGATTGTGGAGCTGTTTAGGAGAAAATCTATGTTAAGAAAGTTTTAAGTTATCTAAATTAATTGTTATCTATGTAGGTTATACTGTATAGCCTATACAGTATACCCGCATTCGCCAGTTATATCAGACCTCTTGTAAAAGTGGCGAGACTTTTTTCATCAACCGATAATAAATACAGACTTAGTAGCTCGTACTGAAATTCCTGGAATCAAACCTGTCCAATAGACCAAAGAGGTATAAAAATAGCCTCTAAAGTCTTAACTGAAGATACACATTACAACAAACCATATAATAAAATACTGAAACTAAGATAAATAAACCATGCTTACGCATAAATAAGTCTGAAGTTTGCTTGTTGAAAAGGCACTCGTACGCACACTTGTTTTCAATAAACCTGACATTGTATTACAAACCAATCATCCATCTTTCCCAGCCTACTCGTATTTGCTCATATCGCAAACATTAAAGTCAGACTGATACATTTAAATCAAGATGATTGCAGTATCCGTATCGGGAGGAAAGCGTATCTTTTATCTGACGTTTGTTCAACTTGCTCCATTGCGTCTTTGGTATGTCCCACATAAACTCGTCCTCGGGTCGATGCATCAATGCATATTACATGTGAATTTATGCGATTCTCTCCCTCGCCGTTTGCATGAACGCAGTTAATCATGTCCGCACGCTATTTTAGCGCGGCATTTATAAATAAACAATGTCTGTCTATTAATAAAATAAATTGTGTATTTATTTTATTAAATGATGTAGATATTAATTGACGGCATATTACTGTAGAATATCTACGTAATTCTTTAGTAGCCTGAAGCTGGGAATGTGAAAATGTGTAGTTTTAGAGATAAGAATCTTCAAACTAATAACTATGTATCATTTATGAATTTATTGATTGTAATCAAGTGGTTTGCCGTAGTATAGATAAGTAATTTATATATTGTAGAATCTGTTTTGTACCTGGCGATTTTGGGGCCTATGCTTTTCACAGAAGGTGTTGCCAAAAACAATTGAAGACGAGTAAGAACTCACTGTGCTGTGGCGTACGCTCGACTCCTGTGTCCTCTCACAGTAAGACCCTTATAACCTGACGTGTAATGAACATGAGCTGTACAAGGCAGTGCCTCGCGTGTTGTCTGTGAGGTGTTCAGTCTCCAACTGACGTGTTTCCTCTTTCGAAGTTTATTCAACAGTGTATTCAGATTCGCCCATCATCATTTTCCTGCCCTTGTCCCATTCTATTTAGGGTCGACGCAACACGTTTTCTTCTTCTTATCCTGGCACCACAAGACCTTTACGGTAGCTTATCTTGAGTAAATTCAATTAATAATCAACAAGGTCTATTTATGCTAGCAACCAGCAGGAGTCAAGCTTGGATGTATTTTAATGCAACCCCATACTGTGTGGACAGATTCCCCGCTTGCTTCAATCAGCTTCACCTTAAAGACACGACATGTTTATGACCAGCTCAGATAATTGCTTATATTTCTTACATATAGGCTAATTAGCAAGAAAATAGCTCCGTAAAATTAGCATAGTTTGCGTGCTACTAATATATTCATCTTTACAAGCCGCAGTTTAAAATAATGAATGTATAATTGAAAGTACAAAGTCAATGGATTCTTGTTGCTTTTCGTTTTCTTCTAATTGCACTTGTGCGTAATTGTACACGTTTACGTTTTTAAATATGGTTTGTTTATTCATTCTGACACGTTACGCGTAGTAAAAAGCTCGAAAAGTATGACTACCAGTCTTACCAAGAGGTATCGTATTGTCCAGTTACTGGATTGTAGAAGTCGGATAGACTGTGGCTCCTTGTAAAAGTATAATTATACTAGCATGCGATTAGTCTGGTAGCTGACTCCAAAACTGATAGGAAAAGGCTAGGCAGATGATGATGAATCGTAACGTAATACTGACTAGACCTAGACATCAGAGGAGTTAATAAACGCCACATACTTACGCCGCGATTAATTCTGATACCATGCTGGGACAAAAAATTTAAAAACAGTCGTACCATCGACACGAATGATTAAGAAGGGACTAGACAAAGTAAGCGATAAAAATAATAGAGAATTTAAACATTTTGAAAAAAAAATTGAAAATTTTATATGCACCCCATCGAATTGCAACGCTGTGTAAACGATGACTGTTTGTCTCATTCTCTGGTAGCACTAATTTGAAAAGACTATCTTTGGTCGGCCCATTAATTCACAGAGCTATTTTGCAATGACTATAGTATACGGCAGCACTTGTACTACATAATTGCATTATGATTTAATTGGACACTGCTAAGCCTGTAGGTTCGTTAAAATACTTTCATTAAACGCTGCTTGCGTCGTGAAACATTGCCATAGGTTATTTCATTCCGGGATTCTAGACTTGTTTAATTAAAAGCTGCATTGCCTCATTTATTCTATGTTTAATTGGCGCCGTCATATTATAAGGAGCACATTTCAGAAGTATCAAAAAAATCATTTGTCTGAATGAATCCTAATCTATATTCTGTGCAGGTCAAATTAATTTCCTTCTTTTTCTTTCCTGTACGGCCAACGAGAAGCGATACGAAAGGTCATTAACCTAAAGAACAACTGTGGCGTTGACAATCTAATATTTAGCTCTTTCCATCTTGTGCCTTTGTCGTAATGTCTCGTTCTCCCGGCAAAAACATGACAACGTTAAGACGGGTTCGCCAACATTCGGGCGGCCATTTTAGATGGGGTTTTAGCATGGGTTTTGTTTACATTTGGTATCGCTTCTCGTTGGCCGTGCTATAGACTAGTTATTGAAACGTTGATTTTCAGTCACAACATGACGAAGTTATCACCGCAATAAAAGTGTCTTAAAACAAAACTTTCTCCTTTGAGAAAACTAATAAATATCCAAGGCATACGATTGATCTACGAGTATTATTCTATAGTTATCAGAGCGATGTAGATGTGTATCGTTACTAAGAATCGTAAAGTACTGTGAATCAGCTAATCGGAGAGCAATAGAGGGAAATATCTTTTAATTAGTTGAGACGAGGTATTTCTATCATGATGGAAGAAAAACAATGTAGAGACCAAACGTTCGTTGTCTTAAAGAAAATGAGTACGGTATATCATTTCAAAGAGATGGATTATTGTTAATGAAAACTAGTAAGTCAAGTTTTTATAAGTCTTAATACATTAGTCAATTAAATTAACTCACAGCGGATACTAATTGAATTATAGACTTAAAAAATCGGCTAACTGTGAGTGAACTCACGCACCAAGGGCTCCTTAAAAACTTGCGACATAAACGGCCATATTTTTTGACTACGTAGAATTAGAGGGTTGATTTTTTCACAGCTCTTCTCTCCGGGACCACATATTTAAGTTAAACTAAGTAAAGTTTTCCAACTCGATACCTTTACATGTTCCCGAGATAAAGGGTCTTGGCAGACGTGATGATACCTATAAGGGAGCTTCCTTTAGAGGTACGGAACCCTAAATATGGCGTCAAAAAACTCCTCTCCTCAAGGCTGTCTAAACTAGTAGGTTCTCAAAAGACTGGTTTTTATGCTTGATTTTGTTTTTTGCTTAATTTCATCTCTTTAGTGGTAATAGCAAGTATTACAATTTCTGTTAATTGTTTTCCCCATCCTAAATGTTTACATTCTTGCACTGTTTCTCGCAAATACAATGGGCCCTTATATTCCCTCGAACACCAACTTACTCTGTACACAGTTGTGTGTTTGCACACGTTATCAGGCACCCATTAGCACCCATTTACACTTTACCTTATCTTTCTCTTTCTTTTGTAGCCAACTTCTCAAGGGGAACGATGCACCTTCAATATAAATTGAAAAACATGGGTAGCCATATTAATTATTCTGGCATTGCCAAATGGTCAGTACATAACATCACGCGTGTAGCTTTAAGCAAAGGTGTACCTAATACACTACTGGTTAAAAAAATAGGTACTTATAAAAGAAAAACAATTTTTTGGGAAATTTTCAACAGGCCGTAACTTCGAGAGATATATTCGTACGGGTAATCAAAACAAGGATATTTTGTAGCTCCCACCGCGGAAAACTAGTAAAAAAATAAAAACTTTTTTTTTTGTGTTTTTTCCGGTCTACAGGGGCGGATTTTTTTATTGTTTGTTTTTTTTTTACTATTTTTTATCCATTTTTTTGATCCCTTAATTTTTTCCAGTACTGTAGTATACTCACATTCGCCAGTAATATAAGTTCTATGCAACAGGAAACGAGCTTATCACATCAGGCACATATCCAGACTCCAGACACAGGAATAAGAACTGCTATAAGATGTCATGGTAACCCTACAGGAGAGCGTTGAGCATCTTGAGAATACGACACACAGGCGATTCACTTCTGGTGACAGTTTTGGAAAACGGTTGAGCGAAAAGATTGTGGCGGCGTTTCTGACGGTGTCTGAGTTAGAAGTAAATAGCCACTGCCTTATTGAAAGCAAAGGGTACACAGGTAGATACGATAGCAGTATTGAGATCACCCAACTTCGCTTGCTTTAAGTGCAGCCTTTTAGGCTTATCATTTAGGTTAAAAAAGAGGGTGGCTATTTTCCTACCAAGTATTTGCTTATCATGGCGCTACGATGGGTTAAAATGTCTTGTCAGTATTGACACTAATCTTGTAATATATTGCGACCTTTACCTATTATTAACTACATCAGATTACACACACTTGTACTACATTTTTATTACTGATATCGAGATATGCTGAGGCCTTTGATAAAATTATGCTTTTGCTAAACGTGTGCAGATCTCACGTTTAAACAAAATTGATTAGAGCAATAGTTTGTATAGTATCTACAATTTTATTACATTCTGTTCTATTTATATCTGCTTCTTTATTCATGGCATTCTTTTCAGTGGTGAATCCATAGGGATTCGGCCATGACACTTGATTTTTTTTTTAATTACCTATGAGGCTCAAAAGAACCACTGGCAACCTTCACTTTCGCCTCGTCTACCTGCTTTGGGTCGCCTTCTTGAAGAATACTAGACAGCATTTTTTCCGCTGTATCTTTTTCCCACTCTGGGCGGAGCGGGGGGGAGTGTTAGACTTGTACTGACTAAAACCCACCCATGTTCCTTCTATTGCCCTTTATGTTCCACGGCTGCAATATCACTTTCGAACAACCTGCAACCCAGGCAGGATCATCATCATGCTGGTCATAACATTACCAAAATGACCGAAGTTACACTATCAATGAATAACCTCAACAATAAACAATGTAAATCAAACGTCCTTATAAGAGAAATTCATACCATCCTCACACGGTCAAGGCGCTAACAAGTTCATTATGACTCAGTGTTTATGTTTTACATTTTACGCCCTTGAAAGCGAAGCTGGTGCAAGATCATCTGGTTCTTATGTAATGTTTGTTGTTTGTCTGTTGCGGTGAGAATTGCTGTCTTTATTGATTACAAGCTTTTGCCCGCGGCTTCGCTCGCGTTTAATTCGGGGTAACACAGTTCCTCTTTCCTGATTTGCAGGTACCTGCTACTTGTACTTTTTGCCCTAGCGCCTTATTTATTGTAATAGCAAAGCTTAATTAAATAATTAAAGTAACCTATGCCCGTCTCCTGGGTCTCAACCTTATCTGTACCAAAATTCATCAAGATCGGTCTAGCCATTAAAGCGTGAAGAGGTAACAAACAAACTCACTTTCGCTTTTATAATATTAGTAAGGATATAATAAGGATAGAAAACTGCCAATGACTTCTACTGATGAGTTGCTTGATTAGAAACGAATCTGGAGTTTTGTTTGGTTAATCAATGAAGATTGGCTACTTTGCTGTTCTGTGTCATATATAATTTTCAATGGCATGTTCTCCACATCATAGCGATTATTTTCTTGACCACACCTGGATACTTAGTTACGGAGATATTGAATGTCAAATAAGTTTTTAATGTTATAACTTGAAATACCTCTTCGACCACCGTACTGTCCAATGCAGCATCAGCACCATTCTTGGTTGGCGATGATGACCCTGCTAGGGTTGCGGGTTTTCCGAAAGAGATACCGCGGTCCTGGAACACTAAGAGCAAACGAATGACCATGGGTGGGATCTTAGTCAGTAAACGTCTCACTGAAGCTGGAGAAGTTATTTAATAACTAGCTTTTTCCCGAGGCTTCGCTCGCGTTAAATTTGGGGTAACACAGTTCCCCTTGCGCCTTATTGATTTGTAATAGCAACGCTAAGATTTCCCTTTTCTTCCCTCTTTCTCCCTCACATCCCACTTTTTTTAAATAAAAATTAGCCTATGTCCGTCTCCTGGTTCCCAACTATCTCTGTACCAAAATTCATCAAGATCGGTTAAGCCATTAAAGCGTGCAGAGTTAACAAACAAACAAACTCACTTTCGCTTTTATAATATTAGTAAGGATATACCACACAGAACAAAAACTTAACATAATTATAGGGTATTTTTTCCGAAATTGTCAACGAACTTCACCCTTCTGCAAACATTGACTACACCAACAAGAAATCATTTTAAGATTTCATAGCCTCTTCATTTAATTTATAATTCAATCAAGAACCTTCGTGTATAATTAGTTTCAATACGAACAGTGTTATTAACTTTGATGAAAACAATGCATATGCAAACAATGCCTAGGTTTAATGACTGTGAAATAGTGCATAAGTAATAATAGTTCGCTTTATGCACCAGTTTCGTACTTACAACTTTCTGGCACTAGTGGTTAAGTTTCTTTGTCTGGGTTATTAGTAGAATACCGGATATCACCTCTTCTTTGTTTTTAGTATTCAAGTGTTGATGTAGAACCGCTAAAAGTTTATGGTTTTTTTGCCCGCGGCTTCGCTCACTTGGATCTCCGAAATTGTGTCATCTAAACTAATATTATAAATGCGAAAGTAACTCTGTCGGTCTGTCTCTTCTTCACGGCTAAACCACTGAACCGATTTTAATGAAATTTGGTACAGATATAGTCTGGGACCCGAGAAAGGACATAGGATAGTTTTCATCCCGGAAATCCCCCGGGAACGGAAACTATTAATCCATGCGTATGAAGTCGCGGGCAAAAGCTAGTATGACCATATAATACACATCAAAATAAAAAAGTTCTATGTCCTACCGTAGTCATGTCATGTTTGGTCCTAATTTGCTTATATGACAAATATCTTCGAAATCCATTTAGCCGTTTTGGTGTCAAAAGTTTGCACTAGTCAGAGTTAGTAGTAGTATATAGATTCTTGCCGGGGTTGATTGTTCGATAGGATACCGCGGTCCCGGAACATAAAGGACACAAGAAGGAACATGCTGCCCCACTCCGTCCAAAGCAGGAAGTTATTTAATGATTTCCCATACGCAAACAAAAATAAAAGTCAGTGACCTTCGCATTTATAACATTATTATCGATTGTGGTATAATTATGGTATATTCAAAAAATTTCGTAAATTAATGATGTTATGTACAAAATAATTTGTCTGGCAAAGCTTAAATGGCTTAAATTTAAATTACTTCTGACAGACTTAATGATGTAGTAAAATATCAATCAACTAACAGAGTGCAATAAGCAAATGTATAAAGAATCAACTTGACCCACTTTCAGATGTTACATGTTTGCAAAGTAAATATTAAAACTAACATATTTGTGATCGTGTCTCTTCACGATACTGCAATATTAGCACAATCTGAAGCACTATTTGTTTAGTCAATTGATTCAATTAACAAAGAGAGGAAAGAACCAGAAATTATCTTATTTAATAATCTCATCATCATCAGTTTCCTGCCCTTGTCCCATTTTATTTGGGGTCGGCGCAACACGTTTTTTTCTTTCATTCTCCCCTATCAGACGTCACGGCATCATTTACTCCTTTCTCCTTCATATAATTCTTACACAATCCATACATCTTTTCTTTTAGTCACATGTGCTTCGTCCCTCCTCATTACATGCCCATACCAAAACAGACGACTCCCTTTCAATTTTTTAATATACTCATTTCTTACTTTATCCATTCTTGTGACTCCTCACATCCATCTCAACATTCTCATCTCCGCTACATGCAATCGCATCTTATTATATAATCTGTTTACCTTTATTATTTTTGATATTTATAAGATTTTATAATTTCTCGTCTAACATGTGTTTTTTTCCTGGGTTTGTTCGATTCTCAGGTTAGGTCACTACCCGGTATTCGGTTTTCCAGCAAGAATTTCTTAGTAGCAGAGATGGAGTCTGGATAGAATATAGATGCCCTCTAGATGGCAATAAGCTTTCCCTTATTTCATTGTTTGTTACGTCTTCACGCCCAAATGGCTTAACCTATTTTGATGAGTTTTGGTACAGAGATAGTTGGGGCCCTGGAGACGGACATAGGCAATTTTTTTTAAAGTGTTAGAAATGAGGGAGAAAGAAGGAAGAAAAAGGAAAACTTAGCATTGCTATTACAATTAATAAGGCGCAAAGGCAAAAACTACAGGTAGCAGGTACCTTCAAATTACGAAAGGGGAACTGTGTTACCCCGGATTTAACGCAAGCGAAGCCGTGGGCAAAAGCTAGTAATAGATATCGCAACGAATCTAGGGCCATTTTCGCTATCAAGTTCCCGGTTTTGTAGATATCATTGTGCGAAATTGTAATGAAATCTAGTAACGGGAAACAATGTGGGTAGTGACCCTATTAGTGTTACGGATATGCGTAACCATAATATGGATAGCTCTTAGACTTAGAGTTATAATTGTGTACATAATAAAGCTAAAACAGACACACCTCTTTCCTTACGATACTACAAAATATCCGGGGTTGCGGATTGTTCGAAAGAGATACCGTGGACCCGGACATAAAGGGCAAAAGAAGGAACATGGGTAGTCAAGTACAAGTCTGATGCTCCTCCCTTCTCCGCCCAGAACGGGGAAAGATATTTGATGATTACCCATCCGCATGAAAAAAAAAACTATAGAATTTGAAGTAAGAAATACGAGAGTTCGAACCAATAGTAGGTACAAGAATTGATTTGATAAGGTTAGACAAGCTGCCAATAAAATATAGTCTAGACGATCCCAAATGAAACTGAAACAAATTACAAGCATGTGTTAGTAAGCGATGCCATTTTTACTAAATATTAAATTCGTTTCAAACATGGAACTCTGTTTTGATACTTGGGAAAGAAAAACATAATAAACATTGAACATACAAAGCATTCCAAATATTTATAAAAACAACTTACTTTTGCTGAACTTCGATTTCGTTGCAAACATGCAACGACGTGAACCATAAGTTCTAGATTGTGTCTGATGATGGAGGTCCCTCCAAGCCGTTCACGCGGCGATATCGTGAACCCTATTCCTATTCGTCTATGAACGTGAATTTCAAAACCGTAACTATTGTGACTAAAATAGCCTCACGAACATCTCTAGTGCCATAAATAGCCATCCTTACTAATATTATAAAAGCGAAAATGAGCCTGTTTGTTTGTTACCTCTTCAGGCTTTAATGGCTCAACCGATTTTGATAAATTTTGTTACAGAGATAGTTGGGAACCAGGAGACGGACATAGGCTAACTTTTTTTCAAAAAAAGGGATGTGAGGGAGAAAGAGGGAAAAAAAGGGAAAATTAGCGTTGCTATAACAAATCAATAAGGCGCAAAGGAAACTGTGTTACCCAAATTTAACGCGAGCGAAGTCGCGGGTAAAAGCTAGTACTTAATAAAAAAGCAGATATACGATCTAACTCTTTGCAGAGACTAAATTCACTACAGCTCTGAAATCAATATGGTAACAAGGCAGATAAATCAGCAACGGTTCATACATGGTATGATATTCCATGCGCGTGCGACCCGACCCTGTACCGTATCAGGCACAAGGCCAGTTGCAACAGATACAATAAATGTAATGCCGACGTAATTACGAGGGAAATGCTCCGATTTTTATTTGGAGAGATGCCAACTGCTTGTTTGATAGTATTATGATCTTTTTGAGAAAAACCTTTATTGTAAAAATAAAACCGACTCAAAAGTGGAAAATAACTTTCTTTTCGTTGACTTTTTTTGCCACCGACTTCCGGCAATAAAGTTCTTTCTTTTCCACTTTTTTTTTTTTTGAACCGGTTAAATTTTTATAAAAAAGTTTTTTTTTTCAGCACTTTTAGTTATGGTATTGTTATATATCTTTTATTTTTTTTACATAGAGAAAAATAGATATTATAGACGATAACTCATAAACGACCTAACCAATATAAATAAAATTGAAATGGGAAGCGACAGCTTTCTAATAAAAAAATAATCATCAAAATCAGTTTACCCAGTCTAAAGTTAAAACATACAGGCGTATTTATAACCTCCTTTTTTGAAGTCGGTTAAAAAGGGCAGGCGATTTTAGGCCAGGATTAACTGCCTCATGAACCAAGCAGGCTTATTGGTCACTTATGAACAAAAAGTCTAAATATGACAGTTGTTTTTTTTTAATGTTGAAGTATCCATGATAACTATTACTGAAGATAGTCGTTGTTGAATTAGATAAACAAAAACATCATCAAGCTCTTAAGATTGGAATACGGATATTAAGGATAATCGAAGTATGTCCTGAGATGCGTCACCGGTCAAAGCCATCAATTTTGCCAAGACACAGGATGTTGCCGCAGCCATTACGAACAAATTATTTTAATGAAGACGAAAAGCTTATGTCATACTTATTTTGACTGTTCAAAATATTAAAGGATGAGAGGTGACGTAGCTAATACATCATAATGTACAGGTAAAGTTTGTAAGGGATTTTGTTTGTAAGAAGTAATCTGTTGAACAATTTTTTATTTTGTTTTAACGTTGCCCCATACTAGGAATATCTCCTGTACCGTGGTTGCGTTTACAAACAATTAACTTCTTTCATTTAACTCTCTTTTTCCGTGCGGAAATCGAACCCGCGTCTCGCAGTGCAGCAGTCAATCGCTCAGCCACTGCGCTAACCGTGTCGTTTACTGTTGAACCGATTCCGAAAATTCTTTTAGTATTGGCCTTCAGTGTCATAAACTACATTTAGGAAGTCCCTGTGGGATTATTTATAATTAAAACGCGAGCAAAACCGTAGGCATAAGCTAGTTTATTTGAAAGTGGTAAAGTTTGTAAGTTTGTAGGGCTAATCTTCGGAACTACCGATCCCAGTTCCAAAAAATCTTTCACTTAGCACCCCTATACTTAACATTTATTGTGCGAACCGCTAGTCTGTGGAATTCACTATCGGTTACCCTATTCCCTGATCTTTTGGGCAAGCTTGCTTTATCCTAGGCCACATCATCGCTTCACATTAAGTTGCGAAGTTACGCAAGCTTATTTAGAAAAAAAAAACTTAATGTGAAGCTACGGTACTTTCGAGTACCATCCTTACTCCTTACTAATATTATAAAAGCGAAAGTGAGTTTGTTTGTTTGTTACCTCTTCACTCTTTAATGGCTAAACCGATCTTGATGTTGATGATTTTTGTACAGAGATAGTTGGGAACCAGGACACGGACATAGGCTATTTTTTTTTAAAGTGGGATGTGAGGGAGAAAGAGGGAAAAAAGGGGAAATCTTAGTATTGCTATTACAAATCAATAGGGCGCTAGGGGAACTGTCTTACCCCGAATTTAACGCGAGCGAAGCCGCTGGCATAAGCTAGTAAACTAACTAGTAAAAAAACGGAACGTTGCCGTAGGACAACCTCCGACCACAACCAACAAAAAGCAAGTTTTGCATATTTGTATTCTACTTTGCTGTTGTGAATATGATTTCTCGTGACTTCGTGAGATGTAAACCACTGCGTTCAATAACTTAGCTAAGTCACGCTTCAACGCCTTTGCCTCATCTGTATGCAGACCGCCTACTGCTGATTAGTTAGTAATTATTAATTAATGATGTTGGCTTATCGCCAATATTGGTACATGCGTATGTTAGTAGTCGTCTTCCGCTGTGTAAAAAGTATGTCAACAGTTTTTAACGTTTCAATCTTTGTATTTTTAAATACATAAATCTGGAATTGTTTTCTTTTAAATAATGATTTTGAAACTAAGATTAAATTAATAATGTCGACATCATAATATTTCACTGCTGAAAGAAACATTTGTTTATCCTATGTTTATATCTTCGTTAATTAAAAAAAAAACAGTGATTTTCTCATCTGATTATTGACCTATATCTGGATTTAAATGAAGCATTCAAATGTGTCACTATGTACTATAGTGACACGTGCTTAAATCCCTCATTGATGTTATACGATATTTATAGATAGAGAATTGGGGACCATCTGGCTACATAATTAAAGTATCTTTTCCTTCTTCTCCAGATGTGCCTCACAGAATGGATAAGACTACGCGACTACGTCGGAGGGCGCTCCCGCAACGTCCTAGGCCGGGAGATTCCGGCCTGGGTCTGGGAGGCTTATCAAGTCGTCGGCGTTTTTCTCTTCGGCTGCGCATGCCAACAACTCACCACCGATGTCGCTAAGTACACCATTGGAAGACTGAGGCCGCATTTCTTTGATGTAAGTGATGATCATTTGTTTTTTGTCTATACTATGGATAAAATAACCACTCAGTGGAAGCCAAAAAGCAAGAAATCACAACGCGGTAGACCCAGAATGAGATGGTGGGGTGACCTGGACTCTCTCCTTATGGAATGGCTTACAATCCCACTTTACCGCAAAAATTGGAAGGTGGGAAAGGAGGCCTTTGCCCTGCAGTGGGACAAGGTTCATAATAAAAATACAATTTAGCCTATGTAAGTTTTGGAGACAACTAGTGTTGGCACGTTCCAGACTTATACCGTCTTATTCCAAAACGCGGACTAAATATAGTACTGGGATTAGTTCCAGGTTTAAACCATGGACTAAAAAAAACCTTATTATAAAATGAAGTTTATCACTAGTCCTTGTACTATCTATGGTACTAAAGATAAACCCACGAGACCCCTAGTTTAACCATGGTCTAACTTTGGTACTATAGTCAAATGTCAATTTCTACAAAAAGTTGAGGTTATCGTGGCTTTAGTTTTCTGTGTTTATTGTTTTTATATCGTTGAAAAATGGATATTAATATGATTGACTTGATGGACTTAGAAGATATGGAGATGCTTGAGACTTCTCGTCGATCTGTGATACGTCGTCATCGTGGAAATCCATTTGAATTGAGTGACGAAGATTTTAGATACAAATATCATAAGTAGTTGTACACTAGTAAAAGCGATTAGTACTTACTTGTTTCATAAATTCTTCCACTCTTTTTTTTTCAAAATATTTACCGAAGTTTTTGTAGATTTGTCCTCGATAATAAGAGCTGACTGACTAATCAGTCACCGTAGTATTTCCTATTGTATTAAGTAGATTCATGTTAATCTTTATCGAAATAGGGATAATACAAAGAACTGCCCAATATACAATATTTCGATGTTTTATTAACTTTTTCTTCAGGACTTCAATTTTCACCCCTATTTTTTTCTGTCGTTCCATTTTTTTCCTGAATTATCTTTTCTCAATTTGGCCACACAAAACTTCTCGCACAGAACCACAGCAGCAATACAGTACAACATTAGGAACAATGAATAAAGAACTGTTTATTAGAGAATGCAAAGCAATGACATAAATATTTGGTTGGATCGTCACATTCGCATCTCGAATTACGCGCCGCGAAGCTGTACTCCGTTTCACGTTCGTTGATATAAAATAAAACTTGATAAAAAAACGCGATGTGTGTGTTTGTTGCGCTCGTTCAAGAGGTTGGAACTTGGACAAAGAATTAAAATGATTTCTTTGTTACGAATAAAGAGTTATTATGCATTTAAATTATGTAGTTAAAATCAACATTAGAAAAAACGGAATGTCATATTGAATGAAACCAGTGTAAAAGAACGAATGATTGCCCTTTTTTATTTTTTTATCTGTGTTTATTATTTAAACCATGGATGATCTTTGGACTAACTGGTCTTCGGTTAGTCTTTGATTTGTAATAAGAACACATTTTAAGCCTGGTACTAACTTTAATACCGTAACAATCCTAGACTATTTAGTCCAGGTTTAAACCAGTACTAACTCAAACTTTTGTAATAAGACGGATAGAATGCAAATCCAGGCTTCAGTAGGCCAAGAATCCATATTCAGCGTTGAGTATCGCACTCGCACAATGGTGACTTTGTCAAGCTGATCTCATGGCACCCTAATAGAAAATTATAGATTTACATCTAGCTAAACATATTTAAATTGGACACGGTGACAACGTGTTTTACTAGTTACAAATCATTTAAGTGTAAATAGCAATCGTACGCGTAGTGTACTTTTAATTATAACTTATTGTAAACGTGTTATACAAAATTATAATTGTCTAGAGTCTAGACCATGTCGGAGTATAATTTTTATTTTTGGTTTACCATCGGTTTGTACCTTATTTCTTTATATTAAGGTTGAACTATCTTTGGTCACTACTAGTTTTCTACCATAAATGCTGTACAGCATGTGGTTTTGTGCCTCCTACATCCTCTAACACCCCTGCTGTATTTTGTTCAGCTATAAGTCTATGTAGATCTCCTACATTTTTATCATTATTCCCTTTTATTAATCCTTAGCAAATTTCACGCTAATCAAAAGCTAATTTTCCTTCAAGTAAACATGATCACGCGCAAGTTATAACATTGAACGATCGCGACAGGAGAAATATCGTGTTTTCATTGTTTTGTGCGATTACGACACGTACCTAGTACTAGTACCTAGGTTGAACGTGCAAGTTGCCACGTATGTTTCTAGACAAATATATGATATGTTTAATTTGTTCTTAGAGATTGGAGTATTAATATGTATTGTAAGATTTTCTTTTACTCGTGAATTAGTCTCTATATCTTCTTCTTTCCTTATTCGATCGTGTTTTAGTCTGTCGTGATATATAGTCAACTAGTTTTGGCCCGCGGCTTTGTTCGCATTAAATTCGGTTTAACACAGTACCTGCTTGCTGCCTGCAGATTTTGCCCTTGCGCTTTATTGATTTGTAATAGCAACGCTAAGTTTTACCTTTCTTCCCTCGTTCTCCCTAATATCCAACTTTTTTTTAAAAATATATTGCCTATGTCCGTCTCCTGGTTCCCAACTATCTCTGTACCAAAATTCATCAAAATCGGTTTACCCATTAAAGCGTGAAGAGGTAACAAACAAACGAACTCACTTTCGCTTTTATAATATTAGTAAGGAATGTTAACCTTCCTGCCTTGGTTAACTGGTTGAAAGCGCGACTGCTGTCCATGAGATCCCGGGTTCATAAAGTTCTATTCGGTTTTTCTATCAGGGATTTCTCGGTAGCAGATACGGAGTCTGGATTCGCGCTTGGTTGATGAAAATAGGTTCTCACCTTATTACTGGAGTATTGAACATAACTGTTGACGAAAATGTGGATGAGATAACAGACGAGATCTTACGTTAACCTTTATTTTATTAGGAGGTTGTTCTTACTTATACGTGCGATTATTTGAGTCATAATTGTACAGATGGTAAAGCTACTCAAAGTCATGCAAATTCCGGGGTTGCGGGTTGTTCGAAAGAGATACCGCGGCCCCGGAACGTAAAGGGCAATAGAAGGAACATTGGTGGGTTTTAGTCAGTACAAGTCTGACATGCCCCCCGCTCCGCCCAGAGCGGGGGAAGTCATTGGATAATTTCCCACCCGAAAAAAAAAAGTCATGCAAATTTACGAGCTTATAAAGCGTACATAACCTAATAACTGGTTCATTAAATCAGTACTAAACCTATAATCTAATAACAACAAAATATTCGTATGACCTACAGATAGTTGTTTCGGGTCTGGCTGTTTGTGTATGTGAATTTAAATGTTTGTAAACGCACCCACGATACAGAAGAAATTCCTAATGTGGGGCAAGGTTTTTAAAAAAAAAAAAAACTTTCTCATTGTATTATCGACTCAGGAGTCATGATAACAGCTGATTCACTTTATGTTTTTCCTTACGTCTCAATTAAACGCGGAGTTTTCCATTGTTCTTAAACGCAAAGGAAACGTTTAAACAACTGTTTCAGTATTTGTTTTCATTTATTGTGGAAGTCGTAAGAATTATTATCTTTTTTTAAACATATTTGTGAATTATGTGTATCACTAAACTCGTTTTCCTGACTTTGGCTATGTCAGACTTCTTTAGACGTATTCCAGTAAGTTTTATATATCCACCCAGTAGGTACATATAAGCGAAAACAAAGGTTTTACTAACAAAATATAGTTTAATACACTCATAAAACAATTACAAATGGTCGTTAAACATTTACAGAGAGGATATTTACGGCGTCTGCCGCATTGGTGACGGTTTTGTTAATGGCTTTTGTTGAAAACCGTAACATCGTTATTAGTAAACTTACTATATCTTGGAAACACGTGTTTTTAATAATAGAGATATGTTATTATTTTATAATAACTGTGAAGTTGTTTTATTTTGGGAAAAAAATTTGTGTTCACCAAAAATACTGATCGTGCACCAAATATTCTTTCCTGAATGCAAAAAAAAATGCGTAGGTTAGGTTAGGTTAAAACTGCCAGTAACGACTTGCATTCATAGAAAATGGATAAAGATATAACACTTTTTTATTGTAGTGCTTTCTTTTTCCTGATGCTCGTTATGACATATTTTAATTAACATATTTTGGTGCTCATTCAGTAAATTTGGTGCAACACAGGCAAAATTAGGTAAACGAAATGGGAATAAATTGAAGTACGTTTAAATACCATCCTTTTATTTTCTTCCATGTTAGTTTTCTTCTTTGTCGTCGTTTCCTTAATTCTGAAGATCATGACCACGTAGAAGATATGCAGTTCTTTGTGGTGCAGATTCCTTGATGTCGGTACGAACGACCACAAATCAAGCTATACAAAACCAGTTTATGTGGATCTCTCATTGTACGGGAATTCTATACAACGCGAAGCCATGTTATATTGAAAACCGGACAAGAGCGAGTCGGACTCGCGCACCCAGGTTTCCGTACAAACTTGCTACATAAACGGCCATATTTTTTAACTGCGTAAATTCAAAGAGTTGATTTTTTCACAGCACACACTATACCACAAATTTGAGTATTTGGTTTGATACCACGTAACATAAGTTGAAGACTTGAGTATTTCAACTCGATACCTTCACGTGGTCCTGAGATAAAGGGCCTTGACAGACAGTCGGACAACAAAGTGATTCAATACGGGTTCCGATTTTACCTTTTGAGGTACGGAACCTTAAAAATCTTTAGCTTGATGTTTCGCCGAGTATACATACTGCTTTTGTAAGCCTTCTTATTTTAGGACTGGTGAAAATGTCACGTTGGGCTGCTAAATTTATTCTGTCGTCTAATGTGAAGGTAGTGATATGAAAACAATGACTAAACTGATCTGATGATGATTTAAATCATAAAGGAAAATATTGTACTCGTAAAAACACCTAATTTTCTATTGACAATATCGTTAACGGTTTTATTAAAATTCTTTAACTATGAGACTCCTCGATAGATGATGTTTATTTTGCAAGTAGGTTGTCACAAACACGTTTACACGTCTTTTTAAAAAAAACTAGATGAGGCCGATTGTACCCGACTACTCATCATGATCGTGATGATAGTCCTTTAACCTTTTTTAAATTTACATTTCATTCATCATTCCGTTTCAGTCAAGGAAACTATTACAAGTTTAACATTAAAATAAGACACTACAACTAACATTACATCAGTACAAATCCCACACAAGTTGCAAGTCAATTGAGGAAACTGCTCATTACAGTGATCGTAAGCAGCGGACTAGCAAATTGCTACTATTTAAGCTATAAACTAACATTTAAGTACGGAACTCGCGTAACTGCGAGCTATTCTAACTGAATGAGCGATACTCCTTGGTAAACTGTTTACTTGAAGCAGTAAGGGTGTTAATGATTGGGTTTCCACATTTGATTTAGTTATGTGGTTCCTAGTTGGGTGAATAGGCTGGTGATGTTCCTGTACAGTACTATTCTTTTATTGTTTACTAGCTGTTCCTCGCGGTTTCACCCACGCTGCTCAGCACCTGTTGGTCGTAGCGTGATTTTATATAGCCTATAGCCTTCCTCAAGAAATGGACTATCCAACACTAAAAGAATTATCCAATTCCAACCAGTAGTCCCTGAGATTAGCGCGTTCAAACAAACAAACTCTTCAGCTTTATAATATTATATATTATAGTATAGATAAATAAACTATGTCAACCGCAGACTTTGACATCGTTGTCTTAGTAACATCACCATTTTCCTGGCCTTGTCCCATTCTATCTGGGGTCGGCGCAACACGTTTTCTTCTTTCATTCTTCCCTGTCAGACGTCACGGCATCATTTACTCCTTTCTCCTTCTTATCATTACTCTTCTGAACTTACTCAATCTGAGCTTAGATAACAAGACTTCAGCGATATTAAGTGCCTGTAATTCATTTAGGATAGTTCACTCTAGGAAACTAGCACGTTATTAATTCTGCCGAATGTTTATTCTGGTGATTATAACCACAATATTCAAATTTCCAGATCTCGCACTTATCATCATTAGCCTATAATGATCCACCTGCTGGACATAAGCTTCCTTTCTTTGAGAAGTAATAAGCCAAATTCGACCACACAGGCCCTATGCGGGTCAACCAATCAATTAGCCTCAAAATATACCGCAGATCTGCAAAACGCAGTCTTCAATGCACTATTACAGTCACTAAGGCAATCCACGCACTTTGTATAATTTGCTTGACCCCAACGTTTATCTAATTAGAAGCACTTGAGAATCGACGTATCAATTAGCTTGCGAAATTGCTTGTCAAATAGGCACTGTACTGAGGACAGCTGGACCAGCTGCATTTACATTAATCTGGGGTGCGACCTAGCTGAGGTGACCTGATTTTTTTTTACGACAGCTTGCGTTTGGCTGCAACACTCTTGATATTGAAGGTGAAGTGGTGATGCGTCCTAGGGTGGAGCAAAAGGACTTCACAGTACAGCGTATGAAGTTACCGTGATGTACTGGCAAATGAAGATCTCAAAAGAGAGTATCACTAAATATTAATGATGTACAGATAATCTTCACTACCAAAGTTCTTCTTAGCTTAGATGTGCCATAGCCAAGGCTTTCGAGAAACTGTGAAAGTAAAATTACCATCTTTAGAAGAGCTTCTTAAAACTTTATTCATGAACACATGTTATATGGAAAAATATTTACAGGCGAAAGAGCACAAACGTACCCTTTGTTTCATTAAAAAATCTCGTCCAGCAGACTTGCGATAAGGAAGATTAATAAGCGACGTAGAAACAGTGTCTAAAAGTAAATTTCAGTGATTTCATTTCACTCAGTAATATTTTAGAAAGCATGCTGAATGATCCTGTATAAGAATGTATACCACGTTAGTACACCTCGAAGCGTTCGATAAACGTACCTACCTAATGTATAGCTACCTTTCGCCAGTTATGTTTGAGTTCCATGCAAAAGGGATCGAACCTCGCTCAATCATTATTATCAGCCTAGCCTTTTCCAGAACCAGTATTTTAAATGGAGCGACTGCCAATCTGACCTCCATAACCCATTTAACTCCTTGGTAAGACTAGTGCACTCAACCATCTACAAATGCAGAACCCAGGCTACTAATGACCTGCCGGGGTTGCGGGTTGTTCAATTAGTTAAGACTAGTGCCATCAACCATCTACAAATCCAGAACCCAGGCTACTAATAACCTGCCGGGGTTGCGGGTTGTTCAAAAGAGATACACCGCGGCCCCTGAAAATAAAAGATAAAAAAGGAACAAGGGTGGGTTTTAGTCAGTAAAAGTCTTACACTCCCCTTCCGCTCCACACAGAGCGGAGAAAGTTATTGAATGATACTGAAAAATGCATACCCATTCCTAAATGAACAATTGAACATGGGTGGGTTTTAGTCAGTAAAAGTCTTACACTCCACCTTTCGCTCCACCCAGAGCGGAAGAAGTTAATTAATGATACTGAAAAATGCATACCCATTCCTAAAGTACTAACAAGCTTAAGTTTAGTTGGTAGGAATAATAGTTTTCATTCATGACATAGATCGTCTTTTACCTAATCAGTTAATAGTATCTCGCCGACAGTCAGGTCATAGATCCTGTGTCCTCATCATGTCTATATTTATCACTTTATGTCCGTTTTGTAGCATCGCGATGATGTAATTGGTAAACTATTATTTTGTCGCGTGTGGCGCTACTGTTTACAAAATTAATGTATTGGATAAGGAGGACTTAGATGCTTCGTCTGTGTTGCTAAAATATACAGGGTGTTTGGAAGATCGATGCAAAGCCGTGAAGCAGACCTAGTATAGACTATTTAGAACCATTTGAACCTAACTTGTCTTCGGCGAAGTGTGACTATTTTTTTTAAATCAAATTTTAATGATTTTTGATGATAATCCTAAAATTTTGCAGTTATTTGCAAATAATTAGTCAGTTTGAAAGATAAATCATTTATTTTTTTAATTTATTTTATTAAAGTAATGTCTGAACAATCAAACGAAACATGATTAAGGCATCTGTGTCATGAGAATTTTTTTTTTTAGACAGTTGAAGTTAATACTTCTGTTTTTAGATTAAGAAAACAGATTTTTGACAGTTTAAAAAAAAATCACGGATCGTGCTTTTTCTGTTCAAACATTTTTAAAGACATGCCTAGTTATTAGACTTTCTTTTGAGGTATCAATTACGCAGATAGCTTACAAATTATTGAAATTAGGATCTACAAACTAAAGTGAGGGAGAAAATTAAACATTTTAAATAGGGTGATAAAACGAGACTAGTGCTTTAAAATAATAACATTTATTATTATACTTATTAAAAAATAGATTTTATGTTAAAAAAAAATAAGAAGATAACTTTAATTTTGGACATTCGAAATAAAATTTAGGGGAGACTCTCTAACACTGCCGACGCGTGACGCGAGCGATAAGATGGCGATAACTTTGACAATTTCAGGTAGCGCCCGCGCACCCCTAGTTACGTGAACACATTTCACAGCAAAAACGACTTTATTGGTAAGACAATAGGGTCGTGTTTCTTTAGATAGGGTCAGTAACTACCTGTTTTTTTGAAGGGACGCCAGTTTACTCAGTCGAGTAACAACTGCGCTTGTGACTAGACGTTATCTCCTTTTTCGTGACAATTCATCGTGTTCAGTTGTAGCCCTTTGCGCTCCTGCACGTGACTCTTGAACTTTTATTTTAAGTTGAACTTTTAGTGCGTTACCAGCCGTTTTTGTGAGAACTGACTATGGCTACTTTCTCAAACGAGGAATATGCTGACATCGTTTTTATGTATGGCAGAGCAGACGGCAATGGATCTTTAGCACGACGGATGTACCAAGAACGCTATCCTAATCGGAGAGTACCGAACGTAAGAGTGTTTTACAACACATTTCGTCGGCTTGCTGCAGATGGGATACACCGTGTGGAACCTGGAGTCAATCCAGGTAGACATGGTACTGACATCGAACAAGATATCTTAGCGGCATTTCAAGCTGATCCACATACCAGCACTAGAAAAGTAGCTCGAAATTTAAACATCTCCCATTGGAAAGTGTGGAATACAATGCACCAAAATAACAGGTATGCGTATCATGGCACGGGCGTTCAAGGTCTTGAAGAGCGAGATCCTCAGAGAAGGATACAGTTTTGTCGTTTTTTTCTTAACTCTGACATTGAAAATGCATGGTTTCTGAAGTCAATCTTGTGGACAGACGAAAGTAAATTTTCTAGGGAAGGCATAACTAATTTCCACAATCTTCATCAATGGGCTGAAAAACACAACAATCCACATTGGAAAAAGCAGAAGTCATTTCAAAGGAAATTCTCGGTCAACGTGTGGGCCGGAGTGATCGGCAGAACACTGGTTGGGCCCCATTTCTTACCGGATAATTTGAATGGCAATAGTTATTTGGAATTCTTACAAAATGATTTTCCAGAGCTTGTAGAGGAATCCGGGGCCCTAATATTCACAGGAGACCGAGAAATTATTTTCCAACAAGATGGTTGTCCAGCGCATTGGACATTGAATGTACGCGAGCACTTAAACAATTGCTTCCCTGACAGCTGGATCGGCAGAGACGGACCAATCCCTTGGCCCGCCCGGTCACCCGATCTAACGCCGCTTGACTTTTTCGTGTGGGGTCGGGCCAAGGAACTAGTTTATACAAACGTAGAGATAAATACTAAAGAAGAACTGATTGCGAGAATAAATTCAGCATTTGAAACAATGAAACTAGAGATGAAGTTGAAAATTACAACAACGGAAGTGAGATGACGGGCCCGTGCTTGTGTTAGGAACCGCGGCGGACATTTTGAACATGAAAAATAAATGATTTGTATTAAAATTTTGTTTTAATTATTTCACCGATACATTTTAATTTTCTCCCTCACTTTAGTTTGTAGATCCTAATTTCAATAATTTGTAAGCTATCTGCGTAATTGATACCTCAAAAGAAAGTCTAATAACTAGGCATGTCTTTAAAAATGTTTGAACAGAAAAAGCACGATCCGTGATTTTTTTTTAAACTGTCAAAAATCTGTTTTCTTAATCTAAAAACAGAAGTATTAACTTCAACTGTCTAAAAAAAAAAATTCTCATGACACAGATGCCTTAATCATGTTTCGTTTGATTGTTCAGACATTACTTTAATAAAATAAATTAAAAAAATAAATGATTTATCTTTCAAACTGACTAATTATTTGCAAATAACTGCAAAATTTTAGGATTATCATCAAAAATCATTAAAATTTGATTTAAAAAAAATAGTCACACTTCGCCGAAGACAAGTTAGGTTCAAATGGTTCTAAATAGTCTATACTAGGTCTGCTTCACGGCTTTGCATCGATCTTCCAAACACCCTGTATATTTAGAAACGGGGTAGTTTAATCTGCCTTACCAGTAACCATCTTCTTCTGACGGCACCGTTGGCGCAGTGGCTGAGCGATTGACTGCTGCGCTGCGTGTCGCGAGTTCGATTCCCGCACGGAACAAATATTTGTAAGACCTGCAGATAGTTGTTTCGGGTCTGGCTGTTTGTGTATGTGAGTTTAAATGTTTGTAAACGTACCCACGATACAGGAGAAAATGCAAGTGTGGGGCAACGTTGTTAAAAAAAAAATAAAAAATCTTGTCTTTCTTCTCTTGTTTATCTTTCAACTATTTTAGTAGTCTTCCCATAAGTATTCTATACTCTACCCTTTCTTGCTGTGTCATATTTTAACACGTCCATGGATCAATTTTTTACTCTTCTTCTATTATCTGCCTCTGTAACAACTAGTGAACATAAATTTTGCAATCAATATAGAGGCAAGCAAGGTTGCTGCCTTCTGTGGTTGCGGGTTGTTTCGGGGCTGCCTGTTGTTCGAAAGAGATACTGGGGCCCCGGAAAATAAAGGACAAGAAATGGGACTTGGGTAGGCTTAAGTAAGTAATAGTCTGGCACGTCTCCCCGCCGTTCTCTCTATTTGATAATTTCTCATCCGTACAAAACAAAAAAGGTTTGGCCTTTGATAATAAATCGCATGCAGTAGCTATAACAGCTAAAACCACAAAATCTTTAACATAAAACATGTTTAAACAACACATCTCAATCCACACTTAAATCTTTTCCAAAAGCGAAACTTCTAACACAATTTACACTTAAATACAGCTTGGACTTAACAAAGTCCAGTAACTTAGTAAGTATATTACTCCACAAATCTGCTGAAATCCTCAGAGTCATCTAAATTATTCCAAGTTAAGCTGCGCGATGTCCACTCTATATTTACCGTACACTCTCTTATGACGTTTTGTAGTCTGGGTGGTTCTTGTAAATAAGCTTGGAAACACAAGGTGCCTTATTTTGGACAGGCCAGTTCAGTTCTTTGCCCTTTCGAAGAAATCAATGGTTACTATTGAGGTAGATACCAACGTTATCGACCTCTTTCCTTATCTTTATTAACTCTGTGGTCAGCGTAGCGGCTTTTTCTTTCAAATGTATGTGCTAGCTTTTGACCGCGGCTTTGCATATGTGGTGGTAGTTTGTAAATTATTCTACAGTAATTTATTAGCAGCATAAAAGAAGCCTAGATCCTAAACCCAGACTATGATCTGTCTGTGCGACTTGTTAATGAAAATGGAGCAAAGAGATTTGCTTCCAACCGGCCAAGTGCGATTCAGACTGGCGCACGACACGTTCCATACCATCCTTACTAATATTATAAAAGCGAAAGTGAGTTTGTTTGTCACGCCTAAATGGGTAAACCAATTATGATGAATTTTGGTACGGAGATAGTCGGGACCCTGGAGACGGACATAGGATATTTTGTTTTAAAGTGGTAAATTGGGGAGAAAGTTTTACCCTTTAGGTACTTACGGAATCCTAAAAGTAGTAACAATGTAGATTATTTGTTATGTGTGATTTTCTCAGGAACGTAACTATGTTCAGTTTTGTCCTGTACTTTCCTTAAACTTTAAAAAACTATATGCTCGTTTCGCACAACTAAGATAATTGCTCTCGACCACATTCTGCTTAATTCTTAGAAGCCTGCTAGTGTTTCTGATTGAACAATTATTTATTGATAGATCGAATAGGTGCTAAAGACCGGTGTCAGATTGGAGAACTAATATTTGTATTTCTGAGCAATTTAAATAGACATGGCTTTTGTATAATTAACGACTATTTGGGGTAATCGTTTATTACCTCTATAAGCGGTCAATATTAAGTCCGTAATTTTACCGTTAGTACCAATAAAATTAAAGTAATTAGCCCTGATATTTTAATGATGATAATAAACTAGATCGTTTGAAATGTTATCACTTTATTTATAGCTTCTTTTCAATTTTTTACTTCGTCGTCACGTTTATTAAATGTCATCCAATTTTCAACATTACTTTCGGAAATGTCAACAGCAATTAGTAGTTTAATTTGAATAATACTCCGTATATTATGTAAAACGGTTTAATGACTTAAAATTTCTATCTGCTGGACACACATTCTACCGCGAGCAATTGGCAGTTTGCAAAAAGTATTATTCTTTTCATTTATTCATTTTTATTTTGACATATTTCTTATTAAAGTATACATAAACCAAAAAACATTTCAAGTTTAACTATACAAACCGTGTCCAGAAGTACCGCTTTCTGTATCAAGCCCTTGATCCAGCTGCTCACGGGAGCCTTCTATAAATTGGCGAGGCTCTTGGCAATTATGCTATTGGCACATACAACTATCGGCAAAATGGTTGCTGAGTCCAGTGGTTTTCTGATAATACCTTTCTCTTGTAGGGGACTCCACAACACATTCCTGTATGTTTTCATATCTAAGTAGCTACCATAAATATTGCGCATGCGGCTACGCGCTTCGCCGCCCGCGACCGTGTGATTTTGACTTATTGGCTGAGCACAGACGGCATATAGTCTTCGTTACCGACGCTTCGGCCTTGGACACCTTTATCTTTAGCCATTTGGCTAAATAAAAGTAATAAAATGATTTATGGTTACTGTAATAATGAATGATCTACAGATTTAGAATAAATTGATGTCAATTCCAAATGTATATTAATGTCAGCGGTGCCATGGTTACACAGTCTTTACTGTGTTGCTGTCCGAGACGACTCCCGGCCACCGTAGATGCGGGCCTGTGGACGGTGAGCAATGGGTAGCTCACTATCTGTTCGTCTATTGACAACAGGCCGTTTCGACGGTGCGTTAGATTTCCATGCGCGCCTCATAGAGATATCAGCAAAGCAGAGGGGCCTGCCAGGTCCACCGCCTGCCGGGGTTGCGGGTTGTTCGAAAAAGATACCGCGGCCCCGGAACGTAAAGGGCAATAGAAGGAAATAGGTGGGTTTGAGTCACTACAAGTCTGATACACCCCATCGCTCCGCCTAGAGCGGGGCAAGTTATTTGATGAAATCCCCGTCCGCAAAAAAAAAATGTTGTTTGAAAATGTCTTTAGATTCACGTAAGAATTTGTCACTGCTGTTGTGTCCGCTCTATAACACCGTTTCGGTCGCAATGACGAAGTTTCCGCACTTGAATGAAAATGTACTATTTTGGCTTAACCTTCATATCATAAAATAATGTTTATATTCACAGGCTCTCAATCTGTGCCGTTAGTTATAGAACGCTTAAGCCAAGTCTTCACGCCTACTACCAAGGCTTGATCAATATATCTCTATATCAGAATGTCGGATTTAATGAAGTTTCTAGTTTGTCTTTAGAATGATTAATTGCTTTCAATCATTTTAGTTGAGACTTTATTTCCTCAGTCAATTTATTGGCTTTATAAATCTTTAGTTATGGGTAGTCATGAACGATGGTGGTTGGTCTTAGTGATTTGTAACGGTTTATGAAATGTTATAAGGTTGTGAGTTTTGATTAATATGAAGGGAATAATTATCTACCTTCACACATGATTAATGGTTGTCTAGATTGAGACTTGTAAAAGGTAGTTTTATTACTTTACTAACTCCGCCCTGCGGTTTCAGTCGCGTGGTGATAGAATTTACAATATATCTTTATGAACTGTAGCCTATGTGTTATTCTGATGTATAAGTTACCTATATTATTGTAAAGTTTCATTAAAATCCATTTAGTAGTTATTGCGTGAAAGAGTAACAAACATCCATACATCCATACAATCTTTCACGTTTATAATATTAGTAGGATTAACAACATGTAAAGTTAACACGCTGTTTTATGAAAGGTTGTTTTTTTCTACAATCTAAGTTATTCTTATAAGCGTTTTGACAGAAGAAAGTTTAAATGTAACATAACAAAACTTTACGTTTGTTATTTCCGAAGAGTTAGAGGTGTAATTTAACTATTAGTTCACCAACATTTTGCCAGTTATATTTAAGTCCCATGAAATTAGGGGGCGAGCCTATTGCCATTAATCGGACACACATCCAGACTCCGTAGCAGCTAATGAAAAACCGTAAACCCAATAACACTTTGCTTGACCTGGAAATTAAACGCAGGACCACAGCAGCCGCGAGCACTAAACTAACGAAAAACAGAACAACAGAAACGAGCAAACAGTTCGAATATAATTATTTGTCCCAAAATTCCGCTACGCTAACTCCGCTCCGCTCATTAGTGCAGTCAAAAGGTCATGAAGTGTGCAGGTGACAGGGCTGCGGTGCAAGATCACAAAGAAATCGCCCACTATCCGTACTTAAATTTCCCAGTACACATAAACTTAATAAAGGAAACAATCTAACTGATACTTCAATTTAGTCTCATCCAAATGTAATATTAGAAACCAATTCAGTAACAAAAGGATAACAAGAAACCGTATTAGTAACGGCAAAAAGGGTTAACACAAACAAGGGTGCGTTTGAAACGGTTTACGCTTGACCGGTGACGTGTGACACTGCGCCGGCGCACAAAACGACATGTCTGATGCGACGTGCAGTTATTTTTAGTTTGGATTTGATTTTAATTGAGAATGAGTGTTTGGCGGTCTGGTTTTTTTTTTATATTGCTCCTTTCATTCATTGAAGTTTGTTTGTTTCTTTTTCCAATGCTAGTATTCTTTTTATGTTGACAGTATTTCTGTTTTCACCAAAATAGTTGAGCTTTGTAGGTACTACTTTAAGCGAATTGCGTTTAAGAGTATCTCGGCTATTAATAGTTTTATGAAAAAAAAACCTATACGATGCAAAATAACCCCGTGGGCGCGGTCTCTTTGTGCATAAAGCATAGCATGAAAAAAATATTAATTTAAAATATTGGCAACAGACGCACGTTTGCATTACCATCTCTATACTCTTTTTGTATTAAAATTGCCAACGTGATCGGAAACCGTTTGGCGGTAATACCTTTGTTATTAAATTCTTCAATAGATATTATTTTTAATATTGTGTCACGTACCGTCATTCCCCTAACACGCCAAGCGTGAACTACCATATGGGCTTACAAGTACTTTTATCTATCCAAAAAAAGACCACTTCAAATACACTTAACTTAAACACAGTGTCTCTCGCTTGACAGCTAACACTTGGAGCTGCAGCATTGTCAAGTACAGTTTTGTTTGTCACAGTGTCTTTTGTGTCCTCTTTTGGAAAACGTCCATCGTCATCTCCAATAACATTTATTTCCTAAATCCGTTTGTCAGTATGCGTTTCGGTTTCAGTTTGATGTGTATTTAGGTACTCTACATCGTTTAAATGTGTCGTGTCATTTAGTATGTTTATTTTTTATGTCACGTCAATTGACAATGATTTGCGAAAGTGTTTGTTTTGGTATGATGTGGCGTGATTTAGACGGTTTTTTCTGGATTGTTGCTTAAATTTATGCCTATCTAGGGAGCTTAGCAATACATGATACGTCATTATAGCTGAATGGAATAATATTGTACTGTGTAGTATTGTCGATTTCAGTGATTTCAAGAGATTCGTAAAATAGTATTGTCGTTAAATATTCATATCAATTTTATCGTTTCTGACTTTAATTCCAAATTCTTAAATCATCCACGCAACACAAATCCGTCATTTGATTTCCTTTTCACATCAATTTATCCGTTTACATCTCGAGTATCATTTACCGCGGGGCTATAAAACTTATTTTGTTTTAACTCTTTACTCCTTGACAAATGTCTGCGACGTCTGGCAATCCTGCGCATCGTCCTGTTTTAGTTTATTATAAGATATTCTTGGACGCGTGCGTTACAAATTGTTGGAGGTTACAGATTTATTGCCCTCCCATATTTTATTTTTGTAATCTATATGTTTGGTTTCAGTGATACATACATTAAGTATCTTTGATTCATATTCGTTATGAGAATTTGTAGTCATTAGAACAAAGTTGATGTAATTATTATTTGTACAGTTAATTAAGATGCAGTTAATTTAAAAGTTTCGTTTGCTGTAATTAAGATTCAAAGTGAAGAAACTCAAGTACTCAACAATAGATTTATTGATCGAAAAATAAAATCAGACCGTGAATCTTCGTCGTTAAATAGATTTCATAAATATTGGCCAGTGGTTTATTTACTTTAAGAAATAAGATACCGCAAATAAAATTTTGTGGTAGCGACGTGGGTGGTATGTTTTGAGTGCGTTTTATGCTTCAGCAATAACAATAAGAATTTAGATTATAATTGTTGACAAACATATTGAAATATGTTTGTTTTTTTTTTACATATCGCTATCAGTCAGCCTTGTAAGTGTTACACGGATTTATTACATGGCAATTGGTATATTTGCTTTTTTTTCATAAAATTTAAATGTACAGTGATTTGCCTGCCCTTCTCCCATTCTATTTGGGCTCGGCGCATCACGTTTTCTTCTTCCATTCTTCCCTGTCAGACGTTTCAGCATTATTTACTCCTTTCACCTTCATATCATTCCTTACACAATTCAACCATCTTTTCTTTAGCCTTCCTCTCCCTCTCCATCCATCAAAATTCAGATCCATCACTCTTTAAGTCACATGTGCTTCGTCCCTCCTCATAACATGTCTATATTTTATAACCTTGTATCGTAAATGTCAGCTTCTACTAATACACTACAAATGTCTTTCTCTTTGTTCTATTACACTTAAATTTTATTGCTTTTTCATCCTCAAAGATTCGATTTATATCGACTTTCTCACGAACTTGACCTTTAATATGCATAATTTGTATTGCATTTCCATTTGCAGCCTTTTCACCGTTGAGTTTTATGTTATGGCAGGACCAATGTTGGCCAAGTGATATTGATCTAATCTTATAGGCAAACCTATACTTAAACCTTAACCGTAACTTTCTACCAATTTATTTCATCACCAATTTTCCCAAAACAGTACAAGTTTACATCGTCTTCCTTTTTTTGCGGATGGGAAAACAACAAATAAAGGGGCGGGGGGGGGGGGGGGTGTTAGACTTGTACTGACTAAAACCAACCTATGTTCCTTTTATTGCCTTTTATGTTCCGCTCTTTCGAACAACCCGCAACCCCGGCAGATGCACAACCGCCTTGAGCAAGCCTTCTCCGTATCCTTGCTTCCTTGGCTTCCTCTTCTTATGTATTAAATTCTCATGTCACAGTTTAAGTTACTATACTTCTCCGAATCGTTTGACCGATTTTCATAAAATTTTAAATGTGAATTCGGTATGTCTGTGTATCGGTCGTAATCTATTTTTCATATCCCTAAGTGGTAAATCCGATTTTGAAAATTATTTCATTAAGACGAAGCTAAGTTATTTCCAAGTATTATGGGCTTTATTTAAAATGTTCCCTTAGGGTAATGTATGGAATAGGAGCGAAGCCCCATGCAAAAGCTAGTCAGTCATAAAATTGTAATAGGCTATTTCTGCATGTTTTCTAATCTAATTTGCATACAAGTATTTAGTAAATAAACGCGTGTTGGCATGCAAGATTTTGTACTCCACTATAAACAATACTAAAGCATTGATCCATATCGGTGTTGTAGTTATTTGTATCGATTCGCACGTTCTTATCGGCTTGGTCGGTAATCTTGAACCGTGGTTCATTTTACGCTCCATCCATATTTTTTATACTTTATCGATAGGTCATGTGTCACGTCCTTATTTAGTATTGTTGTGAATTATGATTTGTCGATAAAGATAAACATTTGCTTGTGTGGTAACTACTAGTAGGAGATTTATGTATTGGTAAGCTTTCAATGTTTAGTGCCACTGTTTAGCAAAGTTTGATTATTAGTTGTTGTTATAAGTTTGGTTACAAGAACTGATGCCACTCAGAAACCGTGCTGTAAATCTAAAAGCATTGTAGCAGCTAACAAAAAAAACTACAGTCTCTTCACAGTTGTGAACGTACTGAAATTTAAAAAAAAAACACAAGTTTTGACGACAATGTAAATTAAATAGAACCCTGGTCCTCATTTTGAGCAGAAGCAAACGCAGTACCTTTTTTATTGAGACAAATCCGCCATTCTTTACTCAGACCACTTCAACTCCTGAAAGAGACCTTTTAAGCGCCAAGACAGTGAAGTTCGACGGTGTCCCAGAGAAACAATTGACTGTTTTGGACAATGAAGCTTATCAGAAAATAATTAAGGAGGACCAGTAGCGCTTACACGTACTAGACCAACGAGAGACTTTTATAAAATTACTGATTGTTTTAGTTACTTTTAATCTTGTTTTAAATCTGAGCCTCTTCAGGTCATCGTTCCATACACGTAGTATGCGCGGGCGCATTAGCGGCGCGTCTCAAACGATCAATTAGCGCTATCTAGCCGCCGACGATTGAAACGCCATCTGAATTCACGTGTGGTGCAAGATACAAAAGACACGCGGTGTTGAGCTGTGTAAAACTGTAATATTTAATTTTTTAATTTTTTTAAATAGCTTTCTTTTCTCAACTTAATCGTAAGCCTTAACCGATCTTAGTTAGTTTTTATTTATATATATTAACCCTCCATCTTACAACTTGATATTTGTTAAGTGGTGTAATTGTTATTGTTCTTGTAAGTCATTACAGGTACAATAACAATTACACCTTTGTTTGTAATATGTATGGCTTACTAATATTATAAAAGCGAAAGTGAGTTTGTTTGTTACGTCTTCATGCCTAAATGGCCAAACCGATTGTAATGGATTTTGGTACAGAGATAGTACTGGAGGTGGACATAGGCTAAAAAAGTTAGAACAGGGGAAAAAAGAGGGAAGAACAGGGGAGAGAAAGATTTTTTTCGATCATTATACGGCCTAATGTTAGCGTTAGCCCAAAGAAGCGGAAGCTAGTCCTAGTACAAATAAAGCAATTTTCGCGAACTTATTCAGAGAATAACGAAAAACTTGCTTGATTTTTAATACTTCACTTTTGTTGCCTTAAGTGATAATTTTCATCGATTACTTTACTGGTAAGCTAATTTAATCACAATTCTAAAAGCCTAGGCAGCACAATTGTAAAGACTTTTTCGCTTTTCGTCCAAATAGAGAATCTTTTCTCTTCCCATTGTTCTTTGTATTTTTCTAGTAGATTCACAGATGAACAAAGATGATTCGTCATTTTCAAATCGCTCGTCGCTCATCGCTCGCCCCACTTCATCCAGTTAATTGGATTTGTTTTGTAACATGAGTTTGTAATTGAATCGAATCGGTACCAAATGCACCGATACCACTTTGTTTTAACTCGTACCAGATTCGGTAATGTCAACCGTGATGGAGAGCTTTTAAAAGAAAAAGAGTTATATTTTTTGGGTCAATGGTTAAGTGTTTACATCTGGTAGTGAATGCTAGATTATATTTAATTTATTCGGAAACTGATGATGTGTTTATTATTTACGATTTGGAATTGACAACTACAGTACTTCGACAGTTTTTATTTGGTTTTTAAAACATTGCCCCACACTAGGAATTTCTCCTGTATCGTGGGTGCGTTTACAAACATTTAAAGTCACATACACAAACAGCCAGACCCGGAACAATTATCTGTAGGCCATAGAAATATTTGTTCCGTGCGGTAACAAATAACAGTGCAATACAATCGAACCCGCGACACGCAGCATAGCAGTCGATCGCTCGGCCACAGCGCTAACCGTGTCGTCAAAAGTTAGTAAGGCGTGACAGTATCTTCATTTTTATTATTGTCATTGTTTCCACAGTTACAAAAGTGCCTGTATCTGGCCTACTTGGGATACTTTTGTCATTAATTTATTGCTTTTGTCAAACCACCCAGCTATCTAAGGTTGCTAATTTGGGTCAGAATTATAAGGACCATGAAAATGTAGTTTTGATGTCACCATCATCTCCGTAGCCTTTTATAGTCTTACCAGATGCATCTGTATCTTACATGGAGCAGGCACCTATCTGACCTCTAGAACCCAGTTATTGGTTAATTTGATACAGCTGGGTAAAGCTAGGTCGAATTAGTAGTGTTTGCAAGGAGTCTTTTATGAATAACACTAGTAGTTTATGAATACTTTACTGTGCTTTAGGTATTCGGATTAAAATGTAAACAATGTATTTATAACACTGTTCTTATTGAGTACCTACCTACTATTTAAATTTGAAAAACATCTTAGCGCCAGTTTGGCGACGAACATGTCATAATGTTAAAAATAGAAAATATGACTAGGTATTTTTGTATGCAATAAATGTAGCGTTTATTTTTTATTGTTGCATTATCTATATAACTAAACCTTTTTCATTTGACGCTTTAAGTATGGGAAACACTAGCTGCGCCGCGCAGTTTCACCCGCGTAAAGCCGTTTAATCGTGAAGGAGTAATTACACATACAAACTTTCGACTTGATAATATTAGTGTGATTGGCGATACCTAGTTCATTATCTATACTAATATTATAAAGCTAAAGAGTTTGTTTGTTTGTTTGAACGCGCTAATCTCAGGGACTACTGGTTGGCATTGGAAAATTATTTTAGTGTTGGATAGTCCATTTCTTGAGGAAGGCTATAGGCTATATAACATCACGCTACGACCAACAGGTGCTGAGCAGCGTGGGTGAAACCGCGTGGAACAGCTAGTATTCCATAATCTTTGAAATATTTCATCAATTTTCTCCTCCGATACGAATAGATGCTCCTCTAATCTCGATTTAATTCGAGAACTTGACAATCTGTCAATAAGCCTCGTTCCATCTGTCTGATATCTTCACAAAACGTTCATACCACCACTTCTAAAGCCCGGACTCTTTATCATCTTCTCCACAAGGTTGAAGTTAGTATGTATTACAGTTTTCCATCGGTGTCATTAAGTTGGTTATCGTAATATCGCTTGGAGTGGCTCGTTGGATGGCGTTTTATGGACCATTTCGTCCCACGCTTATGTTGGAACAATGTTCTCTGTAAATATGTCCACGAATCACATTCGCTGTCACATATCCTGGTTGATTTTTTTACGCTAAATTTCCTGCTTTGACAGTTGAATGAAGAGGTATTTATTAAAAGATCAAAGAATTGTCAAAAAATTTTAGCATATTAAATGTAACTTGCATTTTTAGGTGAAACAAAAATCTTTGTATTGTCTTATCATGGCCATGTTTTCTTTGTTAACTTAATGTTTAATTCAGTAAGCTCACTTTGTTTGATAATTATTATTTTTAAGGAGTGTGCATATAGAGGCTTCACTTTTTAAATGTATTCTGAATTCATCTAAACTGCTCGTTTTCTCTCTTGTCAGCAAGACTTTAACGGCAATAGTTCATATTGAGGTAAACGACCAGTCTGCTAGTTTGCTTGCGAGGATTATTTGCCTACTAGTGCTGCCCTTTGATGCATTTGTTCTCCACAAGTGTTGAGGATCTTTAGTGAGATCCAGTCTTATAAGTAAATACATTACATAATGCATAAATACAATTAAATAAATTTATGTAATTATACACATTATCTTACTAAGTTTTCCATTACACAACTTCAACATGCCTCCTGCATCTCCACATTAAAATACAAACAATAAAACTCCAATAGACTCCCACGTTAATCAATAAATAAATATTCCATTTATATTCTAAGTAGCCATCTGTGATTAATACGTGATCACGTACAAGAGAACATGTAATTTTCTCGTTTCTCAATTTCTGGAAGAACACTAGTGATGCATAGTAATGTGGGCTACCCACGATGAGGATCGGCTGGACGGATCCGGACTGGAATCACAGTTGGATTTCAATTTGAAAGAAGACTTTTCACACTTGAACTAGACTAAGTCTTAGAACAAACGAATCGTGCAGACTCTGTGACAGGGATACCTGCATAAGTGGACTGTACGGTGGACCGTAGTCCATCTATGAGGTGCCTTGCGTTTTGTGATGCGCACACACATCCCTTATTTCCTTCGCTACAATTTATGTCGCGGGGTCTCCGGGCATACTCTAATCAATTTCTTTGTCGCTCTCGTTACACGCGTGTTAGCTTATGTCAGCCAAGTGATTTCAGCAGGCCACGCAGCCACGCTTCCATCAAAAGATATATTATCATCTGATTAAAACCTCCATCGATTCACGTCTTCCTCGATTACTTGGTACAAACAAAGGATTTTAGCTGATGTGACTGTTTCGCCTGTTTGTTTCTATGGAAAACGATCAACCAGAACAGTGAACCTTTTCTTAACGTATTATATGTGATCATGTAGGCCAATGAGAATTACAATATTTTTAAGAACCGTCTAGATCTTTCTCGGCGCCTCCGCGTGTGTGTTGAATTCTTAGAAGTAAGTAAACCTCTTTAGTAACATTAATATGGATCACGGATCGATTCTTAAGGTTTCCCACAAAGTAAGTACCTATGACCATGGATGATGACGAAGCTATGTTAAATAGATATTTATATTCAGTGATACTGACTAATAAAATATTTGTAGTCGCTGTATGCAGAATGGGAATCGCATTATTATGTGCTGTAGAAGTGTACGTTACCGAATTATCTTCATTAACACGTCTAAATAAAATATTGAAATTACGCTTCTGTTTTTAAAATCTATTTGTACTTTATTTATGTAGATTTATATCATAGAAGCTTTGGTTACATCATCGATGTATGGAGTATGTAAGTACTTATTATACAGCGTATCTATAAAGTAACAAAACAACTTTTTTTTTCATCTACCTAAATATTCGCAATTCGTCGAAAAAAAAACAATTTTAGACTAGATAAGCTATTAAAATATTAGTTTTCTAGTTTACTATCTGTATACGTGTATAAAATATAAAATTACTGACTTTCTCATTTCAAAATCTCAGAAACTACAAGTATGTTAGTAGGCACAATTGTTGCATGGCAGATCCTTTTAAGAAATTTGGCAAATTTCAAAGGTGTCAAAGTTTATATGGGAGAACGCGATTCCTTGGCCATGGAATCACCCGCAACCTCAGCAGACAATGGCCCTAGCAAGCCACTCTGCTTTGCTGAGAACCCTTTGAGTCGCGCGTGGTGTCACAGTCTGGCGTCACTAGAGGGGCAGACGGTGAGCCACCCATTGTACAAAGTCCACAGACCCGCGTCTTCGGTGACCTGGAGTCGTCTCGCGGCAGCTGGGTTGGTTTGAGGTTCTCTCCCTCAAACTTCCAGCCATCTCGTTTGCCAGAATAACTGCTGTAATGTAAGACCCCGCAGTGTAAAAACCATAAAATCCTTAGTATTCTGCGCATCCTCTTGGTAATCACACTTACATATTCATACGTTTACCCATTCCTTGATTAAGTAATTAAGCAAGCAAAAATCTTATCAGGAAGCCAATCCTATGTATGTGACATTGCGTAACTAGGCACTTACTTATGTACCCAGTACCCATTTTACAGGTAATACATAAGCCTTGTCGGCGGTAATAAACAGGTTAGCAAAGAGACGCATAGCCCGCATAGGCGTCTCGTTTCTGACTAACTTTAACAACCAGATACATAGGTAACTGGTTGTTAAAGTTAGTCAGTAACTTTTAATTGACAGTTTGCAAGATGATAAACATGTGATTACTTTGATCTATGTGACACTAATTTTATGTAGTTCTTCTTGTAGACCGTTTTGTAAGAAAGGACCATGGGGGATTTTGTATGAACCCCGTCCCCACCCTTCAACAGACTTGGGATGCGTCTCGATTTGTTCACTGGGACCCAGAAAAGTCTAAAGTACCTGTGTTAGTTTCAAAATCAATTGGGTTTATTTTAAAAAAATATTTTACTTTAAAACCAAAATCATTATTTTCTACAAACAAAAAGCATATTTTCACGTAAACAAATGACGATTCTATACAAAAAAAAAAAACTTGGTTCTCAAACCGAAAATCTTTGAAAAACATTAACTGTATTCAGTTGATTAATAATTATACATTTTAACTTATTAGTAAGTACATCTAAAGCATGTCAAACGATACACTTCTAACTTTTTATTTGCGGATGGGAAATCATCAAATAACTAGCGCGGCTAAGCAGCGGGGGGGGGAGTGTCAGACTTATACTGACTAAAACCCACCCATGTTCCTTCTGGGCAATAGAAGGAACTTGGGGTGGTTTTAGTTTTACGTTCCGGGGCCGCGGCTTGCAAGGACTATCAACTCCAAATCCCTCGGTGAATACGCCAAGGAAGCTCGCCGCCTCGCTGGAGATCGTGCAACAGCGTCGAATTAGCCTGATGGCTACCACCTTTTGGGGCGCGTTCAGGTAGTGGGCGGTACGCCGCCCTAAAGAACGCGTCCATACCGGGGCCTCGTAAAGGTCCATGGACCGCACGACTCAGGCATAGAGCCTACGGCAGGAGGCTTTTGGCCCCCTCAGATTTAAAATACTATTATGCATTTGTGCTGGTGCGAAGTATTTATGTCGCCCTAACCCCATATACCATACAATGGATATAATGTGCTATTGATCGTAGACAATCGTAAGCTTAATATGAGAGCTCCCTTTTTTTTATGTCGGGGGGAAACTTTCAAAAGGCGACCGGTCTTTGGGGACAAGACCGGAGAGTGTAGGAGTTTTACCGCACTAAAACCACCCCGGTGATCACCATCTGCACATGAGAGGAGGCCCTGTTTCCTCTTAATAAACCGGTCCAGAGCCCCCTCTGTGTTAAGGCACATCAATGTAGCGACTACACATAGGTCACCCCTGAGCCTCGCTGTGCATGTATGCACGGCAGCACGTGACCACGGTGCTGCCGGTCATCTGTGAGGTCTCTCACTAAACGCTCAGAGTCCCCACTCTGAACGCCCGTGACCCCAAAGTCCTACCTGCTTTAAGTGTTGCAGGTGGGGTTTCGGCATGTTAAGTGGCGAGACGGTTGCCTCCTCGACTTCTTCTCCTACTGCGATCTGCCCTCTCACGATCCCGTTCGGCAGCCTCCTTCTGGACTATCTCTGTCTCGCCGAATGAGGTTACGCCTCTCCAGTTGTCAGAGTTCGCCAGCATAGCACCAACTACAATTGGCAGAGACAGATCTTGCCCGATTCTAGCGTCCAAGACCCTTCGTTCCAAGTCGAACGTTATACTGCGCAGAATCCAAACCGCCCTCACAATGATGACAGCTTGCCGTGGCCTCTCTTCCAATCCTATTCAGGTACTCACTGAAACAACCGTGATTCCCTGTGAATCCTTGCACATTATCACCACTATGGCGGATGACGGAAATTCGCCTGAAAACCCTCGCGTTCATATCTGCCAAGATCTATCCAGCGGTGGGAAACGTGGCAGGAGAGTTGTTACCTAAATGGACACAATACGGTATCTTCGTGCCATGCGGAATGCTCTTTTCCGCTGCAGACGCTGTTAATTTTAGTCCTAGAGCGTCGGACGTCTGACAGCCTATTTAACCAAACAGGCGCCCTATAAAGGACCATCGATCGCACAGCCCCCGCGTAAAGGCGGCAAACTTCTTCTCATTGCCCCCAAGATTGGGAACCAGTCTGTGCCTTTGCACAGACTGGTTCCCAATCGCTTACTACCTATCCAACTCGGGTAACTAGGCGCTCGAAGTGCTCTTCAAATCCCCACCGAACGTCCAAAGTCAGGCCAAGCGACTTAATAAACTTAAAAACTTTATTTCGTCCCTCCTGAACTTACGCTTCTCCGACTCTGACTGACAAGCTGGGTGGCTCTCTAGTCCTTGGCATCTTATGGAACCAAAGTGCCTCAGTTTTAGGTGGCGCTATCTCTAGACCCACTTCGCGGATCGACGCCACAACCTTTTCTAGTCCCAGCTTTGCAAGCTGAATAGTCTCTTCAGCAGTGTCCCCGCCAGCTAAGCCCAGGGTGTCATCCGCGAAGCAATTAATATTAACGCCAACGGGGAGATCAATACGCAGAACCACATCGTAAGCGAGGTTCCATAAGAGAAGTCCTAAAACAGATCCCTGCGGAACTCCGCACAAAATCTTCTTGCGACGAACGCTACCGTCCCGATCCTCATAGCAAATATATCTGTCACGAAGTTTTAACCCTATATATCGCACACTAAGGAAATGTGTTAGTAAAAGAGAAATAAATATATGAAAAAACAAAATATATCATAAAACCTAAACCCCACGTATTTGACATTTGTCGCCATAGTAAAAAGTTCTCCATTCGAGTAGATCTTTCAAATGACACGTGTTTCTAATCTGTTGGTTGGTGGGGACGTTTCTTCCCATGGTCCTTTATGTCCAGACTAAAACTGACTAATATCGTATCAGAACATTTTATGTTGTACACACGACGACACATCAACCAATACAAAACCAGTTTATGCGGATCTCTCATTGTACTTGAAATCTATGTTTTACGATCCGTTGTTGAGAGAGCAGCATAAACTGGTTTTGTATAGGTTGATGTGTCGTCGTATGTACCATCACTAATTTCTCAGTTGCAACCTTGAGATATGGATTTGCGCCCAGTTGATGGCAATAGGTTTGCTCCTATAACATGGAACTTTTAAATAACTAGACATTTATTAACTACGTATTATTCTGCTTTACCCTTCAGAGATTACAACCGATATGTTGTTAATTGTTTCCCAAAATAAATTACAATCCCACTAAGCATGAGCTTTTTCTAATATATTTCTCATTTAATACTTGTTGTAACGTTTATGAATAAAAAAAACATAACTCAAAATTCTCATCTTGTTATTTCTTCAAAGGATATCCGCAAAACTACCTCTATTGCAATCAATCGTAAAATGGCTACGCCCAATTAAAACAATGACCTTTAGCCCGAGTCCCGCTATTCCTAAACTGCCCACGAATGAGAATTACAAACAAGTTTATTGCTCTAACAAGAAATTAAAGCTGACGTACGAAATATAATGGTAAAAGATCTTTTGAATTATAATTGAATCTATAAAATGAGACATTTTAGAAAACTTTAAAATCTGACGTCAATTTTCATTTTCGCAAAGTTAACTGTGACATAAATGCAGTGCGCAAAATTTATATTAAATATAACTTGAAACAGATAGTAATAGATAGGTCAATAAATCTGAAGACGACATACTATGAAAATGACAATAGAGAATTCAAACAAAGCCACATACAATATCTAGACGTGGTCTGCAAATTGCAAACGGCATTTCATTAAAAACAGATAAAAGCTTTCTCATTAGGATTTAGAACTTTCAAATTCATAATTTACAATTTGAGTAGTCGAAAAACCTAACTTTCCAAAATCGGAGTTTCCGTGATAAACTACTTACATCGTTTTTCTCTTGGACCAATACAAACAAAATTTAACAATAAGATTGTATCTGATACCGTAATCTCTCATTGTGTTAAAGTAAATATGCGCTTAATACTTATTTTCTTTTTTGGTCTTCTTATTCCCTTTTAAGATGATATATTGTATGTGCCTTACGCTGACTAGGTCAACGATCTCATTTAGTTACTCTATGGCCACGAGTCAAGCGTTTTAGTTTTACGTTGCATCCGTTTCTGATTTGTCCGAGCCTTTAATATTGTTTTTATGCTAAGGATGACACAATCTAATTATCGAACGGAAATAGTCGAATTAACGTTAACTTTTCTCTATTTTCTATGAAAGTGGAAAATTATAATGATATATATTGAGAGCAAAACACGTCAGCTTTCCTGTGAAGATCACAGTAACAATAGCTACAAAGTAATCATCAGAGTAATTTTGTAAAATTGCATTGCTTCTACTTCCACTGGTTACTGTAATTCCATTACAATTCGCATCCCGCTGTTTCTAAGGCGCTATCTTACTCGTAAAGTTGTTTAGTGTCGAGTAAAGGCAATTTCTTTTTATTAACGTTCTACCCGCTTCCTGGTTATATTATTTTATGTCTTTTAAAGTGCGACCGTTTTGTTTTCTATAAATAATATTAGTTTCATGACCTATTGTAGCTTCTAGTGGTATTACTCGTAAAAGAGTAAAGGATTCGATACACGGCGTACTTTTGATCTTTTGATGTTTTAAGGCCAGCAAACGAATCTGTTAATCACGTTATAATATAATGTCTTCTTTATAAATCAAAAAACATGGATGATCTTAATTGATCTATTTATGAAAAACTGATTAGAAGTCCCCATTTCAGTGCATTTAATGTTAAATAGCGTACCAATTAAAATATCCATACGTTTTTCGTTTAGGTGTTTCTGCAGGAACTATGACAGGGCCTTTTGTATTTGCTCCGCGTAATTACCTACCAGATATCAAATACGCTGTATTGGTTGTGCTTACATACAATTTCACAATACTCTTGTTTGTAAATTATGATTCGTGATCGGAACATTATAATCTGAAGTTATGGTACGGACTAAATACTAGTTGTTTATTAAATCGTTATGGTTTAAGACCCGCCTTCACTCAATACACCTATTACCATTAGTTCTTGCGGTTATTGCCTAGAAATTGTACTGAATTCGAGTGAGATATTGATTGAAGACCAATTGCAGTAACCGACGGAAAAGCCAAGGATTTAACTGTCAGGATACGTGTTTTGATTATGTTATGGGTAGGTAGACAGCCTGCTTAATGGACGCTTGGTACCGTGGTTTATATACTAGAAACTAAAAACACCCAGGGTAGTGCTGTCGCTAAAAACAATAATGTTAAATCCTGCATTCTAGTTGGTGGCATAAATAATAATGACAAAAGTTTTTTCTTAAACGAACTATTTCCAGTAGTAATTTTTTGTAGCATATTTGGAAAAATACTATAAATACGAAAGACTATAATGGATTTATATACTATTATATTAATTCCAAATTAAAATAATAGTATATGGAATGAAATTGCTTTGAAAAACAAGAAAAATACATAAATCTTAAGCCAACAATGCCAAAGTCACGCTTAGTGTAATCTGTATATACTACATAAATGTGTGATATTTGCGGTCAAAACTTTGCATTGTACTCTGTCAATCTTTGAGGACCCACAATTTATTGGAAATGATTATTGACATAGTACAAAATTTAACCATCTTCCTTCACAGGCGTCACATTTTCGTAAAAGTGATTTAGTATCTTTGTCCAAAAAAAAAACTACTTTAAAACCTAGTTCTTAAACATCTTCAAATATAATATCGAATATTCGCTTTGATGTGCTAGTAAAAATTGTACGCCATTCATAAGGTAGGATTTGTATCAGATCACACCTACATCTGAACTGCATTCAATGCTTAAAAAAAAGGCTGATCTCAAAAAAAATGTAATTAAACATGATTGATGACATGTCGTTTAAATACAGTTTGATTTGCTGTAAAAAAAGAGGTTCCGAAAAAAATATTGAAAAAGACTATTTTATCAATACAGCCGATAACACCTAAAACCAACATAACATTAACGACAGTATTTTACAGGAATAATTTCCGCTTTCTTATGGCTTGCCGTAACAATATACTGTAGAAGCATTCTAAGAATGCGACAACCAAATGAAGATACCAGTATAAGTTACCACGCAACGTTAAAAAAAAAAAGCACCTGGCAAACGAAGCTATGTGGAATGGAAATAAAAATATGCTTAACGTTGTTTTTCGTGGTATAAAGCTTCGTACTAATAAAATAAAATATCAACGAATATAAATCACTTAATTTATGTAGAAAGCTTCTGTAGATTTTTCCTCTTGTGTAATCTTGAGCTATTCTTTAAAGATGTACCCCAGGTTGACCTCAGTTTATTGGTATGAGCAATTGAGCATATCTCTCTAGCATTCCCCAGAACGATAGTGTTTCTACCATAACCCAAAAATCTTGTTACGTTAAAATTTAACTTCTGTTTTCTATCGTCTCCATATAAATCTTCTCGTTCACTCACAGCCGTAGTTTAAATCCAGTTTAAAACCTCACTGATATCCGAAACATTAGTTCATGGTAAATGAGACCATTCTTTTTTATGGCATCAATATGTGCTTCTACGTTTCTAAATGACATTTTGAATGGGCCATATGTATCCCGTCTAGTACCAAGTGCTATAAATAATTGGTGTTTTTAAGTAGCTGTTATTGAATATTAGAAATGAGCTTATTTTCTGTAGTTTGTGTCGGTCTTTTGATTGCCTTTATAGCGGACTCCAAAGAAGAATATCTGTAAGTGAAGGTGAGAACTATAAGTCTTAAAATCATCGTAGAATTCAAATTAGTAAATGCTATAGGCTATAGTAATATCCTCAATATTTATAAAATTACCATGAACCTAAAAAAGCTGTGTTGTTCAATCATCAGTTTGTTTTTCAATCATTGCTTTGTTCTTCAAAGTAGTTTGCTTCTCAATAATGTGCGAGTAATTTATAACCGTATAATGTTGCTACATCATTATCAGAGTCAACACAAAAGGTGCTGTCAGCGGGATCCCTTTCAAAATCACGCGTGACAACATTTCCAATATCATTCCATACAATTTATTATAGTCCAATCTTCCCATTCGCCTTTCCTCACAATTACACGTCAATGTCCATTGATGTTCTCTCATTCACACTTGGACCTATTTTGCCAGTCGCCCCATATTAATGTTCCATTTTAATTAAAAGTTATGACGCATCAATGTTGCCCCTACGAAAATATAGCGCTTCCATTGTGTATGCGTTGATTTGTTAGCATTCCCCCTTCGTATGACCTATACCATCCATTTTACCATGATCTTTTGTGTTTTATTATTCATCTTTAATACCGTATATGTTCAGGGGTTCTATGGATTTTGGTGTTGTGTTCACAATGTCTGTCGGCTTGAATGAATTCATGTCTATCTCTCTTACACCTTTTGTGGTGTTACGGTCATGGTTGCCCAAAGGGATTAGTGGAATCACCGTGAAATCGTTCTATTTCTATTTTATTATTCTTCTCTTTAGCTTTTCAAATAGATGAAGATTGTCGTGTGTTTTGTGCATTGTACAAGTTACCCGTATCATTTCTTAATTTTTTTATTTACACCTGATTTCGGGATGGGCGGTGTCCTTGCAGCTTTTGTTGCTATTTTTTTGCTACTGTATGTCTCATAGTTTTTTCTTTAAAATGTGCTGAGATTCCATATCCTACAGCAAGAGTTTTTTTTTATTAAAAGACATGATTTACGAAACACGTGTTCACGTGACCCTTCAATTCGTTCATCTTGATTTTATTGAGAAGCCCCCAATTCCAATAAGGAACCTCTTGAAATCCAACACGCTAACAGCTAAAACAAAAGCGGCGAAGTGCCCCTGCGCAGCTGATTGAGTGATTGTTGATGCTGCACTTTTATTACTAACAATTGGTCGTGATTACTAAACAAAAGGGGAACAGCAGTGTTAATGGTTCGATGCGAATAAAAAAACTAAGAGAGCAAGGATGCATTGTGAAGCAATGAATGCAGTGTAGGGTTCAAAGGAACTATAAGAGATGGTCGATTGTTTATTGAAGTAAGCTTTTGCCTATTTAACAAATAAGGGCAGGCTAAAGAAATTGTTAAGGGCTCAGAATCCTCGTAGATTTTTGATGTGCCGTATTCTAATTTATTAGTAACTAGTTTGTGGAGGGAGTTAGGCTCTTTTTAAAATACGAGCACACGATTGTTCATCTATCCGGTTTGTTTGAAAACCTCCACAGTTAGCAGAAAGGCTTGGCAGGCCTGTTCTATTCAAGTTACGATCTTCTGACGATAATTGTTCATATGTATGTAGCAACGATTATGAGAGAGAGGGTATTCAAACAAAATATGTATCAATTCTGGAATGATGACGTCTGACAGGGGCGAATAGAAGAAGAAACCGTATTGCGCCGTTCCCAAACAGAATGAGAAAGGGGCAGGAAGAAGATGATGTATCAACGACTATTGAATATTTAATAACAAAGCTCGTTTAAGTAAACGCCAGTTCCCTTTATTTAACAGTCTCCAATGAGTCTTGACCAAACACTAGTCTCACAAAACACAGAACAAATATTACGAGTAATTTCTTCAGCCAACACTACGTACATAATTATGATGTTGTTGCTGCTACGAGTCCTCAATTACTGTTGTCTTAGTTTGTCTGTCCATCACTAATTGTGGGTGACGTGACGTCAGAGCGTTTGCCAACGGGTGCTGTATGATTTAGGTTATGTTTGACTAACTGTTAAAGGGAATCTGACTGTGCGTATAAACACTTTTGATTAACTAGAATGATCAGTATGATTTCGTGTGTAAATAGAGTTTAAACGGTTTTAAAACATACACACACACTTGATCGGGAAAAGGCACGCTTAGCTAGAATTGGTATGTTGGATAATATATGAAGAGTGAGATCGTAATAAAAAAGCATAAAACGCCTATTTTTTAATTCATTATTTTACCAATACATGTCACATCATTCCATTTCCATTCATTTTTATATTCTTTATTTAAACAACCTGAATAATCGAACGTCATTGCAAACCAGTCTGCACTCGGTTTGGTTAATGGTATACAACCTTCACAGTACTTCCTTACAGGCCCATCTATCCCGTTTTTGGATTTCCTATACTCCGACAGCCATCTACATTTATACTCAAAACTTTCTTCACGGAATTTCTCTCATTCCTGCGCGTTTCATGAAAAATATTGGCACAGCACTGTCCAATATTGGCACTGCCATCATTCGCAAACATTTGTGCCAACTGACACGCAGTTTTATAGACTATTCTGACTGAATTCCGTATGCCCGTCTACCATGGATTTTAGATTTATATTGCTTTAGAAAATGTTAGAAAGTTTAACGTTTGTTAAGTGTCTATGGTCCCAATAAGGAATTGCTGTCGTGCTTAATGTAAAGGAAACAAACCGATAAATTTCTACTATATCTGCAAATCAACTTTGTAGGGATGATTTACTGAATATTATCAGTCATTATTATGCTTTTACAGTGAATATTATATCACTTAGTAATCAATACTGTTTTTCCCCTGTAGCTAATAAATTGAGCGTTCCTAAAGGATCTTCAACAATAAATTATTAAAATAAAGCTGCCATGCACTGTGGACTCAAAATGCCGTTTACTTTCTTGCAAAATAAATAATGCAGACAATGTTGTATATCTCATTTAAATCTCAAAATACTCTAGCATAAACAACGAAAACCCTGTTTTTCTACCTTGAGTGATTTAAAATATAAACTCATACAGACTCGACAGTCCATCATCATATGATTGTCAGAATCCGATTGTCCTCCCCTTATTTACGTATCGGCCATAATCTGAACTACATTCGACTCCCACGTCGATTGCAAAAAGATCGTTATCGTTTGCTGTTGCCAAATCGATTGTGTACTTTAAAATATTTACCAGAAGGTTCCACAAGTGATAGAACACTTGATTTCGTGGCTCGCCTGTCCTGTTGTTTTCACGTTCAAAAGCTGATGGATGCTACTGGGCTGAATTTTATTTAGATTACCATCGACATACGAAGGACAAGAATAGTGAAGTTATCAAAAATCAGCTGTTCCATACATTTCAGTCGAAACTTTGTATAATACCACTTTATACTTCTGCTGAGAGAGTAATGGATCTGAATGTTAATGGACGGAGAGCAAGAGGAAGGCCAAAGAAAAGATGGATAGATTGTGTATGGAATGATTTTAAGGAGAAAGCAGTAAATGGTGCCGTGACGTCTGATAGGGGAGAATGGAAGAAGAAAACATATTGCGCCGACCCCAAATAGAATGAGACAGGGGCAGGAAAATGATAATGACTTTATACTGCTGTCATGGAGAAAATAATACTGTTTGATGATCTATACATATTCTGACCACACATTTCTAATACATGCTGTAAAGTCTGCCGTCGTCTTACACGCGCAAGCGCATATTTTGGTTATAGACACGTCTTCAAAATTGTTTTATGGAATTGGTACAAAGGAGTTATGTTAAACAAACTGTTGTTATTAAGTTCTAATTAGGAGTTTCCTTTGTTTTTTCATTGAGCGGGATATTTGGTTACATTTGAGGAAGTGTTCTGTCAAGGTTAAAGGCAGTAGGAACCTTACTCTCAATATAAACGCCGCATGCTGAAAGTTCAGCGAGCAGCAATATATTAGGCTCCCCTTTTTTTTTGGATGGGAAATCATCAAATAACTTCCTCCGCTTTGGACGGAGCGGGGGGAGTGTCAGACTTGTACTAACTAAAACCCACCCATGTTCCTTCTGTTACCTTTTATGTTCCGGGGCTGCGGTATCCCTGTCAAACAACCTGCAACCCCAGCAGCGCTAAGCTACCTTATGGTTGACAAAGACCAATGGGTATTCATACTGTTACTGGCACCTTACTACTTAATTTTGTAAATAATTATTATTTTATTTTATTGTGAATGCGAGTACTATGTGAGTCATTACTTTTTTTTTGTTTTTAACGATATTATCTGGCGGTTTGAGTACTAAGCGACCTACACAAATGTCGTACTGGTAGTGTTCGTCGTGTCTTTGAGCTCCTTAAGTTATTAGTCGAGCTACACGAAAACTGACTAATGCTTGGACTGACTGGACAGGTCCACTCAAATCTGTGTGGTTCAATCTTAAAAAGCCCATTTCAGACACGGATCTGCATAGTACACCAAGATTTTGGTCTGTACCTTAAAAGAGACTATGGCCTCTGAGTTTGCTCGGCTGTTTCTGTCAAAGTAGTCGGGTACAAAACACCGGACTCATAAAAAAAAAAAAAATACGTGTGAAAGAGTTTTGAAAAAACCCACTTGCAAAATAAAATCATTCATCATTCCTAGATAGAGCCAAGTATTCTTGTGTCAAGAAATTCTTAGCCTCTTCCCAATTAGGGTCGTCCCTTGCTAAATGGCGAGATGTCTTGCTGTCATCAGTGAACTAAGGTTATACGAAATCGTCTGTCATTATCACAGATTGTTCCACTTGAAACAAATTGGAAGCTATGCTATTCAATGAAGGAAATGGGTCGCTTTAATGTCTACGAGCGATAGTCACGCCAATAGTTATTAGGTACTTCCTATTATTCTTGCGGCGCCACGAGCCTTTAACAATTACTAGCTGTTCCACGCGGTTTCACCCACGCTGCTCAGCACCTGTTGGTCGTAGCGTGATGTTATATAGCCTATAGCCTACCTCAAGAAATGGACTATCCAACACTAAAAGAATTTTTCAATTCTAACCAGTAGTCCCTGAGATTAGCGCGTTCAAACAAACAAACAAACAAACAAACTCTTCAACTTTATAAAATTATAAATAGTATAGATACACTTAGTGATAAAGGTTCAAGCTCAAAGCATTTATTTCAATTAGACCGTTAGTCTCATTAGAATGTCTTAAAAAAAAATTAAGTCACAGTCCCAGTCACAAGGCATAATAACTTGTGAAAGTACCGTAGTTGCCCATTCCAAAACGTCGATGTCTATGGAGAAGAATGGGCAAGAAACACCATGGACACTCTTTTAATCATAATATTTTATGGTTATAACAGCACTGAGGCTGGGACAGTCTTTGGGTTTATTATTCTGTGATCCTGATCGAAGATTTCCCAAATATTCGATCAGGGGCCTTAGTCTGCTATTACAATAGTGTCAGAATGGTCGATCACTGATCGCATAATGGTTGATTTTGACAGGTTTAGTATGTAGCAGATTACCAAACTTGTCAAAATTAACCATTATGCGATCAGTGATCGACCATTCTGACACTATTGTAATAGCAGACTAAGGCCCCAGGTTTAATCTGTAGACGAAATAGTATGATAGAGAAAATGGTTACAGTCGCAGACCATTGGACGGAAGGCTTATATTTAAGGCAAACTTAATTAAACAAAAGGTTTTCATTTTGGATGACGGTGTTGCATGGAGCATCTAAAATGGTTTTTTAACTTTTCTTTGATTTATGAATATCGGTAGGTATTCGAACAGCAAACATGTTTGGTCTAACCAAACATGCTCTGAATGATTCAATGCTACAACTTTACAGTTTTTAGGATTCTGTACCTCAAAAGGAAAAAGCTTCCGCTTTTTCCTTTTTCCCTTATAATACTTTGTTGTCCGTCTATTTGTCTGTCCACTTGTTTGGGAAGACCCTTTATCTTGAAAACGCGTTAAGGTATCGAAACTTCAGAATTGAAATCAGATTTCATCTATGTGTTCCCTTGGAGCTGTGAAAAAATTAACCCTCTAAGTCTAAGCAGTCAAAAGATATAGCCGTTTATGTCACAAGTTTGTTCAGAACTCTCGGTGAGCGAGTTAGACTCGCCATTTGGCCGGTTATTTTATTTGTTTTGCAAATTTGTATGACACAATCCTCGTCCTACTCCATCTTATTTGCCAGGTTTTTTACTGTTTACCTTGGAACAATCAGCGCCCACATTGCGTGTCTCAATGTCAGACGCAACAGTTTTTGTTGCAATTTATTATACCTTTGTAATGATGAAAATTATCTTCATTCTACTGTTAAACAGTAGGAGTTATAGATTAAGGTAATAACACCACTTTGTCTCAAAAATACACAATTACCTATATACTTAAAAAAAAAAACCTTACTCATGTAAAATGTGTCCATGAAATCGTATTATTTAGTTAACACATTCGTATCTCTGTTATTCTGTTTGTCTGTATACCTATAATATTGATCTGTTCATTTGTTTCTCAATTTCTGTCTACTGCTTGATCATCAGTCTAGCCTTTTTTTGCGGGTGGCAATTCATCAAATAACTTTCCCGCTCTGGGTGGAGGTGGCGGGAGTGTCAGACTTGTACTAACTAAAACCCACCCATGTTCCTTCTGCCCTTTACGTTCCGGGGCCGCGGTATCTATCTTGTCATTTATGTCATGATCTCAAATGACACGAACCAATCTTTCTATACCTTTTTGTTTTTAATTGTAATTGTTTTGGATCTATTTCACACAATTTTTGTTTGTATAATCCTGTTTCTAATATTTATCATGTTATGTCATGCATACCTGTTATTTGCATGGTTACCGAAATGCAGTTTTTATATGTTAGTTCTTTTTCATTTCTTTGTATGTAACCGTGCTGTTGGTGTGCTAATCCTTACTAATATTATAAAAGCGAAAGTGAGTTTGTTTGTTTGTTTGTTACCTCTTCACGCTTTAATGGCTAAACCGATTGTGATGAATTTTGGTACATAGATAGTTGGGAACCAGGAGACGGACATAGACTAATTTTAATTTAAAAAAAAAGTGGGATGTGAGGGAGAAAGAGGGAAGAAAAGGGAAAACTTAGCGTTGCTATTACAAATCAATAAGGCGCAAGGGGAACTGTGTTACCCCAAATTTAACGCGGGCGAAGCCGCGGGCGAATGCTAGTAAATAAATAAATACGTTTGTCATTTTCGCCAGACAACAAAACCCTACCGCATAAACCATTTAGCTCCTAATTACGGCTAATACGATCCTTCTACGTGCTGATAGTCCATTCAGGTTTCATTCGTCAGCATCAATCGGTGCTGCTATTGTGTATGTTTGCGTCATATCGATCAGTCAAACCCATTGACTGGTTATTGGATGTTTATGCTAATTGATTCTGATTTAGTTTTATCGATTTTTGATTATGTGATATTTGGCATGTTTGAGTCGCGGCTCTATTAAGCTATTTGTCGGTTTTTTTTCGTCCACTTCACTTAGTAGTTCTGGGTAATACGTCATCTCTTAGTAAGACTGTTTGTCAAACTTTTGATTACCTGTTACGACTGTCAAAGATCTTAGTTACCACTGAGTAATCCGATATCCCTTGGTAAGACTGGTTGTCACACTATCAGGCCATTTAATACCTGTAACGACTGTCAAAGATCTATCTACAAATGTCAGCCGGAAGTCATGCTTTACGCGGCGCGGAGGAAATTTTTCCACGGACGAGCCTTTTCTTCTGTTTTCGGATGGGAAATCATCAAAAACTTCCCCGGCTTTGGGCGGAGCGGGCTTGAGTGTCAAACTTGTACTGACTAAAACCAACCCATGTTTCTTTTTATTGCCCTTTTCGTTCCGGGCCTGCGGTATCCCTTTCGAACGTTTTCTTCCTATGCTGCTGATTTCAATATACTCAATTGACTTGCTGGGAAAAATAAACCTAATAATATTCAGCCACTCATTATGTTCCTTAACGGCTTACATTATCTATCTAATGTGTAAATATTGAGCTATCATCATAGAATAGAATGGAATATACAGGGTGGCCAGTTGATAGGCGTCCAAAAAAAAAATTAGATTCCTTATGCTACGGGGTACCCGAATTACCCCCATGTATGTTCCGCGATTATTTGTAGTTTAGGAGCTAGAATTTTAAAGTACTATTTTCAAAATTTTCACCTAACATTGGTTTTTATTTTTTATGTCTTTATTCCTATCATTTTTAGATATTCTTTTTTGTGGAAACTATTAGCGATAACAATAGCTACCATGCAAAAAAAAATCGTTTGCCTAGGCATTGTAGAACTTACCACAAAATTAGTCCAAAGTTCAAAATTACCATTAGAGTTCGATAATCAAAAATGTTCAGAGCTTAAAAAAAAATAAGTTAGGGGTGCCAGAGGTTTTGATCTTAAAAACAAAATCGATAAAAAAATATAGAGCTTGATCGGGGATTATTTCCTGTAATTAGCGTTGATAGCAATAAAGGTATTTTTACAGTTATTGTTATAATTTGGGATTTCTTTATTTTTGCCACTTTTATGATAAAAAAATACGATTTTATTAAAACACGTTACAAAAGGTTTTCAAAGTGCCGCCGTACCACAGAAATGCACAATCTACATCTACGGAGGAATCTTTTAGTTGTCTAAAGGCTTCTCTGTTACTTCTTACAACATTAAATAAATAAATAATAAATATCTTGGGACAACTCACACACGGCTATCTGATCCCAAGCTAAGCAGAGCTTGTGTTATGGTAACCAGACACAATTAAAAAATCACACAATGTTTGTCCTGGGTGGGAATCGAACCCACGACCTCCGGCTCAGCAGTCAGGGCCACTAACCACTACACCAACAGGCCCGCCATATTTCCCGCTTCTTCAATTTTCCGTTTTAGCTCTTCCTCATTGTTAGTGTCCCGTGCGTACCATCACGAGCCTGGACGGCAGCTCGAATGTTGGTGGTAAAGTAATTGGTAGTTCACCGTTGAGAACGCCGGACCACATGTTCACACTGAAGTGTGGAAGGTGTTGAAAATTTTATGGTCTTACGGAATGAGGATTCTCGATAGCGGACTATGGAGAATCCATAGCCAGACCGCTGTCCAAGCTCGATGGAGCCACCTACAAAGAGTTCTTGAAGAATTACCAATTTTGCTGTCAGACGTTAACTTAACACTGAGACGAGACATGGTTTACAACTAAAAGACAATTTCCTCCGTAGATGTAGATTGTGCATTTCTGTGGTAAGGCGGCACTTTGAAAACCTTTTGTAACGTGTTTTAATAAAATTTGTAAACTATCTACCGTATTTTTTATCATAAAAGTGGCAAAAATAAAGAAATCCCAAATTATAACAATAACTGTAAAAATACCTTTATTGCTATCAACGCTAATTACAGGAAATAATCCCCGATCAAGCTCTATATTTTTTTATCGATTTTGTCTGTTGAAGGTCCATAGAAGTTTTTAAGATCATTAAGAAACCTCTGGCACCCCTAACTTATTTTTTTTTAAGATCTGAACATTTTAGATTATCGTACTCTAATGGTAATTTTGAACTTTGGGCTAATTTTGTGGTAAGTTCTACAATGCCTAGGCAAACGAATTTTTTTGCATGGTAGTTATTGTTATCGCTAATAGTTTCCACGAAAAAGAATATCTAAAAATGATAGGAATAAAGACATAAAAAATAAAAACCAATGTTAGGTGAAAATTTTGAAAATAGTACTTAAAAAATTCTAGCTCCTAAACTACAAATAATCGCGGAACATACATGGTAATTCGGGTACCCCTTAGCATAAGGCATCAATTTTTTTTCTTTGGACGTCTATCAACTGGCCATCCTGTATATACAGCAAAATGCTAACTCTATGATTACAATGGCGGTTTTATTATCATCATCATCTTCCTAGCCTTTTCCTAATTATGTTGGGGTGGGCTTCCTGTCTAACCGGATACAGTTCATTACCAGCGTTTCACAAGATATTCAGCAATCGCGAATGTAAACTAAAACATTTCGGAAGCTCTTCGCAAGCTTCTCACTATGCACCTAATATTTCCATCCACACAGTCTTGGAACGCAACAAAATTCGTAAAAAATAACACAAACGCAAATGCTTTTTAAACTCATTCAACTTTCTGTCATAATTCTTTGATGCGTTCTAAACAAGAAAAATAAACTATTCATAAAAATGCTCTTGATGTTATTTTAGTATTCATGCACTCAGAATACTCCCATTAAGTTTTCTATGGCATTTTTTATTACACATCATTTCCATGGTTATTTATGTTTTACGATTACAAAATGTAACTTGAAAAGTTTGAACCAAAAAGTTTTAATGCAGTCGTGACCTGAAAGGTCATACAATTTATTTTTATCTCGTTACTTTGTTAAAAATACGAGATTGTCCTGATGTAAAAACGATAAAAAAAGTTGTTTCGAAACTACTTTTAGGGAAAAAAATGGGTTTTGAAAATGTTATTATGTTCGTACAACTAGGTTTTACAATCACATCTCAGGTCTAGTGGAAGTCGTCGATTATTAGCCGCTCGGCAGTTTGCTTGTTTTTTGCGCGTTGGTGAAACATACAATATTAGCTTTGTTTTTTTCTTTGCAGCGCTTTTTGTAGTGTTAAGATTTAAGTTTTGTTTACTACAGTGTTTAATTTTGGCATTAGCCAAATAAACAAGTCTTTTATCTTTCTTTCCCACGGTTTCATCCGCGTTGATGTCAAAAATTATACAGCGAGAACGTATTACCGGAATAAAAAAGTATCCAATGTCCTAAACTAGTTCGTGGTCTACCTATGTACTATCATCGAAATCGCTCTGAAATTAGTTTGGAGGGTTTTATAAAATGGCAGCAAAGCAGAGGGGCCGGCTAGGGCCACTGTCTGCCGGGGTTGCAGGTTGTTTGAAAAAGATACCGCGGAACACAAGGGCAAAAACAGGCACATGGATGCGTTTTAGTCAGTAAAAGTCTTACACTCCCTCACCCCCGCTCCGCCCAGAGCAAGGAAGTTGTTTAATGATTTCCATCCGAAAAAAGGTGTGATAAGCTAGAGATACTTTCGCAATTGTACTGTTAGCACAGAAGAAAACATTAAAGGCACAAATTTGAACATGAACTGTTCAAAATTGTGCCATTAATATTTTCCTTTAAAAAACCTAATTTTTGTGATTGTATTTTATTCATATTTTATGATCGTGAGTAAAACACTTGATGAATTTAACAGTTTTGCTTCGTCAAGGTTTTCCATCTTTTTAATAAATATTCAAAACAATTCTTAAGAAACAAACACTACATACTTACAATGTCGTACAAGCCACTATGTAAAACACATTCACATATCGCAAAATTGAACATAACATTTCTGTAATAACATCTTAGATTTTCCATCTTATACCGGTTCTGTCAGCTCCCAGAGCACCGTAGGCGATATAATACGCTGTATCATAACTGCCATAATATTTTCACACTCACAGACGTTTGTAAATGAAACCAATCTAGGCCTTGATAGGGTTCCGTGCTTTCTGTCACAGATATTAAAACCCCTTATTTTCTTGGCTGTAATTCTGTCAAAATGTCAGAGGAATTGACTCTGAACACGGCACTTGCAGTTGTGTTAGCTATACTATAATATTATAAAGCTAGAGAGTTTGTTTGTTTGTTTGTTTGTTTGTTTGAACGCGCTAATCTCAGGGACTTCTGGTTGGAATTGGAAAATTCTTTTAGTGTTGGATAGTCCATTTCTTGATGAAGGCTATAGGCTATATAACATCACGCTACGACCAACAGGTGCTGAGCAGCGTGGGTGAAACCGCGTTGAGCAGCTTGTTTGGATTATAGTGTTTGGATAAGCAAATCGTACTTTCATATTTTGTATTTATCATTATTCTTAGTGTTAGCTTTCAATTTAGCTGGATGGCGTCCAACTAAGTTTAAATGGAGGCCAAATTGTGACGAATAAAGGGTGAATTAAGGTATGTTTTATCTACTAAGAACAAAACCCTCTTTCTGGCGCAGTCGGGTAATAAGTCAGTCAATACATTTAGTTAATTCAAACGAATCATTTATTCGTCTCATAAAATAACTTAATAGATTCAGTCAGTGCAGTTTACAAATTACATTGTTCTTTTGAAACAATACTATCAAAAATTCAATCTACTACAACCACTGAATTTTAAGCATACGGAACCATTAACATGGCTCACGGTCACCCGTGATCGTATATTTCTTCTTATTTGAGTTGCTATTCCAATTTCAAATATTCGCTATCATCGATTTGGGTAATGGTATGGAATTATAGACGGCATTTGGAAAGTCTCCATTAACGTTAGTTTCTTTTTCGATATGGAATAAGTGCCTGGGTAAACTTTCAAATAATTTGGTATAATATGGGATTTTCACTTCATAGATTCTGCAATAAAAAAGGAAGAACGAAAATACCAGCATAAAACAGATAAGTAAGTGCGGTTACTTATTGCAAGGTTAAAAGGTAATTGAAGGCATGGTTGGCGCAGTGTCTGAATGACTGCTGCGCTGCGTGACGCGAGTTCGATTCCCGCAATGAACAAATATTTGTATGACCTACAGATAGTTGTTCCGGGTCTGGCTGTTTTTGTATGTGAGTTTAAATGTTTGTAAACGCACCCACGATACAGGAGAAATGCCTGGTGTGGGGCAACGATTAAAAAATAAAATATATCCTCATGGAAAAGCCCAATTACGTTTAACCCGAATTGGGATTAGGCTCGCCCCTAGTACATGGAACTTCAAAATATAGCTGGTAAAATTGGGTGTTAAATTAGGTACATTTCTGCTTACATGTTAAGTAAACTATATGCAAATAGTTGCTAGCTTAATATTTTACTCCTTGCAAATTCCATAATTTGGTCAGACATTTTGACCTTAACCGATTATCTAAAGGTCACACACACCCCACACGTCTTAAAATCAATGACATCACTTTTCCAAGAACAGTAACAACTGGTAGGTAGGTATATGTAAATTTAAGTTGCGGGCTTTTGTTTCTGAACTGTACTGTTTAGATTTAGACACGGAACGGATTAACGCCCGGTTCCAAAAAACAAAAAACGAGTCGTTTTGCTTACGGATAGTAGTATTTTGACATACGTTCTATGAATGAATGGTAATGAAATTTTGTCAAAATCTTTTGGGCAAAACGGCAGGCATCCGTGACAGTCACTTGTTTCTTTCCAAACTCGAATCGAACCGATCTTGGATTCTAACATTACAGACGTATGCTCCGCTGATGAAGCGTTTGAATATCAAAAGCGCAAAATCTGATCGAAAATCTCTTCTCTACATAATTTTCTTTACTCCACACACGTCCACAACTTATCCGAACCGAATCTAAACATTTATCGTATCATAACTCTGAGACATTTAGTTACGCCTCGCCTGTCTAATACTCGTCTCATGACGTGATCTTAATCTTGAGCCTTCAACGAGAAACGGCTTTTACTTTAATTCCGCATGCTTAGAGCATAGCCACGGACATTCTCAAGATCTTAGACCGTATTATGGCGAAGAAAGTTGGTAAAATTGTCGTGTTCTAGGAAGTGTTTCTAGTGGATTAAATGTCAACTGGGTCTAGCACCACTTTTCTCATTAAGGTGAAGCGCCAGAGCCAGCCGGAAGGCCGTACAATTCAAAATTTCTTACGTTTTCTGTAAATTGCTGAACTTTTGAAATACTCATTCAATGTGATTAATTGAACTTCAATTATATTGATTGCATTGTATTGATGATTTTAATAATTATAACTCTCTTAATACACTTTGTCTTGGTATGGTTATGTAATGAGAAGGGACGAAGCACATGTGACTAAAAGAGTGATGGATCTGAATGTTGATGGACGGAGAGCGAGATGACAAAGGGTGATCCTATAAGGGTTCCATGTTTTCCTTCGGTACAACGTTGATATTCCTTGGCGCATCCTCTTAAATTGGATTTCAACATTCAAGATTAATATAAAAATATAACGAAGAAACTTAAAAGCCCGTCTCCTAGTACGTTGGGACTTAAAACACAACTGACGAAATGTTAACGTACTAATATTCGAATTTTTGAACTCATATTGTGATTTATATACAAAACAACATCGCAAGTTACTCCACACTATTCAAGTTAACGTCCACATAAGTAAACTCACGACATAACAAGCGCGCACTCCGTTGATTAATATTGAAATTCACTACGCTACACACTCAAGTGAATCAATTCAACATGGCATTATACGCCTCGGTCCAGCGCAAGTTGATAAGGCTGTGCAATTTACGCCCTAAGCCTCACTTTGATGCCCGGAGGACACGGTGGAGCACACAGTGGCGATCTGCCCGGCTTGGGCGGAGCACCGCCGTGCCCTCGTAGAGGCGATCGGCGGCGGCGATCTCTCGCGTCCGGCCCTGGTTCAGGCCATGGTCCGGAGCGAGAGGGAATGGGAAGCGGTCACCACCTTCTGCGAAGCAGTAATGTTAGCGAAGGAGGTGGCCGGGCGTTTGAGGGAAAGAACATCTGCCCAACCCAGCCGCCGCGGGAGACGCCCATGGCGCCGGGCGCCGCGAGACGACTTCCGGCCACCGTAGATGCGGGCCTGTGGGCGGTGAGCAATGGGTAGTTCACCGTCCGTCCGTCGATTGACGACAGGCCGTGTCGACGGCGCGTTCGTGTTTCACGCGCGCCTCAAAGAGTGTCAGCAAAGCAGAGGGGCTTGCCAGAGCCTCTGCCTGCCGGGGTAGCGGGTTGTTCGAAAGAGATACCGCGGCCTCGGAACGTAAAGGGCAATAGAAGAAACATGGGTGGGTTTTAGTCAGTACAAGTCTGACATGCCCCCCCGCTCCACCCAGAGCGGGGGAAGTCATTGGATGATTTCCCACCCGAAAAAAAAAAAAAAAAAAAAAAAAAGCCTCACTTTGATCGTTATCGAGGAAATCTTTCCTTCCGCTTAGATAAGTTCGTGATTAAATTCCCGATAAGTTGGTTATGATAACCTGTACCTCAGTACTTTGTGATAAAATCTGAATTGCGATGTGTTTAAAAATAGCGTACGTTAATAGTGGCGTGGCATTTGTGCATTCTACACATACATTACATTACACCTGTAATCTGTAATTCCTAGTGTGGGGCAAAGTTAAAAAAAAAACCCCGGAGGTTCGCCTGTTCCAGAGAGGTACCAAATACCCAAGAATTTAAAAAAAAAACTAACCATGGAGTTTCGGGCGGTTCTTCTCCATAGAAAACGACCAACCTGAAACGTTCACCTTTCGGTGCACGATGATAAAATATTATTGTTCCCATTTTTTGCCAGTTATGTTTAGGCCCCATCTGGGACGACCCTGTTGCTCTCAACTGGGTACATATCCAGAATCCGTAGCTACTACTGTGAAATTACTGATGTGTTATTAGTTTTTTAACCGACTTCAAAAAAAGGAGGAGGTTCTTAATTCGAATGTATGTTTTTTTTTTTTTTTTTGTGTTTGTTACGTCATCACTCAGGTCTGAATGAACCGATTTTGATGATTCTTTTTTTATTCGAAAGCTGGTGGTTGTCGTTTGGTTCCATAAACAAAATATCAAGATCCGACAAGTAGTTTTTGAGTTATCTTTAATAATACGTATTAGATTGACTTCGTGTACGTTGATGATATACTCATTCGTCGATTATATTTTAGAAGTTGTCGAAGACAAATGATCAAAAAATGGTATGTACTACTATGGTTTGGAAGGTCATCGCAGTAATTTGGTGATAGATCTTCAGTGATATACAACGGCACTCTTTAATAAATGACAGCAAATCTGCCGTGATTGCTGCAATCACATATATAAGTATGGGTTGCGCCAGGGTAGGCAGGCGAGTGGGAGCTAGGTGACCGTATCCCCTCCCCACCCCTCACCTAATCATTAAGAAACATAAACATCAGATCAATTATCAGCTGTATCCCCTAGGGGATGATGCATATGATTTCTGAATTGGTTTAATGCTAAAGTATAATATAGATACTTAGTATTTAATCTATAGCTTGATGTGGAACTAAAAATTGTATCTAAGACGGGACTAAAGCTAAAAATAAAAACTTTTTAACCGTGTTTGCGTATTATATCATAATACTACAACTAAAAATGTTGAAATAAAAACTTTTTAGTAAAAAAATAAAACCGACTTCTAAAAAAACTAAAAACTGGAAAATAACTTTATTTTTCCGAATCAAAACCTAATCGCACATTATTTTGTATGAGTATCATTACTTCAAAGATTCATATTGTCATTTTTCTTTTATAAATTGATATATCCTGGACATTATTAATGTTATTTCAGATGATTTCTACTAGCTTCAATTATTTTAATATTATATTACAATTTTAGAAAATAAAACATTTAAGTTCTGTTCATCAAGAATTTCTATTCATTTCGTCCTTTTGTCCGACCCGGAAAATTTAACCAAGGACATCACCGAGCCGGGACCTCAGAACATGTGGATTATGCTCCATTCAAAGCTATTCTATTTCTTTTTGTCTTTAAACAAGTTGTTCTTTATATCCCTCTATCTTCGAAGTATTCTCTTTGCCTAGCTTTTTTATCTGTTTTTATACTTACTCATATTAATAGTTTATTGAGTACTACGAATATCTTTATTAATGAAATGGCGTCAATCGAGATTATGTTAATGTTTCGTCAATCAACGATCTCGTATTTCTCGTTCTGTTTTATTTAAGTTAATATCAGTTTCATTCATATTAAGCATATTAACTGTTTCATTTAAATGTAGGTTATAATACTTTGACTACATTACCAAAATAAGTAGACCAGTTACTGCTCCAGAATTAGCTGAGAAAGTGGTTCCATGTAAAGCAACCCAAAGTACCAGCACAGCTCTCCATATTAGATTGATGACGTCACAATGCATGCTACTGCACCAATTTTGAAGTCAGAGACCACTCAATATTCCTCGACAGACACAAATGTAATACCCTCGTTCGAAAACAATGCTTTATCATTATCGTCTCTATGGGCATAGAATAGATCAGTTGCAGAAGATATGCTCAATACAGTGCTGTGTAAAAACAGATACTATAAAGTGTAGAAAGGCTAGACAAAACCGAACTGGATCACTATTTTACAGCTGAATACCAGTATTTTACATGCATCAACAGCAATAACTCCACAACTCAGTTAGTACTGGGAAATACGATACCCCTTTGTAAGACTGGTTGTCAGACTTTCGGGACACTGACTACCTGTAACGACTGTCAAAGATCTACAAATGACAGGGAATGTCGGGAACTCGGGACCAACAGCTTAAAAGTATCATCTACAGTCTACAGAACTAAAGAATGAATATTCAGCACAATATCTGCTTTTTTGCTCGCAGGCCAGCCAGGGGTAATTAAGCCAGGGGTACGAGCCTCGGCTTAGGTCCTCGCGGGGGGAAGACAGCAAATTGACAGGCTGGATCTGAGTTCCATTAATTAGGGGATGATGTTGGTTTACTGGCTCAGCAACGCGGACTGGAGTGTGAACTTTTGGAGATACCATAGATATAGTAATGACTGGCCATAGATAATTGCCAAACCGTTTTTAATTTTGGAACACACGCATGCTTATTGAACCTTCTTCATCTTCATTCTTCATGGTTGGGCCATGGTGTACTTTTACTCTCACTGATAGAACTATATTCAACCCTCGTGCCGTCAGGTCGTGACCAGAGATCAATAAGCCTTCGTACGTGACGACGCATGCAAACATGATTGTTTCCGATAATTGACGCGCTCCTCATTTTATTTAGTCTATGTAGGTAACCAGGGAGGGAATTGAAAAATGAAAGCTTAAAGTAACAATGATTTAACAAGACCCTTGATTTTTGTTGTGCTTTGAATCTGTTTATACGTTTATTAATAATCAAGTACAATAAACAAATGCAGTTGAACGGTGATCCTAATACTAGACATGTGTTTGTATTTTGGCAATTTATTAAATCTACATAAGATCGCACCAAGTAATTTTATCAAAATGAAATGTATTTTGGCGATTTATAAAATCTACACAAGATCGTATCAAGTAGTTTTATCAAAATGAAACTAAGGATTGGGGAAATTTAAAGTGAAATTAAGCAAACAAAATGTTACTTGCATATCTATGATTTCTACAAGAGTCATATGGGCAAACTATCAAACATTGTTATAAACTTTTACGGTTTACACAACCCGTAATCGGTCCTTTCCGGTTCACGAAAGCTATCCCTTAGGCGACAGTTTTTATTATAGTTTAGAAAACTAAGTTTTCAAAAATCATTCGAACTGCCAGTACTTATTGAACTTTTTTTTTCAAAACAGATTTCTGGCAAAAGACTCTAATCTCGTGTTTGCATACTGCCTAATATTTAGCAGTAGAGAAAAAGCCCTCTTCAACAATACTGGCTGTTGGTCTTGGAAAATCTTTTTCTTTATGACCTTCAAAAGTGCCTGTAATGGTCTCATTGAAAGTTTGAATTTAGATATTACTTTAATCTACTGTTATCTTGATTGAAACCCATGCATCAGTCTTCACACCTACGGCAAAAACAAAAAGAAACTACTGCGTATCTAAAATGATAGATGGCATAAACTATCTATGCTATCGCCATGCCTCCAGGCGTGTCATACATAAACTTTTATCATGGTTATACGGAATTGGTCACGGTGTTTCTTACACCCGTTAGAATTCCATGATGTAGTGTTATTTGATGATAATTATAATTGGATGTGTAAACTTAATCAAATTTTAACTAAAGTTAATGTGTGTGAATCGTTTAAAATTAGATTAGATTTGGTTGGGCCCGTTAATGCCAAAGTGTGGTCATATTTTTAGTAATTTTATTTGCAATGGAAATGTTTATTTCTTTAGCTGGCGCCCGCGGCTTCGACCGCGGCATATCGGAAAAAAAGTATCCTATTTGTTATTTCAGATTATAATCTACGTCTGCGCCAAATTTCATCAAGATCCGTTCAGGCGTTTTGACGTGAAAGAGTAACAATCGTCCGTACATCCACACAAACATTCGAATAAATTTGTAATATCAGTAGGATATACAGGGTGGCCAGTTGATAGGCGTCCAAAGAAAAAAAATAGATGCCCTATGCTAAGGGGTACCCGAATTACCCCCATGTATGTTCCGCGATTATTTGTAGTTTAGGAGCTAGAATTTTTTTAAGTACTTTTTTCAAAATATTCACCTAGCTGTGGTTTTTATTTTTTATGTCTTTATTCCTATCATTTTTAGATATTCTTTTTTTGTGGAATCTATTAGCGATAACAATAGCTACCATGCAAAAAAAATCCGTTTGCCTAGGCATTGTAGAACTTACCACAAAATTAGTCCAAAGTTCAAAATTACCATTAGAGTTCGATAATCAAAAATGTTCAGAGCTTAAAAAAAAATAAGTGAGGGGTGCCAGAGGTTTCTAAAAGATCTTAAAAACTTCTATGGACCTTCAACAGACAAAATCGGTAAAAAATATAGAGCTTGATCGGGGATTATTTCCTGTAATTAGCGTTGATACTCGCTTGGCTGACTTACCGGTTATGAATTCAAAAATTTTGGAAATTGGTTTTAACGGGTGACCGTTCTAAATATGAATTCATAATTTTTTGCGAATAACAATGCGGCCCTGCACAAGCGGTCACGTTTTTTTTTTTATACTAAGTAGGTTTGCTTTCGGACGCCATGACTGGCCTGATGCTCGCGATGATGCGGCGTTGGGCAAGCTTGTTTAGATGAAAGGGATTCACTCGATTCGATTATCATTCACCAAACCGTAGATTCTCACCGCCAGCACATTAACCTTTCCCTTACATGTAAATATTCACCAAATTAATTCCCTTACAAGCAAAACGTGTTCTCCAACTGTGTCAATGTATTCTGCGATAAAAAAAGGTAATTTGTCGTACTTGTTTTCCGTCCACGGAAAGTATGGTGACTTGAACGTTGACAGGGAGTCATAATTCTTCATAAAATATTGATGTGCCGTGATTGTTGACCAAAGAAAGTTCGGGCATGGTGGTCCCAGCTTTATGTATATTGTAAATTATTCCTTTGATGGTACACAGATCTTCAAAAACGTTTCTCATGTTACTAGGTTTATTATGATGGCCTTTTGGTTGACTTGTTGCCTTGTTTGTATTATAACATATTTATTACTTCATACATACTCTCTTTAATATAATACAGGTGTATTTTGGAATGGGTGGAAGGAACACTTAGATAGAGAAATCAATAAAAAACGTTTTTTTATTTAGGGTCTTCTTAACTCTTTAAGTCTTTGCCTGCCTCTTTGGTCTAGTGGTCATAATTATGATTGCTGACCATGACGTGCTGAGTACGATTCCCGGGTAGGGCATTTTGTTATTATTGGGTTTTTCCATGAGGAGTTCCTCAGTATCAACCCTTCGGGGATTACAGGCGTGATGTTATGTGATATTACTACAAGTATCATCGGCTAGCTGACGCCCGCGGCTTCGTCCGCGTGATCATCATCATTTTCCTGCCTTTGTACCATTCTATTTGGGGTCGGCGCAACACGTTTTCTTCTTCCATTCTCCTCTATCAGATGTCACGGCATCATTTAATCCTTTCTCCTTCATATCATTCCTTACACAATACATCCGTCTTTTCTTTTCGATATATGTAATATAAGCCCGTGGCTTCGCCCGCGTGATATCGAAAAAAAATCTATCCTATACATCCAGACTGTAATCTACATCTGTGCCAAATTTCATCAAGATCCGTTTAGCCGTTTTGACGTGAAAGAGTAACAAACATCCATCCATCCTCACAAACATTCGCATTTATAATATTAGTAGGATGATCTAACCACAATCAAAAAATTACAAATTAATTTACTCAACCATGTAAATCCACTCACTTTAGACGTCCTCATAAAGGTGACAAACAACCTGCCTACCAGCTTATCTCCTTAATTCATGCAGCGACAACAACCGAAGGAGATAATGATAAAATTGTTAGCACGAAGAGAGGGAAAGTCCGAACACCGACTCTTGCGCATAAAACTGCCATAATATCCGACATTAACGTTTTCACGGCTCTGCCGGTCCCTGACTTAGCAGTTATATGACGCCATAAATTTTACATGGTGGAATTAATTTGTATAATGTTGGTGTATGTGAGATAAGGGCTTTTTGATGAGGTTTGGAAGCTGATGGTAACAGGTGTTTCGGTTAATTGGGTGATGATTATTACAATCTTGATAACATAAATATAAAATCCTGGCTGATTTTTAACACCTGCCCAAAAAAGAGGGGTGTTTTAACACGCTTTCATTGGCTTTACTTGTAAGTAAGTAGCTAACAGACTGCACGGTTGGCGCAGAAGTTGAGTGACGCAAGTTCGATCCTCGCAAGGAACTTATATTTGTGAATATGTTTGCCGTGTATGTTGCAAGTATGTGCGGAACCCTCGGTGCATGAGTCTGACTCGCACTTGGCCGGTTTTCCTTTTGAAGGAGGTACGGAACTCTATAAAAGTAAAAAGCGTTAAGGAGTAGAAATCTTACATAATTGCTAAAACTTTACAACTTAATGCCATTAGCGTTAGGACCCTACCTAAACCACCAGAACCACTCAAAATTAGCACACTGAAATTGCCACGCAAAAAATTATGCCGATTTTAAGTAAAAATCAATTTCTCCAACAGCCTATTTCCATACATTGTGTTTCTCACGCAATTCTCGAGTAACTACCTACTGGCCCAAGGCAGCTTCCCCGCCCCTCTTGTTGGTAATCACTAAATTACCGAACGACTTTAGTATGCGAAACACGAAAAATAAATACTTTACCTGTTTATAAAGTGCAGGCTTAAAAACAAACCAATTTTGTGATATTTCGGATAATGTTGTAGTTAAGGAGAAGTTGGTAGACGATAATTATTATGGTAAATTGATAATAAACACTGTTCAAAACCATAAAAAACTAAATGTAAAGGAATCACTTTTTTTAATAATTTGCCCTTCACTTAAAATTTCTCCCGCATCGTGGGTGCGTTTACAGACATTTAAACTCACATACACAAACAGCCAGACCCGAAACAATTACCTGTAGGTCATAGGAATATAAATGTTCCATGCGTAGATCGAACCTGCGACACGCGGCGCAGCAGCCAATCGCTTAACTTTTCGCCAATCGTGCAGTCGAAAATGAAAATAATGTTGTTATACATTTATCAAAAAAAAAAATGCAAATGCATTTGGATGCACGACAAAACTCGACAAGTAGCAGTACTAAAGTACATCAATTGCATCCTAGGTTGACAGTGACACAACTTTGCAACCAACGATGTTTACTGGATAGTCTTTGACCATGGCACGGGCTATTCTCCAGGAAAACACGAGAGTTAACAGCATAATAGGCCAACAACAATTTTCTTTTATTTTTCAATTTGAAGATACGGTTGACGCTGTGGCAGAGTAATCGTGCGTGTCGCGGCTTCGACCCCAGCAAGGAACAAATACTTGTCTGGCCTATAGATAATTGTTCCGAGTCTGACTGTTTGTTTGGTTAAGGGTACAAGGTCAAGGGTACTGATCATCGGCCTAGTATGAATAAATGACTTTTGATTTTGTGTTTGTGAGTTTTAATGTTTGTAAACGCACCCACGATACAGAAGAAATTACAAGTGTGGGGCAACTTTTTTTTAAACAAAACAGAATCCTTCGAAGAAAATACATGCAACTAGTATCTAATATCGTAATTGATTTCAATGCCAACACTCAACATCAATTACCTTTAAGTGCTGTAGGTGGTACGCGAAAGCCCACAGATGGTAAAGGTCACGTCAACTGAGGTAGTGACACGTTGATAGCTAGAGAGAATTCATGCATGTAAGATCATACTAGCAATTCACTTTTTAAATGGCTGAATTCAAACTGTTGATTTTTCATATAATCGTTTCAATTCTCGCGATTGAAATATAAATGTATTTTTTGGCAAAATAAATTACACTTCTATTTTTCAGAAGAAAGAAAAGTCTGTATGTGTGTCTGTCTGTCAATACCCTTTATATTGGAATTAAAACCATACATTCAAATCTGTGGTCCCTTGGACCTGTGAAAAATTCAACCCTCTTAGCTTACGCAGTCAAAATATATGGCTGTTTATGTCGCAAGTTCGGTTGTCTGACTCGCACGGCCGGCTATATAGCATAAACATGCTAATCAGTTATCGCTATATGAAACCGCGAGGTTAGATACATACATACATACACAGGAGGAGACATTAAAAGTTGTTAATAAAGCGCCTTTTCTACAAGACATGCGAATAGTCTACCACTTTTCTAGGTATAGGTATGTATATGCGTGTCTCAAAAAACAAAAAATATTCTACTCCATCCCTTTCTATACAATTACGAAGACGGGCAGTAGCACTTACGTTTATTTTCTTTCAACAACATCGTCTATATTAAGCCCGGAGCAGTTCACCTAGTAAGGAAAAATGGCCATAAAAACAAGCAAAAACAGAATCACCATCAGTTTAGCTCCAGCCTTAACTGAAGAACTCGTTTTTAGGCCAGTGAAGGGGCGCTAACTTGATTGGATGATTGACTCGCCCATAAATGGCGAAAAAAGCACATAAAAGCACTTAACAACATGTTATCGAGATTGTAAACAGAATTATAAATTTCCGACATTTTATACCCGTTTAAATTCAACCTGTTCATGCAAGGTAACGACGTAAGACTGTTAGTTTTGCAAAATCAATATGGCGAAGTAGTAAAGTTGCAATATCATATAGAAAAGTAAACATTGTTAGAGCTGAGTGTACTGACTTTAAGCTCGAATTGTGAAATGAAGAATCTATTGTATACTGTAATGACAACATTCTTGGCAGCTCGATGACCGATAACAATGCTCACTTTTAACTGTGTTTGCCGATGTGTAAACTGGAATTTAGACTAGCCGTTTTAGCATGTAATTCACCTATTTCTATTTAGTGTTATTTTAAGTTATTCTGGGCATAATAGTTTTCCACGAAGACCACTCAACAGACGTCAGTATAATAAACTGAGTGAACTGAAATAAGACCATAAGATGGATTAATGACTAGGTCTGAGTTCAAACATAAAAAATCGAGTAAAAACATTCCCAAATAATCCGAAAGCGGACATCTTCCGGGGTTGCGGGTTTTTCGGAAGAGATGCTGCGGCCCCGTAACATAAAGTGCAAAAGAAGGAACGTGGGTGGGTTTTGGTAAGTAAAATAAAAATAAATATCTTGGGACAACTCACACACGGCTATCTGATCCCAAGCTAAGCAGAGCTTGTGTTATGGTAACCAGACAACTGATATACATACTTATATAATTTATAAATACATACATATTACCTATAGATAAATCACACCCAGACACAGAACAAACAATCATGCTCAGCACACAAAGTTTGTCCTGGGTGGGAATCGAACCCACGACCTCCGGTTCAGCAGTCAGGGCCACTAACCACTAGACCAAGAGGCCCGTCAAAGTGGAAGTTATTTAATGATTTCCCATGAACAAAAAATTGAAAATATCTTAAAATAGGACGCATAATTATCAATAAATATATTGTATCAAAACATTTAAAGCTCTTCTTGCATAACAATCACGTGCAGACGGTAAAAGTTTTCGGTGTTGGTTTTGGCATGAAAATATTCAGAATCAAAAAAAGATAATTCCATTGTTTTCGTGTTTTTCAGGTCAGAATAGAATTTTATCACCTGATCTTGGGGAAAATAGGATTTATTACGCTTTCGTCGTGATTTAAGAGTTACAAAATTGTTTTATATCAAAATATCCCCGGAATGTAGGCGAATCTCTAAATATATTCCAAAGCTATAGATTATCTTATAAGATAGACTAATGCATAAAACAAAAGATCTATACCAAAGTTTATGGGCTCGTAAATAAGGATAATTCTGATTTATATTTGTACTGTTTATCTAGTATTTCGTTACATTTTAGTTAGATGTCATAAAATACATAATAAATTCGAATCAGACATTTAGGTGAATGTTCACGCATAAAATAAGAATTAATCAGACATGCAATCTGAAACTAATGCCGATTGATTGAACCGTCAATAAATTCCGTTCGGCCATTAGACTCTTTAGAAATGGTCTCGAACCGTGAATAATAATTAGCTATTAAAGTATTAAATTACACTTAAAGCAAATTACGTTACCCAAAATGATAAGTACTAGTCTTTCAAGACAAAATAAAGAGAAAAAAAGTACTAGTCTTTGAGTTTAAAATATACGTAAGTATTAAAATAAATGCAAAAGTAAGGCAAGAATACATGCCTCCGGGGCAGACGTCAATCAAGAGATTGTTTTAAAGCGTAATAATATTAATTGTCGGACGATTTACAACGTTTTGCGCGAAGCTGACAGTGAGCCGTAATTGGAAGTACGTACGGCTTTCCATCAAATACTTCACGATGGTATTTTGTATGGCTAATTGTTATACTGTTGATGTTTATACTTGGCTGTCTTGATATTCAATTTTATGGATTTATTTGCAGTAAAAGGAAGCATAGAAGATAAATATAGAATGCTTTATAATGATAAAGCTATACTGATGAGAAATAAATTACACTATTTTAGACATCCTTTTTTAAAATATACACAAGCAAATTAGGTTTATGTATTATCATTTGACGCGTATCCAAAGCTTTGTGTCCGTGCTATTCACACAGACACTCCGAATTCTCTTAAGAAAACGATCCTGGCTTCAGGAACAAGTAATATTTATCAAAAAAATATTGCTACCTAAATCAAAATTGTGTGCAAAGTTTCATCTCAATCGATTGTAGGCAACTAGTTTGAAATTCAGTTGCAAGATTTAAACAATACAAACTAACAAGCAATGCAAATTAAATTAAAGCTTTTAAGATAAACCTACATATATGATATTTTTATTTATTTATCGCCTTAACACCTTTCAGTGTAATAGTTAGGCTTATTCGTCAACTCGTGCCTCATAAACTCGCGAAAAGTGTTTTGTCTTTTGTCTGTAAATACGTCAGATTTTTACTCGGTCCCGAGTTGACTACAACAAAAATACAATAATAATAAAATCAGAAGGTGCTAGCTCACGCGCAGTCGCGAGTATATGAGGCGCGAGTTGACGAATAAGCCAATAGTTAACTTACAGAATTCTCACGTACTTTCCCATAAGTGTTTGTCTTCGGCTTTCGAAGGATCATGCTATTTCCCCTTTAACTGTACAGCAATCAGTTTTAATGCAAGAACAGAAAAGCGTGAAATCACGTATCAAACAAGTTTCGCATTAGAATATCGCAATGCACATAAGTATCGATACTTTATCGATAAGCCGTTAAGCTTACAAGCGCCGTAGTTAACCGTTTCTCCTTAATTGACTTGTTCGACGTGCGTGAATGATAAACTGTTATTAAATACTGTATTTCTTACGTTAAGAAACTTGTGAGTTACTGTAAACATATTTTGTGTATTTATTTGCCTTCCCTTCCCAATCTCTACTTTTCCTGGTCTATTGGAATTGATAATAATAATCAGAGCGATGGTGCGTAGTACTTTTAGTAACATCTCTATTTGCTCTCAGATAGGCATTGCCGTAGTTGACGATAACACAGTTCCTGGCTGGGTCAAGCCTGCTGGCCTAGAATCGCCAGACATTGGGTGTTGGTGTGAAGACGGTCATCGTCACCAAGGCACGCATCAAAAGTCGCCATTTATGCGGATGGGAAATCATTAATTAAACTTCCCTGGCTCTGGGCGGAGCGGGGGGGGGGGAGGGTCAGACTCGTACTGACTAAAACCACCCTTGTTCTTTCTATTGCCCTTTACGTTCCGGGGCGGCGGTATCTCTTTCGAATAACCCGCAACCCTGGATCAAAAGACGCTGCCGTGACGATTTCGACTCGTTCCTGATCAAAAACACCAGGAGAGTTTAACTAAGGAGGCTTTTAAGCAGCAGTGGGACAGAACCAACTAATTTACAAAAGCCTTTGCACTCTTTTTCTCTAACTACAGTAGTGCTGTGTAGGTCTATCTTTGATGCTGTTTTCCTAATCTATGCGAGATTACCCTACAATCATCAGTGGGTCTTTCCCCAATCTGCTGGCTCTTTGTCTTCCAATACATTTTCTACCATCCCTGGTTAACCTTTCTGTTATAACTCTATTTCGCCTACCGTCAACTATTATGACCCGGTTCCTTTAACAGCATACAATTGACTACTTTTTTTTATTCGAGCAATCTAATGTGATTTGTCATATTAAACGGTTCGCTTTGATCAATTCTGTAATCATTTCACTTATAATTTATGGAGACGTTTTAATCTAATTCGATAGCCATCAAATCAACTGTATGTTTTTATGTGTTTTACATTTCTATCAGCGATTCGTTTGTTACTTCCGAAACATACAAAAAATTTTGAAATCTTTATTTTTTAATGGCTTTATTTTCTTTCGAATTGAAACAGGTTTGTGCGGAAGTGTTTTCTGATAACTTGTTAATTTTTGGAAGTAATAAATTGGTGCTCTCGCCATTTTTTTTTTTTGTATCTTGTGTGTCACGTAAGTTTTATCGTTTTGTCTCTTCCGTAATAACTGTTGTTTATAATGCAGTTACTTACAAATTAAATAAATCCTAAATAATCATTCGAAAAATTGGATCAATTATCATGTATGATGTCAATTCATCAGTTTTTAGGAAAACCGCTTTATCTGTTTTATTCATCATAAAAATAAATAATTGCAAAAACATCTTTGTATTTTTTTCCTTTTATCCATAATAATGCATTCAGTACCGCCAAATCTTGTACCGTTATAAAAAATCGTGTTGCTAATACAAAATACTATTTGCATATATTTAGCTTGTTTCCGACATATTCGTATAACAATAGCACCTGGTCTGGTTTTAAAACTAAGTGAAAGTTGCTCGACCTTAAATAAAAACTATTGTAGGTGTATGAGAATGTGCAGAGGTTACGTACTGACGATTTATAAGACTGCAAGGTCATTGCTTTGAACTGTTGGTCAAAGGCCTCCTTATTTATTCTTTCTTTTTTTTAAAAGAAACGTTGCCCCACACTTAAGAATGTTTCCTATATCGTGGATGCGTTTACAACCATTTAAAATCACATACACAAACAGCCAGACCGGAAACAACTACATGTAGGTCATACAAATATTTGTTCCGTACGGGGATCGAACCCGCAACACGCGGCGCAGCAGTCGATCACTCAGCCACTGCGCCAACCGTGCCGTCAATTCCTTCCTTTCCAACTCGCTTGGTGTTATATCTCTGGCCAATTTGGCAGGAACGATTCTAAGTCGTCACGCCAGGGGTTTTTAAGCCTTCTTCGGTGACGACGACCTTCTTCAGGCACCTACTGTGTGACAATTTTGGCACTACTGTCACAATTGTGATAATTTATTGAAAAAATACTCTGCGAAGAAAATATTCTGGATCAATAATATCCAATAAAAGCAATTAAGCAACTAGAACTTGCAGTGAGGTTAGGACTAAGTTCTTCTTCTCTATACGACATCATGGGGACTATTGTCTGGTATAGATCGGGCATTGGGAATATGTTCATACAAAAATTTTGACCCAGAACATGTTTGACTTTAACAAGCGTATTTGCTGAACAGTACGATTTTCTTCGGCTTGTCTCGTCTATCGCTTGTAAATATTCGACAATATGAAGCTTTATAGATATCTTCCGATCTATTTTTAACGTTCGATTATAAGAAACGAAGAAATTCGTGGAAGTCCTTAGGAATCGGTATTTCCCCCACTTTACTCGTACATAGAATTTGGAAACAGATGTGGTCGACCGAATCATCACCTCGTATTTTTTTTGGTCTCTGCTATTTTTGTAACCTTGAAACATTTGGCATTATGTTTCCAAACAGTAAATAAACAGATGGACACTGTGTTACGAAGTTTTATCGTGAATAAAAGTATTCACTATCGATTCTGGTGTCTGTGATTGTTTGATTCTTTTTGTCAATTTGCCAAAACAATAAACTGAACCTAGATTTTATCGACTCGATGAGTTAAAGCATGTTTTTGGATTGACAAGTAGCTGCGTTTTTGGTTAATTACGGATACATTTGGGTGTATTTAGAAATAATCTTTTAAGGATATTGAGAAAATTTCAACTGTCTAACTCATGGTTCATGAGATACAACCTGGTGACAGATGAACAGACGGACGAACAGCATAGTCTCAGTAATAGTGTCCTGTTTTACCCTTCTAGTACGGAGGAACCCTAATTACCACCAAAGCTTTTTGAAGTTATTTTGTTACCGGTGGTACGGATGAATAAACCAATTAATCAAATTGATTAACCAATCTTTTTTTTCCAGGTATGCAAGCCAGACATAGACTGCTCGCTAGATGTTAATAGATGGCGCTACATCGAAGAGTTCACTTGTCTCACTGACAATGAGAAGATGCATAAAGAGATGAGGCTGTCCTTCCCTAGTGGGCATTCCTCCTTCTCTGCTTATACCATGCTGTATTTCTCCGTAAGTTTATTAACTAATTTTCTGCCTCGGTATTCAGATTAACCCATTCAGTGCCGTTGGGTCCTTGAGGATTCAGTTGTAAAATGTATGGAGGGATGGCATATTGGCTCGATGATATGGGTGGGCTCGAGTGTGTTATACCGGATCAAGCTTCAGAATAGTCTTCAAAAAATATTTTTTATTACCGATATTTCAAAAGACATATTTATTACAGTTGCGAATTATATTTTAATCGACACATCATAACACACTGACTAACCTACCAATTCCAAAAACGGTAAGAAAAATTGAATTTGGAGGTTACCTCAGCGCAACCTTCTGAACTTAATAAGTTCTATCCCCAACCTTAGTCAAGCCTGGTTACAACCAAAACGGCTATCCCCAACCTAACAACCTAAAGTTGAGGCTGGGTACAAGACGTCCAATCACAGGAAAGAAGTCATAGGGATTGCAATCAACGCAGCAGTAAGCGACCCGTCAATTCTTGCACTGTTTCTCTCCAGTTCACTCATTTTAATCTTGGTGCAAACCGTGTCTTTAAGATGACCAACACAGGGTAACTATCCCAGGTTGGCACAGCACAGACAACAATATCTTCACATGAAGCGAGTTGCGGGAAAAGCTAAATGAGTGGAAAAAAAAATGTCTTAGAGAAAAACTGCATCCATATAGGCTTACTCAATAAGATTATGTAGCAACTTGTTTTTATTAAATTCGCTAACAGGCCGCCGGCCTCCATGATGGAAAGTGGTTACCATAGCATATAGAGGCTCGTGCAACACTCCAAGGATTTTTGACAAATCCTTAGAGACAATGTCGAAATGTAACCTGCATTTAAAGCAGCACCCAACACACTTCTTGTATTAGCCAACACATACTGCAAAGCGACATAATTAGATGTGTTAGTAAAGCAGGAGTCATACCGGCTTTGTTTCTTTATTTAGTCTATTTTGTCCCACTGCACTGCACTGGCATGACCCTCCCTTTTTCATTATTTTCCAACACTCTCGGTATTTAGCCTCCTCTGAACAATCCTGCAGGAACGAGTCTAAATCGTCCTGGGTTTTGCGGGTCTTCCTCGGTCACTTCAGGCACACCAAGTCATTGATCGATTTTCGCGAGGTATCTTTCCACACTCTTCGTCTCTGGGTTTGCGGAAACTGTGCAGTAATAAGGCTTACTCTTACTTCAATGGAATGAAATCGATTTTTGTTGAAAAATTCCAGACATAAAGCTAGACCTCCTTTTTCCATAGATGTACCTCCAAAAGCGCTTCACCTGGCGCGGATCCAAGCTGGTCAAGCACGGCATCCAGTTCGTGCTGATGCTGTTCGCCTGGTTCACGTTCATGACCCGCGTGTCTGACTACAAGCATCACTGGAGCGATGTTCTCGCTGGAGTCCTCGTTGGATTGCTTTTTGCTATTGTAATGGTGAGTATTATTCATCCATACAATGCTGATAAAATGGAAAGTCAAAGTTATTAATTTTAGCTGAAAAACAGTTTTTGAATGTCATAATCATCTTCACTATTTCTTAGTGTGAGCTGTAGTTAATAAGTGGCGGATAAAACGCCAACAACATATTTTTTTAATCGTCAAAAGCCTAGTGTTTTGATTAAGGACAGTTTCTTGTTTCCCAAAAAAATATTATATACTGGTATCTTTTGTATTTCCCTTATTAGTTATGCAACTTGCGCGACGAAGATCTTTCATACTTTGTAAATTCTATAAATATTTTCGTCTTTTATTTTCAGTTCGCCTTCGTATCAAATCTTCGCAAAACTCCCCGATCTCGGCAACACAGCCACGAGGCTGAGCTCCGAACCACCAACGGGAACACCCGAGTGCAGGTTTGACAGTCATCCCCCATCAGCTCCCGATGCGAAAGCGACGCTGAAGAACTATGATACGAACAACCAACTGTCTCGTGGATCTCCCACGAGTACATCGATTCCTGTCAATCAGCCAGGCAATCGAGAGAACAGTGAACTTTGACTCGAGTGAGCAATTTTTGAAGTGAGTGTGGTGAAAATGCGGATTTAAATGATCTTACAGCCTTGACTGAGTAACGCATAGAGTCGTGTTGGGCTGCCTCTTTCTTCATATCGGCAAGGTTTATGTTAAAACTGCTCAAGCCTTAAGAAATAACCAGAGATGGGTTCAGGATAAAATTTAATACCACCTCTTACATCGTGACACGAAGTTTTACCAAGAATTCTGCGCATGATTCTAGAACAACAAACAAAAGAAACATTTTATAGCTAGCTATTCTATACATTCGAGCGAACTTATTGGTAGCAACTGTTTTTTTTAAATACTGGAGTATCTCAAAGAATCCTAAACTACCAAAATCACGCTTAAAATCCATGGTAAAATTTTTCATGAACATGTTTAACATTTCGCATCAAATTCCGCGTGTTACGTTTTACGTAAGAAGTAATCTCATAAATTCGATATTCTAAAAGATAGGCAGTGAGCCACAAACCTTTGCGTTACCCAGTTTGGGAAGGGACAACACTGCAGCTGAATGTTGCAAACTTTTAACTTTAAGTCACTTGCGGCTGTCAAAGATTTTGACAGCTCTATGATTTATAGAATATCTATGTTTCTAGTTGTCTATGAGTTAGTGTATTTATTTTGAGTTTTGCATAGATAGAGAACTTACGCTTCTTTTTGGAGTGTGTTGTCAGAGTTATATGAGATTATAAATTGCGTAAACTTTGGCTGTAGAGTACAATTTTATGAACTTAAAGCTGGTCTTTAACAGTTCCAATACTACTAATAAAAAAAAACTCACTTTCCTGTTTCAATAGCAAATTTTATTTTTATTCGATCAAAAACAATGTTTTAAATAATTTTATTCAAACTTTTACTTATTGTAGACAAACTGATTCATAATTCAAAATTGTGTGTTAATACGAAAATCTGTAAAAAAAAAAGAAAATTTACGTATTGACAGTCAAATGTGTACGTGATGAAAATATCTTTGATATTTTGAGGATTGTGCAATGTTATATAGGCGTTGATAACAGATGTAAATGTATATATTTTTATTAACATTAGCGGGTACTACAAGTATTACTAACAGTACTCGAAATGGTTCGTTTTACGATATCACTGTATTATAAACACATATATTTAATTCATTGGGAACCATTCAGAAGGAACATTTGTAGGTACAACCTTAACTAAAGGAGCAAACTCTTAACAAAACGAAAATCTTTTTTCATATTTTGAATGAAACAGAAGAATTATTTTCAATATTTCCGAGATGGTTGTATTGAAAAGTGGTTCACACACAGAAGCAAATTTACCTCTGAAGAATAACCAATGAATTTAAAATCACCCTGTATTTATTTTAAAATAATTAGAGCTAGCTGGCTTTAGGCAGCTACTGTTTCAGATAACTTTGTCCATTTTAGGGCATTCAAGCTATATATATTGGCTGCAATGGTAACTGCTAAACATATTATGGCGTTATATTTTAAACTTTATGACCTTATTGGGACCTAGCTATGGTGGCGCCATCTACAATGAGAGTTGACAGATCTTCCATATTGCCTGATTGTAAGTGTTGCCTGTATTAAGGCGAAAAACAAAAGGGTTGGATATTGTTTTCTATTAAACTTATTGATATTATTAAAGGTAACATAAAGGCTAATTCACATGGAACACAAAAAGTACACGAGACAAAATAAAAATGTAATTAGTTACAAGATTGTGTGAATTGGTTTTTGTTGGTACAGTGTTGAATTTATCAGATTATTTATAATGTAGAATATAATTATTAATTTTTTAGTTGTAGTATAAATTATAGTTTGAAGGAGGTCCATTGGTTTTAAAGATTTAAGGGTGACAGTTGCAACTTACCTGTCATTTTTTGAAAATGGAAATTTGGGAAGCTTGTTTGTAATGAGATAAATAATGCAACACGCAATGCAACGTTATATTTTTGTCTATGGGAAATGAAGCGCTGCATATTCTGTTGTATGCATGCCAAAGGGAAGAAAATATTATCTCGAACATAAAAATAAAGAAAATCATTTTAAAAACTGAATAGGGTATTTCTGTACATAATGTAGTTAGAAAATTAATCCCAATGTAAAAAGGATATAGTGTTGAGAATCAATGAAAATCTTTCGTAATGTACATATTTTTTTAAACAGTACAATTTTATATTGCTTGCACTTCACTTTTAGATTTTGATCTATAAGTATTACATAATTAGAAAAAAAAAACTATGAACTATACTTTTTATACCTACATATCCTTTTTATAGGTAAGTACCAAATAAGATACATTTGAACTAACTATATGTTTCTATATACATAGTTAGGTAGGTATATCATATTTAGATGTGCCCGCAATTCTAGAAATTCTTTGGTTTAAGGTTTAAACTCAAAATGTGCGTTTTACAAACATATAAACGAATTAAGGCCTCCTTTGTGTACACTAAATTATCTATGTATAATAATTATGTATATAATACCAGCCTAAAACTGTCCTACAGCTGTTAAAAAGCCTCTTCTTACACAGAGAAGTTAAATAAAAATTATAAATTCCCTGGCACTGAATAATTAAATTATTGTTACATAATTATCTCACAGAATTCGTATAATATTAAAGTCTGTAGCTGTTATTAGTAATCTCCTAAAAGTAAATTTGTTTTTATAACTTTAAATTAAATACAAATGCTACATCTAAAATGGCGTCGGAACAACAAACCTACTTACAAATTCAGTAAATTATAGTGAAAAGTGCTTTCTGAAAAGCTAATAAGTATCAAAATTCCCTGACAGACTGCTCAAGTCGAGGTGATTGAAGTGATTGGCTGATCAAAATGACAACATCTCTTTGAAGTGATGCTATTTCAGTGTGTGAAAGAGATAGCGCCAGACGTTCTGTATAGCTGCTTCTCTTTTCCACATAATGCTGTCATTGTAAGAGGTATTCTTTTGTGCTTACTAGCTTTTCAAAAAAACAATTTCTGTAAATGCTGGATATGTTAGTTGCACATTTTAATGTAACAGTACAACTTATATTAAGATAATTATTATAAGTAAATATCACATGTTTTTGTCGAAATTTTTATTAATACCTGAAGCTAAAATCTTTCTTCATATTGCGCTTCCATGCTTTTTTAAAGGTCAAGGTAATATTCTTAGTGAATGAGTCTTTTTTTGGCCATTGAAGAGTTGTTTTATTACGAGCTTCATCGTCGACCACATCATCACTTACCATCAGGTGAGATAGTGGTCAAACGCGAGCTTATCACTAATAAAAAATAAAAATAAAAATTAGGTATGTTCACGATTACCTGAATAATATTAGGTCGGCTAAAACCGTCTATAAATTCTATTTAAACTCAATACGCAATATGGAGTTAGGTTTAATCGCATTTATTTCAATGTTTGTTAATAACATGTGTACGTATTTTATTCTTGGCTTCATCTAATGAAGATGGCAGATTGACTCCTCTACCAAGTCCGCAGAGTTAGTGAGTTACAATCCCCCACGACTGCCATTCTCTCTTGTAAAGAGAAGGAATAAAATACCGTACACACAGTCATCTCATGTATTTATGTTAGTCATAGTAAACGTAATATGAAGTCGAAGACAACTAAAACGTATTTTTTTATACTGTGATATAGGCTTTTAATTAAAAGGAATAATAGATCTGAGATGTATTAATAGCTGGTTCGTCGATTGCCGTAAAAAAAAAAAACATAAGTAGTATTCTCTTCCATTTTCGAATTTTTCCCGCCTTATGGCTGATTTTTTTGACAGTTGCTGTTTTGTTAACGAAAACTTATTACAGCGCGGTAAACGTATCTTTGGTGCGGGTACGTCATGAAACCATCATAAATGCCATTTATTTAATTTTCTGATACGGTAATTGACTAACTATCTAATTAGCACATCTCTGTTACAAAATATACCCCATAGAAAATTAGCTTTAGGTCCAATTAGGTGCTAGATAGTTAGGAGTTATTTTTACTCATTTTGACACAAAGATGTCTACAGCTTTTAAATTATTTTAAGAAAATTACTTGTATAAATGTTTTTTTTAATGTTTAATAGAACTTAAAATGCACTGCCTTTAGAATTCTCGATGTATTTCAGCTTTGAGGCAGCTATTTATTTACTTATTTTTTAATGTGGTTAAAAGTTTATGAAGCATAATAATAAATCTGTATAAAGTGTTTATTTTTTACTTTTAATCCACGATCCTACTCATCCAACCCTAGATTATTAATAAAACTGAAAGCAAGTAACGCCATCTGTATTATAATAGACGAATTAGAAGCATTTACATTCATACTCGTTCGAAAAGCAAACCACAGATGGCGCTATCCTCAAGTTTTAATAAGGTTTTATATCAATACAGGATAATTTATTTCACAGTCACAACAATATTTACAGTCTGTTAACTGAGCACATAACTACACAGTTGCGTTATCATCATTAACAAGATGAAGCATAGTAGAGCAAGGACCTCAGTAACGGTGCTTTTTGCAATGTTTGACAATGACTAACACCGCCTACAGAGTTACCCACAGATTATTATTTTATCAGTATTGTAGCAGTCTTTATCGTGGTGACCGTGTCCGAGGAAGTGTGGTAGTGAAAAAAAAAGAGGTTTTACGTAAATAATATTAAGTTATTTTAGTGCAACCATGGCGGTCGACAGATTAATATGGAAAATTATCTTGGATTTCTTTGTCTTAGTATGCGGTAAGTGAACTGTTTGGTTGGTTATGTTGGACATATGTTTCATTGTTTTGCTGACTTGTTGCCTTCGTTATGTCGAATTTAGATTAAAGAGTTGATTAAGTGTCAGATAGTGAGTTTGGGATTTTGTTTTTCTTAGTTTTACTTCCGTGTCTTGTTTTTATTTTTACTCTAATATTATTATGGTACACACGGCAACAGATCAACCTATACAAAACCAGTTTATGCTGCTCTCTCAACAACGGATCGTACACCATAAATTTCAAGTACAATGAGAGATCCGCATAAACTGGTTTTGTATAGGTTGACCTGTTGCCGTATGTACCTACCTACATTGAGATAGATCTTAAAGAAAGAGATATCATCAAGACATTAATTTATAATAACTAGGTACCACCAATTAGTTAATCTTACCGGAAGTGAGTAATGTGAGTATCCTCAATTAGAAATGAAGATAAGTTCCTAATTGAATTGAAATTTGATTGAAATGAATCACCAAAATTACCAGAATATATTGTTATTTACCAACCAAACAACGTTACGTTATCTCAGAAAAAATACTTTTCCTCGTTCAATGCAATGACCTTCTAAATCAATCAAAAGAAAGACAGTTGTTAAACTATAGTTAATCCTATTTGCGAGTTTTACCACAATAAAAAATACATCAGGAAGACAGAACCAATATGGGTATGGTATTATTAAGTACAAGCTTTTCCGCGGTTTCGCTCGAGTGTAGTTCGGGAAATATCCTATCAAAACCTTTTTATATACTTATATTTTATTAGATGGGCCTACTCTTGATCTGTCTTGTCCAAAAAGACAGAGATGGAACGAGCTCACCAAAAAGAAGCCTATTCCCCGCGACTTAATTAGACTCGGGAACCGGGCAACCGACTTCCTACAACGGTTAGAAAAAATGACATCTCCTGGTTTATCCGTAAGCCAAATAAACTAACTCACTTTCACATTCACAATCTTAGTTAAAAGACTACTTTTTGTCAGTCAAACGATGTACACGACAGCGCGTTAATGTTCGGCGCCTCAAAGAGATGTCAGCAAATCAGAGAGGCCTGCCAGGGCCACCGCCTACAGGGGTAGCGGGTTGTTCGAAAGAGTAACGGCGCGGCGGCGGCCCCGGAACTTAAAGGGGAAAAGAAGAAAGATGAGTTTTAGTTAGTACCTACAAGTCTGACACTTACCCCCTTTCCGCCTAAAGCGGGGGAAGTTATTTGATGATTTACCATCTGCAAAAAAAACCCCAAATTTAAACAAACTAACTTTCACATTCACAATCTTAGTTGAATGACTACTTTTTGTCAGTCAAACGTTTACTTATTAGCGATAAAGCACATTACATCCGCTGCGGCAATCGGTTTGAAGTTCAAACCGATTGACCAGTAACTCATAGAAGTAGTGTGACCAAGTCGTATACAAGGTATAACACAACAAACGCGTAACCTCTTTTGTGGTGGCTCAAACCCTGTTTCTGAACAATTTTTTTTTTAATCGCATCCCGCTTTTCAACCAATGAGGTCGTACTTGTTCCCACAGTAACAAATCGTTCTGTCAAAGCAGAGGGGCCAACCAAGGCTACTGCATGCGGTCCCAGGACATAAAGGGCAAAACCCCCAGAGCGGGGGAAGTTATTTGATGATTTAAAAAAATGTCCGCCCGTAAAAAAATGTCGCTTGTCAGGTAGTTTATGTGTATAAAACGAAAAAAAATCAAGATCAAAATATTTGCATGAAAATATTCCCAATATCTGCTTATGATCTGACTTTTAGCTTTGAGGAATTAGTTTTTCTTAAACTTTATCATATAGGTACTAGTTGTACCCAGGTGTATCACTCACTGCTCGGCTCTTAAATGACTTAGCGTGATGTAATGTAGCCAGACCCTCACAAATAACGTGGTTTTCTATTGGTAAATGCATTTTCATCGCTTCAGTAGATCCTGAGATTACCTTTTACAACATCACAAACAAACTTTACAAATTTACAATAGAAGTATAGATTTCAGCCGCTGCTAAAATGCTGCCGCTGCCCTAAGTGTCGTAGTGTGATGTTATATAGCCTTCTTCAATAAATGGGCTATCCAAAACTAACAAAACATTTCAATTCAAAACGATTCCTGTTCCTGAGATGAGCGCATTTAACCAAAAAATCTCTTCAGCTTTTTAGTACTTGTGCAGATGTTGCTCAGTAGATCGCGTCAAATCTTATACGAATTCCCGTTTCTTTGCAAATATAATGTACTCAAACAAATTTCAGTTGGCCCGACACACCACGCGAGTTGCGTATATCTGTTACGTTCCCCTTATATACTTGGTTACGTCTTCGCCGCAATGCGCTAGCTCTAGTACTTACGGTCAACAAAAGAATCAAATAGGGCTAACTGTATTTTGCTTCACGCTATGCTATGCTATAGGTAGGTTAGTAATATTATGTACACACGGCGGCAGGTCAATCTATACTAAACTATTATAACCAGCTACCCTACCATGACGTATTAAAGCAGAACTAATTCCACCGAGGGAAAGACACAGAGCCATACAGGGTTTCTAGCACCATCTCTTTCACTCAGTGGAATAAGTTCTGCTTTAAGACGTCATGGTAGGCCTACTGATCTCTCTACTAAGGGTCGCACACCGTAGTAGATCAGGAAAGCTGTACCCTACGCAAATAACCTTGAGCATTTGTTCCCTCTTTGCCGCGCACTAGTAACAGTAGATAGTGAATAATGCCTATTTTTGGAATAAAATCTATACAAAATAAAATTTGGGTTTTTGGAAAAAAATATTTATTCATTATAGAATTGTGTATCCATTAGTGTCAATGTTTACTTTACCCTCAGGCATGTTATTGATATATTTCCTCATTTCTGGGGTTTTGTTATGGAGATTTCCTAAATAATTACTCAATAAAAATCCTTATTATTAATATTATAAAAGGGAAAGTGAGTTTGTTTGTTTTTTACCTCTTCACGCTTTAATGGCTAAACCGATTTTGATGAATTTTGGTACAGAGATAGTTGGGAACGAGGAGACGGACATTTTTATTTAAAAAAAGTGGGATGTGAGGGAGAAAGAGGGAAGAAAAGGGAAAACTTAGTGTGGCTATTACAAAACAATAAGGCGCAAGGGGAACTGTGTTACCCCAATTTAACGCGGGCCAAGCCGCGGGCGAAAGCTAGTAAAAAATAAATCTACAATAATGGAATCAAGATTATAAAGAAATTTAATGTATTTTTTTTGTTACTTAGTTCGTTTTAAATAACAAGTAGGTAGATAGCTCCAGAAAACTGCACAAAAACGACTTGCACGGCGTTTTGGTCGGGGAGGCGCCTTAAAATGGTTTTGTGTAGGTTGATGTGCCGTTGTGTGTACTTTGCTACTGAAAAGTAGTGTAACGATTTGTCAATTATAAGCAACATTATCGGCCTAGCGTTTTCCAACAATAATGGTGACGGTTTTCAGTTTTAAGTACGAAGGAATGAGAATACTGCCGTAAGGAAAGTTTTGAGTATAATATTGTTGGCTTTAAGTGAAAGACCAAAGAAACTACGGATGGACTGAAACATTAGATAGCTAGAAAAAGGGGTAACGCATAAGATGACACCCTACGTAAAGTAGCAGTAGATAGTATGGAGTATGGGAGTAGTTTATTTTGAACAGGCTTAAAAAGGCGGAGGTTCTTAATTCCACTGTATAGTATATGCTTATGTGACTATGAGTGACTGTATATGTTTTTACGCGATTTCTACGACTATTGTGGGCCGATTCGCAATGAAAAGAAAATAATTATGAGTTGTCTTCTATAATACACTAGCAGGAACCCGCGGCGTTTTCCGCGTGATATCGAAAAAAAAAATATCTTATGTGTTATTCTAGACTATAATCTACCTCTATGCTAAATTTAATCAAGATCCTTTCAGCCGCTTTGACGTGAAACAGTAACAAACATCCATACACTTATCCTCACTAACATTCGCATTTATAATAACAGCCGCGGGGCGCAGCTAGCGCCCCGCGGCTGTCCCGCGTGATGATAAAAAAAGTATCCTATGTGTTATTCCAGACTGTAGTCTGCCTCTGTGCCAAAATTCATCAAGATCCATTCAGTAATTTTTTCGTGAAAGTGGATCAAACATACATCCATACTCACAAACTTTCGCATTATATAATACTTATTAGTAATTTAGTTATTTAATAATACATATAGTTAGCATAAGTAGGATATTTTTTTTCTTCTAATGCATTTGGACGATAAACTAATATCTCTTAGTAGCAATGAAAAAATAATATTGATAAGAATTTATGTAAGACTAGCTTTTGGCCGCGGCTTCGCTCGCGTTAAATTCGGTAGCGCCTTATGGATTTGTAATAGCAACGCTAAGTTTTCCCGTTTCGTCCCTCTTTCTCCCTCACATCCCACTTTTTTGGAAATTATATTAGCCTATGTCCGTCTCCTGGTTCCCAACTATCTCTGTACCAAAATTCATCAAAATCGGTGTAGCCATTAAAGCGTGAAGAGGTAACAAACAAACAAACTCACTTTCGCTTTTATAATATAAGTAAGGATACCATTATAACACAACTAAAAAGAACACTTTTGCCAAAAACATCGACTTCTAAAAAAACATTAAACAGCCGGAAATAGATTTAGTTCTAGAAGTCAGTGGCTATTGTTTGACACATAGTTTTTTTGGCACCGACTTTCTTTCACTAGCCTTTGCCCGCGGCTTCGCTCGCGTTAAATTCGGGGTAACACAGTTCTCCTTTCCTGATTTCCAGGTATCTGCTACCTGTAGTTTTTGCCCTTGTCTACCTCTGTACCAAAATTCATCAAAATCGGTTAAGCCATTAAAGCGTGAAGACGTAACAAACAAACAAACTCACTTTCGCATTTATAATATTAAGTAAGGATAACAGCTACAATCTGGTATCCAGACATTAACGCTTAACCGTTCTGTTGTGATGCATTTTCATCAATCAATACTTTATTTAATGTCGTCATGTGACCCACAACACACAAACAAGGGCGGTGATAATACCTAATCTGATAAAGGGAGAGCTTATCTTTATTGGGAAGCCCCCTTCTGACGTTTTTTGTTTACATATTCTGACATGGCAATTGATAATCACGAGCTAGGTTCTAACGTGAGAATTGCTCTTGTCGTAGCAAAATACCTTCGTGTTTGGTAGAAAACTCTTCTAGTATTATCTGACGTAAAACTAGTCGCAAATGCGCCGAAGCGCAATGCGTAGTTATGAATGAGCATACGCCATTAGCTACAATACGCGTAGCACCTGGCGTTTTTATGCCTACGCAACTAGCTACAATACGCGTAGCACTTGGAGTAGTTTATTGCTTACGCCACTTACTACTATTCGCGTAGCACATGGCGTACTGTGTAGTGTAGTGTTAAGATTTAAGTTTTTTTTTTTCAATGTTGTGTGTACTTGAGGCAAGTGCCGAATAAACCTGTTTTCTTTCTTTCTTTTTACCTTCTAGTGGCGTAGTTTGAGTCTACGTGACTATGTGCTACGACACTTAATACTACCATAGAAATAAACACTCACTACATTCTAATTTTAAATTATTAAAAAAAAAATGATAGATCTCTTTGCGGACACATAAAGTTCTGGCACAAAATAAAACATACAAATAATTATAACAAAAATGAATACAGCCTCTAAGAGAATGCTATCAAAAGATATGGCTGTTAATGCCTCAAGTTTGTACAGAACCCTTGTTCCCGAGTCCAATTCGACCGGTTTTTTTTTAATATTACCATTACCAACAAAATTATTGATCCCCACATAAACATTTGCAGTTGAATCAGCGAATGCATATACCTACATATATTCAAAAGCTGCAATTATCACAGTAGGTACCTACACACAGCGATGATATCACATGCATACATTTAACTATAGGTAATTCGTAAATATTTGGATGCAAGCGTCATTAAAGAAGAACACGTAGCTATGTAATTTAAAATAAAACTACCTATAGCACGGCCAACGAGAAGCGATACCAAATGTAAACAAAACCCATGCTAAAACCCCATCTAAAATGGCCGCCCGAATGTTGGCGAACGTTAAGACGGACGTTGTCATGTTTTTGCCGGGAAAACGAGACATTACGACAAAGGCACAAGATGGAAAGAGCTAAATATTAGATTGTCAACGCCACAGTTGTTCTTTAGGTTAATGACCTTTCGTATCGCTTCTCGTTGGCCGTACTTATAGATATGCACTTGTTTTCAATCTACAAGCTTACATAAAACCACGCTTGTAGTCCCCGAATGGTTAGGCAGAAGTGTATCTAATAGTGTACCCATTTTTCGTCAGTTATGTTTAATCTCATGTACAGACGCCTGCACAGCAAGCTACTACAATCTGTCAGATTTCTTTGATAGATTTTTGACTTTATTTCTAAAGTATTAGGTTCAAGGCACATTGGGAAAAATTGACAGTTTCGGGTAGCTTGACCTGCAGGCGTCTGTACCTAATCCCCCCTATTAGGTCAACTCTAAGGGCTGAAATTGCGTTAAACGGGCATCCGCGACAGACACCCGCCGCGTGTCTGCAAGCGTGGGCTCTGTGGGTATGTGAAAGACCCTGTCACAGGTGCTTAAAGAGTTCATTCGCTTGACCTCATATGACAGAGACGACACTGTAGTTTCACAATTACTCTTTCTCTGTTGAAAGATATTTTCACAAGCTTTTCAAGCTTATTGACTGAACAAGCCCGAACGTGTTACCGCTGGCGGGCCCCGCGCGTGTCCCGCGTCCGTTCACTGTAGTATGAATCCGCGCCCGTTTAACGCAGTTTCAGCACTTTCAGCCCTTATGCATCAATCAGGCACAAATCTAGACGCCGTGGCTGCTACACAGATATTCCAAAATGTTATGATGATCCTTACTAATATTATAAAAGCGAAAGTGCGTTTGTTTGTTACGTCTTCACGCCTAAATGGCTAAACCGATTTTGATGAATTTTGGTACACAGATAGTTGGGACCTTGGAGGCGAATATGGGCTATTTTTTAATTAAAAAAAGATTGAAATATGAGGGAGAAACAGGGAAGAAAAGGGAAAAGTTAGCATTGCTATTACAATAAATAAGGCGCAAGGGCAAAACCTACACCTGTAGGTTATGCTGCTACCTAGCAGGTACCTGTAAATCAGGAAAGGGGAACTATGTTCCCCGAATTTAACGCGAGCGAAGTCGTGGCCAAAAGCTAGTCAATGAAAGATAATTATTTGTCGTTATCTGCATGACGACCTTTGTCTAAGTGGGCATTGAACGAAACCAGGAAACAATTATATCGTTCAGCTGAGCAAAACCGGTGCGACAAACTTAAGAGTATTTTATTTTAAGAATTGGACCTCTTTGGTCAGGGTCACTTTAGAATACTAAATTATGAAACAGTTCCATCTACTTTTTGAAAACTAGCTTTTGTCCGCGGCTTCGCTCGTGATTAATTCGGGGTAACACAGTTCCTCTTTCATGATTTGCAGGTACCTGCTACTTGTAGTTTTTGCCCTAGCGCCTGATTTATTGTAATAGCAATGCTAAGTTTCCCTTTTTCCTCCTCTTTCTCCCTCATTTCTAACTTTTTTTAAATAAAGTTATAGCCTATGTCCGTCTACAGGGTCCAAACTATCTCTGTAGGTACCAAAATTCATCAAAATCGGTTTAGCCATGTAAGCGTGAAGACGTGAAAACAAAAAAACAAACTCGCATTCGCTTTTATAATATTAGTAGGGATAGTTTAATGTATGGGAAATTAACACATGTCATATCAGGTACCTATGGATCGATTGATACGTACCTGTGAGATAGTGGAAAAATAATGTTTTAATAGCCTTGTTTCTAGGTTGTCTTTATCAATAACAGCTAAGTTTATATAAAAAATAAGCAGTGGTTGTGTAGTGGTGTGACCATCGGACTGCCAAGTCCCGGGTTTGAACCCAAGACAACGCACCAACTATCACTTATCCCGATGAAGAAAAATCTTGAGATAACCAAACCGGCATCGGCATGCCTTTTATTCGGATCGGAAATCATCGAATAATTTCTCCCGCTCTGGGTGGAGCGAGGGGGAGTTTCTGTACTGACTAAAACCCATCCATGTTCCTTCTTTTGTTCTTTACTGCAACAAACAGTACACAACCCGGAACCCTGGCAGGGCTTGTACTACACAAACGCCTCTAGTGGTGAACTCCAGCGCGGTAGCCGTCATTTTGTTTTGTTAAAAAGTTGCGTATGGTCACCGAGCATTCGAATTCGAAAATCTAGATGTGCGATATGTTATGTGTATTAAATGAGACGACACGGTTGGCGCAGTGGCTGAGCGATCGACTGCCGCGCTGCGTGTCGCGGGTTCGATCCCCGCACTGAACAAATATTTGTATGATTACCTACAGATAGTTGTTCCGGGTCTGGCTGTTTGTGTTTGTGAGTTTAAATGTTTGTAAACGCACCCACGATACAGGAAAAATTCCTAGTGTAGGGCAAGGTTTTTTTTAGTTCATAAAGCCCAAAAAACATCACAGTTAACTCTATAACCAGCTATAGTGTATAAAGTACTTTATAATCTTCCGTGCAAAGTAATTAATTAATTACTTTAATTGGTAAAGTGGGTTAGCTCCATTATGAGACAGATTAATGACTTTATGACCTGACTATGTCCTTATTTATGATATTTATGTTTACATAGACATTGTTCGTCTCACTTACTTTTTATTTACCATCGTCATCTCATTAGTTTGATGAGCATGATTCATGTTCGTCTAGAAATAATGTTAAATAAAGACAATAATTTAATCTTTTGTTATACGCTTCAAAAGGAAATATTAGTCAACATCTGCGTAGCCTTTTCCCAACTACGTCAGTGTCGGCTTCCAGTCTCACCGGATGCAGCTGAATATCAGTATTTTACATGGATCGACTGCCTATCTGACCTCCATAACCCAGTTACCTACTGGGTAAAATGAAACCCCTTGGTTAGACTGGTTGTCAGACTGTCTATCTGTAACGACAATCAAAGATTTACAAATGACAGCCGGAACCAACAGCTTAACGTGCGAGGAAACTTGGTATAATATAACGGGTGGTCACCCATCCACAGACCAACCTAGGCAAGCGCGGCTTAACCTAAAGATCGACCTGAGCGGCTGCTATTAGTATTTGACAAAAAAAAAACGATATTTGTTCCAACGTCTACAACAGACAGATAGATAGATAGATAGATAGACAAGCAGCCGTAAAACAAAGTTATCCATAAGTATTCCCTTTTTTACTTTTGAGGTAAAAAAATTGTTTGAAGCACTTTGCAATTCTCCTATCATATGGCTTTTTTAAACCTCAAAAGGAATAAAATGGAACCCTTATAGAATCAATTTGTTGTCCGTCTGTCAGTCAAGACCCTTCATCCCGCGAACGCTTAAAGGTTTCAAGTTTAAATTAAAACCATACACTCAAGTCTAAAATCCCTTAGAGTTGTAAAAAAAAACATATCTCTTAGTGTACGCAGTCGAGAGATATGGCCATTTATGTCGCAAGTTTGTCTGGTACACACAGCGACACATCAACCTATACAAAACCAGTTTATACTAATCTCCCAACTACGGATCGTATACCGTAGATTTCCCGTACGATGAGAGATCCGTATAAACTGGTTTTGTTTAGGTTGGTGTGTCGTCGTGTGTACTATCGGTGTGCAACTCTCTCACTTGTCCGGTGTTAGAACAAACTATCGAATTGTGTATCAAGTTAGTATCTACATATCTGCTTAATCCGGCGCGGATTACAAGCATGATGTCGTGTTAAAATTTATCAAAATAGTGCGATTCCTAAATCAGGTAGATATGTTACAATCGACTGAAAAATCTGATAAATTGTTCTATTATCTAGATAAGTTTATCTTGTAAGTACTCATGTATTGTATACAGGGATATTGACAATGTCAACTAAACCCTCCAGTAATAAGAGTAATGCTGCATTTAGTTTAATTGAAAATAGCAATTAATATCACGACGTACGGTATAGTCGTGATAGTCGTCCTTGTGTTAGCTGTACCGTAAGGTTGAAAATCGCTTGCACGCTATAAAAAGCCAAGGTATATTTTCCTTTTTCCGATTTTATTAAGAACGATTCAACTTAAGCAGCTTTTTAATTGCAGTTTGTTTTCTCCATAGTGGACGTCCACGTCTCGGGCATTACCAGTTCTATTACTCAAGGTCAAGATAGATTACTTCGCGAAACTTCAGTTTTGGTATTAAAGATACGTCTGCAATTGACATTCCCCTTTTTTTTGAGGGTGGAAAATCATCACATAACTTCCCCCGCTCTGGGCGTACCGAGGGGGGGTGTCAGATTTGTACTGACTAAAACCCACCCATGTTCCTTCCATTGCCCTTTATGTTCCGGGGCCGCGGTATCTCTTTCGAACAACCTGCAACCCCTGATTTACATTCCCCCTGGTATAGAACATTTTTTTAATGGGATCGCAGCTTTCTGGTAATTTCTGAATAGGAAATTTTAATCTAACACTTGGATATCAAGTGTTTTGTTTATTTTCTAGTGAAGAAACACTTCAGTTCATACATAACTTGTTACCTGCATTCCGAAGAGCGTATTTGATTAGTACTCATCATAATTCTTAGTAAAGTTCCTCATTTCTGGGTATTATTTACATAATACTGTGCCAAAAAGTATAGGTTTTCATGTACTTTTTTAAACGTGATTTAAAAAAAAATACTTTTAATGTTATCTATGGTTCCAGCTAGTTCCTACAGATTGTCAAGCTTCACTGTTTCGACACTTTTCAAGATGGTCGTCACCTCTTATCTGATATCTGTGGTCACCACTCTAGATTTTAGTTTATAGGTAATATTATGAAGGGGTCTTTTGCAGACTGCTAAAGAACTGCCAAATGCATCCAACATTTTGTCAGTTATATAAAAGTCCTATTACTCTATATTTAAAACACAACATCTGACTATAATTAATATTTTAGATATACAATAGTTGTGATATTTATTACCCTTTTTGTGGATAGGAAATTATTAAATAACTCCCCCCGTTCTAGGCGGAGCGGGGGTAGTTTAAGACGTTAACTGACTAAAACCCATCCATGTTCCTTCTTTTGCCCTTTATGTTCCGGGGCAGTGGTATCTTTTTCGATCAACCCGCATCCCCGATATTGATTATCCTTGTCGAAGAGTATGTTTTTCCAACCGGAAATATAGTTTCCGACTAGTTAGGTTACCAGTATTTATCTAATATATAAAATTTTCGTGTCACAGTTTTCGTTCCCATACTCCTCCGAAACGGCTCGACCGATTCTTATGAAATTTTATATGCATATTCAGTAGGTCTGAGAATCGGCCAACATCTATATTTCATACCCCTAAGTGAACAGCGGGTGAAACCGCTGGGCACAGCTAGTTAATTATAAATTAATCCTACTTATTATAATATTATAAATGCGAATGTTTGTGAGGATGTATGGATGTTTGTTACTCTTTCACGTCAAAACGGCCGAACGGATAACGGTAGATTATAGTCCGTAATAAAACATAGGATACAATTTTTTTTTTCGATATCAAGCGGGCGAAACCGTGGGCACCAGGTATTATTAACTAAAGGAATGTTATCAGGATTTATTCGATGATAACGTAATTGTTATTTTTAGATTAGTACCTACACATATAGCAGCGTAGGTCGATTCAATGCGGTTTGCTGGGTTGTATATGAAGGCAGTGATAGTCTAGTGGTGTGATCGTCGGACTGCCACGACATGGGTCTCAAGTTCAAACCCACGCACCTTTGATTCTTCAGATTCGTGTGTGTATGGTATAACTTTCACTAGCTTCGATGAAGGAAAATATCGTAAGGAAACCAAACATGCCTGAAATATATTTTGCGAAGGCATGTGAAGCCAGAGGCCTTGAAAACCTTGACACCAAGTAGACACTAATTCTCGGTTGCGGGGAGCTCGAAAGAGATACTACGGCCCTGGAAGAAGAAAGAACTTTGATGGGTTTTAGTCAGTACAAGTCTGGCACTCCTTTCCAGTTTACCCAGAGCAGGAGGAGACAATAGAAGTTTTTTTTTTAATCGTTGCCCCACACTAGAATTTTTTCCCGTATCGTGGGTGCGTTTGCAAACATTTCAATTCACATACACAAACAGCCAGACCCGGAACAATCGTCGACCGACTCGATCAACAACTACGCGAAAAAGAAGAAAAAAAGGAAAAGATTTGAAGTCCACTATATTTTCAAGGGCTTAAATACTTATTTGGAAGTTTAAACAGGGCCTATAGGTAGGCCTTTGAGTGAGAATGGTCCAGCATGCCACAATACTCACTTTGTCCGGTTAAGCAGACGACAACAAAAAAGAGTGCCCATGGAGTTTCTTGCCAATTCTTCTCCATAGAGATTGACGCTTTGGAATGGGCAACTACAGTACTTTCAGAACTTATTATGCCTTGTGACCGGGACTGTATAATCATTTTGTTTGTTGGCATTCAAAAGTGCCTGTAATGGTCTAATTGAAATAAATGATTTGATTTGACAACCTTATACGCTGAAATGCAAGATGCCATTAATTATAATTACTGTCTCGTAATAACTTACACGTGTCTTTTTGATATCATTGTTCTAAGTGCTTTCATTTATATGAAGTACTTTCTTCAAGTTCAAATAATAAATATGTGTGTCATTACCACATTGATTTCTTTGTAGGGATTTCCCTGTATTTTAACACGCGTTTATTAGTTTCACCTGTAACAAACTAACTAACACACCAACGACATCAAAAACTTGGATTTTATAAACCTTGGAACTTGATTAAAGTTCCAAGTTATACCCAATACTCTCCATAACTAGAGGGTGCTGCCAGGTGTGGTCTAGAACAACGAGTCTGACACGCTACGCGACCGAGAGCGTGTCAGACTCGAGCACCGAGGGTTCCGTATAAACTTGCGACATAAACGCCCATATCTTTTGACTGCATAGACTTAGGGTTGATTTTTTCACAGCTGTAGGGACCACAGACTCGAGTACACGGTTTTAATTTTAACTCGATACCTTAACGCATTCCCGAGATGAAGGGTCTTGATAGACAGACAGACGGACAACAAAGTGATCCTATAAGGGATCCGTTTTATTCCTTTTGAGGTACCTATCCCTAAAAATGATTATACAATGGCGACGAGAAGACGTGTTTTTCGGGATAGATTTATTTCTGGGAAGTCCCAGTTGCCGATTAAGCTTGCAATTTTGCAGACATACCTAGTTGATTTGGATGACAATGCATGGAACAAAGTAAGTACACTACTTAATGTACTTACAAACTTATGTTTCTTGACATTTAAAAGTGCCTGTAATGTTCTAATTGAAATAAATTATTTTATTTGATTGATAGACAAACATTTGCAAAAAAACAAAGCTTTAAAAACGAACGAAGCCTTTTAATAAACTAGCCTCCGAGCAAGCACTCTTGTTCCACGCGCGCTGGAAAAAGATGACAGCAAATAAAGTCACTGCCGTTGATTCAAGAGATACCGCGACTTAGGAACCCAAAGGGGAAAACAAGGAACATGAATGGGTTTTAGTCAGTTCAAGTCTGACATTCCCCTCCGCTCCGCCCAGAGCGGGATAAGTTATTTGATGATTCCGCATCAAAAAATCCGTTTGTTTGTTAAGTCTTCCACGTAAATGGCCCAATTTTGATGAATTTTGGCACATAGATAGTAGATATAGTTGAGACCTAGTAGACGGAAAAAGAAACTATATTATAAAAAAAAATGAGAGATAAGGGGGAAGAAAATGAGAGAGAAAAATATTATTATTCAATCATCACGCTTGTTAAAGTTAGCGTTAGCCCAAATTAACTATGTCACGCGGACGAAGTCGCGGGCGGAACCTAGTTTACTATAAGCACATATCACACATGAAAAGTAGATAACATTAAATAGTGATAACCTGACTCACTGATAATGACAATAAGATATCCTGTAGTACAGATATTATTCATTATATTTCTTGAAATTCTTGATGGATTCCGTGTAATTTACAGACATGATAAGGTCGATAAGAAATGATTGTAGGGGCTTAGTGAGTTTTAGTGTTTTACTTAAATGGACTAAATTATGAGTTACTAGCTGGCGCCCGCGGCTTCGATAGCGGGATACCGAAAAAAAAAATTGTTTTGTGTTATTCCAGACTATAATCTACCTCTGTGTTAAATTTCATCAAGATCCGTTCAGCCGTTTTGACGTGAAAGAAAACATCCTTACAACTATCCATCCTCCCGAACATTCGCATTTATAATATTAGTAGGATAGTAGGAAATGGTCACAAAGAGTCAATTCACAATATCAAACATATATAGACATTTTTAAAATTTAAACTTAATTCATAATTATCGTATTATGTTTCTGCTAATGCGGTTCTTTTAGACACCCAGATAGTGGACTACTAGTATCTTAGTCTATACTAGATACTATACTATGCAAGATCCAACCATGAATTTGAACAACTCTTGTTACAAAACTTATTAAAAAAATCATTACATTTTTTTTAACCCGTTGATTGTCGTTAAGTTCCTACTGGGGAACATAAGACAAACATTAATTTGTCTTTAGTACCCACGGGGAAACTTTATACGGTGTGTAGCTATTGGTTTAACCCGTTTAACAGTAAAATCACTCATAAATACGTCGATTATTTGCGAAATTCAACATTTTTTTATCGCATTCATGATGATCAGCTTTAAAATCATATTTTTTGCTAATTTCAAGATCCTCCTGTCAAAGATCTACAAATGACAACCGGTACCAACAGCTTAACGTGCTTGCCGAGGCACGGAGGGAACTCGGTATGCAGCAGGTCCCCATCCAGAGACCAACCTAGGCAAGCGCGGCTTAACCTAAAGATTGACTCGAACGACTGCTATTATTGCTGCGCCTTAGACGTGTAGTTGCACCAGCTGCTGGGGTGATTGTGTAGAATACGAGGGAACACCGTGTGGTACCAGCCAGTAGGAGTCTGACAAACCCTAACGGGTCTGTCAACCTGCCGGGGTTGCGGGTTGTTCAAAAGAGATACCGCGGCCCCGGAACGTAAAGGGCAATGGAAGGAACATGGGTGGGTTTTAGTCAGTAAAAGTCTGACATGCCCCCCGCTCCGCCCGGAGCGGGGGAAGTTATTTTATGATTTCCCACCCCAAAAAAAGGGGTCTTTCAAAAAATAATTCACTTTTTAAATAACAATACAAGGAAAAAAATACCTGTTAATAAATAAGTACTGTTGATAAAGTGCTAAATATCAGTATCACGAATTCTTATATATAATTGTAATACTCTACTATATCAGATAAAAGATAATATCATGTAAAACGAATTCACATAGTTAAGGAATGATAATATCTTCATCTAAATATTGACCAAGTCAAAGATCTTAAATAAGGAGATGAATGAACTCTGATAAGGAAAGTAGACTTCTAAGTAATCTTAGGTGCACACATGTTAGGTACACAAGTCGACATTATAATAGACTAGCTGTGACCTGCGACTTCGTACGTGTTAGGTTTTTAGAGTTCCTCAAAAGGAAAATTAATTGAATACGTTGAGTATTTTACATATTTTTTCGTTTACTTTCTTTAAGTTGTTCAAGTTTATAATCAACTAGCTTCCGCCAGCGACTTCGTCCGCGTGGCATTAGTTACTTTGGGTTAACAATTACTTTAACCCGGGTGATGATCGAAAAAAAAATATCTTTCTCTCTCCTTTTCTTCCCTCTTTCTCCCCATTTTCTCACTTTAAAAAAAAAGCCTATATCCGTCTCCAGGGTCTCATATATCTCTGTACCAAAATTCATCAAAATCGGTTTGGCCATTTAGGCGTGAAGACGTAATAAACAAACTAACTCACTTTCGCTTTATAATATTAGTATCTAAGGATTTGTAATTTACTTTGTGATAAATTTACAGATTTCGGATTAATTTCTACATTTTCCCATCCATATTCTAGAATTTAAATCCACGAATTTTGTTTCAGTATCGTTCCCGCTTTTGGCGATAATGCTTTGGGTTGATCCCTACGAGCGCGGGTACTTCGTTAACGACACGTCTATTCTGTTGCCCTACAAGGAGGAGACCATATCCGTGGGGGCACTCGCTGGGGCCGGCTTCGCGTTAATTGTAGCTACGGTAAGACAATACCTTTACTAACACGTTTACGTTCACGTTTGAGGTAAGATGTACAGACGCCTGCACATCAAGCTACTACAATCTGTCAGATTTCTTTGATAGATTTTCGGCTTTATTTCTAAAGTATTAGGTTCAACGTTCATTGGGAAAAATTGACAGTTTCGGGTAGCTTGACCTGCTGGGTCTGTACATATGAAGTATAAACCATAGAAATCTGAAAGGAGTATTTTTAATATCTCTATGGTGTAAATGTAATGCAATTAAGCATACTGTACATTATTTCAAGTTACTTCCATCCAGGCTATTAGTGCCAAATTTCATCCAAATTTGTTCACCGTAAAAGAATAACAACCATCTATTCATCCATCATTCGGCCATTTGACGGGCCTGTTGGTCTAGTGGTTAGTGGCCCTGGATTTATCTATAAAATGTATGTATTTATAAATTATATAAAGTATGTATATCAGATGTCTGGTTACCATAACACAAGCTCTGCTTAGCTTGGGATCAGATAGCCGTGTGTGAGTTGTCCCAAGATATTTATTTTAATATCCAACCCCACACATTTACAAACTTTCGCATTTATCTATTTCAAAATAACAGTTTTCAGACAAATAAACTTTTTGCACAAATAAACACAATAAAAAATGAGATAAACTCGCACGAGCCGCTATAAAGATTATCCATATAGATAAAACCCAGTTTTTCATAAAGTACTCACCAAATAAACACCAGATAAGAAACTAAAGATCATTCACCTATGACATGAAAAACATGGACAATACATAAGTCGGGACGGGCGAAATTGTAAAGATTATATAAATAGTAGTATTCGTTATTTTTACTAAGAAATGTTCCTATTAAAAAATTTGAGAGGTGTCAAGGGGGACACCGGGATGCAACGAAGTTATTATTTATGATGTTAAAAAAAACCTACTACTACTATACAGTCAACAAAAATAATATTGGCAACACCACACTGTTCAATGTGAAATAGAAAGACGTAACGAAAATAACTGCCTTGTTTTGTATTAGAGAGGGAGAGAGAGAGAGAGAGAGAGAGAAAGTCAGAGAAATACTCGCACGCTGCACGGCTTACAACTATAGCAAAATGTCGTAACAACTTTTGGTCTTAATTTTTTCCGGTGTCGCCCCCTTTCGCAACGCGCAATAAGGAACTTCCTGAAAATGAAGAAACGAATGTTCAGAAAAGAGATCTTTTTCTTACTACTATTATTAAACTCTTATTTCCAAAACGCGATTCTTTATTAGAATTTGTCGCAAAGACTTAGCCAAGCCACGTCCCACACGCTTAAGCGACATGGTGTGACGACATTTTACTGCAGATTAAACGAGTGAAAGGAACTACTTAGCACATGTCATGATTCACTTCGATGCGATTTGCTATAGGACTAAACTTTCGGAAAGGAATCAAGTGACCATGATCAATTGGGTTTTATACAAGTCGCATTGCGAGAGGAGAGGAAGAGAGGAGCTCGTGGCTAAATAATAGCAGCTGCTCGGGTCGATCTTTAGGTTAAGTCGCGTTTGCGTAGGTTGGTCTGTGGATGAGTGACCACCCGTTACATACCGAGTTTCCTCCGTGCCTCGGAAAGAACGATAAGCTGTTGGTCCCGGCTGTCATTTGTAGATCTTTGACAGTCGTTACAGGTAGTTAGTGTTCCGAAAGTCTGACAACCAGTTTTACCAAGGCGTATCGTATAACCCAGTAGTAACTGGGTTGTGGACGTCAGATAGGCAGCTGCATCCGGTTAGACTGGAAACCGACCCCAACATAGTTGGGAAAAAGGCTAGGCAGAGATGATGACAAGTCGCATTGCGAGTGGAATCGCCCGAGGACCCGAATGGGACTCTTTCTATCTTTAGTCAAGCAGTATGAAATTAATACTCTATCTAAAACCATTTATTATGAATTCCAGGTACTCATTATTGAGGTAATTCGCGACAGGAAAGGCAATGGCATCGGTGAGAAGTTCCTATCCGGTTCAGTGATACCCGGCTGGGTGTGGGAGAGTTACCACACAATAGGCGTGTTCACCTTCGGGGCATCTTGCCAACAACTGACGTCAGACATAGCCAAAAATGTCATTGGGAGATTAAGGCCACACTTTATTGCTGTAAGTATTATAAACATCTTTTTTTGGGGTGGGAATTCATCAAATAACTTCCCCCGCGGGGGGAGCGTACTGTGTGTGAGTGTACTGACTAAAACGCACTCATGTTCCTTTCATTGCCCTGTATAGCTCGGTAGCTCTTTCGAACAACCCGCAACCCTAGCAGGAAGTAGAGTAAATAAGGTAGGTAAGATAGAAAAATTGCATTGCGACGCATGACTGGCTCAGCTAGTACTATAATATATTTCATAAAAAGAGTTCTTAAATACTATATTCGTAAAAACACGAAATTGTAATCAGTACAGTAGGAAAAAAATACTTATAAAAGTAGCAAAGTGTTGACATAATGTCCCTCGTGACAGTACAATCACGAACACTGGAAGAATCAGAAATGATAAGGCGCGCGTGTGTCGCTTATTGTTCTAGCTTGTGTAATCATAGATAGATAGATAAAACATTTATTTCATGCAGCAAAAGACACAATACAGGAATTAATACAACGAATATTAAACAGAAAAAAAAAGCTACACATTAAAAAAAAAGTAAGGTAGACTAAATTAGATTGACCCATAGGCATTTAGACATCACATTCATTTATAAAGGTCGCTCACTACTGGGCGGAGTGTGTCTCAAGATTGCACCAAATAGGAGTCCAGCTCAGCATAATACCCGACGCTGGTATTCCGCTGAATTCTGCTAGTGACACACACGGATGTCGAGAAAATGTGCGGCGAATATTATGTAGGTGGGTTACTGTATTCTCTAATAATGTATTCTTCATTTTTTGCAGGTTTGCAGACCTTTCCCGATCTTGGGCTCCCAGCTAAATACTCTAGGCTACATCCAAGACTACATTTGCGGTGATAACGACAAAGATAGAATAAAGGAAGCAAGGCTTTCGTTCCCCAGCGCGCACGCCAGCTTCTCAATGTATTGCGCTGTGTTTTTCGTTGTAAGTTTTTTGTTTAAACCAATCGACACTTGTTTATATTACGACTAGCTTTTGCCCGCGGCTTTGTTTGCGTTAAATTCGGCGTAACACGGTGCCCTTTTCCTGATTTGCAGGTACCTGCAACCTGAAGTTTTTACCCTTGCGCCTTATTTATTGTAATAGCAAAGCTAAGTTTTCCCCTTTTCTTCTCTATTTTTCCCTCATTTCTCACTTTAAAAAAAGAAAATATGTCCTATGTCCGTCCCCAGACGTAACAAACAAACTCACTTTCGCTTTTATAATATTAGCAGATAAGTGTGTGTATGTTTTACGCTCAAACGACTAAACAGATTTGGATGACATTTTGTGTCTAAATTCTGGGTTAACACAGGCTACTTTTGGTCTCGGAAAAATGCAGTATCCCACCGGACCACTTCTCCGGACGAACTTATCCAAAAAGAGCTTTTCTTTCTCTTCCAGTTCTACCTGCAAGTGAAAGGCAAATGGCGCGGCTCCAAGCTGTTCCGTCACGGGCTGCAGTACGCAGTCATGATCGGGGCGTGGTTCGTCGGTCTCACGCGAGTACAAGACCATATGCATCACTGGAGCGATGTCACCGTGGGCTTCCTCATTGGAGCCATTTATGCCTGTCTTGTGGTGAGCTAAGAATGATTAAAAACAAAAAAAATAGGATCACACTTACTGTGCCCGATGTGGTTCCATGTATACGTTACGTAACATAGAATAGGACAACAAAAATTTCAAAAATGAAAGTTAAGTTTAAAAACAAAAATGCTTTATACCATCCACCCAAAGCTTCATTAAACAGAGGCCTCGCTGTGTAAATTGTCGTGATTGTTGTGAAGACGACACGGTTGGCGCAGTGGCTGAGCGATCGACTGCTGCACTGCGTATCGCGGGTTCGATCCCCGCACGGTTCAAATATTTGTATGGCCTACAGATAGTTGTTCCGGGTGTGGCTGTTTGTGTATGTGAGTTTAAATGCTTGTAAAAGCCCCCACGATACAAAAGAAATTCCCAGTGTGGAACAACGTTTAAAAAAACCATTCATATTCGGGGCCGTGGTCTCTTTCGACCAACCCGCTAACCCGACAGGCAGTGATTTTATGGCATCTCTGTGAGGCGCGCGTGGAACGAGAACACGCTGTCGCAACGGCATGTCGTCTATAGACGGACAGACAGTGAGCTACCCATTGCTCACCGTCTACAAACGTGCCTACGGTGGCCAGGAGTCATCTCTCGGCACCAAACACCCAGAATCCACATATAGTATATCTGTGCTGCAATGGACTTCCCGAAATTTCATTCTTAATTTTTTTTTCAGTTTATCTATGTGCTAAAACCAAAGAAGTACAGTCAACTACCGATGACCTGGGAGGAACCACAGGTCCAACCAACCAACCCTCTTCCGAGAGCAGTGCTGACGCGATGACTATCAACGACAAGCACGCACGCATAAGGCCCATAGACTTAACATACATTACTAAATACTAATCCCAAAAAGTTTTGCTAACAAACTTTTTTTGATTAGTGTAATATTTATCAGTTCCAAAAATGCTTTAAGGTGTGGTCACATTTATTGTTGGGGATCGGTTTTGGTAGGGCACGGACAGTCAGCAAAATACATATTACTCCAGACTCGATAGTTATACTTGATTTTTTCTTAAACCCCGATGGGTACCTTGAACTTAAATTAAATTAAGTTTAGTGAACTGTTTGTTTTCTATCAAATAAATTTAACTGTATTCGTACAAATTCATGGGTTTTTAAGAAAATTTCAGCTGTATCTGACAATACTGGTTATATATCTCTTTTACTAATTGTACATATATTAGTTTATCGCGGTGTTTCATCGTTTAAAACCGAAAAAAAGCCATTGATGTTATTTTTTTGGTTTTATTGCATGTAAAAACTTTTTCTAACCGGATCCAGCCAATTCCACCTACCACTGTAACGATGGTTTCTTTTTTAAAATGCAAACTCGTTCTTTTTTAATTCTTTATTCAAAAATGTCTAAACCTACAATAGGTACTATCCTTTAAACTTTGCTCTAAACATCTTTCTGTTAACTCGCCTGTCTAATTTCATATCTATGATATTCCTTTATCTAATTAAAAGAAATAAATTACTAGGTAGGTAGTCAATTTATAAATTAATTATTGTTTATGGGTACGTAGTACAACGTCTTTGCAAAATGCCCAAAAACTAGGCTTATTTTATGAGTAGCTTAAGTACAATCGGAAAAGTTATTTGGTATCTAGGTACTTGCAATATATTTTTTAAATAACGTTGGAAGTGAGCTGAATATTCAATTATTTTACGTAATTGGTGCTAAAAGCTAGAATACTCGTCATGTCATGGCGACTATTTAGTAAAATTGAATATTTGTAACTGTACCTATATGAAATAGCTTATTCGAATGTACAAAGACACTTAAAGGCACTGGCCACATTGAGGCGAATCCCACGCGGGATGCAAGACGTGACTACAAAGAATTTCTCCTTATACCTCGCGCGTGGTTCGCCACAATGTGTCCACGGCTTAAAAAATGCATTATTTTATACGTATTTTTTTTGTTTAAAGTGTCCTAATACCTATTGCAATATTAGTTGTTTACGCCAGAAGTTGTGATACTCTGTTGTGAAAAAGATTGCATCTATATTTTTAAAAGGCGTCACAATTTAGATTAATTTCATCAAAGTATTCCTATTACAACCAATGCATTTACATATAAATATAAACGAATTATATAATAATGAAGCCATTTAGGTTGGTTTCTGCAAAGTTCATAAAAATCTGCTGTAAAATTTCTGTCAACTGATGAAATATGCTTTTGTTTTCGTCTATTCACCGATGACTGAATTTGACAGGATTTACTTAATTTCTTGTTGATCAAGATCCTTTTCAAAGAATCTAATAAGATTAATAAAAGTCTTTGAAAACCTAAATGGCACACTTAATTGCAAATCAAAGGACTCGTAATCATAATTATATAGGTTTTCAAAAATTCAGCTGCACAATATTCTAAGACGAGTATTTAATTGTCACTATAAAATAATGTGTGTACTTTTTAAATAAAATAACAACCAATGTTCAGTTTTCGAAAAAAAATAAACAAGCGTAATTAATGTTTAAAATGAAGCATGCATAAAAATTTTGTTTATTTCACGAAATAACTATGTCAGGGTTAGGTATAAAAATTAAAATTATAACAAAAAGTTTATATGTTGACTGAAATTATTAACATTGATCGTGAGCTATGCATTACAGGGACATTAAACTAAGAAAAATGAACATTTCCTTCTATACTGTAAAACAAGGTTTTTTTTTTGTTATAGACACAATGTATAAAATGTACAATAATGTTAAGTAAATTATTTATGTTGTTAATAAATATATTTTTGAAGTTACCTATGTCAAAGATTTGTATTTTTGAATGTAAATGAGTTAAAATGATATAAAATTAAGTTTTTATTACAATACGTTTGTTTTTTTTTACAAATATTGAGTCAATGTGTCCAATATTTCGCGACTCCTGTCAAAGTGAACTTTTCAAAAACGTTCATATCATTCAATACTCCAAATGTATTGAATTTTAACTACAAGAGCCGTGTGGATCATAAACACACTCTGATTTAAAAAATATTGGGAAATTCTTGAGAATTTCTTACATAATCCTTACTAATATTATAAAAGCGAAAGTGAGTTTGTTTGTCTGTTTGTTTGTTACGTCTTCACGCCTAAATAGCTTAGCCGATTTTAATAAATTTTGGTACAGAGATAGTTGAGACCCTGGAGACAGGCTAAACATAGTTTTGCTATAATAATAAATAAGGGCAAAAACTACAGGTAGCTGGTACCTGAAAATCAGGAAAGGGGAACCGTGTTAGTTGAGCCGAATTTAACGCTAGTTAAGCCACGGGCAAAAACTAGTAATTTATATAAGAGAAATGCCTTGTCCGGTTTAGTAATCAGCAAGTGCGATTGCTGAGCAGAGAAATGCTTTGTCAGGTTTAGTGATTGCAAGTGCGACTGTTGTGCATCCTCCTGGATTCGATTCCCGTGCGTCATATGCCAAAAGAAATCGGCCAAGACCGAGTCAGATTTGCTCATCGAAGTTTCCGTACAAACTTGCGACATAAACAGCCAACAGCATATATTTTGTCTGCGTTTACTTAAAAGGTTGATTTTTTCACAGCGCACAGGGAAACAGAGCAGAGTACTATATGGTTTAATTTCTACTTGATCGTTTCTGATCGAGCACAGCGGTGCTCCGCCCAAGCTGGGCAGATCGCCACTGTGTGCTCCACCGTGTCCTCCGGGCGATCGTCACAATGGTGACACCCGGGCGTTTTCTCCCGCCCGATTATGTGCAGGAACCTCCCGAAACTATTGCATCTGGATCATTGCTTTACGCAATTATCTACACTAAACTGCTACATTGACGATGAGGAGGAAAACATATAACATTTAGTAACGCAATGGGTAAAAAGGCGTGAGTTTGTTACACCTATAACCCACCTCTGTCCTACCCCTTTGGGAATTACAAGCATGATGTTATGTTATCCATTTTATTACAAACATATTTAGCCGTCACGATACGTATGAAAAATCTCGGTTTGACGTCTGTAAAACCAAAGGCATTGTTATGATCCTATACTATCAAATGACGTTTGACGTTTAATGTTTATAATTAATTTTATTTAAAATATAAACTTACATTTGTGCTATTTGTAAAGGAAATGATGCAATATGAGAAGTTCAATAATTGTTTTGATAAAGCGAGAAAACAGCCGCTTACAGATGTAATTGATAACAAACAACTCAGAAAGGTTGACCATGAATGCTTGGACTAAATGAAAGAAGTATTTTTGTTGTCATTTATTTATTAACATACATATTTTTTATATTTTTACATATTTCTTATCAAAAACAAAAAAAAAAAACGTTTAAACATATAAAAATAGTAGCCCACCGGTAACGGGAACATGGTCGAAGCTACCGGCGGTCAGGGCTCCAGAGAAAGGAACCTCCTAACAATACGAGCCGTGTCCAGGAGTACCGCTTTCTGTATCAAGCCCTTGATCCAGCTGCCTAACGAGAGCCTCCTCAGGTATTGGTCTAGGCTCTTGGCAATTAAGCCATTGGCAGATATAACTATCGGCACAATGATCACTGAGTCCACATCCCACATGTCGACAACCTCGCGAGCCAAGTCAATATACTTGATTTGCTTGAAGTTCAAAGAAGTATTTATTATTACAAGATCGTATCAGGTAGCCTGAGTTGCGCATTGTTAGAAAGAGATACAGCCTCCCCGGTACATAAAGGGCAAAAGAAGGTACATTGGGTGTGTTTTAGTCAGTAAAAGTCTGACACTCCCTCAACCGCAAAACAAGGATCGTATTATTTAAACTGTGGTACGAATGCTGTATTCATTGACTAGCATTGCATTTCCAACGTTTGAAGGGCTAATCCAGCCGCATTTAGACGACGAAGCTACAAGGTGACTCGGGAGACCCAATCCACCGCCACAACTGGTCTTCGGCTCAGGGCCCCAGAAGCTGTACCATAAAACCTTTCTTGAGTGCGTGAGTCTAACTAGACCAACGTATAGGACGTAGTCAGTGCTAGATTAATGACCTAGCTAGACAAGCAATTGCTACTGGCCTGGCCCTGAGGCCCGGGCTCACACTAGGAATTTCTCCAAACACACAAACAGCCATATTCGAAACAACTACCTGCTACCCTACCATGACGTCTTAAAGCAGAACTTATTCCACTGAGGGAAAGAGACAGAGCTATACAGGTTGTCTAGCACCATCTCTTTCCCTCAGTGGAACGACGTCATGGTAGGCCTATTGTAGGTGATACAAATACTTTTTCCGTGCGGAGATCAATGCCGCGACATGCAGCGCAGCAATGAATCACTCAGCCACTGCACCAACAGAGCCGTCAATAACTGAATAGCAGAAATCCTTATCCTTAATCCTTACTAATATTATAAAAGCGAAAGTGATTTTGTTTGTTACCTTTTCACGCTTTAATGGCTAAACCGATTGCGATGAATTTTGGTACAGAGATAGTTGGGAACCAGAAGACGGATATAGGCTAATATTTTTTTGAAAAAAGTGGATGTGAGGGAAAAGAGGGAAGAAAAGGGAAAACTTAGCGTTGCTATTACAAATCAATAAGGCGCAAGGGGAACTGTGTTTCCTCGAATAAATCAAAAGCTAGTAAATAAATAAAACGTTTTGTCCTGCCAAACGCATGGTGACTTTGAGACGTGTGTGATGACGATGTGCCTACAATTCCAGCCACCCTTGATCTTCATCTTATCTGTCAAGTTATTTGCGACTTACGATACAACGTACTTTGGTCTAAGTTCATAACTCAGCTAACTTTCTTAGTTAGATTGATCAAAGTCTATGCATATGTGATTGTTGTTTTGTTTATGCTGTCAGAAAATTAATCATCTCAGCTATTATGATATTAGTGCCGATTCTGATGAACTACCGGATTAAACTAAACTGAGATTACAATGACATATTCACGTATATTTTTATTCTACATCATTTTTGTCATGATTAAAGATAGTCCGATTTAGTTTAACAATCACTATTTTTGATGAAAAATTACAATTTCAGAATAGCGAGAAAGCGATTTTTTTTTTAAATTGAGTAAGTAACTAAACTATCATTTATGCTGTAAAACTATAATAATAAAAATATTGTTTTTTTTTTTTAAAAAACTTTGCCCCACACTAGGAATTTCTCCTGTATCGTGGGTCCGTTTATAAACATTAAACTCACATACACAAACAGCCAGACCCGGAACAACTATTTGTAGGTCATACATTGTTTTCCTTTTTTTTACGTGTGGAAATTCTCGATGGATGCCCTCTGCCATGGGGGAGGGGTTTGTCAGACTCCTTCAGACACAGAATATCTCTAGTCCGTGAAGGGACACATTGTATATTTAAAAATGAAAACATTTATTTCAATTAGACAGATTACAGCCTCAGTCACAAGACATAATAACTTGCGAAAGTATTGTGGATTCCCATTCCAAAGGTAGATCTCTATGGAGAAGAATGGCAAGAAACTCCATGGACACTCTTTTAAATCATTTATGATTTTTTTGAGATTATACACACATGTGAGAACGATGTAGAAAAACGAGCACATTAAGAGCGTCCAATCTATCCACATTCGCGCTATATTACATTCATAACCCAATTAATGCTAATCTTTTTATACCTACAAAATAAACTGAGTATGTATAGGTGTCAAGAGGGCAATTACACGCAAATGGATGTGTTATATTTTTAGCACAAGTACTATTTTTACTTCACCTTATCAGTTAATAACCGTGTATGAAAACACTAGCTTCCGCCCGCGACTTTGTCCACGTGGTACCTATAGTTACTTTGGACTAACGCTAACCCCTGTGATGATCGAATAAAAATAATCTTCTCTCCCCTTTTCCTCCCTTTTCTCCGCCTTATCTCACTTTAACAAAAACTTAAAAGAAAATTGCCTATGTCCGTTTCCAGGGTCCCAACTATCTCTGTACCAAAATTCATCAAAATCGGTTTGGGCCACTTAGACGTGAAGCCGTAACAAACAAACAAACATACAAACAAACTCATTTTCGCTTTTATAATACTATTAGTAAGGATAACAACAATGTAGCATCGTCGTCTACCTAGCCTTTTCCCAACTATGTTGGGGTCGTGTAAGACTAGCTGACAAACTTTTTTTTTTTTCGGGTGGGATGTCATCCAATGACTTCCCCCGCTCTGGGCGGAGCAGGGGGTATGTCAGACTTGTACTGACTAAAACCCACCCATGTTTCTTCTATTGCCCTTTACGTTCCGGGGCCACGGTATCTCTTTCGAACAACCCGCAACCCCGGCAGGACAACCCGCAACCCCGGCAGGTAGCGGTCAAACATAAATGTATTTTTTTTATTTTACTTTTTAATAAATTTTTAACAATAATGTATGTAAATTAGTAAAATAAAATTATAAAGATTAATCTTAGTACTCTTAGATATAAATGCTAATGTTTATAATTGATGGATGATTTGTATGGATGTTTATTACTCTTTCACGTCAAAACGGATGAAATTTGGCAAAGAGGATTATAGTCTAATCTCTATTTTTATTTCGATCATCATGCCAGCGACGCCGCGGACGCCAGCTAGTTTATAATAATATCATTCGCCATACAGCAGTTCATAATAAATGTTTTGATGCAATCCGTCCCTGTAAGGGTGAGTCCCTGATGTCCTAAAATACAGGCCACAGCTTAGTTTAGGCACTAGTCTCCCACAAATCAACATAAGACGCTTACTGCAATATTATTATGTTTTAAGTTTAAGCCTCTAAGTGTTTTTTGTGGAGGAAAAGTAAAGGTTTTTCGATTTGTATTTTTTTTATGTTTGTATTATTTTATGTTAAACAATGGATTTAGGAACTAATAGATATCGAGAAACACATTTTATAGCATAAACTTGATAAGTGGTTTTTTATTACCACTAAAATAAGGTACCCAGGTAAATACGAAGATCAACTAATAAGGATAATGTATTCAATGAACAAACAATTTGACCACAAAAGCTCAAATACGATGATCACATTTTTTATATCGTTTCCAAATTCCTCGTAAATTCAGTTTTTATTAGAATTGTGCAAATAACGATCACCATCACTATTTGACATCCCTTTTCTTGCTACTTCTAGTTTCGAACTTAGGATCTCGTGTCGACAATTCTCAATCAGCTTCTAAAAATATTAGTATGTGATATTTTGAGGATAGGAAATCATGAAATTACTTCTCCATATCTGAAAGGAGCGGGACGAAATGTCAGAGTGTTACTGACTAAAACTTATCCATGTTCCTTCTTTTACGCTTTGCGTTCTGGGGCTGCGTTATCTCTTTCGAACAACCTGGCAGGCAGTAGCCCTGGCAGGTCCACCTGCTTGAGTATACCTTCATTTGAAGATTTCAATCCCATTTAGTTTTATATAGGTTGGAAGGGACACCGACGCGATAAAGGTTTGTCACGTATTCAGTGCATCGTTTTAAACTACACCACATAAAAAAATTGCAACGTTCTTTTAAACATTATGTTCTTTTTAACACTATACTAGCAGACGCCCGCGGCTTCGCCCGCGTGATGATAAAAAAGTATCCTTTGTGTTATTCCAGAGTATTATCTACCTCTGTGCCTTCATCAAGATCCGTTTGGTAGCTTTTTCGTACATCCATACTCACTAACTTTCCCATTTGTAATATTAGTAAGAAACACAAAAAAAATAATTGAAAAGCTTCCATAATATCGAACAAAGGACTTGTTTTAGTTTAGTAGCCGGTTCTCGCTGTATATAAACCGTGCCTTAGGATGACTGAGTTCCATGTCGACGGTGCGTTCGTTTTTCACGCGCGCCTCAAAGAGATCTAAGAGATGTCAACAAAACAGAGGGGTCAGCCACGGCTACCGCCTGTCGGGTTTGCGGGTTGTTCCAAAGAGATACCGCGGCCCCCGGACATAAAGTGCAAAAGAAGGAACAAGGGTGGGTTTGGTGGGTTTTACTCTGTAAAAGTCTGCCACACCAGAACGGGGGAAGTTATTTGATGAATTACTACCCACAAAACACCCTCCCATGTTTCTTCTTTGGCCCTTTATGGTTCGGGGCCGCGGTAGTGTTCCAAGGCCGCGGTATGTCTGGGGCTGCTTGGCTATTTTAGTCAGTACAAATCTGCCACTCCACTCACACATTGGGTAAACAAAAAACATATTATCTGTCTACTATATATCTATACTTAATATTATAAAGCTGAAGAGTTTGTTTGTTTGTTTGAACGCGCTAATCTCAGGGACTACTGGTTGGAATTGGAAAATTCTTTTAGTGTTGGATAGTCCATTTCTTGAGAAAGGCTATAGGCTATATAACATCACGCTACGACCAACAGGTGCTGAGCAGCGTGGGTGAAACCACGTGGAACAGCTAGTCTAATATATAAAATTCTCGTGTCACAGTTTTCGTTCCCATACTCCTCCGAAACGGCTGGACCAATTTAAACGAAATTTTGTGTACATATTGGGTAGGTCTGAGAATCGGCTAACATCTATTTTTCATACCCCTAAACCTCAGCGGGTGAAACCGCTGGGCACAGCTAGTATTATATACTTCCATATGAATCAATTTCTAGTCATGTCTACGCATTACTACACATTCGTGACGTAAATACGAAGTGACTGACTCCTACAATCGGATGAGCAATGAATGAAAATATTGTTTTAGGCACATATCTCAAATATTTATACAATAGATACCTACTGGTTATTCAACTTACGTATATAGTACGTAAACAAAACTTATCGCCTCATTGGTTAACTTACATGTGCATGGATTATGGCTTCATAATAACAGCCACTCGGGTCGATCTTTAAGTTTAATCAAATCAAAATATTTTAAATTTGATTTTTGTGGCCGTTTTTGTCGCAATTTTGTACAGAATCTTTGGTGCGCGAATCTGACCCCCTTTTGGCGGGTTTTTTTTTAATCAAAGGTCCTTCCCGAGGTGGTCCCATATCAGTTTTAACTATATTGCCTGTTAAAGTCCTTACTAATTTTATAAAAAAACTAAATTGATTTTGTTAGTTTGTTCGGTTGTTACGTCTTCACGCCTAAATGGTTAAACCGGTTTCGATGAATTTTGGTACAGATATAGTTGGGATCCTGGAGACAGACATTGGCTTTTTTAACTTAGAAAAGGAGAGAAAGAGGAAAGAAAAGGGGAGAGGAAAAATATTTTTTTCGATCATCAAGCGTGTTAAAGTTAGCGCTAGCCCCAAGTAACTATGCCACGCGGACGAAACCGCAGGCGGAAGCTAGTTACAATTAAACTTGAGAAACTCCTTTTTTTAAAGTTGGTTAATAAAGTTGCATCATCTAATACACCCGGTGGCGGCATCTCTCTACCTACCCAGTGGGGCCATCCTGATAACCGTGAAGATAACTGACAACGATGTCTCACAAACAAGTCGTGGTACTTAGGGCTGCCAATTCCAAGTTCATGAAATGTCCGGATTTGGCATCATCGTTGGTGTCAGTTTCCACACTTACCTGATGCAATCGATGGCACGATTGGCGCAGTGGCTGAGCCTTGGACTGCTGCGCTGCGTGTTGCGTGGTTCGATCCCAACATGGAACAAATATTTGTATGACCTACAGGTAGTTGTTTCGGGTCTGGCTGTTTGTGTATATGAATTTAAATGTTTGATAGACGATACAGGAGAAATTCCTAGTGTGGGACAAAGATTTAAAAGGAAAACAGTACTTTATAAGGTAACTATTAGCTGTGCCTAGCGGTTTAACCCGCTGCTCAGGTTCCCTTTATCACTTAGGGGGATGAAAAATAAATATTGACCGATTCTCGGACCTACCCAATATATACCCAAAATTTTATAAGAATCGGTAGAGCCGTTTTGGAGGAGTTTGGTAACAATCACCGCGACGCGAGAATTTTATATATTAGACTAGCTGTGCGAAGCGCTTTCACCCTCTGCTCACGTAGGGGTATGAAAAATAGATGTTGGCGATTCTCAGACCTACCCGATGTAGGTCTGAGAATCGGCCAACATCTATTTTTCTCAGACCGGCCCGATATGTACACAAAATTTCGTTTAAATCGGCCCAGCCGTTTCGGAGGAGTATGGGAACGAAAACTGTGACACGAGAATTTTATATATTAGATATTACTTGTCTACTACAACTAAAAACTATTGAAGGATAATCCTACTAAATTATAAATGCGAAAGTTTGTAATATGTGTGCGTGTATGTTTGTTACTTCTTGACGCTTACGCCTTAACGGATTTGGATAGAATTTGATATATGTATAGATACCTGAATTAACATATAGGCTACTTTTTTCCGGGTAATCGCACTCGATACTGCGAGGCGCAGCTAATATATATCATTAAGCCCAGTCACTGGGTAAAGCTATACCCTTTAGTAAGATAGATTGTCTGACACACGCCTTTTGTGTCAGGAGTTGCAAAAAAGTCGGGACTTTTTTTTTATTTTTTTGATCATTTCGATACAAATCTATATTGGTAATCATCGAAGAATAATCTCGCGGTAAAGTGGTACCCATAGACAAATTCTTAATTATCAACCCTAGTTGGGTGACATAAATATAGCCGTGTTATCACATTACATGCGTCATCACCGGCGAGCCGCGTTGTGATTGAAGCGTGGGGTGGGCGTGGCACGAGGCTGGTTGAGGTAGACGTGACAGTTGATGGATTTGTGAAAATTATATTAAATTAATTACAACTTAAAAACGCCTGTAATCCCCGAAGGCAGAAATGTAACTTATATTTATTAACATTTCGCGAGTCATGTTTAAGTACCTTGCAGATAATAGAGGACAAACAATGCAACTTATTAGAAAAATATAGTGCATGGCACCCTAAAGAGGATCATAGATAGGGGTTTAGTCAGTAAAAGTCTGACACTCCTTCCCGCTCCGCCCAGAGTGGAGGAAGTTAAGATAGAAGTTGAGAAATGAAGGAGGAAGAGGGAGAAAGAGGGAAAAAAGGGAAAACTTAGCTTTGCTATGACAATAACTAAAGCGCAGGGGAAAAAGCTACAAGTAGCAGGTACCTGTAAATCAGGAAAAGGGGACTGTGTCACCCCGAATTACACGCGAACGAAGCCGCGGGCAAAAGCTAGTGTGGTATAAAGTAAGGTAATAAAAAAGTTGTAGCATTCAATTTGATACCCAGATACCCAAACTTTAAAATCGCTGTTCTGTTAAAATTACTCCATTGCATATATCACATTTGTGTTTTAAGCCATCGATAAGCGCATATGTATTTTGTGGGTGGTAAATTTATCGAACCACAATGCCACAAGTAGTAACGTGGTACACCAGTTTAGGTTGCTTACCAGGACCTACAACTAGTACTATTAACAGGAAAATCTGAAGTAAAAGCTTTTGTATAAAAAAGTCCCCAGAAAAGTACCAATTTCGGGTAATCACAGGCCTTTTGATACATATTATTATGTAATACTATCTTCCGCCCGCGACTTTGTCCGTGTGGCAAGTTACTTTTAGCTAACAGTAACTTTAAACCGCGTGATGATCGAAAAAAAATCTTTCTCTTCCCTTTTCTTCCCCCTTCCTCTCCGATAAGAGCTAAGTCCGTCTTCAGGGTCCCAATTATCTCTGTACCAAAATTCATCAAAATCGGTTTGGCTATTTAGGCGTGTAGACGTAACAAACAAACTCATTTTCGCTTTTATAATGTTAGTAAGGATTATGTCGACTACTGTTATTTATTATTACGATATTTTTTAAATTATCTAATGTCTTGACAAAATTTCTTCACAACTAACTATAATTATTTAATATATAAAATTCTCGTGTCACAGTTTTCGTTCCCATACTCCTCCGAAACGGCTGGACCGATTTAAACGAAATTTTGTGTACATATCGGGAAGGTCTGAGAATCGGCCAACATCTATTTTTCATACCCCTAAATGAGCAGCGGGTGAAACCGCTGGGCACAGCTAGTGACCTATATTTTTATAACTGTTATCCTTCTCTATTACGTACTGAGTTACAAACAGAACAACAGGTTTTTACTCAATTTATATAACTTTTTTTCCTCATCTGGTTCAGTGGGAATTTCCCTATTGGACTCGTGTTTACTAGGGACGTGTGACATTCTAAAATTCATTTATGTACAATGACTTTATCCGACACCTAGGTACTATGTACGTCGTACATTGTCGTAATTGTCCTCAATTGCCGAATGCATTGACGTACGGGAAATTAAATTCCAATTATTTATTTGAAGTTTTGGTAATATGTTTTCATGAAAAATATATTTTTAATAAGTCACGGAGTCTTTATTTGGCATTGGGCTCGTCCGGTTGATGGAAATGGGCTCGCGTTCTACTACATGTGTACAACTCTTTTATTTGTGGATGGGAAATCATCAAATAACTTGGCTTTGGTCGGAGCGGGGGGCGGTCGATGGCATAGACTCTATGCCTATGCTCTACTAGACCACAAATGGGAGGGTGTAAGACTTGTACTGACTAAATACTACCTTGTACCTACTAAAAGACGTGGAAAAGTTTTTGTGAAAACCTACTTGCAAAATAAACATCATTTATTATTTACCCATGTTCCTTCTATTGCCCTTTATGTTCCGGGGCTGTATCTTTTTCGGGCAAACCACAATCCATAAATATGTACACTTACGACATGGTTGGCGCAGTGGCTGAGCGATCGACTGCCGGTCTACGTGTCTCGGGTTCGGCACCCACGATACAGGACAAATCCTAGTGTGGGGCAACGTTTTTATTACATAAAAAATCCTTTATCTATCTCTTTGGGGATTACAGGCGTGATGTTTGTTTGTTGTTTTAAATATTTTACTTGAACCTAGTATTATAATTATGCGCTAGAACAGAATGATGAATGAATGTTTTCGACATTTTCTAAAAGATGCCGTTTGCTTTTGCTAAGGAAAACCAAAATTATAGGGAATTTTATTAATGTATAGTTCCACGGTATTCATGCAATATCGATAATGATTATGATACTTTGGCCTACATTAGAAATTTCTCCTGTACCGTAGGTGCGGTAACAAATATTTAAACTCACATGCATACACAAACAGCCAAACCCGAAACAACTACCTGTTATGTAGGTCATACAAATATTTGTTCCGTCGAACCCGCGACATGCAGCGCAACAGTCGATCGCTCAGCCAATGCGCCAACCTTTCCGTTAATTAAGTACATATATTACTAGCGGCCCGGTACGTGCTTCGCTACGTATTTACAAAAAAATGTGATGCAGCGCCATCTGCCGGACAAAATTGTGAATCTAAACCATTTCCAGATCCCCTTGAACACACACAAAAAATTTCATCAAAATCGGTCCAGTCGTTTGAGAGAACTTCAGTGACGTACACACACACAGAAGAATTATAATATATAAAGATGAACAACAACAAAATTGATCAACTGAGCCTATCGTATCCTAAACCTGGACATAGATAGACCACTCACAAGCTGTACCACAGAACGCTGTCCCCCCTTCCCACAGCTTCCGTATCAGTAATATTCAGTAGAGATAATTTGATAATAACTTCAATTACCAACTAATATATTCACGTATTACATGTGCTGGACATTGTCTGTTCTCTTATCTTCACGCAAAAACACGATGTTACTGATAATGACACACCTCTTTTTAATCAATGTAGTTATTTACTGTTTGACGAGATATTTTTATTTGTTACTGTAATTTCTTCTAGATCACGATGTTTTTTATCACCGAAGGAATTGATAAAGATATCCTTTATTATGTTTCTATACACTACTGGAAAAAATAAAGCGAGAAAAAAAACAAATTTTTGGGAAATTTTCAACAGGCCGTAAGTTGTAGAGACATAGTCGTACGGGAAACCAAAAAAAAAGGAAATAGTAGCTTTAAGTGTCTAGTTTTTGGATCACTTTAAAATTTTGTAGCTCCCGGGAGTTTTGGAGTACGTGATCTTAGTCTGTGAGATATTTCACTTTTGGAGGTGTTGAGGAACTACACCTATTGATGGAATGTGTCCAGAATGAGTCCGGTAAAAGAAAATCAGTACGGTCCCTAAATTTGAACAGAACTGATGTAGGCATCCCAACAAAATGGTGACGCTGCAAAGGATTTGTTCAAATTCCACAGTATTTGAAAGTTTAGCAATTGTAACTGGCATACCCTCTGTGTAAAACTCCTTATAATTAAATTACAAAAAAAAAAACAATACGACGACGTGTTAAGTCACAGGCCCATGGATGCCTTTAAACTCTGGCACTAACTACCCGATAAAGGAGAAAATAATTTATTCTGGGGCTAATTAATATATGTATACATAGAAAAGTAGTTAGAGAAATCTTATGTACACACGACGGCACATCAACCTTCACAAAACCATTTTAACCTGATCTCTCTACTACGGTGTGCGATCCGTAGTGGAGAGATCAGGTTATAATAGTTTAGTATAAGTTGACCTGCCGTCATTTGTTATTTCTGTATCTTTTCTTGTCTTTTACTTTAATTTTATTTTTGTTGTCTGTTTATGTTTGCCGCATCAAACATAAACAGATTTTCTAATAAATAAAATTCTCGTGTCACAATTTTCGTTCCCATACTCCTCCAAAACGGCTGGATGGATTTGAACGAAATATTGTGTGCATATCGGGTAGGTCTGAGAATCGGCTTACATCTATTTTTGCCCCTAACTGAGCAGTGGGTGAAACCGCTGGGCACAGCTAGTATTTTTATATTTATTAGTATAACAATTGTAGGTAAATAATAAATAAATAATAAATTCATCATCATCTGCCTAGCCTTTTCCTAACTATGTTGGGGTCGGCTTCCAGTCTAACCGGATGTAGCTGAATATCAGTATTTTACATGGAGCGACTGCCTATCTGACCTCCACAACCCAGTTAGTACTGGGTAATACAATACCCCTTAGTAAGAATAACTGTAAAATAAATAATATTTTTTTTTTTAAAAGAAGGCATTTTTTGTTGGGTGACACAATTGGCGGTCTTATCACGATTTCGGGTCACTTCTTAACGTTAGGTAGTTCTCTTTCAGTTAAAGGCATTTACAATCTTATTCCACCTTTAGGCTCGGATAATCTCACACAGCTGCCATTAGTGAATCAATCACGTGTGGCGATACTAATTATTTATCGTTTATTTATTTTTAAACATATAACTTTACATTTTTAAATATTTCTTTATTTAATAAAACATAGAAATCTGTTTCAAATTATAAATAATAATTATAAATTATTCTAGCGTAACTAAAAATGACTATAGTCAAAGTTCAATATGGCGACGACAAGACGCCATATTAATTCTTCGAATTCATTGAATAAGTTGACAAACTATATTAAATGGTAATGGTAATTTATCATAACACTAGCTTTTGCCCGCGGCTTCGCTCGCGATAAATTCGGTATAACACAGTACGTGCTACTTGCAGTTTTTCCCCTTGCGCCTTATTAATTTGTAATAGCAACGCTAAGTTTTCCCTTTTCTTCTCTCGTATCCCTCATATCCCACATTTTTAAATTAAAAATTATCTTATGTCCGTCTCCTGGTTCCCAACTATCTCTGTACCAAAATTCATCAAAATAGGTTAGGCCATTAAAGCGTGAAGAGGTAACAAACAAACAAACTCACTTTCGCTTTTATAATATTAGTAAGGATAATGGTCTTTGAAAATCATCTTCAGGTTTCTCATATCATTTTCCCTTTCAATTGGCCATTTAGGATCTATAACGATTTATTACTTAATAAAAAGATAACAGATAGAATTCTACTGCATTGATAGTGAGGTGTGATAATTATTTTTTCCTTTAGACAATATAAGTTATGTTAGTTGACCCCCCAGGGTTTCTTTCCATTCATGTACGCCACTTAGATAAGCGGTAGTTACATGACCAGACAAACAATAATAACTCTTAATAATATTTATAGACAGCTATTTTTAGCCTAGTAGGATTGGAAAGTTTTCTAAGCATCACATTATAACATCATGCCTAGTTGACCAGAACTCGTTGTCAATGGGACAGGGGCAGATCTTTATAAGGACTTTTTGTGCTGTAGCCCAGGTCCCCTTGGGAATGATTGGCCAATTTCAAAAGTCACCATTCAAGCTAATGGACTAATTGTGAATAAAAAAAAAACAAATACAAAACTACTAAATAACTAGGCTATATTGTACTGTAAATGCGTCTGATGTGTCGTGGTATGTACTACCTATCATTATCGAAAACAGGTATTTGATAAAAGAGTAATTACTTGGTTAAGTAGGCCCCCAAATAGTGACCCCCAAATAGTGCCCCGGGGTTATGGTTTATTCTAAGGAGATACTGTGGCCCCGGAACATAAAGGGCAAAAGAAGGAGGGTTTTAGTCAATATAAGTGTGACACTCCCTCTCTGCGCCCAGAATGGGGGAAGTTATTTGATGATTTCCCATCCGCAAAAAAGGCCCTCATATAGTATTAGTCCAGGGATCACGGTCCCTATGCAATGGGAGGAGGTAATCAGCAATCTTCCCAAAGATTAGTTGCTAATTATAACTATCATTAGTGAGAATAACAATTTGTTATTAGATAAGAGAACCGAGATTTTTATTAACATAATTCTTTTATCTTTTAAATAAATTAATGTTTGTGTAGCTACAATAAAATATCTGGTTGCCGAGTGGCGTCAAATAAGATTAGTATTACGTTTTATAACTATTTACTAATTATAAACTGTTGAGTGTTTTATTGTACATAATTGTTATATAACACAAACAAAGATTACGAATGTTAGTTTAGATTTCACCTGTCTATTATTATGGTTTCAATGGGATTTCCCACTGAAAAATTACGAAAATCCAGTTTTTTGGCCAAAGAATCAACATTGCCATCCATTGCGGTAATGCTGCCAAACTTCTGGACGCTTTTTCTGTTGGCAGCAAGAACCGGGAATTTTGAGGCTGGACGCGTCGTTCACGTAGACTGTATTCGGACAGATTAGCTGACCGGATGCTAAGATGAGGTGTCAGCGACAGTGAAAGACTACGTCTACAGCATTTTTTTAAACGTTGCCCCACTTTACGACATTGTCCTGTATCGTGGGTGTGTATACAAACATTTAAATTCACATACACCAACAGCCAGACCCAAAACAACCGCCTGTAGGCCCTACAAATATTTGTTCCGAGCGGGGATCGAACCGCGACACGCGGCGCAGCAGTCAATCGCTCAGCCACTACGCCAACCGTGCCGTCAATAATATTAGTTTTTCCTTTATTCAGAGTTGTGCAATTACATGGTTCTAATTCCCGGTTTGGGTTGTGGTGGTTAGATTATCCATGATGCCCATAAGTAGGCAAGTACATAATGTGCCAGCAGCTTTGTATGTTATGTCAACACTTTACAGGTGGTTAGAGATTAGATATAAATTCTAATACAGGTGCTCCAGATTTAAATAGAGCCACTTGAAAAGATAACAATCACGAGAGGATTAAGTTGTTAAGTTATATAAGGTTGTTGATGATTCGAAGGTTAGACAACTACAAAAACAAGAACGCAGTGTCAGTCGTGGTATTCTATAACAGCACAGCGTCGAGCTTAGCGCTGCCATACCGACAAGATTCACAGAGAGTCGGGTCGTCACTGCGCTCGAGAGTGTATTCTTAAAGAACTTTTTTTTCACGACAGGGTTAGCGTAGTGGCTGAGGGATCGACTGCTACGCTGCGTGTCATGGTTGGATCCCCGCACGGAACAAACATTTGTATGGCCTAAAGAAAGTTGTTCCGGGTCTGGCTGTTTGTGTATGTGAGTTTAAATGTTTGTAAACGCACCCATGATACACGAGAAATTCATAGTGGGGGACAATAAAAAAAAATGAAGTGTGGAAAAAAGATATGCTGCGGCGACCCCAAATAAATTGAAATAATGACAGAAGTTATATAATAATGACACCAAGAACGCTCAGTGTGGGTTGGTAGATATTTTTGAATTTTTGGAACTAAAACATGACAGTTTCTTCACCATCTTCGAGAACAAATCTTTGACAAAAACAAAAAAGAAACAAGTTCCATATCAATCCATTTGAAACGCCTAATCAGCAAAAAACATTATCAAAGCACGGGTCATCAGTTATCAAGCTAGCCCGCCATGCCCCGCCCACGCGAGCGTGTCATGGTGATATTAGTTACCCATACTATTAAGTCAAGCCTTATCTATTACAGCCAGCAAATCTTAGGTAGTGGCCACACTTAATGCGGATTTGGTTTGAATAGGTCAGTCCGACGCGGTGTGAAGTCGCGTCGCCCGAATTGAATCGATATAAATGGTGGCATTTTTTTTGGGGATGGGAAATCCAAAACTCCATGTTTCTTCTTTTGTCCTTTATGTTCCGGTTTGCCGCGGTATCTCTTTCGTACAATCCGCATCCCCGGCAGGACAACTGGTGGCTCAATCCGATTTTGCGTCGATATTATTATGTGATATTTTAAGCTTTTATTCGTGTTTGTTTTGGAAGCCAAATACTATTTACGGCTGTTTTTTCAATAGTCAGATATCTTTTATCTGAGGAATGAAAATGGCGGTTAGACATATTTTCGGGAAAAAAATTTGTGTTCACCAAAAATACTGATCGAGCACCAAATATTCTTTCCTGAATGCTAAAAAAATGCGTAGGTTAGGTTAGGTTAAAACTGCGACCCCCTACGCACGAGTGCCAGTAACGACTTGCATTAATAGAAAATGGATAAAGATATAACACTTTTTTATTGTAGTGCTAACTTTTTCCTGATGCTCGTTATGACATATTTTAATTAACATATTTTGGTGCTCATTCAGTAAATTTGGTGCAACACAGGCAAAATTAGGTAAACGAAATGGGAATAAATTGAAGTTCTTTTAAATACCATCCCATATTTTCTATAGATGAGCTGTCAAACCGCTATTTTTATTCATCAGTAAAAGTTATCTGACTATTAAAAAATCAGCCCCTAAAGGATTTTGCGTCGATATGTGTGATATTTTTCGCTTTTAATCGTGTTTGTTTTTGAAGACAAATACAATTTAACGAACAAACAACAGAATTTTCCTGGTTGTGTTTTTTGCAAAAGGACATTTTTAAGCTAGTGAATTCCAAGCAAATTCTAATAGGAAGTTATTATGATATCAAAATGGGCAAATAATTTGCTGCTCATCAAAAATTCTTTTTGGAATAAATATAACTTTTTTTTAAGTCATGAAAGCGGCGCGTTTAAATAAATACTGTTAAATTAAATAGAAAGATACTAAAACGAGAAGAATTGCACTCAAATTCTTCAAGCATTTATTTTATTGCAAATATTTTTTCTGATCCAAGCACACACACACATGTCACATACGTTTAATGTCTCACTCATGTGAATAATATTATTGTCAAACACAAAAAAAAATGCTATCGTACGATCTGGCAAAAATATAATTTAGATTATATAACTTATTTAAATTTATAAATCTCTTATCTCAATAAAAATAGGTCTGACGCATTTTGTAGAACAAAATATTTATCGAAAGATGATCTGTTTTGTAATATTAATTTATAATTTAAATCAATAACAGAAGAATACAAAAATAAAAATGGTGGAAGGGTGAAGGACTGTGTGGAGAATGATATGGCAATAATAAGGTCGATGGGCAATAATGAAAGTATCTGATGAGAAGACGAGTCATGGAGAAGTATGGAAAAGAACCGACCTAAAATAAATTAGGATAAACAGGAGAATGATGATTATCATGATGAGTCTTCTATTTTTATTTTGTCCCATATATGTATTTGTAAATTTTTGTGATACTTTGCATGGTGAATGTTTATTTTTTTGTTGCTCGTCGTAATTTGCGACTAATAAATGTGTTTTACTTTATCTCTTTCTTCTTCCTCACTGTTATAAACAGTGATCGGATAATCATGCGGTAATTCTCGTAAACTTCTCTTTTATGCCTATGAAAGAATAATATGGGCATGCCTTTTGGAATCCCGGATCCTGGAATCGTTTGAAATTTCTGATTGCTAAAAATGTTACCTACTTACAAAATATAGTTAGAACTCGTTGTAAAAACTATATATTTCCTTTGAATAATGCTAACACACTCTCGTACTTTCAAGACGGCTGTTCCTTGTAATTTTATTTTGATTTAAAAATCCCTTTTTTTAATAAAAATACAGGGAATAAATCAAAATACCCACTGCTATAATTTCATTAAGTTACATAGAGCTGTTTTTACAAAATTGTTTAATTCCGAGAATTCGAAATTACTTATTAATTCAGGAAGGAATATCCATATTGTTCTCTCAAAAAAAGAAGTTTAAGTAGGTATATAAGCGCCCGATTATTCGATCACTGCACACTGGTTATAAATTCTTACTAATATTGCAAAAAAGAAAGTGAGTTTGTTTGTTACGTCTTCACGCCCAAATGGCTAAATCCATTTTGATGAATTTTGATACAAAAATAGTTAGGACCATGGAGACGGACATAGGGTATTTAAAGAAAGATTGAGATATGAGGGAGAAAGAGGGAATAGAAGGGAAAGCGCGGCTTTGCTCACGTTAAATTCGAGGTAACACAGTTCCCCTTTTCTGATTTGCAGGCCTGATTTATTGTGTTAGCAAAGCTAAGTTTTCCCTTTTCTTCACTCTTTCAATTCCCACTTTAAAAAACCAAATTGCCTATGTCCGTCTTCAGGGTCCCAACTAACTCTGTACCAAAATTTACCAAAATCGGTTTAGCCATCAAGGCGTGAAGACGTAACAAACAAACAAAGTCACTTTCGCTTTTATAATATAAAGTAAAGATGGTACGAAACCCTTTGTGCGCGAGTCTGATTCGCGTTGGCCGCACTTAGGTTTTTTTTTATATTTTTTTTTACCTGTACTTAGTAAGCGTTGTGCCTGTATGCAAGATACCTAAGTCCACGTCAAATCTCATTCATCATACCTTTGTTTTCGAAATCGAGAACTGAAATCACAAATTGAATTCTTTTGTCTTACTTTCGTAACGACTTTTAATTAGAAAAGTGATTATTTTTCAGTATATTTAAGAGAAACCTGACAAATGCATTTTCATTTCAGAATAAATTGGGTTACTATCATAATATCATATTATATTACATTGTTGATTAAAGGTTTATACATTTTCCTTAAGATATGGCATAAGACACACTTGCATCAGTAAGTGACAGGAAAAAAAAATCAAATTGTTATTTTCTTATGTAACTTACTGGTTGGGCCTGGGGGTTTCACCCGCCGTTTGACTTCTCACGGCCGTATCACGCTAATTAAACAATCTATAATAATGTTTTAGATGCCAAAGACATGCTAAATCCCTATTTCTAAAGATTACCTCATTGGTAGAGTAGAGTGATCACCACATTACTTCCCCCGGTCTGGGCGGAGTGTGGTGGTAGTGTCACACTTTTATTGACTGAAACCCACCCTTGTTCCTTCCTTGGCTCTGAGATGCATACCTTGGGTTCGAACTCAAGATCCCAAATCAATGGGTTATCAGTCTGACGAACTCAACTTCAATTCTTCATTAATGGCTTTTGTGGACGAGAGATACCACAATTTTGCCAATAACACGTGACTGACGAACTCCTTATTTCGCTCATTTATTTTTTAACTAACATATATTTTTTTTTTTTAATTCTTTTATTTGATTGGAGGCAACATATATTTACATTTTTAAATATTTCTGAAAAACATAAAAAAAAACATTTTAAAATATAAAAATAGTAGCCCACCGGTATCGGGAACAGGGTCCAAGCTACCGGCAGTCAGCGCTCCAAAGAAAGGAACCTCCTAACAATACGAGCCGTGTCCAGGAGTACCGCTTTCTGTATCAAACCCTTGATCCAGCTGCCTAACGAGAGCCTCCTCAGGTATTGGTCGAGCCTCTTGGGAAGTAAGCCATTAGCAGATACGACTATCGGCACAATGATCGCTGAGTCCACATCCCACATGTCGACAACCTCGCGAGCCAAGTCAATATGCTTGATTTGCTTACCTTTTTCGGCTTTCGCGAACTCCTTTATCATTACAGATGTCTGTGGTGTGCTGTCATTGACGTGACAACCTGTCAAAGCACCTTAGGAAATATTCTGAGCTATAACTATATTACTCTGTGATTTTAAGACTTCAATAATGAAGAGTTGAAGTTCATTTTAAGTTGGCAGGATTTGGTATTTTAATTCTTTCTGCCGGAGTTACATTTGTAATTTATTTGCTGTGTGGAAAAATATAACGCTCTACAAGAAGTAACCTTTTTCACTGACTGGACTCTTTCGATCACATAACCTAGCTGCTTTAATGCCTGAATATTTGAACTCCAAACCATCCTTGCCGCTTCGGGAGACGCTTCGTGCGTCAGGCGCCGCCAGACAATTCCCGGCCACCGTAGACGCGGGTCTGCGGACGGTGAGCTACCCATTGCCTCACCGTCCGTCCTTCTATTGACGACAGGCCGTGTCAACAGCGCTTTCGTGTTCCACACGAGTCTCAAAGAGTTGTCAGCAAATCAGAGGGGCCTGAGCCACTGCCTGGGTTGTTCGAAAGAGAAACCTTGGCCCCGGAACACAACAACCCGCTCAAGTTATTTGGTGATCGACAATCAAAAACCCAAATATTTTGCAACCCTTTGCTCTATTAGGGAATTAGTAATACCTAATTATTTTTTGTTGACTAGCTCATGCCCGCGGCGTTGCCCGCTTGAATTCGATATAAATGTGCCACACAATCGTACTACCGAGATAAAAAGTATCCTTTGTGTTAATCCACGGTATAAACTAAAATTATGAGCTAAAATTCATACAAATCTCAATAGGCGAAGCTATAATAGACGATTGGTAGAAGTAGAAAATTCTACACCAAAACAATTTTATATACACAATACTTTAATTACCTGGTTTTAAATTACTGCATGAAACGTTGGGAAAAATATGTAACAATTCGCTTGTAAGTCTGCTGGAAGAGATTTCTAATGAAATAAGTTCTTCATGTTATGTCCTTTTGTTGGGTTGTTCGAAAGATATACTGCGGCCCGGAACAAAACGGGCAAAAGAAGAAACATGGGTGGGGTTGACACCCCACTCCGCCCAGAGCGGGGGAAGTTATTTCATGATAATAATAAATAAATAAATAAATAAATATCTTGGGACAACTCACACACGGCTTTCTGATCCCAAGCTAAGCAGAGCTTGTGTTTTGGTAACCAGACAACTGATGTACATACTTATATAATTTATAAATACATACATATTATAGATAAATCACACCCAGACACAGGACAAACAATCATGCTCATCACACAAAGTTTTTCCTGGGTGGGAATCGAACCCACGACCTCCGGCTCAGCGGTCAGGGCCACTAACCACTAGACCAACAGGCCCGTCAAGAATGATTTCCCATCCGTAAAATGTCTGTGTGTGTTCATGAACAAATAAATAACTTCACACTAACCTAACATGTCATATATTCTGTGCCAAGGAAATACGAGGAAAACTTGCGAAAACCTCAATAATTATACAAAGTAATCTTGTTATCTGTTATTGATAAACATATGTCTAGAGGTACGAGTCTTGTTATATATTGTCATTCTAAGAAGAATAGAAGTAACGTTAAACTAAAGTATTGTAGAGGTGCCGTATCCCGCTAGGATTTTCCATTAGAAACGGTTACGAACTTCCATCTGCTATAAAATTTTAAAGGGTGTTCCCCTGTAGAGGGTAAGGGGGTGGGTGATTTTTGAATGTATTCGTTATCACACTTCTTGTTGTGGATGGGAAATCATCAAATAATTTCTTCCGCTTTGTGAGGAGCGGGGGGAGTGATAGAGTAGAGTAGGTTTTCACAAACACTTTTACACGTCTTTTTTTAACTAGATGAGGCCGGTGTTTCGTGCCCGACTACTCTGAGAAGAAACAGCCGAAACAAACTCAGAGGACATAGTCTCTTTTAAGGTTCAGAAAAAAAAATCTTTGTCAATTTAAGGACTATGCAGATAGTGTCTGAAATGGTCTTTTTAAGAAAGCACCACAAAGATTGAGTGGACCTGTCCAGTCAGTGCAAGCATTTGTCAGTTATCGTGTAGCTCGACTCATAACCCAAGACTATTACTGACCAAAACCCACTCATGTTCCCTCGTCTGCCTTTTATATTCCGGGGCCTCGGTATCTCTTTCGAACAACCTGCAACCCCGGCAGGCGGTAACTCTGGTAGGCCCCTCTGCTTTACTTACATCTATATTTTTAATCACACTTAAGATAATAAAGGCGAAAGTTTATATGTGTGTGTATGTTTGTTACTCCTTCACGCTCAAACTACTTGACAGACATAGATGAATTTTGGTTTGTAAATAGCCAATACCCTGGATTAACAGATAGGCTACATTTTATTTAGGTGTACGCGTAAATCTTAGTGTTTGTTTTCCAGATTTTGAACACCCATCGGTTTTAAGTATGTTGTCCATCAGCGAATTTTCATAATGTTGATATATCATCCAAATTTCTTCCCCTAAATAATAACAGCCGCGCGGTTTAGCCGCGCTTGCCTAGGTTGGTCCATGGAAAGTCCGTAGTTACCCACAACAAACAATAAGTTTCTTCCGTGCCTCGGAACGCACGCTAAGCTGTTGGTCCTTACTTTCATTTGTAGATCTTTGACAGTCGTCATACTGATAGTCTGACACCCAGTCTTACCAAGAGGTGTCGTATTACCCAGTATTAACTGGATTGTGGAAGTCATATAGACAGTCGCTACTTGAAAATACTGGTATCCAGCTGCGTGATGTTAGACTGGAAGCCGACCCTAATATTAGGCTAAAAGGCTAAGCAGATAACTGAAGACCTAATACAAACAAGGAGTCTAAAATGACCGCGTAAGCAGAATAATAATAGTTTAGTATTATAAACTAGCTGGCGCCCGCGGCTTCGCCCACGTGTTATCGGAAAAAACGTATCCTCCTCATCACCTCTGTGCCAAATCTCATCAAGATCTGTTCAGCCCTTTTTAACGTGAAAGAGTAACAAACATCCATACATCCATAAACATTCGCTTTTGTAATATTAGTAGGATTTTTTTTCGGGTGGGAAATCATCCAATGACTTCCCCCGCTCTGGGTGGAGCGGGGGAAGTCATTGGACTGTCAGACTTGTACTGACTAAAACCCACCCATGTTCCTTCTATTGCCCTTTACGTTCCGAGGCCGCGGTATCTCTTTTGAACAACCCGCAAAATATTGGTAGGATTACGTTACCTTTCGAAAAATGGTCACTAAGTGATATTTCACAATGTTAACTGCATTTGTGACCATTTTAAGAATTTTAACAAACTTAATTCATATTATTATCCTGTTATGATTTTGCTAAAACTGCCATTTTAGACCCCCAGAGGCCAGAACTATACAAAGGTTAAGAGTCCCCTGCAAATTAATTATTAAAATTGTCTTCTTTTACTAACACATATGGATGAAACTGGTTGGTAATTTAATATCACTTAATAAAATTAAGCAACCAGTTTTAGGTGAGAATAAATAAAAAAAATTCGTGTATGTGTAGTTCAAGTTAATCCCTAATCGATTTCTCCCTCCTTCGCAAGATTCCCTCTCCAGTATATAATATTACAATAGTTTTTCCTGTAAAGAAACTGTATCCACACTTCCAAAGACGCATACTTTTTTAAATTATGTTTATAAACCAATGACGTTATCAGCCGTAGATAGACGGCAGTATTTAAGTCGCACCGCCCGGTAAACTACATCAGTATACACGACAAACCGCTGTCAAACGTACGCGCAAGCATCAATAAGAGCGGACGAAACGCGTGCGCACGCGAAGAAGAGAACTCGTGAAATATTACCTGAGTATTCGGGAATATCCACTAGTATCCGTCTACCTGGAATACGAAGAATTTCCTGAACTTGTGTTTTTGGAGGAAGTCATTGAGCATCATGTCTAAAGAGGAAATATCCATTCATATTCTTCGGAAGCTGGTCATTGACTGCTTTCTTATTATTGGATGTAAGTTTTTTTTTATATTTTTAATAGAGATTAATTTAAGTTTTATTAGCTCGTTTTCCGATGCTACTAATATTATAAATGGGAATGTTTGTAAGGATAGATGTATGGATGTTTGTAACTCTTTCACGTCAAACCGGCTGAACGGATCTTGATAAAATTTGGCACAGAGGTAGATTATAGTCTGGAATGACACATAGGATTTTTTTTTTCGGTATCACGCGGGCGAAGCCGTGGGCGTAAGCTAGTTTTGCAATAATTTGAGAAATTAACAGCTATTTGCCTATTTAATTGAATTTTTTTTTTTATTTCACATAGGCCTACATGGGCACTTATAAAACGTCGAAAAAAGGTGCACGAATCGGGTTGGTCGTTTAACTTTATTGGTCGTTACTATTTAATTTTGATTTAAATTAAGAATAGGAATCTCATGCTGAATTCATGTAAAAATGTGCATGCGTTCTAGAAAAAAAAACAATTACAAACAATAAGTATTTTATATAGGTACCTAAAATTAAAAATTCAAAATAGTATTTATAAAGCAAACAGTTTAAACGCTAATATATAATTAATTGTTAACAATACACAGATACATTCTACAGTTCTTCTACAAATACAACGTTTAATTGTATAAATAATGGTAATGTATTTAACTGACCGTTTAGACGTTAACTGGCCGATCTTAATCTATCGTTAATGGCTTAGCAATAATTACACCGATCTTCTGGTTTAACAAGCATGAATTTCAAAATGTGACATGTAGGAATAAACCCTCAATTAAATGTATTATTTTGTGCCTTTTAACCGACTTAAAAAAGTGTGGTCTGTCATGCTGATCATCAGCTTTATATCACAAGTTGTAAGGCCTTGATAATAAAAGTTTAAATTATAGATGTAGGGGAAATCATAATGCAGAGGGGCTTTCAAGGCTACCGCCTGCCGGGGTTGCGGGTTGTTCAAAAGAGATGCCTTGGTCCCGGAACATAAAGGCCAATAGAAGGAACATGGGTGGGTTTTAGTCAGTACAATTATGACACTACCCACGCTCCGCCCAGAGCGGGGGAAGTTATTTGACGATATCCGAAAAAAGGGGAAATCAAAGACTTTGTAAAAAACAATAATAGAACTCAACTCATTCTTTAAACTAGTAAGTCATATACGTATACGAAATTATGCAATTATGACATGAAAAGGGCACACCAACGAGTTTGCAAAAATCAAAAGATGACTGAAAAAACATTATTTTTTGTCTTCTCAAATTGACCTAAACCTCCTCCTCTATTTTCGTCGGCTAAAAATTAAAACAAATCCCTGAATATATACAGCTTTAGAAACTCTAAGCCCCCTTATATTGGAGACACGACTAAAAAATCGTCTTTGACTATTGAAAATCAGGCCCCACTTTAAATATTGTAGATATTATACCAATTATATTTATAATATTACATTATTAGTAGATAATAAACCTGACTACTGCTAAAAAAATATGAGAAATGGACTCCATAATATATCCTGTATATTGATGACTGATTTATGGTAAATTACCTCTAAATCTTGTTTCAAGATTTTTATATTTGAATAGCAAATGGCAAACAACAAAAAAACTTGACTCTTACTCAGAGTATGTTAAACAAGTCTCTAAATCACGCCATCTCAATTTTTTATACTTGTTTAATATTGATCCACGTACCAATCTGAGATTTGAACTAATTAGCCATTAAATAATTAATGACAAAGATATTTTTAGCAAGTTTTCCTTATGTGAACGACGACCGAAATAGACTTGGTCCCTAGTCAGCAGATAAAACTTAGAAACTAGTTTTCGTTATATTTGCTTAATAAAACTCGTATGATGCCTTAAAAAAACACTTCAACAACATTCTTAACTAGCTGTGCCCAGCGGTTTCACCCGCTGCTCACTTAGGGGTATGAAAAATACATAGTAGCCGATTCTCAGACTTACTGAATATGCACAAAAAAATCATAAGAATCAGTCGGGCCATTTCAGAGGAGTATGGAAACGAAAACTGTGACATGAGAATTTTATACATTAAATAAGTAGTTATAAAGATTATATATTATTATGTTAGCTAGTTTTTATTTTGACAGTTTATCTCTGTGATCATACTTATACGCGTAATATAGACGTGATGTGTTAAAATCAACAGTTAAAGTTGTTTTTTGAGATGTGTACACATCATCAAAATCTGTCGATAGAGAAATATTCCTTACACTGCGCATAAACACAGCAAAGGAACTCTACTCAATCGGAGAAGGATCTCAATCACCATGCTTGTTTAATGCTCGCGAGCTAGGGCCACTGCCTTCCGGGTTTGCGGGTTGTTCGAAAGACATACCGGGGCCTTTTTAAACTTACAAGTAGCAGGTCAACCTGCAAATCAGGAAAGGGAAACAGTTTTGCCTCGAATTAAACGCGAGCGAAGCCGTGGGCAAAACCTAGTATTAAATTAATATGCCCTGCACGAGGCCAAAAAGGTTCCTATCTGACGGGCCTCTTGGTCTAGTGGTTAGTGGCCCTGACTGCTGAGCCGGAGGTCGTGGGTTCGATTCCCACCCAGGGCAAACTTTGTGTGATGAGCATGATTGTTTGTTCTGTGTCTGGGTGTGTTTTATCTATAATATGTATGTATTTATAAATTATATAAGTATGTATATCAGTTGTCTGGTTACCATAACACAAGCTCTGCTTAGCTTGGGATCAGATAGCCGTGTGTGAGTTGTCCCAAGATATTTATTTATCTCAGCCTGGTGTTGTGACATTTAATAGAAAAGTGCACGAAATGTTCATACGTTCTGGTGTGCCTATAATTGTCCATGTCATGTTTCTTTCCTTGCTTATTGAAACGTTCAGTTGGTCATAGCATGGCCATGTTTTGGAACGGTGTATTGCGCACTATTTTATTAATTGACTAAAAAAAACCTCTGCTTTTTGAAGTCGTTTGATAAAGTCGATACCTCCTCAGGTTTAAATTGAATTTTGTTGTGTGTTTGTAACGCGATTTCTCCGTCAATTGTGAGCTCCATTTTATTTTTATAATAATCGAAATTGTATAATACTCTCTAAGACCCCTTTGGATTATAAAAAAATATTATCCATTTCAATATATTCTATAAAGTTTTTAAGTTATAAAGGCGAAAGTTTGTTGGCACAGAGGTAGATAATAGTCTGGAATAACACAAAGGATACTTTTTTATCATCATGCGGGTAAAACTGCGGGCGCCAGCTAGTCTTCATTAATACATATATTGTTTCTTCTGTGTACGAATGATATAATAATGATAATTTATGTTAGATATCATTATACCACAACTAAAACACTCGAAATACAAAACATTTAAGTGAAAAAAAACCAACTTCCAAAAAAAATAATTAATCTTTGTTTATTACTTAAGGGAGATTTGATCAAGCATGATCATGCCATCTCCATCGATGGACACAGAAAGATAACAAAATAAATAAAAAATTAGGCTACCTCCCTGCCAGGGCCACCACCTGGCGGGTGGGGTCTGGTTGTTCGAAAGAGGTACCGCGGGCTCGGAACATAAAGGGCAATAGAAGGAACATGAGTGGGTTTTAGTCAGTAGAAGTCTGACCTCCCCTCCCGGGGAAAATTATTTGATGATTTCCTACCCCAAAAAAAAGGCTTCCTCCTTATTCAGGCAAAACTAATTAATCTTGTGTTCATGTTGTTTATCTTTTGTTCCAGTGGTACTATGTATATTTGGGACCAATCTGCTTTGGCAGCCTTTCGAGAGAGGGTTCTTCTGTGGAGACCAGAGTCTTATGTACCCATACAAGCCGGACACCGTCACCGTCCCAGTTTTGAAAGGCGTCGGTATAATTCTGCCTGCTATCGCTGTAAGTACATATTTATGAATAAAAAGTAGCTGTGCGCCGCGGTTTTACTAGATAAGAAGTAGCTTATATGTTAATCCAGGGTACAAGCTATCTACATACCGACATTTTATCCAAATCGGTCTAGATGTTTGAGCGTTAAGGACTAACAAACATACATACAGTCATATAATCTGTCATATAGTCAGTACAAATCTAACACCCAAACCCAGAGCAGGCAAAGTAATTGATAATTTCCCATCCACAAAAAGGCTAAAATCACTGAGTTCGGAAATAAAACCAGATTGTCAAAAAAAATAAATGACATCTGATTAGCTTATCTAAATGGTATTTCTTTTTTCTAAATAATTCTAACGTCTAATTTCCTTTTCCTACAGTAGTCTTGTAAACAGAGAATAGAGAAGCTTGGAAAAAGAAAGGGAAAGTGACCTTTGCCCAATAGTGGGACAATTGAGAGGATAAAAAAAACTATATAGACAGACACGACAACCTTTTAAAAATCAAAATCAAATCAAATCAAAATCAAAAGTCATTTATTCAAAGTAGGCTGATAATCAGCACTTTTTGAAGGTCACATTACAAGAGACAGTCCCACAAAAACGCCCTGCCCTTCGCTTTCCCTTTCCTCTGTAAGCGTCTATTTAATCTATTTCAGAACAAGATAAGAAAATTAATAAGCATTTTAATAGCCTGTTTTTAATTAGCACAACAACCTGTTGTAATGACACACAGTATACACATGTGACTAAAGACATTACCAGTACCGGACATAACCAAGAAATAAAGAAAAAAAAAAGTTAGTCGCAAAATTCGACGAGTATACAAAATAACAAATATTAAACATACGAAGCATCACAAACATTTATAAATACACTAGCTGTGCCCAGCGGTTTCACCCGCTGCTCAGTTAGTGGCATGAAAAATAGATGTTAGTCGATTCTCACACCTACCCGATGTGTACACATAATTTTGTTTAAATCGGTCCAGCCGTTTCGGAGGAGTATGGCAACGAAAACTGTGACACGAGAATTTTATATATTAGATCTAGAACAAAAATAAAAAAAAAATAACTAGCACGCCGTGACTGCGAAATAGGTCACCACTCAGCATGATGCTATGCTATTGGAGCCCACAGCGCTGGTTTTCAGTGGTCAACCCGAGAGTAAAACCTACGGAGACCAAGGCAGCAACATAAAAAAAAAATGTAAATAAAAAAATACTTGAGAAGTGTCAAGGGACACCCGGATGGAACGAAGTTATTATTTACTAGCTTTTGCCCGCGGCTTCGCTCGCGTTAAATTTGGGGTAACACAGTTCTCCTTGCGTCTTATTGATTTGTAATAGTACGCTAAGTTTTCCCTTTTCTTCCCTCTTTCTCCCTCACATCTCACTTTTTTCAAAAAAATATTAGCCTATGTCCGTCTCCTGGTTCCTAACTATCTCTGTACCAAAATTCATCAAAATCGGTTTAGCCAAATCGTGAAGAGGTAACAAACAAACAAACTCACTTTCGCTTTTATAATATTAGTAAGGATTATGTACAAAACACCTGCAAAAATAATCCTCGCGACACCACACTGTTCATTTTCAATGCGAAATAGAAAGACGAAGCAAAAATAATTGACTTGCTTTCTATGAGAGAGAGAGAGAGACACACACAGACAGACAGACAGAAAAACATGCGCACCCCGCATGGCTTACAACTATAGCAAAAAGTATCGTTACAAATTTTGGTGCTAAGCAAAAAGTGTCGTTACAACTTTTGGTGCTAAGCAAAAAGTGTCGTTACAACTTTTGGTGCTAAGCAAAAAGTGTCGTTACAACTTTTGGTGCTCAGAAAAAAGTGTCGTTACAACTTTGATCTTATTTTTCTTCCATCTGCCCCCTTTCGCAACGCGCGATAAGGAACTTCGTGTCAAAAAATACTATTAACGTTGTGTACCTTCCCTACTTGCTTCATAAAGCACACAAAACCGTTGGTTATCATCTGTAAATCTTTGACAGTCGTTACAGGTTTTACCAAGAGTTATCGTAATACTCAGTACTAACTGGGTTGTGGAGGTCAGATAAAATACTGGTATGCAGCTGCATCCGGTTAGACTCGAAGCCGTCTCCAATATAGTTAGGAGAAGGCTCAACAGATGATGATTATGCCTGTACTACAAGTTCATGTAACGTGACAGCTTTAACCTACACACGTGGCTTAGGAATTGATAGTTAACTGCACGTTGATTGTGCATGCATTCCTAATTAGACTCAGAACTAATTAATTTGTAATATTGCCATGTTAATATTACAAAGTGAAATGTCTTGATAAGATAAATTAATGCTGAACTTCTGGGAAAATTTAGAAAATGCTGCTAGTCATGCATTCGTTTTTCAATTTAAATCTTTTTTTTTTTTAGTGACTAATCATAAGTTTGATTTCTCTTCTCTTTTTTAACTGTTTTTAGTATTGTTTTTTTTTTACCTCCCAGTAATTATTCGAAAACGCCTGAACAACGTAATTGTTTATGTATCTTTTATGTTTAGCTTAGTCGCGTGTTTTTAATAAAAGCCGTTGATATAACAGGTGTAATGGTCCAAAAAAAGAGGTTATATATCTTTATTTAAATAATCTTGAGCGAAAATAATGTTAGTAAAATCTATGAATAAAACATGACGAATTACTAATCAGATTTTGTGCCAACTATTTTTGTCGGAGTAACAAGTATTCACACCCATATTTAACAAACCTTGAGAAAAACTAATATTATTAAGCGTTTTTACAAATAAAATTGGAACTTGTTAAGGCGCGGTGTGAAGCTAATCTTTAGGTATACGCAGAGGTGAGGCATCGAAATAAAAGAAATAAGGTTTGATTTATTTGAATATCATGTCCGCCAAAATTTAAGTCATTTAGCAGTTTTGATTGAATATTTAAAAAAAATACAGTTCCTTGTTTTAGATATGTCTTTAGTCCATGAAATTTTCTTTGTTATAGATATAAAAATATAGATTTTTCATTTTGGCACAATTTTATCACCATTATTAGCCTTCTATTTTTCGAATGGGTAATCCAATAATTTCTTCCGCTCTGGGGGAAGTGAAAGGGAGTATCAGACTTTTATTGACTAAAACCTATCCAAGTTACTTCTTTTACCCTTCGTGTTTCGGGGCCGCGGTATCTGTTTCGAACAACCCACAACTTAGGCAGGCGGTGGCCCTGGCAGACCCCTCTGCTGTGCTGATATCCTTTTGAGGCGCAGTCAATTCCTCTTGGCAAATTGCATTAGGTTTGCGAATATTTGCGGAATCATTGTAAAATAATTTACGTTCGTTCATATTGTACGGTTGCAACAATATTTGGAAGGAAAACCTACTGTTGTCGTTAATGAGGAATTTCCTGTTTTGTTACCTACCTAAATTGTTGATAACTGTAAAGACAGTACGTCAACAGGCAATTCGAAAAACACAAGTTAAAATTTTCTTAAAAGCCGATGGATAGTTTCAACTCATTTTATTAATAATATAATATATTTTTAAATAATAATAATACAAAAACATCATAACGTATAAAAAAGGATAACTTAGCTATAATAGTATTATGCACATTTTTAAATATTTCATAAAATAACATAAAAGAAACAATTTAAATAGGGAGCAGGTTATAACAGTAGGTATATTATAAATATATTAGATAAATTCAAATTTATTTATGTTTTTTTAAGTGAAGTTTTGGAACTAAGTGCTTACCGCGCGTTTCGAAAGGGGGTTAGACGGAAAAAATTAAGACCAAAAGTTGTAACGACACTTTTTGCTATAGTTGTAATCCGTGCGGCGTGCGTTTCTCTGTCTGTCTCTCTCTCTCTCATAGAAAGCAAGCCAGTTATTTTTCGTTCGTCTTTCTATTTCGCAGTGTGGTGTCGCGATGATTATTTTTGTTGAGTGTATACAGGTTTTTTGTACATAATAAATAATAACTTCGTTCGAACTGGGTGTCCCTTGACACCTCCCAAGTTTTCTTTTTACTGTATCTGACAAGCTTGTTTTGGTAACTTATCTCTTTTGAGACTGCACGTAGGAGCATTTAAGCAGTATTATCTAGTAATAGCCAGAAATTGACACAATTCCCTGTCTGCCAGTCTTCCGGACTACATATAACTCTCCATAGCATTGTGGTCTAACTACGTCCGGATGCACTTAGTCTATTAAATGGACAATGCAGTGCCACTATTAGTAGTTGTTATGTGTTGGTGGAAAATACCGTTCCATTTGAGTGGTTTTGATAACATTATCTACCTTTGTTTTGTATTTAGAATGTTTTCGAGCTCTTTTGGAATGACTGTATTTGGAGTAACTACATCTTTACTGTACAAAAACCTAACTGTCCTAAAAATAGTCTAGTAATGACGTTACAAGTCAACGAATACAGTTAAATCTGATGACGAACTATTTTCCAACCACTTAAGTTTGAAATCACCACACTATGGACCAGCTACCCTAGCATGACGTCTTGAAGCATAACTCATTCCAGTGAGGGAAAGAGACAGAGCTATACAGGGTGTCTAGCACCATTTCTTTTTCACACAGGAATAAGAACTGCTATAAGATGTCATGGTAACCCTACAGATGTAAATAAATACCGTTTTAGAGTCCCGACTCTTTAAACCCCTTGTATTATTATCTTGAACGTAGATCTACGCGAGAAACAATGCGTAATTAATTGTGTCTGTAATTCCGGCATTCAAGCGGTTAAAGAAAACAAAAACGTAACTCTTACCCCCGAATACTGAAACGTCACTCAAAATTTGAGGGCTGCTTAACATTTGAGCAGCTCTTAAACTTTAGATTTCGTATTGTCAAACGTCACTTCTGAGTATCTGTTAAATTTAAGTGGTACTTAAATTTTGAGTGACGTTTCAGTATTTGGGGGCTATACTATTACTTGTCCGTCTGTATGCCTATCTGTGAAGATCCTTTATCTCGGGAACGCCTGAAGGTATCGAGTTGAAATTAAATTGTGGATAAAATCAACCCATATGGCAATTTATGTCGCAAATTTGTACGGAACCGTCGGTGCGCGAGTTCGACTCGACTCGCATTTGGAGTTTTTTCTACCTATTAGTATTTCCCTCTACAGTCTAGTTTTTTTGCTTACATGACATAAACAACCAACAACAGGCTAGTTAAAAAAAATACGATTTGATTTCTTTTTCAGTCAACAACCTTTCAATTTACTGCCTGACCTTATTTATGATTCGATTAATTTATTCTTGTTTTTAGATATATTTATATATCTAAAATCAAGAATAAATAAATTAATTTCTGATGAAATTCTTCTTCTTAATTATACATTCTTACATCAGAAAAGTATTGCCCGCTTGGGAGCTGGACACTTAGGACCTGAGCAGTGGGTGAAACCGCTGAACAAAGCTAGTTTATGATAAAGTCATTCAGTAGGACCGTTATAAATCTTTATTAATTGTCTTGTCTAAATGTCTACGGGTCAATCTAACTTCCACCTTACTTTTTTCTATCTACTTCTCAGTTTGATATTTTTTGTTTTAATTCCTGTATTATGTCTTTTCTTGCATCAAATAAATGATTCATTTATATATCTTTCTATCATTAAATGGGCCTAAACTTGCCCTAAATCATATTCGAACACAAAGATTAGGTCGCAGATGAGAAGCCGTGTAGCCAAAAGAATCCTATTAATGATGAATTTAATCATCATGTTTACTCGGTATGTGATAGACGGTCACCCATCCTCAGATAAACTTTGGCAAGCGCGGCTTAACCTTGAAGATCGACGCGTGTGGCTGTATTGTTTAGCCACGACTTCCTCCAAAGAACTATAGGCTCTTAGACGCTAAACTTCGTTTCATTTCAAATCATTGTTTACACGTGCGTAGAGTCAAAGTCAATCTATCTTGGGCAGACATCATAATTACCCATTGTTATCACCTTGCATAGATTTTAATAGTTACTCATATCGACTAGCTATTGATGAAGGGATTTAATTTTAAAACACGCAGATCATTTTTATGAAAGCGGAATTAAAAAATCATTGATAAATGATGTTTATTTTGCAAAGTATTTTAGAGGTGCCGTGTCCCGCTGAGGTTTTCCATTAGAAACTGTTACGAACTTCCATCTGCTATTAATTTTTAAAGGGTGTCCCCCCGGAGAGGGTACCCCCTCACCCTCTCCGGGGGTAATTTTTGAAAGTATTCGTTATCACACTTTTTGTTGTGGATGGGAAATCATCAAATAATTTCTTACACTTTGGGGGGGGCGTGAGGAGTGATAAATGATGTTTATTTTGCAAGTACCTTTTCACAAACACTTTTACACGTCTTTTTCAAAAACAAGAGGAAGCCGGTGTTTCGTACCCGACTACTCTGTGAAGAAACAGCCGAAACCAACTCAGAGGTTTCTTTTAAGGTCAGAGGGGCTTGCCAGAGCCTCCGCCTGCCGGGGTTGCGGGTTGTTCGAAAGCGGCCTCGGAACGTAAAGGGCAAAAGAAGAAACATGGGTGGGTTTTAGTCAGTACAAATCTGACATGCCCCCCCGCTCCGCCCAGAGCGGGGGAAGTCATTGGATGATTTCCCACCCGGCAAAAAAAGGTCTCTTTTAAGGTTCAGACAAAAAATCTTTAAACAACGGTCAAAAAATGGTCAACTTACACGAGTACTATGCAGATTAGTGTCTGAAATGGTCTTTTTAATTTCATTGTTTCCAATCATTCTTATCAATCAACAATAATTCGATTGTTTGCCTTACAAAATGGTGGAACGAAAGAATCGTAGTTATTGGTTTATTTTTAAACAGTGCCTATTAGTGACTGTTTCGCTTCAATGGATAACTTGATTAAATGGTTGAAAATACTGTAGTGATAAGGATCTTTAGCGTGGATATTTATAGTTCAATTTCATATGCGTCAAGATTAGGTTTCGCTTGCCAAGCAATCCATGGATGGGTGACCACTCAATCTATATCGGAACTCCTGCGTTCTTTGGAAAACATGGTAAACTTTGATCCTAGCTGTCATTCACCTTTAACTGTCAGTGGCCTGAAAGTCTGACAAACAGTCTTTCCAACGGGTTTGTATTGGCGGAGGGACCTGCCAAGGCTACTGCCTGCCGGTATTGCGGGTTGTTCGAAAGAGATACCTCGGGCCCCGGAACATAAAGGGTAGAGAAGGTAACATGTTCTTTTTCAGATGGAATATCATCAATTAATTTCCCTCGCTCTGGGCGGTATCTCTTTCGAACAACCCGCAACTCCGGCAGGCGGTAGCCCTGGCAGGCCCCTCTGCGTTGCTTACATCTATCTCTACTCGTTATCGCACTAAGAGGTCTATCCGTGTTCGTTCTATTGGCCTTTATGTTCTGGGGCCGCGGAATCTCTTTTGAACCACCCACTGACCCAGCAGGACCAGGGAACAGGTCTGGGAAAGGTTTTGGTCTGTAAAACTCAGATACTCTCCCCGTTCCACCAAGAGCGGGGAAAGTTATTTGATGACTTCCCACTCGTAAAAAAGGGGTATTGTATTTCTCTCTACGAACTGGGTTGTGGGTGGAGGTCAGATAGGCAGTCGCTCCAGATAAAATACAGGTATATTGCCGCTTCCGGCGAGACTAGAAGCTATCCTTCTATAAGATACTAGCTGTGCTATGCGTTGCTATGCATTTTTCTACCTTTCTACCTACCCTACCTTTTCTTTGCTATAAACCTCACAGAGCCCGAAACCTTTCCAACGAATACAAAACCGTGGAAATCGGTTCGTGCGTTCTGGAGTTATAGCGTCAGGAAGGAAAACCCGACTTCACTACATAGTATAAAACAAAGTCGCTTTCTCTGTCCCTATGTCCCTTTGTATGTTTAAATCTTTGAAACTACGCCACGGATTTTGATGCGGTTTTTTTTAATAGATAGAGTGATTCAAGAGGAAGGTTTTTATGTATAATACATACATATTATAGTAGAGAAAAGTGGGGATTTTCAAAGATTTATAACACCCGTGCGAAGCTGGGACGGGTCGCTAGTATTTTTATATAGTAGATTAAGTTATCGTTGCTTTAGGTATTGGCTGCAACTCTAACATTCAACGTTAAGTACCTCTTGGCATACTTGTACTGTCATCTTTTGAAGGTGCATATAAACTACATTTATTTATTTTATCATACTTCTCATAGTTGGAAAAAAGGCTAGGCAGATGATGAACGATGACAGAACAGAATATTGAAGAATGCATATCTCTACAATGTTATGTAGTCTCTTTGAATTGCTATTGTTGATTGTTATTGACTGCCTAGTCAGTCAGTGATTCAATGTCATTCAATATTATTCTATTCATGTTTTATATTAAACTAGCTGAGCCCAGTGGCATCACCCGATGTTATTTAGTGCCGTAGCGTGATGTTATACAGGCTGGAATTTTGTAATGCCACCTGAAGGGGAAGAAACTTTACTTAAAGAAAACATTTCTTTATTTTTGAAAAGAAAGAAAACGGCATTCAAAGATTTTTTTTAAATTCGCTTACCGCACACGATAATCGAACCGACTGAAATCTGTAAAAGTTTCACCCTGTACTTTTATTGCATCGATCGTATTTTTTTATGTTACTAACGACTTGTCCTCTAAGTAATAATTTTTCGCTAATAACAGTCTAGCCAATACCCTTATTGACTTATTGACTTTGACGGGCCTGTTGGTCCAGTGGTTAGTGGCCCTGAGTGCTAAACCGGAGGTCGTGGGTTCAATTCCCACCCAGGACAAACTTTATGTGATGAGCATGATTGTTTGTTCTGTGTCTGGGTGTGATTTATCTATAATATGTATGTATTTATAAATTATATAAGTATGTATATCAGTTGTCTGGTTACCATAACACAAGCTCTGCTTAGCTTGGGATCAGATAGCCGTGTGTGAGTTGTCCCAAGATATTTATTTATACACAAACTCGCAACAGTTTTATTTAACCTTAAAAATTACCAATCGACATGCATCAAACTAGCAAATAAATAAATGATTTTCTTTCTCCCGCAGTTCTTTCTATGCGAATGGGCAATCCTGCGCAAGTCCCGTGATGATGAGAGATGCCTCGGCGTGTCCATCCCTCCCTGGCTGCGAGGGTTCTACTGTGCCTTTGTTGGTTTCTCCATCGGGCTGTGCTTCACTGAAATTGCTGTGAATATCTCCAAGAACGTCATTGGCAGACCACGACCACACTTCTTTGATGTAAGTTGGTTTTGTAATAAAATTAAGTATGTTGGTTTTCAGGACTCTTAAAATGATGACACGGTTGGCGCAGTGGCTGAGCGATCGACTGCTGCGCTGCGTCTTGCGGGTTCGATTCCCGCACGGAACAAATATTTGCATGACCTACTGATAGTTGTTCCGTGTCTGGCTGTTTGTGTATGTTAGATTCAATGTTTGTATACGCACCCACGATACAGAAGAAATTCTTAGTGTGGGGCAACGTTTCTTTTTTTTTAATGTAAAGTCTAGGTTAGATTTTTCACTGCACCGCAAGACTAGTTTTCACAAGCGCAAGTGCTGAGCCTGTGGTCCTGAGTTAAATACTTAGGTCAGGGAAAAATTCCCACTCCCTGAAATGTCGCCGATAAAAAAATTATACACTGGTAACACTGCGACCATATTCATATTAATTAGAATAAAGTAAGATAGTAACTCTATGTAGCAACGACGTTGACGATTAAGTGAACCTACTAATTGATAATTCATAAACGGTTAAATGATTGTGTTATCTTTATCGATAACCAACATTTCCTGTTTTAATTATTCGATAGTTAAGTTATTTTGTTTTCATGTTGATAAGATGTCATCATAATATGACGTATAATATTATTAGATATTATTTTTGATTCCGTATTTTCTTCAAATATAACAGTAACGTATCTGCTATTCAACATCATCATTCTCCTGCTTCCATTTTCTTTTTTAAATCTTTTCCCCACACTATGAATTTCTCCTGTGTATATCGTGGGTGCGTTTACAAACATTTAAACTCACATACAGAAACAGCCAGACCCGGAACAACTATCTGTAGGCCATACAGATATTTGTTGCGTGCGGGGATCGACACTGCGACATCGTCATGGTCCATATTCCCCTATTATTCATATCATTCAGTCATTTTATCTGTCACCTCCTTTTTTACCATATCGCACAATTCGCACAGTACATCCATCGTTTCTTTGGCCTAACGTAACGTAACTGCAATTATAAACAGGAGCTGTTCACCGCGGCTTCGCCCGCGTGATGATCAAAAAGAAGTATCCTATGTGTAATTCCAGACTATTTTCTACCCCTGTGCCGAATTTCATTGAGATCCGTTTAGCCGTTTTGACGTGAAAGAGTAACAAACATCCATCCATCATACATTCGTATCTATACTAATATTATAAAGCTGAAGAGTTTGTTTGTTTGAACGCGCTAATCTCAGGAAGTCCTGGTTCGAATTGAAAAAATCTTTTAGTGTTGGATAGTCCATTTCTTGAGGAAGGTTATAGGCTATATATATGGCTATATAACATCACGCTACGACCAACAGGTGCTGAGCAGCGGGGGTGAAACCGCGAGGAACAGCTAGTTTACAATAATAGTAGGATATTGATAGTTGGCTCATGAATGAGGCAAATGCCTTTACTACCATTTCATTAGTATTGATTTAAAATGAGTCCTTGGTTTCATGCATATCGACTTCCGAGTCTCATGATCATTATTTGCAGTCAGTTCCTTATTTACCTCAAGGATATATATCTAGGAAATCGCTTAAACAATATCACAAATAAAAGCTGAAGCCGAATTCATTTAAAAAAATACAAACGATGCCTGTTTAGGCATGTTTTTTGTGGAAAATGGACAGACAGGTTTTCTCCCAACAGTGAGACACTAAAGCCAAATAGTTTTTAAAGCAGCAATTATTACAATGAGCAGGCATGTCAATGCTTTTATCTTCTTCGGATGGGATATCATCAAATAACTCCCCCGCTCTGGACGGAGCGACGGGGAGTTTCAGTCTTTTACTTAGTAAAGCCCACCCATGTTCCTTCTTTTGCCCTTTATGTTCCGGGGCCGGGTACTTCTTTCGAACAACCCGTGACCCTGGAGGTATGTGAACGCTGTCCGCGTAATTCGTCTTTTAGCCACACGTGCTTCGTCCCCCGAAGTATGATCATTACCTGTCCATACCAAGACAAACGACTCCCTTTAGTTTTTTCTGTAACAGGCTCAAATTTCAAACTTCCTCTAATATACTCACTCCTTACTTTATCTATTATTGTCACTCCACACACCCATCTCAACATTCTCATCTCCGCTAAATGCAATCGTTTTTCATCCACCGTTTTTACAGCGCAGCATTCTGACCCATACAGTACAATAGGTCTAATCACGGACTTGTATATTTTCCCTTTTAACTTGAGGGGCATCCGTGGGTAACAAGTTGTTCAAGTGACCTGTCGCCATTCCACCCATCCTGCGTAGATCTGGTGCGTATAATATTTGTGCTAATCCTCTTTTCTCTTCCTCAGGTATGTGAACCCTCAGTGGACTGCACGTCTTCAGAATGGCAGAACCGGTACATCCAGTCTTCAGACTACACATGCACCGGGACCAACTTTGACAGAATCAATGACATGCGCAAGAGTTTCTTGAGTGGACACTCTGCTTGGTCTGCCTACACTATGGTCTATCTAGCTGTAAGTATTTGCTTGATTCATGATTGTCAAAGGCTACTGTGTAATTTTACGCTGCTCAATCAAGCAGATTATCTTCACGGCCTGTTATCATCATATCATTTTATGCTGCGGCTCATTAATATCTTCTTACAAAGGCGACCCTGTAAATATATATATATATCTACTAGCTGTTTCCCCGCGGTTTCACCCACGCTGCTGAGCACCTGTTGGTCGCAGCGTGATGTTATATAGCCTATAGCCTTCCTCAAGAAATGGACTATCCAAAACTAAAAGAATTTTCCAATTCTAACCTGTAGTCCCTGAGATTAGCGCCTTCAAACAAACAAACAAACAAACTCTTCAGCTTTATAATATTAAGTATAGATCTAGATTCCTTTCGAGTCGATGAAACTTATATTGTGTTCGTACAGTATGTAGGGCCTCCACATTTCATTCTTTTTTGCTGATGGGAAATCAGTGTGGGAAGTCGAGGCAATTTCAGACTTTTACTTACTAAAACCTAACCACGTTCCTTCTTTTGCCCATTATGTTTCGGAGCCGCGGTATCTCTTTCGAACAACCCGCAACCCCAGCAGGCGGTGGCCCTGGAAGACCCCTATAAGGGTTCCAGTGTGGAAACACTGGCAATCTCTTTGGAATAGATCCATAAACTATAGCATCGCAGTTTTGTGTAAAAAAGTTGTACCAAAGATTCATTGTCTCTTTCCAGCTGTACTTACAAACCCGCATGACCTGGTCAGGCACGAGGACCCTCCGTCACGTCATCCAGTTCGTCGTGGTCATGCTGAGCTGGTTTTGTGCTCTCTCCAGGATCACAGACTTCAAGCACCACTGGAGTGATGTACTCGCTGGTTACTCATTGGGAACTGTGTTCGCTGTGATAGTGGTTAGTATAGCTTGGTTATTTTGCTGTACCTTAAAAGGAAAAAAATGGAAGTCTTATAGAATTACTTTGTTGTTCGTTGATCAAGACCTTTCATCTCGGCAACGCTTGAAGGTATCGAGTTGAAATTAAAACGATATTCTCAAATCTGTACTTCCTTGAAGCTGTGAAAAAATCAACCCGCTAACGTCCGGTTCCAATAAACAAAAACGATTCGTTTTGCTTATAGCTTTATTTTTAGCTGTTTAATAGATTTATTTTCTACGAGATGTATGTCAAAATACTACTATCCGTAAGCGAAACGAATCGTTTTTTTGGTTATTGGAACCGATCGTAAGTCTACGCAGTCAAAAGATATGGCCGTTTATATTGCAATGTTGTACGGAACCTTCGGTGCGCGTGTCCGACTCCAACTTGCCTGCTAAAGTGTTTTAATTTGCAAAATTAGTGTCTATAAAAACCTATTACTATTATTTTAAATCATTTATTTTCTCTTCACAAAGCTAACTTAAATATAGAAAAAAAAACCCAACTGTATTCCACCTTTGTGAAAGACTGGTGCCTAATGTAGGTTTAAAAAAAACCGTGTTACCTATTTGCCATATACATAATTATAATTTTGCCCAAAATATAATATGGTCTACTAAAAGAAAATACTGTCTAATAATGACGTATATCAAGCACTACAAAGTCAAATAGAAAACAAAAAAACACGCTATAAAAAGACTGAAACATTTTGCGTTTTTTTTTTATCTTTCACGTTTTCGTCACATTTCTTTGTGTGTCACTGTTTAACATGATGACTGATGACAAATCAATACAAAACAAGATCAAACGTAAACTAAAGTACGGCCAACGAGAAGTGATACGAAAGGTCATTAACCTAAAGAATAACTGTGGCGTTGACAATCTAATATTTAGCTTTTTCCATCTTGTGCCTTTGTCGTAATGTCTCGTTCTCCCGGCAAAAACATGACAACGTTAAGACGGGTTCGCCAACATTCGGGCGGCCATTTTAGATGGGGTTTTAGCATGGGTTTTGTTTACATTTGGTATCGCTTCTTGTTGGCCGTACTTTAGGTAAAGTTTCAATGACAACTACAATCAATAATGTTTACAATCTTTTGTTTCATTATCACATCCCTAATTAAAAAGTATTTAAACAAAAGTCAGTCGTTGACTCTTGTTTTTTGTTAATGTTTACTCTCATTAATCAATAACGATATCATTCACCTGCATCGTAGATTCAATCAACTTGTTTTCTTTTGTAATTTAGTGTGTTGGTATAAAATCGTAATTAAAGAAAGAAACATAAAACACTTTTAAGACTACATTAATATGGTTTATATTACACCAATAAGTTTGTACATGTCATGTCAAATCAAAGCTGTTCTATTCTATTTTTATTAATTCTATAATTAAAAACCGAATATTCGAACGTCATAGAAAACCAGCCTGCACTTTGTAGTAAAACCTTCGCAGTACCTACCTAAAAAGGAAAAAAGGGAACCTTTATCGAATCACTTTATTTTCCGTCTGTCTGTCAAGACCCTATATCTCGGGAAGATTTTTGATACACAGTGTCTTACCTACAAGTACAAAATCAGCTCGAAAAGACGTCGTTTGATTTAACTTGCCTTTCCAAACAATGTATGTGTTCCCTTCACCCGGGGGTCTAAAAGGGCCGCTTTGGCAGAATTAAGTTCAAATACTTAAAATGGTTAATAATGTGAATTGTCACTTTGTTACCATTTTACAAATGGTAACGTAATAAATTTATATAATTCTGCTTAAGCGGCCATTTTGCTCCGCCGGAGTCGCGGATTGTTCGATAGAGATACCGCGGCCCCGGAACATAAAAGGCAATTGAAGGAACATAGGTGGGTATTAGTCAGCAAAAGCCTGCCATATACCCTGGAAATTATTTAATAATTTCCCACCCTAAAAAAAAACCGGTTATTTTAGACCCCCAGGTGCTCACAGTTTATGGTTTAATTTTTCGATGTGAATAACCCTCTCCTCTCTTCTTGCAGTGGACATGGGGCACGGATATTGTTAAGCAACAGAAGAAGAACAGCAGCTCGTTGCCCCAGCTCCGGAAATCCGTCACAAACCAACCGGTGCAGCCTTAACTCTAAATAACGGTTTTACATAACTAGATTAAGGCTATAGCTTTGTGGTTTACTTCTTACAGCACAGACAGTGTTTTTCAGGGAAAAACTTAATTGGCATAGAAAAGAACCTGGGGGTCTAAAATGGCCGGTTTAGCAGAATTATTAGATGTTGACTGCATCTGTGACCGTTTTAAGATTTTTAATGTACTTATTTCAAATTGTTATCCTATTATAATTCTGCTAAAACGGTTATTTTCTTGACCACTATATTTTTTCTGCTAGTGTCCTGATTTCAATTTCAGTTCGAATGATTGTAGTGTGGTAGAATCATCAGTTTCCATTTTCGAAAAAAAAATAGTCATTATTTGACAAACACTGATACTGTAAATTGTGGAACTGTTTAATTACAACATAGATTTTGTCTTTAAATAAAAACTCACGCAAATACTAAACGTTTACTTCTGGCCCTAGGTTATATATTATAAACTACGTAGGTATACCACTAATTAAAAACATCCAATTTCCTACAAATATTATAAATCCAAAATTTGTGAGGATGTTTGAATGTCTCAATGTTTGTTACGCTTTCACTCAAAAGCTACTGAACGGATTTGCATGAAAATTGGAATACAGATAGTTAATAACCTGGATTGATACATAGGGTACTTTTTATCCCGGTAGACCGATCCCGTTTGACACAAGAACTTCAAACGGGCATGATCTGTTTTCAATACATATAATGGGGTCAAATTTTGTGATTGTATAGTTTACATACCAATTTGTAGGTTTTTATAGCACTGTTCATCTGTCTGATTTCAAAAGAAGCAACCACAAAGACATAGTTATTAGTTATGATAACAACTTGTTATTTAGATCAAGAAGGCTGTGTGCTAAACGTTGTATCAACGTCTAGTTAGTAATTTAAAACAATATTTAATGTGATAATATTTAGGTTTAAATTAGTATAACATTATTTAATAAATTCTCATAATTATGTACTGTTTTGTTTTTATTTCTGTGATTATGCCTTTAAACTGGTCACTTTGACAAGTCGTGATCAACTTTCGGATAAATGAATGATTGATTTAAAAATTGACCATAGAGTTTCCATAGAAATCGACAAACACTACCGTGCACCTTTTTGCAACGTTTTTTTATGTGCCTATGTAGGCCTATGTGAAATAAAAATATTATAGGTTGAACCCTTCGCGCGCGATTCCGACTCGCACTCGCAAATCAACGGTTTTTTTTTAATTTTTTCCCCACTCTATGAATTACGTCTGAATCGTGGGTGAGTTCACAAACATTTGAACTCATATACACATAGAGTTGCCAACTTTTTTTACAAGAAATAAAGTATATTCAGGTCTGTGAAGAATATTTAACAGTATTCTAGAAAAATTAACAGTATTTTATTTATTTATAGTTTTAAATAGGTACTTACATATTTTTTAGAACTTCTCGCACAACTTACCATTTTACAATCTTTTTTAAAAACTTCATACGCCTCACCATATTTAATAAGTGTATTTAAAATAAATGAAGAGCTCATTTTTATCAAATTAATAAATGCTCTATTTCTATCCTCCCGCCACTTAACATTCATTACCTACTATAAAAAACCCTTTCAGTAACTGCAGTATCAGAAAATGTGTTTGCATACTGAAAACAGTATTTTGTATACTTCATTTTTGTTCAAAAGTAAAAAGTATAATTTAGTGAAAAACAGTATAATACTGTTGAAAACAGTATAGTTGGTAACCCTATATACACAACACATTTCACCTTATGCCTGATAAATACCTACTTGAATAAAAATGGAACTCTTATCGCTGGATCGAACGTAGGAATTCCAACAGTTAATAGTTATTTGTTATACAAGAGTGCAAAGTTGCTTTTTAACCGCGTGTTCAATTTTGATGACCGAGCAAGCGAAGGATTCTAAAATTGAATCACGAGTGCAGCGAGTGATTCAAAATTAGAATCCTGAGCGTTAGCGAGGGAATCAAAAGAGCACGAGGTGAAAAATCTTTGCACTCGAGTGCAACACGTAACTTTTCATTCCACCTCAGCGAGGAAATGACTAAATGCAAAAAAAAAACGTTAACAATCACAAGGTAGGTACACTTTTATTTCAGTTTAGGGATTAATTACTACATTATGACAGGTAAGTATTACAGAATAATCTTTAAATTATAACAAAATAATAGTAAGGTATAATTAAGAAAATTTTAAAGTAACGTTGCTACAGTTATTTAAATTGAGTGTAATATTTTTGTTTGGTACTAGAATCACTTATTTCAGTTTTTTCACTTGTTTTCAAGTTTCTTGTTTTTAATATAAGGTTTAACAATGACGTGAAAAAATGCCGCGTAAAGAACCGCGTACAAAGCAAATTGAAAAAACACCAAGAAGGTTCCGAGTCTGAGTTTTTAACAAATTAAAAAAAAAGTTGTATGATATATTCGGCACCATTGAAGTAGCAGTAAATCGGTTTAATGTTTTTTTTTTAATTCACAAACTTAGTGCACACGATGTTCTAAATTCAATTAACTTTATCCTCTAGAGAATAAAAACGGCTTTTCCACTCAGATATTGAAGATTAAAAATACTCTTTCCGAGATGGTGGGATGAAAAAAATATTAAGGGCCAACTTAATATTAGTGATAGCAGGCACAGGAGATTGTAATTTATAGTTTTTGTTAAGTACTAACTACTATGCTTGCTTGCTTAGCAGCGCCATCTATCCTTTTTATGCTGTACTACGTTGTGATAAGGCGAGTGTGACTGGATATTTAAAAGTGCAATAAACGCAGTCACCAAGAGATAACATAACAAGTATACAGAGGGCGTTACTACAATCTGATAACAAGAATATGTAGGACCTGTTTTGTTTTGGTGTGGAAATCCACCTCGATGTTCTTCCCTGTGGGGCCTGTCAGACTTGCTCACTAGAACCACACGATGTTGGTAAATGTTACCACTAGCTGGGGTGCTGGTACAGCTGTAATGTTAATGTTACGTAAACTATTTAGTTTTAGTATAATAAGAATTTTAAAATGTTTCCTTTTATTATTGTTTAAGATTATGTTGTGTATTTTATTTATAGGCCTCCGTTGCCTAAAAATAAAATGATAATAATTAAGAATACATCAGACCTGGATCAACCATGGAAAGGGCAGTCAGTCGACTAGATTTGACAAAGCTTAACTTTTTGCAACAACCAGAACAACAGTTTTTCTAAAACTAAAATATTGTTCCTTGCGTGACGTAACAAGTTCAGTAAAAAAATGCATATGCCAAATTTCAAGTTAATTCAGCCAAGGAGTCGCATTTCTCCATACCATTAATAAACTTTTTCCCTGTTTCACCCCCTGAAGGGTTGAATTTTTAAAAGAATCTATGAAAAGTTTAAGACTCTTTACTATAAATTTCTGAGATTTTATGATGTATGTGCCAGACCCGTATTTTTATTTATTTTATGTGGTTTTTTTTAACCGACACTGCGTCAAAGATTTATATCTACTGCACATACAGTTCATAAGTTGCCTGTCAAAATTGCCGTAGCAAAGCGTTTATAACTAACTCGTAGCTAGTACTACAACATTATCATACCGCGTAGCGTCGTAGACTTTCCAGAAAAGTAAATTACTACGGCCGAATTACTTCAAAGGTTGTTTTTCTTGCCGGGGTTGCGGGTTGTTTGTAAGAGATACCGCGGCCCCGAAACATAAAGTTCAAAAGAAGGAACATGGGTGGGTTTTTGTCCGTTTGTGTAAAAGTCTGACACTCCCCTCCGAGAAGTTACTTCATAAATAGTATGTTTTTGAAGGGTAAAGTGCGAGTAGAGGTTCTAATATCATACAATTAAGCCTAATTAAGAAAGAAGAAGAAAAAATATTAATTAGTCGCAGATTACGACGAGCAACAAAATAACAAAAAATAAACATTCAAAGTATCATAAACATTTAGAACATTAACGATTAGTATTATAATTAAAGAGTATTAACAAGTCTACATACACGCGTTGTAAGACCTACACACCTACCTATTCTGGTCATAGAAAAAGAAGTGTGCAAGGATCGTAGCAGGTGGCTTCTGTGGTTTCTGCCTACCCTTTGCGAAAAAAGCGTGAGTTTATGTCAGTAAGATGTAGCTGAATTACTTGATATATGAACGGTAGTCGCTAATTATCTATTTGTTCAGTGCGGGTAATTAATCAATTAAACGTCTGTAATTAAACAGCCTCACTCGTTGATGTCTTTTCTATGGAATGAATTTCGTAGCAAACGTAAACATATAATTATTAGGGAATAATTTTTATCCCAGATATTGGTCATAATACCAATATTATTAAAGTCGGCTTTTTTAAAGTCGGATGCAAATAGAGACCAGTATTTTACATGAAGCGTCGTCTTGCTGACCTCCATAGGTCATTTACAGGGTAAGATGAAGAAGGAAATCATCAACTAAGGCAGAAGAATAAAAAATAAAAAAAGAAAAATAAGAATAATCAGTGATGCGGGAGAAAGCATCAGACTTGTACTGACTAAAAACCCATCCATGTTCCTTCTTTTGCCCTCGGTGTTCCGGGGCTGCGGTATCTCTTAGGGTGCGTCCACATCTGGCGAATGTGCAGCTCGCGAGCCGTTTGCGATCTGCCCGCGAGCTGCGCGCGTGCATTTTTGTTCGTGCGCCGCTTCTGCGCCGCCCGCGGGCAGTTCGCGCGCGACCTAAGCGCCGTACGCGATCAGCGCGCGGGCGGCGCGCTAGTTATTTCGCTCAGTTCGTTTCTGATTGCTGGAGGCTAAGTACGTGTTGTCATGGAGTGGACGGAGGAGAATTGTTTACGCTTCATTGAAACATATAAAAGATTTCCAGTATTATGGGATCCTAAAGATCGATTATTTCGAAGATTACTATAGTAAAAAATGATGCGTGGAAAGAAATAGGGGCGAGAACTGAGCGCGCGCAGATCGCGCGCCGCTCGCGCGCTCTATACGAGCCTTGTATGAGTTGCGCTAAAGAGGCGCACCAAACCATTGCAGTGACTGCACGCGCGCAGCTTGCGGGCAGCTCGCAATCGGCTCGCGTGCTGCACATTTGCGGCACATTCGCCAGATGTGGACGCACCCTTACAAACAACCCCCAGCTCCGACAGGCAAGATGAGGGTCTTTGAAATACTGGTTGGCAACTTTCAGGCTTTCGACTGACTGCCTGAAACGACTGTCAAAAAGTTATGAATGACATTTGAGACCTATTGCTAAGCGCGACTCTCTGCAGCACTGAGAAGGGGAAATTGTTTATTGTTTGCTGAAATAGCCCATGTCTAACCAGAGCTTAATGAGCATTGTCGCTAGGAATGATAAACATATCGCACACCTAGATGTAAACTCAAACAACACAAAAAAGTATATTTTCAGAAGACGAAAAGGAGAATTACCATTTCTATGAACATAAAATTGCCTAATATCGGCATCAAATATTCATCATCATTTTCCTGCCCTTGTCCCATTCTATTTGGGGTCGGCGCAACACGTTTCTTCTTTAATTCTATCAGACGTCACGGCATTTTTTACTCCTTTCTCCTTCATATCATTCCTTACACAAACCTATCTATCTTTTCTTTGGCCTTCCTCTCGCGCTCCGTCCATCAACATCGGCAATCAAATATTACTGAACTGAATGTGTCCACCAGAAGATCTCAGGTCGAAAGTTTGTTAATTTCTTCATTCCTTACTTTTTAATATCAGAAAGTCTTCTAAGAGCATTGTACAACACCATTTACATACAATTAAACACAATAAGAAACGAATCCCTAGGCCTTACGGGGCATTATTTCACCGTCCACCATACCCTGACCATCATATCACAATACCTGTTTTACTACACAATCAAACACCAACTCTAGCATCACAAAAATAGAATTTAATTTAATTTTTGTGCGTGATTGGAGAAGCTTGGACACTGTTGTTGGGAAGTCAACTTTGGGTTGTGAAAGATAAGGTGTGGATTTGGTTGTGAGTGATGTGTGAAGAGGCTCGCGTAAGATTGGTAAGGTTTACTTTCGCCGGCGGGCTATGTCGGTCGGAATGCCCGATGTGCCGACTAGCCACGATGCCGTGTCTACCACCTGGCCATAGAGTATACGTGTGCCCAGATGTGTAAATAGGTAAAAAACAAATAAGTTACTGGCCAATTCAACTGTGTTAAATTGACTGATGACTAATGACTAATGACTGTTAAATTTCGATTAAAACTATGGTGCCGATTCTGATGAATCATCGGATTTAACTAGAGTAAGATTAAAAAGACATTCCTAATCATATCAAACTTTACCACCAACCCTAACCACTAGTTTTGGTGAGAAACGTCAAATTCAGAAAAATCGACGGGTGCAAAGTAAAAAGAGTCATCTACAAAACAGCTACTTTTCAGGAGAGCGCATAATAGAAAAAAATGCTCCCATTTTGTCAATTTTAAACCAAATTTATTGAAATTTTCATTATTGCTTCGTTATTTAATAATATATCCACATGTATATTTCATTTCTTCTAATTATGTTTAATTTACGAGATATTGCAGTTGTCTGCATCTACATTGCGCTTAAAAATATGACAACTGTGTTAACTACCACTTGGTCGTTTCTACGCGGGAATTCAAAAATTTAGATTTAGTTAAGTATGGTTCGTATATTTTAGTAAATAATGAAAAGTGTAACACTTTCTATTATTAAAATTAGTTAATGACCATTTTACATCTTAAATACACCAAGTTCAGAACATAACTGCGCAGATGTCTTTTTCTACGTCGTCGATTCAGTGCCAAGGTACACGATTTAGAAGAAGGTTAAATGAAATATTTACTTAGGAATCATTCATTTATTAACGTAAAAAACTTAACTCTCATACATTTTTGGAAATAAAAATAAAATCTATAAAAATCTTACTGATAATTAAGAGGTAAGTAATTGCAGGATCTTTTTTTTTTTCGGGTAGGAAATCATCCATTGACTTCCCCCGCTCTGGGCGGAGCGGGGGGGCGTGTCAGACTTGTACGGACTAAAACCCACCCATGTTCCTTTTATTGCCCTTTACGTTCTGAGGCCGCGGTATCTCTTTTGAACAACCCGCAACCCCGGCAGGCGGAGGCTCTGGCAAGCCCCTCTGCTTTGCTGACTCTCTTTGAAGCGCGCGTGAAACACGAACGCGCCGTCGAGACGGCCTGTCGTCAATAGACTGACGGACAGGTGAGCTACCCATTGCTCAGCCGTCCACAGGCCCGCATCTACGGTGGCCGGGAGTCGTCTCGCGGCGCCCGGCGCCCTGGACGTCTCCCGCAGCGGCTGGGTTGGCCTGATGTTCTCTCCCTCAAACGCCCGGCCTCCTCCTTTGCTAGCATTACTGCTTCGCAGAAGGAAGTGACCGCTTCCCATTCCCTCTCGCTCCGGACCATAGCCTGAACCAGGGCCGGACGCGAGAGATCGCCGCCGTCGCGCCGATCGCATTAATGATTGGGGACGGCGGTGCTCCGCCCAAGCTGGGCAGATCGCCACTGTGTGCTCCACCGTGTCCTCCGGGCGATCGTCACAATGGTGACACCCTTGCGTTTCCTCCATGAGGACGCAATGACGCCTCTCCAGCCACTCCTCAAAGAGGGGACTTACCGCCACTATTGTGGCGTGCCCTAATTGCAGGATCTTTGGTTGAGAATTCAAGAGATAAACTTCGTTTGAAAAAAAAAATGATGGCCTGCCTGAGTTTATTAAACAGATATTTGGATCTAAGTCTGATAATGGACGCGGCGGACTTGAAGTAAAAGAATTGTATTCTGAGGGCGTCGGTGTATCTAATTTGCTCGGAGAATCTCTATTATCAACATCAACATTTTGAGAATTAAGTTGTATTTCAGATTGAGAGTGAACTGGTGTGACCGTCCTAGAGTAGGTACACAGAACATGGGGACTTATCTTGCAGAGTTAACTGATACTCGTTTGTCTCCATCACTGACACATCAAGGTCTCCTATAAGATGTTCAATAGCTAATTCTTCGGCCAACACACCATTTTTCTCGAAAAATCCATCGCTTATGTTCTGTAAACTTTCATCTTCTTTAAAAGATCGTTTCGGACTTTCCGAACATGAAACAATAGTAAAAAATAACAGTAAGAAAATACAATTTAATTATTAGTCAATTAATATAGCTAACAGTAAGAATTAACGTAGGTAGGTACTCATAAACAACAAACAATACAAATTTACAAAAGTAAATTGAGACATCTACATCACAATCTCAACGTTGAAAAAGCTATATGGCAGATAGCCGTTTATGCGTCGGTATGACTGACCGCTGGCCCCCCGCGCGTCCCGCGTACAAACGGCCAGCGGTAGTTATTCGCATCTACATCGCGCAATTTCACAAAACAAGTGTAGTTGTCTTCTTTTACGTGACAAAAGTACCAAAAATAAGGTGATATTTGTATTTTTGTTTTTGCTATGTTGTAGAACATGATATTTTAAGTTAGTTTTTGCAAAAAACCAAAAATCTCAAAATTGCAGTTGACTTTTTTTACTTTGCACCCGTCGAAATGTGATTGCGATTTTCTCTAAATTGAGTAACTAATAGTTCTGTCAAACTATAATGTATTTAAGTTGTGCTATTTCAATTTATTTCAGAAGTGGAAACGTCGTTTGTCAGGAATAAACAAAATTTTAGTGTTTTTTCGTTTAGTTTGTGACAACAGAACGTTAATTGAAGACCAGGCAAACACACACAGTCACATTCAATAAGTATTTGTATAGAGGTTTCTGTGACCGAAGTTGTATATATAACTTGTCAACTGAAAACCTTTAAATGCCTATCAATGTCCAGTGTCAGCAGCGTGTGTGTACTATTTTAAGTGATTATCTACTTCTTTTAGGATTTATTTTAAACTAAATCTTTAATTTTTTTTATGAATGACCCTTATGCATAACATAACTTGTATTGAGTCTTATCAATAAGTGCAATTTCTACTTTAATAAATAAAATAATAAATTATGAGGATCCTTACAATTAAAAAGGTGAAAACGTAGATAATCAGTTAGGCAGTTGTAATTGCAATTTTGGTTTACAATTGAAACTAAGAGGTAAGCCTTCGAATTGGTTTACCATACAGAATTCTTAAAAAAAGAAAAATACATTGCATAACAGTATTTTTTCGCAAACTTTCTTGTGAACTTAAATGATAAATGATGTTTATTTTGCAAGTAGGTTTTCACAAACACTTTTACACGTCATCTTTTTTTAAAACTAGATGAGGCCGGTGTTTCGTACCCGACTACTCTGAGAAGAAACAGCCGAAACAAACTCAGAGGTCATAGTCTCTTTTAAAGTCCAGACAAAATAATCTTGGTCAACTTACATGAGGACTATGCAGATAGTGTCTGAAATGGTCTTTTTAAGAAAGCACCACACAGATTGAGTGGACCTGTCCAGTCAGTGCAAGCATTTGTCAGTTATCGTGTAGCTCAACTCATAACCCAAGGAGCTCAACGACACGACGAACAATACCAAAAAAAGGACATTTGTGTAGGTCGCTTATAGCACTCAAACTGCCAGACCTTCGTCAAAAAACAAAGAAAATAAAAGAAATGATCCACATGGTCCTCACATTTACAATAAACAAATAAAATAAAAAAAATAATAATTAATGAGATCATAATGAAATCATAAAATGTCATAAATTAAAATAATAAGAAAATAAAATGTCACTAATCATAATAATAATAATAAAAAGAATGTAAAAATAAAGTAAACATTAATGTCAAAGTGTATAGAATAAAGGAATAGACAATAAATAAATGAAACAAAGGCAAATTTTGACACTCACTGAGTAAATTAAATTGGAGCAGCTTAATCCCAAGCCTTTTTATCTTCAAGGTAATGATTAATATTATAGTAAGCTTTGAGACATAGTTTACGTTTTATAAAAGATTTAAATTTATTGAGGCTTAGTGTTTGAATATCGCTTGGCAGTTTATTATAATAACGTATACATTGGCATGTGAACGTACCCCCTATTTTTTTGAGCCTCGTTGCAGGAACAACAAATTTGTGTTTGTTCCTTGTATTTATGTCGTGGATATCACTGTATTTTTTAAACAATTTTATATTTTTATGCGCGTACAAAAGGTTTTCGTAAATAAACTGAGAGGGCACAGTTAGTATGTTAATCTCTTTAAATTTTTCTCTGAGGGAGTGTCTAGGACTTAATTTATACATTGAACGAATTGCCCTCTTTTGCAAAATAAAAATTGTTTGAATATCGGCGGCATGGCCCCACAAGAGAATACCATACGACATCACACTGTGGAAATAATTAAAATAAACTAAACGGGCCGTCTCTAAATCAGTCAAATCACGAATTTTTTTAACGGCGTATGCTGCTGAGCTAAGCTTTTTTGACAACTTATCTATATGAGGGCCCCACTGGAGCTTAGCATCCAAAGTTAAGCCTAGGAACACTGTATTATCTTCCGGTTTCAACTCTTCATCTTTGATTAGTACACTAGTTTCCACTTGTCTAACATGAGGTAACGTAAACTTAATGCATTTGGTCTTTTTCTACAACAGAAACAATCATCGTATTAACATGAGTAGGAGTTTTGTAGGGATGTATACTGTATCTTATTTTCTTTACGATAGTGTTTGAATTCATTTACTACTGGTAATTACGATTTATATTAGCACTAACATAACCTCATTGTTTCAAAATTTTAAACTTTTTTTTCAAAAGTACCTTTTCTGCTCGTGGTTATGTATCTAAATACCAAATCTAAGTTCAAAACTAAAACAGTTCATTCACGTCCTCACAGAAGCTACATCCAACTATCTACAATCCTACGCTCTCACAAAAAGGTTCTTTGTAGAGTCGACGGCTCACCTACAGTAAACAATTGCGGACAGTCCTCGCCCGTGCCCCGCGAGAGCCGCGCGCTCGCAACGACATTATAAATGACCTACCCGACAGGTGTCTGTGATACAAATTCAAATATCGAATGAGAAAAAAAAGAAACAAGATTCGTTCGTTTACTTTTTTTTTGTTAAAACTTTTTTCTCACAAACTTTTTTTTATGAATGTACCGTTGTGATGTTTCCGTTAACCGTGTGTATTGTGCTGTGCGATCGAATGGACTGTTCTCATGGAAAATGGTTTTAGTTTGCTTGCATCTCGCGTGTATTTCTGTTTTTGACGTTTACGTGACGTTTCTGGCTGTATGGAATAGGTTTGGTTATGTGTAACTTTTGACCCGTGCCGAATTACGTTTTTGTTGACTTGTTATTTTAATTTGCGTTGTTGCTGTTTGATTACTTAACATTGTTACTGTAGAAGGTGGTTATAGTTATAAGTTAGACGGCCTTACAAGGCTGAGCTAAGTTGCCTGTATAACTGTAGGTACTAAAATTACAAGTAATAACATTCTGCAGTATCTCGTTGCACACACTTGCAACAGTTGTTACGTATCTATTTCATAACATTACAAAGCTAAAATAATTGCTGAAGTTATTCTCAAAATAAAATTTCAGGTTAAATAATAAGTAGTTTTTAATTAAAAAATGTTTTCGTAACAGTGAGTGGCCATGGCCAACTGAAATTAAGAGCTAACCCAGATACACAAACAAGTTTAAATTGAGCTGGTAATCATTCAATAAGAGATCCAAACTGAGACACTAAAAATAAACACCACTGTCGTCCTCTAACTCAAATATGGAAGTACCCATCTATTTCTTAGGATTCCGTACCTCGAAAGGAAAAACGTAAACCTTATTGGATCACTTTGTGGTCCATCTGTTTGCCTGTTAGTCTGTCAAGGCCCTTTGAAATTTAAACCATATACTGAAGACTGTGGTCCCTTTGTGCTGTCAAAAGATATGGCTGATTAGTTTGTACGGAAACCTTCTTTTACAGTTAAAGACTACATACATACATATACTAACGCCTTTTTCAAAAGAGGGAAGACCGAAACCACAGGACACCATCTGCTACAAACATTGCCCACTTCTTTTGCTTCGTCCAAGTTCAAATGGTCATACGAGCACGTCCAGTTGCGCGTATTAAGCATCTGACTCTTCTGAAGAACCTAACCTTATAAAGAACTAGCTGGCCCCCGCGGCTTCGCCCGTGCAATAATCGAAAAAAAGTATCTTATGTGTTATTCCAGACTATAATCTAACTCTGTGCCAAATTTCATCAAGATCCGTTCAGCTGTTTTGGCGTGAAAGAGTAACAAACATCCATACATCCATTCTCACAAACATTCTCATTTATAATATAATATTATATATATAGCAGGATTATAATATTAGAAGGATAGTCCAGTAATACTAAAACAGTTTTAGCTAGCCCTTACACCTAACAGATCTTTAATATTTTGCTTCAAAATCTAGATAAATAAATTTGCCTTATGAGCTAGACAATGTCACACAATGTTAAGATATAAAACTACTTAAAGAAACAATAAAACGAGTTATAAAACCCTCCTTAAACTCCTTATCAACACCCGCATAACAATTATGTACGTATACAAATATATACATTTGTACATATACATTTACAGGTATATGTCACTTAAGCAGTTATCGTAAAGACGTTAAACTTTCAGAATTGTTTTGCAATAGCTTTTGTAATTTGTGTAGGATTTTTCATTGAGTGTGTGTGTGCCAATTTGCACCTATAATAAGATTGGTGAAATGAGGTCAATTCGTTGTCGTTATGTGTTTTCATCAAGATCTAAGATTTCATATTTACTAATTTGCGTACCATAATGTGTGTAACTAATAGGTGTTACAAAAGGCTTAAAGCTATAGAACAGTAATTATTATAACAGCTTTGGATCCTTCTAGGGCACAATAACAAAATTTTATTTAATTTTAAAGTTAAAAACAATAAAAAAAATTGTTTATTATTACTTTAGATATTATCTCTAATATATAAAATTCTCGTGTCACAATTTTCGTTCCCATACTCCTCCAAAACGGCTGGACCGATTTGAACGAAATTTTGTGTACATATCGGGTAGGTCTGAGAATCGGCCAACATCTATTTTTCATACACCTAAGTGAGGTGAAACCGCTGGGCACAGCTAGTGACTTATATATTTCAATTTTTATAGTTCCTTCATAAGATAATTTTCTAAGATAATTTAAACAAATATTCATAATTGAGATTAATATGTTGCAACATAATTTCATTTTAAAACAAGCGATTGTTGATTTATCGAACGCTATTTATCTTCTCATTATCTTTCTTCATTAGTTAATGTTAAACCTAGATCATCTCTATACATTTCGATTTGAAATAAATAGTATTTATAGATACCTACCCATGCAACCAATAGATGCCTACAAACAATTACTTTATGGTAAATGCTATTAAGATAAATTCGGCATCTATGGATTGAAATACATTTAAGTATGTTTTCATAATATTTCCACTATTATATATTTTATAACATTTCAAAGTTTTAGTAATTGATAAATCCATAATGGCAACACACATAAAATAGCTTTGATTTGATGTGTCAATGTCCTTAATGTTCCCACGCACTAAAATATATTCAACAATAACATTAAATCTTTTTTCATATTAAATTTGATTTTCCCAATTACCGACAATTACGAGTCCACTCCCATTAAGGGTAACACCTTTCATGTCCAATCAATAAGTTTTAGCAGAACCCCATTTCTTTAAAAAAAAAACCCGTACTTATTCGAGCCTGTAAATTTACATTAAGCTTAGGTGACACGTTCCAAATTTAAAAAAAAAAAACTAAGTAGTTACCAAACAGTTATTGGCTGTACCATATCCTTACTAATATTATAACCGCGAAAGCAAGTTTGTTTGTTTCTTGTCTTCACGCCTAAATGGCCCAACCGATTTTGATGAATTTTTGTAGAGATAGTTGGAACCGTGGAGACGGGCATAGGCTAAAAAAGTGAGAAAAGGGAAAGAGAAAGATATTTTTTTCGATCATGACGCGGGTTAGCGTTAACCCAAAGTAACTAAGTATATCACGCGGACGAAGTCGCGGGTGGAAGCCAGTTTAAAATAAATATACACAACTTGTGAATGAAACTCGCCGAGATTCGTACATTGAGCAATAATAAAAAATGTCAGGGTCTTTTGCGGATAATAAATTATTTCACGTTCAACATTAAACCGGATATTGGTCAAATAAAATCACACGAGATTTAATACAATCATTTAAGTATTAAATAAGTTGTGGTTTTCTTAACAAAGTTTTTAGGACTTTGGACTATGCATTTTCAAAATGCAATTATAACGTACTAGCTTTCGCCCGCGGCTTCGCTCGCGTTAAATTCGGTAGCGCCTTATTGATTTGTAATGGCAACGCAAAATTTTTCCGTTTCGTCCCACTTTCTCCATCATATCCCACTATTTTTTTGAAAAAAAAATAGCCTATGTCCGTCTCCTGGTTCCCAACTATCTCTGTACCAAAATTCATCAAAATCGGTTTAGCCATTAAAGCGTGAAGAGGTAACAAACAAACTCACTTTCGCTTTTATAATATTAGTAAGGATGTGTTGTGTCGCGGGATCGATCCCCAGACGGAACAAATATTTGAATAACCTACAGATAGTTGTCCCGGGTTTATCCGTTTGTGTATGTGAGTTTAAATGTTTGTAAAACGCACTCACGATACAGGAGAAATTTCCATAGTGGGGCACAGATTTCAAAAAAAGAATTTGCCTTACGTAAAATTAATCTAAGATAGACGAGGCAAATCGAATGCGGGCCAGTCTTTGAAAAAAGAATAGGAACAGTTTTTTTTTCTATGTATTTATTGAAATTTATTAGTGGTCAGCGCAATTGCTTTCTTGATCATATCGGCCTGTCGGCCTATCAGTCAGTCATCTCAATATTCAACCATCACCTTTCACAAAAAATATGTAGTGTTCTTTGACCTATTTTTTTTTAGAATTCCGTACCTCAAAAGAAAAAAACGGTTACCCGTATTGGGTTACTTTCTTGTCCGTCTGTCTGTCAAGACCCATTATCTCGGGAACGCGAGGATGTATCGAGTTGAAATTTAATTCATATACTCAAGTGTCTGGTCCCTTTTTTTTGGGGTGGGAAATCACCAAATAACTTCCTCTGCCCTGGGCGGAGCGGGGGGAGTGTCAGACATGTACTTACTAAAACTCACCCATGTTCTTTCTACGCCTTTACGTTGCGGGCCGCGGTATCTCTTTCGAACAACCCGCAACCCCGGCAAGGTTTCTGGTCCCTTGTGAACGTGAAAAAAACAACCCTTTTCAGTCAATTCAGTCAAAAGATGCGGTCGCTTATATCGGTAGTTTGTATCAAAATCAAAATCAAAAGTCAGTTATTCAAATTAGGCTGATAATCAGCACTTTTTGAACGTCAGATTACAAGAGACAGTCCCACAAAAACGCCCTGCCCTTCGCCACTTCCTAGTGTTTTAGCTGGGAAGAAGAAGTGGCGGATCAAACTCCCCAGCAACACATCTGTCTGTCAGATTAGAAGAACCAAATTTTATACAATTCCGTTTATCACAAGAAATCATTAAAAAAATAAAATAAGAAATTGTTCATTCATTGTCACTTGTCAGCTAGCAAACACCAATTATATATATATATATATATATATATATATAATATAAATATATAATAAAGTATAAATTCGACACGCACTTAACTTTTTTTTGGACAAAGGCCCCATTATATTCCAACTCACTCGGTATTTTCCTTCTCTGATCAATCAGACCATACTAGTAGTGCTCATTTCATACCACGTAAGATTAGAACGTCGAGGAATTTCAAGAAACAAGTAATGAATGGGCTCCAGCATTGGGCTCGTACAGCCGTCGTTTACCTTCGTCGTATAACTAGGATGTGGGCAAACTGCATGCCACCACAATGGTAACTACTATGAGCATGCGCAGCCACTAGTGATGCGACACGAGTTTGAGAATAACTTCATTCAAAAGAGCTTGTTCTAACTGTAAATTAATTGAGGTAGTTAATTCTTTTAATGTTTATTATTATTTTGTAATTGAATAACCTTTGTTGGAATAAAAAGTTAGATGAATACTACAGTATTTTTGCTTTCATAAGTACATTTCTTGACTTCGATAAATTACAAACAATTAAAATCTATAGTTTAAGCCATAGATGAAAATAGCACCCAAAAAAAGGTAGATGAATAGGTACTACAGTACTTTTGCATTCATAAGTAAATTTTTCGACTTGGATAAATGACAAACAATTAAAACCTGTAGTTAAAGTCATAGATGATGTAAATTGCACTCATTTACATGATTTTTAACGTCTTTTTGAGCTCTAAAAAAAAGGCAGACTCACAGTCATTTCTTAATTATTTTCGTAATCATATTTGTAAATATCAGGAAATGAATCACCCATGTGAAAAAGAACATGGGTGGGTTTTAGTCAATAAAAGTCTGACACCCCCCGCACCGCCCAGAGAAGGGGGAATCATTTGTCAATTTCACACGCGCCGAATAAATAGTGTGCTTTTTTAGAACATTGCAAAAATCTTTTAGATTGCTTCTTCAAACATTCGAAGCACATCACTAAAACTAAACGAGAGCACTATGTGACAGCAACTATGCAAATATGTAGCGATAAGCCAAACATGTCTCATGAATATGGAGACCGTCAAGACCACAGAGTTGTGGTAATACGTTGTACAAACGACGACACATCAACTTATACAAAACCAGTTTATGTGGGTCTCTACATACCGTGTCGACGGCGCGTTAGTGTTCCACGCGCGGCTCAAAGAGATTTCAGTAAAGCAAAGGGGTCTGCTAGGACTACCGCCTGTCGGGATTACGGGTTTTCACGCCGCGGCCCCGGAACATAAAGGGCAGTAGAAGGAACATGGGTAGGTTTTAGTCAGTACAAGTCTGACACTCCACCAGGTCCACCCAGAGCGGGGAAGTTATTTGATGATTACACATCTGTAAAAACAAAATCATCGTACGGGAAATCTATGGTGTGATCAGTGGTTGGAAGATCAGCATAAACTGGTTTTGTATACATTGATGTTTTCGTGTGTACATATATGTAGTTCCACTAGTCCACAATAGTAGTCATCAAAAGGACCTCCTTTTATATTTTATTATTATTTCTTTGAACTTAATGTGCAGAGTTGATAAGGAAATGTAGTTGAACTTAACATTAAAATAAGTAGAACGAACCTAGATTCTGAACTCGGTCTATTTATGGCTAAACTTGGTTCAGCACATGTAGTTATGAAATTCATATAATGCCATTCCAATATCCTCCACGAGCCAAGATTTAAAACGGCTTGATGACAGAACTAACCCGTAAGACACGGTGGTGCACACAGTGGCGGTCTGTCCAGCTTGGGCGAAGCACTGCCCCGTGCCCTCGTAGAGGCGATCGGCGGCAGCGATCTCTCGCCTCCGGCCCTGGTGCAGTCCATGGTACAGAGCTAGAGGGAATGGGATGCGGTCACCTCCTTCTGCGAAACAGTCATGCTAGCGAAGGAGAGAACCTCAAACCAATCCAGCCGCCGCGGGAGACGCCCTGGGCGTCGGGCGCCGCGATGTTACTCCCGGCCACCGTAGATGCGGGCCTGTGGACGGTGAGCTATGGATAGCTTATCGTCCATCTGTCTACTGACGACAGGCTGTGTCGACAGCGCGTTATGTGAGCAAAAAAGAGGGGCCTGCCAGGGCCCTATATCACAACTGGTGAAATGTGATATTTGTGATATAGTTCTGTCATTTTTTTAAGGTATTTTTTTACTATACCTCTATGCTTTATGAATCACAGGCGCAATGTACACCACTCAGGTAATGGCGTAAGAAGGAACAACATTAAACCGGGCTGTGTAATAGAAAATTGAGCTCTATGAAACCGAACATGTCGTACCTACCCATCCATTACTCATAAACAAAATTGATAAAACGACCTCAGGCAATTTCTCACAGCCCAAACATAACCACTGTGATATAATCTAATAACACAGCACCTGTTCTCGTACAATACTCGATTGCATCAAGAAATCTAAAGTAAAAGTAGTTTTTTGGATCGTTCAAATGCGCCTACGCATCGCCCACGATCGCAGAGCCGTTGACCAACGCTGGCCAAAAACTTCTCCTACGTGTCACTCTTTTAATGTCGCTTTCAAAATCCATTGAATCAGCTTTATCGACTATTTTTTAAAGGTTACGTAGAAATAGTATAAAATAAAAACCGAAAAAAATACCGAAACAACACAAATATCATCATTAATTGTTATGTTTTTTATAAAAAAAGAAAACATAAATTTATTAAAAAAAAAAGATACAAATTATACTAGCTGCGCTACTCGCGTAGACCGGGATGGCCTATGTGTAAATCCAGGGAATTAACTATGTACATACCAAATTTCATTAAAGTTCGTTAAGCCATTTAAGCGTAAATAAGTAACAATATACACACTCATTCAAACGTTCGCTTTATATTACATAGTGTGATTTGTGTGTATGCATTAAAAAAAATAGAATATAACAGCGAAGTACAAATGATAAATAATGTTTATTTTACAAGTAGGTTTTTACAAACACTTTTACAGATCTTTTTTAAAAAACTAGACGAGGCCGGTGTTTCGTACCCGACTACTCTGAGAAGAAACAGCCGAAACAAACTCGGAGGTCAAAGTCTCTTCTAAAGTTCAGACAAAAATCTTGGTCAACTTACATGACTATTGAGGACTATGCGGGCTATTTGACGGGCCTTTTGGTCTAGTGGTTAGTGGCCCTGACTGCTGAGCCGGAGGTCGTGGGTTCCATTCCCACCCAGGACAAACGTTGTGTGATGAGCATGATTGTTTGTTCTGTGTCTGGGTGTGATTTATCTATAATATGTATATATTTATAAATTATATAAGTATGTATATCAGTTGTCTGGTTACCATAACACAAGCTCTGCTTAGCTTGGGATCAGATAGCCGTGTGTGAGTTGTCCCAAGATATTTGTTATTTATTTATGCAGATTACTGTCTGAAATCGTCTTTTAAAGAAAGTACCACCCACTTATTATTGCCTATTTATAATTATCACAGACGTTGCAAGATTTCGGATAAGTGTTGCTCTTGTTAGTAATTTGTTATCTAATAAAAGATTTTCATACCATCATAGCGGCTTTTCCTCTTAATAAATAATTTCAGGTTTCTAGAGTCTACCTATCTTCTATTTATTGTTACTATGACATACTATATATCAATGTAACGAAATTGATATATTCTCGTACAGCCGCCTGCAGGTCAAGCTACCCGAAACTGTCAATTTTTCCCAATGAACCTTGGACCTTATACTTTAGAAATAAAGTCGCAAATCTATCAAAGAAATCTGACAGATTGTAGTAGCTTGATGTGCAGGCCTCTGTACATTGGTGGTTTGCGAACAGAACAGCATCCTACTAATATTATAAAAGCGAAAGTTTGTGAGGATGTTTGTTGCTCTTTTACGCAAAAACTACTGAATGGATTTTGATGAAATTTCACAGTATTATAACTTACACATCAGAATAACACATAAGCTACAATTCATAAAGATATATGTATATTCTGTCACCACGCGATTTAAACCGTGGAGCACAGCGGGTATTCCAAAAAAAAAATGCTGTAAAGTTAAAAGAGACTCTAAAAATTCTTGTGAAATTACTACTGTCAATAATACATTACGTCTGTAATGCCCAGAGGGGTAGTGGGGTAAGGGGACATAGGCTATGAATACTACACCCACATTAAGGCATTCTCTGCTCTGTATAAGCATTTATTATTCATTAAGTAAATGGGTGTTATTTTATTGCTTGTTGGCAAGGTTTTTATGATCACTCTTATTATTTCAAACTTAGAAGGCCCAATCATTAAAACATAATAATCTTGTAAACTTATATTATTAAATTCAATTCAAGGTTTTAAAAATATTAATAAACTAAGTATTCAACATTTAAAATTGAACAAAAATAAATTAAAATAATTTAAAGAAAAAGAAACGAACTTATAAATAAAATAAAATAAAAAATATATAAAAACCCACACATGTTGCTGGTTTTGGCTTTTATGTTCCGGGGCTTATCTCTATCAAACAATCCTATATGTATTTGAGGTGCGCGTGAAACAAGAACGCGCCGTCGACATGGCCTGTAGGCCTACTATGACATCTTAAAGCAGAACATATTCCACTGAGTGAAAGAGGTGGCGCTAGACACCCTGTATAGCTCTGTCCTTTTCCCTCAGCGGAATAAGTTCTGCTTTAAGACGTCATAGTAGGCCTACTGTTGTCACTAGACGGATGGACGGAGCGGTACTGTGGATGGTGAGCTACCCATTGCTCACCATCTACATTACGGGCGTTTCCTCCCGCCTAATTACGAACCACCCGAATCGGAACACCTCTGGCTAACCCATCCTGTATTATAGGCGTGATGACATTAATAAACATTAAATTCAAAATTCCGGGACATAATCTTGAATCAACGTTATGTAGTACTAGCTGCTCCTCACGGTTTCACCCGCGCTGCTCAGCACCTGTTGGTCGTAGCGTGATGTTATATAGCCTATAGCCTTCTTCAAGAAATGGACTATCCAACACTAAAAGAATTTTCCAATTCCAACCAGTAGTCCCTGAGATTAGCGCGTTCAAACAAACAAACTCTTCAGCTTTATAATATAAGTATAGATTATAATATTAGTATAGATAACCAATAGGTGGCCTGCCCGCTACCCATTCGTAGAACTGAAAGGCGTTATACTATGTCAAAGATTTCAGATAATATCTACTGTTTTCCAAAAAAATATCTTCTACGACTTGAATTCAAATAATTAACTTAACCTTAATGAGTATTTATAAAATTAATTATTTAAATGAAGTAATTATCATGGGTATTAGTTACGCATAATTGATGCAAATCTTTTTTAATATCACCTTTGATTTTATCGACGTTATATCAACAGATTTCAAATGGTCTGATTAACTCTTAATGATATAAAATCAGGTAAATAATTATGAATAAATATTTAATGTCTCGAGTGAGTATGATATGCATAAATGCCGGCACTTAGATACGTACAGTTACCAAAAAAAATAAGTAATCATGCTGCTAGTTGATTTTTGCTTAGAAACCGATAGACGTCTTCAACTTGAATACAATTTATTGAATAAACTGTTTGAATGTTTTGACCAAATCTTTATTCGAAAACATTCATGGATTTTTAAGAAAAATATAATTGGTACGAATGAGCCTAGTTACTTAGATGTTTTTCTGACTGTACATACGTAAGAAAACCAGCAGAATACGATAGCTGAATGAGTGCTTCGATTTTCTACGCTCAGTTCAGCATCAAGAGTTCAATTTCTAATAGCCAGAATTTTTGTATTTAGGTGTTAGTAAGTATGGAAAGAAACGATGGATGGACTGGGTGAATGATGATATGGCGACAAACGCAGGTGACTGCTGAGATGACGAATAATATAGAAGTATGGAAGACATGCTACGCAGACCCCAGAAAAATTGAGCAACGGCAGGACAATGATAATTTAGTTTTTAGATGTTCGTAAAAAAGGGTAATAAACGTTTTTGCAAAATTTTACCCTTATCAGAAACCTAGATGTGCATTTAATGCAGATGTCAAACCCCCGAATACTGAAACGTCACTCAAAATTTAAGTCCCACTTAAGTTTAAAAGAGACTCAGAAGTGACGTTTGACCATACAAAATCTAAAGTTTAAGAGCTGCTCAAATGTTAAGCAGCCCTTACATTTTGAGTGACGTTTCAGTATTCGGGGGAAAGATCCATAAATACAATTTATAATAATGATCCACATTAGAGAGCACAGTTGGCGCAGTTGAGTGGACTGCTGCGCTGCGTGTCGCGAGTTCGATCCCCGTACGCAACAAATATTTGTAAGATAGATAATTGATCAGGGTCTGGCTGTTTGTGTATGTGAGTTTAAATGTTTGTAAACGCGCCTACGATACAGGCGACATTCCTTGAGTGGAGCAAAGATTAAAAAATATATATTATAATTCAAGAATGTTAGTCAAAGATATTACTTTTTTATGTTAGTAATTCAGTTCTAAGATTGTTTTTACATAGCTAGTTACGGGTTATGCTAATGAATGCGGGTTAATATAATTAAACATATAACAAAATATACGAGCAGCACGAATTATGTACTTTTAAATGGACATTTCGTCAATTGTTTATACCAATATCGTGTTACCAATATCGTTAAGCAGTAAACTAGTACACAATCCATGTATTTTCCTAATTGGCATAGTTTTTGCTTCGACCGTTTAATCGTATGAAGCACATAAATACTTCGTAAGGTATCATTACACTTGCACGTTCTAATACTTTGCCGATGTCTTTGATGTGTGGTCCAAGTGAGAAGGGAATAGCGGGAAAGCAATAAACTGTTCATGGAAGACACGCTCTACAGCGCAGTAAATTTTTCGTGGGACAGTCTTTACGATTAAATACCTCAAAAGGAAAAACGGTACCCTTATAGGATCATCTTTGTTATTCATCTGCCTGTCTGTTTGTCAAGACCTTTTCTCGGGAACGCGTGGAGGTATTGAGTTGAAAATTAAAACGAAATACTCAAGATTGTGGTTTCTTAGAGCTGTGAAAAATCAACCCTCTAAATCTACGCAGTTAAAAATATTTATGTCGTAGGTTTTCGCGGAATCCTCATAACGAGAGTCTGACTCGCACTTGGCGGTTTTTCAAGGAGCTATTTCCAAAATAATAACAGTCGCTCAGATCAATTTTCAGGTTAAGCATCGCTTGCCTGGGTTGGCCCGTGGTTGAGTGATCAACCAACGTAGATCTTTAGACATTGTTTTGTTGTTGGTTGTGAAATTAAGAAAGGCTGTTGAAGACAAAACAAAAAAAAATGTAATAATTAAATTAGACCTGTACGAGGTCAAAAGGCCTCTATTTCAGCACGATGCTGCAACATGGTAGCCATGTCACAGCGCTATTATTCTGATAGGACCCAAGTGCCGTAGATAATCTCACATCCCTCGCTAAATCCCCTCACTTACACCAAAAGAACAGAAACAGCACGCAAGCAACAGGCTTAGAATCTCGCTTAACGTTCAACGTGCAACTAGAAACGGTATCGTTGCGAAAAACAACTGAACAACTGCACTGATGCAACGCACCAATGATGTGGTGGTATGCCACGGGTGGTTTTAGATTAGTAGACCAGGTTGGTAGGGAACTGGACATACAGCAACACGTAACATACGTTCACGCCTGTAATACTGAAAAGTTAAGGCGCTGTACAAAGCAAACACTTTGTAAAACGCCTAGATTTTCGTCGCAAAGTTAGCCGTTTCTGTACATACCACAAGCCAAAAAAAAAATACAGTGTTACAAATACGTAAGGTTTAATAAATCAGTTTACAAAAGAGGTCTACTACGAAAAAAAATGTTTAAAAAGACCACGAAAAAATTTTCTCGTCTCGAAATTCTCATTTTTTTCAGCGAAATTATTATCTATAATTGCAAAATTTATCTTGATAGGGTGTATACTTCCCAGGTGGTCCCATATCTATTTTATTTAAATTGCTTAGGTAGTTTATGAGTTATCGTCTTTAATGCCTATTAGAGTAGAAAGAAATGACCACCTATGCATTAATTTATGAATGAAAAGGTCAACGCACTTCAGCGGTCATTATTTTAGAAAGGGTGTTTTTGGATCAATAAAGTCGCGTGCCCACTAAGGGGACGTCTAATTTGGATACAGGTACATACATATTTAATTACATTTGGGTATTTGGTGAATCATGTATGCAGTTAATGACAGACCCTGTCTGTTATAAACGCAGTTCGGTGAATAGTGGCTTCGACAGCCTGCAGGTCTGACTACTAGTCTTACTAAGTGTCTTGTTAGACTAGAAGTTTACTCTAAAAAAGTTCAATAGAAGGACACATGCACAAGGTTTAAGATTCCCGTTCAACGATGACCATAGACTTGGAACATTTACATTATTGTGTATTTTTCTGTAAGAAAGTAGGAAACTAATTTCATGTAAAGCAACTTTCTTAGAGCCATTTTTGTAGTGTTTGGAGCAAAGAAATCGCTAGGTCAATCTTTTGAAATCAATGTTAGATGATGCTCAATTGTCTAGCTCTTTTTCTAAATGTCTTATACAATATCAGCTCTAGTAAAACTCTTCCCTCTCTCCATAATAATTTTCAACCTGTCTTGTTCTTCCATACTTCCAGCTAAAACGGATCGGCAATCATATTTAGTCATTTTTTTTATTTACAACCTCATTAGTGAAATGAGGTCGTAAATTAAAAAAGAAACACCAAAATAAATCTGACCTAAAAAAAAACAATAAAAGAAAATAACTGTCAAATAGACGATTGAATCGCCTAAAAAGCAATGTAGGTTATCAAAAAACAAGAGTTCATTAAAACAAAATACAGAATGAGATTAATTACAAATCATTAGGCTTCTCCGTGACAGAAGATGATAAAACTTAAATCGTTATATTTAAAACAAGGAATTTTCCACGAACGAGGATGATAAGGAAGTCGTTGGGAGGTAATGCAAGATTAAAAGAGTCATGGATATGAATGACAATGGTTGAAGAGGGAGAGGAATACCAAAGAAAAGATAAATAGATTGTGTAAGGAATGATATGAAAGAGAAAGGAGTAAAAGATGCGGTGATGTCTGACAGGGGATAATTGAAAAAGAAAACATTTTGCACAGCCCCCAAATAGAATGACACAAGACTAGATATAACATACGGGTTTGTCAGAGTCACAGCCTGCCGGGGTTGCGGTTTTCGTAAGAGTTACCGCGGCCCCGAACAAAGAGGGCATAAGAAGGAATATGGATGGGTTCTAGTCAATAACATCCTAAAGATAATGATTAATGTTCAACGAACGAGTCTTGTTTTAACCCCAAAAGAAGTGTTTCCCAAAACGTATTTCTAACCAAAATAATTGTTTGCAGGCTTCCAAATGAGTGTCTAAAAAGTGATAGTGCAGTGACAATAAAACAGTGATTATGTTGTGTTAAGTGTTGTTAATATGAGGTGATCAGAACAGCAGTCAGAATGTATCGGCCGAATTTCTACGAGAGCACTTGCTTTCGATGCAACGAGATAGTCTACCAAGTGGACAGGGTCGGTCCCTTGAAGGACTTCACTTTCTTCCATAGTGGCTGCTTTAAATGTGCCGTCTGTGGGACCAAGTTGACGTTGAAGGTGAGTTTTTATTTGTTAATTGTCTCTCCCCATGACTTTTAGTTGTTTTATTCCAGAGCTAATGTCAACTACTAGTTTTTGGTTTTGGTCGGCTATTTCGTTTTTTGTTGAAAATACAAATATCGTGGCACCAGAACACAAAGGGCAAAAGTAAGAACCTGAATTGGTTTTAGTTAAAAAGTCTGACACTCCTTTCCGCTCCGCCCCCAGCGAGAAAAGTTATTTGTTGATCTCCCAAAAAATAAACATAGGAAAACGCTAGACTATTAACATTTTGGTACGTTGTGTAAATAGAGAGGAATCATAAATAGTTTGAAATATTCCGTGTAAACAAAACGGTTTCTCATGCTAAACCTGTTTACCGTAATATCCTATTAATAATCTGAGACAATGCCGTCATTTCCTAGCCACTATTAGTCGGCCTTGGTGCTCATCTTCACGACCTTCAGAGAGCGCCAGTTGGCATTTGATCGACCTTGCCGTATCTTCAACTTTTTGCTATAAACTTTGTGAATACAATCACGAACACAAATGCTTGCTCGTTGGTCTACTGTTCTACTATCAAAAAGATGTCAGCAAAGCAGAAGGGCCTACCAAGGCCACCGCTTGCTTTGGTTGCGGGTTGTCCGAAAAGATTAACGCGGTCCCAGAACTTTTTTAAAAAAAAACGTGCCCCACGCTTGGATTTTCTCCTGTATCGTGGGTGCGAAAAACACACAAACATATAAACTCACATACACAAATAGCCAGACCCGAAACAACTACCTGTAGGTCATACAAATATTTGTTCTGTGCGGGGGTCAAAACCGCGACACGCGGCGCAGTAGTCGGTTGCTCAGCCACTGCGCCAACCGTGTCGTCAAAACATGGAAGGGTTTTAGTCAGTACAAGTCTGACTATCCCATCCGTTCCACCTAGAGTGGGAAGAGTCATAAGATGATTTCTAATACAAAAGAAAATGGGAAATGTCATAGGTGACAGTGGGATTTTTGGGAAATTTCCCAGTAGCAGTCACGGAGGTTGGAGTTATGGTCGGTTGATGGCAATTGGTTCGCACCTATTAGCTACTTAAACATAATTATTGATTAAAATGTGGATGTTCTATTATCAACACTTCTGTCTAATCCTTCGGCAATTAGACGCGTAATATTTTGTATCACGTAAGAATAGAATAGAATATTATATTTGCTCACAATGTTGGTATTTATAATGGGATAGGCAATTTAGAAGAATCCTTGTACACACGACGGCACATCAACCTATAGAAAACCATTTTAACCTGATCTCTCTACTTCAGTGTGCGATCCGTAGTAGAGAGATCAGGTTATAATATTTTAGAAAAAGTTAACCTGCCGTCGTATGTACATTCTACCATTTTGACATGCAAACATGTATGCAGTTCATCATCAAAAACTAAAAATTATCTGCCAGAAAATCCGAAAAAGAGTAGTAACATTTGGTTAATAAGAATGCAGTTAGACCATTGTCAAGTGTATTTGTGTTCTCGACTGTACAAGCAATAAAAACTTAAAAAGACATTCGTATAATCTGTTTTTCGTATAATTAGTTAGATAAAGTTTATGTTTTTCGGTCCGTTTTGAAACGTAGTAGCTGTGAAGGGAATTGTCGTAAAAAATAATTACCTAATACGTCATAAAAGATTATTATGAGATAAATAAACTTGAACCTTAACGCTTAAGGAAAATATAAAAATAAATGAAAAATTACATAATCACGACTTCAAGCGACATTATTCAGAAGAGCCTGCCGGGGTTGCGAGTTGTTCGAAAGAGATACCGCGATTCCGGAACATAAAGGGCAAAAGGAGGAACATTGATGGGTTTTAGTCAAGTCAAGGGGCAGCAACTTAAGACACGGGTGAAACCGCGCAAGACAGGTAGTATATTATAAAGGCGAAAGTTTACTAGCTTTTGCCCGCGGCTTCGCTCGCGTTAAATTCGGGGTAACACGGTTCTCCTTCCGCCTTATTTATTCGTAATAGCAACGCTTGGTATTCCCTTTTCTTCCCTCTTTTTTTAAATAAACATTAGCCTATGTCCGTCTCCTGGTACCCAACTAACTCTGAACCAAAATTCACCTAAATCGGTGTAGCCATTAAAACGTGAAGAGGTAACAAACAAACAAACTTACTTTCGCTTTTATAATATTAGTGAGGATAAGGATTACTCCGTTAAGCACAAACAGCGCACCTGATTTAGATATAGATAGCTTAAACCCTGGATTGACTTCTTATCCCGGTAAACGCGGGTGAAATCATGGGGCGCAGCTAGTATAACATAAGTACAAAAGAAATTCCTCAAACGCAAGTTCCGTTGCACGTCAATAAAATGAACCACACAAGATGAATATGCAAAACGAGTTAGTAGAAAAATGTGTTAGAATAGCCATGTATGAGATTCACAGACATTCTTCTAGTAAACTGTTTTGCATCGTAATTGATGTTAAGGAATGTGCTGTCAGTACATTCTAGAAAGTGATGTAAAGGGAGGAGATGACCGGACGTTTGAGGGAGAGAACCTCCGGGCGTCGGGCTCCCGGCCAAAGTAGATGCGGATTTGTGGACGGTGAGCAAAATCAAATCAAAAGTCTTTTATTCAAAATAGGCTGATAATCAGCACTTTTTGACCGTCACATTACAAGAGACAGTCCTACAAAAACGCCCTGCCCTTCACAACTTCTTAGTGTTTTAGCTGGGAAGAAGTGGCGGAACAAACTCCCCAGCAACACATTTGTCGCAATTTGTCGCATCTGTCTGAGCAATGGGTGGCTCATCGTCCTTCAGTCTAGTAACGACAGGCCGTGTCGACGGCGGCGGCGCCTTCGTGTTCCACGCGCGCCTCAAAGAGATGACAGCAAAGCAGAAAGGCCTGCCAGGGCCACCGCCTGCCTTTGCTTGGCATGATGAGAAAGAAAAGTAAGGAAAGGATGGAAAATCATTAATTAGCTCCTCCCATTGTGGGCGCTGCAAGCGGGAATGTCAGACTTGTACTGACTATAACCCATCCATGCCCCTTCTTTTGACCGTTATATACCGGGGCCGCCGTATCTCTTTCGAACAACCGGCAACCGTGGCAGAACCCACAACCCCAGATTTTAAGACCCTGACATCTTACACTTCCTAAAGTACATATTCACACACTACATATGTATACACTAGCTGTTCCCCACGGTTTCACCCGCGCTGCTCAGCACCTGTTGGTCGTAGCGTGATGTTATATAGCCTATAGCCTTCCTGAAGAAATGGACTATCCAACACTAAAATAATTTTCCAATTCCAACCAGTAGTTCCTGAGATTAGCGCGTTCAAACAAACAAACTCTTCAGCTTTATAATATTAGTATAGATAGATGCATGTGGTGACTATTTTAATACACTCTGTTATTAATACTTAACTGTTAATATTAAATGAAGTCCTACTTAAAGCACTAAGCCATGTGCTAGAGTTATTGCTGCAGATGGCCTTAAACACTCTTAATAATATTATTAAGTGCTTAATTTACAACAAGAATGCAGCTAAGCGGTTTGTACAAATCATGTGTGTAATAACGATACCTCTTGCACAATTACATATTACAATCTTAGTATTAAGTTGCAGAAAATTGTAATAAATGATGCTAATAAAACCTGAGTAATTATTATTGAACTCTCTGAACATATGTCCAGTTCCCCACGATCCAAGAGTGGTCAAAGTTCCTGAAAGGGACAAAGCTAGTGGATGTCTCAAAAAACTTACGTCATAACAGGCAGGTCGTTAAGATCAGAGATCTAGTTTGACCAAGTACGTGTTAGTGGATACGTCCTCTGCTGCTGACGATCGTCATCATCGTTCTGCTCTTGTCCTATTCTATTTGGGGTCAGTGCAACACATTTTCTTCTTCTATTCTCTCCTGTCAAACGACACGGCATCATTGACAACTTTCTCCTTTATATAATGCTTTACACAATCCATCCATCTTTTCTTTGGCTTTCCTTTCCCTCTCCATCCATAAATTAACATTCACATCCATCACTCTTTTATTCACATAGGATTCGTTCCTCCTTATTACATGTTGCTGACGATAATAGTCACAATAACTAAGTCTACCTAGACTTAAAATTGGGTAGACAAAAATATTGCTCTCACTAAGCATAAAAATCAGTCAACAATATTACAGGCGAGGTCAAGGGAAAGAATACAGAGTTCATTAAAGAAATACAGTCATATTTGCACTAGTGAGAATACAGCTATATTATGCACTATATTTGTACACAAATAATGAGTCATTACAGTTTGGATATGGTTGTAATGCGTCATACTACCTCATACTGGTAATATGGCTTGTACTTATTTAAGTCTAGATATAGGTACAGTAGGCCTACCATGATATCTTAAAGCAGAACTTATTCCACTGAGGGAAAAAGATGGTGCTAGACACCCTATATAGCTCTGTCTCTCTCCCTCAGTGGAATAAGTTCTGCTTTAAGACGTCATAGTAGGGTAGCAGGTAGTCCTCGGATCTGATTTCAGCCACGGTGGCCATTCTCAGCAGATATAAGCCTAGTTGCACTCTCTTTTCTCACACTCTTGCCCGATGGGACGGCAATCTAATACAACCGAAGAGAGATCAGTCTCAGTGCTAGGTACCTGAGGCTCGGGGGTATCATACCACAAACTTCCGAAAGCCAACTAAAGAAAGTCCAAGTCTTAAGGGCTAGTTCTGCTACGACTGATTGCCCAAAGTACGCCGTTAATTTATTTCATGGATTTAGATCTATCTTTTTTTTTGCGGATGGGAAATCATGAAATAACTTCTCCCGCTCTGGGCGGAGCGTGCGGGAGTGCCAGACCTGTACTGACTAAAACCCACCCATGTTCCTTCTATTGCCCTTTACGTTCCAGGGCCGCGGTATCTCTTTCGAACAACCCGCAACCCCGGCAGGATACACTCCTATCTTGAGTTCTAATTATAACACTACGATTACTAATAACTCTTTGAAGTTAATAGCAGTGTCGCGCATGACCGAACATTAAAACGGCCATTTTAAACTGTATACGAATACGGATATGAATGAATGAATGAGTCACATTACAACCTCCCGTTTGTGCCATATAGGGTTGGCAATGGTCTGAAATTTTCTGGACAAGTCCGGAATTTCAAATCGGTCTGGAATGTGGCGGGAATTCTGAAACGTTAGGAATTTAGAAGAATGAGAAAACTAAAATAAAATTAAGTGCGGTTATATGTATTTTCTATTTAATTTGAAAAAGCATTAAAAATATTGTTTTTGTATTTAAATCTTTTTTTATGGCTGGAAAAAAAACACTGTAAAAATACATCACAATTAAAAAGAACAAAACGTCCAACATTTGCATCATAACTATTCTCATAATCTTCTGAATCTGCTAATTTCTTCCCGGAAAACTTTATACTGGAAACCCTACAGGCAGATACGACCTTATTTAGCGTTCGCAGATACGACCTTATGCGGCTCAGTTGCTCATTACACGCGCTCCTAACTGTTGTTTCAATACAACAGCTTGATGAGTTTGCGATAATTAACAGTTAGTTGACGTACTTTTTTATGGGAAATGCATACAACTGGTGTTTGTACTTGTTTCGTGGCGTGAGTGAGTTTAAATACGGCTGTTTTTGTGTATTTCGTTGTCTGTTTTAGACCAATTTAAATTTCATCCAATGTGAAATTTGGACCAATTTCGGACACAGTGACTGAATTCTATGGCTTTTCTAAAATTGAACGATTTTAGATTTCATCCAATGTGAAATTTGGACCAATTTCGGCCACAGTGACTGAATTCTATGGCTTTTCTAAAATTGAACGATTTTAGATTTCGCCCAATGTGAAATTTGGACCAATTTCGGCCACAGCGACTGAATTCGATGGCTTTTCTAAAATTGGACGATTTTAGATTTCGTCCAATGTCAAATTTGGACCAATTTCGGCCACAGCGACTGAATTCGATCGCTTTTCTAACATTGATCGATTTTAGATTTCGTCAAATTTGGACCAATTTCGGCCACAGCGACTGAATTCGATCGCTTTTCTAAAATTGATCGATTTTAGATTTCGTCCAATGTCAAATTTGGACCAATTTCGGCCACAGTGACTGAATTCGATGGCTTTCTAGGGTGTTACAGAAATACTTATTTAATACTAAGGTATTTATTCGAGCATAGTTTTATTCGAAACTCATTGTTCAGTTTGATGAATGAATAAATGTATGATTTTTTATTTTTTAGTATATGATACATACAAGATCTTAATATTAAAATGCTTCATATACACTACCGTCGCCGGTCTATATTTTTTTTTATTGAAAATACGGAATTATTAAACAATGTCAAGTTTAGCGCAATTTTATTATATTATAATTTTCTTTCATTTTTCTTAACCTCTCATTTTTACATTTTTTTATACTTATTTCATAAAAGAAGATATAGAAACAAACATTTAAAAATATAAAAAAATATGTTAAGGGCTCGTAATTATATTTATCAATTATGAATGACATCAAATTATTTATTAATATTTTAATTGTAGATCAGGTTATTTCGTGAGATTTTAAGTCTAGACTAGACATCCTAATTTGGCTAATTAACATTTGTTTTTTACGAAGCGCAACTACTATTTGACCTGGGGCCTTAATCTGCTATTACAATAGTGTCAGAATGGTCGATCACTGATCGCATAATGGTTGATTTTGACAAGTTTAGTATGTAGCAGATTACCAAACTTGACAAAATTAACCATTATGCGATCAGTGATCGACCATTCTGACACTATTGTAATAGCAGACTAAGGCCCCTGAATGACCTAATTAAAGAGTAATTGTTTCATCTGTTGACCCATTGCATAGTGTATGGTCACAATGACGGGTTATGACGGGCCTGTTGGTCTAGTGGTTAGTGGCCCTGACTGCTGAGCCGGAGGTCGTGGGTTCGATTCCCACCCAGGACAAACTTTGTGTGATGAGCATGATTGTTTGTTCTGTGTGTGGGTGTGATTTATCTACAATATGTATGTATTTATAAATTATATAAGTATGTATATCAGTTGTCTGGATACCATAACACAAGCTCTGCTTAGCTTGGGATCAGATAGCCTGTGTGAGCTGTCCCACGATATTTATTTTATTTAATGATGAATCAGTCAAATCAAAATTCCAATACTGAATCGGCAAAATAGGATAGAATTGCTTGAGTGGTAGCGCAGTGGCTGAGACATCGACTGCTGCGTGTGGCGGGTTCGTGCCCGCACTGAACAAATATTTGTAAGACCTACAAATAGTTGCAAAGAAATAGTTGTTCCGGGTCTGGCTGTTTGTGTATGTGACTTTAAATGTTTGTAAACGCCCCCACGATACAGGAGGAGTTCCTAGTGTGGGGCAAAGTTTTATAAAAAAAAAACTGTTTAATTGCCTCGTTGGGTTAGTAGTCGATACCCAGGTTGGGCAGAGGGTTATCAAGCATTTCCCTGAAGCAGTCACGAACCTTTGAGTTGTACCCGGTTGCTAGCAATAATAGCCCCGCTCTCATGGCAACATGACATCTTTTTCTTTGCGGATAGGAAATCATCAAATAACTTTCCCCGCTCTGGGCGGAGCGGGGGAGTGTCAGACTTGTACTGTCTAAAACCCACCCATGTTCCTTCTATTGTCCTTAATGTTCCGGGGCCGCGGTATCTCTTTCGAACATCCCTCAACCCCGGATTAAACACACCTTACATCTCTGCAAAACCCCTTGGAGATTACACAGCGTGATGTTATAGTGAATTGCTAATGTAACACATTTGTACGTGAACACAAATATGTTTTTTTTTAATGGAAAATTATACATTAAACCGACAAAGCACATCTATTCAATGTATAATTCAATAAAAACATTCACTTTGTCACAAATTAACTGACCATATCGCTTTGGCAATAGATTCAACTTCTATTCAGAAATCCCAATATAACTTGACCTCTAATTTGTTTTATGAAATGAAATTTGATGGTTTATTTTATGTTAGTCTTTGGTGCGGTCTGTAATTTGAGTAAAACGAATCGGTTTTTTTAAAAAAAGAGTGGGTATGCAGTGTTTCATTTCAATTGTTTGGTTTGCTATGAATTGGACGATAACGTGTCTCTTTTAACGTATAATTTGAATCAACGAAGTAGAGCCAGCTTCAAAAGTCGATTACTATATTCATATTTCCAAAACTTATTTTTATATTTTTTTTATTACACCTTAGCTTATATTTATACTAGCTGTGTCCAGCGTTTTCACCCGCTGCTCATTTAGTGGTCTAAAAATAGATGTTGGCCGATTCTCAGACCTACCCGATATGTACACAAAATTTCGTTGAAATCGGTCCAGCCGTTTCGGAGGAGTATGGGAACGAAAACTGTAACACGAGAATTTTATATATTAGATTACACCTTAGCTTTCATAAAATGCTTGAAAAGCCTGGTGCCAGTATTGAAATAACGTCTTAAAAGTTCAACATTAACTGAACAACAGCTTGCATTAATTAACTTGAAGGAAATCTACAGTATACGATTCGTGTAGAGAGATCTGCATAACCTGGTTTTGTATAGGTTGATGTGTCGTCGTGTGTACAATCGGCTATGTTCACAGTTGTTCGTTTTAACATGCTCTAATTAGCTTGGTCTGTAACTAAAAATCACTTAAATTGTGCACGTTAAATAAAAAAGAAAAAAAAATGTTAAGTAACTTTTTTTCTTCTCTATAATTACAATTTTAATTTTTGTTGTTCTTTTTTCTAATATTTTTTTTGTGTTCTGGCGTATTGAAAAAAATACATTTTCTCCCCTATTCTTCCCTCTTTCTCTCCCTTTTTTTTCTCACTTTTTTTAGCCTATGTCCATCTCTAGGGTCCCAACTACCATCCTGTCGACGAACAGTCCAATGACGAATCGGTCTTAGGAGAACGGTTGCTGAATCCAGTTTCAGCTATACTCCTCCGAAACGGCTTGACCGATTTTTAATAAATTATATATAATAAAAAATAAATAAATATCTTGGGACAACTCACACACGGCTATCTGATCCCAAGCTAAGCAGAGCTTGTGTTATGGTAACCAGACAACTGATATACATACTTATATAATTTATAAATACATACATATTATAGATAAATCACACCCAGACACAGAACAAACAATCATGCTCATCACACAAAGTTTGTCCTGGGTGGGAATCGAACCCACGACCTCCGGCTCAGCTGTTAGGGCCACTAACCACTACACCAACAGGCCCGTCAAAACTAATATAATATAACGACTACTTATTATATAGGTATGTCTGAGCATCGGTCGTACACTATTTATAGCCCTCTTCAGAGAAGGAGCTGAGAGATATTTATTCGCATACTACCTTCCTCTACTGACTTGACGGGCCTCTTGGTCTAGTGGTTAGTGGCCCTGACTGCTAAGCCGGAGGTCGTGGGTTCGATTCCCACCTAGGACAAACTTTGTGTGATGAGAATGATTGTTAGTTCTGTGTCTGGGTGTGATTTATCTATAATATGTATGTATTTATAAATTATATAAGTATGTATATCAGTTGTCTGGTTACCATAACACAAGCTCTGCTTAGCTTGGGATCAGATAGCCGTGTGTGAGCTGTCCCAAGATATTTATTTGACTCTTCCTATCTTCTTCCCCAGACATACTACAACAACCAACACTGGACGGAAGACAAAGAAGTGTACTGCTCCAGCCACGTGCCCAAGATAGGACCTGGGCACCTGGACAACTCGTCCGTGGGCATTCGCAGTGCGCTCAACGTGCCTAAGAGTAATAACTACGTCAATGAACAGATCCGAGGCCTGGCCAGAAATAGCCATGACAGTGAATGTGAGTACCCATTTTCTTTTTAAATATTACCTTTTTCACCGTCTATAAACCTATCTATAGTACGGCCAACGAGAAGCGATACGAAAGGTCATTAACCTAAAGAACAACTGTGGCGTTTACAATCTAATATTTAACTCTTTCCATCTTGTGCCTTTGTCGTAATGTCTCGTTCTCCCGGCAAAAACATGACAACGTTAAGACGGGTTCGCCAACATTCGGGCGGCCATTTTAGATAGGGTTTTAGCATGTGTTTTGTTCACATTTGGTATCGCTTCTCGTTGGCCGTACTATAGCAGATTTTTCCACACTAGTATTATACACTAGCTGCGCCCCGAGGTTTCACTTGTGTGGTGATAGAATATGCAATATAATTATCTTTATGAATTGTAGCCTATGTGTTATTCTGATATGTAAGCTATATTATTGTAAAGTTTCATTAAAATCCATTCGGTAGTTTTTGCGTGAAAGAGTAACAAACATCCATACATCCTCACAAATATTCTCATTTATAATATTACGTAGGATATAGTAGGAAGTAGGATAAGTTACGGTTAATTGAAATCGGGAAATAACGTATTTGGTTATCGGGATACAGGAAAAAAACTGGCCAACTACGAGTAGAACTCGTGTACCAAGGGTTTCGTACAAACTTGCAACAGAAATGGCCATATTATCTTTAAACTGCGTAGAGTTAGAGGGTTGATCTTGTCACAGCCCTAAGCGACCCCTTTTTTTTCGGGTGGGAAATCATCCAATGACTTCCCCCGCTCTGGGCGGAGCGGGGGGGCATGTCAGACTTGTACTGACTAAAACCCACCCATGTTCCTGCTATTGCCCTTTACGTTCCGAGGCCGCGGTATCTCTTTCGAACAACCAGCAAACCCCGGCAGGCGGAGGCTCTGCCAAGCCCCTCTGCTTTACTGACTCTCTTTGAGGCGCGCGCCTTAGAGTGTACTACAGTGAACTACAGTACTTTCACAAATTATTATGTCTTGTGACTGGGACTGTAGCAGCATCATTTTTTTGTTCTTGTTTTTATGACATTCCAAAGTACCTGTAATGGTCTTATTGAAATAAATGCTTTGAGTTTGAGTTTGAGTATATGGTTTTGATTTCAACTCTATATCTAAACGCGTTTCCGAAATAAAGGTACCGAACCCAAAATTAAAATGAAATCACTCATAATTTCTTAACATTTCAAAGTTATGGGTAGGTTAGCTAGATAACTTATTGTTCCATTTAAAACCATTTCTCAGCACAAAATCAATACCTTTTATATTTTTTTTGTGCATTTTATTTGATTGACTTTTTTGTGCCAATGTTTTGCATACCAACAGGTAAAATATGGCTGATCCTGTCTCCCTTTATTTACCACCATGTACCGCGCCCAAACGTAAAATCTATACAATATAATATACAATTCTCGTGTCACAGTTTTCGTTCCCATACTCCTCCGAAACGGCTCGACCGATTCTTATGAAATTTTATATGCATATTCAGTAGGTTTTAGAATCGGCCAACATCTATTTTTTATACCCCTAAGTGAGCAGCGGGTGAAACCGCTGGGCACAGCTAGTAAAGTATATTTGTCTTTAACTCTCAAAAACCGGCCAAGAGCGCGACACCGAGTGTTCCGTACAAACTTACAAAATAAACAGCCAACTCGATACTCGATACCGCTGCGCCATCCCTAGATAAAAGGTTTTGAAACACAGACAAGAGTGATCCAATAAGGGTTCCGATTTTTCCTTTTGAGGTATGGAACCCTAAAAATAAATATTGCAAAAGCGCAGCAGAGCTATGGCAGTGGTCAACAAACCATTACAATGCCATCGGGCAAGGGCAGCCATTGTTTAAACGCAATCAGACATCAATCAGACAATGGCTTGAATCATAGGCTACATCCAATCAATCATTCGATCAGTTGTTCTATACAAACTCTGTCTATAACTTGGAAATGCTTACTAATATTATAAAAGCGAAAGTGAGTTTGTTTGTTTGTTACCTCTTCACGCTTTTATGGCTAAACCGATATTGATGAATTTTGGTACAGAGATAGTTGGGAACCAGGAGACGGACATAGGCTATTTTTTATTAAAAAAAAACGTGGGATATGGGGGAGAACGAGGGAAGAAAGGGGAAAACTTAGCGTTGCTATTACAAATCAATAAGGCGCTACCGAATTTAACGCGAGCGAAGCCGTGGGCAAAAGCTAGTATCAAATACATCCGTTTCTTTATGGTTCGTACCTCAAAAGGATAAAATAGAACCCTAGCTTGTTAGATCACTTTGTTGTCCGTTTCTCCGTTTGTCTGTCTGTATGTCAAGACCCTTTATCTCGGGAACGCGTGAAGATATCGAGATGAAAACCATATACTCAACTTTGTGGTCTCGGTAATTCATAATTGTGACATTGTATTGAAACAAGAAAAGGGAAAAAAGGCGAGAAAAGGGTTAGTTTCGATTTGAGTCGCGCGGCGGGTACATGAATGGAAAATAAACGGTTTTTTTTAAATTATAACAGAAAATAAACTTACATAACAACATACCAATTAACTTATAACTTCCAGAAAACACCTCTGACATTTTTTTTCAAATTCGAGTGGCTGCACGTGCGCCTCTGACGTCATAAGCGCGAAATAACGTCACTTTGTAGTCATCATATAACATGAATGTATCATTTATTGAGGTCGAGCCAAGCCTTTATGATCGTAACCTTTTTACACAGCAGCGGATCGTGTTAGACATTTGGTCGTCGCGACGTTGGCTTTTATTTTTTCTGGTGCTTCATTTGGATGAAAAGTTAATATTTTTTATAACTTTAATATTACCTGTAATACAGGTGTTTCACTACCTACCACAGGCACCAGTGATTCACATATCTATGTATAAACTTGTTTTGGGCCAATATTTAATGTAATTAATTTAATAATAATTACCAAGTGTTGAAACGCAGAAGATTAAAAATTCTAAGTAATTATTATTGGTGATAGTAATGTCGCATTTCGATTTCCTATAGTACATACTTTCCTAGAAAAACCACAAACGTGTGATCATGTTTGCACAAACGAGTCAATAATGAAACTAAGTTACTACGTCCGTTGCCAAATGGCAAAAAAAAAATTGATTGATACTTTTGTCATCGACTTCTGGAACTAAACTTGTTTTCAGTCCTTTTCAGTGTGTTTTTGAAAGTCACCTTTTTTTGCAAAAAAACAGTTTTTTTTTTAGTTGTGATGTGATGGTATCTCACAATTCCTTATAGAGTATTTACTTACTATTTTTATATATCAGAAAAATATGTATTGTAGAAGACAACTTATTAACTATCGAAGCAATATAGATAAATTAGATATGGGATCCCGGCACCATTTTTGAAAAGAGATATAGACAAAGATATCGCGTAACAAACATCCAAGACAAAACATGAAAAAACAAAACACAAAACATTTTGTCCATGGAGTTTCTTGCCCATTCTTCTCCATAGAGATCAACGCTTTGGAATGGGCAACTGCAGTACTTTCACAAGTTATTATGCCTTGTGACCGGGACTGTAGATTAATTTTGTTTCTTGACATTCAAAAGTGCCTGTAATGGTCTAATTGAAATAAATGATTTGATTTGATTTTTGATTTGAAAAACAAACCAGTCGAATTGAGAACTTCCTCCTTTTTTAAGTCGGTTTAAAACGGAACCCTTATAGGTTTGCCCTGTCAGTCTAGTCCGTCTGGTCGTTTTTTTTTTATAATTGCTAAAATCTTAAAAAAGAACTAAGAAACTTTTCTTTAAGTTTAAATAACCAAGTAACTTAGCCAAACGGTTACGGCGAAAAACGTCTTAAGAATTTAAACAGGAATGCGCTGAAGTCCGTACAAGATTCCGTTATTTAACAACTAAAATGTCTATCACAAATCCGCATCAAAAAGGCATAAATAGCAAACAAAACTTGCAAGAATCCAGTCTCACTTCCGAAGAAGGCACGAAGTTACGCGAAAGCTCTTGAACTTCGGCACACTTCGGGTGCCTTCGTGTGGTAGAGCGAGAGATCGGGTCGTGGGGGAGAGGGACGGGAGAACTTGTTGCAAAACAACCGACCACATTCCGTTGACGCCAGCCCAGTGACCTAACTAAAGCTTGAGTATCATTTAGACCTATGGACCTTATACAAATTGAGCTTACGTTTAAAGTAGGTACTTGTATTTAGAAAGTTACTGAGTGGACTTGGTACACCCACGCTGTAATACAAAGGGGCTGAAATTCAGAAAAGCTTTTAGTCATACTCAGACTGCAACAGACGAGATTTTTTTTTCGGGCGGTAAATCATCAAATGACTTCCCTGGGCGGAGCGGGGGGCATGTCAGACTTTTACTGACTAAAACCCACCCATGTTCCTTCTATTGCCCTTTACGTGCACCAGACGAGCTTAACTTTTTAATTTAAAAAAAATGCTTTAAAATGTTTCTTTTATACGGAAATAGTTATCCTTACGTCAACATGCAGCTTTCATAGAAATTGAATTAAAAATATTAAAGTTATGTCCAAACAAAAATAAAAAATAATAAAGATGATTTAAATACTTCCTCGTTTTTTTTTTTAAATCTGTTTAGTTTTGTCTTTGATTAATTAATGCAAAGCTACATTAAAATAAATGCATCCGTTTCCGAAGTTGACGTAATAACAAAAGTGATATAATATTGAGATGCATCAATTTATGTTAATTAGTTGCATCACGGTTTGGGCGTCCTTTTACTCGTTACTTTATACGTTAAAGTATTTATAGTAGAGATATTATTGACGATTCTGATGAACCATCGTATTAAACTAGACTTTGTTACAACTAGCTTTTGCCCGCGGCCTCGCTAGCGTTAAATTCGGGATAACACAGTTCCCCTTTCCTTATTTACAGGTACCTGCCACCTGTAGTTTTGGCCCTTGCGCCTCATTTATTCTAATAGCAAAGAAAATTCATCAAAATCGGTTTAGCCATTTAGGCGTCAATTTCATCATGTAAACAAAGTTTAACATACTTTAACTTCAAATCCATCAATTTACTTAGAAATCATTCATTCATCAATTTCCTCCAACACAAACTATTGTTTCTCACATTATTGAAAATATATTATGCGGCTGTCAATAAGCACCTACATTGCATTGTTCTCACGGAGATTTAATTACTAATAAAGTTCCATATGATTTAATGATTATTCAAAATACTGATTTGAGCAAAAACATTAAAATGGATCTACAACTGATTTTATCTTTTTATGCCGTCGAGAGTTTAATAACAAAAACCGGCCAAGAGCGTGTCGGGACACGCTCAGTGTAGGGTTCCGTAGTTTCCCGTCCGTCACAATAAGTGTTCCCAGTTATGAGGCCAACCGAACAATTCGGTAATACCCGATCCAATGTAATAAGTACCTACAGCGCCATCTCTCGAGGAATTGGGTTACTAATTAATAGAAAGACGTGCAATTTTGGTGGTAATTTTGGATTGCGAGAACCGATTTCAATAATTCTTTTTTTCTTTGAAAAAAGATACGTTCAGGATAATAAAATATGTAAACAAAGTTACAAAAAAAGCTTGCATATACGATTATACTACAAACTTAGTCCAGAAATTATTTTGTACAACTTTTTGTCTTTTTTGTACAAAAACTGTTGTGTCAATGAAGTTCAAAATAATTTTCATAGAAAGTCCTTATAAAGTTCTACTTTTCAGATTTTTTTCATATTTTTTAGACTTATGGTTCAAAAGTTAGAGGGGGGGGGACACATTGTTTTTTACTTTTAGAGCGATTATTTCCGAAATTATTGACATTATCAAAAAATGATCTTAGTAAACCCCTATTCATTTTTAAATACCTTTCCAACAATATATCACACGTTAGGGTTGAAATTAAAAAAAAAACACTTCCCACTTTACATATAGGGTGGCTACCCTAATAAAACATTTTTTTCAAATTTTTATTTTACCACTTTGTCGGCGTGATTGATATACATATTGGTACCAAATTTCAGCTTTCTAGCGCTAACGGTCACAGAGATTAAGCGAGGACGGACGGACGGACGGACGGACGGACGGACAGACAGACATGGCGAAACTATAAGGGTTCCTAGTTGACTACGGAACCCTAAAAATGATAAAAAAGTAATAATAATAGTAAATTATTATTACTCCTAGACACGGCTCGTATTGTTAGGAGGTTCCTTTCTCTGGAACCCTGACCGCCGGGTAGCTTGGATCCTGTTCCCGATACCGGTGGGCTACTATTTTTATATTTTTAAATGTTTTTTTTATGCTTTTTTGAAATATTTAAAAATGTAATAATTGTATAAGAACCAATAAATGAACGATAATAGTAAATATATAGCATAGAGCCTCAACCAACACCTTTGGATCCTCGGAATATCCTATCCTACTAATATTATGCCAATGTTTGTGAGGATAGATGGGTGATGGATGGATGTATGGATGTTTGTTACTCTTTCACGTCAAAACGGCTGATCCGTTCAGCCGTTTTGATGAAATTTGACACAGAGGCAGGCTATAGTCGATATCACGACTATAGCCGATATATCGTCGTTTTCGATATCACGCTGGCAAAGCCGCGGGCGCCAGCTAGTTTAGAATAATTTGTGAGCGAATTTAAAGTTTTAAACATTTGCTTCTAAATAAATTCAGCTCCATCACTTTTACTTCATAAGTCAACATAATGTGAGACAGTTCTAAATTTTAACTTTAACCGTCAGACGTAACCTCGTTAGTCTATTTCACTTAACCATTCAGTTATTCAGTCACAAGTAACTATGTTTATTAAAGCTGTCGTGGGCGATACAGGAATTATATAAACGACAAATGTTTCTACACTTACCGGTTGAATAATAAATTACATGAACAGTCACGCTGTTTGGATAAAAAATATATTATCTATACTATCTATACCAATATTATAAAGCTGAAGAGTTTGTTTGTTTGTTTGTTTGAACACGCTAATGTCAGGGACTACTGGTTGGAATTGGAAAATTCTTTTAGTGTTGGATAGTCCATTTCTTGAGGAAGGCTATAGGCTATATAACATCACGCTACGACCAACAGGTGCTGATCAGCGTGGGTGAAACCGCGTGGAACAGCTAGTAGGTTATAAGTAACCGACCAAGAGCGTGTCAGACTTGAGCATCGAGTGTTCCGTATAAAATAAAGACAACAGCCATATCAACCCCTCACACACTCACAATAATACTACACAAAACACATGCCACAGGCACCCCACGGACTCTTCATTAACACCCACCTATACGTATTCACCCTACTCATACAACATTAACTGAACGTCAAAACACATCCCAAATCATTATGTCATTTACTGTTTATTGGAACGAAGCTTAGGAACAAAGTTCCTTATCGCGCGTTTTGAAAGGGGACGGAAAAAAATAAGAACAAAAGTCGTAACGACACTTTTTGCTTTAGTTGTAAGCCGTGTGGCGTGCGCGTGTTTCTCTGTCTGTCTCTCTCTCTCTCTCTCATAGAAAGCAAGCCAGTTATTTTTGTTTCGCCTTTCTATTTCGCATAGAACAGTGTGGTGTTGCGACGATTATTTTTGTTGAGTGTATACAGGTTTTTTGTACATAATAAATAATAACTTCGTTCCACCCGGGTGTCCCTCAAGTTTTTCTATTGTTTTAACTTATTTTTTGTTTTAAAAAACTTTTATATTTTACAAAAATTTTGCATGGAACATCATTCCATTCTGTCTGGAGAAGGGCGTTGTGCTGTGTGTTGCGCTACAGTTTATACTTTTGCGACTTACATCGTTTTACGTGTTGTACTGTAACTCTTTTGTTATTGTTCGGAAATAAAAACTAAATTATATATATTGACTGCGTAGGCTAAGGCCCGGCGCCTATTATCGGCATCGGCAAGGAAAAGGATCCTTCGGCATCCCACATGCAAGCGCACACTGTCGGAAATTATGCTTTGGCATGCTCCAACGTTCTTAGGGATGACGAGGCGTCCTTAAGCATGCCGCACCGTCCTGTAGCTTGCCGAAGCGTCTTATATCGTATTACCTCGATTGTGTTGTGTGTCAGTCAAATGATGCCGGGCGGCGGCGGCATACCGAAGGATGCCGAAGCATCCCGAAGCATTCTCAAGGCTGCCGATACAGCAGCCTCAAGCATACCGAAACGGTATTTTTGTTATAACGACATGTATAATGGAATTTTCTACTTTATTGCCATTATGTTAATGTATATTGCTATTTGCCACCTAAAATCCTCAGTCGTGCCGATGCCGATAATGGGCGCCGGGCCTAAGTGGGATTCACAGCAAAAAAGTGCCAGCTCCACACGTGTTCCCGAGATAAACTAAACATGTATGCAAAAAATCATCTCAGTTGGAAGCCGTGATGTACGTCAAATTTCACTTCTAAGATATCATTACATAGTTACAGGAGTAACTAATAAAAACGTTTTAAAATGTAAACTTTTTTACTATCCTTTATCAGAATTATATTGACTGTAACTACTTATTAACATTTAATTTGCTTGCTGGATGTAGTGTTTCATGCGCGCCTTAAAAAGACGTCAGCAAAGCAGAGGGGCTTGCTACGGCCTCCGCCTGCCGGGGTTGCGGGTTGTTCGAAAGAGATACCGCGGCCCCGGAACTTAAAGGGCAACAGAAGGAACATGGGTGGGTTTTAGTCAGTACAAGTCTGACATCCCCCCCGCTCCGCCCAGAGCGGGGGAAGTCATTAGATGATTACCCACCCGAAAAAAAAAAGATCCTGCAATGATGTATTTAAAGAAATTAATGTTAGTAACGTGTGCTCATTGCAAAATGCCATAATCTTAAAAGTTAAGTAATCTACTACAAAAATTTAGCGTAAATTCAGTCTTAGTAGTAACTAAATACAGCTAAACTAGATTCCACTAACTAAGGTAGCCACCACCGTACAAAAACTTCTTACATTAGTAATGAACGCAAAAAATGGTCAAAGCAATAAAAAACTGAACCGTAATTAATTAAACGGAATCGGACGTTACCAAAGCAAAACTGACGTTTAGTTTTACAGATACAGGCATAATTATAGATATTCTGTAGGGACTGGAGGAAATAGCGCGCATGTGCAAAAATAACGCCACGCCTACTTGCTAGTGCTAGGTTTATTTAGGTATGTATCAAGTAAGGAGCCACCAGGGTGTCAAACAAATTTCATGATAATTTTACCCCCTACCTCCTTATAATATTTCCCCCCCCCCTCTTCCGCCTAGTAAGACGTCAAATACAACATTTAAAAAAATATATATTGAAGAGTAAAATGTAGAACTGTAGATTTTCACTAATATATTTAATATCTACCTACACCTAGCGTAACCTCTATGTTTGTCTATGCCAAGAAAAGCAATAACAACACTCACAAACAAACAGACGCTTTTGCAGACATGTATTCTATCTAGTCTGTGGACATATTCGTTAACATAAGATTACGTCAGCGAAGAGGAACATATGTACAAAAAACCTGAATACACTCAACAAAAATAATCGTCCCGACACCACACTGTTCAATGCGAAATAGAAAGACGAAACGAAAATAACTGGCTCACTTTCTATGAGAGGGAGAGAGAGAGAAACACGCGCCCGCCGCACGGCTCACAACTATAGCAAACTGTCGTTACAACTTTTGGTCCTAATTTCTTCCGTCCAGCCCCCTTTTGCAACGCGCGTTATACAAAGTGTATACACTCAACAAAAATAATCGTCCCGACACCACACTGTTCAATGCGAAATAGAAAGACGAAACGAAAATAACTGGCTTGCTTTCCAAGAAAGAGAGACAGACAGACAGAGAAACACGCGCACGCCGCACGGCTTACAACTATACCAAAAAAGTGTCGTTACAACTTTTAGTCTTAATTTTTTCCATCTAGCTCCCTTTCGCAACGCGCGATAAGGAACGTCGTTCCAAAAAAGATATATACAAAACTTCCATAAAGGTTGTCCCACTTTACTTCAAAAAGCAATAAAACCATACTTACCATAGGCCTACCTACTCGGTTCGTAATCTAAATGTTTCAAGTAAACGACATTAAGAAGGTCGAAGTGACGTAATGCGCAAAGGCGACAGTTTCGCAACTCACGCGCAGGTATCCCGAACAAATCGTGCGCAGCGTTACCGTCACTTACAAGGAACTTGAGAAATTTGTAGCGACACATGAATGTGTAATGTGATCGGACATTTTTCTTATCAGTTTGAAAATAGGTTGGTAAACTAACGTGGTAGGAATGAAAAATGTTTCTGTAATTAACTTATTTTATTCCAAAAGGCGTCAAACCCCATTATAAATACAGAAAAATCTAAAAAAACATAAATTTCATTAGAAATATTATCACTACTTTAATTTGAAAAATATGTCCATTATTAATAAATACAAATACTAATCAATATAAAAAGTAATGTGTGATTTTATGTGTATCTAATTTATTTTATTCTGTATAGTATAAAATAAATAGTTCCTAATAAATAAATATATACTATAGTACCTAATATTTTAGTGCGTGCCAAACACTATTTCCCAAATGCTCAACAGAAAAAAACCGACTTTGGATACCCTTTCAATTAATAAATGGATTTTGAAGATCGACCCACAATTGACGGAAAAATCGCGTAACACAAAAAAAAACTGTTGAATTTAGAACTTCCTCCTTTTTTTGAAGTCGGTTAAAAAGTCGAACTTTAGGCGTTTCAATGACATAGACTGGGAAGTCTATGTTATTGTTCGAAACGCTAAAAGTTCGTTGTAGTGCTGCTGTAGGGATTTTTACGAAAAAGGAGAGCTCTTTAGGTTTCAAGAACGATTCTGTGAAGTTAAAAAGTGGTATGAAATAGAGAAAAAAAAAATGGAGTACCTGAACGGATAATAACAGATACATAGATAGACATGTTTTGCCGACGATGATGACAATTGAGTGATCTTATTTACGTTTTAAGTTGTCTAGTACCTTATCAAAAGCCTCTATTTCTAGCATTACTTAAAATTGCCTATCAACTTCACCTAAAAACGCTGCCTCAAACCACTATAAATCTTGCCACAGTCTAACTTTATCCTGCCGTATATCCATATTGGCTGACACTGCCATATTTAGGGATAAATGGCACAAAACTGTTACGCCGTTGCGCCATACATTGGAGCAGTAACGCACCGTTCACGTCCTCGGGCGATCTGACTTGTAAGGGCGACTTGCGTCAAACGATACATGAGTATGTCTCCTTGTGTCCCCAGCCTGAGCATCCCGTCGCATCATCATGACTTGTTGCATAATCGTGTTTCGTTATCCTAATTAATTTGCGTTTAACACACCATGTCTACTTCTTCCATGCCTCTCTATTAGTTGTCACCTCAGTCACTCTTCTCCCATTCTACATTTTTTTCTTTGCATATTTCTATGTAAAACATGATATGGCTCCGCCCATTGTGTCTAGACCATCCCTTGTTTCGTAGTATTCTCCTAGCAATGCACATTTGTGTTCTTAAAATATGAGCAAGCGGGTCACCGAGGTGAAAACCGCAGCTGCTGTCACACGCGTGTCGCTTGATCGTGTAGTTAGTGGCCTAGAGCTAACATATAACTATGTAACGTTCTGCATAACGCAATCACCGAGAAAGGCGTTGAATGTTGTACGCTTGCATGCTGCAGTTCCGTCTACATCGTTTTATAAACTGTGGAATTTGAGTGGAATGCTGTCCTCATATTTTTAGACTGTGTCAATATTGAATTGATGTGGTTGCGTCAATAGTGTTGTGTAATTTGAATGTAACATCTGTGGTTAATAGTAGCAGTTCTCTGACCATACTGTCATGATTGTATAAAATCAATATTTTCCTGGTATATTTATAGTAGAAGTTTCATAAAATTTTTGGTTAGTTAGTAGTAGTTTCATGATCTTTTTTTGCGTACGGGAAATCATCAAATAATTTTGGTGGCCCTGTTAAACCCCTTTGCTATAAGTCTAGGATAAAGAACCATTTCTGTTTTTCGTCCACAAGTATTCGAAACACCATGAAACGAAACGGACATCCGAACAAGTACAATTATCGGAACGGTGACAAGTTAATGTATTAGGTGTCCCAAAGAATAATGCCTCATTGTTTCTGCTTAACCATGATGACCTTGACTTACCCTCGTATCTATAGTCAAGTTAAGGTAATTATATGAAGTTAAAACCGTTAAATGAAGCAAATATGTTTTCCATAACTTTTGAAAGTTCTAACTTCAAGCAATATAGAATAAAAATTATGTTTTAAATAGACTTTTACTCAAATGTCACTTTGACTTGCTTATTTCAAGATCAAAAGTCATTTATATTTATAATATTAATATTATTAATTTTATTTTATTTCATTAAGCTGATAATCAGCTCTTTGAATATCAATATTATAAGAGACAGTCCCCAAATCGTCCACCCTGCGCCACTTGCTATTGTTTTAGCTAGAAGAAGAAGTGGTTTATTTTTTTGTGAATGGCATCTTGCAGTTCAACGTAGGAGGTTGTCGCCTGCTTAACCGTGCGATTCCTGTGGATGACTTATAAATTAATACCTACAGCCAGGGCAAAAACTTACAATTGATGCATGCACTATCGCTATGTAATATATAAAATTCTCGTGTCACAGTTTTCGTTCCCATACTCCTCCCAAACGGCTGGACCGATTTAATCGAAATTTTGTGTACATATCGGGTAGGTCTGAGAATCGGCCAACATCTATTTTTCATACCCCTAAGTGAGCAGCGGGTGAAACCGCTGGGCACAGCTAGTTGCTGATAAATATCTCTTTTTGTCTTTGCGCAATATGTCTTTCACGAGTCCAATCATAGTTGAACCGAAATTTCAACACATTCATGATGTTTAATATCTTTATCATGAATTTCTAATGAATTTATTGTCTCCTATCGAAATTGTGATTTTTGACCCAAAATCCCATTAATCATTTATGAGTAACGTTACTCGTAAGTATTACTTTCATGTCCTCCGGGATTTCTTCTCAATATGTTGCCACTTCACCAAAATTATCTTGATAAACAAAGTGAAATAGTAAAAAGGATTTAAAAAAAATACCTCTGATAGTAAAGCGATTAATAAAAAAATCGTAAAGATACATTTTATCAAACCTCGCATGTAAACACCGACATTTAATTTAAATATGAATATTCTACGCTTCGTGGAGTCTTGAGTCGTGCTCGTAAAATAACGTTCTACCAACTTTTTTCTCCATGCCGTTTACCAGTTATCTACACTCTGCCTCGCCAAATAGTGTGTAACTTATGGAGTAAGCCAGGTCATTGACACCATTTCGACGTTTTCCAACACTCGTTGAAATTCCAACTTCATTCTTCAGTGCTAAGATTGAAATTCCATTGGACGGTCTTCTGTTATATAATTCAGATTCATATGGTAATATTGGTAATGTAGTAAATTAAAAAGGTTCTTAATGTGAGGTCTTAGTATTCGATTTAGATACAGGCTTTTATTTAAAAGCTATTATTGAAAGAGTTATTGATGTAGACACCTGGCTAAGTTATCGTAGGCATATAAATATGAGTTAAAATGATAATATCGGACATAATCCTGTTATTTAAACTAATGCTGTAATTAGAAGCTAGTAAATAATGTACAAATAATAGAGTTGAACCTAATTTATGAATATAATCAGAGTGAATTACTAAAAACAAGATTCGTTTAAAGATTATTTTTATGATGATTCCGTTTTATTGAACACTTAAATGTAAATAAAATTCCACAAAACGCTTCTATAAGATGTAAAATTTATTAATCAAGCTAGATCTTATAAATATAGAACTTTGATGTTAAGTATTGGTTCAGTCCCCACAGATGATCGTGCTGTGAATCATTTACATAAACTATTCATCTAATCAGTAAAATGGTTCCTATAAACGTTTAAGTAAGGCCAAAGAAAAAATGGATGGATTGTGTAAGGAATTATATGAAGGAGAAAGGAGTAAATGATGCCGTGACGTTTGACAGGGGACAATGGAAAACGAAAACGAGTTGCGCCGACCCCAAATAGAATGCGAAAAGGGCAGGATAATCCTTACCAATATTATAAAAGCGAAAGTGAGTATGTTTGTTTGTTTGTTTGTTCCGTCTTCACGCCTAAATGGCTTATACGATTTTGATGAATTTTGATACAGAGATAGTTGGGACCCTGGAGACGGACGTAGGCTTTTTTTAAGAAAAATATTGAGATATGAGGCAAAAAGAGGGAAGAAAAGGGTAAACTTAGCATTGCTATTACAATAAATAAGGCGCAAGGGCAAAAACTTCAGGTAGCCGGTACCTGTAAGTCAGGAAAGGGGAACTGTGTTACCCTGAATTTAACGCGAGCGAAGCCGCGCTAGTGATGAGTATATATGCGTGCGGGTACAAAATTGTCGACATTCACAAAATAGATATCATGACTAACAAAACATGTCATCATTAAAATAAATATCCTGATGCCATGAAGTCCTATGCCATAAAATTGGTTAACATAATCATCACTGCTAATAAATGGAAAGATGAAAATGTAAATAGGAGACGCAGCGTGCATATCCTGAAACCGATGTTCGAAGACATCAGAAATCTACAAATTCACACTGCGCCCTTGCAATGAGTTATAGCCCTGACCCAGAGGGAGCTGTGCAGTGGACTGAAGTTTTAAGCTGGTTATATGTGGTAAAGCAGTGATGTGACTACAAGAGTGAAACAACAGACTGGAGTGCACCTGTGCCAGCGCACACACTTATGCACTGTAACGTCTCCCGCGCCGATGTCACACCGATGACGTGAATGTTATTCATGGTCATCCAGAAGATATACCGCGAGATATAAGCTAGATATAAGATATACTGTCAAAGATATACCGCGGCCCCCGAATATATAGAGGTTAAAGAAGGAACATTATTTGGTACTAGCTGTTCCACGTTTCACCCACGCTGCTCAGCACCTGTTGGTCGTAGCGTGATGTTAGCCTATAGCCATCCTCAAGAAATGGACTATCCAACACTAAAAGAATTTTCCAATTCCAACCAGTAGTCCCTGAGATTAGCGCGTTCAAACAAACAAACTCTTCAGCTTTATAATATTAGTATAGATAACAGGTTGTCAGCTGTTCAACCGAACTATCCTATGGATGCCTTGAGAGTAACGTGAATTAGATCGCTGCAGCCGAAAAGGGAGAACTAAATATACTGGGGATACCCAACAAGGTTACTTAACAACCTATACACATGCTGACAATACTTAAAATTAATGTGATCCTTATCTTCAGAACGTCGGCAAACAGAACAGCAGAATCAATGAACAGTTTCAATGCACCACACAGCGCCCACAACATTATTTATATTGAGTATGTTTATGAACCAAAGTTTATAAACGCTGCATCTATTGCATGTTATGAATAGTTGATACCTAAAATCAATAGCTCGGTACAGAAGGTTGAGTACATACATCAGCTGCCTTAGACTTCATCCGATACACTATGTGCAAGTAAATACGCTATTTTTCAGATAGGGACGACTTTTGTTTTTTTTATCTTTATAATTTACTAGCTTTTGCCCGCGGCTTCGCTCGCGTTAAATTCGGGGTAACACAGTTCCCCTTGCGCCTTATTGATTTGTAATAGCAAGGCTAAGTTTTCCCTTTTCTTCCCTCTTTCTCCCGTACATCATTTTTTTTTTAATAAAAATTAGCCTATGTTCGTCTCCTGGTTCCCAACTATCTCTGTACCAAAATTAATCAAAATCGGTTTAGCCATTAAAGCGTGAAGAGGTAACAAAGAAACAAACAAACTCACTTTCGCTTTTATAATATTAGTAAGGAAGTACGGATTTATTACCAAACCCCTTTTGATCGGATGCGAAATCATCAGATGATTCATTCTGCTCTGGGCGTAACGAAAGGGAGTGTCTGACTTGTTTTGACTAAAACCCATGTTTCTTCTTTTTGCCCTTATTGTTCTGGAACCAAGTATCTGTTTGGAACCATCCCGTATTAGCAGGTTTAATTGCTAAACTTTTGGGCTTCTGAAAAAAAATTGAGTCTAAATCAGATGAGAAATTTGATGTACGCACACTAAGCGCTAGCGTACGGCGATCTCCAACAAATGCTTGTGTGTGTGTGTACTCGGCACTTGCACTGACTTTACGCATGCAAGTGCGCTTGCACTCACTGTACGTGAAGCGTGTCTATGTTTGCCTACGTTATTTATGGACCTAACATTCTGTATCTATCTATATTGTGTGTCTAGTCCACCTTGAGTATTATTATATGCTAAATTATCTACAATTAATGCTGAATGAACAACTGTACCTGCTATTAGGTTGCTTATCAGATTATAGTGATGTTTTGCTTGAAAGATCAATGAGGTCTAGTATGAGAAGTTTATGCGTGAGAAAAGGTGAAAAAATCTTATCTTTCAAAGGGGTGGGCGGTACCGTCCTCAATAGAAACTGCGTTTTATGAATGCAATTCTCTTCTTCTTCTTCAACAGTGCGACTTAAGTTCATCCTTATAATATTAGAAATGAGCAAGTTAGTGCGGATGTGCGGTAGTCTGGATGTTTTTTACTCATTTACGCAAAAACTATTGAACAAATTTCATCTAAATTCATTTATAACCTGGATTTATACAAAGGATACTTTTAATGTCGGTAAAACTGACCCTAACCAAACTTCACGCTGGCAACGCAACGCGGCATTAGCTAGTTAAAAATATCTGACCATCAAGTGCATTTGAATTACATACATATGTTTTTAGACCGTTTATTCTTTTAGTACATTTCTTTGGATGAATTTCATACTCTTTGTTCTTGTAAATTAATTTAATTTAATTTTTTTTCTTGTAAATGTATTTGCAGGTGCATGAATTGTCTATTGTTGCCTTGTTAAATTGCGTGCAATAGAACAGACCTATGTCCAGTAGTGATCCGCTGATGAAAGATTATGAATAGATAATTAATGAATCTATACTAATATTATAAAGCTGAAAAGTTTGTTGTTTGAACGCGCTAATCTCAGGGACTACTGGTTGGAATTGGAAAATTCTTTTAGTGTTGGATAGTCCATTTCTTGAGGAAGGCTATAGGCTATATAACATCACGCTACGACCAACAAGTGCTGAGCAGCGTGGGTGAAACCGCGTGGAACAGCTAGTATTTCATAATTTGAAATCCAGCTAAGATATGAGCTAGTCATACAAAAGATGAAAAATATCACGAACAGCATAAATGTATAATTAACTTTGAATAATTAGGTGCAATACATCTAATGTTGGGTGTAAAGATCACAGATGCACATAATTATTAAGAGGTGGCAGATTGCCAACATGCAAGGCCGACTTCAACTTAATTTCCATGCATTCTTAGTTCTTACGAAACCGATGATTTCATCGACATTTTGATCATCTTCTGTTACATGGATACCATTTTCTATAATGTAAGTTCTATGTTATTCATTCAGCCTATGTTGGTACAAGATTATTTATTGTTCTATCTATACTGTACGCAGCCAGAGTAACGTTTATTTTCTTCATGATTGCCACCCGCAGGTTACGCTAGGGAAGTCTCTCTCCTATCTGACATATTGTCCTCCTTTTTGACTTTGCAAACATAAAAGTTTAGTAAATTATTTTCTTTCTCTCTTCTTCAAATTGTGTCTCTTCCAAATATCTTCGCTTTCGTTGGTTTTGTGTCATGACGACCAAGTTTGTTCCAGGTACTTCCATCGTACACATATTTGGTTGTCTTCCCACATTCCTCTGTTTCACCCGTTGTCTTCACATCAGCACTTAGCTATCATCATCTCTTCTTCCATTCTCCCCTGTCAGACGTCACGGCATCATTTACTCCTTTCTCCTTCATATCATTCTTTACCCAATCCCTTTTTTCCCTTTTCATCCACCAACATTCTTATTTATCACTCTTTTAGTCATATACATACGTTTCGGCACTTACTAACAATTGGCACTCATGACAACTGAAATTAATCAGGGTCAGGTTTTGATAGTATTTACCAGGTACTGCCCCTCATCATACTATTCTGAGTATCTTCTTGGCATTAATTATTGTTTTAATACTAATTTATCAATTAGGTTTGATTTGTAGGGTTTCGTACCTCAGAAGGAAAAACGAAATCCTTTTTATGCGGATGGTAAATCATCAAATAACTTCCCCGCTATGGGCGAAGCGGGGGGGGGAGTGTCAGACTTGTACTGACAAGAACCTGCCCATGTTCTTTCTATTGCACTTTATGTTCCGGGGCCGCGGTATCTCGTTCGAACAACCCGTAACCCAGTGGCCCTGGCAGGCCCCTCTGCTTTGCTGACATCTCTTTGAGACGCGCGTGGAACACTAACGCGCCGTCGACACTTGTTTTCAACAGACGGACGGACGGTGACCTACCCATTGCTCACCGTCCACAGGCCCGCATCTACGGTGGCCGGGAGATGACTCGCGTCGCCCGACATCCAGGCCGTTTCCCGCGGCGCCTGGTTTGGTTTGAGGTTTTCTCCCTCAAACGCCCGGCCACCTCCTTCGATAGCATGACTAAACCGGTATCCTTATAGGATTACTTTGTTGTCTAAATGTCCGTCTATCTATCAAGACCCTTTATTTCGGCAACGCGTGGAGGTATCGAGTTGAAATTAAAACCATGTACATAAGGTCTGTGGTCCCTTGAGGATGTGAAAAACCAACCCTCAAAATCTACACAGGCAAAAGATATGACCGCTTTTGTCGCAAGTTTGAACGAAATCCTCGGTCTAGTCTGCCTCGCAATATGGCTTTTATTTTATTTATTTCAAGGCTTTTTATTGTTATTTATTTTCTTTAAACAATTTTGTTTCCATTGAATACTCTTTAGATACTGTTTTGTTCTACACCGCTCTAATTGCGCTTGTTCAACCATTTTCTATTATTACTGGATCAATTTGAAGCTGATTGGTCAATAATTTCTAGAATTAACACATCATTATGGGTTGTACACTAACTCCAGTTAATTTAACTAGAGGTCTTTCGGTCCGATACACACGGGCGGCTGTGCGTACGATCTAATCACCCGTTTATTGCATTTTCCGTTAGTGTGGACCGCGCCTCTGATTGGTGATTACTGTATGAATTGAGATTCTTTTGAAGAGAGCTTAAAGTGAATGTTAATTTATTGCAAATGATCTTTGCCGCAGTTTAGAGTTGAGAAGGAAATGCTTACAGAAAATTATTTATTATTACTTTCACGGTAGATATTTTTAGGGTTCCTTAGCTGAAATGGAAAAAACGGAACCCTTATATGCTCATTTTGTTGTATGTCGGTCTGTCAAGATCCTTCATCTCGAAAACGTGTGGAGGTATCGAGTTGAAATTAAAACCATATACTTAAGTCTACAGTCCCTTGAACCTGTGAAAAAAAAAGTAACCCTCTTATGATAAATGATGTTTATTTTGCAAGTAGGTTTTCACAAACACTTTTACACGTCATCTTTTTTTAAAACTATCTAGCTTTAAAAGAGGCCGGTGTTTCGTACCCGACTACTCTGAGAAGAAACAGCCGAAACAAACTCAGAGGTCATAGTCTCTTTTAAAGTCCAGACAAAATAATCTTGGTCAACTTACACGAGGACTATGCAGATAGTGTCTGAAATGGTCTTTTTAAGAAAGTTAGCTTAGTTTATGCAAGCACAAAATATGGCCATTTATGTCGAAATTCTTGTACTTAACCGTCCATCCATTCATCCATCGTGTGGTGCAGACTAACTTAATTTTTACTTCGTAAGAGCTTTTTTCGTATAGCGCAAGCCAACGCAACAGAAGACGAGTAGCTTATTTAGTTGACGCTATCCTAAAACTTGGCAAAATTCCATACGATGCAAATATGGTTCGAAATAACCTAGTTTTGGTACCTGTGACTTCATTAATATGTAAGTCTTTTGCATCCACGAAACTGGCATTAGCGATTTCATAAGTTGCTTCAATGTTTGCTGTTGTTTACAAAGTGAACTTGTTGAGTAACTTTAGTAGTTATGATCAGATTTTTTTTTTAATTTTTTTATTTGGTTCACCAACAATTGAATAAACAAACTTAACAAGCAAAATAACAGGACAAAGTGTAACAATCACTTATAGGTAAACTCTGCATGCACACAAAACGTTGTTGTAGTTTACAAAAAAATAAAATTAAAGACTATTGACTATGGACCTAACAGATACCTAAATTAAACTAAATGTAAACAAAATTCAAGACAAGCAGATTAGAACATTGCAAAAATATATATTAAAAAATAAGATAAATATTAAAAACAAAAACAATCCAACCCAATGAGACTCGATGGAACAAAAGATAAGATTTTTATTACGCAAATAGGAACAGCCATAATATTTTGATAACAATAACAATAACAAGGCATGCAAAAGTACAGAGTTTAAACCACTATTACATTACAAGAAAAAAAAAACCTACAATTCAAATCAAAACATAACAGTAGCATATTCATCAATCTATCTAATCTATACTAATATTATAAAGCTGAAGAGTTTGTTTGTTTGTTTGAACGCGCTACTTAATCTCAGGGACTACTTGTTGGAATTGGAAAACAACAGATGCTGAGCAGCGTGGGTGAAACCGCGTGGAACAGCTAGTATAAATCTAAATTAGGTATTAGGTTAAACTGTTATGATACAAAAACTCATGCTTCCTTTAGTGTTCTCCTTAGTAATCATAGACTTAATGTTATATTGCCAACAACCTCTTCAATTAAGTAGTAAGCAAGAACACTCAGATTTTCCAATAATTTCTGTAAACAATGGCGCATATAAATGGTGATCATTTATACGCATAAAAACATGCTGCCCAAAGCAGACGACGAAGCTTGAGACGACACGGTTGGCACAGTGGCTGAGCGATCGACAGCTGCGCTGCTTGTTGCAGGTTCGATCCCCGAACGGAAAAAATAGTTGAATGGCCTACAGATAGTTGTTCCAGGTCTGGCTGTTTGTGTATGTGATGTGAGATATGTTTGGAAACGCGCCCACGGTACAGGTGAAATTCCTAGTGTGGAGCAAAGCTATTTTTTTTAAGTTTTTAACAATGCGCCTGCGGCTTCGCCCGCGTTAAATTTGGGGTAATACAGTTCCCCTTGCGCCTTATTGATTTGTAATAGCAACGCTAACTTTTCCCTTTTCATCCCTCGTTCTCCCTCACATCCCACTTTTTTTTAATAATATATAGCCTATGTCCGTCTCCTGGTTCCCAACTATCTATGTACCAAAATTCATCACAATCGGTTTAGCCATTAAAGCGTGAAGAGGTAACAAACAAACAAACAAACAAACTCACTTTTGCTTTTATAATATTATAGTAAGGATAGTAAGGATTCAGCATCCTAATCAAAATCCGGGTGAAACACTCTGCTTAGCTCCTAAGAGTCGTGTATCTATAGCTTTCCTTAATAAATATGCTACGCAACACTACATTGGTCTTATTCGAACCAGTAGTTCCTGAGTTTTTGAAGCGTATACCAACCAACTTTTTTATTAGCCATTTTGTCTTACTGCTGGGCAAAAACCTCCCCATTTCTCTCCACCTCTCCGTGTTTAGCCAACTTCTGGCCAATCTGGCAGGATCGGCTCCAAATGGTCACGCCAGCAATAAGAACGAACAAACCAACTTAACATATATATATGCAATTAAAATAGGCCATATTAATTAATAGTGATTTCCTCTTTCCAGTCCTCTCAGCAGTATCACCAACACGTACCACAAACGGTGGCAGCGCGCACGCGTCCCCTGCGCGGGAGTTGTCGCGCGACACGCCCGACTACCAATATGGCCGCTTCGACGCAAGCGCACTGCACATCGCGCATGCGCTCAAGCAGACAGAGCTACAGAAGGCGTACCATCGACCCAGGGAGAAGCCTATTGATGCATATCTGGTAAGTTTAGAATGATACACTAATGCGGAAATTACTAAGCAGGTTTCGATAAATAAAACCTGTTTCTGCTGCCATTTAGTTTGGTATTAAGTATTAACGGAGAAGATCTATTTTTGATATTTTTAAAAGGTATTGTAATCGTTTTTTTTTAATTGTTGCCCCACACTAGGATTTTTCCTGTATTGTGGGTTCTTTTAAAAACATTTAAATTCACATACAAAAACAGTCAGACCGGGAACAACTATTTGTAGGCCATACAAATATTTGTTCCGTGCGGGGATCGAACCCGTGACACGCAGCACAGCAGTCGATCGCTCTGCCACTGCACCAACCGTGTCGTCAATAATTTATGACTAATTACTGATCGCTGCTCTATTTAGGAAAAAATAATTGAATGTGAATATTAAATTGAGTCATATTTTCAGTCGTCAGATTGACTATTGAATTCGCTAAAAAATTCCTCATAGTTTTGCTCGGAATCCAAAGGGCTAGTTAATGGCATAGATATATAAATATCACTTACTTATTATGATTTTTACAGTGAACACCATGATTAATAATACCTAACAAGTCATAATTAAGGGAAGCGGGCACCCCTCTCAAGTATAATCTGTTCCCTATGAAAAAATCTCGGAGAAATCTTAAACCCACCCATGTTCCTTCTTTTGCCCTTTATGTTCCGGGGCCGCGGTAGCTCTTTCGAATAACCCGCAACCCCGTCAGGAGAAGGAACCTTAAAGCTCACCGCTGCGTTTATCGGTATATTAGTAGGCCTACCATGACGTCTTAAAGCAGAACTTATTCCACTGAGGGAAAGAGATGGTGGTGGACACCCTGTAAAGCTCTGTCTCTTTCCCTCAGCGGAATAAGTTCTGCTTTAAGACGTCATAGTAGGGTAGCAGATCTCCTAAGCTTGAGGAGAGCAATCTCACTAGCCTCATGGTCACTAATGTCACCGGTTCACAAGGTCGGCACCACCGTTACTGCTCATGCCCGTACTGGTACTAGCGTACCGGTTGTAGGTATAATATGTAAATGTAGTGAATGACCAGTTATGTGGGTTTAAATGTTACGCTCATTGTGATAACAGATGGTTATCTACGATCGATTCTGGTTGAAGTTTTATATGCAATTGTGGAACTGTTTTTTTTTTAGTTTTGCCCTTGAAATTATGATGGAATGTTCTTCTTTAGATTTGAATTGTAATGGTTTTCTTATTTTTATGTTTGGAATACAAGAAAACCTTAAGATCTTCATTTATTTATTTATAAAGGGTAGGTTCGCAGTAGTTTTTAGTATGTGTATATGTCCAGGATGGCCACCAATCGGTTCACTCTTTAAGTAAAATCGCGGGAACAGCTGTTTAAAAAACTGGCAGATTCGTCTCCAAAATTAAAAGGTTGTTAGTAGAGATGTGCCGATTATGACTTTCGCCGACTAGCCGACTAGCCGATTAGTCGGTTGTAATAAGGCCGACTAGTCGGCTAAGCCGATCACGGTTTTGGGGATTTCCGTAACGCTTCGTTTACGGCTGATTCGCGCGCGCAATCGTTTTATATTGTTGTTTTTTTATGTTAATTAGGATACGTACTAATTTTGTTCAATAATTGTCATAATTATGTTTTCTTTACAAGCAAGTAATTTTAAAAACTGATTACCAAAGGAAAGATTGCTTTACATTTTTTAATGTATAAGACTGAAGAATTAATATATAATCAAGGTTTTTATTTCATGTAGTTCCCCCGCATGCTTATTATTGAGAAATACATACAACGTAAGAAGCCGGATAGTCGGCTTTACCGACTAGTCGGGACATCTCTAGTTGTTAGTTGTTGTCCATGTATTTAAGTATTTTTAACTCTCTTCACTTTTTTTATATGTATGTGTTTAAGTATTTATCGTTATATTTTAATTGTATTTTTAATGCTCTATTTGCGTCATCCTAAGGTAGACTGGTAGAAAATGCACATAGCATTAAAGATAATGCAAATAATGCTATAGATAAATGAATAGCGTCTACCAAAATGGGACATTAAAGTTGACAATAATTTCTAACATTAATATGAGAAGATATTCAAACGAAAACATTTATAAATACAACACTATAAAATACAACATAGGCCAAGCATTATATTTGAAAACTAACAACGGTTTAATAACCGATCTAATTATAATTACAACGGCTCCATTCATCCATTTTATGTTGACAGACCAAATCAATCGAGTTGTATTGCACACAAATCTATCGCAACACACAGTAAGCTTCGCATGGCGATACCAATAAAATTCTCTACGCTACAATAGCTGTTATTATTGTAATAGTTAGATATTGCAACTGTTTGGTAAACTCGCAATCTTTGTGGTTTTACAAAAGTACGGGTCTAGTTTAATGGATAATCAGCGGTATCCAATTTGGAAGTGAACAAAAAAATATACTGTTTGCGCACCCAAAGGGCTTGTTACTGTAATACTCGTTTTACAAATTACGTGGTACAAGATCTCATGCTGTTCGATTTTCAAATATCAGCGATTACTAGAGCGTTGAAGATCCAACAGCGTGATTATATTTAGGCACTCATTTAGCTGTAGCCTATAAAAGGAAGCCCTTAAAATTGTTTATTTATAATAATACGAAAAGAAATCTAATTGTTGGCAACAAAAAGTAGATATCGTTAATACGTAACGTTCTGCTGTTTATAGTTTTCTTTCTTTTACCTTTAACTTTTTTTATTAGGAAAGTGTTGTAAAATGTCTTAATTGTATCATTACAGGCTTTACAAAATACCATCACAATGCAATTACCTTGTTTTTGCGCTGAAATATTTCCGTTTCCGAATAACTGACCACCACTAACGCCAACTTTATTTCAGTCTTGATTATCTGTTCCATACGAAACAGACTTGCTATCAATAGGCAATGTTACCCTACCGGTAGGGAGGACTGAATTTTTTTTATAAATGGCCTTTCCATAGCTTAGTCCCCATTTGACCAATGAGGTCGAGCTATTTTGAAATTTGAAATTATAAAAAGAACAATCAGTGACGATACTTGGAACTAACTTAGCTAACGCCATTAGTTTCTCAGTTTCCCTACCAATTGTATATTTGCCTCTTTTTCTCTAAGGAGGTGCAATATCGGCACATCTGCGTCACATTCCTGTGTCTCGGACCAGAACATATCGCGTGTGCTTTTGGAATGCGCGTGAGGTGTATGGCCCAAGTTACAGCAGGAAAGATTAAAAAGATAGCCTAAGTATTTCTAGTTGGTACTTTAGGAATTGATGACTGAATTGAATTCCATTTGAATGAATGCTTGATTGTTTGATTTCATCCACGTAAATAATATTAGCGTGTTTATTGTGGTTTATAAGTCTATTTTCTGTGATAAAAGAAAACTAGCCACATTCGGTTACGCATATCTTAGAATATCTTATTCATGTTGTGCAAATCTAAACAGAATTTGAATAATTCTCTTACCATGTTCATTTCTACGCGTGACTTTGCGCAATATTCTTGACATTGCTTCTGAATTTGTCAGATTACATGTTTGAAAAACATGCGTGCGCGCATGACAGCACGATTATATTGTGTGAAATCATTTCGTTTACAATAAATTATTATGATTTTATCATGCAATATTACAAGTGTCCCAATTTCCATTGCGTAATTTACTATAAAATGCACGCACTTAATGATACAAATGCGTGTGTATATAAATTACTAATCAAATGGAAAACAATACGACCCATTCGTTTCAATGTCTGCATTGCTTTTATTCAATCAAAATCCAATTTATCAGTACTTCTCTTTTGCAATGTCACTTCTGTCTGTATCTGCGTGTTTTTTCAAAGAATATAGGTGCCGTATTTTAATTTTTATATTAATTTGTTTTGAATTCCCAATTTCCCTGCCAAACTTCTATACTACCACTCAATCTAACTAATCTTCTAATATGTTTAGCATTACCTACATACAATTGGCAGATATTTTTTTTCATTTGATGATTAACACGTGGTTCTATGAATATGTAACTTCAAGTTGTTTACATTTAAAAAAACAATCCTGCTACCTTCTATAACTTGCACCACAACAAAGCTGCTCTCTCGAATCGGCAGCCATCTATTAACAGCGAGAAATCTGGCGTGACTCGACGATTACGTACGAATGATCATCGCCGATAATACTTGATGAGACAAAGGAATTATTGTGCCAGGTACTACAACGCCCCTTCAAAAGCTGGGGCCATTGTGGACCATTGTGGGAAGCCATTGCTTCGTTGCTAATCCATAGGTTTTAAGATGTGAAGAATATATTTTGTTGTTGATTGGTGATGTGCAATAATTACTTTATGATGTTCTAGTTGCTGTTTTGCCTCTCAAGCCAGCCACTGCACCTATTTTATTAGAAATATTCTGGTAAGGGATTCTGAAATATCATTAAACAGTTGCTGTAATACACGAATGTATTACAGCGACTGTTTAATGATATTTCTTACCATTGCACAAAACATTATACTACCGATTGCAGCTGTACCTTCAAGAATGTATATAAGGCAAACGAACAAAGTCTGACACCAGTGGATTACTGGGGAATTGTGTTTTTTTGACGTTGACGTCACGGTTAGCGCAGTGGCTGAGCGATTGACTGCTGCGCTGCGTGTCGCGGGTCCGATCCTCACACGGAACAAATATTTGTTTGACCTAAAGGTAGTTGTTTCGGGTCTGGTCCGCTGGGGAAGCACTTTTCTTTAAAAACAAAAAAAGTATTTATACACAAACTAACTGTGCCCAACGGTTTCACCCGCTGCTCACTTAGGGGTATGAAAAATAGATGTTGGCCGATTCTCAGACTTACCCGATATGTAGCTACACAAAATATCGTTTAAATCGGTCCAGTCGTTTCGGAGGAGTATGGGAACGAAAATTGTGACACGAGAATTTTATATATTAGATGTACCTAAAATATTGAATCACTTATCTACTTACACAATCTTCATTGTATTTTCAACGGTAAGTAGAAGAATACTAATTAACCCAAAAACGAGTTTTTAACGTGATCCTTCATATAACTTCTGTGCTGGACAATCCAATTTAATAACACCCACACTCGAGCACAGCCTTTCCACCTCACCGTGACTCACAGATTGACATTTCTATCAGTCCACGCCTTAAATGTCGAAGATTGTTTTGTATTCTATATAGATAGAGTTTCTAGCTACATATGTCGTAGAAAACAAGTGGATTAACATTTTAATAAGCGATACTTTTATAGTTGTGACTGAATATGATTTATAGAAGACAAAGGCGAAAGAAATAAAAAGCAGTAGGTGGTTTAAAAGGCAAGAGAAGTGTTCTCGAAAATGGAAATGAAAAGATTGAGGAAGGTAATATAGCCACACTAAATCTTAAAAAGGAAAAGAGAACAATGACGTGATTGAAAAATATGTGAAGTCCTCCTGACCGTTTACAGCCACGGCGCCCAATCTCAGCGGAGATTAGTATCTACGCGGAAGATATTATAGTACAAAACTGTGTGTGCAGGCAGGTGCACTCCCTCTTCCTTCACTCTCATAGTCCAATGGGACGACAATCCGACACGTCCGGAGAGAGGTCAGACGCAGGATTAACGGCTTAACGTGCTTTTTGTGGGGGAGGGTGTCAGACTTGGACTGACTAAAACCCACTCATGTTCCTTCTATTGCCCTTTACGTTCCGGGGCCGCGGTATCTCTTTCGAACAACCTGCAACCCCGGTTCATGGTACGTTTACCCGAGGGTTCAGGTCTGCAGCAATAACGAGTGTATTTAGAAACTTCAGTCCAATAAGAATTTTATAGCCTAGTCACCGTGCTCACTTGTAGAACACCCTTTCCTTTATTAACTTTAATGATAGGATATCCTTATGGGATTGCTTTTCACACGAGATGAATGTAAATAAGATAACAGCTTAGTGTATATGTTTTCTCTACTCAACATCATTATTGGTAAAGTAATTTGTGATCAGTAATATGCGTTTTCATATTTTCTTAAGTGACCATTTGTCTAACTAACTACTCGATGACGGAAAATGAAGTCTATTGGATTGACATAAACTAACGAAAAAAATTTAGAGGTGTCAAGGGACACCCGGATGGAACGAAGTTCTCGTCGCGACACCACACTGTTCAATGCGAAATAGAAATGAAAATATCTGGCTTGCTTTGTATAAGAGAGAGAGAGACAGACAGACAGACAGAGAAACATGCGATGCCGCACAGCTTACAATAGCTTACTATAGCAAAAAGTGTCGTGACAACTTTTCGTAAGATTTTTTTCCGTCTAGCCCCCTTTCACAAGGCGCGATAAGGAACTTCGTTCCAAAACTTAAAGACTGTGTTTTTAAGTTTTTTGAGTGTGTAGTGTATAGTGCTAGACGGCGTTGTCTGTCATGAAAATTTGCATCGATCTGTCAAACATGGTGTATTTATTTAGTCCTCTATCTATGTTCTCACGTAGCTAATTAAACTTAGTAAATTTTATTATGGTTTAATTTGGGTTCTCCGGCAGTGACGTACATATTTTACGCGTGCAAAAATAAGTTGGTAGAAGTGAATGTTGTTGTAGCAATACGAAAGATCTACCAGTTATATGGACTTTTGTTCCACCACTTGTTTCTCTCGGCTAAAATACTAGGAAGTGGCGAAGGGTGGGCGCTATAAGGGACTGTCTTGTGATATGACTTCCAAAAAGTACTGATCATCAGACTAGTTTGAATAAATAATTTTTGTTTTTTTTTTACTTAGATATTTGGGAGAAAAAAGCCACAATTGGAAATTTACTCGACCAGGCTATTACTCGCGATTGTAAAACCTCAGATGATGTTCAGAAAGAAGAAAAGCTTGTTGGCTTGGAATTATTCATACCCAACCTTTTGAAAAAACCCTCTGAATTTACCTTTCATGGCGTTACCATTAACATAAAAGCGGACAGTTTATTATTTTGAGCTAACGAGACAGCAGCATTGACACCACCTTATTTGCTATTTACGACACCGTCTGGCAAAGTGGTGGCAATTTTAGCTTCGCTCGTGTTAAATTCGGTAGCGCCTTATTGATTTCTAATAGCAACACTAAGCTTTCCCGTTTCTTCCCTCTTTCTTCTTCATATCCCACTCTTTTTAAAAAAATATATGTCCTATGTCCGTTTCCTGATTCCCAACTATCTCTGTACCAAAACTCATCAAAATCGGTTTGCCATTAAAGCGTGAAGAGGTAACAAACAAACAAACAAACTCACTTTCGTCGTGGATAAGGATATCCACCCAAAACAGACAGTGAACAAAAAAGTCATATAATTGAAACTATTGCTCACCCATCAATCATATATGGTCATTACTGAATCCGAACGCCAGAGGTGGTCAACCATACATGGAGGTACCAACCAACCAACCAACCTCTTTGTCACAGCATGTGGGAAGATTTTCTTAGTTACGTAATCATTGTACTGTTACCATAGAGTGTAAGTCTATGGCAGACCCAGTTCTTTTGACGGCAAAAACAATGAATGTGTTGGAAATTACGTAGTAAGCGAATCTTTCCCATGAATGAATCTGAACTTATGTGAATATTATTCATGAGTTTTCCCTTACATGTGTTGTAAAGAAGATGGAACACGAATGTTGTTATTTGAATCATAAATTTCATTATTGCGTGTTCTTGCCACGGTATGTTCTATCTCTGGATCGTCTCCTTGGTCTCATTACTTTGACCAATAATATTCTACACCGACTCATTTATTCAGTGTGTGTTGGCTTTGCAACATCTATATCAGCCGTTATTTTCTGCATGAGATACCCTTGTTCCTCCTCCTCAAAAGGAAAAACGAAACCTTTATACTAAACTAAACGAAAACATTTATATCGGGAACGCGTTGATGTATCAAGTTGAAATTAATATAATACTTAAGTCAGTGGAGTGTCGTGAGTTGTGTGTCGTGTCGTGTTCGCGAGTCCGATTCGCACTTGACTGTTTTTGTTTTCTTTCTTTCTTCCTCTTTATTAAAGCTATTCATATCTTTGTTTTACTGAATAAACAAAAATTTCATCTGAAATCCCTCCAACCAATTCGATAGCGGGACAAACTACCTTCGTTGCACTGAACATACTTAAAAGTAACAATAAACTACTCTCACTTATTTTTGGACGTGAGCCTTTTAAGATAAGTAAATAATGAAACCACAGACTCCTTATAAACTCTGAAGGCGTACGATCGACAGTACTTCACGTACTGAATTAAACATATGATGACCCACAGAGCGGATGAGCAGTGATCGAGGTCATACATGTCCTTTCCTTTGGCACTAGCTGGTGAAAACCGGACACATCAACCTATTGATTGTATTCTCCAGATGTATTTATAGATAACAATATGATACAATGCCTGGAGAATCTCGGAGATGTAAAAGTTTACGAGTAGGTATATGTTGCTATAGGGTAGTTTGCAGGGTCAAAGTAATTACATTTTATTTGGTCCGTCTTTTAGATTATTCAAAAATAAGGGACACGTATTTTTGTATTCACTTGTCGCGAAAAAATGCAGCATCGCGCGTCGTTTCACGTAACTTTAATGGGCTATATCTTTGTCATTTTTGGTCTAAATTACAAATAAAAAATACATGGCCCATAATTTTGATTAATCTAAAAGACGGACTAATATTTTTTTTAGCCTATTCATCAACATTTTCATCTCATCACAGCTAGGCAAATTTTGTGAAAGAAAGAGGAGGATAAGGGGAGGCTTTGGCAGTACATGGTTTAAAGTTTGAGCTTAAATCTAGACTCGGCGGCCAAAAGAACTTAAGTCAATTCTTTCTCAGAAACCATAAGAACTTAACTCAATTTTGTTCAAAATTGACTTAAGTTCTTATGGATTCCGAACAAAATTGACTTAAGTTCTTTTGGCCGCCGAGTCTAGAAATTAAAATTCGCAACCAAGATCATTCAAAGTAAAATTCGAAGTAGCCAACTTGCTAGAGAAAGAGGAACCAGACATAACCTTAATAGAAAAGCTAACTGCACTACTATTTAGAAAATTTTAAACTCCGTATTGGATTTTCTGGCTTATAAACAGTGGCGTAGCGTGCCTTGTCGGGGCCCCGTATAAAAAATTGTTTGGAGGCCCTTATATGGGGGTAAAGATTTTTCACAAAAGAAAAAAAATATTGTGAAAAGAAATATTTATTTATCATAACATAATTAAACCATTTTACAAATAAAAATCAAGTTTTAAATATTCTCTCTCTCCTTACCTTTTTTCGGCAAACTGATTTATTACATCATTTATAGCTGAATTGGCTGATGATGATTTTAGTTTTTTCTAAAATTTCTGCCTCTACGGACAATAGGGGGTAGGGGCCCTCGTGGCCCGGGGGCCCCGTATACTTGATACGGCAGATACGGCGGTAGCTACGCCCCTGCTGATAAATTTAAGTTATGTAAGTTTCAATGTTTGTGCTTATATAATTATGTTTTTGATGATGATCTGCTTGAATGTTTGCATGTCAAATTGGTAGAATGTACAAGGATTCTTCAATTTTGTTAAATTGCAGTACTACCTCATTATAAATATCAACATTGTAAGCACATAAATAAATATTCTATTCTTGTCATTTGACAATTAACAAGTTGCACAAAGGAGGTTTAGGTGAAGCTGATTTTTCTAGATTACACTAGGTATTTGCGTCCATCTGATCCAAAAGTATTCTTAAGATAACTAATTTGTATATTACAGTTTACACACATAGATAATACAGTTTTCTTTTGAAAATCGAGATCTCGCAGGAAATAAACCTGGATTTATCGATCTCGATTCGAATTTACCTTCCCTAATCTGCACAAATACACAATGCGCGTAAACCCAAAAGTAACCATTAATGTATACTCAGCAACTTAAAGTGAATACTAAACAATAGCATACCCTTATATTTCTTTAGTGCATACAAACTCATCTTGCACTGGACATACCTCAGATCGGTGTCAGCTATGAATGGCAGCAGCGGGTGCGCAGGCGCACTGCACGGCCCGGCCTTGCGCCCACGCAACGTAAACTATACCCCGCTATTGTGCGTGGGCTTCTTCTAGTTACTGAGCTGTAAGAAAACGGGATTTACTTGTCCTTACAATATTGGAGAGTCAAGAAGATTTTCTGTTCTTCCTTATTTTTTTTGACTTAAAATTTTTGCTGCGTTATTTTATCAAGTATTTTTTAAAGTACGTCATTTTTTGAAGTTATACTACTTTTTATATTTGCTTGGTAAAACCACGAAGCCGTTTACTGTTCTATACTGTATCTATATATTTATGTCGATATAATGATGATAAACCATTCCATACAATCAACCACCAGTTCCATACAATTTAGCCGTGTGTTACAATTTTGTATGAAACAGCTTTTAGTTTTCTAGTGGGGTCAAAAATCATGTGTCGAATTCCTTAGGTACACCGTGATGTAGGTATTCAAAAGATTCTTTAAACACCATAAAAACGAAATTAACTTTGTTCACCTTAGAAACTGCCCACAATGACTAGATAATACTTACAAAACTCATAACTAACGAATACCAACTGTTTAATAACACTTTTACTTTCCAAATAATAATTTTGCACCGTCATTTAAATACCCTATTTCCGTCCCATTTCCTCTTATGAAAGCTCTAAATTGTGTGAAAGAGATAACGAATCTGCATTGTCGATACGGAAGGTGGTTTTATCGTAAGGAAGACAGGGCAACAATGGGAATAGTTGTATAACGCTTATAGTCTAAGATCCGGCTGCAGAATCAGTGTACCTATCGAGTATTTGCTGAAAACCAAATTTTTACACATATTCATGATTAGGAGAATTTATATCCACCAGGTTGCCTATCAAAATGTGGCCGCTAGTATTTTTAATTAAATTATTAATAATTCATAATCCGTAAGAAATTTCATTGACTTTTTTTTTCAATGAAATGTCGTCTACTTTACGGCAACATCTATAAAGACTCTGAAAAATTATGGTTGCCGTTGCGCACCTGGCCGCACCTCTTCGCAGCCAGGTATACACAGGTATGAATTTGTTACATTTATACACCCACAACGTACATTTATAATTTATATATCAAATTAAAGCTAATTTTTTTCTGTATATTATTATATACGGTTGCTTAATTAAATCTGGCCGCCAATAAGGGTTGCTGGCTAATAAATATAGTAAATATTAAAAGTAGATTGAAAGAGAGCTAGCGCGTAACACCACTAGTCAGACGAGTGAATGAATGAATGATGTTTATTTTGCAAGTAGGTTTTCACAAACACTTTTACACGTCTTTTTTTTTAAACTAGATGAGGCCGGTGTTTCGTACCCGACTACTCTGAGAAGAAACAGCCGAAACAAACTCAGAGGTCATAGTCTCTTTTAAAGTCCAGACAAAAAAAAACCTGGTCAACTTACATGAGGACTATGCAGATTAGTGTCTGAAGTGGTCTTTTTAAGAAAGCACCACACAGATTGAGTGGACCTGTCCAGTCAGTGCAAGCATTTGTCAGTTATCGTGTAGCTCGACTCATAACCCAAGGAGCTCAACGAAACGACGAACAATACCAAAAAAAGGACATTAGCGTAGGTCACTATATACTCAACTGCCAGAATCGTCAAAAGCAAAAAAAGGTAAATAAAAGTTATGATCCACATGGTCCTCACATTCACAATAAACAACTACTTAGAGACTAGAAAGTATTTACAAAATTAAATTAATGAGATCATAATGAAATCATAACATGTCACAATAAAAAAATAAAATCAAATAAAAAATAATAATAAAATAGGTATAAAACAAAGTAAATATTAATGTCAAATCATTAAATGTCAGTGTATAAAATAAAGGAATGAACAATAAATAAATGAAACAAAGAAAAATTTTGACACTCACTGAGTAAATTAAATTGGAGCAGCTTAATCCCAAGCCTTTTTATCTTCAAGGTAAAAATTTATATTATAGTAAGCTTTAAGAGTTAACTTACGTTTTACAAAAACTTTAAATTTATTGAGGCTTAGTGTTTGAACGTCGTTTGGGAGTTTGTTATAAAAACGTATACATTGACATGTGAACGTGCCCCCTATTTTTTTTAGCCTCGTTGACGGAACGACAAATTTGTGTTTGTTCCTCGTATTTATGTTGTGGATATCACTGTATTTTTTAAACAATTTTATATTTTTATGCGCGTACAAAAGGTTTTCGTAAATAAACTGAGAGGGCACAGTAAGTATATTAATTTCTTTAAATTTTTCTCTGAGGGAGTGTCTGGGACTTAATTTATACATTGAACGAATTGCCCTTTTTTGCAAAATAAAAATAGTCTGAATATCGGCGGCATGACCCCACAAGAGAATACCATACGACATCACACTGTGGAAATAACTAAAATAAACTAAACGGGCTGTCTCTAAATCAGTTAAATCACGAATTTTTCTAACGGCGTATGCTGCAGAGCTTAGTTTTTTTGACAACTTATCTATATGAGGGCCCCACTGAAGCTTAGCATCCAAGGTTAAGCCTAAGAACACTGTGTTATCTTCCGGTTTCAACTCTTTATCCTTGATTATTACACTGGTTTCCACTTGTTTTACATGAGGTAACGTAAACTTAATGCATTTGGTCTTTTTCTCATTTAGAAGTAAGTTATTAACATTAAACCAATTAACGACCTTTGCTAGAGCGCCATTAACATCGTCAGTAGCTAGCTGCTGACGTTTTAGTTTAAATAAAAGAGAAGTGTCGTCTGCAAACAACACTACATCATGATTATCCTTTATGAGGTAAGGCAAGTCATTTATATAAATAAGAAACAAAAAAGGGCCAAGAATTGAGCCTTGTGGTACTCCCATTCTTACTACAGATCCGGGAGATCTTTTCCCGTTAACATCAACTCTCTGAATTCTACCACTCAAATATGACGTAAGAAGATTCAGAGAGGCGTTCCGGATTCCGTAGTGGTGTAGTTTCCTGATTAATGTTTTATGGAAAACGCAATCGAAAGCCTTGGATAAATCACAAAAAATGCCCAAAGCATCGCATTTATCTTCCCAGGCATTATATATGTGTCCTAAAAGTTCAACACCGGCATCAGTAGTTGAACGACCCTTTGTAAAACCGAACTGTTTGTTATGCAATAACTTATGTTTATTAAAAAATCTTTGCAGTTGCTCTAAAATTATTTTTTCAAAAATTTTACTAAATGTTGGTAGCACTGAAATTGGTCTATAGTTAGTTGGGTCTGATGTACTACCCGATTTAAACAACGGTATTATTTTACTATTTTTCATTAGATCAGGAAACTCACCACGGTCAATACAATCATTAAATATAACAGCTAATGAAGGAGCTACAATGGTTATAATGGACTTAGCAACGTCCACAGAATGACCCCATAGATCAGCGGTCTTCTTAACATTTAACATATGAAAAGTTTTAATTATATCATTACAATTGACATACTGAAAATTAAATTCGGAATCATGGAATGGAACGTTTTCTTTTAGTAAAGCATCTGCAGCAGCAGGTGACGAGTCTAGCGATTTAGTAGTCGATACAGGAATATCCGCAAAGAAATTTTCAAAGGCTGTAGCAACTTGAATATCTGATTTTATAATATTATCGTCGATAGCAAGGCTGTAGTCACTATTTCGCTTGCAAGACCTTCCTGCTTCGCTATTAATAATGTTCCAAGTGGTTTTAATTACGTTACTACTATTTTTAATTTTTGAACTCAAATAACGTGACTTAGCTTTAGTACAAACTTTTTTAAAAACTTTAGAATAATTCTTAACATACAAATTAAATTCTACAGTATTAATACAAATTCGCTCTTCATACAGCTCATATAGCCGTTTTCTACTTTTATGAATACCAATGGTGGCCCAGTCATTGAAAGAAGCGTTATTATTAACCGAAATAGTCTTAGGAACAAAAGTGGTATTAAATTGTGTGCAATACATACTAAAAAAATTGTTATATTGTTGATTGGGGTCATCATTAGTTGACAAAAGTGGTAATTTAGTCGAGAGTTTAATTTTAAAAGTTTCGAGGCGACTTTTAGTTTTTGGGTTAACAATGATATCCTTTTTAGCTACTTTTTTTATAACATTTGGAATTGTGATCAGTTGCCCACAATGATCTGAATCTAATAAGTTAATAATTACTTTGTGGGTTGGTATAACATCTGTATAAATATTATCTAGGCAAGTGGCACTAGTCTGGGTTATTCTAGTGGGCTCCAAAAATTTGTTTTTAAGATTGTATGACTGAAACAGGCTTATAATTTTAGTACTCAACCCAGATTTTTCTAACAAATTAATATTAAAATCACCACAAGTGATTATAGATTTCTTTGTGGTACAAATTTTATGCAACACTTCATCCATTATCTTTTCAAAACAATCATACAAACCTGAAGGGGGTCTATACACACTTAATATGATAAACTGCTCCAATTCTATACAGGCTATTTCAATTGTTCTCTCAACAGACATGCTTACAATATCCTTGCGTTCTTTAAATTTGAGCTGATTATTTACCAAGATTAATGCGCCGCCGTGTATAGCATTTACTCTACTGAATGAGCTACCAACCTGGTGATTACTAAAATTAAAAATTAACTGATGACTTTTGAGCCAATGCTCTGTGATACAAAGAATATCTATGTTATTACAGTTCAGGAAAAGCCCTACTTCTAATTCTTTGTTCAAAAATCCTTGAATATTTTGATGCACCAGGTTGATACAATCAAAATTCCCAATACTTTCACCTGATTTATTATCTGGCTTCCTTACGTTATTGCAAGAGGTTGCCTCTATTGTCTCAATCTCTAATTTAAATGATGAACTGGTTGATTAATTGTGATCAAACTATTGGCTGAGTAACTTAACTGAGTATTGCAATGTTCAATAGAGGCAACTCGCTTAGCCAAATTCTTGGCTGTAATTGTAAAAAAATATGATAGCGACATAGCTACTTGTCTTCTACAATAGTTTGAAAGATAGTACCGATCCACAAAAAATCTATCTTTTGTCAAATAAAAATAGTTACCAACATAGTTATTGATGTCAATCAAATGGAATACATTACTATCAAATGTCAAATTATGTAATGTCTTATTCATGTTGTATCGTATGTAATTTTCTTCCTGTGGCAAACTTGTACTATATGGAAATGTAAACAATACAATTTGTCTTAAATTCAAGCTAGATAAGGTTCTATGATATTGGAGCAATTCCCCTTTGTTCACATTTCCTCTATTACCAATCAAAATTACTAGTATGGTGTCCTTATTGAAATTACATTTAATTATTTCCTTCATTATGTGATATAACGAACATCCTGGCATACAGTTGTTTATAACTGAGTGCCCTGGATATTCATCTTTTAACAAACTACCTAGGTCTTTTCCAATCTCATCACAAAACATTATTATGTCATTATTTACACCTGGTTTACAATGATTTTTAGAACTATTACTAGGACTATGTAAGTTAACACATGGCTGCAGTAAGGTGGCATTACATGTTGTCATTGAATGATCTGGTGTAAGTACATGTGAAGTTGGTTGACAGTGCTCACAGCTATTGGTTTTGGAGTTCACCAGATCATTCATCGCCAACACATATTCCCTCATTAGTTGTTCAGAGGTATTATATTTGGTAGTCATTGAACTTAACTTCTCTTGTAGGTTGTCAAGTTTGAATTGCAAGTGTTCAGTGTCAATTTTGTACTTCCTAGTGCTTTGTTCCAAATTAAGTGAATATATATCTAATTGTTTTATGACATTCAATCTTTCTCTATTTAATTTAACATTTTTAATAAAAAACTTTTGCCTTTTAACCATTCTCTGTGTTTTGACAATGTATTTGTTGATTTTAATGTATTTTTTGATTTTATTCTTACTAGTGACTGCCCTTATTGAGTGAGATATCTTAGAATCATCCTCACCTGTCAAATCTATGGTGCAGGTGGGATTATTGGCAGAAACTATTGACGGGGCAACAGGCACCAATTCACTGAACAGACTTTGATTCAGCGAGGCAGTGATGTTGTAATTAGTAGTCTCAAGTTCTGTTATTTGACTTCTAGCCTCGTGTAACTGCTGTTGTAACAAATGCTTGTGATCAAGAGCTTGTTCATACTCTGTGCTACACTGGCTGAATCCGTCCACAATAACTTGGAGCCTATCCCGGTCTTCTATGGCGACAGTGAATTGAGTGTATAACTGGCCCATTTCTTTTTTCAATTTCCTATTTGTTTCATGGGCTTCAAAGAGAACTTTCTCATTGTCATCCAATTCCCTGCTTAGTTGGTCACAGGACTGCTTGGACGCCTTTAATTCGCTCAAAGCCAGCTTGAGTTCTTGTTGGCGAGCGTGGGCGGTACGAGTTAAAGTCATGATTAGGAGGAAATGTCAAAAAAAAAAAAAAAAAAGATAGGAGAAGAAATTGGGAAGAGAGTAGGTAACTGTGGCAGCAAGTTTAAGATATTATAAAATGAAAAGGGAAACAAATTAACAAAAAATAGCTTAATTAGCGAGTGCTGTCACCAAACCAAGCTAGGTTATGTTTACGTTCTAAAGGTCTTTAGTTTCGTAAATAATCCGATTCAAAGGAAGATTCCTTATTAGCTGGTAAAATTATAGTACGCAAACAATATAATAGCAAGTAAAATTTAAAATATTGTACCTGATATTGAGATGACAATGCAAAAAATCCCCCAAGCCGGTAACTGTCACTGATTCACATAGATTTTAACAACAATTTGTACTTGTTATGTGAATCTAACACAAAAAGAACACACAATTAAACTTTTCAGTTGATGAGCAATTGGAAATATGCTTTAAAAACAAAGAAATTTAATATTTAAAGTATAAAATTATAGGACATTAAAAAATCAGCTGTTAGCTGTAGTGTTGCCACAGGAGAAAAAGGAGGATAGCGATTGCCAGCTGTCGGACGGTTTAAAGCCATTGCGCATGCGTCAGATGTTAGTGTTCTCAACCTCCGATTCAAACAATAGTAGGTACGACTCAAAATAATAAATACTCCAAAAGAAACGTCTTTCTTTTCTAAAATAAAAATTAAAAAGTCAATGACAAATTTAAAAATTACAAAAAAAAATGAATATTGATGATGAATAAAATCAAGGTTACTTATGTAAAAACATTGTGTTGTACAAGCACTGTATGAAAAAAGATTTAATTTTATTCAAGTATTACATTTATTTTACATATTCATCAATCATCAGTTTAAGCAAATTATGAATTTTTAAAATGTATTTTATACTTCCATGACTCTTTTTTAAAAATCTGAATCATCGGAGCTCTCAGTCACACTATCATCGCAGGTATCACTTTCATCAGAAATATCGGTATCGTCATTATTATCGGAAGGCTTGTTCGTGGAATCACACAGCACATTCTCAACTTGCGCTGGAGTTGAATCTCCCAGGAACCATGTTGGTTTTAAAAAACCATCTAACAGCAGCCAGCCATTATTTTCCGCGCTGAACTTGATGCAATCCCGCTCAGTAGCATTTAACCACATCGAATTAACAAAGATGGTCCGCAATAATTTTTCCTTTAAAGATTTCCAGCATGGTGGAATGTGCGAGATTGATAATTTTTCGATGCACAAATAAAACAGCAATATATTATGTTGTGTATTACGTACTCCAAACAGCGTGGTTTCGAACTTAAAATAAAAATCACAACTGATCCGTTGAGAACACTAACATCTGACGCATGCGCAATGGCTTTAAACCGTCCGACAGCTGGCAATCGCTATCCTCGTCTGACTAGACAGTGGTGTTACGCGCTAGCTCTCTTTCACTCTACTTTTAATATTTACTATATTTATTAGCCAGCAACCCTTATTGGCGGCCAGATTTAATTAAGCAACCGTATATAATAATATTCAGAAAAAAATTAGCTTTAATTTGATATATAAATTATAAATGTACGTTGTGGGTGTATAAATGTAACAAATTCATACCTGTGTATACCTGGCTGCGAAGAGGTGCGGCCAGGTGCGCAACGGCAACCATAATTTTTCAGAGTCTTTATAGATGTTGCCGTAAAGTAGACGACATTTCATTGAAAAAAAAAGTCAATGAAATTTCTTACGGATTATGAATTATTAATAATTTAATTAAAAATACTAGCGGCCACATTTTGATAGGCAACCTGGTGGATATAAATTCTCCTAATCATGAATATGTGTAAAAATTTGGTTTTCAGCAAATACTCGATAGGTACACTGATTCTGCAGCCGGATCTCGTACTATTATTATAGAGAGATTAAAAAGTTATGTACTTGTCTATGACAGCTGTATGTGGCAAGATGTGTAGTCAGCATAGACAACACATTCTTTTTATTGGAGCGATGAAGAGAAAGGCTTTTAAAGGGCTTTTTATTGTTACTCAATACTGTATACTTATCTTCATTATAAAACATTTTATTAACAAGGGTATGTACCGAATCCTACTTGTGTGTTAGTACATAAAATTATTCTAGTAGGTAGGTATGTAAGTATATCATCTGCTAAGCTTTTTCCCAAATATTCAGTCTTATCCGGATGCAGCCGAATACCAGTATTTTACATGGAGCGACTGCCTATTTGATTCTTTTCTAGATTTGCCATTTAATACATTTAAAGCTAAAGTAAAATCTAACCTTTGTTTAAAAGCATACTATTCTATTAACGACTATTTAGATGACAAGCATAGTTGGTCCCTGTGTTGAACTCAAGACGATTATTATTATTATTATTTTCTTCTCCTTCATGTTTTTTTCGCCAAATTAGATTATTGATACGTTACATGTCTTCGTCATGTAATTTTATATTTTACTTTTTTTCTTTTACTTGTTTCATTTTGTGTGTTTTTGTTATTGGCATGTGGTTAACTAGTGACCTCGAGCATTGACTGAATATAATTATTTATATTTATCTTTTTTATGCTTAGCTTATTTCTTTTGCACTATGGTCCTAGTTTATCACCTGTGACTTCTTCACTGCACGTGTAAGCGGGCACACCCGTTAGACTGGTTAATTTATTATTTAGACTTGGGTATTATTATTATTATTATTTTTTGTTTTTTATATATAATTGGTGTTTGCTAGCTGACAAGTGACAATGAATGAATATTTTTTTATTTTTTTATATATTTTTTTTTGTGATAATATAAATTGTATAAAATCTGGTTCTTCTAACCTGACAGACAGATGTGTTGCTGGGGAGTTTGTTCCGCCACTTCTTCTTCCCAGCTAAAACACTAGGAAGTGGCGAAGGGCAGGGCGTTTTTGTGGGACTGTCTCTTGTAATCTGACGTTCAAAAAGTGCTGATTATCAGCCTAATTTGAATAAATGACTTTTGATTTTGATTTTGATTTTGATACTTGATCAAATATATCTGCCTTGGAGCGAATTGTAGAAGCAACGATGGGAAAAAGTAACGGAATACTTAGTTATTTCTAATTATAATTAAAGAATAATGGGAAAAGTTGCTACTAACATTAATTAAAATCGCCCTAAACTAAAAATTGGTACTTAAAACGTGTTATTATAATTCCAATGAAAACTGTTTTAAAACCATTAAAACACGCGACTGAAATGCCAGTAAATTAGACTAGATGGACAAGTGAAAGCTAAAACGCTAGTAAAAGTATTAGAAATTAGTGATCATTCATAATAAATCATACATATGTATATGTTCATAAATCTTTGTGATTGCACGAGAACACATCATACACTTCACGAACAATTAATTGTGCGAGACTAGAATCAAGATATTTACGACACATTTAAATGAAATGTATCCCAGACGCCATCTGTCACGACCAATTTAACTTGTCAAGTCTATTTGATCAAGTTGTCAGACATCTTTTCACAAGATTTATAATTGTACCGTTCGTGTAGGTTATATTTTAATTTTCGTTTATTTACAATAATATTACATGAAGACAATCAATTTACCTCATTAATAACCCGATAAATAAATATTATAAAAACAAACTGGCAACTCACCGTTATTTGGCGCCAAAATGTTGACAGATGTTTCTGTTAATCATGGCGGATGAGCACAGATAAAATATAACCGAAACACAAAAAGGTGAAATACATCTATGATAAAGTTGTTTCAATTTGAGTGTTTTAAACCGGGTTTTAATTAGAAATAATTACCTACGTGCACTAACTGAACTGAGAAAAGTTGTCAAAAACCAGAATCATTTGAAAAGGCGGGCGACCCAGTGACCTTTTGCACTGCAAGTTCCCACGTCTGTATTTATTAATTATACCGTAACATTATTTAACACAATGTTTAAGTTTTAGGTCGCCAAGATAAGCTTAACAAAATTCACACAAAAGAGATAGAAATGTATTATTTATCTCATAATTTCATCTTGAACAATCATAGATCTTAAGACTTGGCATGTTCTTTAAAACTGGATATAATTTTCGTGTTCTGGCAATAAATCTAAAAAATATATCTTCTTTATTAAGATATTTTTGTATAAAGCAATGTAGCCAATAAATTAAGCACTGTGTCAGAATAAAATAGCGGACTACGTTCTCCACAATCACAGTTAATTCTAGACATTAATAATGTTATCAAACTTAGCTAAAAGTATTTACTTAGTGGTATAGCCTACCAATAACAAAGTATGCTAAGGCTACTGAATTGAATCAACATTCGTAAATCTAATAAGTTTATCGGCAATAGTTACAACTTTCCGCTTTAAATTAATTACTGTATTTGATAAGCCAATCTTAATCCAAATTGTATATTTCTCCGACAGAATTGAATTAATTGAAGTTACTACTTCCTTTATTATCGCGAAAAGCACTTTATCCACTTCTGTACCTTTGATATGAAACTGGAATAGTAAAGTTGGAGAACATGATAAATCAAGGGAATGTCGCAATGTTACAGTGGCTGTAATAGCTCCTGTATACAATGGTACGCTGGTTTCAAATGCTATTGCTTCATTTGTGCAAACGAGATCCAACTAAGTAGATTGCAAGTCATCAAGGGCCTTTACATTGCGTCCACCATGAGCGTTAGGCCACCAGAAAGGAACGTAAACCCACTGACTGAAGGGCGTTCTAACATCCACTAAATCTATGTGATTTTACTGATGAATGCCTATGTATCCGTCTAGCTAGCATATGCATGGTCTTAAACTTTGCCACTGCTAATACGCATAAACGCGTTTTGCGTTTTGCGCGTGGTGGATTATGGCTTACTCTCAAGTGAGCCATAATCCACCACGCAGCCTCAGGACTGGGTTGGATGGTGGTTGTTGGATGCCACACGCCATTTTCCTCGCGATGTTTCTTTTTTTGGAACAAATGCCATACCTAATAAGTAAGCACGAACCACAACGTTTGCCAAACCAATACTTAAAATCCCTCAAGGACTCATCGTGACTCGAAAACTAGCAGTAGTCATAAAGCTCCAAATAACCACCTCCCACCAAAAGTAATGTCTATAATAACAAAACACTGCCTTACAATTACGTAAAGACAAATAATAGCAACAGTGGCGGGTTTCCCACAAGTTCAAAGCAATCCAGACGAAACAATAAATCATTTCGTCATCAATCAACAATAGCGAATGATTCTAAAGTAGACATGAAATAAGCGAGAGTGCAGGCGGTGCAGACCATAGATAAATAGATAGACCATAGATATTGTTGGACATAGATTGGCAATATGGCGGTAAGGAAATAAGATTGATGAATTGATGGGTGTTGATGTGTGGTGTCTTAACAGGAAATATTGAGGTCTAACTTCGACCTGTATCTCAGGATTTGAAAAGAGCACTACAGTAGTTAATTTTCATTATGCTTTGCGCTTGCAAATTGCCCCACTCTTCCTTCAGACGCCGTGTTTAGCATGACCATTTACAGTCCCTAGATAATTTAAATGAGTTGTACCATCGACACAAAAGAAGAATCATTTAATACATAATTAAAACATGGCTAAAATCTGTCAATTTTGGTTTAACCCAGAAACTGGATACGAGGTCACAAAGGTAGTCACTTGAAGTAAAATACTGCTATCCTACCATGACGTCGTCAAGAATTACTTAATCCAGTGAGGATAAGAGACAGAGCTATACAGGATCTCTAACGCCATCTCTTTCTCACATTGGAATAAGTACTGCTATAAGACATTATGGTAACCCTACTGATAGCTGAATCCGGTACGTCTGGAAACCGACCCTAAAATAGTTGAGGACGGCTAGGCTAGATGCTCCACCATCAGGAAAATAAGCACTTCTTTTTGATTTTTGGTATAGTTTTTATTATCTTTGCCTATCCATGTTTTAATATATCTATGGTAGGTACATTCATTGCAGTCTATGCACTTGACTTCGCCGTGGGAATAACTAATAACTGTTTTGCTAACAGTGAGGTCTGTTTTCGCAAAGCTTTTAGCATCGGTTGTAAGTAAAAAGAGCATACGAAGATTTTGATTATAGTTGTTACAGATATTTGTACCTACCGTGTCTGTTTTGTCTTTGCCACCGTCGACAGCTGTTTTCGTTTATCCTGGCATAAGACTTTCTGGTTTAAGGATTTGTTTCTGTGTTTCATTGACCTTGTATACGCGTTTTTGGAATCATTGTTAGAGCTGTATCCAGGGTTTTATTATTAAAAATATATGTTTTAATACTTGCCTTGGTGCAAAGATGACTCGAAATTGAACAGGATATAGAGCAACGGAAAACCATATGGGCTAAAAGCCTTAGTTTGAGTTTCTCTAAGAATCCCAGTTTTTTTTTACAAATTGTTAAATACAATTTAGTGTATACGCCTATGGGCATAAATTTAAGAAGCAAACAGCAACCTCCTTACAGCGTACACTATAAATAACTTTTTTTTTCGGAAGACCACAAATATTTGGAAAACCCACTTGACGGACAAAAATTCTAATTTTTTGTGCACATTCTCACGTTACCGTGGAATACTTAAATCGTTTGTGTTCTTTTATATCCGGGTCGGTTGATAATATTCATAATATTTTCTTTCACTTTTTTGTCAGTTCATCTACCGCAGAAAGGAGATTGCCCGTTTTGTAAAGGAAGTTCGGTCCCAGTGGAAAATGCTTGTGCCCTGAAGTTATTTATTTTACATAATAGTAAAAACATAGCATTTTCATAATCAGAAACCTTTTTACATTTATTCACCCTGGTTCAGGAGATATCATTAATTTTCTGTTTAAAAAATCTAGGTTATAATTACAAATTGACATAGATTACACTTAGATTACGATTTAAATACATCACTATTACTATATGTAGATGTCCATACTATAAGCATGTTTATGCAAAAAGTAAGGAAGACATAATTAGGTATACTGTAGACATAATTACGTATCGTAAATAATAACTACGTAAATACGGAATTCAAAACAACGTTTTGAACGACGAATCTCGGAACAAAGTACTGTGACATGCGCAAGTAAATGTTGCCAGATCAATTATTGTTAATCCGATAGTAAATCGATACCAGTCTTTTTATCTATTAAAACTCTTGTTAACACGGCGCCGGCGTTTCCAAAATACGTAAGGCTTTTATGTTTGTGTAAATCGCTTTTATGAACATCTAATCAACAATATAGACTTATTATGAAAATAAGTAAACCTATTGTTGTCATATTAATCAGTGTACTAGTTTGCGTTAAGTATGAGTTTAATTCTTTTATATAATTAAACTCATACTTAACCTGTCTTCGTTCATTCCAGATATTATAATACGCTACAATAATAAGTACCTAAAAATATGAAAAAAAAAAAACAGGTTTTAAACCATTCTAACTCCGCTTTGAAGTTGTAAAAAATATTGAGACTTACATTTAAATGTTGAGACGTAAACTAGCTTTAATTTTTAAAAATATTTATCAATTATCGTTTTGTTTTTATATCGATTACTCCATTGATTACTATACGTCATTTTCGATAGTTATTTGATTTCTGGCAACTTTTTTTTGTACACCTATCAAACGGATGTCGATGTAATGTTTAACTATTAATAATAATTAACTTTATTTCCAGGGTGAAATAAATTGTATAAAAAATAATTTGTACACAAAAAAATAAATAACATTTTTTGGTTATTATTCCAATCAGGCACACGATTGCACAAAAGGGACCTGCCCCGTGGCAATGTCCTTTTAATAAAATATATCACACCGGCTTGAAAAAGTATTGTTAATCTAATCTATGAAATTCTCGTGTCACAATGTTCGTTCTCATATTCCGCCGAAACGGATCGACCAATTTTTATGATTTTTTATGCATATTCAGTATGTCTGAGAATAGGCTACTATCTATTTTTAAGCCCCTAAGTGATAAGGGGGACTTGAGCAGTGGGTGAAACCGCTAGGCGCAGCTAGTAATGTTTTATTATGTTAAAATTAATGGTGATCGAAATCATTAATTCCCTACCGAAATTATACGACTAATGGTATTTTTAATCAAGTTTATTCTCTATTGGCAAAGACAAATATTTGTGATTCAAATTTATAGAAGATTTGAAGATATCTTAATAAAAAGAGGGTCTGTTAATTTTCACACACCATCAGGGAGCATTCGTGTGTCAAAATTGAAGTTCGGTATTAAAATCTTTGTACGAAAATATTCGCTATGTCCGCTCTATAACTCTTATAAATATCTTTGCAAGTTAGTAATTGTGGTGTTGATTCAAAAACGATGACAGACTTGAAATGTCGCGACATTTTGTTTGAACACAAACAAGACTGAAATCTTAGCCTAATTATGATACCCTAATTAAGATTACCACCGACAGGCAAATAAAAAGAATTTGGGACTTTAGAATAGACTCATGCCTAAAATTTTACCAGCTTTTTCGCTATAATTGATATTTCTATACTAATATTTAAAAGAGGTTTGTTTGCTACGATTTAACGCAAAAAGCACTCAACCGATTTGAAAAATTCTTTCACTATTAGAAAGCCACATTATTACTGAGTAATAATAGGTTATATAACATCACGCTACTACCCACGGAACCGGAGCAGTAACCAAAGACGCGGGTGAAACCGCACTAGACAGCTAGTCATAAATATGGTAAATCATGTTTTTCTATATTCCTAACGTGAGCTTAAGATGAAGCCCACGTATGACCATCAAATCCCACTCTTGACTATTTGCCACTATTTATAGGTTTCTTTTACCAAGTTGATGTGCCAGAAAGCTATAAATTACCTAATTTTAGCATCCTACGTTGTACCCACACATGTACAGACAGCGAAAGAGTTTTGTATGCAAGTTAACACTGGAATCTTTGTCGCGTTAGATTTGATTAAATTCAGCATACGCAAAAAAAGAAGTGTACCAAATAGTACACCCACATTTCACCAGCTACGTTTAAAATCCATGTAACATAGGGCGAGTCTTTTGCCACCAACCTGACACAAATTCAGCAAAAAGGACGCATTGAAATTGGGCCATTTGTTAGAGACCGAAATGATAAATGATGTTTATTTTGCGAGTAGGTTTTCACAAACTTTTACACGTTTTTTTTAAACTAGATGAGGCCGGTGTTTTGTACACGACTACTCTAAGAAGTAACAGCCGAAATAAACTCAAAGGTCATACTCTCTTTTAAGGTCAGATCAGACAAAAATCTTGGTCAACATACATGATTACTATGCAGATTAAAGTCTGAAATGGTCTTTTTAAGAAATCACCACACAGATTGGGAGGACCTGTCCAGTCAGTGCAAGCATTCGTCAGTTATCGTGTAGCTCGACTCCTCGTAACCCAAGCTTCCATACCACAGACCGGCAAAAGCTTTCAACTTATTGCTGCACCTTTTTTTTTTTTTTTTTTCGGTTGGGAAATCATCCAATGACTTCCCCCGCTCTGGGCGGAGCGGGAGGGCATGTCAGACTTGTACTGACTAAAACCCACCCATGTTTCTTCTTTTGCCCTTTACGTTCCGAGGCCGCGGTATCTCTTTCGAACAACCCGCAACCCCGGCAGGCAGAGGCTCTGGCAAGCCCCTCTGCTTTGCTGACACTCTTTGAGGCGCGCGTGAAACACGAACGCGCCGTCGACGCGGCCTGTCGTCAATCGACGGACGGACGGTGAACTACCCATTGCTCACCGCCCACAGGCCCGCATCTACGGTGGCCGGAAGTCGTCTCGCGGCGCCCGGCGCCATGGGCGTCTCCCGCGGCGGCTGGGTTGGGCAGATGTTCTCTCCCTCAAACGCCCGGCCACCTCCTTCGCTAGCATTACTGCTTCGCAGAAGGTGGTGACCGCTTCCCATTCCCTCTCGCTCCGGACCATGGTCTGAACCAGGGCCGGACGCGAGAGATCGCCGCCGCCGATCGCCTCTACGAGGGCACGGCGGTGCTCCGCCCAAGCCGGGCAGATCGCCACTGTGTGCTCCACCGTGTCCTCCGGGCGATCGTCACAATGGTGACACCCGGGCGCTTCCTCCCGCCCGATGATGTGCAGGAACCTCCCGAAACTTATTGCTGCACCTTCCATCTACGTTGAATTGTCCCTGATACTTACATAATTATGTTTTTTTTTTGTAGACTGTACCTACTCAATTTAAGATGGTGAATACACATGGGGATTACATATGGCGCATAGATTTTCATTGAATACTTAAACTATCGTAGGTTGGCGTGTTTAACTTTTAAATAGGATCAAAACTAGAATACATTATTGTCTCGTTATGGTGTTACTAACTAATTGTATGACGTAATGTCACTGGTTTTAATTCCATTTGGATTTGATGGACCATTCTTATACGATGGTAAGCGAAGGCGTAGTCTAAGATAGAGCATGGTCAACTAGAAGATTAGTTATGTCTTAATTGAAGTATTCAAGGCACTAGTTTAAAAATAGATGAGTGATAAAGGTTGAAAGATTGTTTTTACTTTCTTCTTCTTTTTAGCGTTTTTCGACCGTTTTGGTGTAGACCTTCTTCAACTTCCTCCATTCCTCTCTGTGTTGCGCTCTTTGTGTCCAGTTCGAACCAGCGATTTTCCTCATGTCATCATTCCAGCGCATTTGTGGTCCTCCTGGAGGGCGCTTTCCACCCTTTTCTTTTTACTTTAAGATTGATGAAAGGACAAACTTTGCGAAATGAAGTATTTTTTATTCTGATGTTAGTAAGTTAGTGGTTAGGTTTTTACCTACTCGGAAACGGCTGGATGGGCCGAAATGAGAAAGAAAGCATCAATTGCACGGCCGGCCACACTTTGGTCGCCTTAACTTTTAAAATAGGATTTAACATCAGTTTGGCTTATTGATGACACAAGATTGAGACCTAAATAAAAGATAACGCCTTGCAAGGCTTTCTCCGACGACAAAAAGCACGACACTAAAAGAGAAAAATGGCGGGAGTTTTTGCACAGAAATGGCCGTCCTTTTTCTGTGCAAAATCTCCCGCCATTTCTTTAAGCTAAATAAAAACGTGTCGGGAAATTTAGTGTAGGGTTCCCTGTTATTACACTTCACAGTTGCCGACTTAAGTTCATGTTATTTGTACGAAATTTTCCTCCTCTATGTGCCTACATTTTATAGGTTAGCTTGTAAGCCTACTTAGCTGTAATAGTTTTCCTTGTAAATTCGTAATATGCTACGCAAGAATTATTTTACGTCTACAAAAACCAACTAAGCTATCAGAGGGGATACTACTTGTCTCAAACAACAATTAGCACTTTAAGAACATAATATCGGCAAACGAGTCCTTGGATAAAAAAAAAAACGTTCGAAAATATTTTTTTTACAATTTTTAATTTTGCATTTTGTCGATGTGATTAATATGTTATACCCAAATTCCAACTGCCTAGTACTAACTAATCATAATAACCACGGACAAACAGCCCGACGGACAAGACAAAACTATCAGGATTCCTTGTTGAAGGGGGTATAAAATGACCGGTTTAGCAGAATAAGGCAATAATATGAATAACGTTTAAATTCTTGAAATGGTCACAGACGTAGTAAATATTGTGAATTGTTATTTTGTGACCATTTTACGATTGGTAACGTAATTCATATTATTAACCTACTAGCTGACGCCCGCGGCTTCGCGCACGTGATATCGAAATAAAATCCTATATGTTATTCTAGACTATAATCTACCTCTGTGCAAAATTTCATCAAGATCCATTCAGACGTTTTGACGTGAACGAGTAACAAACATCCCTCACAAACATTCTCATTTATAATATTGATTAATATTAATAAAGTAGGATATTAGTAATTTTGGTTCTGCTTAAGCGGCCATTGCAGACCACCAGATTTGTCTTAGAATACTTACGCTGTGTAACGATGGCTCAACAGCACACCTAACAAAATCTCGCACCACATAAATTATACGGGACATTAACTCAACTTCTCTATATTAACGGCCCATAACCCCAGGCCCGAAGACATCGTGATCAAAATAAGATTTCTAAACACATACGTGTATTGTATTGTATTGTATTGTATAACGGGCTGGTGTCCGCAACTCCACGTCTAAGGCGCGTATTTTGCGTATGGGGGGCCACACACATACGTGTGTGGGTACATATGGTGTACGGACAAAAACTGACATTACAGCGTGTAGCGGTGTATAATTTGCATCAGACATTAACGTACGGCACGGCAGGGTGTTCAGCTATAGAGATATTTGAAGGATAGTCTTTTGTTTGTTGTAATTTATGGCATTGTTGGCAAGGAAGGAGATGTCGATGGACGTTGCACTGAGATAAAAAAATATAGTAAAGCGTCTTCATCTGAGACGGTTTTAAAAATTGAAAATTTTCTAGACAATTAAGTAGGTAGACATAATCCTACCAAATGATGCTGTAAGGAAGAAGAAATGAGATCAATATTATAATGCTAAGAAAATGTATAATAAATACCTACTTGGTGACGATTTCTAGAGATCTGGATCTAGGATCCAGGTAGCAAGGTCCTAACCCAAAAACACTTGATAATCATAGGGTCAACAATCTTCTTCTACTTAGCGTGTTCATTTAGCGTTAGTTTGTCGAATTCAGTAGCATCCATAAGGTTCTGTAATGAACAAACAACAGAAAACGCAGGATACGATACTTTTTCAACAACACTACATTTATACTCCTGGGCAGACACCAATGAACCATGGACTGTTTTAACGCACCCAAATTGATTGACAGTTCAGGACTGTCCCGCTTTTCCTCCATACCTGGTCACAGCCCACATTCTGCTAACACAGTAGGAAACACTAGCGGACCATATCAGTCCGTTGATTGCGTCCGAAGCGACACTGATGTCCGCCTTCACTAACACAAAGTGACTCTTAAATTATGACTAGCTGTGCCCAGCGGTTTCATCCGCTGCTCAGTTAGGGGCATGAAAAATAGATGTTGGCCGATTCTCAGACCTACCCGATATGCACACAAAATTTCGTTCAAATCAGTCGATCCGTTTCGGAGGAGTATGGGAACGAAAACTGTGACACGAGAATTTTATATAAAAATGGTATTTTCAGGAGGGGGTTGGTTTATACCTCATACATAACTGTTCCTTGGGAAGTTACTAAAAATATTATACTGATACTATATTTTTCTGAGTTAAAATATTTTATTTGTAGCACACATATATATTAACAAAACAATATTTTTGATAAAATGTGAATGGAGATTTAAAAGGCAGAATTTAGACCGGCGCTACGGTTTAATCATTAATAGATTTATTAATGATTAATTTGTTTCAACATAAAAGGAACCCATTTAGGATCACTTTGATGTCCGTATGTTTGTCTGTTTATCTCGAGAATGCGTGAAGGTATCGAGTTGAAATTAAAACCATATACTTATTCAAGTTTGTGGTACCCAGGAGCCTTCGAAGTCTACACAGGCAAAAGTTTTGGTCATTTATGTCACAACTTAGTACGGAACCCTCGGGGTGTTGTAGTTCGACTCCCACTTGGCCGATTTTTATGTTTCAAATGAAGGCGTCCCATTCTCTCACCAAGGCGTTTACAAGGCTTGTGCCAGTGTGACGTCACTTCTCCTAATTTGGGAATTGCTGTGTCGTGCGCGCGCGCCGGCTAGCTGAGCAGATTACCGTATTTGTTCATTACGAAGGAAATTGCTTGGAAGTCGTCACGTTTGTAGATACCGGATTATTAAGATGTTTGGCTTTAATGATGATTGTTGGCAAAATTCGAGAAGTTTTGAAATAATTAGAGGTGCTATTAGATTTTTTTTTCGTGTCACTGGCGCGACTAGTTTTATATTTTGGTATCAATGAATCGGCAGCGCAGTGTTCACTTCGGCTGCATGTATTTGGGCTTAGAGACGAAGGCAGGACAGGAGGGTGAATAGAGTTTATAACAAGTACAGTACTTTCACAAGTTAGTATGTATTTGACGGGCCTGTTGGTCTAGTGGTTAGTGGCCCTGACTGCTGAGCCGGAGGTCGTGGGTTCGATTCCCACCCAGGACAAACTTTGTGTGATGAGCATGATTGTTTGTTCTGTGTCTGGGTGTGATTTATCTATAATATGTATGTATTTATAAATTATATAAGTATTATATCAGTTGTCTGGTTACCATAACACAAGCTCTGCTTAGCTAGGGATCAGATGTGAGTTGTCCCAAGATATTTATTTATTTATGTCTTGTGACCGAGACTGTAGTTTTAACATTTTGTATTTTTTTGACATTCAAGAGTGCCTGTAATGGTCTAATTGAAATGAATGACTTTGATTTGATTTGAAAACACCTCAAAGTCGAGGGTGATTTTTACATTAATGAAGCCTTTTTTAACCTCGGCCTGTTTGATGTTTTACCCTATATTTTTTGAGGGGCGTATGATACACCTAGTTTTCACCTAAACTGACAAAAGACTATTGATGCATATACATATTAATTCGCAACTTACAGGAAAGATAAAATTAAATTAAAAGCCAAACTCACCATTACCGTATACAGCGCCGTCAATTCTATAAATAGGAGAGTTTTTCCAACAAATCCGTGAATAATCGGCACAATACAACAATAGAACAGTTATAATACGGAAACACTTGTGCGTTACACCACAGAGGTGACTACAGAAGGTAAAAACTGATGAAATCGAGGTTGTCTATAGTGTCTATATTTCACGATGCGATCCTCAAATATCATAAATTTTTTGTTATCCTTGTTTTCAAATGCTGTGATCATACGCAATTATTCAACATAACACAATTTTCATGCAGTGATATTTTAACCTATTTATGATCTAAAATAAGTTTAATGTTCATAACTTCCCATACAAATAGTAATACATTGTTTTCTTGTCCTGAAAAATTACCTATTTTGAGTTGTCGCAGTTTACATGGTATCTAGGTGTGTGATATGGTCTAGGGTAAAAAAATAACGGTATGTGACATCCACCACCGCGCACACAGCCCACGTGGTGCGGGGATGCCCTTTCATAGAGAGGAAGCAAATGTCACAGCAGAGGGTACATTACAGGCGGATTACATAACATAACATCATGCCTGTAATATCCAAAGGGTTAGGCAGAGGTGTTCCTCATAGTAGACCCGCATACAGTGTACCGCAGTTAATGTAGGAATGTTTTTTTTTAATAATAAAATGAAAAAGGACCATAAAAACACACACTACTAGCTTTTGCACTTTTGTACAAACAACGATAAATAGATAAAAATTATAGTCTCTATCACAAAAGATAACATACTATATATTAACAGTCACTGTCAAAATCAAAATATTTAAATACTTGCATCGGGGTTTGTCATTTCAGTCCGGTAATGGGCTGATTTCAGCCAATGTTCTTTACTTTCTTGTTCCGATGCCGGTGGACCTTCTGTCTTAAGTGTACTATGCTGGACCACCAAGTTTACTCAGATGAAACCAGCGATAATATCTGTTCTGATTCCACGAAACGTGACTCATTCAGATTGGACAATCACCATATTAATTACATTTAATTATGACCAGACATAAAATGACACAGGTAACAATGTCATTTTATGACTTGTAACTGACGGTCTGATTACTTACACGTAACTTAATAATTTCGTGACCGTAGTATGTCAAAATCAGCTGTCTCATCATTCTGCCTTTATAACAATGTATTTGGGTTCGGCGTAACATGTTTTCTTCTTCCGTCCATGCTTGTCTATGATTTGTCATCTCAAAAGCCAGCTACCCCAAGCCTCTGCATACAATCTTAATTATTTACGTTAGTATTTATTCACACACTTCAAATCAAGTAGGTATGAGACTGTTTTACATCCCTCACATTGCACCAATAAAGGTCCAGTTGAAAACCAGCTTCGGACACCTAGTTGCTTGGCAGTTTGCTGAACTGAGCCTTTTGGCGCAGCCGTGAGACACACAATAATATATTCATTATGTTTTTAGTTTTTTTTATGTTTTTATTTGGTTTTCTTTCTTTGTTTAATGTTGTGTGTACTTGTGGAATGTGCCAAATAAACCCATTTGTTTTTGTTTCTTTGTAAGGTTAATATTCTCAACTAAGTAAAGACGCGAACATTTCCATCGTAATTGACTTTTGCTGCTCTCGGGTGATATTCGCGGTATTTATGTGGGACAATCATTTATTGGTCAACCAGTACTAAGGCCTACATTCCGATGCTTAAAAAACCACTTAAATTGGCTTAAGCCTAATGGATATTCAGACTTGCTAATTAGAGGTCGCACTGAGTTCAATATTAGGCCGTATAACTGATAGTCCTTTAATTTAAAATCAACAGGAAAGCCAGTCGTCAGGCCAATGTGGCCAACTGGCATCGAAAAAGAAACATACAATCTTAATTATTTACGTTAGTATTTATTCACACACTTCAAATCAAGTAGGTATGAGACTGTTTTACATCCCTCACATTGCACCAATAAAGGTCCAGTTGAAAACCAGCGTCGGACACCTAGTTGCTTGGCAGTTTGCTGAACTGAGCCTATTTGGCGCAGCCGTGAGACACACAATAATATATTCATTATGTTTTTAGTTTTTTTTATGTTTTTATTTGGTTTTCTTTCTTTGTTTAATGTTGTGTGCACTTGTGGAATGTGCCAAATAAACCCATTTGTTTTTGTTTCTTTGTAAGGTTAATATTCTCAACTAAGTAAAGACGCGAACATTTCCATCGTAATTGACTTTTGCTGCTCTCGGGTGATATTCGCGGTATTTATGTGGGACAATCATTTATTGGTCAACCAGTACTAAGGCCTACATTCCGATGCTTAAAAAACCACTTAAATTGGCTTAAGCCTAATGGATATTCAGACTTGCTAACGAGAGGTCCCACTGAGTTCAATATTAGGCCGTATAACTGATAGTCCTTTAATTTAAAATCAACAGGAAAGCCAGATGTCAGGCCAATGTAGCACAACTGGCATCGAAAAAGAAACATTTTTGCCGTCAACCTGAAAAAAAAATCTCGACATTTCTCATCGTCACAAAAAAAACAATAGAACCAACACGTAACAAACATTTTTAATTATATTTTTTAATCTATAAGGCAACGCCAAGCCAACCTACAGCCTCGTTCGTTGACTCGCAGATAGAAAGTTGTTAATTAAGAACGCGCCTGATTGGCGGGCGATTGTGTAACCGAATGCAACAGATCAAGCATGTAGCTGAACAGGGAAATACCTTTGCCGAGGAAAGTGGACACGACATTTTTACTATTGTGCAATATAACTATAGAGCGTATTTTTCTGCGTGGCCAAAATCGGAACTAGTGTTACTATATAGTTTTTCAATACCTTGAGTCGCAAAATCGTATTAAAGACATAAATAATTATTATCTCTGCCATTTTGGAAAGATGAAACAACATATAGTATACAACAAAACACTAATTTACCACACACTAATTTTACACTACATAGTGCAAACGGAGCTTTGGATAAAAATGTAGAATTTAGTGTAACTAGTGCATTTTTTTAGGATAGGAAATTATCATATTACCTTCCCCCGCTCGAGGCGGAGCGAGGGAGAGTGTCTGATTTTTTATTAACTAAATACCAGCATTTTCCTTCTTTTGTCCTTTATGGTCCGGGGCTGCGGTATCTCATTCGAACAACCCGCAACCCCGGCAGGATGTAAATAGTGCAATGCGTGAGGTTTTTGCAATATCTAGATCTCTGGTCGTTTAAAATGGCCGCTGTAATGAGAATAATATGTATTACGAAGTGACATTTCTAACCGCGTTTGTTATCATTTTAAGTATTTTTACATTATTCATATTATTATCTTTTTGTGATTATATTACAGTAGCCTTTTCAGGCCCCCAGTCCAAATTCGAAACCAATCGACATAATCAAAACACGATGTAAAACCGTAATCAATAATTATAAAGAAGACTAAGATCATGTTAGGAATTCATTTGAGAATATAAATCAATTTATTTATAACCATAAAACACCTTTAATCAATTTAAACAATTAAATTAAATATTTAAATATCTTGGGACAACTCACACACGGCTATCTGATCCCAAGCTAAGCAGAGCTTGTGTTATGGTAACCAGACAACTGATATACATACTTATATAATTTATAAATACATACATATTATAGATAAATCACACCCAGACACAGAACAAACAATCATGCTCATCACACAAAGTTTGTCCTGGGTGGGAATCGAACCCACGACCTCCGGCTCAGCAGTTAGGGCCACTAACCACTAGACCAACAGGCCCGTCACAAATACCGGATCAGACACAACGTCCTCGCAAAAGTGGGACATTGAATCAATTGTGCAATTGCAATTCCACATAAATATCAATCTATTAACTCAGGAACGGCATACCACGTCTCGCAATGAGATGAGATTTATTGCAAGAGATCGAGTTTCAGGGAAACCGTACATTTAGCACTGTAGGTTTACCTCGTCAATGAGGAAGGAGGGAACGCATGTTAAAAGTTTTTTTTATTTCAGCATTTTTATTTATGGTATGATGATATCCGATTTACGATTTAATATTTTAATATGTACTGTATTATAAGTGCGAATGTTTCTGAGGGTGGATGGATGGATGTATGGATGTTTGTTATTCTTTCACGTCAAAACGGCTGAACGGATCTTGATGAAATTTGGTACAGAGTTAGATTATAGTCTGAAATAACATATAGAACTTATTTTTATTATATTGCATATTTTTTGGTTGAATTTATTCACTTTGTCATTTAATGATTTAACATTAATATTCAATTTGTTAATTATTTTAATTAAATTTTACATTTTTTTATTATTATATGTGACATTTTATTATTACATAACGAACTCATTAATTTATATGTAAATTCTTTTGATTTGTTTATTGTGAATGTGAGGACCACGTGGGCAATTACTTTTCTTTAATTTCTTTGTTTTGGACAATTATCTGGCAGTTTGAGTACTATAAGCGAACAACATAGATATCCTTTTTTTGGTATTGTTCATCGTGCCATTGAGCTCCTTGAGTTATGAGTCGAGTTATGAGCCGGGGTTGCGGGTTGTTCGAAAGAGATACTGCGGCCCCGGCACATAAAGGGCAGATGAGGGAACATGGGTGGGTTTTGGTCAGTCATCAGTCTTGGGTAATGAGACGAGCTACACGATAACTGACAAATGCTTGCACTGAATGGACAGTTCCACCCAATTTGTGTGGTGCTTTCTTAAAAAGACCATTTCAGACACTAATATGCACTGTCCTCATATAAGTTGACCAAGATTTTTATCTGGATCTTAGACTATGACCGCTGAGTTTGTTTAGGCTGTTTCTTGTCATGTAGTTTTTTAAAAAAAACGTGTAAATGTGCTTGCAAAAATCTACTTGCAAAATCAACATCATTTATTATCATAAATCATTTCTCATTCGAGTTGGTAACTGGCAACTGTTGAGCAATATAAACGACGAGCCTTTCCTACACAATAATTAACACTTGCATTTAAATGCACAGATGTTATAAAGATTGACAGAAGCAGAACGCAAGTTGCAAGAGCAACTGCAGTTGACGTTTTTAAATATGACTGGCAACACTGTCATGGCTAATTATTTTGTTTTGAAGCTGATGAGAACAAAACATACATTGTACTTACTGCATGGAATTAATGTTCCAATTACAAACAAGACATATGAAGTCATTTGATCTTGGTATGTCTTTGAGAGAAGGTTATATCGGACCCGAGGTCATGAGGAGAGTCTTCCTTTCTTTACATTCAATGAACAAGCAAGATCAATGCGCTCTTGATGCTAGCTGTGTACCTATTGCTCCTGTATGGCTAGACATTAAGTTTGGAGAACTCGCGCAGTACTCGCGACGACGACTTTTGTGCCCAGACCCTTGGACCAGGAAATAAGTTTGGTCGCACAACCGAGCGTCCGACCAGGAGGATTACCATGACATCTTATAGCAGTTCTTATTACTGTGTGAGAAAGAGATGGTGCTAGACACCCTGTATAGCTCTGTCTCTTTCCCTCAGTGGAATAAGTTCTGCTTTAAGATGTCATGGTAGAGTAGCTGTTTTGTTCAAAATAGAGGCCAGTCCGGCCAATAGTGTTGGTCGTGGCACGTAGTCCTCGAGTCTCTTGTAATCTACTTCTTCTTTTTTCTATAATTTTTTCTTTTTTCCTTTTACAATTGACCAAGTAGCTAGTTGCAAAAAATATTAAAAAAACTGCTTTTAATTATGTCGTGAATTAGTTTCTTATTCATAAATCCACAGCGTTGGGAGCACGCTTCTAAGAATTCTCAAGCACTTGTCAGCAAGCCCCATGATGGAAACTATAATTTATGAGGTATTGTTCAAAACTTCAAGCCTCCTAAATTATTATTGTTTGAAATCAGGGTCTTGTTAGAGATTTAAATCCATGGTGACTCTGTATTTTGATATCAATCATTTTTATTGGTTTAAAAAAAGCCTTGCCCCACATTAGGAATCGTATTGTGGGTGCGCTTACAAAGGTTTAAACTCACATCCACAAACAGCCAGACCCCAAAACAACTATCTGTAGGTCATACAATAAATATTTGTTCCGTGCGAGAATCGAAACCGCGACACGTAGCGTAGCGCAGCAGTCAAATGCTCGCTGACTTTATCCCGACTTATTTGGAGTAGCACAGCTTTTCTTCTTTATTGCTTGTCACCTTATATCATTCACTTCCTTACAAGCCATCACATCTTTCACATAGTTCATTCCTTGCTTCTTTGGTTTTCCCCTACTTACTGTGATATCACATTCTTAGGTAATCCACATTTGTACTCAAACCTTTCTTCACGGCATAAGTATCTCCCGTTTCTTTCAACCCAGTTTACGATTGAGAAGCATAAAAGCTTGGAATTTTTATAGATACCGTCATAACAATAACTTAATATTTATAACCTTAATAAACTTAAATAAAATAATTATATAACGGTATCTCTCTATGATCACCGCTGATTTTATTTTAACGTCAATCTAATATTGATTTTTTATGGCAAAGGTATTTACCTCAGCTGCTTTAATTGCGTTCGGGTACACAATCAAGAGTTGCCCGGTGGTATTCGAAAATGGAATACTGGCTATAAAACCGCTCTAATTTACATGTAACAAAAATTAAGAAAAAACCCACGTTTTCGTACTGCGATGAAAAGAGGCCAGAGAGAACTATCCTATGGCCTGACCCGGATCAAAGTGGGTCAGAACCCAATTCGCATCCTGTGCCCACTCGTACTATCAAATGTTTGAGGGTCCGACTCGTCCCCTGAACTATTATTAATTTTCAATAATTTAAATCTCCCCTGCTATTGTTGAAGTACTGTACTGTTCATAAATGCACAATGAACTACTAACGCCTTTTTAAGTAAAAATATAGCTATATTTCTATCAGGGAAGCAAACCCACATCCATAACTTTTATTCCAGAGTACAATAATATTGAACGATCTCCTGCCCGATTCGGCCCTTATATAGGTGCCCGTTATTCCCATAATAAGCACCTATATAAGGGCCGAATCTACAACTTTCCGGGAGACGAATACAACGAGACCAGTGGGTACTGACCCTCTTAAGGCGTGAAAAAATAACAGACAAACTTACTTTCGCATTTCTGATATGGATATTACCAAAGCTACTAAAATATGGTATGGTTATTTGAAGAGGAAAAATGTTTCGAAAATGAGGCCAACGCGGTGTACTCACCATATAGATAGGCAATTAACTCTGTTAATAGACTGTCAGTTCCCCACCGGATAAATTTTCTTGTGAAGAATTCCAGTTAGAAAAAAATCACGCACGCGGCCACCGTTGCGACTGGAAAGCGTAAAATGGCGAGCCTCGATCGTAAGCGCGGACATATTGTTACCAATCAATTGTTTATTATTATGTTTTACAGTGAAATTGTATACTATAATGCCAATTTAGCGTTTGGAATGTAAGGCGAAGAAAACTAGAGACTGATCATGATCGTAACCTACATTTGTTAATAACAATAGGTACAAATATCTAAAACTGTAGGTAATATGTGGCGTGATTTATAAATCGGAATTATTATTACTCTATCACAAATAAAATTGCATTTTATCAAATCGTGATAGGTTAACCCAGTTCCCGCTTTTTCTATTTAAACCTACGCCATGACAGTTACGCCATTTTGAAAAAAAAGAATTTGCTCGCACAGGTATCATCGATTTAAAGCTGGCCTTGTCATCTAGACTAGGTGTTAAAAGTGAGTGGCTGATATCCAATTGTTAAACTTGAACTTTGTTAATGGCGGTCGGGTCATTGTATTACATTTGCATGCTAATGGCTCAACGGTCTTTTTTTATTATTGCTATTGTTCCGTGTAATTAGACTGGTTATGATTTACCGCCACTGCAAACATCTCACACCTCTCTTTGTAGTTTTTTTTTGTCTATGATTAATATTTACCAAATACACATTTAATTGAAGTGATTACTAATGTAATGACACAAATGAAATGCAATGTGTTAATTTATTACTTTCGGGTCTATTATTTGCATTTTGTTGCTTATTGTTTCGTAAACGTTCACGACACCTATAAAATTAAAGTCATTTGATTTTAGAACAAGAGACGAAGACAAAAATTGTAACAGAGTGAGTGCAAGGTATCAATTTATTGCATGTGAATTTACTCTGGATGACCATCCAGACATTAGTAGTCATTATACAGCAAAAAGCAAAAAAAAAGATTAAAGTCAAAAAGTAAAATTTTATTACAAAAATAAATACTTATCTCGTATTTTACAATAAATGCTGCCATTGAAAAAACATCTGTGATAATATTGAGCAAAGAATGTCTTCTTGAATTATACAACAACTTGAGACTGTTTTGGTAACCTGTTTGCCTTCCTAAGGCTAGACCTTGAGAAATGTTGTCAGCACATATTCATTCACAATCTAAAAAAAAATATAAATGTCAAAGTACAGTTCTGCTCTAAGTTTTTAATCAGCGGTTTCTGAGGTCGTCAGAAAATCTTTCTATATCGGTCGATTCGACAAAGTTATTTAAGAGTAATAGCATTGGAATCTTGATAGATAAACTTAGTAAACAAAACGGGCTTCATAAATCGGAAAACAGAATTGATTACTGTGAAAACGCAAGTTTGAAAGCTAACCTTAATCTTGACCTTAAAACAGATAATTATTTTATTAACAATATTATATCCACCAATGTAAGTCGTTTAACGAAAATGAAGGCGTGTTTGATAACTACACTGATAAAACGACACGATAAAACCAGAACCAATATTTAACGAACGATCTTTCAGTGGGCAAATGAGCTAATCACAACGATTTTAAAGTTAGCAACGCAATCACAACCGATAAGATACGCATTATATAATCACAAACTTTATTTTACAGTTTAAAAAATCGTTAGCCGAACATTATCACAATGAATTAAGAGGTAAACGACGGCAATAAGAAGTTTGTAAAACTTGGAATAATAAAATCAGTGTGGGCGATACGCCTAATTACTGATAACACGATGTTTCGTCATACGGTGACTTTGTCCTTATCACTTCACATTCTGAACACACCGAATTTACTGTCTCTAAATGGAGCGTTCAATGCCGCAGACAAACTAAGTCCTATTACTCTTCTAGTGTCTTTAGGAGCGATCACTCCATCGTCCCAAAGTCTTGCAGTACTGTAGTAAGGACGTCCTTCTTTCTCAAACATTGCTTCCAAAGGCCCTCTCACTTTCTTGTCATCTTCATCCGTCCAAGGCTTTCCGTCTCTGTTAGCCTTCTCTTTAGCTACCAAAGATAATACTGTAGCAGCTTGAGGTCCACCCATCACTGATATTCTGGCGTTCGGCCACATGTACAGAAAACTGGGAGAGTAGGCACGACCACACATTCCATAGTTTCCAGCACCAAAACTGCCTCCTACCAACACTGTCACCTTGGGTCCCTTGAAACAACTGACTGCTGTCACCATCTTGGCACCATTTTTAGCAATACCACCGGCCTCTGCGTCTTTTCCAACCATGAAGCCAGTTATGTTCTGAAGGAAGAGTAGAGGTATCTTTCTAGCTGCGCAAAGTTGGATGAAATGAGATCCTTTCAAAGCTGCCTCTGAGTACAATACTCCATTGTTCCCAATCACACCGACGGGATGTCCATACAAAGATGCAAAACCACATACCAATGTCTCTCCATAAAGTTGTTTAAACTCATGGAATCTACTTCCGTCAACTATTCTAGCGACAACTTCGCGAATGTCGAAAGGTCTTTGGATGTTAGCTCCAACGATGCCGTGAAGATCGTTAATGTCATGGACAGGGTCGTCAACTTTTGGTGCATGTATTCTTGTCCTCTGTTCGTTATTCCAATTTAAATTGGCAACGACATTTCTAGCTAAGTGTAGAGCATGCTCATCATCCTGAGCGTAGTGATCTGTCACACCAGACTGACGGCAATGAAGATCAGCGCCACCCAAATCTTCAGCAGACACAGATTCGCCTGTAGCGGCCTTCACTAAAGGTGGACCAGCCAAGAATATAGTTCCTTGGTTTTTAACAATGATACTTTCGTCGGACATGCTAGGAATGTACGCGCCGCCAGCAGTACATGAGCCCATAACTACTGCGATCTGCGGTATTCCTTCCCCGGACATGTTAGCTTGATTGTAAAATATTCTCCCGAAGTGCTCTCTGTCCGGGAAGACATCGGCTTGATCGGGTAAATGTGCACCTCCGGAGTCGACGAGGTAAATGCACGGAAGTCGACACTCTTGTGCAACCGCTTGAGCTCTCAGGTGCTTCTTCACTGTCATGGGGAAATAAGAACCTCCTTTAACGGTGGCGTCATTAGCCACAATCATGCAGTCACGACCGTGAACTTTTCCAATGGCGGTGACGATGCCAGCGCTCGGCACTTGCCCTTTGTACATGTCGACGGCGGCCAGCGTGCTCAGTTCTAAAACGTCGCTTCCCTCGTCCACCAACCGGTTAATCCTGTCCCTGACGAGCAGTTTTCCTCTCGCCGTGTGCCTCTTTACGGCCTCCTCCGGACCGCCTTTGATGGCATCACCGGTTTTCTGCCGTAGTTCGTCAACGAGCTCATCCATTCTGGCCTTATTCTCTTGGTAGTAAGGATCGGTTCTGTTTGGCTCAGAGCCGATGACGGTAGCGTGGTTGTGCCGGCACTGGTTCAACCGCCGTATCCCTCTGACTAGTTTGAGCATTTTTAACGTATATTAAGTGTCTGTAAAGTAAAATGCACACGACCGGTCGGCGAGTCGCTGTCGCGGTACTGCCGATAATGTAGTACCGTTATCTACATGATTAACTTGTACAAAAACAAATTCCTCGCTCGCCGACCCTCCCGCGGCACGACAAAAACTCGAATTATGTATGAAATGATAATGTGTAGCCATTGTTACTCGGTGACTATTTACGTAATATTTACATGTAGTCGAGTCGCTTTGGCAGGGTTCATTCATTCGTTCTCATAGTCGTCGTGTTATAATAAATGGCAGTTGGTAATATTAAGAGTCGTGTGTCTCTCTGTCAATAGATACTTATTGAATGATTCAATGATCGTGGCGTGACCTACTTGCGTTGAGTTCATGTTGTTCGAAACTAACCTTGAATGGGTGTTTAAACTTTGCTTATTTATTTCCTTTTCACATCTGTTGATAACTATTTAACCGCTGACGAGTAACATATTTATATTCGCAATATAATTCATGGATGACACAGTGCATTCGCATTGCAATTTTCTGTTATTATACCAAAATACATATACGTACACTATCTCTGTTTGTATGTTTGAATGTATCACTTTGTTGCCGCCGGAGCTCTAAACTGTGCTCTAAAAGATAACAACATGCAATAATACAATACGAGAGCTCAAATCGCGGCAAACGTAATAATGCATTTTGTTTAAATACATAAGTGTTGGCGAGATCTAGTTCAACGCCCGAAGCCTTTGAATGACCAGGATATTGAATAAGTAGACAGTCTATTTTGCTATTCCTATGAACATGGTTTAAGAGGAATTCATAGGTACAAGTGCCATGCCTATAGGCTGCTATTCCATCGCCAATAATGTATTATAGCACCTCCTTGGATAGTGAAATGTATTGAAAAAAAGTACAAGATGGTGCAAGGAATTAAAAAAAAAACAGAATGTTCTTAATTTGGCCACATATGTCAAAAGATTCTCATTTAGCATTGATTTGAATTTGATCACATATTTACATTCACAGGTAAATCCAATGCTCCCTCAAAATTCGCAAGTGAATAACGCTACAAGTTTGTACAGCCACAAAAACTTAAAATATTCACGCCTATGATTGACAACGGTTGCTAAATTATATTTCCATTCCATAATATTAAAAAAAAAAACGCATCATTAAAACCAGAGATGCCTTCGCTGGCTGATAATGGTTACTGTTAGTTCAAGCAAAAAATCTCATCAGAAACCGACTATACACTCACTGGGGCATACGATTAGAGTTGGTGGCTCAGATGATATTAAAAGAGAAGAAATAATTGCTTTTTAATATCTATAGTTATTGTATCACAAGATATGTGAAAGATGGGATTTCCCTTTGGCATAAACAACAAACTTCTAACAGATTAGGTCAATGATACTTAGTTTTCAATTTTGAACTTCGAGCTACATCCATTTGCGAGATTATCCACCGTGTGGGTTGGTTCTAAAGACAACACGGAATACCTAAAAAAGGAACATGGATGGGTTTTAGTCAGTAAAAGTCATATCTACTCCCTTCCGCTCCGGCCTCAACAGGAGTCATTTGATGATTTCCCATCGAAAAGGCTGGATCCGTTTAAGTGGAATCAAAATCAAACATTATTGCATAACATTCATAGTCCCCAATGCAGTTTCGAAACTGCATTGGTCTATTCGTGGTCCATTCCACACTATTTATGCAAATTTGTAAATTATTACAGCACTAAAAATAAAGATTAAACCTAATTTTACTAGCAATAACCTGTAGAAAGTCCTCTTACTTTGTCTAGAATACACTAGGAAATTGCTAAACACTTTCCGATTTACGACGCTACGAAGAATTTATGGAGTCTTCCGGCATTCGCGCTACCGCAAAAACACTATTAAAAGACAGAAAATTGCCGTGAACACCGTGATAAACCTGTAGGCGATCTATCAATAAATGAGCGAGTACGATCGGTCATCTAATCATAGAGTAGATAGGGGGATGTTGCCAGAAGGCTTATTCTCAGCATGCGTAGGGAGCTCAGAAGCCAAAATAATTTTCGGCGGGATTATTAAACATTGTACGCAGAACCAATCTGTAGAATTTGGTTTCTCTGTTCCCTGATCATTTTAATCTAGATCTCTTCAAAGTCCGAGTGAGTCGGTGTCTTCTAAACAAGCGTGCTTCGCCCCTAGATCGCATCATTGCTTCACATCAGCCGAGTACTTACATAAAAAAACTTCACAACTGCCAAATGATTCATGCATTTTTCGTTTGTCAAATATGGTGAAGTCACATCATCATTCATCATTTTCCTGCCCTTGTCTATTCTATTTGGTTTCGGCGCAACACGTTTTCTTCTGCCATACCCCCCTATCAGACTTCACGGCATCATTTACTCCTTTCTCCTTCATATCATTCCTTACACAATCCATCCATCTTTCTCTCGCTCTCCGTCTATCAACATTTAGATCCATCACTCTTTTAGTCACGTGTCCTTCATCCCTCCTCATTACATGTCCATACCAAGACAAACGACTCCCTTTCAATTTGAAGTCACATCCGGCTAAGAATTTAATAAATTGTTATCATGATTCGTATGTTCAGTTTTATATTCATTTCACATCATATCACGACAACTGTCAAGATTGAGATCCTAGAAGATTGGTTGGCCGTTCTGAGTTTTTGATCAAAAGTATTGAGACTATAATCGTTGCTCTTTTCATATAAGCGGGGCAATAGCAATCTAAATTTATTCAGCCCAAAATTTAGCACGTACATCAGCAACTGTAATGTACAAGTCTGGTTGCCTTTTTATGAGGTATCGATAACCTAACTGATATCGCACTAGACACGCGCATACCAAAACAAAAATGTCAATACTTTAATCAGTTCGCTATAGGCAATTGTTTTAAGTGGACATTCTGAACCTGCCTATTCCATGATCTAATCGCTACCTTGCGCGCGCGCAGGTGAACGACACAATCGTTTCACTTTCCTCAGCGGCCGCCAGGTGGCGACACTTTCCATCGTGACGATCTAATGGTCGTCTTGCCGCTAATCTTTACTGACATATTGCTAAGCTAAATAAGATTGAATTAGATATGTTAGGTACCTAGGTTTATACTCTGATTTATAACAGAGATTAATATGGTAATAATTATGCTTAGCAACTTATCTTTTTGCAACCATCCGAAAGGTATGAAAGTGGTTGATTTAAGCTGATGAATTAAGTGCCAATAAATGTTGAGGTCAATGGCCTAATGGAAAGCCTCAATGGTTCAATAAAAACTCTACTGTTATTAACTTTTTGCCAACAGTTCAAGTTACACCTTAAGTTGTTGATCTTAAAGACAGGTTCATTAAGTTTTTGCGCAATTTAAAGCCGTTAAAATATTTATGTCATCATCATCACAAATAAGCTTAATGACATCGAGGACATACGACATCAAGATGCGTAATACTATAGCCAATGACGGCTGGCTAGCCATTACAAAAACTTAACACGTTTAAATCAGCTCGGGGAAGCAATGGGGTGATTTTATCAATCCCTACGAAAGAAGACTAGAGAATAAATTGACATAATCATAGTTAAGTAGTTAACGGTTCCCGTGACGGAACAAGCGTTCGGGAAGCTCTTACCTTGGCGAAAGGCCTAAGTGTCGCCATACAACGTGACAACGTTACAAAGGTACATTACCAATTGACTGAGTGTTTAAATTAAATTTATTATATCATGATTAAATCTTATATATATTTCATAAATGTTCCATAATCATTTTCGACTGATTGTAGAGTGCAGAAATATGGCTAAAAAATGTTTTAAAATAACTTCTAGTTAGCTTTTACATTCAGTCTTTACAAGAGGCTACATAAAAGTTTAGATATTCGGATTAATGTATGTTAACGGAGAGAGAGGGCTAACGAAAAGATGAATGAATTGTGTTAGAAATAAAGGAGAAAGCATTAATAACGCACGAAGGGAAGAAGAAAACGTTTTTCGCCGACCCCAAATAAAATGGGACAACGGCAGGAAAATGATGATGATTCGGATTAACATTAAGTATACTTGACTTGAGTGATAGCTATGAATATGATGACGTGTAGGTACGCAGTAGAAGTGACACATCGATTTTTATTATCATCTTACAAAAATACGCTTAGATTAATCTGTAAAAACGTAGATGCTAGTGTAACAAATGTACCACAATTGTTCGCTTTCTAAATCGTATACAATATTTTAATGTTACTTCTATTTCTTTGTCAACAGGATCGCGATGAACAAACCAAACTAGAAATGAAACACCGGCAAGAAGAAGACGACTTGTATAGAAAGTTCTCCAAACATCGCGAAGAAGAAAACAGAAGAATACGAGAAGAAATACAGGTAGAGCCATTAATTTTCTATTAAATACCACTCTAGTTCTGACATACCACTATTAAAGCTTTAGAAGACCATGTTATGGCAAGTATTAGGATTCATAGTTGAGCCGAGTGACATGTTCGTTACCCCATCATCATGTACCTAGCCTTTTTTCCCCAACTACATTCACAAGTCAGTTAATAACTGAGTAATACGATACTCCTTGGTAAGACTGGTTGCCAGACTTCCAAGCCACTGACGGTAGCTGTCATTTGTAGATCTTCAAAGATCTTCAAATGACAGCCGGGACAAACGACCAACTCCAAGAAAGATCCTCATCCCTATTTCCACAAACACTTTCATAAACTTCTGAATGCTAATATCGTAAGAACTGCCAACACCATTACGCATGTATATCTTATGATCTTTTCCGGGGCCTCGCCAATCACCATCCATAGGATGACTTTTCTGCATAGTAACCCAACAGGCAGCATCGTACTTATTCAGATATTCCGCTTCTACTGCTAGGACAAATGCCTCATCTTTGTGGAGAGAGAGTGGGTCACAAGCCACTACGTCGACCCAATGCGGGTTGGTTGATATCGAATTCAATAAAAAGCGATAATAACACGCGTTTTCACCAATCCAGGACGAATGGGAGCGCGAGCTAGAGAGGCTGACGAACAGGTTCCAACAAGAAATGCAGGTCAAAAAGAGAAGACCAGACTCAGAGATAGGAGCCCTCACGTTACGTCATCAGCAGGAGAGAGCTGACTTGGAGAAGAATATGACGCTGAGAAGAGATAAGAAGAAGGAGAGCTTGACGAGGAAGATGCTGGAGCATGAAAGGTTAGTAGTAAATTCATAACACTTTATCTGCATTTGCATCATTCATGTTTATTTATGGCTGAAAGTTCGAAAACAAAATAACAAGGCTCACAAGACCCCAGATATAAAAGTGGTTGAGTAGATCTATCTCGTAAGACTAATAACCGTTTTCGTGTTTAGAATTCACGTAAATAGCTATAGGCCAAACACCACATGGTGACAGCTTACGCAGGCGGCTACCGAGAACACTTGAATTCGTTTTTCCAGCTTGTGCACGTAAGGCCGACTTAAACAAGTACACTAGAATGCATGAAGCACCTATATGACAGATGATGTGATTTAGTTTAATCAAAAAACTGTAATGGTTTTCTCAATCAAACAACAAATCCAAAATATAAGTACCCCTTTCTGAAACTTACAGAGCAGCGACAGCAGCCCTAGTAGAGAAGCAAAGCCACGAGATGATGGAGCTGATCCAGGAGCGTCGGTCGGAGTATATGGCAGCTTCCTCCCTGTTCGTGGACGGCGAAGAGGCCCCACCCTACCCCGCCCGCGCACCTCCCCCGCAGCCCCCGCTCGTCTCCAAGTTCCACATCTACACAGACCCCGCCGAGTTCGCTGATGTTGATAAGATTGCTATTTCGGTAAGTAATTTTGCTGTTGAATTATCTAAAGGCTACTACACACAGTGCCGGCGGCAGGGCCGCCGGGTAAGCCGCCTGCCAAGCCGCCGTGCATCCGGCGGCGTACAAAACCGCCGGCTATGCCGCACAAAGGAGCCGCCGGAATGGCCGCCGGCGTGTGCCGGCAGGTTACGCGGCTTGCCGGCGTCAGTTTGAAAAAAAATCACTTCACTAGCGTTCTATGTGACTGTCACAACCGGAATGATGCTTGACGGCTTTGTGCGGCTTGTGCCGGCGGATTGTATTGCCGGCGGCATAGCCGCTCGGCATGAACCCGGCGGCATTGCCGCCGGCATGTGTGTAGTAGCCTTAAGATCATTTAATCAGACTTTAGATGTTATTCAGTCATGTTCTTCATTTGACTCGACACTCAAATGTGACAGCAGAAAAAACTACTCTTACAGAAATTTAGCGTTGTTCCTGGCACAGTATTTTTACCTTTAACGTGTATTGCCTGTTCAGAGTTAAGCCCAGGTCAGGAAAAATCTGGAAAGGATGCTTGATTTTGAGGCAAGGCTTGACAATTATTCGACTAGTTGTTTATCTCCTAAAATTGGTAATTATTTTCTAAATAGGCCCTCTCGATCTTATCAAGGATTTTAAGCCGTATTACTATTGACCAAATTACCTTAATTTTTTACTTACACTTATGAAATCCAATTACAGGTAGCTCAAGAAGACCAAAAAACCTTTACGGATCTAGTCCGACAGCTAGTAGGTAGGTGCGCGAGCGACGTTGAGAAGGCGAGGACCATATTCCGCTGGATCACCGTGAAGAACCTGAACAACATACAGTTCGATGACAACCTGAGGGGAGACTCCCCGTTAGGACTGCTTAGAGGCATCAAACATGGGACTGAAAGTTACCACGTACTGTTTAAGAGATTGTGCAGGTAAAATAAATTGATTAATACAAGATTATTTGTTTAAAGACATTACAGCAAAGATTTTGGAGCAAATAGTGATGTTTTAACAACAAACTATGCATATAACGTAAAGCAGGCAGTCATAATTGATTACATTGCTCTACGAATCACCAATGTCTCTTTTACTGGTAATAACATAACTGTGGGTAACTGCAACACAGAAACGATTTGTACCGACCACAATATTTTTTTTGTTTTACTATATCCAGCATAAATTGTTTCTCTAAATAATTTTGCCTCCTCTTTAACATTTCATCTCCCATCCACAGCTACGCAGGTCTCCACTGTGTGGTAATCAAAGGCTACAGCAAATCCGCGGGCTACCAGCCAGGAGTACGCTTCGAAGACAACAGGTTCCGTAATTCCTGGAACGCCGTCTTCGTGGCCGGGGCGTGGCGCTTCGTCCAGTGTAACTGGGGCGCCAGGCATTTGGTCAACGCTAAGGATGCCCCGAAACCAGGCAATCGGGGGAAGAGTGATAGCTTGAGGTTTGTAAACGATAAGGAACTTTATAATCTAGGAAATTCAACAGAAATTTCAGTCACGGCGTGCCAAGCAAAGTGACATTTTACCAGACACAACTATGATGCAACCGTCAAGAATATGCGAGACTGTGCTGCCAAAAAGCTTCCCATAAGTCGTTGTGGCAATCCGAAACACTTTAATAGCGTTTGTCACTTGGACTTTAGGCCATCAATCAACAATAATATCAACATCCATCGATAAATACTTCAAATTTCTGGATCAAAATGAAGACGTCTTATTATCATGTTTGTGTTTCTTCAGTGTAGCGTCAATTGCTTTCTTCTGTGCCATATCTTAAGCGTGCTATATTTAACCAGTTTTCCGCAACGCTTTTGTCCCACTACTGTAAACTTGAAATGCTTCTTAGACCTCTATGTAAATACTATTTTCCCCGCTTGTTCAGACCTCAATCTTTCTGTTCACTACCTAGGACTTCCTCCAAAAATTCCAACTACTGTCCCAGGTACGAATACGATGATCACTACTTCTTGACGGACCCCCGGGAGTTCATCTACGAGTTCTTCCCGCTGCAGCCAGATTGGCAGCTGCTGAAGACGCCCATCACGCTCCATGACTTTGAAGAACTGCCCTTCGTCAGGTCACTGTTCTTTAGATATGGACTGTACTTCAGCGACCCAAATACGAAGGCTGTTATGTTTACTGATTCGACTGGTGAGTCTTTTGTTTTATAACTTGGTTTTAGCTGTATTGTCATGTCTTCCAGACCGTTCACTTGGGCTCTTGCATAGAATGGTGTAATAACCAGTCGCGTGGTCACAAAGCGTCAATATTTTGTTGCATCTTATTGATGAACCACCTTAAACCTTTGAAGTATCGAAGTTTAATGACTACTTGTATTTAATGCTGCTTGTCCCAGGCACATATTACAACATTAGAACCTAAATCTATATGACAATGTGTTCTTGCATATATTCCAGGTGCGGCGACTATGCGCATAGCCATGCCCGCACACATGCAGAGCTCTCTCATTTTCCACTACAACCTCAAGTTCTACGATACCGAGGGTGACGGCTTCGACGGCGTCAGCCTCAAGAGATTTGTAATGCAGGTAAGATCAAGTTCGACCACACGACAAGTCGGTGATGTGTTTTGGAATTGCCCCTTCCAATTCCTGCATATCCTTCTTATCATACGATGAGGAGATACGGGGAAGCAACACCATTACATGTATGTTTAAATTTCCACGGACCCGATCACTTTTATTATGCGAGCTGCCAGACTGTGGACTCCACTGCCGACTTCTCTGTTCCCTGAACATAATAATCTCGATCTCTTCAAAGTTCGAGTGAATGGGTTCCTTCTAGACAAGCGTGCTTCACCCTAGGCCGCGTCACCGCTTCACATCAAGTGAGATGCTTACAAACGCAAGCTTTTTTAGTACTATCACAAAAAAAAACATTCCAAAAGTCACTGAGATTCGATAACGATTGCAGAAAAATGAGACAGTTTAAACTGTTCTGAATATTCAAGTTTATTGTGTTTTGGTAAAGCTAAATCCTAAGCTGCATTGAGTTGAACACACTTGATTTTCTAGCTAGAGCTTTGAAACTTCTAAAAAAACCTGTTTTATTCAATATTATATAATGATAATTTACTTTTGTATAATTATTATTTGGTATTTCTCGTTTATTATTTTTCTAACATATTTTTACTTATTTCTATAAAAAAAAGAAACCAAAAAACATTTAAAAACTAGTATTTTTAATGGTTAAGCTGTTTTATTCTAATTTTATGTTTACTGACAAGTAACTTGTTTGTGTGGTTTGTAAAACTGTTCAATTGAAGTTAGTTATTATTATTAATAAATAAACAAATACCAATATTAGATTTACCACTATGAATACCACACCTCATCTTTTCTACAAGCAAGATTGAAGCTTACTGAGTGTACTCTACTTCAGAAATTTAATAATTATTATTTTCTCTATCCTACCAGTCCGTAGTCGGTAACGTGGTATCGTTCCGCGTGCACGCGCCCTGCAGCGGTGCGTTCCTACTGGATATCTTCGCCAACGCCGTCACGCCCAGAGAGTACCTCACAGGGGAACCCATGAAGTTCAAGAGTGTTTGCAAGTTTAAGGTAAGTTTTTTTTTTACTTTGCCCTACACTAGGAATTTCTCCTGTATCGTGGGTGCGTTTACAAACATTTAAACTCACATACACAAACAGCACGACCCGGAACAACTGTAGGTCATACAAATATTTGTTCCCTAACCAAAAATGGCCTACATGGGCACTTATAAAACGTCGAGAAAAGGTGCACGGTTCAAGTTGGTCGTTTCCTATGGAGAAGAACCGGCAAGAAACTACATGGTTACTCTTTTTTGGTTTCTATTCTTGGGTTTCCAAGGTTTCTCTTCTTATTGTGTGCGGTGCCCGAACTCGCGACACGTAGCGCAGCAGTCAAATATCTCGACACTGTTTTGTTATTTTATTTATCTATACTAATATTGTAAACAGGAAAGTGTTTTTGTTTATTTGTACCGATTAGACTCCGAAACTGTTAAACTGATTTCAACCATTTATGCACCAATAGAAAGCTTAATTACAATTTCATGAAAAACTCTTATAAAAGGGTCAGAAGAACAGGGTTGTATTGAAGATTAAAATGATAATAATCCAGCTAACCCATATTTTAAATGGTCGCAAATCATATTTTAATCAACATACTACTTGACCTACCAACAAAATATAAAAAACGTTTTAAATATTTTGGGTTACCCTGGCTCTTTCACTTGAATATCTTCCACTAGCTACCTAATAAATTTATCTTAATAAGTAACGAAGATTCTAGGAACCAAACCTAAGGTAAACAGAAACTTGTAACTTGTCCCTGCCGGGGTTGCGGGTTGTTCGAAAGAGATACCGCGGCCCCCGAACATAAAGGGCAATAGAAGGAACATGGGTGGGTTTTAGTCAGTAGAGGTCGATACTCCCCACCGCTCCGAATTTATTAGATGATTACCCATAAAAAAAAAAATGAAATTCGTATTGCAGATATGCTGTGCTGAGCTACAAACGGTGATGGTCCCATTGCCTGACTGCGCAAGCGGCGAGTGGGGACCTACAAAAGCTACCAGACTCTTCGGTCTTGTACCTATTACTCATCAGGTAAAGATTTCATGACGATGTATAAGTTATTACATATGAATGAATTATACAACTGGATAACACAACCAATATTCAGCAGGGAATAATATTTGCATGTACTTTAAAAGTGCATGGGTATGTTTGGGCCGAACCGAACCTACGTTCGTTTAATTTTTTATTAGTTTATTTCATATGTATATTTGTATTAGTATCTGCATAAGAACATATATAAGTTTTCTAAAACAAATAGTTTTATATACCTACCTATATTTTTGTACCCTATCACAATGTTGTCGTACCAAGAGGTCGACTGTTAGAGAATGCCTTATCGCTTCACCACTATTGTACATAAAGTTTAAATAAATAAATAGACCTACCACAACTATCATAACGCCTGCATTCCCCAAAGGGTTAGACATAAGCGTTTAGTTCGCCTCAAATATACTTAAAACGACATGTTACCTTGCAGGAAGCGTTAGTCTTCGCGGGTCGCGAGCTTGAGATCCAGTTCCGCATGTCGCGCCCCCTGGCGGACTTCATGGCGACGCTGCACAAGAACGGAGTAGACGAGAAGAGGCTCTCCAAGTACGTGCAGCAAAACGTCTCCGACGACATAGTGTCGTTCTACATCACTTTCCCTGAAGAAGGTAAGTGAATTCATTACATAAGGCTTTTTAATTCTATTGTAATCTTGATTTTCTTGTTTGTTACGCGATTTTTTCGTCGATTTTGGGTCGTTTTTTTAAATTAATTAAATGACTCGCTAAAAAGACCCATTGCAATATTTATCTATATGGATTGGGTAATTAATGAGTTATGTCCTATAATTTCTACATACGAGTTTTTTTTTCTTTTTCGTATAGGTACGGACGTTATGCTAATATCTCTTAGTAGCAATGAATACTAGATAAAAAATTGTGTGAGATACAATCATCAACCAAAAAGAAAAACAACAAAAAAAAACAGACTTCAGAAAGAAAAACACTTATAAATCTTCCGGAAGTGAAATTATTTTCCGTCTTTTTAGTTGTTTTTTTTTTAAGTCGGTCTTTTTTTGTTGTTAAAACGGTCTAGAATGACTTCAAATTAGAATTGAATATCTTACCAGACGACCTCGTAGCTAATTAAGAAGTCGCTCAATGCGATCTTCAGGTTGAGCCACGGCTTACTGTACCTACCTATCGTCAGTTACAAAAAGATGTTAACGCGGTCTAGGTACCACTTTATCGTCTACATGTTCCACGCAGGCCAGAAACATAATATAGAAAGATTTAAGTAATCTTTAAATTGTTACACATTTCTAATTGTGAACAGGGGCAGTCAACTTTAACAGGTGACAAACCAACCCTACACTACCTAACGGGATAAAAAATCCTATCCTAAGTATTCTATGCCCGTCTCCTGGTTTTCAGCCAAATCGGTTCAGCCATTCCCGAGTTATAGTGTAACTAACAAGACTTATTCCATAATCTATTTTTATTTTGGAATTACTGTTGTAGACAATAAAATAGTTTCATATACACATACGACCTCAAATCACGCTTCACTTTGATTCCTTCCAATGAGTATAAATTCATAATTCACTAAATAGCTACCTTTTACCCTCCAGGTCAATACGGGCTGGACATCTACACGCGCGAGCGCGGCGGCCCCACAGCTATCCACCAAAACGGTTCCACGGAGAAAGAGAAGCATCTCCTCACGCACTGCTGCAAGTACCTCATTAACAGCAGTAAGAGGAACTAGAGTAGCGAACTAAGGTGCCTACTGATGTCTGGGTTAAGATATAAATAGGACAGGGTGAAGTAACCTGGATCATACGGCGGGTTTTTAAACATAGTAATGAACTTAACCTCTCAAGGACCGCCATTATTTACATCAACTATCCGTCAAGCACCGCCGGGCGGGCTCTTATCGTTAGCGTAATCTGATTTTAAGACTTATCTTTACTACAAATACAGTTTCAAATCGGTCGGGGTTTGGTGACACAAATTTCCAGCCAGCTCAACGGTAATACTTGTTTACTGGCACGTTTTTGTGCCGCTGGGGCTCTAGAGGTTAACATAAACATAGAACCACTTAAAAAAAATGGCGACATAACCAGAACAGCTATGCATATTTTTACAATGTAGTGTTTGTTCCCGGCTAGCGATATATTAGCTTTTCTCAAAAACCTTTCCTGGTGGTCCTTGTGCATTGAGAACTGTGTAAAATTTCATTAAAACCTATAACCAGTTTACGAACATGCATAGATTTTTACTTATTGTATATACTGTTTTTCGGAAAAGTAATTCGAGATAAAAACAAAAATTGGGCATTTTTACCATCAAATTGACAAAGACAACTGCCCTTAGGACGTCAGTAGGCACCTTTTCAACAATAAGTTAAGTTTTCTATAAGGCATTACTTTTTAATCGTGTTCAGTAGCAGAAGCAATGCAATAATAGTATGTAGACTTATGAATGTCACAACCATTGATGTTGCGTGTATTTTAGACGATTTTTCACCGATTTCCATTTTGTAAAGTCATCATATCATCATCGGATTTATTATTATTAAAAAGTCTTCCAATTCCTGTTTTGCATACGTTAAGACATCCAATACCAATACCAATCTAAACGTCATACAGCTGGTCTGAACAGGCGGGAAAATAAATGTACCAAGTTTGACATTTGGATGATTTTTTTTATTGACAAGCAGCGCCACATTCCACTGCATACTGCGTCGTGGGGGTAGGGGGGATTATCGGCAGATTCTGGATTACTATACATAGAAATGATTTCCTAAAATCCACGCACATACATACACCTACATTATGTCAATTGTCATATTTTCAATATAATATACTCAAGAAAAAGAAGCGAGGTTGTGGAAAAAGACGTATTCTGTAAACTTTATATAATCTAAATAATAATTCGTAACGTTAAGCTATTTTATATGACTTTTTACCCAAATGTAGATACGTAATAAAAATAGTAATTAGAAATAAAATCCGTCCGCTGATGTAAAACATTTATTATTATATTATAGATTACGCTAACATTTACACACATAAACATTATTAATTGTAAATGATTCGATATTATTTGAATTTTATTAAGTACGGAATAAGGTTGTGCCGAAGCAATTTAATTGCTTTTTTGTACGTTTTATTAAATATGTTTTTATTGTATAAAGATTGAGCGTTTTAATAATTAGGATATGCACGTTATCTGCGATGGCAGATTTTCATTGTCATCGTCATACATTTTTGACTTATAGACTAACAAATTTTGCTTATTTTATTACATAAGTATGTTGTTTGACAATTTACATCGTGTGGTCAGATAGCATTTCTTTAGAAGCTAGTTGCTTTTCTGCCTTACAATATTCTTCCATGATATAGACTGGTGTACGAAGCCTGAGCTTGGTATTAGCGAGAGCAAAACTATTTTTAGCAAAAAGCCATGGTCTTGAGCGCCTCTTAACTACAATTTTGGCCCTATGCATGCTTCTTATCTTTTCTTTTAGTAGCTGAGAGCCGTCGTTTGCTGCGAGTAACAGAATGGGAATGCTACCCCACGCGGCATCTATGTATGTATCTATGGTATCTACGATGCACGCTGTTTATGACTTTTGACGGTTTTGAGAGACGGAAACAAATAAGAGAATGTAAAAATGAGATTTTATGTGCTGCTAAATAAGTCACAACTCTAAAAGTACAAGGTTTTTATTTTTATTTTTAATTCCAAGCTAAGGCCTCGTTAATATCAGGGTTCATTGTTTTTCTTTAATCTAAGATGGTGATATACGCTTACTTATATTGTGAATTAAAATGAATTGCTCTATTTTATTAATATATTTTTTATTTACCTGTTAAACGCACAAATGAAATGTAGCAATTTATTATTTTTACTTAAACCTAGAATAGTTTTAACATAACGTTTAATTTATATGACATTATTATATTTTTTTTCTATTTAATAAACACGAAAAATGTATGTAAATTTTTTATAAAATATATGGCATGTTACTTTTCTAAATGTAGGTTTTATTTCATATCAGATCTTAAAGTTTAATAATTGAGCACCAAATTAGGTGGGACGGCAAAGTTTTCTTAAATAATTAAGTTAGTTAAAATGTTGACCTTAAATGTTAAACCTAATATAACTGTGTATTAACAAGTTTCTGTCACTTAAATATTTGTTAAAAGTAAAAACTGTTTATTGGCATTATACGTGAAATTCATAAATTTTACATAAATACTTAAAAGCTTTACAAGACAAACAAACTAAGTCTAAACCTGATTTTATTTAAAACGTCAAATTAATATTTTTAAAAGATTGCCACCTAGACAAATAGATAAATAATGGTGTAAGTTGCACTTTTGTTTGTGCACATTTCTTCTATATTAAAACTCAGAAGTTATCTCAGAAAGAGATCAAAAACATCTTCAGTCAATGTATAATTATGAAGATGAAATAATAATTATTACATTATTACAGAGATTCGTGTATGAGTTTCATAAGAAAATTATTCTTCACAACCAATGGGATCACGGCAAGTCGATCGTACATACAATGATATTATTGCATATCATAAAATAATGATTCATTTTTTTTAACATATTTTTGCAAACCTTTGTCACAGGTATTATTGTAAAGCTGATTGAAGATTTATCAAATACAAAATAAAAGCATTTAAGTTATATTTAATTGCAGTCTTGTAGCGATAGATGAGCAAACAAAAAAAAACAGTGCAAAACAACAACAACAAAAAAACAGTGCGTAAATCTCATCTAAGAGGAAACTAAATAAACATTTTCTTAGTCAAAATATTAAGTAGCGAATATCAATAGAAATTCATGTGACAAGCATTTTTTTATTATTTTTCAGACTACAATTTTGAACTGCTCAAAATGAGTTGAAGAATATTATATAACTTTACCAGAACACATTATCGACGAAAACCAAATTAAAGATAATGCTTTGAGCATGCCAGTCGTCGCGATATGACTTGCGCAGTAACAGTACTCACGCCAAGGAAATAGGCGTCGCGTGCTAGACGCTTGACCCAAGTCGCATCGTCTGAGGCACCAAATGCAGCATAATTTAGACGACTCACTATGAGCGGCGTAAATTACGCCGAAATACGGTCGCCTGTTCTAACAAACATAGTCGTCCTTCCGATAGTTAGGATTTCGATAAAGTTTTATACTAAGCCTTTACTGGCGTTGAGTGTTGCTCTCTGCTCCACGCCGCGTATTAATGTGCCGAGAAGTCCTTCCATTTCGTTCGCAGTCTCGCGGAGTTGCGTGTTGTCGAAGCATGAATCTGTAATCAAGAGATTTGTGTTGCTTTTATCTAGTCACAGCGGTATTACCAGCAGCTCAGTTCCTAAGTTCAAAGTAAAGTAAGTGCTGTTTAATCACATTAAACAGCCATTGGCTTATTGCTACAAGGGTTTGATTCAGAAAGCGGTACTCCTGGACACGGCACGCAGGTTCCTCTCTCTGGAGCTCTGACTGCCAGCAGCTTGTTTCCGATACACGAGCAGCTTGTACGGATGGGGTACATTATTATGAATATTTATAAACTTTTTTTTTATTTGTAAATATGAATAAAGGCTATACATATCTTTGTCTCGCCAACCCGTATGAGAAGAGGCCTTTGAAGAGGTATTAACCTTGGTAACGTTACGCCTTCAGGTTTAAATGGCCAAACCGATTTTGATGAATTTTGGTACACAGATAGTTGGGACCCTGGAGACAGACATGGGCTAAAAAAAGTAAGAAAAGGGGGAGAAAGGGAAGAAAAGGGGAGAGAAAGATATATATTTTTTTCGATCATTACGCGGGTTAAATATAGCATTAGCCCAAAGTAACTATGCCACGCGGGCAGAAGCTAGTTATATTATATCTCTGTACAGGCCAAAAAAAATGTGAATTTCGCGGGTTACCCTGGCGCTTCTTTCTAATGCCTTACCATCCATTGCAAAGTTATTCGTCAATATCTGCTGCAGCCTATCCAGCACTGTGTCCAGGTCAGCGTTGAGTTCCTTCATCTTGTCGTTACTGTCCTCAACGGATCGTATGTCTGCCGCGAACTTCTGTTCGGCAGCCGCGAGGGATAGGTTCGTGTCCTGACGCAGCTTCGACTTTGATCGGGGACGCTTGTCTGGGCCAGGTTCTGTTTCTGGAAATAGCGATGTGATAATATAAACACTATAATAAATTGTCTTGTAACGAGTTGACAATGGCGAAGAAATTATATAATCACTAGTTGGCGCCTGCGGCTTCATCCACGTGATGGTAAAAAAGTATCCTATGTGTTATTCCAGACTATAATCTACCTCTGTGGAAGGAACAAACAAGAATTGGTGGTGTTCGTAGAGGAGTTGGTGTTGGTGTCGAGTTGCGATTTGCCGAATGCGACTGCGATTTGCCGAATAGGATTCTGACTGGAAAAATACCGAATTTCTACAAAAGCAGGAATTGACTTGGTACTTTTAGTATTCCTCCTACACTCCCAATTTTATTGCGTGCTCTATTAGGGTACTAGCTATGTCCAACGATTTCACCCGCTGCTCCACTCGTGTCGTAGGATAATGTCATATCATATGTTATAGTCTTTTAATTTTCTTGATTGAATACCTATGCAAAATTTCAAGTTAATCCAGCCAAGGAATCGCGTTCTTCCATACAAATTAGGCCGCCGTTTGACCCCTTTAGGGGTTGAAATTTGCAAGATCCCGTCTTAGTGAGCACCAACGTCTTAAAAGGATCCCCCATAAAAAAAAAATATTGATTTTATACATATACAACATTATTATATGCGAAACCTGAATATGTTTGTTCAGAATAAGTTACTGAATCGATTTCAATAATTTTTACACCATGTTATTTTTTGTCCCAAAAATATTAATAAAAGGTTACAAGTTGGACACTTAGTTACAATTACTTATACGAAATTATACGGCGCGCAACAAGTTCACGGCAGGTCAAAGCGAAAGTACACACGTGCGGCGCCGTTTGAGCCGCGCGGCGACCGTGTTTTTGTACGGACAGCCAGGTAAATTAACAAGCTTATAGTATTCTGCTTTTAATGATAAAATTCTGAAATGATGTACATAGATTCTTCACATATACATACTAGACACATGTTTCGGGTTTCGCATAAAGTTAAAGTAAATATAATGTTGTATATATAAATTTCATGGTAAATAATCACTCACCATTATACCAATTACTAATATCATTCATAGACACAGTAGATATGCTATCAGACGTCGCATGCACGACTACAGGCTTGAGAGCATCTCCAGACATCGTCAGCAGATTTTGACTCTCTGGCTTCGATACCACAGAGAAGTTCCCAGAGTCCAGGCTTAACACCCTGGGCTGGTTCTTAATATCTGTCACTTTAGACTGTTTCTCGTTTTCCAGTACAGGAATTGGGCTGAATAAGTCGAAAGCCTGTGGTCGTTCGTTTTTGTCGATTTTCGAGGCGTTTTGTAGCGGTATTGCGGGTTGGCTCGATGATAGGTTTTCCTGAAAAAGAAATGATTATTTTTATAACGAGTGTTCGTACACACTCGTCTCCACAATTACCTAGCACTAGAACCAGTACTCTTTGAACGCCAAATTACAAGTGACAGGCCCCCACAACTCCCCCCTCCCCCTTTGCCACTTCCTAGTGTTTTGTTTTATTTGTGAATGTAATAATGGGTTACAGATTAAAAGATAGTAGTAGTCGTTCTGGAGCCGGTAGGTGGCGCCGTGCTAGGCAGGGGCGAGTTGCTAGTTATGATAAAAATTCAGTTGTCTAAGGATAGTTATATATGGCGTGCCATTGAAGAAAGAGATGGAGAATTAAAATAATTGGAACTAAAAAACTATTTGCAACGCATTCATTAGTGATGCATGCGTTGATCAGACCGGCGCGTGCGCTGTGAGGCCAATCGCAAGTAATAAGAACACTTGAACTTGGAAATCCGTCCTTATTGGCAAGAAATAAAGGCGTTATAACACTGAAATAGGACTATAAGCTATATTTTCCGCTAGGCGGGCAGACCTCCGGTGCGATCTCATGGTGGCATGGAGAGAGCGACTGTCGCAACCCCGTGCAGGGCACGCCACAATAGTGGCGGTAAGTCCCCTCTTTGAGGAGTGGCTGGAGAGGCGTCATGGCGTCCTCACCTACCGCCTGACGCAGGTCCTCACCGGACACGGAAGTTTCGGGAGGTTCCTGCACATCATCGGGCGGGAGGAAGTGCCCGGGTGTCACCATTGTGTGGCGATCTGCCCAGCGTGGGCGGAGCACCGCCGTGCCCTCGTAGAGGCGATCGGCGGCGGCGATCTCTCGCGTCCGGCCCTGGTTCAGGCCATGGTCCGGAGCGAGAGGGAATGGGAAGCGGTCACCACCTTCTGCGAAGCAGTAATGCTAGCGAAGGAGGTGGCCGGGCGTTTGAGGGAGAGAACATCTGCCCAACCCAGCCGCCGCGGGAGACGCCCATGGCGCCGGGCGCCGCGAGACGACTTCCGGCCACCGTAGATGCGGGCCTGTGGGCGGTGAGCAATGGGTAGTTCACCGTCCGTCCGTCGATTGACGACAGGCCGTGTCGACGGCGCGTTCGTGTTTCACGCGCGCCTCAAAGAGTGTCAGCAAAGCAGAGGGGCTTGCCAGAGCCTCTGCCTGCCGGGGTAGCGGGTTGTTCGAAAGAGATACCGCGGCCTCGGAACGTAAAGGGCAATAGAAGAAACATGGGTGGGTTTTAGTCAGTACAAGTCTGACATGCCCCCCCGCTCCACCCAGAGCGGGGGAAGTCATTGGATGATTTCCCACCCGAAAAAAAAAAAAAAAAAAAAAAAAAAAAAGCTATATTTTACCTTTAACATCTTAAGTCGGTTGATCTGTGTCGACATATGCGCCAAATGGGAATCTACTTTAGTTCGAAAGTCTTTATTCTCATTGTTTTTAATTTCAGTTTCTTGGTGGTCTTGTTTCTCAAGCCGGCCTGCTAGTTCCTGGAGAGATCTGAAAATAATAAATTAAAAAAAAAAAATGGCCTATAATCGACGGATAAATCGCATAACAAACATAAAAAAAAATAGAGTCCAATCGAGAATATCCTCCTTTTTTTTTGAAGTCTTTAAAAGTATACTTGTAGTGCAAAACCACAAAATACGCGTCAAAAAAATACTAATATAAGAATTCAAGAACACTTACTCTTGCTGTGTTTCCAACTGCGTTATAATGTCATGCAGCACACCAATAGGATTATTAGCATTATTGCCCGACGCTTTCCCGACCGTTGAAGTAAATATAACAGGGTTGCCATCCTTCCTTCTTCGTACAGAGCCAGCTTCTGCCTTATCCATGCTCTTCTTAGATCCCTTCTTAGGACCTTTCTTCTTTGTCTTGGTGCAGAAGAATAGCCTCTTCATACCTTTTATGAAGTTCATGCATTCTGATGATTTTGTCTGGAACATCTCAATTAATTTGGCATTTGGTCAAGTAAAGTCGAGAAAATTACATATCTTTTATATCAAAATCAAATAAAAATAATTCCATACGCAAATAATATTGTCTAGGTATCATTTGTTACTGGGGATTTTGTTCCGCCACTTCTACCCAGCTAAAACACTACACTAGGAATTGGCGAAAGCCGGGCGTTTTGTGCGAATTTCTCATTTAATTTGACCTTCAAAAGTGCAGAGTATCAGCCTAATTTGAATAAATGACTTATGATTTTGATCTCTTTGTATTTTTAGCAAATCCATGGCAAAAAGTCAAGAAAACGTATTAATACTACATACGAAAAGTACAATATCGGGTGCACTTCAGCATTTATTTTCCGTCTTTAAAAAAAAAACCTGCGAATAAATATCTTTCGAACTGTATACAACATTCATTCAGAAAGCTACACGAAAGTGCTAGAAGTCTCAATTTGACGATAGAAAAGTTAAAGCAAATTCCTGTAAATGTTTATGCAATAATAAAATAAACTTACTTGTCCATCCATGATTTCATGAACCAGATGTGTCTTCTTGTGTCCACTAACAGTGGTCAAGTCTTTATCGTACAAGTAGCATTTTTCGCAAAAGTAGATGTCACTGCACTTTGAACATTTGAATTTGAGCACCTGAAATAATTCGAAAATCTAAAATTAGAAATACACAGAATAACATGGAATAATATTGCGATGTAAATTTTTCGAGCAGTAGAACCTGATGATTATTGCAATGAACATTCATTCTATTTTTATAAATTCAAAAGTGCGTATAACACTGATGAGTTCTCATCGCACGATAACTTCAAAAAGATTTCTCCAGTGTTCTAATTGAAGCTAGCACACCGTCGAGCGAGTACAGGCAATGTTTCATTGACCACTTTCATCGCACGACGGAAACGCATCGTGTCATCGTACGATCCTTGTTAATTAGGACGACGCCTTACTCTGTTTGCCAATCTGTTACCTTTCTCTGCCCAGTACGTGCCCGTGGGATAAATATCTGAGGGCAATCCCGCCGGTAAGTTGGTGTGGTCTCCTACACTATGGTCTATGCTAGGAAATGTGTTTTATTACAAACGTTTACCGCAATGTTTTGTACCGCTAAACAAACTACAATAACATTCTATCTATACCCGTTTTCCACCCCACCGCTTCCTAGTTCATTGTTCAATAATAACAAGATCGAAAGTGAACGACAACGAAGAGGCTGCGCCGGCGCCAGGTAGGCAAAAAGCGCGGGAAAGGTAAACAATGACAGGTAGTGTCAAGTGTGAGACAGGTGGGTGGAGCAGGTAGATAGCACAATAGGTTGGCATGCATTTGTTGTAGGCTGAGTTCACTAGCATAAATACTAGAGATAGTAATAGACATATTATGCAAATGAGTATGGCTTTCTCAATATACAATAACAATACATAGCAACAGATTTACAATTGTTGCTTATGGTTTTTGTGATAACTAAACTACAAAGACACTACAAAGAGTTAATCCTTACTAATATTATAAAAGCGAAAGTGAGTTTGTTTGTTACATCTTTACGCCTAAACCGGTTTTGATGAATTTTCATACAGAGATAGTTGGGATACTGGAGACGGACATAGGCTACTTTTTTTTAAATATTGAGTTATAAGGGAGAAAGTGGAAAGAAAAGGGAAAACTTAGCATTGCTATTGCAATAAATAAGGCGCAACGGCAAAAACTAAAAGTAGCAGGTAGAAATGGGAACTGTGTTATCCCGAATCTAACGCGAGCGTAGCCGCGCGCAAAAGCTAGTAATATTAAATTGTCCTTTTCAAGGGGAAAACCAGACTTGACGAGCTAGATAGAGACCTCTCATAAGAGAGGCTTATGCCCTGCAATGGGACAAAACAACATAGACATAAAACACGTGCTCTAAGCCTCTCTAAAAGTTACAACTTTTTTTTTAATCCAATGTTCGCTTAGAGTTACTTAATTTGATGGACAGAATGCATGATTGTTGCCGCATAGATGTTTACACTTTATTTACAAGTGGGCAACTGGCGAAAGATATACATAAAATACATTGGAGTTCCACGGAGTTTTATAACTCCCTCTCTTTTCTGTTAGTTGAAACCTTATCAGACATGTTTTCAAGTTAATGTTTCGAAATAATGTTAATGTAAAGAGGGAAGTGTAGTTACTATGCAATATACATAGGTACTTTCGGCGTAGTGTAATTCGACATAATATATTCCTGATCGTTTTCCAATCTCAGCGGAGATTAGCCATCTGCGCGGGAGACATTTTAATGGTGCACAAGTGTGTACATAAGCATAGGAGCACTCTCTGTTCCCTTACTCTCATAGTCCGATGGGACGGCAATCCATCACGAGGAGAGATTAGGCGCAGGATCAACGACTTAACGTGCTTTCCGAGACAGCCAACTTCCTGCTACTATGAAATTTCTAATGGAAAAACCTAGTAACCCTTACTCGACCCGAGAATCGAACCCAGGAGCCCGTGATCAGCAGTCGCGATTGCGACCGCGAGACCAACGGAGCAGTTGAGTTGAATCGTAAATCACGTAGTCCACTCATGCATAAGGTCTATACCAAGAGTAATACCTGTATAAGCGGCTGGGCACACAACGCACAGCTTGCTGTAACGTTAGCACTGTTCCTGCTAGCCACGACGCGCTGTATGACTGGCAGCCAGCGAGCACTGCTGCAACTCTGCACACCCCACTCGGAGACCGCGCGAGCACTTACGCCGAGCATACCGGCGCTCTAAAGAATGTTGAATTTAATTAGGTGTATGTTTATCAGGTAATGCTTTGACCACATAAATCTAGAATCAAACACGCATTTGATTCTAGATTTATGTGGTCGTAGCAGGTGGTGAGTAATTTCTGCGTACCCTCTAGAAAAAGGCATCTAAAAGAACGGATTCTCTCTTTTTAGGGTTCCATACCTCAGAGGAAAAAACTAATAAGACCTTTATCTCGGGAACACGTGGAAGTATCGAGTTGCAATTAAAACCATTACTCAAGTAAGTCGCAAGTTTGTAGGCAACCTTCGGTGCGTGAGTCCGACTCGCACTTGGCCAGATTTTTTCCTTTAGAAGTTTTTATTGCAAGCGTATTTCTCTGCGCGTATAAGGGCAGTTTTAGCATATTAGCGTATTTACGCCGCATACAGGCATTTACCTCTTTCGCTGCCCAGAACTCAGTGTTTGAGTCCAAAATATATGGTTTAATTTGAACTGGGCAGCGAAAGGGTAAAGCAGGTTTATAATGCGATATTAAGAAAATCTTGTCATTATGAACATACCTTCAACTCAAACTCAAATCATTTATTTCAATTAGACCATTACAGGCACTTTTGTTCTTGTTTACAAGACATAATAACTTGTGAAAGTACTGTAGTTGCCCATTCCAAAGCGTAATCTCTATGGAGAAGAATGGGCAAGAAACTCCATGGACACTCTTTTAAATCATAATGGTTTATAAAATCATGGATACATCATTCATGTTGAGATTATTCATAATATGAGAACGATGTAGAAAAACGAGCACATTTAAAGCGTCCGGAGTAAAAGCAATAATTAGCACGAGTTTAATAGAAGAATTAAAACAAACCGTGGTAGCTAACCTTGTCAAAACAAGCCTCAACATCGGCCTGTGCGTTGTCAGAAGCCACTCCAAGGTACGCAGACAATGCAGTGACATGGGCCAATAGAGCAGCCAGCCTCCTAGGTGACACGCATCCATTGTGATCCATGCAGCAATTGGCCAGTGCACCCCATTTATCAGATGCTGACTCTTCACTGAGGATTATGAGGAGGGTTTTTGCTGCCAATACTCTTACTGGTTCTTTTCGGTCACTGGAAGAATGGGCTAGTTAGTTATTTAAAGGATAAAGAGAATATTAAGAATTTTCTTTTAAAATCTATTTTAGGGATAAAAAACTTTTTTGATGTTATATTTTAACGAAATTAATTGTATAACTGGCTGGTATGGTGAATATATAAATATGACATTAATAACTTATTTTAATACATTCCAAAGCAAACCAGTTTTATAATTATTAATTACTTAAAGTCAAAGTGCTTCCTAATTTTGGTCTCATTCAATTTAAATTATCATGAACACTCTTAGAAGCAGAATGTTTTCTAATACAAATTCATAAACATAGATGACATTTTAGTTTATTATGTTTTTCTAAATCCCTTAATATTACTGATATCAGGTTTCTGGGTTGAATCATTAAGTAACACATACCAACTACAGTTAGTGATTCAAAACATCAAAGTAGCTAATTGTACTGTAGTTGCACCTTCGCTTCCGAGATCTCCCTTTAGAGATTACATGTCACATTATTTCCTGAACACTAAAGGAGTCTACACACCAAACCTGCCGACCCGCCGACACAGCCCGGCGGCTTGGTGTCGGCGACCCAAACCCGCCAACCCGCCTACATGTGTCATGGGGCTGTGTCGGTGAGTTAGTCGGCGGCAAGAAATCAGTATAACTTTTTTAGGTAGTGATTGCAGTGTGTACGAACGTGACGTGTTGTTTTTCTCGAATATTGCAGCCTACAATAAACATGGATACTGATGCTGATCTAATAATAGCAGCATGTGGAATAATTTTAGCTGGGTCCCTGAAGAGAAAACGAAAAACAAGCACGTCACTATCGCTGGAGTGTCGGCGGGCAACTGAGCGTGCGCGTACGCAAGTCGCCGGCCATGCCGCCGACTTGCACGTTCGGGTACGAGTCGCCGACATGATTCTTGAAGCAAAGTCGCCGACACCAAGCCGCCGGGCTGTGTCGGCGGGTCGGCGGGTTTGGTGTGTAGACTCCTTTAGGACACTTACCTATCATAAACATTGAGCAACAAGTTGATCAACAAGTCTACAGCCAGATCAATGTCTCCACTAAACAGGCCCTCTTTCTCTGCAGCAAAGTAAATGTCAGCAAGAACAGACTCCAACTCGACCGTGTCTAAAGATAGGCTGCTCTCTGAAAGGCTGAGCTGGTGGCGGGCAAACACTCCGGAACTGATACGGAGGGGAGGCACTGGGGATTAATTTTCTTTCGTGAATTTATGTATGGGAAGAGTCTAACAATTGTTTAGCAATGTCAGAAAGGACTATTTTGATACTCGGCCACTAATGTTTTAACCAATGACTAGCGATGAGTTTATTGCATGAGATGCCCCAGTCCAGCTTGTTGTGCTCAGATCGAATGGTGCAATGGTTCCGACACATATTGCATCTTACACCAAAGGTCTACCCAACTTCCCAAAGTATTATAATCATTCTGTCTGGGTTCTTATTATCATTGTGTGCCAAGCCATTGGGTTCCACAAGTACTTACATACATATTTTATTTTACGCTTCTTTATGGATAATTAAGGAAATAATCATAAGTAAATCTAAGTTTTAAGTTTATTACTTATTTAGAGCTTATAATTGCAGTGTACCTCAACTAAATAAATCTTTTAGAAAAGTTATATGTTTTTCTCTAGTAAACTTTGTTCCAGAAATTGTCTTTGCCTTAATTTTATTATAATTCTTAACAAGAACAAAATCATCTCAGAATTACATCAGAAATACAAATGAAAAACTATACCCATTTTATATCTATTATTCTGTTTTATGTGTAACAAAGAAAGCTGCGAACCGACCCCAACCAAGTTGGGAAAAGGCTAGGCAAATGATAACGATTCTGTTTTATTTGTTCTAAATATTCAAAAACTGATTAATGTAAAAAGCAAGCTTATATCTCATACTCTTATTAGAAATACTGAATACTAAAATCAGAATTCTGAAACTCGATACTTCGCTTTATATGGTAGCAAAAACGTCAACAGGTTGCACATACCTCTCAGGTGTTTTTGTAGAGCATATAACTTGAATGCAACGCGATACGCGCTGTATTTAATCCCGTCATACTCATCGAGAGATTCCAATATCTTTCTGAATTCAGGATGATCATATTGCTGTTTTCCTGTCGGCTCACTAAAACAAAAAGTTTTCGTAAACTTTATGCCATTAGTACACAAAAAGTACCTGTCTCGGTGAAAGTTTTACGTACTCGATGTAACACGGATACCCCGCCTCATTTTCCACCTTTTTCCAACTAATTAAAGACATGACGATTCATTTATTCTAAAATAATATCATTTATGTAACATTAGACGTGCAAATTCAGCGAATTAAATATTACTCAACCGCCATACATTATTCAAAAAATTATACTACATCTAAAGTTAGAGGTCAATAATTTATAAGCGAATTAACGATATGCTTTTTAGTTTTGGCCTCTGTCATTGGCCAAAAACAAAGCAAGCTCAAATTTTATTGGTTATTATTATGTGCTGTTTCAAGTCTTAGAAAGATTGTCAAGAATGAGAACGTGAAAAATAAAATTGTCCTGTAGCCATTACCATTGTGTCACATTTAAAATAATTTCAAATCTAAACAAATGAAAAACAGGCTCTTTACATTTTAGGTTTAATTTTATTTCAACAAAAAACTTTATTTAATTTATTTACCAGACAACTAACATCAGATCGGTCATTCACGTATAACGAAACGCGGTTTGATGACATTAGCTCGTTCTCTTTGACAAAATTCTATTTTTGAGGTTTACCGACCAATCATAAACGAGATAGTTTTGTTTACGTGCTATTATAACCAATCAAAAAGGGTCATACAAATGTAATTTTTTCAGCCATTTTCTCTTTGTAACGGAGACGCCATTTTGCAAGCGTCACTTCGCGGCGTGTCGGGTTTCCGCATTTTGACCCGAAATACCTTTATTAAAATCATAATATTGTTTATTTTCGTGTAAAATGTCGTACCAATCAAGTGTAGCGCAAGACTCTTTAGCTGCGGCACAGTTAGAGATGACCGGTAACCCTAATGCTTTGGCGTTGCGTCGGCCATTCGATCCCGTGGCTCACGATTTAGAAGCAAGTTTTCGTTTGACACGATTCGCAGACCTAAAAGGAAGAAGTTGCAAAGTTCCCCAAGATGTTTTGGGTAAACTGGTGGAGTCGCTACAGCAGGACTATTCCCAGCAAGATGACCAGTTTATGCATGTGGCGATCCCGCGCATTGGTATCGGCTTGGATTGCTCGGTGACGCCGCTCAGACATGGAGGGCTTTGTTTAGTTCAGACCACCGACTTCTTCTACCCGTTGGTGGATGACCCTTATATGATGGGGAAGATCGCGTGTGCTAACGTACTAAGCGATCTGTACGCAATGGGAGTCACCGAATGTGACAACATGCTCATGCTGCTTGGCGTATCGACAAAAATGACTGAGAAAGAACGTGATGTTGTAATTCCTCTCATAATGCGTGGCTTTAAAGATTCTGCCCTGGAGGCTGGCACTTCTGTCACTGGAGGCCAGACTGTCATTAACCCCTGGTGTGCTATTGGTGGGGTAGCCACAACTATCTGCCAACCAAATGAATATATTGTTCCTGATAATGCTGTTATGGGTGATGTGCTTGTATTAACTAAACCTCTGGGCACCCAAGTAGCTGTGAATGCTCATCAGTGGCTGGACCAACCTGAACGCTGGAATCGTATCAAGTTGGTTGTTTCTGAAGAGGATGTGCGTAAAGCATATCATCGTGCAATGGACTCTATGAGCAGATTGAACCGTATTGCTGCCCGTTTGATGCATAAATATAATGCTCATGGTTCTACAGATGTCACTGGCTTTGGTCTGCTGGGCCATGCCCAGAATCTGGCTTCACATCAGAAGAATGAGGTCTCATTTGTTATTCACAACCTGCCAGTGATTGCGAAGATGGCGGCAGTAGCTAAAGCTTGTGGTAACATGTTCCAATTGCTGCAAGGACACGCCTCTGAGACCTCTGGTGGATTGCTGATCTGCTTGCCAAGAGAACAAGCTGCTGCATACTGCAAAGACATTGAAAAGCAAGAAGGCTACCAGGCCTGGATCATAGGAATTGTGGAGAAAGGCAACCGTACTGCCCGCATCATTGACAAACCCCGAGTCATTGAAGTGCCCGCTAAAGATTAAACAATGTTCAGTTTCAGACAATTACAAATTTTTATATCTTTACATAATGACTCCTTAAGAACTGGATAAATTTGAAAATTTTATTTTGAATTTATTATGTATAACTTGATCTTAAGTACTTTAGTTTGAGTTTGGTTTCCAGTTTTCTTGTCAAATAAGTTACATTTTAAGAATGCAATTGATGTAAGAAAGCTTTTAGGAAACGCAATCTAGTGACTAATTTGGTGTTTATAATTTTAGATAAGGTATCATAAATAAAAATGAGAGAATAATTCCATTAGGTACACATAACCTATTTGTTTGCAGCTTGTGGAATGTTTCTGCAAATTGTGAGATAAGTATAATTATTAGAATAAAGTTATTTTTCAGTCTATTTGTAGTTTTATTTTATATAAATTAATCAGCCTATCTAGTATGAGTGCATGATAGTATAATGTAATTTATTGTGATCCTTTGTTTTCTACAAGCACTGGCAAACTTGGCTCCACAAATCATTTGATTTGATTTGGCTATGCCAAAGTAACTAGCTAGGTATCAAACTACTAAAATTAGCTATAACATTGTTTCCTACTGTCCTGCAGGACAAAGCCTGTTTCTTAGAGAAGGCTCAATGCCATATTAGCAATGTCCAATTTTGTAAGTGCAGATCAGTGGAGACAGCCTACAACATAATAAATGGAGATACTTTTTCATGTGTTCTAAATTTGAAATCCACATTATTTTGTACTTATGAAATAGTCCTTGCCTACTGTTGAACTTTATAATATTGTTAACCTTTTGACCGCCAATGGCATGTATAGATGCCATGCGCAAGCGTGCCCTGTGCGCCACCGACATCTATAGATGCCAAGAAACAGATCATAGAAAAATACAAAATAAACATATTAACCTTTTAAGCGCTTGGCTAAATATCAGTTGCCGTGCCCCTAGCGCCCGGCTACAAATCGACAAAATAATACGTACAATAATTAAGGAGGGGCAATCATTGTATCGATAAAAAAAAGTCAAAAGTTTTTTATGTTTTTATTTTAAATCAGCCTTATGGCTCCTACAAATAGGCGAGACACAAAGGAACAGCTCATGTCGCGACACGAAGGTACCGTCACATCTTGCCACATTTGTAAACGAGCGTACACTCTCAGATCCGTGTGCCTGACATAGAACTGGTGATATTTGTTAGTGAAATACTTAACATATTTTTTCTAATAAATCATTGCCACAAAAATGTTCAAAAATATCCAGTTCCGAGGATTCGCTGCTCAAAGGTACTGAAGGTGATACCCCTGAAGTAAATTCGTCAAATTGTTCGATATCAGGTACAGCTATGTCTGACGTCCAATTAATGCCTCATTGTCCTTATCATCCTGAAATGATAAATTAAAATTTATTACGTAGGTACCTATATTATTTTTTATATTCATTCGATCAAAATTACATTTCGAAACAAATGGTAGGTATCTATATAACTTTAACAAAAAGAACTCAGTTAAAGTTATCTTTTTTTTTAAGATAATTCCTGCACTAGGAATAATTCCTACGCGAGTGTCTGACAGACTTCAGTTTATCTAACCGAGTCCCGGCGCGCGGGGCGTCATCACATACCTAACAAAAACGTGTTGCGCTGAGCGGCAAGGCCGGAGCACAGTAAGAGACAACGCCATGCGGAACTCCGTTCGTTAAAAAGAGACAAACGCGAGTGCGAGCGCCTGTCCGACTTGGTAGGTACTGTCACAGTACCTTATTAATGTTAAGCCCGATTTACACTTCAATAAGTACAGTAGCGAGTTAAGAACTCAGACAGTTAAGTAATAAGTAGTACCTAACAGAATTACATCACAATATTTAAAATAGGTAGGTAGGTAGGTACTATTTCGATCCATCAAGGAGTTACCTAAACCCAACCCAAGTGTTTGCGACAACTCTTCGAGGCGCGCGTGGTCACCGCGCGCCGTCGACTACTCGGGCTCGGTCCTTATAGGACGGCGAATATCGAGCTACCCAATGCTCGGCGTTCGCAAGCTCGCGTCTACGGAGGCTGGAGATCGTCCTCGTCCTGCGATCCTCGCCAACGGCGTCTCCTGGGTCATGCGACAGGTGAGGACGCCGTGACGTCTCTCCAGCCACGCCTCAAAGAGGGGACTTACCGCCGCAATCGTGGCGTGTCCAGTCTTATTTATACCTATACCTACTGAATAATATATGCAACTAACATAAGAAGAAATTGAAATAGGTACTTACCTCTCCATCACTTCTAAGTTCTTCTGTAGATTCTAATAATAATTCCTCTTCGTCGTCACCTTCTAATATTCTGATTAATTCCTCAGTAGTAGTAATTTTATCGACAGTGCAGAAATAGCCACGAACAACTTTAATGGAACTTTCCATTCGTTTCACCCGCTCGTGACGTAGGCAGCCGTCGTATTAATGCGACAGCGGCGCTAGACTAACTAGAGAAATATTATTGCAAGCATAGGGGTCTAGGGATGGGAACTAACATCAAATATTGGCATTATACAAAGATCGTGAGGAATATTTTTCTTTTGAATAATAAGGAAAAGAATTAATACACAAAGTAACAATTATGTTAAATTTAACTTTATTTCGTATGACATTTTATTTTATGCTGAATGATGCACTATACCTGATTATTTACTGTTTTCGTTTTAATGCGCATTGCATTGTATCCCATCCCTATGGTCATATATATGCGACGCGCGCGATAGACACCGAAGAAAACTCCAAGCTGCCAATTACTTATTTTTGTTTAAGTTTTTTCAATGCTTAGAACTATGAAACATAATTTTAAGTAATTGTTATAAATAATAGGTCTATTTAATAATAGTTTTAGTTGTACCTCGTAGTTAACAGGACGAAAATGGAACGAAAAAATCATGCATGATCTCTGTCGCAGAAATGCGACACGAGCGGTAGGCACACGGAAACGTGTGTCGCATATATGCGACACAAGCGGTTAAAAGGTTAAATCATTACTTTAACGTGTTTTATTGATACATTTGATTTCATTGAATTTGTGGCTTGGCGTGGAGGGCACGGCGAAGCGTTATTACTCTGGCGGTCAAAAGGTTAATAAAGATACTCTTATTTTACCTGACTTTTTTCAAAGCCCTGGAGAGTTATGATTAACTTTTTTTAAAAAATGTTCAAAACCGAAAAGGTATTACTAAAATATAAACATTACACTTGTTATTATAATTAATACTTTATTCACCAGAGTTTAGGAAAACAATGAATCAGCTATCATCTTTCCACAAGCCAGACTCAAAGAAGTTTACAGGTCAATCCAGTCACGAAATCTATACAATACAAAGTGGATTAAAATTTACTGTGTAGAATACCTTATAGCAAAAAAGTTGAAAACTACGAATGTTTGAGATTTTATGGCTTAAAATGACATTACAGGAACATTTGTTTTGCAATTATTACTAGCACAAAGCATGAATAGCAGCCAAAGTTATTAAATTGAGAAAAGACAAATGATTCTAGAGAAATATCACAATTTATCTCTCCATTATTCAGAAGGATCAGGTGCATAGTACTAGCAACCGGCGTGCGCGTATGAACAGATGTTTGGATTAGGTAAAATGAGTAAGAATCGTAAACGTAAAAGTGATAGTGTCTGCCTACCCCCATGTAAAAAAGGCGTATCTTTATGTATCTATCTCCATTATATTTGAAATAGCTATCAATAAACAATTATCTGACATTTGCATATCTGAAATCTCACAGAATGATTTGAGGTTCCTAAATATAAACACAAAGTCACTTAAACATTCCTCCTGACATTTGTGAACTCTCAAAATACGTAATGTATTTATGTTGTCAGATAAATAATCTCCAAATAAAAATTTGGTTTGGTATTTCTGCCTCATAATGAACACACACATACTCACTTTGGTGACTCAGTGAGGCAATTCGAGCCAAGAAATTATAATATAACCTAAAATTAGACATTTTCATTGATACTCCAAGCTTGATGCATGGCACAGAACATTCTAGTATACCCACACCACATAATTTAGACAGGATTCTGTGACCATTACCTATAAATTTTGCTAACAATGGAATATTTTAAGAACATTATTCTTTTTGAATATGTGACAAAAACACAACAAGTTTTGTCATACTACTGAACTAATTTTAAGAAAATTTATTGATGCATCATAGGCTACTACATAACCCAAAATTCTTCCTGTTGCACTTAAATTACTGAACACATTCTTAATTTAGATTTTTAGTGTTGTCATTTATATCATCAGGCAATTTTAGATTCAAAGATATGAAACCTCCATAAAGATATACTCTTCATCTTGAGTAAAAAACTTAATAATAACAAATATGGAATGAATATAATTCATACTTTGATTTTCAATATTTTCCACTGAAATATAATAACTTACAGCCACAAATATGAGAACATAAATCAAAGATTCTTATGAAATGGCACTTGACTGCTGCTGCTGGAAGAAGTTATTTTTCCCAAAAAACATAAGGCCATTGAGTTTTGAGAATCAATGTAAAATATGACCTAAAAATGTGGAATACAAATGTCGATACAAAATGCCATACACTCTTTAAAGTCTATAACTGAAGCACAAACTAACTGCTGGCTTGGTTGTTGGTCTTCAGTTTAGCGGTGAGTTGAGACAAGGCCTCTTGCGAGGTCGACTCTCATCACCATTCTGTTCAATGTGGCTCTGGTCACGTTTCTTTGGTGAATTGTTGTTCTGAAATTAAAAATGTACAAATCTTGAGAATATGCTAAATACTATAAAACATGTGAGAAAATGTAGACACACTAAATTCTTTAATTTTTCTATGATACTGTTTGTATTTCTAAAGACTGAAAAACAGGTAAAAGTAGCAAGGTAAGGTATTATTTTGTTGTAGATACTAAAACAATCTAATTATTTACCTTTTTCTCCCATTGCTGATGTAGATATCTTAGCAGTATATTTGTTTTTTCTGTTACAATTACTGAAAATAAAGGAAATGGGCTGTTGCATCAATACTGTACTTTAAAACAGCAAATTTTTATAATGAGGAACCAAATCGAAAAATAATCAATAACTTCTCTTATTAGGTTATGTTTTTACTGAGGCTAATGGTACTGCTAATGTTTCTACAGATAAACAAACGACTTATAGTGTTCTAAGTAGAATAGAATCGTATACTCAACTTTGTTCAGACGGAATATCCTTAGTTGGTAAATATATCGACGGTCTTTTAGAACAATTTCTAATTCCGTGGTCTGTGTTGAATAATGTGAAGTTGTGCTCGTCGTACGACGGTAGATCCTTCAGGAATTCCATCACCGACTGCCGAAATACCACAATTCAATCAAACAATTATCGAAAGGCACAACATCAAGGCCCAAGCATGGTGAGCAACACAATCACTATTGGGCCGAAACATGACCGCATTCTCGGCACTCACCATAGTATTCCTACAATGATATGGTTGGAGCTTTTTACTTAACAATCAACAGTTCGATAAATCAAACAATAAAGACAAAATAATCAAAAATAAATTCTCAACGATCGCCTGCACAAGCAACCAGATGAGAATGACAACTTTGACTAAGTGTTGCCAACTGGTCAACCACTTGCAATAAGTTTAATTAAAATTAGCAAATTGCAAAAAAAATATTAAGTAGCTTGTTGTTTTTGCCTTCTTGTTAAAATTCGATTTTTTTTGTGACCTTTCTTTTCTTATTCTGGAATTTTAATAAGAAACTGGAAAATAAAACAATGCTACTAGACATTACTGAACAAAAATGCAAGAGCCTCGTAACCCCTTCTTCGAAAAAACTGCAAAAAATGTGTGGGAATTTCAAATTCAAATTTTGATTCCACTGAACGAACATAACTTAATAATATAGTCAAAGGCCAAAACTAAAACCTAACTATAATTATTATCTTAAGTTTCGATATGTATAGTTTAATTAACGCAAATTTTAGTAGAACTTACAACCCTAGACAAAATGCTCTGTCGGATATCAAAAAACTTCTAACATCTCGTGACACGGCCGTTCAAAATAAGGCTTGCGGATATTTGATTGAAGTAATTAGCCGTTATAACAAAAATTCAGATGAAGGTGCTCGTATGGTGGAATATTTACTCGACAATGATATAACGGTGTTCCTGTGTGAGGCAACTTCAAACCTAGATTTTACGCTGTTTAGGTAGATATGAAAGTTTTATGTAATACTACACTGTGAAAGTACTAATGAGTTTATTATAAAATATTTTTCTAGTTGTCAATTACGTAGTAGGTACCTACGTACTTACTTAATTAGCTTTAAGGAATTAGTTTGTAGAAATGGTGCCATCACTTGTAACAAGTCTTTTTTCATATTCACATTTTACTGCTGCAGGCAGCAACATTTAATTTCATGAGTAGTGAACATCTTATTAATTGAAACTGTGTCGGCCAACTTAAGGTCAAAGAGTGACTGCTACCAACGTGATTCTTGAATATTGGCACTGTATGAAAAAGATTTAAGTTTTTATAAAAAAAAAAAACACCATAATTATTTATCGTCACACTCCTGCTCAATGCATCTTAATTATTTGAGGTTGATGCAGCATGTATTCTTCATTAGTTTTTGTTACCTATAAAAGTAGTCACCTCCTCTCTAACCAACAATTGGATACCTATATCGAAAAATGAAATCCCCAGATCCATCCTAACATGCCTCCGTCTCCTATGGCGTTCGCGTCAGTTCTTCTCGGACGAGCACGCCGCGCACGCAATGACAGCCGTATTAAGGGCGCTTGCGCATTACGCCGGCAGTGGCTCCAAGCCACCCGTAGACGCCTGCTTGCACTTCTTGTGTGATTTGTTAAACGGGTAAGTACATATATTTATGCTTGTTTTGCTCGAAAAGGTGGACTGTAGACAGACTATTCCTATATTGCATTTCCTGTAAAATGGGATTTAATGCATAAACGCTGTTTAAGTCAGGTAATTTAGATACTGAATTTTCTTGAGTTGTTTTTCAAATGTAAAACGTCTCCGAAAACAGCGTGTACACATAAACCCCATTCATTTAAATCCTTACTATCCTTACTATACTATATACTATCCTTACTAATATTATAAAAGCGAAAGGGAGTTTGTTACCTCTTCACGCTTTAATGGCTAAACGAATTTTGATGAATTTTGGTACAGAGATAGTTGGGAACCAGGAGACAACATAGGCAAATTTAAAAAAAAAATGGTGTGTGAGGGAGAAAGAGGGAAGAAAAGGGAAAACTTAGCATTGCTATTACAAATCAATAAGGCGCAAGGGGAACTGTGTTACCCCGAATTTAACGCGAGCGAAGCCGCGGGCAAAAGCTAGTCACTCATATTGGAACGCTTCAGGCTTTAACTAACGAGAAATTGACGCAAGAACCATATAACACTACTAGACCAGAGATTCATAACTCAGGAGCTCAGTGATTCAGTTCATCTCTAGACTAACGAGGCAATCGCACATACCAGATCACAAAACAGCATCGGTTTATGGCAGCTATCGTGATCGCAACCTGCTTCTGAAATTTTCTAAATCATATCTAGGATAACTTTTAAAACTGATCTCTCATTTCCTTACAGCGTATCAACCAATAAGACCACACCACCACTTTCCCATCAAAGCGCATACAGCGCTGTGCAGCTACTAGCATGTCTAAACGGTCTGGCCCCCCACTTTAGCACAAATCCAAGCACGATTCTATCCAGCGCTTTAGTTCTACACGCGCTGATCTCCTATCAACCAGAAAATCTGACGATTAACATGAATACTGCGAGCGCTTTACTTGAAGTGCTGAAAAAATGGTTCAGTTTGCTCATGGGGACGTTAAACCATTCTATGCTGGTTGGAGACAACGGAGTTTCTGGAATGTTCTACGTCGTCATTTGCCAGATTGGCTTGGATGTTTTCGGGTAAGAGTCACAGTCGGACATTGTTAGAATTACATTTTTTATTTTAGGGAGAGACAATCCTTATCAAAACGACTGCTGAAAGAGCTTTACATCAATGCAATGACGTAAAGAGGCTGAGTCGCGTGATCCGTCGAAATGAGGGGAATGATGTATTTTTCGCTTTTACCTCATTCTCATAACTAACCACAACTACCTGTTTTCACTGTAGCGTGGTGCGGGTGGCATTACATGAAAAGACATGTTTGTTTAATGATGGGATGTATTGCCATGATGAGTGGCAAAATAAATCGTAAATTGCGGTAACATTCCTGAGTAAATAAGAATGGTTCATAACTTATGACCTCCGCACCATGCTACATCGAAAACAGTATAGTACCTAATAGCTCCATCAATATTCATTCGTCACTTTTGTGAAACACATTTTTCTATTAATCCTTAAGCAAAGAGGGTACATAATATCACAGATTATATATTTAGCCTGGTAGTGTCTCACTTAAGATTAGACAATAGACCTACTATTATACCAATATTTGATTTCGGTAAACATCATCATCTGCTTGGCCTTTTTCAAACTATGTTGGAGCAGGCTTCCGGTCTTACCAGATGCAGCTGAATACTAGTATTTTACATAAAGCGACTGCCTATGTTAGCTCCATAGCCCATTTGTTACTGGGTGATACAATACGGTAAGACTGGTTGTCCGACTTTTGGGGACAATGACTACCTGTAACGACTGTCAAAAATCGACATATGACAACCCGGACCAACAGGTTAACGTGCTTTCCGAGGAACGGAGTAAACTCGGTATGTTAGTTTATTCTGTTTAGGTATGTAATTTGATTTCGGAAAACTTTTAATGACAATTAGTTTTTTAAACCCTTTTTTTGGAGATGGAAAATAATCAAATAACTTCCCCAACTAAAACCCACCCATGTTTTTTTTGTTCCGGGGGTATCTCTTTTAAACAACCCGCAACCCCGGCAGGCGGTGGCACTGGTAGGCCCCTCAGCTTTGCTGGCATCTCTTTGAGGCGCGCCTAGAACACTAAAGCGCCGTCGACACGGCTTAAACAAACCCTAATCATATTTTCTAGATTAATAAAACTGGTTGGCCACAATCATAAAGCGGATTTCGTACAGACGATATTGAGCGACGACCACGAAGTAGACGTTTTGCGGCAGTGTGCAGGGCACATGGAAGAAGCTGTTAGGCTTGTTGTGGCTGAACTAGTTGGATTTACGAAGGTAGGCTTGAACTATTAACTTTAGCTTGAGAAGAAACATTCCCCCTGGGAACGAACAGTAAATTGCCAATCTGTTGCTCGCAGGCTTAGATTGGCCTGTAGAAATGATCTGGCTAAATGGAATATCCTCCACCTGTCACAATCATGATATCAGAATGGAGTTGGAACGCCTGTCCATCCTGCAAAACTATCTTCCAGATATTAACGATACCGTTGAAAGAACTGCTACCCTACTATGACGTCTTAAAGCAGTTCTTATTCCACTGAGGGAAAGAGACAGAGCTATACAGGGTGTCTAGCACCATCTCTTTCCCTCAGTGGAATAAGAACTGCTATAAGATGTCATAGTAGCCCTTCTGGGCAGATGGCCGTGACGCATAGGATAAGAATCAACGAATGACAAGAACTTCAAACGTTTCTTAGTCATGAAATGCTTTTCGGAAACATTAGTGATGGATTTTCATACTTTAGGTGCTTCCTCGGTTATAAAAGAATTCAGCTGGATGTTAACTCTCTATCCATTTTCGGAAAGTATCGGAAAATTGCATAATTATCACTACGCCTGTTATCACTGAAAATAGGCAGGAGTGTACCGTATACCTAATAGGGGCCAACGTATTGCTAGTTACCGGGGATTCTGACTCCCGGATGCACCTGAGAAATTTCTGATAGAAAAAGGCCAATAATATTTTACCCGACCCGGAAATCTAACACAGAACCTTATAGTCAGCTGTACCACTTACAATTGTTAGACCCACGAAGCAATATGGGAAATAGTTGACAACTTAAATAATTGTTTAACTTTAAGGAGCATCAAACTCAAATATCCACAGAAGAGTACAATGTTTTTCTAAAGCTGTTACTGAAGTTATTCTACGACAACACTAACAATGAGTATCTACCTGATTTCTGCGACATGCTGTTTTCTAAAGGCTATCTCATGATGCTGCCTCAGATCCAGATATCGAGGTAAGTTGACCTAAATGTTGTAGCTATCAGCTATTAAGAGAACGGGTCTGATGATAATGCAACATTCAGGATCTTTGGCCTCGTATGACCGCTGATCTTATTCCAAAAAGTAGAAATGAGTTTAGGGTTTTGCAAGATCCTCTCGATTGTCCACCATCGTCTTACTCGCATCTCAATCAGTATTAAATGGGTATTTATCGCCAGGACTGGTCCCTATGTAGGTCCTTGTAGAATTCCTCACGACATAACATTATAAAACTAATTGTTTAAAAAAAAAGTAATCTTGAATCTTCTTGCCGGTTCTTACTGCATAGGAAACGACTAACCCGAACTGTGCACCTTTTATTGGTGTTTAGTGCCTCTATGTGATATAAAATATTTTGATTTCATTTGACTCCTTTAAAATACGTTGTTAGTGTGATGTTTGAAGTGTGTAAAAAAATGGTGGTCAATTACTTATATCTGTTTTCAGAAACGATGTAGCCGTACGCAAAGTTAGCACCTTGGTTCTGGGCGAAATGCTTAAAGTGCTAGCAGAAAAATATCTCAATGTGAATGATGCACAGTACAGTGATAATTGTGCTAAAGACATCCATGTGAGAATCATTACTTATCCAAGTCTTTTACAATTTTATATTGTTAAATATATTATAACAAAATAACTATTCACTGTGTGTGGCGCCATCTATGACAGGAATGTTAAACTGTTGTCTTTGTACTGTCTGTGACAATTAAAAAAAAGTTTAGTTCGTTTCCGTCAACGGTGTTTTATTGTAATAGGTTATGGGCTACATGACTTCTAATTAATAAAAATCGTGATTATCAGTATTCAATATGGCTAGTAGTGTAATAACAAGTATATCCAAATTAAGAGGAAGAGAAAACTATGAAGAGTGGGCGTTTGCGGTCGAAAATTACCTTATTCTCGAGGGCATGGAAGAGTGCATTAGACGAAAAGGTGAAGCAAACGACGCAAAAGCGCGCGCAAAAATAATTCTTACGATAGAACCAGGATTATTCGTCCATATCAAGACAGAAACTTCCGCGATGGGTCTGTGGACGAAGCTTCAAAAGATGTTTGACGATACCGGTTTTACGAGAAGAATAGGATTATTGCGAACGCTAATTTCGATTCGTCGTGAAAATTGCGAATCTATGGCGCATTATGTGACTTCAATAGTGGAAACAAGCCAGCGGCTAAATAATACCGGTTTTAAGATTGACGAAGAATGGGTTGGATCATTGCTTTTAGCAGGTTTACCCGAGAAGTTTTCGCCAATGATCATGGCCATTGAACATTCCGGCATGGACATAACGGCTGATGCAATCAAATCGAAGCTCATAGACATAGATGACTCGAGTGAAGTTTGCAGCGGAAATGGCCAGAGTGCATTTGTTTCTAGAAAGTCGCTAACTCATAAGCATGATCGAAACGCAGCTAACTTCAGATCGGCTGAAACATCAAAGTCAAATGTTATTTGTTATAGATGCAAGAAGCCGGGACATTACAAAAACCAGTGCAAATTTGTAGATAAGAAAAACACTTCTAATGCTTTTAGTGTTATTTTTTTAACCGGAAGATTTAACACTACGGACTGGTACATTGATTCAGGAGCCAGTATGCATATGACAACTAAAAAACAATGGTTGAAGAATGTGTCAAGTCAGCCATTTGTTGATAAAATTGTTATTGCGGACAAGTCGGTGATTTCTGTGGATTGTTGTGGCGAAACCCAGATAACAACAATAGTTAAAAATAAAGAATACGACATACCTGTATCTGACGTGTTGTACGTGCCTAGTTTAGCTACAAATTTACTGTCAGTTAGCCAGTTAATTAAAAAGGGAAATAAAGTGAAGTTTACTGATAACCACTGTATGATTTTTAACCAAGAAAACGAACTCGTAGCGACAGCAAACTTGGAGGATGGTGTTTACAAGTTAAATGTGAAGCAATTAGATTGTTTGTTTACACCAGTGTCAGGTCGTGTGTGGCATCGAAGATTTGCTCACTTGAATAGTGCTGACCTTGACAAAATGCGAGATGGTGCAGTTATTGGCATGACATACTCAGACAAGCCTCAAGTGAACAAAACAAACTGTGTTGTGTGTTGCGAAGGCAAGCAAACACGGTTACCTTTTTCCAACATTGGTAACAGAAGTGATGAGTTATTGTCTATTGTACATGCAGATCTATGTGGACCCATGGAAACCAAGTCTATTGGAGGATCCAAATATTTTTTGCTGTTTGTGGATGACAAGAGCAAAATGGCCTTTGTCTATTTTTTGAAGAGCAAGGATCAAGCTCTAGATAGATTTAAAACCTTTAAGAATATGGTAGAAAACCAGACAGGTAAAAGAATAAAGGTTTTTAGGACAGATAATGGTTTGGAGTTCTGTAATAAGCAGTTTGATAAATATCTAGAAGAAGCATTAATATTACACCAGAAAACCAATCCGTACACACCACAGCAAAATGGATGTTGTGAGCGAATGAACCGCACAGTGGTAGAAAAAGCTAAATGTTTATTGTTTGATGCAGGACTAACCAAGAGATATTGGGCAGAGGCAGTGCATACTGCAGTTTATCTGAGAAACCGGTCAATAGCATCAGGATTAAACAATCAAACACCATTTGAAGTATGGACAGGAGAAAAACCAAATGTCAGCCACTTACGCATATTTGGCAGCAAAGTAATGGTACATATACCGAAAGCAAAGCGACATAAATGGGACAAAAAGGCGATACAGTGTATTATGGTTGGTTACCCAGACTGTGTAAAAGGGTATAGAGTATTCAATCCCAACAATAATTCAATAATCACCAGTCGAGATATTGTCGTGATTGAGGAGGGGAATTGTGCTAATGAGGTTCCAGTCACCATAGCAGAATCAAGATTTGATTTTGAGGTGAAGTCTGAGTTACCAGACGTTACACAGGAGGAAGTAGGAGAACGGCTGAGTAGCGTTCCTGACATCAAATCAGAATCCAGTTCCGGGGCAGTTGAGGAAGCAGTTAGCCAGGATCCAGGCAGCTCCAGCTCCGAGGAAGATGAGTTTCTTGACGTTCAGGAAAGTCAGGTCCCTACTTCAGTTCCAGAGCAACAGGTCGAGACCCCAGTACCGCCAATCATAGTGAATGTGCCAAGGCAGTGTCGTAATCGTAAAAAGCCTGAGCGGTATGGCTCTGCTAGTATCAGTGCGGGTAGTGAAGTGTTTGACAGTAGTGAAATATCACTTGAAGAAGCTATAAGTGGGACTGAACGTATTCAGTGGGCGCAAGCCATGGACGAGGAACTAAAATCGTTCGATGAGAATGATGCTTGGGAAATTGTAGATTTGCCAGTGAACAGTACTGTTGTGCCTTGTAAATGGGTGTTTAAGAAAAAATTAGACATTGACAATAGTATTAGATATCGTGCCCGCCTTGTAGCAAAAGGGTTTGTCCAGAGACCTGGCATAGACTTTGATCAAACATTCTCACCTGTTTTGAGACATTCATCTCTGAGATTGCTTTTTGCCCTAGCAGCACAGATGAAGCTTGATGTAACTCACCTGGACGTGAAAACTGCTTTTCTAAATGGCTTATTGAAAGAAACTGTTTATATGAAAATGCCAGAAGGTTTTAAATGTAATGGTAGTATTAATAAAGTGTTAAAGTTAAAGAAAGCCATTTATGGATTAAGGCAGTCTTCACGAGCCTGGTACCAAAGGGTTGATACTTTTTTGGAGAGCATTGGTTTTAAAAGATCACAACTAGAACCTTGTTTGTATACTAAAATGAATGGGTCTGATAGAATATTTATTGCCCTATATGTTGATGATTTTTTTGTGTTCTCAAACAATGTGTCAGAAACTGAAAATGTAAAGAAAAGTTTGTCATCTATTTTTAAAATAAAAGATTTGGGCAGTGTTAAGCAATGCCTGGGTATGAGGGTTCATGTTGATAAAGAAAATGGTTGTGTAACTTTAGATCAACAACAATATATTGAAAAGTTGTCACAAAAATTTAATATCAATGATTGTAAACCAGTTTATACACCAATTGAGTCTAAATTAAATTTGAGTAAAAGTGACCAGTGTAATAGGCAATTACCCTACCAACAGTTGATTGGTAGCATGATGTATTTAGCAGTACTCACTAGACCTGACATTGTTTTTGCAGTTAATTACTTAAGCCAATTTAATAATTGCTACAGCGACATACACTGGGCTTACGCCAAAAGAGTCTTAAAATATTTAAAAACAACAAAGTCCTTTTGTCTGAAATATGTTGTAAATGGAAATTCTAGATTGCAAGCTTATGTTGATGCTGACTGGGCTAGTAATGCTTTAGATAGGCATTCATATACAGGTTATTTCTTTACTCTTTCCGGTGGTGCTGTATCATGGGAAACTAGGAAGCAAGTTTCTGTTGCCTTATCCAGTACTGAGGCAGAGTACATGGGTATATCTGATTGTTGTAAAGAAGTTATCTATCTAAGGAATTTACAATATGAACTAACTAATAAGTTGTATGAAATAACTGTGTTCAATGATAATCAGTCTGCACAGAAGCTGGCAAGTAATAATTGTTTACATAAGCGATCAAAGCACATAGATATTCGTTACCATTTTTTCAGAGAGCATGTGAATAATAATGTTATGCAATTAAGATATTTGCCAACTTCAGACATGCCTGCTGATTTGTTTACTAAAGGTTTAAATGCAGTCAAGCATTATAAATTTATAGAAATGTTAGGATTAAATAAATAACTTTCGTATTATTTTGTTAAGTGGGCGTGTTAAATATATTATAACAAAATAACTATTCACTGTGTGTGGCGCCATCTATGACAGGAATGTTAAACTGTTGTCTTTGTACTGTCTGTGACAATTAAAAAAAAGTTTAGTTCGTTTCCGTCAACGGTGTTTTATTGTAATATATATTTTGATACTATATTTGTTCGGGCGCCTTCGACCACTCGGCAATCTTCTTTCTTAATTAAATCTATTTCAGATGGGTCTAGTGGAGCTTCAATACGGTATAGAAAAGCCCCATCACATCGGCTCACAGCTGCAGAAGAATCAACCTTACAGTTTGCTTATTTACATCTACTTCTATTGCCAATCTTCTGAAAAGTATGGATTATTGATTTTTTCTTCTACGATTTCAAGATCTACATAATATCCTTTTTTAATTACTATATGCTCTACAGTACGGCCAACGAGAAGCGATACGAAAGGTCATTAACCTAAAGAACAACTGTGGCGTTGACAATCTAATATTTAGCTCTTTCCATCTTGTGCCTTTGTCGTAATGTCTCGTTTTCCCGGCAAAAACATGACAACGTTAAGACGGGTTCGCCAAACATTCGGGCGGCCATTTTAGATGGGGTTTTAGCATGGGTTTTGTTTACATTTGGTAACGCTTCTCGTTGGCCGTACTATACAATTATTCATAACGTAGATGCTTCTACTACTTAAATCTTTATCATTTCAGTCCTGAAGAAGCAACAGCGCCTCTACTGCCTTACTTGGTGGAGCATATCCTTAAGCTCCCAAAGTCATTCAAACCACCTGCGTACATTATTAAAGCTTTGTGGCTTGTGTTTGCTGTAAATATAATATCATTTGTATCTACTTACATATTTACCACAAAATTAAAACAATTAAAAGGATAACTCCTTTTCAGAAATCCTTACATTAATAGTGATTATCATCTGAACGCTACTCGCCTTTTCTTGAATCAATCATTATAACTTGAACCAGCGGAGTGGTAGTCCAAACTATTTGAATGAATTCAAGGTCTTTGAAGGAAGACTTAATACCGCCAACGTCGAAATTACGAAATATTTTAAATTATGTGGAAAGATTAGATTCCACTTTGTTCAATATCTTTTACGTTCTGACTAAAATATTTCCTTTACTCTTAAGATCTCTAACGAAATAATCTTCAAAAAATTTAACAGATGTCAACAATATCAAATGGGTCACTAGAATCTCTAGGTGAAAGGGTGTACCTAGAGAAGGCGACGGACCGTTTGGTAGCTATGCTGTATCCGGAACCATCAGTGTATTATACCCACAACCCAGCTATATTACTGTGGGCATTTACTTCGCAAAGGATCTCTAATTGTGTGAGGTTACATGTGGTAAGTCAATTTTCTTTAAAGCCTATTAATGTATTGCTGTTCCACTGCATGTCAATGTCAACATTATCCTTACTAATATTATAAAAGCGAAAGTGAGTTTGTTTGTTACCTCTTCACGCTTTAATGGCTAAGCCGATTTTGATGAATTTTGGTACAGGGATAGTTGGGAATCAGGAGACGGACAAAGGCTAACTTTTTTTAAAAAAAAGTTGGATATGAGGGAGAACGAGGGAAGAACAGGGAAAACTTAGCGTTGCTATTACAAATCGATCAGGCGCAAGAGCAAATACTGCAAGTCTGCTTGGTGTGTTAAACAGAATTTAACGCGAGCGAAGCCGCGGGCGAAAGCTAGTATTCATATAAAGTTCAGATTTTCTCAGGATATTTTATCTACACACCTTGCCATGTCTTCACCCCGCTAAGATAACACTAATGCGCAAAAGTGTAATATACATGGCACCGGCTATATATGTACAACAAATTATCTAACAACTAGAAAGAACTGCTGTTAACAAAATTTTGTAAAATGTTTTTTAACTGAAAAGGAATTTCAAGTTTAAACCTATGTAGGTAATTAGTAATTACCTCGTAATATCAATAAAAGGTGTTTTGTTTGTGCATTTTATTTAATTACTAGCTGTTCCACGCGGTTTCACCCGCGCTGCTCAGCACCTGTTGGGCGTAGCGTGATGTTATATAGCCTATAGCCTTCCTCAAGAAATGGACTATCCAACACTAAAAGAATTTTCCAATTCCAACCAGGAGTCCCTGAGATTAGCGCGTTCAAACAAACAAACAAACTCTTAAGCTTTATAATATTAGTATAGATTAGCTTTTGCCCGCGGCTTCGCTCAGTTCCCCTTTCCTGATTTGCAGGTACGTGCTACCTGTAGTTTTTTATTGTAATAGCAAAACTAGTTTTCCCTTTTCTTTCCTATTGTCCCACTAATATAAAAAAATATAGCCTATGTCTGTCTCCAGGGTCCCAACTATCTCATATGAATTGGTCTCATAATTATCTACAACCATATGTGTATTTTGAGAAGCGAAACCTTAACGAAAAGAAATCAACGGCCTGACCTTGGCTAATCTATTAATATAAAAGAGAAAATGACTGTCACTCATTATGAAATCTCAAAAACAACAACTTTTGCATTTTGTAAATTTGAAACCCTAAGGGGGTGAAAAAGGGGGGCAAAGTTTGGGAGATCGCGAGGCCGGATTGACTTATAACTTTGCATACGCAATCTTTAACGAAATTTATAAGCTTTACAAAATCGCGCTACGCCCCTAAGGACCTGAGCCACTAGCGAAACCACTGGGCGCAGCTAGTAGGTTCATATAGTTCATCCATCCATTAGTAAAATCTGACTTACGACTTATTTCTATTCTACATCTTTTATCGTATCGGAAATTGGATAAGCTGTTACAGATAGCTATACTTGGATACTTAAATACATCGCATAATTGACATTTGCTTGTCCAGTACAAATTATCTCCTTCCTTTACAAGAGTTCCGTTACAAGTTATTCCTATCGGCAGGAAATGCAAAAACTTGACTCGCTACGAGGATAGTATCAGTGGGACTGCTTTCATTTCTAGGTATTAAAACTGTCTTCCCTGGACACACATATTGCCAATAATCACATGGAATTTTATTTCAGATTTATTTCCTTATATTTTGGACGATGTTCTTTGCCTATACGTGTTAGTATAAGTAGAATAATAAATAATAACAAGAAGAATTCAAATATTAAATTAATGAAATTACGCTCAAATACAGACATTGGGCAGTATCGGAGTAAAAAAAAATTGAAATTGTCAACAATTTATGGGCCTTACATTACCAAAAACCTCGTAAAGACACTCTTGACAGTTCTGTTTATGAAGCCCAGAACCCGCCAGTCGCTCTTGCAAAAATAACACCTACAAAGCACTAATTAGAACTCCATTTTCTTTTCTAAAAACCCTTTTTTTTCATTTTAGCTCTCCCAATGGTTTAAATCCGAAGACTCCTTACCAGTCGACCTTACAACCCAACCAATAGTTTGGGAGCTACTCCTGAACATTTTGATACAGTGCACTGACAAAACTATTGTGGGGAACTGTATGGAAGCTCTTCATGTATGCCTAGAAGATGGAGATGATACAGCTAGGCAGGACTTTGCAGGACTGATTTGGTCAATGCTTCCCAATGTTCTATCTAAAGTATTGATTGATACTGAATATCAAATAGGTTTTTACACACACAGTCCATTATTTTTGCGTTAATTAGATACTATTTCAATACTAAGATTTCTTATAATTGCTTTGGCTAATCTAGCTCGTCATTTCTGTTATAGCTTCCTATGGTTATAGTTAAGCCCCGTATTCATGGTAAACATTTGTTTAGGAACAGTTGATCAACGTTGTTGGTGAGCGGCGAGAATGATGCTAGCAACTATATTTAAATCAATACAGGTTGTCCACATGCACGTCTGTTGCCAGCAACATGTTGACAGCAATTCCGCAACACGTTGATTCAACTTTGTTGCTAAACAAATGTTTACCATGAATACGGAGCTTTAGAATCTAAAATCTAGTCTGACTTTAAATATTTAGATGTGTTGCGAATTTTATCTTATTGTGTACCTATTTCTTTCATTTTAGCATGTATGTTCTGCCTGTAATCCATTGCTTTTAAGATAAAGATCTTCTATAGTTTCAATTTTAAAATTCGCTTTTGTTAATATTTAAGAATTAAAATTTTGTGTATTCTCTTTTTTCAGACACCAACATCTGCCATTTCCTAGATTTAGCATCTAGTCTACCACCTCTAGAGATAGACCAGACGGTTTGCCTGAAAACTGCCGTTCTTATAACAGCAATTTACTCAAAGAACCTTCCAGAGCATTGCGAAGAAAATACTAGGCATCATTACGAATACGTTTGTTTGAAACTGGGGTTGTATTTGCTGAGTTTGGCTAATAATCAGGATGATAACCGAGGTAAGGACCAAACGAACTCCTAAAACCCATTTGCTATCTATTCTAATATTATAAAGCTGAAGAGTTTGTTTGTTTGTTTGTTTGAACGCGCTAATCTCAGGGACTACTGGTTGGAATTGGAATAGTCCATTTCTTGAGGAAGGCTATAGGCTATATAACATCACGCTACGACCAACAGGTGCTGAGCAGCGCGGGTGAAACCGTGGGGAACAGCTAGTAAAATATATTTATGGTAAAAAATAATAGAAAAAGCTGTAGCTGCAGTAATGAGGTCATTATCTTCGCTTGCGGTTGTCCCTATTTATTTGAGACCGGCACTGCATTTCTTTTTCTGCCATCCTTCTGTTCAAATCGTCATCTCATGAGTCACCATATTCAGTATTGGAGTGTGGTTGTCTTATCATTTCCTTTCTTTTTAAATTTTTGATCTAAAGAATAATCAGTTTTCTATTTCCATTCCCCAGTTTTATTAACATACACTAATCGTGCGGGATTCCTTCAATCCGTGTTGGCTGCAGCAGATAGTACTGATGAAAGAGTCGCTTGCGCAGCTCTACAGTTACTCTCCTATGTTATACATTACTTTACCAAGAACAATTACCAGGTCAGTATTTAGAATTTCCTGTGTTTACTTTAGTATATATTTAAAATAATAACACTATGTCTGTATTCATTTTGGAAAGGCTACGTACTTATTAGTGAATTATTAATTCGTATACCAGAAAAGGCACGCCTGCCGGCCAGATAAAACAACGATCTGCGCAGTGGACTGCCGCTAGCTCATAATGATGTGCCAGAAAAGTGGTATCATATTCCAAGGTGTGATAGCAGCTGTCCTATACATTTGACTCGAATAAGCATTGAAGTTTTGTACTGTACAGACAATGTTTTTTTGAGATATCGATGTTAATCCTAAGGAGAAAGTGACCCTGAATTATCAACACGCCTTTCTGGTACACACTGTATGGGCTTATGAAAATCTACACCAGAAAAATGTTAATAACACCTTCTAATTTACAAAGCAATTCCTTTCAGCCAAAATCAATTCTCCAAATCCAAACACACTTGATCATAAAATCCCTAAAACGGGACAGTACCAGTGAAAGGGGAGCTTCCCTGTTACAGCTAGTTTATATGGTGTTAAACACTGGAGCCTCTTCACCGCTGGCTTTAGCTTATAGTGTTGAGGAGCAACCGATGGTGAACGAGCAATGTAACGCGTTGAGGGCGCTGATGTTTAGGATTCAACTAATGTTGTGTTGTAGGGTGAGTTAGACTTTATACATGTAAAAGATCTTTATTCTAATATAAATATAAAATTCTCGTGTCACAGTTTTCGTTCCCATACTCCTCCAAAACGGCTGGACCGATTTGAACGAAATTTTGTGTGCATATCGGGTAGGTGTGAGAATCGGCTAACATCTATTTTTCATGCCCCTAACTGAGCAGCGGGTGAAACCGCTGGGCACAGCTAGTATTATCATAAAATTACTTAAAACATTATTTATCTTAGGGGTCAATAGCTATCTAAATTGAATCGGCTAAGAAACTGAATTTGAGAATTCAGTTATTAAAAATATTTAAACATCCATTCAAAATTAGCCCGTTCCCCTTACAGGAATCCAAAAACCAATCATCAGCCGGTTGGAAAACTCTAAGCTCAATATTCAAGCACGCTATAGTGACAAAGAACGACACAAAATTGATAGCAACACTAACTTCTCAACCGTGGACACACACATTAATACATTTCCAATTAACACAAGAACAGACGGCAGAATTCTTAACATTCACACATAACTGGCTGACATTACTGAAAATCACGATAAAGAAATGCCAGGAGATGAACAAGATTCAGTTGTGTAAGCAAAGCCTGGTTATCAAGACGATGGTATTAATGAAAAAGACTTTGACGGTCGAAGGAGATTTGAAAGATATGAACAAGAAAGTGCTGGTAATAGTTGATGAGATTTTAGAAGATTCTGGAATTAAAATGAACTAGAATGGATTATGTAGGCAGAACTTAGGTTGATTAAATGAGGTTATGGGTTATTTAGATCGGTTTTAAGAATAATTTAATAAATAATGCTGTTTTGTTTCACTAAAATTAATTTTGCTATTTCCGACTACACTGTTATTATATCATACTTACGACTACTTCGAAATTCACATCACTTACAAAATTTTTCTTCTAACCCACTTTAGCTAATGGTGCACGTAACGTTATTTCCAACACATTCCTATAAAATTCACGATCGGTATTCGATTGTGCAATCTTTGGCACCTAAATAGCCCTTATCGAAAGGGACACTTCGATTACGAAGTCTTCCACTATAAAATACATTGTAATCAAACGTAACGTGTATGCAAAATTACTAATTAACTTTCTATTTTAACGATTGTCCAAAATATTGCGGAACCACTTTCCATGCAACGCTTTCCAAAGGACGAGAGAAATTATATATCGTACAAGCCCATAGGTGTAGATACTCATTTGGAATAGGAATGAGCGTGAAAAGCAAACACAATAGATATTAATTTATTTATCGATGCAGTTAACGACTGCGTACTTCTATGCGAACAATTTATATTATGGTATTTTGTCATATAGATGGTTGGAGAAAGCTGATTATTCGATCGGACAACACCAGCTGACAACGTTTCTACAGGTCCTAAAGCCTGCCCTAACAGAAGCAGAACACAATAAATGTTTCCCTAATTACTTTATTACAAACGAGTCCGATAGTAATCTGGATATGTATAGGTTTGATAATGTTTAGTATTTGAACTATCTGAATAATTTAACGGACGAAAAGTATTTGCAAAGATATAGACGCCTTTTTTAGGGATGGAATATCATCAAATAAATTAGTCCGCTCTGATCGTTGCGGTGTCAAAATTTTAATGAAACCCATCGTGTCATTTTCCTTCTTTTGCCCTTTGTATACCGGGGCCGCGGTATCTCTTTCGAACAACCCTTGAAAATAAACGCCTTAATTTTGATTTTAACATTAAATGGTAACTAACGACCTTAAACTCAAGAAAAATATGTATTTATAGCATTCAGTCTTATCACTGGGTTAGAGAAAGCAGTTCTGTTGATACTGCCTGAAGCGTGACGCGTTAATGTTGCTTGCAAATTCTACAAAGGTAGGGTGGATAATGATTGTGATTTGTGATTCAGTGGCATCGTTGTCATGCCAACCTTGAAGCTTGTTAGACTTGAGAACACTTATACGAGTAGTTTTAATTGCGTGGTTTTATTTTCATTGATGTAGATATAAACGAGCAATGTTCTGAATGTGGTTCTCTAAATGAGCGACAGATGCAGTTTACTAAGGCAGTTATTAAAAGTTTGAGATATATTTCTGTTAAAATCACAATAACGAAAGATAGACTGTGTAGAAGCTGACGCTTTATAAAAAAGTTGAAAAAGAGAGACGCCGCCTAGCAGTCGGTGTAGTCGGGCTGAAGATGATGATGAAGCTAGCAATGTGGATATAGTTGACAAGAAAATCCACAGAGTCAGTTGAGAAAACATATCTTAAACATAGGCGATATCGATTTTTTATTAAATCGTCAAACATCTTTTAAGAATTCACTCACATTTAAGTATATTAGGATAGTTCATGGTAGAGGAAGTCGAAAAAAAAGAGTCATTCCACTTTCCATAATTTCTTTTTACGGTAACATTGCGTCGCTATTTCTCAGTAACGTGTGGTTTAGAAATAAATGTTTGTTATTTAACCACGTTATGTGGTACTTAAGTTGCAAGTAAGGGCTTTTGATCCGGTTCAAAGCATTGCCGACAAACTCGTAATGGTTTTCTAGGTACCAATCATGATCTTGCACTTTTAAGATTGGATGTCAGATCGTGGCAAGCATATTTCTGTTAGGATTTTAATTACGCATCATAGTTTTATTTTGTTGTGTATAGAAAGCAGCCAATTACTGGTAAAGGTTTAGCGTTCATTTCACGTTGTATTGATGTTTTTAGTTGTTTGTCTAAAATCTTCTATCCTGTTTTAATACGTCAGTCGTAGCTTTTATAATCACATTCATTATAGGTTGAAAATTGTTGCCTTTCAGATTTTTAGAAGATCTCTAGATTCTATTCCTTTGTCGACTTGTCTAGAATCGTTGACTATAAGTGCATATATATATACAGTGGTAACAGTTATATCCGTATGTCGGCTAGAGGGTGATTTTCGTAGAGCATCATAATTATAGTCTTCTTATGGCAAGAAAGCGTTTGAGTAGTCTGCAACCGTAGCAGTTTCCAAACTTTCAGTTACAGTTATTTCTTTCACCATCATTTATACCCAATACCAAGCGTGTCATTTCACCATATAGCCTCAAAAAATCAGGTATTCTAATCGCCTCAACCATGCATTTCTCAAATATTTTAATTGCCTCAATCATGCAATTCTTTGACTACCAAAACATTACTACCACTTGTTACATTAAACTCTGACGTCACATACCTACCACTGTTTTTTTGGTGGTGGTGCTTGCTCCCCTGTCGGCAGTAGCGAACGGAGCAGTCGACCGCAAACCGCTGAGCAAGCGCCACTTTCCACCGCTCCACTCCTGCGCAACCTCAACTGTATTAGACTTGTGAAGCCTACTGAATATTTGTGAAGTGACAGTGATGCAATCCTGTGCATATTAGTGTTCGACATGTTTTTATTGAGGACTTTTTGCAGTGTTAAAATGAACGGTAAGATTTAATTCTGCTTTGTTTTTTTTGCTTGTATTTTCAGAGCAACTTTAATATTTCCGGTATTTTTAGATTGAAATATTATATGTCTGAAATTAAAATACAGGTAATTATTTCTGCTCTAAATATTCTTGATGATAACGAAAAAAGTTGTTGATCAAGCAATATTTTAAATGCCACTTTTATTAGTGTAATAAACTGGTTTTTATTTTTTTAATCTAAATATCTAGACATCGATTTGAATTCGCGTGAATTTTATAAATGTCACAAAAAATTAAGCTCTCAATTTTATTGAAACTAAACGAGAACAGTCTGATAAAAATAAAAATTGCAAAGACAACTTTCGCCAGATCAACACCATTAATTTTATAAACAATCAAAGATTTATTTGCATTATCGTGCAAAAACATACGCTAGTAGTAACAAGCTGAACAGGACGTGCATAACGCTCTGCACAAAAGCCCCGTTAGGCTGCGCGTGCGCAAGTTTACAAACCAGAAGAATAAAATTATCGAGATCGGATGCACTTATCGATATAAGTAGGGCTTACTTTTTGTCCAATCAATTTAATAAGCCCATTGGGCTTTGCACGAACACGCGGGGTAATAGTTACGCAGAATAAGAACATACTGATTTGGAATATCATATATTATTTATAGAGTTAAAGACTATATTCATATCTATCGGTGGTGCAAATTGGGTTTGTGCAAAATTGTAAACTAAAATAGTTCGTAAAGTGACGATCCAAGTTGTAATTGAGTCGTCTCAGAATTCGATTAAAATGCTCTACCTACATATGTACTTTTCTGGGGATGGGAAATCACCAAATAAGTTTCCAGCTCTGAGCGGAGCGGGGGTGTCATACTTACTGACTAAAACCCACCCATGTTCTTTCTTTTGCCTTTTATGTTTCGGGGTCGCGCTGTCTCTTTCGAACAACTCGCAACCCCGGCAGGACCTACATATGTATTATCAAAGGTGTAATTGTCTATTCAAAACTGGTTCATATGTACGTCACATTTTATCCTTATATTTTATTGCACACAACACAAAAATTCTATAGGTTCTATTTACAAGGGCGGTTTTGTTCTCGTTTACGTCGTACGTTCATGTTAGGGCCTAAGTAATATACAGCCGCCAAACTAACGGTGTTTCAAACCAGACGTTACTCAGACATATTCAAGTTTTTCTCACCAATATTTAATTTATTAGTTTCCGTCCGCGACATGTTGTGTTGAATGAGATTGACATGGTGATTCGAGAAATCAGGTTTTCCGTTACAATTTCTCGTAAGTAGTTCGTATTCTTCATTGAATTTAAATTGTTCTCGTTTTTAATTATTGTGGAATTAAGATGCGTTTTAAGTCAAAAAGTGGCTGAAAATATATATCGTTAGCCACCCGCGGTCTTGCAAAAATAGCTGTCTAAGAAGGTGGTAAGTATCAAAATCTCAAAGCTAATTTGATACTTTGATGTCCGATTCCCAAGGAAAACACCCTTTGGTGATGTTTAGTATCCTCCGTACCTCACGTCTGACTTTTCCCAGAATCTTTACAGCATATTTCTACTCTACCTCCAAGACTTAGTACTAATTGAACTTGGTTAAAATTATATAAGTCTTGTTCAAAAACTCAATGTTTTAGTCTACAGCAGCTGGATAGTATGCCTTTGTCTCGACATTTTAGTTGTCTCCGTTGGGAAAAATAGAAAGCAAGTCGTGATCGATTAGGCATTTTCACTTTTATTGTTCTCTAAAGTATACAAAATTAGATTCAATTCGCGCATTGTTTGCTGTTTGTACGAGTGGAACGACTACCCATAAATCGTGTGAAAAAACATAACATCCAGCCTGTAATTTAGCAAAGGTGTAACAATACTGCATCCATATTTCCCCTGTAAGGTTTAAGTCCCGTGCAATAGAGGGCAGGCCTGCCTCATCTTCTTCTTCTTCATAATTATGGACCCCTTTTCTAAGGGGCGTCCGATTTCCGCGCTTAGTCTTTTTCAGTTGGAAAATAGTAGGTACGTAACTCCAGCTAGCAAACATCCTTCCAGAAACAGATTAATCTTCTCGGGTTCCTCGGGCGTTTTTAAGTGACCCTGGTGTATCCTGTGTCATTTTCGGATATCATGATTGTACATTCAAGAAGGACATGAAGCAGGGTTGATTATAAAGAATTCCTGACGGAAAAAATCCATTTATAATTTTCCCGTGCGAAAAAAAGAAAACCATAGATTACCGAGTTTTTCTTGAAAATTAAAGATTCCGAACGTGAGCAATTGCAATATTGAAAATCTTTAATGTAACATCATCATATAGAAAGCTAACGCATATAGACAAATTACTTTTTGATAATGTGGTTACACAAAAAACATGGGATAATCCGCACAAGAAATATGTCAATTTATCTTGTATTTATTCATTTATCTGACAGGTGTATTTTATTATGTCGATGGATAAAGATTGATGGTGTACATCAGCTAGTTTGAGAGAAAACGGGTATTGGGTACGCTATACAAGATTTACAAGACTATGTATGAACATGTTTATTCAAAAGCTATTGTTAAAGTAATCAATCGTGATTGGATGATTAGCTAGTTTTATAGAGCTTTGACTACTTGCAGTGAAGTTAACGGAATTGCCACGCGTATTGCGTTTACGGTAATTCTGAATAATGCACAAGTGCTGCAAGGCAGTCAATTTGCTGAACGCCGAAACAGATTTTGTTCTACTTCTGCTAATTTTGTACTTCTACTATTTTTGTACTTCTACTATTGACCCGATATATACTCGATTTTAAACTTTTAAAGAAATAGTAAAAACACAGATTAGGCTTTGAAATATGAAGCTTCCAGCTTTGTATTTCGACGTGTCCAAATTATATTGAATCAGAAGCTAGTCAACGGGCAGATAACAAAAAACTTGAGAGCATCCAAAAGCTCCATCAACTCATTCCACCAACTCCCTCCTTTCTTCGGGAGTCCAGAAATAACCTATACCTTATCGATAATCCACGCACTGAATGGAATTCCCTGCCTAAGACTGTGTTCTCGACTTTATATAGTCCTGATTTGTTTAAGTGGCGAGTCGATAGGCTTATTTTTTTAGCTCAATCCATCCACGATCTCACCTCTGTCCTTGGATGAGAATAACGCCCAGAGTGACCCATTTAATATGAAAATGCCACAATAAAAAACTTAACATCGTTTCTCGGAAAAGTTTTATGATTGGAAGTCTATGGCAGTAGAACCATATTAACAAACGAATCACGCAAAATAAAGCATTTTTTTGTTCCGCATTGATCTAAATCGTGCTAAGCTAAGCTTTTCCATTGACCAGTCCAAAATAAGCAGACTTACGATATAACGACCGATATTAAATACAATATCAATGAAATTGTGGCTATTGTTGTAATATCCGGTCATGATCGAAAAGCTACGGACCGCAAATGGCTCAAATTACCTAGATATGGGTTATATCGTCGAAAGTTGATTTGATTTTATGTGGTGATGGGGAATACACCGTATATTTGTTGTTATCCAACTAGCAATTTGAAAGAACACTTCGTATGCCCACGATAAAGTTGCGAAAATGATCACTATTGTTATAGTGTAGTGTAATATGCAGTAATCTATTTCACTTGAATTGGATATGTTACAATAGTTCAAATTAAAAACATTATTTTTAATTAAAGTTACTACCTAACATATAATTATAATGAATTAAAAAAATTGCGTCAAAAAATTCGCCCTCAAAGCTGTCAGTTGGCAATGTCCCCAAGAGACTGGCCGCGTTGCTATGTTGTATGCCTCAACGCTAAGCCTCTGGCCCAAGTAAAAGCCAGCCCTTGGATCACGGGAAGTGCTAACCAAACGTTTTAAAATTTCTTTAAAAAGGCTGTGAGCACAAGGACCCCACGGTCCCAGAGTTTCAATACAAAACGGCTCGAAAATATTGTTACCAATAAGGTTACTATATTTACGCGGCTTGAGATTATCTGCAGCCGCAGCACGAAGAGCTAGGAAGATGGGACGGCGCAAGAGTATCGACGCACGTTGCGTCCCACACTAAAGGTCTATCTAACTTCCACGGAAACAAAGACATACCGTCCGGTCTTTTACCATTGGAAATTGGCTTAGTAATGGAACTTTTTCAGATATAGATTTAAATGAATTATTTTGTCTGTCAACATTTGTCAAACCTAGGTAGGTTTTATGAAAAAACCATTGGAGAAGCTTTTCAGTAATAATGCATTGCATCAAATTTTGAACCACCTCGTTGGTCAACTGGTCCTAGGTTTGATTACATCGGTCATAGTGGGTTTTCCCGCCAAGAATTTCTCAGTAGCGGAGCTCAGATTTGTGGCTGATTGAATCTGATGCAAATAGGCTCGGGACACGGGATTTAATATAACCACGGAATGTGCTTACAGGCATGTTTTCTTTTTTTTAAAACGTCTCCCCACACTAGGAACACTTTCTTCTATATCGCGGGTGCATTAACAAACACTTAAAGTCACATACACAAACAGCCAGACCCAGAACAGCTATCTGTAGGCCATACAAATAGTTTTTCAATGCGAGATCAAACCCGCGACACGTAGGTCAAACGCTTAGCCACTGCGTCAACCATGTCGTCAAATTTTGTAAATATCAATGGAAACGTTAAATAGAATAACGTAGATTTAACATTTAGCTATTGAACTGTAGCTACTTGTGCCAATTCGTCAATTGTTCTACAAACAAAAGCAAACACAGTTTCTGAGAACGTCTTAAATTAAACCAAGTCGACCTTATGCAAGCGATTAAACGAGATACACAACATGTTTATTGGGCTATGGTTTTATTGAGATCAAGAGCAATTATTAGTATTAATCAAACTTGCAGTTGACCTCATACAACATGGATACTACTTCCCAAAACTGTGACCGGTTTCCAATCTCACCGAATGTAGCTAACCAAACAGTATTTTACATGGAGGGATTACCAGACCTCCACAACCCACTTTGAGCTGGGTTAGTACCCTGGGTAAGACTGACTGTCAGACTCTAAGGGTCACTGACTACCCGAAACGACTGTCAAAGATCTACAGATGTCGAGAGCAATCGCTTGCTTTCCACTGGTTTGTGGCCTAAAATTTTTGGAAAAACGAGTCAGATGATAATGCGGACGAAGACACGGGCAAAAGCAAGGATATTATGCGTTCATGGTAAATCCCACTACGTAAATCCTTTCAGTTCACGATGCTTCCGTCCATAGACAAGCACGCATGCTTTCTAATTATATAGGCGAAGGAAATATTTCCGCACTGCCGTGGCGCCGGGTGTCCACACTCTGCCTAAGGTCTCATTTACTTTCCTTTAAATGCTCTATAATTTTACCATAAATACAGAATTGTAATGTATGTGAAACTTTACTGAAATTGTTATTAATTTAAACACAGTGTTTAGACAAGAGAGTGAGTTCTCGGTTGGCTAAGCTACTTGTATGTATTTATTTAATATATTTAGACTGATTTTGATACAATCAAAGAAGCTGAAATCATTTACTGATAATCTTAGCCATTAAACGAGGCGTATAAATTAATGCAATTATTTTTAAATATGCTTAATAAATATGAAATGCAGCTAATTAAATCACTTTAGTGTATTTAAAAGATTAGACAGCAAATTACTTTAAACAAGTCTATCTAACCTAGATTAATAATTTATCAGTCGGAGAAAGACGTAGGCGGCATAAATGATTTCCTGATTTGATTAAATACATATTTATGCACCTGTCTATATTTCCGTTATCAAAATACTAGATGTCATGCACGGTTTCACCTGCGTCTTTGTTTACTGCCCCGCTCCCGAGGGATGTAGCGTGATTTTATATAGCCTAAGTTACTAAACAACTTTTGAAATTGATCTAGTAGTTTATTCGTGACATACAATTTTTTTTTTTAAAAACCTCTTTATAGTAGTAGTGTGGATAATAAAATAATACAAAAAACAAGTTTAACTAGAACAAGAAACTACAACATTATAGAATATGGTTGTAGTTAGTTCAAAAAAAGGGTTGCCCCACACTAGGAATTTCGCCTGTATCGTGGGTGTGTTTACAAACATTTAAACTCACACACACAAACAGTGAAATAGCTATCTGTAGGCCATAAAATCTGTTCCGTGCGGGAATCGAACCCGCGACATGCAACGCAGCAGCCGATCGCTCAGTCACTGCGCCAACAGTGTCGTGATATAATATTAACATAACATCACTTCTATAATCCCTTGAGGGTTAAGCAGAGATGAACCTAAAAATACTCCCAAATTTCGCAAGTCATATTTAAGCCCTATGTTAAAGGGGACAATCACCATCAACTGGGCTCAAAAACCACACGCCCCTGAGAAATTTCCAATGATGATTCCAATTTTCCCGAAACGAGAATAGAATCCAAGATCTCAGGCTCAGCCGTCGCGATTGGGACCACTAGAGCAAAAAAGAATTATAATATTATTCAGAAAGTAATATAATCAATAATCATGCATATATTTGTATATATAAAAAGTAAGTTTCTCACAGAAACCTCTTTAGGCAATAGAAATTTAAAATGCAAATACACGCAATAAAAAATGTCTAGATTAGGAGATAACATATTTTTACGTTTGGCCTAAGGTGAAGCACGCTTGTGTAGAAGAAACGATAAATGATGTTTATTTAACAAGTAGGTTTTCACAAACACTTTTACACGTCGTTTTTTTTTTAAACTAGATGTGGCCGGTGTTTCGTATCCGACTACTCTGAGAAGAAACAGCCGAAACAAACTCAGAGGTCATAGTCTCTTTTAAGGTCCAGACAAAATCTTGGTCAACTTACATGAGGACTATGCAGATAGTGTCTGAAATGGTCTTTTTAAGGCGCAGTATTATATCGTTGACCTTGTTCATACATTTTGACATTGGATATTACTGCATACGGTTGTCGTAAAAATACAAATAAATTTGTATAAAATTAAATATTAACTATTTAATCAAAAACAATCCATCATTGAACGCAGTTTGGCATTGGAAATTTCATTGTATACTTTTGATTATAATTACGATTAATATTGAAGAGATGAACTGCTTTAAAAGAGAATTTAGAGGTGTGTTTGAATATTTTTTTACACATTTTAGTATATTTAATTATAATTTGAATTCAATCAATGTATGCAAAAAAGCCTTAAAAATATCATATTTTTTTTCAGTGATTAAAATTATGTACGGTTTAAGAGATACACTGCGTTAAAAAACATGATTTTTGGCCGTTCTCAAGAAATCTTCACCTTAAGAAAGCACCGCACAGATTGAGTGGACCTGTCCAGTCAGTGCAAGCATTTGTCAGTTATCGTATATCTCGACTCAAAACCCAAGGAGCTCAACGAAACGACAAACAATACCAAAAAAAGGACATTTGTGTAGGTCACTTATAGTACTCAAACTGCCAGACAATCGTCAAAAACACACAAAGTAAATAAAACTTATGATCCACATGGTCCTCACATTTACAATAAACAACTACAGACTAGAAAATTCACTTGAACTTGAACTTTAACTTATAGTAAGCAAGGAACAGAGGAGTCGGCAGAGAATTGACGGCACAGTTGGCGCAGTAGTTGAGGGGTCAACTGCTGCGCTGCGTGTCGCGGGTCCGATCCCCGCACGGAACAAATATTTGTATGACCTACAGGTAGTTGTTTCGGGTCCGGCTGTTTGTGTATATGACTTTAAATGTTTGTAAACGCACCTACAATACAGGAGAAATTCCTAGTGTGGGGCAACGTTTTTTTTTAAACAAAAATATGTGGAAGCATATAAGCGCTTTGTAATAAACAAACAGATGTTAATCGTTCTCACAACATTCCTTATGTGGTACATAATTAGCTTTCACTGAAAGATGTGTAGGGCTCAAATTGGTGTTGCTCAATAGTGTTAATAACTTTGTTGCGTGGTGTTATGAGTTCACCTATATTATGTTGTAAGTGATACCGTGTCGTAATTAGTAACTAATGAGTGGTGAAATATGGTCTACTAGCTTTTGCCCGCGGGTAACACAGTTCCCCTTTCCTGCAGGTACCTGCTGCCAGTAGTTTTTGCCTTTGCGGCTTATTTATTGTCACCCGCTCAGGTTTAGTAGGGGTATGAAAAATAGATGTTAGCCGATTCTCAGACCTACCCAATATGTACCCAAAATTTCATAAGAATCGGTCGAGCCGTTTCGGAGGAGTACAGTAACTAACATTGTGGCACGGAAATTTTATACTTATATTAGATTAGTAAGGATGGGTCACCTACTAGGAATTTTGCCAACAGGTTAGTGAAAATGTCGAAGCCTTATAGTCAATGGTTTCTTTTGAACTAGACGACACCTGCGGTTAATTTGTTTGTTTGCCAAGATTAGCTAAATAATGCTTTGTAGGTTTTCCGGCAATTAGTACCTATGTATGTATTCAGTAGCAATAAATTTTGCAGTAATAAATATTTTCTTTATATATAACCATTAAAATCATCTTTACTATTCTATGTATCCCAGATACATTTGAAAAATTGTTTGATAATTCATTTTACGACACAGACTAACTACAGTATACTGTTTCTCCTGTTCTTAAATCCATCCAAAGGTTGTCTTGAAAAGATCGCTTTTAGCGATAAGACCGCCCATTGTGTCACCTTATTTATAAGTTTGTCTAGTGTTATTCTTGTTACTTGTATGGTGTACAGAATAAAGAATATTCTATCTATCTTTACGTACCTATATAAAAGAGAAAATCACTGACTCATTCAACACTAAATCTCAGAAACGACAGGTGCTAGGAGTTTCAAATTTTGCAAGGGGGCTCCTTTTAAGACGTTAGTACTCATTAAGACGGGATCTTGCAAAATTCATCTCCTACGGGGGTGAAACTGGGTGGCAAAATTTAGTATGGGAGATTCCTTGGCTTTTTATTATTTTTGATGATTATACTTTTTATAACTCTGTAAAGCCATATTTGTAACGGTCGCGTTTTTTGTAATGTTAAACTAAATGATCGCCACATGACATAATGGGGGTAGTTCCATACAATCATACAAGCATGGCTTGCTATCTACTGCTCTTCATAATGTTGGGGTTTCTGAACAGTGTAGTTGCCTTATGGACTTGCTGTATTTTTTGCAGTAAGTCCAGACTATGTCTTGTCTTCAGTAGGCGACGCGAAGTTATTTGATGATTACCCAAAAATAAGGTACCTAAGATAAAGTCAAGACTTATCAATTAAAGTTTTATGGCAATGGTTAGTCATCGTATTGACATTACCTAATGAAGTTGACATGACATGACAATAACGGTATTGTAAAGCTGCGTCTACGCTAGGAGAGCCGAGCACGAGCGGAGGAGTGTACGACTAAACGCCGACAGACACTACGCCGACAGACTGAACACCGACAGGACTCTTCGCCGACATGGCTCTCTCTATTAATGCAAGTCGTTTCTGCCGTAGGAGGTCACAGTTTTAACCTAACCTAACCTACCCATTGCGTCGCTGATGAGCCGTGTCGGCGAAGAGTCCTGTCGGCGAAGAGTCCCGTCGAAGTAAAGTCTTGTCGGTGTTCAGTCTGTCGGCGTAGTGTCTGTCGGCGTTTAGTCGTACACTTCGAGCGGAGCACGAGCCGAACACAATTCAACTAGTTTGAACCGACTTACAAGCCTCGAACGAGCGCGTTGCGAGCATTTCGTTCGTGCTCGGCTGCGTTCCGCCTGTTGTCTGTTTTTGACAAACACAAAGGGATTTAACTACGTTCTAGGACAGTGATCGTTGTAGGTTCGTCGTACGTCCACACTTGACGCCGCGAACGACGAAGTCGAGAGCGGCTCCGCTTGTGCTTCGCTCGTGCTCGGTTGGTCTAGCGTAGATGCGCCTTAAGCCATAGTCATATTATATCAACTACCTCTACCAGCCGGTCTAGCTTAGATTTCGCGAAGTTTCACTAACTCTGGGTGCCTATAACAGGTATTGAAACTTTTACAAACGTAATTTTAGCTTATTGTTGCTATTTGACAAGTAAATGACACAAGGAAATATTTTATTTTCTGTTTTGTAATGAACAGCAACTTTCTTGTGCACTGTAAGTTTATTTGAGATGTCAGATTAAATCTGCTATTCATTATGAAAACTTTTTTTGCTCTAAAATACCGACTTTATTTCAGGCTTTTTTTATGATGATATCTCACGCAATTTTTGTTGATTATTCATTTTCCATTGTTACTAAAGTTATTAGCAGATCATCCAGGTAGACATTGACGAACTTATATGTATTACTAGCTGTGTGGGCGCTGCTAGAGGTATGAAAAATAGATGTTGGCCGATTCTCAAACCTACCCGATATGTACACAAAATTTCGTTTAAATCGGTCCAGCCGTTTCGGCGGAGTATGGGAACGAAAACTGTGACACGAGAATTTTATATATTAGATTCTAGACGACTGGTCATGAACCACCGAAGTAATATGAATAAAATTGATATGGGACCACATCGGAAGTACCTTTCGGAAAAAAAAAAACAAATAAATCAGTTGACAGTCATCTGCCTGAATTTGCTTGTACGAACACTACGAACGGCATTAATATAAGTACTTACTGAGATATAAATAAAAGACAGAAAAAATCTTATTAAAATTGTTGCTAAACACTGCATTGTCAGTCTATTCTGTACATCCTGCAGTACAAATTGGTGGTCTAAATTTCGCAAAATACAAAAAGTATGCAGTAACATACTATGAAAAAAATGTTTCCTAGCCTGTTATATAACTACAATTGCGATGGTTGATATTATAATTACGAAATGGACAATTGCTCGCATGCTAACTGTATACAATGCGCCCTTATGTAAGGCACACACGTGCCAATTATGTATGTTGATACATATGATAGAAATAATTAGAAATGCTGAATGTGATACTATCACGAAAAGCTGCTGTGATAATTATTATGCTCTAGAAATGTACCTATTCCGTAAATCGAGATTGATTTAAACAAACGCCTTTTTGAGTTTAATCTAATCTTCTTTCTCCGGCTCAAATACTTCCACTTTAATTCCAAGGTAATAGGAAGCGAAGTGATTATCAACATACGGTCACAAATTTAAACAAACGGATGGAATAATCTGGGGATCGAAACCATCGGCAGTAGCGCTTATGAAAACCAAGTAGTCCAAAACGAAAGTCATGGCCATGTGTATTTTATTGGTACAACCTTCGATCAAAATTGATCAAAGCGTTCAGCATTCTCGGCCACTTATACGATATGATTTTGTTCTTGATCCTTTATCTAGCTAGTACATTAATGATCGAAGGGTACAACATTCTACAGAGGCACAAAATAAATAATATTACTCGCAACTGAGGTCTGAGGAGTCTGTTTACCCCTGCAGAGAATACTTCTTCTTCTCGATGATTCAGCCCAAAATTTGGCACTTTCAGTAGCGTCCATCAGCTCCTGTGATGTGAAAACAACAGGATAAGCAAGACACGATGTCAAGTGTCCCATCGTTTGTAAAGCAACACCACATTTACACTAGACACTTTGGAGAATACTAACGAGGTGCTATATTTACAAATCAAGATCTAAAAGTAACTCAAACTTCAAATCAAAGCGCAAAAACAACATGATTCAACGATTGCAACGTCCTGTGACTTTTCCCACTCGCATTCCACTATTAAACAATTCACTTTTCCTTTTCAAGTACCCCATTAAATTTCATATTACGAAACTTGAGTTAGGTGCGGAACCCTTGGTAATGAAAACAAAAGAAAGTGTTTCTTATATCCGTAACGGGAGCGCAGTATTCTGCCCGCGTCGCCTTCGCATCGCCATGGAAAGTGGTGACGCCATCCGAAGGTCACGGCCATAGAATGGTAATGAAATTACCGCTGTTCTTCGTAAACCACAAATAATCGCAGCGAGTGAGCATAGACAGCAGACTTGTAATATGCGTGAAGTCTGCATATTTAGTTAAACTACTGCACGAAAAATTTAGTTTTTTACCCGAAATTGGCACAAAGACACAACTAAAGCCACACCAAAATATGGTTTTATATAATTTATACCATTTCTATGTTTACTTGTATCTGTCTGTAGCCCCAAAAGTTCCCATAGAAATAAATCTATAAATTACCAATTTCTTAAGCGGAAAGTAATTTCAAGTCAAGAAATAATTATTTTAACAGCCTAATATTTAAATGATATGTAACCAAGCTAGTTATCTAAGCTATTAATGTAAACTTATGACGCATTTTTGAAATTGAAAGTGAAATCAAAGTTGAAATTTGAAAGGAAACCTGCTTGCAAAAGAATTAGTTTTCCAGACACAGAATAAATAATGAACAAATATATATGTAACAAAGATGAACAAACTTTCCTGTATTTCCAGGAAAAGTTGTAATAATGGACAAACGCCTGTAATACAGAAAAACTAGAAGACCATTCTTAATTTTTCCACCTTTTCGTCACTTACACAATGCTGCATAACTTTGCAAGAAGCATGGAACTAATAAGTACCTACTTACAATGGGCGTTCCCACAGATTCACAAACTCATCAACGTAAAACTTTTTTCTGAGGCAATGAAAGTGAATGATTTTTATGAGTGAATCATTAGTCGTGATGTGAAGCCAATCAATTGTGAATGTCGTGTGAAATTATAACATTAAACGATAATTTGTTGTTCATTGTAGTTACCATCCTGTAGTATATTTTTAGTGCTTTTGAATTATTTTTATCTTTTAAGCTCAAAACGTTGGCTGAATTTTATTTACAAAATAAAATATGCGTATCACTATTTCATGAACAGATTGACACCATTTTTTCAATGATCTAATCCTGTAGTTACAGCAGTTATGCTAAAACTTAAGTAATTAACATAACAAATTGGTTACAATTTATTGACAAACATTGCAATAACTTTTATCATGGTTAAAAAACGTATCAATAAAACTTTAAATCAAAAGTTTACACACATCAATCATTTTACTAGGTATTTGTGTCAATTCATTGCGGTGCAAATCGCCCATAACATTGGCCACACTACAGATAAATAAAGACAACTGATTTATAGCTTTATAACATGACAGCGAACAATTATTATTTTATATTGCTTTAGCTTTGGCAAACACGCTAAGTATTACATTTTCACTTAAATGGACTTGAATAAAGAATTTAGTGCACATTCGTCTGTGAAAAGAGGCCTTTCCTTTTCAATAAAATGCTTTTATTGTAATATTAAATAGAATTTAGCTAATTTTATTTTCATAGTAGATGAACAATATGATTTAACTAACAAAAAATTATAAAAGGGCATCAAAAACTCGTCCTCAACACTGTCAGCTGTCTATCTGCCTAAGAGACTGGCCGCGTTGCCACATTGTATGATCATATAAGCCTATGGAATAAGAAGAGCTGCGATGTAGCTTTATTGTACCTAAGTACTGTAAGAGGTTTTGTACCTTAACCAATGCTAGCTGGTTGGACATGATGTTCCAATACTCAAGTTGTTTTAAAAAAAGAACTAGAAAAACATAGAATAGTAATGGAACAAAAAGTGTGACATGTAATTTAAAATATACTATAAGTAATTTTAAAGTATTATATGCGCTTTTACTATAGTAGGATAGTGTAGATCCTTGCTCATTCTAATACCTAGACCACACAGACAGAAACAATATAGATATTTCCAAATTAATTAACTGACTGCACGAAGCGACTACACGGTTGCGCAGTGGATGAGTGATTGGCTGCTGCACTGCGCGTTGCGGTTTCGTTTCCCGCACGAAATAAATATCTGCAAAGCCTACAAGTAATGCTTCTGGGTCTATGCGAGTTTAAACCTTTGCAATTGACCCTATGATACAGGAGAAATTCCGATTATGCGGCAAAGCTATGTAAAAAAATTACATCTGTAGTAAAAATACTTCTATTTCAAAAAAATAACTCAAAACCTCTAATTGTAAGAGAAAACAACAGATATCTCAATGTTTAATAAGCACCATTTCTCTTACGTCTTGTGCGTAAAGGCGTTTACCGTAAAATATTGAAGCAATCTAAGCAAGCTCATCTATGTAAGAACAAGTAGGGCGTACAACTCTCTAACCAAGATCACTGTTTGCCTGCATAATAAAGCATCATTAATACCTTTATTGTAGTAGTAGTTGTTACGTTTGAACACAAATAAAACGTTACTATTAAAAGATATGTTTATATCGGACTGAGAAAAATTTGGTTGTTGTTAACTAGATTTAGGAAGAAAAAAATGCAGGGAGAAAAAAGAGAACATAACGATAATACATAACCCTATAGAAGATAGTGAAGATACTGTGAGCAAGACACGACGGCAAAAGAAAATAAAGGAGTATGTTTTGGCAAATCTGTGTACTTGAGGAAGTGCTTATCAAAAATGTATAGCCAACTAAATTAAATCTTTATTAGTATCTACTTCGCATATTCAGATAGACCATTCACTTAGTTTGTGAGATATCCCTTAACTATTCAGAAATTCCTACCACTATCTCTCCTATTCACCATGACTCTATAAAACTGTTGCTAAATCAACAGTATAAAGTGACCCCAAAGGAGATCCGCATTTTCCCTTTTCTGGTACGGAATTGGTTCCAACCGTTATTTGTAAATCTTTGACAGTCGTGGTTGCAGTCGCTGATCAGTGTCCCGAAAATCTGACAACCAGGCTTTAAAGGACTATCGTATTACCCAGTACTAACTGGGTTATGGAGGTCAGATAGGCAGTCGCTCCATGTTAAATACTGGTATTCAGTTGCATCGGGTTAGACTGGAAACCGACCCCAACATCAACAAGGCTTGAGACTATGAGTTAAGGAAATCTAAAACTCACCGAAAACTTGAACCAGAAAAATTTCTCACAGTAAAAAAACCATTACAAATTCATACAAAAACGTATAAATTACAACTCGACTAAGTAAATAAGCCAATTTTACGCACTACCGATGGCTTAAGAATAAAAAAAAGTCGTACAAAAGTGGAACCGGTGCGCCATACCGGAAATAATTGATGGTAAACATTGAGATCGCTTCCCATGATGTGACGATATCGGCTATTCTAGGTAGTGTAAACTTTTTTGCTATAAATGCTTAAAAGAAAAAACAGAATCTAGCTTACACAATATTGGACCCATTTATACCCATATATACTGTTTTTTTTTTAATGGGAATACAAAATCAAAAACTTCTCACTTCTCACAAAAACAGACACTCCCTAAACTGGTTGGACTTTTACTCACTAAAACCCATCATGTTCTTTTGCCCTTTGTGTTCTGAGGCCGTGGTATATCTTTCAAACAACCCGCAAACCGGACAGGGGTGGCAGTCCCAATTTTCTCCAATACAAAACACCTCTGAGAAATAATGCTGTAGGTACTCAGAATAGGTTTTTAGTTTCTGCCTAAAGATCCCAATTTCTTCATTATTGTATTGGAAAAGCCAGAAACTCACTACTAACTTTCTACTATTTCCAGTATTTTCGGAGCTAATTTTAGTCGATAGGATAGAATAGAAGACAAAATGTTTTTTACTCTTGTGGCTTGTGTGTCACAGCGAATGAGGAAATAAGTTGGTCGCTTATTAAAGTAGGGGAGGAAACAGTCTATACGTGTAATAAATCACATAATATTAATGATCTTTCAACACTTTGCCCGAGCGAAACCAATCGCACTTAATCGTTGTGCTCCACTAGAGAAAGAAAATCATGGTGTGGTTTTCCTTCTATCTCATTCAAGTAATGTAGTTCTTTCCTACCTGCTTGCAAAAGCAAATTGAGACGCACTTAATATTCATTGAATAACTAATTGTTTAAGTGCAAAACGAGCGTACAGTCTTCAAACATATAACATTAAACATCTATTAGAAATGCATTACATGTCCACACGCGACTAACCGCTCGTAACGCACACATAAATCGCAATAAACTGCAATTTAATATAATTTCACGAGGCCAATAATCTTGCAGACCGAAACAACGGCATCTAACTTCATTAATATTATTTACATACAGATTTCGTGTACATAGACCGATATGTGACGCATATATCGGGTGCATTAACCCGTATCTTTGAAAGAAAACTACTTTTATTTTCATGTGGGTAGAGTGGATTTTTATTTGTGTTCGGCTAGATGGTGGTTGAAAATGCGGTGTGCTCTCTCGAGCGAGATAAAGCATAAAAATGTGGTTGGTAGTGTTTTCTCGAGGCGAATAGCTGTAGTGAAACGGGCCACGGTCCGCAGAGCAGGCACGAACGGTCACGTGGTGCACCGTTCAACCACTCCTAGTTCTGTGAAAACCTCGCTTCACGCAATGCTCTTAGTTATGACAACTATATTGAAGTCGAAACAAACAATTATTGCATAATTGGACACACGAATATGTCTCGCGTTTGCGTATAAACACGCGCCCCGAATTACCATACTTCAATTCTTTAGTGACAGTTAATTCATGTATAAGCTTATATCTGTAGGTGCGATCAGATTAACCAAAATTAATTATAAAATACTACCTTGCAATTTACTAGAAAAGCTGTGTAATTAAATATTATAACCTACGCAAAACTTGTATGTTTATTTACTCTGTTCGATAAGAAATAAACTTTCAACGCCAACATGATTATTAGTTTTCGCTCAATTAAAATAAAATTGACGTTAAATTATTTTACGCCTAATTTAATTTCTAGTATTCAATCATATCAGAGTCGATTTCACATTGCCACTTATACATCTCATGTATATTTTGTTTTATGCTAAACGTTTGACTTGGTAAACTACATTTCTAAGGTAAACTAATAATACAAAAAATATTGAAAGTAGTCCACTGAGGCTCAGAAGATCTATGCATAGCATTTTTACCCATATTTATAGTGCATTTAAGGAATAGATCTCGACAGCAAAGGAATTCCTACGGGTTCCCCAAGGGTGAGTTTCGAGTCCGGTGATCGAAACAAATAATTACTCGTTCCATATCTATTGATATAATATTTAACTAAAAATATAATATTTAACGAAAACTACAAAGATTCTACTCACGTACCGAGCCATGACCAAATTAGGTGCCAAATTCGTAATTTTCTTCGCCAAATTGTAAATTATCACACGAAACGGCTTTTTAGCAATTTACAGAATCTCTTAAACGAGATAGAATTTGTTATGCTTTCCGTTTCTAGCCTGAACTAAACTGCCGTCTACACCTACATTAATGTTTTATAGCCAGTTTAAATGCTAAGCAGATTATACAGAAAATTTACATCTTAATATAATTTATTTAATGTTATTTGATACAAGATGCAAAATCTTACAATTTTTTTTTTTAATTTTAAATCTTGCATTAGAAAAGATTTATTATATTGATCATGATTAAACTCATATTTTGCATTCAGGTTTGAAAGCCCAAACTAGAATGCATAATTTTTCCTAATTTCCAACACATCTTTATTACATTCAAACAATATTCTCCTCAAACTTCGAGAACATGTGCCATAAATTTAATCAGGCTATAATGGATGGAAACTAGTGATGAAGAAGAAGAAAACGAAGCATAGTTCTATAGTTGGTAAAGCTGATATCGGTCCCGATGGAAAGTTTAAAGCGGCTATCATTAACATACCATTATTTATATCAAATGTAAATAAACAAACGCATGAGAGCGATATTTTAGCGTATATAAAAGACAACACTCAAGAAGATGTAACCCTATTCAAAATTAATAGAAAATCCGAAAAATCATACAATTCCTATAAGCTGTATGTTCCCAAAACAAAACTCGACATATTTTTAGATAATAATCTATGGCCTAAAGATATTACCTTTCGCCGATTTGTAAATGAGCCTTATATGTTAAAAAAAAACAGCATATTGAAGCAACAATTTAATTGTCTATTTTAACATAGTTTTAAGTGCATTGTTACTAACAATTTATGGTCCTGGACTGAAATAAATGATTAATAATAATTAATAATATAATGTGTCATGTAGTACACCACGCGGGTCAGTCCTCAAATTCTTGGTTCTAGAACTGGCCAGTTACCTCTCTGTGTTCTTATGATTATGATCATCTACGTGTCCATCAGTATTCCTTAAAAGTTCTTAAACTTTATTGCGAACCGATGCAAAATTCACATAACCTCGACGTGCATAACTCACTACATACGTACCTTCAGTTACGTCGTTGTCTGTCATACTTTCATTGTTCAGCTCCTTCAGATACTCGTAACATCCCACGCGGAAGAAACTGCTGGCTGCAGTCTAACTGTCACCGATTCAAATAATAGAGACATTACTTCTGATGGCTCTTTACGTAGTCTGTGGAATGTCTTTTGTATTCTTCGCGGAATTATTTTCTCTTTTACTTAATACTTATCTAAGAGCGATTAGGTATCAGAAATCCTTACGTGGATATTACCATTTGTATTGTAAGCAATTATTTGTTCGTTGAGTGGAATATTATTTTTTCAGGCGACTTTGTTCTCAACTTTTGTAATGCCGATTTACTCGAACACTATATTTTGGAAAACGAGCATAATTAAAATAAAAAGTCGCTATGTGTCTGTCCCTATGTACATACGTTTAGATTTTTTAAATGTTGTTTTAAAGATTTAATGATTGGATATTTTGTGATTTTGATGCGGGTTTTTTTAATACCTAGATATTATAGAGAGATTCAAGAGGAAGGTTCATATTTATAATATTAGTATCATCATTGCATCCGTGCGAAGTCGGGGCGGGTAGTTTGTAAAGGTGGAAGTGTTTTTTTTAATTAAAAATGCTTCTTTTTACACTTGAGAGGAACACTTACATCGTTAGTCTTTTACTCTTTCAGTGCCGGGATCCAACCGGGTTCACTCACTAGTATTACTCGTTGCGGGTTGGCTTGAAAATTGGTTTGTAGTCTAATGTGTTAGTTACTTAAGTCACTTCTCAGTTATTCAAACGGTTTTCTATTTCCAACAAATCGAGTTGTCTACTACATCACTTGTGTAAGACATAACCAACCATATCAGGAAGATTAATAACAATAAACTTTCAACTCAAACCAACAAAACTGATCATATTTATTCAACTTTATTAATTGGTTGAATGAATCACACCTTCATAACTATTAATATTATAATGGAGAGATGACATTAGAACTTTTACTTACTCAATAACATAGTTAGCATTTCGCTTTCCCACAGCTGGATTTCCAGCTTCTCTATGAGAGAGATTGGGGCATATCCACGTAGCCCAACGCGTCTAATGCGGGTTGATTTTCCTTAAAATTTTGGTTCTGAGACATGCATCACCATCTGCCTAGTCTTTTTCCAAAAATAATGGTGTCAACTTCAAGTATAACCTGATGCAGTTGAATACCAGTATTTTAAATCGAGCGACTGCCTCTCTGACATCCACAAACTAATTAGAGTCGAATAATACGATACCCCTCAGTAAGACCGGTTGTCAGGCTTCCAGGCTACGGACCACCTGTAATTACTTGCAATGATCGATCAAGCCAGTACTTACGTATTACCTTACTTTCCGAGGCAAGAAGGATACTTGGTAAAGGATAGTCACCCATGCGCAGACAAAGCTAATCACAGCTTAACCTGATGATCGACCCGAACGGATTATTCCGAACCTGACCCGAAAACCTGACTCGGTCACGGGTTAGGTTAGGAACTTGAAAAAAGGGATATAATTTGTTCCGAACGTAACCCTCTTACTAACCTGACCCGTCCTATCATTCCTATCATAACCCGAATCTCGGAAAAAAGGATTCGCTCCTTTTCTTATTTTCTTTTTCCAAAAACCTGACCCGGTGTCAGGTTTTCTGGTCAGGTTCGGAATAATCCACCCGAACAGCTGGTACAAAATTCCTTTTTAGGTTCGAATCCACCTGCAAGTCTTAAGTGGAAGCAGATACTATTGAGCCAACACTGCTTCGTCAAACCTTAAATAACATTACATCAAGCCTAACCACCAAAGGGTTTGACAGAAGTGTGCTTTAATAGCTACAATTAAATTTCGCCAGTTCATTTGCTCGTGCTTTGGTCTGTATGAGAGGAGGCTTTTGCCCAGCAGTGGGACAATAATAGGTTGGTATTATTATTTAATAACTGGTGATCCTATTGCCATAATAGTGCAGTCACTTTAGCAAAAAAAGGGGTCCACCTCGTAATGAGAGATAATAAGTGGTTTTGTTAACAAGCTACTCTACCTCTACTTGTTCTTACTTTACCTTAATTTTGGCGTTCTTAAAGTTGTGTCAAAAGTCTCATACTGTGTCTGCAACTGACACAATTTCCAGAAGGACAAAATAAACGTGTGTACGAATTTCCAGCTTATTATTCTGAAGTGAATATGACTGAACTTACGTTAAACCTAGCACTAATGACTCCGGATTGCAATGACAATAGGGTAGATGACACCACCAATCAATTGATATACTTTTTATGAGCTGTCAAAACGCGCTTCCCCCATAGATTTTGTACGAGACTCGCAACGATGACGTCACTAAGTTGTCAAGTCAATGATGCAAATATTTATTGATTTAAAGGCAACTAAAAATCGAATTTTAAAGTTATTTTGAAATGAATGGAGTTCTCAGGTCTAGAATAAGGTGTTCTTTCAGAAAAAATGTGTTTTTTAATTATTGGTTCATGGTGTCAACTACCCAATTGTGAAAACTTAATATAATTTTTCCTACCGAGGATTCGAACTCAGAATGTTTACCTTCATAAGTCATATCTTACATAAGTCACAATATAATAGTAAGGTGACATTAGCACTTTCACTTACTCCATAAACGCGCACATAAAAGTCATAACAGTGCGTTAGTATTCGGTTCCTTATTATCAATTCCGTTTATGGGGTTAGTGATACTATAAAGTTGTGTAAAGTGTATTATCAGACCCTTTATGGTACTGGTTATGGCTGTGATGAAAGAGTACGTAAATCAAGTAGCCACCGTGGTTGATAGTTACGAAAGTAGCTCTATTAACCATACAGTAAAGTCGGGATGGATGCTACACTTTTAGAAATAATTGTTTATCTCCCTTACATTATTTTTGTAAAACTGTCTTGACAGTGTGCTTTGGTTTTTTTATCTACATATTTATTAAATGTAAACAACATTATCTTAGATATTTATAGAGTAATTGCGATTTGTACAGGCCTCTACTTTTTGGGAAATATATCCCATATTTGGCTAAATACTTCGTCCATATAAATTACGCTTAGGATATACGACCCTCAGTGGGTCGTGTATAGCAAGTCGTGTAAAGCAAGGTATATCCCTAAAAACTTTTATCATACCTTGCCTTCCCATGCAACCGCACAAAGCCAAAAGACACGGTCCATTAAGTAGTAGTTGGAAAATCTTATTTATAGATAAATAAAATAGCAAGCGATTAAAGCAATGAGTCTAGTAATTACAATTGGGTTATCTATCCTCCGTAGGCATCTATCTCGAACTTACCCTAGTGACGTTCTGGCGCTTGGCGGAAAAGTCGAAAGACATAATACATATAAGAAACTAGCTGCGCCTCGCGGCTTCGCGAGCGTGATGATAAAAAATTATCCTATGTGTTATTCCATACTTTACTCTACCTCTGTACCAAATTTCATCAAGATCCGTTAAGAAGTTTTTTCGTGAAAGAGTATCAAACATACATCCATACTCACAAACTTTCGCATTTAAAATATTAGTAGGATTAACAACGCTTCACTGCCTCATTGCTTGACAGGTTGCAAGTGTGACTGCTGAGCATGAAATCTTGGATTCGATTCCCGGGTCAGGTAGAATCTGGATTTCTGTCGGGTTGCTGTATGTGCAATAGGCCCTATATTACATGAGACTTAAACTAGCAAAATGTGGGTGTACTATTTGGTATATGCATGCCAGACCCTTCTGAGATTACAAGCGTGATGTTTATGTTAAACATTGCGCCCTGGAGTCTTCGATGGTTTCAGAGAAGGAATGAGGAATGTGGAAGCCAACATTAATGGAACTTAAACCTTCATATATCTAAGTCCCAATGAGGGGTGAGTTTCCCTGCCAGGGTTGTTCGAAAGAGATACCGCAGCCCCGGAAGGTAAAGGGCAATAGAAGGAACATGGGTGGCTTTTAGTCATTACAAGTCTGACACTTCCCCCCGTTCTGCTCAGAGCTGGGGAAGTTATTTGATGATTTCCTACCCGTAAAAAAGGGGTGAGTTTGTTTTCATGAGTCGGGCACAAGCCCAGACTCCGTGAACACTTTGGCCGACCCGGGAATCGAAGTCAGCGACCACTCGACCAACGGGGCAGTTAAGATGATTTAACTTTATTTATTTATCTTCTTACATCTACCAAAACAGGCTTAAGTGTTATTGGCCAACGAATTGCTAAAACAACATCATTTTCCTGCCTCTTTTATGTCATGTAATATATAAGTTATTGTCGTAACATTTGACTTCCATAACGTAACACTTGACAATTTGACCACTTCAACGCTATTTCCCACACATAAGGAAAAGCGTTCACACTACGTAGTTACATTGCACTACCATTTTGAGCAGGTGGCTATTAAAATAAGGGTAACCATACGTTCGCATTTGTCTAGAAAAGTTCGGCTTTTTGGAGTCCCGTACCGACTTCATCCAAGCTTGTGAGAGAAAAACGTTTTACCACTCTTGGATATTTCCTTTATCCTGAGTGCATTTACCTATCAAGATTTATACCAAATAAATGACTTAAAAATACATCACATACACAAACAGCCACACCTGAAACAACTACCTGAAGGTCATACAAATATTTTGTTCCCTGCGGTGATTGAACCCGTGACACACAGCGCAGCAAACGATTGCTATATATTCAGGTAAGAACTTTTTGTAAAATTAATATAGTCTAATAGAAATCCTTACATAATATTATAAAAGCGAAAGTGAGTTTGTTTGTTTGTTTGTTACGTCTTCACGCCTAAATGGCCAAACCGATTTTGGTACAGAGATAGTTGAGACTCTGGAGACAGACTATTTTTTTTAAAGTGAGAAATGAGGGAGAATGATGGAAGAATAGGGAAAACTTAGCTTTGCTATCACAATAAATAAGGCGCAAGGGCAAAAACTACAGTTAGCAGCCAAGCAAGCAGGAAAGGGGAACTGTGTTACCCCGAATTTAGCGCGAGCGAAGCCGCGAGCAGAAGCTAGTAAAAAATAATTAAAAATTAATATCCGCATTAGAAACATTCCATTAATCCAGTACACACTTACGTATAATTTGCGGATAGGCTGCGGATATCAAAAAGGAACTGTGACTATCTGGTGTTTGGACTCGCGTCCACAATTTTTCCAAACCAATTTAACCGAACCCTAAGCCAGGACTTTTCAAGATTTCGAAATGGCAACCCTACACGTGACCACACCACAATATGATTATGATAGAAAACGGTACGTGCTCCCCAGCGGCCAAATGAAAAGCACGTACCCACACGCGAGCAATGGAAAGTGTTGCCATATAAACATACAATTACACTGGCCTTTCTACTGGTTTTCCACGCGTCTATTGAAATTTTAATGTGCCATTCTGGACACGTCCTTATGTAAGTTTTATTTGTTGAGTCACTTTCAAAGTTTTATTTTTGAATGGGGGTCGCGCCACTTTGACGTCACGCAAAATCCTGCTTCACGAAATCATTTAACATTAGGATATGATATAACGGTTCGACAACAACCATGGGGCAGTAACTCACTAGACACAGCAACCATCTGGTTGGAAGATTCTTCCTTTTGAATAGAGGATGAATAACTTTTCAACTTGTTCCTTCATCCTTTACAGGACTGAGGTTCTTAGGGTGGCCAAACTTACACATGTTTGGTTTGACAGATTTTGTTATGCACTTACTGCAAAGGAAGAAGTAGTTCAGTAGCCCTACTATGACCTCTTAAAGCAATTATTATTCCGCTGAGGGAAAGAGACAGAGCTATACAGGGTGTCTAGCACCATCTCTTTCACTCAGTGGAATAAGAATTGCTATAAGATGTCATAGTTGCCCTTCAGGACAGTAGTTTCGACGAAAGTCCATAGTTACATAGATAGTATAGATGCACCCATATGGATCGCGAATACACTTCAAAACACATCAAATGATACTAGGTTAAATGCTAAAAATATAACATTTAAACAATACACCACCGTACCTGATGGTATTAATCAGATAAATAAAATAATAAAAAAACTTTATTGTATAAGAGAGTATTACACAAACTGAGATATCACTAACCTCCACACTAGGATTCCCTGTGTCGTGGAGACTAGTCTCCTTCGTCTTACAAGATAAATAGGTATGGAATATAGATACAGTAACATCGAACATATAACAAAAGATGAAAAACTAGCGGCCATTGCAGAATTTTCACTTTTAGTGACAAGGAAAAGAATAACTTGTTGGCAACAGCTGATTTATACACATAACCGGTTCCATTTTCTGTTATACCGCCCAATCTCGAACTGACTCAAGTCACATAAGTGTAGGCTTATTGACCCAAGAATTTCACATAATTTCGCCACAACAAAAACAGTAAATTGCAAGTATATTTCCCATGTTAACTATATGTTGGGTTCACTTTCCCACAAGTTGTAATAGGAGATAATTCAACTCGATTGACAATGATACGACAGTTTTTTTGTCCCGGAGTGTAATGCACTGTACATGGGTAAGGAAGTAGAAAGTATATTTCTAATACCTGTTATTAAGTAGTTATTACTGGACAATGAAAATGCTTTATTGTGACCTAAAGCAATGTGTAGCAACACATTGCTTTATTGTCCATTGTTGCGGATTTTGTAAAGGTGTGGTCACAATAACGGATTAGTGGTTAATGTATTTGCTATTTTTGGATTCTCTATGTTTGTTTTTATTTCTTACTAAAGGCGTTTTTAAGGTATCGTAACCCAAAAGTAAAAAATGTAATCTTTGAGAAACACTTTCTTGTCTGACTGTCTGGCAAGACCGATCTCGGGAACGTTGAAATCGAATGATGAAACGTGAAAACTTGCTGTACAAACTTGCGACATAAACGGCCATATTTTTTGACTGCGTGAAGTTAGCAGATGCCGCAGACGTAGTTCACCGTCCGTCCGTCGATTGACGACAGGCCGTTTCGACGGCGCGTTCGTGTTTCACGCGCGCCTGAAAGAGAGTCAGCAAAGTAGAGGGGCTTGCCAGAGCCTCTGCCTGCCGGGGTTGCGGGTTGTTCGAAAGAGATACCGCGGCCTCGGAACGTAAAGGGCAAAAGAAGAAACATGGGTGGGTTTTAGTCAGTACAAGTCTGACATGCCCTCCTGCTCCGCCCAGAGCGGGGGAAGTCATTAGATGATTTCCAACCCGAAAAAAAAAAAAAAAAAAAAGGTATCGTAACCCAAAAGGAAAAAAATGAAATCCGTATAGGAACACTTTTTTGTCTGTCTGTCAAGACCCTTTATGTCGGGAACGTTGAAATCGAATGATAAAACGTGAAAACTTGCTGTACAAACTTGCGACATAAACGGCCATATTTTTTGACTGCTTGAAGTTAGAGGGTTGATTTATCACAACTCCAAGGGTCCGCAGAGTTGAGTACATGGGTTTTAATTTCAACTCGAAACCTCCCTGAGTTGCGTCTTGAGGGACAGACAGACAGACGGACAACAAATAGATCCTATAAGGATTCCATTTTTACCTTTTGAGGTAACTACGGAACCCTTAAAAGCAATAAATGTATGTTTATATTATAAACATTTATAGGTACATACACATATATTCTTAAATCATATATAATATACCTAAAACTATGTTTGTACACGCGAATCTCCGAAACTAATCAACTGATTTTAGTTAAAATTTGTGAATATGTGTATTATTTCAAACTTAAAAGAAACGAAAGGATAGTTTTGGACCCGATAGATGACGCCACGCAGAGCAGGAGCGGAGGCTAATTGTAGTAATGAGCTAATGTAACCGCATCTTTACTAAATAATAATGTCCAAAGTATAGTCAAAATGACACACTTTCAAATAATAAAAAGCTAAGTTTATCTAAGTTCAGTGTAAGTATGATGACTGTAAAGAAAGACGAGATGACTTGCAAACGTGGGATTGCGGGTATTCAGAAGCAAAAACCAATTTGAAATGGTGGGTTTAGAGGTCAATAACAGACAAAAATAACATAGATAACTAGCTGTGTCCAGCGGTTTCACTCGCTGCTCAGGTCCACTTCTCAATGGGGCCATCCTTATAAGGTAGGGGTTTGAAAAATAGATTACAACCGATTTTCAGACCCTCCGAATACCTACACATAAAATTTCATGAAAATCAGTCTAGCTGTTTCGGAAGAGTATGGCAACTAAAACTGTTAAAAGTGAATTTGATAGATAAGACTAGCTGTGCCGAGCGGTTTCAGCCGCTTCTTACCATCCTCATCACTTAGGGGTATGAAAAATAAATGCTGGCCGGTTCTCAGGCCTACCCGATATGCAAAACAAAATTTCATACAAATCAGACCAGCTGTTATGGAGGAGTTTGGTACCAACACCGCGACACGAGAATTTTTTCAATAAGAGAAGTTGTAAACTCTTGGCGTCGGTTTGTTATTGCTAATAACTTTCACATTTAGGCCTTTGTGTGTGATATATGTGTTTATTCTTCTGCAATCAAGGCTAGGCTAATCAATAAATATGAGCATGCTTTTAAATGTATGCCTTATGACAAAAAGGTCTAACTCCACTTTCCAAGAACCGGTTAATGAATGAATTGGTTAAATTATTCTAGACAAAAAACCCCGCCAAGTCTAACTCGGACTCGCGCACCAAAGGTTCCGTACAAACTTACGATATAAACGGCCATATCTTTTGACTGCCTAGACTTGAAGGATTGTTTTTTTTACATCTCCAAGGGAGCACAGTTTTCAGTTGGTTTTCAACTCGTACGCGTTCTCGGGATAAAGAGTCTTGACAGACAGACGGACAACGAAGTATTCCACTAAGGGTTCCGTTTTATCCTTTAAAGTAAGAAACCTAAACACGCACTGGATCCATAAATTTTGCCATTATTGTGTACCTTTTGTACGTACGTTTGGAACACTTTACGTTTTGCTCATCTCGTTTTGACTAACTATTTCACCCTTTTTTTTATTTTTCGGGTGTGCAAAAATCATTTAAATGACTCGTACCTCTTGGAACGGAAGGGAGAGTTGGACTTGTACTCTTTGAAAACCTTCTATCTTCCTCTTTTTGCCATTTGCGTAGCAATCCTGACAGGCAGTGTCATTGACCCTGGTTCTCAGACTTCCTGACAACCATCGATAAAGCAACTACTTTAACACTTGAATGATATCATTTTCGTTTGTTACAGAAGTGCGGGTGTGGATGTTGGCGGCCACGCTGCAGGCGCTTCTCCTGTCTGCCAGCTGTGGCAACCATCGACGCTCCATGGCCGCACAAGGGGTAAGAACGTCTTATTTTCATATACGGCGCGTCTATCTATAATATTATATGGTTGGTAACAACTGTGATGAGTAACTTTTCGCCACGGCTTCATACGCGTGGAAGTATATCAACCAATGTGAAGTCGTTAAAAATATTCTCCCGCTCTGGGCGAAGCGGGGCTCTGGGCGAAGGGAGTGGCAGACATTTACTAACTAAAACCCATCCATGTTCAGTCAGGTCAATAGAGGAACCTTTATGTTCTAGGACATTTGGTGTAAAAAGGTTATAGTCACATAAACTTAATTTCACAATTATCCATTGTATAACTCGCAATCAGTCTACAGAAGTAGAAATAATTATGGAGTCTTTGCCCAACAGTGTGACAGTACTGGCTTAGCAGCATGTTTTTATTTTCTTATTCTTTCATTCCAGGGCCTAGGTTCAAAAGGCGGCTGGAGACCAGTGGTCGGTTCTGGCGGCCTACTGTACGGGTCCTACGGCACAGCTCCACTGCACGCACCACACTACAAGATCCCTGTACCAGTGATAGACCAATACCAGTACCAGTCCTCCATACGACCTCTTGCCACGAAAGACGGGAACAAACTGACATCCATCGCTCAGTCCTACCGCCCAACAACGTTAAGGACGGTATCCGCAGCCTCGCAAGGCCCGGCTATCAACCAGCCAATCAACACCTACCACAATCCTTTCGCCTATCAAAACAACGGCTTTTCAAATTACAAGTTTATCCAAAACTATCCCGTTGAAAGCGTCCTTGTAAGGAACCCCCACAATCCGTACAACCAACGCCCCATTTATTCTAAATATCCGAATAAGATAAAGCAGAACAATCATGCTCAGAGCCTGATGATGCAGCAGCTGACTAATATCCAACCAATACAGTTCGGACAGTACCAGACATCAAAGCCTTTAGATATATTTGGAAAACCCATTGAAAGTTACGCAAGGCCTACGGAGGCAAAAAAGCAGCAGCAGCAGCAGCAGCAGCAACAACAGCAGCAGCAACAACAGCAGCATCAGCCACAACAACAGCAGCATCAGCCACAACAACAACAACAGCAACAGTCAGGAGGTTCAGAGATTTACAAGCAAGAGTTTTATAAACTGCAAGATAGTGACACAGCACCACAGTCCGTCAGTCAACAGCAGGTGAAGACAGCGCAACAACAAGGCTTGGTTGGCATACCGAGCATCAACCCTTATGCACAGTATTCGTTCCAGGATGCTGTATTTCCACCGAGTATATTAGGCAAGTATCCTTCTACTATCTGACAATAATCGTAACAAGAACAAACTACGTAATATATTTCATGTCAAATGCGTGCTTTGTTACAGGTTCGTTTGGCACATTTGGAGTCCAATCAGTAAAAGGAAGAGACCCCGTGTACCAGTTTCCGACGACGAAGACTACTTACTTGCCCCCTCAACCGACGAAGCAGACGATTTTCAACTCGTTCAGCTACGCCCCCAACTACAAAACAACCCCGACGATATTCGACACAACCACTCCGAGACTGCCAACCACCGCGAGGTTACCTACAACCTCAAACCAACTCCATTTTGGAACCACGTATAGTGATTTCAAGATCACTCCAACTCCACAAACGAAGGTGTACGTCCCACCGAAGATTGATCCCAATGCGGGAGCCAAAGATTCGTTTAAGCCAAGTCCGCAAGACCCCTTTGCAAAGAACCATCAAAGCAATTTCAACAAAGTCTCTGTCACCACCTACAACCCGATTATTTCCAGCCCAACGACTACATTAGCCAACAATTTCTACGACTACAACTTCCCTGCACACCAAAACCAGCAGGGTCTTATATACCATGAACCACAACAGAATAATTTCAATTACGAGAAGAAGCACAAAATCCACGACAATGTCGCCGCAGGCGGGAATCAACAATCATCGAAACAGTATACTAATGCTCCCTTAAACAATGACCAACAAAACGCCCAAAACTCTCCTTACAGGCAAACTTACGAAGTAACTGAAGCTGCGGAAACTGATGGTCATTCCCAATCATCTACAGCACCTTGGACTTTGACGTCTCAAGTTTACGAGTATAACAACCAGAAAACTACTGAAGAATCGGAAAAGCAGCAAGACTATTCCGACGGGTACCGAAGGCCCGAGCCCACACCAGTCCCAGACCTTCCCGAAGAGTTTGCCATCGTAACCGAGGCCGAGAATGGCCATGACAACTCTTTGAGCTACGACATGAAAGTCGAATCTCAAAGTAGGCGGCCTCTAGGTGACGATTTCGTTGAACCTATCGGCAAGCACAAGCTTAAAGACTACTACTACAAGGTGTCAACTCCTTCATACGATGACTATAGCACGTCAAGACGAACGAAGATGCCGACTGACGCGGCCAAGTATACTGCAGCACAGGAAACCACAACACAGTTCAACAATAATAAGGATATCAACAGCGACATTCAGGTTGAAGTGCTTCCAACATTGGCTCCTAACAAGCATTTCAAGCGTCCGAACAATCCCGAGCGCAAGAGGCAGAAGGTCAGGAGACGCCGTCCACCACTAGCCAACATCAACCGCAACAGGGAGGAATCCACCAGCACGGCTAGTACATCAAGCACGTCTAGTACATCAAGCACTCGCTCGTCAACATACATCGCATCTACAGAGCCGACACTGACCACAGACCCAGATGAAGTTTACACTATAAGACCAAGAGTGAGACCAACTAAGTCCCAACCAAACCTGACCACGCCAACCGTCACCACTGACTTAACAACCAGTGTTTTACCAACCGTCACTCCAACAATACCAACTATAGTGAAGAAGAAGCTAGCCCACCGCCGACCAGTCACCACACCAACAGACAAACCCGAGACAACTACAATATTCGTAAGAGACGATCAGAACAAAGAATCTCAGATAATGAAAATTACTAACCGCCCGTATTTCCCAAAAATCAACGGTTATGAGTTCCAAAATGATTTCTCACATAAACAGGACGAAAAAGACACACCTACAAGCGATGTTGATGCCAGTTTATCAGACACTTTGAAGACCACAGTACAATCCGAACAAGATTTCTCATTCCATAAAGACGTAAAGCCTATTGAACCTATGAAGACTTGGGAGACAACAACTGAAATTTACAAAGAGGATGGCACAGATTACACGACTACACCTCGATCAGACATAACAACTACAGGCAGATCTCAACGACCAAGACTGCGAAACAAATACAACCGAAATAGATTCAATGTCAAAGATTACAGAAACAGACTAAGTTCTACAACAAGCTCTACTGAAAAACCAGCGGAAAATACACCAAAAATAAGATTCCCTCAACGAAGAGTGCCTTATAATGAAAACGAGAACGAAAATACAACTGAACGGAAGAGGTTCACTCCTAAAGACCCCAGACACAAGAATGGCGACAACAATGAAACAACAGAAAGAGAAACACATTCAACTAAACCAAACAGACAGAGACAGACAACAGAAAATGTAGAAGCAACCACATACAGAGTATCAGCTCGGATAAGGAACGGACAACGCCGACCAAGACCGACCACAGAAGAACCAGAGACAACCACACCGACAACAGTCCACAGTAAAAGACCATTGAGAAAGAAGATAAAGGACTCAGATATTGGAGAATCAGTCCAAGACATATCAGTAACAGACACAGCAGTTTACGACAGAAACGAAATAACATCAGAGAGAACACGATCAGAAAGCGCCATCATGAAAATTGCTGACAAAAAACACCAAGATCACTTAGAGCACTTATTCGAACATTCGAAAAGAGTTTCAGATTTAACGCTAGCAGCTAGCAAGGATTATAACAAACCGGGTATGTTTAAAACAGTCTCCTCACAAAGTAGGCGAATACCGAATTACTTCACGATAGCGACAGATGATCCCATTCTACCCATAGAAGCGTTCTTTCCCCAGTTGAACCAAAAGAAGGAATCGTAACGTTCCTAAGGTAGTTAATTCTTGAACCAAATCCTCTTCACTGCCAAAGCTTTTCTTTAGATCTATGCGACAGCAATGATATGGGCCGTTTGACGAAGTGTGAAAATTATCAGTGTGCAAAAGAGATGGCGCTATACATCATGCATAACTTCGTCTCTTTCTCGCACTACTTACACTTCTCTATGGGTCTAGAAGTTTAACTTGATACAAAAACTGCACATGTTTGAGTAACATTTTTTTTTAATAAAGATGTCTGTTCACAATCGTAGATTTTAAGTAATTGTATGTCGTCACTATCGTCATATCTCTAAATGAGATTTCGCTAGTGATGTCTTCTAATAATTTTCACAAGATATTTTAAATTATTTTTCTATAATTATAAAGACAGTCAATATAAATTAAATTTTAATGTTATTTTGTGTATTGGAGCTGGATTATATCAAAACGTGCTTAAATTCGACTTCTTGGGTCCTATTTAGAAGCATTTATAGTTTCATATAAAATAACGAATGCTGAACTTAAAATGAAGTCGAAATACTATCCTTTCCAAATACCTAGGTCAGCAGCAACCAAACCTTAACCTTATTTCAACGCAGATAGAGATCATTTTGATGTTGTCAGGCTTGTTATTGGTTGCAATCCAACAGTAGCCTTATTTCAGTTAGAATAAAGATCAATTTTGAGCGAAGCAGAAGTAAAACAATATTAATAGGACTGAAGTATATTTTCGTTTTTGCAAGAACTGACACTTAGTTAAGACTATTTAAATTTAAACTTTATTTTAATATAATTTCTGAACTGTTGTCAATTGGTGCTCATTTAGTACATAAGTGTTATATATTAAGTGATATGATTGTTTGTTACATAATATTAAATGGTGAGTAAACAGACCCTTCGCGGAGCCATCCATCATGCATTCTGTTCATCATCGCGCATACTCTACGCAAAAATGTTTCTTGAAAAACTACGGATTACGATAATACTTAATGTAACGCAAAAAAAATATTATGCTGAATATTGAGTATTGTGCATTAAATAGCATGGGGTTTATAAGTAAGGCAAACATTAAAGACTTTTTAACTTGTAAAAAAGTTGGAACGTTCACCTTCCGAACAAAAAAAAACTACGCAATGAAAAGGAGAACAAGCCTTTTGGCTTCTATAAGGGTATTTTTACATCCATTTTAAATATATAGTATTATGTATCCGTGTGTATGTTCTTTTACATTTATATTCAAAATTGTATGGCATTTATTTGTAAACTAAATTATTTAAATGCATGATTATATTTATGTACGAGTATATTTGAATATGGAAGTAAATCGTTGTAAAAGCGTGAAGTATGAATGTGAATATTTAAAGTTAAAATATTTATACTCTTAGTGATTAATTGTGTAAATAAAAGATTTTTCTTAACAAACTCTGTGTTTTATTGAAGATATTAATGGTTGAATATAATTAGCTACAAATATAAATAATGTTGAATAACCTCATGCTGCTTTGGGTTGAATCTTCGACATCTTCTGGATACATTTCGCAGCAGCTTGATGAATCGTCTTTTCCAAAGAATCTGTAACAAAGAAATTCATTTATTTGTTATGAGCCAGATATGGTCTACGGCCTATTCCCCGCTGTATTTTTTCTCTTTTATTTTCACTAGATGGCGCCCGCGGCTTCGCCCGCGTGATATCAATAAAAAGTATCCTATGTGTTATTCCAGACTATAATCTACCACTGTGCCCGCTGTACTGGGATCGGTCTATCATCGGACAAGACTATTGTCGCCAATAAGCCTGACATAGAGGTAATAGACCGATCAGCTTGCCGCGTAATGATATCGATGTTACCATACCCCACGACGAGAACCTCGTGAAAGCTGAGAAAGAGAAACAACTCAAATATCTCGATTTGGCACACGAGGTTGTCGACATGCGTTATTTGAACTGGGCTATAATTGGGTAGTTGACACCATTAACCAATAATTAAAAAAACACAATTTTTCTGAAAGAACACCTTATTCTAGACCTGAGAACTCCATTCATTTCAAAATAACTTTAAAATTCGATTTTTAGTTGCTTTTAAATCAATAAATAGTTGCATCATTGACTTGACAAAATAGTGACGTCATCGTTGCGAGTCTCATACAAAATCTATGGGGGAAGCGCGTTTTGACAGCTCATAAAAAGTATATCAATTGATTGGTGGTGTCATCTACCCTATTATACCGATTGTTTTAACGGCCAGTGGCTTGATAGGCAAGAGAGTCGACGGCCATCTGTCGAAGCTCTCATTAGGCGGTTGAATCAAGGTCCTAATTTAGCCTCCCAGATACGGCCTGCATTGTAAGGTTCCTGTCTCTGGAGCCGTAATCACCGGTAGCTTGGATACTACAACCGATACCGGTGGATAACTATTTTAATATTAAAAAAAAAGTGAATAAGGAATTTAAATATTACTTACATATTTTATGCGCCCCTTTGATTGGAAACCGAAGCCGCAAACTCGTCGGATTGGAACAAATGAACACGTAGGGGCTGTCGCTCTCACCGCCCGGGTACCTGCAATATTATATAGATAACCATTCATTCTTTCAGTGTAAAAATTCCCTTTACTAAGAATTTGTCCTGTACCGTGTTGCGTTGGTTGCGTTTATAAACATTAAAAACTCACATTCACAGACAGCCGAAATTGACAAAGAACAACATTAATCTTTAGGGCCGTATGTCTATAGAAATACTTGCTGTGCCCAGCGGTTCCACCCGCTGCTCACTTAAGTATGAAAAATAGATAGTAGCCGATTCTCAGACTTACTGAATATACACAAAAAAAAAATCATAAGAATCGGTCGAGCCGTTTCGGAGGAGTATGGGAACGAACATTGTGACGCGAGAATTTTATATTTTAGAAGACTTACTTTTTCTGGTATTCCTCTTGCGGCAGACAATCGTCAACATTAACACAGCCAAGAAGACATCCAGTGGGGTAGAACGATGGGAACTTTATTTCTGTCTCTGTAACACAATACCTTACAATTGTACAAAGCACATATTTAAACTTGATTGTTGTCATTATCGATATGATAATTTATATAGAAGACGGTCACTAGCCTGTCTCATCGTCCGTCCGTCTACGACAGGCCGGGTGACGACGCGTTCGTGATCTACGCGCACCTCAAAGAGATGATGAGATCAGCAAAGCAGAGGGGCCTGCCAGGGCCATCGCCTGCTGGGGTGAAGGGTTGTTCGAAAGAGATACCGCGGTCATTATTTTTTTTTATTTTTTTTATTGATAGGCTCGCGTTTGACCACTATCTCACCTGATGGTAAGTGATGATGTGGTCGACGATGAAGCACGCTTACCTAGAAATAACCTATTCACTCTTGACTTGAAGACCCCCAGGTTATAGCTGTCAGGAAATACAGACTCCGGCAGGGAATTCCACTCCTTAGCAGTACGCACAATGAAGGTATTCCCAAACCGTTTAGTGCGTGTGGGTGGGATGTCTACCATGTAACGGTGGCGCATCGCCGTACGTCTTGTAGTCCGATGATGGAACGGGCTTGGTCTCAGAACAAAAACGCAAAATATGGTTGAGATGGGACCATTCGTGCATTCTTCAGTTTGGGGGAAGGGACTGCTGCTTCTACTACTACCTGTACACCATTCGGTGTCGTTAAGATTATTCCTGAGAGTCATAAGCCGCGCTTGCCTAGGTTGGATAGGTGACCACCCCTTACATAACGAGTTTCGTACCGGCTGTCATTTGTAGATGTTTGACAGTCGTTACAGATAGTCAGTATCCCGAAAGTCTAACAATTAGTCTTACCAGTATTACCCAGTACTAACTGGGCTGTGGAGGTCCGATACGCATTCGCTCTATGTTAAATACTGGCATGCAGCTGCATCCGGTTAGACTGGAAGCCGACCCCAACACAGTTCACAAAAGGCTTAGCAGATGATGTCACACGCTGCGGGTAAAAGCTAGCGCCTTATATTATTTGCATTTTCAGGTATCTAGAAGATGCTGGTAGCCTCATACGAAATACCTAGATTTCTTGTCTATTAAAAGTTTAAATCCAAATTACCTGGATACAGCACCCTATACTGGTTCTCAATCGCCCTGATGATTTCCTGATCTGGAGGCTTAACGGTAGACGCGATCCACAGCCGGCCACGGTGACTCGAGTACCACGTACGACCTTCGTGGCTAAAATCAAGGGTTTTCAAAGCATAATGAAATGAAGCTTCAACCCCAGTCACAATAACTGAGAAAGCACTGTAGTTGCCCATTCCAAAGCGTAGATCTCTATGGAGAAAAATGGGCAAGAAAATCCGTGAACACTCTTTTAAACCAGAATGTTGTTACAAAACTTTGATTACATCATTCATATTGAGATGGTACATTCTGTGAGAACGATGTAGCAAGACGTGCCAAGAGCAGAAGGGAGAAAAGACCCCACTCAGAATAGATGAGAAACAGGCAGCTGCCTACCACTGTATACTTAGCAACCCAACAGTAGACACATCCATAGACTATCTTTACAGCGATTACAATGGATCAAGAGTCTCCACAAGATGACAGGCGCCTAAGAAAGAGTTTTTTTTTTTTATTTATAACGTTGCCCCACCCTAGGAATTTCTCCTGTATCGTGAGGTTTACAAACATTTAAATTCGCATACACAAATAGCCAGATCCGAAAAAACTACCTATAGGCCATACAAATATTTGTTCCGTGCGGGAATCGTACCCGCGATACGCAGCGCAGCAGTCAATAGCTCAGCCACTGGGCCAACCGTGCCGTTAAAAAAGTCGCGATGACTGACTCATGATTGGATCGAGCCGATATGGGAAATGAGTACTTGAAAAGCCTTTTGGCAGGCCGTTGCCCAACAGTGGGACAGTAAAAAAATATTGTTCTATTACAAACTTACAGCTTGATGCCCTCGACGAGCAGTGATGCCCAAGGTTGATGCATGGAGAGGCAGCGTCCAGTATCACTCATCTCTTGGAGCTGCGTGTCTTGCACTCGAGGGGCATGCTGTCCAGGGTTGCTTCTTGTTATTGGCTCAAAGGCTTGGGTTTCCACTGATGGGTCGAACTGGAAGGAAAACATTTTGAAAGGTGAGCTTATTATAATTAAATTGACATTTTAAATATCCAAAATAGATAACATTGAATAAATGATAGAGATGGGCTGACTCAGTGGCCCAGAACTGGCTGAAAACAACATAGCGACCCAAAAATACATCGCGGGATGAACTGAACTCATTTCTAAAGAAATTACTGCCATAGCGTGGATTACAGTTGCAGTAACTACAGTGAAGTATTTTTAAGTGAACGTTTGACGTCATTTTACGGATCAAATTCTTTCATATTGGGTTTAAAAAGACGACACTGACAGCACATTTACATGCATTATCTGGGTTACTACTGAGTTTCTTTCGGCTTTACCTTCTCTGAGTATTCTAGTAAAGTAGTCTCTGAGTAGGGTACGAAACACCAGCCTCACCTAGTTTTATGTATGTTTACGTATAAAAGTGTTTGTACTTGCAAAATAAACATCATTTATCATCCAAATTAAACTAAATGCATAATTTCAGCTCAATCGGAATCCAGAGTGGGTATTGTATTGTATAACGGGTTGGTGTCCGCAACTTCACGTCTGAGGCGCGTATTTTGAAAATACGCGCCTCAGACGTGCAAAAAAATGAACGTGAACAAAATGTGTTTGTTCCGGAGTGGGTGACAAACACATTTTTTTTAAATAAAAAAAAATTCAGTTGGTTCGGAACTTCATCCAATCTCATGATTGTGATGGACGATGAATTTCCGAACAGGCAAAACAAGTACGCCACCGTAAGTGTACTCTCCATACCTGCAGTAGCGGCGCGTTGACCCCGGGCGCGACGTCTCTGTCGGTGGCCACTCCTATGAACATGTCGTGCTGCAGCTGCCTCGCGTTGTTCTTGCCGTCGCTGGTCATCTGCCTGATTTGATCCTCGTCAGGTTCGTAGTCGATTGTGTTGTCTTCGACGATTTGACGACCTGATCAAAAATGTATGGATGCATGTTCGTTAGTGTTTCAACAGATTTCCATGTTTGGCACATGGTTTTTTATAGTTATGGTTTGGTATAACCTGGTTTGGACATAGAAACTATTTTGTATTGATACCAGCTATTAGGCCGCTAGTTTGTAAATTAAATGTGGAAGTTAGAAAGTCAACCAAACCATGCAGCATACAAAAAAAACCAACCACTTTATGCTGCCTTTAATTTAAAAAAGTGAGTCGGACTCACGCACCGACGGTTCCTACAAACTTGCGATATAAACGGCCATATTATGTTTTGACTGCGTAGACTTAGAGAGTTGGTTTACTACAGTTCCAAGGGCCCACAGACTTGATTATATGTGTTTAATGATGTAAGTATTAAACTTCCGCGCGTTCCCGACATGAAGGGTCTTGACAGACAGGCGGACAACATAAAGTTCTATAAGGGTACCTTTTTTCTGTTTTGACATACGGAACATAAAAAAGTGTTGGAAAACGTTCTATTTTTCTGCAAAAACAGGTATAATAAGTAGCGAGGCGGATAAATGTATATAGAAGAATGCATGTCTGACCCCCACAACCCAGTAAGTACTGTTGGGAATACCATAGTATTTCCCGTTGGTGAGACTACTTGTCAGACTATCGGGACACTGACTACAATACCACTGCCACAAATGTACAAATGACAGCCAGGACCACCGGCTTAAGAAACTTGCTCCATCATTAAATAACGTTTACAAATGAGATTTTTATTCAACTATCCTAATGAATTTCACACCCATATTCTTTTTTAACCCGAAAATAAATATTTACAAAAATAATGAGGAGGTCGTATGACTTAAATGTTCGACCCTATTCGGGGCCAGTACCGACCCAGCGGAGGTTTGAATGTCGAGACCCTGAAGGGGTCCGTACCGAACTATACGGTTAAAGTACTTTGCACGGAAGAACCTTAGTGGGTGGTCAACCATACACAAATCCACGAAGATCGACCAAAGTTTCTGTTATTATTTGGCCACGAGCTCCTCCTATCAGACAGAGGAAGAAGACGTTGTTTAAAACAAAATTTACTTACCAGCAAAATCAAACGTCATCTTCTTATTAAGTCGGGAGCCATGTTTCTTGTCGTGTAGAGACTGTTGGTATTTCTCGAGCTTGTCCTTTTCAGTTGAGTTCAGCCACACACTGTTGGCACTGAAGTAGTCGCTGTCATCGTCTGTCACGTGGGTTCGACGCTCACTGGAAATTATCAGACGTAAATAGTTACCGACAATAATATGACTAACTAGCTGGCGCCCGCAGCTTCGCGACCGATATCGAAAAAAAAGTATCCTATGTGTTATTCCAGACCATAACCAACCTCTGTGACAAATTCCACCAAGTTCCGTTCAGCCGTTTTGACGTGAAAGAGTAACAAACATCCATCCAGTCTCACAAATATTATCATTTATAATATTATATAGTAATAGTAAGATTGAACCATGATTCGGAACGAGTGGGAATGGGAAGCGGCCACCTCCTGCGAAGCAGTCATGCTAGCGAAGGAGTTGGCCGGACTTTTGAGGGAGACAACCTCAAACCAACCCAGCCGCCGAGGGAGACGCTCCGTTCATCGGGCGATGTGAAACGACTCCCGGCCATCGTAGATGTCCTTGGTTGTGGACGGTGAGTAATAGATAGTTCACCGTCCGTCTGTCTAGTGACGACAGGCCATGTCGACGGCGCGTTAGTGTTCCACGCGTACTTCAAAGAGGTGTCAGCAAAGCACAGGGGCTTGCCAGGGCCACCGATAAACTGACATAGTCACTAACATTATTAATATCATTTAAAACGGTATATTTACCACATTTATTAACTGTTCATCATAGTAAATATCCTGCTTTTACCTTTTGAACAATAAAGCATAAACTTACGCGCGTGACCTCCGTGCCAAGCCACGCATTTTACCAAAATGTTTGTGTCGTTGGTGTTCAGGGTACGCGCTTGCTTGACACATTTTTTTTATTTAAACCAAAACTTTGCCCCACACTAGTAATTTCGCCTATATCGTGGATGCGTTTACAAATATACTTCAACACAAAAACATCAAAATACAGCCAAAGAAACCCCAACCAAATACAGACACACCCCCCACGGACGCAATATGGCAGGAAAAATATAAAATACGAAGGCGTTCAAATATACAACAAACTACCGGCAGATCAGGAACACATCTTCTTTGAACTTATTCAAAGGTTAAAGAACACGTAATTAACAATACAATTTTTTTAAGCTAACAACATAATATCTGTATAATAACATTCACAAAAAAACTACTAACTACTGGACCACACTCTTTATAAATATGTATTTATTCAATAAGTGAACAATGTATGTTCTTCTGAATAAATAAAGAATCTTTAAACCCAAATACTCAATCTCACATACACAAACAGCCAGACCCGGAACAACTATCTGTAGGCCATAAAAATATTTGTTCCGTGCGGGGATGAAACCCGCGACCCGCAGCGTAGCAGTCGATCGCTCAGCCACTGCGCCAACCGTGTCGTCAAATGTACGTCACATAATTATGACAATGGCGTTCAAGAGAGACCTTACCTGGTACGATCATACTCCAGTAGTCGGTTTCTGTGTGACACGGCGGCCTCCCATCCCTTAGGTCTGCTGCGTTCCATCAAAGTCTCCATCAGCTTGGCAGCACCCTTTGTCTTTGTGTTCAACTCTCTTTGTTCTTCTGGCGTGCACACCTTAAAAAACGCCCTTTTATAGTTTGTTCATCGTTTAATTATTTTAGTTTATATAATTGTTATATAATGACGCACTATAAATATACGAAAGATGATAATTAAGTATGTTTGTGTGAATGGGCATCGATTTAGACTGAGATCCTGGGTCCAGGTTGGCTGTGTATTTTGTGTTTTTTTACATTATATATGGATATTTTAAGAAACCGTATAGAATGACGAACCAAACTTGTAGGCCATAGTTATGCCTATTACTTAATGTTGATGGATGGAGAGGGAGAAGAAAGCAAAGAATAGATGGATAAATTGTGTAAGGAATGATATGGAGAAAGGAGTAAATGATGCCGTAATGTCTGGCAGGACAGAATGGAAGAAGAAAATGCTTTGAGGCTACAAATCCCAATAAAATGGGACAAGATAATCTTGATATGCCTTTACTTAAAACAAGCCACTTATAACATAACTGGCAAAATTGATCATGTAAGGGCTTTTGCTCAACGCGAAACGGCCGCCATTACCAGCATGGCGGTATTCATTTGCCCATGTAGGCACGATTCTGTTTCGCTACTGTCGCGATTTAGTCGTGGCCGCCTCCCAACGTTAATCACTCTTCTGTAGCGCGTTGCAAATGCGACTAAGGGTTTGTTCAGACAGAACGAAAAAAAGCGCGAGGTATTTACTTGCTGTAATCAAAACAAGGCCCTTATTAACATTGTTTAAAGGCGCATGAGCGAGGCTTACACTTGACTTCCGTCGATATTCAGACAATGTTTTACTTTAGACTGCCGGTTATAGAGTCTTATTTTCAATGCAATAAGTATATAGCCTGCGCATTTCTCCATTCTGTCTATACTGACACTAATGTGGGATTGCAGCGATGCAGAAACGCGCGACAGCATCGCTACAAAAAGTCGCCATTTTGAAGGTCCTAAGACATTTATTTCAAAGCTTAAAGAGAAACGTTATAATACCAGATTCCCACAGAACAGACAGGGCCCGGAGCCCTCCTGGTTGCAGACGATGCGGCCACATTGGATGCAGTTGTTCACCAGCTCGTGTTTCGACGCCTGGCAGTCACAGTGGTGTCTACCTGCAAAGTATCATGTTTTTAGTTATAACAGACTTTAACTCTATTACACAAAATAAAATCAATATTAAACCCAGTATGCAAGTTAATGCAAGTATTAGTTTCAATCTATACTAATATTATAAAGCTGAAGAGTTTGTTTGTTTGTTTGAACGCGCTTATCTCAGGAAGTACTGGTTCGAATTGAAAAATTATTTGTTGGATAGTCCATTTCTTGAGGAAGGCTATAGGCTATATAACATTACGCTACGACCAACAGGTGCTGAGCAGCGTGGGTGAAACCGCGAGGAACAGCTAGTTATGAATATAGTTCAAGTTCCTATCAATCATCAAATTTAATACTATTAATGCTAACGTTTGTAAGGATGTATGGATGACTAGCTTTTGCCCGCGTATTCGCTCGCGATAAATTCGGGGTAAGACAGTTCCCCTTTCCTGATTTGCAGGTACCAGCTACCTGTAGTTTTTGCCCTCGCGCCTCATTTATTGTAATAGCAAAGCGAAGTTTTCCCTTTTTCTTCACGCTTTCGGTTTAGCTATTTAGGGGCGAAGACGAAACCAACAAAATTATAATAATAGTAAAGATTGTTACTCTTTCACACAAAAACTACTGACTGGATATTGATGGAATAATAAATAAATAAATAAATATCTTGGGACAACTCACACACTGCTATCTGATCCCAAGCTAAGCAGAGCTTGTGTTATGGTAACCAGACAACTGATATACATACTTATATAATTTATAAATACATACATATTATAGATAAATCACACCCAGACACAGAACAAACAATCATGCTCATCACACAAAGTTTGTCCTGGGTGGGAATCCAACCCACGACCTCCGGCTCAGCCGTCAGGGCCACTAACCACTAGCTAGACCAACAGGCCCGTCAAATGTGGCATGCATAAAGTTTATAAGCTGGATTAATGCATAGGATAATTTTTATCCCAGTAGTATGATCTGGGACAATTACCGAACTCTAATCAAGAGAAGCTGCGGACATAAGCTAGTCCTAAATCAATGTATGCTAGCTATTTCTATATTGATGGTTGATTTTTCAAATTTTGGGAATCGGAAACAGGTACTTCTTTTTGCTGACTATAATAGCATCAGCATTCTGTAACAATTTCTGTAACATTTTACATGTATGTATTAAACAAATGTATGAATGTCGACGCAGGAAAATAAGTGAGCAAGGATCATAGCAGGTTCTATGATTTCTACCTACCCCCCTGGGGAAAGGGGGTGAGTTTATGCATACCTTTCAGCAGTATAACCTGAGCATTCTTCCCCTCCTGTGAGTACAGGTTCACATACTTTGTCTTCTTCTTAGACTTAGTGTCAGACTCAGTTGGCTCTGGTTGTTGTTGCACCGGTTCTGCACTGATGAAGTCAGTCTGCTGTTTGTTCTTCGATATCTTCTTCTTTTGCTGTTTGGGTAAAGAAGTGCCTGTAATTTTGAAAATCAAATTATTTACCTTTTACGGAAGACTTACAGCTAAACAATTATATTTTATTATTTAAAAGTTATTTTATGATGATTACAAAGCAACTTTGTCATCCATCATAATTTTTGTAGTAATTGAATCCTATTAGTATGTAGCTGCAAGGCATCAATCATCCGCTGCTTGACCGCTATCTACAATGCGAACGACGCGCCACCACACATACTATTTAGGAACTACATTTGTTTATTAATGTCTGCTCGTTCCTATTGGCCGTGAATATGTAATGGGAGACCTGTTACTCCCACCATTATATTTTAGTATTAAGCCTTGTACATATTCCTGTAACCCTCAGTCTATTCGCTACCTCAATACAACTCGTTTCACCTAAGTACATCTGGAGTATTATTTACTACACACCGCCTAAGCGCTACAAGTAGAACAGAATAATAGAATAGAATTATAATTTGTTTGTGTAAAAACATGACTTATAATTATAGTTGTGAACTTACATGTTTTACCATACAATGGCATATAAATATCAGAGCATTTTAATATGAAAAATTTATACTAAATCCTAGCAATAAATTAACTTAGTAACATATATATATATATTAACTTAGTAACATATATATATATTAACTTAGTAACATATATATATATTAACTTAGTAACCATATCTGTCAGTCATTTTTCATCAAGAAATTCTTTTACACTATAAAAACAATTGTCTTCAAGCCATTTAAGCAACTTTAGATACTAATTTTAATGTAAAAGTGTGTGTCAAAACTTTTTCATTCAGTTGTGAAAACACAGGCTGGCAGAATCTTTTGACAAAACATAAACACAGCGCTGTGCGGAAATATGTCTTTTTTAATAAAGACTTTTTAAGTTTCAAAAACTTACTACTTGTAGCTGTTGTGATTAATTTAATGGTTGTGTTAATATTGTGCAATAATATTAATTGTTTGAATTTTCTTCTAATGATCATTTAAGTATAAAATAAATAACTTTGCTAAAATACCTTTGCTAGGGAATTTCTTCTTGCACAGTTCCAAGAAGAACCCTTTATGTTGAGAGTTATCAAAGTCCAACAAAGTTTTCATGTACTCATTCAAATCAGTCTCACTTTCAATCGACAGAATGTATCTAAAATAAAAAATATAAAGAATAAAATAGTTATCGACTTTTCTCCTAGAAGAAAACCATTTAAAATGCTTTTTTTATGGATTTGTTTTTTTATTAGTTACAAAATATTTTTTAAAGCAGGTTGGTTATTTTTATGCCTGTAACTTACTTTATTAAATCATCTGGTATCTGAAAATCTAAAATCTTAGATAATCCTTCACTAATCCACTGCTCCATGTTTTTTTTAAAGTCAATTGGAATTTGGAAGAAAAGAAAATAACTTTATTTACGTGGAAACTTAAACTATGGCACGTCTTCTCAGCTGTCCAGCTGATTTTGACAGTGACAAAAAACGGCTGTGGGTATTTACAAAGCTGGCTAGGTGCTGGTGGAAGCATCTAGCCTTCTTTGTAAATACCAGAAGCTGTTTTTTATCACCACAATAATACCATTATACCAATAGAATTTTAAAATGAAAAATAAATGTTTACTAACAGTTAAACCACCAATCCAAAACCTACAATGTGGCTAAATATTATTATGGCAACATTTTAGCAGTGTGGCAAGGCAATCAATGGCATGGCAACAAATATTCACTGTCAGTGTCACTTCGACAATTTCTGTCAAAAAATTGTTTTCCTCTGGCACTCATTGAATTAATTCGAATTTTGAAAAAATAAAGGTAATTTTACACCGTATCAAGTTACTGTCATTCGTTCTATACAAGACAAATAAAAATGTAGCGTTAAGAAGTCAAAAGAAAATCACAATTAACTTAGAGTACGATGTCATTTGTTTACGTAATTTTGTAACCTAGATGAGTATTAGACTGGGTATTTTCTGTATTTTTCAGCTATAACAATGTCTATTTCACCATTCCTTCGCACCCCGTTTACGGATTTAACGGGAGGTCTTCACTCCCATCAAATGCTGGGCCGGTGCCAGAAGGAGGAGGGTCGGTACATGGATTGCCTGGAGGCCTATGGTCTTGACCGTGGAAAGGTTAAGTGCCATCACTTATTTGGTGATTTCCACGAGTGCCAGACATCAATGAAGCAGTTCAAACGATTCATGGTATGTTTATTTCTATGTAGAACCAACTAAAAAAAAACAACCTCTTCTAATAATTTTGTTCTGCTTAAGCAGTGATAACTACTGCTACTAATTATATTGCAAGTTATTAGTCACGACACGTCACATCAGGCAAACACCAAACTACTTTACATTTTTATTTTGTATTTCTGTTGCAAAATCTTCAAATCATCCTAATCTGGACAAAGCGAAAGGGAGGGCCAGACATGTACTGACTAAACCCCTTTTATTGCCTTTTGTGTTCTGGGGCTGCAGTATCTCTTTCAATCAACATGCACCCCCAGCACAGTCATAAAAGTGTCTCTTTCTGAAGTTCATGTAATGTGAGTGACTATTAAAACTGATACTACATACTTTTATGAATCATTTGGAATGCACATAACTTCTAAGCAACTGTGTATTCTCTGTTTCCTAAACAATGTTGTCAATGATCTAACTTCTCAAACTGAGGTGTGTGTATAGTCACATGCAAAAACAAGTAAATAAACACTAAATAAAAAACTGATTTTCTTACGAAAATACGTTTTCTACTTCGAGATCGCGAGAGTCGCAAATAAGTATTTATTTGCGGCTGTCGCAACCCCATGCAGGGCACGCCACAATAATGGCGGTAAGTCTCCTCTTTGAGGAGTGGCTGGAGAGGCGCCATGGCGTCTTCACTTACCGCCTGACGCAGGTCCTCACCAGACACGGAAGTTTCGGGAGGTTCCTGCACATAATCGGGCGGGAGGAAACGCCCGGGTTTCACCATTGTGACGATCGCCCGGAGGACACGGTGGAGCATACAGTGGCGGTCTGCCCAGCTTGGGCGGAGCACCGCCGTGCCCTCGTAGAGACGATCGGCGGAGGCGATCCCTCGCGTCCGGCCCTGGTTCAGTCAATGGTTCGGAGCGAGAGGGAATGGGAAGCAAAGGAGGCGGCCGGGCGTTTGAGGGAGAGAACCTCAAACCAACTCATCCGCCGCGGGAGACGCCCCGGGCGTCAGGCGCCTGAGACGATCCCGGCCACCGTAGATACGGGCCTGTGGACGGTGAGCAATGGGTAGCTCACCGTCCGTCTATTGACGTCAGGCCGTGTCGACGGCGCTTTAGTGTTTCACGCGCGCCTCAAAGAGAGTCAGCAAAGCAGAGGGGCCTGCCAGGGCCTCCGCCTGCCGGGGCTGCGGGTTGTTCGAAAGAGCTACGGATACGGAACGTAAAGGGCAATAGAAGGAACATGGGTGGGTTTTAGTCAGTACAAGTCTGAAACTCCCTCCCGCTCCGCCCAGAGCGGGGGAAGTTATTTGATGATTTCCCACCCCAAAAAAAGACTTATTTATTTCGTAATAGTGTGGCTCCAAAAAGTATGTGTCTGGAACAGTAAAATGTAAATCAATACAGTAGGAAGATATCGCTTTTGAATTTTATTGAGTAGTTTAACAATATGTCCAGTCATGGACTAGCAGTATTCTAGATACTTATGGAACAAGTGTTTTAATATACTCTTACGATACACACTTGGATCTAATTCATTTCCCCGCTTTTTTGGCAGCCTTTTTGAGATATTCTCTATGTGTGTACAAAAAATAATAATATTTCTCAAAGTGTTGGTCTTACTGAGACGAAATAGTTTATTCAGAGGTCAAAAATATTGTCTATCGTTTAAATTAAGAAATAATGAGCTAACATTTCCGTTACTTTAGTTTAGAAAACAAAATTCCAAGTATAAAAAATATGAAAATCAACGAAATTTTTGTAAACTTTTTGTGAAAAAAATCATGTTTTTTTTAATCAATAAAGAGTACTAGAATGTTTTTTTGTTAAGTACAGACGCCTGCACATCAAGCTACTACAATCTGTCAGATTTCTTTAATAGATTTTCGACTTTATTTCTAAAGTATTAGGTTCAAGGTTCATTGGGAAAAATTGACAGTTTCGGGTAACTTGACCTGCAGGTACATAGAATATTGCTAGTCCGTGACTGGACACTTTTTATGTGTTATTGCTTGTGGCTACATTTAACATTGTCGACTATTTTCAGGTTCAAGTAAACCTATCAGTGTACAATGTAGATACTAATATTATACATATAAAACTTTTGAATCTTTCGTCTATCCATTGCTGAAAATTGCATTATAATCCATTAAGTAGTTTAGCCTACAGACAGCGAAAGCGATTTCATTTTGTACTCAGTAAACATAAAGATACATTAAGGCAAAATCAAAGTGTTTTGTATCAACCCTTATTTTTGTTTTAGGCGATGCGCAGAGAACGTGACAGACAAATCTCGGAAGGAAAGCTGAAGGGAGACAACCAATATGTTTCACCGAAAATCGATAGTTTTTAAATTTATGTAGAACAACTTGTTTCAATAGTAACTTCAATCCAAATCACTCGTATACTGGTGTAAATAAAAATAATTTAATCAACCAAAATAGATTTATTACAAAAAATATCAATGGTAACCTCAAAGTACTTTTAAAATGACTTGATGTAGGTAAGAAACACCCAACTCAATTTTCAAAGTTTTTTATTTGGTGCTTATAGACAAAAATAACGCATCAAGTATCTTTATCGATGCCTGTTACAAATATCCAATTACTGTTATGAATTAATACTACTTTGAGGTTAGCAAATCACAAAGAATCCTGGATTGGATGGTCATCCTTGTCACAGTGGTCCTGAAAAACTCCTGTATGTCATAACTCCTACTCCTGGCATTAGTTGGCATGGCTTGCAGCGCCCTAATTGTGTTATTAGTATGAACCAACCTTTACTATTTATGACATAAGGTTTTCATCGTAAAAGTTGACGATAAAACCTGTTTTGTTCGATATTATTCCTGTCTGTTCACAGTTTATGGTTGCTTTATAATTTCAAGAAAAGAATAAGATTTGTCACATTCACATCACAAAAAGCTAATAATATACTTGGTTTTTTTTGGCGTTATTGGTCGAAAAAAAGTTAATAATGCATAATATTTCGCCATTTTATCGTTCCCCATTTACTGACATCACGGGGGGCATCCATTCGTACCAGATGTTGGGCCGATGTCAGAAGCAGGAGATGGAGTTAATGGACTGTTTGGAAGCCTACGGACTAGATCGCGGCCTCATCAAGTGCAACTATTTAGTTGGCGATTTTCGGGAGTGCCACACCAGATTAAAGCAGTTTAAAAGATTTGTCGTATGTATTTCTTTTTCTAGTTACCACAAATAATTAATTTTGTGGGAAGAAATTTTGACCTAATTGATGGTTTCTGAAAATCAAAGAATTTTTACGAATGCGCAAGAGCGCGATGGAATATACGACGCGGGGGTAAACCCAGAAGTTACACATTACGATGGGCTGTTATTTTTAACAAGTTACATGGAACTTTTTATCAACTCGTTCAGTTGTATTTAAAGTAAACATACTACATTTAAAACTTCTGTTTAAAAAAATACGAGTAGGTAGGTACTTGTTAAAAGTTGGAACTCGAAGATCCCAGGGTCAGAACATACACACATATATACCTACACCTTTAACGAGGCCGATTATTTAGCTCTCCATGAAATTATTTTTGTGTTATCAACTTTTGATTCAAAAGTGTGAGAATATACTTAATCAATCGTTCTTCGGCTTTGGCTTCAGCTCCAGCGGAAGGTTGTTCGAGGCGAAAGAAAGAGTAACAATTTATTTGTCGCAAATTACGACGAGCAAACAAAATATTAAATAAACATTAAACATTCAAAGCATCACAAACATTTACAAGTACATATATGGGACAAAATAAAAATAGCTTGCACGTCGTGACTGCGACAGGTAGGTCACCACTTAGCATGGATCTGTGCCATGGGAGCCCACAGCACAGCGCTGGTTTTCAATGGTCAACCCGCGAGCTGATGTTCTGCTTTAGGTGTCCCTCGTATCTCTTGTCAATAACTGAATCACTAAACAGGAAACGTAAACTGGCGCCTTGTTCCAGGGGATAGGCATATACTACAGAAGAACGCCTATTTCAAACAACAGTTACAATTTACTGCTTTGGTATAGCGTCCGTCTACGCACACAATAATCATGAATGCTTTATGGGCGTGTAAACGCCTGCAATAATTACTATCTTACACTCTTAAACAATATGTCAGTTAATAACACACTTTCTATCAGGCGCTTTCGCAATCGCGTAGCTTTTCATCGGTTCATCCTCTCCCTGTTTCATATAATTTATGGGAGATACGTTGAGCAAGGACAACTAAAACCTTTTTTATTTTACAAATTTGAACTGAGCTCTTAAAATAAACTTCAATGGCAATCAACCAACCTTTAACCTACGTTTAGGAATAAGTACCTACTCGTAGTACAAATTTATAAGGAACTGATCCGAAGGAGATAAAAATGGAATTCTTACAAAACTATAATTTGAAATACACTGCTGAACTTTTTCTTTATTTCTCAGGCAATGCGCCGTGAACGCGACCGTCAGATCGCGGCAGGGAAACTGAAGGGCGAGAAGATGTATGTCAGCCCTCTTATCGATAGCTACTGAACTCACTTTGATAAGTTCTGGACGTACAAATTAGGATGTGGTTATAAAATTATGTACTTAGATTATTTTGGTAGGTAGTGATTTACTACCAAATTATATATTGAGATTTGTTTTGCTGTTTTAAAATGACCTATCATAGTGTCCTTAACGTTCCTGAATATGATTTACTAGTCAAATAAATACATAACATTGATGCAAAATGCTTTTTTCTCCGGAGACCTTGCCACGTTTGAGCGACCTTTTTTGAAAGACACCAAGATCAATATTATTTATTATGGCGAACGAATAGTACGCTCATTATTATTACTCGTAGATTAAAGCTTTAGAGATCCTTATCTATCGAAGTATCTTGGCAAGTTCAATACTCAATACCTTCACAGTTTTTTGCGCCCAAGAGTCACGGTCGTTCAGCCACGTTTTTGTAAGGAATTTTGGCGCCAAACGAAATACAATTAATCATTATGTACTGGTCGTATGTAAGTTGGTCGATGAGGATTAAATATATTATTTATTTATCAGCAGTTCTTCTACGCAGATGTGGTCTACATACATAGGAATGGCGCGACTTGTTTTTTGAGGCGCTACGTTGTTTGTCATTTATTCTTGAATTTCTTATTCATTTATGAGGGGCCTGAATAGGTGAAAAATAGCACGGAAATGATTAGAATTTACATGAAGTGTTGAAAGGCTAGTTTATGTTACAGAAACTAAAAGGTAGGCAACTGATCAATGTGTTGCACCACCGCACCGGAACGGGCTATAATTCCTTTAGAATTTAGATCTTTGGTTTGAGAAGGACCTAAGTTCCTATCTACATGAAAGATGCGCTAAACTAGAAACTAAAACTATTTAGTTAATGATTTCCTATTTAGGCATCACAGAGAGTCGCTTTGAATAATTCATTAATAATTCTGTAATATTTACCTAAATAACCTAGCACCTGGGATGAAAAAAACCGCGGCTGATGATGCAAATTCGCATCAGCTTGCAACATCTATCGCATGTACAAAAAAAAAGATATTTTAATACAATATGCAAATGAAATCCAATTAAAGATTAGATAAATTATTTCGAACTAAATAAATTGAATAGCAATAAGCAAAAAAGTGTTTATCACGGTGTGGATCACAGGTAGGTTGAGCTCGACTAAATGCCGATACTTGACATTTGTTCTTAAAATGCTTATTTAAATTATTTGTAAAATAATTCTCGTCATACTTTAGTCAATGAGGTTCATCGACCGTCTATTTTTGTGACGAAATATATTCGAAGGTTGTATCTGATCACGCCAAGGTAAAGCCACGCTAAGTCCTTTATAGAAAAAAAAATACATATTTTTTTTGCTTGCGGAACTAATTAGCTAAGGTCCACGACCTCGTTTAGATTATTGAGCCATTTGCGATCGTGTATTCTTTTTGAACGGGGTAGAAATATTAGGTATGATACCTACCTATTTCGGTAGGTAGATGGATTGAAGGGCCGGACAACAACCCCTGCCTGGTCTTCGAACTCGACAGAATGCAGGGTTTGAGCTAAAAGGTATTAATTTATTGATAAGGTAATGACCAAAATGAGGTTCCATGACTTGTTTATGGGTGTTTCTGTTCGGATGTCCTGACGCCATTGTCTGATTCATCGGCTACCACCTTTAAGATCACTCTCGGTCTACATGCAGCAACATTAGATAATATCGTGATAAGGGTATACGCCGTATACCTGTTGAAACAGTACTGTTGTGGTAACTACTTTTACTGCTAGCCTGCGTCATCCCACTGTTGGGCAAAGGCATAGATATTAGTAAGAAGTTGATTTTAATATTTGTATAGGCACAGGCATGACTTCCGGTTGGTACGATCCGGGGCTAATGTGGACGGCTGGTCGTTGGTTTCATCCTGGTCGACACGCCATCTTCTACATCTTCCCTCCTACTAGAAAAAAAAAAAAGTTTATATTCGGATTCAGAACGTTGTCCCATCTACCCTGTATTACTAAGTGAACGGCAGTCAGGCTGGGCGTTCTGCGAACACACACCTACTTAAGATCAAACTTATTCTACCTATTTCCAAAGCACTCCAGGTTCTTGCGGGAAAAGCTCGTGGCGTTGGAAGCCGAAAGACGACTCTAGGCCACCGTACACGCGTGTCTGTGGATGGTGAGCAACACCAGATGTCAGTGAAGCCCGACAAGGCTACTGCCTGGCAGGGTTGCAGGTTTTTGGAAAGAGATACCGCAGCTCCGGAACACGAAAGAGCAAAAGAAGGATCATGGATGGGTTTTAGTTAGTAAATGTCTGGCACTCTCTACCACTATGCCCATAGTGAGAGAAATTATTTGAAGATTTCCCATTCGAAAAGGCACACCAGATTATACTAATATTTCCACTATTACCAGATGGTATGATAGAGCTGGGTCGGTATTGAGTGTTGTTAAAGTTGATTTCCTTAATACGTTTCGATGAATTTTCATGAATCATTTTAAATTGTGGCAGGAAAAAATATTAGGCTTGGCCTTGGACCCAGGATCCAACAGTGGGTAGCTACCTACATACCTACCTGAGACGTATGGTGTAACATTATGAAATACTAGCGCGGTTTCAGCCGCGTCTTGAGTTACTGCCCCGCTCCCGTGGGTTGTAGCGTGATGTTGTATAGCTTATGTTACTTCCTGACAATGTAGCTGGTAGTTTAATCATAATTTATTCAAATCCTTCCACCCGTTTAGTTACAGTATAGATAAATAACCTAGATACCGATTGCAGCGCCATCTGCCGGCCCAAACTCATACAATAAAATCGGTCCAACCGTTTAGGGGGAGTGCAGTGACATACACACGTAAAGCAGAATTATATATATAAAAGAAAGAAGAAGAAGATAATAATTATAACCTTAAAATATTTATGTACGATAGTGATTCTATACTACCTACATTACATGCAGTGAAAAAAATATTTAAAAAAAACTAAGGGTCAGCCACCCTCCCTGTCCTTCCTGGTGACGCCCCTGTTTACTCCTGAAAAAGATAGGATGGCTGAGCATGGGAGAGAGAGAGTGAAATCAGAACTTTTCAGAAGAAACGAAGTAATGGGGGTCTAGTTTTAAACGCACAATATTCATTCCATGGGTTTCTGGCAAAGAAAGCGTTGACGTCGGCTGATTGTCATTGTATAAAGTGGTCATCATTGACTGTGTCACAAGCACAAAACTTTTTTATGCTTTGAAAAAATTGTTACTGACTTTTGTTTGTTTTGTTGACTAAAGCTGCAGAAGTCGCTGGATTTCTGGAAGTTAAGTTATTTAATCTACCTCTGTGCCAAATTTCATCAAGATCCATTCAGCCGTTTTGACGTGAAAGAGTAACAAACATCCATACATCTATCTATCCTCACAAACATTCGCATTTATAATATTAAGTAGGGTTACAGCTTTTTTTCAAGTAACCCTGTTGATAACCTCTGAAAGACTTGAAACAATACCTACTACAAATAATACCAAAAGCCAACTTTTAAGGAGTTGAACCTTCCATCATCAGCTCAGTTGTTTAACAGGTTGACTACCAGACGCAAATACCTGAATAACTTCAAAAATATATATCTAACACGTACGTGCCTACAAAATTTGAAGGTTGCCCTTGAATGCCCTTGATTTCTCTAAGTTCCCATCAGCAGACCCTTTTTTTGGGGTGGGAAATCTACAAATAACTTCCCCCGCTCTGGGCGAATCGGGGGGTGAGTGTCGGACTTGTACTGACTAAAACCCACCCATGTTCCTTCCAATGCCCTTTATGTTCCGGGGCCGCGGTATCTCTTTCAAACATCCCGCAACCCGGCAGGCGTTGGCGTTGGCAGGCCCCTCTGCTTTGCTGACATCTCATTGAGACGCGCGTGGAACACTAACGCGCCGTCGACACGGCCTGTTGTCAATAGACGGATGGACCCATTGCTCACCGTCACTTGAGGAGTAAGGCTATCGATCAAAAAAGTATTATGAAAATCGGCCCACAGTTGACGGAGTAATCCGTGACCATCACAGAAACGAGATTATATAGAAATAATTTCTATGGAGGACATACATAGAAAAACCCGGCTAGTCAGACTTGCGCACCGAGGGTTCCGTACAAGCTTGCGACATATACAGCCATATCTTTTGACTGCGTAGATTTATAGGGTTTTACACAGCACAAAGGGAGAGTTTAGAGTTTTATTTTATATTCGATAACTCGACGCGTTCCCAAGATAAAGGGTCTTGACAGACAGACGAACAACAAGTGATCCAATACGAGTTTCGTTTTTTCGCACGGTACGGAACCCTAAAAAAAGCCAAACATGAAATTCCTTTTTAGAAGTCGGTTAGAACTATATTATTGAATAAAAGTAAATAAACGCTATAAAATATATTATTTTGATCTTAACAACACGATCACCTCCATTAAAATACAATGTCCGGCAGACAAATCCGTCTCCTCGGCATATTATCACCTCATCAGGGACAAACACTGATATTTTATGCATGCTCGATCGATCCTGATTTACAAATAATTGCGATACTATACTGTGCTTTCAATATTTCAGACACTCGAAGATTTTCTTTTATTTTACCGAGAAGAATGTCTAGATTTTTGTGTTGTGCCTATGTTTGGTAAAGTGGGTTCAAGTTGTTTAATCATTTTTTACGCGACTGCCCCAAAAAAAGAGTGTTTGTATGTATGTGAGTTTCTTTATTCCATCATAACTTCTAAATGCCTGAACCGATTTAAATGTATGGGGTATCTTTAGAATCCTTGCATCGTCACGAGTAACACAGGCTATTGAAAATGTATAGAAATGCAATGTGGCGGGTATGATAAATAAATGAACACCCACCCATTTTTTTTTACTTCTAGTCATGTCATACGATTACATGAAGATTTTTTTCGAAGGCTTTTTCATGGCGGTTTTGATCAACGCCTCTTGTGTCCGCAAAGTCCGTATCTCTTGATGACTACATTCCTTTGTGCCGAGGTGTTTCTTTAATTGCGGATTTTTTTTAAAGGTTTGTTTCTCGAAAGTTGGCTTGGTCAGAGGGCTTAATCAAAACGAAGTTCTGTTATTGAAAACGATGATGGAAAAGTCATAATTATGCTTTAGTTTCACTCATAGAAATATATAAAAAAACAACTCCTTACTAATATTTCGGTTATACATATGCTACGAAAATGTTTATCTATACTAATATTATAAAGCTGAAGAGTTTGTTTGAACGCGCTAATCTCAGGGACTATTTGTTGGAATTGGAAAATTCTTTTAGTGTTGGATAGTCCATTTCTTGAGGAAGGCTATATAACATCACGCTACGATCAACAGGTGCTGAGCAGCGTGGGTGAAACCGCGTGGAACAGCTAGTAAAGAATACGAAGCGTTTTGAAAGCCACTTGTCTCTAGGGCCTTGCAGTTTCAAAGCTGAACTGCCATCTCCGAATATCAGTTACTTAAGTATCAAGCAAAGAAGAAACCAATCAGTACCGAGCTCTTTCATCGAGCCAAAAAGCATATTTTTAATTGGCAATCATTTTGATCTGGAGATTGTAATCGTGCGGACTTCACAAGTAACTGGAGGTACCGTACACTGCAATCCGTTACTTACGGTGCATCTAACTTTTCTTTTCTCAAATTCAATACGTTATATAAATATATAAGCAACTATAAACCACATCTAAGTGACAGGGAGCAAGTCGTCGACCTATACCAAAGTCAAATGTTTCATTCGTCGGACACAGAGGTGTGCGGACATTATAATTTCAAAATCTAGTGTTTTTGTGAGGCCCGGCGCCGATCGAATATTTACCACCACATAAGAAATAACTACAACATTCACATCTAGAATCTAGTTCTTGTATCTGACATGGTCTATTAAATTTCCGCCAGAGGTCGTTGTGGAGTCACTGCGTTCCGTACAAATCGACCTTAAATGCCTCGTCAAGTCTCATTAAGTACTTATATGATATATGCAGGCGGCAATTAAAATAGTTCTTTTGGAATAAAAAGAAAAGATTTACTCGAGAAATCTTTTAGCAGTAAACACAACCTTTTTATTATTAAGTACCTACGTATTATATCTGAACGCAGCTGTAACACTCAAAAACACTGTTAAAAGAATAATTATGAAAGTAATATATTATTTTTAAAAAAATTAAGTCATATTTTCCGGTACAGAACTTATGTCAATTTCGTAAATCTGCCTATCGTAGGTACAGTGGTCTGTACCAATTGCTAACCACAGTTGCATTTAAGGAGGATAGCAACCCTGTCGACGGCGCATTCGTGTTTTATGCGCTCCAAGTAGAGGGGCCTGCCAGGGATTTGCCTGCCGGGGTTGCGGATTATTTGAAAGAGATACCGCGACCCTGGAACATAAAGGGCATAAGAAGGAACATGGTTGGGTTTTAGTCGATACAAGTCTGACACTTACTCTGCTCCCGGGTAAGGGTAAGCACATCGTGGCGATGATTGTATCTAAATATTTATTTTATTTCTAATTATATGCTGACTATAGTATATTATTACAATATAAACAACCCATGGTGTATACTTGCAGTGTAAAAAAAAACACAACATGCATTTATTCCTGGGTCGTGATGAGGGCAAATTGATTCAGATATTCTCATGGTGACAGCAAGGCTCGCATATGGTAGCTGGCACTGAACTCTACACATGGCGGTCACGAGAGGTCATTAGCGGTGTAGACAGCTACCTACCTTCTCTTGAATCCGGGACCGTTGTAAATTTTTGGAGTTTACTCCTTAAGAATCGATTTTAATATATAAGGCGCCCGGTATGAGAAAAATCCGAAGGGTAAAACCTACTAAAGTAACGAAAATGTGTCACGTTTTTGGTGCGCACCTTTAGTGCGAAACTTTCTAATTTGGCTGTGAGTGTATTAAGACGCACATATGGTATGCTGTATAGGCGACTATACCTATATACTATATGTTATTGGGCTTGTTTTTTCATTAATTTGTGAATTTACCCTTTCATATGATATTAATCTTTTTTCAGTTGAATAAACTTTTTTTGCGTATGGTTAGATACTCGTACTTAAGGAGTAAACTCCAGTCGTGCGTCGGAGCTGACACACACACTTTTTGTTTGTAGTTTTACTGTATCAGAAGTGCGCACAGTTCTTTTTTTATTCGGATGGGAAATCATCAAAAATCTTCCCCCGGAGAAAGTTTTACTGACTAAAGCCCATCCATGTTCCTTCTTTAGCCCTTTGTGTTCAGGGGCAGCTGTATTTCTTTCGAACAACCCGCAACCCCGGCAAGCAGACCCCTTGGTGTGCGGGCAGTCTTTACAGCATATGTTAGTTTAAAGCTCAACATCAACATTTAGAAGCTATTCATTATCCAGGTAAACTAAATAGAGACAACCGGTAAAGATAATGATGCCGATTGTCAAATCGCATAACAGATATTACATGGAATGGTATTGTACGTTTACGCGAAAAAGTAACGCGGGAAAGTAATGTAGCACTAATTTCGCTTGCGTGTAAAAATTTTTCTTATGCGCCTACGTAGAAGATCGACCTACCTTTACGAGGAACCGAGCCGCGAATTTCAAAAATTCAAAGATTTGTTTGCAATCTGCAGGTCAGTGTCAGGTTGTATGTTTATTGAAATACTAGGCTTTCGTCCGCGTGGTATAGTTACTTTGGGCCAAAGCTAACTTTAACCCGCGAGATGATCGAAAAAAAAACCGTCTCTCCCCTTTTTCTCCCCCTTTTTTCACTTTTTATAGCCTATGTCCGACTCCAGGGTCCCAACTTTCTGTGTACCAAAATTCATCAAAATCGGTTTGGCGATTTAGGCGTGAAGAGGTAACAAACAAACTCAATTACGCTTCAATAATATTAGTAAGGATAAATTGCGATCGTAGCAAATATGGCCTAAAAGAGTTATACTATTATGTGAAATCATCAATACAACCCTGTACGTTCATTTTACCCCAATAAATTATCATTACATGAAAATCTCACTTATGGGGTTAATTAACTTAGAGAAAAATAAAAATCCTTAAAATCATCAATATTTACCATATTGATGATTTTAAGGATTTCTATTTTGTAAGCCCATTCTTTAAACGGTCGCAATTTATATTTTAATCAACATCCTACTTGAACTGACCTGCAAAATACAAATAAAAATGAATTACGCAAACCGCCAATGTAGCCAGCGAAATTCAAACTTTCTTACGTTCTTCAATTTGCAGGTTGGTGTAAACGCAAGAAAATTTGGCGCTTTCACCCTAAAAAGTTTTTTAGTGGTTGTGGTCGGGCCGACATCTATCCTAAAGCAAAAATGGCCACCATAGGAGATGAGTAACTAGACTCGCCAATAAAATTACATATTCTCCTTAGAAACCAATCAACATATCAGACTCATTTTTTTTTTAAATTATCTGTTTATTTCTATCAAATAAACTTTACTTTATTCGAAAACATTCATGGGTTTTTAACAAAACATCAACTGTATCTGAAGATAAAAATAAAGATTATTTATTTTGCAAACATGGATAAGAGTTAATGATGACAAAAATATAATGACAGGTTCAGGACATTTTACCACTTAGGCATGCATTTTTTTTAAAAGATACAACTTATACCTAGAAAACACTTAAATATATTACACAACAACATCTGACGAGCCATAGTTACTAATCTCCTTTGCCGACTGTACACAGGGCAGTTCTTCAGAAATGTGTCGATCTCATAATCCAGCATAGTCAGCTGCTATTCTCATTCCATAGATGGAAGTCCTGTATTAGGTATACTTGGATAGCCAGAGCATCGCATTCCTGCTCCAACTTTTAAGATGATCTGTAATAGGAGCTAGTTCATATCAGATTTAAATTAATTTTATTCATAACTCATGCCTTTATGGGAGAGGCAGAAATTACAGAAAACCAAATACTACAATTCTAAAGTTAATATTCATTTGACGATTCCACGTTCAAAGAGGCCCTAGCAAGTGTGCGCGGTGTAAACTTTACGTAAATAGATCATAAACAATCGAAAATATCAACACCCTATTACATAGAACAGGCTGGAATTGTTTCGACCCTCAATACAGGAGTTACTTGGTCGACATACAAACAAGGGCCAGATCCAAGAGGAAGTAGGCTGTAAGCGGTGCGAGCTCGAAAATTTTTGGGCACCCTGCCTTGGACAGGTCAGCTAAGCTAAGCTAAGGATCGAAACAAATGTTTCGATCCTTTATGCAGGAGTTGGTCTCCTTCAAAACAAAAGCAGGATCCAAAATGAAGTAGGTAGTACCAGCGAGCACAACGATATTAAAACTCTTTTGATACGTTGCCTTGGACAAGTTAAAATTATTTCGATCCTTCATCAGGATTCAAGGGATCATAGGTAGCAAGAGCAAGCGAAGCGAGCTCGAAATTCACAACATCTTGCTTTCACATGCTCTATTTTTTGCAACATTGTGTATAACATAATTTCCTTGGCCTCTTATTAATTGCGACCTGTCTATACCGGTTGATCATATAAACATGCGTTAGGAGTCTTCATCCAGATGCACAAAATAGGAGCCTCTGTTATTAAACCTTTTTTTCGTAAGGTTCAAAGAAGTGTAAGTTTATAGCGGTAGGTAGTGCTCAGCGGATCATTTTAAGCCTGAAAATATTTCAGTTCGAGGGTTATCAGGCAGGAAAAATAATAACTTTAAAAATCTTGCTATGCCCCCCCCATAGCAAGATTTTTACACAGCTGCCCTCCCTCTAGTTGCACTTTTTTTCATGGCGACGCTCATGTGGTCTTACGCACCAAATATTTAATTAAGTATTTATTTGTGTCTTTAAGCACTACGTGATGGCGACGCTCATGTGGTCTTACGCACCAAATATTTAATTAAGTATTTATTTGTGTCTTTAAGCACTACGTGATGGCGACGCTCATGTGGTCTTACGCACCAAATATTTAATTAAGTATTTATTTGTGTCTTTAAGCACTACGTGTGTACTTACACGTAGGTCTCCAAAGGACCAGTTACGGACATGTGGCTCGGAGGACCAGTTTTTTGCATCCATGAACCCACTATATCCTTAAGAAATATAAATAAATGGTTATATAACATTACCTACGTAAACAGTTTAAATGTCAAAAAGATTTATTGACATTTATCAAAGTAGTATATACTAGAAGGTGGAATGCGACTCGAAGGTGACCGCGACGATCTTTCTGCCACTATCCTAGTTGCGCACAGGTGTGAAGGGGCCCGCGGTGATTATATGTGCAATGACCTTAAGCAGATCGTGTGTTTCAAATGGAAAGGAAAAACTAATTAATTTTATCATCATGCATTTAGGTTTTTTTTAGTTTGGGTAGCAGGTAGATACCTATGACCAAAACTTATCTAAGAATACGACTAGGCTTTTGCTAGATTTTAACATAAAGGCATTAGAAGATAATGTAGTACCCATTTAGTCAGTAAGCGAAAGATAGTTAGCTTCGTTCTTTTGTACTATGGTGCTAGTTTATCATCTGTGACTTCTTCATTGCACGTGTAAGCGAAGAAGAAGAAGAAGGCTTTATTTGTGCTTGGGTATTTTTTGATTTTATATAATTGGTATTTATAAATTTACCTTGTTAAAAGCAAAATATATAAAATCTTTTGAGAGTTTATACCGCCACTTCTTCTTTCCAATTTGGAAGGCGAAGGATGGTTGTTTTGGAGGACTTTCTCTTGTAAAAAATTTGACAGTGGAGAAAATAAGAAGAAGAAAAGAACTGAAAAGAAAATTCAAAATGGTGACGTGAAGTCCAAAATATAATAGATACTCGTACGGTCTATGCTTTTTTTTCCGGGTAGGAAATCATTAAAATAAATTCGTACGCTCTGGGCGCAGCGTGGGTGAGTGTCAGACTTTACTGACTAAATCCCACTCTTGTTCCTTCTTTTGCTCTTTATGTTCCGAGGCCGCTGTATCTCTTTCAAACAACTCGCAACAGACAGGAGGTGACCCTTGTAGGTCCCTCTACTTTGCTGACATATCTTTGACTTTGAGAGGCACGTGGAGCCCGGTGAGCTACCCATTGCTCACCGTCTACAGACCTGCATCTACGCTGGCCGAGAGCTGTCTTGGTTTCCTTCGCGAGCATAACTGCTGCGCAGGAAGTGGCCGCTTCCCATTCCCTCTCGTTCCGAACCATGGTTCAATTTGTCATATTATTGTCGGTAACTATTTACGTCTGATAATTACATATGTATTTCCAGTGTGCGTCGAACCCACGTGACAGACGATGACAGCGACTACTTCAGTGCCAACAGTGTGTGGCTGAACTCTACTGAAAAGGACAAGCTCGAGAAATAATAACAGTTTCTACACGGCTCCCGGGTGAAGGTTCCCTCCCTCAAACGTCCGGCCAGCTCCTTCGCTAGCAAAACTGCTTCGCAGAAGGAGAAGACCACAACACACAGGCCGGACCAACAACTAAACCAGGCAGCACGAGACATTGCTGCCGCCAATCGCTCCTATAAGGACACCTAGGCAGACTTCCACACTGTGCTCCACCGTGTCGTCAATCGTCAGAGTGATGACACCCGGTAGTTTTCTCCCGCTCGATTATATGCAGGAATCTCCCGAAACTCCCGTGTCCGATGAGGACTTGAGCCAGGAGGTAGTTAAGGACGCCGTGGCTCCTTTCCAGCCAAACCTCACAGAAAAGTCTTATTGCCACATTTGTGGCGCGCCCTGCACGGGGTTGCGACAGTCGCTCTCCATAACGGTGTGTCCCTTGGTGTTTTTGTTTATATTAATTTGATCTTTAATAACCTATTCACTTGTTTCAAATTTTATGTTAAAAACTAGCTGTTCCCCACGGTTTCACCCGCGCTGCTCAGCACCTGTTGGTCGTAGCGTGATGGTATATAGCCTATAGCCTTCGTCAAGAAATGGACTATCCAACTAAATTTTTCAATTCCAACCAGTAGTCCCTGAGATTAGCGCGTTCAAACAAACAAACAAACAAACTCTTCAGCTTTATAATATTAGTATAGATAATTATGTCTATTTTAAAGTTGTATTGGTTTTAGAGACACAACAAAATCAAAAACAGCTTGCCATAAAGATTTACGGAAATACTCATTTATAAATCAAAGCATCTATCGAAGGTTAATTGTAGCCGTAATCGAAAGTTAGTTTAAAATTAATGATGATAATGATGTAAAAACAGAAAGTAGTTGGTTGGGTGCGAAATAATATTACGTGTGAGTGAGAAAGGAGGTTTGATATGCTTATACTTAATTAATGTTTATTGACGAAAGGTGTAATGTTCTGCACTGTTGTTGTATTATGATCTTTTAATATTTTATTTACATTGCCAGCCGGGTGGTTCTGCTGGAATATATTTGTGAGATGGTAAACATAGATTAAACTAAAAAATCAAGGCTTTATTGAACGCGTAGGATACAACGTTTAGTGTTCGTGCTAGTTTTCGAAAAGTTCTCTTCAGAACCAAGTCATGTCTGTCATAAAAAATGTGTTACCACTAGACCCAAAGGTGTGTTCTAGTTCTAGAAGTTGCAGCTTTTCTTTATCTGAGTTAAACTACATAAATAGACCAGGGAACAGATTTAGTAAAAATGTCTACGAAAACTGTGGAGTAGGTACTAGTAAGGTAGATACTTGCAGTTTTGATAATTTTTATTAAAAACTTTTTTTTAACAAATCAATTCTATAGGTAGGTAGTTTAATAAATAAATATCTTTCTTGGGACAACTCACACACGGCTATCTGATCCCAAGCTAAGCAGAGCTTGTGTTATGGTAACCAGACAACTGATATACGTACATAATTTTTAATTTATATGTACATACATATTATAGATAAATCACACCCAGACACAGAACAAACAATCATGCTCATCACACAAAATGTGTCCTGGGTGGGAATCAAACCCACGACCTCCGACTCAGAAGTCAGGGCCACTAACCACTAGACCAACAGGCCCGTCAATTAAAGTTTTTTTTATTAAGTTGCAATGAAAAAAAGGTTTTTTTTTTTAACTAGCATTTTTACAAGCCCAAGTTCCTTTGCGACGATAGGGCTACCAAAATATTAAACTGGATATCCCAAAATGGAGCGAAGGATGCTTTATTCGCTGGTCAAATTAAAATAATAAAAAACAAAAGTAAGACCACAGCCTCCGATTACGCAATTACAATAGTTCAATAACTTCCGCGGGATTTAATATATTCAATATTCGTATCACGTAATTATAGCGACGGATACATTCATTAAATATTTTGTATGTGACGCGTTTACTACGAATTTAAGATGAATCACTTTATTAATAGCCTTGTTTAATGTGGCGTAATGATAGCTTAACATTATGTATTTTTGGACCCAAAAATTGGTTAGAAAGAATAAAGTTTGGAGCAAAGAGCAAGGTTGATAGACTATCTGTCTATAGGTCTTTGACCCAAAAGTTTATCGGAGTTAGGGAACATCCTAAGGGGAAATTTTACCGGGACAAAAGACCCCATATCACAACATAAGCTAAGTTGGCGCCAAATTATATGCTTATCCGTTTATCCGTGGCGAAAAGGATCCTAACAGACAGACAATTAGTTATATAATAACCTAGTTAGGGTTGCAACATCTAATTTGTCTTGCATTAAGTTAAGTAAAGTGTATTTATAGACGTTGTAATTTTTAATGTTAACATTGTTATTAGTTTTGAAAAATATGTTATAATTAGTTACTTTCGCATTTTTAATAGGTAGTATGCTTAGTGTCATGTTTGTTGAGGCCATGCTATGTTGTCATGATGTGATTATGGATGGAGGCTATATCCGGAGTTGCGGGTTGTTCGAAAGAGATACCGCGGCCTCGGAACGTAAAGGGCAACAGAAGGAACATGGGTGGGTTTTAGTCAGTACAAGTCTGACATGCCCCCCCGCTCCGCCCAGAGCGGGGGAAGTCATAGGATGATTTCCCACCCGAAAAAAAAGGCTATATCCGGACACTGATACAATTTTTTTTTAAATATTCGTTGAAGTCCAAGGATGGTTTTTACGGCTTGAAAAATTCGAATAATTGCCGGGAAAATCCTAAAAACAACCCTTCTCCTTTTCCCATACAAACGTCAACAAGGCTCAAATCCAGACTCCGGATTTCTACTGAGAAGGTATTCGTCACTAAATAGGTACATAGTTTAATGATGACGAATCTGTATTGCCTGCACAACTCCATGCAAGCGATCTTCAAGACAGGAAGTAAAAAAAAACAATCAAGTTTTAATGATCGTCAGAGATATTTTACACACGTTGAAGCTTGTGCGAGTGTCTGTTTTTTTTTCTCGAATCAACGAAGATCAGTCGTGACTCGTGAACAACATGCGTCGAATTTTCTCGTGATGAATTCTGGATTATGGTGCAATCGGAGCGGCTTGTACTCCTCAGTTCTTTGACATTTTAGGTAGGTTCAAGAGAATATATAGAATTTTATAGGTACTGTTAGTTTTTTTTTATTGAAATAAAAAATAAACAATTAAAAAAAAAACGAAGTTTGCTAGACAAATTTTAATTATAGTGTTCTAATAGGACATTAGATTTTTTCAATACAATTACTGTATGACAAAATACTATGACATTAATCTTATAACCCGGAGGATCAATTTATTGCTCGAAAAGCTTGACTGGACCGAATGACGTAGGAAGGAGTTCCACTCTATACAATAAGAGAGCTTGGGAGCACCCTGCGATACGGTTATTTGTAAAGCTCAGTGGCTTGGCGCCCCAGTTACGATTAGAGGGGCGGCGCGAAGGCACATCAGCTACCGCAGCGACGCGCCAACGTACGCGACTGAACTTGTACTATCGCAAATTCGCAACTGTTCGCAATTTAAATATTGAACTCAAATTATTTTTCGCAAGATTCTATTTTTAAATCAATATTATTTTTTAAATTTCGAGAAATCATATTCCGTATTTTTTTTGTTGTTGTGTGATTTCTTTTAATAGTGTTAAGTACAATTATTTTTTGGTCATCAGTCAATTTTAAAAACTACATGTTTATGAAAAAATTAAAATGTTTTTCAAAAAGTTTGAGCACTACTTAATATTTTGTTTATTAAAACAAATAACAATGATACTGCATGTAAGTGGCCGACCGACACTGACGGATAGTGACAAAACTAAACTGTTTACGAAAGAACAGCTAGAAAATTTGGCAGACAGTGTGTGTTCGGAATTGAGCCTTGATATCAATGTGGTAAGATATTTTTATCAATATTTTGTTTTGGAATTACAATAATTTAAAAGCACCACTAAAGTTTCAGTAATAAATAAATAAAATGCAGTTATTTGTTGTAGAAGTACTTATTATAATAAAAAAAACTCATAATCGAAAGAATACTAGTTCAAGAACTTTGCTACAAATTAAGTAAAATATTTTGAGACTATTTTGTAAATTTTAATTTGAACGCACCGATTTTTTTTAGTAAAATTATTGTCAGTTTGAGCACAAATATTGCAAAGCCAAAACAAGAAATAAATAAACTGTAGCAATCAAATCAACTATGTACATGTATTGTACGAAAAAAAATGAAACGATAATACATGAAAAATATACTTAACTGTTCTGATAAAGGTAGCACTTTTAGAAAAGAAAGACTTTTTCATTTTATGCGCCAGGGTAAATGCATTAGGTGCCGAAAACCGCGAATGGCATATATGTGTTTGAACCGTTTGGGGTTGAAACATTAGGGCCAATGGGTCCAACGTGGTAATGCTGAAAAAAAAAGAAAAACCTTCTGGGCACATTTCCTGTTACCGGCGAAGTGGTCGAATTTTTGACGCCCTGTAAAGTCACCATTTTGATACTTTTACATATTTTATTACTAGTTCATGTATTTTTGTAGTTTTTAAATTATATTTTTTGTGACATTATAAAATAATCTTACTATAAAACACACACTCGTATTGCACTATCAAGTGACACAAATAAGTGCATGTCAAAAACATTTTTATTGATAGTTAGAAAAGATAGTGCCCAAACATAGGCTAAAGGTGATCCTTATCAAAATGATCGTACCAGACTCGGATAGTGCTCATAGTGGCTACATTCCCGGCCAAACCGATAGCAAGCAATCAATAGCCGAAATACTGAATGCAGTATTGTAAGTGCCCTCTTATTTTAATCACACAGATAATATACAGAGTGGATATAAATCCACATTACAGAAGCTGGGATTCGGGGATAACCGTTCGGGGAAAGCTTATTGGAGATGGCGCGACTATAGCTAGGCCCCAAGTTGACCAATGCGGTCAACATTTTGAAATAAAAAATGACATTACAATTTCACAGTTGCCTTTTCCCTTTGTGATGTTATAATCAGTTATTAGGACAAATATATTATAAGGGATTGCTGACGAGTCGGATACAATAATTTAGACTTAGGGTCCGAATTGACTCATTTTTTTTTACACTGATCGGAAACACTCAAATTATTAAAGTTATTTAGTGCAGTCGGAAAAAATAGTTTTTTTTTAAATAAAAGAAACAGATTTTTAAAATTGTTAAAATCTGATTCAAAATTGTTTTTTTTATATAACGAAAGGCTAGGAAAAGAACAGATTTCTGTAATTAAGGTTTTAATTAAGTTTTTATCTGACTGTGCAAAAACAGCTTAAGTTGTTTTTCTTTTGCAAAATAGAGTTTTTATTAGCATCACGTCCATATACATTAGAAAAATAAATGTATTACAGAAGCAATATACATAAATAGAATTCATATGGGACCCTTTCGGGAGTACTTATACCCTTTCGATTATAAAAAAAATAATTGAAAATCGGTCCATAATCGACGGAAAAATCGCGTAACAAACATAAAAATTACACTTGAATTGAGAACGTCCCCTTTTTTGAAGTTTAAAAAAGTGTCAATTCGAACTCGAAGGAATGGAGGCCTTTGCCCTGCAGTGGGACAAAATAATAATAATTCGAACTCTGTGTGCGAATCTTTAGCAAGTTAATTAAAGGTATAATTACAATAGGAACCAAAGATAACCTAACTAGAAGATACGTTTTTTTTTATCATTATAATCTCAATCTCTCTCCCATATCCCAATTTATTTGAAGCGGTCACGTCGTCCCTAAAGGTATTAGTCTGTCATCGATGACATAGCTGATATGTCATCGTTGACGGTTTATCCCACTTTATCCATTATTATTTTCATTCAATTTGACTAGGTACAGTTTTCCGAACTTGAAGACTCTGTTCTGTTTCTGCCATTCTGTCATGACTTGTTAATCTAAATCTTTGAAGAAATACTTTTATTGTTTCTATTTTTTTTTAATTACTGTGATTACTTGCTAAATATTCTCCAGCGTTTGATAGTTTTATTTTATTACCTGTTTACACGTACCTATTATTGGCAAAATTGAGTTATTTCTCGTCCACAAAAGCCATTAATGAAGAGTTGAAATAGACTACATTTATAGATCTTTGACTAAAAGCAGTTTTACCAAGAAGTATGTATTACTCAGTACTAACTGGGTTGTGGAGATCAGATAGGTAATCGCATAAAGCTAAGAAAGCTCTCGATTGAGGCACCTTTCAAACGAAAATAAACCTTATCGGATCAGTTCAAGAGTTATGTTGTCACTGACGCACTTCTAACTCACACAGCATTTTTATTGAGTTGTATTTGGTACGACTAGAAGCCGACAAGAAAGCCAAAAAGATAGGCAGATGATGTTAGAATAAAGGAACCCGTACAAGAGGATTCCCTCTTGTACGGGTTCCTTTATTCTAACATCATAGGAAGCGATCACCTCCTTCTGCGAAACAGTCATGCTATCGAAGAAGTTGTCCGGGCGTTTGAGGGAGAGAACCTCAAACAAATCCACCCGCCGCAGGAGACGTCCTGGGCGTCGGGCGACTCGAGACGACTGCCGGCCACCGTAGATGCGGGACTGTGGACAGTGAGCAATGGGTAGCTCGCCGTCTATAGGCGACAGGCCGTGTCGACGGCGCGATAGTGTTCCAGTTCCGGAGGTGCGGGTTGTTCGAAAGAGATACCGCGGCCCCGGAACGTAAAGCGCAATAAAAGGAACATGGGTGGGTTTGAGTCAGTACAACTCTGACACTCCCCTCTGAAGTTATTTGATAATTTCCCATCCGCAAAAAAAGCAACCTGTACATAGTATTGTTTATCGTACCGCACTCTGTCGGCATTGATACTGGAGCAACTGAACTTGAATGTTCTGTTACATTACTCGCTATCAAATCAATTGACGACGTCAATGACGCGGTGACGCGAATTTTACTACCTACTGAATCTACTACACGAGAGATAACACGTCCCAAAGATAAAATAAATAAATCTGATGACTTTGAATACGGAGTATTTCACTCATTCAATGTATGAGTAAAAGACTTTGTAGGTAAGTATTTAAGGTTATCATTCGTGTGAAATTCACCGGACATTAAGATACTTTGTTCTTTATGTCAGTACGATCATTTTTGTGCTGGACCACACCAACGTTTTTCACTAGTTCAAAAAAGAACGGGCCAAATGCGAGTCAGACTCGCGTACCGAAGTTTCCGTACAACTTTGCGACATAAACGGCTATATCTTTTGACTGAGTAGACTTGGAGGGTTGATTTTATTATAACTCCAAGGGACCACAGACAAGAGCATATTGTATTTGAGTATATGGTTTTAATTTCAACTCGATGGCTACACGTTTCCGAGATAAAGGAAAGGGTCTTGACAGTCTAGACCCCCCAGCTCCGCCCAGAGCAAGGGAAGTTATTGGATGACTTCACATTCGCAAAAAAAAGGTTCTAGCCCTCTCATTTGTTCGAAGGTATCATTATAAAGTTAATTAAGTTTTAGTGGCAACACGGTTAGTGCAGTGGCCGAGCGATCGACTACTGCGTTGTTCGATCCCCACACGGAACAAATATCTGTATGACCTACAGGTAGCTGTTTTGGGTCTGGCTTTTTGTATATGTTAGTTTAAATGTTTGTAAACGCACCTACGATACAGGAGAAATTCCTAGTGTAGGGCAATTTAAAAAAATAAAAAACTTTTCCATACTTGCTGCAAACTACCTACGATACAGGAGAAATTCCTAGTGGGAGCAAAGTTATTTTTTTTAAACTTATTTAACAGTAGTCTGGTGCTTGTTTTTCCTAACATAAGAGCCTCTTATACGCTTAGTAGGTACTCAAAAAAGGATACATTCAAGAAACGTTTGGAAATGACCAGCTTCTTTATCTGGACTATTTTTTTTTTCAAATGATTATCATGGTCGAGTTTGCCTGATAATAATCCTTACTAATATTATAAAAGCGAAAGTGAGTTTGTTAGTTTGTTACTTCTTCGCGCTTTAATGGCTAAACCGATTTTGATGAATTTTGGTACAGAGATAGTTGAGAACTAGGAGACGGACATAGGCTAATTTTTTAAAACGTGGGATGAGAGGGAGAAAAAGGGTAGAAAAGGGAAAACTTAGCGTTGCTATTACAAATCAATAAGGCGCAAGGGGAACTGTGTTACCCCGAATTTAATACGAGCGAAGCCGCGGGCAATAACTAGTGTTTTATAAATCACCCAAAATATCATCGAGAGCAACTAAAGCATCCAAACACTATTGGTCCTATGACAATGTCGAGATCGATTTTGTGCTAAAAGTACTTATATCAACAACAGACTAGCAATTTAAGATATCCCATCCTTTTCTAGCAATTCGAGTTCGAGAGAATTAGAGAAATAATGAACGTCATTATTAGTAGCTTAGCCAGCCAAAATGTGGAGGCGTTGCAACTACAAACGTTCATAATTACCTTTTTTATTTCCCGTATCACAAATAGTTCAGAATACATTAGCTGCATGCCTGCATACTTTCCCGTGCAACTCATAAAACTCTGATTAAATAGTTAACTGCGTGTAGTCTAGTCTATAATAGTCTAGTAGTATAGTCGAGGACACGGTTGGCGCAGTGGCTGCGCGATCGGCTGCTGCGCTGCGTGTCACGGGTTCGATCCCCGCACGGAACATATATTTGTATGGCCTACAGATAGTTGTTTTGTTCCGGGTCTGGCTGTTTGTGTATGTGAGGTTAAATGATTGTAACGCACCCACGATACAGGAGAAATTCCTAATGTGGGGCAACGTTTTTCTAAAAGCAAAACTAATAAAAAAAAATTACATAAAGGATAGGTATATTTCGGCTATATTTTACATGATAAACTGCCATAGACCTGATGCAGACCAACAGCATTCACTTAGTTAGCAGCAAGTATAGCAAGGTTTCTTTTAAAAAAAAAAAACCGGCCAAGAGCGTGTCGGGCCACGCTCAGTGTAGGGTTCCGTAGTTTCCCGTCCGTCACAATAATTGTTCCCACTTATGAGTTGCGCGGCAGGCGTTCCGATTTGTGACGGTTTTTAGCGCGAACACAAAGGTTAGCGCTCAAACCTCGACGACTAATTATATTATGCACTCATATATATTATATTTAAGCGCAACTTACTTTACCACGGTAGGTCATGAAAGCACGGAAAATCTTAACATCGACTTTTAAAAAAATAACGTCATTACACAACGCCATATATCGAACCACCAACCATCTTTTTGAACTGGTTTTTACCTTAACATTTTGATGGTGTTAAAAAAAAAAAATTTAGTTTTGTTCTAAATTGACTTAGCATGTTCTTAATAGAAGTTTTATGTAGTTATAAGATACCGCCAATGCCAAGGAGAGAACAACCAAACAATTCGGTAATACCCGATCCAATGTAATAAGTACCTACAGCACCATCTCTCGGGGAATTGTGTTACTAAGTAATACAAAGACGAGCAATTTCGGTGGTAATTTTGGATTGCGAGAACCGATTTCAATAATTCTTTTTTTGTTTGAAAAAAAGATACGTTCAGGATAATAAAATATGTAACGAAGTTAAAATAAATGCTTGCAGATCCTTGCAGTCCAGAAATTATTTTGTACAACTTTTTGTCTTTTTTGTACAAAAACTGTTGTGTCAATCAAGTTCAAAATAATTTTCATAGAAAGTCCTTATAAAGTTCTACTTTTCAGATTTTTTTCATATTTTTTGAACTTATGGTTCAAAAGTTAGAGGGGGGGGGACACATTGTTTTTTACTTTTGGAGCGATTATTTCCGAAATTATTGACATTATCAAAAAATAATTTCAGTAAACCCCTATTCATTTTTAAATACCTTTCCAACAATATATCACACGTTGGGGTTGAAATTAAAAAAAAAAACACTTCCCACTTTACATATAGGGTGGCTACCCTAATAAAACATTTTTTTGATTTTTATATTTTACCACTTTGTTGGCGTGATTGATATACATATTGGTACCAAATTTCAGCTTTCTAGTGCTAACGGTCACAGAGATTAAGCGAGGACGGACGGACGGACGGACGGACAGACAGACATGGCGAAACTATAAGGGTTCCTAGTTGACTACGGAACCCTAAAAAACTTTGCCCTACACTAGGAATTTCTCCTGTGTCGTGGGTGCGTTCACAAACATTTAAACTCACATACACAAACAGCCAGACCCGAAACAAAGACTTGTAAGTCATACAAATATTTATTTCGTGCGGGAATCGAACCCGCGACACGCAGCGTAGCAGTCGATTGCTCAGCCACTACGCCAAGGGTGCCGTCAAAAACTGCATCACCTATGTGAGCTAAGCTAAACTAACTACGCTTAACTCTTGGTCATTATAGGCGTACAATAAAACGCCAATTCACGTTGCGAAGGCAAATAATTTGAAGTACAGACGCCTGCACATCAAGCTACTACAATCTGTCAGATTTCTTTGATAGATTTTCGACTTTATTTCTTAAGTATTAGGTTCAAGGTTCTTTGGGAAAAATTGACAGTTTCGGGTAGCTTTCGACCTGCAGGCGTCTGTACAAAGTTGTGACCGGATTGAATAACCACTCTTCTTAGATTGAAAATGCAACAAACGTTGTACTTTCTCTGCGAGTTTATGTCATGCAAGAGAAATGTACGCTCATAGTTTGTCGATGAATTCGCGAGGTTCCCATAATATGCTAGGCTTTTCCCAAAGGCCTTGGGATCTGCATCACCAGCATTTTACATGGAATATTATTAATATTTAGGTTTTATTGGTCGGCAGACTTTCTGGATTCTGACTACCCGTTACCTCTATCAAAGATTACAAATGAGAACCACTTGGACTATAACTGTTTAACCTGCTTTCCGTGACATGGAGAGATGTCGGGTTCCGCGTGTCTTTCAACTTACCCATAAGCCCTACACCTTCCAGATTCCGAAAGCAAGATCCCAATTCTTATAAGCCCGGCCCTATTAGGGTAGAAGGACATCGACCTACTACCAGTATATCAGTAGCTCCCGCAAAAGAAAGCAAAGAGACAAGGGTCATCTCATCTGTAAAAGAAGCGATAATCCTCATAACAGCGGTTGTAATGATTAATTAGATTCAATAATCCGTATGTTACATTTAAGAAATCATTACTTGACGATATCTAAGTCCCACATTTATAACGCGTTATATTGTTAAAGCGTGCAGAATCAGCAGTTGACTCACAAACAGAAGGAATAATTCTCTATTATGTATTTTATGTTTTTTAAACGTTGCTTCACACTAGGAAATTCTCCTGTATCGTGGGTACGTTTACAAACATTGAAACTCACTTACACAAACAGCCAGGCCCGGAACAACGATATGTAGGCCATACAAATCTGAACCCGTAACACGCAGCGCAGCAGTCGATTGCTCAGCAACTGCGCCAACATTGTTGACATTATTGAACGAGTGAGACCGATGGAAGGGCTGACTATAACGTCCTTCAGGACCCATGTATTATAATTTAACGTAACATCTACTCATTCTTTTATCGGTTACCTAGTTCGCTACCTGTGTAAGTCTGCAGCTCTTTCTTTTGCCCGGTTCATATGCCGGAAATCTGTAATGTGGCGGTAGCTTTGCCTGACGCAGGAAAATAAATAAATAAAATAAATATCTTGGGACAACTCACACACGGCTATCTGATCCCTAGCTAAGCAGAGCTTGTGTTATGGTAACCAGACAACATACTTATATAATTTATTAATACATACATATTATAGATAAATCACACCCACACACAGAACAAACAATCATGCTCATCACACAAAGTTTGTCCTGGATGGGAATCGAACCCACGACCTTCGGCTCAGCAGTCAGGGCCACTAACCACTGGACCAACAGGCCCGCCAGGAAAGAAGATTAAGTTTGTCCAGTACCACATACCTTTCACACACCAATACCGCGCCACAGTAAACGTAGTGGGAAGAAAGGTGACTACATTTAGAAAAATTAAAGTAGAAGTAAAGAGAGGGTAGACGAAAAACTTACTCAGACAGTTGAGCTGGGTGTGAGAGCGAAATATAGAGCTCGCGTGGAATTTGAGTCAACCGATTTGAACACAAGTGGTGTTCAAATTGGTTGAGTGATTAGTAGTTGATCCATTCCCGGGCAGCGATGTTCTTCGTAGACCCCGGCGGTAGATCGGATGGCCCCGAAAGTGGCGACCGTCAGAGTTGCAGGGGTAGACCGGTGAATTCGGCAGGAACTCCGGGGGAAGGGTCGATATACACAATCTTCTTCTTATTTTTTATCTCGGGACAACGTTCTTGGAATGTGTGACTACAATTGCGTGTAGTTTTGGTTTTCCAACTAGCCGTTACAACAAAACCAAAACCATAGCTTACAAAATTAGTCGTAGACGGCGGCTACATACCTAGGACTGCTCTAGGCACGTAGACGAATTCCAAAGAAAAATCTTTGGAATTCGTCTTCGAATTAAGAGTAGAAAATGTTAATTAAAGCTTAGTTTACGAGGAACAGTTTTCCAAGAGTTTTAATAAGAAATTACTTGCTACAATGAAATTAGTCGCAAAAATAAAAGAGCTGGTCGATATGACATTGTGGCTGATCAATTTCGTAATTATTGCTTACAGAACAAGGTTCGTAATCATGTGAGGTTTAAACAGGGGGAGGGGAAAAAATCACGTGGATTTTTTGTGGGACGTAAATACTAATTTAATTTTTGACGTGTAAAAAAATACTTGCCAATAAATGACATTTTTCTCCAAAATCCCAAGCAAGTTAATTTTTATCAAAAAATTTTAATAGGTAACCCAGTTAGTACCGGGTAATACGATACCCTTCGATAAGACTAGTTGTCAGACTTTCGGGACACTGACAATGTGTAAAGACTGTCGAAGATCTACTAACGACCGCAGGGACAAACATTTTAACGTGCTTTCGGTAACTTACGGGTTACCCATCCACAGACTAACCTAGACAATCATCATCAACCTAGGTACCATTCTAGTCTCATCATCTGCCTAGCCTTTTCTCAATTATGTTGGGGTCGGTTTCCAGTCCGGTATCATTCTAGTCTAATTAGTTATAATTAGAACCCCTTTTATTACCTAGGTTCGCTGCCTCGTGGTATTTCTGTTTGTTGACAAACTGAGCATCTTGCAGCTATGATTCAATCGCGCATATTGGAACGTGTCGCTTTACGTTCCAAACAAAGAACCACTTCCACTTTCAAACCTATGATCTGTGATATTAGACTTTAAGGTCAAGAGAATAGGACGTGGTTTTCGTAATCACCTCGTTAGTAATCCTATCCGGAAGTTTGCTAGACGCTCCAATTCGCAAAATAATCCTAATCCTAATACGTATTGAATTCTTCAGAACACTAGGTACAATTACATAGCTCACTTAATTTTTTATCAGTCTAGTCTATGCACGATAGATTTTTATTTTTGATGCGAATGATGATGCTGAAAGCAAAAACGTGACGTGTTTTTTATTAAACAAAAATACTTATTAAAAAAAAGAGGAGATTCTCAATTCGACTGTATATTTTTTGGATGTTTTTTACGTGACTTCAGCGTCAATTTTGGGCCGATATTCATTTTTTTTTTATAATAAATGGGTAGATTATGAGGTATCTTCGATAATACATATATTTTTTTCTTTTACAACGAACGGATACTCTGCTTATAACTTCCAGTAGGAATGGGAATTAATACTCGATAAGAATTTGTGTTTTCAAATATGGTAGGATGGTCGGTTACGATCGTACCATAATTAGAAAAACTGAAATAAAAATGTTATTCGCAAAAAATGTAGATGAAGAAAACAAGTCACCGGAATCTGGAAATAAAATTATTTTCCATTTTTCGGTGTTGTTTTGGAAGTCGAATATTTTTTGCTGTACCAAATGGTTTGATATAAAATGTTTTAATATCTGTTTGTTCGTGGTATACTAACGAAATTATTTGTTGCAGACGGAGGACATCTGTAAGGAACGTTACTGGGGTCAGTATCCTACAATCAATGACAAGTTTCTATCTGCATTAGGTAATAGTAAAGATTTGTAATTAACGGCACTGATACCATGACAAATCTTTATTAAACTACACATATTAAGTAGTACCTACCTACCTACTTATGGGAGATCAATAATTATTTCGGCAAAAATTCTATTTATACTATGTTAGTACCTAACAGACGGTAATATCTGTTATATCCCAGGTTTCTTGGTCTACTGACTGCCACTGGTAATTTCTTTACCAAAAAGCAGAAAGAACTAAAGTAGAACATGTTTTGAAAACGTGTGACGATACCCAAAATATTCAAGTGGGATAATACATCTTAACCTCTTTAAATCTCTCCAGGTCCAGACAAAAGTATGCATAAACGGCCATCGCACGTGAGGATACAATGCCAGATGAGCGGCAGCATCAGGTTCCAGATAGCCCCTTCAGAGAGCCACCAGTTAGTCGTGTTGGTACCACACCTGGATAGAGAAAGCGATGCAACAAAATATGATGTAAGTACCAACATACATATGAACTACCCACGTCATATGCCTTCAAAATTCGAACTTTATGATCATTTATTTTGGATCGACCACGATAAATCAGAAAGAGCTGGTTGTTCGAAAGAGATGCCGCGGCCCCGGAACAAAAAAAGCAAAAGAAGGAACATGGACTGGTTTTAGTCAATAAAAATCTGACACTCCTCTCCCCCTTCACCGCCCAGTACGGGGGATGTTTTTAGATGATTTCCCATTCGTTAAAAAGATCATTCTACTTCGGACACGAAACAGCGCGAGCGTGCCGAACTAAATAATCGTTGATTGTGGTTGCTCCCGAATCCGTCATCATTAAGTTCTCTTTCTTCCAGAACATTGTTCCCACAATCTATGTTTTTTTTCGCCGGGCTCTGTCTTTTCTAGCAGCACAACAAAACCTACGTCATCATCAAAAGTGAAATGATGAAACTATGATTGATACATTTTTCCCCGCGTTTTGTCTTCTCTGAAAAAGAATCAAAAGAGTATGACACCGCTAAACAGCCTAATATTAAAAATACGAAATTCAAATATTTTTGAATTTAGAACTTAAATAAATGTCAATTTGTGAATAATGTGATCATGTGTATATAATTGATATTCTGTTCTTATGTACAACTTAATTAAATTTGTTTTTTTTTTTATTAAGTATGAAGGCCTTTTATAAACATCCTTGCTCTAAAGAATCAACACCGGCTGTTAGGATTTGTTTATAGTTATTCGTGGTAAATTAAGAAAAAATTAACGCCCTCGGTGAGAATACGTAATAATATTGAACTTAATCGTCGTGCATAAAGAGCTAGTTTTCGAGGAAGTGTTTTGAAAAATATATTACAACTGCGTAAAATACTGGTGTTTGGGTTTTTAATCTCTTCAGATTTTCCGCAAATTTCTCATTAAACACAAATACGTCACGCCGAGCTTATCTCAAAACATACCTTAAGATAAGCCGCATACTACGTCACTACGGATTTATAATTTACAGAACAGTTGTGGTTTCCTTCCCATACATGGTACTGAAATGAAGAGAGGAAGTGGGTTATATGTGCCTAGACCTCGATTTCCATCGAAGTTGAGACGACCGAGGCTGATCGGGAATCGACAAATCATCGGTTGAAATCCACATTGTCATCTGCGATTGGTCTTTTTTTTTTCGGGTGGGAAATCATCAAAAGACTTCCCCGCTCTGGGCGGAGCGGGGGGCATGTCAGACTTTTACTGACTAAAACCCACCCATGTTTCTTCTATTGCCCTTTATGTTCCGGGGCCGCGGTATCTTTTTCGAACAACCCGCAACCCCGGCAGGCGGAGGCTCTGGCAAGCCTCTCTGCTTTGCTGACATCTCTTTGAGGCGCGCGTGAGACACGGACGCGCCGTCGACACGGCCTGTCGTCAATCGACGGACGGACGGTGAGCTACCCATTGGTCACCGTCCACAGGCCCGCATCTACGGTGGCTGGATGTCGTCTCGCGCCCGGCGCCCGGGGCGTCTCCCGCGGCGGCTGGCTAGATGTTATCTCCCTCAAACGCATCTGCGATTGGTCTAGTCTTGCAGATTTGCACGTCTTTACACTGCTCCATTCACCTGTCTCCACTTTGATAACAAATAATTCATCAATCACGCATACACAGTACGGTCGCGAGTGGTGGTTCTCACTTTTTTTTATTGTTTTATAAAAACGTTGTCCAACACTAGGAATTTCTCCTGTATTGTGTGGGTGCGTTAACAAACATGGACGCCATCAACTCAAATTTACATAATTCAATAAACTGTTTGTTTTCTGTCAAACAAGTTTAACTTTATTCAAAACAACACACATGGATTTTAAAATAAATCTCGTCGATTATTGTGCTTTATATTCCTACTAGCTGTGCCCAGCGATCTCCCTTGCTTTTGTTTCTTTTCTTTAAAAAAAAAATCGTTGCCCCACACTAGGAATTTCTCCTGTATCGTGGGTGCGTTTACAAATATTTAAACTCACATACAAAAACAGCCAGACCCGAAGCAACTACCTGTAGGTCATACAAATATTGGTTCCGTGCGGGGATCGAAACCGCGACTACGCGAACGTGCTGTCAATTTCATAGATTTCTGTTTTTTTTTCTGTTTGCACTTGCTGGTATTCTCACAATATCTTTGACACCTTTGAATACAAGCGTGCCGTGTGTGATGATGTTCTCAACAAGGAATTCTATTGAGAACTTTGAATGTAAAACATTTATTATAATTACTGCTAATGTCGCACGCGTTTTCTTTGTACAGTCGAACACGCAGTTCAGTCGCACCTGTCGCGTGATCTTATTAGTCTGGAACCTTCCCGTTATACTTAGAAGTTCACGAGAACACTACATTCAATTATCCCAAGTCCCACGACTGTATGTTCGTCTCACTGTATGTTCGCAGTAAGTCGAACAGGGGCCTTAGTCTGCTATTACAATAGTGTCAGAATGGTCGATCACTGATCGCATAATGGTTAATTTTGACAAGTTTGGTAATCTGCTACATACTAAACTTGTCCAAATCAACCATTATGCGATCAGTGATCGACCATTCTGACACTATTGTAATAGCAGACTAAGGCCCCTGGTGTCTTGTATTGTAATTAAAATAACACTCAGTGGCGGAACTATACCAACTGGGGCCCGTGGCTAATTCATTTATTGGGGCCCTATCAATTAAAATCGTCACGCTGTACTTAGTTTAATTTTAATAAACCACTTAGTAGTGACAATAAGAAAAAATATTTCTGACCTGGGGGCCTCTTGGGCCGGGGCCTTTTTGGGTCGGGGGCCCGTGGGTGGCATTTTGCCAGTCCTGCCACCCTATAATTACGCCACTGATAACACTGTTTAAGTGACGACCTCGTTCAACAATTAGCATTTTACTTACGGTAGCCCTCGCGACGTACCATGTAGATCGTACCTTAGATCCCTCCTTAAATCCCTTCCTCAAAACTAGTTTGTATTCGTATTCGTTCTCCGTCCATGCTGTAAGATTGTGAAACTCACTTCCACCTAGCATTAGAAACTTGAAAAGCATTTCGATTTTTAAGATACTTTGGAATAAAAGAGCCTTTCTACGTTTCCTCCCAATAGTGTTTATTTATATGTATATGAGCAATGTTTAGTGTTATGTTTTAATACAGGTATATGATATTATGATATTGAGGAGCTCGTGGTTAAATAAATAGTAGTCGCTCGGGTCGATCTTTAGGTTAAGCCGCGCTTGGTTGGTAGGCTAGGTTGGTCTGTGGATGGGTGATCAACCGTTACATACCGAGTTTCCTCTGTGCCTCGGAAAGCACGTTCAGCCGTTGGTCCCGGCTGTCATTTGTAGATCTTTGACAGTCGTTACAGGTAGTCAGTGTTCCGAAAGTCTGACAACCAGTCTTACCAAGGGGTATCGTATTACCCAGTATTAACTGGGTTATGGAGGTCAGATAGGCAGTCGCTCCATGTAAAATACTGATATTCAGCTGCATCCGGTTAGACTGGAAGCCGACCCCAACATAGTTGGGAAAAGGCTAGGCAGATGATGATGATATTATGATATTATATTTCTATAGATTATTATGATTATATTTAATATTTTGGTCAAAACATTCATATTTTAAATACTATCCTCTTCCTGTTCTCACATACTACTGTCCACGTTTTCATTTCTTCAGATTTCTTTTCGCCAGTCTGCTAGTAGAAATTTCTTTTGATATAAACTATGTTTTCTTTTTTTTGAGGATGGGAAATCATCAAATAACTTTCCCCGCTCTGGGCGGAGGTGGGTGGAGTGTCAGACTTGAACTGACTAAAACCCACCCATGTTCCTTCGATTGCCCTTTATGTTCCGGGGCCGCGGTATCTCTTTCGAACAACCCGCAACCCCGGAAGAAGCTATGCCTTTATGATCTCTTTCTGTTGTTATGATGTTTCCTTATTTTTTCTCCTGTGTGTACATAAATTATTAAATAAATAAATAGCAAGTAGTTATTTTCTACCGTCTAACCTATTTAAGATGGGAAAGCATAGGTACTAAAAGCTATTTATTACTTCACTAGAAAGTCGCAGTACCGGATCGAGAAATACTAATTTATTGCTATTTTTTTAGTTCTTATCACCAGTCGCCATTTTGCGTAGCTTAATAACTTTTTCCTACATAACTTGCGTATATTTTGTTCCAATATTTCTGTAATCACATAAATCTGCACAATTTGTTCGTACATACAGGCGTCATATGCGGGTTTTTAGCTGATAACGAACACTGCACTTTGCGGTTCACACAATCTGTCCCATTCATCGATTTTACCGCTATATGCTAAGCTAACGCTCCAGGAAAAGGGAAGAACGCACATGATTACTATAGTAGCTTGGCCGACATGTAAATTTAGGTACTGAATCGTCACCGTGATTAATGAATAAATGTATGAGAGTAATAAGTTATTCTAGATTTTCCATTACAAATAAATCATACGCTCTCTCGTCTTAGAAAAATAGTTTAAGTAAAATATGACCTAAACTATTTTTCTTAGTTCCTATTTTACACATCGCACACTCTGGCCCAACACAATCTGCTACCCTACCATGACATCTTAAAGCAGAACTTATCTCACTGAAGGAAAGAGATAGAGTTATACAGGGTGCCTAGCACTATCTCTTTCTCTTACAGGAATAAGCTCCGCTATAAGATGTCATGGTAACCGTTCTGATCAAAAACAATACGTCATATCAAAAGCAGAAAATCACCTTGACTTATCCTTCATGCATAATACCAAACTGTTTGATATTCGAACATATTCTACCAATGAAGGTCATAATTTCAGATAATCTACAGTATAGTAAATCCTACGGTTGAAGTCGAGACGATATACAGAACATCTCGGATAAACTACACGTTGTGGAGCGCCACACTGAAGGAGGGATCGCCTGTAGAGTGGCGAGGAGGTGAAAGAGTGCCAGAATACAAAAAATCTGCAGAACAAAGAACTTACGAAATTAAGAGGACCCTATGGCCTAGTTTGGATGGCTCCGCTGTGTTTGGACGGTTTACGTGGAACACCAGCGGTGGTAAGTTTATTAGTCAATTTATATTAAACTAGTTTTTGGCCGCGGCTTCACTCGCGTTAAATTCGGTATAATACAGTACTTGCTACCTTCAGTTTTTGCCCTTGCTCCTTAAGGATTTGTAATAGCAAAGCTAAATTTTCCCTTTTCTTCCCTCTTTCTCCCTCATATCCCACTTTTAAAAAAATGTAGCCTATCTCCGTTTCCTGGTTTCTAACTATCTCTATACCAAAATTCATCCAAATCGGCTTAGCCATTTAGTCGTGAAGACGTAACAAACTCACATTTGCCTTTATAATATTAGTTTGGATGGATTTTAAATGTCTTACAAATATTTTTTATCTATTTCTCTTTTCCTAGTTTGATATTTTTTGTGTTAATTGCTGTATTGTCTTTGGTTGCATCAAATAAATGATGTATCTATCATCCTTGATTAGGTCTATAAATACAGCGTTTTAGCCAAATTCAAGAACTTTCAATCCAGATTGCCGCGGGAGCTTTTTTACAGCCTAATCATTAAAATGAGCATTCCATATAGATCCTGGAATCCCAAAGACTGTCAGTTTTTCACCTTTGGCCTGTTTGCAATGACATGAAAAGTCTTATATGAAGAAGTCCCCCAGTAGTCGGCCAGCCAAACGTTTCTACAATGTTTTGCAAATGAAAATATGTAATTTTCTTTCTTTCTTTCGTAGATGGCGATTTATGCTTCGACGTTGTTAATACTTGCCAGAAATCCAGTGACGAGTCTACTGAAGTATGGGTAAATATTAAAAGGAACAATACTAATATATCCTAAGACTTGTTAAGATCAGTTTAATCACAATGTGGTAGGCCAGTGGTCCGGCAACCTTTTCAGATGCGAGGGTCAAAAGTAACAATTTACAAAAACCGAACAGTTTTGAAAAAGAACTAACTAAAAATTTATTTTTAACCTACTTTTACAAAAAGGAAGGTATTCTTAATTTGTTTGTTTTTGTTTGTTCCGCAATTTCTCCGTCAATTTTAAGCCATTATTTATTATCAAACTAGCTTTTGCCCGCGGCTTCGCTCGCGTTAAATTCGGGGTAACACAGTTCCCCTTGCGCCTTATTGATTTGTAATAGCAATGCTAATATCCCTTTTTTTTCCTCTTTCTCCGTCATTTCTCATTTTTTTAAAGTTAGCCCTTGTCCGTCTCCAGGGTCCCAAATATCTTTGTACCAAAATTCATCAAAATCGGTTTAGCCATAGCGTGAAAGACGTAACAAACAAACTAACTTTCGCTTTTATAATATTAGTAAGGATATTATAGCCAAAGAAACCATTAATCGTATGATTTCAGCCCAACAGCAATGACGATGACCCACAAATAGAGTTCAATCAGCTATTAGCGAATGACGAATGTAACATCACAGTGACGGGCTGGTACGGGAGCACCAAGCTCAAGTACCAAACGCTTTCCTGCAAAGACAAATGTCCTTCTAGTAAGTACCTATATCATTCGATCCAGAACAATCTTGTTCATGGTCTGAGAAGCCAGAGAGGTCATGCGTTTATTATGTTACTCCACGTATAGCCGACATCTTAGTAGTCTTTCGAGAGACAATATTTTTAGCAATATTATCACAACTAACATTTATTTAAGAAAATTGGCATCGATTTCTATCATTCCATAAATTTGTTAAAATTTCATAAAATTGTTAAAGTTTTAAATGTTAAATTTACTCATTTTAATTCCAAATACAACCTGCTTCAATATTTAGTTAGGTAAAACAAACTTTTATTTTTAAATTCTATAATATATGAACTGTTATTTTGTTAGCTTATAGTTAATCATATTGTGTATGCTGTGGTGTCCTGTAAGTGAAGGAGTGCACCTACGTGTTTCTATTGTCGTCCATAAATTAAGTTAAATGATCTGTGTAGGTACATCTTTTGTTGGAGATCCTTAATAAAGAAATAAATAAATTCCATTATTCCTCCCACCCTATGCCATGTAAAGGTCTACTTTATTTCTCATAACAAATATCAACAATTTAGGAAGTATACATGGTGAGGAGTTCTACCCATCTGCCTACATAAAAACCAAAGACTTGAAAGACTAAATGCACCATATTATCTAATAACAGTAAAATCCCCTAATTATCCCTAACGGCAATTTTGCATTCATTTGCGTAAATACTGTGTATTTATAACTAATATACAATGTGTTACCTTAACCTAACCACTTCGTTGTGAATTAATCTTTAGCATTTCGGAATTCCTACTTACCTACCTATTGTTCTATAAGTAGGTACTACATACCTTTTATATACAATGTGTCCGGTCACGGACTTGCGATATTCTATGTACTTATATAACAAATATTCTAGTACTCAAATTTATTGGTTTTCAAAAAAACTACTATTTGTTTTCACAAAAAAGTTAACAAAACCTTCGTTGTTTTGCATATGTTTTTGGACTTTAATTTTGTTTTCTAAAGTTACGAAAACGTAAGCTCATCATTTCTTAATTTAAACGATAAACAATATTGTTGCTCTCTGAATAAACTTACTTTCGTCATATAAGATACCAGCACTTTGAGAGATATGATTATTTTTTGTACACGCATAGAGAATATCTCAAAATGACTGCCAAAAAGCGGGAGAGTGAATTAGACCCAAGTGTGTATCGTAATAGTATATTAAAACACTTGTTCCATAAGTATCTAGAATACCGCTGGTCCATAACCGGACACATTGTATAGAGTACCTAAGTAACTTGCTAACTGCTTCGTTGGTGTCTCGCGGTAATACTATACATCGAACTATTCGTGTATTACAAGTTCAAAGATGATGTGATGTTTATCATTCTTTTTTCAACAGATGAACTGAAACCAGAGATGCCTAAAAACATAACCGTGGACATGATTAAAGACTCCATCGACACTTACGAGGTGTACGTGGGTTGGCCGCTACCGAGTGTCCAGCCCGACTCCTACACTATATCTCTGGTTACAAACAATCACGGCAACCACACGGTTTTAATGCCAGGGGTGAGTGCAACTAGATACAAAATCATTTCAGTGGTGTTTGGAACACTTTACATTGACTAAATTGTTTATGACATTAAATAGTTCTACCAGCACAGCTGACGATCCGAATCCTATTTCCTACTCATATTATAAATGCGAATGTTTGTGAGAATGGATGGATGTATGGATGTTTGTTACTCCTTCACGTCGAAACGGCTGAACGTATCTTGATGAAATTTGGCACAGAGGTAGATTATAGTCTGGAATAGCACATAGGATATTTTTTTTCGATATCACGTGGGCAAAGCTGCAGGCGCCAGCTTATTTAGAAATTAAAAAAAAAACCTTTGTATTACCTATATATTCTATATATATTCTTTACTTAGTAAGTAAATGATGTTAAATTTAGGGACAGAGCAAAAGCCGTTCAAAATGATTCAAATTAATTGAATGTGGTGGCGATACTGTTCGATAATATTTTGTATTATATACCGTGGAAAGATACTCTATAAGTAAATTGATGATGAAGATACTAATCGTAACAATAACCCCCAGGATGCAACAGAAGTGGTGTTCAAAGACGTGGCGGGCGAAGGTTTATACCACGTGCTGATGCAAGCAAGATTAGGCAATGTCACTGCTAACACGAGTAGAAAATCTTGGTTCCCTGGTAAGTCCCTTATCTCTAGCGAATTTACTCTAAAAGAAAAGAAATACAAATAAAACGCTACAAACACACAACAACAAGCACTTGGACATAAAGACAGGGTGGAAAGAACACCGACGCGATGGTGATGTTTCTTTTTGGGGAAATAAGAGCGCTTTCACATTTAGGCGACCTTAGCAGCGTTCTTATAAAGCTTAGCTGTTCTTATAATGTGAAGGAATGCGTTTCTGCCGCGCTACTGTCGCGCTGCTAACGTCCTAATGTGATGTGGCTCTAAATGTGGGGAGGTTCATAATGGTGCACTGACAAAATGGTGATCCGTTTCACGTTGGCACGCCTTCCACCCTATATATCATGAACATATGGTGTGCCAAGTCATAAATCTCAAGTTCGAACCCACGACACACACGGATTTCTGAGCGTTTGTATAATTACCCATACGTTAGTGAAGGGAATCATCGTAAGGAAACGAACATGTCTGAGAGATATTTAGCTAAGTGGCATGTTTAGCTAAGGCATAAAAACTATGACACCAGATTAAGCACCAACCACATAATCCAGAAAGATACAGACTGACAATGAATTGGTAAAAAGCACACTCTTCCTTCGGTTTTCTTACAGTATCGACATGGTAGCTTGTTCCAGTTTGCTGAGAAGATAAACTTATATAAAAGAATAAAACCGAAATTCGGAACTCCCTCATCTGCATTTTTTTTCATCCTGCATGAGACAATCAATAAAATCATTGAACACACACACAAATTGAGTTTTTTGTTTTGACCACGACTATAGGCCAAAGTTGCCAAGAACAAAATAATCTACTTATTACACAAATACATGGCGTACGAGACTTCGTCAAGGGCGTAACCAGCTTCTAGCCAAAGTAGGGGCAGGTGGAGGAGAAACAACAAAAAAAGTACATTTTACTTCAAGTCAGAAAACTTTCTCATTGCAGCCGAGGCGGATTTAACGCACGAGCCGCCAGACGAGAGTATTATAGAGTCGAGAACAACAGTGACATATTCTCACGTGGAATAAACGTCGTTTTTCAATAAACTTCGGAGAAATTAAATAAAAAATACTTTTGTTTAATGAATATAAACTATGATTTGATTTCATTTTCCCCGTGCTTTACCTCCTCATAAAGAAGAAAAAACGAAAGCATGATATCGCTAAACAGTCTAATATTAAAAATAAGAAATTTTTGATTAGTGACTTAGCTTACTTTTTGTTCTGTTGTTTAATTTCTCCGAAGTGTATTGAAAAACGTCTTTTAATTCACGTGAGAATTTGTCACTGCTGTTCTCGGCTCTATAACACTCTCGTCTGGCGGCTCGTGCGTCCAATCCGCCTCGACTGCAATGACAAAGTTTCCACACTTGAATTAAAATTTACTATTTCAGTTATTCAGTCAGTAACATACAGGGTAAAAGGGACACAGACACGAAAACAGTACCCACGTTTTCAGTGTATCTTTCTGAACCCATCTGCATTTATTTTTGTCGGTTATTAATAAATAAAACCGGCCAAGGGCGTCTCACACTCGCCAACCGAGAGTTCCGTACTTTACAAACTTGCCTTCCTTAACTAAGAGGGTTGAGTTTTCACAGCTTCAACGGGCCACAGGCTTGAGTATATGGCTTTAATTTCAACTCGATATCTCCACGAGTTCCCGAGATCTTTACAGACAGACAGACGGACAGCAAAGTTATCTTATAACGGCTCCGATTTTTCGTTTTGAGGTACGGTACCTAGAAATTGCAATTCACAACAACTGCCAAATTTTTCTGGGAAGAAAAATTTATATGTAGGGTGTGGTAAAAGTTTTCGTGTCGGTGGCCCATCCACTCTTTATAGATATTATTTAATAGAGGAAGCCTAGCCCTAAAAGCGAGCGTAGCGAGCTCGAAACTTTTGACATCTTGGGACTGGTTTCGACCCTTCATACTAGTAACTTGGTTGACTTACAAAGAAAGTCAAGATCCAAGAAGGCTTAAAGAGGGAGCGCAGTGAGCTTAGTTTTTTTTTATACCCTGCCTTATTCAAAATGGAATAGTTAGATACAGGAGTTACTCGGTCGACGTTAAGACAAAGTGAAGATTTAAGAGAATGCAGACTACAAGAGCGAGCGATGGGAGCTCGAAAATTTTGACTTCTTGCCTCGTAAAAATTCAGATGTGAAGATCAAAATGTGTTTGTGTATGCCAAAATATTGCCTATTAAGGCCTCGGAGCAAAATGCTTCAATTTTTTTTCAGCCTAATACCTACATTCTGAAATGAAATAAAAAGCAATTGCCTAACAACTATACGTCAATCAAATAGGAATGCCAATCCAAAGGTAGAAACATAACACTCCTTTTTTGGGGCAGTCGTGTAATAAACAAGCCTCAGTGATATTTTCTTATTGGTAGGGTTCAAAGTACGGACCATGTGCCTTGGTTTATACCGCTACCGCAACAAACTATACATTTTCTTTGAAGATGACATGAACTTTGAGCAAACATGAGCCTCTGAGCACTCGTTCCACGTAGGCTAGTAGGGGGTCATTTTCTTTTAGGGTTATTCGTTATAATTTATTACGAATTCATCAGTGTCATCTTCCATCAGGGAAAATTATAATTTAAAAAATCCCGGAGATTCAAGCAGGCTGCATGTTTGGCTGCAACTTGGAAAATGAATTGACGGAAATTTGGCAGGCCACGCTTTATACAAAAACTTACCAAACCCTTTCAAAACATGAATTGTGTTTCATCATTGTGTTCGGATTTACTTCCAAGTTCGTAAGTTCAAAATGCACTCGAATAAATAATATTTCGAACTTTCGGAACAAGATGACTCGACTGACATAAAACTTTTAATATCTATTAGCTAGGCACAGCCAGTGGCGTGTTTGCCCTTAAGCTTGGAGGGCCATGACTCGAGGTTTCTTAAACGACCTTATTAATCTCTCGGCGTCTTCTTATTTACTTGATACAAGTAAGATACACACTTTAGTTTCCATAGCTTTCAATGTATTAAATTAATTTTAAAGAGAAAATCTAACAATTTCAAGGCAGAAATTTTGGAGCTGGACTCGCTTGTATCCTGAAGTCTGTTAATATTTTTATGCGTAAGTCAACAGTCACTTAAAAAAGTAACTATATCATATTCGAGGCAGGGTACTAAATAATATGTAGATTAGAGCTCGCTTCGCTCGCTCTAGAATTATGAATCGTCAAGCTTGTATTTAAAGGCTAAAGCAATGGTTTATCTTTATGAATGGTCAAAAAAACTAAGCTCGCTTCGCTTGCCAATAATAATTTCACCACTTTATACACGGCACTTATATACCTGACAATATCATACCTACACAAGACAATAATTACTATTGTCAGTCACTGCCTGAGATTGATCATCATTTTAAATATGTTTGTCCAGCTTTTAACTATGTTTTTTAAGAAGATTTAGACAATATAGATACTACTACACAAATGTCATGGGTACCTAATGAAAACGGGACCTAAACGAATATTTTAAAGTTAAGAGCCAACGTTATGAGAGTCTTTGTTTTGTAATTATTGGATATCGGTACCCACCATATCGGACACCGAGATCTATACTGGGACAACTCAAAAGAGGTAATTTTTCAGGAGACAATAAAAACGTATTAAATAACTGTTAGTATGGGATGTTGAATGATGAAATATTTTACAATGTCACTGTATGTTTTATGTTACATAGCTGCATATGATCGCTGAGCATTCGAATACAAGAGTAACTAAAAATTCTCGATTTTTGATTAATATTCGTCTAGATCTAGGTGTGCGATATATATTAATTTCCACGCGTTAATTTAACTTTGCCTTGTATAACAGTTCTTAAAGTCTCAGAACTATAGGATGAGAATAATGTGATATAGTTTTGCACGTGGTCAGACATATGGGACGTGGACGGGAACGAGCGTGGAGCGGACGGCGCGGGGGGCGCAGGCGGCACGGCGCTCGGCGTGGGCTGCGCAGCCGCAGCAGTTCTGATGCTGATATGTCGCTGTCGACGGCGAAGACTTCACGTCCCCGTGCCGCCCTACATACCGGTAACTATAATCTAAACAACTAACAAATTCCTACTTCCTTATTTCAAACATTGTCTTAATCTCTTAGCAACAAATTTTTCGCCCAAACAATCGAGTCAGGTTTTATACTTTTTTTTTTTTGGGTGGGAAATCATCAAATAACTTCCTCCGCTCTGGGCGGCGCGGGGAGCAGTGTCAGACTTGTACTGACTAAAAGCCACCCAAGTTCCTTCTATCAACCATTACGTTCTGGGGCCGCGGTATCTCTCTCGAACAACCCGCGACCCCGGTAGGCGGAGGCCCTGGCAGGCCCCTCTGCTTCGCTGACATATCTTTGAGGCGCGCGTGAAACACTAACGCACCTTCGACACGGCCTGTCGTCAATAGACGGACGGACGGTGAGCTACCCATTGCTCACCGTCTACAGGCCCGCATCTACGAAGGATGGGAATCGTCTCGCGGCGCCCGACGCCCGGGGCGTCTACCGCGGCGGCTGGGTTGGTTTGAGGTTCTCTCCCTCAAACGCCCGGCTACCTCCTTCCCTAGAATGACTGCTTCGCAGAAGGAGGTGACCACTCAGGTTTTGCACTTTCTTAACCTATTACGATTACTCTAGCAGGACGACAAGCCTCCGAAAGACAGCGATACCGAAGTGCTAGAAATATGGAGCGAGACAGAAGACCGGTGGGAGGTGAGAGCAGACAAGCTGGTATTACACGAAGTTATTGGAGAAGGAGCCTTCGGCGTCGTGCGCAGAGCCACGCTCGCGCCGCACTCCGTGCAAGTCGCTGTTAAGATGCTTAAAGGTTCGAAATGATAATTTATGATTAAGTATTTATAATATTAATTCACTAAATTATTTTACTATTTTAGTGGTAAATTCGAAAATACGATTGGATTATACGAAAATGGAGGAGGTTCTCAAGTCGTCTGAATTCTTTTTCTCCGTTAATAGTGGGCCGATTTTCAAAATTATTTTTATAATCGACAGGGTCTCCCATATGAATTTAATCTATATTGTTTGGATAAATTATAAGTTATTTTCCATAATACATATTTTTCTTTTCATGTGGACGATATGCTAATATGTGTTAGGAATGAAAAATTATAACTCGATAAGATGAGATAAAATCATACCACAACTAAAAAGGATGAAATAAAAACATTTTGTTTTGTCAAAAACAAAAAACCGACTTCCAAAAAAACACTAAAAAGACTGAAAATAAATTCCCTTTCACAAATCGAATCGAATCAAATTTCTTACCTCCGACTTTTTTGCGTTGCAGACTTCCCATCGCTCGATGAAATCAGGTCATTCCGTTCGGAGATGGAGCTGATGAAGAGCGTGGGCGTGCACCCGCACCTCGTGAGTCTTGTAGGATGCTGCACCGGCAGGAGGCCACTCATCGTCGCCGAGTACTGCAGCCGGGGAGACCTGCTCAGTTACTTGAGGTATGAGACTAAGAATTTAAAGTTATACAGGTTAGACGATATTCAAATATCTACATTATTCTCCTGCTCTTATCCTGATTTATTTGAATGAATGAATGAATGAATAACTTTATTTCGGGTGGCATAGACCCATAGAAAATTAATATAATATTGTTAGACGTACACAGACACATTAAAACAGATTCCCTATCATTAAGAAACAGATTTATCATAAAAACAGATGCAATATCATTAAAATAGATTCAATATCATTAAACAACAGATTCAATAGTACTAAAATGGATTCAATATAATTAAATAAATTAAATTAAATTAAATTTCTTAGAATAGTAATAATGAGTGGTTAAATTTTGAAAACAATAAAAATATAATTTTATAATTTTACCTGCCCCAAGCCCTATATATGGGCGCATGTAATGCCTTCCAATGCTGCATAAAAGGCCCGTCAAACCTGTTTGCGACAACGTTGAGAAGACTGTTACCGCTGTCCCGCAGTCTACTTGCAATCGAGGTCGCTCTCTTGCGCATGCTGGCATAGAAACAGTCAATGCGGACGCTCGCGAACATACCTGAAGCGCTGCAGAAGCGTGGCAACCGCAGCAGTGCCCTCAACGCATTATTATATTGAACGCGGAGAGCGCTGTAGGATTTCTGCAAATATGACACCCACAAACTACCCGTATAAAAAGATGTGCAGTAGGCTCGAAACAAGGTTATCTTCACTGTCTTGGAGCAAGTCTTATTTAAAGTCGGTGTAGCATTTTCATAAATTTAAAAATGGTGGACTTATAATTCAACCTTGTGGAACGCACGTCATGTAATCATGCGTCATCATTTTCTGACGTCTTTTATTATTTCGATTAGTTGCGGAGTGAAAAAGTCAAAAGATTCTATGCTTCGGTTTCAACACCGCTGATTATCAGGAGTTCTATAACATATATGTATAGGTTTTGTCACCTTTTTAAATAATTTCTCATTGATGTCTCACATATTTAGTGTATTTGTTCATTTTATTTCCTTATTTAATACCATAATTATATTTTTTTTTTCAAATGTTTTAGGACATTTTTAAATTGTAATGCTTAGCTGAATTCACACACCATTTTGTACACATCCGGGCATAAAACTCTGTTCACTAAATTTACGATCTGCATTTGATTTAATGTGATTTGATATATCAGTCAACATACTCAAAGGCCTTAGACAAGTTACGAAGATCGTCGTGCTACATTCTAATTAAAAATATATATTTTTTCAGATGCACATGGGACGTAATTTTATCGAAACACAACGCGAAATACTCCAACAACAACATAGATATTTCAGACTACCGAAATGACCTGTTCAAATGTAAAGCACAAATGGAAAGCTCGAAACTGGTCGTAAACAAACTGTACGAGCTCCAAGAGATCTGCGATAAGGAACTTACGGCTTTAGACCTTTTGTCTTTTTGCCGTCAAATAGCTATGGGAATGGAGTTCTTAGCAGCCAATAGGGTAGTTCATAGAGATTTAGCAGCTAGAAATATATTGGTAACGGCGGATAGGACGCTGAAGATAGCAGATTTCGGTCTGTCAAGGGACGTGTATGAAGAGAATCAGTATAAGCAGAAAGGAAATGGGAAAATGCCCGTCAAGTGGATGGCTTTGGAGTCGCTGACGAGGAGGATATACACGACGCAAAGTGATGTGTAAGTATTTATGACAAATTATGCTTATTTTGCAAGTAGGTCATACCAACACTTTTTCACACAGTATTTTCAAATGGGATTCTCCCGAAAGTAACGTTTTATCCAAAATTGTTGTAGTATTTTTTTTATATCGTTGTTGACCTAGATAAACTCCCGGTGTCATTTTCTGAATAAATCCTAGATTTTTCTGGCACTGTATTTTAAATAAACTTCATTATTTCTAGATGGTCATTTGGCGTAGTGATGTGGGAGATCGCGACGGTGGGTGAAGCTCCGTACGCGGCAGTCCCTGGAGCAAGGCTGCCAAGACTGCTGCGCGCCGGGTACCGTATGCCGAAGCCCAACAACTGTAGCCCACAGCTGTAAGTAACATCTCAAAATATTTATAGGCTGATATCCGCATCATATCAGGCGATACTTTCCCCTTATAGATAGGCATGTCCAATTTATTATCTACGGCAACTAGTGTGGACCTTCCAAAGCAGTATCGATCTAATTCTAGTAAAATCTAGTTGTTGTATTATCATGAAATTCAATGTTAATTTTCAGGGCAGACTAAATCAGGCTACCGTAGGATTCTCTTTAATGTTTTATGATGATTACCTACTAAATTACGTTTGCTAAAATGTGGCATACCATGAATCGAAATCGGTTATTCGATTATCGATTCAGAGCCAGAATCAAGTTAATTATTGCCGCTAATCAATATTGTTGATTAATTTCATCCGTTATACTTCTGCATTTAGTATACATGTTGCTTTCCATTTATGCTCTCTTTCAAATTAACAACGTAATTTCATGCTTCTCTTCAGCTACGAAATAATGCGGTCATGCTGGCGGGACCATCCTCGTAAAAGGCCAACTTTCGCGGAACTCCACCAGTCTCTCGACGAGCTGCTGAACAGCGCGTGTGCCAACCAGTACCTTTCACTAGAGATCGACGCGGATGATGCGCCACCTACGCCCAAGCACCATCGATATATCAAGATGTTGATGAGGTAAGGTCAAGAAGGGAGATAAGGTTCATTTTTCTGCAATTTTTAACACGGATGACGTTTGTTCTTCTCTATAATCAGACTAGCTTTTGCCCGCGGCTTCGCTCGTGTTAAATTCGGGGTAACACAGTTCCCCTTTCCTGATTTGCAAGTACTTACCTGCTACCTGTAATTTTTACCCTTGCGCCTTATTTATTGTTTATCTTATTCTTTGTCCCTCATTTCTCACTTTAAAAAAAATTGCCTATGTCCGTCTCCAGAGTCTCAACTATCTGTATACCAAAATTCATCAAAATCGGTTTAGTCATTTAGGCATGAAGACGTAACAAAACAAACTTACTTTCGCTTTTTCGCGAAACTGAGCACAAACACACACAAAGTCAGTCGTCAAATGCTGGTTTTCTAAAACTCTTTTCCCACCAGCTGAACATTTATACGTGATTTCTTCGTAGCATTGACAACGCTGGCTAAAATATTCAATTTTCCGTTCTGTACAAGTTTTCCATTTTGATGAGGAGGTTGAGAAAGATATTTTTTTAATTCCGGCTATGGCCTTCTGGACGTTTAAGGGCTACATTGATCCTGAGAAAAGCTTTAGTGTTCTTAGCAGTTTGTTATAAATTAACTATATTATTTCAACAGAAGCAAGCGCAGCTGGACCCGAGGGGAGACCTTTGAGCGACCGCTGAAAGCTTTGCATACCAACCGCTACACAACTCCGCCAGATTCACTCAGCGCACACCCTGTCTGACGTCACCCACACTTATTGACTCCAAAACGGAGTATACAAGAGCGAATCTTACTTAAGAAACTACATACGAATGACAGTGATATCGTAAAATGAACTTTGTCCCAAGAAAACAAGGAACGTTTTGACTAAAACGTTTGAGCAAAAACGTAACGACATTGACTGTCATTTGGACGGACATTGAATTAAACTCTTTTATTTATTAAGGCAAGTTTTTCAGCATTTATTTGATGCTGTATGTACCTTAATATACCGCATTTTTTGGAAAAGAATCTGCAACTGTATACAAAAAAAAATGTGTGATGTCTAGATAGGAGTAGAAACAAAACCAACACTACTTGCTGTGTTATGCTGTGATATGTATCTTCTATAATAGGTTTTCTTTAATCTAATTAACAATTCATATTAATTGCGTTTTATAAAGCTTACCAATCGAAATCCCACAGGTATTTGTTTTGTAGTATGTACACACTCACCTGCAAAATTGCATGGATACCTTGGTGTCTATTTTCCAGTGAAAATTTGAGTTCAAGTTTGGAGAAAATGTACAAATGTAGAAAATGATGACGTCGCCCGCTTCACATTCACATTGTAGTAGGTACATGCCAAGCCGTAGATTAAATAATATTGAATTTAGAATGACGTCACTAAGATGAATATGGTATCATCCAAAAAAGGTTTGCAAAAAATGTGCATAATGTTCAAATGAAGAGTGGATCAAATGAAACTTCTCAGATTTTACATATAACGTCCTCTGCCTAGTCTTTTCTCGACTATGTTGGGGTCGGCTTCCAGTCTAACCGGATTCAATTAAATACCAGTTTTTACATGATGCGACTGCCTATGTAACCTCAACAACCAGTTAGAACTGGTCCACCCCTTGGAATGACTGGTTGTCAGACTTTCGGGAAACTGATGGGATTTACAAATGGCAGCCGGGACCAATAGCTTGACGTGCTTTCTGAGGCACGAAGGAAACACGCTATGTAACGGGTAGTCGCCCATCCACAGACCAACCTAGGCATGCGCTGCTTAACCTTAAGATCGTACTAGATGAAGCTTATAAACGCGTATTAAAAACTAAGAGATTTATAAAAAATGATAAACAAAGAAAAATACGAATTTATAGGATTAGTTATAGAGTACAAATGTGAATTGCACATGTGGCAACTTCATTAAATTAGTATTATATGGTAATTATTTTTGTAAAAATGTTTCTTCAGAAATGTAAAAGTTCCAATCTATGTATTATAAACAATTTTGTAAGATATTAAATTGTAGTTAGAATGAGATATCCTGTACTTAGCATTGTTGTTAAAATAGACTGTACATTAAAATATAGATAAGCTGTACATTAAAATTGTGTCCAATAAAAATGTGTCAAAGTTAAATGCTTTTATTTTAAACTAGCGTCCTCGCTCTGACTCTCTCTTTGAAGAAAAGGTGAGCTGTGTTTAGCATAAACTAAACATTAACAATTACAAACACAATAAATAAATGTCTTCCAAGTCAGTGGAGCCGTTCACAAGTGACGATGCATATAGCGATTTATGTATATTATATAGGTGCTAGCTTATACCCGCGGCTTCGCTCGCGCCCACACCTCATTTTACGGAAGTAGGGTTTTAGAAAGAGACAAAAAGTAGCCTAAGTCACTCTCCATCTTTTCAACTATCTCCACTCAAAAAATCACGTCAATTCGTCGCTCCGTTTTTGGAGAGGAACAAACAAAGACACACATACATTATCACATTTATAATATTAGTATACTTTATAAAATTCATAATTAAATGTTTTCCAATCTGCTTCGTTTAAGTTCTGGGTTTGATACCTCGGAGAATTACTTGGTAGCAGCCACGAAGTCTGAATTCGTGCCCAAATAATGGCAATCGGCTCCCTCCCTATTAATTGGGACTTGTGAAATGTGGGTATACAATAACTACTATAGAGGGCACCTCTGTACCGCGGCCCCGGAACGTAAAGGGCAATAGAAGGAACATGGATGGGTTTTAGTCAGTACAAGTCTGACACTCCCCCCCCTCTCCGCTCAGATCGGGGGAAGTTATTTGAAGATTTCCCATCCCAAAAAAAATAAAAAAGGGGCACTGCCTGCCGGGATTGCGGGTTGTTCGAAAGAGTTACCCCGGAATATAAAGGGCAAAAGAAGGAACATGGGTAGGTCTTAGTTAGTATAAGTCTGACCCTCCCCCCCGTTCCGCATAGAGCGAGAGAAGTTATTTGACGATTTACCATCCGCAAACAAGGGCACCTCTGCCCAACCCTAAGGGGATTACAGCATTGAAATTATGTACTACACTTGCCTTTAAAGTTTCGTCACAAAATAAAACGATCGCTTAGATATATTAACTTCGTATATTTTACAGCAATATGACTTATATCTAGATATAAAAATATCCATATAATCACACCTAGCTTATCCAACATGGTGCCATCGATATATTCCATTCATGATGCCTGTGTTCTGTACTTAAGAGTTATAATATTATTAACTATAGTAAAAATGGTAGGTACAAAAACTAGACGACTATAATTTATGAAACTCTTACAAAATCATCTATGACCACGCATTCGAAACATAAAAATAACTGCTAGTTACGAAGTTGTCATGTATCACATAACTGTATTATTAAAACGATAAAAAAATAATTAAATAATCACCATTGATTTTTTAACGTTTAACTGTCCTCAAATCTCGTTCCAAAAATTTTTTTCATTAACTACAGAACACAACACCACGACCATAAACATTCCTTTATTATAGTTTACTAGTGATGAACCAACTACCGTAATTAACCGAAAATTCTTACTACTAGCGCAAAAACATCGACAAGGCTTTGTACAACAAGCATAAAAAAAATTACCATAGACAAGCAAATATCGACAGTAGACTAAATACGGCAGTCGGTATACATCAACATTACATAATATATCTATAATACATATCTTTAGGACGTACTCAATAATTAATGAGCGAACATAAGAGCATCATAATTTCCATAAAGTTTAGATGTCTAGCTCTATGATATGACTTAACCAAACAAACTTTTTTTTTAAATTTCCTTTACAATATTATCACACATAATTTTGATTAAAATAAGTAGTTGAATTAATTAAAATAAGCTTTGATATATATATTGTGTAATTTTTAAACAATTTTTAGTATTTTTTACGTTTTTCTAGATAATAAAAATATTTCATTTGTGAAAGAAATGAATGCATATTTCCTACGCTTATATGATTCTGATGAATCAACACAACTATTTATAAAATGTTTGACAGGACCATAAAATATCGTAATTTGATAAAATACATATTTTCTCCAAAAATTTCAAAAGCATCGTATATTTTTGCGCCAAAACTCAAATAAAATAGTAATAATTGTATTTTCAATGATTTTCAGTCTCAATACAATAAACTAAATATGGCAAGAAAGCCTTGTAGTGAATACACAAATTAAACAGGGTACTAAAGAAAACTATGTCATGTACTCACAGACTATTGGTACATTAATAAACCTATTTTCTTATAAAAGTGCGAATTCTAGCAAATTATTAACATTAAACATTGAACACAATCTTTCCCGCGATTCTTGTAGTGTTTTATATTATATTTCGATGTAAAGTATAGAAAAACCACATGCTGCATCGCTTGAAAAGTATGACCCTACAGGTATCACTTAATTGTTATTGCTAATTTATATTGCCATTAAATCACAACTATTGTTAAGCAGTAAAAGGCAAACCGCGGGCAATTGAGTACATAGAACATATTTTTTTACATATAAATTTGCAAACGAAGAATATCATGTTTTACACACAAGTGCAAAAAATCTATAAAAGTATCACTAATCTAAATTCATAAAAAAGTGCGAATCTTAACCTTATGTGGCTAATGTATTTAGGAATGATGTAAACAATATGCCTTTCGTTAGAGATCAAACTTCTATGCATTTTTAGACGAACAACAGATACATACACAAACTTAACTTTGGCTGTTAATACTTCGAGCGTACCATTCACTGGAGATGATAATGTGTTAATAATAAACTATACTTTAAATTTACAATGAGACATCAATACAAAACATCTGGTCCTGTACCACCGCCCCATTTAGCAGAATTACTTAATTATAACTTCAATGCGAAAAGAGATAGGGCTATATAGGATGTATAACTTTATCTCTTTCCCACAATTAAGTTAGATCAATCAATACTGCCATATGAAGAGGTAATAGATCCCCTGCAGCTTAAAAATATTTTTACATAAGTACAAATATGAATTTGCCTCGTTAGTACTGCAAAAATAGCGAACTTAATGTACACTCAAGTTGGGACAGCCCCACGAATTACACGCAAATTTAGTACTTAAGCGTATTCAAATTATTGCTATAATACATTAAAATGAGGCAGTATCTTACATCGAAATAATATCTGTAATAGGCCGCTGTACGCCAAGGCAAATTCGCTGACACGGCTAGTTCCTAAAAGGCGTGGAAAGCTGAATTTCGAATAAATAATTGCAACAAACACTTAATACTTATTAGAGATTTAAGGCAAACGTTTTCATTTTAGAATTGGAGCAGACATTCGTTGCATTTCATTGCTGCTTATAAAGTGTTTTAAAATTGCGTATATATTAAAACTCACAAGTGAAAAAACTGTGATTTCACTATAATTACAAATAGTACCGATACTAACAATTCAAATAGTTCATAAGAGATTCTACATAGGACTTACATGAGGTCCCAAACTCGGGTCAGCTGTTCTCTCCTTTCAGAAACGTAGCGTGTTTGTGTAGTTAGGCGGCTCGACGAGGCATCACACGTCGGCACGCTTGTGTCCGACTTGTCGCAGTCGCAACTGTCGCACGTGTCGGTCGTGTCGCAGGCGTCGGTCAGTCGATGGGTGGCGGCTGTGCTGGGATGTTGGAGGGCGGGGCTGTCAGGTAACCCGCTGTGTGTGGGGCCGCTGTGGAAAAACATTTAAAATAAACTTAACTTTGACATAATTTCTAGGTTTTTAAACTTGGATTTTTAGGTACGGCTGATCTACATCATAAATACTAATTTACTTTAAATTGATTTTTAACCGTTGCTTCTATTGTAATTACAAAGTTATCCTATAATGTCAAACTTGAAATCGATAATTCACCAGGAAATCGTTTTGAACTTTGAGAAGTGCATACCTATTAGAATAGAATTTTATTTTTGCAAATATGGGTAATATTCAGTATTTCTTATAATAAATCAAAGCTCTGAACATTTTACCATTCGGCATGCAAACATTTGCATTATTTTTAAAACATTTAAATAAATTTCAAGAAATAAAATAGTAATAAATAAAGAATGAACACATTGAATTAAATTTAAAACATCAATAATCAATAAATCTTTTCTCCGTTAGGAATTTTATATTTAGTGCTTGTTACTATTCATTTCATTTGATCAGAGTTTGAAAGATCTACTATACTTTTATGCTACCTACCAATAATTCCGAGCCTTGCCTGAAACATAAATATGTACCTGTGAGCAAGTTATTCTGTGGCGCCGCAGTGATGAACAGATCATGTCGTTGCGCGGCGTAGTGCTCCCACACGGGCGAGCGCGCCAGCACGGCACGCACGCGCTCGCCGTGCAGCGCGGAGCGGCACATCGCCTTCAGCGCGCGCACCAGCTGCGCCGCCGCCGAGCCGTCCAGCCGAGTGTCGAGGAGGGACAGCAGTTCGCCTACCAAGTCTGTTTCTAATGCCTTTGGAAACGGAGATATTGAAATTAGTAAAAAAATATTTCTTTCTTTCTTTTCCCTTTTTTTTTAAATCGTTGTCCCACACTAAGAATTTCTCTTGTATCGTGGATGCGTTGACAAACATTTAAAGTCATATACACAAACAGCAAGACCCGAAATAACTATCTGTAGGCCATAGAAATATTTATTCCGTACGGGGATCGGACCCACGACACGCAGAGCATCAGTCGATCGCTCAGCCACTGCGCCAATCGTGCCGTCGAAAATAGATTGGTTCGCATACGAACCAATACAACAAGTTACATATAACTAATAGGTGGGCACGTAGTATTAATACTTTAGTTTAAGCTTCGTCATATCTGTAGCGACACTACAGAAAAAAGTACTACAGCGCCATATATGCCACAACTGAAGAACTGAAATTCCTACATGGCGCAAGCAATGTTATCTGCGAGTTAAGGCGGTCTAAAAGACCCGACAATCTCTATCAGACTTTTCTATAAGGGATGAACTTTACATCCTGTTATTCATACCCTAACCCTCCCCCCCTACTTTTCGTGTGATGAAGAACGTTCCACAAACTCGTTTGTGGGTCGTGAGCATGAAAGCCAGTCAATCATTTTCCCAGCTAGGTTGGGATCCTACTCTTAAATGTACTTACTCCTCACAGGATGGACCGCGATGGTCAAGCGCGCCAGCACTAGTCTGGGGCGTTGCATTAGATTCTGGTGTTCGACTCAAGTGAGCGAGGAAACTCAGTGTAGTTTTATTTAGTACAAGTTTGGCAGACATTCAATGAGCATGTTCTTATAAGAGAAAATAAAATTTTGAAATCCTTCCAGTCTAACCGGATGCAGCACATACCGAGTAACCTGTGGGATTACCCTAACGCCTTAAAGCAGGATTGCTTTACCCTCTCAAGAACCGCTATTATATACGTCAACTATCCGTCAAGCACCGCCGGGCGGGCTCTTATCGTAAGCGTAATTTGATTTTAAGACTTATCTTTACTACAAATACAGTTTTAAATCGTTTGGGGTTTGGTGGCACAAATTTGTGCCGCTGGGTCTCTAGAGGTTAAAAGAGACAGGCCTATACAAAATGTCTAGCGTCGTTTTCCCACATTGGCCACTTAATTAATTACTTACCTGTAACACCAACCGGTCCGTGTTAGCATTACTAGAGAATATGAGAGCGAGAGCTTCACACGCGCTGCCGATGACCTCTCTACACGACTGTACCGCCGTCTTCAGTCCCGACATCACTTCTGTCTGCGATAGTGCTACTACGCACGCCTGCAATAATAGATGAGTTGTTTGAAGATAATTCAAATTATGTGACAGTTCTATTCTGTGAAGAAATGCAGCTGGGAGCAATTTAATTGAAAAATAATAAACATTTGATAATTTTCAGTAACTCGGTGTAATGTGTGATATATTTTTGTAATAATAAATAAACACGTTCTGATTTTTTCAAAAATTTCGTCTGAGGTGTGTTACACACATATTTTGGCTGAGCTTGATTCAAATTTACTTTTCATTAATAGTAAGTACCGAATTATTTTCAACTCGAGCTGAGTTGAATGATAGCTGGATATGTGTAATAATTGTTTCAGATTAGCTGTGTTACTTCAGTGGGTTTTTTTGTAATTATTTTATTATTATCTTTTGTTTTTTAGAAAGAGTAACTAAAACTCTACTTCTAAATCTAAAACTCGTCTTACAAAACGTAAAATACAAGTAGTGCATATAACCTGCGTAGGCGCCAGCGCAGTGATGATAGGTACAGTTAACTTGGGCGCAGTGGGCAGCAGTCGCGCCAGGCGCGGCAGCTCGCCCAGCTGCGCGCACAGCTCGCCCAGCGCGGGCCGCGCGCGCACGGCCGCGCTCAGCGCCAACGCGCACGTCTCGCCGCGACTGCCCTGGAGGGGACCAAACCAGAATATCAACTTAAGGTTTAGGTTTATTTATTTAAACTTCATATAAAATAAAAATAAAATAGTGGTACATATGCAAACTTAATGCTAAAAGGCATTCTCTACTAGTCAACCTTTGGGTTAAAAACGACAACATTGTGATTTATGTACATTTTCTCTCTGCTGATACATGACAACATGGTTTTTTTGTGTAAACACCTCTCCTCACTCTTTTCATTTTTCAAAGCAGTAGTGATAATCCACTCCCTGTAACTAGATGTAAAGCATCTGATCTGCATCTACGCCATTTTACATGATAGTTAAAGAACCAAGCTGGCTTGCGTTAGCCTGATCTCGCTTGACTTGAAGAAACCGATTCTCTCGAACTTTGAAGGGTTCCAGGTTATAGTGATCAAAGAACAGAGAAGCCAGCAATGTATTCTACAGACTGGCGACTCGCATAATATGTGGATGCAGAGCGCTCTATTCGGATTCGCAGAACTGCAAGTGCAACCATATATTATAACACGTATACATTCGGAGATAATATTAGGGATTATATATTAGAAATTTTGCAATTCCAAAATACACTCTCCGAAATGTTAAAGACTTTGTCAAATAATTATGTCCATCAGTTACCTTAATTTTATGTAAAAAATCACCAATTAACTAAACTGAACAGAATTTTGGGACGTGGTACAAACTGACAACTTGTCACACCTATGTGACAGTTCGTTCGTCGTCGTGGGCGGCAGGCACGCCCATTTATTTGGTACAGCAATCAGGATCAGCAAATCAAAAATTACTAACCTCACTAGCATCCTTATTTAAAGCAGCAATAGTTTCAGTCAGCAGCTCCTGCAGAAACCGTTTAGGGCTCCTTAGGTTCCAGTGCGGGTTCTGTAGGTACAGCTTGAGGTAGACGCCGTCCACGACGACCTCGCCGGGCGGCGCCCACGCCTGTTCTCCCGCGGCCGCACGCTCGAGGGTCTCGCGGTCTTCGAACGTCGCGTTCGGAGTGCGGAGCTGGTCTGATTGGTGCCTGTAGAATATGGAAGGGGTTTTCGTTTGAAAAACGAATGTTCTAGATATTGTATACGAATTAGAACATATTTTTTATACTTCTGGTGAAAATACGGGGAATCCTATTAATATTATAAATGCGAATGTTTATGAGCATGTATGGACGGGTGTTTGTTACTCTACTCGCGTCAAAACAGCTGTACGGATGGCACAGAGGTAGATTATAGTCTGGAATAACACATAGGATACTTTTTTTCGATCATCACGCAGTCGATGCCGCGGGCGCCAATTAGTAATAGAACGCTGTTTACAAGAAAAATTTCTAGTGTGGGGCAAAGTTAAATATAAAAATAATTACAGGACATATCTTAAATTCTATAATACCCCGACAAGTCTTCGCTGCTTGCTGCTAAGTTCTAAATTAGTGCAAAAAAATCTTTTTTTTTTTGTTGTTGTTGTGAATGCGCCATGTTCCTGACATAGGGACGGACATAGGTCTCCCACATTTATCTTCTCATTGTTCACATCCCTCCGATGTTAACAGATTCTTATACCAGCGTGTCATATGCCTATCCTAATCTACAATTATCACTACAAAAAGTTTCTCTAGTGAATTTAGAACATCAAACTAACTTGTCCCTCAAGTGCGCGATATGTGACGCGAGCCGCTTCCTGGTGTCGTCGGTCCACACTAGCTCGGGATGTTCGTGCTGCGCGTCGAACATGTGCACCGCACTGGACGCGCCCGACTCGCGCATCGCTTCCGCGAACACGCCCGGGATGTACCGGGATATCGTTAAGCGGACCTGGGAACAAGTAAAACTTTATATTAACGCTATGTCATTGTGTAGACTGTAGGCAACATACCGTAGAAAGGCCTTAAAATTTTAATTAATTGATTTCTTACCGTATTTTTTTTTTTTAACAACTATCACGGCTATCTGATCCCAAGCTAAGCAGAGCTTGTGTTATGGTAACCAGACAGCTGATATACATACTTATATAATTTATAAATACATACATATTATAGATAAATCACACCCAGACACAGAACAAACAATCATGCCCATCACACAAAGTTTGTCCTGGGTGGGAATCGAACCCACGACCTCCGGCTCAGCAGTTAGGGCCACTAACCACTAGACCAACAGGCCCGTCTGTAGTCTACATTATGAACTAACGAACTACTATCCAAAAGATACGACTCTCGACCTCACTGTTACCTGAAAGCAACACTCCCTATTTTTGTAACTTTAAAGCAAAGTTAGTAAAAAAAAATTAAAACCCAAAAATAAGTGTATTATATTTTCTTGTAATCATCTCTATCCCAATATATCCCAATTAATGAGTGTTACAAGGTTGAGATATGAAAATAGAGATCCTGTCGAAAATATAATCAAATTCAGATGCGTGCTCTATCAAAAAGCGTTTTAAGAAATCAAATCAAATCAATCAAAATCATTTATTTCAATTAGACCATTACAGGCACTTTTAAATGTCATGAAAACAAAAAAATTATGCTGCTACAGTCCTAGTCATAAGACATAATAACTTGTGAAAGTACTGTAGTTGCCCATTCCAAAGCGTAGATCTCTATGGAGAAGAATGGGCAAGAAACTCCATGGACACTCTTTTAAACCACAACATTTTTACAAAATCATGGATACATCATCAATGTTCAAGACGCATGGAAGCTCAGACAGTCAATTGAACAAGTAAAAAATAAGTGTTATTATGGCGCTATTCCTGAGCTTAAATAATCTACATTTTTAATGAAATTTTAATCTTAAGAAAAGGGTTACCTTAGGACCATGTAGCTTGTCGGCCATCATTCTTGCGAGTAACTCTACAGCTGCCTCCCTCGTCTCCGGTAATTTACTATTGCAGAACAAATCTAACAGGTATATCACAGCACCTAAACAAAGATAAAGAAATGTGATGATTAAGCTCCACCTTCATGACTCTGAAGCGTATTGTTTTTAGTAGTGGCAAGTGCTGATTGCTGAGCACGTAGTCCGTTGCGTTCGATTCCCGGATCGGCCAAAGCATTATTGAGTTATTTTATCAGAAATTCCGCAGTATTTTGAATTTCCACGGAGTCTGAATTCCGAACTTTTATGAATGGTGAATGTTTAAGCGGCCATTTTAAATCATCAGTTTTCCAACAACAAAGTTAAGTTTGTCCTTCAATACAGTTTACTTTTTCATGAGAGTAATGTTCGGTCCTTTCATAAGTTACCTACAAGTGTACGGAAGCCTTGGTGCGTGATCCCGAATCGCACTTGACCGGTATTTTTATTATAAAATATCAAACAACTATTTTGATAAAGTCCTTAATAAATAAAGTGAATTAAATATTCAAATTTATTTATTTATGTACACACAAAACACATAATTATGGAAAGAAATATATACAGACAAAAGGGCACAAAGGTACTGCTTATTTCATTTAGAAATCTCTTCCAGCAGACCTGCTATAGGACAGATTCTTATGACACGTAGACACAGGACACATTTAATGTAGTTAGTTTAAAGTTTATAAGGGGCGTCGCCCACACGACCAAGAGTCGAGGCGCAGACGAGGCGCGGGCGCATTAGGCGCGTCGCCCATAAGATCAACGGTCGAAGTGCAGTTGAGGCGCAGGCACATAAGAGGCACGCTGCAACGAGATTTTCTTTACAAATGTCGTGTGGGCGACGCGCCTTAGAACCTAATTACAGTTGCAAATGTGTTACCTTTGTTAAGCGCCTCTCTAACGAGCGCAGTGTTCGCCAACAAGGCAGCGAGCGCGGCCAGCGCGTCGGGTCGCGGCGGCCGCTCCGCCAACAGCGCCAGCAAGTGCCCCAGCACGGCGCTGGCCGCCACGTCCTCCACGCACTCGCGCGACCCGCTCGCCGCCAGCACCGCGCGCAGTGCCGCCCCCTGCAGTGCGGCCTGCGGACGGGCTGACAGCATGCCGAAGATCAGACCGAACTGGCCTATGCATTGAATCTCTGCGCCTGTAATTACAAGTATGATGACAATCATTCTGTCGCCCATGAATCGCACGCCGCCTGCTACCAGTCTCCGCGTGAGAATCTGCGGGCGTCAGGAGACACGAGACAACTCCCGGCCACCGCATGCGCAGGGCTGAGAACGTTGAGCAGTAAGTAGCTCGCCCTCCGTGACGCCAGGCCGTACCGACGGTGCGTTCGTGTTCACCTGCACCTCAAAAATATGTCTAAAAAGCAGAAAGGCCTACCAGGGCCACTGCCTGCTAGGGTTGCGGGTTGTACGAATATGCAAAATATTGACAATGGATGAGATTTAATCAGTACAAGACTGGCATTTCCTCCCGCCCCGCCCAGAGCGAGACAAGTTATTTAGTGATTTTTCAAAGCTGCCACTTCACTTACTCCTAGACTCAATGAATACTTTTTGGAAATACCTGGGTTCTTGATGATGACGTTTGCTAGAGCTGTCAGTGCGTACGTCACATGTTCTACTCGCTCTGTCGTCATGTCACCCTTTGTCTGCTCTTGGATGAACTGTAGCAGGTCCAGGATGAACTGCTGAGGGTTCTAGAAAACGGGAAAGAAATTGAAAGTGAGATATTAGACAATGATTATGTTCGCAGTAGACACGTGAATGCCTTAACGCCATTTTAAATTCGGGATTTGGTCATTCTCGGTCAATAAATTTATTTAAAATTTATGAAATTTATGTGAGTTTGTTTGTTTGTTAGTTACGTTTTGACGCTTAAATGGCTAAACCGATTTCGATGATTTTTGGTACAGAGATAGTTGAGAACCTGGAGACGGACAAAGGCTATTTTTTAAAGTGAGAAATTAGGGAGAAAAGGGAAAACTTAGCTTTGCTATTACAATAAATAAAGCGCAAGGGTAAAAACTACAGGTAGCAGGTCACTGCAAATGGGAACTGTGTTACCCCGAATTTAACGCGAACAAAGCCGTGGGCAAAAGCTAGTTACTTATAACAGTAACAGAGTTATGGGGGACTGAAAAGTAGTCCCTCTAGAAAATACTAGTATTCAGCTGCGTCCGTAAAGACTGTAAGTAGACACCAACATAGTTAGAAAAAGCTAGGTAGATGTTGTCTCTTACTCACCTCAATAGGAAAGTCAGGCTGTTCATTATAGATATCGATATAGACCCCTCCGACGGACACCAGCCCCTCGTGCGCCGAGTACGTGAAGGGTTCTATCAGCGGCCCCTCATCCTCCATGATAGCGCGCGCGTTGCGGAGTACATCCTTCAGTTCAGCGCGGGTACTGTTGTCCCAGACTAGGTACGGCGTGCGCCAGTTTGAGGTCAAGGTCTTTAAGAGCTGGAAATAATTAGGTTAGAATAATCAAACTCACAGCATTTATTTCAATTAGACCGTTAAAGGCTTTTAAATGTCAAGAAACAAAATGAAGCTACTGTCCCAGTCATAAGGCATTATAACTTGTGAAAGTACTGTAGTTGTCCATTCCAAAGCGTTGATCTCTATGGAGAAGAACGGGCAAGAAACTCCATGGACACTCTTTTAAATCATATTTTTACATGTTCATGTTCACATCATTCATAGATCGATAGATAGAATATTCTTTATTATGTACACCATGCAAATAACAAGAATAACATTAAACCACTTATAAATAGGGTGACACAATGGGCGGTCTTATCGCTAAAAGCGATCTTTTCAAAACAACCTTTGGATGGATTTAAAGGAGGACAACTAGTACTGAGACACATTCATGTTGAGATTATGAAAATATGTGAGATCGATAAAATGAATTAATAATGGACTTGATATAATAAATCTACACTGAAACATGGTTTCTATTATTGTGACCTTCCACGGGAGATCTCCCGTAATTGACAGTTTAAATTCAGTTACAAACTGTAAAAGCTCAAAACAATGTTTGAATAAATCTATGAAGGTTATTTGAATTGAAGTGATAATACGATTATAAATTAAATAAAAAATAGCCTTTATTCTACCACAATAATTGATCTATGCTTTATATATAAAAAAATGATTATAATTTACATTCCTGCATTCTTCATAAATCTATACTTTTCCCAAATTATTTAAAACTTAGAAACACAAACATAAACTGAGATACTATTATATAATGTTGTCACAAATAAAAAATTGCCCAACAACATGAAGTTTTTTTTTTAATAATTGTAAAAGTTGTCGAATCTAAGTATTTTAAAACTAACAATGCTATTCGTTTTAAGATTTTGCTGCGCGCTAACAGGATCATAATTATGTTAACCTAGCGCGTAACTAACAATATTTGTTAACATTGTGCATCAACCATGGCACGGTTGGCGCAGTGGCTGAGCGATTGACTGCTGCGCTGCATGTGGCGGGTTCGATCCCCGCACGGATCAAATATTTGTATAGCCTACAGGTATTGGTTTCGGGTCTGGTTGTTTGTGTATGTGAGTTTAAACACGATACAGGAGAAAATCCTGGTGGGGCCACAGTTTTTAAAGAAAAAAGGTTTACTTAATACAGAAATATCTGCTTACCTCATGTTGTTCCGGCTCAGCCAACCGTCCACACAAATATGGCGTCAGCAGCGTATGCAACGAGTTCCTAATGTTCTCGTCATCAAGCGACTCTTGCGTATGCGGACCGTACATTGCTGCTAACGCTGCTATACACTGCTTCGCTAGTTGGTTGGCCACTTCCTGGTAATCGAAAACAGAAACATGTTTATTTCAAACATTTTGAAAATTAGAACATTATTGTGGCAACCTTCTTCAAGATAAATCGTAATGGCTGTACAGGCCTAACCTACACCTTTTGGTGACTGTTGCTTGCATGTATGCAAGCAACAGTCACCAAAAGGTGTATGAAAATCCATATCTGTCATGTTTTATCGGCCGAATTAATTACGCTGTAAACTCACATCTGTCGTGTAATTTAAAAATGGAACGATTTTTTACTCTGAATCATGGCAACCAAGCAGGTTTTATTTAAATTTCGAACGGGCTTGCAAATAGAAGCTGATTATTGTACCTGTTTGTTAAGCTGCGCATCAGTATCTAGCCCCGACTCAGCCAGCGTGTAGTCGTACCGCAGCGCGGGCGGCAACAGCGCCTGCACTGCGCCCGCGCGCGCCAGCTGCGAGCGACACGTGGGCTCCGCCGACAGCGCGCCCACTGCCGCCGCGCCTGCGCATGCCGTCTCACCTAGGTGCTGTAGGAAACACATGTTCATGTTACTATTCGGACTTCACAAAGACCTAAAGTTAAAATAAATTCGTTTGTCTTAGTATGGAATAAATATGAGATAATGAAGAAGGGATGAACAACATAATATTTGTATTTAAAAAGATTGTCGATTTTCAATGTTTCAAGAAGATAAAAGTGACAAATATTATTGATTTTGATTGAGATACCCCCGAATACTGAAACGTCACTCAAAATTTGAGGGCTGCTTAACATTTGAGCAGCTCTTGAACTTCAGATTTTGTATTGGCAAACGTCATTTCTGAGTATCTGTTAAATTTAAGTGGTACTTAAACTTTGAGTGACTTTTCAGTATTCGGGGGATAACCTTTCATTACTGAAGTTGTTTAAAAAGAGAGCATAATTTAGTAGGGGGAGTAGCATAGATGACTTGCTAGCTGACAGAGGAAATAAAAGAAACTAAAAAAAAGAGTGTATCTGAAAATAATTCTGGTCCAACCCAAAATTATTTCGACGGGCCACGGGTTCCTGAAAATAATACAAGAGGTAGTCAGTCACCGGTCGCTTCAAGAGCGGCACTAGGTCAGCGCAGAGCTGCGGCATGTCGGCCAGCACGGCGCGGCACGCGGGGAAGGCGGCGGCCACGGCGAAGCAGCGCGCCGCGTGGCCGCACACCTGCGCGCTCACGTCGCGCGCGCGGCTGGCGTCCGACAGCACCGGCACGCAGCGGGACATCGCCTCGTGGAGGACCTGGGGACAACGGTCAAACACTCAAGCAAGTCAATATTTCATGTCTCTCACCCTTTAAGGTCGCGAAAAAAAAGCTACATATTGATCTTCCCTAGAGCCTACCAAAATAGAAAGCCGGCCAATAACGAGTCAGCCTCGCGCGCCGAAGGTACATAAACGTCCGTAAATACAACTCGATACTTCCATGCTTTCCCGAGAACAGTGGACAGAAGTCAGTGATCCAATAAGGGTTCCTTTATTTTTTCCTTTTGAGGTACGGAACCCTAAACATTAATCGATGGATTTTGTAAAAATGCAATGTTTGTTTCGTTGACAACGACATTTAAACGATTTTTTTCGCTCACTCATAGAGAAATTCGTAATTATGACGTATTGATTGTAGTATAGTAATGTGCACTAAAAAGTCTATAGCTTTTTCTTAAAATTCATCCTTATCGAAATCAAAGTTGATTATTATGTCGTCACATAATTTGAAATCCTGGATGATTTTCCACACCATTTAACAATACGAAATATATATTTTTTCCTAATGTTATCGTTTCGTAAATAATTAAATCTCGAAATTGTTACCACGGGACTAACGTCTGGTCGACACTGAAAAAACATATTTGTGATATTTCATTGATATGCGGCGCGCATACGTTGCCTTCTTATTAGAATCTAGTATAAGTTATGTGCTAGCTTAACACATCTAAAAATTTAAAATACCCACCAAAGGTATGCAAATCCAGGGTTGCGGGTAGTTCGAAAGAGATACCATGGCCCCGAAACGTAAAGGGCAACAGAACATACATGGGTGGGTTTTCTCCCCCCCACTGCGCCCTGAGCGGGGGAAGTTATTTGATGATTTACCAACCAAAAATAAAAATACAAATAACAGTATCAGTACAAACCTGCAGCCCTCCTTCTCTACGCAACTCCTCAGCATTCAAAGCCGAACACCTGACCGTAGCATGCGCCAGTTCGCAGGCAGCCGGCAGTAGCGGCGCGTCATTCTCGGCGAACAGCTGCTCTGCTTCCGCTTCCAGTCGCGCCGTGCGGAGCAGTTGTGGGTAGCCCGCGTACTTGTATGGGGCTAGGACTGGGGGGAGGGGAGAAATAGCTTTTTAATTAAATTTTGTAAGTATATTATACTTCATTGTTAAATGATGAGTGTAAAAGTACTCTTTACGATTCCGAAAGCCACTTGCTCCCCGCCACTTGGATCTTATTTAGTTCTAAACTATAACTAGGAACCTTTGTGATATTGGGAATGTAAAGTCCAAATTTCAAGCTTTTTTTTAATCCAAGTTTTTAATGTTATAATTTTACTTTAAATACCTCCCTGTGGTATTCAATGCATTTCTCAGCACTATGTTTTGAGTGCGCAACATAGAGTTCTACCGGTTTTTTAACCCTGTTTTTGTTTTCTTACTTATTTTCATACACAGAATCAAAAACTCTAGCCTATTATGATTAAAATCATCTATAAATCCAATAACTAAAATTAATCTTTGTTGGAGCAAGGCAGTAATATAATGTTTCTGTAAACTCCTTTTTTTAAAAGCTCGAAGTACACATTATGTACCAAGACTGTAAAGTATTTTGATGAAAAAGAAGTATTAATCCTTACCTTCAGAATATCTCTGGAAGAGTATAGTCTGTGTTCTCAGTATTAGTACGATGTTGTTAGTGTTGGGTCCGTCACCGGTCCATACATTTCGGCTGCACAGGAACTCGTAGGCCTGGTTCACTGCTTCGAAACGATCCTGTGTGAAGAATGTGGAGAACATGTGTTAAACGTGTGGGTCATTAACTCGTTCCTTTAGATATTTTTGACTATTGTCTGGCAGTTTCTGTACTATAAGCGAACACACACAAATGTCCTTTTTTTTGCATTGTTCGTCGTGCCATTGAGCTACGTGAGTTAGTAGTCGAGCTACACGATGTATGACAAATGTTTGCACTGACTGGACAAGGTTTGACACCGCTAATATTAAAAATCTTTTTTTTTTAATTGGAACTTTAATTAATGCCAATATTTTGTTTTAAGCAAAATAATTTAATAATGATAAAATTTATTTAAGCTATTCTGTTGATTTACACATTTTTTTTTATTAAACATGAAGGTCTAAAAAACACGCGCCTCCTTGCTCTAAAAAAAGAAACACCACCGGGTGAAGGGATTTGTTTATTGTTATTCGCGGTGAAATCAAAAAAACTTAAAGCCCTCGGGCCTTGTGAGAAAAAAACACGCGCATTACATGTTGAACCTAATCGTAGTGCAATAAGGGTCAGTTTTCGAGGAAGTATATGTTATGAAAATTGCCTAAACGCGATAAGTATATCGTTCTTTTGTCAAAATCAATGGTATCGTATCAGAAGTACGATTACTTACCCGTCCTTCAGGGTTCTTGTCCGGATGGAACTGCTGCGCGAGCCTGTAATACGCCTTGCGTACGGCGGCTTCGTCGTGTTGTCCCGTCGTGAGCCCTAAAGCGGTGTAGGCCTCTCCTGCCGTCATGGAAGGAGGCTTCTTTTCCACTTCGCGACGCCATGCGTCTAATACGTCTTTTAGGAGGCCGACCTGGTTGAGAGAACATAAATTGAATTAGAAATAATTTTGTTCTGACAAGTTACTAATAGGTGAATGGAAATTTGAGCTTTCAGCAGTTTGGGTTGGTGATAATACGGACATAAACGAATGATAACTGCGTTACAAGGGAGTTGCAAGTAAGTATTATTGCGCATATAGACAGGCAATGATTGGGATGCAGAACTTCCTACTTGTGGTAAAAGAGGGTTTACATCCGAGACACAATTGTTTTTTGACTTGTCATGTCATCACAGGTAAGACTGTCAGCAATGTTTTTCAAGACGTCACATTTAGGGCGAGAGACTTTGAAGTTGGATTTCCTTTGACCTTTGGATAAGTATAACATGTTGCAGAACAGCTCGTGTTGCAGTAGCCATGCGGGTGTAGCACACACATAAGAGGTACTGTAAACTCACCGGGTCCGGTATGGGCCAGTCGGGGAAGCGTTGCGTGTCGCACAAGTGTCTCAAGTAGAACGTGTTGCAGAACAGCTCGTGTTGCAGTAGCCATGCGGGTGTAGCACACACACAAGAGGAACTGTAAACTCACCGGGTCCGGTATGGGCCAGTCGGGGAAGCGTTGCGTGTCGCACAAGTGTCTCAAGTAGAACGTGTTGCAGAACAGCTCGTGTTGCAGTTGCGGGTAGCACACGGCGGGGATGGCGAGGTACGGGTAGCGGGCGGCGATGTGTGCGCGGAGGCGGGGAGTGAACTCGCCTATGTGCGCTGATACTTTCATTATTAGCATACGTCTGTGGAACATCAGATTCAATTAACTTGGAAGTCGCAGAACTTATTACATGAGTGGATAATCTCGAAATACGAAAGCTATCGTCGGGCATTGAAACCCATTTTCATTCGAAATTAAGTTTACGCGCCGAATGTGACGTTGTCTGGATTACATGAAGAGGTACGTTGTACGTTTGGATATAGGAGGTTATATCCGAAACTACTCATCTAAATACCAAAAGTCATTAGCATTACCGAGTGCTAAAGGATATATATTTTCTTCGACGCTAAAAACATAATAATGGGAATTGACAATGTTGTAAAGAGTGACATCAAACAAACATTATAACAAATTACTTACCTCATTTCAGAGTTCCAGATAGCTTCAGGCGTGTCCCACTCTCCGAGGAATATCTGCGCGAACTTCTCCGGGCCATGGTTTTCTAAGTAGCACACCATCGCTTCCGGTAGCAACTGGCCTAGTATCGAGCGCTGCATTATGTCTGAACTTGACTAGAAAAATATTATTTTTTTAATCATCTAAAATCCATAGGAATTAATTCATAATATGACTCTTAAGACCGAAATTTTACTGACAATAAAATAAGCAGTCCAGCAGTCTAATTCCCCTACTTAAAACATTCGAAATTTAAACACAATCTCACATTGAACTCATTAATTTCTGGCTCATTTAAAAAGTAACCGGTCATTAATCATTTACATCGTAAAATATGACAAGTCTTGGTACTACAGAACTCTTGTTTAAGGACTTCAAATTAGTTGGGAACGAACTATATAAACAAAATACGATGGCTTTTACTTAGTCTGGTTAAAATCGTAAAAATCTTTCACTTACCTGATCAGCTCTAAACGCCTGCTTCATATGTGTTAATCTAAGGAACCTTGCAATAGGTAACAAGTTCGATCCCGTATACAATAACATGAAGTAAAACACGCCTGTTAGGTATAGCTTGGAGATCTCTGGGTTGTCTTGCATCACTTCGTAAAGAAGAGTAGCTACCTGAAAAATGGTAAAACATTTTTGATAAATAGATCTATCAAAGGCGTTTTACACTGTCAATCATGATAGAATACCGAAATGGTATTGCGAAGGATGTAGAATGCTTCTCAATTAATTTTGGTCCATAACTAAATAGTAAGATGCATTCATTTTAATGTAAACATAATATAGAAATTAAGGCACTAGATACAACCCCGTAGTAATACTGAGAGTCCCACAAGGCTCAATACTTTGCCCAACACTATATGATCTATTTTTTCTTGTAAATTCTTACCTTTTCAACAAGTATAGGGTCGAAAGTAAGTAAGAGTTGAACAACATGTGCCAGACAGGCCGGTTCTGATAACATTCGTTTGACTTTTGGTAATGGTCTTATCACTGCGTCCTCTTCGTCTCTGAAAATAGATTTATGTTGTAGGCTACACTCCACTTTAAAGTTCAAACCGCGAGAATAGAACTAATGAGTTGAACATCATGAGAACACCAAACCAGCTTTCCGAAGAGATATTTCTAAATAGCATATAAAGCCAGTATGAGTGAAGTCATAGTGATTTCATAGAAATATCGTTTTATTTATGGAGGAGTATCGATTGGAAAGCGCCCTAACCTACCCTTTTCAATTAAAGCTTTTTTTTTGTATATATTCTAAACTAGTTGATGATGTACCTGCTAGGATAATATCTGGAGCAAGTGATAAGCAGTTCGAGCACAGTAGCAGCGAGTGCACTCTCGTCGAACACTGGCGTACCGCGCGCCACTAACGTCCACTTGAGTTGAGCCACACCGCCCACTGCCCGCCAGCCTTCCATACTGTTCGCCCAGGCTTTCGTTTTGTTGTTGATCTCGCCTGATTTGTACAATTCTTTGAGCTGCAAGAAAATTTTATGGTTAGTTCTGGTCTAAGTAACAAACTGAATATTGCAAGAAATCCGGTTGTAATGTTTTTAACCTTTTGCTCCGTTGAATTGTTATTTATTTCAAGTAATGCTTAGCATCACATTATGAATGATTAAGAGGTGGGATGGTTTTCCAATGAAAAGGGAGGATACTTCAACAAGGTTGAAAGTAGTCTGACTTTAAGCAATGCTTGATAAAAGCAGTGTTTTAAGTAACACAACAGTTTTACCGAGGGATATCATGTTATCCAGCATTAACTGGTTGTATAGCGCAGATAGGCAATCGCTACATGTAAAATACTGTTTTCCACCTGCATCTGGTTAGACTGGAAGCCGACCCTAATATAGTTGGGAAAAAGTTAAGCAGATATGATGATGTTTATAGGCAGAGGTTAGAGAACTGAGGTTTCTCCTACTATCTTGGCAGAACTTCAAGCAGTCGCATCTACCGGGGTTGCGGGTTGTTTGAAAAAGATTCTAAAACCGCGGAACACACGGGCAAAAGATGAATTTTAGTAATTAAAAGTCTAACACTTCACGATCCACCCAAAACGAGGAGAGCTATTGGAAGATTTCCCATCCGTAAAAATAGCTATCATATATGTGTTGCTACACGTGTAGAGGTAACAGTTTAAGTTTACCTGTTGTGTACTGACGGGTCCCTTCCTCTGCACCTTGTCCCCTGTCTCCACGTTGTAGTACCACTCGCGGTCCCCTCCGGTCTGCTGCTGCGGACCTTCGATCACGTTGCTCTGTGTCGGGACTGTTGCTCGCGACGTGTGGAGATGAGCTAGGGTCATTAACTCTACTAGGATCCTGGTGGAAACATCAGCCTTATTAAAAATGTGTGGTTCATTTGCCGATCTTATTAATTCGGTCAATTAGCCACATCAGGCACTTCAGCAGAGCACCCAAGCCATTTATTTAAATATCCAAGCTATTAAAGGGATGCAATTTGGAAATTGAGTTGATTCTAATTGCCCAATAGCACTTGGTACTTGAAACGAACCATTATATTGCATTTCCATTATAAATGATCGTGGTCTTCAAATGAAAATAGTACATTTGGTTTCAAGTGAGGAAACTTTGTCATTGCGGCCGAGGCGGATTTAACGCCCGAGCCGCTAGTGGAGAGCCAAGGATAGCAGTGACAAATTCTCACGTGAATTCAAACAACGGTTTTCAATACACTTACGGAGAAATTAAACAACAGAACAAAAAGTAGTTTTGTCATGAATCAATATGAAACTATGATTTAATTTATTTTTCCCGGCGGTTTGTCTTCTCAGACTAAAGGTATGATTCCGCTAAACAACCCAATATTATAAATAAGAAATTCAATTTTTTTTTAAAATTATAATAACTGTTATTTGTTTATAAAAGCAAATCATCTTATAAATGATCATGTTTATTTGTGATATTCTGTTTACAAACACATTTTTTTATTTGATTAAATATAACTGCCTTAAAGATATGCGCCTCTTTGCTCTAAAAAGAATCACCACCATAAAGACCACCACAGGCATCATAAAGAACTGTTTTTTTTTTTAATAAATAATATCACAAAAAAATAAAGCTCTCGTTGGAAAAAGCACTTTCGCACGCGAACATTGAACGTAATGGTAGTTCAATACGAGCCAATTTTCGAGGAAGTGTTTTATCAAAATTATAATTACATATGAATAATAAAAAATGTATATTATTTTATTAGAAAAAGTTATTATTTACTCACCTAATACCATTCCATTCTAACATATCGCTAACGTTTCTTCTGTGGAATATCAATTTTGATAAAAACTGTACTAGTCGGTCCCTTTCCATTCTATCACAAGTCTGAAACAAAAAAAAAAACACTTATTATTTCAAAAACCTGGTCGAGAAAGTGACAGCAAAAACCAAGCAGCTGATAATAAACTAAATTACAACTGAAATAAAGTTCAAAATAGCGTGCCAGAGATGATTCTTAATGATAAAATGAAGCAATCACGCATAAACTATTTCTCAAGCCTGTAAAGAGATTTAATGATCAGCAGTTAGCAGACGATAAGTCAGAAACCCGATGAGAATTTCATAATGTTTAATACTGAACTAGCTTCCGCCCGCGACTTCGTCCGCGTGGCATAGTTACTTTGGGTTACTTTGCTAACACTAACTTTAAACCGCGTGATGATCGAAAAAAAAATATCTTTCTCTCCCCTTTCTCCCCCTAATCACTCTCTTCTTTTTAAACATAGCCTATTTCCGTCTCCAGGGTCCCAACTATCTTTGTACCAAAATTCATCAAAATCGGTTTGGCCATTTAGATGTGAAGACGTAACAAACTCACTTTCGCTTTTATAATATTAGTAACGATAGTAAGGATTATATTCGGACACAATGTGAATCGGAACTGAATAAATAAATAGAAATTGATTCTTACTCTGTCTAACATCTGCACGATGTACTTGGTGTCTGCAAAAGGGCCGATGTCTTCAAAGTACCGTCCGTACACTATGCTCATGGCTTGTAGACACATGCACTTCATCTCAATCTTCGGCGTCGAGAGGAACCGGTGGTAGAGGTCGTTGAAAAACTCGTAACTGAAAGGTAATTTTAAACCTTACAAAGATGACAACACACCTGTAAACCCCAGGGGTTTAAGCAGAGGTTTACTTCATACAGCACCTTGATTATGCCAGTTTATTTTAAGTCCCATGTAATATAGGAGATAATGGGTGCTATTAAGAAATTCGTGACGGAAAACGCAACAATTAACCTGGTAATCGAGTCAAATCAAATCAAAACATTTTTTATTCACATGGGCACTTATAAAACTTCGAGAAAAAGTGCACGGTTCGGGTTGGTCGTTTCCTATTGGGAAGAACCGTTAAGAAAGTCCAGTACCTTATCCACTTTTACATTTATAATATCAGTACAGGCAAACAGAAAGACTTTGGTGTATTGAGCTTGGCAATAGAGTCCATTTTCCCAGTTTAGGTCCAGAACCGTTACAGACGGAACAATATCATAACCACTCACGACTTCCGAATAGGACTGTCATCATTATCCCTCTGCTCCAGCAGTATCCTCAGGTAGTAGTCTCCGATCTTGACCTCGTTCTGCAAGCACTGGTAGTGGACCTCCAGCTCCGCATGGTTCCACGAAGTGAGGGTCGTGCCAGCCACCTCGCGGTCTGACGTAAACGCGCGGAGTTCGTTCTCTAAGGCGTTGCGGAGTTCTTCGCGTGTCTATGGAAAGATAAATACCAGTTTACTACAGAGCAGATATTTTTAAGTTCCATGTAATACGGGGAAGTCTATTGTAATCCCCAACTCCGGTTTGTAACTGTGAAATTTTGTAAAAAGACACGTATTCCATTTAAAAGAGAGGTCATTTTCGGTTTTTTAGTAGTAGAAGATTTAGTGTAACAATGACTTACAGTGTGATTCCAAATAAGGTTAGGCAGCGCATGGTCTTTATGGAACTGGTAGTAGAACAGCGGCCAGTTGGCTGAGGACTTGACGCGCTCGCGACGTCGGCGCAGCACCACGGGGCGCTCGCGGGCGACGTCGCGACGCTCGGCCGACGGACGGCCCAGCCGCGCCGCCCAGTGCTGGAGGGCTAGTTGGGCGTAGTGCTGGGGAAATAAAACGTTGTAAGAAATACGGTTTCTAATTATTGGCGATTTTATCCAGATGTCGGAATGCTGGAAGTAGATTGAAGTTAGTAGTTCATTGTAGCGTTGAAAATTGACACACTGGTCCAGGTTGGTCTATTAGAAAAGAAAAAACGTTTTCGATTTTTTTTTCTAGTACACTTAAATAAGATATATAACACAGGTAACACTCACCTCTAAATGCTTCTCCACATATTTGACCTGTCTCTCCAGCGCCTCCCAGTGCTGCGCGCGCTGCTTGACGCTGGCCTGCGCGAGCGACAGGTTGTCCCGCTCGGGCTCCAGCTCGCTCGCTAGCGCCGCGGCAGGGGGCGCGTCGGTCGATTCTAGGAAGGCTAAAAGGCCTGAGGGCTGTGGAATGAAAGTGGAGTTTCATAAAGTTGGGCTCAAGCCTTGTTTGTCACTAATGGCGTTGTATGATGACTCACATGAGCATTCATTGACGTAGCAAATACAGTCAAAGAATTACCAGAAGTCAGCTTTATTAATTTGTCAATTTCGTCTGTTACGGTTCAAGAGTGTTACGATCAGATTATTCGAATACCGTGAAGAAGAAGCTGCCATAAATCAAAGAACACAATAGGAGATCTGCAGATCATAATGTCTGCGCCGTTCTAATATGTGCTCGGCGAAAAGCTTTAATCAATCGATGTGTGGCCTTTGGCTTCCATCTTGGTGGGTATCTTGGACCCAAAGAATGTCGAAATGAGTTCTGCAGCAAACATCGAAAAAAAAATCGTCTTTAGGGAAGCCTTCTCGATGTTGACTAGGACTACGCAAAAAACCGGTGTTATAAATAGACCTAGGGTTGCCATTGTGGTAAATTTATTTACTATTCAGCGTAGGGCAGACTGTCCAGGGTGCGCATAACCTATAATGGCTTAGTAGACTCCCTCCTTTCATACCCCTAGTTCCAAATATCAATACTCACCATGATCCTACGCATGAGGGAGTGCGCAGGCGCATGTTCTACCAACCACAGCGCCACTAAATGTCTCGCTAGATGGCGGTGATGTAACCGCGGCGGCGCGTACAACGCGGATAACAAGTGCCGTGGTAGCGCTGCCTCGGCGAGCGCGAGTGTCTGCATCCGGGTGCCAACGCCTTCGCCCCCTTCCTCGACCAGAGCACGCATCACTAGCCCTGCGCCTTTTACTATCGCCATCGATTGGTGCTGTAAAAAAACATGATATTATCGATGGTATTCAAAAGACTGTTTGAATTAATGTATTCGCAAATCTGTTAAAAACCGAATAAGAAATTGTCCAAACCGAGAATTGGACCAAGGAGCTTATGCTGAGCAGTCGCGCTTACGAACAGTTAACTAACGAGTCAGTTTGTATATATACTTATTCAAAATAGGCCAAAGCAAGAACAAACAGTGCAAAATTAACAGTCTACAGGCTCTTGTGGCTTACCACTCGACTCGCCTTACCTCAAACAATTTGAACAGCACTCGTCCTTTCTTAGAGACCATCTCCAGCAGCTGGTCGAACTGTTTGCCATCCGTGGTCTCGCTGTAAGGCACGCACAGCGCGAACGTCAAGAAATCCAACATGGCCGCCACTACTAGAGCGCCACTGCCACCCGTCTGGGAAAGAGATGTGTAAATAGCATTTATTCTGATATATAGGTCCTAAGTTTTACTCACTTTATAAATGTGTACTATTTAGACTCACGTTTTAAGTGAGTACGATTTAGACTCCGAGGACTTGAAATAGTATCTTGGATAAGGTCTTTAAAAATCGTAACGATCACTATTTTATGTTGTATAGATTTCATTATCAATGTGTAATAGAACCAGACTACGCATATACCCTCTTTTTCATTAAAAACAAACAAAACACTAACCACGTGATCGGCCCACATAGTGAGCAGGCCATCCAGGAAAGTAGAAGAAGACAACATGCTGGCCTTGTTCAGCTGCTCTTGCCGCAGATCGGGCTCCGCGTGCATTGGCTGCAGCAGTGCGCACACGGCGTCTAGGGCTGCGTGTGCGCAGGCTGGAGAACCGCGACGCAAGGCTGCTACGGTCGCTGTGCCGATCCACTCGCGAAAACTGATGGAAGTTATAAGATCCGTATGAATAAATAGGAATTACAAATTCTAGGAATTCACTATACTAGTTTTATAAAAGTCAATGTTAAAGTTAAAGGATGAAATTGGAATAAAGAGATTGTCAAGGGCTATTTTAATCACAATATCATAACAAGATATTGAAGTTTCTTTCTTTTAAATATTTTTTTTTCTTTATTTAAAAAAATAAAGATTAGTTCTCACGGAGTTAAATTTTTGATCTGAATGTTGGTCAAGGTGTCTGTAAACTGTACAATTATTACGACTTTGCCTTTTGTCGCCGTTAAAAAAAAGTTAGTCAAAACATTTCGTCTACACACATGACTCATACACCAAACAAATTATTATTTTTTTTTTTTTCCTTATCTTGCAATCGGTTCGTGAACCATTAGCAGATTTTGTGGGAGTCGGTTAGCGTCAAGGTTCATTCTTCCAGTGAAGAAGCTGCCTTCTCAGTACTATTTCCACCTTGCTCTAACTAGCAAAGTCCCAAATGTGGTGGCGTTTTAGTCGTTTGACAGCTACTGGTTTACTCAGAGCTGTGGCTAAGCTGTTATTATGGGTCATTAGTCGGTCTTTGTAGGACTTTGATCTGCGCTCTATTTCCTCCTTTATGGTTCCAATCTGTAGATGCTCATGTAGTTCAGAGGTTTTGATGAACCATGGAGCATTTGAGATGATTCTGAGAGCCTTATTCTGGAATCGCTGAAGAATCTCCAGATTTGAGTTCTTTGCTGAGCCCCACAGTTCCACACCATATGCCCAGACAGGTTTTAATACAGCTTTGTAGATAAGGATCTTGTTTTCAAGTGATACGTGTGATGTTCCTGCTAAGAGCCAGTTCATTTTACGAAGTGTGATATTTAGCTCATCACGCTTTTTTTCTATGTGGTGTCTCCATGTTTGTTTCCTGTCAAGATGTATGCCGAGGTACTTAGCCGTTACGCCATGTGGAAGTATATCTTCTCCAAGTTTAACAGGTGTGCAATCTTTCTTTCTTAGTGCGAATGTCACGTGAACAGATTTGTTCGCGCTTGCTTTTATTTTCCACTCTGACATCCACTTGTTGATCTTGTCGAGTTGGGTTTGTAGCTTTTGAGATGCAATATGTGGGTTTTTGTCACTGCACAGAGCCGCTGTATCATCAGCGAAGGTGGCACTAAGAACATCCTCTGTTGTTGGCAAGTCAGCTGTGTATATAAGGTAGAGCGCAGGACCCAGCACTGAGCCCTGAGGTACGCCAGCTTTTATATCGTGAAATTTCGAGTAAGAATCATTAACTTTTACCCGAAAGATTCTGCCTTCTAGGTATGACTTCAACAGTACGTACAGGTTATGCGGCATTTGCTTCTTAATTTTGTACAATAGTCCCTGGTGCCAGACCTTGTCAAATGCTTGTTGTACGTCCAGGAATACAGCTGAGCAATACTCCTTCCGCTCTAAGGCTTCTCGGATCTTTTCCACCACTCTATGCACCTGCTCTACCGTTGAATGCCCCTTTCTGAATCCGAATTGGTGTTGGGGGATAAGTTCGCCATTTTTAAGCACTTTGCTGAGCCTACGAGCAGTGACTTTCTCGAACAGTTTGGACATGACAGGCAGAAGACTTATTGGCCTGTATGATGGCACAAGGTGATGTGGTTTTCCTGGCTTCGGAATCATAATGATTTCCGAAACTTTCCATATACTTGGGAAATGTCCAGTCCTCAGAATCCCATTGAAGAGCTGCGTTATGAAGACTATGGCCTTCTTGGGAAGTTGTCTCAGAATTTCAGCAGTTATCAAGCAATATCCTGGAGCTTTGTTTAGTTCTAGTTCTTTCACTAATTTCCAAATTTCACGAGGAGAGCAGCACTGCAGTGGTGGACTAAGTTGGATGTCTGTTTCTAGGTAGTTTTGAATCTCAGAGTCAGTTGCTACACTACCTGTGTTGGGGGTGAATACATTTGCCAAAAAAGTTCCAAAGGCTTCAGCTTTTTCTTCGTCAGATTTTGCCCATTTGTTATTTTCCAGCTTTAGAGGATGGTGTGCGTTTTGTGGAGCAGTTTTGCTGTTTTTTACGGTTTTCCAAAGCGAGTATTGATTTTTTGCTGTGGTGTCCAGATTTTCCAACTTATTTTTTAAGGTCTCATTTTCAATATTTTTCAAATATTGCTTTAAGTCAGCGGCTGCTCTATTAAACTCTCGTTTGTCGGAAGGATGACGACTGTTATGCCATACTCTTCGAAGTCTTCTTTTCTCTAGTACCTTACTTTTTGTCTCTTTAGAGATATTAATATGTGTTGATTTGGTAGGAACTGGTGTGCATTTCCATGCTGCTATCTGGATGAGGTTTGTTATGTATGTTGCAGCTTCATCAATGTCCTCATTTGTTTTTAGTGGTACCTTTAGGTTCACGTTAGCTTCCATGTATTGCCTGAACTCAAACCAATCAGTTTTGTTATTGAATATCTTCTCTTTCTCCTGCTTTTCTATTAAGGTAGTGCTTATAGTGGCTATCAGAGGGGTATGGTCTGAACTGCTGTCCAGGCAACTTTCGACTTTAAGGTACAGGTTGGACAGTCCCTTATATACAAAGAAGTCCAGTAGGTCAGGTATCTTATTGAAATCTGTAGGCCAGTATGAGGGTTCACCTGTACTCAGGACATGTATTTTGTTTATGTCAAGACTCTTTTTCAGTTCTCTTCCTCGGGGTAGTGTTAATCGGGAGCCCCAGAAAACATTTTTAGCGTTCCAATCTCCACCGCATATAAATCTTTGCCCGAGAGTTTTGAAGAAAGCTGTAAATCGGTCTTCCTTTATGGTGTGTTTTGGGGGACAATATATAGCAGTTAAGGTTAGTGAACTATGCTTATCCTGAACCATTACCGAGGTGGCTTGTATGTAATCTGCTTTATATTCCTCCAAAACATTATGTTTGATGTGCTTCTTGATGATTATTGCTGTCCCTGCATGTGCTGTTCCATCCGGGTGGAATGTAGAGTATATACAGTAGTTTCTCAAATTAAATATATGATTGGATGTAAGGTGTGACTCAGAAACTAAAAGTACATCAATATCATGTTGTGTCAGAAGTATATCTACATCATGCCTATGGTTAACCAAACCATTAACGTTCCAGGTTGCAACTCTGAGTGTAGCCATTTTATCGTACAAGTTTAGTGATGATTGTTGTGAGTAAATTCATCATTGCCGACATCTGGTCTATTAGTTTATCTAACTTTACAGTCTGTTGTGAGAGCAATAATTCTAAGTTGGGTTGATTTTTAGTGATATCTGCATACGTCGGTTTATTTTTACTTTTATGATAATCATTTTGATGTTGGTTCTCGATTTGCGGCCCCTCATCTTTTTTGGAAGGGATTTTAGATTGATCTTTCATCGCTGTTCGAGAAGGGAACCTATGGCTGGTTTTTCGATTTAAGATCTCTTTATAAACAGCGCAACCTTTATAGTTAGCCGGGTGTGAGCCTTCACATAGTGCGCACTTTGCCGGGGTGTTGCGATCTTTCTTTGGACACTCGGAAGTTTTGTGGGCTTGTGCACATTTTACGCAGCGATAGGGCATCATACAATAGTTCTTCGAATGCCCATATTGCTGACACCGTTGGCATTGTGGAATCGATGTTTTTCTTTTAGGCTCTTCTATCGAAACTGTTTGGTGATATATTGATTTTATGGTTTTGACTGAACTGTTCTTCTGATGAGGCACTAGGTTGACAAAGAATGTAGAAGTAGGCTTCTTTTCAGGTCCAAACTTTACATTTATAATTTCTCCGAATCCGACACCAAACAAATGATTAAAATAAATAAAAATACGCCTAGTCTATAATTAACAACAGATAAACTTAAACAATTGCACATGTATACCCGATGATTCATTAACAAGATTATTTCTGAATCAATTTTGATTCATACTTATAATCCTTTCAAACGGTTACGATAAGATTACGGATTATCTCAAGTACCTAAATAATAAACTGAAGCTGTGATTCAGAAGGCCTTGATGAGGCTCGCATTGTGAGGAGGTTCCTGTCTCTGGTGCATACACCAACGGTAGATGACTCATCGTCATCATCACCTGCCTAGCTTTTTCCCAACTATGTTGAGGTCAGTCTAACCGGATGCAGCTGAATACCAGTATTCTACATGGAGCAACTACCTATCTAACCTCCATAACCCAGTTAGTATTGGGTAATACGATACCCCTAGGCAAGACTGGATATTTTATATTTTGAAAAGTTTTATTTTATTTATGTGCCGAGGGCCACCCTCATCATTTAGGGTTATAAATAGATAACAACTAATTATCACTCGAAATTTTCATAAAAATCGGTCAAGTCGTTTCGGAGGAGTGTGGCAGTTAAAATGGTGACACAAGAGTTTCATATATATAAAAATAAGATTTTAAAATGTATTAATGAGTAACTAAAAAAATCAAAGTAAAAATGTCTCACCCAGGTAACGCTGTGAACGCAGCGAATCCAACTTTACTTGCACAAAGTCTTCTCAATGCATGGAACTGCGCCTCTAACTCCCGGGGCGTTAAATTGCTGCCGGAAGGCGCGGAGCTCACCAACGCAGTCAACGCGCCCGTGATCAGCTTCTCCTTGTTCTCGGCGAACAAGCGCTGCGGTGCAACATTTTAGTGCACTTCGTCTTGCTTGCTTAAGGACATGATTCGAGAGGCTTGGGACTTAAAACGAAGAGGGAACGCAGAAGACCGCTTTCATTTATAATGGATTATACTTCTTCAATTTGACTAAATTATTAGGACTACGAATCCTTACCGACTGATTGTTTGCGGTGGTTTGCGCTCCCTCTTACATTGTAGTAAAAAGAACTTTATATCGTGCAGGTTTGAGTTCAGAAAAGATTAGACTTCGGTTACTGCGGTTTATGAGTTTAAGTGATTTAGTTTTCCCGACCAATCAATTTCGTAGAATATCCCAGTCTATCAAATAGTGACGCCAATTATTCCCAAGTAAAAGTATTCATGATTTATACTCTTGTAAATTAACAGATAAAATACTTATGCAACAAAATGTACAACATTCTCAGTTAGTGCAACATCGGATAGAAACTATGGTATTTACATGTAACGCAGGCTACTTTAACCCAGGACCCTAAAAGCTATAGAAACATCTAGAAAAGGTAGTATTTGTCGTTCCCTCTACCTAGCTTTAAAAGAAGTAGCAATGTAAGTGTGAAAAATAATAAATTGACAGGGGACTTACAAGATCCCACGTAAGAAACAGCCACAACAGGGGGCGGGCCTACAAGGCACACAACGTACATTAATATGTCCCAGGAATTTCACAACAAATATATATAAAAAAGCGTGATATGATTGAGAGTAGCGTGATATGAGTAGTATATGTAATCTAGGTATATAAATAAAAACGGCTGTTGATATGGCGCCCATTATTAAGCTTAATTTACTGTAGTACATTCAAAGCTTGCAATTTTATGACTTGTTTAAATTTATCAACGAATACTGACGACAACAAATACACGCTTCTACACGTTCACTGGTGAACAATAACATGTATACACTTACCAAAATTGAAAAGCGATTTTCTCGTGCAAATAAGGTTTCTTACTATGACATAAAACTTATTTCGCAATAGTATGGCTTCCAAGATACTATGTTCGTGAAACCGTAATGCGTTAATCAATACAGTAGGAGGAAAACGCTTTTGAATTTTGTTAGGTGTATAGATGTTATTGCTCGTGACTGTACGTGTATAAATGTGTACTTGTATCCCTTCTGACATTCAACTTAAAACAATCCACGTCTTGTTCCATATGAACAGCCGAATTTTGTGTATACACAGCGACACATCGACCTATACATGTCCAGTATAACGTGCGTACACGCATACGCCACGCGCATCCATTTGGTCTGACCAGGTTTTTTTAAACACATTTGTAAAGAAACAAAAAAACTTAACTAGCTTTTTCATGCGCAAACTAATTAGCATATTATTAACAAAATGGAATTTGAGTCTGAATTTTTACAAGTTACGTGATACAAGTTACAAATCTACTGTTAATTTTCCTACTCTATGAAAATATTAAGTGTAAGGAGAAGTCGAAATAGCTATTATACAAGTCCTTTCACAGTTATTGCACCTCTGACTTTGCATAACTGTCAAAATCAAAATAATCTTTATTGTCATCGCAATAAGATTGATTTCTTATTGCTGCCACTGACAAATATGTCCAAAGCAAAGTGACCTTTATTCTCTGTGACTCAATTATTAAATAACTGTTAAAGGAGTATTAGTACGCGCCAACTTTCACGGCAGCTGCGGTCATAAAATGCAAGAGCGAGATGACACTACTAAACATTCACTATCCTACTCGCACGTTTCATGACCGTTACTCCCACGAGTTAGCGGCTAGTTTAGTATAAAGTATGCATGTTTAGTGCAGTTATACAGCTAATTATATGACTGTTGTATGCCTTACGTCTTGGCTGACGGAGTAGATCAGTCCGCTGTAACCGACGTTCGAGTTGAATCGCTCTATTACTTCGGCGCGAGACATGCCTACAGGGTTCTGAAATAATCTGTAAATAAAAACGTACAGGAACATAAAGATGCGTATTTGATCAGAAGGCGTGCGTTTATGTATGTATGTAGAGAGCTACAGTTTATTTGCTGATTTCATCTCTTTTACAAAAACATATTATGTAAATGACAATGAAAATTATTAAATGAATGATGGAGAGGGAGAGGCAGTAAAGAAAAGTTGGATGGATTATGTAAGGAATGATATGAAGGATAAAAGAGTAAATGATGCCGTGAAGTCTGATAGGGGAGAATGGAAGAACAAAACGTGTTGGTCCGATCTCAAATAGAATGGGACAAGGACAGGAAGATGATGATAATGATGACCTGAAGATATAAAGAAAGAAAGAAAGAAAAAACATTTATTAGTCGCAAATTACGACGAGCAACAAAATAACAAGATATGAATTCTGACGGTACTGTTGACGCAGTAGCTGGGCGATCGACTGCAGCGCAGTGTCAAAGGTTCGATCCCCACACGAAATATTTGTATGACCTACAGGTAGTTGTTTCTGGTCAAGCTGTTGGTGTATGTGGGTTTTAATGTTTGTAAACGCAACCACGACACGGAATAAATTACTAGAGTGGGGCAAGGTTTACCAAAAAAAAAGTTGAAGATTATTTTGTACGGTGGTGGGTAGTTAGCTATAGCACGGCCAACGAGAAGCGATACCAAATGTAAACAAAACTCATGCTAAAACCCCATCTAAAATGGCCGCCCGAATGTTGGCAAACCCGTTGTCATGTTTTTGCCGGGAGAACGAGACATTACGACAAAGGGACAAGATGGAAAGAGCTAAATATTAGATTGTCAACGCCACAGTTGTTCTTTAGGTTAATGACCTTTCGTATCGCTTCTCGTTGGCCGTACTATAGGTTAGGTAAATATACCAGTGGTGGACCCACGTATTTTATTAAAGTCATAGTATATACGGTTGATTCATACCTCAGGTGATTAGACTCCGTCTCCTCGTCCACAGGCTGGTGGAGAGGCCCAAGTCGGTACCCTCGTGGTGTGGGAATTGACCTAACGTGTACGTCACGCTGGCCCGCAGACCTGACGCCGTCTAGTAAAGAAGCTAATAATGCGTCCCTGAAAGAAAATTTTCGAAATTTTTGACAAGGGAAAACTCTGGGTCGATTTTCACAATTAGGGTATATATGAGTTTTATCGAGCACTAGCCAGAGAACGCTGTCTTTAGTAGCTAGTGAAAAACAGGGTACAGCAGGATTATTCTAAACGTATATATGCCCTGTTTGTGAACCTAGAACGCCGTTGTCACATATATATGTGTCAAGCAAGTGTATGCCCTGGAGGACAACAACACAAATATGTGACAAAAATAGAGGCAATATGAGTAACTTGGCGTGGAGGGCACGCGCGTACGTTTCTGTTCTGGCGTTCAAAAGGATAATGACGGTGTATCGCAAGTTCTTGCCGTTCAGAAACGAATTAATTGTATATTTTTTATTTTACACCCAATTCTTCAAATCTCTTTCGAAGTTTAAAATTTCCGATCATTCCTCATCTTCACCATTCAAAGTGTAGATCCTTATGTGTTTTAGTATCTTTTAAAATTCAAATAATTTTATACATAAAATAGAAATACCTTTCTCCAGCTAAATATGTCCGTGTTTGTCCATTGAGGTATTCTATCGAGAACTTTTGAGGGTTTTCAGTATCTCTCACTAAAGCAAACACATCACTTAGCGGCCGTAGGCATACCACCTGAAAATAATAATTATTATTACTAAAACATCATTTTTGATTGGGATGCTTGCGTTACAACGAACCATTCTTATTTATCGAATGATCAATAATCGGGAAAATGTAAGAAGATGTTATAAAACGGATACTGATCGACAGTCGTCCAAGGCAATGAGACAACATGCAGCCCAACCTTAAACGCAAGAAACGGTTTTTTTTTGGTGTGGGAAATCACCAAATAACTTCCCCCGCTCTGGACCGAGCGGGGGAAGTGTCAATCTTTTATTGACTAAAACCCACCCATGTTCCTTCCATTGCCCTTTGCGTTCCGGGGCCGCGGTATCTCTTTCGAACAACCCGCTACCCCGGAAGGTTTGGGGTTGGGTTGCATTTTACTGACAACAGTCACAAACTTATCATAATATCATTCAATTCTGTCATGTACAGACGCCTGCACATCAAGCTACTACAATCTGTCAGATTTCTTTGATAGATTTTCGACTTTATTTCTAAAGTATTAGGTTCAAGGTTCATTGGGACTAATTGTCAGTTTCGGGTAGCTTGACCTGCAGGCGTCTGTACAGTTAGATCAATTGAACATTTTTTTTTATTTTATATTTGTTTATAAGCGACTATAAGTTGAGTTTAAGTGACATTATTTAATTCATATCATTCATTCGCTTTTTTTGGCCCAATGGCTCAGCTACTGTGTCAGAGGTGCCGTTACAGTCCACCTTAGTTTGTTTTTGTGTGGGTAAAAAATAAATCATAAACAACTTACAGAATATGTCTGTGGATCCCTCTCGAGAATGCAAGTGTCGGAGAGGCAGAGAGTACGTCGCATCGGTTCCATGTGACGCGCAGGATTCACTTTGTGGACTATAAACTCACTTAGTGAAGTCTGATGTTGATCTCCACTGTAAAAGAAAAATATTTCTTTTTTGTATGATCTTATTACTAAGCCACGCTTAGTTATAAGTTACGTGTGACGTCACTCTTTGCGAAAAATGCAGCAACGCGTAACGTTACACGTAACTTTAATGGTATAGACCATCTTCATTATTTTTGGTCTAATTTACAAATAAAAAAATACGTGTCCCTTATTTTTGAATAATCAAAAAAGCGGACTACATATAGTGTAATTACTTTGACCCTGGAAACTACCCTATTGTGCTCGGTTGATGGATATAGACTCACGCCCTTTTTTTCGGTTGGGTAATCATCCAATGACTTGCCCCGCTCTGGGCGGAGCGGGGGGGCATGTCAGACTTGTACTGACTAAAACCCACCCATGTTCCTTCTATTGCCCTTTACGTTCCGAGGCCGCGGTACCCGCAACCCCGGCAGGCGGAGGCTCTGGCAAGCCCCTCTGCAAACTCACCCCCTTACCTTACATTACATGGGACTTAAACATACCTGGAGAAATGTGAGTGTACTGTCATAAGTACACTTTTTTAACAAAGCCTTCGGCGAATGTATAACATCACGCATGTAATAAAATTAGATAAGGATAGGTTAAGAAAGATACAATGGATTGACGACACGGTTGGCGCAGTGGCTGAGCGATCGACTGCTGCGCTGCGTGTCGCGGTTTCGATCCCCGCACGGATCAAATATTTGTATGGTCTACAGATAGTTGTTTTGGGTCTGGCTGTTTGTGTATGTAAGTTTCAATGTTTGTTAAAGCACCCACGATACAGGAGTAATCCTAGTAGGGCATTTAAAAAAAATTGATCTTTCTAAACGAAAAATGATAAAACAAATACCCATTAAATGATATATACTTGGCATAAGTAGTTCAATAATATTACTTTTTTATTCGTAAAAATCATCAAAATCGGCCGACGAGTTTAGCCTATATGCCACAAAGGAACAAACACATATACATACAGACTGCCATACACATTACCCTCAGCCAACGAGTAAAAAACCGTCTAATATAGAAATGATAGACGAACAAATCGTACAGAATTTGATACATGTAACGAGTGTATCGCGGTAGATAAATGAGTTCACACCCAAGGTCGCCTGAATCAGCCGTCGGACAATCAAGTGTTAGAATAATGTGCGTGAATGAAATGCGCCAATTTAGTCTCTAGCTAATAAACGGGGACAATAACATTATTATTTGGGTAAAAATAGTTACTTTTATAAACATAACTAGCTGCGCCCCACAGTGAAAATTTTCATTTCAGTTATTTGGTCATCTAACGTACACACTGCATTTTTTCGGGATCAAAAGTAGCCTATGATATAAGCAATATAAGCTGTCTTGATTTTAAATTTCATCCATATCCGTAAAGCCGTTTGAGAATGAAGGAGTAAACATACACACACACATACAAACTTTCGCCTTTACAATATTAGTGTGTTAAACACACACCAATAAAATTAGTTAGTGAGCGCTACTATGGGTATTTGTCCGACCCAGTTCCCAAAAATGGCAATATCACATTGTACTGGGATCAATCCATCATCATTGACAGGACTATAGTGGCCAATAAACCTGATATAGTGGTCGTGGATTGTTAACGTAACGGTCCCGCATGCCGAGAGCCTCGTGAAAGCCGAGCGATTAAGCAAATCAAGTTTATTGACCTGGCTCGCGAAGTTGTCGACTTGTAGGATGTGGACTCGGCGATCATTTCCCCGATTGTCATATCAGCCAATGGCTTATCCTACTATATCCTTACTAATATTATAAAAGCGAAAGTGAGTTTGTTTGTTACCTCTTCACGCTTTAATGGCTAAACCGATTTTGATGGTGGAATTTTGGTACAGAGATAGTTGGGAACCAGGAGACGGACATAGGCTATTTAAAAAAAGAGTGAAAAATGAGGGATAAGGAGGGAAAAAAGGAAAAACTTAGCGTTGCTATTACAAATCGATAAGGCGCTAGGGCAAAAACTACAGGTGGCAGGTACCTGCAAATCAGGAAACTGTCATATCCCGAATTTAACGCGGGCGAAGCCGCAGGCGAAAGCTAGTAATATTATAAATGCGTATGTTTGTGAGAATGGATGTACGGATGTTTGTTACTCTTTCACGTCAAAACAGCTAGTTGCGTCAGCTAGTTGGCTAATAAATGAGTAAAGAAGTTTTTTTTTAATATTATTCTTCACTATTATTCTTCACGCGGCTATAATCTACTTCTGTGAAAAATTTCATCAAAATCCGTTCAGTCGTTTCGACGTGAAAGAGTAACAAACATCCATCCTCACAAACACTCGCATTTATAATATTAGTAGGAAAGTAGGATACAATAAGCGTCATATCTAGACCACATAACATAACGCCTCTATTCCTTGGAGGGGTTTGCAGAAGTGTACCTATGCTATAGTGCGTGCTATATGTCACCAGCTATGTTTAAATATGTTATAGGGTTAGCCAAGCTATCCTATCAACCAAGCATGATTCCAGACTCGGGATATCAAATTGTATATTTTAATAATATTTTTGGAATTAAATTTATTCAAGTGTCTGAGATACCAGTAGGCCTACTATGACATCTTAAAGCAGAACTTATTTCACTGAGTGAAAGAGATGGTGCTAGACACCCTGCATAGCTCTGTCCCTTTCCCTCAGCGGAATAAGTTCTGCTTTAACACGACATGGTAGGGTAGCAGATTATGAAATACCGTAATTATTATTATGGCTATACTAATTAAACCTATATATTAAAAAATTTAGGGTTCCGTACCCCAAAAGGAAAAACAAAACCCTTATAGGATCATTTTGTTGTCAGTCTGTTTGTCAAGACCCTTTATCTCGAGAACGCGTGGAGGTATCGAATCGAAATTAAAACCGTATAGGTAAGTCTGCGGTCCCTTGGAGCTGTGAAAAAATCGACCCTCTAAGTCTATGCAGTCAAAAAATATATATCTCGCAAGTTTGTACGGAACCCTCGGTGAGCTAGTCCGATTCGCACATGGCAGGTTTTAAAAAAATAAACTCACCTATACTTTCCAAATCTCTGGTCATGATAATCATCCAAGGTGATCATAGTAGATAGAACCTTAATGCTTATACTCAGCGTCAAACTCGCCATCTCCAGCATCTTGTTTATGATGATCTGATGATCCATAGCATTGGAGAACAGGTGGAGTCTACTGTATCCTCCCACAGCTAGAACAAACCCTCCAGGCACATCCCGGACAGGGAGGATACCCTGGACATCACAGTATGGATAGCTGGCTAGTAATGTGTGGGTAGACGGGTCCAGTTGTTCTAGTGCACATGGACCCACTTCTAGCATTACTGGGAGGCGTGTGCCGCTCCAGTGGTGTTTGTAGGCTTGGTATCTCTGTAATAAAAGTGTTTATTTATTTCTTGATGCACACACCCACCACAAACTACTTTTTAACTTTTGAACACCAAAGCAAAAACACATGCGCGTTCCTTCCACTGTGAAACTTATTTTCTCATTTTTACCTACATTGTTGTCACATATTTGTGTTGTTACCTTCCAGGGCACGCGCTTACTTGTCACAAATATGCGGCAATGGCGTTCAAAAGATTAACAGAGAACAATACATAATCATAGATTGAAGATCACACAGTTACTGCTGAATATGCATTGGTTTTCATTGATGGGGATAACAATATCTGTATATCAGAAATTCTTAAAATATGTTTAGAAACATTAAAAAATAATATAATTAGCATTTTTTTTTATAACATGTACATGAAGAAATAGGAAGTATTTTTATTAGAAGAAGCAAATGAAATGTAACTCAATGCAAAAAATCATCATCAAAAGTTGACTGTGAAATAATGTTTAAACATTGAATTATGTGTCACTCATATATATGTGAGAACAGATGTTATGCATATTAAAGATTAAGGGTGTTGAAAATTTGCATTACTACAAAAAAAATACTCACATAAACATCTTTGGGTTTCTCAGCAAATGCAGTTCTGTATTTAAAAGCCTCTGTCAGAATCAGACACTTGTGTTCCGAGGAAAACTTCATAGAGTCCACCTTTTTATCCTTCTTCATGACCAGGGTAAAGTCATGATTAGCTGCAGAATTTGAATGTTTAGAGGAGGCAATGGTTACTACATCTGCATACAGCCATTTGTTCGTCACCTCCAAACGGTCCGGGTTATATGTGGTGATTCCATGGGTGCCAATTGAGAACACCCGTTTATATTTCCCCTTCCATGAATGTTTGGTGACAAGGAATGAAGCCACATCCTGGTTGTCTTTTAATGGCATCATCTTAACATTGCCTGTGGACAAATTAGAGACAGATAGATTAACGCAACAAAAGACTTCCATTGCAAATGACAATGATTTTGAAAGCAGCATTTTAAATTAGGTGTGCAAAAAAAAAAGTGTCTCATCACATTACATAAATTTTGCTTTAAAACAAACGTAATTTATGAAATTTAAAATATGTAACTATTTAAACTTTCTGTAGTTGCATGTGTGTTGTAATTTACCTTTCACTATCATTAAAGTGAATCATTCTTAATTAAAAGTAAATTAATTGTCTCAAAATGGAACTGATAATCTGGTAAAAACTAGCTGGAATGAAATTATAGAAAAAATGATTCTTCTGATACTTAATATTATAGAAACAAGTCTACTATCTTTTGTTTTTTATATGCAACTGGGTGACCCGTTGCTCATTTCCTACGTGTTGTAGCCTATTGACATCATTGATAGATGGGCTAACCAACACTAAAAGACTTTTTAAAATTAGAACCAATAGTTTCTCTAGGAAATAATATTTGCTATTGGTGTATCACCCTTACTAGGTAAATCATAAAATAGGTATCACTCATTTAAAATTCAGGATAAATTAATTATACTTATGTGGATGATAAGGGTAACCAAGGAGCAGGAAAGATTGTTAAAACAAAATTAGGCCCATTAAGTATGTTCTTTTTTTCAGCAAATAAAATTATGTGTGTTTTTAAAAATTCTAGTAGTACAGATTCTGAGTTTTATCTAAAACATTCCCGAGCAGTGATTACTGGGGTTAATGTAAGCAAAGCCATAGCATTTGTAAAATTTTCTTTACAAAATAATAATATATTAAATGAAATTATAGAAAGATAATAAAAATAGGAACTCGTAGACAAATTGATAAGTAAAGTCGAGAAAAGAGAAAAGTAAGAAAATATAGTGTTACTAGATGTTTGCTAGTACTTCATCCAAATAGGAAATATGCTATTGGATGCATTCTATGTCAGAAAAGATAAAATATCAGTTCTTATCAGATTCTGTTACAAAATGGTTATTGTAGTTATCAGACAAGTTTGGGGGCAGAGTCCTTATCTCATACTGAGTCAGGAACAGTTCTGTATCTGCAGATTTTAACAATACAAGGCAACAAAGTTACACTCATAACTCTGCTTTAACACACATATATTGTAAACAAATTGTTTTCATTTTTTTTTTTTTCGTCAGTGATTAGATCACCACAACCGGCAATACATTGTACGAATTATGATGACGAATTGTAATAGTGGGTTACAATAACAAACCCGTTTATCAAATAATATGGACTGCATCAACTTGTACCGTCTCCAAATGACGTCTAGAGAAACAAATAATAATGTTCTGCTAAAAAATCCTTCCTTAGCGAAACTTGAAAAGAATTTAATAAGAACAATCCACCCCTTTGTAAATAGATCGGGAGACCATTGATATCGAATACGTGTAAACAAGAAACAGTACGACACATTTTTATTCGGGAACCGGCAACAGGAGTATCGATTAAATACTCACAAACTGAATGTGGATAAACAAGCTTCAATACTCTCAGCTGGTATCCGATAAGAGCCACATATTATACAAATAAACGTAAAAAATGTGAACAAGAGCTCGAGAAAGGACCGACCAATCGTTCGACAAATTGACAATTTAAACAGTGTGACCATGTATATAAATAACGGGTTGACGTCAGATTTTTTGATTTTCAAACAAAAACCAAAAGTCATTGAGCGGTTGTCTTTTAATTTTAATTAAACTAGTAATTAAAAAAGTATAGAAAAATTAAATCAAGAATAATTTCAGAGTCGGATAAGGTGATATGGAAGTGAACTGTAAGGACCATAGTTCACATTCACAATTATTGCGCATCACCGAAAAGTTAAGATCTGTGACTTTGTTAAAATAGAGTTTTAATCAACCAGTCCTACAGTCAGGTAATGGCCATAGCACACTGGTAAAATAACTGCTTCATTTATTTTCTGTTGATTTAGTTTAAAATGAACGCTTAAATTTATTGTCATTTTCCAAAACGCAACTGTAAGAGTGTCAAAATTGTCTGTCAACGTCACTGCGACAACTTTCCTGATTTTGTTCGAAAACTATAAAAAGCAATAAAATATTTGAAAATAGTTTTTATCTTAATTTGTATAAATTAATTCTAATAAAGATACATTAAAATAAACAATGACTTTATGTAAAATAGTATGTAATATTAGTATGTAAAATTAATTGACACCGTCAAGCAATTAGTCTATTAGTCTTAACACGTTTCAGAAAAACGTTCATATTCTTAAAAAAAACCTTGTGTACCTATGTTGTAGGTTTTTGAACGCTTCCTCTCTCTTTTCAGTTTTTACCGCATGCAGTGATACGTCTACATCAGTCTACGTGCCGATCTTTCGCAAAATAAATAACCTTATTGACTTTTTAGTAACAAACACTCGGCTGCTTCCAATTCGACATAATGGTGCTAGACTTAGACTTGTTCCGTGCCGACAAAGACGGCGGTAACCCAGACAAAATCCGCGAAAATCAACGCAAGAGATTCAAAGATGTAGCTCTTGTCGACACCGTAGTGGAACAAGACACCTTATGGAGGAGATTGCGCCACGAAGCTGACAATTACAATAAGCTAAAGAATGTGTGCAGCAAAGAGATCGGTTTGAAGATGAAGAGCAAGGAGCCGGTTGGACCAGAAGACCAGCCTGTACCACCAGAAGTAGCGGCGAAGCTAGTTGACCTGACTGGCGATGACTTGAAGCCTCTCACTGTTAACCAGATCAAGAAAGTAAGACATAGTTTGGAGTTATTTATTTAAGTTTGCTTTAAAGCTCATGACTTGATATCTCCCAAGGTTGTATTATAAACCTTACATCCATTCATAAGCTCCTTTATATCTTAAAATCCATGAAAGAGTTCAGGACAAAATAGAAAATAGGTAAAGTTTCATTCACAAAGCTACCAATGTCAAATTATTATGATGAGTGGATTTAAAAATAAAATTAAAAAAAAAAACAATATGGACCACTCCATATTGTTTTTTTTTATATTTTATTTACTGAGTGTTTAAATGAAAGTTATAGCTTTGCATGTGTTTGTACTGCATTGGCTGATGCAATTTAATCAATATTTGTGACTCATTCTAATCTCAACAATATACTCCTACAGAGTTGAGTTAAACTATTTTCTACTTCAGTTATTAAAGAGGAATTAAGTATAATAGACAAGGTCACTATGATTTTTCAAGATCTAATAAAATTAGGTTCCTTTTGTAACAAAAAAGGACTGGTTGAAAAAAAATGTATGTAATGTACCAAAATCAGCTTTGAGTGTCCTACTTCATAGAAAAGGCCTCTGTGACTAAATCATATAAAAAAATGTCAGCTATGTGAAATATAACATTTACCTACTCTCTTCCCCAGGAGAGTGGGACAGTAGATACAAAATGCTGCCTGTTAAGAACCTAAAATAGTTTATTTCTGCTTTTAATACATGATCTTTCTGAAGAAAACCACCCACTGTCTACAATGATGGTCTATTGGTCCCAATGGTAGCTGCTGAGCATACAGTCTTGGGTTTTATTCCCAGATCAGTCAGTGTTATTTGGTATTCCATTTCCAGAAATCTAAGACTAGGCATTACTAACAAAATGTGGTAGAAGTACTATTAAGACGGGCCTGTTGGTCTAGTGGTTAGTGGCCCTAACTGCTGAGCCGGAGGTTGTGGGTTCGATTCCCACCCAGGACAAACTTTGTGTGATTAGCATGATTGTTTATTCTGTGTCTGGGTGTGATTTATCTATAATATGTATGTATTTATAAATTATATAAGGATATATATCAGTTGTCTGGTTACCATAACACAAGCTCTGCTTAGCTTGGGATCAGATAGCCGTGTGTGAGTTGTCCCAAGATATTTATTTATTTTATTTATTAAGTACATGTCTGCCTAACCTTTCTAGATTTACAGGTGTGATATTATGTTACCACCAATTAATTGTTATAAATAAATCTCATAAATTTTTAGGTCAGAGTATTAATAGATGAAGCCATAACAAAGAATGACCAAGCTCTCTTAGTAGCTGAGAAGACCCGTTCGAATGCCCTTCGTGAAGTAGGCAACCACCTCCATGAATCTGTTCCAGTGGATGATGATGAGGAGCACAACAAGGTGGAGAGGACACATGGAGACTGCTCCTATAGGACTAAGTACTCACATGTGGACCTTATTTGTATGATTGACGGTGAGTTAACAAAAGAGTTTGGATTTTTTGTTTCATCATCATAATCTTGATGACTGAAATAAAAAACCCATTTCGATAATTTATGCTCATTTCCACTAATTAGAAATGATTTTGGACACCCAATTGCATTGTAGAGTTTATTTCTGCCTACCCTCTAGGGAACAAGACATGGACTATGTATTTCTGACTTCAACATTGACATTTATTACTCCTTTCATCCCACTGCTATTATTATAATACATTGTTGTTATAAAGGTCAAAGTTGAAAGTAACAAACACAGACAAAAGTGAATAATAGCTTTACATCCGGTGACTCTTGTTTGTTTTGTCGACTTTTTCAAACAAAAAACGAAAGAATTCTAAAAATTGGTCTATAGTTGGTGGAGTAATCTATGAACATACATAAAAAAAATGATTGAACATAGAGCCTCTTCCTTTTTTGAAGTTTTTTAAAAAAGAGAAAATAATTAAAAGGAGATTGAGTAAAATTATTTAATAGGAATTTCCATTGCATCATAACAGTTATTATAAAATCCTTATTGGTTATCATATAAAATTATCATGTCACACAATAGTTAACTTGGTATTCATATTTTCAAGCACACTTGGGCAAAATAATGTTACTTTGAAGTACATACAAAAGTGTTTCTACTAACAATTATGTGTCATTGTAATTAGAATTGCCTATAGACTGAAATGTACTTGACTAGGATTTCCTCATGCTTTAAATAAACAGTAAGTTTTTATCTTTTCATACCCATTGAGTTGAAACTTAGACATGAAACTAACTGTGCGGGGCCCACAGCTTTGCAAGTTTGCACCCATGACTGTTCTTTTCAGCAATTTTGTCTATGGTGCTTTAAAAATATTCATGTGCTTGAATAACATAATAAAATTGTAGATACCTTACAACCACTTGTGTAAAAAGACCTTTAGTTCTGAGAATTATTGATTGTAGGATGTAGATGTTACATAAATGAATCCACATTTCACGAATAATTTTAAGCTACCTCTAAAGGTCGGAAATTAGTTTATAATGGCACATGCCACAAGTGCACACAACATTAAACAAAGAACAAAAAAGAAATGTACTTCAATCTAAGCACATACTGTGTGTCTCACGGCTGCGCCAAATAGGCCCAGCTCAGCAAACTGCCGAGTTTTTTTTTTAAAGAAAACTTTGCCCCACCCTAGGAATTTCTCCTGTATCGTGGGTGCGTTTACAAACATTTAAACTCACATACACACACAGCCGACATGAAACAACTATCTGTAGGCCATTAAAATCGCAGCGCAGCAGTCAATCTCAGCCACTGCGCTAACCGTGTCGCAGGTTTCCAACGCTGGTTTTGAACTAAAAAGGAACCAATATCCTTCAACAACATACTATTTCCAATTAGGTATGGACGGCGACCGAGGCACTGCAGTGGCTGGTGGACGCGGGTACTATCTGAAAGGAGCTGCAGTCTTTCTAGAACAGGCGCTCATTCAACTGTCCCTCAGGATACTGTTGAAGAAAGGCTATACACCTCTTTACACTCCGTTCTTTATGAGGAAAGAGGTAAGTTAAAAAAGAATAATAAGAATTGAGAAAGAATTAGCACAGTCACGACGTGCAAGCTATTTTTATTTTGTCCCATACCTATATGTATTTGTAAATGTTTGTGATACTTTGCATGTTGAATGTTTATTTTTCTTTGTTATTTTGTTGCTCGTCGTAATTTGCGACTAATAAATGTTTTTTCTTTCTTTCTTTCACTTACCCCAAATAAGGAGCATGATGATGAGATAATGAAAGAAAAAACATAAACCATTTATTTGCTCTTTACAACATATCTTCACCATCTTCATGCCCTTGTTTCATATTATTTGGGTTTATAACGAAGGCCAAAGCAAGACAGTTGATACATCATGTCTTATGCTGAAACTGTTATACTCAATAATTAATTATATATATAATTAAATATAAGATTCTATGCAGAAGAGCGATAAAGAGAAGGATTTTAAACTGGAATATCGTAACTAAGATTATTTACGTAAACTAAGAGTATTTAAATTAGGGAGCGTTCAAGTATTATGTAACGCAATTTTTGCAGATTTTAGACACTCCCTCCCCTCCATTTAACCCACCGTAACGTTTTGTTGTACCCCGTCACCCCCTCCTTAAACGTTACGTAACATTTATTGACCAATCACAATAATGTTGAACAAAGTACAATACCTTTGTTCTTTAAAAGCATGAGTATTATTCTTGTAATCACCACGTTTTACTAGCTATTATTATCTTTGATCCCCACTTTTTAAATCCCACTTATACGAAATCTTTGAACCTGTGTCTAATCCACAGGTAATGCAAGAAGTTGCTCAACTGGCTCAGTTCGACGAGGAGCTGTACAAGGTGGTCGGTAAAGGGTCTGAGAACAAGGGAGATGCAGCTGTGGAGGAGAAGTATCTCATTGCAACCTCTGAACAGCCCATAGCTGCGTATCATAGGGACGAGTGGCTGCCTGAGGCTTCATTACCAATTAAGTGAGTAAAATGGTTTTATTGAATTTTTTTGGAAGACCGTAATAACTAACTAACTTGCGGACTGTTGCGCTGCGTGTCGCGGGTTCGATTCCCGCACGGAACAAATATTTGTATGGCCTACAGATAGTTGTTTCGGGTCTGGCTGTTTGTGCATGTGAGTTTAAATGTTTGTAAACGCATTCACGATACAGGAGAAATTCCTAGTATTGGGCTACTTTTTTTTTAAAAGAAAAAGAAAGAAAAATAACTGTGATGTTATGTTACTGGCAGTAGTATCCCCAGGAAAACACGAACAGCAGCTATTTATGTATAAACTGTTTACAGGTACGCAGGTCTCTCAACATGCTTCCGGCAAGAAGTTGGTTCCCATGGACGTGACACCCGCGGCATCTTCAGAGTGCATCAATTCGAAAAGGTCAGTTACATCATTTTGTACCTACCACTTACTTGATGTATAATTCTAATTCAAAAGAATTTTACATTTCATAGAAGCTTCTATGTCGTCTCTTAGGGCGTAACTCACTCCGCTTCCCAAAAAGACGTTGGAAGTTACTGTTAAACATCCAGGCATAAAAGGCAATATAAGGAGCTTGGGTGGGTTTTAGTCAGTATTTGATGTTATTTGATAATTTCCCATTCGCAAAATAAAGTACAGTACTGTTATACATAGTCCCCATTCCAAACAGGCCTAGAATTGCATTGCCGCCGTAAACGCATAAGTGCCACATCCTCTTTCGGAAGGCCTTTATACGCTTTTGTTTCCCCAGAGAAGCTTGCTCTGGGAGTGCCTGGGGTTGGGTTTAGTCACTGCAAGTCTGACAATCCCTTTCGCTCCGTCCAATGCGCAAGAAGGTTTTATGTTAGTTAGTTCTATGATATCCCAAGACCGAAAACAAAGCTTCTGTTTCCCGGCCAGTTGTCGATGAAATATTCCACTGCCGTTTCGTCTACTTACTAAAGCGGCGGGGTGGGCGATCCCACGTGAAAATATTTTCGAGTAATTTTGTATGAACCTTCTACTTTCCTCAGGTGGAACAATTCGTGCTAACCTCCCCACACGACAACGCCTCTTGGATAATGATGGACGAGATGATCAGCAACGCGGAGGACTTCTACAAGCTGCTGGGCATCCCGTACCGCGTTGTAAACATCGTGTCAGGTGCCCTTAATCATGCGGCCGCCAAGAAACTCGACCTGGAGGCCTGGTTTCCCGGATCAGGGGCCTTCCGAGAGCTAGTGTCCTGCAGCAACTGTCTGGAGTACCAGGCTAGGAGGTTGCTCGTAAGGTAAACTAAACAGAAGTTTATCTCTTGGATTTGTAAAATATTTGGTAGCTTAAAATTACAGCTAACACAAGTCATTGAGCCGATTGTGGACAGTGAAGATGTCAAGAAGTCTTATGCCCCGTTCCAATAAACAAAAATGACTAGTTTTGCTTACGGATAGTTGTATTTTGACATAAGTCTCATAGAACTTTCAAAATACAACTATCCGTAAGCAAAACGAGTCGTTTTTGTCATTAATCGCATTAATGTTATAAAGGCAAAGCTTGTATTGTATGTTTGTTGCTCCTTGACGCTCAAACTACTGGACCGAATTGGTTGAATTTTGACTCTTTTATCCCGATTTACGCAGGTGAAACCGTGGGGGCTTTTAATTCAAATTGCGAAACTTTAACATATTTTGTAAATTTTCTCCAGATACGGTCAGACGAAAAAGATGAACGCGGCGACAGAGTACGTGCACATGCTGAACGCGACCATGTGCGCCACCACGCGCGTCATCTGTGCCGTGCTCGAGGTCAACCAGACCGAAGACGGCATCAAGGTAACTTAATCACTCGTATACATTCATAAACCCACTCAGAAACTTCAAAACGCCACCCACTTCGATCTTCATTCCTACAGCCTATCTAAACTGTGACTAAAATAACTTAATTTTACATGAAACGCAAAATCATTTTATATAATAATACTAGCTGGGCACTTAGGGGTATGAAAAATATATGTTGGCCGATTCTCAGACCTACCCGATATGTACACAAAATTTCGTTTAAATCGGTCCAGCCGTTTCGGAGGAGTATGGGAACGAAAACTGTGTCACGAGAATTTTATGTATTAGATATTGTAACAGTCACTGTTTCATTGTAAACGCAATATACACAAATAGGAAAAAAATATTAAATTGGAATTACTCAGCTTGTATAAAGCAGCATTCAACATTATTCAAATTAAAAATGCACTTAGAAACTACAGAACTAAGCAGCTTATTTCTGTAACCCACAGGTCCCAGAAGCCTTACAACAATGGATGCCTGAAGAGTATCAGGAGTTCATCCCGTTCGTGAAGCCAGCGCCCATCGACCTGGAAGCAGCCGCCGCCGCCAAGAAGGGCAAGAACAAAGAAGGGAAGAAGTAGCATTGCCAGCAAAAATAATTGTTCATTCCCGCACATGAAGCATTTTATTTATTTGTTACGCTAAGCTTAAATATTATAAATAAAATAAATGGCCAGACTACTATTTAAAACGGTTTTTTTTTGTTCTCTAACCAGAATTTATGTTTTAATAATTTATACGCACATTTACAAATCGGTGGTCGTAATGTGCGTATAATGCGGTAAATTATACCGCATTATACGCACATTACGACCACCGATTGTACCTATGGTACACCCGCCATCTTGTCGCTCACCGGATGTGATGTCCCCGGAGTTTGCGGGTTGTTCGAAAGTGGTACCGCGGCCCCCAGACACAAAGGGCAAAAGAGGAAAAATTAGTTTTAACCAGTAAGAGTCTGACTGTCCCCCGCCCCTTCCTTCCATCAAGAAGCGAGAAAAGGAAATCATATAATAACTTCTCCCACAGAAGTTATTTTATGATTTCCTATTGAAATGAAACTATGTTTCATTTATATTTTCATTGTTAAAAACATGAAATACTAGCTTTTGCCCGCGGCTACGCTCGCATTAAATTCGCGGTCCCCCTTCCACCTGTAGTTTTTGCCTTGCGCCTAATTGATAGTAATAGCAAAGCTAAGATTTCCCTTTTTTTCCTTCTTTCCTATGTCCGTTTCCAGGGTTCCAACTATCTCTGTACCAAAATTCATCAAAATCGATTCAGCCATTAAGGCGTGAAGACGTAACAAACAAACTCACTTTAACATCTGTAATTCTCAATCGTTTAATTCGTATTTTGAAGTTTTTGAAGATTCGAACATAGTAGTTATAAAACCTGTACAGTACCTACTATCACAGTGTAAATAATTTATAGGCGATTCCAGTACCAGTAGCTACAACATCGAATGTATTGTAAACAATTAGAAGATAACAAAATTGTGTGGTTGTGACGAACAAATAATCTTATCATTGCGAATAACAGTGATTCAAGTATGTACCTAAAACAACTATTTACTCATGACATGTATTATAATTGAATATTAGTCTAAATCGAGGAGAAATGCTATTCTTACTTTGATATTTTTGCCGCGGCTGCACCTTCTCTTTCGAACAACGTGCAGCCGCGGCAAAAATATCAAAGTAACGACCACGGAGTCTGTGTTCATACCCGGTTGATGACAATAGGCTCGCAGCCAATTACTTCAATATGACTGGCGAAATGTAGATGCACAATAAGATTTTTTTTAAAACATCTCACATTAGGAATTTCTCCCGTATCGTGGGTGGGTTTACAAATATTTAAACTCACATACACATACAGTCAGACCCGGAACAACTATCTGTAGGTCTTACAAATACTTATTTGTTCCGTGCGGGTTCAAACCAGCGACATGTAGCGCAGCAATAGTTCAAGCCACTGCGCCAACCGTGCCGTCAAAGATGCACCTCTGCCTAAAACTTCGAGGTATACAGGCGAGATATTGTATGTCATCTCGCCTGTATAGCCCATACAGGTGATACAGGCGAGATATTTTATGTCATTTCGACATTTTAAGTTTGACACACATCAAGGTTTAATTAAAACGTATCTCCAGTATGTATTTTTTATCCCAGTGTACATACGTTCCGTGGGATAGTTTCCGTCCTACACTCGGAAGCCGATGGCCACACCTGTGCTAAATAAAACATCATCTTGCTATTTTCGCATTTATTGTGACAAATATCAGTCAACGCCGATTATATGTAATGCAACCTTACACTATTTACATTCGTCAATATATAAAAATGATTAACAGTAATCTTATAGAATGTTGTTCGCATTTATGTTGTGGCACAGGAACATAACCATGAGTTTGGAACTATTTTGTCTATGTTCGACAGTAAGTTTTTTTTTCTAAAACTATGGGACAAATAAATGTGTTCAAGTAGGTAGCAAAGTCCGAGCCGAGCAGAATGTTGAAATTGAAAATTCAACAGATAAGTAATATTTTTAATATTACTTCTACTAATAAAAATTGGCATTGTTTTCTTATAAATCAAATAAAGTATTCTATTATTACTAAGAAGAAAACGTAATGATAACTGGCGAAATGTTCGGGTTTCATGGTCACTAGTACACAAATGGGAGATTCCCTGGCGGGATTTTCGCATGACAATTGTATTATACATTTTGCAAAGCATTTAAAAATTACTACTTAAACTGTGTATATACATTATAAAAAAAATATTCGTCCTGCAAAAATCCTGTCCTATGAAGCTTGGGCGTTTTTTCACAAACGATAGTTTAAGAGGGATTAAGTTGAAAGACTTATAAACGTCAACAAAATGTTGTTAAACATTAATCCACTTTAGGCAGTGTTTATAAATAAACAAGTTTTATATAATACTAGCTATCCCGTGCGGTTTCACACGCGTCTTTGGTTACTGCCCCGCTCCCGTGGGTAGTAATAATGTAGCTGTATAATGGTAAAAGGATTTCTTATTTAAAGCGGTTGAGTAGTTTTTGAGTTAAATCGTGGTTTAGAATACATTATCTGTATAAATAAGAATGAAAGTAAGAAAAGTTATCGTCATAACTTAAAAAAGCATTCATACTTCTACTACGTGAGTTCTATTCAACATTTCTAACTAGGTGACGATGTAATTGCTGCGCCAAGGTAGTCCGCGAAATTCAAACGTTTATTTTTTTACATTTTGCAGATTAATGTCAAGTAGTGTGTTGATTAAAATATGATTTGTGACCATTTAAAATAGGGGTTTACTGTATTATAACCATTTAAATTATCAATACAGCTTTCTAAGTCCAGTCCATGAAATCCCATTGAGATTTTAATGAAATTGACATTAATTGGGTACAATAAACGTACTGATGATTTTAATTATTATAACTCTGTAAAGCCTTATATGTCGTGGTCGCAATTTATAAAATACACTTAATATAATCTGACATTGACCTGCAAAAACAAAACGTCAAAACAAGTATTTGGCGGGCTACCTTGGCACTTTCACCGTTTCCCTTACACTTTATTAGGTATTTGTCTATGGCAGGTATTCAGATAATAGTTTCCAGTCAGACTAATAGTTTACATCTGGGAATTGTGAAGAGCCTAAGCAATTACGAAAAATCTACATAAAATAGTGACTTATATTTTTATATAAATATACATAGACAACGATAAACAATAATATTAATAATATAAAATAATGCTATAATAAACAATCCGTGAGTCCAATTTTTATAACTAGTCTACAAGAATTTTTAATAAGTAATATTAATACTTATAGGTACCTATTTTTTTATTATATTTCACAGTCTTGGGTAGTGCAAAAACCATATCTATATTCTTTGAAAACGAAGTATTTACTAGAAAAGAGAAACAGTGGCCCAGACACTGAAAGAAATTGCAAGGAAATATCTGATGCAGATCCTCGGTCATATGGAAACTCGGCCAGGTAAATGTTACTGATGTGCGGTCGATTATACTAACACTTTTACGTATGAAATTGATAATTACTAGTTTCACGTCAACAGACATCAACTAACAGCTCTTGAGTATGAATATTTAAGGAGTTTCCCGCAATTTCCTTATAGGATCACTTTGTTATCCGTCTGTCTGTCATGACCCTTATCTCGGAAAGCGAGTTAATATGGTTGTTTATGTCGCAAGTTTGTACGGAACTATCGCTGTGCGAGTTTGACACGCTCTTGGTCGGTTTTTACGTTACGTTTACACAGCCCGCTTGTGTTAGGACCTTGGATGTTTATACGGTCAAAAACCAACACTGTTGGAATTGGAACTGTCATGTGATCCCAAAAAGATTGAAAAATGTGGAGGACAGACCCATGTGAAGCATCTCACACGGCACATCTTGACTGAAGGCCGTGAAGGGTCTGATAACGTATAAAAGTCCGAATTAATCGATAGATGACATCATGCCTGCGACAGACACCGTAATTATTCTGGCCGTGACGCGCTGCTACGCGACCGGGGTACATACAACACAATAAAAAACATGGAAAACCACTTCATTGTCTTTGTCTTCTCTCAGTTGCTGTTCTAAAAATAACAGAACAACGGGACTGTAATCCTCGATACCTTATCCGGAGTTGCGGGTAGTTCGAAAAAGATACCGCGGCCCCGGAATATAAAGGCAAAAGAAGGAGCATGGATGGGTTTTAGTCAGAAAGTCTGACTGTATGTTTTGAGTTAATGACCAACCCGCACTGTCCGCTTGATGCTTGTCTTCATTCCCTCTGACTGAGCAGTCTCGGTCAGAGGGAGGATCACATCATTAGAGCATAGATAACGTATATCCAACACCAATTTACAAGTTAAAACTACATTATTCATATGAGTAATTAATGTGCCACATAATTACATGGGGGATATTATATTTTAATGTATTTAGAAATAGTTTATAAGGCATTACACTTTATTTATATCTCGTACTCACAGAAAAAAAGCTTGGAAACTAGGACTGTAAAAACTATAAGTGTAGTTTATCTCGATTACCTACTGAACCATCGTAATTACGGACTATTGTTACTGTTGGATAGTTTCAATTAACTGGAGATTTTCAATACTGGTAAGGTAATTCTAATTACGAGGTATATTTTATTGTTAGTACTAAACTTTAAAAATGTAAGTATGGATGCTATAATAACTGACCTAAGCAAACCAACAAAGCTGTTTTCTACATATAACGGCGCTCCCAACCTGGGAGCATTCGCGTCATGCAAATGCAAACAAAAAAATCTTGGGTCTTGATAAATTATAGGCGAATGACTTTCCACAAAGTATAATGCCTCTATTATATTAGTATAAAATATTATTTACATTACAATTCATCCCTTGCCTTAACATGGCACAACAATTAACAACCAGATCACAACACCTTACAGCACTTCAGATGATAATGTTCATGTTCGTATTATTGTCTAGCACTTTTAAATATGAGAACCCTGCATTTTGTGCGAAATGCACACCAATGACGCTGACTCGGAGAGTTCCACAAACCTTCAAGCCAGGGCCTTAGTCTGCTATTACAATAGTGACAGAATGGTCGATCACTGATCGCATAATGGTTGATTTTGACAAGTTTAGTATGTAGCAGGTTACCAAACTTGTCAAAATTAAGCGGACTTAGGCCCCAGTTCGCTAGTTATCATGTTATGTTTAGGGATTGCCTCTCATCAAGCAGTCGCACTTTTAATATTAGAATACAGCATCGAGCTTAGAGCTGCCGCAGCGGCAAGATTCATAGAGCCGTTTAGCATCTTTGGGAATCGAGTGCTCCAGGTTACGGCAACATCGAAATGTTGCCGCATGCATTAGCACTTCATTCACAAACAGCCTGACCTGAAACAACTACCTGTAGGTCTTACACATATTTGTTGTTTCTCGCATTAACAAATAACAGGTCTGACCGACACGGCCGACACCGACGGAAAAAGCTAATGCTTGTAGCGACACAAAGATGCAAGTGGAAAAAAGTACTACAGTGATAAGACGCAACCCAGGGGTTGTTGCCACTTCTTGAAGTGGCAAACATGTTGCCACTAATTTGTATTGCCTAGATTATGATTTGGCGTTCCCCGTTGTCATTTGCGATTTTGTGTGCAAAATAAGTTTATGAAAAATCTAGCCATCGGCATCGTAAGATTCCCTGGTACCTAGGTAAGCCGAAAAGGTGTGAATTAGCACTAAGAAAACTTAAAATATTATCGATATGAACTCGGTAACTTCGTAACATGCAACTCGCAATTTTTTGATCATTCAAACGTTACAAGGTGAAGGTAGAAAACAAAATAATTAGGATAAAGACATTGGATTTTCAACAAAAAAAAATTGTTTATTGACGAATTGGTTTCTCCAAGCTATTTCTTTTAAATAAAACATGTTTAGAGATTTGATGAATTTCGAAACCCTACCTCTTTACTCCATCAATGTTTATCCTAACATATAAACATGTATAATATGTACCTAATATAAATTAACTTTAACGTAGGTACCTACATAATATATCCAGTTAAACCACTGTAAATGCATGTTAACTTGAGACAAGTACCTACTAATAGTTAGTTTACCCAATTGGCCTAGGAACCAAATAGCCAGATAACATTTGCAAGCTATCATAAATCCCGGATTGCGGTTTGTTAGTAAGAGAAACCGCGGCCCTGGAAAAATAGAGCAAAAGAAGGAACATGGATGGGTTTTAGCCAGTAAAAGTCTGATGCTACTTCCCGCTCCGCCCAGAGCGAGAAAATCATCAAATATAACTTTATATTTGATGATTTTCCAGCGAAAAATAATAATTAGCTTTCACTTTTTTATTAAAAGCGCCATGTAATATTTCTTTTTGCAAATCTATTTATAGTCTCTGCCGGCGGCTTCCAATATTCCAATCATAGATACTTCCCGGGCGTAAAACGCGGCCATAATCACGAATGGTCGCACGAAGATCTGGATTTTTGTTAGCTTCTCAGATAGTTTGGTTAACGTTTGTGGCACGCAATATACGCGCATCAGACGTGGAGTTGCGTAAATCAGCCCGTTATACCGTAATAGAGGGGGTGTTGGTCTCAAGTCAACATAAACAAATACTTACATAAAATTATGCATCTACAGGCGCAGATACAGAGGGAAAACAATGTTTAAAATTCCACCCCGCCTTCCAATTCGACCAAACACGACCACAATCATACTTATTGATTTGTTAACAAAAAACGTTATTAACATGTAGATTACATCGATCTATCAATACGTTTCATTAAAAAAAATTGCCTCCTTCGACATTCTGTATCCGCGCCTATTCGTTTACCTATATTTTGTACCTAACATTTTGATTACACATGTTACATCCTAATTTGTTTACATACTCATACTACATTGATATTACTGAAGAAAACAAGTAACATTTAAATCTAATTTTATCAAGTAAATGCAAGTTACGTATCTAGTTATGTATCTAGATAGTGCATTAACAGGTGTAATAACTTGTACATAACACAGTTACTATGTACTTTTGTCAAAGGAAAATGACCTGAAGCAATGTGATTTATAAGCAGAGATTGGAATAAGTAGAATTAACTTCCCTCAACTTTAAGGAATTTAGTCAACATAAATATGAGTAATACCTCCCTTTTAATTGATCTAGCTAGCGTTTTTTATGTTGAGGTCAGCTTCTAGTCTTATTTGATGCAGCTAAATACCAGAACCAGCAGTAGCAACCACAGACAACAGACAACCTGTAATGACTGTAAAAGATCTAAAAATTACAGTCAGACTTCAGGAGTAACGGTTTATATGTAATTGGCAATCGCCCATTCACAAACCACCAACCTAAGCAAGAGTGGTAAAGATTGTTTTGAGTGGCTGTTATTATTTACCCTCAGGTTTCCCCCATTTAATTAACAGCTTTATTTCCAACTGAAAAATCATTAAATTAACAGCTTTATTTTGATCTTAAAAATCATTGAAATAAAAATATTTTTAAGTTAGAAATAAAGCTGTGATTGAAATTTATGCAAATTTACTCTACCTATTGCAATCTCTGTTAATAAGACATGAGTCATTGACATTATATAACTGTTTAAAAATTTGAATCATTCCTGGGATGCAACTTATCAAAGTTCAACACTTAAGCTAATCAAATGGATTTGAAAGACTTTTTTATTATAATATTTACATTTTATTATTCATAGTTACAGTAACTTCATTATAATAGAGATTACATACATTATCATACCAATAAAAGATTCAAAATAAACAAATAACTACCTAGTTTATATGGTATCAAGATACACATTGCCATTTAAGAGACATTTAAGTCCACTTGTTCTATGTGAGATATAAAAGTGTATAGAATGTTGTACATTACAAATTCATAAGGGTCAAAGCCAAGTCATTTATATATGAAGATTACAGATGGGGAAATATTTTTCAAGATAGGATCATAGTCCTGTAGGCATTAGCCTCAACAGCCTACTGTCAGTCCAGCTACAATGATGAAACAACACTTGTTTATGACTCATCACCAATTACATACAAATCACAGAATACTTCATTCCTGACAAGTACTTACATAGGGTACAATGCCAGAAACGATGCCACTATTAGCACGCCAACTGAGCCTTCTGCCGACACTTGTGCATCAAAGCACGCAGGGTAAACTGCCGACGAGCCAGGGTGCGCACTTGCTTCAAGAATGTATCCAAATCAATCACTTCTTTGCGCAGTGCCTCTCCCATGTAGTAAATAGCATCTTCTAGAGTAGCTTCCTCAGCAAAAGCATTTAACAGCTGCGAGTACAACGGAGCAGTGGTCACAACAGCTTCATCCACATCAATGCCCTCTTGTTCTTGCAAGCGTTCAATGGCAGTGTGCAATTCTTTCTCTTTCTCCTGCAAGATAGTCACATTCTTGTCCAATTCAGCCCTCTCCCTCTGCAGCCTTGCAAGAATATCCTCAAGACGAGACTTGCCTTCCCTAAGCTCCTGCTGTGTGCGGCGGAGAGTCTCAAGTTCAGCTTGGGACTGCAGAGACTGTTCCTTGAGCCTTCTTCGAAGCTTATCCTCAACAGCAGATAAAAGAGATGCTTTAATATGCTCCTCTGTGATGGTGCCACCAGCTACATCTGTTACAGCAGGGCCTCCATAGCCTGCGGCTGGAGGGTAAGGAGTAGTTGTAGCAGCAGGTGGATAAGGCATGCCATTGGTGCTGACTGCACCAGGATATGGAGCCCCATAGCCAGGATATGGCAGATTCGATGTTGTTGGGTAAGGAGTTTGTGTTGGATACCCTGGCTGTGGGGCACCTTGAGGGAATGGGTACCCTGCAGGTTGCGGCATGAAGGAATTCACTGGATAGGGCGCCCTCGTCTCGTTACGAGGCTTTGAATAAACTGGTGGCAGCTCTCCAAATGCAGAGATCATGCATTGAATTAGCTTCTGTAGTGTGGAGCCGTTTTGCGACCACTCGTGTAGATATGGTAGGTATACTTTGCCGTTGCTATCAACATATTTAGAAACTTTTATAGACATGTCTGACGTGGGTTTGACGAAACATAGCGGCGCATTTTGGGGGTGAGTATCCATTAGCCAGATACACACCGGGATGTTATAAAAGGCTCCTTTATAGTTTACGGGAATAGTACCTTCGAGGTTTAGCAGGTCTTTTCTGGCACCATTGTTGAACACAAAGGCTTCAAGACGATAGGTCAAACTTCTATACACTTGAATCAAATTAACCACTTCACGAGACGTGTAATCGCGATGTTTGTATTTTGATAAATACTGCTTAAGAACTACATCGTCGTTAGCCATGATTAATTGTTAATAAAAATCAACGAAATACACGAACAATAATTGAAGAAAATTACAGAAAATCGTACGATCCGAACGAAAATCACATCCAAAGAGTATAATAATATATAGGGTATATATAGGGTGATCACATCGTTCATAGACAGCTTCAGTGATGTCATCAAACAAGATAGTCAGATGTTTACTATTGATTAATTTATAAAATCGACTAAAGTTCAAAGTCGATTTCAAATGATTTAATTAAATTATTGTTCAATATAAAATAGAGAAAATAATTATGTAGATTACGCTGGCTTAATTCAGAAGGCCTCCTCGATACGGAGGAACCATGTGAGTAGGTTCCTGTCTCTTGAGCTCCCAACTAAAATCATTTTTTTAGGTTTTTGTTATTTTTTAAGATATTAAAAATATCAATGTTGAATGAACAAATGTAGGAACTACTGTCCTTTATTATTATTTTATACTAGCTGTTCTCTGCGGTTTCACCCACGCTGCTCAGCACCTATTGGTCGTAGCGTGATGTTATATAGCCTATAGCCTTCCTCAAAAAATGGACTATCCAACACCAAAGGAATTATCCAATTCCAACCAGTAGTCCCTGAGAATAGCGCGTTCAAACAAACAAACTCTTCAGCTTTATAATATTAGTATAGATTTAAAAAGACTGGGTCTCAAATGTCCTTTCTGAAAACAACAACAACTATACCAAAAACAAATGCACGAAATGTCAAAATATTTCTGTCAATTTCTTTTTCGGTGAGCTGTCAACGTTGCGAAACGTTCGATTGCAGTTTGCCTTTTTAAATCCAAGTTAATCATCTTGGAATAGTTTGAAATACGTTAATTTGTATTTTAAAAATACAGCACAATGCCGCCTAAGTTCGATCCTAATGAAATTAAAATCGGTAAGAGTTGATACCAGTGAAAAAACATGACCGGTTTCAGTGTGATGGTGTTTTCAATATTGTGTGTGTATTTTTACAGTAAACTTGCGATGCGTTGGAGGAGAAGTTGGTGCCACTTCGTCGTTGGCCCCCAAAATCGGTCCTCTTGGTTTGGTGAGCATTTACTTAAAATCTATATCTTAACCTAGAAACTTGGCATGGCAGTCCGAACACCTATTGTAAAATAAAAGATACAGTAATTTGTATCGCAGAGACAACTAGATACTGTGCTCGTACACCTTTTTAGCACCTTTTCTGATGAAAATATCAGTTAATAATTAGTAAAATAACATTGCTCCCTATGAGTTCGAAATCTAGTTGTCTCGCTTAAAAGTTGATCATCCTGGGGGGTGCCTCCCTACCAGGCGCGTCCTTCCGGGTGGCGGATGGAAGGAACCCGCGACTCAGGATACTTTCCCTGTCGCGGCTACTCCGAATGTCCAATAAGGAGTCGCGGACCAGGCAATGTGACTGCCATGCTTTCCATATAGGTATCTTAAATGAGGGATTGAGTAAGTTTACTTTCAATTTACTATTTCCATGTGAAATTCATAGCCCTATTAAATAATCTTTTGTTAAATTTCAGTTTCTCTGGAATTAGCCAGGAGATAGTATGTACTGGATAAAACTACCCTAAACATATTAATCTACAAGAGCCCACATGTTGTAATGTATCTGAATTTAAACCTTTATAGGAGAAAATCTATTGCAAATTCAATAATTTACAGGCATTCAACTTCTTCATAATGTCTTACTAACATTTATTTCCACTCCAGTCCCCCAAGAAGGTTGGTGACGACATTGCCAAGGCCACCAGCGACTGGAAGGGTCTCAAGATCACCGTACAGCTGATTGTACAGAACAGACAAGCTCAGATCTCTGTGGTGCCATCTGCTGCTGCCCTGATCATCAGAGCCCTGAAGGAGCCCCCACGTGACCGCAAGAAGCAGAAGAACAGTATGTATCATGTCAATAGTATATCAAAAAGTTAACAACTAAAAGCTGCCTGTATCCTGCTGTCCCAACAAGGATTTCATCTCGTAGTATAATATTATTCTAGTAAATTTTCTTCTTGGAGTAGATTTTAAATACCTTACATACCTTTAGAATAAAGCAGTACCAGCTTTTGCTTGCAACTTTGCATCCATTTTTGCAAACAAGAACCCCAACCCATAGCAAATCTGCTGTGGTTTGGTGTTTGTATGCAAAAATGGGTCCAATTTATATGTAAGGAAATAACTCATGGGAACATTTTAAATGTAGCTCATGACTAGTATTATCGAAAAACAACTTCTAAAAACAATTTTCTCCTTATTCCAGTCAAGCACAACGGCAACATCACATTAGAAGATGTTATCACTATTGCCAAGACCATGAAAGCCAGATCAATGGCCCGTTACCTGTCTGGCACAGTCAAGGAGATCCTTGGAACTGCACAGTCCGTGGGATGCACAGTTGAGGGCAGGCCTCCTCATGACCTAATCAATGACATCAACACTGGTGCCCTTACCATTGATGAATAAACCTAACATCTAAGTTTAACAAATTTGTGTTTTATTATTGTTGTTCTTATTTATTTATTCTTTCTTAAAGTTCACTGTAATATCGTAAAAAAAAGAAACCATTTTGGAAATCTTATTAGGTCACATTGTAACCTTTTGATCGCGAGCACATGTGATAGTTTAGCTGTTTTTTACCATACCTTTTGGTGTTCCCACTCTTGAGCAAAGACTCCTTTTCTCCTTCCACACCACACGTCAAGCCTGTATTTTGTTTCTTGGTTAAGGTATTTTCGACAGTGAAACAAACTATAAAAACATTCCCCAATCAAGTGTTTTTTTTATCATTGGACATGAATTACTTAAAATTACGAGGTTTTGTTAACACTGACACGAAGAGCTATGATACAATTAACCGCCATCCTATTATCTGGAGTTAAAAATAGCATTCCTGCTCAGCAAAATTACAGACAGTTCCAAGTGAAAATTATTCCGTGCTGCTAGAGGAGATTGACCATAATAGTTTTGTTGTAAGGCAATGTAGGTCTGTACTGTTACAGTCGAAAACTACCTACCCATAATATCCACATTTCCGCCGCTACACAAGTAGCCATATTATTTTATTAGAGACACCTGGAAATCTTTGGGTTTACTAGTGTGATGATATGATGTAGGTAGGTATTTTGGGCCGGATGTGTCTACAACGTCTAAACTGCGTACCTACTTATTTCACGATTGCCCCAAAAAAGAAGTTATTTTACATTATGGAAACAGTCCCTGCCTGTTCTGACACATGGGTTCGATTCCCAGGCCGGGCAATGACAGGAGAAGTAACTACGGGAAGTCTCCCTAACCAAAAGCTTTTGGAGGGTAATTTATAAAACGGATAACAAACCTTTTAGCTAATAAGCTGGTAAATCATAACAGAGATACATTTCACGCCATAACTGTGTAATAAACCTGGCTGGAGGCCATTCGAGGCACCCACAGGATAGTCCACCTGCGAGATGCCCTAAAAATGGATAAGATTAATTTGATTAATCCTCTTCCGCGCGAACTAGCTCCTAGAACAGTCGTGTTGTCGAAACGCTCTTCGTATTTAATTATCTTACCAAGCAACATTAGTACATATTCCTAAGTAACCTAGTGGTGGTTGTCGCGTGCGATATTTAATTTAATTTAATTGTCGAGTGCGTACGCGGAGGTGCCCCGCCATCACCCGCGCGTCTCGAGCAAAAGAGACGGGAGATATAATTCATCCCGCTCCTGCGTCGCTGCGCCGCTACCAAGACCACGAAACACTACGTCACAACAGAGAAAGATCGAGAGCTGCGCGCCGTCACCTAAACCGGTTTCCGCTGCGCGCTTATTACTTACGACGGTGTCACGTACGTAGATTTGTATTGTTTACTTACTGCAGCAGAGACTCGCCTGTAGATAATGACATCCCTGAGAAGAACTCCCCCAACTACACCGCAGCACAGTACAAAATCGGATACAAACCAAAGTTCAGCGCCAGTCACGGATACCGACACTGAGGGTCCCAGTAAAGTCTGCAGCAAACCGCGACCTCGAAAGCGCCAGCACGACGACGAGATGTCTGTAGTCATATCAGAGATGAAGCTTTCCCTTGAAGCTTTCAAATCACAACAAAACACAATTCAGGAATCGATAAATGGCATTCTGAAGCAAAACTGTGAAATAAAAACATCTATGGAGTTCATGGAAAAACATTACGAGGAAATGAAAGATAAATTAATCTTGATGGAGTCTGACAGACGTACGCACCTAGCGTACATACAAGGGTTAGAGGCAAAATTAGAAAACCTCGAGAGATCTCAAAAACAAGCCACTATCGAGATAAGAAACATTCCAATCCAAAAAAGCGAAACTAAAGATAATTTATTGAAGATTGTAACAAAAGTGGGACTAGCAACCAAAACCAGTATTGATGAAACCCAAGTACGAGACGTATTCCGGTTGAAATCTGACAAAGGGGGAAATAAACCTATAATTGTGGAATTATCTTCGGTTATTTTGAAAGAAAAAATTTTAACTGCAGTGAAAAACCACAACCGGGACAACCAAAATAATAAATTAAACACGGCTCACTTAGAACTGGACTGTCAACCTCAACCGATTTACATCGCGGAAAGCCTTACTCAAAAAGCAAGAAAACTGTTTTATCTGGCTAGGGAGTTTGCCAAGAATAATAATTATGAGTTTTGCTGGGTAGCCCATGGTAGGATTTTCCTCCGCCAAAAAGTGGGTGCTCCGTCACATCGCATTGATACAGATAGCGATCTCCACCAACTGCGCTCTGAAGCTCAACCGTGACTAGGCACTGTTGTATGGTCTTTATATCACATTTTACTTTTACATTATTACTGCATGTTTTTAATTACACTAAGTTCTTGTTACACTTACTACTTCCTTTTAAACTTAGAAAATAAGAATGGCCCCGTCGTACAACTATTACGTAAAATAATAAGCTACTCTGAAGGTACCATGACCGTCCACAACTACACTACACATGACATACACTCACACACACAAGTTGTAAAAAAACAAATACAAACATATTTTCAAATAACATACGTGTATTATAATTCTCTCGCTATCGTTAATCAGACTGCTGCTTTAATCTACTTACGACTAAATAAACGTCTTTTGTTAAGTCGTCAGATAAACATTTTAGAACCATTACGTAAAAATGCTGTTTTTTGACAATATATCGAACGATATTGACTCAGCTGAAGTTTCTGAGTCTATGATATGCTCCCCTGAAAGCTTAGCTAATAAAATTGATTTGTCTCAGTCAGCCTTATCCTTAATTCACACTAACATTCGTAGCATCACTTGTAATTTTGATAACTTTGTCATTCTACTTGATAGAGTTTGTATCCAGTTTGATATTCTCGTACTCACAGAATGTTGGTTGAGTAAATGTCCAACTATTCCTGAAATTGCCGGTTACACGTCATACTCTTCAGACTACCAAAATCAGAACGATGGTGTTATTATATATATTAAATCTGAGATAAAACACTTTGTGACACACCCATCCGTGTTAGATGCAAACTGTCTTATTTTGCAATATGAAAATGAGTATGCTGTTGTGGCTGTGTACCGCTCGCCATCTAACCGAAATATCAGCAGTTTCTGTGATAGCCTCGATCTTTGCCTTGGATCACTAAAGTCGGTGAAATCACTAGTCCTGATTGGTGATCTTAATATAAATATATTCCCGGATAGTAATGATCCGAACAGTAGTAACTATTTGGACTTGTTGGCATATCATGGTCTTTTACCTGCTCATGTCATCCCCACTCGCAAAACTAGTTGTATAGATCATGTCATGCTCAGATCTGATAAATACGCAGCGACGTATGTATTAGACTCATTTATAACGGACCACGCACCCCTGGTTTTTTGTCTTGATTGTAAAATAAAAAGGCATACAGCCAAAACAACTTATTTAAAAATTGACTACCCTTCCTTAGTCAAAAAACTTTCAGATACAGACTTTGGTCCTGTTTATGATGCTGCTGATGCAAGTGTTTCCGCTTCTCACTTAATAAATTTGATTTCGCTAGCCATTACTGCACACTCAGTGCCTCTAACTATTCCTCATCGTAGACGACCCATTAAGCCATGGCTAACGCCGGGCTTAGTGCGATGTATCAGGCAAAGGGATAAATTACACAAAAAAACCAAGCTTGATCCAGAAAATTTAATTATTCGGGTTACCTATACAAGGTACCGTAACTTCTGTAACAACCTTTTAAAAAAATAAAAATCGCTTACGAGAAAAATGAATTTCACAAGAATAAAAATAATCCAAAGGGTATGTGGAATACTATTAATAAAATTGCAAACCTAAAGAAAATTTCTCCTCCTCCTAGTGAGTTACTTACTCTCTCTGAAGACCCATGTGAGTCAATTAATGTAGTTAATAATTATTTTGCAGGAATCGGAGAAACATTTGCAAATGCAATATTAAATGAGCATGATATAAATTGGCAAAAAAATGTGGCCAATGAAAGTTGCTTATTGCAGCCACTAAGAGATTCTATGGTGCTGTTTGATACTGACTGTGAAGAGATCGGGTGTATTATAGCTAACTTGAAAACTGACTCGGCAACCGGTATTGATAATATTCCAACACAATTGATCAAGAGTGCAAAGCTGAGTCTTATTCCTCCTCTTGCACATATGTGTAATCTATGCCTGTCCACTGGTACTTTCCCGAGCATATTGAAGAGAGCGTTGGTGCATCCGATTTATAAGAGTGGTGATAGAAATATTATTGGGAACTATAGACCGATATCCATATTACCTGTTTTCTCAAAAATTCTAGAGAAACTATTAAATTCGAGGTTAACTAACTTCCTTCGACACAATAACATTGTTTCTGAAAATCAATTTGGCTTTCTAAAAGGCCGATCTACAGAAGATGCAACTTTGCTTCTTTCTGAGGTTATAGCTCGAAATCTTGATTCCAAGAAGAAAGTCATAGGTGTATTTCTTGATATCTCAAAGGCCTTCGACACTGTATTCATTCCTAGGCTACTCTCAAAGATGGAATCTGTCGGTATTCGTGGAATTGCGCTAGAGATTTTTCGATCTTACCTCTCAAATCGTACTCAGTGTTCTAGAATTGGAAGTTATACAAGTACACAGGCATCACTCTGTTTCGGCGTACCACAGGGCAGCGTACTTGGCCCCAGTCTCTTCCTCTTATATATAAACAGTCTATGTTCAAAAAATCTTCCAAACTGTAATATTATCACTTATGCAGATGATACTGCGCTGATCGTACGAGGAGATGACTGGAAAGAAGCCCAACATTACACAGAGCTTGCGATTAGGGAAGTAATGAGTTGGCTTAATGATAACCTATTGACCTTGAATGTCAATAAGACAAAATATACCACTTTTGCTCACCGTGGTAATAGCCAGCCTCCATCAGAATTTAAAGTTATCGCACATATTTGTGACCTATCAAAACATTGTAGTTGCCCTAAATTAACTCGCACTACTAATATAAAATATCTGGGTCTCTTTATAGACAGCTCCTTGAAATGGTCTCTACATGTTGCACAGTTAGCTGCGCGCGTAAGAAAATTAATACCAACCTTTAGAAAACTGAGAAACTCAGCTGATCATGAAACCTTACTTACTGTCTATTTTGCACTTGCTCAGAGTTTACTGCAATACTGTATCGTTGTTTGGGGAGGGGTTGGCAAAACTACTTTTCTTCCCCTTGAACGCGCACAGAGAGGAATACTTAAGGTCATGTTTGGACGACCACGAAGATACAGTACTGATCTTTTATATAGTGAAACTTCTGTTTTAACTGTTAGGAAACTATACATTTTGTCTACAATACTCCGGAAGCATAGAAACACAGTATTTACCCCTATTACAAAACGCGACAAAACAAGAGTTTGCACAGGGACGCCTCACAAAACGGCACTAGGAAGACAACAATATTATGTTATGAGTAACTATTTATATAATGTAGCTAATCGGATTAATGGTATTTATCCGCTCCCGTTCAATAAGTGTAAGGAACTAATACGAAACTGGCTTTTACGATTGAACTATAGCGATACCGAAGAAATTATCAATAATTACCATAGTTGAGAAATTACAATTATAATACACAAACACACACACACACACACACAAAATCATACTCTCAAGCATCTTACACACACACGCAAGACACACACACACATCTTTGCATACGTAATAGTTTCAACTTAACTGTATTTTTTTATTAAATCTTTTAAATGTGTTTTTACCTAATGTTACTGGTTATAAGAAAAAACAACAATGAATTATGTCTACGATTAATAAGTGTGGAAGACGCTGACGACTGTCACACAGTTTATACTAGTATAGTCGTCAACGTAACCTCTTAAAGAAATTGTATTCATTGCCAAACATTACACATTAGATTAAGAGCATTTTTGTAAACTTTATGAGTGAAATAAACTTTTCTATTTCTATTTCTATTTGGATTTTCCTCTTTGCCAAAGTACACATTGGCCATACGACCATAAACGTCATCCAAAACTATTGAATTCGTCCGTTTTATAATCTGTGGGGCATGTTTTAATAAGGGCTATCGTTTTTAAACTCACCAGCATAGGTATTCGCAACCACTCGAGTGCCGTGAGTATAATCGACAACGTCCTCCAAACGCTATTTACAGATGCCTAACTTCACTTATGAACTCTTCATTAATAAAATACAGTTAATTACAGAAGGAGATACAGTTTCACTTACTACAATTTTGATATTAGTAAAACTAACTAAAGGAAAAAAACAAGTCATTCATGGATGACGAATGAAATACCACTCAATGGTTGGACTGTTCGTCATCCAGTACTAATTGACTTGTGCAGTTCAGATAGGCAGTCGCTCCAAATAAATACTTTATTTATGCATCCGGTTACTCAGAACCGACCCTAAGTCCAACATATTTGGATAGGCTAATTTGTTTGTTGTCGTAAGTCAATTTGAAAACATGTTACGAAAATGTATCAATGCCTGTGAGTGCGTTTGTAGGACGGATCATGTGTGAACTTCAAATTCTCGTAGTGCTATGCCTACTTCGCCTGTCATAAAAGTGACAGAATTTGTTCGGTATTTTGCTCTATGCCATCTCCCAAGTTACAGTTTAATAATTAGTAAAACATTATATTTTTGCAGAAATATCAACAATCATTTATTAATCCTAAGCTAAAGTTGTTAATTTTAATTTATTAACATTTTTTTTTGTGGTATTATTTAATTGGAATATTTTTCACAACATTCTTAATGTGACTAGTCTGGCAACATCGTTCCCTCCAAGCAGAAATGTCAAAATGGCGTCAACGCAGGACGCTTGGTATATTTCTTTACTTGGTTTAGCAGAACATTTCCGTACATCGAATCCTCCTGACATAAAAAGTTGTATTCAGTGCCTACAAGCTGTATTTAATTTCAAACCACCACAAAGAGTCGAAGCCAGGACACATTTACAACTTGGAAATATTCTTTTGACACACACCAAAAACATCGACTTGGCGAGAACGCATTTAGAGCAGAGTGTAAGTTTTTTTGTTGTTATTCGTATAGTTTAAAAGTGTATTGTGTTTTGAAGAAGCGGCTGTTGGGTTCATCGGATTGGGTACCTGCAGCATATGTATGTTTGTGGGTATTTAAGATACCACTTTCTCAAAGTATGTAAACAAAGTTGAAGTGGGTCATATGGTGATTAAACAGTGTTGTGGTTTCAGTGGTGCATGTCACAGACTATCAATGGCTTCGACGATGTTAAGTTCGAGGCAGCAAGCGTACTTGCAGATCTGTTTGAGGCCCAAGGCCAGCCAGCACATTCAAAGCCCATTCTACGGAAGGCCATTGAGTTGTCACAGCATAGTGTTTACTGGCACTGCAGACTTATATTCCAACTGGCAGTAAGTATACAATCTGTGTTGTTCTGTGTGATTAACATAACCTTTTGCTCTTAACATGCAATGTTATTAATGTTTCTTAGATTAAATGCACCAATTATTCGTTATAAGATAAACAATCCTAATGTTTGTCAATCTAGGATTGTTTTGATTGAATTTGTTACAGTAATGCAGATTATTACATTGTTTTATGTTTTATCTGGTTTGCTGACAATCAATTAAAAAAATAAATAATCAATAAGTAAAAAATATTAACTTGTTATATTTATTTGATTCTGACATAAACAATTTTTTCTCTCAATGTTATTGTTTTGGGCCAAGTGATTTTCATGACTGGTTAATTTCAAATAATATTATGTTATTATTTTTATTGTCAATATTTATTTACTCTTTTCAAATAGTTTGTTTTTAATGACCTTGACTTCTGTATTATTTTCAGGTGAGAATTGTGTATCATTACAATCATTATGTTGGTATCTGTTCAGTTATATGTAAGGCTACAACAATTGCCTGTAGTAAACTTTAGGGTTTTTATTTGTAAAACTAAAAGCATGTGGAAGTCAACTTGATAAGAACTACTTTTATAAAAAAAAAAATGTATTGTGGAATTTTCAATTTTTCCTTAAATTTTTAAAATAATTTTAGTTAGAAAAACAACACAACAAAGGCACGCAGAAAGCGGTTCCGGTTCAGTGTAACAAACACCTGGTTCTTACTCCTAATCCCGAACTGCTTCTGAATGCCTTAAACAAAACATTACACAGATAATTTTTCAACAGAAAGGATTTACAGACCCGTCCAACACAATATGAGTGTACTGTCCAGATCTTGATGTACTGTAATGTCTGAAGTGACCCTAATACCATTGAAGACATTTTGAACTCTTTTGTTGCTTTTTAACTTATCTAAAAAATTGTGAAATGAACCAACTGTTTTGGGTTGTCCAGTTTGGAATATCTAGAAACTGCTAACTTGAAATCTAGAAGACACTAATATGAAGTATTTCTGTAGGGTGTTACTCGGGTCCTCTAGTTTTTGCAATATTTTCTTAGAAGTTGACAGAGAATTTAAAAGTGAGATCACTTTGTTCTAGTTAGTCTACACAATGTTTTTCATTCATTTATTATAGTTAACAATTTAAAATTTTTATAAAGAGTTCTTATTTTACAAGTTGTACAACTTACATTACATGAACATAGTGTTTTGTATTGATAATTTTAATCATGATAACTCTGTTAAGCCATGTTTTTGATGGTCGCAAATCATATTTTGTTCAACATGCAGTCTGACATTGATCTGTTAATTGCGTGAAACATAGGACAGTTTAATTTTCGTGGACAAACCTGGCGCTTCTACTTTTAGGACAATGTCAATGCACCTCTTTTAGAAACAAGAAGGGATTTTTCTGCGGATCTCACATCAAATAACACCCCCCCCGGAGTGGGGGGGATTGTCAAACTTTTAATGACTAAAACCCACCCATGTTCCTTCTTATGCACTTTATTTCCCGGGCCGCGGTATCTCTTTTGAACAAGCCGTAACCCCGGCGACAAGATCAGGTCATGCAGGGCAAACTGTACCTACAGATTCACTTTTTTTATTGTGAGAATTTCTATAACTTTTCCTATTTGTAAAGTTAGGTCTTCATCTATGTACTCGTCATATTCAACTCGCGCGCGTATCTCTCGAACATATCCAAAGCTACTGTTCGTTTTCGCGAGAGGAAATTATAACTCTCACGAGAACTGCTTGCGAAAATTTCCAAAGGTGTCCATTTTCTATTCGTAAAAAGCACGCGATACTCTGGGTGTATGTTGTATCGTAAAACTAGTAAAATAAATATGGAATGTGTTAAATTGTTTTCTCATTTTCAGCAAATCCACGCAACGGAGAAAGAGTATGAAGTTGCGAGCAGCCTGTTAGGGGTTGGTGTAGATTATGCACAAATATCCAATGTGGCTTACACGCGCGTACTTTTCATACTTAGTAGGGTTATGGTAAGTTAACTTTAAATACTAGCTTTTATGGCGGCCTGGGTCGCGTATTGTACAAGAATTGTCTTAGGCTAATACACTACATAATGTCCTAATCCTAACTCACGGCATGGTCTAACTCCTAGCCAGATAGGCCTCTCGCAGGTCGCGCTTAAAAGAGCTTATAAGCGCGTCAACGCTTATACGACTTTCGCGAGTGGTAAAAGTAAACGTGCCTACACGTGCTTCGAAAACCAGCTTATACGCGCCGAAAATACGCAACTCTGAAACCCTTACTAACTAAACTTGTATAAACTTCGCCTCTCATTTGATTGACTTAACTATTAGACTAAGTCACATTAAGACTTGATGCTGACTTGCCTTTGAGGATAAAAACCTCCAATCAAATAAAAGAATAAAAAAAAAAACTATTAGACTTAACTACTTGTAAAGTTGAATACCAAGTTAGCATTTCCGTGTGATTTGGGTCTGCGCCTTGTACGTTACATCTAACTATAGACCCATTTGTTGCAGCTGTTGTTAATAGATAAGAAGATCACAGAAGTGTTGCCTCTACTGAACCAGGCTGGTCACTTAGTAGACACCTGGACTGGCAGCCATCACCAGAAAGAGTACCTCAAAGTCTTTTTCCTAGTTCTACAGGTAATTATATTTTCAATCAACATTTCAGCTAACGTCAGAATTCTTTTGGCAAAATACTGATCCTGCAAAATTGGAGATCAGGAGGCCTAAAATGGCCGCTTCGGCTCATAGTAGTATAATATGTAATATGAATAACATTACCATTCGTAAAATGGTCAAGTGACAAGTAACTGCATCTCATGATGATGATGAATAATTCTGCTTAAGCGGCCATATTGGAACCCCTGTTGTCATACTCGTTGTGGCATGAGGTGAGAGAATAGAGGAAAGTTAGATGACAAATGGCCAAAAGAGTTAGGGAAGTCTAAAGAAATGATGTATTCTGTGGACTAGAGAACAAAATGATGTGTCCAAATGCCTAATAGAATAAAAAAGTATAATAAGGGCAAAAAACTTATAATATACTAAACGACTGCACGCTAAGGGCTGCCGAGCGAGTACTAAGAACCTCGGCTTAGGTCGTCGCTGGGTAGTCAGCAAAGGGACGCGCTGGATCTGAGTTCCATTATTTGAGGATTTTGGTTTACTAGCTCAGCCACGCGGGCTGCCTTAGACTGGGAGGGGGGTTTTACTTGAAGTCGCCACGGTCCTTGTTTAAAAGGTTAAAACCACTTCACCTATTTGTATTGTCGGCAGGTATGTCACTACTTAATGGCTGGACAGGTGAAGAGTGTGAAGCCTTGTCTAAAGCAGCTGCAGCAGAGCATACAGACCATCATGGCGCCCAATTGGCCCGATGATGACAGTAAGTTTCTTTTTTATTTACCCTTTTAATTGAACCTTTGATTGTTTGTTGAAAACAAATTGAACGTTTTGTTTGTATTCAAGTTTACCAAATTCAGTCGTAGGTGAGGGGTGCGCGGGAGTGACAAGTGCAATAGAATTGGATATTTCAATTTTAATTAGAATCTGCCATAGTGATGAGATAGTGATTTAAAACATCAATTTGGATGACGATATTTTTTTTAATCAATGTTCACTTTTTTATGTTGTTTATGCCCGGTCTTAATAGACATTCAAGGTTACATTAATTAGTACAAAGTACAACTTTTTTTAACTATTTGCATCGGTATATCCAAAACCAATTTTTATAGAAAATTGCATGATGGTGATTTTTTTTATTTTATGATAAAACTTGAGAGAGTCTAGTGTCTTTCCTTGAATGCATATTATAAGTTGAGTTGAGTTTAGTCTTTTTCTCTTAAAAAAACCGTTTTAATCAAACTTCATAATAATATACAAGGTGAATTTTCAAATAAGGGATCAAGAAATATACTCAAAAAGTCACAAAAACCGATTTTCATGAATATGCGTGTATCTTTTCCAAAATTAACGAGTGCGATCCTATCAGTAGATTCAGCATAAAAACCGGCCTCGAGACTATTTTGAGTATTTTTCGCTAATCCTCAGTTTCGGATTCTGCTGTCCACGAACACTTGAAATATTCAGCCTGTACATTAACGTCTGGTCGACACTGAAGTATTGCATCCAGTTATATTTTGTTCTAATTCATGGATGTGCTGCGCGCAAAAGTTGCCCTCCACATAATATGTGGGCAAGCGGGCTTGTGACACGAGACAAAAGGATTTGTTACCAAGTAGGAACACCTAATTGGACTACGGTTTTCTTTGTTTTTAAATATTTGAATGTCTTTGATTGGGTCATATTTTCGGAGTATGTGGAGTTACCCTGTTTAAAATTTGTCTCTCATTTCGTAGCGGTATGCGGTACGGTACAGGGCGAGCTGTTTGTGTGGCTGTCGCGACAGCAGCTGTATGTGTTAGTGTACCTGGTCACCGTCATGCACTCGGCGCAGGCGGGCTACATGGAAAAGGCGCATAAGTACACCGAAAAGGCTCTCGCGCAGATCGATAAACTTACATGTAAGTGTTCAGTATTGTCGATTAGTAAGTAATATAACATGGTTAGTTTTATTTATAACTAGTTTTTGCCCGCGGCTTCGCTTGCGTTAAATTCGGTGTAACACAGTACCTGGTACCTGCAGTTTTTGCTCTTGCGCCTTATTGATTTTTAATAGCAACGCTAAGTTTTCCATTTTTTCCCTCGTTCTCCCTCATATCCCACTCTTTTTTAATAAAAATAAAAATCGGTTTAGCCATTAAAGCGTGAAGAGGTAACAAACAAACTCACTTTCGTTTTTATAATATTAGTAAGGATGTACCTATGTATTTAGTAGATTATAAGAATGAAGTTGAATTCACAGCAAAATCGAGCGAGAAAGAGGACAAGTCCGAGCGAGACGAGCGGGAACAGGCGCGAAGCCGGAAAGGTGCCACCCTGGCGTGGCGCCTGCGCATGGCGCTGGTGGAGCACGCCGCGCTGTGCCGCCTGGTGGCGGGCGGCAAGGCGCACGCGCTGCACGAGATAGCGCGCGCCGCCGTGCTGCTCACGCAGGCGCCCGAGCGTGAGTATGACCTGTGCCGCGGAATTTAACACGATATGGGTTATAGGTCTACGTTTTAAGTCTTTCAACCGATAATTCGGTTCCTGCTACCCTACCATGACGTCTTATAATAGAACTTATTCCAGTAAGGGAAAGAGACAGAGCTATACACGGTGTCTAGCACCATCTATTTCTCACACAGGAATAAGTACTGTTATAAGATGTCATGGTAACCCTACTGATTTTTCACATAGATAGACATTGTGGTTATTTTTAAATCAACCCATATAAACAACGTATTGTAGTAATTTGTAACGTTACGTCTACAGCGGCGACGGCAGCGCTGCACACACCACAGCTGCACTGCCTGCTGGGCCTTTACGCCATGTCCATGAACTGCATGGATGCGGCGGAGGCACAGTTTCTCACTGCTATTAATGTGAGTATCTTACTGACGTCATTAAAAAAGACACAGCTTCGTTTTTAATAAATATAGTTTATGGCGGTTCTGAAGTTTGCTGCAGACCGACACTTGCAGCTAAATTCCGAGCATACTAACTGTGCATTTCCATTTTAAGACATTCACATAAAAACGTGTTGAAATGACTATTCCTTTAAGTTCAAAATCAAAGCAGTAGACCATTTATTATTTATTTTAGACATTTGCAATTTTAAAACAAAAATAAGAAGCTATAGTCCCAGTCACAAAGCAAAATTACGGAGAAACTACTGTAGTTGCTCATTCCAAACCACAATAACTGAACTAGATTTTAATTGTTAATTTATGTATTTTTTTAAACCGTGTTTATTAAATTTAATCGATTAATAAAAATCTATTTTATGTTCAAGATATCCTTATACAAACCCAATACTTATTGTGTTATTATTTTGTTTATTCATTTATACAAAATTATAACTTTCTAAAATTATATTTTTTTTATTTATTTAAAATAAAAAAAAATTGCCCTCCGGCACCGGGAACAGGGTCCGAGCTACCGGGTGGTCAGAGACAAAAACCTTCTAAGAACAAGTGCCATGTCTAGAAGTACTATTTTCTGAATAGAGATCAGATCTCAGATGTTGCTCGAGGCTCTTTAAATATTACAATCAAAAAATAAAAATATCGAATGATTAAAAAATTGCGTCAATAAGTTATAAAATGTTTTTTTTTTTTTTCGCTTAGTACAAACAGTACCCAAATAAATGTCTGTGGAATACTTGACACATTTATCTATCTCACCCTATTTTACATGTACATCGTGGGAATGGATTTCATACTATGGTACCCAAAGTCCCTTAGCTTTGTGGTCAAGAAACGCTAATATAAACAATTTTAATATTGAAGCAAGTTACTTGTTTTTACCATAAATATAAGGTTTGTCGTGCAAAGATTGCTGCTTCTTCATGTTTCTATTGCTTTCAGATGTCACAAGAAAGAGATTTATGGATGTTCGCGAAACTAAACCTGGCTATTGTATATTTACGGGGGCGAAGAGACAGCGAACTCACAATACTAATGGAACAAGTAAGTAACACAGCCAGTGCAATAAATCAACTTAATGCAAATGCAGGGCACTGACTACGCATACCAAAATAACCTCTGCCGGGGTTGCGAGTTGAGAGATACATCCGTCCCGGAACAAGGACGGCAAAATATGAAACATGGATGGGTTTTAATGAGTACAAGCCTGACTCTCCCTCCAGCTTCCCAGAGTGGGAGAAGTTATTTGATGATTTCCCATTCGAAAAAAAAGTTCCCATATTCACAAATGCTTTGTTTCGGGAAGTCTTATGTCTATTCTATTCATAATGCCAAAAATATAAATACGAATTCTCGTTTCGAAATCAAACGCAAGCATTATTGTCAAAGATTGGGCCATATTGACTACAGTACGGCCAACGAGAAGCGATACGAAAGGTCATTAACCTAAAGAACAACTGTGGCGTTGACAATCTAATATTTAGCTCTTTCCATCTTGTGCCTTTGTCGTAATGTCTCGTTCTCCCGGCAAAAACATGACAACGTTAAGACAGGTTCGCCAACATTCGGGCGGCCATTTTAGATGGGGTTTTAGTATGGGTTTTGTTTACATTTGGTATCGCTTCTCGTTGGCCGTACTTTATGTTGCTTTAATTAAACATTTTTTAAATTCTTATTCGGAAATTTGGATTCGGTTTTATGAATTCTACCCGCATACCAGACACTGAGTTAAAATTCCGGACTTTTCACTGATGGCAACCCTAATTGTAAAAGGACTGTACATAAGTATTTGATAGCAAATGGAATGACAATGCTTGCAAATAACTAAAGTTCATTAGACTTTGTAAAAATCTTAATAATTGTCTGATTTATTACCCAGGTAAGGCCAGAGTCGTTACCGACGTACGCGCACGGACTGCGCGCTGCGTCCTACTACGTGTTGGGATTACAGGCGTTCTTCCAGGCGCGGTATAATGAAGCCAAGTGAGTTCAGTATAGATAGCAACTAGCTTATGCCCACGGTTTCGCCTGTGCGAGGTTCGGTATTTGTCACATGGTACTGATAAAAAGTATCTTTTTTTTTATTCAGATTGAAAATCCCGGGGTTAAATAATAACAGCCGCTTGGATCAATCTTTAGGTTAAGCCGCGCTTGCCTAGGTTGTCAGTGGAGGGGTGACCACTGGTCACCCATTTCTTAGTTTCCTCTGTGTCCCGAAAAGCACGCCAATTTTTTTATACTGGATTTCATTTGTTGATGTTTGACAGTCGTAACAGGTAATCAGTGACTGTGTATTACCCTGTACTTACTGCGTTATGAAGGTCAGATGATAGTTGGTCCATGTAAAATACTAATATTCAGCTGCATCCGATGACACTGGAAGCCGACGCCAATATACTTGGGATACTCGAACAGGATCGCGGGGCAACATAACATATAACGAAAATTATGTTATGATGACCCCTTAACCACAAATGGTTCCCTAAAATGTGAGCTGAGAAAATCATTCTTTGTTTTCGCCCTATCATATTTTATCTTGATTCTCCCTATCTCCCGTTTGACAATATCAGCTTATAGCGAGCCCATTATGTTAGTTTGTTTGATAGATAATTGAAGATTGAAGCCTATTTTCAGTAGGGGACTACTGTAGCGTGTGGACATTCTCATAAACACCCATTTATATTTACAGGAGGTACCTCCGCGAGACATTAAAGATGGCAAACGCAGAAGACCTGAACCGACTGACGTCATGTTCTCTCGTGCTGCTTGGCCACATCTTCTTATCCATCAACAATTCGCGGGAGAGTATGAACATGGTCACCCCAGCCATGCAGCTGGCCAGCAAGATACCTGACGTGCATGTGCAGCTGTGGGCGTCAGCTATACTGAAAGGTAATGTTGTACTGTGATTTTATGTTTAGGGAAACAATTTAATAATTGTATAATATTCATTATAGGCCAACCACTTTACTGAGATCTCGCTTGAGGTGTGCTAACATGATACCAAGAGTCTGTCAATGGCCGACTGGCGAGCTCGGCCTGGCACGGTCTCAGCTAAGGGGTTGGCCTATAGATTATTAACTCACGGTGGTAAAGGATGATGCTTCATTCATTTATTAAACTCTTGCTAATTTTTGCTTTTACTCTGGACCCTCTAAATGTACTCGTTTTTCTACTTTGATTTCACATATTATATGTATAATCTCAACAGGAAAATTATCCATGATTTAATAAAATATTATGATTTAAAAGAGTGTCCATAGACATGTTTCTTGCTCATTCTTCTCCATAGAGATCCATGCTTTGGTTTGGCAACTACAGTACTTTCACAAGTTATTGTCTTGTGACGGGGTCTGTAACAGCATCTTTTTTGTTTTTATGATATTCAAAAGTGCTTGTAATTGTCTAATTGAAATAAATGCTTTGATTTTTAAGTTTTGATGGTACAGATACATGTTTGCCTGCTGTCTCGAAAGTAATCTTAGGCCCTTGTGCAAAGACAAGCAACTAATATTTCTCCCCATTACAGACTTGTACAGGCTAGCGGGCGACACGGAGCGCGAGAACGAGGCGTACCAGATGCACTGCAACTTCTCACAGGCACTGCTGAAGGACCACTTCCAGGCGACGCAGCTGCCGCAGCACGCGCTGGTGCAGTGGACGAGCGGCCCGCCGCCCGCGCTGGGCGCGCCGCCGCCGCAGCCCTAGTGCTACCGGCCGCGCGGCCCGGACGCCGACGCGAGCCCCACCACTACTACATTTGACTTTTAAACGTGCGACTGTGTGTGGACAGACAGTGATGATCCACGACAGTGTTGTGACAATCGACAGTGATAGTGAGCGTTGTGAAGTGTGCGCGATCTGAAAATGTGAATAATTGTAAATGTGCGTGTTAGTGACGCTCTGGTCCGAGGGATCCGACTAACTTAGTGTTAAGATTAGTGAAGCTTGATTTATACGGTCAATTAACATCATCCTCATTGTACATCCTCACACTTGGGTTTATCAGTCATGCTGCAGTTAGGTTGTAGAATACGGCAATTAATATTGCTCAACTGTATCCCCTTCATTCCTTTAAATTATGTGGAGAGCCTATGAAACCAATTTCAAAGTTTTTCATTTCTATCATAATAAGTGTTACAGTGGATTGGTATCTAATGTATTCTGCATAGCATCATCTTTATGTGATAGTTGAGTTTGTATAAAGTTGTGACAATAATATCATATCAGACTAGTAGGTGTCTGGGTGTATCATGAGTGCATCAACAACACTTTATATCGGTTTTCATGAATGTCTGATCTCATTCATTTATCATCAGAATGAAGCATCACATGTGTAGCGTCGGTGTCGCTAGGGAAAGTTACCGTGAACAGTATCAAATTAAAAAAAATAAATGACATTTATATTGTAATGGTTTCTTTTATAATGGGGTTTAGGTACGAAAAGGCAAAGTGTTAGTACTTCTTAGGGTACGTTCACACAGCAGCCGCTCATTTTACAGGGTCGTTTTACCGTACACATTGTTATTCGACGATGGTAGATGTAGTTATAAGACTGAGTTTACACACATGGCAGTATTCCAGATCCAGTAAAAAATATCGACACAAGGCCTGAGCGAGGTTGACTGCGTTGCGTGTCGCGTGTTCGATCCCCGCGCGGAACAAATATTTCTATGACCTACAAGTAACTGTTTTGGGTCTCGCCGTTTTTGTATGTGAATATAAACGATACGGGAGAAATTCCTAGTGTCATGCAAAGTTTCTTAAAAATATCAAATGTGTAGAGGCCCCTTTCAAAAACGATCCTGAAAACGGGGTGTAAACCTGGCATCCAGTAGCGACGGATCCGTCAAAACTATCCTGTAGCGGACCTGTGTTAACGTACGCTTAGGGGCCTCGCAAACAGCACTGCCACTACCACAATTTTAATATTGGTCGCAGAAGCTTCGACCAGGAAGATAGTTTGGTCGCCCAACAGAGCGTCCGACGTGGTCGTGGCCGCGCAGTGCGCAAGGTCCCTTAACATATGAGTGATTCGCATTAGCAAACTTTCAATCTTTGAAGATTCGTATCTTCAACGAAACGTTTGAATGCCGATCGTTTACAGTGTGATAATATAGTTAGCTGCTTCCATCAATGTAGGTATACGTGGTTATATCTTGCAGCTGCAAAGCAGTCAAACTGATAATATCTGCATGCTGTTGACCTGCAATCTGTCTGTATAAACTTCATATGATGTAGTTGGTTTTGTTGCTTTTGTGGCACTGCTTGTCAGTTATATTTGTTGATGTTCCCCCACTGGTGTTGAAAGGGGCCATTAGCTTATAACAGTATATCACACGTCTGGAGAATAAAAACTGTGCAGGTGAAGTGATGCCATTTCTGTCGTTGCTTATAATATTACTGTATGGAGTTTGCATCAGAATCTTGAATAGCGAAAATATTCCGAGCAGTGCTTACGCTTGTGTCCGTTATACCAGGCGTATTGTCGTTCACCTACTGCAACAAAGTATGTGATTTGCGGCAGACGTATTAGCACCTTTTTACTTTACGCTTAGGCTTTAGTCGACTATACGTTTGAAGTGAACGCGGCCTAACCATGCATTAATGAGGCATCCTACATCTAACTCAAGAGACTGCCCCACAGCTATAAATGACAGAGACAACACCAATGTTTTTTTTAAACTCTATATACCACCATCTTAAGCACTTAAGCCCTGTAAACATAGACAACACGCCAAAGGAGAGAGAGCATAATAAATTGTCTTATTTTGCACAATACACAGTAGAGTTGTGGACAAATTTAAAATAAAAAGTGTTTATGCAGATAATACGGACTGATATATAAAATAATTGTACATAATGTGTCAAAATATGAACTTGAGAAAGAACAAAACGTCTCATATTTATTATTATTAATATTAACTTTTATTTTTATTAGTTATTTCCTTAGTAACTTGTTAGGAGTGAGCAGATGTTGTTGATATGCTGGTTAATTAATTTTATAGTAGCATTTGATTGTTGCAGTTGATTTTAATAGATTTTTTCACTGTAATACCATTTTTGTCACAGTAAGTAATGAAATCTTTCATGTTTCATATTATTTTTGTAATATATTAGAGGCAACTGCTTTTTTCGTCCAGGAACATTTCTATTGAAATCAATCGCAATCTACCTCTTAATTCACACAACCTTTCGTAAAAAAAAGTGAAAGAATTCTGTACACAGTTTTAATTTTAGTAATTCCCTTGCAAACAGTAGACGTGGCCTTAGAAAAAGGGTACACTTGCTGTTGTTAATATGTAAATAAAAGTTGAATTATTGTAAATAATAAAATTATAAAATATATGTTTTTTGCTATAGTTTGTTGATTATTTATACAGTTCAAAAAGAATATAATTTTTTTTATAATCGGGTAGGTAAGTTTAGTGGTTACTGCTACTAAGTTCTCTGTTCTAATGAGAAACAGAAGAACTTGAACAAGAAATTTTAATCCGAGATTGGGATCATTCTTGTTCATGACATGGAGTAGCAATAAGCTGAGCCAGTAGGAAGGAGGAATGTTGAGTGGTTACGGGTTATTGTTGCAAGAGTACTCGCTGCATATGGACACCTCTCCTCCGGAAGGCTGTGCGTAGTGAGGCGGGTCGGGCGCGAGGTTGTTCTTGCGGTAGAAGGTGTGGCGCAGGATGAAGCAGCGCCCGAAGTTAACGTCGCGCGCGCGCTGCTTCGCCTGCTTCTGTTGCCAGCCGTAGTCCCAGCTCGTGCACACGCGAAACAGGAACCTGTGTACGTGACCGGAGATGTACTCACTCTAATTATTAATTATTTACTTGATGTCATCAATGTTTTATTATGATTTTGACAAGATTCTGTTTATCATTTAACATTTTGACAAACCACTTTGCAACGTTATAACACCAATGTTGCCCACTAAAAGTTATAAATGAATAAAATAAAAAAGTATCGTTAGTGGGGATGCAACATAACTCCCTACTTAATAGCCAAAAAGTTATTAAAGCTTTCAACAATCTTATTCATAGAAAGCTATCTCAGTACCATATAGGCTTTAATTTATTATTTCTAGATTTGCTACAGTTGACTGGTTTCATCCCACGGCTGGGCAACGGCAGCTTCCCATGATTTCAGGATCCCAGTTTTTTAAGATGGTTGGTTCGACCCCTAGACAAATTAAAAAAGTACTAACTTATCTTCAGGATTCAATTTATATCTCTCCTTCAAATATCTTTCGCTGGCACCTTTCTCCTTAGCTTTATGAAGTATTTTCAGTACTTTCTTGTCAATGGGCCACATCACAGCGTTTTCTTCGGTTGGTATCAATTTAGGTATTGGCACTTCTACAGGTTTATATAGAGGTTCATCAAATTTCTAAAACCAACATTAGATTTTTATTTTTCTTTCAGATCAACAAGTAGGTAGTACACACAACGACATATCCTTACTAATATTATAAAAGCGAAAGTGAGTTTCTTACGTTTTCACGCCTACATAGCTTAACCGATTTTGATGAATTTTGGTACAGAGATAGTTGGGACCCTGAAGACGGACATAAGTATTTTTTTTTAAGTGAGAATAGGGGGAGAAAGAGAAGAAAAGGGGAGAGAAAGTTTTTTTTTTCAATCACCACGGGGTTTAAAGTAAGCGTTAGTTCAAAGTAACTATGCCACGCGGACGAAGTCGCGGGCGAAAGCTAGTTAGGCTATACATCTTTATATATATAATTCTTCTGTGAGTGTGTATGTCACTGAACTTCTCTCAAACGACTGGACCGATTTTGATGAATTTTTTTGTGTGTGTTCAAGGGGAATCTGGGAATGGTTTAGATTCTCAATTTTGTCCGGCAGATGGCGCTGCATCACATTTTTTTTTGTAAAAACGTAGCGAAGCACGTACCTGGCCGCTAGTATCCAATAAAATCTGACCTTGCAATGCATGAGCTTTAGGTACAGACGCCTGCAGGTCAAGCTACCCGAAACTGTCAATTTTTCCCAATGAACCTTGAACCTAACGCTTTAGAAATAAAGTCGAAAATCTTTTAAAAGAAATCTGACAGATTGTGGTAGCTTGATGTGCAGGCGTCTGTACAACAATGAAAAATCGGCATAATAAGATTTAGCAGAGCTTGATTGGTCGCCGTGTCTACCTGACTAACACAACGTATTTTGAAAGTCAACAGCTAATGTGGATGGAAGTATTAACAACTTCTAAGAGTCTTTAGGAGTGAGGGGGTCGAGAGTAAATAAGACACTTGTTACTCGTTCCGATGTCTGTGTCAACTGATTTAATTTTGCCTATTTATATTTACAAATATCATAGTGGAAGTAGCGAATGGTTAACCTATTTACACAAGTCGACAGAGGGCGCGCTCGCGTCGCCGCGGGTCGCGGGGCGCGGGGCGCGCGTCGATCCGCGCTCGCGGCGGTGTAGTGTGCCGCGCTTATAAAATCGGGCGCCGCCCGCGCGACGGTCCTTTTCTGCTGCGGGCCGTCGTCGTGTCAACATCGCTGCGTCTGTGAAGAACTCTGCGTCCGAACTCCTGCGTCGTCTCTTCACTTCTGTTGCATTGAAGATATCAAGCACGGCGACGGCCCAAACAAACAAACCGCTCTTTTCAGAGCGAATTAGCGCGCGCGGTGATGTATATTCGATGTACACGCCGCGCTGACGCTTTCTTATTTCTTATCAGTCGTCATAACGTGCGCCTTTTTCAAGGCGGATTGATTCACTGTTTCTTAATGGAAATGTCAAAAACGTATGGTAACTAATGGTTGTTTCGGAGGTACGGTATGGTAATGTGGTTTCATGGTAATGGTATTGGTACTGGTGATGGTGGTTGCTGGGTATGTAGGTATGTCACTACATCACTCCCCCCTAAGCGAAGCGTACGTTCGGTTTCACTGTGCGGCCGGTACGAGTGACGTAGGTATCGCGCTGTGTGCTTGTGACCGGTGGCTGTTGCTCGACGCTCGGGCTCGGAGTGTGTGACGCTTGTTGATATAATAGCATGTGTGATGCGGTTGCGGTGTTGGGCTCTTCCTCTCTGAGTAGATATGCTGGTTTCAATCGGTCTATTGAGACAACTGTAGTTCGTAGGGGCTTCTGTATGGTAAATTGCTTGATGCCACGCTGAATAACTTTGAACGGGCCATCATATGGTGGGGTCAACGGACTTCGCACGGTGTCGTTGCGCACGAAAACATGTGTACACGTCGCTAAATCTTTGTACACGAACGAGCTTGTGTTGTTGCTGTGTGACTTACTGCTTGGTGAAAGTGTTGACATTGTTTCACTCAGCTGGCGGACAAATTCGGCGTCTTCTTTATTCGGCTGTGTAGGCTCGAAGAAATCTGACGGAATCCTGAGTGTTGCTCCGTAGGTCATCAAGGCTGGGCTGACTTGAGTGTCTTCACGTAAAGCGGTACGCAGACCAAGTAGTACGGTCGCTAGTTCCTCACTCCAGTGTGTGCCTGCGCTTCTCGCCATGAGTGCGGCTTTTAAGGTACGATGCCAGCGTTCAACTTGACCGTTTGCTTGCGGATGGAATGCAGTCGTTCGAATTCTTGATATGCCAAACTTTTTCATTAAGGCGGTGAATAGTGCTGACTCAAATTGTCTCCCTTGATCCGTCGTCACACGTAACGGGCAGCCAAATCGAGATATCCACCCCTCGTAGATCGCCTTAGCAACAGTGTCGGCGGTGACGTCACGTATCGGTATTGCTTCGGGCCATTTTGTGCAGCGGTCAATCATCGTGAGTAAGTATCTGTAGTCGTTCGAAGGTGGCAGCGGTCCCACAATATCCACGTGAATATGTTCGAAACGCGCTGATTTTTGAAACTCGCTGAGCGGACTGATTACGTGTCGTTGAACTTTCCCGCGCTGGCAACCGATACACGACTTCGCCCATAAACCGACTTCTTTGTTCATACTTGGCCAAAAGAATTTCGTGCACATGATTTTTCTTGTTGTTCGAACACCTGGGTGACTCAGTTCGTGTTGAGCTTTGAAGGCATCAAAACGATAAGTCGCTGGTAGGTACGGACGAAAGTTGCCGGTCGATGTTTCACATATGACGGGTCGTTGATCTCCTGGTAATGTGACACGTGAAAACTTGAGTTTTGGGTTGGACATGCAGGTCTTCAGTTCTTCGTCGTTTTCTTGGTCTTGAGCGAGTTGCTTGTAGTCGATTGCAGAGTGTGAAAAATCTATTTCTTCGATTCGTGATAAGGCGTCTGCGGCTTCGTTCTTATCACCGTGAACGTACTTGATGCTTGTGCAAAACTGGCTTATGTAGTGAAGTTGGCGTTCTCTTCGAGGTGTATCGCTGCTACTCGGTGTTCTTGTTAGCGCGTAAGTTAGAGGTTTGTGATCGGTGAATATTGTAAGGTCATTGCCCTCTATTAGTCTTCGCAGATGTTGGACAGCGGTGTACATGGCCAATAGTTCGCGATCGTACACGCTGTAGCGTCGTTGCGTCTCACTCATAGTTTTCGAATAGAATGCCAGTGGTTTCCACTCGTTGTCGACCTTTTGTTGAAGAACGGCGCCGATGCTAGTGTTCGATGCGTCGGTAAATAAACATAGCGGCGCGTTAGGTATCGGGTGCGTCAGAGTTGTGGCCTTGAGTATGCTTTGTCGGCATTTCTCAAAGGCTTGATCTGCGTTTTGTGACCATTCGATCGGAGTCTTGTCGTTTTTCTTTGTGTTATGTAGGTACTTATTGAGTTCATGTTGATATTCGGCTTGGTGTGATAAACAACTGCGATAAAAGTTGATCATTCCTAAAAATCTTCTTAGTTCTTGTACTGTCTGAGGTTTTGGGTAATTTACTATGGCTTGAATTCTTTCTTGCGTGGGGTTGATGCCTTCTGCCGAGACTTCGTATCCGAGGAATTCTATTGTTTTCTTGTCGAACTCGCACTTATCTATGTTTAGACTGACGCCGTAGGTATCTAGGCGTTCGAGTACTAATTGCAGGTGGTGGCGATGTTCTTCTTCGTTTCTCGAGTGGACGAGCAGATCGTCGACGAAACAGAACACGATGTCATCGAGTCCTCTCAATACTTCGTGCATGAAACGTTGAAACGTTTGGCCGGAGTTTCTTAAACCAAACGTCATGCAGTTAAATTCGAAGAGACCGAAGGGTGTAATTATTGCAGTTTTCTGAGCGTCTTCTTTTGCGATCGGAATCCAAAAATATGCCATTTTTAAATCCAGTTTTGAAAGTATTTTCTTGCCGTGAAGTTGGTAGGTAAAATCTTGAATTCTCGGTATGGGGTATCGGTCGGGAACGGTGACGGCATTGAGCCTTCTATAGTCGCCACAAACTCGTAGCGAACCATCCTTCTTTTTTACGACGTGAAGTGGACTCGCCCACGGACTTTTTGAGGGCTTACATATTCCCATCTCGATCATTCGTTCGAACTCTAGTTTCGCCGCTTTGTATTTGTCGGGCGGTAGAGGGCGCGAACGAGAGTAGATTGGTGGTCCGGTGGTTTCAATGTGATATGTGACGTCATGTTTGGCTGGAGTCTTGAGTGACATAGGTCGTAGTACGTCTGGATATTTCTTCAGCAGGTCGTGATGAGTGTGGTCGCTGTTGATCATGTAGATGGATTCTTCACAGTTGTTTGTTTTGACGGCGTTTACGCTGAGCTCGGTCACACGGTCGATGAGTTTTCTTTGGTGTAGGTCGACTAGTAATTTGTGGTGTACTAGGAAGTCTGCGCCTAGTATTGAAGTCTTCACATTGGCGACGACGAAAGTCCACTTGAAGCTTCTTCGTAAGCCTAGGTTGAGCTCTAGGGTGCGCTCTCCGTAGGTACGAATCTCTGTGCCGTTGGCGGCGAATAGCTTGTAGGTAGTTTCTGCGGGCTTGGTATATTTTGTGTTTCGAGCTGCCAATACTGATATGTCGGCTCCTGTGTCGACAAGGAATTTTTCTCTGCTTTCGACGTCGGTCACACATAGGCGGCGGCTTGGTTGATATACATCGACACCCGCCACGGTCGATGTATGTTCTAGTTTTCCTGCTTGCTCTTGGCACATGGCGATTCACATTTTTGAGCTTCATCGCCGAATCGGTGGTGGTAATAACACAGCCATTCTGCATCACCCGGCTTGCACGGCGCGCGTGAATTTTGGCGCGAACGCGAAACGCTGCGGTACCGCGACGATGACGGGTAGCGGGAACGGGAGTGCGGGCGGCGGGGGTACGCCGCGCGCTGTTGTTGACTTGAACGTAACTCGGCGATTTCCAGGAACAGTTTCTCTATTTGTTTTGATAGTATATTGATTTGTAGGTTTGTTATTGAGTTGGATTCACTTGCTGTGCTTGTTGACGGGGAATTTGCGGAGACTGCGGAGATTGTTGTAGGCTCGAAATGCTCGGTCATTTTGTCGGCCATTGCGACGATTCGACGCGACGATTCTGTGTTGATGGAGATCACGGCGCGAACTTGTGTGGGCAGCTGGTTGAGCCACATAACTTTGAGCGCCTCGTCGGACAGCAACTTGCCACTGAGGTCACGCATTTTACGCAGCAGCTGACTCGGCTTTTGGTCGCCGAGTTCGAGTCCGCTGAGTAGCTTCTGCAGCTGGCGATGGTCTGACTCTTGATACGTCGAAATCAGCCTGTCTTTGAGTGCGCTGTACTTGCCGGTGACGGGTGGCTCGAGAATGATGTCGGCGATTTGTTCGAGATCGCTGCAGCCGAGTAACGGGACGACGAGGTTGAATTTTTGTTCTTCTCCGATTCTGCTGGCGGCGATAGCTGCTTCGAACTGGGCGAACCATAGGCGGGGATTTTGGCGCCAAAATGGTGGTAATCTGGCGGGAAGAGATATGGTGGCTACGTCGTTCCTCACTGTTGTGCCGTCCAGCGCTTCGCTGAATTCTTCGGGATGCTTCGACATGGTGGTTCTTCTTTAGGATGCTTGATGTTCTTGCGGATTCTTGAAATTGCGTGTTCTTGATAATTTTGAAATTCTTCTTGTGGATTCTTGATATTCTGCGTGTTCTTCTTGCGGGGTCACCAATTTAGGAGTGAGGGGGTCGAGAGTAAATAAGACACTTGTTACTCGTTCCGATGAAATCCGATGTCTGTGTCAACTGATTTAATTTTGCCTATTTATATTTACAAATATCATAGTGGAAGTAGCGAATGGTTAACCTATTTACACAAGTCGACAGAGGGCGCGCTCGCGTCGCCGCGGGTCGCGGGGCGCGGGGCGCGCGTCGATCCGCGCTCGCGGCGGTGTAGTGTGCCGCGCTTATAAAATCGGGCGCCGCCCGCGCGACGGTCCTTTTCTGCTGCGGGCCGTCGTCGTGTCAACATCGCTGCGTCTGTGAAGAACTCTGCGTCCGAACTCCTGCGTCGTCTCTTCACTTCTGTTGCATTGAAGATATCAAGCACGGCGACGGCCCAAACAAACAAACCGCTCTTTTCAGAGCGAATTAGCGCGCGCGGTGATGTATATTCGATGTACACGCCGCGCTGACGCTTTCTTATTTCTTATCAGTCGTCATAACGTGCGCCTTTTTCAAGGCGGATTGATTCACTGTTTCTTAATGGAAATGTCAAAAACGTATGGTAACTAATGGTTGTTTCGGAGGTACGGTATGGTAATGTGGTTTCATGGTAATGGTATTGGTACTGGTGATGGTGGTTGCTGGGTATGTAGGTATGTCACTACAAGTCAAAACCTACCACGCACTGCGAGGTTCCGTCGAGCGATAATGTGGGTGTGGTTAAACTGAATGGTAAATCATCAAATATTTTCTCCCGCTCTGGGCGGAGCGGAAGGGAGTCTCAGACTTTTACTGACTAAATCCTATCCATGTTCCATCTTTTACAGCAGGTCCTTCTGGCTATCGACTAGCTAAGCTATGCATAACCAATACGTAAATATTTCCTATCAGGGAAGGCAAGAGTCACAAAACGCCATCTTCCTTATAAACGTCGCATATTTCCTACACACTAAACTGTGATTCTGGCCAAGCGCCACTATTTATATATATAGTAGGGAAAATTCCTTACATACACGCATAAGTTCCTCAGCTAACCCGATGGAGACATCGATGTCCCTTGCTTGCTTCTCCTTAGCTGCCTGCAATACTCGCAGCAAGTTAGTCTGGTACCACAGCCTATTGCGGCGGTTCGACCTGTTTTCTGAATCCGCATAAAACGCGTGCGCCATTGTGATGACACAGACAAGGATTCAAAGAATAGCTGGATAAAGGTTGCTAATGAATGTTTGCCCACTTAGGATTTGGTTCATCGATTCGATAGGTTTTTAAAGACGTGCTACGCCGACCCCAAATAAGCTGGGATAAAGGCTGGAAGATGAAGATATGAGTCGATGATAAATAGACGAAATTGGTTGCTTGCGATGATTTGTGCAACTGTCAGTCAAGAGTTGACATTTTGTTTCGCTGATTGTTTCGTTTCAATGCATGTTTAATAACCAAAAGTCATTAGTAAGTAGGTAACATTATGTAATCCAAACTAGCTGTGCCTAGCGGTTACATCCACTGCTCAGCTTTTATGTACCGTAGCGTGATGTTATATAGCGTATGTTACTTCCTGATAATTTAACAAAAAATAATATTTTTTTCTGTTTTACACCTACCATTTCTCTCTCGTTTGTTTCTCCATCACCCAAAGGTTAACTGGTAGAACTTGCCTATGGCATTAAGTCCGCCTCTGTACTTTATGCTTGAAGTGTTAAATCCTTACTAATATTATATCAGCGAAAGTGAGTTTGTTTCTTACCTCTTCACGCAGTAATGGCTAAACCGATTTTAATTAATTTTGGTACAGAGATAGTTGGGAACCAGGAGACGGACATAGGCTATTTTTTTTTTAAGTGGAATGTGTGGGAGAAAGAGGGATGAAAAGGGAAAACTTAGCGTTACTATTACAAATCAATAAGGCGAAAGAGGATTTGTGTTACCCCCGAATTTAACGCGAGCAAAAGCTAGTAAATAGATAAAATCGGTCAACAAACAAAAACATCCTCCCTCTTTACAATACTGGAGTCGAGTTGGGTAGAGTAGCGGCCACCAGCCCGAAATACAATAAGATATGAGTTTAGAAAGTAAGCTTATTCAGTAGACGTTTACGAAATATTTAACGAAAGATAAAAAATAGGTAGGTATGTACGGGAAAGCTAACTGACGAATACTATTTGTTATTCTGTGCTGACGGTCAACGTACCTAATTGGTAGCAATGAATTCGATACGAAAGATAAGTTCCTGATGTGAGAAATAACACAAAAAAATAGTTCACCATTATATTCATAAAATAAAATAACACATAATCTGACTCTCACAAAATAAAATTAGGAATGTTTATTTACAATATTATACAAAATCTTAATTCTTAGTTTTGGCTGTGAGATCTCCCGGCCTTTCTTCCCATTACTGGGCTACCTCCCATTTGTCTTAGTAGGCCTCGGAGCCCTTTGGCTTCGCGCACCCCGCTCTCGAGCTGTTCAGAAGGGACCGCGCAGAAGTCGTCAACTAAAGGTAAGGGTCCGCTGAGCCGCTCGGAGTACTGCGAGAGCCGCGACTGGTGACCTATTGGTGATGTTTTTTCTACTGATTGTTGTGGTTGGACCTGGAAATAAGTATTAAATGGAAATAGTAAATAATATACTAAAATACAATAGAGCCAGCATGAAAAACAAGAAAGATTAGGGGAATTTATAAAACACCTTCAACAGGTATGCAATGGAATTTTCCAAAATTATCCAATTCAGAGTCTTGGAAGTCCAAAATCAAGGTTTGCCTAAGAGCGTTTTAAATATCAAATTCACCGAGCAAATGCGCAAAACTATAGTACTATGCTCCAAGACTGGCATCACCGAAAGTCCGCAAAGGTAAAATGTAACTGGACGGGTTACATTACTAGTATGGGTTCCGACAAATGAGCCGGAATCGTCACACAGTGGATTCCTGAAGACGGTCGCAACGAGGCAAGCCCAAAAAATGCTGGCTGACTATTTGGACTCACTCCTGACTGATTTGCCACGGCAAGCAAAACACGAGATAGTTGGAAAGGAATGGAGGTTTTTCCCCAGCAATGGTCCAGAAAAGCTAGTAAAAAAGAGTGATCATTGACAGAAGAGCATTGAAGCAGAAAATATGTGCTGACCCAAAACAAAAAGGTCCAAGGTCATGAAGATCGCGGAAGACGCGCCGGGCGCCGCAAGACGACTCCCGGCCACCGTAGTTGCGGGCCTGTGGACGGTGAGCAATGGGTAGTTTGCCAAACTTCTTGGCAGTATATGATTAGGTATAAATGAGACAAAAGATGTAGTATAGTCTGGTTATAATTATCCAAAGGTGCATCTTATATACTAACGACTTCGTGTCGATAACAGACAGTAGAAACATTTAATAGATATTGAACGTGCGATAAAGAACATAAGATTGCGATGTAGATTGTAGATACAGCACAAAGATATTGTACTGTAACAGGTAGCTCACCGTCTGTCCGTCTACTGACGTGTCAACGGCGCGTTCGTGTTTACCGGGCGCCTCAAAGAGATGTCAGCAAAGCAGAGGGGCTTGCTAGAGCCTGCGCCTGCCGGGGTTGCGGGTTGTTCGAAAGAGATACCGCGGGCCCGGAACGTAAAGAGCAACAGAAGGAACATGGGTGGGTTTTAGTCAGTAAAAGCTCCGCTCAGAGCGGGGCAAGTTAATTGATAATTTCCCACCCGAAAAAAAAACAGTCATGAAGATGTTGAGAGCAGAAGCTAAAATGATTACCTTGCCAGATAGAGCAGCCAGTTTGTCCTGTAGCCTCTTCACCATAGCAGCGTCACTTTCATAGCTGGTGAGTGTTGGCTGCGGCATGCATTGGAACACGGTGGCTAGCATGTTGTGAAGTGATACTAGCACACTGTCCTGCCAAGCTCGCGTAAAGTACAGGCTGAATGAAGGGTTCTCTTCTGGCTTTGTGATGAAAGGTAGCACTGGAATTTTCAAAGACAATTTAAGAATAACTAGCTTTTGCACGCGGCTTCGCTCGCGTTAAATTCGGGGTAACAGAGATCCCTTTTCCTAATTTGCAAGTACACACGAAGACATATCAACCTATACAAAACCAGTTCAAAGTGATCTCTTAACAACGGATCGTACACCGCGGATTTCTCGTACGATAGAGATCCACATAAACTGGTTTTGTATAGGTTGATGTGTCGTCGTGTGTACCTGCTACCTGTAGTTTTTGCCCTTTCGCCTTATTTATTGTAATAGCAAAGCTAAGTTTCCCCTTTCCTTCAATCTTTCTACCTCATTTCTCACTTAATTAAAAAACAACTAGCCATAAGTTCGTCTTCAGGGTGCCAACTATCTCTGTACGAAAATTCATCAAAATCGGTTTAGCCATTTAGGCATGAAGACGTAACTAACAAACTCACTTTCGCTTTTATAATACTAGCTAGCGCCCGCGGCTGTGCCCGCATGATGATAAAAAAAAGTATCCTATGTGTTATTCCAAGTTAGTAAGGCTTTTAGTTATGCTTATACAGTATGGAGCTCACTTCTAGGCAATAAATGAAACCTCAAGTAATACTAGTCCACAGAAGTATATTAAAATTAAATTTTAAATTAAAAACCGAAAATTAAAAAAATGAAATTTTCAAACAAAATAAATATCAAAATAAATTCAGTAAAAGTAAACACTCTGTTTAGACAACGTACCTTGACCCCAGGAGCGAAGTGCGGCAACAACGCATGTCGGCGCGCCACTTTGATTCGTTTGACAATGTGCGACGAAAATTAAATTCACTAAGTTAATTTGGTCGTAGTTTGTTCTTTTTTAGCACTCGATGTATTGTTCTATGGCTCATCCTAAACACACGCCCAGCTTGTCTAAGGCTGCAGGTTGGGTTCCGATAGAAATGTTCTAAGACTCGTTGTTCAAAAGAGGATGGAAGTGATGGAACATGACGCGGAGCAACTCCTTCATGAGTGTTGAGTACTATGTGCTGATTTTCCCTGATCCTTTGGACTGCTCCCAGGATTGTCCTGACACTAGTAGGGCAGACGCGAGTTGCTCCGTATCTCTCACGATAGGTACGTATAGTTAAGGCTGCATTTTGCCTGCATTCGCCATACAATAACACCATGTCTGTGTACTCTGCAGCACTGCAAAAATGCTGTTGCACGCGTACACAAAAGTTAAGTGTCGATTTCACCGTAAAAAATAACACACAACATAAAACTTAAAAACACAATTTACACACACACAAAGTCAAGTACTAATAAACTAATAAGTGTCCTTTTCACTGTAAACAATATTTAACTAAGTACTTAGGTTATTGTCTAAAATCGCGTTTTGAAGCAAAGCGCTCAAGTATGTCTACGAAATCTATGCGAAAGACACACACTACCGGAAGGGAACACCAGCGGTGACTGACAAATCGGAACTGAACTTCCGAAATCCAAAATAGCGAAAAAAATAAAAGTACCTAATAAGTAATGTAGGGCGAACGGCGCAATTATCGTAATCGCTTATCGATAACTTTTTACATTTATTCACCTACTACCTAAACAAGGCATTAGAATACAAGATCTTTGTGTAATTCGAATGTTTTAATATTTTTAATAATTAACAATAAAAAACGAAACTAACGTTTTGTGAGTTCCTGAGTATCAAACGGTTCTGTCGATCGCCCGGGAGCCGATCGGTAACATTAGAAATTTAATTCAGTAACTAATAATAAGCTCGTAGGTACGATTTTTTAATAGGTAAAAGCAATTCATAAATTATTGTTGTTTACCTTATTTATTTTGATCTCTAAATCTACTTAATAATATTTAATAAGAACACACTTAAAATTAGCTTTAAATATTAACGGCACAGTGTTCTTTAGAATTATCATAACAGCACGATAATTCTAAAAACACCACCTAAAGTATTTAGGATTTAAGCTAAACAGCTTTTTATCGATCATTATTAATAGTCAATAACAGGTGCCCTTCCCTACGTGGCGCGAGCGCACCCCGCGCTCCCTCCCACCCCGCCGGCCTGCTACGAGCCACGCCGGCGCCGACAGCAATTCATTCCCTTTGAAGAAAGCCGCGTGCCTAGTGAGGAAGCCGCCAAAAGACACCGCTACCGACGTACACCTGCAGGAAATGCAGGCGCGTCCCATTGATAAATTGTGTATGTGTAAATTGCAAAACAAAGTTTCGACCGTGGCAGATCAGGGACGTTGATCAAGAGGAAATTCGAAGTACTAGTATACAGAAAAAAACAATATTAACATTAAATTTAATAATTTAGTCTGTACTTTTCTTCTGTCTGTGAGAAAGAGGTAGTGGGCGGCACCGTCACAGTATTAAAATCCATATAGCAGCGAAATAAATGTGGGAGTCGGGCAGCGCAGTCCGCGGCCTCTTACACGCTTAGTTTGCGCACTCGAACAATGAATTAAAATTTATTACATTAAAATCCAGCCTGTCTTTTAGGTGTACCAATTTTACATTTAGGCAAATAACTAGAATAGGTACGTAACGGCGTCGTGGTGATATTCGTAGTTTCGCACAGTGTGGCAACGTCGCTTTTCATTCAGAGGATTCAAGTTCGTTGAATCTTTGACCTAGTGATACAATTCTACAGAGTGTTTAAATTTGTTCAAAATTAAAACTCTACTTTTTGACCTAATTACTGGACCAATATCGTTATTTTTTTGCATAGCGTCAGTAAAGGCGATAACAAGTATGTCGTATAATTTATTGCATATATGTGGTCTCCATACTGTATAATCTTTATTATATAATTCTTCTGTGAGTGCGGTCACTGAACTTCTCTCAAACGACTGGACCGATTTTGATGAAATTTTTTGTGTGTGTTCAAGGGGATCTGGGAATGGTTTAGATTCACAATTTTGTCCGGCAGATGGCGCTGCATCACATTTTTTTGTAAATACGTAGCGAAGCACGTATCGGGCTGCTAGTTTAATATGATTTTTGATAAAATAGTATTTTAATACATTTTTTTAAGGATGTTAAATCATTCAAGTTTACTCCTCTAGGCAGAGGGGAAGTGAGGGTCAGAATTGTACTGACTGAAACCAGTTGCGGTGTTAGGGTAGGGCGCGGTTGGGCGATCGCCCCGGGCGCCGGATAAAAAAAGGCGCCGCAGGCTGCCCCTTTTTTTTAAAACTGAAGCTGATAAAAACCTATCTTCGATCAACAATATCTCAATCTAGATTAACAAACTTAGCAACTTTGTCAATTCAAAATGAAATAGCTGAAAACATTGACTTTGATAACCATATAAAAGAGTTATAAAAGAGGCCAGAAAAGTAATATTTTATTAGTTTTTTTTTTTCAATAAACTTGTTGGTTATTTTTTGTAATTTTTTTTTTTATAAATGGTTATTTCATTAAATGCTTTCCCTTTTTCCGTATGGGTTTGAATTGCAGTTGGAGGGCACTGTAGACATCTCGCTCAGGGCGCCGGTAGTGTTAAAACCGGCACTGACTAAAACCCATGTTCCTTCTTTTGATGTTTGTGTTCCGGAACCAAAAGTAACTCTTTTGAACAACCCACAATGGTTTATGGGCTCATTGCATGTGGCATTTCAGCACTGGTATTATTAAATCGAGTTCTAATCAATTAGAAATACATTTACAAAGACAAACTTACGAAACCAGTCCCTCCACTCGGCCTGTCCTTGTAACTCTGGTAACATTTTTGATAGAAAATCAGAAATCCGTTCATTTCGTACAGCACCTGTACTTTGCGCTGCCGTCACTAAATATAACTTGTACAGACTGTTTTCCAGCTTCTTTACAGCTAGAAAAACCAAAGTATATTAACGGTTTTTTGGATAATTTTTGTCAGTTACAAAATTGGAATTTTATGCCATTTGTACTCACCAAATTGAACGTGGCTCTCCAATTTTGAGAATAGGAGAGTGTCAAGGTGTGCCCAATATTCTTTTAACCCACTGAGGTCAGAGACATTAATGTATTGTACAATTTGATCGACTATTTTATCCACTCTAAAACCTTTGTCTCTATCTGCCTTTAAATCGTTGTCAAACGCCTTTACCGTTGATGTAAATCCTCGGTGCAGTAGATATTCCCGAACTAATTCATCTACAAATTGAATGTGGGCCATTATCAAATAGGAACTTTATTTATTTATTAACAATATTTTCGAAAACCAAATCGTAGAAGCTGCCCACAGGGCTTTTGTTGACATTTGTTTGACATATTGACATTGTGCGTTTGGAAGTGCGGGAAAAATTATCGAACATGGGTTACACCGAATGGATGAATTCTCATAGAACTTATGTCAAAACAAAATACAATTATCCGTAAGTAAAACGAGTCGTTTTTGTTTATTGGGCATAAGAAATCCAATAACACTTTGCCGGACCCAAGAACCAAAACCAGGAGCGGCAGTTCCAGTCTATAATCATTTAATGTTATAATAAGTGAATTTGAGAGAGTTTGGTCGTTTCATCTCAACAAAGAACTCCTTTGAATTATTTTTGATAATATTTTTATGAGAACAGATTATTTATGTTTCTATAAATGAAATAAATTAGATTTTTGAACAGTTCTTCACTAAAAACAGTGGCACCAACTGCATAAAACTGAAAAACTTGCTGCGTTCAATACTTTGCTGGGCTTTTCTATTTATACATGGTTTGTTATATCAGCTAAACCCTAAAATTAAATGAAGAAAATTAGTCTTTGATAAATGTTTGCTTGTCATAGTTTTAAGGAAAAACACGATTGATATATTTATTAATAAACTATTGAATAATGAAACTGTTAACCAAAAATAAAAGATTTGAACGCAGGCAAAATAGGTGGGGTGGCCAACCTATCAAAACAAAATGGAAATGTCAATCGCTTTCAATCAGCTGTCGATTTTTTATTAAAGAATAGAAGTTAAATTATTTGTATATAAACCAAAATGTGCATTGTTAAATGAAAGGGCGTTGCTAGTGTTGTGGTGTGATATAATCCGACACGGTGGTGTTAGTGTTCGGTGGGGGCGTGTGCGGCGGGCCATGGCGGTGGTTGGTGTGTGAGGGTGGCGGGCGCGGCGCTCGGGCGCAGGCATGCGGCGGCATGGCGGGCGAGGCTGCGGGCACGTCGCGCGGCCTCCGCGTCTACAAGATCGTGGTACTGGGCGACGGCGGCGTTGGCAAGTCTGCAGTCACTCTGCAGTTTGTCAGTCACAGCTTCTTGGACTACCATGACCCTACTATAGGTACTTGACGGAATTAACACATCTCAACTATTGTTTACATTCCAAATTAACTAGCACTTGTAGATTTAGCGAGAACAATACTCGTATTTGATGGTCATTTTGGTACCATATGGATTCAGTTTAGTACTGTCACTTGCTGTTTGTTTAGTCTACAGTACCTGCATGTTGAACATTCATAGATAATTTATAAATATATTCAATATTTATTTAAGAAATTTTGCTAAAAGTCATGAAAATATTCAGATTTAAATTAAAAGAGAAAAAAAAAATTGTATTAATTGTTTCTTTTTTGTAAAAAAAAACTTTTAATCCTGTTATTTCTTAATATTGTAAATAATAGTAATGTGATACTTTCAGAGGATTCATACCAACAGCAAGCGGTTATAGATGGGGAGCCAGCTTTGTTGGATATACTGGACACGGCAGGACAGGTCAGTCCTAGAGAGAGTTTTTATCATCATATTGCATCTGCATCACCATTAATTATTTTTCCAACACCAGGGCAATTTTATTTTCATGTCATACTGGGAATTTGCTGGTAAAATGTTAGTTATTTTGATTAAAGCATTTTTTGTTATTCAAGCACTGTTAATTAATTGATTATTTTACTCATATTATTTATTAATACACATTTTTATTTACAATAACAACATTGTATGGTGAAATTTATTATTTCCCAGTTTTCATATCAACTATGCGAAATTTGTGTGAAGACATTTTCAACACAAGAATAAAAGATCAAGATCATCTTCCTGTTCCCTTTTTGTTATCCCATAATGAAATTATATGTAACTTGGGGTTGCCGCTACACATGTTTTTTTTCCATTCAGCCCTGTCAACCATCATACTAATATCCTTTCTTTCTTATCACTCCTATCCTTCTCTGTCCATCAACATTCATATATTTTAATTACTCTTCTAGTAACATGCATTTCATCCTAGGTCATCACATCATTTACTAGATAAAAGGTAAATAAAAACCAGGATGCAGGCCCTCTATGGCGAGATCAGACAATAGGCCCTCCAGGACTCGGTAGCCACGACCACGACTTCTAGCGGCCGCTCTGACCAGGAGAAAACTTTGTTTGCACGACTGCACCCAACCAGTTTTGTTAAAGATTTGTGTATAAGATTTAGCGGCCGTTTATACGACAATTGGTCATCGTGGCCGTGGAGTGCGTGAGGTCCCTTATTGCTGCCATTAGACAGTAGTATAGAGCTCCCAAAAGATGTAGTCTCAGGCAAAACTTGAACCCGTTTAACCTTTTGGACGCCATTGTAACATATATGTGACAAGCAAACGCGCGTTCTGGACGCGACAAAAATTGAGGTAAAATGAATTGCTTTGCATGGAAGGCACGCGCATAGTTATTCTCTGGTGTTCAAGAGGTTAAAAATCGACTAGACCAATATATTAGACTGCCAAAAAATCTAATGGGGAACAATAGAGTACAGGCAACTCAGTGGTCTCAACAATATTTTGCCTTCCGAAACAGGTGGAGTTCACAGCGATGAGAGAGCAGTACATGCGGTGTGGCGAGGGCTTCGTGCTCTGCTACTCGGTGACGGACCGGCGCTCGTTCCGCGCCGCCGCCGAGTACAGGCGGCTGCTGGCGCAGGCGAGGCCCTCGGAGAGGCTGCCGCTAGTGCTGGTCGGGAATAAGCTGGATCTCGCGCCACGGTTTAGACAGGTTTGTTAGACTGATCAGGCAATCTCCGGTTGCTCATGTCTGTTTTAACGCCTGCTAAAGGCTTTCAGGGAAACCTTGTTTGCATTGTAAAGGTGTAGCTATCGCTTTAACACTTGGACTAAGTCTGTAAAGGCATTTGCCAGTTAACGGCTTCAAAAAATTAAACATTGTGTTGGTACATTGAAGTGATCCAGTTAAGAAAATGTTAATGGGCATCGGTATCCCAAGTTTTTTCTGCCGTACGTCATATTTGCAACATGTAACAGAAGCGATAATATCGGTCCAACATCGCTTTTGCCTCTATAGAGACGCGCGACTTAAGTTGATTCGGCATAATGCCAGAAGTGCAAAAAACATTACGATAGTTGTTGTCTCACGACTGCGCCAATTAGGTCCAGTTCAGCAAACTGCCGGTAAGCTACTTTGGGCCTATGGTTTTCAATTGGACCAAATTTTTATCGGGTGATATCTAGTAACGATGCATAACCGTCTCGTCAAGGTAGAAAGAAGGCCGTCTAAACAGGCTACCTACACAGTATAGTGAGCCTGTGCACCATTTTGGTAATGAATATCATACATAGCATATAGCAGAAACTTCAGAACGCCATCTAAGATCCTTGCACATTTATTTTGTTTCGTCCACATTGACACAATATCTGGTCATACTCCCACGCTGGTAACGAGTGCTAATGATAATGACGTGCGGGTAATTTTGTGACTGTGACTGATTAATAAGATAAAGATGACGGTATTTGCTCAGGTGACGACAGAGGAGGGCAAGGCACTCGCCACGCAGTTAGGCTGTCCGTTCTTCGAAACGTCGGCAGCATTGCGACACTTCGTGGATGATGCCTTCCATGCGCTCGTCAGGGAAATACGACGGTTGGAGAGGCAGAGACAGGTATGTTCTTGTCTTGCCGAGGTTGCGTGTTGTTCGAAAAGGGGTTGCGTGGCCCCGGAACATAAAGGGCAAAAGAAAGAACATGGGTGAGTTTTGTCCAGTACAAGTTTGACACTCACCCCTGCTTCGCCAAGAACGGAGGAAGTTATTTGATGATTTTCCATACAAACCAAACCAAAAAGTTATGTTCTTATCACTTTCAAGAAACTTTTATAAAACGGAGTTAATTTCGAAACGGAGTGTCAGACTTGTACTGACTAAAACTTCTTCTTTTGCCCTTTATGTTCCGGGATTTTATCAGCCATGTTCAGTCCTATTTAAATATCATTAATTTAATTTTCAGGCATCACTATTGGGGACGGGTATATCGACGAGCGGCGGTCGCAGACGGTGGCGGCGCCTCCGCAGCATCTTCGCTCTGGTCTTTCGACGGAGAAGAAGGCACCACACCTCGCCTTAACCACCCAGGGTTGATACAGTAAGATCTTTATTTTGACAACACTGAAATATACGTTAAATATATTCAATACAGCTGGTATTCTAGCTATGATACATGAAGGAAAGTAAACATACCAAGAAACATAACTTTTGTTATGAACTCTTTGGTGTAAAAAAAAATATAACGACGAAAATATATTGATAGAAAATAACGTACTTATTAAGGATTAGGTACGTACATTCAAGTTATTTTTTTATTTGGCAACACTATGTCTTCTAAAAAAGGTTACTATCTTCTAATATAAACTAAACTTTTACATGTACTACTAAAATTTTACAACTTTTGATATTATGTAGTTCGATGTCTACCAAAATTAGAGTTTCCAATGTTGTTGAGATGACATTTTAGTGCATTTATTAAACCAATTGAATTTTTGATGTCCCTTCTTCTACCTCAAAATAATGCTGTTGTTTATGGTTACAAGAAAATAATGTTATTGAGTCTATGAAAATAAGTTAAATAATGTTTTTAGACTGTTTAGTCCTTGTGCAAGTTATTGATGCAAGTAGAATATAAGCATTGAAAAGTGTGTCTTAAAACAATCAGTGCACATCTCATTTCGACTTGCTCTTTACTTGCACTAAAGACGTCTTAACAGCATAAAATATGCCAAAATCGTTGCTCCACTATCTTGTTTTAATTTGTTCAAAATAATTGCTCAACAGCACTAGTAATGGTTCTATATTTACTTTATTTCGCAAATGCTTTGGTAAACTAAAGTGATTAAAAATGCGATACAATAAAGTTTGTGAATCAGGCCTAAGATTTAAAGTGAGATACTCGAATAACTATACAGGGTTATTTGTAAAACACCAGCACCCTCTCAGGACCATGTTACCAGCATCATAATCAACAACTTTTGTTCTATGACATTTAAACATTTATCATATTTTAGTTCATCAGATTTTCATACAAAAATAAAAACATTTAAATTGAACGCTCTAAATGTTACGAAATCTATGCGAAGCAAACGTACTTACGCGCTACGGGGACAGTGCGCGGCAGGTAGGTATAGGTACGTAGGTATAGCAAACGGACGGAGTTGAAATGTGTTAGATAGGACAACGAAATCTTGATGATTTGTTTTTGGTTAATGTATAAAATTTTGTGAAAAATCATAGAACAAAAGTTGTTGTTTATGATGATAGTAATACAGTCTTGCGAGGTTGTCGCTGTTTTACAAATAACCCTGTATATATTAAAGTGAAAGCCCAAGGGTACTCGCTAAATTAAAAAATCTCATTTTACAGGTTAGTGTCAGGTTGTATTTCTATCTAAATTAAACTACATATTTGTAAAATCACAATGTACAAATATGTAGTTACACGCTAGGATTATAACTAGTGAGTACATGACCCTGTTAGGGCGCAGCAAAATGTCTTATGATTTGCAGAATTATAATCATTAATACAATTCTCTTTGTTCATCTAATCTCATTGAATGAGTTTTCCATGAAATAGTAATACAGTGAGGTTAATTGAACTTTTTCTAATAATTAAAAAAAAATATATGACTTTATTATTTGTTTATTATAATAAATTTATATTTTAACATAAAACCTGGCGCTGACTTGCAAAAATCTTCGAATAATTTGTATTTCGCTACTCTGGCGCCTTAAGTGCTAAAACGCAATAAAATACTATGATTGTTTGTATGATTATAAAAAAAAACTTGTGGCGGCGCCACCATGTAAGTTAAAACTAGTAATCAGTTTAACCTGGTTTTGTTATAATCAGTTTGAAAAGAAAAATCTTGGAGCTTATTGCAATGGTGATTTACTGCCAGCTTTGTAAATTATTTTTACGGTCCTAAACTGCTATTTAATCTCTAATATTGCATATCATAGTGATCCTTATTTTTGTTGCAACATAGTTTGTATTGCGACAAAAAGTTTTTTTTTTAAATAATGATCTTTAAACCGTTTAAATAAGGTTGCTCTTAGGTTGGTACAGTCAGTAAAATAAATGTGAACCCTACTGTGGGAATTTATTATGATTTACATTTGAAACGGGATCATTACCATGTTTATTATTGGCTGCAATTTCACTTGCGTAGACCGGGATATAAAGCCTATGTGTTAATCCAGGGTATAAACGTCAGTTGAAATTGGGTATGTAGATAGATAGCTTACTACATATTACAAACCCAATTTCAACTGACGATTAAGCGTAAAGAAGGAACAAAAATACACACACATAATATGTACAAACTATAATATTTCCCGACCGATAGCTAATCTCCACCGAAATTGAACGCATTGGTCGAAAACGCTAAGTAGGCGTATGTATTGTATAACGGGCTGGTGTCCGCAACTCTGCGTTTAAGGCGCGTATTTTGCGTATGGGTGGGAAGCTGCACGAAATATGCCAACAGCGCCTTTGCTGACAATCTCGCGAAAAGTACCTGGGTTACCGAAATACTTTGCTCTGTATGGGGCAACCTCTGGGCAGTGCAGAAGCATTTGGGCTGCTGTCTCGTCTACCTCCATGCTGGCTCGGCTCTGTTCAGGCTGTCTGTGATTCCTATGATAAAGAGGAGTTTATTAAAAGAGCCGTGACCAGTAATGGCGGCTGTAATTGTGTGCAGCTGTGGGTTTGTCATTCGAAGCGTCTGTTTTATGAATCGGTCGTCCATTCTAGGAGGGGTTTCCTTGGCCGTTCAAAAGGCATTATATATACACTACTGGAAAAAAAATAAGGGAGAAAAACTACTAACTACTAACTTCGAGAAAAATGTTGTTGGAATAATGGTTGGTTTCTCGAATAATTATATTTTTTTTGCTGGTTTTTCTAAGATTACTCAAAACCGCGGAAGCTGCAAAATTTTAAAGGTAAATAGCTTATCCAAGAACCAGACACTTGGAGCTACAATTTCCTTTTTTTTATTTCTCGTACGACCATTTCTTTCGAAGTTACGGCCTGTTTAATATTATTAAAATGTTGGATAGTGTTTTGATCCTTTATTTTTTCCAGTACTGTATATAATATAAATATGGTAAATATCCCGTTTTAAAAGTAAATGATAATGTTACTTACTAAAACGAATTAAAATCTTATATTCTAATTCTCTTTAATCAGGTGTTGCTATACAAAAAGCCATAGATAATTTAGTTGCCATATGACAATGCTTTACTTCATGCATTTATAAAACCTTGCCATAACAAAGCTACTTCAACAAGATACCTTGGTCCTCTACCTCTTAAACGATTCCTAATTAGATAATTGGATAAACTAGTAAGCTCTTTAAGACCCCTTTTTATCTTAGGTAGTGTTAGAAAGAATTTAGGCCTAAATAATGTGTTTGTATTGATGTTTAACTTTATTTGTGATAGATGACTTACACCCCTTCCCTGCTCTCGCCCCCTCTTATTAGGAACTTACAACATGACTGTACAGCGTCCTACAAATTAGGTACAGTCACATCAAAAGGGTTTAGAAACTCGGTTCGTCAGATAAAGTTGAAATTTTCTTAAAAATCCATGAATGTCTTCTAATAAAGGCAAATTCTTTTGGTAGAAAACAAACACAGAAAGAAATAGTACTAGTATTGTAGAAATAGTACTTATTTTGTAAAACTGTATTTTAAATGTGTTCTACATGCCTTGTTTTTAAGTTTATAAATAAAATTTAGTTGTAACACGTCCATAAGTATTTAAGAAAAAACAACTTTATGTGGCAAACATGGTTACTAATCTCTTGCTTGTTCATTTCTGCCTTATCCTTTGGGGATTAACGGTGTGATGATATGTTATGGTTTTACTATAATATGACAGTTGATGGTTGCAATCTGTTCTGTCAGTGTCACATGCCTTAAAAGAGTCTCAGCTCTATTTTTTATTAGTTGAATCCTCCTTGTTTACAATAATTTCATGATTAGTTCACGAAATTATTCACCATTTTCAAAAGATATTTCTCTTATATTTCATACTACCATAGTGCCATTTCTCTTACATTTCCTGAATGCCTTAAAACACCCAAGATACTTTTTTTATAACAAGTAAATACATAGTATATATGTGTATCTTTTGGGCTCCAGTAACTAATAGATTAGACCATATGTCTTCCGCATAACGGAACCACAGAAAGCAATAAGTAAAGTTAGAAATTATTTAACAATACTTTTCTTTTGAGCAGTTGATTATAGATTTTTTTATTAATGAGGCAAGTTTAAATGTTAAGATAATATTATAGATATTTAGATAGGTAGGTGTAATTTGAGAGCCAACTAGAAAATTTGGATTACAAGTAACAGTATTTCATATATGCATACTTCAAATTGGACTACAATTCTAATAAATTGATACTGTTATAATTTGATAAGTTCATCTAGAGTCGGGGATAGATTCTGTTAGCGATGACAAACGCTTAATACAACTTGTATGTATATCATGTAATGGTATTCCAGTAAATATGTATCTGAAACGAATACGCCATTAAGATGTATACAATCTCCGTAAAATAAAGCTGTTTATAGTGACAAAGCGATTGTGCGGAAATTCTTTCCAAAACTTTTTGAATACAATCAATATAGGTAAGTATAATTTTTGTAAAAACCATAATTACTAGTTGGCTTCTTGCCTACCCATTAGTCACCTATTTAATACAAATCATAGGGGACCTTGTAGGTAAAACGAAATTCCAAACGTATTATACAAATGCCATATTCGTGTATCCCAACCAAAGCACATTTTTATTGAAAAGTTAAAGTTTTGGTATTTTCATTGAACCTTGGAGTACAATTAAGTAATATAAGTGAGATGTGTCGAGCTCTTCTTTTATCTGTGTAACAGATACAGCAATAAGTATATGAAGTAAATATAAAAATATATTTATGTATAACTTTAGTGTATAATTGGTGTATGTATTATTGAAGTACCCTTAGTGTTGTGTGGGAAGAAGTGTGAATTTGTATAATGTTAGGTCGATACGCACAAATGTTAGTGTAGTTGTAACGTGTTCGGTCGTTTGGTCGTCTGTGTGTTCGCGGCGAAACATTTGACATACATGAGTAGGTTAATACTTAATATTAAAGAGAGATTCCTAAATAAGCAATATTAAACGCCTAATGTGGTAACTAATTGTGATGTGAATGTTAGCTGTGTCAACATTTAATTCATAGTAAATGGTAGTACTTGTGTAACTGAAAAGGTTTTTACCCCCCACTTAAAGATGTTTCAAAGTAGTTTTTTGATGTATTTCTCGTGTTTTTATTAATATAGTTTGTATTGTCAAATGCTTCGTCCGGGAACGATATAGGTACACTTCCTTAAGCGGCCGTAAGCGCAACCTCTAGCAGTAACTGTAGCCTGACGGCCATGACAGATCGTAGCGCTGAAGATCGTACATTTACAGTCACTGGCTGTCCTAACAGATCGAAAAACGTTCTTTTTCTTTGACTGTCGATGCTGTAGAAGAGAAATATTAGTGGCATAAAAATTACAACCCCATCCATTTTCGAAATGGGGAAGGTCTGTCAAAGTTCCTTGTAGATGGCGTGACCATAGCTAAGTTCCAATTTGACTAATGAGGTCCTAACTTAAAATTTGTCATCAACTAATTTTCTACTATAAAAATGTTTGGCACTAGCTACACTAGCGCCATGAGTTTCACAGTCGCCTTCTCCATAAGAACTGCAGTCGCCATCTTGAGTTGCTGCGATCTGTCAAAATGCTTGGGCGGCATAGAAGCTGTGGTTTGCGGTTGCAATCCCTTTTGGGAAGAGCAACGCAGTGTCGCCCTGGTACGCAGCACTTACTATAGTGCTGCGTACCAGGGCGACACTGCGTTGTGTTGCGACAGCGCAATAAGACGGTGTCAAACTAAGGTATTTATCGTTTAATGGCGCATCCCATATGTGGCTTCGAAACGAGCAAGGAATTTTGAATACACATCAACTTATACATTTTCAGTATAACATGGTCTCGCTTTGTATAGATTTCCCGTATAATGAGAGATCTGTACAAGTTGGTTTAGTATAACTTTTGTTTGTCGTGCCTAAAGAGTGAAACGTGGCAGATAATGTAAAAGAGTACTTGGTGTTTTTTTTTTAAATCGCGTTTGATTGCTGCTAATGTCAATATTTCGTTTATAATGATGACAGTGACATTTTTTTGATAACGTGGTTAACATGTGTAGATTGCATTTAATTTTATTATTTATTTGTGAAATTCGCCCCTAGACTGCCTTAAAAATATCACATAAATTCAGCAAAAAGTTCGTACATAGAAAATACTCATGACTTCGCTCGTTTCGAGACCTAAAAGCGCTCGAGCTTTGCCGTTTGGCATACAAAGCCTACTTATCCTAACAAGGGATTATATAACTATCTAATTTAGAACTTAACGCTGTTTAAATAAAGTACAATTTAATTTGTATCATCACTGATTGTGTTGAATTCTTGTATTCTTAACTTATGGAATAAGATCTAACTCTAGTCATTATTGTTTTGTATAGCTGTTAATAGATGTTCATTCTTAACTTGATAATGGCTGGTTTGCTGGTAAAATAGGATATGTTTTATGGCCATTTTATTTCAAAATGTACTTTATTACATGCTATGAAAAGCTACATTTTTATATTTTGAATATTGGTTTTATCTCATCAATTGTTTGTAACTTTGCTTGAAAGGGTTTGTCTTGTGTTGTCATTCAAGCTACAGATTCCTAATTATATTCTGATTGTGGTTTGAAAATATATAATAGGGTAGTTGACACCACCAATCAAATGACTTAGTTTTTATGATCTGTCAAAACGAGATTACCATAGATTTCGTATGGCAAGGCCAACTTTTAACGTCAATTTACCAACTCCAATGATATAACTATTTATTGATTTCAAAAGAACTAAAAATCTATTTTTACTGTTCATTTAAAAATAATCAGTTATTCAGAAAACAACCGGCCAAATACGAGTTAGAGGGTTTCGTACAAACTTGCGACATAAACGGCCATATCTTTTGACTGCGTAGACTTAGAGAATTGATTTTTTTCAAGGGACCACAGACTTCATAATAATACCAACCTATAACTGTATCATGGCTGAGCAAAGGCCTCAACTCAAACAGAGAAGGAATGAGCATTGATCACCACGATTGCTCCAGGTGGGTTGGCGATTTCAGACACAACCTCATGCATAAGAGCCAGGGTATATATACCTCCAGTCATCACAATATGCCTTCAGCTATTCAAGTTAAACCTTATTTTACCAGTAAACCAGTACAATATTATTAAATAATATTGTAGTGTTAGCGTTACTTGGAACAAACCCTCGTTGTTCACTAGTAGTTTTGCCACGAGTACTAATAATCTTATTGTCCTCAACGGAATACGAACGTTTAGTATTTTTACTGCCCGTTGCGTGTTTTACATGACAGTGTATCAGAAAGTCTCGAGGTATGAGCGTAATGAATGTTACCATGTTTGAAAATTCGTATTCCGTATGTTGGTATCAGTTGACAGTATAACTGGCCTAATTTTTAGTATCTGTCGTATGTATTTATTCGTATATAGCTGTTTATTTATTTCTTACGCTGAATTTAAGCTTTTGAAATAATATTTGTTGCTTGATGTTGGAAAAATTTGTTTGTGTGGGTAAAACAAAAAGCTAACTATTTTGCATTGGCAAGCTTGCTCAAAATTATTTGAGTTGGTGTTGCCATTATGAAGATTTTTCACACCAAGCGTAATGTCAGTTTTTGAGCCCACACAATCGCGTGGGTCAAAATCTTGAATGGATTTTGACCCACGCCGTTAAAACTTCGAAAAGTGAGTTCGCTCAATCTGCTGATATTAAACTTATCGTGAATACTAACGGGTCCGTCAAAGCGCTACGAACAAGTTGCGAAGGCAAATCCGGACACCACCGCGGGTACCTTGACATCTTATAGCAGTTGTTATTCCTGTGTGAAAGAAACGGTATTAGACAACCTGTATAGCTCTGTCTCTTTCCCTCAGCAGAATAAGTTCTGCTTTAAAACGTCATAGTAGGGTAGCTGATCTTGACAGATAATGTACTGTAAGAAGGTGTCCGCAACAGGGCTGTAACCTATCCGTACCGGTTTGACCGAACCTTACCAGAGATCTGATTATACAAGGTGGAAGGTACCACTGACGCACATTCGCTTACCACGTATACTGGAGGTATCATTCTGAACGCAGACATAGAAGTTATTCAGCGGTTATTTTAAAAAAAACAGCTGTTCTTTACATTTCGACCGTGTAGTCTAGTCTATGGCACTTTTGTAGAAAAAAGTAGTTTTTTTTTAATTACTGATTTAAAATTTGTGTTCAGAATGATGTACTTATACTTACTGAATTCGTAAGTGGTTGTAAGTTGTTTTGCCTTTCACTTTGTATATTTTGTGTATCTTTTCGTCACAGTAAGAAGCACACTTATTAGCGTTTATTAATTAGCTGTTCAAAGCCCCGTAGTCAGTACCTATGTATTTGAAATTGACGCTTAAAACGTATTTAAATTTTAATGTTTAATTAATATATTCCATAGATTAGATGGTTAATAAGAGAGTATATTATTACCCTACAGTAGGTGATTTGAACAATAAATAAATAAAAATATTTCGTGTTTTTATGTACAAAAATTTTATATGTTGAGAAAATTATTGTTGTAATATTTTTGTTTGGTCGATATATTTATAAATACATATTTAGATATTTACCTATTTTGTTATGTGTAATAATTTATAACACCAAATAGTACCTTTCAGATTTGTATTTATATTAATGCAAGAATTGTAAGCAGTGTGTAGAGATTTTGTTGAATAAATGTCATGTTTCGAATGTTGTGTTTTTAATCACCATCCTCATTCGTCTGCATCAATAATCACCATCCCCATTCGTCTGCGTCGAATCCATAATCTCGTAAAATATAAATTACAATCTTTTATTACAAGTAGACTTCCTCTACCATTTCCTACCTTTTTCATATCGAATAAGATACCGCGACTTTGGAACACAAAAGGCAAAATAAGGAACATGGATAGGTTTTAGTCAGTAAAAGACTGACACTCCTTTCCGCACCGCCCAGAGTGGGAGCAGTTATTTGATGACTTACCATCCCTTAAAAAGGGAGTAACATGCGTAAGGATTGAAAAACCGGTTAGCAACTTTCTGTATTGGAACAATTTAGTTCTCTTTTTGAAACTTTTACGTGTCTAAGAATTTATACCTATTTATCAAAGGTCAGACGACGAAGACACTTGCTTTACTGCATAATATGATCTTTACCTTGCTTTTACTATTTTGTTAAAACAATACGTTTGACAGGCGATGTCTTTGCAATTTCGATAGATATTCTTACGACAATCGCTTAGATTAGGACACGAGGTAAGAATCACAGTCCTTGACACTCTGTTATGTATTATTTATGTCGTAAAATAATGTCATAATCTGGGTAAATATCTCGTACACGTGGAGTGGTCAGCGCGAACAGTTAACGAGTTAACGGCATTCAGTTGACGGTGCCATTAAGAAGTTTATGACGAGGCCGAGGCTGCAAGCACTCGGAGACACTCGCGATGTAGCACAGATTTATTGTTTAGCTAGGGTCAGGAGGTAATTTAGGAAATGGTAGCTTTAATTGTTTCGTCTTAGATTTAACTTTTGTTTCAAATCAGAGCGATTTATGTATAGAATTACAATTGATTGATTGAGATTGATTTCTATTTTTTTTATTTATCATCTACCAATTCTTTTTCCAACTTTATTGGAGTTGGCTTCCAGTCTTACCGGACGCAGTTGGATACCAGTTGGTAATTAACATGGTGCGACTCCCTATCTGACCTCCTTTACCTAGTATTTACCCTTTTGAATGCCATTGTAACTTAAATGTGACAAGGAAACGCGCGTTCTTGACGTCAACGACACAAATATGTGACAACAATTGAGGTAAAATGAGTTGCTTGGCGTGGAGGGCATGCGCGTGCGTTTATGCTCTGTCGTTAAAAATCGACTGGACAAACTGCCAAAAGAATATCTTGTGGGGAACATTAGAATGCAGGCACCTCTTGCCTTCCGAAACAGGTGGAGTTCACAGCGATGAGAGAGCAGTACATGCGGTGTGGCGAGGGTTTCGTGGTCTGATACTCGTTGACGGACCGGCGATCGTTTAACGCTAGTTGTATTTTGACATAACTCTCACAGAACTTATGTCAAAATACTACTATCCGTAAGCAAAACGAATCGTTTTCTGTTTATTGGAACTGGGTGTAAAAGGTTAAATATTTATGCAGATGAAAAATATATGAAAGTCTTAGAATAGATTTAGGAGTTTCGATATTCAACAGATAAATGGTTAAAATTGTTGCTAAAAAAACTCCACAAGTAAATTTTTTTAGAACTACCTGAAGGGCTACTATGACATTTTATAGCAATTCTTATTCCACTGAGTGAAAGAGGTGGTGCTAGACACCCTGTATAGCTTTGTCCCTTTCCCTCAGCGGACTAAACAACCTATATAAACTAGTTTTGTAGAGGTCAAATTTGTTTGCAGCACTCTGCGTGTAGGGAGGGGGTAATCGGGGGAACTTCCTATCGGATTCCGATTTTTTTTTCACTAATGGGAAGGTCCGGATATAACGGAAGGGAGGCTCATCTTCGGTAAAAGCAAGTAATAATAAATAAATATAAATATATAATCCGAAGTTCGGTTCTGTGACTAGTCCCAAGCATGAAAATATTTTATTTAAATATTATCTTAAATTTCTTAATTTATTCATATTTATGTACTGAATTGTTCTTGTTGCAAAAAAAATAACCAAAGTTGTATAGGGTAATTTATCTGCTTGCTGCATGCTGCCTTTCCCCAACTAAGTTGGGGTCGGCTAGTCTAACCGGGTGCAGCTGAATACCAGTATTTTACCTGGAGCTACTGCCTATCTGACCAACAACCCAGTTAGTACTGGGTATTACGAAACCCCTTGGTAAGAGTTTGTCAGACTTTCGAGCCACTGGCTACCTGTAATGACTGTCACAGATCTACAAATGACAGACGGGACCAACATCTTAACGTGCTTGTAGAGGCATGGAAGAAACTCGGTATGTAACGGGTGGTCACCCAACCACGGACCAAACCAGGCAAGCTGGCTTTACCTAAAAATACTCCTCCATTGGGCAATTGTATTTTCGATTTTTGTGTTAATTTTGCCTGCTCGTGCTAGGCTAGGATCAACAGATTAGGGTTATTTTCTTAGTAAGTAAATTATGTTGTATATCTAATCACCAAGATGCTGGAGGATGATTAGGATCTGTCTTTATCCTATGATGTATGAACAGTGACTGCCTCGTTTGGTACTGGCTTTTTCCATTTCTGTTTACAGAACTCTCGTTGATTTTCATATTTTTATGGACTCTAATTTTGTTTTCTAAAGTTACGAAAATGTAAGCTCATCATTTCTTAATTTAAACGATAGACAATATTGTTAGTCAAAGTCAAATTAATTTATTTGTCAAAAACGTGGTGTTGAGGATGGTACATACAATAATGGAAAGTTCAACATGTTTCACCAGTGCTAGGTATGTTGCCCTCTGAATAAACCTATTGTCGTCTCAGTAAGACCAACACTTTGAGAGATATGATCATTTTTTGCACACGCATAGAGAATATCTTAAAATGGCTGCCAAAAGCGGGGAAGTGAATTAGACCTAAGTGTATATCGTACCTAATAGTATATAAAACACTCGTTACATAAGTTCTAGAGTATATGTGTCCATGACCGGACACATTGTATAGACTCGCTTCCTACAACATGGTACTTAAACATCACTGTTAAAATGTGTGTGTGCTATTAGGTCCACTTCTGCTTAACACTTCGGGGATTACAAGCGTTATTTTTTTATTATGTATGTATGAAAAATTTAATATTAATACGAAGGAATATCAGCCCTAGTAAATCTCGCGCAGTCTCAAAATTTATGATCACTCGAACAGCTCATAAAGTGAAGGGATATTGACATCTTTACGCTTCACAAACCTTTATAATTTCTTTGTGAGGGGGTTCAGTAATGGCTGGAAATCTTCAAAGAAACTTACTACTCTCTGTAAGTGGTCCCGGACAAATAATAGGCTCTAGTCTTCACACTGTAAGTGTCGTAATAAAGAGGAGTTTATTTCAAGGGTTTTGGGAGCAGCGTAGGTTGATAGGTTAACAGTAGATACGTACCTATTTATAACATTTGAAACGTGATATTCACCATGTCTTTTAGTATAGGAACTTTACCGGGAGGAAGGGTTCCAACTGTCAATAGTCTAGGAATCCAGTGGTTCGATTATGTGGAAAACAAAAGAGTGCCGAAAAATGTTCGCGATCGGAAACGTGACGACTCTCGGCCACCATAGACGCGGGTCTGTAGGCGGTGAGCAATGGGTAGCTAACCGTTCGTCCGTTTTGTGACGACAGGCCGTGTCGACGGCGCGTTCGTGTTCCACGCGCGCCACCAAGAGATGTACCAAAGCAGAAGGGCCTGCTATTGTCACGAACTGCCGGGTTTACGGGTTATTCGAAAGAAATACAGATACAAAGGGCAAAAGAAGGAACATGGATGGGTTCTAGTCAGTAAAAGTCAGACATTCCCTCCCGATCCAAAGCGGGGTAATTTATTTGATGACTTCCCGAATACGAAAATGAAAATTGAGCTGTGATCACTGATAAGTGGTAACGGTACCGTGCGCAAAAAACGAATCAAGAAGATGTACGTTTTGCCTTCTTAGTAACATCCACCCACAATAACTTTTATCCGCGATATTTTATGTGCAACTGCTTAATATTGGAAACTGAACGAATAAATAGTAGTCATGATAAATTAATACGGTTTTAAATGTTATAAATACATTTAGATAGATACTCCTCTTTGCATTCTTATAAAGATCATTTCAAACACTAATCTGCATCCGTCTTCATGTAAGTTGACCAACATTTTTGTGTGGTCCTTAAAAGAGACTATGACCTCTGAGTTTGCTTCGGCCGTTTCTTCCCAGAGTAGTCGGGTACGAAACTTGCCTCATATAGTTTTTTTTTTAAATATGCGTAATAGTGTTTGTGAAAACCTACTTGCAATATAAACATCATTTATTATTAAAACTTTAATTACAGACAGAAGACAGAAAAGGTCATGACGTAGAAGCAGAACAGTGAGTATATTAAAGATGAAGAACAATGTTGTTAAAAGCCAGGCAGTCCCATATGCAATAGCAGGTACAATGGAATTTTTAACCTAAATTCTTTGGACATAAGGGCAGAAACTGGCTGACCGTCGTGTATTTGGTTACCATACTAGCTTCCGCCCGCGACTTCGTCCGCGTAGCATAGTTACTTTGGGCTGATGCTAACTTTAACCCTCGTTATATAAAAAAAATATCTTTCTCTCCGTTTTCTTTCCTCTTTTGCCCCCTTTTCTAACTTTTTTTTGAATTAGCTTATTTTCGTCTCCCAACTATCTCTGTACCAAAATTCATCAAAGTCATTTAGACGTAAAGACCGAACAAACAAACAAACTTACTTTCGTTTTAAAAATAGAGGTAAATAAGGATTGTCCATGCATTAGAACCTAATCAAAATGCGACAAAAGTGTGATCCATGATCGGCTCTAGCTGATCGCGTCGGCAAGTGGGCACCGTCCTGCTTAGTTTTAGTTCTGAAGATAGTTGACACCAAGTACTTTACGCATTATCTACAAGAATTTCGAAGGACTAGCACGTAGCCGCGCGGGATGAAAAGGGCTGTAAAGGAAAGTAATTAAAAAGATAATTTGAATTCCATTAACGAGCTTACTGACTCAATTAACGAACGGGACTCAATTTGAAGCGGTCCCTATTCATTTTAAGGGTCGCCTTTCCTTTTTGTTCTCTCGAATGCATGGTAACAGCTTAACTGATATTAAAATTTCACCATACTAATAGGTATCAATTTAATTTCCAATATAAAGGGAACCAGCGTTTGCCTGCGGTTTCACTCGCGTTAAATTCGGGGTAACGCAGTTCCCGTTTTCTGATTTGCAGTTACCTGCTCCCTATAGTTTTTAGCCTTGCGCCTTATCTATTTTAATAGCAAAGCTGAGTTTTCTCTGTTCTTCCCCCTTTCTCCCTCATTTCTCACTTAAAAAAAACACTCAGCCTATGTCCGTCTCCAGTTTCTTAACTATGTCTGTAGCAAAATTCATTAACATGGGTATAGCCATTTAGGAGTGAAGACGAACAGACAAACTAACTTTCGCTTTTATAATAATTATATGGCTGCCGCGCTGCGTGTCACGGGTTCAGTACTCTCACAGGACAAATATTTGTATGACCTACAGGTACAAATTTCGTGTCTGGCTGTTTGTGTATGTGAGTTTATTTTTTTGTAAACGCATCCATGATAAATGAGAAATACCTAGTGTGGAGTAACGTTTAAAAAAAATGGAAGTAAATCTGTTTGTCTGAATGCAAGTTTATTTATTTGTCACCTTTTCACTACTACAACGCAGATCGGATAGTAGTTAAATTTCATCCCGAGTAAGGACATAGGCTATATACATATCTCACTAATAAAAGAGTGGGCAATATAATACCTTCCACTGTTAGACAACTAACAACAGTCATGACATGCATTAGAATAGAAAAGCAATAAGGCAAGGCAGATGAAAATGTATCTATTAATACTAGAGACATCACATAACGATACAAACAAAAATGGAATGGATGGATCTTCTGACTAAAAAAAGTATTTTATCAAATCACGAACCTAGAGCGTTTCATGTCACAGATAACAGCTAGTATGGGCTATTTAAATCAGGAACATGACAAGGCTATTGATACTTAGAGATCCAGTAAAAAATATCTTTTAGGTACCTACTTTTCCGAAAAAACACTCTTACAAAGAGGTAACTTTTTCCAGCCAGGGCCAAAGAAAAAGGCCTACAATAAACTAAACGTTAATTTAATTACATTGTCGAAGTCTTACTAAGAAGAAAGGTTTATGAAGCCTAGCCTCCATTATTAACTGGTCTGACGTAACTATAGTTAAGCAAATCTGCATAAATGTTTACATAAATGGGATTTAGAGCTCAGAGTTTATGCAGGAGACATTTACATTATGAGATAGCGGACAGCAATCTCAGGGATAAGAAATTATATGCCTAGATTGTAATAGAATCTTAATGATATCGTCCTGACCAAATTTCATTTCACGATGGTTAATTTCAACGTTAGAATAACTAAGTATACCGAAGTTTTTATAGTTCACTTGACAAGCTTAAACAACTTTAGAAGATGCTAAAAATGATTATTTATTTATTTAATTACTAGTTTCCGCCCGCGACTTCGTCCGCGTGGCATAGTTACTTTGGGCTAATGCGATGTTAGGTCAGAAATTGGACCAGCCATTGCGATGGAAGTAAATGAGGGTGAACTCATAAGCTCACCATTATAGAAGTGAACTAGGTAGCGCTAGGGTAGAGTGAGGGGACCGATCTCTCTTGGCGCTAGATCAGACGACTGAGCCATAAAAATACAAAAAGAATATTGAAAATCGGACCAAAAGAGTTGATTTTTCAAAGGTCCAAGGGACCACAGATTTGAGTACATGGTTTTAATTTCAACTGGATACCTTCACGCTTCCTTGTCAAGAAGAGAGAAAGAGGGAAGAAAAGGGAAAACTTAGCTTTGCTATTACAATAAATAAGGTGCAAGGACAAAATCTTCAAGTAATCTGTGTTACCCTGAATTAAACGCGAGCGAAGCCGAGGGCAAAAGCTACCATAATTATAACATAAGTATGGAAATGGATAGAGAAGCATTTTAAAATGTGTATTTAATCTTGAAAACCATCCAGTAAGTTCGTTTTCCACGACGATACTGCGAAAATCAATATGGATGACTTCTTACCAAAATTCAGAACGCACATTAGGTAGGACGGTAAGTACTTTTCACCCCAGAATATAAAAAAAAACAGCGAAGATTCACTCGACAAGGATTACCATATTCAGGAAAACTTTCTCTGTACACTCGCTGAGCCATAATATAAGCTTGAATATTGAGTACGAATAGGAAATTACAAAGATGAAAGGTAGTTTCTTGGAACATTTCTGACCTACTACAACATTATTTTTAGTTTATGCGAAAGCGGAAACACCTGTCCAGTATTTTTATATTAAGAATCTATATATAAAATTTCAAAAACAGTTTTGAAATTTTATATATAGATTCTTTTATAAATAAAAGAGATTAGATTTTTTTATATATTTAGATTCTTTTATAAATATATAATTAAGAATCTATATATAAAATTTCAAAACTGTATCATGAAAAACGACAAAGTTATAAGCTTGTTATGTTACCTGGATATCCGTACAAACACTGTCACCAACGGCGCACGGCGTCCCTGCGCCGCAACTGTGACTAGCGCGCATTTTTTTGCCGAGGTCCGGTCGGGTTTTGTGCGCTTCCGAATAGGTATTTAGTATCGCATGGTGTCCATATTATAAACTTTTTAAATATTTTTGGGAAAAAATATAACATGGTGTAAAAATGATTGGAATCGATTCAGTTACTTATTCTGAACAAACTATATTCAGGTTTCGCATATACTAAAAATAATGTTGTATATTAGACCCCCAGGCTTATTTTGTCTAATCCAACTGTGTATTCGATTCTTGTCAGTGTGAACACGTTTTTCTTTTAGAACTTATTTCCATAGTTATTTAAAGGCAAAATTCAAGGCGCTACGTAATGTAAACCTTTCAAAAGGGCTATCTTTATGATATCTTTTTTCAAAGTTTTCATCACATTGTCACACTGGGACTGTAGCTTCATTCTTTTGTTTCTTGACATTCAAAAGTGTTTGTGATTGAAATAAATGCTTTGAGCTCCTCACAAACATTCGCATTTATAATATAAGTATATTTACGTAAGTAATATAACATTAGTTTAGTGGTCTCAAGCACTATAAACTACTAATAAGTCCCAGCTTTTATCCATCATGGTCATGCAAAGTGTACTTGGGTTTTTTTCATTAAACAATCCACAGTGGCAAACACGATCGACGTGGTGTTAGTTTATGTTAGAAAATCTTATCTCAAATCTCAAGAAATAATAGGTTGCTACTTTAAAAAAATACTTTGGGTACGTTCAAATTATGTGCCAAGCACTAATCCTTCTTGCTGAGGTTGCGGGTTGTTCCAACGAGATTCCACGGCCCTGGAACAAAAAGGGCAAAATAAGAAACATGGATGGGTTTTGGTCAGAAAAAGTCTGACACTACCCCCTCCCCCCCGCTCCGCCTAAATTAAGTTCCCATCCGAAAAAAAGGACCTTCCCTTATATTTCTATAATCGACCTGTACATTTGTCTCTAACTCTTATATCTCAAAACTTACAGCTCCCAGACTTCATATCAATTACCAGTCCCTGGTCTTGTTTGGCGCGGGAATATAGACCTGTTGCGTGCTCTGCCTCCCTTTATTACTTTATCTCGGGTTGATCCAGCATTTCACAGCGACAAGCCAGTCGCCTGCCATACGTGGTGGGAGAAGCACGCGCTCCCGACTGTGAATGTACCGCGAATTCTTAAGCTATCGTAAATAGTAAGAATTTATGTTTATTTTTTCTCAAATAAAAGACGATTATTGACATCTTGTGAAGTGTATTTTTCATTTTTAGTGGTCGATGTTGTGTTAAAATACGCTGAAAAAACATTAAAATAGCTAAACCCGTCGAATAGAGAACCTCCTCTTTTTACGTCGGTTAAAAATAATGATGTCTTAGTAATTTAACTTGAAATTAGAGCAGTGTAACAGTGTCTTTAGTATTTAGAAATCAATTATCGTGTTGTTTATTAGTGAATGTTATTGGACAATGAAGTTTAGTATCAATTGCAACAGTTAAGAGCTTTGAAGTACAAAGAAACACAAATTAAAAAATACTTTTTTTGCTAATATGATAAGTGGTTAAAATTAACAATAAAAAATGCATATCCTACACCTGAACTGGGTCTTCCTGTTGGCCCCGGTTCTGTCTGGTTCCCTGAACTCCCCAGTAGTGTACAAAGTGGGGGTCCTCATGGCTTCTCGTCTGGACTCCCCCTTTGACCTGGAGCGCTGTGGTCCGGCTGTGGACTTGGCCTTGGATAAGGTCAACGAGAAGTTCCTCGCACATCATGGCATTGAACTGCAGAAGGTGCAAGGGAGGTAGGTGATAACACTACATTCCATCAGCTTTTTCAGTATTTCTCGAGCGTTATTTTCCTTCTTCCTTAATCCCATGGGGGCAGACATGAACCACACTCCCTTTGCCTCGTACACATTCATATATCTGATCATATCAATACTAACTAAAAATCCTACTAATATCCTACTGATATTATAAATCCTTCTTCCTACTTATTTTATAAAATAACGCGAATGTTTGTGAGGATGAATGGATGTATGGTTTTTTTTTTTACTCTTTCACGTCAAAACGGCTGAACGGATCTTGATTAAATTTGGCACAGAGGTAGATTATAGTCTGGAATAACACATAGGATTTCTTTTCCGATATCACGCAGGCAAAGGCACGGACGCCAGCTAGTAGTCCTTACTAATATTATAAAAGGGAAAGTGATTTTGTTTGTTTCCTCTTCACGCCTAAATGGTTTAACCGATTTTGATGAATTTTGGTACAGAGATAGTTGAGACCCTGGAGACGGACTAGGCTATTTTTTAAAAAAGAGTAAAGAATGAAGTAGAAGAAGGGAAAACTTAGCATTGATATTATAATAAATAAAGCGCTAGGGCAAAAACTACAGATGGCAGGTACCTGAAAATCAGGAAAGGGGAACTGTCTTATCTCGAATTTAACGCGGGCGAAGCCGCGGGCGAAAGCTAGTACATAAATAAATATGTTTCTGGTTTTATCAGGTTTCGATCACACGCCACTAAAATTCGCGAGGCAAACACATCCAAACTGTAAGACAACAACATTACAATAGTTTTTTGTTTGATTAGCTATTTATATCTTTACATTGTATGAAATGAACTCGCTTCCGCTGTCTGTTCGCTTAGATCTTTTAAACTTCTTAATGGGTTTTAGTGCAGTTTTCAGCAATAGATAGAGTGATTCAAGAGGAAGGTTTATATGTATAACTAGCTTCCGCCCGCGACTTCGTCTGCGTGGCATAGTTACTTTGGGCTAGCGCTAACTTAAACCCGCGTGATGTAAAAATCTTTTTCTCCCCTTTTCTACCCTCTCTCTTTCCTCTTTTCTCAATTATATTATAAAATTAGCCTATGTCCTTCTCCAAGGTCCCAATTATCTCTGTACCAAAACTCATCAAAATCGGTTTGGCCTTTTAGGCGTGAAGACGAATCAAACGAACAAACTTATTTTCGCTTTTGTATTATTAAGTAAGGATATTAGTACCTACCTTGCAGCCGTGGGAAGCAGGGACGGGTCAAAATCAAAATCATTTATTTCAATTAGACCATTACAGGCACTTTTGAATGTAAAAAACAAAATGTTAAAGCTACAGTCCCGGTCACAAGACATAATAACTTGTGAAAGTACTGTAGTTGCTAGTTATCTATAAAGTGTTAGTGTAATCTTAACCTATTACAATGAATTGCATATTAGCTGGTGACATGGACGTCTGTGTCTGATAAACAGCCCATCAAATGTGTCCACCATTATTGCTAGAATATTGTTTTTAAACATTGACATGCTAAAATGTAAGTATGTGGTTTTTCCCAAACATTTAATTGAAGTTAGAGAAAGTTTATACTAAAGTACGGCCAACGAGAAGCGATACCAAATGTAAACAAAACCCATGCTAAAACCCCATCTAAAATGGCCGCCCGAATGTTGGCGAACCCGTCTTAACGTTGTCATGTTTTTGCCGGGAGAACGAGACATTACGACAAAGGCACAAGATGGAAAGAGCTAAATATTATATTATCAACGCCACAGTTGTTCTTTAGGTTAATGACCTTTCGTATCGCTGCTAGTTGGCCTTAGTGTAGTTAAATTTTGATACTTCAAACAGTTAAAGAACAACAACACATTGAGTAACGACATCATTATTTTGACTATTAACTAAGTCCATACACGCGGGAAAAGCAACAAATTAAAAAAAAAACACGAACTGAGAAAGAAAACTTTCCACTTTAAAACGGCTCAAAGTAGTCAGACTCAATTTATTGTTACCAACAAGTTTTATACAATTTCAAAAAGTCTTTAATATAACTGTGTTTTTATTTTTTTTCTCACAAAGGCTTTGTATTGTTTTAGCGAAAAAGGTTTCACTTTAACTTGTTTTAGCTGCCGTAATATAAACGATTATTTATTGTGGAAGTGAATCTTCAAACTTTTTCTTAATTCGTACATTTATCATGTTTCTTAGCTTAGAGAAGCCTCCAAACTTTCCGAGTGCGTGTTATAATCCTTACTAATATTATAAAAGCGAAAGTGAGTTTGTTTGTTACCTCTTCACGCTTTAATGGCTACACCGATTTTGATGAATTTTGTTACATAGATAGTTGGGAACCAGGAGACGGACAAAGGCGTTTTAATTTAAAAAAGTGGGATGTGAGGGAGAAAGGGGGAAGAAAAGGGAAAAGTTAGTGTTACTATTAGAAATCAATAAGGCGCAAGGGGAACTGTGTTACCCCGAATTTAACGCGAGCGTAGCCGCGGGCAAAAGCTAGTGATGTTATAAAAATACACATACATACATTATTGCTCCTGAAACCGCGCTATTTTGGTTCAAGTGATGAAACTTTTGTTATTGCGGCCAAAGCGGAATTAACGCCCGAGGGTGTTATACAGCCGAGAACAGCTGTTACAAATTCTCACATAAATTAAACGATGTTATTCAATACACTATATAATTATACCATTATCAGCTTTTGCCTGCGACTTCGCTCGCGTTAAATTCAAGGTAACACAGTTCCCCTTTGCGGGTACCTGCTACCTGTACTTTTTGCCCTTGAGCCTTATTGATTGTAATAGCAATGCTAAGTTTTCCCTTTTCTTCCCTCTTTCTCCATCATTTCTTAATTTAAAAAAAATGCCTATGTCCGTCTCCAGGGTCTCAACTACCTAACTAACAAACAAACTCGCTTTCGCTTTATAATATTAGTAAGGTTTCCTGATGTGATTGTGATTACAGTAATAATCGGTTACGACAGTTTGTCAATATTACAAAACGTAGCTTCGTAGCACCTCGTAGGCTCGTAGCATCTCGTAGGCTCCTAGCACAACATAGCTTTTGTCACCTCGTAGGTTCGATAAATCACGTATCGGCGGCGGCGTAGCATTGTTTAGTTTCGTAGCACTATAAAATTTCTTAAGGGCTTCGGATGTTTACTTGCTAATAATTTATTTAATGTTGGTACACACGATGGCATATCAACCTACACGAAAACATTTTAACCTGATGTCTCTACTGTGGGATCCATAGTAGAGACCTCAGGTTATAATAGTTTTGTATAGGTTGACCTGCCGTCATGTGTACGTATAGTTACAAAACTAGTGAGTACATGACCCTGTTTAGGCGAAGCGAAAGAACTTAAATATAATAAAGTTACAGTGAATTTCTATTATCACGTAAGTTTTTTTGGTACTATTTGGTAGCCAAAGCAAAGTTTAAAGATCGTCTTGTTCGTGCAACGAGTACATTGCCACTAGTTTAACTACAATCTTATTTAGCTGGTTATTTTCTAGCTTTTTCTGGACCCTGCCTTACAAAAACCTTTCCATATATTTAACTAGCTTCCGCCCGCGACTTCGTTCGAGTGGTATAGTTACTTTGGGCTAACGCTAACTTTAGCCCGCGTGATGATCGAAAAAAATATATCTTTCTCCCCGTTTTCTCACATTTTTTGGGTCTAAACTATCTCTGTACCAAAATTCATCAAAAACGGTTCTGGTCATTTTGGTGTAAAGACGTAACAAATAAACTCACTTTCGCTTTTATAATATTAGTAAGTATGCTACTAAGTAATTGACAAGAACTTACAAATAAAAGACGTACGTAATAAAAACTACACTCCACTTAATATCAAACTATGAAATGCAAATAAAACTGTTCTGATACGTTCGAGCGTTCAGAAGCTTCTGACGTTGGTCTTTAAAGTTTACATGCTCGTAAACTGCGTCTTCGGAGAAAGTCATCTACTTGACATTCCTCTCATGATTCTGCTTTATAGGATCTATTACCTACAGGGGCTCTACCACGATATCTCGGAGCAATATTGTTTTAATCTTTCTTTTGTATGAGAGTGATGGGTCATACATAGATGGGTGGTGGCCATTCGTCCAGAATTTTCTAAATAAGATCGGAATATGTAATCACTGTGAAGAGGGAATTCTAAAACGTCGGTTATTCCTATAATATAATATACTTAACAATCAACGTAGGGATCACTTTTGTGCTTAGATTGATACTATTTAAGTAACATTTTATGTTATGCAACAAATAGTTCTTTACCAGTTTTTTTTAAATAAAAAATACTGCACAATCCAAAGGTTCAAAAAGTCCCTTTTTTAAGTGCGGAATATTCTCTGTAAACTTGTTTTTAGATCTGGAAACCCTAGAGATACATTATGTGTAGTTTCATCTTATTCTGCATTATAAGGTTGTGACTCCAGATGTTATAATACATCGATGTATGGAATATGGAATATATTTTCATCGGCCGAATTGCTATTGGCTGGATGCTACTTTGATCATGATATGATAAGCGTATGCTTATATGATTTTATGTATTTTGTGATTGAATTTCTTCAGTTTTGTTTACACCATTTTTATAGTGATTACTACCTGTGCCCAGCGGTTTCACCCGCTACTGACTTAGGGGTATGAAAAATAGATGTTGGCCGATTCTCAGACCTACCCGATATGTACACAAAATTTCGTTTAAATCGGTCCAGCCGTTTCGGAGGAGTATGGGAACGAAAACTGTGACACGAGAATTTTATATATTAGACTAGCTGTGCCCAGCGGTTTCACCCGCTACCCACTTAGGGCTATGAAAAATAGATGTTGGCCGATTCTCAGACCTACCCGATATGTACACAAAATTTCGTTTAAATCGGTCCAGCCGTTTCGGAGGAGTATGGGAACGAAAACTGTGACACGAGAATTTTATACATTAGATAGTGAGAGATCTACTCAAATCTGTGTAGTTCTTTGCTCAAAAAACCATCTCACACTCTCATTGACGGCAAGTTCATTTGCCACGTGCGCATCAAAGAGATGTCAGCAAATCTGAGGGGTTCACCAAGACCACTGCCTGTCGGGGCTACCGGTTGTTTCGAAAGAGATACCTCGGTCTCGGTCCACAAAGTGCAAAAGAAGGAACATGGATGACTTTTAGTCAGTAAAAGTCTGTCATAGAGAGCGGGATTACTCATTTGATGATTTCCCATCACTAAAAAGAGCCTAGAGATATCAGTGACCCCTACGTACGTTGTAAACTCCCGGTTTATTAAACTACCCAATACAGGTAACATAATAGTTTTATATCAAAGAGAGTGTAATTTTTGTGTCTATGAAGTTATTGTTAGCTTAGTAAGCAGATACGTATTTGTACCGAAAATAAAATGTGATGAAAGCTCACGCGTACGAAACAAGTGGGTGTCAATTTTAGTGATGGATGTGAGCGTATCGATGTATCAATGGAAATGTCAAAATAGTCAATGAAAATATTTTTTAGGGCTTCGTACCTCTAAAGGAAAATACGCCACAGGATTAATTTGGTGCCCGTCTAGACATCCTAGAAAGTTATTTAAAGTGTATCCCACACGAACACTCGGACAAGTATTTTGAATATTAAATCTCTTTCTTCAAAGCTAAATTTTAATATCCAAGCCATGTTTAAAGTTTGCTTTAATTTCATGAAAACGTACGTACAGGCAACAAAAGAGTTAAGTAACCAGGTTTGTCAGATACACGTTTTCGTAAAATATTTTTTTTCGAAAGTGGTTTTATTTGAAAGTCAACAAACAATTCATAAATAAATTAAATTTGTCATCAGAGCTGATAAGGTGGGTACAAACTGATTTAACACAATATGATTTTTATCGACACGAAAAGAAGAAAAAATTGAAGGCAGTTTCGCACACACAGGGTTCCGGAGCATCAGACAATACAATAACTCTCGGAGTATAATGGTCAGACAGACGGTCAGAGCGTATCTATAAGGCCAATATACCAATTGGCGACGGAACCCAAAAAATCAACAATAGCTGATGAACCCGGTTACTTATCTCTTTCGTCGACCGTACTAAGACGTGCAAGTACTCGCGTATTTTAAGCTCGAGTGTGCTTAGTTAAATAATGCTTTAATACAAGAGGTTAAAGACCGTTTCCTCGCTTTAATCAAAGGAATATTTTAGTTCTGAAGGTTGTCAGGGTCTCTTGGTTTCACATGATATTATTATATTGTTTCAAAACCTTGGGTCTTTAATTCGAGGCTTTTTGTATGTTACATGGAATATACATGTCATTGTTTGAGCTTAGATTTATATTCCTTTTAAAATATCTTATTAAGTATGTTTTTTTTACGGGTTGTTCGCTAGAGATACCGCGGCCCCGGAATTTAAAGATTTCCGATCCGCAAAAAAAAAAGATATCTTCTCGTTGGACGGTGACAAAAGTTAAAGAAGCAGATAAAGCTGGAACCAAAATTTGATTGCCTGTGTGTGAACTATTTAATCATTGTTTTAGAAAGAGAGTTGAAGCAATTTATCTTTTAAGAAACAAATGAACCTTTTGCAGCATATACTAGTTTTTTTTTTAACGTTGTCTCTCACTAGGAATTTCTCCTGTATCGTGGGTACATTTACAAACATTTAAACTCACATACACAAACAGCCAGACCCGAAATAACCTCTAGGTCATACACATATTTGTACCGTGCGGGGATCAGCCTCGCGACACGCAGCGCAGCAGTCAAAAATTCAGCCACTGCGCCAACCGTGCCGTCAGTTCTTAATGGTTTTTGTTCTCCCGCAGCTACCCATCGTGTTCCGGCGCCATAGCTCCCGGACTGGCAGCAGACATGCACTTCAAGGACGACGTGATCGCGTTCATAGGTCCAGCCTGCGCTTTCGCGCTGGAGCCGGTCGCCAGGCTCGCGGCCTACTGGAACACGCCCATTATCACTGGCATGGGAGATCAGGTAAGGAACTTAAGCATAAGCGTAATCATCTTAAAATAACACCAGCGTATAATTATAGTATAACATTGTTTTTAATTCATTTGTTTTTCCTTTTGTATCAAGTTTAGTTTTTGGAACGAAGTTCCTTATCGCGCGTTGTGAAAGGGGGCTAGACGGAAAAAATTCTTACGAAAAGTTGTCACGACACTTTTTGCTATAATAAGCTATTGTAGGTAAGCTGTGCGGCGTCGCATGTTTCTCTGTCTGTCTGTCTGTATCTCTCCCTCTTATCGAAAGCAAGCCAGATATTTTCATTTCTACAGGAACTTCGTTCCATCCGGGTGTCCCTTGACACCTCTAATTTTCATTTTATCTTCTGTTAAATCCTAAAGCAATTGTTTTTTTTGTAGTTTCTTTAATTATAAATACATAATTATTATTGTTATAAGTCATTATGTAAAAATGTTGGTTACCCTGTAATTATACAGAAGCTGTTGGTGAACGTTTTAAATAAATAGTCCCACAGCTGGGCAAAGGCCTCTTCTCATATAGTGAAGGCACGAGCATTGATCACAACGATAGCGCAATACGGGTCGACGTTTTCGCACTCATATTAATTATTAGTTAATATGAATTAAAAAGTTACATTGGTACTTGCCCGGATTTGATTTGATTTGATAAAACATCGAGAAAAGGTGCACGGTTTGAGTTAGTCGTTTCCTATGGAGAAGAACCATGGCTGCTTTTTAAAATCATTTGGTTTTACAATGTTGTTATTACAGCGTTAGAACTTAAGTATGAGAGGACAGTGTAAGCCCGATGAGAATAAGTCATTGCTTACTCAACAAAATATAAAATAAAGCCTAAAATAAGCTACTAGTTGTTCAAAAGACATTCTAGATAAATTGCGATTCTCAAAATAATGTAGTAATCCCTTAATGTTTCAAACGTAGGGCAATAATCTTCTTAAGTTAATAACCACTCTATTCCAGTGTACTCATATGACGCAGTATTTATAGCAGACTTAGGTATCATTTACGAACACTAGAAGTCACCGTACACTACACGTGTTGAGTGACTTGCAAAAATATATTTTGCAACGTGCCGTGAGAGTGCTACAGACTATAAATAAACTACCTAATCTGTCATGGTGACTTTGGATTTCTCTCTAGTCTTTGGTAAGCACCATTTTGTTTGACATTAACCCCAGAGATGAAACAATGCTTGTAAAAAAAAGAAAATAATCTCAAAGTTATGATCAGCAGAGTTTACGGTTTTTTTAAATTATTATTTTTGACTAGCTTTTGCCCGCATTTTCGCTCGCGTTAAATTCGGGGTAAAACAGTTCTCCTTTCCTGATTTGCAGACACTTGCTACCTACAGTTTTGCCCCTGCGCCTTATATGTAATAGCAAAGCTAAATTTTTCCCTTTCTTCCTCATATCCGTCTTTTTTTAAAAAAAATTGCCTATGTCCGTCTCCAGGGTCTAAACTATCTCTGTACCGAAATTCATCAAAATCGGTTCAGTCATTTAGGCGTGAAGTAAGAAGAACGTAACAAACAAACTCACTTTCGCTTTTATAATATTAGTAAGGAAGTAAGGATTGGCCTTTCAAACCTTTTAATAACCATAAATTAGTTAAACCTTAAGAGATTGAGAGATTTAATTAAAGTGTGTGAAGGTGGTTTTATCGGTTCCATGGAAATCTCTTTATGATTCGAGATTAAGAATAAGTTTTATGTATACTATATATAACCACATATTTACACGTATTTTTGCGAGTCTATAGAGATTGGAAAATGCGAAACGTTTTCTTTTCCGTTTTTGTTACTCAAATAAATTTCTTGGAAAACCCAATTCCAGAGTGTTTCTTGAGGAATGCATTACTTTGCTATAGGTTTATTTGGTAGTAGTTCCGACCTTGGGTTTGTGGCTTGTTTATAGGAATTTTGGTTTAACCCCTTTTACATTAGACTTAAATTTCACTGACTAAATTTGGATGTATTGTAAGGTTACACTCTGCTTGAACTTTCTAGAATAAGGGTAATTATGATGTCTGTAGGTATATATGTATTGCAAACTTTGCAACCAAAAAAAAATTACGACAAAACCTAGTTATTTGAAACACCATCAGTTCTCTTTATATAAAATACAATCTGGCATTTTATTTTATGTAAAGAGATCTACATTTTTTTTTCAGGGGTTATAAATGCTGGTCATTATGAGGGTACAGGATGAAATATTTTGCAGTAATTACAAAACACAAACCCTTACAACAATAAAATTATAAAACAAGCATTTATCTAAATGAATGCTCTAATTGTTACTTTCGTAGCAAAATGCTACGCACGTAGCACGGAGCCTACGTCGCGCGTAGCGGCGTAGCACGTAGCCGCGTAGGCGTGGTTAGAACACTTGGTTTATTAGTCACATAATTTTATTATGTTTAAACTATTTATGTAGGATATGACAAGTGATATCATTAATTGTATCATTTGTTCGCTTGAAAATACGCAAGGTTTGTCATATAGGTACATAATGTGCATATAATTGAATTTCTTATTGTTTAGTTTTAAAATAATCCTTGCTTTTTTATTAATTACTTTACAGAAATAATGCAAAAAAACTCACAATACAACACACCTTTTAATAGAAAATTTAGTCTATAATAAAATAACTTCACCCACAGTACAACCAGCATTGTTTGCCACTTATGCAGACCCTCGTAATATACCATTTTCTGAGAGTTTTCCTTATACGGTAAAAACGCGAGTGATCTGTATTTTATTGACGTAAGTTATTAATGACAGTTGATTTAGTAATGGCGCGTATTTTCGATCGCTAATCGAACAGCTTCTTTGAAATTCGAATATCTGGTCACATTTTTCGTCAGTCTCGCGGTCGTAAGAGCGGCTAGGGAAAAGAAAAAGATACCGTGGCCCCGACACGTAAAAGGCAATAGAAGAAACATGAGTGGGTTTTAGTCAGTACAAGTTTGACACTCCCCCCCGCTCCGCCTTCATGACTTCCCATCCCCAAAAAATCCAAGATTTATAATGAGTGTATGCAAATATATTCAAATATTTAAGAGGGCTATAGAAAAGTTACTTTATAATATAATATTTTTTTGTAGTTTTGTAAAAATGGTATGCTACAGTTTGAGTATATTGCAAAGCCCATTTCCCTCTGGAATTGCAGGTTGTCTTAAAAAAATCACACGGCCCTGGAACATAAAGAGCAAAAGAAGAAACATGAGTGGGTTTTAGCCGGTAGAAGTCTGACACTTCCCTACGCCCCACCTAGACCGGGGGAAGATATTTGATGATATCACATCCACGTAAAAACCCATTTTCCAGCCAGTTATATAAATCCTAAGCACACTGTGTAACCTTAACACAACGTAAACTTATTACGTCGAGGGAGAGTAAAGTAAGTAAAGTTTATTACAAGAGCTAACATCATGTTAGTGAGAAATAACTTGTTAAGTCACTTACTCGTGCTCCTGTTTGTTTTATCTTTAACTAGTTGGGTGCCCCGGCTTCATGCGATTTTTCACGACTGTAGAGATGTAAGTTCTAGGTGTGCCCCGGTTTCACCCACTACTCAGCTTCGTAGTATGTTGTGTCCATTAATTTCGTGAAAGAATGCCAAGGAAACTTGTTCTTCCATAACAACTTTACCACCTTGTTTCACCCCCTAAGAGGTTGAATTTTGCTTTAAAGTTTCCGTCTTAGTGAGCACCTACGTCTTAAAAGGATTCCCCATGCAAAATTTAATACTCCAAGACTTGGATTTCGTGATGAGTGAGCCAGTAATTTTGCCTTTTATATTTTCCAGAATTTTCGAAGAAATTTCAGAAGGAGTATGGGCACAATTTTTTATGCATATTCAGTAAGTCTGAGAATCGGTCAACATCAATTTTTTATACCCCTAAGTGAGCCCCACAGTTAGTATATTCTTGTGTGTACAAGCGCGACTGTTGAGCATGACGTGCTGGGTTCGATTTTCAAGTCGGGATAGTATTACAATTAGGAATTTCTTAGTAACATCCACGGAGTTTGCATTGACGGGCCTGTTAGTCTAGTGGTTAGTGGCCCTGACTGCTGAGCCGGAGGTTGTGGGTTCGATTCCCACCCAGGACAAACTTTGTGTGATGAGCATGATTGTTTGTTTTGTGTCTGGGTGTGATTTATCTATAATATGTATGTATTTATAAATTATATAAGTATGTATATCAGTTGTCTGGTTACCATAACACAAGCTCTGCTTAGCTTGGGATCAGATAGCCGTGTGTGAGTTGTCCCAAGATATTTATTTTATTATTATTTATTCGCACCCAGTTGGTGGCAATAGGCTCGCCCCTAATACATGGGACTTAAACATATGTGGAGGCAGAATGTGTGTATTATTAGGGAAACCTCTGCTCAACCCTAACTGGCTTCTGGAATAAATTATGCCGTTGTGTCACACAGACAGACACGATTTATAACTAGATTTTATTAAATGTTGAAAAATCCTTTTAGTTATATTATCAAACTTGAGATATCGTTCGTTATTATTGTTGAAAAGTAATGATAAAGTATGACATTCGGTCACATCTTTTATTTTTATTTTAACTTCATTTGAAGACTTAAAACCTTTCTAAAAAATTGTCTACTATACGAAGTGTAGCATTCTTTAGGACTTAAGTCATATACAAAGTCATTGATATAAAAACTCGATCTCAAAAGTGCCTTAAACTAACTGCAAGTAATGACGTTAACGCTAGCGATTGAAAAATTGAATTCTTCTCACTATTTCTGCTATCGCAAGACGTATCAAATTATGACCACTTCAGTGAACATCAGCTGCAGCCTCCACGGCTAATAGAAAACTTGATCTCGATATAATATCTGATCTGTCTGGTCTGAACCTAAGTTCTGTCAGGGATGGATAACCTTTTTGCATTTGCATGCCAATAAATATTAATCACAAAAAATCGATCTTGTAAACACATGAACAAAATTATATATATGGCACGTTTAATAAATACATACTTTTGTTCATGTTTTTTTAGGGTCGTTCGAAGAGGATAATCGGAATACGTTTTGGATAAATTTGTTCAAAAGATATGGCCGTTTTTTTTATTAAAACTTGATGCTCTAGAAAAACTTGTACAAAGCAGATTTAATGCCTTTCTTAGGTATATGGTTATGTCGCCATTTTGTACGGAAACCTATTTTTTGTTTAAAAAACCGGCCAGTTTTTTAAATAAAAAATGGTCACATAAAAATCACGGATTTCACAAATTTTTATTGTTTGTATTCCTCACTTTTTAAATCTGTTTAAGAATGAAAATCGTATTGTTTTTCAATTAAGACTCTTGCCCAGAATCCATAGTTGAATATTATATAAGGACGTAGTAATAGATTTCATGGTAGTATTCACAACTTTGTTGAATAGTTGCCAAAGGTGCGTCATCCCTGATTAAAGGTCTGATAGGTATAAAAACCTACTTAAATGTTCAAAACTCATTAAGTTGCGTTGTCAATGCAAATATGTATTTTAGTTAATAGATTTTTTGATCGAAACTTAAAAATATCACTTGGAAAGCAATTAAGTTCGCAAAATCTTTTTGTTGAAAATAATCTTTGATAAATCAGAGATCATTCTACTTTTATAAAGCGATTAAATTGGTTCGAGCTTTTGTAACATAAATTCCAAAGAATTGCGGATTAATTTGAGTCTAAAAAATATTTTTGTTATAAAAACACTATAATACTTCTAAAATAAATGGCAACTAGTTCTGAAATGGCTCCGACTAATCCAAACTTCTATAATGTTTTCATAACTTTCTGATATATGGACCTATTCCATCTTTCTAGATTCGTAACATGCTGCCTTTATTATTATTAAAAAGCTGAAGTTCCACAAAATCATGAAGGTTTAAAAGAAAATAATTAATGGGAGCCTTTTAATCAGCTAAGTACCTTTTGCACGAGTATTATATAGATACTAGCTGGCGCCCGCAGCTTCGCCAGGGTGATCCCGAAAAAAAAGTATCCCATGTGTTTTTCCAGACCATAATCTACCTCTGTGCCAAATTTTATATTTATTTTATTAAGATCTGTTCAGCCGTTTTGACGTAAAAGAATAACAAACATCCATCCAACGTCACAAACATTCGCATTTATAATATTAGTAAAATTCTTGGACATGGAAGCTCATCAAAATATTTGTTTTTCCGAATCAGGCGTATCTTTTATTTGACAATTAAAATCTACTACAAACATAAATTAACTTGTCTTTTTGTTAGGGCTTTGGCAGAAACAGCCGCAGCTGAAAACCATCGGGTTCTCTGCTTCCATAATCAGCCTTGGTAACGTTCATACATTTGGTCATACATTTGGTCATACATTTGATCATCCATTTGGTTATACATTTGGTCATACATTTGGTCGTACATTTGGTCATACATTTGGTCATATATTTGGTCGTACATTTGGTCATACATTTGGTCATACATTTGGTCATACATTTGGTCATACATGTGGTCATACATTTGATCATACATTTGGTCATACATTTGGTCATACATTTGGTCATACATGTGTTCATACATTTGATCATACATTTGGTCATACAAGGTTAAAGGTTGCGAGTACTACGCCTTTAGCCTTTCTTAAAAACATCACAACAGGGTCACCGTTTATCCTTGTTGGACGCCCTCCCGGCGAATTTAAAACTAATTTAGCATAATTCACGGTCGCATGCCTGTCATGATTAAGCGCCAGGCTTTAGATAACGTTTGGAGTCTCATTACTGTGATTAAATTCTTCTAATGATTCCTCTCTTAGGAAATCCTGAGGTTAAGGGCACGGTCATCTAGTTGAGTGATTGGAACAGTTTAAAGGCTCGTGTTTGCGATTTAACTGTAATGGAAGGGACAATTAGAAATACCTCGGGGTTTAAGATGGGGGCTTTTAATGTATTCCGTCGAATGGGTTCGCTAATCTTTTGACCTTCTAGAACGTTTCGTTTCTGTTCGATTGTTTTTATCTTTTGTGTGATACTAGCGTTTTGATTTATTCTAATCTTACTTTTGTTACCCACGACGGAATGAGGCACGTATATGCGTTTAGGTTAAGAGGTTGTTTGTCAAGTTTGTGTGTTTGTGCACATCTCATGTTCCCATTTATAACATAAACGTTTTCTATAAAATGTTTGCGATTTGTTGGTGGTGATGGTTCGTAAAATAGCTGTTACATACTATAAGTTGGGGGATTACATTGATGATATAAATGCTTGGCTCAATGCCGGTCCTGCTCCACAACCATAGGGGCAAACTAACTGTCATTAATCAGCATCTGAAGTTATTGTGGCAGCTGAAGAAGATTGTAATACTATCATTGCATTGTATAGACTCAATTTCCTAATATTGTATAATTGTAATGCCCATGTGTGAGTTCTATGTAATTTTATTGACTCGACGGTTGCCCTGGTGGTTGAGAGATTGTCATGCTCACTTAAATGTCTCGCTGATGGTGGCGGGTGTGTCGGGTCATTTAGCTCCCTTCAAAATGGTCGAGCTGAATGGGGCTGATCCATACGTCATGTTCGTGAACGGGCGCTGTCGGTTGGGACTGGTCATCTCTTAGCTACCACGGTTTGTTTTAATTCTTCTATTAAACTCGTGATAATTATTGCTTTAAATGTGCTCGTTTTTCTACATCGTTCTCACATTATGAATAATCTCAACATGAATGATGTATCCATGATTTTATAAAACATTATGATTTAAAAGAGTGTCCATGGAGTTTCTTGCCCATTCTTCTCCATAGAGATCTACGCTTTGGAATGGGCAACTACAGTACTTTCACAAGTTATTATGTCTTGTGACTGGGACTGTAGCAGCATCATTTCTTTTGTTCTTGTTTTTATGACATTCAAAAGTGCCTGTAAGGGTCTAATTGAAATAAATGATTTGAGTTTGAGTTTGAGTTTGAGTTTACAGTATTTAATAATTACAATTCGGATTCGAGTGTCATTTTTTCTAAAATGTTTTGATTTGTAAAAGTATAAAAACAAATTAACAAAACCCACGACGCGAAAATGTTTTTGCTTCGTGAGTTTTTTCATATTTTTGGAACGAAGCTCCTTATCGTGTGTTGCAAAAGGGGGTGGCCACCTTTCGCAACGCGCACGACCACGACGGAAAAAATTAAGACCAAAAGTTGGAACGACACTTTTTGGTATATTTTTTTTTGTCTTTTCTCTGTCTGTGTCTCTCTCTTTCTCTCATAGAAAGCAAGCCAGTTATTTTCCTTTCGTCTTTCTATTTCGCATTGAGCAGTGTGGTGTCACGACGATATTTTTGTTGAGTGTATACAGGTTTCATGCATAATAAATAATAACTTCGTTCCATCCGGGTGTCCCTTGACACCTCTCATTATCATTTTCCTGCATTTGTCCCATTCTATTTGGGGTCGGCGCAATACGTTTTCTTCTTCCATTCCCTCCTATCAGACGTGACGGCATCATTTACTCCTTTCTCCTTCATATCATTCCTTACACAAACCATCCATCTGTTCTTTGGCCTTCCTCGCTGTCCGTCCTTCAACATTCAGATCCATCACTCTTTTAGTCGAACATGTGCTTCGTCCCTCCTCATTACATGCGCATACCAAGACAGACGAATTGATACCTCTCAAGTTTTTTATGTACAATAATGTGATACACATTATTTAAAAAAATCTGTTTGCTAACAAACGTGATTCAAAAATAGATAATATATAAGACGACAAGGTATTCAAAGGCTGAACATTTTGACACAAAATAAAATAACCAATTCCGAATAGGTCGGTCCTTTTTTAGGACTACTGAAAGTTGTAGAACCCTTTTTTAAATTGTACGGACGTAGGTAATTGGTAGAAATTGACCTTTTTTTATGTGACGTTATAGTTTCGTCTATTTCACGTTTTACGTACGTTTCACGTTCACTTTTACGTTTTAAACAAAATTAAGGTTCGTTGACATTACAACAAGAGCTTTAGTCCTTTTTTAGTTTGACTGCATTTCAATTCAATTCGATTTTGGTAAAGTGCAATAAAATAAAGTACGTTTAGCGATCTTTGTATAGACGAAAAGCATTTGAATTTGGATGGTCAATTCCATTATTTAAAACTACCTAACCTAACAATCAAACCAAATAGCTGCTACTATTTATCCAAGTTATCTCACTACTATATCTAGTAGTTTAGTCACAGGACATAATTTTATTCATTACATGCGTGAAAGCAAACATTTAACATGGTAGCAACTCTCAACTCTCGCTTCAAAAACGATTGCGAAATTCGTTCCTTAAATTTCATTTCCAGATGCGAATTAGTAAGTAGTAAAGTTAATGAACCAACATTTATAAATGGTGTTCTGTTTTGTTAACAGTTGTAATTTCGTTTTTGGACACGAAAATATTTTTTTGCTGGATGGAGAGGGAGAGGAAAGCTGAAGAAATGATGGATGGATTGTGTAAGGAATGATAAGGAGGAGAAAGGAGTAAATGATGCCGTGACTTCTGACAGGCGAGAATGGCAGAAAATCGTGATTTGTCGACGCCAAATAGAAGGTGTCAAGGACAGGAAGAAGATGAATATTTATTTGATAGTTTATAGAACTTTGAAAGCCACTATTTCCATTTATTTTTAAATTGTGTTTTCTTTTATTGTTATCGCCATCTTATAAAACGAGTAGCTATTACTATTCACTCTTGTGCTAGAAAAAGGGATATGTTTGGCAACACACACAACAGCGAAGGGTTTTACGTCCAATCTTGAATGATGTATAGGATATCATTTACTCGTAGGTTGGGTGAATTTGGGATCGGTCTTGGTATAAAAACATCCATATTGTTTAGAGAGCTATAAGTTTTGCTGAATTTATGCCGTTACTTACTTTAATGAATAGAATATTCGTTTTTAAAGAAATTGCTAATTTTTTTTTTTTTAAATATCTTGGGACAGCTCACACACAGCTATCTGATCCCAAGCTAAGCAGAGCTTGTGTTATGGTAACCAGACAACTGATATACATACTTATATAATTTATAAATACATACATATTATAGATAAATCACACCCAGACACAGAACAAACAATCATGCTCATCCCACAAAGTTTGTCCTGGGTGGGAATCGAACCCACGACCTCCGGCTCAGCAGTCAGGGCCACTAACCACTAGGCTAACAGGCCCGTCAATAATTCTATGGTACAATGGCGGTCTTATGGTACAAACTTTGGATGAACTGTATGAATATAAAACTATAACAGTTATATCCTTAAATTACTAATATCATAAAAGCGAAATTCAGTTTGTATGTTTCTTTGTTTAGTACGTCTTCACGGCTAAATGACCAAACCGATTTTGATGAATTTTGGTTAGTTGAGACCCTGGAGACGGACATAGGCTAAACAAAAGTGAGAAAAAGGGCAGAAAAGGGGAGAGAAAAATATTCTTTTTTCGATCATCACGCGGGTTAAAGTTAGCGTTAACCCAAAATAAATATGCCACAAGAACAATCGCGGGCGGAAGCTAGTTTTTATATATTTCCAACTCTCTAACTTAAAACATTTACAAAGCAGCATTATGATAGAAATATTGATGCTGTTAGCACTCCCTCGGGAACATATATGCTTTGCTCTACAACAAACATGTTTCTATTTTAGAACACAAGATTGAAATGTGATACCCTTTATCGCCACTGTCCCACAGACGTGTCCTTATGGTCAAGGGTACAAACAAATCAACGAGAGCGCTCGAACTTGGCATTGAACGAAAGTGTGATTGGATGGGAATGTAATGAGCTGGAGAACGATATGGTTTAGTTCATTCGTTCTTCTATTTGTGAAAGGTCTGTTGTTTATCTGTGAGGTGAACAGATTGATTTGATGGTTTATTTAGTACGTGTTTCGCTGTAGTCTTTTGTTTTGTGGTTCATGTGCCTTTTGTTGTGATAGATCGTAGCTTTTTGGTTTATTTTATTTTGAAACTTTATTTGTCAGTGTACTTTCTAAATGTTTCTCAGTGTTTAAGTCACTTAAAATAAAGTATTTATTTAAAAAACAAATATACAATTTATACTCTGTATAGTGGTGTATCTGTAATTCTACTGTGTATTTAATAAATAATATAAAAATATGTCTTAAAAGGGGAGAACAATTATAGGGTGTCAAAAAAATCATCTACATCGCTGTCAGTAGGAAAATTGCCGAGAAGGCTGGCAGCATTGCCAAGTTAGATGGCCATGCTGATTTTTTAGTCAAAATAATTACCAGCCCTCAGGTCACGTGAAGAGTCGACCAGCTGTTTTGCGATATTCCAAAAATAGGTGAGCACTCGGAACTAGCCTGCCAGGGTCACCGCCTGCCGGAGTTGCGGGTTGTTGTGACAATAGAAGAATATGGGTAGGTTTAGATCAGTACAAGTCTGAGTCTTCCCCGCTCCCGGAGCGGGGGAAGTTATTTGATGATTTCCCAACCGCAAAAAAAAGGCATCATAAAGGATTTTCCTTTGCGGCATTGAACATTGAAATCTGGATCTTGTTACTGCTGACCTCGTTTGAATTTACGTTGGGTTAAGATAAAATTCCCTGCCGTACCGTTCCCGGTGTGCGTTCGCCTTTATGCGTGAAGGTCGGAAATAATCCCAAGGGGAAGTACTTAAGGCAAAAAGAGAATCCTTTGTCCTAACCCAGCTTATAATTCAACTTCATCTGTTCAGCTGATAAGACGTAAAAAGGTAACAAAGAGACCAGAAGGCAGTCAGCGTTATTTTCATATTACATCACGGTTGTAATCCTCGGAAGGATAGATTAAGCAGTAGTGTATCTTAAATACACACATATTTCGCCAGTTATGTGTTTTAAGTCTCATGACATAGAGGGGTGAAGTCTAACTCTTTGGTAGTAGCGATTGCGACCACTAGACCAACGAGGTAGTCCACTTATTTCTTCTTAAAAATATTAGTAGGTATGGAATGAACAAAACACCGTTTTATATTCCTATTTCTGCGTTGGAACGTCGTGCCTGGGTACTAGACGGGGTATTTTTTTTCTTTGCATAATATTTTATTCGTACATCTAGATAGACTGGTCTAGATGTTTTTTTTTCGGATGGGAAATCATCAAAAAACTTCCCCCGCTCTGGGGGGAGCGGGTGGGAATGTCAGACTTTTACTGACTAAAACCCGTCATTTTTTCATCACGTCCCTTCTTTTGCCCTTTGAGTTCTGGTGCCACAACCCACAACCCCGGCAGGCGGTGGCCCTGGTAGGCCCCTCTGCTTTACTGAGTCATAAGTGTGTGATATTTTCTTTCTAAAGTTTTATGTAAGCTCAGGTACTTAGTAACGGTAGGTAAGTTTACTATAAAAAGTTTAATTGACTAAAATTGGATCATCACAGCTTATAACTTATATATATTTTTGGTTGTTTATACCGTTCTTGTTTTATCTTACGAAACTTTCTGATTAAGGAAGCCTGTTTTGTAATTAATTAAAATTAAGATGGAATCTAAAAACTGCGCAGTAAAGTAACGCAATGAAACTCGAAATTAAAAACATTAAACGGATTATGGCGTCCCGCTAAGCTCTGACTAAATTGAAAATAAATTAAACGAATGAAATCGTTAATAACGTCTAGTTGAACAAAAAAGCTGTCTGTTCAACAAGTTTTCGTTTTGTATCCGAGGCTGTTCTATTGTTTACTATGCTTGTTGTGGAAATTTAATCGCGCGTTTATTTATATACTACTAGCTTTCGACCGCGACTTCGTTTGCGTGGCATAGTTACTTGAGCTAACGCTAATTTTGACCCGCGTGACGACCTAAAAAAAAATTTCTTTCCCGTTTTCTTCCCTCTTTCTCCTTCTTATCTCACTTTTTTTCGAATAACTACAGCGTTGTTCCAGGCTCAGTTGATGTTACCTAAATTAAGTGTATTCTTGGTAAACCTTTGATATCGAGTCGAAATACCGCAAAGTTAGAGTCTCTCAATATGAAGTATTCCTCAAAGATATTAATATCTTTTATCTTTCTCTTTCATGATTCCAGAAAGTTTTCAAACATGAATTATGTTTCAATTACTATCAATTTATCAAAACCTTGGTTACATTGCATTCAGTACATTAAAAATCATCACTAGCTGTGCCCAGTGGTTTCATTCGCTGCTCAGGTTCTGCCTGTCGCTGGTCAGGCTATGATAAATAGATTACGATCGATTCTCAGATCTATCGAATATATATACAAATTATCATATAAATCTGTAAAGCTGTTTTGGAGGAGTTTGGTATTAAATATAGTATTAAAACTGTGACATAGGAATTTAGCTGGCGCCCGCGGCATCGCTCGCGTAAATCGAGAAAAACATATTTCAAATTATAATCTACCTCTGTGCCAAATTTCATCAAGATCCGTTCAACCGTTTTGACGTGAAAGAGTAACAAACATCCATCAATCCTCACAAACATTCGCATTTATAATATTAGTAGAATTATTTCCAAAAATAGTTAAAACACTTTTGCTTTGTATATTTGTGAAATAAGCTGAACTTATTCAAGCACTTCTGTAAAATATGTGCCTCCTAAATCATGGGTACCACGAGAACTGTACCCTGCGTACCTACCTGTATATTATGTACGTATACAACATTGGTGTAACCTTTGATAAAACGGATGAAAGTGAAACCATGTAATTTTGGTCATTAAATATGAATGGCATACTGATGATGTCCGAACTATTTTCTAAATAGGATTTGTATGATATGCAGGCAATGGTGACGGACACATAATGACTATGATTAAGCAGATTGCAAGTTTGTGATCACATAAAAAGGGTCCTCCCTCTATTCGCGTTCCTTGTTTAGTTTCTATAAGTTCATACCCGCGGAGTTGCCCGCGTGAAGACTGTCCTACTTAATCGTTCTGTAGTTATCTAAAGTATTCTATGTATTATCCAGGTTATTAACTGTGTGCTAAATGTTATCCAAATCCGTTCAGTAGTTTTTGCGTGAAAAAGTGTCAAACATTAACTTTCGCATTTATAATATTTTGACGGGCCTGTTGGTCTAGTGGTTAGTGGCCCTGACTGCTGAGCCGGAGGTCGTGGGTTCGATTCCCACCCAGGACAAACTTTGTGTGATGAGCATGATTGTTTGTACTGTGTCTGGGTGTGATTTATCTATAATATGTATGTATTTATAAATTATATAAGTATGTATATCAGTTGTCTGGTTACCATAACACAAGCTTTGCTTAGCTTGGGATCAGATAGCCGTGTGTGAGTTTTCCCAAGATATAAAAAAAATATATATATATAAGTTGGATCTGCAATGACTTGTAAATAAATATATGAGACGTTTTGTGTCTTCTTCATGAAAAAATACAAACATTGTTTCACTTAAAAATGTATTTTGTATACTTTTAAATTGTGGGTGCATCTAATATATTTTGCAAAAAAAGGTTAAGGTAAGTAAAAATAATCATGCTATTTGATAAAAATAGCATCGGTCTAGTTAGTAAGCGCATTTTATTTTTAGAGAAAATGGAGTCGGCTTGTCATTGACATTGTAAGCCTTATTTTCGTAGATAATCCTTGCAATCAAGCAATATCTGTGCAGAGCAATAACACGGGCAATTAAATAATTTAACTTTCTGCTTCTCCGAGCAAGGCAGCATTATATATAAATATAATTTAATAAAATTTATGATATGTTCAAAGTTTCGAGAGCTTTCGTAGAAAGTTGGATAAAAGTTGAAGATGCTTGTGTTAATTAATGTATCTATACATATGCACATAATTATGTATTTGAATCTTTATTAAAGGTTGGCATAACAGAATTAATTATTATTCAAAAAATAATCTCTTTGCATCAAATTTCTTCAAAAGATTGCTAATATTTAATTGATTCGTGTGGAGTTTATTTATTTTTGACAAAACAAAAACTTAGAGTTTTGCTTATGTCTTTCTCGTGTGTACATTATTTAAATAAATGTGGTTCTTGAATACAAATAAACACACACTAAAATTATTTATAAACTAAAAATAGATCTTAATAAAATGAAGTTCATATTTTTCTTATAAATGTATTTATGAAATACTAATAAATGTAAAACATAAGCACTAAAAGTAAATAAAGAGATGAAAATAGAAAAAAAATAGAAACAACTCTTATAATGGTAAAATAAAAACATCCGGCACTACTCGGTTTTCGTGTGTTCACGTTCAGTTAAACAGGCTTCAAAGCGAGGTGGGAGCTTTGCGGAGGCCTCCGGACACCGGACGCAGTATGCCTTGTCCTTAATCCGTCCGGAATCTGCCGTCTTTCTCTTCAGTATAATTAAGGTGGAAGCGACAGGGTAGACCGCGGAATTCAACTAGTCTCAAGTTTTTAGGGTTCCGTAGTCAACTAGGAACCCTTATAGTTTCGCCATGTCTGTCTGTCCGTCCGTCCGTCCGTCCGTCCGTCCGTCCGTCCGTCCTCGCTTAATCTCTGTGACCGTTTGCACTAAAAAGCTGAAATTTGGTTCCAATATGTATATCAATCACGCCGACAAAGTGGTAAAATAAAAATTGGAAAAAAATGTTTTATTAGGGTAGCCACCCTATATGTAAAGTGGGAAGTGATTTTTTTTTTAATTTCAACCCTAACGTGTGATATATTGTTGGAAAGGTATTTAAAAATGAATAGGGGTTTACTAAAATCATTTTTTGATAATATAAATAATTTCGGAAATAATCGCTCCAAAAGTAAAAAAAAATGTGTCCCCCCCCCTCTAACTTTTGAACCATAAGTTTAGAAAATATGAAAAAAATCTGAAAAGTAGAACTTTATAAGGACTTTCTATGAAAATTATTTTGAACTTGATTGACATAACAGTTTTTGCACAAAAAAAAAAGTTGTACAAAATAATTTCTGGACTAAGTTTGTAGTATAATCGTTTATGCAAGCATTTTTTTTAACTTCGTTTACATATTTTATTATCCTGAACGTATCTTTTTTCAAACAAAAAAAGAATTATTGAAATCGTTTCTCGCAATACAAAATCACGTGTTTGTATTAATTAGTAACCCAATTCCCCGAGAGATGGCGCTGTAGGTACTTATTACATTGGATCGGGTATTACCGAATTGTTCGGTTGGTCTCTCCTTGGCGTTGGCGGTATCTTATAACTACATTAAACTTCTATTAAGAACATGCTAAGGCAATTTAGAACAAAACTAAAATTCATTTTTTGAACACCATCAAAATGTTAAGGTAAAAACCAGTTCATAAATGGTTCGATAGATGGCGTTGTGTAATGACGTAATTTTTTTAAAAGTCGATGTTAAGATTTTCCGTGCTTTCATGACCTACCGTGGTAATATAAATTGCACTTACGAACTTACGTGACTTTATTCATGAGTGCCTGTTGTCGAGGTTTGATTTTGATTGGTCCGGTATTAAAATGTACTCTTATAATCGTATATTTTAAACAGTGATGATAAATCATGTTGAGGACGACGCTGTGCGCACCTTTTTGTTAGCCCTCCCAACAAACATCGTTTCGGCCTAGAGAAGTGTCTCTTTTTCTTTACCCGGAACTAATAGAGCTTGTGCCTCAAAACAAGTCTCATTTACAAATTATATATGGCGGAGAAGGGACATTGGATTTGCATTCATTACATCAATGGAATATTACGGGTCTATGATAGTTTATATAATAGTTTAAGTCATTCGCACCACGTTTACGTTAACGCACTATTCCCATACTTGGATAATAATAAAATACAATTCCCTAGTGTTCAACGTCAAACAAATAATAAACTAATAAGTGGGAACACTTATTGTGACGGACGGGAAACTACGGAACCCTACACTGAGCGTGGCCCGACACGCTCTTGGCCGGTTTTTTTAATGTCATGAACTTAAAAACATGTTTTTATAGAGTTGCATTCATTAAAATTATTGATACAACTCTCTTAGTTAATTGATTCCCATTGAAAGACTATTTCATTAAAAACGATTCAGATTAAATTAATCTAGATGTAAATACATGTTACAGTCGTGAATCATGTTTAAATCTACCTATCACTGATCTGCAAAATGCAAAAATAAACGGCCAAGTGCGAGTCGGACTCGCCCATCGAGGGTTCCGTACAAACTTGTGACATAAACAGCCATATCTTTTGACTGCGTAGACTTAGAGAATTTAATTTTGACTTAAAGAACTACAGAGTATATGATCGGTGACAAGATTATTTTCGGGTTGTATGTTGTTTGTCTTTGGGTTGAGGCTTGTTCGAAAGAGATAGGCACATAAAGGGCAATAGAAGGAACATGGGTGGATAGTCAGTACAAGTGTGACAGCTCCGCCCAGAGCCGGGGAAGTTATTTGATGAATTCATACGCAAAAAAAAATCTCCGCGCGTTCCCGAGATAAAGGGTCTTGACAGACAGACAGATGCACAACCAAGCGATACAATAAGGTTTTCCATTTTTTCCTTTTGACTTATGTATGAAATCCTAAAAACTAGAGAAAATTTCAATTTCGCAGGTTACCTTGGCGTTTTCGTTTTAAGCACTAAAGTCTTTCCTTAGTTTTACAATGAATATCAAGTTTCCATCTTGCCGTTGCTTGGCAAATAAGCCGTCTTGATTAACGCTTACCTGGCCGCCGTCACCGGTCGCGTTCCTGATTAAAGACCTCAGCAATGCAGTAGACATTTTGTTTTGTCGACTTTTTTGTAAAGAATAGATTGGTTTTGTTTGTAACGGGGATTGAAAGGGATTTATTTTGTTGTTTCTTTTCATATTGTTGAAAAGTTTTCGGGGAAATTGGTTCCAGAATAAAAGGCATGACTTCGAGTGTCGCTTAGCAATTTTTTGTTTTACATTATAAATATCGTGAATAAGATTTCTGGAAATATTTATATGTATAGTGATTATTTAAAGTATTTACATTGTAGCACGTCTGCTATCCTCACAAGGTTAAGCAGACGCAGAGGTGTGTACCTAATAGTACAACATTTTGCTAGTTATGTTCAAGTCCCATTTTGGCGTCACGGTTGGTGCAGTGGCTGAGCGATTGACTGCTGCGTTGCCTGTCGCCGGTTTGGTCCCCGCACAGAACAAATATTTGTATGCCTGCCGGTAGTTGTTACTGGCTGTTTTTAACCGACTTCAAAAAAAGGAGGAGGTTCTCAATTCGACTGCATGTTTTTTTTTTTTATTTGTGTTTGTTACCTCATAACTCAGGTTTGAGTGAACCGATTTTGATGATTCTTGTTTTATTCGAAAGCTGGTGGTTGTCATTTGGTCCCATAAAAAAAATATCAAGATCCGACACGTAGTTTTTGAGTTATCTTTAATAATGCGTATTAGATTGACTTCGTGTACGTTGATGATATACTCATTCGTCGATAATATTTTAGAAGTTGTCGAAGACAAATGATCAAAAAATGCTATGTACTACTATGGTTTGGAAAGTCATCGCAGTTTTTTGAGGTGATTGTATTTTAATTTGATGATAGATCTTCAGTGATATACAACGGCACTCTTTAATAAATGACAGCAAATCTGCCGTGATTGCTGCAATCACATGTAAGTATGGGTTTCGCCAGGGTAGGCAGGCGAGTGGGAGCAGGGTGACCGTATCCCCTCCCCATCCCTCACCTAGTCATTAAGAAACATAAACATCAGATCAAGTATCAGCTGTATCCCCTAGGGGATGATGCATATGATTTCTGAATTGGTTTAATACTAAAGCATAATATAGATACTTAGTATTTAATGTATAGCTTGATGTGGAACTAAAACTTGTATCTTAGACGGGTCTAAAGCTATAACTAAAAATGCTGAAATAAAAACTTTTTAGTAAAAAAATAAAACCGACTTCTCAAAAAAAACTAAAAACTGGATAATAACTTTATTTCCGGAAGTCGGTGGCAAATAAAGTCAACGAAACCAACAAAAGCCACCTACTTCCGGAAATAAAGTTATTATCCAGTTTTTAGTTTTTTTTGAGAAGTCGGTTTTATTTTTTTACTAAAAAGTTTTTTTGTATATGAGTTTAAATGTTTGCAAAAGCACCCATAATACCAGAGTAATTCCAAGAGTCAGGCAACATTTTTGTTTTTCATGTACTCCACGGCCAACCTTCAACAGTAATTTGACTGTGCGTAGCTATAATACAACGTCATCGTAGCATTTTGTTTTCAGATGATTTGACTTGCTTCGATGCTGCACCATCGTAGCAAGTCTATTTTTAAAATACTCAACGAAATATAAGAAAGTACAATATATAAATCAAAGGTGTAATTACAATCTCGGAAATGCAAATTGTCCTGCTCTCGAGTTTTAAGTAGACGTTTTATGATCCAAATAATCTGAATTCATTTTAAAGAAAGTAGTTATCGTAGAATAGTAGTTATCTTTTGTTAGTTATCTTTGAATGAAATGTTGTTGTGAATAAAATGTACAAATTCAATGCACGCTTTTTATTGATTTCATATTTTGACTAGCTTTTGCCCACAGACCTCTTATGGTCATGAATTATACACCGAAATGACTGTTTGCGTATTTGTTGTTTGATTTTAAATGTTTGTAAACGCACTTACGATACAGGAAGAAAGCCTAGTGTGGGGCAACGTTTTAAATAACAATAATAAGATATATATATTTAAATAAAGTCATTAAAACTGCGGAAAATATTAGCTTACATTATTGTAAGACTTTTTCGAATCGAATTAGTTTCGAAGATTACTTTCGCTATAAAAATTTACGAATAAACTATGTATTTATTAATTTATGTTTAAATGCATATAGACAAAAGAGCAGATACAGGTACAACTTATTTCATTTAGAAATCTCTTCCAGCAGACCTGCGATAGGACAGATTGATAAGATACGTAGACACTGTGTAAAAGTATGAAGTTAATTGATTTTAGTAATATAACTTATATATATATTTACTTTTTATATTATCCTTACTTAATTATTATAAATGCGAAAGTGAGTTTGTTTGTTTCATCTTCAGGCCTAAATGGACAAACTGATTTTGATACATTTTGGTACGCATATAGTTGGGACCCTGGAGACGGACATAATGTAAAAAAAAGTGAGAAAAGGGGGAGAAAGAGGGAATAAAAGGGGAGAGAAAGATAATTTTATTTCAATCATCACGCGGGTTAAAGTTAGCGTTACCCCAAACTAACTATGCCACGCGGACGAAGTCGCGGGCAAAACTATAGATGCTAATGTTTGTGAGGATGTTTAGATGTTTGTTACTCTTTCACGTCAAAATGGCTGAACGGATCTTGATGAAATTTTGCACAGAGGTAGATAATAGTTTGGAATAGGATAATTTATATATTTTTTCGATATCACGGGGGCAAAGCTGCGGGCGTCAGCTAGTATTATTAAATTTCTTCTCACCGGTTTTACCCGACGGGTAAAGCGGAGACGTACTTACATACTTACTTATGTTCTTAGGTCTGGGGCTGCTTCTGAGAAATTCTGTAATGAAAATCTCAATCACGTATTCGTCGACATGAAAATCGAAAAAAATAACGCTTACGACTTTGTGTTTCCGTCTTTTTCAATATTTTGTCCCAATAAATACTTCTTTTAAACGTATATTTTCGGTCTTTTGTTACCGTTCAAAGATAGAAACATAAATGAAATATGATATTGTTACAAAATCCGCTTATAAAACGGTCCCTTTTTACCCCTTTTCATTATGTATGGACTTTTATGGTGCTCCGGGTTCCGTAAACCATTAGAACAGTCAGCGATCAAGTTAAATGCCTTCGAGGGAGAAATTGATCATAATTGAATATCAATCGATAGCCTTATAGGTTGAAAGAAATTGAAGAAATACGCTATAGATTTTTTCTTAAAGCAGTTGTATTTTCATAGAAATAAATATAAGCTATTATATTTTACTAGCTTCTGCCCGCAACTTCGTCTGCGTAGCATATTACTTTGGGATAACGCTAACTTTGACCAGCGTGACGATCGAATAAAAAGCTTGTTACGTCACGCCTAAATCGCTAAACCGTTATTGATGAATTTTGGTACAGAGATAGTTGATACCCTGGAGACGGGCATAAGCTTTTTTTCTAAAGTGAGAAATGAGGGAGAAATAGGGAAGAAAAAGGAAAACTTAGCTTTGCTATTACAATAAATAAGGCACAAGGGCAAAAACTACAGGTAGTAGGTACTTGCAAATCAGGAAAGGGGAACTGTTTTACCCCAAATTTAAGGCGTGCAAAAGATAGTTGTTTATAAATGAATAAGTTATTGGTAATACTTGTGTTGGGACTATCTCAAACCAATACCAATATACTAATTTAATATAATACTAATACTGATATATGAGAAATATGTTTGTACTATTGGTTACATGTGTGCCCAACGCTTTGGGGATTACAGGCGTGAAATTATGTAATAACATCTGCTTACGTTGTTTTTATTGATAAGTTGGCCCATGGATAGGTGGTCACTCATTACAACAAGGTTGGCGCAGTGGCTGAGCTATCGACTGCTGCGCTGCATGTCGCAGGTTCGATCCCCACACGGAATAAACATTTGTATAGCCTACAGATAGTTGTTACGGGTCTGGCTGTTTGTGTATGTGAGCTTAAATGTTTGTAAACGTACCCACGATACAGGAGAAGTTCCTAGTGTCCAACGTATAATGAAAAATCGTAACAGGTAGTGAGTGGCTCAAAAGTCTGACAACCAGTCTGACTTAATAGATTCGTATTACCGAGTACTAACTGGGTTGTGGAGGTCAGATAGGCAGTCGCTCCATTTAAAATACTGGTATTCAGTTGCGATTAGACTAAAACCCGACTCCAACGTAGTTAGGAAAAGGCTAAGCAGTTGATGAGTACATTGCCCTCAATCAAGTTTTAAATCGAAATTTAAGCTTGAGTAGTTCGAATTTTAAAACTTGAAATTAACGCTGATAAACGGTAAAACTTTTAGTTTTGAATTAACCTCAACGTTCAACAGACTGAATATTTTTATATTATACTAGCTGTTCTCCGCGGTTTCACCCACGCTGGTCAGCACCTGTTGGTCGTGGCGTGATGTTATATAGCCTATAGCCTTCCTCAAGAAATGGACTATCCAACACTAAAAGAATTTTTCAATTCCAACCAGTAGTCCCTGAGATTAGCGCGTTCAAACAAACAAACAAACAAGAGAAAGAAGAGTTTGTTTGTTACAAACTCTTCAGCTTTATAATATTAGTATAGATTAAATTAAGTTCTCAATTTAATACATAGTAATTTGACTAACGCCACTTCCATTGTCTTAATGTCAGGATTTGCAACTTGATAGACTGTTGATTTATATTGTTTTAGATCGACTTAAAAAGGGAGGAGGTTCTTAATTCGACCGAATATTTTCCATTTTTCTGTCATTTGTGGCAGTTTTTTTTTAATAGTTTTAAGGGTATACTCGCGAATGGGTTACACAATTTTATTTGCATTCCTGCCGGATATTATGAGTTATCTTCTATCATACATATATTTTCTATATTTTTATATATATTTTAGTAGGAAAAAAAAAATTAAAACTCGATAAAAGATTGTGTGAATTATCATCATAGGTACCATGACTAAAAGGCTGAAATAAAAAACAATTTTCCAAAAATAAATCGACTTCCAAACATTTAGTCACTGGCAAAAGTTACCGCCTTCCAAAATCAAACTTATATTCCGTCTATACATATAGTGTTTTTTTTAGAAAACGGTTTTATTTTTAATGAACCGTTTTCACCACCTAACATGTTCGTATTACATTCGTTCGTAGTACGTGGGCTCCTTTTTTGACCAGCATATTTTGTTTCAGCCTCCATCCGAAGGTGAACTGGCTGCTCCGGCAAGCGTCGTTAGTCGTATGCATCGGCTTAGAAATTTACGAAAAGGGACAAGGGTGAGTACTACAGTCAAATTCAAATTATATTTTGTACGTCATAAGATCAAATTAGCGTTTCTGGAAGCGGACAAGCTCGAGAAAATTGGTCTTATTCGAGGCCCTATAATGCTATCCAATTAAAATTGAAAAACAGTTGCTCAATTCAAACCATCTTTTTTTATGTTATGAAATAAATCGACGGTTCCTACGTACAATGATTAAGTCAAAAACCGAGGTTTACACGTGAGCGTAATTTGTGTTCAACAAGCCCTAGAAATAATTCTATGAGCAATAATAAATATTTTCTTTCTACAATATTTTAACAGTTTTAAGAGCTTTATAATGCTGTTTACACATAAGTATTATTTTTATTTTTTCACGTTTACTTTTTTTCACTGATAGATGACCGTTTCTACGACACTTATTCGTTATATTATAAATACTTGTTCTCTTACATGGTTTCTAAAACAAGGTAAATAAATTAAATTAAAAATCGTATGTCAGCATGTGCACATAGATAGTCAAAAGCCAATGATACTTAAAAAAAAGCGGTTTTTTTTTCGACATGTCTTAATGTACGTTGGGACCGTCGAAATATGTTAATATTTTTGTTCTCTCCCCTAGCCTCAAACATTATTCAACGACAAAGGCAAGTACCCGACCCTGACACGGATGTCGTACTGTCAGTGCCGGCTACCGCGAGTCTTCACCAGCGTGTTCGAGCGGTTTGGTTGGGCACACGTCGCCTTACTGCTGGACAAGTCAGACCTGTTCTCTCTTACTGTTGGTAAGTAACGCGCTTACTGTCAGACACGGATATCGTACTGTCAAAGCCGTATACCGCGCGACTGGGCTCACAAGGCTGCTGCTAGACAAGGTTCCCTTTTACAGTCGGTTAGTAATACGCTTACTGTCAGACGCGGAGGTCGTACTGTCAGTGCCGTTTATAGAGCGGTTGGGACAAGTGGCTCTACTGCTAGACTTTGTTCTCTATTACTGTCGGTTAGTAACACGCTTACTGTCAGACGCGGTGGTCGTACTGTAAGTGCCGTTTATCAGGCGGTTGGGCACACGTAGCTCTATTGCTAAACAAGGTTCTCTTGTACTGTCGGTAAGTATCGGGCTTACTGTCAGACGCGGATGTCGTACTGTCAGCGCTGGTCATCGCTCGTGTACGAGCGCTTCAGCTGGGCATAATTACGCCTTACTGCTAAACTGACCCGTTCTCTCTTACTGTTGGTAAGTCATGCCTACGTGGTATTTCACTTACATCAATGTTCAACAACAAAGTTAGTGTACTGTCAGAACTGTCGTTTTTAGTACACTAACATGTCTATATTTTGATCTATATACATTTATTCGTCACGCCCGAATGCTTCCAAGTTATGCATGATCCCGCGGGATGAGAATTCTTACAACGCAGCGTTGGAATCCGTAAATGCGACCGGCAAGTATTTTAATTTGGATTTTTTTTTCGTGATAAAGAGAAAGTTTTAGCGCGTCACCCCTCGCGGATTTTTCGGGTTCACATACCCATTTCAACCTGCAGTTACTCTTTCCAAAGAGGAGGAATGTTGCAGCGAATTTCTACTTGATACAACATTTGGATTATGTTTCAGTGTTTTAAATCCCTGTTTCTGATTGTGTTATTTGCATGAAAAGAATGGGAACTTATTTTTGGGTAAATTGAGTGCATTTTAGAATGACTGACTAGTTCTATTAAAAAAAAACGGGAAAAAATATCAAAATTGGACCCCAAATTAAACTTTGTGTGAGGGTATTAAAATGTTTTTGACAAAATACACATTGCAAATGGAGGAAACACCACTGTGACGATTGCTCGGTGACACGGCTCTTGACACCAAGCTTGGGCTGAGCACCGCTTTCTCCTCATGGAGGCGATCGGCAGCAGCAATCTCTCGCGTCCGGCCCTGGCAAAGTTGTTCGAAAGAGAAACCGCGACCCCGGAACATAAAGGGCAAAAGAAAGAACATGGGTGAATTTTACTCAATAAAAGTCTGACATTTCCCCCCTCCGTTCCGGGGAAGTTAGGGGATAATATCCGCAAAAATAGAGGAAACAGTGGTTTTGGTTATGAATGTTCTAGATTCATTCGCATCATGGAACCCGAATGATTCTAGTTGAGAGGAGGGACTATTGAAATGATAAGAATGAACTAAACATGACATAGATTGTATGAACAACGATATTAGACTTATATAATAAATGAATATAGACATTGTTTGGTTCAAGAATTGTGTTTGCCTTCAGTAGTAAGGGACAAAAGACTCCCTACTATATTAATATTAGTTTTATCCTCTCCGAAATTAAGGTTCGTAAGTAATACAAGATTTTGATAAAAGCCAACTAATTTCTGTATTAATTTCGGCATGAAGCGAACTAATCAACAATTGATAGGTACTCGATGTTCTCAGCAGCGTTGTAGGATTGCTTTTGTAAATATGAAGGGACACAGTATCTAAAGCCGTGTTTACATAAACGGAGACAGCTTTGTGCGGGTTTTAATACCTACTTATTTGATTTTGATTTGTTCTTTGTGTCTGTTGGTAAAGAAGTTACAAATTGAAGTTTAATTGAAACGCGATAGAGTTCGCTTTTGTGTAATAAAACTGGACCCACTGTACAGACAGCAGCACATCATAGTAACCTTTATACATATTAGACGGGCCTGTTGGTCTAGTGGTTAGTGGCCCTGACTGCTGAGCCGGAGGTCGTGGGTTTGATTCCCACCCAGGACAAACTTTGTGTGATGAGCATGATTGTTTGTTCTGTGTCTGGGTGTGATTTATCTATAATATGTATGTATTTATAAATTATATAAGTATGTATATCAGTTGTCTGGTTACCATAACACAAGCTCTGCTTAGCTTGGGATCAGATAGCCGTGTGTGAGTTGTCCCAAGATATTTATTATTTATAGTCTCGTGTCCCAATGTTCGTTCCCGAACTCCTCCGAAACGGCTCGACCGATTCTCATGATTTTTTTATGCATATTCAGTAAGTCTGAGAATTGGCCAACATCTATTTTTCATACACCTAAGTGAGCAGTGGGTGGAACCGCTGGGCACAGCTAGTACATATATATAACTACGATGTGCCATGGAGTGTTAGAAAGTATGCTTGGCATGATTGGTGGAGTTTTCAGCTAAAGAAAATTGACCAATCGTTGCACATACTAAATATTGGAAACCAAATTAGTGTACACTAATTTGGCACATCACATCAGATATCATAAAAGTGACTTCATAAAAACGGAAAAATGTTATGTGTAAGTTTGGACGCACTGCATAAAAAACTAACGACATCTGAAATTGCTTCCCCTGAAGAAGTTTTTAGTGGACATATATGTATACTATCTATACTAATATTATAAAGCTGAAGAGTTTGTTTGTTTGTTTGTTTGTTTGTTTGAACGCGCTAATCTCAGGGACTACTGGTTGGAATTGGAAAATTCTTTTAGTGTTGGATAGTCCATTTCTTGAGGAAAGCTATAGGCTATATAACATCACGCTACGACCAACAGGTGCTGAGCAGCGCGGGTGAAACCGTGGGGAACAGCTAGTAGTTTATAAGGACTAAACCTTGGGTTGGTGGGTGAGTTCTGAATTGGCAAGCCATAATTCGATAAAGAAAAAAACTGTATACTGCTGACATTAGACGTTCGAATTTTAAATCCATCTTTTTGAAAGCTGTAATCCTCGAAGGGTTAAACAGAGGTATAGTACATCGTATCGGGCGAGCCTGTTGTCAAACGAGGTTGCTACTGAGAAATTCCCGATGGAACAACCCAATATACTTTGCGGCCCGGGAACCTATCCTATTCGACTAGCGAGGCAGTTGAGAGAGGTATATGTAAAACGCTTTGAAAACAATCACCAAATCCTAATTTCGGCTCTTTAGCCCTCGCAATAAAATAGCTAATTGAAGGAGTAAACAGCGAATCTAGTAGGTACGAGTTATATACGGGCTTGTAATTCGGGTTCACATTGCAAGTAATCATTAAAAAGAATTGCCGTCAAACGGCCGGCTGTAATGCGTTAAAAGGAATCGTTTTATTGCTAATGCCTCTAACAGTACCTTTTTTATTACCCAAATGGACGTTTATAAGCTTAGTAATGTGTGTGACGGTCTTGTGTGCAATGTTATAAAGTACACAGGTTTTAGACTCAGATCAATAAAGTGTATTTAGATCGGGTTTAGACTTATTCACGGTTTTTGTGTTGAAAATTTGAAGTTGAGAAGCGATCAATCTCTGCTCAGCAATATATTTAGAGAGATTAACAATATACATATCTAGCTGCCCCCCGCGGCTTCGCCCGGGTGATATTGAAAAAAGAGTATCCCATGTGTTATTCTAGACTATAACCTACCTCTATGCCTAATTTCATCAAGATCCATTTAGCCGTTTTGACGTGAAAGAGTAACAGATATCCATCCCTACATCCATCCATCCTCACAAACATTCGCATTTATAATATTATAAATGCGAATGTTTGTGAGGATGGATGGATAAGCGCACTAGCATATCCTATTAATATTAATAGGATATGCTAGTGCGCTTATACAAGGTTTCGGTAACGGCTGATAAACCAGTTAAGTTAATGGGCTAAACGATTATGTTCAATCAGTACTTTCGGCAAACTATCGGCCGACACTTCTAGATCAAAATGGTGCTCTGAAACCTGACTCACACTTGTTGATATGACACCCTGCGAGCGTTTTCTTCAGAAGCCAATAACTAACTAGCAAATTGTTCGAGAGTATTCGACCGATTTTTGGTTTGGTTTGCGCTTTTGTCACCAACCAACCCAACCCGACTAAACTATTTGTCAATGGAAAGTCTGCTGTCTGTGGAATCTCTCAAGGTTCCATTAAAATACAAGATTCAAAGTTGGAATTGAACGCTCGCTCAACTTGAAATTCTCACCTCAGAAATTGACAGTTTAACATTATCTCATTAAATCAAATCAAATCAATCAAATCAAATCATTTATTTCAATTAGACCATTACAGGCACTTTTGAATGTCAAGAAACAAAATGAATCTACAGTCCCGGTCACAAGGCATAATAACTTGTGAAAGTACTGCAGTTGCCCATTCCAAAGCGTTGATCTCTATGGAGAAGAATGGGCAAGAAACTCCATGGAGACTCTTTTAAATTCTAATATTTTTACAAAAAGTATTTACATCATTCGTGTTGAGATTATACAAATATGTGAGAACGATGTAGAAAGACGTGCACAGTAAGAGCGTCCAGAGTAAATAAAAAACAAAATTCAATTCAAATCTAAATAAATTAAAAATGACCGTGGTAGTTAAAAAATAAAAAATGACCAGTCCCAACTGACAGCGCCCGTTCACGAACATGACGTATGGATCAGCCCCATTCAGCTCGACCATTTTGAAGGGAGCTAAATGACCCGACACACCCGCCACCATCAGCGAGACATTTAAGTGAGCATGACACTATTAACCACCAGGGCTTCGTCAAGTCAATGATAATACATAGCACTCACATATGGGCTTAATAATTATACAATACTAGAGAATTGATTCTATACATTGCAAAGATAGTCTTACAATCTTCTGCAGCGTCCATTATAGCTTCGGATACTTAGTAATGAGTTTATTACTATTTCACCGACTTCATTTTTAGGGTCTCAATTTGCCCTAAGGGGCAAAACGGGGCTCAATTATTAAGACTCCGCTATCAGTCCATCTGTCCGTCTGTCACCAGACTCTCATGAAGTTAGATAGTTGACATTTACCCAGATGATGTATTTCTGTTGCGGCTATATTATCTACAAATACCTACTAAAAAATAAATAAAGTAAATATGCAACTCACACCGTTTTCTATAGATAACTAGCTTACGCCCGCGAATTCGTCCGCGTGGCATAGTTACTTTGGGCTCACGCTCACTTTAACCCGTAAAAAATGTTTCTCTCCCCTTTTCTTCACTTTCACTTTTTTAGTCTATATCCGTCTCCCGGGGTCCCAGCTATCTCTGTACCAAAATTAATCTAAATCGGTTGTTTATTTAGGCGTGAAGACGTTACAAACAAACTCACTTTCACTTTTATAATATCAGTAAGGATGGTACGAAATCCTTCGAGTCCGACTCGCACTTGGCCGTTTTTTTACTTTTAGTTACGCAGTTTTGCAATATTAGCAATAACATCAGTCACAACAGTATCCATGGAGTTTCTTGCCCATTCTTCTCCATAGCGATCCACGTTTTGAAATGGGCAACTACAGAACTTTTAAAAATTGAAAACTGACTGTAACGCTCTAATTGAAAAAAATGATTTGAGTTTGACTTTGACTATATTTATAGGCAATTTCTTTTAATAGGCACATTTAAAGCATTTCCATGGATTAATTTCCTTACATAACGGCAGTGAAGCCGAGAGCAATAGCTACTCCGTGATAAGTCTTCTCACTCAAGTTTCCTTGAACAAGATAAAAGTTATCGGGACACTTCTTTAGCTATGACAAGGCTGATTGCAATCTTTAATTTATTTTAAAAATCGAATCTTCATGCAATCAGTTTCTGAATTTATATCAATGACAGACAATTTTTTCACTGAAATTTAAAACCTCGTTCAGAAAAAAATCGAATAAAACTCAGCTGTGAATTACAAAGGCAAAATGAAAAATTACGAAGGCCCAAATTGGATGGATGTAGTTTGAAACGAGTAGTGCAGCGTTACCCGTATGTGAGCAATTAATTGATTCTGACTAATCACGTCAGTTGACAAAATTTATCTTGGACATTACTGACTACATCGTCAAGAAAATTGCACTTATAAAAAAATTATGTAAGTCTGTAATAGGCTAGCTTTTCTAAAAAAATATATTAGTTCGTCTTTTAGATTATTCAAAAATAAGGGACACGTATTTTTTTATTTGTAAATTAAACCAAAAATTACAAAGATATAGCCCATTAAAGTTACGTCAAACGTCACGCGTTGCTGCATTTTTTCGCAACAAGTGACGTCACACGTAACTTTTATAACTTTGTCATTTTTGCCACGGATTAAATAGAATGTAATTATTTGACCCTGGAAACTACCCTATTGTCTATTCGCCTTGAGCAATTATGGTGACCTTAGGCTTGATTTGGTTTTCGGATAGAAAACGTCACATATTTTCTCGCGCTCTGGGCGGAACGGAAGGGAGTATCAGACTTTTACTGACTAAAACCTATATTATATGTTCCTTCTTTTGCTTTTTGTGTTCCGGGGCTGCGGTGTCTCTTTCGAACAGCCCACAAACCAATGGGAAATTAGACTTAATAAATGTGAAAACAAAAACATAAGAGTAGCTATAAGATTTAATTATATTTAAATGGGCAGGTAAAAGCCTGGAGTGGGGTCTTCGGAAGAAAGGTGTCCTGAAGGCGGTGAGGGAACTAGACGGCAACGAGAGGGAGTCCTGTGAGGCGCTGCTCAAAGATGTCAGCATGTACGCGAGAGGTATACTATGAGCTTATCACTTGTATAATTATGTAAATGGTCAGAAGATCTTTACTGAAAATGACGGGCCTGTTGGTCTAGTGGTTAGTGGCCCTGACTGCTGAGCCGGAAGTCGTGGGTTCGATTCCCACCCAGGACAAACTTTGTGTGATGAGCATGATTGTTTGTTCTGTGTCTGGGTGTGATTTATCTATATTAATATATATGTATTTATTATATAAGTATTTATATCAGTTGTCTGGTTACCATAACACAAGCTCTGCTTAGCTTGGGATCAGATAGCCGTGTGTGAGTTGTCCCAAGATATTTATTATTATTACTGAAAAGCAACTATTGAAGTGTTACAGTGTTTAGTTTTTGAGACCTCAAAAGGAAATACGGAACCCTTATAGGATCACTTTGTTGTCCATCTGTCTGTCACGATCTTATATCTCGAATACGATTAGGGGTATATAAATTAAAACTATGTACTCAAATATGAGGTTCCTTGGAGCTGTGATAAAATCAACCCTCTAAGTCTATGCAGTTAAAGATTTGGCTGTTTATGTTATAAATTTGAACGGAACCCTCGGCACGCGAGTCCAACTTGCACTTGGCCGGTTTTTTTAATATTAACATATACATACAGTAATATTTTTATTTATTAGCTCTTCAAAAGTGTACACACTAAAGACTAAGTCAGGGAAACCTTTACCGTTGAGCATACGATTGTTTTTATAATATTATGCAGTAGAGTATATTTAATATTTATGTATACCTAGCGACACGCTCCGGCTTCGTAAGGGTTCCGTATAGATACTAATATCATACATGCGACATCGCGGCAATAGTGTTTTCTATTGCCTTTCCTGTAGCGAGATGTTATTTTCTTTCTTATTTTTTTTTTCCCTATCACAATGTTTTCGTATTTTGCCCAAAGATTGACTGGTAAAGAATGCTTTGTGGCATTAAGCCGGCCTGCTTATGTCTACTGTACATAAAGATCAAATAAATTAATTATGATGGTGAGATACAAGTCTCTCCAAATGTTTCTACGTATTTGTCTTGCGCAGAGATCAAAAGCTTGGCTAAAGAAGTTAAATAAAACGTTAATTCGAATTCTAAAATATCCATTAATATTAAATAAAGCTTGTTAGTCCATATTATTGTGAGAAAGCTTTACTAAAGCGTAGTTAACTGATATTCTTGAATCATTAGAAACTTTTGAATTTGTTTTTATTTCATCATGGTATTCAAATACAAAATAATCACACGATTCGCTCAGAATTTTAGTACGTAAATTGTGAGCTCGAAATAATTGTAAAATTGCTTCTTTGCTTGAACAAGTTGATTGGATTTTCAGGAATACGGTATTATAAAATTCGTTCTTGGAATAAATATATTCGGTAGCTCGGCAAAACTCGAATGTTGGTTTCGGAGAACGAAATATATTAGGTACAGAAAGAAGTGCGAATCGGATCTACTCGGTGTTAGTTAGTGTATGCTCTTATGCCGTATGTGTCAAGTTTGCTGATTGGTATATTATGATCTACATAATCAAATGCTGTGACGTGTAGAAATAATTAACACAAACTGGTACTTTTTTGTCAAAATGGCAGATACCACTTTTGTCGAATTCATAAATCGAAATTCTTTTTGTTCATTGCACAAAATATTATTTTGTTCGAGATATGAATTTAGTTCACGATAAAGATATTTTTCGTTTTTTTTTTGTTGAAAATATTGAAAAAGTGCAATAGGCCTATAATTCACTATTAACTGTTTACTTTCTTTTTTAAATAAAGGTTTAAAACTGAAATTTTAAGCTCGTGAGGAAATATTCCAGTTGTTATCGACAAGTTCTTAATGACATATATCCTCATTTACTGCTTTAATTATTTTAGTAGAGAACATAGAATTTAATTGATATCTAATTATTGAATACGTAATATTTTCCGCGGCACATCGAAAAGGGGATGACTTTTTTTAAATAAAATATGATTAAATGAGTTTGTTTTTATTATTCGGTATGTAGCCGGTATATTATTTAACAATAAGCACACCAACTGCATCCTTACTAATATTATAAAAGCGAAAGTGAGTTTGTTTGTTTGTTACCTCTTCACGCTTTAATGGCTAAACCGATTTTGATGTATTTTGCTACAGAGATAGTTGAGAACCAGGAGACGGACAAATAATATTTTTTTTGAAAAAAGTGGGGTGTGAGGGAGAAAGAGGGAAGAAAAGGGAAAACTTAGCGTTGCTATTACAAATCAATAAGGCGCAATGGGAACTGTGTTACCTCGAATTTAACGCGAGCGAAGCTAGTAATTACTAGTAAGTAATATACAAATCACAGGCATGCATTACATTGGTATTATGTTTTTTTTGAGACTACAAAAATGTATGTGTTTAAGTATGAATGCGTGCACTTATTTTCGTTTGTTGTATATCTTCTGTGTTCACAAACATGGAAGCAGAAAAAAATGAGAGCATAGAATCGATGCTTCCGACGTTCTTTTATTGGAAAGTGCAAACCACTGGGTTCTACACTTTGTTGGTAATTGGAAAACTGACAGTTATTACGCTTTTTATTTTCTTCTTTTCTATTTCCAGCCGTTTCATATAGAGGGTTGATAAAAATTTATGGTATTTTCTTGCAGTGTCGACTCATAATTTATTAGGTTTAACACACTGTAAGTGTAACAAATCAATAACCAAGGACTTGAAAGTAAAAAGGTTTTCATTTTTACCATATTTTCAACAATATATATTTTAAAAAAATCTTTCATTGATAAAATGCTAAACCATAGTATAATAAACCAGGGGATAAAACAAAAAAAACCAGTGTTTGTTTTTTTTACGGATGGCATATCATCGAATAACTTACCACACTCTGGGCAGAGTGGGGGGGGAGGGGAGTGTCAGACTATTACTGTCTAAAACCCGCCCATGTTCCTTCTTTTGCTCTTTATGTTCCGGGGCCGCGGTATATCACCAAGCTTCTTCGGCAGGAATGAAGTTGCGAGTAGAAGGTAGTTCACCATTAATGCTAAAGGCTATCCCCTCATCTATACTTTTTTACGAACTGACAGTGTCAATAAATCAAAAACTATAGCTTCATGCCGCGGCCCCGGAACACAAAGGCAAATAAGTGGTTTATAGTCAGTAAAGCACTGACATGATCGCTCCCGCTTGGCCCAGAGCGGGACAAGTTATAGAAAAAAAGGAGTGGGAGTGAGATGGCGATACATCGGCTTCACGACCTTTATAGCTTTGTCTTTTTCTTGCACCCTGCAAACGTCAGAACCTCCTGAACGCAGTTTCAATGGGAGCGCGTTTATTTTAATTTCGTCTCAAAAGTAAAGAAGTTTGTGACTTAAAATATGTGTAATGTATTTAATTATTTTGTTTTTCTTTGTTTAGTGGTAATACTGAGTGTGCGCGGCTCTCTGGTGCGTGAGTTCCTGTTAGCTGCGCACGCGCTAGGCATGACTCGCGGCGACTGGGCCTTCCTCGACGTGGAGATATTTCAGGTAAGCTCTTCAGTACAACGGGTATCTTAGTCTATTTTATTTATGGCGATGGGTAGGCAAAAGGGAGACGTTTAAATGTTTTTCGCAATTTTAAAAGTATAGTGTTGTGGCGAAATCTATACCGTCACATACGAACTACACTGACGTATCCTACGCCGCAATCACGAGTTATCCGTGCGATTACCATAATGATAATATTATACAGACACCAGAGACAACGACGTCAGGTCGGAAGATCTTACCTTTTTACGGAAGATGGGAAATTTTCCACACAATCCCTCATAATGTCTAAACTTTTAAAATGTCTGTCTTTGTCAGTCGTATGGAATGGGTGTCATTTGAGGTTATGTGTTAATACCTTAATCAAGATCGTTTACGTTTTTTTTCTGTGGCCTCTTCATAAAGCACATGCAGACCTCAAGACGGGTTAGCGATTTCAGACTTCATCGGTCGTCCGGGTTTCCTCAAGATGTTTTTCTTCACCGATGTCAATGATTACTTACGACGGCAAGGTTGGCGCAGTGGCTGAGCGAATCAACTGCTGCACTGCGTGTCGCGGGTTCGATTCCCGCACGGAACAAATATTTGTATGACCTACAGGTAGTTGTTTCGGGTCTGGCTGTTTGTGTATGTGAATTTAAATGTTTGCAAACGCACCCACGATACAGGAGAGCAACATAATGTGGGGCAACGTTTAAAAAAAACATACATATGAATTGAAATTGTCACATTGGTACTTGCCCAGAAGAGAGGCGAGTTCTTAACGTTTTTAATATTGTTTTCATTTTATTGTTTAGTTTTATTACTGTTTTCAATTCTGTCTTTTATACCTATATTTTTGATTATATTTTCGACCGTGTGGCAGTTTATGACTACAACTGAAAATCAGCGTCAAGCGGCCTTGTATTGCCATCTGGCATTATGCTGAGCTGAGGCCGTTTTGGCATTATTTAGTTTAATGTTAAAGTGTTTCTGTTTTTTTTTATTAATGCTGAGTAAACGCAATTTTGTATCTTTCTTTTTTACATCTGGACATTCTGGCATAATGTACTTTTATTAAAAGCTGAAGAGTTTTAGCGTACTTATTTTTGTTTTTTATTGTTTTAGATGGCAATGTTTCAGACAAAAGCCATACTATTAATAGAGCTAGGGACTATTTGGGCGTACAGAGAAACAATCAGGTTGACTGACAGCTAAAGCTTTACAATTCGCTAAAGGTCAACCTTATTCTTATTCAGGTCACCAGCCTTTTGTTCTCCTATAAAAGACTAGCTAGCGCCCGCGGCTTCGCCCGCGTGATATCGAAAAAAAGTATCCTATGTGTTATTCCAGACTATAATCTACATCTATGCCAAATTTCATCAAGATCCGTTCTGCCGTTTTGACGTGAAAGACCATAGAGGCCCTTTTGAATGTCATAAAAACAAAAAAAAGCTTTGCTGCTACAGTTCCAGTCACAAGATTATAATAATTGTGAAAGTACTGTAGTTGCCGACTCCAAAGCGTAGATCTCTATGGACAAGTATGGGCAAAAAACTCCATTTACACTCTTTTAAATCATAATATGAGAATGAGAAATCCAAAACACTACACCCAAACTGGGAATCGAACACAAGATCCCATGCTCGGCAGTCACACTTGCGAACACTAGATCAGCGAGGAATGTACAGACGCCAGCACATCAAGCTACTACAATCTGTCAGATTTCTTTGATAGATTTTCGACTTTATTTCTAGAGTATTAGGTTCAAGGTTCATTGAGAAAAAATGACAGTTTCGGGTAGGTTGACCTGCTGGCGTCTGTACAAAAAAAAATAAGATGGCGACGATAGTTTTGATTTTCGGTATGCACCAAAACATGATCTAAAAATGCGACATATTGTGCCACAAGACAACACATTAGTATGAACACTCCGCGACACAACAGACGGCGACCCGACACACCCCGACACAGCAATATGAACCTAGCTTTAATTAACATGCAAACAGTTGTTGCACATCTTTAATCAAAACAACTTGAATACGTGCAAACTCAACTACCAAGTTAAAATCAAAATGTTTATTTCATCGCAAGTTCATCAAGAAAGTAGTTTGAAGGTTATGTTTTTCATTAAACAATCTTTGTACATGAACAGGGCATAAATAGGAATACTTCAGCGCCATTTTAACGTCTATCGCCACTGGAGAGAAAAATTTTCATTTTCATTTATCGACACGCGCGATCTTAACGAATGATTTTTAATATTAATATTGCTAGGGTATTTGACAGTTTGACATCAGCGACCTCTGGTGGAGACTTGCTAAAGTATTTTGGGCAAAATTGAATGGCTTTTGTACACATTGTTGCGTTGCGTTTTTGACGTGAAAAGGTTTTTCGACTTTATGCGACTAAATAGACTTATTAATTACTAATGTCTTGTTATGATAATAAAGATGGAATCCAGGTTTGAGTTAATAGAAAACCTTAGACTTAACTGTTGACTGCGATGCAGACGAATTTTTGACGCCCTGTAATTTTCTATTTTTTACTTGTATATACATGTTTTTATTATTAGTTTGTGCCTATATTTAGTTAGTATGCTAAGTTAGTTTAATTGATGTAAGTAAGTGGATACCTTATTCGTACAACCTTTTATCACTTAAATATTTTTTAAATCACAACTGTCACTCTTTATTAGATTAATCAAATAAATATTATAACAAGACATACTTTGATGATTTTTTTACGTGTCAATGACATCAAATTGTTTGTCTGTGTACAGAGTCCATCTTTATTACTCAATTTTATTATATGTATATTAAAAAGCAACATTTTGTTTTATATGCTATTTCTCACTCGATTTTTCAAACACATCTCGGCACTGATTGCCATAGAGAAAGAAAGAGGAACAAGACAAATGAGATGCGTTATCAATTTCCTTTTAATTATTTCCTTAACATGCTTATGGTAAAACAAAAACGGTCATCACACCCAATAACCAATCACAGAGTAGAAGAAAAAGCCGGTTCCCCTAACTCGATCCATTAATTCAGGAGCGCGTCCCTTCAATCCTGTCCCGTTATCAGGCATTCTACACGCGCCTGGCCTTTTAGTGTAAAGGTAAACTTCCTCGCTGATTAGAACGGGTAGTTTCCTATGTATCTTTATATGTGACTAGCTGTGCCCAGCGGTTTTACCCGCAGCTTAGGCCCTAACTATTAGATGCGGGCCTGTGGTCGGTGAGCAATGGGTAGCTCACCGTTTCTCTGTCTATTGACGACAGCCCGTGTCGACGGCGCATTAGTGTTGCACGATGATTTCCCATCCACAAAAAAAGGCCCTAAGTGCTGTGCGTGAAGCTATATAGCTTATGTTACATGCTGATAACTTGGCTTTCTATCGACGGGAAATTGGTTCAAATTGGTCCAGTAGTTTTGGAACCTATTCGGTACAAACAAACGAACAAAACGATGTCGGTGTTTGTTACAAAACTCCTCCGAAACTGGCTGGACCGATTTGTATGAAATTTTGTGTGAATATCGGGTAGATTTGAGAATCAGCCAACATCTATTTTTTATAATTAAGTCAGAAAGAGACCTGAGCAGACCTTATTTTAACCAGCTACCCTACCATGACGTCTTAAAGCAGAACTTATTCCACTGAGGGAAAGAGACAGAGCTATACAGGTTGTCTAGCACCATCTCTTTCTCACACAGAAATAAGAACTGCTATAAGATGTCATGGTAACAGGGCTGATCTCTCTACTACGGTGTGCGAGCCGTAGTAGAGAGATCAGGTTATAATAGTTTAGAATAGGTTGACCTGCCATCGTGTGTACAAATAGTTACACGCTAGGCTTATAACTAATGAGTACATGACCCTGTTACTGCGCAGCAAAATGCCTTAAACCTGCTAAAATTATACTGCAGTGAGTATCTTATATCAGGTATGGTAGAAACAATAATATTAATTGAACTTATATCTAACCATAAACATTTAGCACATACATAATTCTATTTTTTTAAAGTGATTAATGAGGGAGAGAGAGGGAAGAATAGAGAAAACTTAGCTTTGCTATTACAATAAATAAGGAGCAAGGGCAAAAATTACAAGTAGCAGGTACCTGCAAATCAGGAAAGGCGAATTGTGTAACCCCGAATTTTACGCGTGCAAAGCCGCGGGCAAAAGCTAGTCTTCCATAAATTCTTGGATACAAGCTTTTGGTTAGTTGGGAAAAGGATAGCAACTGATGCATACATATCTGTAGGCCTACTATGACATCTTAAAGCAGAACTTATTCCACTGAGTGAAAGAGATGGTGCTAGACACCCTGTATAGCTCTGTCCCTTTCCCTCGGCGGAATAAGTTCTGCTTTAACACGTCATGGTGGGGTAGCAGTTCTCTGAAGTCTGTAACGTATTTTTTTTACATCATTTCCCATACGTAGTGTGCCATGGGAGATGAGCTCAAGTAGATTGATATGAGGATTTTGTTTCTATTATTCCTCGTCTTTTTGTGCTGATTTTGACGTTTGGAAGATAAAGATTTATTGCGGCGTATCTAAATAAATTGGAATAGAACTGAACGAGGAAAATAATGTATTTTTATGCTTGCGGAAAAAGTTACACGTGTGTACATCTGAGTTATAGTTTTTTGTTAAAAAAATATACGTTGCCCTACATTAAGACTTTCTTCTATTTTGTGGGTGCGTTCACAAAAATTGAACTCACTTACACAAACAGGCAGACCCGGAAGTATAAGTATAGGCCATACGAAAAAAATGTGCACGATGTTTTTGTCACGATTGACGAATAGTCCTCATTGCGGAATGCTCCATACAAACTTCCAGCCCCTATTTAAGGGAAGTGGAGGGTTACAAAAAGACAAAGTGTAGCCTGTGTCCGTCTCCAGGGTCCCAAATATCTCTGTACAAAAATTCATCAAAATAGGTTTGGCATTTAGAACGTGAAGACGGAACAAACAAACAAACTCACTTTCGCTTATATTATACTAGCTGTTCCCCACGGTTTCACCCGCGCTGCTCAACACTTGTTGGTCGTAGCGTAATGTTATATAGCCTATAGCCTTCCTCAAGAAATGGACTATCCAACACTAAAAGAATTTTCCAATTCCCACCAGTAGTTCCTGAGATTAGCGCGTTCAAACAAACAAACAAACTCTTCAGCTTTATAATATTATATAGTATAGATTAAGTAGCTAAGGGTTTGCAACTGTGTACGTACTATTTTATTACAATACATATAGTATAGTAGTTTACTTCACGGCTGATGATTTGTGATTTTACTTATGAGTGCCTTATACAAAGCGCGTATTCTACTCATGATGTTTTAGCTTCGAGAGTTTGTTGATGAACACTAATTGATTTAGTTATGAAATAATACTTGTATCTTAAGGGTATTATTTTAGAGAAAGACCGGCCCCGGAACATAAAGGGCAATAGAAGGAACATGGGTGTGTTTTAGTCAGTACAAGTCTGATACTCCCCCCTCACCGCCCAGAGCGGGGGAAAAGGGGGAATTTGATGATTTCCCATCCGCAAAAAAGGGTATTATTTTGTTGGCTCAATTTTAAAGTCTACTCTCTACTGAAATATAAAGTGGCTCTGTTTGAAGAATACCAAGTTAATATAGTATTACATATGCAGTAACACTACTAACACTGTTCACATGTGGTTGATTGATATGTGACACAAGTGGTGTGGCGCCACTTAGTCTCACATACTAAGTTATTAATGTGTCATTAAGCTATCTCCTACATTTCTCTCTGCTTACACAGGGTGGTTACTGGGGCGAGACGGGCTGGGCAGCGGACGACGAGCGCGACACCGCCGCTCGTGCAGCCTATGAAGCACTGCTGCGCGTCTCCCTGAAGCTGCCCACCGGCGATCGGTTCGACGAGTTTGCTGATGCCGTCAGGGCAAGAGCCAAGCAGCACTACAATTACTCGTTTTCTGATGGTGAAGAGGTAAGTTTATTTATCTGTAAATTTGAGCACTAGAGATACCTTAGTGTTGCATTCAATATTTAGTTTACATAGTGACAGCATTCTAAATCCAAGAACGACACGACACGGTTGGGGCAGTGGCTGAGCGATTGACTGCTGCGCTGCGTGTCGCTGGTTCGATCCCCGCACGGAACAAATATTTGTATGGCCTACAGTTGTTCCGGGTGCACCCAGAATACAGGAGAAATTCCAAGTGTGAAGCAACGTTAAAAAAATTGGCGGTCTCTCAAAGTTGGTAAACTAGTTAATTTTTATGCATACATAATAAGGGTATCAAATGAAAAGGTTTGAGGTTGAGAAAAGTACGAGACAGTGTTTTTTTGAACTACAATATTTATTATTCGAACGATATCTGACTAAATAAAGCCACAGTGGTCGGAATTCAAGATAACTCAATAAGTGCTTTTTTGCACTCGTTTTATGTCATAGAGTATATGGTACAGTAATCCTTACTAATATTGTAAAAGCGGAAGTGAGTTTGTTACGTTTTCACGCCTAAATAGCTAAACCGATTTTGATGAATTTTGGTAAAGATGGTTGAGACCCTGGAGACGATAATAAGCAATTTTTTTAAAGTGAGAATTGGGGAAGAGATGTAGGAAAAAGGAAAACTGCTATAACAATCAATAAGGCGCAATGGCAAAAAACTAAAGGTAGCAGGTACCTGCAAATCAAGAAAGGGGAGCTGTATTACACCGAATTTAACACGAGCAAAGCAAAGGCAAAAGCTAGTATTTTATGAAAACATACAAAATTGTGTCATGTAGCGGAAAACCCGTTTCAAAACCACATAAACCCGTGGTTTTTAGAAGGTTGAGGAAAAGGACGTGTAGCCAATGAATTTGTTATTTACGATTTCCTACCGAGGATACATTTTCTGGCTCTTATAAAATTCTCTTTATTTTACACTGGGGACTTGACCAAGGTCAGCACTTCAATAAATCTTTAGACCAATGAACGTATACAGCGCTTATTGTAAGAAAGGAAGAACAATTCAAAAAACATGTTTTGGCTATATTAGTATTGTTATATTGTGCAAAACTTTTGATTGTAAAAGCAATATTTGTATACATATAGAAAAAAAAGACGGAACCTGTCTCTGTCTGTTTGACAAGACCCTCTATCTTGGGAACGCATTCAGTTGAAATTAAAACCATATACTCAAGAATGTGGTCCCTTGAAGCTGTGAAAAAAACAACCCTCAAAGTCTACGCAATTAAAAGATGGTTGGTTATGGTTATGTCGCACGTTTGTACGGAACTCGCGCACCGAGGATTCCGTACTCGCACTTGGTCGGTTTTGGCTTTTAAAAGCATAATTCAATTAGACCATAACAGGCACTTTTGAATGTCATGAGAATTTTTGTCGTGTCGTTGAGCTCCTTGAGTTAAGAGTCAAGCATACGATAACTGATTAATGCTTGCACTGACTGGACAGGTCCACTCTTTGTCAAGTTCTTTTTTAAAAGACCATCTCAAACGGCTACATAGTCCTCATATAAGTTGACCTAGATTTTTGTCTGAACTTTTGAGTTTGTATCGGCTGTTTCTTTTAAGAGTAGTCGGGTACAAAATACCTGCCTATTTTTTTTAAACGGCGTTTTTCCTAAAACTTACTTGCAAAATCAACATCATTATTCTTTAATTTATTACTACGAAACTTGTAGACAGGCAAATAGGCTCTGGGCACTTCCCAAGCTTATGTGCTGTATCCTTAACGACCTCCTTATTACAGTCACATGTTCTTTTGACAGGTTAACTTCTTCATCGGCGCCTTCTACGACGGCGTGTACTTACTGGGGATGGCGCTGAATGAGACCCTCACGGAAGGTGGAGACATCAGGGACGGTAGGAACATCACCAGGCGGATGTGGGGACGAGACTTCCACGGTAAGCTCCTGTTTTGAACGCTCGCCTTAACCATATGTGGCTACGGCGTTTGTCCAGATCTTTTATCGTCATTATATCCTGAGGCTGTTGGCTATTATAACTTAAAAAAGAGACGTTGTAATCTGTGTAGCATTTAAGAATTATATACAGAAATCACTGCTCATTGATTCTTTAAACAGAAAAAAAATCGAGACACTTTGTTAGGTATTTTAGCTTTTTTAGGGGCCTAGGTCTCCCCTATAAAACATATGTTGTGTTGTTGTTTGGGTGAGGTAGCCAATATTTTAGTAAAGACTAAGTTCTGTCCTGTACTGTGGTAGATATATCGTCGAAGTACTAAGTCACACGACACATAGTTATTGACTAAAATCGCTTAAAGGTCCAATTTTCGCCATTATTGTCGATCTTTAACATTGTAAATGGCGTATTGGCTGTAAAAAGTGAACGGTACCAATTTGACCGACATTCGATTTGTTATATGTAGTTAATAACGTCCTTTACTATTTCTTGGTAGCTTTTTATTAAAAATAAAATAAAGAATATTAAAAAGTAGGTTAGCTCTTTGTCACACGCTAAATAAGAACTCAATTAAAAAAGATTTTTGGCGCGAAACTGCCGCCACCATCTTAAAGATTTTATATATCTACAATTGCACAAATATTTTTAAAACAAATTGACTAATGTGAGAATGGTGCATGTTTTTTCGGGCGCTTGAATTACGTTTACAAGAGAGTACTCTTTTTGACAATATGCGGAGAGTCTACGTCAATATTAAATACAAAGTAGGTTATTCTTAGGTAGCTTTTAACAGGAGAATGCTGTTTGTTGACATTTGTAAACTTGTCTATGGAAAGTATTTCGAAAAAACAAGATGGCCGTGTTCGTGTACGTTCGGCTACGCGCCAAAACAGCAGTATTAACTACACCAACATTGCCTGTCATTCCATAGTGCCATGCCATTATAAGTGCTATAGGAATATTTTGAAGATCGTGTATCGAGGTACTTCAATTAAAACAAAAGGTTGTGGCCTGTTACGTAATATTTGTTAAACAAACAATGTTTGCCAACGTTAATAGCTCTTTGAGTTGTTAAAAACACGGACAGAACAAATAAAGAGACAATTAAAACAAGGACAACGCTACGAACGGTGTATAGTAAATATTTTTGTAAACTTGATACGTGGCAATTAGTGAATTTATTCAGTTACAAAGAGTAATAATGCTTCGTTTTGTACAGCAATTGGGCGTTTTAATGAAAATTAAATTGAACTGATATTTTCTCAGTATTCTCCCAGTTGATGCTATTCTTAAGAATCATAGATTTGCCCAGTTCATCTGTCTGTCTGTATGTTACAGCCATTTTTCTCCTAGACGTAGATTCTTTCCATAAACCACCACACAAATGATGAGAAATTATGAAATAAATAGGAATGTAAAAAGTTAGTCAACTCAAGTCGACGAGACGGTTGGCCCAGTGACTAAGCGTTTGACTGCTGTGCTGCGTGTCCAGGCTTTGATCCCCGCACGAAACAAATATCTGCATGACACAATATGTGATTTTAAATATTTGTAAACGAGTTAGGCAAAAGGCAAGGCTTAAAAAAATTGCCGCGCATTGTTCGTTATCTCTAGCTGACTGTACATCAATGTTAAATACAAAGTAGGTTTTACTTAGTTTAGCATGTTTGCTAGAACTTGATCATTTTCCTGTCGAAGTCAGCCTGAACAAGTTTCTTGAAACAGTTACGACTTAACAAAGCAGTTGTCAACATTATTGACACACATTGAGGACGGTCCAACTGGGTTATGGGCACGAGATAGGTAAACAGGGATAGTTTTACCTATGGAGGTTAGTATCAATGATACTTATGTTATTACGTTAAAACATATTGTGTTAAATGGGATTTCTCATAGGCAGAAGTGAGGAACATCCTTTTTTGACCTGTTTATGCCCTATGAACTCAAACGATGCGACTTGCACAAGTTGTTTGTCACTTTTTACGATCTGGCCGCTGCGACACTAGAACTCCATCGAAAAAAAAAAAACAAGGAAAAACTGTTGAAATTATGTTGATGATCAGCACTTTTTAACCGACGAGAAAAAGGAGGTTCTCAATTCGACTAATAAGATAATTTTTTTTTATGTATGACCACGCATAATTTTTTTTAATCTCAGAACACAAAACAGTCTGCCAAAACGACTACCCTCTGGCACTTTCTGGTGTTTTAGCTGGGAAGAAGAAGTGGCATCATCCTATCATCAAAACGGAGACAATCGGACCGGGATATGTACAAGAAATGACAAATTATATTGGTTAAAATCAACATCGGGTCTCTTGTGTCTTCCGTGATTGGTTGAATCTTTCACTTCTCCACACTGCCGTTATCAACTCCACTTTGTTGGAGTACTCGTGGCATGCTCTAAACAACTTTTTTAATTTATTTTTCTCCTAAGTCACTGTTGCAATGGGCAAGGGAGACTGGTTAGAGAATAAATGCAATATTCTTCCTTAAACTTTTTATTTCTGCAAATTATAGTTTGGTTGGGCTAGTGGTTGCCAGCGCGACTGCTATGCATGAGGTAATAGGTTCGATTTCCTATACGGCCAAGTGTTCTTGGGTTTTTGCTAAGATGTTTTTCAGTAGCTGAATTTGTACCAGGTTGATGACAAACATTCGTCCCTTTTTACGCGGGCCTTAACCTCTTGAATGTCACAACAAACGCGCGAAAATTCGATGAATTTATGAATAACGAGCGAGGTAGGCCTTCAGAAAAAATGATCATTTTAGCGTTAAACCGATAGCTACACCGTATAAAGTTTCCCCGTGGGTACTTAACGACATTTAACGGGTTAAACAAAGCTAGCGAAATGTTGGTGAACTGTTAGGTATACGTGTCTAATCTTTGAGAAGGGTTACCACGACATCTTAAAGCAGTACTTATTCCTGTGTCAGATAGAGATGGTGCTAGACACCCTGTACAGCTCTGTCTCTTTCCCTCACTGAAATAAGTTCTGTTTTAATGTTTCATGGTAGGGTAGCGGGTATCATAAGCGTGACGTTATATTATGTTATAATCAAAGGTGAAATTGTAACAGGTATAACCGGCCACGTCCGCATAGACGCCGTGGGTGACAGGGATGCAGACTACGCCATATTGGATCTAGACCCGGTCACCGGGAAGTTTGAGGTAAGACTCTTGAAATAGTTATAGCATTCATTTTCTTTCAGGCTTTGTAAATAATGAAGATAGAAGAAATAAAGTTGGCTGAAAAATTACACACTGTTATAAAATATTATCGTGCTACACAATGTTTTATAACGTTACTAGCTGTGCTAAGCGGTTTTACCCACTGCTCTGGTCCCCTTCTCACTTAGGGGTTTGCAAGATAGATAGTAGCCGATTCTCAGACTTACTGAATATGCATAAAATATCATAAAAATCGGTAGAGCCGTTCCGGAGAAGTATGGGAACGAACATTGTGACACGAGAATTTTATTTATTAGACTAGCTATGCTCAGCGGTTTTACCCGCTGCTCACTTAGGGATATCAAAAATAGATAATAGCCGATTCTCTGATTTACTGAATATGCATAAAAAAAAATCATAAGAATCGTTCGAACCGTTTCGGAGGAGTATGGGAACGAACATTGTGACACGAGAATTTTATACATATATTAGACTACTTGTGCCGAGCGGTTTGACCCGCTGCTCACTTAGGGGTTTGAAAAATAGATGTTGGCCGATTCTCAGACCTACCCGATATGTAAACAAAATTTCGTTTAAATCGGTCCAGGCGTTTCGGAGGAGTATGGGAATGAAAACTGTGACACGAGAATTTTATATATTAGATTGAAATATTTGAGATTGTGGCTGAAAAGTTGAGTGAATGAATGAGGAAAATGTCATGGAAGAATTTCGAAATATTACAAACTGTTATAAAATATTATCGTGCTACTTAATGGTTTTATAACATTACTAGCGTTTGCCCACGGCTTCGCTTGTGTTAAATTCGGGGTAAAATAGTTCCCCTTTCGTAATTTAAAGGTACCTGCTATCTGTAGTTTCTGCTCTTGCGCCTTATTGGTTGTAATAGCAAAGCTAAGCTTTCCTTATTCTTCCCTCTTTCTCCCTCACATCCCACGTTTTGTTTTTTAAATTAGCCTATGTCCGTCTCCAGGGTCCCAACTATCTCTGTACCAAAGTTCGTCAAAATCGCCATTAAGGCGTGAAGAGGTAACAAACAAACTCACTTTTGTTTTTATAATATTAGTATGGATATATGGGAACATCTTAAGAAACATATATAGCTATATAGCAGCACAAAATAATTTAAGATACTTGCCTGCACAAGTATTTAGAAACAAACTAAGCTCCAACAATCTCGAGAACGTGATGGTTAATTCTTAAAGTTACTGTCCAAGAAACTATTGGGAAGTTAACTCGTCCTTTCTCAAAACTTTGTGTTTATATATTCTTACTAGCTTTCGCCCTCGGCTTCGCCCGCGTTAAATTTGGGGTAACACAGCTCCCCTTGCGCCTTATTGATTTGTAATAGCAACGCTAAGTTTTCCCTTTTCTTCCCTCTTTCTCCCTCACATCCAATTTTTTTACAATAAAAAATAGCCTATGTCCGTCTCCTGGTTCCCAACTATCTATGTACAAATAAACAAATTCATCACAATCGGTTTAGCCATTAAAGCGTGAAAACGTAACAAACAAACAAACTCACTTTCGCTTTTATAATATTAGTAAGGATTTGACAATGGTTGAATAGTTTTGTTAGTTAAATAAAGTAGACGTAGTCAAAGTATTCTGGTTGTCAGACTTTCGGGTAACGATTTTCAAAGATCTACAACTTACTGCCGGGTCCAACGGCTTAACGTACTTTCTGAGGCGCAGAGAAAACTCGCTATGGAATGTCCTAGACAAGCGCGAGTAAATCTAAAGATTTCATGGAGAATAAAAATGCGGTTGTTTATTCTCCACGAGCTTCTTCTCACTATCGTTTATAGATAACTAGCTGGCGCCCGAAGCATCGCCCGTGTGATGTCGAAAAAAAGTATTTTATGACTATTTTATGACCTTACTTGATATTAGTAAGGATTAGTAAGGCCTTGCTCTCCGCAAATAGCGACAAAATGTAATTATTAATTTGTCTATTACTTGTTTATTTTGACAAGTAGCGCCATCTCTAGCAATTAGTATATCAAATTCTATGAATCATATTCATTAAATCATTTATCCTATACCCACAATATGTTCGTTAAGATATTTATAACTAAGACGATATATCTTGATCCTTCTATATTAACAGTGTCCTTTGAAACTCCGTACATTCTGAACTAGCAACTTTGAAAATCACGACCGTGTTTGAAACTTCTCACCATTTATTAGGGATTTGTACCTTTTTTTTTTTTTTTTTTTTTCGGGTGGGAAATCATCCAATGACTTCCCCCGCTCTGGGTGGAGCGGGGGGGGCATGTCAGACTTGTACTGACTAAAACCCACCCATGTTTCTTCTATTGCCCTTTACGTTCCGAGGCCGCGGTATCTCTTTCGAACAACCCGCAACCCCGGCAGGCAGAGGCTCTGGCAAGCCCCTCTGCTTTGCTGACTCTCTTTGAGGCGCGCGTGAAACACGAACGCGCCGTCGACACGGCCTGTCGTCAACCGACGGACGGACAGTGAACTACCCATTGCTCACCGCCCACAGGCCCGCATATACGGTGGCCGGTAGTCGTCTCGCGGCGCCCGGCGCCATGGGCGTCTCCCGCGGCGGCTGGGTTGGGCAGATGTTCTCTCCCTCAAAAGCCCGGCCACTTCCTTTGCTAGCATTACTGCTTCGCAGAAGGTGGTGACCGCTTCCCATTCCCTCTCGCTCCGGACCATGGCCTGAACCAGGGCCGGACGCGAGAGATCGCCGCCGCCGATCGCCTCTACGAGGGTACGGCGGTGCTCCGCCCAAGCTGGGCAGATCGCCACTGTGTGCTCCACCGTGTCCTCCGGGCGATCGTCACAATGGTGACACCCGGGCGCTTCCTCCCGCCCGATGATGTGCAGGAACCTCCCGAAACTTCGGAAAAATCGGAACCTTCATTTATAGGATCACTTTATTATCCGTCTGTCTGTCAAAACCATGAAACACATGTGACTAAAAGAGTAATGGATCTGAAAGTTGTTGTTTTTGTCAGATTTTTGTTTTTTTTTTACCGCACGCTAGGAATTTCTTTCGTATTGCGGTTGCGTTTACGAACATTTTTCACTCATATTAACAAGTAAGGAATTGAATATATTCGAGGAAGTTTGAAAGTTGCGCCTGTTACAGAAAAATTGAAAGGGAGTCGTTTGTATTGGTGTGGACATGTAATGAGGAGGGATGAAGGACATGTGAATAAAAGAGTGATGGATCCGAATGTTGATAGACTAAGAGAGCGAGAGGTAGGCCGAAGAAAAGATGGATGGATTGTGTAAGGACTGATATGAAGGAGAAAAGAGTAAATGATGCCGTGACGTCTGATAGGGGAGAATGGAAGAAGAAAAAGTGTTGCGCTGACCCCAAATAGAATGGGACAAGGGCAGGAAAATGATGATTAACAAACAGTTTTTACTACTCCTTTGAATTTTAGAAATTTTCGAATTAATCTTGTTGTGGGATCCAAGACAGTTAAATTATTTCTCTGCGTCTTCGTCGAGCTTCATTATATCACCCCTTTTCTGGTGGTAGCCACTGTTATTTTTGGCTGCTAGCGTTCTGGCTTGCAGTACTGCTATACAATTTTTTGTTCCGTCTGTGGATTAAACTCGTAACACGCAGCGCAATGCCGTGCCGTCATTTAAGATAAACTTCAAATGTACTTGTAGAAATATTATGACTGATCTCTTGATATTTAAGCCGTTATGCCTTGAATTGGGTTGACAGGTGCTGTAAAAGATGATGATTGATTTGCTACCATCGATCCTGCAGCCAATATCGGCAGTAATGGTCAGGAATTTGGCTCGGTTTTCGTCAGAGGGTTAAGCTGTCTTATTCAAAGTAATAATGTTGCTTACGTTTTTATTTGTGCATAAGTTTTAACTGTAGCCGTCGATAGCCATTGCTAAGATTGAATAAGATGATTGAAAACAAATGATGGATGATGATGTCGTACGATAGTTGATGAGATTGACTTTTGATTGATTGAATAAGATAGTTTGGTTGTCGATTGTTTTTGTTGATTGGTTTTTGTTAACTGATTTTGTTTTTTTGCAATATTTTTGGTCAGAGAATTAAAAACTTAGTACAAATATAAATACGTAAGATCTAATAGACCATCACTCAAAAGATTTTCACTCACTCTCACTGCCAACTTCTGTTTTATCTGATTGTCTCACTCTCACTGATGGTTTCATTGTTCCCTGGTCATAATCTCAAAATCTTTAAAGTACGAGTGGATCTCGTGGTTTCTTCTAAAAAAGACTATCTCCTTTGAGTAGGTTTCTTTCTCAGACGTCATTGTTGTCCGAACATGGATAGATAGATCGAATATTCTTGATTATGTACACCATACAAATAACAAGAATAACATTAAACAACTTATAAATAGGGTGATACAATGGGCGGTCTTATCGCTAAAAGTGATCTTTTCAAGACAACTTTTGGATGGATTTAAACATATAGATGAGGTGGACAATAGAATGAGCTTTTCCAAAAGTAGCCTATTAACTCGCGACTTGAAATGATCCAAACTATAAGTAGGGAATTCCACTCCTTGGCTGTGGGCAAAATTAATGATGTACGCTTTGTACAAATGGCTGAATAATCGACTAAGCATGGTATTCTAATCGGGTATCCCAATATCATCCCATCCCAATCGAGCTACACGATAACTGACAAATGCTTGCACTGACTGGTCAGGTCCACTCAAACTGTGTGGTGCTTTCTTAAAAAGACCATTTCAGACACTAATTTTCTAAGTCCTCATGTAAGTTGACCAAGATTTTTTTGTGTGAACCTTAAAAGAGACTATGACCTCTCAGTTTGTTTCGGCTGTTTCTTCTCAGAGTAGTCGGGCACGAAACACCGGCCTCATCTAGTTTTTAAAAAAGACGTGCAAAAGTGTTTGAGAAACTTGCGAAATTAACATCATCTAATATACATATAAAATTCTCGTATCACAGTTTTCGTTCCCATACTCCTCCGAAACGGCTGGACCGATTTAAACGAAATTTTGTGTACATATCGGGTAGGTCTGAGAATCGGCCAACATCTATTTTTCATACCCCTAAGTGAGCAGCGGGTGAAACCGCTTTGCACAGCTAGTCTAATATATAAAATTCTCGTGTCACAGTTTTCGTTCCCATACTCCTCCGAAACGGCTGCACCGATTTGAACGAAATTTTGTGTACATATCGGGTAGGTCTGAGAATCGGTCAACATCTATTTTTCATACCCCTAAGTGAGCAGCGGGTGAAACTGCTGGGCACAGCTAGTTTATCAATATAATTAAGTCAGTGCAACATGTCTTCTTTCATTCTTCTCGATAAACTTGTAACACTGACCTCATCTAGTTTAAACAAATCCTTGACTAATAAAACTGTTTGTATAAAACAACTTACTTTTAGGTGGTGGCCTTCTTTCATGGACTGAACAGCAGCTATAAGCCAGTGGCAGGCAAGGCCATTCACTGGCCCGGAGGCCGACGGGGACCCCCACCTGACACACCGCGGTGTGGTTTCTTGTGGAACGACCCCATGTGCCAGGGTGGTAAGTATTTAATTATAAATTTTATTTTAAAAATGTTTTCTTTTCACTAAATATTGCTTGTGTTTGGCCGGTACTCACCTGATGTGAAGCAATAATACGTAGGGTGTGGTGGAGCATGCTTACCGAGAAGAAACCTCGGAATTTGAAGAGATCCATATTAAAATGATCAGAAATCAGAGCCAACAAATGAAACCTGTTTGATTTTTTCAGGATTTCATATCAAACCTGATAGATATTTTTACTTATAGGATTGATTCGCGTAAAAAATATGATTTATACTGTAGGTTATAAAATATATGACAACATAAAGTATCGTCTAGGGATTTATTGGGCAAAAGCGTAACAAAGAAAACAAATAAAGCTCTGACTTTCGCTCACTCCAGACATATGGAAATGAGTTCATTCAATATTTTAAATTTGTTTTAGAACTTACAGTTTGACAAAGAGCAAGGATATTGAAGGACGTCTTACTTAAACTTGAGGTTCCAAAAACCTTTCGTCTAATTTGAATAAACGGATAAAAGTTGGTAGAAATAAATCTAGATATTTTACATATATATTTTCTACTATGACGTTTGTTAAAACCTTGGACCTCACAGTGTAATGTCCGTGTCTTGATGACTTCCGCTCCAATTAGCTACATAGTTGGTTCATTAGCAGACAATCCTAATTGGATTGTCCGCTAATCAAGTCTTCTACAAACACAGTATAACAGGTGTCAAGAAAACTTGATTATACAGTCCGCTACGACTCGTTGCGACTGTCGTAGTCTTTACTGCCAAATCGCATAGCGGCTACGCCGTAGCAGCTACGGCGTAGCACTTTAAATTTACGCTCCGTTCCCGTTCAGTAATCGAATAAATTTTAACTTTTTTTTTGTATCTTAGGAGAAAATGTCTGTTGTAGGTAAGGTGAGAGAATGATTTAGTAGAATTTAGCAATGGACTTACCTTGGAATTTCTCCTGCATCGGGGGTGCATTTACAAACATTTAAAACATCTACCAACAGCCAGACCCGAAACAACTATCTGTAGGCCATACAAATATTTTTTTCCGTACACGCATCTTGCGTCTGACAATTGAGAATTAAAATAGCCTATAATCTACTTCAATTATTTATATATGCTTGACTATACTAATATTATAAAGCTAAAGAGTTTGTTTGTTTGAACGCGCTAATCTCAGGGACTACTGGTTGGAATTGGAAAATTCTTTTAGTGTTAGATAGTCCATTTCTTGAGTAAGGCTATAGGCTATATAACATCACGCTACGACCAACAGGTGCTGAGCAGCGTGGGTGAAACCGCGTGGAACAGCTAGTGCTTGATAAAAAAAATACATTCCTAAATACATAAATCTATACTTTTTCCAAATTAGTTTTTTTCTCAATAAAATTGAGAATCACAATCAATATTGTTATTTGGTAAATAAATAAATAAAAATAAGTATTCAAATTTAATAAATTGAACAGTTGAAGTTTACTATTAATAGTAAAGTTAGTACCTGATTAATATCTGCTACGACTTCCCAAAACACACCATCGCTTCGTCTACCTGCTGTTATTTATTTATAAATTTTAATTAAACTGTGACAGGTTTACACTGAAAGTTTGAAATTACTTCAAGTTTGTAATGGTCGCCTGTGAAATATCGTCAGCTACCAAATTTGCCACTTTATTTTACACTTATTTTATTAGTCTTCTGGGCGGAACAACTGGTCAATAATTAGGCAAAGTTGTATTAAAAAAAGATTTTTATTAATAGCATTCACTTATAACTAATGGTCAGCTCAGACCGAAGAGGCAGCGTAGCGGCCAATACAGCCTGGCGACAAGCAATACTTTTTCATTTCCATATGGAGATAAAGCTTAAAATAGTTTGACATTGGTGCCGATTCTGATGAACCACCGGATTAAAGTAGACTAATATTAAAATGACATACCTAATCACGTCTGATTTTATTCTACACCATGTTGGTCACGATTAAAGATAGTCCTATTTATTTTTGGTAGAAAACGTCAATTTCAGATTATCAGGATGGTCATTTTCTCTTAATTGAGTGACTAAACTATCATTAATGTTGTCAGTGTGTTGTTAATCAATTTCAGAAGGAACCATGGTTTAAAATTAATCAACTAAATTAGTGATTTTTACAATAGTGTTAGTTTAGTTTGTGAACAGAATCGAACCCTGGAAAAAGAAGATGATTACCTGAAGTTTTCACTGAGATGGTCGCCCTCACTGAAAATCGTTCTGGAGAACTTCTACTGGCATTGTTATTGACCATATTCTGTAGGTTTACCATACCATGTCATCTTAAAGTCAGGTTTTACCATTTTGATCATTTTTGAACCTAAGGTAATCCATATATGTATATAATCAAGAACACCATGAACAATTATTTGATTAAAGTTGAGCATAAGACCAAAGGCTCTGTGAAAATCAAAACACGATATAAATTAGTTGGCTCGATACAAAAAAAAAACTTTAATGTGACACTAACTTGGTTGAATCGTAGAAAATGCTTTAGGCATTAAGGCAGTTTTTACTAGTGCATAAAGTTATTATAAATAAATACGATTTCAAACGAGTTTTTCTATGAAATTATGGATACGTGATGGAAAAGTACTTAAGAGTTACATAACATAATAAAACTTGTATATTTAAAAAGACTTACTTACTTAATAAATATTTTTTTTACTTACGAAGTCGACATACACCGACCAATCGACTAATGACAGCTGAGAAAAATCTTTTGCGGCAATGGAAGCCCTTAAAGCAGTACTTCCTCCAGGGCAAGAAAGAGATGGCGCTAGACATCATGTATTATAGCTCTGTCTCTTTCCCCCACTAGAATAAGTACTCTTATGAAACATCATAGTAGGGTAGCTGGTCATTTTATGCTCACAAGCATCACTGTTATGTACAAAATTTGTTCCACGCTGCTCGGATAGAGGCTCAGACCGTCATAATATATTGTTTCATCGGACTGGCGGTGTTCCTTACCTTCGCTGTTACTGCTGCTTGCGTTGCGTACAAGTAAGTTCGTAGTTAAGAACAAACAGATGCCATAGCACGAGACTAAAAATGTAACGTAACTGCGTAGAATTTAGAATTGAAAATACAATAATCGTATTTTAGCCACATTGTTTTGAATAAGCACGCCCAGTATTATGTTTACAAATTATTAATTCAATTGTATCCTCCATAAAGTAAATTCTTAAAATTTTGAGAATCTAACATGTAAAACGATTATTTTATTTTAAAATCGGTTACATCGCGCGTTCGTGTTAGGGCTTCAGTATACTATTTATTTGAGTGAACTGTGTAAATATTTCCTTTAGTTTAATAAAACTTCTTATGCTTAAACCTTGACCTTTTGCTTTCTTAAACAACTCAGTTGTAACTATAAACAAACCACTTACAGCCTTCTTGCTTACCTACAAATAGAACAGCCTGGATAATTAATAACGATCGTCAAAAGCCTTGGGTTTAGAATGCTCAAAAGTTATCCACTTCATAAGCGTATTTCAAGAATTAGTGACAGCAAAACAATAGAATTCTTAGAAGTCTTATTCAATGAAACAAAATACAAATTATTTTGCCGACTTGTGAGCGTTCAGTGGATAAATTCAAATATACATAATGTAGCTCAGCATTTTCTATTTTATTTACTTAAATATTCCTTTGAGTAAGCTTCAGAATGATTTTAGAAACAAATAGAACACAACAATTCTTTTGACAAGATCTAATAAAAGTTGGTTGTAACGTATTCATTTGGGGATGACATACAATTATTAACTTCTGCCACGTTTATTATGATACTAAAATAAATATTAGAAAAACATGGCGGCCTTTTTTTCGGATGAGAAATCATCAAATAACTTCTCCTGCTGGGCTGAGCCGGAGGGAGTGTCAGACTTTTACTGACCAAAATCTTAAAAGTTCCTTTTTTTCCCTTTGCCAGAGCCACGGTATCTATTTCGAACAACCCGCAACCCCGGCAGAAAAAAAGACATGGCCTTGATTAATAATTTCATCAGCTTCAGGCTTATTATTCTAAACACTTTTATTCTCTTGTACTTTTTGAAACACACGCAGACTAACTTCTAAATCCTAATTGACATATTTTACTTTAGCCGTGCGTTATTAATCCTGGCTTTGCCCGGGTCTGTCCTAAGCCTAATTGACAAAATAGATAAAAACAGCGGTCAAGGTTAACCAGAGAAAAGTTATTTTTTATTTAATCGTTTTGGGTTCAGCACAACGCCATTTTGATTATATTTTTGTTCAGAGTTGGCAAACTAATTTATTACTTTACATTTTTATTACTTTTTGTGACTTTTCTATCCCTGAGTTTAAAACCAACTTAAAAAAGAGGAGGTTCTCAATTCAACGGTTTTTTTTAATGTGTGTTCACCGATTATTCAAAGACACCTGGCCCTATTTTCAAAATTCTTTTTTTGTTTAATAGGATATGCTTTCTAAAATTGATATGGGACCACCCATATCAATTTTATTTATATTGCTTAGATATTTTTGAGTTATCGTCTATATTAGGTACATATTTTTTCTCTATGTCTATATGGAAGATCTGCTACCTAATCTTTTAGTAACAATGGAAAATGAATACTCAATAAAAATTATCTGATATTATCATTATACCATAACTATTTTTTTTTATTTTGTTAAGCGCAGAAAGTGTTTTCCACAATATTTTCCAAGGCATGATATTTCATTTTCCATATAACCCATCATTCTTTTGTTGCAGCTGTAGTGTATTGATACTCAAAAGTGTAAATTAAACAGCTATTTACAAGAGTACCTAGGATCCAACATAAGTGTATTGGAAATACACATTCGACCTCAATTCATGCTTCTTTATCTAACAGACAGGCTCGTATAGACGCGGAGCTGAACAATACTTCTTGGAGAGTCCGACCAGAAGAGGTACTAGTCGAAGTTGGAACGGGGATCGGAGCCAGTCCAGCGCTACATAGTATTAATGAAGTACTTAAGGTATGTGTTTGCACAGACGTGTTTACAATAGGACACAGTCACGTTTTTGTCCCAAAAAGTAAGAGCGCAAGGATAGGTAGATGAAAGATAGAATGCGGTGTGGGGGCAGGATTACGAACAGGCCCTATTTAACATCTTCTTATAGTACAGACGACAGCAGGTCAAGCTACCCGAAACTGTCAATTTTTCCCAATGAACCTTGAACCTAATACTTTAAAAATAAAGTCGAAAATCTATCAAAGAAATCTGACAGATTGTAGTAGCTTGATGTGCAGGCGTCTGTACAAGAGCCAGCTTGAATTCAGGAGGAGAATATTCTTGAATAGGAATTCATTTCTATTCATCTGACGTGAGTTCTTAAATATCCGGATCCAGAGAGGCTCGATAAAAAAGATGAACGATACAATTTATTTATTTTAATAAATGGAGGATATTCTTGTAACGGAGTTTTCTCAAGCGAAAGTGAGCCGGAACAATGCTTTTTATTTACAATAGAATGAATAGAAAAAAATAATAGTTCTGGTACGGTTGTCAGCATTATAATGGACAGTTTTACAAAAGAATCGGTAACAAAAATAACCCTACGATTAAGCTATTTAAACGTTATACATTTTAACGATATCATAATTTGAAAATACCCGTAACGCACATAATATTTACTTTGTTGGTGACTATAGATTGCTGAATAATATTATTTGTAAAGTTTTATATGAAATTTTGCATTTGCATTTAATTTTCTCATGTATCGTGGGTGGTTTACAAACATTTGTATTTCGAATTAAATTTAATTCGAAAACTTCACAAACTTGTGTGAATTTCAGAGGATTTTTTTTAATGTGGACTTCATTTCCTCAAAATATAAACAAGCAGTCAAGCATATTTTTAACGACGCACCACACTAGGTAATTCCCCCGTATCGTGGATGCCTTTACAAACATTTTAACTCACATGCACAAACAGCCAGATCCGATAGACGTACTTGCTACACAACTATTCGCTCCGTGCGGGGATCGAACCCATGACACCCAATCGCTTAGCCACTACGCCAATCGTGCCGTCATCGAAATGCATACGAGTCTCTTAATTTATTACAAAACTAAATACATTCTGTCCTATCATGTTATATTATTAACTAGCTGTTCCTCGTGGTTTCACCCACGCTGCTCAGCACCTGTTGGTCGTAGCGTGATGTTATATAGCCTATAGCCTTTCTCAAGAAATGGACTATCCAACACTAAAAGAATTTTCCAATTCCAACCAGTAGTCCCTGAGATTAGCGCGTTCAAACAAACAAACAAACAAACTCTTCAGCTTTATAATATTAGTATAGATATAGCATATACAATTATCTTTCAAGATTCAAACTTATGAATCTTGAAAGATAATTGTATATGCTATGAATGAAGTAGCTTCGTTTCGTTTCGTTTATAAATTAAACAATAATGAGGTATTTTCAATTCGCTGTAGCGTCCAATTACTTCGTCATTCGAGCCATTATATTAATTGTTTGTCAGTGATACGCGAAATATTGGGAGTAATTGAAGCGTATTATCAAACAGACGAACAATTTTGTTTTTATTTTTCAGTCTGTTTACCGACCCATTGTGGCCCTCTTGAGGGAACTCTGACGAACGGGAGAGGAATGTGGACATTATATGCTTACTAGCTTTAGCCCGTGGCTTTACTCGCGTTAAATTCGGGGTAACACAGTTCCCCTTTCCTGATTTGTAGGTACCTGCTATTTTTAGTTTTTCCCTTGCGCCTTATTTACTAATGCTAAGTTTTCCCTTTTCTTACCTCTTTCTCACTTTAAAAAAAAGAGCCATTGTTCCAAAATTCAGACTTTTACCGGCTAAAACCCACCCATGTTCCTTCTTCTGCCTTCTGTGTTCCGGGGCCACGGTATCTCCCCTCGTGTTTCATGTGTTTACCATTAGCTGATGTTTAATGTTATCCTTGTTATTTGTATAGTGTACTTAATAAAGAACATTATATCTATCTCTTTCGAATAACCCGCAACAGCCATCTAGATTAAGTACGTGGAACTTAATAAAAAAAAAAAATATCTTGGGACAACTCACACACGGTTATCTGATCCCAAGCTAAGCAGAGCTTGTGTTATGGTAACCAGACAACTGATATACATACTTATATCCTTACTATAATATTATAAAAGCGAAAGTGAGTTTGTTTGTTACCTCTTCACGCTTTAATGGTTAAACCAATTTCGATGAATTTTGGTACAGAGATAGTTGGGAACCAGGAGACGGACATAGGCTAATATTTTTTTTGAAAAAAGTGGGATGTGAGGGAGAAAGGGGGAAGAAAATGGAAAACTTAGCGTTGCTATTACAAATCAATAAGGCGCAAGGAGAACTGTGTTACCCCAAATTTAACGCTGGCGAAGCCGCGGGCGAAAGCTAGTAATTTATAAATACATACATATCTATACTAATATTATAAAACTGAAGAGTTTGTTTGTTTGTTTGTTTATTTGTTTGAACGCGCTAATCTCAGGGACTATTGGTTGGAATTGCAAAATTCTTTTAGTGTTGGATAGTCCATTTCTTGAGGAAAGCTATAGGCTATATAACATCACGCTATGACCAACAGGTGCTAAGCAGCGTGGGTAAAACCGCGTGGAACAGCTAGTTAAATCACACCCAGACACAGAACAAACAATCATGCTCATACACAAAGTTTGTCCTGGGTGGGAATCGAACCCACGACCTCCGGCTCAGCAGTCAGGGCCACTAACCACTAGACCAACAGGCCCGTCAAAATTATTTCATATTTAAGAACAAATGAATATCTTAGTAGGTTAACATAATTGAATACCTCCTACAAGACTTCAAAAGATCTTGTCTGTCGAGAGTGCTCTTAAGTGTCTCATAATCATGTTATAAATATATATCTAGACACAAAATATCGCTTAGTTGTACTTTGTTTTTGTTTAAGGCGACATTAACTGCGTCTAACCGTGACAGTAGTCAGCGATACACTGCCGCTCGTCGCCCGCCAGAGCCCCGCTTCAACGCGCACCAAGATTATTCGAAAAAACAACCCACCTTGATATATCAAACACAATACAAATAAAAGCCGTATACTAAAATATGGGTCATTAAATTGTCTTTTATACGATTTAAGTTTCATGTAAATACGCTCCATAGTTTTTGCGTGATTTATCGTTTTTTTGTCCACGTTAGACAATACTTTACAAATTAATTACACTATGTTATTAAAATATAATTTCACATTTTGACATATCAAATCATGAATAAAATTGTCTAAAATAACATATATTTTTTTCAAAGAAATAAGACTACAAGTTTAGACGTGATGTTCAATATAAAATCATTAAAAGTCGTTTATCTGCGCCTTAATAATGTGTTATCATAGATAGCGATCATAGAGAGTGAGCGAGAAGAAGGCCAAAGAAAAGATGGATGGATTGTGTAAGGAATGATATGAAGGAGAAAGGAGTAAATGATGCCGTGACGTCTGATAGGGGAGAATGGAAGAAGAAAACGTCGCGCTGACCCCACATAGAGACAAGGGCAGGAAAATGATAAATGTGGTATCGTAGCAACACTCAAAAATGAAGTTTATTAAATTGATAACTTGCCCAATAAGAATAAAAAGACATTTTGATTAAAAAGAGTGTCCATTGAGTTTCTTGCACTTTCTTCTCTATACAGAACTACGCTTTGGAATGGGGCAACTGCAGTACTTTCATAGTATTCATTGTTTCTGGGATTACAGCTTTATTTTTAGGATTCCGTACATCAAAAGGAAAAAACGAAACCTTATTGGATCACTTTGTTGTCCGCCCGTCTGTTTATCAAGACCCTTTACTCGAGAACGCGTCCAGGTATCGAGTTGAAATTAAAATCATGTACTTATATCTGCGGTCCCTTAATTGTACTGTGAAAAAACCAACCCTCTAAAAACACGCAGTCAAAAGATATGCCCGTTTATTATTATATATATTTTTTAGCCTTTGTCCGTCTCCAGAGTTCCAACAATCTCTGTACCAAAATTCATCAAAATCCGTTTAGCTATTTAGGCGTAAAGACAAACAAACTCACTTTCGCTTTTATAATAATAATATTACTAGCTGTGTCCAGCGGTTTCACCCACTGCTCACTTAAGGGCATGAAAAATAGATGTTAGCCGATTCTCAAACCTACCCGATATGCACACAAAATTTCGTTTAAATCGGTCCAGCCGTTTTGGAGGAGCATGGGAACGAAAATTGTGACACGAGAATTTTATATATCAGATAGTAAGGATTATGAATTGCCATAAACGAATGCACTGCAATAAAGTCTTCTTCTTTCAAAACCGTAGCTGTCCCTGGGCTGGAGCACTCGTGGCAGCACCGGGGCCGCCTCTACCCTTGGCACACCCTCACTCACCCTGTCGTCTTTCACTGTCGGCTTATACAAAGGCAACAGGGTTGCCGTCAAGAAGATACACAGGAAGAAGCTGGATCTTAACAAGAAACTTCTGTGGGAGATCAAACAGGTTAGTAAAAAACAAAACAGGGTATGTTAATACAACAACTGCTACCCCACCATGACGTCTTAAACAACTTATTTCACTGAGGAAAAGAGACAGAGCTAGAATACAGGGTGTCTAGCACCATCTCTTTCTCACACAGGAATAAGAGCTGCTATAAGATGTCATGGTAACCCCACTGTTATTTCCCAAAGCAGAACAGAAGGTAGAGCTGTGCCTCGGTTACTCGACATGTAATAATGACGGAGCCAATTGCCATCAAGCAGACCCGAATCCTAATAATAAACGTTGTCAACGTCACTGAGACTTCCCTCCCACGTTTATCGATGTTTTGAGTGCAAAATTATGTTTGTAAGTCACGTCCCCCAATGAGGAGTGACAATGTCATCTAAAATCAATAATCGAATTAGTAAGATCCGTTAACAAATTCTCAAAAACATATGAAACATTTTTATTTGTCAGGAAAATAATAATATAAATTTCGTTACAATTCGTAAAATGTTTACAAAATATGTTTATAATATTAAATGTGTCTTGTAACTATTTTATTACCTACTAGTTTTTGCCCGCGGCTTCACTCGTGTTAAATTCGGGGTAACATAGTTCCCCTTTCCTGATTTGCAGGGAACTGCTACTTGTAGTTTTTGCCTTTGCGCCTTATTTATTGTAATAGCAAAGCTAAGTTTTCCCTTTTCTTCCCTCTTTCTCCCTCATTTCTCACTTCTAAAACAAGTTCGCTTATGTCCGTCTCCAGGGTCCTAATTATCTCTGTACCAAAATTCATCAAAATCGGTTTAGCCATGAAGCCGTGAAGACGTAACAAACTCACTTTCGCTTTTATAATATTACGAAGGAAAACAGATTTGAATTTTTATAACTTCCCATACGAACAGTAATATGTTCTGTCATCCCTGAAAAAATTACTTTTCAATACACACACTGAAAACTAGCTCTTATTGCACTACGATTACGTTCAACATGTAATGTATTTCACACGAGTAATTTTTTCTCATTTATCACAACAAGGGCTTTCATTTGTTCTGTTTCATCACGGATTACCATAAACAACTGCTCAAATCCCTATAGCCGGCAGCGTTTTTTTTTAGAACATAGTTTTTTTTTTGGAACAAAATATCATCAACAGTATTTCACAAATAAACATGATCATGTAGGAAATAATTTGCATAAAAAAAAACAAATTGACATTTATTTGAGTTATAAATTCAAAAAGGTTTTGATTTTTTTATTTTTAATATTTGTCTGTTTAGCGATGGCATGTCTTTGTTTGTGTTTATCCTTCAGTATGAGACAAAAAGCGGGGAAAAAACTAATTAAATCATAGTTTCATATTGATTTATGACAAAATAACTTTTTGTTTAGTTATTTAATTTCTTCGAAGTGTATTAGAGAACTTCATTTGATTCACGTGAGAATTTGACACTGCTTTTCTCAGCTTTATAACACCCTCGCCTGGCGGCCCGTGTGTTATGTCCGCTTTGGCTGCAATGACTAAGTTTCCTCACTTAAATCAAAATGTACTATTTTTGAGTTGTCTTCATTCAGCTACCCTACCATGACGTCTTAAAGCAGAGCTAATTCCACTGAGAAAAAGAGACAGAGCTATACAGGGAGTCTAGCGTCATCTCTTTCCCTCAGTGGAATAAGTTCTGCTTTAAGACGTCATAGTAGGCCTACAGTTCTCGGTGTGCGATATCACAATATCATTATAATTTCTGCTACTCGTGTGAAGCAATATCCGCCAATGTAATTCAATGATATAATGTTGCACTATCTAATAATCGAGTACACAAAGCGTACACAGGGCTGAGCTAAACATTTCCAGTGTAATATGACCTAGCTTCATATAGATTTCCCGCACTATAAAAGATCGGTATACTGGTTTTGTAAAGTATGATTGTCGTCGTGCGTACGAACTTAATCCAACGTCAATTAATAGATTGCTACTAATTACGTTGATGGATCTTTTGTGCGCAAATGGATGTTTGATAGATGATTGAAAGGTTGTTTGTTATATTGTTTTGAAGATGCATAAGTTTATACAGTACCTAAATGAGTAAATTGATGTTATGAACCGCCACCATAGCACGCTCAAGCAGCGTCAATTGGGGGCATTGTATTGTTATCTGGTAGTATGCTGAGCTGAGTCCCTTTTTGGCATTTAATCATTTCATTTTGTTAATTTTTTTATCATTACTTTTATGTTTCTATTGTTTTATAAAACGCAATTTTCTTTCTTTCTCTCTTAGAGGATATTTTTAAAGACTTGATGATAGTAAATCATTGTACTGTATGAACTCTACATTATTTTATTGTAATTGTGTTAAAGATTAAAAAGAAAGTAGTTTAGCTATAAAATTAAAAACTAATGTTAATTCGGTCAAGGCAGCATTTTTTTTTTTGTTTGGGAAATCATCGTAACAGTTCTCCACTGCGCGGAGCGGCGAGTGTCAGACTTGTACTGACTAAAACCCACCCATGTTCTTTCTATCGCCCTTTACGTTCCGGGGCCGCGGTATCTCTTTCGAACAACCCGCAACCCCGGTGGCGCTTCACCCTTAAGTAAATAAACTGAGATATGTCTATGTGTCTAACAGGCTAAAAAATAGCTCCAAAAGTAATTTTATATCTATTTATTTAAACTTCATGTAAGGACAATAGTGGTACATAGGCGTACTTAATGCCATATGGAATTAAAAAAACGACAACATTGTGATAGGGTACAAAAATTATTTAAAATATACAAAAAACAAATAGTTGAAACATCTATTTACTAATGAAACTATGTACATCTGTGCTCACTCTTGACACATCGCACCCAAAAACAAAAGCGGTTCCAATTCAAGCCTATGTCTCAAGAGTGATTTGATCGTGACACATCTGTGACATCTAAACAAATGAGCTGTCACAAAAGTGTCACATAGTTTCTAAGATGCGGTAATCCGATGTGACGGGATCGGATGGCCTTTGGAATCAATGTTTCCAATATTGTACTGGGACTTTTAACTTACGTTCCTAGGTTTTGGGTTCTAATAAGTATTGATACTGTAATTGAATGTCGAACTTGCGTTGTCGGGGGTTTTCGGAATTTCGATTTACGTAATTTCTTTGCAAGAATGAGGTATAGGTATTTGATTTTTAGGATAGGTGGCGTACAAACACGGTTATCCTATGAATTAACTTAGAAGTAATTTATTTATTTACTAGCTTTTGCCAGCGGCTTCGCTCGCGTTAAATTCGGGGTAACACAGTTCGCCTTTCCTGATTTGCAGCACCATCTCTTTCTCACACAGGAATAAGAACTGCTATAAGATGTCATGGTAACCCTTCAGAAGGGTCGTCATTGATGTAAAGGCGGTTGCATTTTGTATCCTTTGTTGTATTGAATTGTTTGTGTACTGTACCTTGTCTCTGGATCTTGTTAGTTGGGTTCAAGATAACATTTATAACCAAGAATATTTTCATGTTTCATACTTTTAAGAGAGAAATATGTTTGTGTATGTAAGTTTAAATCTTTATAAACGCACCTACGATACAGAAGAAATTTCTAGTGTAAGGCAAATGTATATAAAAGAAATAGCAACTGAAAAATAACGCTTTTGTTTTTGTCTTTTTTCTCCACCCAGGCCCGCAACGTGTCTCACGAGAACTCAGCGCGGTTCATCGGCGCGTGCGTCGATTGTCCGCTGGTGTTTGTCCTGACGGAGTACTGTCCCAAGGGCTCGTTGAAGGACGTCTTGTCTAACGACGAGTTGCAGCTGGACTGGAACTTCAGGACCTCGCTCGTGCATGATATTGTACAGGTAAGATCGGCTGGATAACTAGTTAATGGGAACTTCACTAACGAAACTGTTTGATATCAGTTCATTTGAGCCGTGTTCAAATGCCGGGGTTGCGGGTTGCTGCCGGGGTTGCGGGTTGTTCGAAAGAGATACCGCGCCCTCGGAACGTAAAGGGCAAAAGAAGAAACATGGGTGGGTTTTAGTCAGTACAAGTCTGACATGCCCCCCCTCCGCCCAGAGCGGGGGAAGTCATGGGATGATTTCCCACCCGAAAAAAAAAGCCGTGTTCAAAAGCATTTTGGTGATATATATGGAGGATACGCCAGTGTAGCCTATGAATTAAAATGTTCAAACGTTCATTGCGGTTGCGTACCTTTTTTTTGGGGTGGTAAAGCTTCAAATAATTTCCCCCGCTCTGGGCGGAGCGGGGGGGGAGTGTCAGACTTTTACTGGCTAAAATCCACCCATGTTCCTTCTATTGCCCTTTGCGTTCCGCGGCCGCGGTATCTCTTTCGAACAACCCGCAACCCCGGCAGGCGGAGGTCCTGGCAAGCCCCTCTGCTTACGGTTGCGTACCTCAAGAGGAAAAAACGAAACCCTTATAGGATCACTTTGTTGTGCGTCTGTCTGTCTACCTTTTATGTCAGGAACACGTAGAGGTATCGAGTTCAAATTAAAACTATATATATAGTACCTACGGCCAACGAGAAGCGATGCCAAATGTAAACAAAACCCATGCTAAAACCCCATCTAAAATGGCCGCCCGAATGTTGGCGAACCCGTCTTAACGTTGTCATGTTTTTGCCGGGAGAACGAGACATTACGACAAAGGCACAAGATGGAAAGAGCTAAATATTAGATTGTCAACGCCACAGTTGTTCTTTAGGTTAATGACCTTTCGTATCGCTTCTCGTTGGCTGTACATACTCAAGTCTGTCGTCTCTTGGAGCTGTAAAAAAAAATCAATCTTCTAAGTCTAGGAATCCACAATATGGTGTTTTATGATGCAGTTGAAACGGGAAGCTCAATGCGGGTGTCCGATTAGTGTATTACTGATCTAACACGTTCCTAAGAAAAGGGTCTTGACAGACGGAGGGACAAGAAAGGGATCTTATAAGTGTTCTGATTAGTCTTTCGGTCGTTCGGGGCAAGAAAAACTATCAGTACTTTGCCTTGCAATTTCACTTCCATTGAGTGACTGACATTGGGCCTTTTAAGAATACAACAAAAATATTTACCGTCTATCTTGTGGAAGGAAAGCGGATTCCGTATATTTCATTTACAAAACAAGGAAAACAGAATCACACAGGCCCCAATTTGACCTTGACTGACGAGTTGGCCAAGCATGTAATTCAATGATTTTCAGGGTTACCCGAAGCTAATTGTATTGTGTAATTGTTTTTGCTCAATAGCTTTCCTTGTAAAAAAGGTTTCTTAACCTTTATTAATATAATAAACATAGCTAATCAATCATGAAACGTTTTATTGAAACAATAACTGTTCGTTAAATTAATAACAGCTTTGGATATAAAAGCGGTGACCGTGAGTTGCTTTTTTTGCGAGTTGAAATTTTGCGCGATGATTTGGCGATTTTGTTGGTCAGGGAATTTGCAAATGAAGTAGCCAGCTATACTATCAAACATTATCACATGGTACTCAACAGTACTGCAGCTTTTTACGAGTGAATGATTTTCTTTAATTGGAGACTAGCTGGCGTCCGCGGCTTCGCCCGTGTGATATCGAAAAAAAACCTATTCCAGACTATAAATCTACCTTTGTGCCAAATTGCATTAAGATCCGTACACGGTTGTACGGATCTTAATGCAATTTGGCACAAAGAAAGAGACGTGAAAGAGTAACAAACATCCATAATATGAGTAGGATAAGTCATCCTTATCCTTACTAATATTATAAAAGCGAAAGTGAGTTTGTTTGTTTGTTACCTCTTCACGCTTTAATGGCTAAACCGATTGTGATGAATTTTGGTACAGAGATAGTTGGGAACCAGGAGACGGACATAGGCTATATTTATATATATATATTTTTTTTTTAAAAAAGAGTGGGATATGAGGGAGAAAGAGGGACGAAACGGGAAAACTTAGCGTTGCTATTACAGATCAATAAGGCGTTACCGAATATTATGCGACCGAAGCCGCGGGCAAAAGCTAGTATTATTTAAAGTAGAACAATTATGTCCAGGTTTCCTCACCTTGTTTTCCTTCACCGATGTCGGTGATAATTGATGTGATACCATAACATAAGTATTCAAATCCCCAACTTTGAATCCGTAGAGTAGGAACGAAGAAGACAAATAAATTGTCCACTACACAAAAGTTGAACACTACACAAATAAGTTAACCACTATGATAATAAGTTATCCAAGTCTATTTTTATATATTTTTTGTTTTTGGTAAGAAATATAAAAAATATGTATTCAAATAAATAAACAATCATAAGTTGTCCATTACACAAATCAATATACCACATGTATCTAGAGAAAAAAAAACTAGCTTTATCGAAAACTTAAAACAAAAAATACATTTCTATTTAAACTTTCAAAGAAGTTCTACAGAGCTAAATTCAATTTATTAAACAGTAATAAGTTTCACGCTACGAATAATTTAGTCAATCTAGTGCGATCTTCAATATAAACAGATAAATTAGGTTGTAGATATTGTGAATTCACGAGCTAACTAAATTACGAACAACTTTATAGTTCTTTGTGTTTACAATTTAAATAATTAACGGTACGAAATCGACGGCACGGCAATTAATTGATGGCACGGTTGGCGCAGTGGCTGAGCGATTGACTGCTGCGCTGCGTGTCGCGGGTTTGATTCCCGCACGGATGAAATATTTTTATGGCCTACAGGTAGTCGTTTCGGGTCTGACAGTTTGTGTATGTGAGTTTAAATGTTCGTAAACGCACCCACGATACAGGAGAAATACCAAAGTTTAAAAAAATATATATATTATTCAGGTTTCTAAGAACTAGCGAGGAAGGTGATTCAGACGAATAGGTATATTATGTTTTATGAGCTGGGGACACTGTGTGACAACACACTCGAATAAATAAATAAAATAAAATAAAATTTAAATTTGAAACTATTTATTGCATCCTACGAGGTATACCTATTAAAATAAAAATAAAAAATTTTTTGATTGGCAAAAAGTCAACGAAACAAACAAGAGTCACCGACTTTATGGAAGTAAAGTTCTTTTCCAATTTTTTTTAAGTGGTTTTTTTTCGGCATTCATATTGCTTGGATAGTTTATAAGTTATTGTCTATTCTTACTAATATTATAAAAGCGAAAGTGAGTTTGTTTGTTTGTTACCTCTTCACGCTTTAATGGCTAAACCGTTTTTGATTAGAGAGGGCGCTGCAGTGCGCACGTAAACATTAGCTCCGTAGAAAACAAATCGCTAAAAATAGTTTAAGTGCAAAACTTGTGACAAAAAGACAATAAAGTTCAAGTGAATAAAGACTTTCAGTGACTAGAAGTGTAGTACAAAGCTTAAATTCATAAATACTCAAGAAAACTATAATTCTCCCAAATAACGACCAAATTTCAAACCAGTGAAAAAAAACTGTGGAATGTTCGAAAAACACATTATTTGACAATCAGGATCTTAAGAAAACTTTGGGAAAACTATCTACCACCATAATAAGGTACGCAGAATCCTTTAAATATTGTTTATTTGTAAACTAAAATAAAAAAAGGAAATTTTAAAGTGGAAATAAACACAAACAGGATTGTGTCAAACGCCATCTGTCGGCGAGTAGCAAGTTGCAAAAAGTTTGATCCATAATAATTCATAGAAGTTCTGCTAGAGGGCGTTGTTTGCAAGTATGGCTCTTATATGTGCTGGGTGTAAACAAAGCATATTATCCAACATTGAATTCTTAATCTGTTCATTATGTAACGGTTTATATGACTTAGAGTGTGCCAATATTAATAACGAGCGCTTCAAAATAATGATGGAAACAGAGAGTGTTGGTACCTGGAAATGCCTAGCTTGTTACTGTAAAATACCAAAACGAGGAAATATTAACACACCCATACGTTCACAAGAACATGACTCACGCTCAATAACCTCACCACCTGAAATTAACAATGTCACAATCAGAAAAACATCAAAACCCATGAATGATACTACCAGTTCCTTGGACTTAAGTCTATTGGGTGATACAATATGCGCACAAGAGGAAGGTAAAACATCCCAATCTATTACACAAACAGAACTAACACTACAGAATATAAGCGAAATGATAATGCTCCGCTTAAAAGAAAATAATAGGTCAATCATCACTGAATTACGGGATACCATCCAAACAGAGTTAAAGAAAGCTATCATAAAGTTAAGACAAGATTTTGAACGCGAAACAAATTGTTTACTAAAGCAAAATGAAGAGAGGAAAAAAGACATCCAACATATAAACACGGAGATTGAGCACTTAAAAATAGAAAACGAAAAATTAAAAACAGAAATAGAGAGCTTGAAGATGTGTACAAACACTTGTCAAACAAATTGCACTGAAAGCTACTCTAAGAAAATAGTATTGTACGGATTTGATGAATATTATAAGGAGCCGGTAAATAATCTACACATGAGATTGATCAACTTATTTCGCGAATTTATGAACATCGACTTGATGGGATACATTGAGGAAACATATAGAATTGGCAAACGAAGCTCGAAAAACCGACCATTAGTGATAGAAATATTAAGTAAAAGGATAGCATCATATATCAAGGAAAACAGCAACGTATTTCGAGGAACAAGACTATTTTTATCGGAATTCTTAGATGATGAAGCACGAAGAGAAAGGAAATTGCTGCGCGAAGAAATGTTGAAAGCAAGAAAGCAAGGACTTCACGCTGTAATCCGTGATAATCAACTATTTATAGATGGGAAGATAACTAAAATATCAGACAATACACCCAATCACCAAATAAATAGAAACAAATGGAATACACAAGCAGACCAACCATCTTCGCAGAACAATAACAATTTTTTTCGACGCTACACCGACACAGGAGACAGAAACAGAACACCTAGAAAACAAAGACCTACAATTTAGAATATTATTTCAAAATATGCAAAGCCTCTTCAATAAACAACACTTACTGGAAGCCTTCATTCAGCAAACACCAAAATATCATGCTATATGTGTATCGGAAACTTGGCTATCAAAAGAAAAACTAGATTTAATCAATTTTAGCGGCTACAAGGTTGCGGCATCATTCTGCCGGAAAACTCGCGCTGGCGGCGGCGTCTGTATTCTTCTTCAAGAACACGTAGAATATTTAGAGAGACGAGATATAACAGACATGTCAGTTGAATATGTAATAGAAGTATGTGCAATAGAGTTACAAATAGAGAATTTACTATTAATCATTATTTACTGGAATAGGAGAGAGGAAACTATATTTTATAAACAATTAAAACAATTATTAGATTATTTAAATAAGAAAGACTCCAAACTGAATATTGTTATAGGTGGAGACTTTAATATAAATGTACTAGATAGTAGCTTAAAAACAAACCAATTTTTAGATCTCATGTTAGAATTTAATTTTGTACAACATATAAAAATACCGACAAGAGTGACCCAAACTACCTCAACGTGTATAGATTTAATTTTTACAAACACCAATATAAGACTACACACCGCAGTGGAAGACCTGGGGCTCTCTGACCATTGTAGTACAATTATAAAATTGGCTGTGCCCCGCCAAACTAGTCAGGTAGTCTGGTGTGTTGAAAAAAGACTGTTCAATAGCAAAAACATACAATCTTTCAAATCCACACTAAAAGAAATAAAATGGAACGATATAATCAAACCCGGTAGGAACATAGATGAAAACTATGAATCATTTAACAATACACTAACTTGCATACTTAATAAAACTATTCCAAAAACAAAATTAAAACTGAAAACAAATTATAAAAAACATTGGTTAACTAAAGGCATCAAAATTTCATGTAAAAATAAAAGGCTTGAAAAAATACTCTCTACTAAAACAAATAACCATATTATTACACAACATTACAAAACGTATGCAAAAACATTAAAACAAATTGTAAACAAGGCTAAAAAACTACAATATATAAATAAATTAATGAAATCTAGTAATAAAATAAAGACTATGTGGAAAATTATTAACGAGCGAACAAATAAAAACGTAAAAAAGGTCAAGAAAAGCATAACACTACATTTAAATGACAAAATTGTCTCGGATCCAAAGCAAACAGCAAATATATTTAATAACTTCTTCGCGTCTATCGGAGAGGGAAACACGCAAGCCCCCGACAAAGAACCGCGTAACATCTCCGTGGTCCACCGCACAGAAAATACCATGTTCCTTAGTACAGTAGGTCCCAGTGAAATAAATTCAATATTGAAAAGCCTTAAAAACAAAAACAGCTATGGTATAGATGAAATACCACCAACCCTAGTCAAACAGTGTGCAGACGAGCTAACTCTACCATTCTACTTGCTAGTCAACCAGTCTTTTGAGGAAGGAAGATTTCCCAACTACCTTAAGAAAGCCGTTATAAAACCAATTCACAAAAAAGACTCATTAACCAACCCCTCTAATTACCGCCCTATTGCCCTTTTACCTACAGCCTCGAAAGTATTCGAGAAAGCGATGTGTAATCGCGTCTATTCCTTTTGCGAAAAATATAAAATTTTTAATGAATCCCAGAATGGTTTTCGTAAAAACCACTCTACCGTTCTAGCAGTGTATAATTTTATTCAAGAAGCTATTAATATAATTGATAAGAAAAAATATGCCATCGGTGTACTATTGGATATGACAAAAGCTTACGATAAAGTGCAATTTGACATCCTACTTAAAAAGCTACAAGGAATAGGGATCCGTGGAAAAGCTTACGAATGGTTCAAATCATATTTGGAAAATAGAGAACAACTAGTCGAAGTGGAATACTACAACGAACAGGCTAAACAAATACAATTCATTCGGTCAGAAAGCAAGCAAATTAATGCCTCAATCCCCCAAGGTACTGTTATTGGATGCCCCCTATTTATCATCTATATAAACGATCTCCCTGCAATCATAAATGAGTCATGTGTTCTGTATGCCGACGATATCTCAGTACTAACCTCTTGTCACGACAATACCAACTTAACCGAAGTACTTACAGGTATATTCAACAAAATAACAACTTGGATGACAGAACATAACCTCGAACTTAATTTTAATAAAACTAAAATCATGTCTTTCCATCCTCATCAGAAAACTCCTATAGATATCAATTTTATTTACAATGATAACAAAATAGAAACAGTTAAAGAATTCAACCTACTCGGCCTATCCATAGATACACATTTAAATTGGAAATCGCACATAAATAAAATCAGATCAAAGTTATCAAAATTTGCCTATGCCCTCCGTGAAATAAAAAAATCAACAAATTTCTCCACTGCTCTGGTTACATATTATGCCTATGCATACGCATGGCTGAACTACGGCATAATATTATGGGGAAATAGCACAGATGCACCTACACTTTTTATATTACAAAAACGACTGATTAGAATACTGGTTAACATAGATAGCATGGACAGCTGCAAACCCCATTTCCAAGAACATAAACTTCTAACCCTACCTTGTATTTACATCTTGGAAATGTGTAAATTTGTTAGAAATAATGAAAAACTATACACTACACGCGAAAACACACAGACTCACTACACACTACGACACAAAAATAGACTAAACGTACCAGGTTCTAAACTAAAAATACACTCTACAAGTACTTTAATAATGGCAGCTAAAATATATAATAAACTACCAGGTGAAATTAAAAATGAACAAAAATTTAATATATTTATAAATAAATTAAAACAGCTTCTAATCCAAAAATGTTATTATAATATACAGGAATATTTAAATGATAAATTTAAAAAATAAACAGTAATAATATAAACAAATAAAAAATAATAATCTATAATTCCAATGTATAATTAAAATAAATATTAATAAGTTAATCCAATAGGTATATATGACGTAAAAGTATGATATTATTCAATTAGTTATACGTACATGTATTCAATTAGTTATTAAGCCTACCTACTTAAAAAAAAAATGTTAACATTATTTGTAATAGCCCTCCTCCTAATTCCTCATTTTTCATTTTTATTTTTGTTATGCCCGACAGGGCCCACAATGCTCCTAAACTAATGTATGTTTACCATTAATTAATGTACCCTACCACCTAAGTTCACATTGTGGAATGCAATAAATATATTGAGTATTGAGTATTGATGAATTTTGGTACAAAGATAGTTGGGACCCTGAAGAACATAGACTATTTAAAAAAAACTGATAAATAAGGGAGAAACAGGAAAGAAAAGGGAAAACTTAGCGTAGCTAATACAAATCAATAAGGCGCAAGGAGAAATGTATTACCCCGAATTTAACGCGAGCGAAGCCGCGGGCAAAAGCTAGTATTACATATTTTTTTATTCGGTCTATATGGATGATCTGCTAATATATTTTAGCAATAATGGAATTGTGTGACACATTTTTGTAAAAAAAAACGAACTTGCAAAAAAAAGGAAAAAGTGGAAACCAACTTTATTTCCGGAAGTCGGTGATAAACAGTAATCGAAATAAAAAAGAGTCAAGTTATTTTTTTGGTAGTTGACTTTTTTTTCTGCGCGTGTATGTTAGTGAATCCAGCAAATGATACTGTGGCGGTTTCTGATTTTAAATCTTAAGGTGTCAGAACATATGCGTTAATCTGAGATCTTGTAATGTTATTGGTATTGCTCCACCAATCAGTGGCCAGCACTATACTTTACTCTTATGGAGGAAACCTTATAAATTACTCATTTTAATTCAACAACCGTACTCCGCTTAATGACTACCATACGACTCAGAAGGTCCCTCAGTAGGCCTACCATGACGTCTTAAAGCAGAACTTATTCCACTGAGGGAAAGAGACAGAGCTATACACATTGTATAGCTCTGTCTCTGGTATGGTATGGTAGGGTAGCAGATCTATACAATTTCGTGAATGATCCATGTGTTTCTGATTATTTAAAAGCTTCTTTTAAAGCGTTGGGCTGTTCTTACAGCCGCAACCCTCGAGCTTCCTAAAATCTACTCCAAATTCCTTTACACCGCACCGGTTTAATGTCCAATTCTTACGCAGTCTCAACAATAAAGCTCTGAAACGCGCTACCTTTTGGTATTAAAAAAAGCTGAAAGCAAATTAACTTTTAAAAGAAAAATTCGTAACCACTATTTCGGTCGGACTCCCAATTAAAAGTCAAAGTAATTACTCTCGTTTCTTTTTCGTTTAAAAAATATGTATTATTCCATTTTTATATGTGTACTAGCTTTCACCCGCGGCTTCGCCTGCGTTAAATTTGGGGTAACACAGTTCCTCTTGCGCCTTATTGATTTGTAATAGCAACGCTAAGTTTTCCCTTTTCATCCCTCTTTCTCCCTCACCCATTAGCCTATGTCCGTCTCCTGGTTCCCAACTATCTCTGTACCAAAATTTATCAAAATCGTTTAGCCATTACAGCGTGAAAAAGTAACTAACAAACAAACTCACTTTCGCTTTTATAATATTAGTAAGGAAGTATGGATTAGCATCTGTATTTAGAAGTTTTCGAAAACAAATCCTTATAAATATGCCTAAACCATTTTTAATATAATTTTGTACCCTATCACAATGTTATAGTATTTAACCCTAAAGTTGTTATTAAGTTCACCCATGTACATATCACTTGTACATGAATTTTAAATAACAAAATAAATAAAAACAAAACATAATCTCATTCCCTAAATAATCAGAATTCAGTGAAAAATATTGTCAAAATTATGACCTGAGTGCTAATTCGATACAGCCGAGAGGTAAAGTTTGGAGTTACGATAAATATAACATAAATTCACGCCTTCTTCCCGTGGGCTTAGGCTATGTTATGCCTATCTAGTAAAACAAATACGGGCTTGTTGTAACTTTAGGGGCTCGTTTTATTGGTCTTTTCTGTTAGGAAAGTTTCTGACACATTTTTTTTGTTAATATTTCTTTCGAAGGAATTAAAAAAGAAATATTTGTCGCAAATTATGACGAACTTACAAAATAACAAAAATATGAAAATAAATATTAAACATCAAAGCATCACAAACATTTAAAAATACATTTATGGGACAAAATAAAAATAGTTTTCTCGTCGTGACAGCCACAGGTAGGTCACCACTCAGCATGTACTGCTGTACTATGGGAGCCCACAGCACAGCACTGGTTTTCAGTAGTCAACCCGGGAGTAAAACGTACGGAAGTCATAACAGCATACATACCTTTTTTAAATACTTAAATGTAACAGAAGTAAGATAAAAAAAAAACTAAAGTAAAATAATAGAGCGTATATTTACGTGAAATGCTTTAGGAATCTTAACCTCATAACAGTAAAAATAACTCGACGAACATGAATCTTATTCACAAGTAAAACCTATAGGTAGACAGACACGTTGCGTCTCAACGGTAGTTTCCGGATGGATGGAAATGGAGTAGATCCGTCATAAAACTCAATTGTTACGATTTTAAAATCATTTGGTTAGTATGATGTTGTCCTGAAGCGTTGTAGAAGTGAACTGTATTACTCGAATTTGACGCGAGCGAAGCCACAGCCACAAGCTAGTCTAAGATAAGATAAAAATTACACATAAAAAGAACACATATTAATCTTCTTCGTTGTCCAGGGCATGTGCTACCTCCATGGCGGGCTGGGCGCGCACGGCAAGCTTCGCTCCTCCAACTGCCTCATCGACGGACGCTTCGTGCTGAAGATCTCAGACTACGGCCTCAACACGCTGTGCACACCAACTGATCTGATCAAGGATGACACCTATTACTACAGTAATTAATGCTAATTTCGCTTGTAATTGTTGATGAGTTAATTAAATGGAAGGTGCTATTACAATTGGTCGAACTCGAATTTGGGTACCTGACACATTTAATTCACTGAACATGGCAATGGAATTCCATGCTTTACGAACTTAGCTATTACTTTTCATTTTCATAAAGAAGTTGTTATTTTCTTCAAACCGTAAGGTTTGGGAACTCAAAAAGATACCCTTATTGCATCACTTAGTTGTCCGTCTATCTCTCCATCTGTCAAGGCACTTTATCTCGAGAACGCGATGGAGTATCGAGTTGGAATTACCGTATTACTCAACTCTGTACTCCCTTTGTGCAGTAGGCCTACTATGACATCTTAAAGCAGAACTTATTCCACTGAGTGAAAAAGATGGTGCTAGACACCCTGTATAGCTCTGTCCCTTTCCCTCAGCGGAATAAGTTCTGCTTTAACACGTCATGGTAGGGTAGCTGTTTTCAACGGGGCCGGGGAGGCCGTTTGTTAGTAGAGTCCCAACAATTTATTCATCTAGGTAAAAATGATGTATATTTTTCTTTTAGAGTTACTGTGGACAGCCCCGGAGCTGGTGGCTGCCAGTATCTACCCGGGCGCGGCGGCGTCTCTCAAAGGAGATGTGTACAGCTTCGGCATCATCCTCGAAGAGATCGTACTGAGAGCAGGGCCCTTCCATAACTACACGCAGACCATGTCCAATAAAGGTCAGTGACCTTGATAAATTAATAACAGGTTTTGTGTCGGTTGCCAAGAGGAGCTCGTTGCTAAATAATAGCAGCCGCTAAGGTCGATCTTTAGGTTAAGCCGCGCTTGCCTAGGTTGGTCTGTGGATGGGTGACCACTCGTTACAAATTAAGTTTCCTCCTTGCCTCGAAAAGAACGTTAAGCTGTTGGTCCCGGCTGTCATTTGTAAATCTTTGTCAGTCGTTACAGATAGTCAGTATCTCCAAAGTCTGGCAACCAGTCTTACCAAGAGTCATCGTATTACCTAGTACTCTCTGGGTTATGGAGATCAGATAGGCAGTCGCTCCATGTAAAATACTGATATTCAGCTGCATCCGGTAAGACTGAAAGCCGACCCCAACATATTTGGGAAAAGGCTAGGCAGATGATGATGTCAAACTGCCAAGTCATAGTTCTCGAGTTAGAACCCAAGACACGCACCTCTACCTGCCGGGTTTGAGGGTTTTTCGAAAGAGATACCGCAGTCCTAGATAACACAGGGTAAAAGAAGGAACATGGATGGGATTTACACAGCTAAAGTCTGAGTCTCTCCCTTCATTATTGTTAGGGCCATTCGCAATTCAACTCTTCATTGAGTTGTGTGACTGCTTAACCGGACTATTCTGTAGTCATCATCTGCCTAGCCTTTTCCCAACTATGTTGGGGTCGGCTTCCAGTCTAACCGGATGCAGCTGAATATCAGTATTTTACATGGAGCGACTGGCTATCTGACCTCCACAACCCAGTTAATACTGGGTAATACGATACTCCTTGGTAAGACTGGTTGTCAGACTTGGCACACTGACTACTTGTAACGACTGTCAAAGATCTACAAATGACAGCCGGGACCAACGGCTTAACGTGCTTTCCGAGGCACGGAGGAAACTCGGTATGTAACGGGTGGTCACCCATCCACAGACCAACCTAGGCAAACACAGCTTAACCTAAAGATCGACCCGAGCGGCTGCTATTAATTAGCCACGAGCTCCTCTATTCGGACTATTCTGTAGTGACTTTTATGAATTTAAGGCCCCTGGCTAGGGCTAAAAACTATTGGAATATCGATGACTAGTCTCTCTCCCCCGCGAGGGTTATTAAACGATTTCCCATCCGAAAAAAAAAGCATGCCCCTGTGATTATTCGGATTAATTTGTGTATTGTATAATTATCACTTGCCTTAGGTGAAGATTTTAACATAATTGTAATATTCCGATGTTTATACTAATAGAGATTTTCAATATACTTTCAAATTAATCTCTAAATAAAAATCGACAACGCGTCAACGAACACTTCTAAAAATAATACCATTGATCAAGGGCCTGATTCAGAAGGCAGTACTCCTCGATGCGGCCAGCATTGTGAGGAGGTTCCTGTCTCTGGAGCCCTATACACCGGTAGCTTGGACCCTGCTCCCGTTACCGGCGGAAACCTATTTTTATAATTTTAAATGGTTTTTATTTTATTTATTTTCTAAGAGTATAAGATGTAAAGTAAATCAAGGAGATACCAATAAATTTCAAAATAAATGGAAGATCGAGGACTCAATATTAGATCTATTTCGAGGTACAAAGTTGTAGATTTTAGATAATTACCAATTACTCTAGATTATAAATAACTCAGAGATTACCGTGTTATTTACAGAAGCCTTAATTAATGTTTAAATAAACGAATTATTGGATGAGATATTGAACGTATACCAATTAAAAGTTTAAAGATCTTTGCAAAGACTTCGAACCTGTACCTTAAATTAAACAAGTAAATAAGTAGTACAAACATTTTAATCATACTGGATAATATTGCTAGTCGCGTTCATTAAATCTTGTTTCGGGAAGGGGATTTTTAACTGTTTTTTTTTCACATTTTCTTTAGACTAGATTCCAGCATCCCTGTTTCAAATATATTTGGCACTTAATAAGTGAAAGTCCGACTTTTTTTCAATTCAATTATTTTTTATTGTATCTCACATGTGTTTTACAAGGTCCTTAATAAGAATACAGTTCAAATGGATCCTGTCGGGCACAATTTTTTTTAAATAAGCAGAAAAGTCTAAATAATTAACGTAAAATAAAAAAATATTTTATTCATAATAATTAGGTAATATTAAATTTATTAGCATCAATGTCGCAGGTAAATTAGTAAAACATCAGGTCGTATTCAATAACAATCCAATACATTATGTCAATACAAAACGAATGAAATACATTAAGTCAGCCATACTCAAAGTGTGTTCCGCGGAACCCTAGGGTTCCGCGATACTTCTGTAGGGGTTCCGCAGAGGAAATTTTAAATGTTCTTTTTCAACATTTTTTGAGGAAATTAATCTTAGACAAATCGATTGCATTGACATTTGTACAGATGGAACCAAGGCGATGACGGGTAGCTACAGTATGACTAAAAAAAATTAAGCACCTAATTCTAATTCCAGCCATTGTATCCTGCATAGACAAGGGCGTGAAAAAGCTGTAAAAATATTTATTAATTTTATCAAATCACGACCACTCCAATCCCGATTATTTTTATTACGGACGCTGATTGGTCTACATCAGGCCCATGTAGGGCCCAGAAAAAGCGTCCGTGAATCTCTTTACTCTGCCATACCTCCCTGCGATCGTTAGTGTCAAGAACTACAGGTTTGCGCCAGTTCTCTTTAGCCAGGAGTGGCAAAGCTTTAAGGAAAGTGGAGTGGGGCCCTTGTCCACCGCAACCACATCTCGTTGCATCCCCACGTCGGGAAATGTTCTCTGAGACTGCATATCTCGCGCTTGTGGAGAGTCTTAGCGTTTAAAAAGCCTCGACCACCACAATTCGGAATATATATTCTCATAACCGAAGAACTACGGATCTTCCTATCCAGGCTATCTAGTTCCGTTTGAGTCCACTTGAGTATGCCGAAAGAGTACATCAAAACCGGCATGATCCAAAGTTGAAAGCGCGTACCTTGTTTCCGCATGATAAAAGACTATTAAATACTTTTCTCAGGCGGCAAAAGAAGCACTCCTTCAACGATTGCTTCATGTCAGCAACATTGGTGCCCAACGCTTCCGACATCCCCAAATACTTGTAGGTTTCGGTTGCTGAGAGGGATCTAAAGTTTATGTAATCGAGAGAGCTGGGTTCCCACAGACTCCACAATCTCTCCTCGCTTGCATCCTCACATACATGACCGCACATTTTGTCCGAACCAAATTCCATCTGGATGGCCCCACTGAAAGTTTCACCTACCTTCAGTAGCGCCATCAGTTGCAAATCGTTGGAGGCAAAGAGTTTTAGGTCATCCATGTAAAGGAGGTGAGATATAACCTGACCACATCTCTCCAATCGATAGCCCAGACCTGAATCCTCCAGGAACGTGCTTAGGGGATTCAAGGCTAAGCTGAGCTAAAGTGGACTCAAACTATCGCCCTGAAATAATCTTTTATAATTGTACTTGTTATGTTAAAAAAATAATAAGTAACTGTACTGTTACATTGTACTTTTATTATGCTTATAATTAAATAATACACTTTTAAAAACTTGTTTTATGTTAGGGTTCCGTCAAGTATTTCGCTTTCCAAAAGGGTTCCGTCCCCAAAAAAGATTGAGAACCGCTGCATTAAGTCAATAAAAATAATGAAATATATCATGCCAATAAAATAAAATGAAAACAGTGTGTAAACAATAAAACATTTGCCACACACTAGGAATTTCTCATGTGTGCATGCGTTTATTTATTTTTTGGGGTCCTTGCATCATGCCTTTCATTGAAGTACGGGTAGATACCCACTCTCTAACCATGATCTCTCACACAGGGCCACACTCTGTAATTTGGAGTGCCCATTTGAAAGGGGTAGACAGTGAGTGTGGGGACTGGCGAGGTTCTAGTGCAAGTGTGCTTGTTGCTAAGACATGCTGTCCCGTATTGTTTTCCTTAACCGGATTTGCAATAAATATAAAACAAAAAAATCACGCCAGTAATCTCTAAAAAGTAGGCAGAGTGCTCATAGTACAGACGCCTGCACATCAAGCTACTACAATCTGTCAGATTTCTTTGATAGATCTTCGACTTTATTTCTAAAGTATAAGGTTCAAGGTTCATTGGGAAAAATTGACAGTTTCGGGTAGCTTGACCTGCAGGCGTCTGTACATCCAAGTTTCGCCAGGAATGCTTACGTTTCATGTAATAGGTGCAATACTTAAATATTTATTTGTTACTTAATCAGAAATAGTTGGCCACGTTTGCGCTCGAGAGTCTCCACCATTTCGTCCAGTTGTGGGTGTGGGTGAGGTGGGCGCAGCCGCTGGGGGCGGGGGAGGGGCCGCTGTGGAACTGCTGGACCTGGCGGAGAGGTGCTGGGCAGAAGCAGCTGATGACAGACCCAGCTTTGATGCCGTCAATGCTAATTATATTAAGTGAGTGATGATTATGCGCTGAAATTTTGAAGTAACTGTGAAGGACTGTCTATTGTGTCCATATGAGTCATTACTTTTAAAGGTTTGTGATGATTATACGACCGAAACAAATGTTATTTTTTTTTTTGTAGTGGTCGTCGCCGCGTCTTATCGTTGAGCTACCCGACTCGAGCTATACGATAACTGACACATCCTTGCACTGACTGGACAGGTTCACTGAATCTGTCTGGGGCTTTCTTAAAAAGGCAATTTCAGACACTAATCTGCATAGTCCTCATGTAATTTGCCCAGATGTTTGTCTGGACCTTAAAAGAGACTGTGACATGTGAGTAGTAGGGTAACAAAACACCGGCCTCATCAAGTTAAAAAAATATTACGTGTGTATATTATAAGTATTTGTAATAACTTTCTAGTACGTTCTATGTTTTTATTCTCCTGTGTATTTGTGCTTTAGCATAATCTTCGAAAACCTCTTCAGTAAATTCAAGTTTAATTTATTTGTATAGATTGTATTAATACAAATATGTAGATAGGAAAATAAGTCGGTAAACTGGGTTATTGGAGTTCAGTTTATTTTGTTCTCTTGTTTCGCATTTTTCATATTCGGGTAAGACGTCTCGATGGATTCAGTTATTAAATTAAATAAATATTTATGCCATAATAATTATTATAAAAAGTTATACAATTTGAGCACGAAAAATGACTTCTAGGATGTTGTTAATACTACCCCGGAATTCCGCCTAAGAACGACTTGAGTCGCTTGCGTACTATGGCACGGAAGCCATCTGCAAACATACGCACTAAAGGCACTACAAAAGTAGGGCAGTTATGCCTGACTCGTCACTGTTCCGATGGGTCACCAATAATTTTTTCCTATCAAGTTTTACCATCATCACAAGAAAAACAGAGATTTTTTATTTAATATTTATAGGGGTAAAAAATGCTTATAAAAGATTATTTTAAGTATATACGAAACCTGAAAAATACTTTGTTCAGAATAAGTTACTGAATGGAAGTCAATAATTTTTGAACCATGTATATTTTTTTTCCAAAAATATTAAAAAAGATACGTTTACGCAATCATACGGTGTGCAAGTAATAGGGCCAAAAAAGTCATGAGTAACATAACAAACTAACCACTTTGTGATTTTTCATGATACTGTTCAAAAATTTTGTAAATAGATTCTTTTTCAAATCGTTCTCACACATTTATATAATCTCAACACGAATAATGTAAATACGATTTTGTAATAATATTCTAATTTAAAAGAGTGTCCATGGAGTTTCTTGCCCATAATTCTTAATAGAGAACAACGACGCTTTGGAATGGGCAACTACAGTACTTTCACAAGTTATTATGTCTTGTGACCGGGACTGTAGCTTTATAAATTTGTTGTTTTGACATTCAAAAGTGCCTGTAATGGTGTAATTGAAATAAATGATTTGGATTTGAAATAAAAATACTAGACACTGATTTCAGGTTTCGCATAAAGCAAAACTTTAATTGTACCTACAGCTCATGATAGAAGATAAGATATCTAATGACATCTTTTTCCATTTAGAGGCTACTGTGACAACTTGATGGACGACCTTCTCCGTCGCATGGAGCAGTACGCGAATAACTTGGAGTCCCTCGTTGAGGAGAAAACTGAACAACTGTCATTAGAGAAACGAAGATCTGAAGAGCTACTGTATCAAGTACTACCAAGGTACGTAAGGTAATTTTGTAGTTATAATCTTACATGTATTTTTACAACATTTAAATTCACATACACAAACAGCCAGACCCGGAACAACTACCTGTAGGTCATAAAAATATGTGTTCCGTGTGGGGATCGAACCTGCGTCACGCAACGCAGCAGTCATTCGCTCAGCCACTGCGCCAACCGTGTCTACAGATAGTTGTTCCAGGTCTGGCTGTTTGTGTATGTGAGTTTAAATGTTTGTAAACGCACCCACGATACAGGAGAAATCTTAGAGTGGGGCAACGTTTTTTTTTCTTAAAAAAAAACTATGTACTAAGAATAACGTAAATGTACTAAGCTAAGTAACACACTGAAATATATAATTTCGTTTTATATGGACATTACATTAAAACAAAACGTTCAGCGGTTTATTTCAAGACAATCTTAATCTAATTTACCCGAATTTTCGAGCTAAACAACACTAAGGAGGTTGTCTTGTTTTCTGGCATGAAACTAATATTAAAATCGAGGTATCCCATTTGAGAAATAGAAGTAGGTAAGTTAGAACTGTTTTATTATGTATTTGGAGCTCTAGATATTATAAAGCCTTGAGAAATAAATACTTGACTGCTCATAATTTTAATTAAATTATTTGTAACAACTTTTTCTACAATTGCCAAAACCGCTTCACACGGATTTTCAGCGTGTATCAGAAATAAGTGGGTTTTAAAGGTGCGATTTAGACCATAAAATTGAAAAACTTTCTTTATCGGAAAGCTTAATTTTTTAGGGTTCCTTACCTGAAAAGGAAAAACGGTAACCCTAATTGGATCACTTTGTTGTCCGTCTGTCTATCTGCCAAGACTTTTTATCTCGGGAACGTGTGGATATATCGAGTTGGCACAGCGGCTGAATGATCGACTGCTGTGCTGCGTATCGCGGGTTCAAACCCCGCATGGAACAAATATTTCTAGACCTACAGGTAGTTATTTCGGGTCGGGCTGTTTATATAAATGAGTTTAAATGTTTGTAAACGCACCCAGCGTACAGGAGAGATTCCTAGTGTGGGGCAAAGTTATTCTAAATACAAAAAAAAAGACACAATACAGGCAATCAACACAAAAAAAGTCAAGAAAAGTAAAAAAACCGGCCAAGAGCGTGTCGGGACACGCTCAGTGTAGGGTTCCGTAGTTTCCCGTCCGTCACAATAAGTGTTCCCAGTTATGAGGCCAACCGAACAATTCGGTAATACCCGATCCAATGTAATAATTTTAAGTACCTACAGCGCCATCTCTCGAGGAATTGGGTTACTAATTAATACAAAGACGTGCAATTTCGGTGGTAATTTTGGATTACGTTAACCGATTTCAATAATTCTTTTTTTGTTTGAGAAAAGATACGTTCAGGATAATAAAATATGTAAACAAAGTTAAAAAAAATGCTTGCATATACGATTATACTACAAACTTATCCAGAAATTATTTTGTAAAACTTTTTGTCTTTTTTGTACAAAAACTGTTGTGTCAATCAAGTTCAAAATAATTTTCATAGAAAGTCTTTATAAAGTTCTACTATTCAGATTTTTTTCGTTTTTTTAGACTTATGGTTCAAAAGTTAGAGGGGGGGGGACACATTGTTTTTTACTTTTGGAGCGATTATTTCCGAAATTATTGACATTATCAAAAAATGATTTTAGTAAACCCCTATTCATTTTTAAATACCTTTCCAACAATATATCACACGTTAGGGTTGAAATTAAAAAAAAATCACTTCCCACTTTACATATAGGGTGGCTACCCTAATAAAACATTTTTTTCCAATTTTTATTTTACCACTTTGTCGGCGTGATTGATATACATATTGGTACCAAATTTCAGCTTTCTAGCGCTAACGGTCACAGAGATTAAGCGAGGACGGACGGACGGACGGACAGACAGACATGGCGAAACTATAAGGGTTCCTAGTTGACTACGGAACCCTAAAAAGACAAAGATTAAAAAGGTTTCATGCACCCAGGCCAGTGGCTCAGCAGCTGATGGCCGGCGAAGTGGTCCAGCCCGAAAGCTTCGAATGTGTGACGGTATACTTCAGCGACATCGTGGGGTTCACTGAACTCTGTGCCGCCTCCACGCCGATGCAGGTCGTGGATCTCCTGAACGACCTTTACAGCACCTTCGATAGGATAATTGGGTTCTATGATGTTTATAAGGTACGTATTTTTATTTGTTTACCAGGAATAGGACCCATTTTGTAATGATGTCTTCTTAGAAGAACTGGGGTCATTTCAGTTTTAGGCACGCATAATCATAAATGAACAGATAAGACAAAAGTCATTTATTCAAATTAGGCTGATAGTTATTAACACGATAAATTTATAACGATTAATGCCCCGTTCCAATAAACAAAAACGACTATCAAAATACAACTATCCGTAAGCTAAACGAGTCGTTTTTGTTTATTGGAACGGGGCATTAGACGATAATCTACTAGAAATGTGCTTGTGAAATGTTTTTACTATAAGCTTGTTTGATTACAAAGATGACACCATATTGGTGTGTGGTGGTCATGGATCTACACCACAATCAATTATATATCTATAATACCAACATATTACTGCCCCACTGCTAGACAAAGGCCTCTACACATACAGAGAAGGTACGACCATTGATCACCAAGCTTACTCAAGACGGGTTGGCAATTCTAAGTTCAGAAGGGCTACTATGACATCTTATAGCAATTCTTATTCCACTGAGTGAAAGAGATGGTACTAGACACCCTGTATAGCTCTGCCTCTTTCCCTCAGCGGAATAAGAATTGCTTTGAGAGGTCATAGTAGGGCTACAGGTTTCCTCTTGATGTTTTTCTCCACCGATGTCTGTGATGTCAAAGATAAACTTAGAAAAGTAAAAATGAATTAAAAAAGTCACATTTGTACTTGCCCAGATATGAACCTGCAATGTCATACATGAGAAGTGAGACCTTTAGCCTGGACCATAACCTCTCTCAACACTTAATCAATTAAACTTAAAAACAATATTATAAAAATTTGAAATTCGGTTAGGTCTAGGTTTATAGAATTTATACATACAAATAATTTTAATAAATATGTTTTACTCACGATGAGTGTTGGTGATTAGCGGTACGACTACATGTCACATACATCATAGTTTTAGTTTGAATGTGTTTATATTGTTACAATCTTATAAAATAAAATAAAATAAAATAAGCCTTTATTGCTGTTCGTTACAATCTTAAATGTCATTTAATAGATCGTTGGACAGCTGTGCTCCTTCAAACAATATGGTTTTTTTACCGCCAAAGGTTTAACCAATACATAGATACTAACTAACAAGGCAAGTAAAATAAAAGCTTGTTTTACACCATTTTTAAAGGTTTCTTTATTTCCATAACATATTCCTTCTTCCGTGTCCTAAAGGTGGAAACAATAGGCGACGCTTACATGGTAGTATCTGGTCTACCAGAGAGGAACGGCGATCTTCATGCGCGAGAGATCTGTCTCATGGCGCTGGCTATCGTGGAAGCAGTGAGGGGATTCGTCGTGAGACACCGGCCTACACATCGATTGGAGGTGAACTTTACAGAACATTTAAATTTTAAGGAGATTCCACTATATCAATAACTTTTAAATAATAAGAGGTTTATTTTAATTACATAGTACATTAACATACATGATTTGGGGATCACCTTTTAAACAAGGACACTCTTGTTTTAGGAAAAAACAAAGGAAAGATAAAGAAAAAAATATACAAAAAGTAGCGCACTAGCGCGCAGCGTGATTATGAGTGTGGGTGTTTTTTGCGAGTGTGTGTGCATGAGTATGTGTAATAGTGTGAGTGTATGGTAAGTATTACATTCTTCTTTAGTTTAGTAAAGGGTGTAGAGTTTAGTGCCTGTTAGGAGACAGTTTTTATGCCTTTCATAAAACTCTGACTTGCCTCAACGTCGAGAAATATTTCTCAAGCATGCTGATTTCCTTAAGATGTTTATCTTCACGAAAGGCAAGTGATAATTATACAATACGCATATGAATCCGAAAATTGGTGTGTGCCTTTTTTTGCGGGTGGAAAATCATTAAATAACTTCTCCCGCTTTGAGCGGAGCGGGGTAAGTGTCAGGATTTTACTGAATAAAACCCACACATGTTCCTTCTTTTGCCCTTTATGTCCCGAGGCCGTAGTATCTCTTTCGAACAACCCGCAACCCCGGCAGGCTAGCTGCGTACCTTGGGTTCTGAACGCACGTAATTGGGCCTTTGATAATAATTTTGACAGTATTATCAACCGAATACGTAAAAGTATACCTATAGCAGGGCCAACGAGAAGCGATACCAAATGTAAACAAAACCCATGCTAAAACCCCATCTACAATGGCCGCCCGAATGTTGGCGAACCCGTCTTAACGTTGTCATGTTTTTGCCGGGAGAACGAGACATTACGACAAAGGCACAAGATGGAAAGAGCTAAATATTAGATTGTCAACGCCACAGTTGTTCTTTAGGTTAATGACCTTTCGTATCGCTTCTCGTTGGCCGTACTATAGAACAACTGCTAGTTTTCTTTTTATTATTTGAATAGAGAACTTGTCAAAATTGTCTTCAGTGATGTAGGCATTCGAAATTCAAAATTTAAAAGTTCCCCAATAAACGAGTATCACCAGTTGAACCTGAACAATACTTTGTACTACTGACTGTGTCCTTGATTAGGTTCGTATAGGAGTCCACTCTGGTCCAGTCTGTGCGGGCGTGGTGGGGGTCAAGATGCCCCACTACTGCCTGTTTGGAGACACCGTCAACACTGCCAGTCGCATGGAGTCTACTGGACAACGTAAGTATCATCCTTTTGCAGTAAAGGTGTACCGTGTGTATTAGAAACGTGATCATCAAATGGATCAACATTTTCTATGAGACCAACATCGTAATCACCGTAAAAAACTAGCTGTCACACGGGTACAGTAGGTATTAAACTTATGACACTGAGCTATATACCTACAGTGGGTAAGCAGCTTGAGTAGTAGTAGCTCGTGCTTGATATACAGAATGTTTTATTGTGGGTTCAAAGCTCAAATTCAAGCTACAAAGTAACTCTACAAAAACATTTTTGTTTTAAACTTTGCCGCCCACTAGGAATTTCTGCTTACATTTAAAGTTCAATACACAAAGAGCTAGACCCGAAACATAATCCTTACTAATATTATAAAAGCTAAAATGAGTTTGTTTGTCACCTCTTCACGCTTTAATGGCTAAACTGATATTGATGAATTATGGTACAGAGATAGTTGGGAATCAGAAGACGGACATGCACTACTTTAAAAAAAAAGTGGGATGAGAAAGAGAGGATGAGAGGGAAAAACAGGGAAAACTTAGCGTTGCTATTACAAATCAATAAGGCGCAAGGGGAACTGTGTTACCCTGAATTTAACGCAAGCGAAGCCGCGGGCAAAAGCTAGTATTATAATATTGGTTTTACGAAGAGAGATTTCGTAAAACCTGTATATCGCTTGGCGGTGATAAATCAAATTATTTGATAAACACAGCAAAGAAAAAAAAAACCCCGTCTACGACATAAAAAAGCTTTCCTTTCGCTTTGTAAGAGTCGGGTAAAACTTGACCTAAAGATTCTTAGCACTACGCGAATGTTCGGCCCAATAACTGAAAAGATCCATACATCAAGTTCGTAAATTCTGCCTCATAAACTGTTTATTGTTAACTTTATATACCTAAGATAACAAAACGAGATGTAACCACGATTTACGTGGCTAGATGCAGGATAAGGCAGATTTATGTAACAAGAATTACTTTTACAGCCGGATTTGTTCATTAGGAGTTTTGTGACAAAGTTAATTATAGTAGTAAAGCTCGGTCAACGTTTTATTTCCGTTTGAGTTTTACTCGAATTATGAATGTAAATGTTCACTATAGTAACTGTATTTCCATTTTAATTACGAACAAGCCCTTGTTTTCTAATGAGAAATCCTTATGCTTACTAATATTATAAAAGCGAAAGTGAGTTTGTTTGTATGTTGTTTTCACGCCTAAATTGCTAAACCGATTTTAATGAATTTTGGTACAGAGATAGTTGGGACCCTGAAGAACATAGACTATTTAAAAAAAAACTGATAAATAAGGGAGAAACAGGAAAGAAAAGGGAAAACTCAGCTTTGCTATTACAATAAATAAGGCGCAAGGGCAAAAACTACAGATAGCAGGTCAAATCAGGAAAGGAGAACTGTGTTACCTCTAATTTAAAGCGAGTGAAGCCGCTGGCAAAAGCTAGTTATTAAATAACTCTCTTGCTCTTGGCGGACCGGAAGGTAGTTTCAGAAAAATCAAATCTGGCAAGGAATCAGCACTACCACTATGTACTTTCGTCAAATCAAATCAAAAGCATTTATTTCCAGTAGGTCAGTTACACCCCTTTGAACTGTCGATATAATGATAATAATAAAAAAGCTACAATCCCAGTCAAAAAGCATCATAACTGTGAAAGTACTGTAGCTGCCGATTCCAAAGCGTATATCTCTATGAAAAAAAACCGGCCAAGAGCGTGTCGGGCCACGCTCAGTGTAGGGTTCCGTAGTTTCCCGTCCGTCACAATAAGTGTTCCCAGTTATGAGGCCAACCGAACAATTCGGTAATACCCGATCCAATGTAATAAGTACCTACAGCGCCATCTCTCGGGGAATTGTGTTACTAATTAATACAAAGACGTGCAATTTCGGTGGTAATTTTGGATTGCGAGAACCGATTTCAATAATTCTTTTTTTGTTTGAAAAAAGATACGTTCAGGATAATAAAATATGTAAACAAAGTTACAAAAAAAGCTTGCATATACGATTATACTACAAACTTAGTCCAGAAATTATTTTGTACAACTTTTTGTCTTTTTTGTACAAAAACTGTTGTGTCAATCAAGTTCAAAATAATTTTCATAGAAAGTCCTTATAAAGTTCTACTTTTCAGATTTTTTTCATATTTTTTAGACTTATGGTTCAAAAGTTAGAGGGGGGGGGGACACATTATTTTTTACTTTTGGAGAGATTATTTCCGAAATTATTGACATTATCAAAAAATGATCTTAGTAAACCCCTATTCATTTTTAAATACCTTTCCAATGATTTCTATGATTTTATTGCATTGTTGTTTTCATTTAGGTGGCGTCGTATATTCATTTAGGTACTTTGACAAACAGATCTATTTTCCACGATGCGACTTACAAGTCACCAGTAACATACTCAAATCAGCAGGAAGCAACGAGACTGTAAAAGCACTAGTATTTTTTACTAGTATTAAAATGGCAATCTATTCACGATACTAACGTATTATTAACTAGTTTGTGATTGGTTGCGTCGTTGGCGACAGATCTTAATCTCGCCTACCGCGACATTTTTCAGTAGCGGTGCGATACGGCGGCGATACGCGTTGTTGGCGCTGTTCCGCTACTATTGTGATTGCGATGCCGTCGATTCATCATCGATACAGAAATGCATGTGAACGCTATTGAGTCTGACAGAGACGTGGGAGACAGAGAGGCTCCATCGAGACTCTAGCTCCCGTGTCTCGCGTATGCATCGTTATAAATAGCTATGGATAAAATACCTAAAACATAACAACACTTCCGACCACCAGAAGTACATGTCCGTGGAATCGTGTATGAAAAGCATCTGAAACAAGTTCACCCGATTATCAAAAACAAACACTTATTCCTTTTTCACTTCTAGCGCTCCGGATCCATTTGAGCGAAAACACTCGAGCGCTACTCGACCAATGGGGCACCTTCGTAGTCGACCGGCGAGGAGAAGTGGAACTCAAAGGTCGCGGGCGGATGCTGACGCACTGGCTGCTGCACTGCTCGGAGCCCGAAGCCAGGCCACCCTCGCAAGGACTCCAGCCACCTCCCCAGTACCCCATACTGTTCCCTGCGTTACCACAACCTGCATTGTCATTACAAGTTCCTTATCTAGTTGTGGACCCTCCTACGTTAGCTGCTTGAAGAGTCGGATTCTAATTTTGTATGGATTTCAACCTGGAAGGACAGTATGTTTAAGTATAGGCTGAGCTTGATATATCTGACCGGAGGCGTATATGTTCGTCACTCTATCTGTCGCATAGCATAAGACGAATATAGAAGTTTCTGGAATGGTTCCTACTGATAGATTTCTTCGGGGGTTGATAAGTCTGGCTCAGCTTTATGTCTAGAATAGTTGTGTATTTCTATGTATTTCTGACTGATCGCAATCATGATCATTAGCGTTTATTAGGTGCGTCCTAATCACCAGAGTTTGGGCTTCCCATGTAAAGGCATTAGTTATAAAATAATTCGTTCGTTGGTATAAAGATATGTGTACAATTTTTAGTAATTATATTCGTTAGTAAACTTTGGTATTCTAAAGATAATACCTTCATTAACATTGAATACTAAAAAAAATATTAGAATTAAAAAAACTAACCTTAAAATATATGAATAGAATCATAATATTTGAATTTAGAAAATAAACGGTCGACTTCGTCTTAAATTATCATTAAACAAGCCTGCTGTCAAATACAAGCCAAAAAAAAACAATATTGTATGATAAACGCGTTCAATTTATATTAAACAGACCTTCATAAAACGTAAAATATGAGGGATAAACTAGAAATAACAGCATCGTGACTCAAATGCTAATTTTATGAACATTTTATCCGCGTACACTAGTTAATGACTTGACACTGATAACATTTACATTTTACTAGCTGGTAACATCACTATGGAAGTTTAACGAGATCATTTGCATAAACCATAAAACATTTGTTACGTACAGATGCATCTGAATAATATGAAATGCAATTTATTCTCGCTTGGGATGAAAGTTAGTACTTTGTGATGATATAACAAGTTTGTTTTGACGCGTAGCAAATTATAGAGAGTAAATTTAGAATAGTGCACTAAATAAAATAGTGAACTATTACGAATAGTGACTATTAAGAATAGGTTTTTTTTATACAAAAAACGTTACCCCTACACGTTAACGTAAACGTTTTCTCCTGTATCGGGGGTGCGTTTACAAACATTTAAACTCACATACACAAACAGCCAGACCCGAAGCAATTATTTGTAGGCCACACAAATATTTGTTCCGTGCGAGAATCGAAACCGCGACACGCAGCGTAGCAGTCAATCGCTTAACCACTGCGCCAACCGTGCCGTCAAAGTTTATATTGCACTTTCGACAATCATAGTTTTGGTTACGTATAAAGGGTAGGCCATTTTTGCAATTGAGAAATCAAAACCCACTCATGTTCCTTATTTTGCCCTTTATGTTTCGAGGCCGAGGTACCTAAGAGTTATAGGCTGACCTACAATAATTCACTTACAATTTTGGCACTGGCAGCTGGCTGAAAGTATTTCCACACGATTCACTGTTTGTACCACTAAAATACGACCTAACACAGTCTGTTAGGTAATATTTTACCGAGTAACAGAAATAAACCAGAAAAAACGACATGCTTTACGAAGGAGTTTTGTTCGAAAACACGTGTCCAACTTATGAAACATTGCGTGTACGTGTAGAGAAATAGAAAATTATTAAGTCGTACAATGTACATCCTTACTAATATTATAAAAGCGAAAGTGAGTTTGTTTAAATGGCTTTAACCGATTTAGATGAATTTTGGTACAGAGATAGTTGGTACCCTGGAGACGGACATAGGTTTTTTTTTAAAGTGAGAAATGAGAGAGAATGAGGGAAGAAAAGGGAAAAATTAGCTTTGCTATTACAATAAATAAGGTGCAAGGGCAAAAAATACAGATAGCAGATACCTGCAAATCAGGAAAACGAACTGTGTTACCCCAAATTTAAGGCGACCAAAGCCGCGGGCAAAAGTTAGTTCCTTTATATTTATTCAACAGAATGTTCTCTTTCTTCTTAAAATGAGCAGTAATTTTACAGTAATTTTCTCCGTGTTTCTCACGGGGGCGTAAACCATCTGCTATGGAAGATTACACACCATATAGCAGTACTGCCTGACGAATGAGGGCATAACATTAAATTATGCGCGTTCTTACTAGGCAGAAACGTTTATGAACATTACACTGTATGTAAATCATTGCAAACGTAAGGGAGGGGGGGGGATACACCACGTTTTTTTTTTGCAATTTGCAATTAGTAGTAATTAAAATCAAGACGACTGTATCAGTTCATTTAATCTAATTGTTTGACTATTTCATGAAAACTTAAATATTGAAAATGTATTTCTGTGGTTGGAATTAATAACTACTTGTCTGGACCTTAAAAGAGACTATGATCGACCCGCTGTTTCTTCTCAGAGCAGTCGGGTACGATACACCGGCCTCATTTAGTTTTTAAAAAGACGCGTTCAAGTGTTTGTCAAAACCTACTTGCAAAATAAACATCAATTATCATTTATTATATAAGTTATTTTCTGCCATTTTCATATGGCGTATAAAAATGTTTTTGATAAATTGACGTTTCAAAATCCATATATATCTTTGTGACATTTCACGAGGATTTTTTGATTTTCGAGATAAAATTTTGCTTTATAACATTGAACAAAACAAAAAGCTTTTTCACCAAATTCCTTTACACCGCACCGGTTTTATGTCCAATTCTTACGTAGTGCCAACAATAAAGCTCTGGAACGCGCTACCCTTTGGTATTAAAAAAGCTGAACAAATTAACTTTGAAAAGAAAAGTTCGTAACCACTTATTTAGTCGGAACTAAATGGCTTCCACTCTCCCAACTATACGTCATAGTAATACTGTTAAGTTTTCTTGGTTTTTACGTGTACTTATTAGTTTGTTTTATTCATAAACGTGTATATCTGTATAAATTCTCGAAAACAAATAGTAGGGTAGTTTTTTTTTAAATATAATTGTACCCTATCACAATGTTGACGAATTTAACCCAAAGATTGACTGTTAGAGAATGCCTCATGGCATTAAGTCCGCCTATGTATCTCTATGGTACATGAAGTTTAAATAAATAAAACACCTGAGTGTAAAAAAATAACTACGTTCTCCTTTTGATACAAAATATTCTTTATCTCTTATCTAAAATCAATAGTTTCTGTACATTTCATTTTTATTGTCATATCATGTGATTGTGTAAATTAGTTATACCACTAAAGCTGATTAAATGAGCGTTGACGCCGACCTGTTGGTTGAATTTAGTGTGTTAAACCCTAATATCATTCAATTTTAAATTCTCGACTAAATACATTTTTAACTGTATTATAGTAAATAAGGGCACATAGAACAGTGAACAGTGTACAGACGCCAGCAAGTCAAGCTACCCGAAACTGTAAATTTTTCCCAATGAACCTTGAACCTAATACTTTAGAAATAAAGTCGAAAATCTATCAAAGAAATCTGACAGATTGTACTAGCTTGATGTGCAGGCGTCTGTACCTAAATATAACGTAATTGTGGCCATTTTTGAATCGAAACTACAATAATTATCATATAGCATTTATTTTTTGCAACAATATCAGTTTCAATGTGAAAATCGAAGTATGTTGTAGGCTTAGTTTACGCGCACTCGTGCTAAGGTCTATAAGATATTTTCCATGTTGTACGACTTTGAATCTATTGTCTAAACAAGTTTGGCCATATACCTAAATTATGCAAACAATGTTGCAAACAATTGGATACCTTGTCAAATACATTGATTGATTGTAGGTAAATTTAATTATTATTAAGTATTGCTGGTAAAATAAACCTCGAATAATTATTTTGTAAGAACTCAGAAATAACTCCCATTTTCATTTTTAAAGTGTAGTTTTAATAAGTTAGCTTATAAGATTAATTCCTAGTTACAAGCTTTTTTGTAAAGATTGCCTACAAAATCTTAAAAAAAAACCTGTAGATATACTTAAAAAATAGAATAACTTTTCAGTTTACGTGTTCTTTAAAATAAGAACCGGGTTACATTAGTGCCATCTTGAAATTGTTCTATCCCGGTTTTAATATTTAGTATTGTAAGATAGATTCTATATTGTTGTCCCTAAATGTCTATTTTTATATGAATGTTGAAGACAAAAATATTTAAATAGATGCTTTTATTTATTTTGTGTCAATTAACTGTGAAAAATGACAATTATTTTCTATGTTTGGTGATAAAATAAAATACGAAAATTGTATTGTGCTTTTATTTTACGAAGTTCAAAAAGTAGGCGAAACTAGGTTATAAATAAAGAATAAACGACTTTGTTTGTGTTGAAATTGGGGCAGATAACCCAGACAGGCAAATAACTTAGAAGTGTTAAGCCTGAGAATAAGATTTCTAAAACTAGTGACTTTAATATTACTCATAGCATTGTGACCTACTCAAAAACAACTACTTAATCAATAACATAAAAGAGTTATTTTTTAAAATCTAGTTCAAATGCGTTCTCTTGCTATAAAGCATTCAATTTACTCTTCTTCACAATAGTATAGTCAGAAGACTTCTTCCTCAAAATCTCTAACAAAAATATGACCAGAGATATCACACAGCCAAAACCTAAGCAAAGGAAACAAGTGAGTGTCTGATGTTGAGTCAGCGGCGACGGATCAGAAGTTATCGTAGGAACATACGTCGTCTTCATATCGGCTTCTCTTTCCAATAAACCACTTTCTATCATCCTTGGCAGCCATATCGTAAGTGGCTTTACAAACGGAGAGTTCATTTTCATCCATACAACCAATGGCACTGTCAGTATGGAGTCGGGTAAAATATGACCACACTCGTGCTCTTTCTTTCCTTGTGCAGCACAATACGCGAATGCATACTCTAAAGAGGTTGCTAACACGAACTTCTTCTTCCCATCCAATATATCGCAGAATACATCATCAAACTTAACTTCAGGGATTATTTCGAAGCCATTCCTGATTAGGTCATCGAATTCGAAGTGAGCATAAATACCAGCACGACCACCGAATTTGTAGCCGTTGTCAAGAGTTTCCTTTAAGTTCGCGAAATTGCCAGTCAGAGTGTCTGTCTTCAAAGCACCAATGAGAACGCTTTGATAAGCATTCCTGACGACAAATGTAAACCACAACCACAATCCAACAATATAGAAGTCACGAAATCGTCTTGGAGCGACTCTTATCGTTTGGCCGAGCATAGCACCCCATACTCTAAAAGCTGCACCCTGAACTTTGTGAAAGTTTTTGAAATAACGATCGCAAAAGCGTTTTGTACGTTTAAACTTCAACACAAAAGGAAGGGATATAACCAAAAAGGTAACTACTAGGAGGATAAGCCACAGATACCCGTTTAAAGGTGAAAGGAGTCGCCACCACATTGGGCCCGGAGCTACTGGAGGAGCCAACCACGCTATACGAATTCTAAAATACGGAACGGAGTAATCTAGGAGACCCAACCTATCTACTCCTAAAGGTATGGTACAAGTTGAAATGTTAGCAAACCCCGAAATGACATCATTCAGGGAATCAGACCAATTCTTAGCTCGATCCGAATCGATGCTTATGTAGTCTCTTGCAGTCATTATGGGAGTAAAATTCATGATATCTCGGAGTAGCCTCACAATGGCTTTCTTTATTATTTGTAATGGAATCTTCCTGTCGATGCCGCTCTGATGGTAGATTTTGTTAGTTGATATGTAGAGAGGACACTCGTGCATGTTACTCATCTTATCTAGAAACATGTAATGGAGAGACATGTCTGGGTTCCAATAGTTAATTAGGACAGGCTCAGTATTTTGACAGCTCAAATGATTTTTGTACGGATAGTAGGTAAACAAAGCCACTCTGCCTTTCTTGTCATTAGTGATGATAACAACGTCAGTGACGTAGTAACTCCACAAAATTCTTGTTATGTGTTCCAGTTTCTGTTGATTTGAGTTTAAAACAATAATGAATTTGGTCCCACCGTTGAAAAGGTTTCGCCCTCTGAGATCTGGCTTCAGCGCGCCCAACAGCCTCATGAACGCTTGGTAGTTATCCACAATGATGACCACTTGCTGCGCCGGGTCTGCTCCTCTATTTTCAATCATCACAGTTCCTTTGTAAGCTTTAAGGAAATCAGTGACGAGTTTATCATCAACATCTTGATAAAGAATAACAGTTGTTTGTCGATAATTAAAATTATGATTCGCGACTTCAATGGCACAATTTATGACTTCGTCTTTGTTTTCTAAACATCTTATAAGATTGAGGTGTACTATTGCAAAGTAGATAAAGACTTTTTGCAAATCACAGTTCATTTTGAAAGGACTGTTTTCAACGGAGATTTTAGGAACAGTGCCGTTTCTTTCTGTGGTATAAAGTTGATGGACTGCGATTGAATTTGATGGATGATCAGGGGTAATAAATCTTCTTTTGTTTTAAATGCAGTGTTGGCGTTCGCTGCAGACATCTTTCGTTCAGATTTTGATCGATGCGTGTTACTAATGCAGTTACCAAGTAAAAACTGAAAGGGTTTCTAAATCGTGATAAATTGTGTTTGGAATGGCGTTTAATCACACAAATCGCATGTTAGATAAAGAATATCAGAATAATGGGCTTGATCGGCATAAACCTTACTGTGGTAAAAAGGTTTTTTTTTTATATTTAAATAAAAAGCCTTTGTGATTTCTATAAATTATAAAAAATCTAGTTTGGAATGTTGAGTCTGGGTGTGATTATTTGGGGAAAGAATTAGTATTGTGTTAAAGAGTTGGTGTTTTTCCACTAAGTGGCAGCCATGAAGTTTGGATTTGCGACCACTTAACTGACAATTGCCTATGTTGTTCTGTTGATGGGTGACCACCCGTTACATACCAAGTTTCTTTCGTGGTTCGGAAAGCACGCTAAACTGTTGGTCCTGGCTTTTACTTGTAGATGTTTGTCAGTCATATAAGTTCATCATGTCAGCCGTATTTATAAGAAGCATAAGGAAACAATAGTGGCCTTGGCTGCAAACTATGATCACGATCCGCGATTGATTCTAGGATAATAGAAATGAGCTAGGAGTTGAATTGGACTAATCAACTATCCTAGAGATGAACAGACAGGGTGTAAAATTCATAACTCTCCCATTTAAAAGAGAAGACCTTCCTTAATTCGCTTGAGATAACTTTAATTATAATAGCGTGATTTAAAATTTTGACAACAGTAATTTTCATTTGTGTCATAGATGGCGCTGTAGTGCTTTTTGTGATGTCGTTATGTATCTTAAATGTGATTTCTGTTAGTTTTTATACATTAAAAATCTTTGAACGTTTCAACTGTAATCAAATAAAATCTAAATAGGTCTGAATTGGTATACATCGGATTCGGAAGTAGGTATTTATTCAAGAACAAACTAAGTTTCACAAATTGTTGTAACTGTTTAACATAATTAGATCTTTATTGTCATAAAAATAAGATTTCAGTTACAATGCAGCTGTAAGAGGTAAAATAAAAATGAACGGACTGTTACATGATAACTTTCTGCATCACTGAGCGCGTGCGCCGTCACCATGACAACACACATAACAACATCACTGTAAACAAAACAGCATCACAAAATTGTATTTTCACCAAATTAACGCAAATAATAGCTAAGATCAAGTGACATAGAGATTACGTCATTTGTGACGTCAGAACAAAGTTCGGTCAACGATTTGTAGCAATTAAGTTTAACGAACCCATTTATTTTAAGACAGTGTTTTATTATAATAATTATAATACTAATTCTGGCGAAGTATTTCACATTCTTAATTAAACATACTACGTATTTTAAAATTTCTCGTCTTATTTTAATGTTAATCACTATGAAAATCAATGCGTTACGTCATCATATGTGGTATTGGTTGGTAGTAGTAACCAGTATATTAATAACAGTGAAGGCAAAGGATCTAGAAATGCCGGGATCCTGTCAACAAGGTCAATATTATGAACCTAGTACACTCAGTTGCGTGACCTGTCCTGCTAACGCCTCCATGGTGACTTCTGCTGATGGTAAGCTATATATATTTCGACCACACATCACCATCTCGTGATTATAAGGGTTTAATGTCCGTAAAGATTGAGGAGCCACATCAGATATTAAAAATCTGATCTCACCATTATTTAGCAGCAATGTAGCTTATTTTGCAGCACGAATTCTAGATTTAGCAGCAAAATATATCACTAGTTATTTTAATGCAAAAGTGGCTCCTCAATCTAAACATCTGAATTGAGGAGCCACCTGGAACTCGTTAAGCAATAGATGAATATTTATGAAAATTTTGTATCATTTAGTAGCAATTTAGCATATTACCTTCTAAAAATCTAGCTTTTGTAGCTCTAAAACGAAAGAAAATACAATAGTTTTTATATGGCTCCTCAATCTAACCTCAATAAGGGAATTTCTATTGGATGTGAGCGATCAATTAATATATTGATCATTTAGCAGGTGTTGTGTTTGTTTTTGCAGTAAACGAGTAAAATTGAAAAACACAGTTTTGGTATATGAACACATTTTCTTTGGCTCCTCAATCCTGATGTTCTACTTAATTATAATGTTTGACTGTAGCCACCTGAGATCTCAACGGAATCGAAACATTTAGCAGAAATTTCTGCTAAATATATCTGCACACTTCAGTAATGTTCATATTTTGGATTCTGAAAAAACAATACTTTACTACTTTTTCGTAAATTCTGTGTGTAGGGTGACCACATTTTGGGTCCCTACAAATTAATATTTCACTTACGTACCCAAAATAATATTATTATTTAATTTATTTATTATTCCTACTAATATTATAAATGCGAGTATTTGTGAGGATGTATGGATGTTTCTTATTCTTTTAAGCAAAAACTACTCAGTGGATTTTAACGAATTTTTACAATATTCTAGCTTATAAGTACATCAAATTATAGTTTACTAGCTTTCGCCCGCGGCTTCGCCCGCGTTAAATTTGGGATAACACAGTTCCCCTAGCGCCTTATTGATTTGTAATAGCAACGCAAAGTTTTCCCTTTTCTTCCCTCTTTCTCCCTCACATCCCACTTTTTTAAAATAAAAATTAGCCTATGTCCGTCTCCTGGTTCCCAACTATCTATGTACCAAATCATCATCACAATCAGTTTAGCCGTTAAAGCGTGAAGAGGTAACAAACAAACAAACAAATAAACAAACAAACAAACAAACTCACTTTCGCTTTTATAATATTAGTAAGGATTTGATGTATAAGCTATAGATATAGCTAGAATTCATAAAAATATATTATATACTAGCTTTTGCCCGCGGCTTAGCCTGCGTTAAATTCGGGGTAACACAGTTACCCCTTTCCTGATTTGCATGTACCTAGCTGCTACCTGTATAGTTTTTGCCCTTGCGCATCATAATATCGTAATAGCAAAGCTAAGTTTTATCTTTTCTTCCCTCTTTCACCCTCATTTAAAACTTAAAAAAATGGCCTATGTCCGTCTCCAGGGTCTCAACTATTTCTAAACCAATTGATCAAAATCCGTTGCCAAATAGGCGTGAAGACGTAACAAACAAACAAAATCACTTTCGCTTTTATAATATTAGTAAGGATTCTATCACCACGCGAATGAAAATATTGTGGGGCATAGCTAGTAAGTTATATGTACCATATTCATCAAAATCGGGTTTGCTATTTAGGCGTGTAGACGTAAGAAACAAACTCACTTTCGCTTTTACAATATTAGTAAGGATTTTGCCTCTGGTCAAGGTAAAACCCAGCCTTTGGGTCCTTTTAAAAAGCCTCAAGGCTAACACCGTGATTCACCTACTTCAGGTTTTGGTTGCTCCTGTACCGAACACAGCGTGCCAGCAGCTGTGGATCGCTGCAGACCGTGCAACGCGACTGAAGTGGTGTCTGCCGATGGTACCACGTGTGTACCGCGCCGATGTCAGAATGTTGCTGGGAAAATTGCTTGTAGGAAATGTCCTGGGGATTATATCACAGGTAACATTTGCTTCAAATATCTCAAACGAAAGTCTAAAAAGTTAGTCTTACCAAAGGGTATCGTATCACCCAGTACTATCTGGGTTGTGGAGATCAGATAGACAGTCCAGCGACTGTCTGTCATGCAGCTGTATCCGGTTAGACTAGAAGCCAACATCAACATAGTGGAAGAAAAGCTAGTCCGATAATAATAATGATCTGTGACTACAAACCTGCAGTAAGTAGTTTCTCTTCTTCTCCATGCAATCAATCCCAAGTTACTCTTGAAAAAAATCAAGTTCGCCCATTGGGTAACCTTGCGTAAAATGTTTATTATTTCATTCTATATTTTTTGTACCATTAGTTTAATAAAGATAACTGTGTCTGATCTTTTGTTTGATAAAACAAAAGACCCACTAATCGACGTGGAATGGGCTTGAACTAGAGCACAGTTAGCATATTTTTAGTTCGATATGGTCTGGAATTGCTTCGTCCAAACCGAAAAATGCAAATTAAGTCATTTTCAGTTTTATTGAATGGACTCAAAGCAACTTAAGGCGATAAGTGCCTTTTGAGTCCTCTGTCTTATTATGCCGCATATTCCTCGAATGATATACTATTTAGTATACTTATCTAGAATCTAAGCTGCTCTCTTTTCTCTTTTTGCACTTTTTTTACTGATAGAAAATCATGAAATAACTACCCCCGCTTAGAGCAGGGTGGAGTGTCAGACTTGTACTGAGTAAAACCCATCCATGTTCCTTCTTTTGCCCTTTATATTCTTTTCCGGGACCGCGGTATCTCTTTTAAACAACCCTCAGCCCCAGCAGACTATGACCTTGGCAAAACAGAGCCCCCTCTGCTTTGCTGACATGTCTTTGAGGCGTGCGTGGAACATGAACGCGCCGTCGACACGGCCTGTCGTCACTAGACAGACGGACTTAAACCTACCCATTGCTCACTTCACCGTCCACAGACCCGCGTCTCAGACCACTTGCGACCATTGCTACCATTAGCAATCATACACAACATTATTAAAAGGATTTCCCCTACCCAGTTACCCAAAACATCGACGGTTCGCCCCTCAAAGAGGTGCAGTGCATGAAATGCGCGCGCGGCTACAAGGCGCAGAACAACATATGCGTACGCTGCGAAGCCTGCACATGCACGAGGGCCCAGGTCATTGTTAGGGGCATCTGTGTGCCGAAGACCTATGTCAACTCCAGGCCTACGTATGAAGAAGGGAGTCTGCATCCGCTAGCCCTGTTGGATGTCGTGAAACATGAGTATTTGTGCATGGTGAGTAGATTTTGGTGGCTTTTTCTATTGTGTCTGTTATTTTATAGTTCACTAGCTTTCGCCCGGGGCTTCGCCCGCGTTAAATTTGGGGTAACACAGTTCCCCTTGCGCCTTATTGATTTGTAATAGCAACGCTAAGTTTTCCCTTTTCTTCCCTCTTTCTCCCTCACATCCCACTTTTTTAAAATAAAATGTCCGTCTCCTGGTTCCCAACTATCTATGTACCAAAATTCATCACAATCGCTTTAGCCATTAAAGCGTGAAGAGGTAACAAACAAACAAACTCACTTTCGCTTTTAAAATATTAGTAAGGATTGGATATCAAATTAGTAACTGTAATACTTCTCATAGTTAGTTGTCGGAAAGATTTATTAAATGGTTCTACAGTTTATAGTGAATTCTAATATATTTAATTATCTGTAAACAGAGGTCCCAACTGAGACTTCCCATGTGTGGGAAATTGGGGTTGAGTAGTAAGTTGAGTGTGAAACGTGTGCACTCGATGAAACAATTTATTGGATCTATACACAGCACAACAATATGAACAATAGGGTAGTTTCCAAGGTCAAAATAATTGCACTGTATTTAGTCCGTCTTTTAGATTATTCAAAAAGACATTTTTTTTTTTTATTTTGTAAATTGGATCAAAAATTACAAAGATATAGCCCATTAAAGTTTCGTGTGACGCCACGCGTTGCGAAATAAATTAGGAACGTGTGACGTTTCAAATACGTGTTCCTTTATTTTTGAATAATCTAAAATACGGACTAATAATATATTTTTTTTGGAAACTGGCATATTATTATAGTCAAAGTAATTTATTGGTAAGGTAATCTTACAAGCCACAATGGTATACGTAACATTTCATTAATTATTTACATTGTCAAATAGAATGCAAAACGACAAATTAGTCAAAAAATAACAAGTGAATTAAATAAAAAAAAATTTCACCATATTAACAACATTACAAAAAATAAAAAGAAAATCCTCCCCAACAATGCATAGAAAAACACAATACATTATTATATTTATATTTTTTTTATAATGCTCCGCGTAAAGTAAGTACTAGCTGTTCTCCGCGGTTTCACCCACGCTGCTCAGCACCTGTTGGTCGTAGCGTGATGTTATATAGCCTATAGCCTTCCTCAAGAAATGGACTATCCAACACTAAAAGAATTTTCCAATTCCAACTAGTAGTCCCTGAGATTAGCGCGTTCAAACAAACAAACAAACAAACTCTTCAGCTTTATAATATTAGTATAGAAGTATAGATACGCGCTAGTGATGTGCGCAAATCTACTAATCTTAGTGTTGGTATTGCAATACCATATCCATGTAAGTATATCTATATAGGACTTTCCATACTATTTTTTGTAACTTGTTTTTTATTTGACAGCAAAAAAATCTACGAGCTTGTCGCGTCCTGGCCAATGAATGCGTTAAGAACTTTTACTCCACTGACCCAGCGGGACCCTGCAGACTGTGGATTCAGTCTAACTTGGCCACACCTAAAGGTAAAGTTTTGAACCTGAAGAAAATACCAACCAAAAAATATGTATTAGCTATGCTAATGATCTATCCAATAAATGACAATACCCTGGCAGGGCCTCCAAACGTTACTCTTTTTCTAAGTAACAAAAGGTTTGAACATCTTCCCTTCTTTTTTTGCGGATGGGAAATCATTTAATAACTTCCCCCGCTTTGAACAGAGCAGGGAGCAGTGTCAGACTTTTACTGACTAAAACCCACCCATGTTCCTTCTTTTGCCCTAACCCCGGAAGGTGGTGGCAAGCCCGTCCGATTTGCTGACATCTGTAGGATGCACGCGTGGAATCGTTGCCTAAAATCAAAATCAAAATATTTTTATTTCACATAGTCCTCATTTGTCTTACATGGGCACTTCTAAAAGGTCGAGAAAAGGTTCACGGTTCGGGTTACTCGTTTCCTATGGAGAAGAACCTGCAAGAAACTAACGAACGATTTAAGTATGAGAGGACCTACCTTACTATAACTTTCGTATTGTTAGCTGTAAGCCAACCAAATAATATAAAAAAAATCGAGATTTGCTAGAGTAAAAACACGAAAAATCCACTAAGTCTTCCCAACAAACAAAAAATCCTCTCATAGTGGCTAAAATTGCCAAAAATAATTTACTTATAAGAGCCGTATTATCGCTAATAAGGGTGCGTTTGGGCACAAATTACAAGAACAATAACCTCATACCCCCCTTATAATTGCTATATTGTAAGCTTCTTTTTCTTATACGTATTTTATTGTAGCAAGCAACAAGGGGGTCGAACTAATAAAAGCAAAAGGATTGCTCTTAAAAGGCTAATACACTTAAAAGAGACATGTTGAACGCGTTAATAAAGCCAAGCAACCTTATACATGTTTTATCATGGCGAGCAACAAGGGAGTAAAACTTAAAGCGGCAAGACAAATTCTATTAAAAAGCTGCCAGTGTTTGAGATTCTACAACAAGTGTTTTGTTGAGTGATTTTTTACAGTTAGGCAGCGGCAACAAGTATTTTAAAGAAAACAAGAACCGGTAAGTCATTAATTTCATTTATTTTTTGTAGTGTACCTGAATCCGAGAGTATATTGTGCTTGTTTATTGTGAAAACTGTCTGGGAATTCAAACGTATGATAAAATGTGGTACAAAAAGTGTAATTATATCAACGCGCCCTTGAATTTGAGTAGTTTTACGGTAAAAATGTGAATAATTATTAGGTCATGTTTTTTATAACGCTTTTACAAGGGTATATAATAGCATTCTCACATCGTCTATTAGATCTCTTTAAGATTATAAGCTCTGTAATGGCAATATTTGTTCCTTATGCTATCGCCATTTTATCTATCGTTAGGGTTCCTTTCATCATTCCGTAGATATATTAATATTAGCTATATTACATTTTAGGTATTATTACAATGGTCGTATTTACGGACGTTTACAAATTAAAAAAAAGAGAAGATCTCTAAATATCAGACTTTTTCAAACATACCTTCACACTTTGTGATTGGTCGAAGTTCAATACCTACTCAACCAAAATGTATGGAACAGCTAGTTTTTTCGCGTTTATTGAGCTGGCCGCAATTTTTGGAAAAAAAAAATGTATTAAGTATAATAATATGTTGTTTTCTTTTCAGATTCATCAATAATGCCAAGGGAAATCAAAACTATCTGCAGTTCCAAGCAATTGGGATATCGATGGCGTTCTTTACTGGCCCAAATATAATGAAAACAAATAAAAAAGAATTGCAAAGTGAAGAGATCTGATTTTCTAACTTTTCACGAAGCAGAGAAGGAATTAGACAAAATGTGTAAGAAGTCTGAAACGGAAACAGATACTCTGGTCATTTCAATTGTACGACAAACCAAAAAGATACGGCGCTTGAAAAAATTGTAATACGTTATGTAATATTTTTAATAGATCACTCAAAGCCATATGGGAAATATTATTTTTTACTGCCCAGTCTCTGATATCACCACAAATATCCATCTTATTCAACTCTTCAATTAAATTTATGTCTACTTCACTACTACTACTGTTATATTCTTCTTCACTGATTTCCTGTACTTTATTGTCATCTTCCATAAAATTATTTACGGAACCCTCAAGTGATTTGTTAGTATCAGCTTGGTCATTTTATAGCATTATATTCGTAACAGTAGAAGTGGTGGGTGTATTGTTAATCATGTTTTCGTAAACTTGTTTAACTTTTTTTCTATAGCCACCACTCCTCTTAAACTTCTTCCAATCTTGTGAATCTATTTTTTATGTTATTGTAACAGTAAACATTTCTGTTGCATTTCCAAAATGGCCAAAATATGACAAATCAAGTTAGATAAAATATTTTAATATGACCATCTAGAGAATAATACCTTTTTAATGACTATATAAGTGATTATGGATTGCTTTCATTCTTGTAAAGACCATATAAAATGCTGTAATTTTTTTGTTGGGTAGACATCTTATAAAATGCTCTTATGAGTTTAAAAGTATCATAGTTAGCTTATGCATTACTGTTATAAGAACAATTAGCCAAATGAAAAGCTTTTATAAGGATTTCAATATTATATGGCTTAAAAGCATTGTAAATGCTCTTATAAGAATAACACATTTTCAATCCTTATAATAACCATGTAATTTGGACTTGTTATGCTTAACCCAACCAAATTATAAGAATAAAGGTAATATTAGCTAAATCTTCTTATATCGTGCCATTATAAGGAACATTGATATAATGAAAGCGATTTTAAAACCTCTATAAGAGATTAGACCTTAAACATATAATTTTATAAGAGTATCTTGTTTGTTGGGTTTTAAATTATAGATCTTGACCCGAAAACAAAGGAAGCTAATTAGTAAGTCCTTTTAGCTACAAACTGTAAGAATACCCGAGCAGCTTGTGTTTAATTTATTATGGCATAATTATAGGAGACCACTCTCGGACCAAGGAATTATGGAAACGAGGTTTATTTTCTAGCATAATTAAAACAAAATACTGTATTACACAAGTACTCGGTATATAAAATGCTAAATTTCTAAATATTTTTCTGTTTAGACAAAATAAAATTAATAGTCGGTCTCATCTTCGTGCTCGGCCAAATTGAGTAGGCTAAATTAATGTACATATTTTGATTGGTCATTGTGTTCAAATCATTTTGTACTATAATAAATTAAAATAAAGTTGTTAACTTATCATAGATTTGTAAAGAGGATGTGCTGAATAGACATAATTATGGACTTAATTTGTTGTATAGACCATAGTAAAACTTAATGGTGTAACCTCACTTTTTTTCAGGGTTACCACATCTTACAGTAGAATCAACATTGGAGGACAAAAATCCGGGAGAGACTTTCTTAGCACGGAAGATGGTACGTAATGTATTGTTCGTCGTTTCATTGAGCTCCTTGGGTTATGAGTCGAGCTACACGATAACAAATGCTTGCACAGACTGGACAGGTCCACTCAATCTGTGTGACGCTTTCTTTAAAAGACCATTCAAGATATAAATCTGCATAGTCCTCATGTAAGTTGACCAAGATTTTTGTCTGGGCCTTAAAAGAGACTATGACCTCTGAGTTTGTTTCGGTTTTTTCTTCTCAGAGTAGTTAGGTAGGTATGAAACACCAAATACATGATCTAGTTTAAAAAAAAGACCTGTAAAAATGTTTGTGAAAACCTACATGCAAAATAAACATCATTTAGCATTTATCATTGCGGTAAAAGCAACATCGCTTTTTTTTCGGGTGGGAAATCATCTAATGATCTCCCGCTCTGGGCGGAGCGGGGGGGCATGTCAGACTTGTACAGACTAAGACCCACATATGTTCCTTCTATTGCCCTTTACGTTCCGTGGCCGCGGTATCTCTTTCGAACGACCCGCAACCCCGGCAGGAAAACAACATCGCTTGAAATCTTTTTAGGGGTATTAATTACATTTTAATTTCAATTTATTTTGTTTTCAACAGGATACCTTATTAGTTGCAGCAGCAGTATTTTCGTCTGATGGTGGAGTTAAGATAATGAAAGATACAGATGAGAAAGACTATCCGTGCCAACTGCCTGTTCAAATAAGAATAGGTCGAGATTTCTCGTAAGTTCCATTCATTTTATTTGGCTGAATTATTATGCTGGAGATTCAAAGACTTTTCTCTAGAAGAAAGTTGTGTTTCAGTACTTGTTACTATTTGGTAACAAATCGTTTTATCTAGTGTCATATGCCTGCCTGTCAGGGAACATTCATTGTCAAAATCGAAAATGAACAGGGTTAAAATTTAAAAAATCTTTAGTAGGATTTATTAAACAAATAACTTATTAAATCATTTTCACGTTTTTTAAATGTGCTTGTAGAGGTCCTTTTACTTTAATATTTTATTAAAATTATGCAAACGTATAGTTTTTGAAAATCAACAAAGCCAATGAGAAGTCTTATATTCCATGGATTTTTAAATAATCTGTCGCATTTTGAGTTTTTTTTATAATTTTTTTATCAAGCTGTTTTGCTTCTTTAGTTGGGTTCGCTGCTCCCGTGGGTGTTAGCATTATCTATACTAATATTATAAAGCTGAAGAGTTTGTTTATTTGAACGCGCTAATCTCAGGGACTACTGGTTGGAATTGGAAAATTCTTTTAGTGTTGGAAAGTCCATTTCTTGAGGAAGGCTATAGGCTATATGACATCACGCTACGACCAACAGGTGCTGAGCAGCGTGGGTGAAACCGCGAGGAACAGCTAGTTTACTTATAAAAAGCGAAACAACACGTTTCATCGTACACAGTTTTTGTAATGTTTTTCAAACTGCGTGCATCATTTCAGTAAACAATCATGCTAATGGTTCATATCTAAATATTCTATTTTTCTCACGAGTTACATAGGATTCAATATTCTTGCGTCACTCAAATAGCTGGAGCTGTCTTTAATGTCTGTAAAATTACACAAAGTTTCCAACCAGTAGTCCCTGAGATCAGCGCGTTCAAACAAACAACAAACAAACAAACTCTTCAGCTTTATAATATTAGTATAGATTTATAGCAACAATCTCAATAGGCTAGTTTAAAAAAAAAATATTAGTCCGGCTTTTAGATTATCTAAAAATAAGGGACACGTTTTTTTTATTTGTAAATTAGACCAAAAATTACAAAGATATTGCCAGTGCACGTCACGCGTTGCTGCATTTTTTCGCAACAAGTCACGTCACGCGTAACTTTCATGGGTTTTACACAACTACACAAATAATCTAAAAGATGGACTAAATAGAATGTAATTATTTTGACCTTGGAAACTACAAATTCTTTCAATATTATCTATCGTTTACTCCTTTCTCCTTCATATCATTCCTTACACAATCCATTTATCTTTTCTTTGGCCTTCCTCTTGCTCTCCGTCCATCAACATTCAGATTCATCACTCATTTAGTCACACACATGTGCTTCGTCCCTCATCATTACATGTCCAAACCAAGACAATCGACTCCCTTAACATAAAATTACGTTTATAATATTCAAATAATCTTTCTGATGGAATATTTAAGATTTTAAACTGAAATAAATCATCTCAGCTATAACATCCTCTGAAAACATAATACTCTCTGATCAAAAATCCCTTTCCGTTCGTCCATACATCCCTTGTTTGTCGTTTGGGATATCGTCAAAAGTGACCGGAAATCGAAACTGGAATCAGAATGAGAAACGATTGACGGTTCAATCTTGTCCGAAATTAAAAACGATAAATTGCGTAAATGCGTAATGGAATAATGCAAACTGTATTTCTGAAGCAATTTGATTTTGCTTAGCTTTAAGCACAATTTCACTGGCCAACCCAATGTTGATTGGTCTTTAGACTTGATGGCCATTCATTTTAAAATTGTTTGATTCATAATCGCGCTCTCAGCATGTCCTAGCTAATCTCTTCAGTTCCATTCTTCCTTATCTTTAAAAGTAAAAAAGAACAATACTATTACTAATCACTAGTAGACTACTAGAGATGCCGTGTCGACGGCGTGTTACTGTTCCACGCGCCTCAAAGAGATGTCAGCTGGGATTGCTGTTTGTTCGAAAGAGATACCACGGCCGTGGAACATAAAGGGCAATAGACCGAACATGGGTTGGTTTTAGTCAGTACATTGCTGAAACCCCCCTTTCTGCTCCATCCAGAGCTTTTTTTTTGGGGTGCTAAAGGCTACTTGAGACAAAAACAAAAAGCAGCAGTGGAAATAAATACTTGTTCATAAGCTTAAGGCCTCATATTTATGACGAGGCTATGGACAGAAAGCGCTTATATAGCGGTGTAAACTAGACTTAATGGCGTAGTTAAATACATTAGACCTTCATACGAGGTATTTCAGACTGAAGTGTATATTTATGAATAAGCAAGAGGCTTATTTACTGAAATATGTACAACCTTAGTTTCTAGTTCTAGTACACTCAAGACCAATGAATTCGGGTCACTTAATAAAATCTATAAATCTCGGATACTTAGAACGCTAGCTTAATGAAATAAATTGTGTTTAATAGACAATTAAATACTCCTAAACTAAGGTAAAATTCTTAATTATTGTAAAATTATGTCATAAAAAAATCAAATTAGAAAGTGGAGATTTTTGGAAATGAAATTACGAAATCTCTGCAATTGATTTTGCATTCTTAGTTTCCGAGATTTATTGATTTCTTTAAATGACCCGGATTCATTGCTCTAGCTAGAGTAATTGCAAATGATGTATGAGGTGATAAAAATAAATTAAGACCGGCCAAATATTTTTTCTGTGGTTTTTTTGTGAAACTAACTTTTTGTATCATGTTTTTACAAACAAATAATAGACGAAACTTTTGTATACCTACTAATCTGATTTTACCAGGCTACTGAAATGGTTTTTGTTAAGACATTCTAGACCAGTCTAGCAAGACCTACAGTTTGGTAGAATGTTCTGCAAAGAAAAGGTTAAGGTATATAAAGGATTTACATTTGTTACTAATGTGGTAATCGATTTTGATAATCAAAATCAGACTTTTACTTGGGAAACACAGGCATTTACATAAAGGTTTAATAAATCTGTGCATTATGTTTTGCTTTGAAGGCGTGCAAATATCGTTAAAACATTAACAGCAAACAATAAAACTAAAAAAAAATGGCCATATCTTTTGACTGCGTAGACTTAGAGGGTTGCTTTTACAGCTTCAATTGATACTGACTCGATACCTGCACGCGTTCCAAAAATAAAGAGTCTTGGTAGACAGACAGACGGACAACAAAACAATTTCTTTATGAGGCACGGAATGCTAAAAAAATAAGTTTAAGTACTAACAAGAAATATTTATTTGAAATTGGCAAAATCGACCTTTTTACCAAAAATAGATAGATCCCCAACCAACATCCTTACTAATATCATAAAAGCGAAAGTAAGTTTGTTTGTTTGTTACGTCTTCACGCCTAAATGGCCAAACCGATTTCGATGATTTTTTATACAGAGATAGTTGGGATCCTGGAGACGGACAAAAGCAATTTTTTTTTAAAAGTGAGAAAATGGGGCGAAAGTGGGAAGAAAAGAGACAGGGGAGAGAAAGATATTTTTGTTTCAATCATCACGCAGGTTAGAGTTCAGCGTTAGCATAAGCTAACTATGCCACGCGGACGAAGTCGCGGGCAGAAGCTAGTCGTTGATAAACAATGTCATGTTTTGAATTTATTTATCGTTCTACATTGCAGCCACGATTGCATTATAAATGTATCGAAGCTTACGGAAGATTTGAAGGAGACAATCGCCCCTTATTTGTATGCAGACGGAAAACTCGTGCAAATACCAGTTTTCCCGAGAAAACCTGATGGATATACTGTACAGGTACTATTTTTGATTTCGTACACCAACAGTAGTACATTCTTAAACTTAATAGAAACTATGGTATTTAGCATTATATCATTTTCATCATCATTTAGGGATTATACAACAATTATGAGTGTCCACGGTAATCCCTGTTTGAGTACTGCTTCTTCTGGATCGGTGTTCAGGGGTCAATGAAAATCGGGTTATATAGACCGAATATATTTCGCGTGATCCCTGAGAGAGAGGACCGTTCGCCCGGACCAGTGCGCAGTAACTGGTCGTTCCAATTCATAGGTACATCACGCGTGCATACAATTTGCTAACCTTGCACTCTGCCTTACATACATACATGTGTCCCTACAATCATCTGCTTAGCTTTTACCCAACTTTGTTAGGGTCGTCTTCCAGTACAGTAACCAGCAGCTGAATATCAGACTTTTACATGGCGCGATTGCCTATCTGTCCTCCACAACCCAGTTAGTACTGTGTAAAACGATACCCCTTGGTAAGACTGGTTGTCAGACTTTCGGTACACCGACTACATGTAACGACTGTCAAAGTTCTATAAATGACAGCTGGGACCAACAGCTTGCTTTTGTAACGGGTGGTCACCCATCTGCATACCAACCTAGGCAAGCGTGGCGTAATCTAAAGATGGACCCTTTAAGAGCTATTATTTAGCCACGAGGTTTTTTAGATGCTTCCGAATGGTTAAGTTTACCTATGGAATAAGCATTGATATCTTGGCCACCATTCGTTAAAGTAGATAACATTTATAGTCTTTCTTTATCGTCAGTAAGTTATTACGACGACGGAATACATGGTTAATGTTTATAGTTGTTTATTTTTTGTGGATGGGAAATTATCAAATAACTTTCCTCGCTTTGGGCTCAGCGGGGGGAGTGTCACACTTTTACTGACTAAAACCCAGACATGTTCCTTCTTTTGCCCTTTACGTTCCGGGGTCGCGGTATCTCTTTCGAACAACCTCCAACCCCGGCAGGATAGTTGTTGCATTGTTTGTATGAAACAGAGATTCAGTTTACTTTTTTTTTACAGAGGGGTACATGGCTTTCGGGAAAGTTCAAGCGTTACTTCATAATGGATAACTTTCTGTCAACTATAGTCAACATTACTAACACCGTATACCTACGAACAATGGTCATAAGACTACAGTAAGTAACTAATTGTTTTATAGCTTTTCTGGTTTATAACTCGACACATTATATGATTAGTTGTAAAAACAAACGAATTTCTTATGGTCTTTTTTTGTCTTATATAAAAATCAGCAATAGCAGAATACAAACACATTTAAATGTTGGTCTTTTATCGATGGGCACACCGTAATTATTAGCACCGGTCTAAAAGCGATCGCAGAAATAAATGTTAAATAGACGGCCCTGCATGGTAGGCACACTGACTGTGCGATTGGCTGCTGCGCTGCGGGACCGGATGGCAAGGCCGTTTGTGGATTTCAGTTTAACTCTTTGTAAAACAAGAGCTAGCAAGCATTAGCAAGCAAGCAGCATTATTTAGCAAGAGCAAGCTGCTAAATAATGGTAAGATCAGATTTAAAAATTCTGATGTGACTCCTCAATCCTTACGGACATAATCTAACCATGGCATAGTCGAAAATCATTATAAATAGCAGGTTGACCTCAGAAGGTATCTTATAAATGTATGCGCTGTCAGGAGAGTTCTGTTGTAGACTCGTCTAATCACTTGTCAACCGAATGACTTTGGTAACTCCTACCTTCACCGCGTATTTACCATGAACCCCCATCTCAGTTACACAGTTCGCCGCTTAGCACATAAAAGATATAGTACGGGCAACGAGAAGCGATACCAAATGTAAACAAAACCCATGCTAAAACCCCATCTAAAATGGCCGCTCGAATGTTGGCGAACCCGTCATAACGTGGTCATGTTTTTGCCGGGAGAACGAGACATTACGACAAAGGCACAGGATGGAAAGAGCTAAATATCAGATTGTCAACGCCACAGTTGTTCTTTAGGTTAATGACCTTTCGTATCGCTTCTCGTTGGCCGTACTATAGATAATTATTTTTTCCAGGATAGAACGAGATAAAACTAGTCCCAGCTCTCTACGAGTGCACATAACAGTGGAAGCCAGCTACGCTACGAAGTCGCCTCTCGCGGAGGCAGTTGTCATGACTTTAAAAGTGGTGCATGTTATGCCTGAAGCTGGAGTTCATCGAGGTCTGGAGGTAAATAACTCGAGCTATGTCTTACCTCTAACCGGCACACGTGATGTCCGAGGAGTCGTGTAAATGATGCATATTTATATTATACTAGCTTTTGCCCGCGGCTTCGCTCGCGTTAAATTTGGGGTAACACAGTTCCTCTTGCGCCTTATTGATTTGTAATAGCAACGTTAAGTTTTCCCCTCTTTCTCCCTCACATCCCCTTTTTTTTAAATAAAAATTAGCCTATGTCCGTCTCCTGGTTCCCAACTATCTCTGTACCAAAATTCATTAAAATCGGTTTAGCCACTAAAGCGTGAAGAGGTAACAAACAAACAAACTCACTTTCTATTTTATAATATTAGTAAGGACTAGCTGACCCGGCGAACTCTGTTCCGCCTTAAAGGCAATAAATAATAAGCCGATTTTCGAATTTATCATTAATCAGCCATTTCGGTAAAGCTAAGTTGGTTCTATCAAGACGACTTTCTTTTATATTCAATTGGAATTGCACAGCCTAATTCCGCCAAGCCTGTTCCATCATCGGACTACAAGACGTACGGCGATGCGCCACCGTTACATGGTAGACATCCCACCCACACGCACTAAACGGTTTGGGAATACTTTCATTGTGCGTACTGCTAAGGAGTGGAATTCCCTGCCGGAGTTTGTATTTCCTGACAGCTATAACCTGGGGGTCTTCAAGTCAAGAGTGAATAGATTATTTCTAGGTAAGCGTGCTTCATCGTCGACCACATCATCACTTACCATCAGGTGAGATAGTGGTCAAACGCGAACCTATCACTAATAAAAAAAAAAAAAAATCAGCCATATCGGTAAAGCTTAGTTGGTTCTATCAATATCTTGAATCCACAGATCAAACTGCTGGAATTAATTTCACCGTGAATTCATGCAAGCCTAGTACTTTCGCTTGTATTAGTAAGGATTTTGACTCTCCATTTTATTTAGAAAACGTTTGTATGGGAAACAGAAAAGGACTGTTTGAGGGTTTTCCCAGCAATTATTCGAAATTTTCTTACCTTTTAAACCTTCCCTAGACCTCCACGAACATTTCCAGACCAAGATAAGATAAATCCGTTCAGCCGTTCCCGAGTTTTAGGGAGACTAACGCACAGCAATTCATTTATATATTTATATACTAGCTGACCCGGCGAACTCTGTTCCGCCATAAAGGCAATAAATAATAAGCCGATTTTCGAATTTATTAAGTTTTTTTTTTCTTTGAAAAAGAAATTAAGTATATTAATCATTTATTATTGTTTCTGCATTTCAGTACATAGGTTGGTCTCCACTTAAGTACCTTGTGATACACGACATTTTTGTTTTCTACAAAACAACGCAGATAGTCTTCCGACCCGTGAACATGCCACATATAATTGACCATGAGAAAAATATGGATGTTCTAGATTCAAACCATAAACTTTTAAGGGTTGGCTTTGTGATTTGTTGATGGTCATGGCAAATGTAAGACGGATCGGATATTGAAGTCTTTTAAATTCGAATGCAAATCGGTTGGGATCATCGGGATCGTCAGAATGAGGACTTCCTCACCTTTGAATTTTCCTTTCACTATACGTCGCGTAAATTACATTGTTCATCAATTTTCTTACCACCAAATGCGTACTGGTTTGCGCCGTTTTGGTTGGTTTATGTTTCGAAGCTTACTACGGAGCCAACCTTTAGGCGTAAATTGTGCGGTGGTAAGCCAGGCACATCCTAGGAGTTTAAAAAAAAGAAGTGTGTGTACTTATGTACACGCGTTAGAAGTTATACTTCTTTGGCGTATAGACAAAAAAAATACTAAAATGCTGTAGTGATTAACGATAAATATAAAAAATAATCATAAAAATGTGAGCCGTCACGGGTCGCCTGGCAGATGTGACAAATCATATCATCGTTTACGAATTCGTGGATCGAAGGCACTTTGAATAAAACTCTATTACAGTGCCCCCCTGTGGTAACCCATCCATTTCTAAACCTTGGCAAGGGTTACTTAACCTGGCCCGTGTGGTAACACATGCATTCCCAAACCTTGGCAAGGCTTGCTTTACCTATACCCCCTGTGGTAGCCCATCCATTTCCAAACCTTGGTGAGGGTTGCTTAACCTGGCCCCCTGTGGTAACCCATCCATTTCCAAACCTTGGTGAGGGTTGCTTAACCTGGCCCGTCTGGTAAACCATCCATTTCCAAACCTTGGCAAAGGTTGCTTAACCTTGTCCCCTGTGGTAACCCATCCATTTCCAAAACTTGGCAAGGGTTGCTTAACCTGGCACCCTGTGTTAGCCCAACCATTTCCAAACCTCAGCAAGGGTTGCTTAACCTGGCCCCCTGTGGTAGCCCATCCATTTCCAAACCTTGGTGAGGGTTGCTTAACCTGGCCCGAGTGGTAACACATGCATTTCCAAACCACGGCAAGTGTTGCTTAACCTGGCCCCCTGTGGTAGCCCATCCATGTCCAAACCTTAGTAAGAGTTGCTTTACCTGTCCCCGTGTCACGTGTGGTAACCCATCCATTTCCAAACCTTGGCAAGAGTTGCTTAACCTGTCCCCGTGTGGTAACCCATCCATTTCCAAACCCTGGCAAAGGTTGCTATAATTTCATGCGATCCTAGTAGTTTTATCTCAACGCAGTTGGTTCTATCAAGAACTTGAATCCACAGATCAAACTGCTGGAATTAATTTCACCGTGAATTCATGCAAGCCTAGTATTAGTTAGGGTTTTGACTCCATTTTATTTAGAAAACGTTTGTATGGGGAATTTCACCGTGAATTCATGCAAGCCTAGTACTTTCGCTTGTATTAGTTAGGGTTTTGACTCCATTTTATTTAGAAAACGTTTGTATGGGAAATTTCACCGTGAATTCATGCAAGCCTAGTACTTTCGCTTGTATTAGTTAGGGTTTTGACTCCATTTTATTTAGAAAACGTTTGTATGGGGAATTGCACCGTGAATTCATGCAAGCCTAGTACTTTCGCTTGTATTAGTTAGGGTTTTGACTCCATTTTATTTAGAAAACGTTTGTATGGGAAATTTCACCGTGAATTCATGCAAGCCTAGTACTTTCTTTGACTCCATTTTATTTAGAAAACGTTTGTATGGGAAATAAAGAAGGACGGTTTTGAGGGTTTTCCTGGCAATTATTCCAATTTTTCTCACCTTTTAAACCTTCCCTGGACTTCCAGGAGTATTTCAAGACTAAAATTAGCCAAATCGGTTCAGCCGTTCTCGAGTTTTAGCGAGACTAACGAACAGCAATCCATTTTTATATATATATAGATATATAGATATAGATAAGATAAGATTTTTTAATAGCAGCAACCCGTTAAACGATTTTTTAAACTTTTTTAATGTCATACATTTTATTTCGTCGGATATCTAATATATAAAATTCTCGTGTTACAGTGTTAGTTACCATACTCCCCCAAAACGGCTGGCCCAAATTGTTTGAAATATGGTATGCATATAGGTCTAAGAATCGGCCAACATCTATTTTTATACCACAGCTAGTTTGGTATTAGATTTGTAAAGCAACACCAAAGAAGCTTTTTTTCATTAGAGAAGTTTTAAATTCCACAAAAAACAGTTTTAAGTCAAAGGAAAGGTTTTTTTTTACACTAATTGGGGAGTTAGAGCATTTCTTACAGTTTAATTTGGACTTTTGTTATAAACCCTATTGGGAAATCAAACGTTAATTAGATAGAGTTTAAGCTTTTAGAAATACTTTGACTACTTACAAGTGGATTTGGTTTCTTTCTTAAACCCAATCAAGTTTTTTACCACATTTAGTTGTATTTACTGAAAAAAAAGATTTTTAAATCAGTCTATAGAGTCACAATACTGGGACACAGCTACAAAGGATCTGCGGTATGGTGGACAACACATCTTTGATTCAAGTTCATTTTGATAACCGATCCGATATTCCAGACTATAAATCTATGTCAGTGATAAATATTATCCAGATTCGTTCAAATGTTCTTGAGGCATAACCATTTATCCAAACTTACACATTTATTTATTTGGATTTTCAACATCTCTGTTGAAAATCCAAATAATAGCAATAAATCCAAATCCAAACAAAAAATACATGATTATAAAAAAATATAAATAGGAACTGATAACTGTGCTCCTCCAATTACAGGAAACCACAGCATACACATAATAACTAGTTACAAAAAAGTTTGACAAAACACTAAAGTTTAAAAAAGTAAGAAGAAAAAAAAACACAATCATTAAATAAGTACAGAAGATAATAATAATACTAGCATATTTTCTAGATATGGGGCGGAGTGCTAGGCTGCCTTCTAACCTTGTACGCGATGGTGCAATGGCGAGGAGTGGTCCGAAGAGGAGGACTTTATGCCTGTGCAGTACCGCTACTAACAGGGGCTTTAGCCGACACTCTGTATTTTGTAAGTAGAATCGTTTATAAGCCTTTGTCTATAAACACGACGCGAATCCAGCCTATGAACTGAAATTGAGTTTCCTTTTGGGAGAATTACACTTCATCATCTCCCGATCCTTGTCTCAAATACATTGAGGACAGTTTCCAGTCTAACCAGGATGTAAGAGCTGAATACCTGTATTTTACATGAAATGACTGCCTATCTGACCTCTACAACCCAGTTAGTACCGGGTGTTACGATACCCCTTAATAAGACTAGTTGTCAGACTTTCGGGACACTGATTATCTGTAACGACTGTCAAAGATCTAATAATAACATTCGGGACTAACAGAAAACTCGGTGTGTAACGATCCACTGACCAACCTAGGCAGCCGCTGCCCTCTTTTTGGCCAAAGCATTAACTTTGCCATCCAACGCGGTAATGCGGTAATGCCAGCTTTCTATGCACTTTTCCTGTTGACCGCAGTGCGTACGAATTTTTTGACATTCTGTAATTATTTTACCTTTTTATATTTTACCGTCTTGTAAAATATTATGATTTAAAAGAATGTCCATGGAGTTTCTTGCCCATTCTTCTCCATAGAGATCTATGCTTTGGAATGGGCAACTACAGTACTTTCACAAGTTATTATGTCTTGTGACTGGGATTGTAGCAGCATTTTTTTTTTGTTTTCTTGACATTCAAAAGTGCCTGTAATGGTCTAATTGAAATAAATGATTTGATTTGATTATACTTATATATTATATTTTTATTATTAGCTTATGTCTATTTGTAGTTTGTAAATAATCTGTTACAGTCAGCATGGTTCGCAACACTCCACGCTTTGGCTGCGGAGGCTGGCACACTCGGGCTTACTCTTCCGTTGTCACAGGCAGAGGAACGGATCATCAGAGCCTTCATTTATTCCGCTGTTTCTTTAAAGGTTTGTTAAATAAAAAGGCGTCTTTTTTGTTTAGTTTTAATTAACTTAACAGCGTGTATGACGAGATTTATGAATGTGGACGGGGCAAAAAGAGTTGGTATGTGAGGATCGCAAAAGCCGGGGTTGCGGGTTGTTCGAAACAGATACTGCGGCCCCAGAACATAAAGGGTAAAAGAAGAACATGGGTGGGTTTTAATCAGCAAAGTCTGGCACTCCTTTCCACTTCACCCAGAACGGTAGGAGTCATTTGATGATTTCCCATCCAAAAAGAACGGTAAAAAAATAAATTAAGAAAAACTATTTATTAGTCTCTTACACGAAAAAACAAAATTAATTAAAAAAAAGAACAACAAAAGCTATTAATATTTAAAAAAATAACCGACACCAAAAGGCTGTCTCAGCACGGTGCTGCAACATTGTTGCTAACAGGTACATCATGATTTATTATCTTCTTTCAGGCAGTGAAGGTGGCGTGGTTCAATTTCAATCAATGTCGTTGTGACGTGTTCTTTTTGGACTGGTCGGAATATAATGCACCCTTTAAAGGTAGGCAACAAAGTGAAACAAGTTATTTCAAAGATTTTTAGAACGTCACACTTACGGGATCACTTTTTTCTCAGTCCGTCTATCTGTTTGTGTGTCAAGACTCTTTATCTTGGAAACACGTGAAAGTGATACTTTCTCTACCTGTACCTAGCGTTATCACCTAACACACACTAACCTCAGGGGGCCTTATAATACTTTAAACCTTTTAAAGGAGCAACATCGACTGAAAAGTACAACAGCTGGAGAGCCACCACCCTAGCCAGAGAGTGGAGTGGGATGCAGACCATGAGGAGAGTCTCTCCAGGGTACACTGTCACTGTGGCGCTTCTTGTTTTACATGTGAGTACAGGTCCTTCAGGTGATGATGATGATGATGACACCCTGGTGCATGCTGTTAGCCCACGACATTGTTCTGTGTGTGTCCAGAGCAATTGAAGAAATGGCGGCAGTTTGTTTATCAGCAGAACTAAAATAGAATACATAATTTTCTCGGACGGTCTCTCCAGTCCTGGCCCTTTAGCCAAACAGCAGTCGGCAGCAGACGACAATCATTATCACTCAACAGTCACTAATACATTTTTAACTTTATATCCTAACGCATATAGTTGAAATCTATTGACGTTTACATATCGTTTTGTTTGTTTCGTTCGTTATCGCTCAGCAGCCTTTAATAGATTTTCAACTATATGCGCTAGGGTATAAAGTTGAAAATGTATTAGTGACTGCTGAGCGATAACGGTTGTCGTCTGCTGCCGACTGCTGTTTGGCTAAAGGGCCAGATGTCAAACAGATGGCACGTTCTTTCCTGTCTGTTCCACCTTTGGTAGGTGATGTCTTGATACACTAGTGCAAAGCGATGTCTACATAGATCGTAGTGTGAAGCATAGTACATAGTAAGCGTAGTGTATTAGTGAATTAACACTGGATGAATGAAATAGTGGCCGGTCACCGAAACGATTTGATAGATTCCAAAGAAATGATGGATGAACTGGGTGAAGGATGATATGGTAAGATAGGAGGTGTCTGATGAAATGACGAGTAATAGAGGAATATGGAAGAAGAAGACATGCTGCACCGATCCAAAAAAAAAACTAAAAATGAAACCGAAGAAAAGAGAAAAATAAAAAAAACCTTATATTTTTTTTAAAGCGTTGCCGCACACAAGACATTTCTCCTGTATCGTGGGTGCGTTTACAAACATTTAAATTCACATATACAAACAGCCAGACCCGAAGCAACTACCTGTAGGCCATACAAATATTTGTTCCGTGCGGGAATCGAACCCACGACACGCAGCGCAGCAATTAATCGCTCAGCCACTGCGCCAACCGTGCCGTCAAAGTCTTAAAAGTAGCTACGCTCCGAACGGAATATTCGTCTCAGTGAAAAATTACGGTGGTCATACATAAAAAATTAAATAAATGTACATGTCGAATTGAGAACCTCCTCCTTTTTTCGTCGGTTAAAAAAGCAGGAGTATGACGAATATTTATTCTGTAAATACTCGTAATTTCTCGAAAACCTTCGTCATCTATTGTGCTATATATTGAAACCCTGTCAGTAGAAATATTTTCTAGCGAGGCTGAATCATGATCGGAGGTTATTAAAGATTTAGATATGGTAACCTCCAATATGTGGTGAAGCATAATCAATTCCAACCCTATCAAATACCATGTCAGTCGTTATGATTAGACGACGAAATTCTATTATCAAAATATTGTAATTAATGTCAAATACTGACACGGGATCTGACAGGAGATTTTAGTGACATGTTTGGCGGCATCAATCCTACCAACCAATAAATATTATGAGTCTTGATATGATAACATGGAGTTTTCAAATCACATACCATCTGATGAGTAATATTTGTGTAATTTGTATTAGTGAAAGGTTCTTGTAATTGGTTAATTGTGTGACTAAGCGTTTGACTGCTGCGTTACGTCAGTGTCGCGGGTTCGATCCCCGCACGGAACAATTATTTGTATGATGTACAGATAGTTGTTCCGGGTCTGGCTGTTTGTATATGTGAGTTCAAATGTTTGCATACGCACCCACGAAATAGGAGAAATCATAGCGTGGGAAAACGATTTTTTTACAAAACAATGTCGTTGAAAATTCCAATATAAATATTAATATATTATAATATGATATATTTATTTCTGGTTTACAGGCTTGGTTTTATTTGTGGGAAAATTCGTTTAAAAATAAGAGAAATAGCAAAAAATACTAAAAGGAAAAGCCACGCCAAAATGGCGTCGGTAGTTCAGACCATAACCACTCGTAACAAGATCCAAATGTTTCCTAGTTTCTGATGATCTGCTGCTAGCCGACTGTCCTTGAATTGTAGAATCCGGTATTCCATCTACCCAAATGCTGTATACAAACAACACTCACTGCTGACAATGGCATGAATTACGCGTCGTGTTATAAACACGAATTCGTGTTTATAACACGACGCGTAATTCATGCCATTGTCAGCAGTGAGTAAATACGATTTTGTAATAATAATTTAATTTAAAAGAGTGTCCATGGAGTTTCTTGCCATTCTTCTCCATAGAGATCAACGCTTTGGAATGGCAACTACAGTACTTTCACAAGTTATTATGTCTTGTGACCAGGACTGTAGCTTCAACATTTTGTTTCTTGACATTCAAAACTGCCTGTAATGGTCTAATTGAAATAAATGCATTTGAGTTTGAGTTGAACTAATACTTAGTTTTTAGGATGTCGTAATTCACCAATCCTGTAGGAATATTAACTTATTAAAGATTTTTTTAAGCAGTAAGACCAATCAGAAAACTAGGTAGGTATGCATTAAGCTTGGTACCTAATAATAAACGATCAATTTCACAGATAATGACTCCATGGCAATCCTACTTACCTGCAAGCCAAGGTTACAGATGGGCAGTAGCTAACATAGCCTGGTGGTCTTCATACATCACGCTATTATCAGCCCGATGGGTAGCCGACAGGTTGCGAGGGTCGCCGACCGCGGCTCTGTCGAAGATTTGCACCAGTGTTGGATTGTCATTACTGGTGTTTGAGGAAGATTATTATGCTCATTATGTGCATGGACGGTAAGAACTAGAAGATATGTTCACTCCACTTAATATTAGGTTGAATTCGAATGAATACCTGCTACCCTACCATGACATCTTAAAGCAGAACTTATTCCGCTGAGGGAAAGAGACAGAGCTATACAGGGTGTCTAGCACCATCTCTTTCACTCAGTGGAATAAGTTCTGCTTTAAGACGTCATAGTAGGCCTACTGTTCTGGTATTCTCTGAGAGAATTCACAAGGAATGCATTAAGAATTACAATAATTAAGATTACACAAATGTATCGCATTTAGTTACCCTGTAATGGTAAGATAGAAATAATTAGTGTGCAGAACTTATGTTTTTATTCATAATTACATTTTTCAGAATAGATGTTCGACGCATGTTTTATATTTTTTCATTTTTTAATTTAAATTTCTTGTGTTACTATTAAATTACGTGTTAATCTATTTTTATACCCGTATGTGATAAGGGTGGCCCTCTTCAGAAGAGGACCTGTGCAGTATCTCAAATCGCTGGGCACAGCTACTATTTTTAGGGTTCCGTAGTCAACTAGGAACCCTTATAGTTTCGCCATGTCTGTCTGTCCGTCCGTCCGTCCGTCCTAGCTTAATCTCTGTGACCGTTAGCACTAGAAAGCTGAAATTTGGTACCAATATGTATATCAATCACGCCGACAAAGTGGTAAAATAAAAATTTGAAAAAAAATGTTTTATTAGGGTAGCCACCCTATATGTAAAGTGGTAAGTGTTTTTTTTTTTAATTTCAACCCTAACGTGTGATATATTGTTGGAAAGGTATTTAAAAATGAATACGGGTTTACTAAGATCATTTTTTGATAATGTCAATAATTTCGGAAATAATCGCTCAAAAAGTAAAAAACAATGTGTCCGGGGGGGGGGACATTGTTTTTTACTTTTAGAGCGATTATTTCCGAAATCTCTATCTCTAACTTTTGAACCAAAAGTTTAGAAAATATGGAAAAAATCTGAAAAGTAGAACTTTATAAGGACTTTCTATGAAAATCATTTTGAACTTGATTGACACTACAGTTTTTGTACAAAAAAGACAAAAAGTTGTACAAAATAATTTCTGGACTAAGTTTGTAGTATAATCGTATATGCAAGCATTTTTTGTAACTTTGTTTACATATTTTATTATCCTGAACGTATCTTTTTTCAAACAAAAAACGAATTATTGAAATCGGTTCTCGCAATTCAAAATTACCACCGAAATTGCACGTCTTTGTATTAATTAGTAACCCAATTCCCCGAGAGATGGCGCTGTAGGTACTTATTACATTGGATCGGGTATTACCGAATTGTTCGGTTGGCCTCATAACTGGGAACACTTATTGTGACGGACGGGAAACTACGGAACCCTACACTGAGCGTGGCCCGACACGCTCTTGGCCGGTTTTTATATAGTTTTTTTTATAGTTACTAGTTTTACAGTGGTGGTGGTTTAGTTTTAATACTTGGGATGATAAAGAAATGATATGACGGAAAACGAGTAAATGATGCCGTAGTATCTTACAGGGGGTAATTGAATAAGAAAACGTGTAGCGGCGACCCCAAATAAAATAGAACATGGGCAGGAAAATGATAACTTAATCATTGTTCTGTAACGAATGTAAAAAAATGCCAATTTTGATTTACAAGTAACAAAGTGGGGCAACTTGATATGCTGGCGACTGTACATCGCACACCTAGATCGAGATAACTTAATAATAATAATCGTGATTTTTTGTTACCCCTGAATTCGAATGCTCGGTGATCATACGCAATTATCTAACATAACACATTTATGATCTAAAAGAATTTGGATGGTGATAAGAATATCACCTTCCACAAAAAGAATATACGCTAGGTTTTTTTCGTCTCTTTATAAATACCTTTTGAGAGTTGTGTCAGTTTAGATCACTGTGGATTTATATATATGCAAAATGCGTAGATAACGGTTACTATAAGGGTCTTTTTACATCCATTTCTTACGCCAAAAATAGGTGAAAACTATTTGAGAATCAATTTCAATTTTGTTTAGAAACGATGAGTCCAAAGACTTCAGATCAATGGCGGGTCCCCTCGCAACGTGTCGCGTGGTATGCGCTCCTCAACTAAGGTATTTGTACCGCCTGAATTATTTTACAACGACAGGGTGTTCTAATTTTCATCATACTTTTAATACTTTTGTGTTATTTCAGGGTTGTGTATAAACAGCTGTCTCTCGCCATTCCAGGTAAATAATCATAGTTCTTTTTACGAACAACGAGTGCGGCGTTAATATATTTTTAACGTATATAGGCTCTTTTTGGGTGAGCTCATTCCAACATCGACCTCTGTCCTATCCTGTTTGTCCTCTCATCTATCTTTTTGGACAAGTTTGAGATCAAGATTAGGCTCATAAAAAAAACTGTTTTTTAGATATTAATTAAAAATGTTTACGCCTATCTGTCTGTCAAGAACCTTTAGCTTAGGAACGAATCGAGGTATCCAGATGAAATTAAAACCATATATTCAAATCTATGGTCCAATCAAACCTCTAAGTCTACGCAACTGCATAAATAGCCATGTCTTTGAAATAAAAGATATGGCTGTTTATGTTGCAAGTTTGTACAGAACCCTCGGAGCGCAAGGCTACTCGCGCTTGGCCGTTTCTTTTTTATTACACAGGCTAGACTAGAACGAATAGGTACGAAATTGAAATAAGACAGACTATTTTATAAATGTTAACTTTCAATTAAGTATCTACTAACTATTAATTAATTATTCTAATATAATCTGATATTTTTAGGTTTAGGAGAAACCGAAACACGGCAATCTCTATTGTCTCGATTTCTGGCTGCGTTCTTTGAAAGGGTAAGGTTTTTATTATTAAGTCTACATGCGTGAATTTCGCCTATAACTACAGTAGGTAGTAGTAGGTAGTTATAGGCGAATTCAAGGACCTAGCCATATGATTGGTTAGTGTGATGCTCCAATCTAAAGCTCCGTATCCACTAGGCAATATATGACGCGCAACACGTGATGCTCTACAAGTTGACAATGTTGTTTTACTGCTGCGACGATGTCAGCTGGCACGCGATATGGCGGTGTATTATTTGTGTATGTGCAAAATGCATTAAAGCATCAAATTAGTGTTGTCGAGTGTAGATGTAATGCTGCTGAGATCAACACTAGTTCTTCTGGCGACATGTTGACGTCGACTTCGGTTATGCATGGACAGACAATGTTGATAAACAAAAGTGGCGACTTGCTGTTCAAATTTTGCTTAGTGGATTCGAGGATTTAAGTGACTGTAATATTCCTAAACATAAACAGAAGCTTACTTTTAAAACTGAAATGGTCACTTACATTTTTAATTCATTTATTCACTTATTGTTTACATTTTAAATATTTCTTAAAAAAGAATTAAAAAGTACCTTTGAAAATATAAAAAAAGTTTTCCGCCGGTATCGGGAGCAGTGTCCAAGCTACCGGTGGTTGGTCGTATCGAGGAGTACTGCCTTCTGAATTAGGCCCTTGATCCAAAAGCCTATGAAGAACTTCGACAAATGGTCATCGAGGCTCTTGATACAATTGTAACCGAGCTCACATTCTACATATCGACGATCTCGTGTGCCTAGTAAAAATATTCTATTTGTTAAGCATCAATTTATCTATACATATATGTTAGGCTAATTGGCGATAGTCACAAACTTTATATACTTTACCATGTCTATTAATTAAATTGAGTTCCCGATATTTCGGTAGTGATCAAAGCGAAATGAACATGGTAAATTTCTCGTTTAAAATATCTACTTCAAAGATGTTATTTTAGGCCCTAGATGGTCTCAGTTGGGTTGCCAGCGAACGCACTGTGTTTGAACGTCTGCTGAACGTGGAGCTGAACACCAGAGAGGCTGGCAACACCAGCACACTGTTGTACGACCCTGAAGACATCACACCTTCATGCTTCTCCGTCACTTGGTGAGCAGATGTTATGGTGATAAATACTCATAGATTGCAGTGCACAGAGTTAGCATCGCAGTAGCCGACCAGATTTTTGGTTCTCTTGAAAATTTTTGTTGAAACGAGTTACTATGTTTTGATTTAAAGCAGCCGAGGTGTTTACAAATATTTTTCTATCTCCGTTAATTTGAATTTGTTTCCAAGGTGGGGCGAAGAGTGGACCTTGTCAACGTTTGATGCAATGCTGTTCAGTTCCGTGTTGATTGCAACTGACGAGAACCTGGTGGCTGCACTAGTTACTCTTACAGTCTGGCAGGTGAGATCATGATAATCTATCCATACTTCCGTACTAATATTATACAGTAAAACTATGTTTTAGGTTTGGTTATTTGTTGTACACGATAAAACGGCTGTCCAGATCGTAATAAAATTTGATAAGATTTTAACTTGTTGGGGTCGGTTTCCAGTCTTACCGGATTCTGCTGAATACCAGTATTTTAAAAGGAGTGTCTGCCTATCTGACCTCCACGACCTAGTTAAAAACTGGGAAATACGATACCACTGGTTGTCAGACTTTCGGAACACTCACTCTGTATAACAACTGTCAAAGATCTAGAAATCACAGCCGGGACCAACAGCTTAACGTATTTTCACAAGGCACGGAGGAAACTCGATATGTAACGGGTGGTCATCCATCCACGTTCCTATTCTAGGCAAGCGCGGCTTAACCTAGAGATCGACCAGAGCGGCTACTATTATTTAGCCATGAGTTCTTCGAACCATGTGATAGACAGCACTGACCTTAATGACTATAAATAAACGGAATTCTGAACAAACAGAGTTTGATCCAACAACAACAAACTCCAGTCTGTAAGCACGAAATCCGTAGTTTCGGCCGCGGCCACTGTCGCGGTCGTTCCGTATTACTTGCGGATAGAAGTTTAGTTAACTCCCCGAACTAAAAATGTCAAAAAACCCGATTGGACAGTAGCCCCAACTCTGGATATGTTTTCAAATCGAAATATAATAGGTTGTAGGGTTTATTTCGAAGACTCGAACTACGTTCGGACGGTCCTATATCTACAAAGTATCTTCTGGAGAAAACGGAACCTTCCACAAGATCTAAAGAAATGGATCGCCAGAATTGTCCATATCCCTTAGGATGACTCCTTTGTTTCATTGCTATGCATTGCTGGGCTGGATCTTTTCGCAATCACCGATTCCAACTTCAAGTTCATATAATGGGTGTAAAATTACCCTTAACGATGCCGAAAAGCACTGATTTTCCCATCATAGTGTTGTTCTTTTTTATCTGGTAATAAAAAAGTTATTAAAAAACAGGCTAAAGTCGTACCCGCGCACCGAAAGTTTTGCGTAAAAACTTGCGACATAAACAGCCATAACTTTTGACTGCGTAGACTTTTTTTTTCATAGCATAAGGGATCACAGAGTTGAGTAATACGGTTGTAATTTCATAGTTACCTCCACGCGTTCTCGACATAAAGGGTCTTAAAAGTGATCCAATATGGGTTCCGTTTTTTTTCTTTTTGAGGTACGGAACCCTGAAAACGAAAACAACCTGACTGTTAAACAGAAAATTACAATCAATCACATTTTAAATTTAAAAGATGGAAGCAAACGAGTCCGACGATAAAATTATGCAAATGAAATGGGGAGTCACTATCGAAACAATACGTGTCGCTTGAGCGTTTAGCTTATGGCCAAAGGGTGGTAAAATTTAAGTACCTTATGATCAATTTTAATGATCAATAAACACATTGGCGACTGAGAAATATGATATACAAAATGCTGATTGTTATACCTAAGAAGATCTGTCCACGCAGATAGTCGATTGTTTGAATTTAAAACGTCGTTTTTCTTCTGTTGCCCAGAATTCTAAGTGCCATTATCCGTTGATTTGTTTCCACCATGAACGATGTCTTAATCATTCTCTGATTAATCACGCATTTGTTCGTTATCACACACGTGCACTTTTTACTTTAGTTTCGAAATACGTACATAGGGTTTTCCAGAAAATGGTGTGTTTTATCGATGCCTCTGCCCCAAAATTTGAAAGTACCAGAAATATCAATTAATCGTATTCACAATTTTCAGATAACGATGGCAGCAAGAAAATGGTTTGGAAATAGAAATCAAAGAGAGAAAACAGAAATCGAAATATAATACGTACGACGCATTATTTAAAAATCGACGATGCGGCATAAATCTATTTATAATGTTTTTGTATATACAGTATTGTGCGATGTTACAGTGTTTTCTAGAAAAAATAAAATAAAAAGTGAAACAGAAACCTCAAGTGTCATTGGTAATATAAAAGGACAATATTATTATCCAAATAACTCACTTAAAGTTATCGAAGGTGATCTTGCGAAATACTATGGTTCGGTTGCCACAGAAGCTCCTTCAAACTTGCCCCGTGGCCCTCACTTCGATTTCCTTACCAACATTTGTAATGCACTGATGTCTCCAAAATTTGAAGCTAAATATCTCGGAAAATACTTTTCAATACTCAGAAAAAGCCTTCGAGGTCTAGGGATAAACTATTTACAGGAAATATGGATAAAACGATTTCGAGAAAGATTGAAAATGTTGTCTATTTACAACAGAAAAATACAAAAACCGAAAGTTAATGATTTTTTGGAGTTTATTTCCGATGAAAAACCTGAAAAGAATAATTATTTTAAGGCAATGAACGCCATATATACAGTAGTTGATGAACTGAAGATGGATAATTATGTCTATTTGCTTAAAATTTATGGGAAAGGCAAGGCGAGGCACATTGGAGACAACACTAGGCGAGTATTCGAGCGGATAGTATTTGACAGATATCATCAACAGCCTGAACATGTAAGATCGGATATTGAATTGAAATTCAAATCAGCTGTTGTTGAATATTGGGAGGAAAAATTAAACGGAACTAGTCTCAATTTCACATTGGGCCATCTGTTTAAATTCACTTTAACCCAACCGTGAAATGAACTTTATAATTTATGATCAATTTCCGTCAAAAGTCATAGTAGAAGAATACACAGCAGTGTTGGTAACATGTGCTCGTTAAATACAGTTGTTATATTTTTGTTGTGTTTTCTATGTTTAAGTATAATTGATGAAGCCTCGGAAATAAAACTAAGTCAAAGAAGTGAAGTTATCTTTGAAAGGTTTATAGAAAATTACCTCAACATATTATCGACAGCATTTACTGGTAAAGAGCTCATAAGATATTGTAGAATGATGAGCAACGAACTGAGGAAGATGAATTTTAGATACACAGATCGGTTAGCGAAACAATTTAGGCGCTTATCGAGAAAGCATCGTGACGTTATTGTCGACGAAATGGCGAAGTACAAAAGACATTATGACGAAAAACCGCCACGGCAACAGGAATTCTTGTCCGCCATGGATCAGGCTTTTACTTTACAACAAGGTTTGCAATTTGATGATTACATACACGATTTGCTGTCATTCGGTAAAGGCCATATGTTATTCGTGTCTATCCAAGCAAAATCTAGAAACATTTTGGATATGATTTTGGAGTGTGTTGACGAAATAGGACGTAACGACCGAAAGAACTTGGAAAAGGTTATGAAATTGGCCATTAGAGAATATACCTCAGCTCATTAATACTACCTTCCGCATCACTGATGTGATAAATAAAAATAATTTATATTGGTTTTACTTTGCTACCCCTTTTTTTTCGGGTGGGAAATCATCCAATGACTTCCCCCACTCTGGGCGCAGCGAGGGGGCATGTCAGACTGACTAAAACCCACCCATGTTCCTTCTATTGCCCTTTACGTTCCGGGGCCGCGGTATCTCTTTCGAATGCTTTGCTGACTCTCTTTGAGGCGCGCGTGAAACACGAACGCGCCGTCGACACGGCCTGTCGTCAATCGACGGACGGACACAGGCCCGTATCTACGGCGCCCGGCGCCCGGGGCCCCTTCCGCTGCGGCTGGGTTGGGCAGATGTTCTCTCCCTCAAACGCCCGGCCACCTCCTTTGCTAGCATTACTGCTTCGCAGAAGGTGGTGACCGCTTCCCATTCCCTCTCGCTCCGAACCATGGCCTGAACCAGGGCCAGACGCGAGAGATCGCCGCCGCCGATCGCCTCTACGAGGGCACGGCGGTGCTCCGCCCAAGCTGGGCAGACCGCCCGGAATCTGGCAAGGAGGCTCGCCGCCTCGCCGGAGATCGTGCGCTAGCCCCAGAAAAGCCTAATGCCTACCACTTTTTGGGGCGCGATCTGGTAGTGGGCGGCGCACCGCACTAAATAACGCGCCCATACCGGGACCCCGTTAAGGGCCATTGACCGCACGACTCCGGCATAAAGCTTGAGACGTTTGGGACCCTCAGGTTGGGCAGGAGAAAGCAGCCCCGGGCCGCTCCAGTTCGGGAGCCAAACCGCGGATACCAGTCAACCTTTAGGTTAACAGTTGAAATAGGTACCTACTGTATTTCTAAAAAAAACATAACATAGTAAAGAAAGGATGATCTAATGAATGAGCTACTCTTTACACTTTGATAGTCCACAAGGAACTCTTTAAAGTTTATCCATGTTTGTCTGTCGGTCTGTTTGCCTGCGGTTAACGGTAAGACGTATAGCGCTAGAGTTGAAATTTGATAGGGTTATAGGTACATATTATTAGTCACACCTAAAAAGTAGTGGCAAATCGTGCTCTAATGTTGAACCGCTATTATAAGAGCATTCTTATGATATTAGGGAGGAGATTTCTGATGCATCACTCTTAGAATTATTTACATGTAACCAACTGGAAGAGGAAGAAAAAGAAACAGGACAGATTACAGTTGAATTACCTTAAGCCACACAAACTAGGGGAGAGGAACCGATTATCGGACACATTTGTTTTAAAGATTATAAAAAATAGTAAATATTGGCTCAGACCTTAAAAGTTGACATTTTCACTATCTGCATTTTATATTCTATACGAAACCAGTAACTATTAAACGCATTCCATTTAATTTATTAAAGTTATATTTATTTTACAAAAATCGGCAGAAATTATGGTTTTTAAAAAGGTTTCCCTTAATCGGATATCCGATAATAGGGCCCAATTACCATATCTGGTATTAGGCGACTACTTTTTTAAATAAAACGAGGTGCATAATTTTTAAATTGTATTCATTTATTAACAATCATCAGTCTTATTAATTATTAAAATCAGTCTTTATTTTGTTTATTTCGATTAGGTAGGCGCATATTGCCTCCTATCTTCAAAAATTTCACTTAAATATAATTAGTATTAATCTTTGAGGTGGGGACTACTAACGGCTTAATAAACCTTTCAAATAAAAAAAAAAACAAAAACTAAACATTCAAAACTTTTCTGAAGAGATAATTATCTCTTCAGAAAAGTTTTGAATGTTTAGTTTTTGTTTTTTTTCTAAGCTAGGCATAAATCACAGACAAAGTCCACAACACTATGATCTTCTACTCCAGCGCATTCTTCGTGACACCAGCGACGACATGCAAGGCATCTTATCCATCGTTCCCCTCGACTGTCAGTAGAAAAGGCCATATTGCAATAAGTGCATTCGGCATCATCATCGTTAGCTTCGCTGCCATCACTTTCTAAAATCATATTTATTTCTGAATCTTCTGAATCAGAAACATCTTTCTTGTTTACTTTTAAAACTTTCTTTTTTTCCGTCTTCTTTTTCCCCTTGGTCTCTTTAGCTGGCGCTGTTCTTTTTCTTGTAAGAGGTCCATCTCTTTTTTCTATTTGTGCTTCCAGTGTTGTTTTATATGGCGAGCTTGATAAAACTGTAGGCTTGGTCTCTCTGCTGTTTATCCTAGGTTTTCTTTGAATAGCAGGAATAGGGCTAATTATCTGTGGTGACACAATCAACTTTGACATCGTTTTCGCAGGTTCTTTGAAAAGTAAAGGCGTAATTGACCCGGTGGACTTTTGCAATCCAGATGTGCTCGGTTGTGGAGTCGATGGTCGGCTACAAACTGGAAAATCATTAATCGTAGCTTCAGAAGCGTTGCTGATATCACCCGGAGAGTCCTCGACGGCGAAATCCTCGTCTCTGAAGACATTTTTATTGAACGGAATAATTCCGCACTTTCTGAATGAATTAACAGCTATCTCAGCTGATTGAGCACGCAGAAATGCTTTGCCGACTAACTCTGATACTTGGTATGCTGTTACTACCCGTCCTGGATGAGATCTTAACCACGATTCTATTTCTTGATGGTAGAACTTCTTAAATGGTCCCATGAATCCTACATCTAGCGGCTGTAACCTGTGTGAGGTATGTGGCGGAATTGAAATGAGGATAACACCATTTTCTCTAGCTAGGTCTATCACATCGATGTTTCTTGTATGCGAATAATGTCCATCTAACAAAAGAATAACCGGTTTTTCTTTGCAGGGTTTAACACAATCAATAAAATGTTGAAACCATTTTGTGAAGATGTGTAGCTGAATCCACCCCGATTTATGCACATCGAACTTCGAACCAGGTGGTGCTCTATCTTCCAAATCTCTCTTCATATTTACTCTAGGGAAAATAAACAATGGAGGTACAAATAAGCCGGAAGCTCCCATACAAAATACTAAAGTCACAAGAGCCCCTCTCTCTGCAGAAGTGATTCCACCAACTTGCTTTTGTCCTTTCAAACAAATTACTTCTGCCATTTTCTTTTGAACAACAGTGACTCCCGTCTCATCCACATTAAAAATACGCATGGGATCATAATTTATTTTTTCCATCTCAGGACCCAATATTTCATCGAAGAAGTGTGTCACCTTCTCCATAGTAAAACCCCTTGCTCTCAAAGCTGTGGTACCTTCAGGTGTTCTAAAAGCGAGTTGTGGGTGCCTATTCAAAAAACTAGCAAGCCACTTTTTTCCAGCCTGACCCTTGTGGGAGAACTGATGCGGAATGTTATTTTTTACAGCGAGTTCAAATGCAATGTGTTTTATATCATTTGCCCGAAGCCCATAGTATTTTTTTACCATCTCAAGGCAGTATTCAACTAATTCTACTTCTATTTCCTTGTTAAATGTAGGTTTTCTGCCTAATTTAGTTGCCAGGAGCTCATCTATGTCCTTGGGACTCTTAACATAGTCTTCTAAAGTGCTTTTGGGAACACCATATAATTTCTAAGCCTTAAGATATCCCATTTCTTTGTTTTTAACAGCAAGATAGGCAATTTTCATGGATTTGCTATCCCATGTTTTTCTATTTAATCTTGAAGACATGGTGAAACTGAAAGAAAAACATAAAACATTGTAATGACATGGACAACCAAAATTTTACAACATGTAAAAATGAGGCGCGTTATATCGGATATCCGATTTTGGGCACGCGTAGGTATCTGATATTGAGATTTAACATGGCTGAATAAGAACAACTACAACTTTTCAAACATTGGTATTTTCTGCAATAAAATGCGTTTAAACAACAAAATAATTGCTACCCTTAATAAAACATAGCAATGACAAAAATAAATTGTACTTACTTCAATGAAAACAACACTTTTATACACAATAATATTTTTTTCACGTACGAGAGAAGTTGCGTCCGCTCACTGTTCCGTCGTTTTAGTTTCTAAACTGTCACACTTTCTGCAGTGGCGCTGTTTTACGATTACCAATAAGTATATGAAATTAAAAATAGATGTCGCTTTATGAATATTTCGAGATAGTCAACTATCCGAATTTGCGCAACTATCCGATATACGGTGCCTTTCCCCTAATATTGTTCTCCAATAACTCAAAATTTACACCGCTTTCATGATTTCCAATACCTAGTACCAGTTTTTGATACAGTGTTTTATTATAAACATGACCACTATAGGTCGTGGAAGGTTAAAAAAACGCCCCAATTTCACTACATACTTTACAGGTGGTATGGAAAAATGTGCACATTATAGAACAGAATTTTTTGAATCCCTATATCACAGAGAAGTTACCTGCTGAAATAGCAAAAAAAAGCATTTTTGCTATTCCTGTTTTTGTTAACTTTTTACTATTTAACAAATATATTATTTTAACTACCTACTATAATAGCCCAAAATAGTCAACCCCTTAGAAAGGTAATTTTGATTGGGACAGCTCTAAGATATTTTTATAACCTTGCAATAGACGGCTTTAGGAACTAGTTTTTATTGTAGATTCATGAAAAACAAAGTTACTGATACAGAAACAGATTATGAAAAAAGTCCAATTTTACACTAAACTAAGTTAATAAAACCATTTTTGTCTCATTTTAATACCCAAGTTTTTTTTTGATTTTTCTCTTGCTTTAGAGATATAGAAGGCCTATTTTTATTGGCCGATTTTTTAAGGCTTCGAAAGCAAATAAAAACTGTAATCGATAAAAAAATGATCGAACTGAAATCATTGTGAAGGACAGTTTTATGTTTCATTATCCGTTTGATATTTCTTGTTTTGTGAAGAAATGCCGAAAGTTATAGTTCAGTCAACTTGTATTCATGAATATAATAAATTAATTCGTTCAATATCTAAATAATTTTTATGATAAATGAAAAATAAAAACCGTAAATTTCCGATTGTAAATGAAAACGAACTACTTGTCCATAAACAAAAACAATTTACTGGCAACACCACGATCACCGACGAACAAATGAAATACGGCAACGTCACGCAAGTATTGAAGTGGTAGAGAGAGTGATTGTTCATTCGGCGTTCTGAAAAAGTAGTAAATTTACAAATTGTAATTTTAATTTTTCACTAAAAATGGCAGATAGTAAAGGGTGAGTTTATAATAATCCATATTATTAGTGCACAGGTTAATTGTTTCAAATCTAATCGATGCCCTGTACTCCAAACGAATCTTCAAAAATTGGCTTGTCATCATGTCTGAGTTACAAACCGACTCACAGAAATCGAATTTTGCAAGTTCACTATGGAATAGGATTTTGTTTTTACGAATAGAACTCAATAAAATTAATATTCCAAATGTCGATATTGCTTTGTGTTAATTACTCTAATTAGAACTGAGCTCTTTGGTTATTTTTAGGGTGATTGACATTTTTTCTTGTTTGGCAGTAATCCTGATGATTTATCGACCGCGATCCTGCGCCGCAAGGACAGGCCCAACCGTCTCATCGTGGAGGAGGCGGTCAGCGATGACAACTCTGTGGTGGCACTTTCACAGGTCTGTGCTCTTTGTCTTTACCCGGTGGCGCTGACGGCGTATTTTTCCATTGGTTTCATGGTGACCATAAAAATGCGTTGTCATCGTCATGCATCTATTGATGTCATGGAACTGTCACTGTAAATGCTGGTTACACTTTGTTGGTATCCTTGGTCATGACTTTGTTAGGACATACTTCCCTAACAGGAAGAAATTTTCTAATCAACAAGTATTTCCTTTCAATTAGTATATAGAAGTCATCAATATAACAAATGACAATTAATTTGCTAAAACATGATAATTATGTTTTGTCAATTGACATTATTCATATATAGTTCAATGACCTTTTTTGTCTATTAAAATGCTAATTTCTAAATAATTGAATAACTAGTTGTAAGATGACAAACAAAATGTACTTGTCTACCAAAAATATCTAAATATAATTATAGGAATTAGATATAAATGTTTCTGTTTTTTTTTTGTGTAATTTTTACACTATTTGTTGAAAACATAATGTAATTGATGTTCTGTCTTGACATTTAAAAGTGCCTGAAATAGTCCTATTTTATGATTTAGTTTGATACATGTATCATCTCATTGTTGAACAAAAAAAAGACTAAGATATTATGTGGTAAATCAAACACAACTAGGAACATATATTATCAAAATTTGTATTGTGTTGTGATAAGTGAAATAACAAATTAAAAACAGTTACAACACATTACAGAACATTACAGGTTAAAAGATAAAAGGAAAAGACAGAATGGCCTAGAAAAACACTAATGATGAAACAAATGTTGATCCTTACTAACATTATAACAGCGAAAGTGAGTTTGTTTCTTTGTTATGTCTTCACACCTACAAGACTAAACTGATTTTTTGAATTTTGGTACAGAGATAGTTGGGATCCTGGAGAAGGTCATAAGCTAACCATTTTTAAAAAAAGTGAGAAAAAAGAAAAGGTAAAACTTAGCTTTGCTATTACAATAAATAAGTTGCCAGGGCAAAAACTACCTGCCTGTACCTGCAAATCAGGAAAGGGGAACTGTGTTACACCAAATTTAATACGAGGGAAGCTGCGGGCAAAAGCTAGTATTTAATATATTTTCCATGTCAATTGAAGGATTTAGTGACATTTACTCTGTTTCCAAATAATCTCATTAACACAGAGTTCAGATTTATTCTGATAGACATGTCGTCCCCTGCATCACCTAACAACCATAAATATATACATTTGAACATGTAGCTTAGTAATAATATATATTGTTGGTGTGTTTGACAACACTAGAACAATCCTAATATTTTACGTAAATTATCATAATATTAAGTTTCTTAGTTGCATTCAACAGATAGTTGTTGACTTAAATGTTGCATTTATACTTGCACAGAATTCTGAATAAAACCTTAAATTTATTTTATTATTTTTGAGTATAGGAGGAAAAAAGTAATACTAAAACACTTAAATTAGACTTCATTAACACTTTCATTAATGAAATTAAAATCATCATCATTTTCCTACCCTTGTCCCATTCTATTTGGGGTCGGCGCAACACATTTTCTTCTTCCGCTCTCCCCTATCAGACGTCACAGCATCATTTACTCTTTTTTCCTTCATATCATTCCTTACACAATCCATCCATCTTTTCTTTGGCCTTCCTCTCGCCTTCCTCTCGCTCTCTGTCCATCAACATTCAGATCCATCACTCTTTTAGTCACATTAATGAAATTGAAATATATTAGTAAAATGAGAAATTGAAAGTTAATTGTTCAATGTTTAAAATCAAATATGCTGATTCATACATGTTTTATTGCACAATTTTATTTTGTCTTAGTCCAAATCTAACACATAAGTCAGCTGATTACAGAGTGTCAAGCTAAAATTATAAAAATTACTGACATGCTGATTGTAATACTAGACATTACTTCACTGTCAACATAATTAAATACGATTTATTCTATACTTTGCTAAGTAACACTCAAAGATTTTTTTTTCTCTTGATGCTATTTCATCAGTATCATTGACTTGGATTCTTCACAAAGCTGTCAATTGTGTACATCAAAATGAATAACTAACAAAATATTGCGGGGAAATTACATTTATTGGTGTGAATAACCACGTTTTTCTGTAGGATTCAATGCAACACATTGTGCAAATGGATGTATTAAATGGTACAGGGACAGTGTCACAACATTAAAAACTTGTGATAACCACAATATATCAGTAACTAAAAGGATGCCAGTTATGGTCTAGAAAAAATGATTATTGCAATGTCATAGACAAGAATTAGTTCCTTTTGGCATTGTTAAGACTATTTTAATAACATTATATTTATTTGTTTTGCAACATTACAAAGATTAAATAATCTACCTGTTCATAAACAAACTAAATAAAAAACGTGATAATTTAATTTACTATAAAGAATTTATTACTAAGGCTGAGCTGTCAGATAGTCACAAGACTGTATCTTTTGGACTGAATCAGGCACTTGGAAGTTTTCTTAGAGTATGTGTTACTGTGGCCGCAACAACAAATAATGATTAACAAAAAAATCCCGTCGTACCTTTGGTACGCGTATACGACTCCACAACGGTTTTAAAAATTGCTTATTGTTACACGCGGTGGAAAACCATATTTGATTTATTGAATCATTCCACGGGAACACCCCATTTTTCCGGGAGCAAAAGCAGCCTATGAATATATAAAGAAAATCAGAATATAAGCTATGTTGATACCAAATTTCATCTAAATTCGTAAAGCCGTTTAAACTTGAAGGAGTAACAAATATACGAACACATACTGATTTTCGCGTTGATAATATTATAAAGTGTGATAATGCTGATAATGTTAGTTGGATGGTCCCCCCACTTTATACCTTTTATCCAATAGACATAATAATGCCCAGTGGGATGGTGTGGTCTGAAATAAATATAACAGGAACAAACAAGATTACAACAATTTACTCAACTGAAAAGATGTGTTGTAATAAGGTTCTACCCCGCCCCCGTTAAAACTATGTTAACAATAGGGTAAGCGTTTTGGAGCTATCAGCCATTCTTAATATTATAAATGGGAAATTGTATGTGTATGTCTAATTGTTTTTCCATCTTTCACGGCAAAACGACGAATTGACGTGATATTTTAAGTGGAGATAGTTGAAGAGAGAGAGAGGAGTCACATAGGCTACTTTTTCTAATCCCCCACTTCCCTAAAATGAGGAGGGATCGCGAGCGAAGCCGCAGGCAAAAGTTATATAGCTTATAAAATTAAATCAGATGCTGATGTTAATTATGAATAAATTATATCAATTAACACTAACTTTTCTCCACAGGCAAAAATGGAGCAACTGCAACTGTTCCGTGGAGACACCGTTCTCCTGAAGGGCAAGCGACGTAAGGAGACCGTATGCATCGTGCTCTCAGATGACAACTGCCCCGACGAGAAGATCCGCATGAACCGCGTGGTGCGCAACAACCTACGCGTTCGCCTGTCTGATGTGGTTTCCATCGCGCCTTGCCCGTCCGTTAAGTACGGAAAGAGAGTGCATATACTGCCCATTGATGACTCTGTTGAGGGATTGACTGGGTGAGTTTAGAATAAACAAGATTTTTTGTACTTTTTATGAAATAGCAAGGTCCAAACAGTTGTGGTCAACCTGACCCCAACATGACCCCAAAGGTGTATGCCTTTTCTCAATTATGTTAGGATCAGTTTCCAATATAACTGGATGCAACTGATGATAGCTACTAATTAGTATAGCAGTACACTTCCATTATAATTACAACTTAAGCTGCATCTAGTTAGAAAGCTTTTGAAAAATTTGTCTATTAACTTCAATTATTATAAGGTTGTTAGTTAGTTATATCGTATAATTAATGGTAAATTAAAATAAAGTTATTTCCCTAATTTATTGATTCAAGAATGTTTATTTACGTACAATGAAGAATTCACTTAGCAACTGCTAACTTAACCCATTAGAGGTCAAATGAAAAGTAAAAATATTTTTTTGGTACAACCGTTATTTATGTATTTAAATAAAAACAAAGAAACATAAAATCAAAGAAAAAAATACAAAAAGTTAGTTTTCATGAATTTACAGGGGTGTACTCAACTGAGTACACTGACCTTCTAAGTACGAAAAATTTCTAATCATTGTTTCTCGACACAGTGTTTTTAGACACTTCTTACAGTCGTGGTATAGCTACGTCAGTCTTCTGCTTTACCGAACACCATCGTTTGACAGTCCCTAGTGGTTCAAAGGTAACATAGTAAGTTGCCATTGTACAAACACTATTGTCTTTCCACCTTACCAGTAGCAGCTCACTTTTCCTTGTCAAATCTGTAGTCGTAATAGGCACAGTCTTTCTTTTTCATGTCTTTTGAACAGTCAGTTGTGTACTCAGTGGTCACTTTTTAGTCCTGTTTTCTCTTACAGTCTCTGTAGCACGGTATCCTAGGTTTCAAGTCAAGTCAACTAAAGTTCGCAGCTGGTGAAAAAGTTGTCAAAATAAACTTCGTGATTTTCTGGGGTACAGTTCAATTTATAGGATAGGATCAGAAGTCATTATCTGCAATTTTCTACAATAAGAATCAAATGAGTAATGAGTTGAGGTGTATGAAGGGGAACATTTCTGCCAAGCTGATGGATCATATCTGGTCGCCTTCTTTTAGACGCCAGTGGCTCATTGTCACTATCATCGTTACCACTATCTTCGTTACCACCATCCTCGCGACTCGAAATATCTCAACAGTACCAGGCACATCCTGTGGTATGGATGAAGAAAGGGCCGATGAGGATATGACGTATCCTCATCGGTTCCTTCTTCTTCAGTCAATGCACTGGGATCAGGTGGTATGATAGCCATATCACATTCATCATCATCTCTAGCACGTATAATGGCATCAATGACTTCTTATAGCCCTTTGTAACAGTTTTGGCTCAAAAATAATTGTTTTTTCATTATTAGGAATCGGAAGAAAAAAATAGTTATTTTATCATGTATGTTGTCACTGTACCCAACTGAGTACAGCAAGATTCATACGGCTATAGCTTTTTTGTAATGAACATTATTTTACTATATTGTTGTTTATAAGTTACTTTGGCATGTATTGAGTTCTAATTGAATGAGAAAATATAGTATTTCTCAGTGTTTTAGATAATATTTCCAAAACAATGCAGTTATCCGCACAGTGTTTCGGTGACACGACTTCAACTGATATTTTTATTAAAAAAAAAACACATTTCCCACATAATATAAACGTATAACTTTGAACAGTATTTTAATGAAATAAAATAAGAAACAGACTACCGTCAATTGTTGAGAATCTTATATCCACACTTAAGAATATGGCTGTACTCAATTGAGTACGGTGACTTCTAATGGGTTAAGCGAAAATGAATCTTGTAACTGTATAATTTACGGTTTTTATTCTGTTGTCCTCAGAAACCTGTTCGAGGTATACTTGAAGCCGTATTTCATGGAGGCCTACAGGCCCATTCATCGCGACGATACCTTCATGGTCCGTGGAGGCATGCGTGCTGTGGAGTTCAAGGTGGTGGAGACTGACCCTTCCCCTTACTGCATTGTGGCGCCTGACACCGTCATACATTGCGAAGGAGACCCGATTAAGCGGGAGGTAAGTAGAGGTGACGGATGGTGTACTTAGGAGGGTGGCTGGTACCAGCTGGACGAGAGTTACCAACAGCTTTGTTGATTGGAAACGCCTTTGGCCAGCAGTGAACTGCTGTAGGATGCTGTTAACGATCAGTACTTTTGGCCCTTGTCTTCAACTCAAGTTTTAATGCTACCACTGGTCTGATGCAGTCAAAATTCAGTAAATCTATAACAAGCCTGAAGATTTTACCCAGTTGTGATATTTTTGTACTATTAGCAGAGCTAAAAAGAGACTGTTTCGAGTTATTCAACTATTTAAATATTCTATTTTGTGCATTTTGGGCGCCTTATTTCGTGGTCTTAATTGTAAGGATTTTTTGTGTTCTAACTTACATCACAGCTGTTTTACAATAAAACTGAATGGGCCAGAAAGCACAGCTTGTTTATCTATCTTCTATAATATAAAAATGAATCGCAAAATGTTTTGGTAAGCGCATAACTCAACAACGCCTAGACCAATCTTACCAATTCTTTTCTTGAAATATTCGTTGAAGTCCAAGGATGGTTTTTACGGCAGGAAAAATTCGATAGGGTATGTAGGGTAAGTAGGAAAGGTGGGGTAGGTAGGATAAAAAAATGCAATGCAACGCATGTCTTGCACAGCTAGTTTTTATACAAATGTTACTTAGTATTCTGCTTGCATTATGATTTTCAGTAGCAATAATGCTATTGAAAATCATGATGATTGTAATTTTTACCATTTTAAACTTGTTTATGTATTGTTCCTCCCAGCTAGATAGATAGTCCTTGTTATGACAATGATATTACAGCAAATTGTAGTCAATTTCAACGCTTTAAATGCCATATATTTCACACACCAAATCTGCAATGTAGATTACAGGTTTAAAGTTAAGCACAACTACTTGTACTGCGGATATGAAAATGAAATCTCTCTTTGTAATACCTAGGTTATACAAAGGTGTTACAAATATAATATTGCAGCAAGTCCATTTGTATCTGAAGAAAATTTAAGCAGGTGTATCATGAAAATGGCTTGTAATCAATATTCATTAACAGTTGTCAGAATAATGAAAAAATAACAATGAAATGTACTTATTTCACATAATCACAGGAAAATAAATCGGATCTAGCAAATTTCATTTAAATAGTCGTTATATAAAGCACCAAACTCGCGTTCCTTATGAACCATTTGAGATAATTTTTGAATAACATTCCAAATCCATTATTAGTTCGAAATTCCCTCTAGTAAGATGCCTGTGCACACAGTATAAGCGTTATTCAACGAATGCGTAGAGAAAAAAGGTTTTCCCACAAACTCGCTGTTTCTTATCAGTAACTAACAGTTTTTATAATCAGTGTAGTTAAGGTGTACTCGACGATATGTTCCTAGTTACTGTGTATTCACGAATTGTATTTCCCCGCCATTTTGGTTACGGTGTGAACTTGCAACTTTTTGTGAAATGACACTTGTCGAAATATATCGCAAAATAGTTATGATAGGCAGGGACAAAATCAGTTCTGGTGAGTTAAATAAACCTTAACATTGCTAAAAAATGCTATAATTTGATAAGATTTTGCGGATTCTCTGCTGTCCGTATTTCCATTCAGACTTCTTTTTCTTCTTGTTTTATATAGCTTGGTTTATCTAGCTAAAATACCATCGCTTCTGTATTTATCTAAGCTATATGATAGCGTCTTCTTAGGGTAAACCCACAGTACATCATAACGTACCATTTTTCTTACGAAATCATGAAATAACTTTCCGGGGAGTGTCAAACTTTTTCTCACTAAAACCATCCATGTTCCTTCTTTTGCCCTATATGTTCCGGTAACGCTGTATCTCTTTCGAACAACCCGCAAAACCCCGGACCGTACCATATTTCAGTTATCTTTTAGCCCCATTCAATAGAGGGTAAGCGCCCAACCAAGCACAAATCCAGGTTGAAAATGTAATATCCTCAATTCACCATTCAACAGGAAGAAGAGGAAGCTCTGAACGCCGTCGGCTATGACGATATCGGCGGCTGCCGCAAGCAGCTGGCACAGATCAAGGAGATGGTGGAGCTGCCCCTGCGCCACCCCTCGCTGTTCAAGGCCATCGGTGTCAAGCCACCGCGCGGTATCCTTATGTACGGGCCCCCTGGTACCGGAAAGACCCTCATCGCTCGTGCTGTGGCTAATGAGACTGGTAAGTTTTACAAACTGTTAATTTCTGACTTGAAAATCTAAATGTCATAAAATTGTTATCTATAAGAAAAATAAAAGAATTTAATTCGGGTCTGCCGGTCGTAGTTAGTTTAGTTCCCTTGAGCTTTAATCCGATGATATTTTTACTAAATAATACTCGACAATAATTTGTAAGAGATAACCACTTTACCACAGCTGAAAATGATGAAATTTGAAAACTTTTTTGTATTTTTTTTGTCATCCCTATTCGCTTTAAATAGAGCGGGACTTAATCAGTTTTTCAGAAACGTGTATCTATTCTTTACATAAAATAAGATGCTCAAATGATGAATTCTTTGTCTTCTTCAACAGGCGCTTTCTTCTTCCTGATCAACGGACCCGAGATCATGTCGAAGCTTGCCGGTGAATCCGAGTCAAACTTGCGCAAGGCCTTCGAGGAGGCCGACAAGAACTCTCCGGCCATCATCTTCATTGATGAGCTGGATGCCATCGCGCCCAAGAGGGAGAAGACTCATGGAGAGGTGGAGCGCAGGATCGTGTCACAGCTGCTGACTCTTATGGATGGTGAGTTAAGGTGGATGAGCCAGAGTAGCTCGCAAAATACCTTTTTTTTAAGTATTTTTTTTCTGATCAGTGATTCACATCAAGTTATATGAGGAATAAAATATAAAAAGTCGAAAAACTTACAACCTCGCGGGGGCTATCCTGGCGCATTTACATTTTTTTTTTCACTATAAAGAAATGTGAAGGACCTATAATTATTGTGTGTGACTGTTTTTCTTCTGTAACTTTGGTGTGGCATAAAGCACATACTGTACTAGACACTTGGATTGGCATGACGGTGTAAATCAAACTTCTGTTTACTTTATACTTTATAAAACTTGAAGGTACTACACCTTCAAGTTTTATAAAGTTCCTACGGAGAACTACACTAAAGTATGTGGTATCCAAAAAAAACGATTGTTAATGAGTAGTATAAAAATACAACAAATCATTGAATGTCATGGTGTATTTTTCTATCATGATATAAAAAGACTACGATCGACGATCGATTCTCGGACCTACCGAATATACATACAAAATTTCTTAAAAATTGGCCAAGCCGTTCGAGACGTACCTAAACTAAAACTGACACGAGAATTTTATAAAATATCAAATTCTGTATGAGATTATTATTATTCAATTTTTTTTTTATGTGGATATATATTTTATGATTATACAAAGATAACAGATAGTGATTCTTTGACTATTTTACGAGCAAGCGTGGCTGATAATGATAAGACTTGTGTTACTTATTCTGTTGTTTTGTTTATGCAACTAGAGTTTTATGAATATGTTACGTACGTGGGCGTACGTTGATAACACACGCATATTTAAACTTATGCCAAGATTTATAACTTTATGATAAACACGAGTATGTATTGTTTTAATAACCTAGCCAGAATTCTTACTAGAATAGTTATAATTACCAGATATGACAACAGGTTCCCTAGGTCTTTTTTTAAATAGGAAAATCAGACAGCATGAAGTTGCTGCGGACCAATTTTGAATCCTGCTTGTTTATCGGGATGTCCTTGAAATCTACGACATAGATTTGCCAAAGTACTTGCGAACTGACCCTTATAGATCTCGGCTGCAGATGTTTAGGGACTTCCCTACTAAAAAGCGTAGCAATTGGCTTTGTCTGCGACAACTTTGTCCTTGTCTAGTAATTGACCGTGAGCTCCTTAACCACAAATATTGATCGTTTTTGACATCGAGGCTATAAATAATTTGTACAGTCAATAAATGGAAACTTTGTATGCAAGCAATTCGTATCATCATCATCTTCCTGCCCTTGTCCTATTCTATTTGGGGTCGGCGTAATACGGTTTTTTCTTTCTTTCTCTCAGACGTCACGGCATAATTCACTCCTTTCTCCTTCATATCCTATTCCTTACACTAACCATCCACATCAACATTCATATCTAGTCACATGCGCTTCGTCCCTTCTCATTTGTTCTATTTCCACGAAAAACTCTTTGTCTTGACCTGGAACAGGTGTGGACAAAATGTTTTTTTTTTTTTTAAAAACGTTGCCCCCCACTAGGAATTTCTTCTGTAATCGTGGGTGCGTTTACAAACATTTTAACTCACCTACACAAACAGCCAGACCCGGATCAACTATCTGTAGGCCATGCAAATATTTGTTCCGTGCGGGAAACGAACCCGCGACACGCAACGCGGCAGTCGATCGCTCAGCGACTGCGCCAACCGTGTCGTCAAATATAATATAATGTATTTTATTCGTAATCAGTAAAAGACTAGACAGAGCTGTACCTGTACCTATTCTACATAAATTACCAGTTTATAAGGATCTCTCATTTAATTAAAGTTATACAAAGCAAGGCCATGTTATACTGGAATGTAAAGCTTGATGTTGATGTGTGGCTATTCTCATCAACCAGGCTCTTGATATATTAAAGCTATATCCAGAAGAGCTAGTTATCAAATCAAATGGAATCTTTAGTTCTGATAACACCGTCATGCCACAATAGTTGAAATATCTGTTGTTTTTTGTTTAGTCTAAGAAATCAGTAGGTTTCTAAAATTTAAAGCCTAACGTAATGACACCATCTTACCCCAACAGGCATGAAGAAGTCGTCCCACGTGATCGTAATGGCGGCTACTAATCGCCCGAACTCGATCGACCCGGCCCTACGTCGGTTTGGTCGTTTCGACCGAGAAATCGACATCGGCATCCCCGACGCGACCGGCCGTCTGGAGATCTTGCGCATCCACACTAAGAACATGAAGCTGGGTGATGATGTTGATCTTGAACAGGTGAGTTGAAGAATTGAAGATTTTTCTTTTATTTATAAGGATATAGTAGTTTTAAATTGTACCTCTGGCATTGGCAAAAGTGTCAGTATCTCGATAATCTTTGCTGTTGTACAAAATTTTTAATAACTGGTAGATTACATACAAACATTGAAATACAACAAGTAAAGTTAGTCGCCCATTAGTGGGCGACCTCAATAAATATATGTGATGTGTCTAAATGCCTATGGGTCGATTGAACTCAGTCTACCTTACTATTTTTTTTAACGTGTCCATTTTTTTCTGTCTGATGTTTTTTTTTTATTTTAATTTATGTATTGTGTCTTTTATTGCATCAAATAAATGATTTATCTATCTATCTATCAAAGTTAAAAGAAAACAAAGTAGAAGTAGCCATGGGCCGCAAACTAGGCACAGCCTGTATCTTGGTGGCCCAATATTAACAGTTAGATAAGTTGAATAATTGGCAAATGCTCAATGTGACGCAGTGCAACATAATACAGGTAACAATTGAAATAAAATGAAAGAGAAAAGATGTAGGTAATTTTCCTCTTTGAGTTTTTCATGGTCTCATAACTTTTATCTTTGATGATAAGCCATTCAGTAAAATGGGTAGCCAACCAAATATCTTGAAATAAGGATAATCATGAAAGATTTCCAACAGTCTTTAACTAGTTTAGAATGCAACTTGAATCATATTCCCTTTCAACAGATCGCAGCTGAGTCTCACGGCCACGTGGGCGCTGACTTGGCTTCGTTGTGCTCGGAGGCTGCTCTGCAGCAAATCCGTGAGAAGATGGACCTCATCGATCTCGAGGACGACCAGATTGACGCCGAGGTTCTCAACTCTCTCGCCGTGTCTATGGACAACTTCCGGGTAAGAAACAGTTACATACTATGCTAAATTATTTGCCTAGGTAAGCAGAGTTCGCGAAGCTGAATTTGGGGATGAACACTTTTGAAAGTTTTTGCTATCAACACTAAGCAAAGAAGATCTGTCTAGGTTTTACCAACTGTTGGGGTTGGCTTCTAGTCAAACTGCAAATGCAGATGAATTTCAGTATTTCACATAGGGACTGCTTAATTGACCTCCACAACCCAGTTATTCTTACTAGAAAACGCGATACTCCTTGTTAAGATATCAGTTATACTTCGTTTGCAAATAAAATGCATTAAAAAAAAATGCATTAATTAAATGTATGTATGAAAAAAACTAAAATGTTGTATTAACACATTTTTCTTTGCATATTATGAAATTCTCACGTTTTCCTGTTGTGAGAACCTGACTTTGTTGTCAAAAGATTCGAATTCTGAATAAAATTGATAAATCGTTGCTCCCTGCTATAAAACCCTGCTGTCAGTATTGTCCAAACCAATGTCAGATTGACAGAATAAATAATCTAAGCAAACCCTGACGTTATAACATAATTTCTGTTCTTCAGTACGCCATGACGAAATCATCACCGTCCGCTCTGCGCGAGACCGTCGTGGAAGTGCCCAACGTCACGTGGGGCGACATCGGAGGCCTGCAGAACGTCAAGCGTGAGCTGCAGGAGCTCGTGCAGTACCCGGTGGAACACCCCGACAAGTTCCTCAAGTTCGGCATGCAGCCCTCCAGGGGCGTGCTGTTCTATGGTCCGCCTGGATGCGGTATGTACTTTACGAACACACAGCTAGATCTAAACAGAGGCAATTCAAAAATCGTGATTGGATCCTATTTCAACATAATGGCACCAATGTTTATAATTCAATCTCATATATAAAATTCTCGAAACACAGTTTTAGTTTCCATTCTCCTCCGAAACGGCATAATCGATTTTTATGAAATTCTCTAAATATATTCAGTAAGTCTGAAAATCGGTCGTAATCTATTTTTCATGCCCCTAAGCTAAGTGATAACGAAAAGGAGAAGCGGGTGAAACCGCTGATCAAAGCTAGTTATTAGTAAGATTTCCCAATTAATAATCAAATGCTCTTTTTTAACCTAAAATGTTGTTCTTGTTCTACAGGTAAAACTCTGTTGGCTAAAGCTATCGCCAATGAGTGCCAGGCTAACTTTATCTCCGTGAAGGGACCTGAACTGCTTACCATGTGGTTCGGAGAGTCCGAGGCCAACGTGCGAGACATCTTCGATAAGGTATGTTATCAGACGTGCAATATGACGTGCCAAACGGCCTGTTCCCACCAACGAAATTGCCATCACCCGTGTTTGCCACTTCAAAAGGGCGATTTGAAGTGGCAAACACGGGAATCAACCAATAATATTACATTAATCTCAGTGACCGTACTTCTTTAATCCGGCGCATCCAATTATCCGTCACGCGCCGTCACGGGCACACGTTGTCAAAAAAATACCTCAATTAAGAATTATTTTGTAACTAGCTGCACCCCGCGGTTTTACCTCCTTAGACTGGGATATTGTACATATAAACCTTCTTCTTGAATCACTCTACTGCTGAAAACGGCAAGCTAATCTGTTGAGTAGTCAAAATGTAAGCCAACAGACAGCCAACAACTACATTTTATATACTATGTAAAGATAAGTGAGATATGTAACTTACAAAAAACAGTATTACCAAGCTGTAATATCTACTGCAAGTGACTGCAATATGCTACTGACACAAGCCAGACAATATATTTACCCTTGTTGTATTCCACCAGGCTCGGTCAGCGTCGCCGTGTGTGCTGTTCTTCGACGAGCTGGACTCGATCGCGAAGTCTCGTGGAGGCTCCGTGTCAGACGCGGGCGGCGCGGCCGACCGAGTCATCAACCAGATCCTCACTGAGATGGACGGCATGGGCGCCAAGAAAAACGTCTTCATCATTGGTAAGTTTTTAAAAAACTAGTTTTTAACAGGTACCAAATACTTGAACGGTTAATTTTTCAGTAATGCTTTCAACTCAATAGCGGCCCCGGTCTATGATCAGCATGATATTATACGTCTTTAATTGTCAAAGGAAATCGAGAATAATAAGTTAACCACCAGGTTTTGTTCGACAAGGTTTAACCTTACTAATATAATAAAATCGATAGTGAGTTTGTTTGTTACGTCTTCATGGCTAAACCGATTTTGGTACAGAGATAGTTGGGACCCTGAAGATGGACATAGGGTTTTTTTTATAGTGGGTAATGAGGGAGAAAGAGGGAAGAAAAAGGAAAACTTAGCTTTGCTCTTACAATCAATAATGCGCAAGGGCAAAAACTACAGGTGTACCTGCAAATCAGGAAAGGGGAACTGTGTTACCCCGAATTTAACGCGAGCGAAGCTGCTGGCATAAGCTAGTAGACTATAAAACCAATAATTAAATGTTGAAATCGCGTTGCTAAATTAACTAAAATTTCAAAGAAAACGTGAATTTATAACACTTTATTCTCACCAGGTGCCACGAACCGTCCCGACATCATCGACCCGGCTATCCTGCGACCCGGTCGTCTGGACCAGCTGATCTACATCCCGCTGCCCGACGAGAAGTCGCGCGAGGCCATCCTGCGCGCTAACCTGCGCAAGTCGCCCATCGCTAAGGACGTCGATCTCTCATACATCGCTAAGGTAACGTACCCTTTTTCAATATATTGATGACTTAAATTGATGTACTGATAGTGATTCATTTGAAACTATAAAAATGTTTATTTCAATTACATATTAATTTAACAGACATGTTTTGGATATATCACCTTTTAAGTAAGGAGGTGCTTGTTTTAGGTGACTCCGCTCTTCCGCTTCACATTAAACAGTGTATGCAATTGAAAACAAAACAATGTTAAAGAAAAATACAAAAAGTAGACCAAGACTCAATGTCACTTGCCTAAAATATCTTTTAATATGTATAGTACGAGTTCTAACAAACTTACAACTTTTTTAGTCCCTTCCCATAGGGCACGAATATTATGAAATCATATTTAATAACACTTATTCTCCAATCATATTTGCAGGTGACACAAGGCTTCAGTGGTGCTGACTTGACAGAGATCTGCCAGCGCGCCTGCAAGCTGGCCATCCGTCAGGCTATCGAGGCCGAGATCACGCGCGAGCGCACTCGCCAGCAACAACCCGCTGCCGCTGTCATGGATGTAAGTCATACACATTCAAATAGCTAGTTGAATAGGATAGTTTCCAAATAAAATATTAATAGTCCGTCTTTAGGATTATTCAAAAATAAAGGACACGTAGTTTTTTACTGTAAATTAGACCCAAAATTACAAAGATATAGCCCTTTAAAGTTACGTAAAACGTCACGCGTTGCTGCATTTCTTCGCAACAAGTGACGTCACACGTCACAAGTTCCGTGTCCGTCAAAGACGGGCTAAATCGTAATTATTTTGACCCTGGAAACTACGCTATTATCAGCAGGTTGTATAATTATGACTTATATGAGCTAATACTGTTGGTGTAAACATTGGTGAGTGGAGACAGTGAATCGGGTTACTCAAGACTAACTGTAGTGTAGTGTAACTTCTAGTGGTTGCTAACACAACTTATGGGCAGAGGTTTTAGGTACGATTTCCTGATAAGGGGCCAGTATGATTATTCGTTGTTTCTATTGAAAACTTTCAGTAGCAACCTGAAATCAAGATTTATATTTAGTTGAAGACAATAGGCTCGCCCTTATTAAATAGGAGTTATAGATAACTGGATAGAATTTTGATGTTCACGTACATATTGCAGATTCTCAGCCTACTTTCATGATTTTATTTTGCAATGTGTACTCGCAGATGGACGAGGAGGACCCCGTGCCCGAGATCAGCCGCGCGCACTTCGAGGAGGCGATGAAGTTCGCGCGCCGCTCCGTGTCCGACAACGATATCCGCAAGTACGAAATGTTCGCGCAGACGCTGCAACAGAGCCGGGGCTTCGGGACCAACTTCAGGTAAATATATAAAGCTGTCGTTTATTGGGGGCGACTCAGAATAAAAAGAATTTACTTCAAACATACCAACATACGATTTAGGCAGGCACTTTTTAAAGGTAAAAAACAATAAGATTAAGCTATATATAGTTCAGCCACAAGACATAATAACTGGGATAACAACATAAGGACTGCAGTTTCGAGAAGAAATCGCCGAGAAAAATGCGTGGACGATGTTTTAAAATTTAAATACTATTTGGAGTATCATTGATAGGAGCAAAATGTTGGTAAAGTATTAAGTAATGTGTGTTGTGCAGATTCCCAGCGAGCGGCGGCGCGGCGGGCGGCACGGGCCCGTCGGGCGGCGACGTGCCGACGTTCCAGGAGGAGGGCGGCGACGACGACCTGTACAGCTAAGCAGCTGGCAGCTCCGCGGCCGCAGGTCTCTAGGACTGACCTTACTACTTAAGATTTATCGGTTCAGTAATTCGGATGGGTGTTTCGGACTCGGACAGCGAGCGAATGGTTCCAGCGGGCAGCACCTCTCGCATTCGAGAGACTACAATATATTATAAATCGGCGTGCGTCTCCCTGCGCGTCGCGGTCGAATAAATTTCTACCAATCTGTGTCTAATAATATGTAAATGTATTTATTTTATAATTATTGAATCATTCGATAGCATTTGTTTCTGTTCCGATTTGCTTATGTTTAGTTGTAATTGAATAAATAATGTCTGTGTATGTACCGCTCGCCCCAGCGGCGAATATGTAAGATCATATGATATAGAGTAATTGTTAACTTTACTGTATTTGCCAGATCCTGTGCGTAGGCGGAGTCGGCGGGGATGCCTCGGCAACCACGCCGACTAAACACAATATTACAGTGATTTTTTTAATAAAAAGATTTTTATAGACTAGACTTATGTTTTTTTCATATTCATATCTTTATTTGCATTCCATAATGTGTGAAGATCTTACAATGCGCTTAAAGTTTAAGTTATTCATAAAATGCACCCTGCACACGATTTCTATGACATTAGTTTTATTTTACGCGAAACCCGAAACACGTCTAGTATTTGTATATAGAGAATCTATGTACAAAATTTGAGAATTTTATCGTGAGAAACCTGGTTGTCCATACAAAAACACTGCTTACAAGCAGCGTGCAACCTGTGGTGTGCGCACATTGCGAATACCTACTAATGTTCAACTCAGTTTTATTTTGTTTTCGGGACTAACACGGTGTGAAAAATATTGGAATGAATCGAGTCAGTAAGGACTCATTCACAAGGGCTCTGTATTTGAAGGTTCCTCGAAAAAATATTGTTTAAAATGTTTCCATTGATTTTCACAATTCGTGATGCGTATGGACATATTTAAAGCAAAGCCGTCATTAAAAAGAGCCTAAGAAACGCTATTCTGGCGCGTAAAATTGAATGTAGCGGGCTATTCTGGCGCATCATTTAATAAATGACTTTAAAACTTAATGGTATCACATGGACAATATGGACATATAGTACGCGCCATAAGATTTAACACATAACACATCATCGCATCGCTGTATCGGCGGGGTGACGCAAATTGCAAAATTCAAAAAATCATCGGTTTGTAAGGCAAACAAGGTTGTCGAGACATGTTGCATCCCACACAAACGGCCGTCCCAACTTTCAAAGCATTATGGTCATACCGTCTGAGGCCTAAGTCTGCTATTACAATAGTGTCAGAATGGTCGATCACTGATCGCATAATGGTTGATTTTGACAAGTTTAGTATGTAGTAGATTATCAAAATCAACCATTATGCAAGGCCATTAGGACCCTGGTCTCTTGCTATCGTCGCGGTAAGCCGTTGGGTCCTAAAATGGCTGGCGCCGGCCAGCACGACGGATGATGTCATTAATGTTGGCTATCCGACCTGCACTTTTACTGCAAGAAAGATCATGGTGTGGTGGCTATCACCTGCTCATCCTCATTGACAGCGATGTGAGACCCCGGAAGGAGAGCCCAAACGCAGGCAAATAGCGTTCCTAAATGGTAGTGACTGAAGTCAGAGGCCTGACTCCTATTCGCCCACTGCCGGGGAGCGGGCACGCTCAGCATTTTTGGGTGATGTATCAGCTAAATTATTCTGTACCCATCTGCAGAGCGGGTCGTCCGACTGTCTCTGGGAAGATGGGTTCACGGGCAGATTCGTATGCGGGCAAGTGGTTTTCCAGATGTTCACTGCGTCGGTCAGGCACAGAACTTCAGAGTCAACCTGAGGAGGAGCTAAACTTTTTCGGTGCTGTGGACGGAGGACAGGAACGCTGGTAAGCTTATACTGTTAATTTTGCGGACGCCGTGGCCACTAAAACGGATGGGTAGTGTGGCTTGCAGCCACGCTTGGTAGTCCAAAGCCACATTCAGAATGGACGGTCTGGCTGCTTCCACAAGAGAGAAAAAAAATACATACAATTTCAACCAAAACAATAATTTCCAATAGGAGTGAATGCCGAATTTACGTTCGGCATCAATTTTAGATAGTCTGTCGGGACTTTTTTTGGATATTTTCATCGATAAATGAAGGAAAGTTATCTACCAAAATTGCGGAACCCAGGAATCGAACTGAACTTATTTCCAAAATTTTAATTTGTGGGGCTATTGCATTAAATGTTTCCACGGTCGTCTTTCTGTCGGTTATGTCGGAAAGGTGGATTTGAAATTTTGAAGGGTTTAGTTCAAAGCCTTCAAAATTCGAATAGTTGTCTACATCTCACGTAACGTACCATTTAAACGCCACACGTAGAATTTGATTTTAAAGTTTTTATATTTAAAGTATTTTTCGCTTAAAACAAATTTATTTTTATTTTCGAATTTACGGATGATCGTAATTTACGCACTTGGATTTTATTAGGATTAATTAAGAAACTTACTCAATAATTAAAGAACTTCTAATGACGTTTACATGAGATTTTTATTCTACTATCTTAATGAATGCACACCCATATTATTTTTAACCAGAAAATAAAATATTTACGTAAATAATGAGGAGGTCGTATGACATAAATATTCGACCCCTTTCGGGGCCAGTACCGAGCTAGCGGAGGTTTGAATGTCGAGACCCTGAAGGGGTCCGTTCTGAACTATAGGTACGGTTAAGAAACTTGCTCAATAAACAAAGAACTTTTTATCATATATAAATTTTACAAAAATAATGAGGAATTCGGATGGCTTAAATGTTCTACCCCCTTTCGAGGCCAGTACCTACCGAGCCAACGGAGGTTTGAATGTCGAGCCCCGGTCGCGGTTTGTATTTTAATCAACATACAACCTGAAACTGACCTGCAAATTGAAAAAAAACCTAAGAAAAATTAAATTTCGCGGGCCTGACGCATTTTATATACCCCGACGATTTTTGTCAGCGCCCCCGCGACCTCGAAATAATCGTTTTGGTTGTTTTTATTAAAAAAAGATAACTAGGTACCTTTTTTTTTCACCAACCCCTTTTCAAAAACATAGGTACCACGAACTCCTGATTTTGCATTGTCAATGGAAAATGGAGAACAACTTCAAGTTCTTCAATTTAGGTCCCAACACTAGTTTGCGGCATTATTGTAGAAGCACTGTGGAAGGTGAGCAACGGATAGCTCATCGTCTGTCGCGTGTAGTAAAAAATTATAATTCCACGGGCTACCCTGGACCTTTCACCTAAACGTAACGATATACGACGATTTTTTAAAGGATGGTATTTAATACTTTAACTGTAAATCCCCTTTTTTCAATCAAAATATTCGAAATTATCACCAAAAATACTGAATTGCACACTAAATTTGCTCATCAAATAAATCAATTATACTATACTGTTAGAAGACAGCACTACAATAAAAAAGTGTTATATCTTTATCCATTTTCTATTAATGCAAGTCGTTACTGGCACTCGCCGGCCGCTGCCGCGGCACCGCTCGCTCCGCTCGCTCGGCTCGTGCGAAGGGGGTCGCAGTTTTAACCTAACCTAACCTACGCATTTTTTTAGCATTCAGGAAAGAATATTTGGTGCACGATCAGTATTTTTGGTGAACACAAAATTTTTTCCCTTTTTTAAATAGCATGAAAATATTACTTACCTGAAAACGGGTATTTTAATTTTAAAATGGATACGCCACTAAAGCGCATTTTCCTTCATACCTTTAAGATGAGCATTATGTTATAGGTACAACTAAAACTAAAAAAATCAGAATAAACAAAAACAACAAAAAAATATGTATTAAATAAAAGCGCTATACGAAGAAAAAAGTAAAAAAGAAAAGTTAGTACAAAATTAATAAAAAAAAAAAAACTATCAAAAAAAAAATATTCAACACAATAATAAAATATCAAAAACTTAGATCCATTGCTACACAAATGTGCTACATAAGTTTTACCTCTCCTCGAGTTTAATATCGAGAGTAGATAGCTAACCTTATTCAAATTTTGATAAAACAATCTGTCTGTCAGGTTTTGTCGAACAGACAATGGTAGCAGATTAGCCAAATAGCTTTTCTCCAAACATTATTTCTTAAAACGCAAAAGCACCCGAATTGCGGTACAAATCTTTTTTTTTATAACAATCCGAAGGATTTTGAAGACAAATCATATTACATTGCCTCATATTATGTATGCCCGAAAAATAATTTATCCCGCAACCTAGATTGCGCAATTTAAGTAGGTAATTGAATTTGGTGAATGAAGAACGTACCTAGGTAATGGGAAAAAATTTTGTGTTCACCAAAAATACTGATCGTGCACCAAATATTCTTTCCTGAATGCTAAAAAAATGCGTAGGTTAGGTTAGGTTAAAACTGCGACCCCCTACGCACGAGCCGAGCGAGCGGAGCGAGCGGTGCCGCGGCAGCGGCCGGCGAGTGCCAGTAACGACTTGCATTAATAGAAAATGGATAAAGATATAACACTTTTTTATTGTAGTGCTGTCTTCTAACAGTATAGTATAATTGATTTATTTGATGAGCAAATTTAGTGTGCAATTCAGTATTTTTGGTGATAATTTCGAATATTTTGATTGAAAAAAGGGGATTTACAGTTAAAGTATTAAATACCATCCCTAGGTAATTAGGAGAGTTAGTGTCGTCACTTGGATAGATGTTTCGTCAAAAATATTATGATATTGGTCATAAAATATCAGATGAATGAAGATTGCTTTAGAATTTAGATATGTGTAAATACTGAATAGGTAGGTACCTACTCGGTGTTTTGTGACAAATTAGTTCTTGTCTAATCTTTAAACAGTAAACAAGTTACTACGGATACAATAATCGCTCTTCCCGCCGAGACGGCGCGGGGCATTTTCATTTCTTCTTATGATCTTAAATATTTCTTCAAATTCAGGATAATCCATATTTGGGGTTTTCAAGTCGATATCTCGTGTGTACAACGAACAGAAACTTGACGTTGTCGACGCGGGTTGGAAATAAGTGGCATTTGATGATGGACGGTACAATTTATGCAATAATTCCTCTGACTTGTTATTCAAATCATTAATGATTATATCATCTGAGAAACAATCACATAAGGTATCGTGTTGTTCATCGGTATATTGAGTGGCCACGTCTCTGGTCTTGTCGTCTTCGTCTTTGGTTTCATCTATAGGCAAAGCAAATTCTCTTCTAGCCTCTTTGACCAACCGCTTTAGAGTCTCAAGCGGACACACTTCGTAGCTGGGCAAATTTTCAACTGTATCAACGAACGACTGGTTTTTCATATAAACTGGCAGGTGTTCCTCCAAATGCTTATAAGCAGTTTTAGCACATGCGCACTGTTTGGGCTGAATGAACTTCAAATAAGTTTCCACTGCGTGTTTTTCACAGACCGGGTTAAACTTATTACCAGCAGACGTCGGATGTAAAGTAGTTCCTTGTGTTTCAGCGGCTCGACAGAGGCAAAAGCAACGAGGAACTTTACAGATTCTGCATACGTATACGTCAGGTGTATCGCCTATGTTCAATAATTCTTGATTCAGTACTTGTAACAAAGAACCTTCTAACTTAAGGTCTAGCAACTGCTGTGACGGTGTAAACTTTACAGGCACAGTATGTCCATACTCGTAGTTGTCTACAAAATCCGCGTCGTCACCGCGTTCACCGTGCAAATAATGTTTCACTTTGTTGGTAAACTGTTCGAAGTTATCACAATCTGCGTACATAAGCCGCTTATTTATAACTATAACTGGCATCTGTGATGCACTGGATGTACAACGTTTCGGACATAGATCTCTTTTAAGAGGAAGGTCTCTTATTTTCTGATTTCTATCACAGAAAAGATAGAAAGGATGTGGGTCAGCTCTAGGACCTTCATAAGATTCTTTTTCAAAAAAGATACTTTCAGCGCTCGGATTTTCCAGTACTTCGTTGCAATGTTCCAGCATCAGCTTTTCCATGTTAATAAAAAAATCTGCATGTTCTGGTAACAAATTCAGACAATGGGACACATACATACGAAAATATTTAATGACGTACCAAACTTTCTTTTCCCATATTTTATCAAGTTCTAACTGTATTTTTTCTTTTCTTATTCGCTCATTGATTTCATAGTCTTTCATTAATATTTCCTTTTTTAAAGTCTGATTTTTTTTCTTCTGCATGTGATGAGAGAGAGTGATTTCTCTTTGACATTCTTCCTTTTCTTTCAAAGCAACATATACTTGGCATGCCAGGCGTTGGCACTCCAAAAATTTTCTCATATTCTCGATATTAACCTGTGTTTCTAATTTCAGATCATGTATTTTAACTCCCGTCTCTTTGCGGTTATTTGCTAACGTTTCAACAAATTTACCTCTCAGTCTTAAATTTTCTGTCATTAGTTTATTTGTGAATGTATCACGTAGCTCATTCATTTGCTGTTTTACTAAGTTTTGGTATTTGTCTTTCATTTTTTGCTGTGTTTCATTTTGTATTCTATTAATTTCACTAGATGCTGAATCGAATATTACAGTCTCAATAGTGGTGAGTGCTGTGGCGTAAAGAGTTGAAAATTCTTTAAATTCTTTTTTAATTTTCTCAGAGTTACAGTTCGCCGCTCTCAAACAATATTCACTAAAAAGCTGTTCACACTTTTCTTTAATGGATTTTATCCACTTCTCATCGTTTTCAGAAATCGTTTTGTTTGTCATTATTGTCATGTTATTGCTACGGTTTTCCACCAGTTTCATACAACTAGCTTCCAGTCCAATATAATTTAGCTGTTGCAGGTGCTCTTTTTTCAAAGGTTTTAACACCGTTCTACCTTTCAAAAGGTCTTCGGGTGGGACGTACAAGTCGCCTCCAGCTCCTTTCATAGGAGGTTCTAGCCCTACCAGCACCTTAAGTTTCGGGTTCATGCTGTTGAAACATATGGCTGCAAGTGGCTCAGACATCTTTTTCTTTATTAAACTCAATGAGGGAATCTCGTGTGTACTCAGGAAGTGTTTCCTTAAATGATAGCTATCACTCATGTCGTCACCATTCATAGTAGCAGATATATTGGATATAAATTATTACAAAAGGAATATTTTCTATAAAATAAATAAATTATCAAATTCTAAACATTAAATAAATACAATAAATTGTCAAAAACGATATGTCTACTGAATGTCAGAAGAACATATAATATAAATGCAAACTTAACCAAAGAGATCAACAAAAAATAAAGAATAATAGTAATGAAGAATAGTAAAAATGGAAGATAGTAAGCGTAGAGTCACGCAAAAAGGGATCAACATCAACATGAGAGATAATAAGCTGTAAACTCGTATACACCTTCATTGTGGCGTTCTTATAGTTCAGGGATGGCGAACCGTGGCCCGTGACAATTTTTTTTTGGGCACGCCACCTACCAAACCGGTTTGCAATTTAGTTTATTTTATAGATAAAAAAGTGCAATAAATATTACGAATGATATCAAGATAGCATTATTTTTGTCTTTGGTAGAAAATAATGCGGTTTGAGTGAATCATCGGATTCGCTCGCGTTAAATTCGGGGTAAGACAGTTCCCCTTTCCTGATTTGCAGGTACAGTCAGCATCAAAAGTTGATGACCACTGTTATTTATCTGAGTGCCATGTTTGCCCTGTTTGCCATAGGCGCCTTAAGTGTCCTTATTTATCTAAGTGCCATGCACGCCCTTTTTGCAATAAGTGCCCAGAGAGCCCTTATTGCCACGAGTGCCATGTTTGCCCTGTTTGCCATAAGTGCCCAAAGAGCCCTTATTGCCACGAGTGCCATGTTTGCCCTGTTTGCCATAGGTGCCTTAGGTGTCCTTATTTATTTGAGTACTATGTTTACCCTGTTTGCCATAGGTGCCCATAGAGCCCTTATTGCACCGAGTGCCATGTTTGCCATATGTGCCTTTATTGCACTGAGTGCCCTGTTTGCCCTGTGTGCCATAGGTGCCCACAGAGCCCTTATTGCCACGAGTGCCATGTTTGCCCTGTGCCCAGAGAGCCCTTATTGCCACGAGTGCCATGTTTGCCCTGTTTGCCATAGGTGTCCTTGTTTATCTGAATACTATGTTTGCCCTGTTTGCAATAAGTGCCCATAGAGCCCTTATTGCACCGTGAGCCTTGTTTGCACTGTTTGCCATATGTGCCCTTTTTGCACTGAGTGCCCTGTTAGCCATAGGTGCCCTCAGAGCCCTTATTGCACCGTGAGCCATGTTTGCCATATGTGCCCTTATTGAACTGAGTACCCTGTTTGCCATAGGTGCCCTCAGAGCCCTTATTGCCACGAGTGCCATGTTTGCCATATGTGCCTTTATTGCACTGAGTGCCCTGTTTGCCCTGTGTGCCATAGGTGCCCACAGAGCCCTTATTGCCACGAGTGCCATGTTTGCCCTGTTTGCCATAGGTGTCCTTGTTTATCTGAATACTATGTTTGCCCTGTTTGCAATAAATGCCCATAGAGCCCTTATTGCACTGTGTGCCATGTTTGCCCTGTTTGCCATATGTGCCCTTACTGAACTGAGTGCCCTGTTTGCCATAGGTGCCCTCTGAGCCCTTATTGCACCGAGTGCCATGTTTGCCCTGTTTGCCAAAGTGTCCTTATTTATCTGAGTACGATGTTTGCCCTGTTGGCCATAAGTGCCCACGGAGCCCTAATTGCAACGCGTGCCATTTTTGCCCTGTTTGCCAAAGTGTCCTTATTTATCTGGGTACTATGTTTGCCCTGTTTGCCATAGGTGCCTTAAGTGTCATTGTACGCCCTGTTTGCCATAAGTGCCCTTAGAGCCCTTATTGCAACCTGTGCCATGCTTGCCCTTTTTGCCATAGGAGCCCGTAGAGTCCTTATTGCATCGAGCTCCGTGTTTGCCCTGTTTGCCATATGTGCCCTTATTGTACCGAGTGCCATGTGTGCTCTGTTTGCCATAGATGCCCATAAAGCTTTTATTGCAACTAGTGCCATGTTTGCCCTGTTTGCCATATGTGCCCTTATTGTACCGAGTGCCATGTGTGCTCTGTTTGCCATAGATGCCCATAAAGCTTTTATTGCAACTAGTGCCATGTTTGCCCTGTTTGCCATAAGTGCCCTTATTGCTCTTAGTGTTTTTCCTGTTTGCCATAGGTGCCTTAAGAGTCCTTTTATACTATATGAGTGCCATGTTTGCCATGTTTGCTCTGTTTGCCATAGGAGCCCGTAGAGCCCTTATTGCAACGAGTGCCATGTGTGCCCTGTTTGCCATAGGTGCCTTAAGTGTCCTTATTTATCTAAGTACCATGTTTGCCCTGTTTGCCATAGGTGCCCATAGAGCCCTTATTGCACCTAAGTGCCACGTTTTTTCTGTTTGAAATAGGTGCCTTAAGTGTCCTTATTATCGGAGTGCCATGTTTGCCCTGGTTGCCATAGTCGTCCATAGCACCAGCATTTCAACGAGGGCCATGTTTGCCCTGTTTGCCATAGGTGCCCTAAGTGTCTTTATTTATGTGAGTACGATGTTTGCCCTGTTTGCCATAGGTGCTTTAAGTGTCCTTATTTATCTGAGTGCCATGTTTCCTTGTTTGCCATATGTGCCCTTATTGCACCGATTGCCATGTTTGCCCTGTTTGCCATATGTGCCTTAAGTGTTCTTATTTATCTGAGTGCCAGATTTGCCCTGTTTGCCAAAGGTAGCCATAGAGCCGTAGTGTAGTGTTTCACGCGCGCCTCAAAGAGAGTCAGCAAAGCAAAGGGGCTTGCCAGGGCCTCCGCCTGCCGGGGTTGCAGGTTGTTCGAAAGAGATACCGCGGCCTCGGAACGTAAACAGCAATAGAAGGAACATGGGTGGGTTTTAGTCAGTACAAGTCTGACATGTCAAATATTTCATTTTTTTCAGGGACTGAGACGAAGAATGTTATGCTTTTTTTACTATAACTTTGTTTAGCAACTTTTGAAAAGTGATGGTCACCTACTTATGCCCTTTTATGAAAATAATTCATTTCTGGCGCTCGTCTTGTTGATCGATTTAGGTGTAATACGGTGTACAGTGATTTTGAAAATGTAAATGTGGTTTTCAACTTTTGATGCTGACTGTACCTGCTACCTGTAGTTTTTGCCCTTGCGCCTTATTTATTGTAACAGCAAAGCTAAGATTACTTTTTCTTCCATTTCTCCCTCATTTCTCACTTTTTTTAAAAAATTGCCTGTCTCCAGGGTCCCAACTATCTCTGAACCAAAATTCATCAAAATCGGTTTATCCATTAAGGCGTGAAGAGGTAAAGAACAAACTCACTTTCGCTTTTATAAGTAAGGAAAGGATTAACGTTATTTTATTATTTGAATACAGATGAGATTATAGTACCTATAGCAAAATAGTATATTAGTATCATTTTATCTGTAAGAGGTCCACTCCTGGAAATCCTTCCCAGGGTCGCGAAAACAGGTCCCAAAATAACCAGTTTTAACATTTGGTTTAGCGCAAAGCAAAAGTGTCACAACTGGCGAATATGATAAGTGTCGACTTGGGGTCGCGTAATTCTTAACCTCCATAAGAGTCATACAATTACAAACCAACAGACTTGGCTGGGGTGTGATGCTGCGGTCAGCAACTGCATCCGTCGGTCTTAATAGTTCTACTTCAGAACTTCTTCAATTTCATTGGAAATACTCAGTCAACTATTTGATCATGACAATTTCATGTATTTAAAAAAAAAACTTAATAAGCTTTGTAAGCCAAAAAAAACCATATCTGCCAAAGAAAACAACCAGTGGGGAGCAACTTAATGATCATATTTTTTTATTGAATATTTCTTTAAGGTCAGGTGTGGCTTTAATCAATTGCCTTAAAGAATGCTCTATCAACTGCAAACGAACTCAGCGTAGTTGTCATGTATGGAAGTGAAACATTTCCTAAACTTAAATGGTCATAATTTATTGGTGGCGCGAATAAATCTTGATTGCTATTCGATAAACACTTGCACAGAAAGTTAAATTGTTCATCTGAACATTGGGTGCCCATGTCTATGGTCTTAGATGATATTGTAACAATTGAAGAGGAGATATTTTGTGCTCTCGCGTGTTTAACCATTTTCTTTAGGGTTGTGCGCGAACAAGTTTCATAATTTGGTATCTCCAGAGCATCAAACATAGACATATTTCTCATATACGGTGGCAAATGTGCAGCTAAATGCTGCTTGGTGCTCTTAGCACATCCACAAGTTCTGGATTCAGTGTATCTTATGTATTTATCTAACTTTGGTTCTCTAACGTGCTCCAATTGGCTTAAATTTACAGACGGACGTACTGTGTTGCTTGTTAACTGTGACGGAGCCAACCGCATCCCCTGTTTTGTGCTTTTGTCACTTTTTTTTGTAGTCTTTTTAGAATTCTTCAAGGAACAATCAGGTGCCTCGTGATCAAACGGATGCTCTTTCTCAATATGACATGAACACCAAGTCAACCCGCAGCGGTGACACTTCATAGGAATTTGGGTCTCGTCTGGTTGAATTTGTGCCATGTCTTGTTGCAAAACTTGTAACAAAGAACTTTCAATTTTTATTTCTGACAGCTGTTGCGAGGTTGTGTACTTCACCGAAACAAAACGCTCATAAACAAGGTCTACTTTGAAATCAGCGTCGTCTCCACGATGTCCATGGATGAACTCCTTAATCTTGTTAGTGAACTGTTCGTAATTGTCACAGGCGGCATATAAACATGGCTTGTTAACAATCATCACAGGTATTTCCGAAGCACTAGAAGTACCACTAGGTTTTGGACATAAATATTCTTCTAATTTATGTTTGTAACCTTCGTCGCAGAACACATAGAAGGGCGTGTCGTGGGTTACGGGCATGGAATTGTTCCTTTTCTGTTCCATTAATACATTTAGCTGATGGGTCCTCGAGGGTTCCATTCACCTGCAATAACATATTTCTTTCTATATTTATGAAAAAAACAGCATGATCTGGTCATTAAGACAGTACGACACAAAAATCTGAAAATTCTTCACGATGCTTCTAATATTTTTTTGCCAAATACATTTACTCTTTATAAGTTTCCTTTCTTTATGTTCTGCGAGGTTGGTTTCAATATTTCTGTTCTGTCTAATACATCACGTATGTTCTGTATTCCTGTTTTGACTCTTCCATTTCTTTAAAAAACTCTTCATTTTTCTTTTAAATAAACGTAGGTAAGTTTGGCACTAGTTTTGATATTCGAGGAAGATCTTTATTTAATTTTATTTAATTTATTTAATTTTTCTGCAGCTACATGTTTGTCAACATTTAGATAATGAAGTATGTGGGTCGTTTCAGTGTGACATGTTTCAAAATCCTTACTAATATTATAAAAGCGAACAAACTCACTTTGTTTGTCGTCTTCACGCCGTAATGGCTGAACCGATTTTAATGAATTTTGGTACAGAGATAGTTGGGACCTGGAGACGGACATAGGCTAACTTTAATAAAAAAGTGAGAAATGTGGGAGAAAGAGAGAAGAAAAGGGATAACTTAACATTGCTATTACAATAAATAAGGGGCAAGGGCAAAAACTACAGGTAGCAGGCACCTGCAAATTAGGAAAAGGGAACTGTTACCCCGAATTTGACGCGAGCAAAGCCGCGGGAAAAAGCTAGTGTTTTATAAACTTAGCTTTTAGTTGTGCCTTTCCTTTGAGTTTTGCTGAAACTTTATGGTGCAATAAAATAGCTTGAGCTTTGCAAAGGGTTTGATGAAGTTTATGTTTTATTGTTAAATAATATTCAGAGCGTATTCTTGCTTATTACTTGAGAGATCTTCATGAAAAATAATCTCTTTATTATTTAAGGACTTTCGGTCCATATATCAGAAAATAAACATACTTACTTAGGTAGGTACATGTTTGGGTATTAATTATTTTTGCTTGTAGTTCGCTATTTTATAATTCTCTTTAATTTTTGTTTTAATTTTTTATTTCAACAGTATTCATCCAATTATATAGGTATAGGTACCAGATATTCGCAGCATGTCTCTATTCGGTTACACAATACCTACTATTATAGTGAGTAAGTCAGTAAGTGTATACTTATAACCAAAATGGTTGATTATGGTGTAATGTTCATGATCCAACAGTATGTTTTGGACTGACGCGAGGACTTCCTTCCGCGGCGGCTGGGTTATTTGAGTTTCTGTCCTTCAAACGTTCGGCCACCTTCTTCAGAAGCATGACTGCTTAGAGTCTCACTTTATGTAATGCGTCGTGGTTAGAATCTGCATCAAAATTCAATAACTACTTACATCCACTTTGCTGACGTACATCAAAAAATGCAGTTCAGTTACTATTACATCCAATAAAATATTGCAACCGTATAGTTGATCAAGCACACAAGATATTAACGGAATCTATCTTTATAGTCACCCTAACGACCTCATTCACGACGACGAAAATTCTTGCAATTTTACTGGTGAATCCATAGAGTGCCATGCTTTCTACGGTTTTGGACGATATAATTGAACAACTACTGCCAGTGTCCATGAATGCGTCTGTGATTATGCCGTTAGTTAATAACTATACTTTTACAAAATTTGTCTTTGGTACTGCTAGTTTGTACATATTTTAATTCCTGCTTATCATGTGTATCTTTATCTATTTTTGAAGTCTTTCCCACAAAACTAGTATTTTTTTCAGTCAATTTTCAACACTATCAAGAAACTACGTTATATCGGCATTTTAGTCTTATGTGTTAGGATAATTATAATAAATCCAGTAAGTAGCTAAAAGTGTATTCTAAATTTGATATTCCATCATCAAAACTTAAATCTTTATTTATCAAATAAGAAAAACCTACAAATCACAATCTTTTCTAGTAAATAGATCTTCAATCTCAGGTGATTCTTTAATAAGATTCCTCAAAGAGATCGCTCTGTAAATAGCAAACGTACTAGTTGACTTAGACAGGTAAAATGATGATACGCAACCAACACCAGTATCCGCCCACGACTTGCTATGCGGGTTTTCATCAATTTGCTGCATAGAATCAGTAAAACATGTACAAAGATCATCGAATGTCTCAAAATCATGGCACTGGGTGCCCATATCTTTGGTCCTAGCTATAAATTCAACTGGGGGTTTGAAAGGTCCTTCTTTTCTTGCTTCTTTAACCAATTTTTTTAGCATTTCTAACGAACAAGGTTCATAGGTAGGCAATTCGGATGGCAAATAAGTCATGTGTCTCATATAGAGGGGGAGGTGTTCCGTTAAATGCTTTTTTATCGTTTTGGCACAACTACACCTTTTGGGATCGACATGCCTACAGAAACTCTCCAATTTAGGTTCTCGCGTGTGGATCAGATCCAAGTTTCTATCGATTTTTGGAAATGTATGACGTGGTGCCTTGGAAGATATTGTTGATAATGTTGGTTTAATTTGGTCAATCTGACGGCATGAACACCAAGTCAAGTCGCAGATGTTACACTTAGAAATAGGAAATTCCTTTTCGTCGGTTTGTATGTCTGCAAGTCCCTGTTGCAGAACTTGTAGTAAAGAACTTTCTAACTTCATTTCTAACATTTGTTGGGACGCTGTATTTTGTACAGGAATAAAATGCTCATAGACAAGATCATCTTTGAAATCAGCGTCGTCTCCACGATTGCCATGGATGAACTCCTTAATCTTGTTAGTGAACTGTTCAAAATTGTCACAGGCGGCATATAAACATCGCTTGTTAACAATCATCACAGGTATTTCCGAAGCACTAGAAATACCACTAGGTTTTCGACATAAATCTCTTTCTAATTTAGGTTTGTACCCATGTTCGCAGAACAGATAAAAAGGCTTAGGCCGTGGGATAGGGGTGTGGAATTCTTCCTTTTCTAGTTCAATAATACTGGGAGCAATCGAGTCTTCAAGAGCTTCGTCCACTTGTAGAAGCATCAATTTTTCCATGTTAATAAAAAAATCTGCTTGATCCGGAAACATATGCAAACAATGCGACACAAACATTTGAAACACTTTTATGACACGACAGATTTTCTTCCGCCAAGTATTACAGAACTCCTCTCTCTCCTTTTCTTTTGCTTCTTCTATGTGGATTTGCAAGTCTTGCATCAGAATTGTATTTTTCATTACCGTAACTTTTTTCTTATGCCCATATTTTAACTCTTCCATGTCTTTTAAGCATTCTTCTCGTTCCTTTAGAGCAACATATACTTCACAAGCTAGGTTTTGACAATGGAGACATTGTTTTATTTTTTCTAAAGCCCTGTGTTTATTGACTTTTAGATCATGAATTTTTTCGCCCATTGCCGACTGATTATTTTGTATGTCTTTTATGAACTCATCTTTTAGTCTAGCTTTTTCTTCCATAAGCTTTTTCTCGTATTTGTCATAGATCAACGTCGCTTGATGCTTTAACACCGTTGCGTATTTAATTTGCATCTTATGAAGAGCGTTTTCTCTATTTTTGTTAATTTCCGCTATGGCTGATTCATGAAATAAAATTTCAATTTTACCTAAAGACTGCCTATAAAAGTAAACGAATTTATTGAAATCCTGTTTTATTTGTTCTGTATTCTTTTTTGTCGCTGCTGCGATTAGGTCGCTCCAAAGCCGCTCACAAGTAGCTTTTACATTACTTCTCCAGTTGATATCAGAATCCAATAGTGCTTGCTCTATTTTCGAATCCATTTCTTTGCGATGCCTCTGAAATATACCCATCCCAATGTCGTCGATACCTAAATAGTTTAATTTGCCCAGTACCTGTTTTCTGACTGGTTTCAAAACTGCCCGGCCTTCAAGTAACTCTTCTGGCGGTTGGTACCAATCACTTCCGCCTCCCTCAAGAGAAGGTTCTAGGCCCGCTAGTTCTTTGATTTTGGGTTTCATGGAGTTGAAGTAGACAGCAGCTAGGCGTGGAGTCATTTTCTTCTTCATCACACTTATTGTCGGTACTTGTTGTCGTTGAAAGTAGCATTCTCTAAGATAGTAGTTTTCACTCAAATTGGACATTGCTAATAATTAATTAAAATATTTCTACAAATACATTCAGAAGTATTATTAAAAATAAAAGTATTAAAACTATAATAAAACGCTTAAATCATTCTCGTTGCTGATGATGAGTTGCTAAGCAACTCTATAACAAATAGTGCATAAAGGTACTAGTATTATACTGTATAATCTATGGGTACTAGAGAGAATACTTATACCAAAAGGACAAGACGGCCGTCTCGAAGCAGAATTTGCTTGCTAAAATTTAACAGTGCCGACATCTATCTTTTCGTACCTGGTGTACCTACAATAAAACATACTACTAGGTAATTAAATTGCGTGAGTGGTGGCGTGTTTCAAACGTATTTCACAGCCAGAACTTTTAATTACTATCGGCATTGTGGTTTTATACGTTTTCAAAGAAATACTTAAAAAAAATTCCCCATCCCAGGAATTTCCCCCAGGTATTGTGGGTGCGCACGGAACAAATTTTTGTATGGCCTACAAATAGTTGTTTCGGGTCTGAGTGTTTAAATGTTTGTAATTTAAACACACATACACAAACAGCCAGACCCGAAACAACTATTTGTAGGCCATACAAAAATTTGTTCCGTGCGGGAATCGAACCCGTAACACGCAGCGCAGCAGTCGATCTCTGAGCCACTGCGCCAACCGTGCCGTCAAATATTATAATTAACCGCAATTAACAAATTATGCGGAAAATGATTAGAAGTGCTGGCTTACTTTTACACGAGAATTTATTACAGGAACTATGTAAAAATGGAAGAACGTCCTGTTCTCAGATGAGAGCAAATAGCCTGGTAGACCTAATGGACGTCGGCGTGTCAACAGGCGCAAAAACGAAAACTTTGCTCCAGGCGCTATAACCAAAACCGGGAGAGTCCATAGTGGTGTGAGGAAGATTCGCTTACAAGGCGCATAACATCTTGTTGTGTTTGATAAAGGCAGCATCAAAGATACGTAGAGGAGGGTCTTCAAGACGATATCATACCTTTCGTACCATTCATTAATAATTGTCTTTTAAAGTCTTTTTTTGAGTCAATTAAGATTATTTTACATTTTAATAAACAAACAATTACTAAATTAAACTAAACTAAACTTACATTCAGTCAAAAAAGTATCGGGAATGGATGATTTGTTTATGGTTCCAAATTAATTTTTTTGTTTTTTTTTGTAGTTGTTAGATTGGCACAACTGTTTTCCATTTTGGCGCGCAGTTTGAGTTGCATGTGTTATCTAAATTACATACAGTGCTGGTTTTAGTAATCCTTACTAATATTATAAAAGCGAAAGTGAGTTTGTTTGTTTATTTGTTTGTTTGTTACCTCTTCACGCTTTAATGGCTAAACGGATTTTGATGAATTTTGGTACAGAGATAGTTGGGCACCAGGAGACGGACATAGGCTAATATTTTTTTGAAAAAAGTGGGTTGTGAGGGAGAAAGAGGGAAGAAACGGGAAAACTTAGCGTTGCTATTACAAATCAATAAGGTGCAAGGGGAACTGTGTTACCCCAAATTTAACGCGGGCGAAGCCGCGGGCGAAAGCTAGTATCATATATAGTGTGTATTGCGAATTTCATAATGGACAAAAATATCGAACAAAGAGTTTGTCTTAAATTTTGCATCGCCAATGGAATTTCGTGTTCGGAGTCACTGAAAATGTTACAGAAGGCTTACGGTGAATCGACTTTATCAAAAACTCGTGCTTATGAGTGGTTCAAAGTGTTCAAAAGCGGTCGAGATGTGATGGAAGATTTGCCTCGCTCTGGTAGGCCGTCAACGTCTGCAACTGAAGTTAACATCGCAAAAGTGAAGAAAAATCTCTGAGAGAGATAGCCGCCGAACTTTCTATATCTCACGAGTCGATCCGTACCATTGTAACTAATCATTTGGGTAATAAACATGTTGCTGCTCGGCTAGTCCCAAAAGATCTGAATTTTCTCCAAAAACTCAATCGCATGAAAGTCGCTGAGGAGCTAGAACGAGTCAGTTCGGACCCAACATTCATGAAACGCATTGTTACTGGTGACGAGACGTGGGTTGACGAGTTGTACATGCAAACTAGTCAACAAGCTTCGGAGTGGCGCCTTCCAACTGAACCGAAAAAACCACGCCAAAGTCGATCAAAAGTCAAAGTCGTGTTGACTGTTTTCTTTGACTATCGCGGTGTTGTGCACTCTGAATTCTTACCGGAAGGTCTAACGGTAAATAAAGAATATTATTTGAGCGTTATGCGGCGTTTAAGAGAGCAAATTCGACGAAAAAGGCCAGATTTGTGGAAAGAAAATTCTTGGATTTTGCATCACGACAATGCGCCTTCGCACAAGGCTATCATTGTGAACGAATTTTTGACCAAACACTCAACAAATAGGTACCATCCAGCAACCACCATATTCACCAGATATGACTCCTGCTGACTTTTTTCTTTTTCCTAAACTCAAATTACCACTTCGTGGCACCCGTTTTCAATCGATAGAAGACATAAAGGAGAATTCGCGGCGAGAACTGAACTCAATTCCGGAAGCAGCGTTTAAAAAATGTTTTGATGAATGGATTATTCGTTGGCGCAAGTGTATCGTTTCTAAAGGAGCATACTTTGAAGGTGATAAAATAAATTTGGATGAATGACAGACATTTTGTGTATTATTGATCTTTTCCCGGTACTTTCTTGACTGAGTAGTATAAATAAATTAAAAAATAGCGTCAAAAAATTCATCCTCAACGCTGTCAGTTGGCAATGTCCCCAAGAGACTGGCCGCGTTGCCACGTTGTATGGCAACGCTAAGCCTCTGGCCAAAGTAAAAGCCAGCCCTTGGGTCACGGGAAGTGTCAACCAAACGTTTTGAAATTGCCTTAAAAAGGCTGTGAGCACAAGGACCCCCGGGGTCCAGAGTTTCAACCCCAAACGGCTCGAAAATATAGTTCCCAATAAGGTAAGGATATTTACGCCGCTTGAGGTTCTCTGCAGCCGCAGCAGCAGCGCCAGCGCAGCACGAAGAGCTAGGAAGATGGGATGGCGCAAGAGTATCGACGCACGTTGCGTCCCAAACTAAAGGCCTACCCAACTTCCAAGGAAACAAAGACATACCGTCCGGTCTTTTGCCATCGTCGCGTGCCAAGCCATTGGGTTCTAAAACAGCTGGAACGCCGACGGTGACAAGAGCTCGACGGATGATGTCGTTAATATTCGCGTGCAGCGCAAAACGGCCCGCACTTCGGCTGAACGATAGGCCGTGGTGTCCGAGGCTGTTGACTACTTCACCACAATGACAGCGATGAGGAGAACAACAAGGAGCACCTAAACGTAAGGAAGCAGCGAGGCGGACAGTAGTGTCGTCGAACAAAGTGCCTATGCTCGACGACGAGGTGCGTAAAGCCAAAGACCCGACTCCCACTTGCCCACAGCCAAAAGGCGAGCACGCTCAGCAGTAGTAGCAGACGTGTTCAGTAGATTATTCTGAACTACTCTGCAGAGCGGCTCGTCCCACTAGGGACGAGCCGCTCTGCAGAGTAGTTCTCTGGGAAAATCGTTTGTCGGGTTGTTCAGTGTTTGGGCAAGCGACTTTCCAAGCATCCTTAGCCTCGGAGAAGCATGGCACATCAAAATCAATCAGTGTGGAAGCCAGGATATTCCTGATTAATTTCTCAGTACCGTGGACCGAGGATAAGAAAGCTGGTAGACTAATACTAGACATTTTGCGGACGCCGAGTCCTCCCAAACGAATGGGAAGAGTGGCTTGAGCCCAAGCACGGTCGTCCAGAGCCACATTTAAAATTAGAGATTAAGTATGTCTGATAATTTGATCCATTTTATCCAAAAGATTAGTGTGCTTCCATAAAGGGGAACCACGTAGGAAATATGTTAATTTAGGGCCAAAACAGCAGTAACGAATTATAGTAATAGCCGAATGCATGTTAAGGGAAACCTTGTGGGCCGGTCGCAATGAAAAAATATTTAATTTTATTTCTAACTTCAAAATTGATCTAGTAAATTATTCGTACAAATATTCAACTGTCGTTTTAACGAATTTTCGAAAAATCCCGTCTTAAGACGACATAATTTCGACGTCATTTAAGGAACGTTGATGCGAAATTTCATGTTTTTAGGCTCAGTCAATGATTCAGTCAGTTTCTGGCGTTGAATTTATTTATTAAATTAATTACTATTTACAAACTATAGACACAAACTAATAATAAAACTATAAACAGTGGTAAATTACAGGACGTCAAGAAACTCGTCCACATCAAAAGTGCCCAGAAGGCTGGCAGCATTACCGCGTTGGATGGCAATGCTAATTTTTTGCGCAAAAAAACAGGCCGGCCCTCAGGTCACGAGAAGAGTCAGTTTCTTAAAATAGATTATAAGGATAAGCATAATTACTTAAAGAGTCTAAACTTAAAATATATAAAAGTAATTTAATACTAAAATACGTATTATGCCTATTTGTAATTACAACTATCCTTCTTAAATATTGATCCAAGTTCGGATATATTCTCGACAAGATTTTTCAAAGAGTGAGCTCTGAATGTTGCGAACGAATCTACTTTTTGTGTCATGAACGAGGGCGACATATTTTCAAATTTATTTATTGAACCAGCAGTACGTTTCATATCGTTAATGAATCTACTGAATTCATTAGAGCTACAAATGCACATCGCCTCAAATCTCGGTTCATAACATTGGGTGCTTTTGTCTTTGGTTTTCGATGGGACTGCTATGGGTAGAGGTATAGGAATTCGGCGGATTGGTTTTCTTGCTTTTTCAACCAAAGTCTTAAGCTCTTCGAACGAACACATTTCGTAGCCTGGTACCTCCGGCGTCTCATATTTCATGCTCCTCATATAGGCTGGTAAATGATCTGCTAATTTTTTTTTGGTCGTTTTGGCACAGCTACACTTTTTGGGATCAACATGCCAGCAGAAACTGTCCCATTTAGGTTCTCTCTCGTGGTTCAATTTATTATTTCTGTAGATTCTTTGCAATTTATGGCGTGAGGCCTTGGACGATGTAATTGACGATGTTATTGATGACGACGTTATTGATGCCGGTGTTGATGACGATGTTATTGGTGACAGCATTGATGACGATGTTATTGATGACGGCATAGGTGACGATGCTAGTTTGTTTTTGTCACCGCTATCTACTCTTGAAGGGAAAGGACGGCATGAACACACAGGAAATTCCTTTTCGTCGGTTTGTATATCTGCCAGTCCCTGTTGCAGAACTTGTAGTAAAGAACTTTCTAACTTCATTTCTATCATGTTTTGGGACACTGTATTTTGTACAGGAACAAAATGCTCATAGACAAGATCGTCTTTGAAATCAGCGTCGTCTCCACGATTGCCATGGATGAACGCCTTAATCTTGTTAGTGAACTGTTCAAAATTGTCACACGCGGCATATAAACATCGCTTGTTAACAATCATCACAGGTATTTCCGAAGCACTAGAAATACCACTAGCTTTTGGACATAAATCTTCTTTTAATTTGGGTTTGTAACCTTCGTCGTAAAATAGATAAAAAGGCTTAGGTCGTGGGATCGGGGTATGGAATTCTTCCCTTTCTAGTTCAATGATACTGGGAGCAGACGAGTCTTCAAGAGCTGCGTCCACTTGTAGAAGCAATAATTCTTCCATGTTAATAAAGAATTCTGCTTGTTCCGGAAACTGTTGTAGACATTGCAACACAAATATTTGGAACGCTTTCACAAATTTACAGAGTTTTTTCCGCCAAATATTCCTGAAAATTTGCTTCTTTTTTTCTTTATCTTCCTCCCTATTGATTTCCGAGTCTTGCCACAGAATCGTATTTTTCATCATCTTAACTCTCTGCGTATGCGTATATTTCAACCCTTCCGTTTCTTTCAAGCAGTCTTCTCGCTCTTTTAGAGCAACATATATTTGACAAGCCAGCTTTTGAGAATGAAGACATTGTTTTATTTTATCTAAAGCCATGTGCTTATTTACTTTGAGATCATGAATTTTTTCGGCCATTGCCGACTGATTATTTCGTATGTTTTGTTTGAACTCATCTTTTAGTCTAGTTTTTTCGTCCATAAGCTTTTTCTCGTATTTGTCATAGATCAACGTCGCTTGATGCTTTAACACCGTTGCGTATTTAATTTGCATTTCATGAAGTGAGTTTTCTTTAGTTCTTTTTATTTCTGATATGGCTGATTCATGAAATAAAATTTCAATTTTACCTAAAGACTCCCTATAATAGTAAACGAATTTATTGAAATCGTGCATTATTTTATCTGTATTCTTTTTTCTCGCTGCTGCGATTAGGTCGCTCCAAAGCCGCTCACAAGTAGCTTTGACATTACTTCTCCAGTTGATATCAGAATCCAATAGTGCTTGCTCTATTTTCGAATCCATTTCTTTGCGATGCTCCTGGAAAATAGGAGTTCCAATATCGTCGATACCTTGATAGTTTAATTTGACCAGTACCTGTTTCCTGATAGGTTTTAATACTGCTCGTCCTTTAAGTAATTCGTCGGGCGGTTGATACCAATTGTTCCCTCCACCCTTAAGCTTTGGTTCTAGTCCCGAAATTAATTTAAGTTTGGGAGACATTGATTTGAAGTAAACGTCAGCAAGAGCAGGCGACATTTTTTCTCTCATCATAGTTTGAGTCGGTACCTCATCCCGTTGTAAGTAGCATTTTCTTAAATAGTAGTTCTCACTTAAACTGAACATTGTCTGCAATTATTTGTGATACGCTTATTTCAGTTATATTTAGACAACGTCGTAAATTAAATTAGTTATGTTACTTAGCAACACGACATGACTTTTCTAAATGTTACATGGCGCTTGCTGTCATAGTTTAAGTTTTCAGCGTATCTGACCCGACCTCGTTGTGTATTTGGGAGCATGTACTTTGTGCTGAACTTATTCTATAAAGAAAAATTGGAATACGTAGTAACCCAAGTAAAAGTTAGTGCCGCGTGATGAAATGACAAAAAAAAAAAACAAATAAACGGAGGTCTCATTTAAATAGCCAAGTCTAACGAAAAAATCGGGGTACATATAAAAAATCTGGTCCAAAACTACGACCCCGTCGGTGAAACATTCTTCTACTTCATTTGTATGCCACTTTTCGTTATCGCAATATTTACTTTTTTTAAAGGCCGTTAAAATATAACCTATAAATGTTTTTTTTTTTCAAGGTATCCTTATGCGAAACCCATTAATAATATAATTCATACGTCCCATCTTCAGCCAGACTTAAGAGCACACACAGGTTCAAACAAATTTAGTAAAATACTAATTGAAAATTGAACGGAATGTTTAGAAAGGATGTGCAAGTCTGTACCGTAAACAAAATAAGAAACACGAATTAAAAATATTGTTTTTATTTTTATACAAAATTATAAATACTTTATTTGACTTAATTATTAAATTCAGTTCTTCTTACAACTAAGTAACTTCTCCAACAGCCATCTGTTGTAGCAACGTCATAACGTGACAAAACCGCTCTCTGATCTCCGTGGGGGAGCGGTGCGGCAGCAGCTCGCGGATGCGCCCGAGCACTAGTTCCGAGCCCGACTCTCCCTTCAACACTTGCAACATAGTCTTGTCCTCTTCCCTCGTCCAACTGCTACTCCTCTCCTTCATCTCCATTTTTTTCGGTTCTATGCTCATACTGACAACAGTTTCAATTTTCGGCTGTTTTGCTTTCGAACCCTCCTCTTTTTTCTGTAACATATGACTTTTGCTGTCTTTCCTCTCTCTTTTCTGCAAGTTTTCCGTTTTGTTCTCAGGCTCCTTCTTACATGTTTTACTTTTATTGTTAGTTTGCGACTTTTTGGTTGCTTTAGGACTCATGAGGTTGACTGCGTCTTTATGTTTAGTATTGTCGTTGACATCTTTGACGGTTTTCGTCGGGGATTTGAGTTGCTTCTTGGGTTTTTTTCCGCAAGTTTTGGAGTTGCTCTTGGCGTTTCGTTTCGGGGAGGATCTTTCGTCCTCGGAGTCTGGTGGGGAGAGGAGGGTGTGTGCGGGAGCGAGGCGGCGGGCGTGCACCCGGTAGGGCTCCTTGCTGTAGGGGTACGTGACGCTGGCCCCGCGCAGCAGGCGCCCGTGCTGCACGAACACGCGCCCGTGCAGGTACTGCGGAACAAACGCCTCGTTACTCTCTTATCTTCGTCAGTAGTTAACTTATTGTGCAGAAAGATGATATGCTTTGGAAAATTCTCTGTTTTCATTGCAGTATTTGATATTTTTGTTGGCTGTACATCTACTGCTTATAGGGGAGAATGTGAGAAATTTTGCCGGACCAAATAATATAATGGAACAAGGGCAGGCAACAGAGCCTTATATCATATAGATTCCTCGAAATATACTGTACAAGCACACGATGTACTTTGTATCGTTATTTTTAGCTTTACAAAGGGACTGGAGTTATGAATTGTAATGGAATAAATGTATTAAAACACAAAATGTTCTGCTCTTTTAGTCAGGTACAAAACACCGGCCTCATCTAATTAAAAAAGAAAATTAACGCCGTGTAAAAATGTTTGTACAAAACCTACTTACAAAATAAACATTCATCATTTAGCACCCTCAAAAAATGCACATATCATCAATGAAAATTCGAATTTCATAAGCCACATTGAGCGTGCGGTTGAATTTGCAACGTTCGACTCAATCGGCGAAAGTTCAAAATTCAACAGCCCGATAAATATCCCTTACGAAATTTAAAATTTCCACCGGCGATATTTAAAAGGTATACTCACCACTGTATCTAGACTCTCCTTGGCTTCGAGTTTCCTCTTGTTATCGCTGTCCTCCTCAAACTCCCACACGTCAAACCCCTTGTCGTTGGTGAGGAAGCTCTCGTCTATGATGTCGGTGCCCGTCTCGTATGCACTGCCGGAATGAGATTATTAGGACTGATAAGCGCAATCACTGGGCAATAGGACAGTGCCCTTTCGACGTCCTATTCGTACAGTTTTGACCTCTGAAGTTGCACGCTCAGCGCAACATTTTTTAATAGCAATATTTTCTAACCTGTTATTGGAGAGCGGGGCCTCCTAGCACAGGTATATCTTTTACTTTAAAGGAGGTCCCTATGTAATATTTACTGTAAAAGTTATACAAGTTTCTGCAATAAACCTTTTTATTAAATTTTTTATAGATATCGTCCCAAAATGCTGTCAGTGCAGCGATTTCGAGGTCTGCAGTTGGTCTTGTGTAGATTCGAGACAGAGCGTATTTAGAAAGATTCATATTGTGGGAAGTAATATATATAATACAAACTATTATTTAATAGTTAACTCGAAAGAAAATAGTGCGAAAATAGTTTATGTTGCTATGTGCGTATATCGCGAAAACTAGATGCAACCGATGAATGAATTTGCAAAAGCGACAATAGGGTCGTTTCCAGGGTCAAAGTAATTACATTCTATTTAGTCCTTCTTTTAGTTTATTGAAAAATAAGGGGCACATAATTTTTTATTTGTAAATTAGACCAAAAATTACAAAGATATAGCCCATTAAAGTTACGTGTGATGTCGCTCGTTGCGAAAAAATCCAACAACGAGTCTTCCACGAGATGGATCTTGCGAAATACGCTCTTTCGGGCGCAGTAATTAAAACTAAAACAAGACCGAGGTAATTTCCCGAACTTAATTCCACGTACCATATCAAGGAAAATATAACGCGGGTCTGTACCTTTGCGGAAAAACAACACGGAAAAATTGCCAACACAAGAATACTGAGGGGTTTAAAATGGCCGCTTAAGTAAAAGGATAATAATATGAATTAAGATAAAATTCGTAAAATGGTCACAAAGTGACAATTCACAGTATTAACTTCGTGTGTGAACTGTGTGAAAAACGATTGCATGTAGCGGAGATGAGAATGTTGAGATGGATGTGACAACAATGGATAAAATAAAAAATAATTATTTTAGAGTAAGTTTGAAAGTTGCGCCTGTTATACAAAAATTTAAAGGGAGTCGTTTGTCTTGGTATGGACATAAAATGAGGAGGGATGAAGTACATGTGATTTAAAGAGTGATGGGTCTGAATGTTGATGGACGGAGAGCGAGAGGAAGGCCAAAGATGGATGAATTGTGTAAGGAATGATATTATGTAGGAATAAATGATACCGTGACGTCTGATAGGGGAGAATGGGATAACAAAATGTGTTGCGCCGACCCCAAATAGAATTGAACGAGGGCAGGAAAATGATGATGAACTTCGTCTGTGACCATTTTAAGAATATTCTATGATTCTGCTAAAGCGCCTATTTTAGACACCCTGAACTGGATCCCGCACCTGTCAGGCGGCCGTTCATCTGGGAACAGTGACTTGAACATAGTAGCGAGGCGCGGGTTGGAACGCAGGTGCGGCAACACGCGCGTGCGCATCTCCTCGCTGCTGCCGCTGTTGATGCCGCTTGTGATCGCGCGCAGTACCTTGCGCAGCACAGTCGGCTTGCGGGAGAGCGTGTTCTGTTAAAAAAATGGCGGATTTTAGAATTACTGTTGCATGTACAGCTTTTGTCCGTGGAGAGCGAAATTATCCCGCGGGAACTCACTACCGGGACAAAAACGTATTCGGAGTGCTAACCAACTTGATGGGTGGATCTGGGGGTCAAATTAAGTGGCGTACGATTTAATATAGTTGTAATTGTAACCTAGATTTGGGATAATCTAATATTTTTTTTACCTAAAGCAAATTTTTAGCTAACAAATTATGGAAAAGGCTTAAGTATATTACTTAATTTCCCTATTTACTTATTTTTCCTGAAGTTTATTAGGCCCGATTAGTCATTTGGTACATATCTCATCAAAAATCACTGACAATAAAAGTAGGGAAAAGCAACCATATTACACTTGTGGTAACAGGCCAAATGTAATTTGTGTCAATTGGTTTTTTTTTACATTTCACGGGACCCTGTATTTCTCGCGATCGCCGTTTTTTTAGATATAAAAGGTGTTTCCATAATAGCCAACATGACAACTTTTAGTAAATTTATATGCAAATTGGGATGCATATGAATTTCTATCTCTAATCATATATAACATGCACAAAAAAATGCAACACTTTTCTACAGCTACAAAGCAATAGCACCATTTTTTAATCATTGATGTTTTCTACCTATACATTTTTCACTGATGGTAACACTAACACTTACGTACATTATTGAACACCCATTTTTTCAACCAATGACGAGTACTTAGAAGCCATTGTTTTAGTTTCAAATTGAATAAATCTTTAAGTAAATGTTGCTGAATAGTAATGCATTAGAATAATTTGGCATCTATCCAAACTGCCATAAGATTATTACTCAGAATAATTATTGTCTATTGTCACTAACATTACAATACTAATAATTACATTAAAGTAATTATTGTCTATTGTCACTAACATTACAATTTAGCACAGTCATAGACAATTTGCTAAATAAAAGAAAGTAGGTCAAAATACTATTACATTAATGGTAGCTTTTATTAAAAATACTACCAAATAAAATACCTTCATGATTGAATAAATTCTATACCTGGCTAAATAACACCGAGTCACTATATTTCTGACTTTGTATTTAGGTATTTTCGAAATTTTGTAGCAACAGGAAAATTAAATTACCACATGACTAAATTTGGGTGAAACCTACCACAAACCAAAAAAACAACTCAACATTCAAGACAAGCTAAAAAGAACATACAAAACATGAAAAACAACATACTTTTCGCATAGCACATAATATATTCTATTATTATTTATATGTACTTACTTGCAACAGTTCTATGAAACCAGTCATTTGCACTAACATGAAATGGTCCATGAATCGTCCGATCTCAGCCGCTTGCCCTGGCTTCAGGAACAAGAGAAACTCCTCCACAATATCCTTGTGTTCTTCACCAAAGACTTTTTCTATTTTCTTATACAAATCAACAGGAGTCTCTTTTGTGGGATCAAAAGACTTCAAAATAGTTTGGAATTGTACAAATTTGTTGGTAGGCACCGTTGTGTTGGAAGAAAATCTTGATTGTACTTTCGTATAGTAGGATCTAACTAGAGCTGCAAAAGAATAATAATTACTGTAAATAACCTCTTTTGCATTGGAGTTTTTACTGAAGTGGGTGGTGGGACGGGAAAAATGAACACCACTGCGATCAACTGCATTTTGTGTTGCTTTATGCCTTGCCACATAAACAACAAAATGATGTTAGGTATGGAATTTGTACTAAATATAGTATACATCACAGGTGCAGCACATTTTTCGTTATTACAAGATGTGTTATTTAATTATCTTCTCTTTCAAAATATATGATGAGTTGGAAATGTTAAAGAAAATCTTGATAATAAAATGAAAGTATATATGAGGCCAAATTAACAGTTATTATTCAAGATTGTGTCTTTTGACCAAATTCTCTGATGACCTACTGAATGGACTTATCTATAATTAGTATTCTGACCGATTTATTATCTTAAAATATCACAAAAAAAAGTTATAGATTACATAAGAGGAAATGCTGCTAAATGGACTGTCATTCACTGTAGTGTTTACCTGTCTCTAAAACATTGTCATCTATTTTAGGCGGATCAACTTTTTTCTTAGCATTTGGTTTGCTCTTGGGTTCCTTCTGTGCTACTTTCGTAACCTCCGGCGCAACCTTCTGTGGAGGCGGCTGAAACAACAACAACATAAGGTCATGTAAATAGATCATCTCGATTATAAACATGGCGACACATTTTAATGTAGCCTTTCGAACTGATATTATACTACATAATAAAGATCATTCTGAGGATCCATAACAAGAATATTGCATGCAGACTTTCTAAAAACTATCCAAGATATAAATTTTAAAGTCCAATTTGCGATATCTGACGTGAATTACATAAAATCATCAATTACGTTCTTGTACTCACCTCTGGATTGATAACAGGTTTTAGAAAAGAACTTGGATTGAAAAAGCTAGTGCTAGGTTCAATTTTGTTCCCGAAGGCATCCTGACTCTCTCTTGAGAACAGGATGGGCATAGAAGGCAGCATCTGGAAGATGTACGATCTACTCGCGCCACGAAATCCCAACACCACACTACACGGTTACGCTGATCCTTTACATGATAATAACTCAAAAACTAAACACTATAAAAACACGATACGAACTTCACTGTAAACAAAAAGAAATTAAGAATTATCTGATTTATAATACATTATTGTTTTGAATTTATCCAAACAACACAAGCCACCGAAAGAATGGAAACATTTTTGACAGATCGAGGACGCGAAATCGGGCGGGCGGAGCGCGCGCACGTTTCATTTTATGATATTCTAAACAAACTTTAAAAACATACTTTTGTCTGTTTTCATATTAAAATCTATGAAATTAAATGTAGTACAGTTATTAGGTTGTCTTTTTATATTTTTCTAACATAAATAATCTTACGGATACCATCAGAGAGCTTTAAAACTTGAGCGAAAAATATTAAAGTAGTAGTGAATGTGTACGTTTCTGAAGTTTCGCTCTTTAACTTGCACTTTGCGATTTTGCAATACTTTGCACAGCAAAATTCTACTGCAGCGATTTTCGAAATTTTATTTATTTACAGATAGATTTTAAAATACGAATAATAAGTATTTATAGAACCTTTTCTAATTATTTAGGCTTACATGAATTCATGGTTTGTATTCATTCCAGCATTTTGGTCTGTATACGTAAGTTCTCGGTAGAACCAACTTATGATAAAACTACAGAATTGCATGAAATTCAAGGTGGTGTTCATTCCAACAGGTTGGTCGGTACTTACATACAAGTTGTGGTTAGAACCTACTTACTTTTTATCCCGGTCTACGCGGATAAAACCGCGGGGCGCAGCTATAGGCTGAATACCATCACGCTACAATACTCACGAGTTGAGCAGCAGGTGAAACCAATGGGCGCAGCTGGTTATATACGCATTTTTAATTAATTTTTGAATCTGATATTTTGGAAGATTCTAACTTACCTACTTTTTCTCAATCTCTTCTATAGAAAGACCATTTTTTGGCGAATGCTAAGATCTCGTTTATAAAAAAAACAATCTAGAGGTGGTGACCCAACCCTTTCCAAAGCAGTCAACCATTCATTCTGTAAATCAAAGTAACTACGCATTTTATTTTTACTGGGAAACGACATTTTTTGGGGTGAAAAGTCACATTTTGTTGTAAAACTCATTGCGATGAGGAATGTGATGAATATTACAGGTTTTGGGAAGATATTAACTTAAGTTATAATAATAAAAACTTGGCAATAAAAAAACACTTGTAAAAAAGTTGAAACTTTGACCGCCTCCGCAACTGAAAGATTACCAGGTATGTTCTAGAACAAAAAAAAATATCGCAATGTCGTGACGGGGAGAACAAATACCTTTCGTCTTCGTTAAGTGTTCTTTTACACCCTTTATATACAAGGTGTAACATAATCAACACACCTGTACATTTTTTTTGGCTAATTTCAATGTTCCAACCTAACGGCCTAGGTAAGTAGAGCAGTAGCGTGTTGCCGTTAAATATGTCAGTGGTTCGAGTTATCGATCGACCTACGTACCTTGAAATGATGCTTAATAATCAGTTGTCCACGTTTCCACGTTAGTCGTCAATTATTCAAAAACATATCAGATTTTGTAAAATACTTTGGCATTTTACAGAAAACTTAGTCGGATGGTACGCAGAATCGACTGAGAGCCACTAAGGTTGCACAATAATGCGATGAAATGAGGAATAGTCGTGAGGAAAGTTTTGAGTATGAATGAGTACTCTACTTTTATAGGTACCCAACCTATAAAAGTAGAGGAAGAAACGATTATTAACTGGGTAAAGGATAACAAGGAAAGAAAGGAGATGGCTGATGACGCATATTATAGAAATGGGTGAAGAAAACTTGCAGCGCGGACTCCAAATAAATTGTAGTTAGGGCAGGAGAATGATGGTGGTGACAGCCTGTCTGTTCATTAGAGTCCCTGATTGGGTTGTCGATGCTTGTTCTTGCTACCTAGTTGGTGCTACGGGCACTGATGAGAATTTATTTCCAGGTATAAGTCGCACAAGTGGTGTAAGAGTTAAGAAAGTCTGCCACCAGACTTAAAATCTAAGACATTAATTACCAAATAAAACTTGGAATCATAATTACTTAATCCTTCATGGTACATGAAGTGCGAGGTCGTAGATAGTCACCGCTGATATTTTATTTAGCCAACTTTTGCTCGTTTACTTACAGGAATAATACCGCTGGCTGGTGGCCCTATAAAAGTCGAAAAGAATATCATATTTTATTAAATTAGTGTGAAAAATAACGTTAGTTACTCAGGTATCACAACGTCTTACCTAATTACTAACTACACTATATTACGGTAAACGTTGCGTGGTGATTTTATCACCGTTGTTTAACGTTTCGACAACACATCGTAAACACGTAGTATTTCAGACCTTCGAAAATGAATCGGCGTGTCAGCAGACTTTCATTTTCCAAGTAAATAGGTACGTCATTGTTGGTGATACTGTAGTCAATAGTTGTTGTGTTGTCCGTCGTCAGGTAACGCCATCGATTATATTACTCTTTGGCTGAACACCGTAGCAGCCACAGCTCGGAAAAAAAACTCGGATTTGAACGGTGTTTGTGGAAAGTGTAATTCGTTTTTCAAACAAAATTATGGTTTTCTGATGTTTATGGTGATTACCAAGCAAGGAAACTTTTTTTAACCATGGCTGCGATTCTTCCCACTGGATTGAGAAATGGGGTAAGATTTGCTTAACGCATACAAAAAGTCTTTGTGCAGTTTTTGTATTTATATATAGGTAATGTAATTAAAACCTGTAATTTGTAAACCTATCTTGGTTGATAAATTACCATAAGAAATATAATAGTAAATTACTAATAATTAAGTACATATTTATGATTTAATTGGGCAGGCTTATGAAGTGGTTTTGGCTCTGTAGCCTTGCATGAAGGATGCGCAAAAACGAGCAGCTTCCGTTAGTCCGCAGTCATTGGCCGTCGACCTGGTTACTTTGTTCATTGTATTTTGTGTAGTTCAAATAAATTTGGACTTTAGACAATGCAGGACTAACCCCCAAGTGAACTTAGGCTGCTTATGTACTCCTATGCTTTGTTTTGGTTGTGTGCACTTTTTCGAACGAAGTACTCCTTTGTTTTGAAAATATGCTCTTTTTTCGAACGAAGCCATAGACAGAATTTTATACTTATTTTTTTACTCTTTATAATGATATATATGGGATATATCTTTATAGGTGGATTGGATAGCTAGCCCACATTTATCCACTGCTGGGAAAAGGCCTTCCTACATTCCTTACAACGTTCAAGATTCTACACTGTGATTAAGATAATCTAATATACTTATAAATAATACGTGTCGAGGTGTTTGTTAAAAAAAATCTCCGAAACGACTGGACCGATTTGTATGAAATTTTGTGTGTACATCGGGTAGGTCTCAGAATCGGGCAACATCTATTTTTTTTATACCCTTCTTCAGAAAAGGAGCAGAGCAGCGGGTGAAACCGCTGGGTACAATAGTTATATCAACGATTGTTGGGATGGCCTACTAGGACAATAAAACTGACTCTGAATCGTATAGAATCGCAACTATTGTCCTCAAAACCAAGCCTAAAGCAGTAGTCTACATTCAGACCAACAATAAATAACATAGATATGACGACAATCAGTATAAAGGGAACTGTTATTAGGTATCGATTGACCAACTTTGAAAGGTCAAAGCAATAAAACTCACCAAGAATTCGAAATTCAGGAAACTTGTAAAAAGAGTAATCGTTACAAATATTTTATAAGCAAAAATGAGTTTGTTTGTTAGGTACGTCTTCACGCCTAAATGGCTAAACCAATTTTGATGAATTTTAGTACAGAGATAGTTGGGACCCTGGAGACGGACATTTAAAAAAAAGAAGTGAAATATGAGGGAGAAAGGGGGATGAAAAAGGAAAACTTAGCTTTGCTATTACTAAAACTACAGGTAGCAGGTGCCTGTAACTGTAAATCAGGAAAAGGGGAACTGTGTTACCCTGAATTTAACGCGAGCGTAGCCGCGGGCAAAAGCCAGTATTTTAAAATCGATCAATAAGTGATTATGAAGTTTTGATGGTTGATATCCTCTCGGAAATAAAATTACTGAATATCTCTCGAGTGCGTTTCTAAGGAGACTTAATCACGTGATTAAAGTCTGTTCTTTTGGCCTTGTCTTGAGGAAATACCAAATAATCTACGGTTTCTCACACTTGTTGCATTATACCAGTGGCCATCCGCACGCGATCTCAGTAACACATCAAAATTGATCGTTTTGTGTTGAATTACTTTTTGATAAATAAAATGGAGGAAGGTACCAAAGAGAATGGTGGTAGTGACCAGAGTGATCACTCGAATGGTGAAGAGATCGTGTGTAAGGAGCAAGATGCCCCGACTGACATCGTGTGCGATGAAGTAAATATTAATATTGAACTTTTTGCACTATTGAATAGACTCGAAAGTGTCTTTAGACTGATTGTACCATGAAGCTGAATGCGACCAGTGCACGCAAACCGCATCCAAGAAACGTCAGACTAATAATAATCTATACCAGTGTTGACGGAGATTGCTCTTGAGCTCGGTTCAAATGTTTTAATCGCGTTCAGTTTTATTTTATTGGTGAAATTGGCCCATAAAGATAATATAGACTAGATACTACCCAGATTGACGGTAATTTTTATATTTAAAACTTAAGGCATAAAACGAACGTTGCCTAACTAAACTGTTACCAAAATAATGGACACGTCGGTGTATAAAAAGTTTTACAAATGGCATTTCACACAAAATCATCCGTTAACGCGAGGGTCATCGCTATTTAATTTATCGTAATGCACACGTAATTACGTAGGTACCTTGCAGTTTAAATTATTATACGGTTTGTTTTAATAAAGATTTAGTTTGTAATCGCCTCCTCGATCTAATGGTCGTAAGCCCCACTGCTGGTGGGTCTGGTCTTATTTGCGGATGAGAAATCATCAAATAATTTCCCCCGCTCTGGGCGGAGCGGGGGGGAATGTCAGTCTTGTAGGGCAGGATTTCTCCTGTATCGTGGGTGCGTTCACAAACATTTAAACTCACATACACAAATAGTCAGACCCAGAACAAGTATCTGTAGGCCATACAAATATTTGTTCCGTGCGGGGATCGAACCAGCAACATGCAGCGTAGTAGTCGATCGCTCAGCCACTGCGCCAACCGTGTCGTCAATTAACGTGTGTACTTCTTTCTATTGTCCTTTATGTTCCGGGGCCACGGTCTCTCTTTCGAACAACCCGCTACCCCAGGGATTATGATACCTTACTTAGGTATTTCTTTTCCTTCTTTCCGTAGCTGAAAGGCCTGGACGCGAACCGCTATGCAACCAAGAAGACGGTGGCGCAGGGCATGCTGGACATCGCGCTGCTGACATCAAACGCGTCGCAGCTGAAGTATGTCCTGCAGGTGGGGCCTAAGCATGAGTTCTACACGCTCCTGGTGGTGCTTATCTCCATATCCATCGTTCTTCAGGTGAGAATCGATTGACTAGCTGATAATTTAGAAAATAGTCTAAAATGGCTACTTAAGCGGAATATATACAATATGTTAGTTCTGCTAAAGCAGCAATTTCAGAACCCCTTCTACCCTACCATGACGTCTGAAAGCAGAACTTATTCCAATGAGGCAAAGAGACAGCTATAGCTCTGTCTCTTTTCCTCATACAGGTCCCTGTATACAGGGTGTCTAGCACCATCTCTTTCTCACACAGGAATAAGAACTGCTATAAGATGTTATGGTAACCCTTCTGTTCGTTTGAGCTGGCAAAACATTCATATAAAAAGTTGAAATAGGTATCTATTTTCTTATTATTTTAGGCCGGTTGTAAACACACCTTTCTGTCTTAAATTCAAGGTTTAATCCGCAGTGTCTCGCCGTGACTGTCTAAAAACTTTTATTGTGATTCTTACAACTATTTATCTATAATATGTATGTATTTATAAATTATATAAGTATGTATATCAGTTGTCTGGTTACCATAACACAAGCTCTGCTTAGCTTGGGATCAGATAGCCGTGTGTGAGTTGTCTCAAGATATTTATTATTATTTATTTATTAACTATCAACTATCGTAGATTTTCATGCCAAATTAACCATAAAAAAGTTTATTTTATTTATTCTTATTTATTTAACTATTTATGTACACACAGTAAACCAGACAGGATAAAAAACATTTAAGATTTGAGTACAAAGGTACTGCTCATTTCTTAAGAAATTTCTGCCAGCAGACCTGCGAAAGGAGATATGAGAACAAAATTTAGACGATAGTGTGTAAAGTTGCGTGTGTAAGTACATCAGACAATTTATTTGCAAGCTAATGTTTCGCCAGTGCGATCACACAGAACAGCATGCAATCTGCAGCATCCCGAACTATTCTAGATTGTATCCCAGAGCATGTTTTATCGAAGTCTTTTCCATAGTTTTGGACATTCATCCGAAACTTGAGCAAAAGGCACATCTGATTAGAAAATTAGCAGTTCTAAAATCACCCCGATCCTTGAACTCCTCAAGCAATACCAGATTCTTAGGTGGCGATGGGTTTCGTTCTCCTCACCTTGAACCTGTGGCGAGACTGTTGGTTCCATCGGCCGCGCCACCGGACTTCAGCCCTGAACATCAATTACGGGACCACAGGCACAGCTTTCGTCGTCACTGTGCTGAACGTCCTCGTGTCTGCTTTCGACTCCTCGCTTGCTAGATATCAAGACCTAGATTAAGTTGAGCTAGGTTGCGTTTGACTCACACTAGGAGCGAATTTTACCATGAAATCTGAATGTAATCAGCACAAATTAAACTTCTCTTCTTTTTTGTGTGGTTAGTGCCTAACCTTATGCACCTCTGACTTAGCTTTACTAGCTATAGAAAAATATCCCTTAGGCATGCTGGTTTCCTCACGATGTTTATTGTGAAAAACTATTCGTTCGACCTCAAGTAAAAAACCACAATTAAAATCTGCTAAAATGTAGATTTGCTAATCATGTTCAGATTTAAGTGTAATTATGCTCATCATATGGACATCAAAAAGTCATATACCTTTTGCAGAAAATGGAATCAGCCTTTTTCAATGTGCACCGTCAAAGCGGTAACGCGGTGTGTAAACGCAAGAAAGTGTTACGTTGCAAAATCCAGCCACAACGAATTCGTGAACTTTTCGATGCCATTTTGATTTTTAACCGTGGGCAGTAGTACGAAGTCTAGTGTCCTTGGCCCAAGTAGGACTTATTGAATGGAGAAATAATATGTTTGAAGCGAGCTAATTAAAATATTTTTTAACTTTTCACATACTTATAAATGTCCCAGATTCTTACCCGCATAGCTAAGTTTGAATAGATGGCTTGGCCCAGAAAGTTCGATACAATGGTTAACATGAAATTATTGTTTTTCAATCTAATAGGGACAAGGTTTTGCAACGGAAACAGCTCGGAATTACCTTCATTTTAGTCAGTTTTAAAACGGAAACCTCATGTTTACATAATAGTCGAATTGGTAGATTGATTGATTGAATTTGTCGACGGTTTTTTTTTTATATAACGACTTGGTTCTCCAAGTCATTATTTAAAAAAATACGGTACATATGTGAGGTCTTTAATTATTCAGGTTCAAGAATTAGGCGACGACGAATCCCCACAATTTTCTAACGGATACGAAGAGTCATCATGGTTACGGGATGGTTCGAAAAAAGATGGTGCAGCCAAAGGGCAACTGAAGGTACACGGTTTTGGGTCTTTTCAAGATTACCCATCCGAAAAAACGGGTGTCATTATATTTTATGCTTGACCCACAGAATTTATCAATCTAACACTTTCCAAGCATCCTGGTATACATATATTCGGAATAAAAGAACTTTTTTTTGGAAGATAATTATGATGATTCCCACTATCCCTGAAAATTGTATTGATTCGTCTACCAAACATTCTGTATTTTAAAAGCAGTTATGAACGTTAATGATGAAATAAACTCAGAATTTTTGTTTTAGCTTCTCGTTGGATTGCTATTCGTGGTTATCGGTGGCTTGGACCTGAACGATCATGAGGACCAGCCGTCAGCAATGATACTCAATGACGTCATAGTCATATTCATATTTGTTATATCCGTCATCAATATCATGATTTCCGCTTTTGGCATAGAGTATTCAAACAACCCCTTAGTATTAGAACGGTTAAATAATATTAATTATGAGTATTTAAGAAAGGGTAACCTGACAGCAGTTTAATGGGTAGCACGAAGTAGAAGTTAGACACCAAAGGAACAAAGATAGATGCACCAAAGAAAGAGTCTAGTCATTTAATTGTAAAAAAAATACAGCCGATCATACTTATTGTCTATGTTCGTCTCTAAAAAAAATGGCCGCATTGCGGAAAATATTATTTTATAGTAATTAGGTATCTGCCTAGGAAGTAAAATACTCGACATTGAACCGTTTCCTTATTTTATATAAAAGTGCATTACGAATATTATAATAATTATGTATTATGTTGTTTTAAACAAGAATACAAGGGTTTTCTTTCAAACATTTATCGAAATGAACTTTAAAAAGTTTCAAAAGTCTTCAAGTTGCACTGCAAGAGAAATTTTAAACCAAAGGCTGTAACTTCATGAGCGTTAGCTAAATGCCAAAGTAGAAAAAACAAAGTAGAATTAGAACATTACATTCATTTAAACTTAATGTTTAGATAATATTTTAAAATTGCAAAAAAAAAAAAGTAGTCAACTGTTTTTACTCTATTTCCGTAGAAAAAAAAAATGTTTATTATGATTAGTATAATAATTCCTGAAAACAAAGGTTCTATCTTTATTTTATCGCTAACTACAATCTTTGCTTACACAGGCAAGCGCGGGAGTCCTAGCCCTAATTGTGTCTGCCTTGGACGGTGAAGCCAGCCCCAAGCATAAGAAGATCGCTGATTGGCTGTACCACACCTCAGTCGGTTTGATGACCGGGGTATTATTCTGTGACGTCATCAAAATGACCTTTGGCCTTGACCCCGCGCTTTCCTTGGAAGACTTTCATGAGAATAAGACCTCATTACACATGTTCGTTAAACTTGGTAGTGATGTTCATTAATGGAGCAGGGTCGCTGGTTTAAACATGTATTTTCACTGTATTTCATGGTTCTTTTATGTATTACGCTATTGACTAACTTGAGGTATTTTTACCCGTTATTTTTTTGCCTCTGCTAGGCAAAGACTCCCATATTTTAAATACTCGACTACAGTGCGAGTACCAAGTGTTAACAAACAATGCAGGGAAATTTTCGAGCTCGCTTCAATTCTTGCAAAATTTTCGCACATAGATAATTTTTTGTTTAATCACTCAAATTGAGAATAGAAGTAACTGTCTACTGTTATAAAATTTAGAAAGTTTAGATTGTATTAGCGAGAAAAATGTACTATTCCACCGTAGAACTTCGAAATGGGGGAAACCATCCATTGTCCATAGCCCTGGCCGCGCTGTAATTGCTCTTTGATACACAGGATAGCCAAATAAACAGCTGTATGTTTGAACTAATAGTGAAAGGCCTGCTGTAGTGTATCTAGGATCAATCAAGTGCCAGATATACGTAGGTACTTTGAATTCGATTTTAGAATAAACCAAGATAAGTAATGCACATGACACAATTGTTAGAAAGTTATAGGGTTCTCAAACTACATTTACAGAAACAAAAAATAAAGACCTCTTAAGGACTAATACCAAGATTATTTCAAAACGTTTGCAATGGTCACCTTGGTCATAGATCTGAGGACAGTCACCCACCTACATAGTGCATTACGTCGTCATCTTTTTTTTTTGTGAATCGTCTATGCGCAAATTTTTGTTAATTCTTTTTTTTGTTTTTAAATGTTGTCAGTTTTAAGCATCGTCGTTTTTGTGTGACTGTTTTTTCTTATTTTATTTTGTTTTATGTGTGTTGTCTGCTTTTATTGATGTTTGTTTGTCATTTTTCATCCGTAGGTGATATCAGCAGTAGTGGCAGTAGTTCTCAGCTTTATTTTCAACATAAATCATCAGCCGGACCTTCGAAAAGCCGAAATATTAAACAACATCAGTTTAATCTTCAAAGTCTTCAGTATTACCGTTAATATCATCATCAGCATATTTTATTCTATGCAAATAGATATGGATGCACGATTTCTTCAACAGTAAACTCATTTTATGGGTTCCGTACAAAATGTTGCAAGGATGTCTCAATAATTAACAGTTTTCTAGAAATCAGCTACCCTACCATAACATCTTAAAGCAGAACTTATTCCACTGAGGAAAACAGACAGAGCTATACAGGGTGGTTAGCACCATCTCTTTCTTACACAGGAATAAGAACTGCTATAGATGTCACGGTAACCCTAAAGTTTTCAAAAAAATATGCAAATAAGTTTTTATTATCAATGTACGGAGCCCTCGGTGTGCGAGTCAAATACATCATTTGCCCATTTTTGATTCTGATTTAGGTAACCTTTTCGGAATTCCTAAAAAACTCATCCATAACTACATATTATTTACTCTAACTTTTGATGTCATTACATTTATTTCTTAATTAGCGCTAAAGTTTTTTTTTTTATTTATATACTATATTTGCCGCATTAAATGTTCGCAAATATATTTCTACCTAAGAACCTAGAACGTGTTTTATGTTGAATAATGATATTATAAAATAAGCAATATTATTCAAGTTTTAAATCCTGTAATACATATTATGTACCTACACTACTATAATATAGCTAAAGTGAAGCACTGTTAAAACTATGGAAGGAGATCTTTTGTATGTAGGTTTATTGCCTTTATTATGTAAATAATTGACGTACATATTTCTAATAAATACATAGCAAATAATATACAAGCTTGTTTTTTTTTAATTGTGCGTTGCAATGCATCTTGTGCTTGTGCGTTTCAATGCATTTTTTACTACTCTACCCTATCCTACATACCCAACCTAACTTGCCTACCCCGCCACCCTAACTACCACAATGGTTACCAGGTCTACCATCAATACCCTGCCCACGCTGTCTACCTCACCTACCCTGCCTTCCCCAACTACCCTACATAACCCTGTTACCCCGCCTACCCTGTCCACTCAATTGACTTATATCCAGCCACAAAGTAAATCCTTACGAATATTATAAAAGCGAAAGTGAGTTTGTTTGTTTGTTACGTCTTCACGCCTTAATGGCTAAAACGATTTTGATGAATTTTGGTACAGAGATAGTTGGGACCCTGGAGACGAACATAGGCTAACTTTTTTTTAAAGTGAGGTATAAGAGAACTTAGCATTGCTATTACAATAAATAAAGCGCAAGGGCAAAAACCACAGGTAGAGGTACCAGCAAATCAGGAAAAGGGAACTATGTTACCCCAAACTTAACGCGAGCAAAGCCGCGGGCGAAAGCTAATTAATAATATACCTTTTCTCTCAATATTAGCGGAGATATTAAAGTGTACAAATGTGTTCGCAGGCAGGTCTGCTCTTAGTTCTGTCACTCTCATAGTCCGATGGGACTGCAATGCGACACGACCGGAAAGAGATCAGTAGGCCTACCATGAAGTCTTAAAGCAGAACTAATTCCACTGAGGGAAAGAGACAGAGCTATACAGGGTGTCTAGCACCATCTCTTTCCCTCAGTGGAATAAGTTCTGCTTTAATACGTCATAGTAGGCCTACAGGTGTTGTTCCTAATCGGGTAAACTAACTTTCCGAAGCACGGGTGCATTTACCGCCAACTCCCAAACTCCGAGCTGTTACTGTGAAACTAAAAGAAAAGCCCGGGTGTCGAAACCATGACCCCGCCAAGCTCAGCAGTCGCGAGACCAACGGATCAGTCAGACAAATAAAATACTACATATATAGGTATATATCTAATACTAGCTGTTCCCCACGATTTCACCCGCGCTGCTCAGCACCTGTTGGTCGTAGCGTGATGTTATATAGCCTATAGCCTTCCTCAAGAAATGGACTATCCATCACAAAAAGAATTTTACAATTCCAATCAGTAGTCCCTGAGATTAGCGCGTTCAAACAAACAAACTCTTTCTCTCTTCAGCTTTATAATAATAAGTATAGATCCAGAAAGGTGCAAGCAGGGAGACTCTTTATCCAAAACACTAGGAAATATTTAGGTCAAATAGTCTCCATCCAGGCGAAACAGAATAAAGAAGTTAGGTAGTAAGTTAGGCTAGGAAAACCCATGGAAGAGCTGTTGATCGATGAAACAACAAATAAAGGGATCTTTCTCTCTCTCAGAAGAGAAAACTTATGAGCGTGAAGAATGCACATCTTCCCACCCTCTCTATGGAGCATATCCATGTTAGTGACGATGGTTATGTTACATAGGTGAGAGTCCTAGCGTTAAAAGTCCGTACTCGGGGTTTGTAAACGACAAAGCGGCAGGTCCAAAAAAAGATGGCGGTATAACCTTGTCTTTTTCTCACGCTTGTGTAATAACAGCTGTAGATAAGAAATAGAAAGAGGGCAGGGATTCCTATGCCCTGCAGTGAAGAAGTGCACAAATGGCTGATAAATAGGTACCCAAAACTTTGCCAAAGGACTTTACTTCTTTTACTTTTAAAGTCGTGCCACATATTGGATGACCACAATAATACTGGCAACATTGCGGTTTAGATTGGCTGCTTGTATTTACTTAGTTCATTTCACTTGGCACGGTCCTTTTTCCGCGTGGTCATAATCGGAACTAACCGCAACAAAATTTGCAAGTCACTACAATTTCTGCAGACGATTCAACAAAAATGTTTGTCTAACACCGCATATGCATATGACAATGTTATTCTAGCGCCATAGAGTCAAAATTCACTGCTATAGAGGAATGAGCTTCTCTAAACGCAGTCTGGGATTTCAAAGTAATGTAGGCTACTAGTAGTCTGTGGGCGCCTTTGAGTATTTAAATGTTCTGTGCCTATGAGTGTATCTACCAAACAGTGTGCAATATGTTAAAATCATCAAAATAACCCAATAATAATGACGAATGATGTAGGGATCAAATTGATGAGTAAGAGCTCGTAGTTAAAAAATAACAGCAGCATGGGTCGATGACGGTCGATCTTAGGAATCATGTGGCTGAGTTACCAGCCTTTTACTTACCCAATTTCCTCCCGGTCCCGGCTGTCATTTGTCATCCCTATAAATCGTTAAAGTCAGTCGGTCGAAGAGGTCGGGTAGGATAGGCAGTCACTCCATTTAAAATACTGGGTTTCAGTTGCATCTAATTAGTCTGGAAGACGATCTCAGCGTAGTTGAAAAAACTTGTAGGCAGATGATTTAGTCAATTTTCAATACTAACAGCGCGCAGCGTCTGTAACAATTTTAACGTAATTAATATTATTCACCCATTATGATTTTGCTTCAGCGGCCGTTTTAGCCGTCTGTGTTTTGTCATAGTGTAGCGTCAACAAAAAAATATCTAGTCCAAATGATTTGTTTAATTAAACGTACAAGTCATGTGATTAATATTTTCTCTCTCGGTATCTTTCTACTCCTCCTGGTATAAGTATTTTAGTTTTTGATACCTCGCACCGGTGTATTCTACAGTTTGCTCATATTCGATCCATTCCAGCTTTGCAGGCTGTTTCTTCCAAGCAGAAACCTTTTTAGCGTAAAATACATGTAACTGTTTAAATCTTTGGTTCAAGTGTCAACACTTGATTAAGCCGTCATAAATCAATTTAATTTATGAAGTATTCTATCTTCTCTTTAAATTTTATTTATGTTCAACAATTATATTTTTTTAAATCAAGGCTAAGGCTAACCTGGTAAGTATTGATTGTGGTGCACTATAATAATGTAAAGAAGAACCAGAGATACCAGTGTTTATGTAACTTGAAATGCTTTTGCCAAAGATGCTTGTGTTCGGAGGTCGGGGAGCCCTCGGGTCATCATGCATAAACCACTTCAAATTAACGGAATGGTGGGTTGCAAATGTAGACATACATCCTAATAGTAAAGCTGATTGCAATATCTACGTACCTGATGACAGTTCGTGGGTACAGCAAGAGCAACACATTGTGAGATCACTGGACGAGGCTTTGCAGGGTCAGAATTTGGAAGCGATTATTTGTGCAGCCGGAGGCTGGACCGAAGGAAATGCGGCAAAGGACCTCAGCAAGCAGGCGGATCTAATGTGGCGGCGATCAGTATGGAGCTCCTGTATCGCAGCCACCATTGCTTGCAAATATCTGAGCAATAAAGGTGTCTTGGCTTTATGTGGTGACAGAACTGCTTTGCAGGGAACACCCAGCATGATTGGTTATGGTATGGCGAAAGCGGCAATTCATCAACTCGTCAAGTCCCTTGGTGTCGAAGGTTCTGGTACGCCAAAGAACTCACTGGCTGTTGCGATACTTCCTGTGCTATTGGATACAGAGTTGAATCGAAATTCGCTCTCTAAAGCTGACCAAGCCACATGTACACCCCTGAGTAGCATAGTGGAGTTGTTAGAAAGGTGGATCGTGAGCGAGCCTAAGGATCGTCCACCCAACGGTAGCCTGGTTGAACTCGTCACAAAAGATAATATCACGGAAGCGTCAGTGTGTATCTCAGAAGAAGAATTGACACAAACTTCGTGAAAGCGGTTAGCGCTCGCCGTACTGCAATTTATATTTTTTAAATATTAAACGTGCATAATTTTCAGATTTTTATCTTGTATACCTTTACCTTGCCTTTATTTACATTGAGTCTCTGTCAAGATACGGTAATTGAAAAAAGGCCTAGATCAGCCGAATAGAAAAACTGGTTGCCATTTGCGATATGGTGGGGTAGGGTTTTTTTTTGACGGGCCTGTTGGTCTAGTGGTTAGTGGCCCTGACTGCTGAGCCGGAGGTCGTGGGTTCTATTCCCACCCAGGACAAACTTTGTGTGATGAGCATGATTGTTTGTTCTGTGTCTGGGTGTGATTTATGTATAATATGTATGTATTTATAAATTATATAAGTATGTATATCAGTTGTCTGGTTACCATAACACAAGCTCTGCTTAGCTTGGGATCAGATAGCCGTGTGTGAGCTGTCCCAAGATATATTTATATTTTAAAGTAGGTACCTATATTAATTGTCGATAGAAGTGTGTACCCATATAATACGCCCTTAAGTAATTTGTATTCGTTAACCAAACAAACTGTAGATATATTATTGGTAAAACACGCCACCGTAGAAATCTGTTTATTACTATCTCATGAGATATCGGCATTATCAGAATTGAAAGGACTGAGAAACAGTACCTACTTCAATACTTTTCTTTTGTACTAGTGTTGAACTGCAATATTTAAAAATGTTTATACTTGGAGTAACATGCAGATTGACTACCAACCGCCCAGCTTGTATCTATTAGAATATCCTTCTAATGAGTGTGTTTGTTTGTCAGGTCTTCCCGTTTAAACGACTAAACCGATTTTGGTGAATTTTGGTACAGAGATAGTTGGGACCCTGGTGTCGGACATAGGCCATTTTAAAAAAAGATTGAGTTATGAGCCAGAAAGAGGGAAGAAAAGGAAAAACTTAGCATTGCTATTACAATAAATAAGGCGAAAGGGCAAACACTACAGGTAGCAGGTAGCTGTAAATCAGGAAAGGGGAACTGTGTTACCCCGAACATATCGCGAGCTAAGCCGCGGGTAAAAGCCAGCTTGCTATAAACACGAAACAGCATGAACCCAAACACAAGGTCACGAACAAATTAACACAATGATCCTGGTGATGCCTGCCATTCAGATTAAGGTTAACATATCATTGGCAAGCAACAGGTGAATCCTGTTGCTTGCAGTCCTTCTGTTGCCTATTGTTGCCTGTTTGCAATTTGAAATCGATCAGATCTGTAGAAGTTTAACTTCATGAACCAGATATCGAGATAATCTTTAAACAACTTAAGCAGATATTTTTGAAACATAGCTTAGAACTCTCTCGATTAAAACAGATTTCAGACTAAATAAACTTTTTAAACTAAACAACGGTTTATCTGTTTAGGAGGTATGATGCCGCAGACAGATACACAATACCCTTCATTTTTGGTCTGCGGTAAAACATTTGTAATGTTTGTTTGAGATGATAAACAATTTTGAGACTTACCTATGTCTAATTTGCAAATGAAACATTGTTGATTTGAAACGGAGTGCCTTGTAGTGATTCATCGGCGCAGTACGAGCTCCAAGTAAATATTTTTGGTGTTAGTATCTCTCTTAACTTTCTCTCTCTTCTCTCTCTCTCTCTCTTTCTCTCTCTCTCTTCTCTCTCTCTTTAGCTTTTGGGCGGGCGCAGTTTACTCCATTGAAATGTTACAATTTTTAGGCTTAACCTTGCATTTTTAGAGGACGCAATTTAAATTTTTTGATATGTAGGGGATGACACATTATTAGTACACACGTATAATATAGGTATAGTAAGAGTACTGAAAAATAGTACTCACTTCGGGGCGCTGTAAAACCTTAGCTATTGACTAAATTAATGAAAAAATGTTCTATTTAAAAGTTGTTCCTCAAAAGCCGATCTACAAAAATGTTCTGATATTATTTTTTTGTAAAATGATAAAAAAGTTATTTCGAAAAATAGAAATTTTTGTCTCAAATTTCTGAATATTTTCGCTTAAGTATAACTTTTTTATTTATAGTTCTACGACAAAAAGTTACTGGATCAAAGTTGTAGAGAATTAAATTTGCAACAAAAAATGTTAACAATTTTTTTTATCAAATAAATAGTTTAGTTAAGAGGAATATCGTAAAAACCATTTCAACCCCTATTTTCAAGATGGCGGTCGTGGGACAAGAGTGGCGACCCCACAAACTTGGTTTTAGCTTTACACTGACAAAAAAATAATATTGCGTCCTCTAAAAAATGCAATCCCAAATGTAACTTTTCAATGGACTAGTTTTATTTCATTGTTTTTTCTTTTTTGGCAACTGAGGGCGGGCGAAGTTGTATACTTGGAGCATACCTATTAATCAGCTGATGAAGCCTGCTGTCACTTGTCACTGCGAACGTCAAAATTGCACAACCGTCAGAAGCTAATGAAGCTATGAAGCATTCAACAAGTTTAGTTACTAACTTCAGGAGTATATTGTTCTGTGCTAACGTCAAACTTACGTCAATCAAACAAATGAACAACAGAAATAACATACTAATAGATTGTTAATAAAAATATAGATGCGACGCAGTCAAGAAGTAAAAAAAAGCAATATAAATACTAACCTAAAAAATATTGTCCTTCATTCATTGTCTGTTGGTTGCCCGAACGACAAAAAGTGAGAGTCGGTCGAGGTTACCGCGCCGCGCAAGTTATAGCTAGCTTTACTTTTACTTACCAGTTTCCAGTCATTCATTCAGTTGAGTCTGCGCCTCGATAGTGATTAGACGTGATAATAATGGCAAGCGGAAAGATCGTTGTGTACGGCGGGCGAGGTGCCCTCGGTGCGGCGTGCGTCAATCACTTCAAGTCTGCCAATTGGTGGGTCGCGAATATCGACCTGAACCCTAACGAAAAAGCTGATTTCAACATCACAGTCCCTAAAGACGCTTCGTGGGTCCAGCAAGAGGAATACGTCGTAAACGAACTAGCCAGCGCCCTGCAAGGTCAGAAAGTGAATGCTGTTATTTGTGTTGCCGGCGGCTGGGCCGGCGGGAACGCCGCGAAGGACCTCAGCAAGCAAGCGGATCTTATGTGGCGTCAATCTGTGTGGAGTTCCTCTATTGCAGCTACTGTTGCTTCCAAGTACCTCTCTGCAGGAGGACTGCTGGCTTTGACTGGTGCTAATGCTGCTTTGGAAGCCACACCTGGCATGATTGGCTATGGCATGGCCAAAGCTGCAGTTCACCAACTCACAAAGTCCCTTGGTGCCAAGGATTCAGGTTTGCCAGAGAACTCATTGGCTGTTGCCATTATGCCTGTTACATTAGATACTGAGATGAACCGTAAATGGATGCCCAAAGCTGATTTTGGCACTTGGACCCCCCTGACCTTCGTGGCCCAGCTATTTGACAAGTGGATTCAGGGAGATGAACGCCCTGCCAGTGGCAGTCTGGTTGCCCTCGTCACTAAGGAGAGTGTCACTGAGCTGATTGTCCAGTAAACTTGCCAGCTTAAAAATAAGTGAATATTGTCTCGAATATATCATAGTTGATAAGTGAACTGTTAAATTATTGCTCTGTTGTGAAAATATTTGTTTCTAAAGTACTTACTGTGCATATTTATCATAATTTGTTATGTTACGCTGCATTTTATAAAAGAAATCGGTGTATTAAGCATGGTTTTTGTTAAAAGTTAAACATCTTTATTTAAAAGCATTTAAAAATACTTTTCTTCTACTTTTTTATGTATAGCTAAGTAAATTAAGACAATAAAGAGAACAATCTCAAAGTGTATGAATGTAGTTATGTCTTGTCATGTATATCATGTAAAATGTAGCAGAGTATAATCTATGTGATATCTAAAAATATACCGTTATTAAATGTGGAAGCATTGAACTTGTTTTTTAATTAGCATCTGATGTAATGGTTCATTACTGATTATGGAGGTCACTTGGAACCAGTTATCTTGGTCAATTATTTACTTTAATGATAATGGAATGAATATTGAAAAATTTCAACATGCAACAAGTACCTAACTTGAATATTATTAATATCTTTTAAGTGGTGGGAAAAAATTGTCTCTAGAAGTACCTAATTATTATATTTCTGTTTTAGTATTGTAAAATCAGAAGCCAACATTGTACACTAAATATTTCACTTGACATAATTGTAACTCTGTAGTGAAAACAATAATGCCCATAGATATGATAAAGGACCTTTTAATATTTCCATGTTTATGCCAGATCACCAACTTTTTGGGATTATTTGGAAGCAAAGTATACTCACTTGAAATACCTGAGTAAGGTAAATCCCACAGTACTCAGAATTAGGAATATTTAAATGAATCACAGATGACTTGACTCATGGTGGTAATTCCCATATCCCATTCTAGTAGGTATGTTTTTCCTGCTTTGAAGTTGTGAACAACAGGTTGTTTTCATTTAAGTTATCGAAGACAATAGTTAATTTCGTATATTCTTTCGTAACTCATTTTTATTTTACTATAATATTTACTATCAATTTTTCTTTTTAATTTATTAAGAACATTGTTATGTTCAAATTTCGAAAATACGAGACTGTTTCTTGATGGTCAGTCACTTTTTTATTTATTTAAGAACATTGTTTTATTCAAATTTCAAAAATACGAGACTGACAATCACGTCACAAATAGGTGACCTGCTTATCCTAAGTTCATAATAATTACCTACCTACCTATTTTAAAACTTATTTAAAAAGTGCGCACAAGTGGGTAAGCAAGCTACTTACTGATTACGTGGGTATTGTATTACTTATATAAAATGTTAGTGTTATGTAAAAAATAATTCAGGTTAAAAAGCGTTCCAGATTCAGTTTTGGATGACGTAGGTACCTACCTATTACGAAATCATTTAGATACCACTTTCACTAACCAGTTTATTCGAATGTTACATACCTAGGTTGATCTTATCGCAGTTCCCTAAAGAGGTAGGTTAAAAAAAAACTGGAGTCACACCCGCGCACCAAGGGTTCCGTAAAAACTTGCGACATTAACAGCCATATCTTTTGACTGCGAATACTTGCCGTATGGTTGATTTTTATACAACGTATCCGATAATCCGAGATAAACTGTCTTGACGGAAGGACAACAAAGTGATCCAATAAGGGTTCTGTTTTCTTCTACGGAACCCTAAAAACCTTTCCATGGGAATATGAAGGTTTGAATTGTTATTATAATTAATTCTAAATAAGGTATTAGCGAACAGTTAATACCCAAACGGAAACCAAATAATGTAAAATGCGGTTTTTTGAATGTCTGTCTACGTGCCTATCGGAAAATATTAGCAATTAAATGTCCTTACAAGATTTCCGTTTATTGAAGGCGCTGTGGTGAACATCATTTTATCTGTCTGTTTGCTTGCCCACTCTATTTTCCACATGAACTTGGTCTCTTGGGTCAACAATCCTAGAAGTAATTGTGTACATAATCGTACAATCACAACGTCCAATATAAGAATGGTGATAGCAACTTGCTATGGTTAAGCACACAGGCGCTGTTGAACTAACCTAGCTACAGACGCACTGAAGTACTGATAATATGGAATTAATGGAATTTGATATTCAAGTACAGTCCTTTAATTTAAGACTGTTCTCGGCTCTAAAACATCTTCGACAAAAAGCTCGTTTGTGAATTCCCCCTCAAACGCAAACAAAATGAACTATTTTACGTGTAGATATCCTAATGGATGTGCTCCGATGTGAGGCGGCCTGAAGAGTCTGAAAACTCTTATTTTATTCTTCTATCGATGCTCTTCAGTTTTAGGTATAGTATGTTTAATACTGTCTAAGCCTTTAGGGAAATACAGACATGATGGCCCAGTGAAGTATCGACCTACCTGCTGTGCTGCTGGCCAACCTTGGTTAAGGTGTGATTTTGATGATAAAGGCTATAGGTACCAGGTATCAGCTATGTTCTGGTAAATGTTTGAGTTCACGGTTGGCACAGTGGCAGAGCGATTGACTGCTGCGCTGCGTGTTTCGGGTTCATTCCACGAGACAAATATTTGTATGACTTACAAACAAATGTTCGGGAATTGTCTATTTGTGCATGTAAGATTGAATGTTTGTAAATGCACTCACGATTCAGGAGACATTCATCGCGTGAGGCCACGGAATTAAAAAAAAGAACACAAACAAAACAATTATAAATAAAAAGCATTTATTTAGTCACTGATTGACTTGTAGTACAAAAGCTTAATGTATAGGTACCTAATCACAATATGTAATTAGCTTACTTATTCTATCGTCCTAAGTATAAATAATTTAACACTTAAAAGTAATGACAAAATTATGGTAGGCTTATATTTAAATTAGATAGTAATGGTCCGTACGTTATATCTAATGTGGTATGGTTTAATGCTTATTTATTATATGTAATCTCACAGTAAAAAACTGTCTCTGTAGTTTTTACTTAAAAACTAGACCTAGATAATTTTGTTTTCAATATTTTTTTCTCGAAAACTGGCTCTCATTGTATACTACTACTACTATCGTGCTTTTTGTTAATGTATTTCAATTAAGAAGTGTTGCATGTCATAACACACTCGGCTACGACTCAAACGTGAATTCTGTATCGGCTGCAATAGCAAAGTTCCCCTATTTGAATCAAAATATAGGTATGGTCGTTGGTGCTATGTAACTTCAAGTTCAGATGTATTTCCCTTAGGTACGAAGTTTACACTGAGGTTTTTCTAAGTTAACAGGGAAACCAGTTTGGTCCTATTAAGTAATACACTATATTTTCGTCTTAATATTATTTATTTTAAGTGCTACTAAAAACTTTTGGATCTCTAATTACGTCGATGATGACTTTAATAAACATTTGTTTTGTAAAAACAAAATGGCGGCTTATTTGCTTATTTTGGCAAAATATCCGTAGATATTTTCTAAATATGAATACGTAACTACATACAATTTTACTTAAAAGCTGGCACACATCAAACGGAGGTGTAGACACGTTACAGCACTTGTAGCAGATAATTATTAATTACCTTTAGTATTTTACACTTATTTTGGTCACACGACATTAGACCTAGTTATTTGACGTCTGCACAACGAGAGTACCGCTTTACTTTGAACGTTTAAACTTTAAACGCTAACTTAATTAGAGTACGCTACTAAATTCTCTGCGTTCCGTGTAACCCAGTCATTACATTTTTTCACTGGTTTTTTTTTTATTCTAAACTTAAATTAGCAAATATGTACAGCCTTTCAAACAAATTCACATTGTAAATTCCAAGTTATTATCGAATTTGGATTCCAAAAAGTCACTAACTGTCACTTTCAATTACCGCCAAATCTTGCCGCGTAAAAATTGAGCAAAATAAAATCGTCCTATTCTGTTCTACCGGCCAACGACGGCCCTGACTGTGTTCCTTAGGAGATCAGTGACGAGCTCTGTGGTCTTGATGATCTTGTATCCGATCTGATCTATAAGGGTGATGGCCGTGGAGTATGGAATTGGTAAGTCCGACACGGGTCGCAGTGGAAAACGCGTTGGTTGAGTGTTGGATGCAGCTCCAGCCCATGTCATCATTGTTGGTCTGGAATTAATAAACAACAATTAACAAAATAGTATTTCTTAAATAAAACTACCCAATCGTGGCTTTTTTTTAAGAAATATGAGACACTAGCTGTTCCACGCGGTTTCACCCGCGCTGCTCAGCACCTGTTGGTCGTAGCGTGATGTTATTATGATAGCCTATAGCCTTCCTCAAGAAATGGACTATCCAACACTAAAAGAATTTTCCAATTCCAACCAGTAGTCCCTGAGATTAGCGCGTTCAAACAAACAAATAAACTCTTCAGCTTTATAATATTAGTATAGATATAGTATATAGTATAGATTAATATAGGCACTAATATCTTACTTCTTAGTAATATTATAAATGCAAATGTTTGTGTGGATGGATGTATGGATGTTTGTTAATCTTTCACGTCAAAACGGCAGAACGGATCTTGATGAAATTTGGCAAAGAGGTAGATTATGGTCTGGAATATCACATGGGATACTTTTTTTTTCGATATCACGCGGGTGATGCCGCGGGCCCCCCCGCGGCATCACCCGCGTGATAGCTATCTTTTTCCCGCTCTTACATGATTTTTCCGCTCTAAGTGAAGCTGGAGGAAGTGTAAAACTTGAACTGACTAAAACCGACCCGTGTTTTTACCCTTTATGCCCCAGAATGTGCACTGTTTGCGGGGTAGATCCTAACTAATATAATATTATAAAAGCGAAAGTGAGTTTGTTTGTTTGTTACCTCTTCACGCTTTAATGGCTAAACCGATTTTGATGAATTTTGGTACAGATATAGTTGGGAACCAGGAGACGGATATAAGCTAATATTTTTTTTGAAAAAAGTGGTATGTGAGGGAGAAAGAGGGAAGAAATGGGAAAACTTAGCGTTTCTATTACAAAACAATAAGGCGCAAGGAGAACTGTGTTGTTCCGAATTTAACGCGAACGAAGCCTTGGGCAAAAGCTAGTAATTAATAATTTTATGTACTAATACTTAGTTTTTATTAAAGTTTTTGTGTACTAACCGGTGGAACGCTTTTCCTGTTGTCTATATACATATAAATAAATTTGAATTTACGAATTTTAAAATAGATTTGAAGCCTTCTTCAATGTATTATACTTTTATGCATTGATAAATGATAAAAAATACATCATACATCACAATAAGAAGTGACTTCATTTAGTATGCCATTGCATTGTGCACTTATAAAAAGTAGTTGAATAATGCAACATGGCGGTATAATAAGTCTTATCTGCATTTTATTGCAATTAGTTGCAATCATTTGATGCATACATATATGGTCATAATTTATTGTTTACTGCGAGTACAGGCAACAGCCTACAATATACAAGGTGTTACATAATAAACGGGCCATATTATTTAGATTTAGACCCACTGTTGACCTTAGCCCTCTATCGCTCATAAACTGAGATTTGTTTGATTTTTACTTTTATTGGAGATGATTACAAGAAATTAAAATACACGTATTTCTGGGTTTTATTAATTTTAACAAACAAAACTACATAAATAGGTACTTGTAGGCAACACTTCGGTAGTTCGAAATGTGGCCTGTAAGTTACAGTACGCTTTTAAAATTATTAAAAAAAACGGTATGTTGCCTACAGTCTACACAATGATAAGCCTCTATGGTTAAGATATAAGGTCGGCTATAGGGCGAGCTAACCCAAATAATTGTTTATTATCTCGCGATTTGAATAGATGAACCATTCTACGAGTTTTTGGAATTTCACATAAAGGATCTTCTATATATAGGAACTGACGTATTCAGTTGATCAACATGTATAGCCAAACTTAGAAAAGCCGGACAAGTGCGGGGCGTACTCACGCGAGTTCCGTAGAAGTTTGCGACATCAAACGGCCATATCTTTTGACTGCGTAGACTTAGAGGGTTGAATTTTTATAGTTCTTAGAGCTCACAGATATCTTCTCAAGATAAGTAAGTGATCCTATAAGGGTTACATTTTTCCCTTTTATGAAAGCCTAAAAATGTGAACTAAAATAAGTCACACACCAAAAGAGAGGTCATGCGTTCATTATTTATTACTAGCTCTAGCCCCGGTTTCGCTCGCGTTAAATTCGGGGTTACACAGTTCCTCTTTCCTGATTTGCAAGTACCTGCTACATGTAGTTTTTGCACTTAAGCCTTATTGATTGTAATAGCAAAACTAAGTTTTCCCTTTTCTTCCCCCATTCTCGCTCATTTCTAACTTTAAAAAAATTACCGTCTCTAGGGTCCCAACTATCTCTGTACCAAAATTCATCAAAATCGGTTTAGCCGTGAAGACGTGACGAACAAACTCAATTTCACTTTTATAATATTAGTAAGTATGTTACACCTTGTATAAATAATAGTAACTTTATACCTATTGTAAAGTAACCCCATATTAAACACATAATTGGTTTCTTTCAATTGGTTTCGTTCAATTTCAATATTACCTACATTATCCAAGATCCTAGAAAAACTTATGAACAAAAGACTGACTAACTATTTGGAGAAAAATAAAATACTTTCTAACTCACAATTTGGTTTTAGACGCAACAAAGCTACTAGTGACGCAGTCCACGAGGTTACGGACTTTATTGTGAACAATATTGATAACAAGAATAAAGTCCTGGCAATATTTTTAGATTTGGCTAAGGCTTTTGACACCGTATCTGTCCCCAGACTAATAGAAAAGCTTGAGAGACTGGGAATTAGGGATTTACCACTTAGATTATTCACGGATTACCTCAGCGATAGGTCTCAGTGTGTAAAAGTTGGTGAGTGGATGAGTAGCGATCTTCCGATCTCCTACGGAGTCCCTCAAGGAAGTATTCTCGGACCAACCCTGTTTCTCATTTATATTAATGACCTCTGTGACCTGGAACTCCAAAACGGGAAGATTGTTGCCTTTGCAGATGACACGGTCCTTATGTTCAGTGATAGCACATGGGAAAAAACAATCCAGCACGCCCAAAGTGGCTTTAACATTGTAAACAGTTGGTTGAGATACAATCTCTTAACCCTTAATGTCGACAAAACCAAATTTTTAAATTTTTCTCTCCGGAATGTCCCACAGGCGTCTCTTGATCCAAACCCACTTATTATCGCACACTCACGCATGTGCAGTGGCCTATCACCTTGTAACTGTCCTCCACTTCAGCAAAGTAACACAATTAAATACCTTGGTGTCATACTTGATAACAGACTAAATTTTGCTTCCCATATCGACCTTGTTTCGTCTAGAGTACGTAAATTAATATATATATTTAAAAACCTCAGACATATAGTTAATTTCAAAGTGTTAAAAACCGTCTACTTTGCCCTATGTCAATCAATCTTAACTTACTGCATAACAACTTGGGGTGGCGCTTGTAAAACTATAATGCTGAAACTTGAGCGTGCGCAGAGGGCGTTACTCAAAGTTAGTGCATTTCTTCCCTTCTATCACTCCACTACCAAGCTCTACCAAACCTATCAAGTCCTTACTTTGAGACAACTTTTTATACTCAACACTATCATCAAAATGCATGGTCTTCTAACCTACAATCCCATTGCACTAATGCATAAACGTCGAAAACATGCAGTCTGCGAATCGAAAGCTTGCCGTACTCAATTTGCTCAGAGATTCTTTTTATTCTTAGGTGGCCATATTTATAATAAAATTAATCAGGCACTCACGATCTATCCTCTCACTAAGCAAAAATGCAAACTGATTGTCACAAGATGGCTCCTTGACCTTGATTATCCTAAAACGGAAAAAATCATAAATGTTCCGAAGTAATATCATCCGCATTTGCGTACATGCCAAAACACTTACACCACTAACACACTCACAAAAGTACCTATAGACGCTATTACATAGTACACCCTCTTCACGCTACACACATTTACGTATACACACTTTCACACACACAGTCACACGATCACACACATAATTATCTTTTTGTCATTTGCATCCTTTATGTTCTTATTATTATTATTTTTTTTTTGTGTCAGTTCTTTCTTTTTTTTTTTTTTTCATAAACCTGTTGTAAAATGTCAGAATTGTATAGTCTAATTACCACCAACTTGGAATTGTCATACTATCTCTATATCAAGCTCCTCAATTCATTTTGTCTTATAAAGTGAAGTGAACTGATTTCCAAGATACAGGTTCTTTACCTAGTTTGGAAATCAGACGCTCATTTAGTTTTTAGCAGCCTTTTATATTACAACACCGTGTAATTATATTTTGTACTAGGCTATATTCTGCTGAGTCCAATAAACGATTATTATTATTATTATATTATTCTTTGCATGACAAGTTAATCAGCGAAGTTAAACGATAGTTAATATTAACTATCGTTTAACTTCGCTGATTAACTAAACCATTACCATTAAATAATATTATTTAATTATTTAATTATAGCTATTTACAGGATCTTACATATTTCGTCTAATGTCATAAGCAAGCATCATCTATCGATTTTAATAAACATTACATGACATCACGCCTGTTATACTTGAAGGTTTACACAGATGTGAGCGTAGCTTGAATAATTCGAATTTACACATGACTTAATTATTTGAAGCCTAAAATTACTTTGTTGATGCCTCAATAATTTATTCATAACGTTGTTCTCCGTCTATTCTGACATAGGTACAGACCTACGTCATTACTCACGACTATATACAACAGTGCCAGTACAATGAATAATAACTGGTTCACTTTGTCACTGTACCGCCTACAACCATTTAGTCTTAAGCAGTTTAGCTTTAGTTAGAGCACTGTAGGCCTACCATGACGTCTTAAAGCAGAACTTATTCCGCTGAGGGAAAGAGACAGAGCTATACAGGGTGTCTAGCACCATCCTTTCTTTATGAATAAGTTCTGCATGTAGTCATGGTAGGGTGGCTGTAAATGGTACTGACTTACTGAGTGGCCGCGTGAACCGTAAAGCGATAACACGGTGTTATCTTAAGAGTTGTGTCTGAAAGCCTACTAGTGTCTCAAACACACCCAACCGTGGGAGACGCTCCAAGCGAGAGGGAATGGGAAGCGGTCACCACCTTTTGCGAAGCAGTAATGCTAGCCAAGGATAGCCAAGGAGGTGGCCGGGCGTCGGGCGCTGCTAGATGACTCCCGGCCTCCGTAGATGCGGACCTGTGGACGGTGAGCAATGGGTAGCTCACTGTCCGTCCGTCTTATGACGACAGGCCGTGTCAACAGCTCGTTAGTTTTCCACGCGCGCCTCTCTCTAAGAGATGTCAGGAAAGTAATAATTTGCCTGTATTGTATTTTGCTACTTTATTTCGAACATAATTTGGATAAATAAACTATTTTATTATTATGTAATATAAAGGTTGATTTATGGACAATTCCAATTATTCAATTTATTCAAAATTCAATTATTGAGGAGAATGAAGTCCGCCTCTTTACACTGCGTGTGCTTATTAAATAAATATTCTGAAATAAAAACTATTGAACTAGTTTTGCTTTCAACGTTACCATTTAACAAACAAGGCCCATTAATAAAGCGGAATTGGTTAACAGATCTTTGAACAGTTCAATGTCATTAAGTCATAATTCACTATTTGTTATAACGTAACATGATTAATTAACCATTTTATGAATGGGTGGTTGCGATCCGCCTCATTTACCTAAATGATGTTACAATTTATTTTTAACTAATTGAAATACGTATTTTACTGTGTTGGTAGTATATTTATTGAGTCTTTATTAATATAGCTAAAACAGCGTGCCTTTTTTTGCGGATCAAATAATTTCCCCCGCTCTGGGCGGAGCGGGAGAAGTGCATATATGCCTTGGTTAAGGTAGACCTGGTGCATTCATAAACTTAACATCACTTGTGCCCAGTTTCTGTGCTAAAAGAACTATTCTATTTGTTGTAAAATCATTGCGAAATTAGGAACCTTTGACCTTTTGATAGCAGAATTATTTGCAGTCATAAATAATTTTACCGTTGCGTTATTTTGTGTTTCGTGATTTCATCCGTATCGTGTGCAACTGCAAATTATGCAGAGGACCTAGACCTGAAATAACTGAGCGAATATACACGAGTACATTTCACAGTCCGATTTGTTTGAAAATTTAATAGCTATTCTAAAATCCGAAATAGCAAGTCAATGTAATACATCCGGGGTTGCGGGTTGTTCGAAAGAGATGCCGCGGCCCCAGAACACAAAGGGACGTGAAGAAGGAACATGGGTGGGTTTTAGTCAGTAAAAATCTGACACTACCTTCCGCTCTCAATATAAAACCGGCCAAGAGCGAATCAGACTCGCACACCGAGGGTTCCAACCATATCTTTTGACTGCGAAGACAAAATTAATTGATGATATCCCATTCGCAAAAAAAGAAAAAAAAAGTTTGTGAGGATCTATAGATGTTTGTTACTCTTTCACGTTAAAACAGCTGAACGGATCTTGATGAAATTTGCCACAGAGGTAGATTATGGTCTAGAATAACACATAGGATACATTTTTTTTTCGATGTGACGCAGGCGAAGTCGCTGGCGCCAGCTAGTAATTCATACTACGTTACGTGTTCTGTCCGTCTGTGTGTAACATTTTGTTACGCTCGTTCATCTACAAATTGCTGTTTTCGGATTTCTACTTTTACTCTATAATATTGTCAAGTTCCAAGATTCTAGGTCAACCGGAAGTATATAGATTTTGATTCCCTTTGCGAATGGGTGGGAAACGCGACATAAACGGTCATATCAATTGATTGCGTAGACTTGGAGGGTTGATATTTTCGCAACTTCAAGGGTCCACAGACGTCAGTAGTGTGGTATTAATTTCAGATCGACACCTCCGCGCTTTCCCGAGATAAAGGGTCTTGACAGACAGACTGACGGACAGCAAATTGAACCTGTAAGTGTTCCGCTTTTTCCTTTTGAGAGTACGGAATCTAAAATATGAATAACTAACACCTCCCTAAAATTATACAAAGCACGAAGGTCGTCTATTACTGCTTTAAATATGTAGGTATGTTCTAAAAATAGCTTTGTTGTTTCACACTTATTCGGTGAATGCCAAGTCCATACGTACTACAACCTGTTTCGGATCTAGATTTAAAGATAGACTAGTTTTTGCTTGTAGTTTCGCCTGCATTTTGGATACTATCCTAGAGGACATCTTTTAGGTCACTTCCATGATATGCTACTGGGATATTCTTATCCTAATGTCGTTTATTTACTAGTTGATGGATGCAAAGAAAGGAGTAAATGATGCCGTGACGTCTGATAGGGGAGAATGGAAGTAGAAAACGTGTTGCGCCGACCCCAAATAGAATTGGAAAAGGGCAGGGAAATGATGATGGCTGTCGTATTTTTACACCACGACGAGACTACGTCTAGAAAATTTCAGATAAAATTACAACGGTTTTGTCTGTTGGTAGACAGATTGTGTGATCATTATAATTTTATGTACTCATATGTAATGCAATCGTTGATATTATGTATCAAATCATCTGTAAGAGGTTTTATAGCTAAACCAATGCTGGCTGATTAGCCATAATGTTCCAATACTCAGGTCGTTTTAAATAAGGAACTTAGAAAAAAACATAAGATAGGTATGATAAATTTAACTAAAATATAATTTAAAAATGTATATTATTGATGCTCCTTTGGAACCGCTGTAGGTACCATTTTGGAGATGGCTTGGAGATTTGGAGACCATGGGCAGTTGGGGTAAAGACGCTAAGGATTTGTTCAGGACTTAGGGCATAAACATTGTCAGTGGGGACTCCCGCTCCAGTCGGTTTCTGGCGCAAAGATTGTCCATATGCCAACTCGGGAATGCGGCAAGTGTTATGGGCACTTTTGCGCCAGGAATAATCAGGGGCGGGTTATTTAATTAGTTTTGACATGTAATTTTGTTCAGAAATTATACCTTTAAATTCATTTAATCCAATTCACATTATATTTTTTCATGTCGACTTTTTTTTAAGTTATTTATGTTTAGTTTTGATGTATGTATTATATCACATAAGCCACTTTTGTTTCATTTAAAAAAATAATCTTAAAACAAATATATGGGCTTTTATTGAAATATTCTACACAGTTCTTACAGTACCTACTTAAAAAATATTCTTTTACCTGGGTGGAATAGGCCTCGTGTTGACTGGCCTCATGGTGGTGGTAGGCCTGGGGGTGGCCTGCGTCATTGGCCTGTGTGTCACGGCCGCTGAGGATGGACTGCCCTGCATCAGCTCACCGTCGTTTCCAAACCTGGAATATAGAGTTGAGGAGCTTAGTAACGCAAGTCAAATTGGTCAAGAGGTTCTGCCTGCGGAACGGCGTCGTCAATTTAAAAAAATATATGAAAACAGTTCGTTTTACTTTCTATGTCTTTGCCTTACAAAAGTAAGTGAGTAATAAATAAATCAAAACCATGGATAATTAAGTTCAGACCTTTTAATAATACCACTAGCTGTCTTGCGTGGTTTCACCCGCGTCTTTAGTTGCTGTCCCGCTCCCGTGGGTAGTAGCGTGATTTTGTATAACCTATGTTACTTCCTGATAATGTAGCTTCCTATTAATGATTTTTTTTTTTTAAATCGGTACAGTAGTTTTAGAGCCTATTCGATACAAACAAACAAACAAATCTTTCCTCTTTATAGAACTATTAGCGGCCCGGTACGTGCTTCGCTACGTATTACAAAAAAATGTGATGCAACGCCATCTGCCGGACAAAATTGTGAATCTAAACCATTCCCAGATCCCCTTGAACACACACAAAAAAATTCATCAAAATCGGTCCAGTCGTTTGAGAGAACTTCAGTGACATACACACTCACAGAAGAATTATATACAGGGTGGCCAGTTGATAGGCGTCCAAAGAAAAAAATTAGATGCCTTATGCTAAGGGGTACCCGAATTACCCCATGTATGTTCCGCAATTATTTGTAGTTTAGGAGCTAGAATTTTTTTAAGTACTTTTTTCAATATATTCACCTAGCATTGGTTTTTATTTTTTATGTCTTTATTCCTATCATTTTTAGATATTCTTTTTTGTGGAATCTATTAGCGATAGCAATAGCTACCATGCAAAAATAATCCGTTTACCTAGGCATTGTAGAACTTACCACAAAATTAGTCCAAAATTCAAAATTACCATTAGAGTTCGATAATCAAAAATGTTCAGAGCTTAAAAAAAAATAAGTTAGGGGTGCCAGAGGTTTCTAAATGATCTTAATAACTTCTGTGGACCTTCAACAGACAAAATCGGTAAAAAAATATAGAGCTTGATCAGGGATTATTTCTTGTAATTAGCGTTGATAGCAATAAAGGTATTTTTACAGTTATTGTTATAATTTGGGATTTCTTTATTTTTGCCACTTTTATGATAAAAAAATACGGTAGATAGTTTACAAATTTTATTAAAACACGTTACAAAAGGTTTTCAAAGTGCCGCCTTACCACAGAAATGCACAATCTACATCTACGGAGGAAATTGTCTTTTAGTTGTAAACCATGTCTTGTCTCAGTGTTTAGTTAACGTCTGACAGCAAAATTGGTAATTCTTCAAGAACTCTTTGTAGGTGGCTCCATCGAGCTTGGACAGCGGTCTGGCTATGGATTCTCCATAGTCCGCTATCGAGAATCCTCATTCCGTAAGACCATCAAATTTTCACACCGCTTCAGTGTGAAAATGTGGTCCGGCGTTCTCAACGGTGAACTACCAATTAGTTTACCACCACCATTCGAGCTGCCGTCCAGACCCGTGATGGTAGGTACGCACGGGACACTAACAATGAGGAAGAGCTAAAACGGAAAATCGAAGAAGCGGGAAATGTTGTAAGAAGCAACAGAGAAGCCTTTAGACAACTATAAGACAATTTCCTCCGTAGATGTAGATTGTGCATTTCTGTGGTAAGGCGGCATTTTAAAAACCTTTTGTAACGAAGCAGTGTTGAAAATATGATGGTCTTACGGAATGAGGATTCTCGATAGCGGACTATGGAGAATCCATAGCCAGACCGCTGTCCAAGCTCGATGGAGCCACCTACAAAGAGTTCTTGAAGAATTACCAATTTTGCTGTCAGACGTTAACTAAACACTGAGACAAGACATGGTTTACAACTAAAAGACAATTTCCTCCGTAGATGTAGATTGTGCATTTCTGTGGTAAGGCGGCACTTTGAAAACCTTTTGTAACGTGTTTTAATAAAATTTGTAAACTATCTACCGTATTTTTTTATCATAAAAGTGGCAAAAATAAAGAAATCCCAAATTATAACAATAACTGTAAAAATACCTTTATTGCTATCAACGCTAATTACAAGAAATAATCCCTGATCAAGCTCTATATTTTTTTACCGATTTTGTCTGTTGAAGGTCCACAGAAGTTTTTAAGATCATTTAGAAACCTCTGGCACCCCTAACTTATTTTTTTTTAAGCTCTGAACATTTTTGATTATCGAACTCTAATGGTAATTTTGAACTTCGGACTAATTTTGTGGTAAGTTCTACAATGCCTAGGTAAACGGATTATTTTTGCATGGTAGCTATTGCTATCGCTAATAGATTCCACAAAAAAGAATATCTAAAAATGATAGGAATAAAGACATAAAAAATAAAAACCAATGCTAGGTGAATATATTGAAAAAAGTACTTAAAAAAATTCTAGCTCCTAAACTACAAATAATCGCGGAACATACATGGGGTAATTCGGGTACCCCTTAGCATAAGGCATCTAATTTTTTTCTTTGGACGCCTATCAACTGGCCACCCTGTATATAAAGATAGATAGATAGATACGGGGATCTCCGACAAGTGCCAGGGCCCAGGGGTATCTAAGGGGCAGCAACTAAAAAGCAACCAGTTTAAGCAAAAATCCAGGGTTTAGAAAAAAAAAACATTTTATTTATTACTTATTTAAAGAAGAGGTTTTGGTCTGGGCCTTAAAAGAGATTATGAACATGAAGATTATGTTACAGTTATCTACTTTGTTGACTGTATACGGTTCTCGCCAATCTTCGGCGGTGGAACATGCGCCTTATGCTCTTAATCACATAATCATTTCCCCGACCAAAAATACCGAAGCTAAATGCACTACCACCATAACTGCTAGGTAACTAGTGCATGATGCCGAGTGTTCACAAACTAAGAATGTGGAAGTGGGTAAGTACAAAATATACATAAACAAAAAGATAATGATGTCTCGAAGACTCGAAAGTACGCAATATAATTGAGAAGGCCACATAAGTACCTCTCTATAGAATGTGATACTTTCTTAAACACATCTATGTAGGTGCTTAAACAAGCAAATAACGGTCATGATAATGTGACAACTGTAAATATTTAACCCCCTTTTCTTTTCTTTTTTGCGGACGGGAATTATCAAATAACTTATCATAGTAACACACTAGACAGCGTATTTAAATAGAAATTAGAATTTTTTACTAGCTGTTCCACGCGGTTTCACCCACGCTGCTCAGCAGTGATGTTATATAGCCTATAGCCTTCCTCAAGAAATGGACTATCCAACACTAAAAGAATTTTCCAAATCCAACCAGTAGTCCTTGAGATTAGCGCGTTCAAACAAACAAACAAACTCTTCAGCTTTATGATATTAGTAGAGTATAGGTTTGCTTATGCAATTTTAAGATCAATTCCTTATAAAGGAGGAGCAATTGCATTAGCAATATCTATTTTAATTTTAATTATCCTACCTTTAACTTTTAATAAAAAAATTCAAGGAATTTAATTTTACTCTATTAATCAATATTATTTAAAAACAGTAGTAATAATTATTATTTTATTAACTTGAATATCATCGCCATCAAATAACGACTGACGAAACTTGCAAACGTCAACTGTTTAATATTTTTCTAAAATATTATATTTAGGATGGGAAATCGTCAAATAACTTCCCCCGCTCTGGGCGGTGCGGGGGGAGGGACAGACTTTTATTGAGTTATACCCACCCATGTTCCTTCTTTTGCCCCTTACGATTCTGTTAACATCCTTTATGATCTTTGATTTAAAACAAAAGTAAAATTACGCAGTAATATTAGTTATTTATGCTTAACGAAGAAAATAAAATATTAAAGAAGATAACTCATAAATTACCCAAGCAATGCAAATAAAATTTGGGACCTCTTCGGGAGTAAAACTCCATTATAAATAATAATAAAAAAAAAAACCGAAAATCGGCCCACAAACGACGGAGAAATCGCGTAACAAACATAAAATAAAATAGTCGAATTGAGAACCTGCTCCTTAATTTGAAGTCGGTTATCAAAAACAGTGAGACCAAATAACCCGACATAGATCGACCTAGAGATATTCAAATGCTAGTCAATTGTTTAGTGACTCTACGTATGATTTGAATAGAGTGACTCCTAAGTATAATAGCTAATTCTAAACTAGCAAATAAAAATAACCTTATGACCTAAAGCTAACGAAGGCTCGACCGTGTGGACTCCTTTCTCAATGGTTCACGCACATTAGCGCAAATGCCGTTACTAATAAGAGTCTAGCCACTAAGATTCACTACGGTCATGACCAGTTTTGTTGAAAGAGGATTCAATTTTCAAAGTCGGTGTGGGTGTCTTTTAGTTCTATTTTTAGACTAGCTTTTGTCCGCATTCGGTATAACACAGTACCTGCTACCTGCAGTTTTTGATCTTGCGCCTTATTGATTTGCAATAGCAACGCTAACGCGTTTTCCCTTTTTTCCCTCGTTCTTCCTCATATCCCACTTTTTTAAATAAAAATTTGCCTATGTCCGTCTCCTGGTTCCTAACTATCTCTGTACCAAAATTCATCAAAATCGGTTTAGCCATTAAATCGTGAAGAGGTAACATACAAACAAACTCACTTTCGCTTTTATAATATTACTAGCTTTCGCCCGCGGCTTCGCTCGCGTTAAATTTGGGGTAACACAGTTCCCCTTGCGCCTTATTGATTTGTAATGACAACGCTAAGTTTTCCCTTTTCTTCCCTCTTTCTCCCTCACATCCCACTTTTTCTTAAAAAAGATTAGCCTATGTCCGTCTCCTGGTTACCAACTATCTCTGTACCAAAATTCATCAAAATAGGTGTAGCCATTAAAGCGTGAAGAGGTAACAAACAAACAAACAAACAAACAAACTCACTTTCACTTTTATAATATTAGTAAGGATAGTCAGGAAGTAAGGATTTCGATAAAATTAAAGATTTCACGAATATTTGGTTTCTGTACTTCAAGAAAACCTAACTGCAACTAAACTATTGCAAAAAATATTTACTTTAGATTTACAGAGAAGAAATGCAACTTTGAACTTAGACACAGAAGTGGGATAAACAAGGAATGATATGAAATAGGCGGTCGCTCTGAAACCTACCGTATTTAGGACGCGAGAAAGGTAATGAAACAGGAGAACTCTACACACACATTAAATGATTTTCAAAAATAATAGACTTTGGGGGAACACTATACAAATGACTTGAAAAGCCTTGATATGACTTGAAATGAAATAGTTGACGAAACAAACGTTATCATTTTTAAAGCGGTAAGACGAATTTAACCATTCAAACCATTGAGGCAGATAATGATGATTTGATCATAAAATAATAACAAATGTCACCACTTAATCTTAACAAGCTAATGTTAATCCTTATACATGGGAAAGATGAAGTTGCTAAGCTTATTGTTATAGACGATTACTATCAAAGATATGCGTCCAATGAAAGGAATACTCGGAACATAATTATCAAGCTAATGCGACAGTAAGTGGAGATTCAAAGTGAACAATAATATATCGTTGTATCACGTTTTCCGTAATTCGATCAGCTATTGTTAGGTAGACATTTATTACGTTAATGACAGGCTATTTATTATGTTCTGTAAATAAAAACAAATGGTTTGTTCTGACAATATTTCTATCGGCTCTTTCGTCATCAAGATTAGATTTTTGATCGAATTGAGGAGACCATTTTATTGATGTTACGGATGTTTCTTTATTTCGGTATGTACTGCTGTCTTCTTTAGCAGCGTCTTTTTTATTCGATCTATCAATATAGTCTACCACAACACAAGCACAATCTGTCTTTGCCTTCCATATTCGAACAGGTCTAGCAATTTTTTTAGCTGGGTGGTATGCCACACTATACTTGCCAATACGATAATTTCGAGTCATGAGATTATTATCTTCTCTCGCTCCACTCTATCACCATCTTCTTGCTCTTGTCCATATTGCTTTTGGTCGGTGCAACATGTTTGTTTTCTTCTATTCTCTTTTGTCAACAACCGTCAAGTTATGAAGTACTCTTTTATATTTCTTATTACAGTATTTCTAGCGCATTTGGGTTTCCACACATCGTCTATCATCACCATTTTCCTGCCCTTCTCCCATTCTATTTATGGCTCCCGCAACACGTTTTTTTCTTCAATTCCATGAGACGTCACGACATCTTTACTCCTTTCTTTTTCATACCATCTCTTACACAATCCATCCATCTTTTCTTTGGCTTTCCTATTATTCTCCATCCATCAACATTAATATTTATCAATATTTTAGTCACATGCGCTTCGTCCTTCCTCATTACGTGTCCATACCAAGACAACCGACTCCGTTTCATTTTTTCTGTAACGGCCGCAACTTTTAAACTTCCTCTTATATACTCATTCCTTACTTTATCCATTGTTGTCACTTCACACAAGCAATCGCTTTTCATTTATCTTTTTTACAGCCCAGCATTATCTGACTTGTATATTTTCCACATATCTACCAATTCCAAATAACTGGCCTTTTCTCTAATGTGCTCTTTTGCGTTTTATCAATACACTAGCGACCCGTCCGAGCTTCGCACGGGTGTTACAAATCTTTGAAAATCCCCATTTTTCTCTACTATAATATGTATGTATTATGCATAAAAACCTTCCTCTTGAATCACTCTATCTATTAAAAAAAACCGCATCAAAATCCGTGGCGTAGTTTCAAAGTTTTAAGCATACAAAGGGACATAGGGACAGAGAAAGCGACTTTGTTTTATACTATGTAGTGATAAGAACTTTTTTGCCAAATGTTGAAATTACCTAAGTCCATGTAACCACATATCCGTGGTGGATCGATAACCTACCATAATCGTTACAACTGTGTAACCGCTTGTTACTGAGCAATTAAGTCTGCAATCAGGTCCCAGACTGAACCAGTCCATCGGAAACCGTGTTTAGAGCTAACGAAACATCGACTATATTACTTGTGTGCGCACGCGAATCGAAAGATTTAATAAACGCATGACGTAATTTTGCACAATACCATTGTTGTCATTTGTTAGATAAGGTACATTATTTAAAAAAATAAATGACTGTTGACTCTGGTTTGGTTTAGTGGTTACTTACTTTTTTAGTTTCTTTGGAAGACTTAGGTACAATAGAACAAAATAATTATAGTAAGTGAAACTGTCAGCCAATTACTGATCATCACTTATAAAACGAACTCCACCAACTCTGCTTTTGACATGGCTACCCTGATGGCCAAAAGACTACCATCATCTTGTAAGTAAAAGTATTTTTAGAAACAACACTGTAAGAGAGACTGTGACTCTTTACTAGTTTATTGGAATGTCTGTTAAAACATTCCATAATACTAAGCAATAATCTAACCTAATTTGGATTCACAAGCATCGTGACGTTAACAATTGGCTTCACACGCAATATGCCTTACGTTATAGGTATTATCTGTTTTTTCTATCTAGTTCATGAAAGCATTAGGTACCACATATTCAATTTATTATTTCTCAGTGCATAGTACCATTAGGTCTCTCCCCGGTCTAGTGCTCGTTGGTTGGTAGAACACATTTGACTATCTTTTTTAGGGTTCCGTAGTCAACTAGGAACCCTTATAGTTTCGCCATGTCTGTCTGTCCGTCCGTCCTCGCTTAATCTCTGTGACCGTTAGCACTAGAAAGCTGAAATTTGGTACCAATATGTATATCAATCACGCCGACAAAGTGGTAAAATAAAAATTTGAAAAAATGTTTTATTAGGGTAGCCACCCTATATGTAAAGTGGGAAGTGATTTTTTTTTTAATTTCAACCCTAACGTGTGATATATTGTTAGAAAGGTATTTAAAAATTAATAGGGGTTTACTAATATCATTTTTTGATAATGTCAATAATTTCGGAAATAATCGCTCCAAAAGTAAAAAACAATGTGTCCCCCCCCCTCTAACTTTTGAACCATAAGTCTAAAAAATATGAAAAAAATCTGAAAAGTAGAACTTTATAAGAACTTTCTATGAAAATTATTTTGAACTTGATTGACACAACAGTTTTTGTACAAAAAAGACAAAAAGTTGTACAAAATAATTTCTGGACTAAGTTTGTAGTATAATCGTATATGCAAGCTTTTTTTGTAACTTTGTTTACATATTTTATTATCCTAAACGTATCTTTTTTCAAACAAAAAATTGTTGTTGAATTACCACCAAAATTACACGTCTTTGTATTAATTAGTAACCCTATTCCTCGAGAGATGGCGCTGTAGGTACTTATTACATTGGATCGGGTATTACCGAATTGTTCGGTTGGCCTCATAACTGGGAACACTTATTGTGACGGACGGGAAACTACGGAACCCTACACTGAGCGTGTCCCGACACGCTCTTGGCCGGTTTTTATCTATCTTTAATTTATCTGGTAGGACTGTAGCGACTCCACGTCGTGAAATCTAGCACTTATTAATGTTGACATTGAAGATTACCTATTGATGTCTGAAACGCGGTTCGTATACGTGAAGTTCAAGGGGAAATTGTTAGAATTGCCAGTATTCGTGCTTTATGAGATGATTGACTAATTTTTTTAACCAATTATATTCACGTCAATTTTATAACTGGCTCTATAGTCTTATCGTTAGTCATGTGGACTTCATTAACAGTTATGGCGTACCTGTTTAGCACAGCAGGTCTCGGTGGTGTAGGCTCCGTGGGTGCAGGAGCTGGGCTGGCAACTGTTGGGGGCATCGTGGGGATCTTCGGCGGCGCCAGAGGTGCTGATGTGGGGATCGCGATCCCTGCGGGGGAACAAGATATTGAAATACTGAAACTCGAGTTAGGTATAGTTGGAGTTGCTACACTTTTCATTCCCAACTTAGCTTAATAAAAATCACCAACTGGCTAGCTTTTTTCCTTATGTGTTGGGGTCAGCTCCAGTCTTTTGCAAGGAGCAACCATCACACCACCACAAACCAATAACCGGTTATGGTTGTCTCATTGACTAGACTGGGTGTCTTAGACTTTCTGGCTTGGAAACTCTAGCTTTCAATATTACTGAGCATACAAAGCACCTTTTCAAAAAATATCACTTTGGCCATCAAATTATGGCCTCAAATTCTTCTGCAAACGAGAGAACGAGTTGGTATAATATGAAATTCTAGTACATTTACAGATAGCACAGTTACAGATATTACCTTGCAGGAATGCAAAACTAAATGTATAGACTGACCTCTAAGCTTCTAACTTGTAAGCTTGAACACAAAGATTGCCGTTCCATTGAACATAAAGATCAATGCAAGTGACAACTCGTGTACAATACTTATTTATACTCCGGTACTGGTTACTCAAGCTTACTCAAGGTTAACCATGATAGCTCTCTTCAACAATAGAATGTATTTGACAGACATGCTTGCATTAATGCAGGCAGCAAATGTAATGTAAATTCAAATGATTTTAAAACTTAAAATACTTTTTTAAGACCTTAATCATAATTTTTGGTGATATGTGTCGCAAATAGTCAAATAACGTTTATTTCACACATGTACTAGTTCCTTAAGAAGCTCTCTACAAAAAATAGTTTGAAAATATAAGTTTTTCAAATAGTACGTAGTATCTTAAAAGGCATAAAAAATCCCAAAAATATTTGTGAAATTCTTTGATTCATTCTCTTCAGTTTACTTTCTTATTGCCTTTTTAAGGTACTAGGCAACATTTGAAAAACGTATATTTTCCACTCAAACTCGTTTATTTTCTAAGCAAATTATGATTGCAACTTTAATCTATACAAAGATTACCAAAAAGAAGCACATTTTATTTTCTTTCGTTTGTCTGTTGCTAATCATTAGGAAGAAGATGGAACAAAAAACCTAAGCTAAAATATTTTGAGACTGGTTTTAAAATATCTACCGTTAGATCATGTTAGCGTCCTTATTTTTAAAAGATTCTTCTTGTTAGATTTTTTTCTATCCACATTATTGCATCATTAAGACGTCTCCTTTATTGTTACTGTGATGTTTTTTAAAATTCAGTATGTTTTATATTATTAAAACTATTAACCTTGTCCGCTAATGAGCTAATTTCAGTTTCAATTTTAATTTTAATGATTTATTAGATAACTTACAAAAAATTACAAAATAGTTGAGCTCGGCAATTTATATTATTCAGAATTTTTTGGTTATTAATCCTGCCAGATGAAACGTCGTCATTTTATTGAATAATTAATAGATAGATTGTCTAGCTAGGCAATAGATCATATCAGCTCATTATAGTTATAAATCTAAATTAATACTTACCGTAACGAAAAAAAAATCGGTTTGGCAGATTGCACGATTTGATGCAACGTTTTAACAACATTTTGATTTATGTTCCTGTACGTAGTCTATAAAGAACTCACGTTTTATGTCAAAGATAACAATCAGGATGTCTGACGAGAAAACAAAGCAAAAACGAATAAAAATCCTCCAAACTTTTCGTGCATGGTGGCAAATCCCAACGGAACAGCCTTCGCCGTGGGAAATAATTATAGTGCACAAGTGCGTGTGCAGACACAGATGCACTCTCAATTCTGTTACTCACAAAATCCAAAGGAACCGATCCGACACGACCGGAGAGAGATGAGGGGAGGACCAACAATCCTTTTCGCCATTTTAACGAAATGCCAAAATTCCTTTGGCTTTAAGCACATCGTCTGCTTGATATTAAATGAATGTAACGTAGTTTACAAAAAAAAATTGTCCGTCTTTTGGTTTATTCAAAATTATTCAAAATAAGGGACACGTATTTTTTTATTTGTAAATTAGACCATAAATAATAAAGATTGGCAAGCCCATTTAAGTTACGTGTGACGTGCACTCGTTGCGAAAAAATGCTGCAACGCGAAACGTCACACGTAACTTTAGATGTAATTACTTTGACCCCGGAAACTACCCTACAAAGAGATTGCTTTTCCAAAAGTCATAAGCTAAGGGAAAGAGAGAAACTAATTACGCGGCGAACACGAATTTTGACTGCAGGAGATTTGACCAGGAAGGCAATTTGGGCGCACAACCGGGCGTCCTTTTGTTCAAGATAGTGACAGCTCATGTATTTGTGACCTGGCGATGGACTTTGGAAGTCCGTTGTCGTAGCAAATAGGTCCGAGTCCGCGTGAATTGTGACCCCGCACCTATGCTAGAAGTGACGGGTCGGAACACCGCGTGACTTTAGTTAGTACAGTTTGACAGACCTGTCCGCCATTGGGCGAAGACATCCATACAGGAATTCTAAACGTTTAAAAAAATTACCTGATCCAGGGATAGAGTTGAAATGTTCCTTAGCGAGGAACTCCTCGAAATATCTGGTGAAGTCTCCGGTGGGGTCCCAGCGGGTGGCGAGCTTGGACCACTCGTCCGGGTACTCCTTCTTCAGCCGTCTGATCACCTTCACTGCCGTTCTTTTTTGCGTGTCAGTGCATCTCACGCACTTCGTTCTTAGGGCTTCGGGGAGAACTTCTGGAAAGAGGAGACGGTCGAGGTTAGTTGTTTTAGCTGACTTTTGCATCAGTTCAAATATGTGGTGGTCACGACGGGATTTTGGAGAAGCGAGATGGTGCTATTACTATTTTTAGGGTTCCGTACCTCAAAAGGAAAAAGCGAACCCTTATTGGATTGATTCGATCATATACATATAGTACGCCCGCGACTTCGTCCGCGTGGCATAACTATGCCACGATTTTGATGAATTTTGGTACAGAGATAGTAGAGCCGGACAAATTGTTTTTTAAATATGTGAATATGCGAATACTGAGAAAAGGGGGAGAAAGAGGGGAGAGAAACATTTTTTTTCGATCATCACTCGGGTTACTTTCTGTGTTGTTCTCCCCTCAAAATGTTTCTCTCCTCTCTTTCTTCCCCATTTCTCAGTATTTAAAAAAAAATGTGGCCGTCTCTAGGGTCCCAACTATCTCTGTAACAAATTTCATCAAAATCTGTTTGGCCATTTAGGCGTGGAGACGTAACAAACATACTCACTTTCGTTTTTATAATGTTAAGTAAGGATTTACTCAAAGCTTTGCTCCCTTGGTACTGTGAAAAAATAAACCCTTTAAGTTAACGCAGTCAAAAGATATGGCTGTTTATGTCGCAAGTTTGTACGGAACCCTCGGTGCGCGAGTCTGACTCGCTCTTGGCCGGTTTTTTTTTTGTGATAGGAATAAGTTCTTGTTCTGTTTTATAATGGTCTAATATACGGTTGAATTTTTCTTAATTCAAGTGACTTTTGTACTTGGCATAGAAGTACCCAGTTTTACAGTAAAAGGTCAGTAGCACACGTTGGTAATAGCATTGTATTTAAATTATGAAGGACGTTCTTCACTTTAAACAATTTTCTTTTTATGCCACTACTTGTAAAAACGGGGTTTTGTGTAGATGACATGTCATTCTACCCACTGTCAATTTAACTTACTAATGACATATTTACCTAGCTGTATATTTAGAAAGGTATGGTTACGGTAATTTTACATTTTCTTTTTTTTTAAATATTTTTTTATTAAATAAGTATTTAAGTAAAAGATTTCCGAAAACACCTTTTAAAAAAAGAATCAAACAATTTAAACATGTTGCTTTTTTATAGCATAGACAATAAAGCCTATGCGAAAGAGAGATTAAGTATGTAGTTACATTGAAAATCTAGCTTTATCCTTTAATAGAGAGAAAATGTATGTGATAATGTATGTATGTAGCTTTTTTAATGACTGGTAGTAACAATTAAAGATACTGAGTACTGACTGTCAAAAATGCAATAAAAGTCTTGATATATCTATATTTATGTTTTGCAATCCTGTCCATTAAAATTAATCGTTTTTTTATGAGCAAATGTGAAGCTAATTTTAGCATACAATCACCTTGATCTTATAAGCTTTTTATAGCTTATGAACATAGAAATCTTATCTTTTGAGTGGTGTCGTGTTTCTGGCTTTTTTTTTACTTGAGCTAATTTTATCCTTCTTTTAATGAAATGTATGATATGCACTGTGTGTCTCTCCATCACCCAAAGATGGACTATAACAAAATGCCTATGGCATGAAGTCCGCCTCTGTACTTGGTGCTTGAAGTGTTAAATCTATAGGTACTAATATTATAAAGCTGAAGAGTTTGTTTGAACGCGCTAATCTCAGGGACTACTGGTTGGAATTGGAAAATTCTTTTAGTGTTGGATAGTACATTTCTTGAGGAAGGCTATAGGCTATATAACATCACGCTACGACCAACAGGTGCTGAGCAGCGTGGGTGAAACCGCGGGGAACAGCTAGTAAATAAATATGTAGGTTAGTATATCCTTATTTAGGCTCTTTTAGAAAGGCACTTTGTAAAACCTAATTATAGTTTAGTACGTTTGAGAAATGTGTCTTTAGTAGAATTTATTTTTGAGGTCCATTATAATCAAACGTTTTTGGGTAGCGTACGTAACGTTTTTTTTAATTGGGTAAGTATCTTTAAATGGATTTTTGGATTAGTTTCAAAATATTTTCAGGAAACAGCTATTGACATCGTTACCGAATTGTTTCCGAAGTTAACAATCTATTGATATTACGTTTTGTTACGTATATCGAACGAGAAGTTAGAAACATTATTAAGTTTAAAAAAACCGCGTTTTCCGCATACTTGCATAATTGAACTAGCGTGTAGAATAAAACCGTCACAGATCTGCGTTAGGTTATAAAGAATTTTAAACATAATGAGCGATTAGTATTCCAAAGAGTATGTTCGTTCGATCACGTTCCCTCTATGACGTTATATCCTCAAGATTTCCTTGTTTATAGTAAACAAAAGAGTAACCAGACTACCTCGTTGTTTTATTGTGGTAAGCACGACTGCGGTCTATGAGGTCCTGGGTACGATTTTTCTATCAGAGATTTGTTAGTGGCTACGAAATGTGGATCTTGGTGACCGGTTGGTGGCAACAGGATTTTTATTTGCTGATGGAAAATCATCAACCAACTTCCCCTGCTCTGGGCCAAGGTTGGTGCAGTGGCCGAGCGATCGACTGCTGCCCTGCGTGTCACGGGTTCAATTACGACGGAACAAATATTTGTATGGCCTACAGGTAGTTGTTTCGGATGTTTGTGTTGTGTACACTGTTTGTGTATGTGAGTTTAAATGTTTGTAAACGCACCTACAATACAGGAGGAATTCCTAGTGTGGGGCAACGTTTTTTATATATAAAATACGTGTAGCACTCGGGGATTGCCGCGATAAAGCTAGTGCATAGCATTTTTTATCAACTTATGCGATAAATAAAAAAAATCTAAATATAATATTTAAAAAGTACTTCCAATGAAAAGAAGCCGCAAAAAGAAAAACAAGACCTTAGGTTTTATCCAGCGTAATGTCGATTGATCCAATTCTCTACCAAACACGCTAATAGAACATTGGAAGCGTGATTGAAATAACTGACCGTTTTCGTAATGTAAGTGTTAGGTTTTTTCGTTACGAAATTTCTTGATTCGGTCTCCACGCTTAAGGCCCACGATAGAAGCTATGCCATACCTTAATAAAAATGTTCCCTCTCTTGCCCTTCATGTTCTCGAGCCACGGTAACTCTTTCGAGCAACCAGCAGCTCTGGCAGGATGTGGCAACAGGCTCGTTGTCTATTGTATGGGACTTAAACAAAACTGACGAAATGTACGTGTAAGTATAATAAGGTACACTCCTACCAAACCCTTTCGGAGATTACAAGCGTGTCGTTATGTTAAATAGCAACCAGATTCTTGAATCGGGTTGAATAAACTGAGCAAAATTGAGTTCTTTGTTGTTGTATCTCGAGTTTTACGACGCCCTTGCCCTTTTATCAGAATTAAAAAGAAAAACAAACGTATCTTGCATACTTGAGACTGTGTTTTTTTTTAAAAGTATGCCAACGACAAGTGGTACACATAAACTACTAGTTCACATACCAGTTCGAAAAACAGAATGTAATAGGGCAAATACTTTGGTCAAGCGTAGAATGATATAGTGGGGCGCCGTAAGGTTTAATACCTTACTCTAAAAACACATTTTTTATTGTAAATATTTTTTCCCCCTTCCGCCTTTTATTTTTCAGTAAATTGTTATAATCGAGATCGGTCGGGATTTTATACTTTCTTTTTTTTCAAAAACCTTGCCCCACATTAGATTTTTTTCCGAGGATGTATCGTGAGTGCATGTATACACGAACAGCCAGACCCGTAACAACTATCTGTTATAGGCCTTAGAAATATTTGTTCCGTGCGGGGATCAAACAGTCGATCGCTCAGCCGCTGCGTCAATTGCCTTACAACTCAGAAGATTACCTCGGTTACGGTTCATCATGTGCCAAGTCCTTTCGCAACTATCTTAAAATCGGCTTCCAGTCTAATGGATGCAACATGCAACTGATACTGATATGTAGGTACACGCGACGGCACATCAACCTATACCAAACCATGTTAACCTGATCTCTCTACTACGGTGTGCGATCCCTAGTAGAGAGATCAGGTTATAATAGTTTAGTATAGGTTGACCTGCCGTTGTGTGTACAGACCTGCACATCAAGCTGCTACAATCTGTCAGATTTCTTTGATAGATTTTTGACTTTATTTCTGAAGTATTAGGTTCAAGGTTCATTGGGAAAAGTTGACAGTTTCGGGTAGCTTGACCTGCTGGCGTCTGTACATGAAGCAACTGCTTATCTGACCTCCACAAACCAGTAACTTAGTAATAACATAGATCATCATGTAAATCATGTAAATCATTTTTATGAGGAATTCTTTTCGGTTGTCTACACAGAGTTCAATGATACGCTAAAAATAAAAACTAAATCTATTAGCCCAAAGTTTATGTTTAGTGATTGGGCAACTAAGGGTATAAGAAAAAGTAGTGAACGACTGTTTGAACTTTACGGCCTTAAGCCTCACATCAACTCGGAAACATTCAATCGCTATGTTGCTACTTACTCAAAAATATTTAAAAACACCTGCAAGGTAGCTAAAGCCTTATTCATAAGCAACAAGATTAAATCCGCTGATAATAAAATTAAGACGGTTTGGAAAATAATCAATAGCGAAACTAATAGAAATAGAAAATATAGTAATGATATTACACTAGAGTCTTCACGTGGACTTCTAACCACTAAAAACGAAGTTGCTCAAGAATTTGTGGATTTCTTTACTAGTATCCCATCCATCCCATAATTAAAACTACAGAAACGTTAAATTCCTCACCCTTGCTTTCTGTTGAGTTATTAAGAGCAAATGTTTTACCATGCTCGGTTGAGTTTCAGTTTAAGCATATTAACCCCACTGTAGTCATTAAAGCTTTTAAACAAATTAAAATCAAATTAACCGAAGACCTTTGGGGATTGTCAATTAAAGTTTGTCAAGCTATCATTGAGACTATAGCACCGTACTTAGCCTTTATATTTAATTTGTGTGTGGACCAAGGAGTCTTCCCGGACCTTATGAAATACAGCAAGGTAATACCGCTTTTCAAATCTGGGGACAGTAAAGACACCAATAATTATAGACCCGTATCCGTTTTGCCGGTTTTCAGCAAGGTGTTTGAAAAGGTAATGCTTAACCAAATGCTCAACCACTTTAACACCAATAAAATATTACATGAAAAGCAGTATGGTTTCACCAAAGGACGTTGTACCACTGACGCCGGTGTCACCCTATTAAAACACATATTTACTGCGTGGGAAGAGGCACAGGATGCCATAGGGATCTTTTGTGACCTCTCAAAAGCATTTGATTGCGTGAACCACGAAACCCTTCTCTTAAAACTTGAACATTACGGCCTAGGGAAACTTGCCCTTAGTTTAGTAAAATCGTATTTAAATGATAGACAGCAGCAAGTACAAATAAATGGTGTCAATTCAATGGGTTTAAATGTAAAGATGGGTGTACCACAAGGATCGATATTAGGTCCCTTCCTCTTTTTAGTATATATTAATGATCTACCCCATTTATTTAAAAACCAACCACAAATGGTGTTGTTTGCTGACGATACCTCTTTAATATTTAAGATAAACAGACGTGCCACAAATCCTGACGACGTAAATAATGCCCTAATGCAGGTTTATAATTGGTTTACCGCTAATAATTTAGTATTAAATGGGAAAAAAACGAAGTGTATAAGATTTGCTCTACCAAATGTCAAAAACAGTGAGTGTGACATAGTATTGAATCAAGAGAAACTAGAATTCGTCGAAAAAACTGTTTTCTTGGGAATAACACTCGATTCAAAGCTACAATGGGGTCCGCATATAACATCTCTTGCAGGACGCCTTAGTTCAGCAGCATACGCTGTTAGAAAAATCCGCCAGTTTACTGATGTAGATACCGCGAGACTAGTCTATTTTAGTTATTTTCATAGTATAATGTCATACGGTATTTTACTTTGGGGACGGGCTGCAGACATCGAGTCTATATTTATTCTGCAGAAAAGAGCCATTAGAGCCATATATAACCTACGTAGGCGAGATTCTTTAAGGGAACAGTTTAAGGATATTGACATCATGACAGTACCTTGTCAATATATTTATGAAAACATCATGTATGTCAGGAAAAACTCGCATCTTTTTAGTAAAAGAGGTGACAGACACAATTATAATACTAGAAATAGGGACCAATTAGTTCAACCAGGTTTCAGGTTAGCTAAAGTAGACTCATCTTTCATGGGGTACTGTTTGAAATGCTACAATAAAATACCTCCCCACATTCTTCAACTGAATGAAACGAAATTTAAATCTTGTATTAAACGCACACTATGTAGGCAAGCATATTATAAGTTGGGGGATTATATTGATGATAAAAATGCTTGGCTCAATGCTGGTCCTGCTCCTCAAGCATAGGGGTAAAGTCATTAATAAGTATCCGAAGCTATAGTGGAAGCTGCAGAAGATTGTAAGACTATCTTTGCAATGTATTGAATCAATTCTCTAGTATTGTATAATTATTAAGCCCATATGTGAGTGCTATGTATTATCATTGACTTGACGAAGCCCTGGTGGTTAATAGTGTCATGCTCACTTAAATGTCTCGCTGATGGTGGCGGGTGTGTCGGGTCATTTAGCTCCCTTCAAAATGGTCGAGCTGAATGGGGCTGATCCATACGTCATGTTCGTGAACGGGCGCTGTCAGTTGGGACTGGTCATTTTTTAACTACCACGGTCATTTTTAATTTATTTAGATTTAAATTGAATTTTGTTTTTTATTTACTCTGGACGCTCTTACTGTGCACGTCTTTCTACATCGTTCTCACATATTTGTATAATCTCAACACGAATGATGTAAATACTATTTTGTAAAAATATTAGAATTTAAAAGAGTGTCCATGGAGTTTCTTGCCCATTCTTCTCCATAGAGATCAACGCTTTGGAATGGGCAACTGCAGTACTTTCACAAGTTATTATGCCTTGTGACCGGGACTGTAGATTCATTTTGTTTCTTGACATTCAAAAGTGCCTGTAATGGTCTAATTGAAATAAATGATTTGATTTGATTTTGATTTGATCAAATTGTAAGAAGTTGCATAATGAGACTAATAAGCCACAACCACCATTTCTCTATTATGTATTTGTTTTAGCGAATTTGTACGACCACAGTGATGTAATATCACTTTAGTTCTAACTAGGCAGAACGTAACAGTTTTCTAGCAAATTATAACAACATTAGTTACTTACATAATAAACAATACTGTTCTAAGATGGCAAATTCCTTTTTAATACACGTCCTCGAAAACTAGATCTTTTTGCACTATGATTAGGTTCAATATGCAATGGATTTCACGTGCTTTTTAAGTCTAAGTAGTAGTAAGTTTTGTGTAAGTATACTGAAAAACGTCGTTAGATTAAAGTGAGAACTTGTCATTGCTTTCCTCGGCTAGGACGTTAAATCCGCCTCTGCCGCAATGACCAAGTTGCCTCACTTGGATTAAAATGTATCGTTGTATTTGTCGGGTCCATCACCCTCATTATTTCTATACCTTATCTAAACTGCGTTTGTACCGGACAATAGGCATACGCAATCATGATCTTTGAGTGCGTAAACTAAGACTCAAAAAAGATACTTTTCAAGAGACGAAAAAACGCGTTACTGTTTTCATGGGAAGTTATGATAATTTTATTTATTTTTGATCATAAAGTGTTGGCAACACCGATCCTACGGCGCGAAACTGCTGCCAACTAGTGGCGGCATTTTTGAAAAACAAGTCCGTTGGCGTCTACAGAGGTGATATACCTAAGGGCTGTGCATCAGCGGAGCGGCCTCTTTCTCGGACTGACGAACGGCTAAATAACATCTTATTACTGTGTATTTTCGATTATGGAATCTTGTATAGATAAATATAATTAGTTATGATTTTGCTTCTGAATTTAATTTAGAATATCCTTGTTAATCACTACATAGTATAAAACAAAGTCGCTTTCTCTGTCCCTATGTCCCTTTGTATGCTTAAATCTTTGAAACTACGCCACGGATTTTGATGCGGTTTTTTTTAATAGATAGAGTGATTCAAGAGGAAGGTTTTTATATATAATACATGCATATTATAGTAGAGAAAAGTGGGGATTTTCAAAGATTTGTAACACCAGTGCGAAGCTGGGACGGATCGCTAGTATCAGATAAGTAATAGTTCGCTTACAAGTTTTAACAAAAGTAAGTAGATGCAGTAAGATAGTTCCAATCACCAAGTACAAGGGTTACAAAATGTAGCTCACCGTCCGTCCGTCTATTGACAACAGGCCGTGCCGACGGCGAGTTCGTGTTTCAGGCGTGCCTCAAAGAGATGTCAGCAAAGCAGAGGGACTTGCCAGAGCCTCCGCCTGCTGGGGTTGCGGGTTGTTCCAAAGAGATACCGCGGCCCCGGAACGTAAAGGGCAATTGAAGGAACATGGGTGGGTTTTAGTCAGTAAAAGTCAGACACGCCCCCCGCTCCGCCCAGAGCGGGGGAAGTTATTTGTAACAAAATACCGGCCAAGACCGAGTCTCGCGCACCGAGGGTTCCGTTTCTTTTGACTACGTAAACTTAGAGGGTTGATTTTTTCATAGCTCAAAGGGACCACAAAGTTGAGAAGGTATATCGTTCTTTCTAATTCGATACTTCCACGCGTTTTTGACATAAAGGATCTTGAGAGACGGACAGATAGACTGGCGGACAACAAAGTAATTAAACAAGGTTTCCGTTTTTTTTCCTTTTTAGGTACAAACTCTAAACACGATTATGGAGTTGTATTACTGTGGATCTAGGTGTACCTACAATATCTACATGGAATTTCAATATTCCTGTGATGTTAGTGTATTTATAATTATTAAAGTAGTAAAAAGCAGCTCTACCCAGTCTTTAAAGGCGTAATGCTATGCTACCTTGAGTAGGTAGCATTTGTCATTTATAACTCAAATTTAGAACACACAAACGAGTGCGTTGACCTTAACCAGCCTTACCGACTAATGTCAGCCGACGAATTTAAAAAAAGGTACATAATCGGCAGAAAAAAAACATACAGTTGCCCCAAAAAGTATTATATAAATAACCGTTATTATTTATAAAAACTTATGGCTTTTAAGACCCTTGTCATGTCGCCTTCAATATTAAAAATCGTATTTCTCAAAAAATGAGTGTCTGGTTATCATTACAAAAATAAGATACAAAAAATAGTCTAAAGGATTTTAATGACTGAACTGGTTAAGTAAAGTGACTAGTGTCTTGCAGAAACAATAAAATTATCAATAAAATACTTCAAGACTATGTGCTACTAGCAAAAAAAAGAAACTTCAAGAAAAGGTTGCGAATGCAAGACTCAAAGCAAATTGCAAAATGTCATCATGAATAAATGAGATAAACGCATTAAAACCTATTTTTAGTTATAATACCAGCCTAAAACTGTCTCATAGCTGGGCAAAGGCCTCTTCTAATATAGAGAAGGCAAGATAGGTTGACGATTTCTTACTTATATTAATAAACTAGCTTTTGCCTGCGGCTTCGCTCGCGTTATGTTCGGGGTAACACAGTTCCCCTTTCTTGATATACAGGTACCTGCTACTTGTAATTTTTGCCCTAGCGCCTTATTTATTGTAATACCATTGCAAATTTTCCTTTTTCTTCCCTCTTTCTCCCTCATAAATCAATATTTAAAAACAAGAGCGTGTCGGGCCACGCTCAGTGTAGGGTTCCGTAGTTTCCCGTCCGTCACAATAAGTGTTCCCAGTTATGAGGCCAACCGAGCAATTCGGTAATACCCGATCCAATGTAATAAGTACCTACAGCGCCATCTCTCGAGGAATTGGGTTACTAATTAATACAAAGACGTGCAATTTCGGTGGTAATTTTGGATTGCGACAACCGATTTCAATAATTCTTTTTTTGTTTGAAAAAAGATACGTTCAGGATAATAAAATATGTAAACAAAGTTACAAAAAAAGCTTGCATATACGATTATACTACAAACTTAGTCCAGAAATTATTTTGTACAACTTTTTGTCTTTTTTGTACAAAAACTGTGGTGTCAATCAAGTTCAAAATAATTTTCATAGAAAGTCCTTATAAAGTTCTACTTTTCAGTTTTTTTTCATATTTTTTAGACTTATGGTTCAAAAGTTAGAGGGGGGGGACACATTGTTTTTTACTTTTGGAGCGATTATTTCCGAAATTATTGATATTATCAAAAAATGATCTTAGTAAACCCCTATTCATTTTTAAATACCTTTCCAACAATATATCACACGTTAGGGTTGAAATTAAAAAAAAAAATCACTTCCCACTTTACGTATAGTGTGGCTACCCTAATAAAACATTTTTTTCAAATTTTTATTTTACCACTTTGTCGGCGTGATTGATATACATATTGGTACCAAATTTCAGCTTTCTAGCGCTAACGGTCACAGAGATTAAGCGAGGACGGACGGACGGACGGACGGACGGACGGACGGACGGACAGACAGACATGGCGAAACTATAAGGGTTCCTAGTTGACTACGGAACCCTAAAAAGCGCATGTCCGTCTCCAGGGTCTCAACTATCTCTGTACCAAAATTCGTCAAAATCGGTTCAGCCATTTAGGCGCGAAGACGAAACAAACTCACTTTCGTTTTTATAATATTAGTAAGGATTTTAAGTCCAGGTTTCCTCACGAAGTTCTCCTTCAAATGTTTGAGATAAACTCTTAGAAAGTACATATGAATTGAAAACGGTATAATGGTACTTGCCCGAATTTGAATTCACATCCGAACCTCGGGCCATCAAGACAGTTTAATTACAACACAAAAAACACATAAACCATAAATCCTTACTAATATCGTCGACCGTAGGTTCAATTGAGGTAAGGGACAAAATACCCAAAATGAGTTAAGTATACAGTTTTGTTCAGATTTTTTCGCTCTATCGAATGGTGTATATGAAAAAATTCTAGCTTAAGAAAAATGTCCCTTACCCTAATGATTTTTGGATCGAAATTTCGAATCAGCCCCATAATAACAATGTATCTGAAAAACTTTGCAATATAGGAACTTGAAATGATGTAATTATTGCCGCCAATCCACTTGAAATAAGGTAAGGGTCTTCCCAATATACGAATTACCATTACATGGTATATTTTTGAAGAAACAATAATAAAACTGGCCATACACTAATGTCTTTGTTATCTAAAAAAATTAATATCATCCATACTTCAAATGAATTGCACGAGTTTTGACATAATTGTCCCTTACCTCAATTTGCATTGTCATACTTTAAACAATGTCAACGTTACACCAATTTGAATCGAATTATATTTAGGTTCGGTGTCCGTTACACTAATTTGCTGATGGGAAGTATTGAATTGTTTATCCCTGTTACCTTTATTTACACACACTTCTAACTTCATAACACAAGATAGCACGTTTTTTGCACTATTACCATCCTTTTCTATCTCACAACGTCTTCCTTTGTGCGAAAGAGAGGATGATACCAATGCGAAAGCAGCGCGCGGGCAACAAAAAGTCGCTAACAGTGCGAGTTCATCTGTCGTTTGGTCGGGATTGTGCACGGTTTTTGACAAAAACAGTGGTAAAAATGGAAAAACAAAACCATTTAAACCAATGACAGAAATGACTACAATTATTGAATAAGATAACACAGTAAGTACATACATTTTGTTATACCTACTAAAATCATTGTTACATGTTCTAAACTGTCTGTGGGTTTACCAATGCCTATTGCTAATTTTGTTCGTTTATTTCAATAGATATCGATTCTTGTATGATAGTAACTAGGAATCAATCAGGCACTGCTTATGACGTAACTGAAGACTCGAATCAACCAGGCACTTCTCGTGTCTATACAGTGGCTGCTGATTTACTAGGATCTTCGAAGCCTGTTAGCAGTCCTGATAAGAACAAATCAAAATCTGAAGTAAAAAAGCGTCACAAGAGAAAATGTAAGAAAGGATTTAAGAGGGCACATATTGATTTTATGTCGGATGATGAGTTCTATTCAAATTTCCCGATAATGAAGATTTTTCAGCTGGTAGTTCTGATGTGTGGTCAGTGAAAGAAAACGAAGTATCTGATACATAAGGTAAATCACATACAAAGAAAAATAACCGTAAGAAAAATATAACTAAACAGAAAACAAAACCGATCGAATCGAACGAGCAAGAGAAAACTGTTAAATATAAAAAGGAAAAACTGATTAACAAGCGAAAAATGATGAAAACGAAAAGAGTAAAGGGCGATGCTTACGAAACGTCATCTGGAAAACTTAAAGGCGCTAAAAAACTACAGCCCCTATAATAATCCCTGTCAACCAGGAAAATGTCCTAGGCAATGTTATGAGCTTTTAGATGAGAGGCGACAAAGAAATGATTCGACTGAAAGTAAAAGACAATGTACATACGAGTACTATATAAATGAAGGAGAAGGACGGAGACAAATTTGTCAAAAAAAATTGCTAAAGACTGTAGATATTACACAGCAGTTTTTGTTATGCACAAGAAGAAGGTTTATCCCAAAAAGATAAACGAAGTAAACCAATTAGTAATATGAAATATGAAGAAGCTACTGTAAATGCGGCAAAGGAGTACATTGAGTCTGTTCCGGTAATACCTTCACATTATTGTAGGCAATCAAGCAATAGGCTGTATTTACTACAAGAATACAAAACGTTGACAAACTTATACCGCCTATACCGAAAATCATGCGAACAGAAAAAGATAAAGTACCTGAGCGAAAGTGTTTTCATTAATCTGTTCCATAAGGAATACAGCAACATAACTATTCACGTTCCGAAGAAGGATAAGTGCAACATTTGTGCTAAACATGAGAACAATCAAATATCAAGATTATTTGAAGCTACCATATTGCGCTAAAGTGATTGACAATTTGAATCAAACGGACGAAGAAGATAATGTTGATGAAAAAGACGTTGAATTCTGAAACATTTATTGATCTCAATTTTTCATTAACTTTTTTTTTAATGATTATAATGATTAAACACTGATCTCATGTTGAAGGCTGATTAAGCGGTGAAGCGGTAGTAAGTAAAATTGATTATTTTAATTTGATTAACAATGCCTTAGAGGCTCTATTAGGATTATTTGCAGCTACTTTTTTATTTGAATAAAAATTCAAAGTAATTAGAGGTAACATTGTTACCATTTCTTTTAATAATTTGATTACAATAAACATATTAAATGAAGTATAAATTGTTTTATTAAATCTATACAAATTAGCTATTACAATGTACAAACATTTCATTTCATTGTACTATGTAAGCAACACACAAAAAACAGACACACGGTTCTAATACATTTTCATGTCTCTTAAATGATTTCTTGTAACAATAATAACGATTTCCAAATTTATGATATCCGTACGTCAAAAGTGTGTACTTTATTTTTTGACAAAAATATCTTTACACTGTATTTTTTCCATAATTTTTATTAACAAGCGCTTTACACTATTTTTTCATTAATAAATTGAATCCAACGCAGAGGTCAATTTAATGTAAGGGACGAGACTACAAGATACTTGGTCAGTAAGGGACATTACTAACAAAATACGTTGTTGTAAGGGACATCTATTTTCTTAAATAGCTAATTTATTTAAATAAATGTTACATGTGTAGATAGAGCACTAAAATACAAGATTATGTGTGAAATCAGACCCGAAAAAGGTTAATAAGAAAAAAAGTTATAAGCGATTTAGTCCGAAAAAAAACTTTGTTGGCCTCTCCTGAAAAATCGTATTTTGTCCCTTACCTCAATTGAACCTACGGTCGACGATATTATAAAAGCGAAAGTGAGTTTGTTTGTTTGTTTGTTTGTTTGTTACCTCTTCACGCGTTAATGGCTGAACCGATTTGGATGAATTTTGGTACAGAGATAGTTGGGAACCAGGAGACGGACATAGGCTAATATTTTTTTGAAAAAAGTGGGATGTGAGTGAGGGAGAAAGAGGGAAGAGAAGGGAAAACTTAGCGTTGCTATTACAAATCAATAAGGCGCAAGGGGAACTGTGTTACCCCAAATTTAACGCGGGCGAAGCCGCGGGCGAAAACTAGTAAACCATAAATGCAACATACAATCTCGCTGTTGGACGCACATACAATCTCCTGTATTTAATAACGGTATTCATTAGCGAAGGAAAACAATCACCATAAGAAAGCATTGTATTAAAATTAGCAACGGCGCGAAAACTCCTATTGTTTGTATGTATGGAAGCTGATTTTCCGTTGAAGTTTTTACTAAAACACGTTAGGTTTGTTTAAACAGTGTGCATATATTTATTTCTTGATAGGTTTATGTTACCTAAATGAATTTGAGGACAAACTTTCGGTTCCTCAAAGCTATTAAGACATCTCTGACTTGACTGGTAGAAAATGCCCAAGGTATCAAGTCCGCCTTTGTACAATGTCTTTTTTACATGTGCATGAAGTTTTAATAAATAAATTATTGGATCACTTTTTTGTCTGTCTGTACGTCAGTTAAGACCCTTTATTGCGGGAATGCATGGAAGTATTGAGTTGAAATTTAAACCGTATACTGAACCCTCTAAGTCTACGCAGTCAAAAGATATCTATGGCTGTTTATCGTCGCAAGTTTGTACGGAACCCTCGGTGCACGAGTCTCACTCGCTCTTGACCGGTTTTATTTTGTGAGCAGAAGAGAGCGTCAGACTTGTACTGACTAAAACCCACCCATGTATCTACATTTGTGTTCCGAGGTCGCGGTATCTCTTTCGAACAACCCGCAACCCCGGTCCTATTCTGTATTATTTATGTTTTTACGATGTAGTCTTTGATTTTAGTTACCATCTACGCTTCGATAACAAAAATGATATATTATTGATCGAAGCTTCTACGTTTTATAAGGGAGTGTCTTGGAACAAGTCGACAGCTTAAAAACTAGTTTGTCTAGTTTTCATACAGTTTTTGTCTGTATTAATACTTAATAGCCGTAAGGAAATGTTTAATTTATGAGCACTTAATTTGATAAAATCAAAAGTTTTACTACAAATTCAAATTACATATGAGTCAAGTAAAACATCTGTCTAAGAAAAAGGTTGATAAGAAAGTTTTCTTGACACCTTTTTCTTCTGTAATTATCTACCCAGGTTCCCAAGTAAAGTCCAGAACAAAAAACTGATCGTAGTGACGTGAGAGCAACTGCCTTTCGACATCATTAAGGTCTTTCTAAGCCCATTTTACTCCTGCCGGGGTTGCGGGTTGTTCGAAAGAGATACCGCTGCCTCGGAACGTAAAGAGCAATAGAAGGAACATGGGTAGGTTTTAGTCGGTACAAGTCTGACATGCCCCCCCGCTCCGCCCAGAGCGGGGGAAGTCATTGGATGATTTCCCACCCGAAAAAAAAAAGCCATTTTACTGATAATCCGTTGACTGTCATAATTTTTATTGCGCATGACACTTGCGTGTTAAACACTAACGTTAGGAAACCACAGATTGCTTAATGTAGGGTCAATAAAATGAGTACCAACCTAGGCACTAATGTATTCTTAGATATTGCATCCATTGTGGTAGAATAATAATACTGTTAGTCAACTACGTATATTTTACCTCGTCGGGATGATTGCCAAGGTTTTTAGAAGAATCCTACTAGTATTATAAATGCGAATGTTTGTGATGGACGGATGGATGGATGGTGGATGGACGGATGGATGGATAGACGGATGGATGGATGTTAGGATGTTTTTTATTCATTCACGTAAAAAGGGCACAATGGATCTTGATGAAATTTGGCACAGGGGTAGATTATAGGTAGTCTGGATTAACACATATGACACTTTACGGGCGAAGCCGCGGGCGCCAGCTATCTATATATTGATATCGAAATTCATTGTTGTTCTTCTCTTTCGATAATAGAAAGACAAAAATGTGAACGTTTGCTTTGCTCACAACTTTTTCATCCTCGTTTAGATAAAACTCATATTGTGTTAGACTAGTATGTAGCCACCTGCCCAACTGTAATATTTGCAGTGTTCAATTCCTCAAAGGTGAAAGTGGTTGTCCAGGATTGCCAGGACAGTAGGGGCAAATCCTGCAAAGGGAATCCACACTGGGGTTGTGTTTGGTATGGATCATTTGGCCAGATAATCTATAGCGGCCAACCCAGGTACACACTCAATTAAGAGATTTCCAGTTTGGCCACTGTGGACTCAAACTGCGATTGTGTAATTGGAAAAAAGTAAAAATGAGAAAGCTAAGGAAAGCAATGTTTTTATAGAACACCTTAGGAGGGTTTAGTCAGTTTATTTTCTTAGATGATTTATTAATATAAAAGTATGCTTAGTCGATAACCGACGACTTTCCCGTTGAAGACGATTACCTACACACTCTATTGAGATGATCAATCTCTTAGTACAGGGTTGATAGAGTTGCGGGTTGTTCGAAAGAGATACCGCGGCCCCGGAACATAAAGCGCAAAAGAAGAAACATGGGTCGGTTTTAATCAGTAAAAGCCTGACACTCCCCGCTGCTCCGCCCAAAGGTGGCGGTTCTTTAATGAATTCCCACCCGCAAAAAAGAAAAAAGTACCGGAGTGGTACAATTGGTTGTCAAGTTCTTATACGGTTTACTCCAGATTTACCCATATAGAAATTAAGGCTGATAAAGTATTTTAAAAACCAATCATATTACTTATATCATAATAATCTTGAGTTGAGTGGCCCAATGAAGAATATCAGACATAAATAATGTTGACAGGTGACCACAGACTATTTATAGAGTAACCACAGAGTGCGTATCGCTAACCACGAAACCATGTTCTTTGCACCATCTTCAAACGGCGCAAATAAAGAACCTTATTGGTAGTAATATGTATATTGGAGCCGTGTGGGGATGATGAGGCCATGGGATCCAACTGCGAGCAAAATCAACTATTAGTGATGAAACCGCGATATTCATCCTAATAATTTTGGTTTATAGGAATACAAAACAGGTAATTCGTCTCTGTTATTTAATAAATAAGGATTTATTTCTCACAACAGTATACATTACAGTGCAATATACATAACAGCGAATAATAATGCTGTAGAAAACTGGTGCCCAAACTAGACGTGAAGTCTGTATTTCAGGACACCTCTTGGCTATGTTTACATTTAAAAGGGAAACCTAGAGGAACTAGGTTCGATTGGGTCAAGTGCTTTTGAATTTTGATAGGAGTTTTCCTGTCTTGATTTGTGCTAAGTTGATGACTGTAGATGTGATTTAAAATGTGTAAAACTTTTTATTCAAACCAGCTTATTTCGAAAACCCAAATAGGTGCGTATTGTAAAAGATTATAAATACTGCATTGGTCACCAAGCCTGTAGAGGTGGACTTGAAATATTATGATTTTAAAAAGTGTCCAAAGAGTTTCTAAACCATTTTTCTCCATAGAGATCTACGTTTTGGAATGGGCATCAACAGTACTTTCACAAGTAATTATGTCTTGTGATTGGAACAGTAGCTTCATGCTTTTGTTTCTTGTCATTTAAAAATGCTATGCAAATTGTGTAATTGAAATGAAATTCAAAGCTCAAACTTATAAGTTTAAATCTTAAATCCTTACTAATATTATAAAAGCAAAAGTGAGTTTGTTTGTTTGTTACCTCTTCACGCTTTAATGGCTAAACCGATTTTGATGAATTTTGGTACAGAGATAGTTGGAAACTAGGAGACGGACATAGGTTAATTTTTATTTAAAAAAAGTGGGATTATGAGGGAGAACGAGGGAAGAAAAGGGAAAACTTAGCGTTGCTATTACAAATCAATAAGGCGCATGAGCAAAAACTGCAGGTAGCAGGTACTGTGTTATACCGAATTTAACGCGAGCGAAGCCGCGGGCAAAAGCTAGTTGACTATAATAATAATATTCAAGGGCTTGATACAGAAACCGGTACTCCTGGAAACGGCTCGTATTGTTAAGAGGTTCCTTTCTCTAGAGCCCTGACAGCTGCCGGAGCTTGGTCCCTGTTCCCGATACCGATGGGCTACTATTTTTATATTTTTAAATGTTTTTTGTTTTGATAAATAATATTATGTAAAAATATAAAAAAAATATGTATGTAAATAAATAAATGACCTATAATAATAATAGATTGGTGTGTATAACTGTCCCACTGATAGTCAACGGCCTCTTGTCATACAGAGAATAGGAAAACTTGCCAAAATTCGAATTAAAATGTTATTTAAATATATATATATATACCCTAAGCGTCTTTGGATCACTGCTTCCTTGTTTGTTGTTTTTATTCTCGATTGTTCTTACCTATATAATTGTTATTTTATATCTTACGTAGGTAAGCGTTGCCTAAATTAATTTGAGTTACAATAAAAAGACGATTCTAAAATTATATTTACGACCACTGATTGAATAAATTAAAACGTTTGATTCTTAAAAAGTAACCTTCTTAATTACGGTAATATCCCCCGAACTCGATCTATAAAATAAGATTAACTATGTTTTAATATTTGTGTAATAATTTTCACGACTTAACGCTAACCGCAAATTAGCATTTATTATTATTTAACATTTTATTATTGTCAAGGTCAACTTGGTTATTGGTGTTTATTATAATAATAAATATTTATACATTTTTTTTATTGGACAAGTGATATTTTATTACATCTTTAATAATTATATGTAATTTTAGTTTTAAGAAAAAGATGATGACGTTTTTTAATGCCCTTTTACTGTTTTCACTCTCAAAAGAAAATTAAAAGATAAAAGTGACTACTATTTCGTTTATTTATTTTAACATATATTTTTTACATTTTTATATTACTTAACAATAAAAAATAATTTTTAATTTAAATATCGTGTTGTCATAATTAGCTACATATAAAGTTTTCTAATCCTACTTTATCCTACTAATATTATAAATGCGAATGTTTGTGAGGATGGGTGGATGTATGGATTGTTGTTACACGTCAAAACGGCTGAAGGGATCTTGATGAAATTTGGCACAGAGGTAGATTACAGTCTGGAATAACACATAGGATACTTTTAGACATCACGCGGGTGAAGCCGCGGGCGCCAGCTAGTTTAATTGATATTTGACATTTCTTTCTATAATTTTACATGTTAAGTTCTTATACAAGGAAAAAAATAAGGCTAAAACCAGACTGGTAGAACGCAGAATTCTAGAAACCGCTGGGCACATCTAGTTATTACATAAACTCATTCTTTATTGTTAAACAATCTATTGACGTTTTTATGTGTCATGTCTATGTTCTGTATGTACCTGACTTGCATGCTTGTAGACTTATGTATTATTGTATATAATATATAACCTTGTGTTCCTTATTAGGTCTACTAAACTTCCGACACAGACTGCATGAGAACTGCTTGATACATAAGCATATAGGTATACTTACGGTAGCTGAATCGATAATGTGTAGAACTTAGCATAACATCTCGCCTGCAATCCAAGGAGGGTTTAGCAGAGTTGCACGTAATATTACAGCTACGTTTTGCCAGTTATGTTTTAGTCCCAGTTATAGAAATGAGCCTTATGACATAAATCAGGTACAGATCCAAATTCTGAGGTTGATACTGAAATTTTAGTGATAATAAATCGCAATAACATTTTGACCGACCTAGGATTTGAACCTAGGACTAATCTGTGTCTAAATGTTCAGCTAATGGTCCTTATTGGTGATTGTAATTAATGGTTTTCAAAATAAACTGAAAGGGTTGCCATAATCCTTCCTTGCCATAGTCCTAGTGTTTCACGCGCGCCTTAAAGAGAGTCAGCAAAGCAGAGGGGCTTGCCAGAGCCTCCGCCTGCCGGGGTTGCGGGTTGTTCGAAAGAGATACCGCGGCCTCGGAACGTAAAGGGCAATAGAAGGAACATGGGTGGGTTTTAGTTAGTACAAGTCTGATATGCCCCCCCGCTCCGCCCAGAGCGGGGGAAGTCATTGAATGATTTCCCACCCAAAAAAAAAAAACTGTTGCCATAATGAACCAACGAAATGAATTGGGTACGCAAATCATTGTGTAAAAGTAATAATTCTTTCATGAACATTCAAAAATTACTATAGAAATGACATTCGCGGTACAACGTTACCTACACAATAGATTCATGATCTATTAGCATTAAAGCAAGTGAAAATGAGTCATTCATGTTTACACTTAACACATTATAGAAAAAACTTTAATAATGAGGCTTAAATGTAGTGTTTACGGTAACGGGTATCGTATTATCCAATACTAACTGGGTTGTGGAGGTCAGAAGGTCAGATAGGCAGTCGCTCCATGTAAAATACTGGTATTTAGCTGCATCTGGTTAGACTGGAAGCCGACCCCAACAAAGTTGGGAAAAGGCTAGCAGATGATGACCTGCGTAAGTAACTTTGGTATGAAACAATATACCTAATTGTGTGTTGAAAAACTATTGTGTGTAAAAGACATCGACGCGTTATCTGTTATCATGAATTTGGTAGCAAAGGTAAATGTCAAGACTTAACAGAGAATTTCAAAATTATACAGAAGGTAGGCTGAAGGAAGGCTTAATTAAAGCCAAATTTTGCATGCGCCTATTTCATAGGTATTGTCACGACAGAAAAAAATATTCGAAACATTGCGATTTCTCTTTGAAGATTTTCGTATTGTTTGGGACAGATTTTTTTAATAAGAATTTTTTTCGTCAAAATATGTCCGTTAGGAAGTCTTGGCCGGTTCTAGTTGCGCCAGATTTGTTGCTAGTTATTAGAAAAAATTACTTTTAAAAGCTTATTCGTCAACTCGCGCCTCATAAACTCGCGACTGCGCGCGATGTATTTACAGTCATCTACAAAAGTCAAAACACTTTTAAAATACGTCAGATTTTCACTCGGTCGCGAGTTGACTGCAACAAAAAAGGGAAAATCGGAAAGTACTAACTCGCGCGCAGTCGCGAGTTTATGAGGCGCGAGTTGACGAATAAGCCCTTTTAAAGTTATTTGATGATATGCTATCCGTAAAAAGCGTACTAACTAAAAAAGCTTTTAAGATGTTATGTCGATTCTGCAAACGATTCTATAGACAACGAATTGTGTTAGTATTCACAGCGAGGATTTCTTTGCGGGATTTCTTAGCAACACACAAAAGGAGGTGTGATTCAGCTGGCGTTAACGTCAATCTATGGTGACCTAATAAACTAGAATTCAGGGTTTCCGGTCAGCTTTGTGAGCAGAGTGTTAAAATACTTGTTTATCATTATTGGACTATTAGTAGTTTAAAAGGAGGAGGAGGAGGAGCTCGTGGCTAAATAATAGCAGCCGCTCGGGTCGATCTTAAGGTTAAGCTGCGCTTGCCTAGGTTGGTCTGTGGATGGGTGACCACCCGTTACATACCGAGTTTCCTCCGTGCCTCGGAAAGCACGTTAAGCCGTTGGTCCCGGCTGTCATTTGTAGATCTTTGACAGTCGTTACAGGTAGTCAGTGTTCCGAAAGTCTGACAACCAGTCCTACCAAGGGGTATCGAATTACCCAGTATTAACTGGGTTGTGAAGGTCAGATAGGCAGTCGCTCCATGTAAAATACTGATATTCAGCTGCATCCGGTTAGACTGGAAGCCGACCCCAACGTAGTTGGGAAAAGGCTAGGCAGATGATGAGTAGTTTAAAAAAAATCATACGTGTTATTTGACCAACACGTCAAAGAAAGTACCTATAGTTGCACTTTGACAGTTTGTGTAAATTAATAATGTTTTATTATCCGCTTGGAGCAAATTTTAAGTCTTTAGATCTGGAATCTAGATAAGATAAATTTAATTAATTTTCTTGTACAAACTTTCTTCCATACGCATGTGGTGTTAACCTTTATGTGATTGTTGCACTAATGTAAATTACTTCTCGCATGTAAGTACCAGTATGGACAATAGGGTATTTTACTCTATATGAAAGAAATTCTAAAAATATTCAATTCAGATAGCTTAGGCTACAAGCAGTCGGAAAATGTTAAATTTAGTTAATAAAATAACTAAATAAATTTTTAAATTGATTTCAAAGTTTTCACTTTTTTTAGTCTGTTGTTTTACTAAGCGAAACAGTATCCGCCATGATTATTACGTCATATGGTCATGTGAACAAAAAGTGACAACTGTCAACTGAGCAACTATTACTATTTTTGCATTAAAAAACTTTACATTTTAATTTTTATTGAAATAATAGTCATACTACCATGGAAAAAATAAATACTACCATATAATACTTTAAACTATAGTGAAAAATACAACTAAACAGACAGACTAATAACGCACATTTGTTTACATGACCAACCGACATCATGACCACAGAGTAACATGGCGTCAAGCGTTTTTGTGATTTTACGCGCGAAAATAGAAATTGTAAAATTGAAATGCAGTTTTATGGCACTTATCGACTGTTTTTTTTTTTTGTTTTTTTTTGGTGGTTTACTAGGACTCTAGGATCAAAATAAGATACTTTTAAAAAATGGGTGTAATACCGTATTGTTGGTGAACCAATTAAAAAAATAGTTTTGACAGATTGTGACAGCATACCCGCTTATACGCGTAGCATTTATATGTATTGAATACATGCTTTGCTGCAACTATGTATTCAGTACGAACATCAACAGCCAGGTATCTGATAATAAATATACTGTGTATATTATTAGTTTTTAATGATAATTTATTTGTTTGTATGTTATTAAAAATGATTAACAAGGTTTATAACGCGTGTTATTGATACTTCCATAATGGTCTAGAAGAAACAAATTGTACACAAGTAAAATAAATATAAAATAGACTTAATATTTCGACTCAATCAAATCTGATTAAAAATATACAGCACCTTTATATTCTACAATTTTGTGCCGTTGTTTATATATAGAAAAAAAATATAAATTATGTTAAACAAAACAGTATAGGCGCCATCCAGTGGGTATTTTTTTTTATTTATTTGTCTCGGCTTCATAACACACTTGTCTAACGGCTATTGTATAAATTCCGCCTCGAACGCACGTGTCCTATTTTTAGTTAATAATTCATTCAATATCTTGATATCACAAGTAGGTGTCAAAAGACATAGTCATAAAACAAAATATATGTAAATTGTATGGGTATGAATTAACTTTTAGATCATTGAACAGTTAATTTACTACCGACAGTCCGACATGGTATTATTACTTGTATTTTAATATCACTTCAGAAAGAAGGAGGTTCACACTTTGACTGTGTTTTTTGTTTCTTACGCGATTTCTCCATCAGCATAGGGTATAAAGGGTACCACAAAAGTATATCAAAAGAGGAATGGCTGCCAATCTAACCTCCACAATCCAGTTATGACTTAGTAAGTACTCTTGGTAAGACAGATTTTCAGACTTTCGAGTCACTAGACTATTAAAACGGGGCTTAAACTATAAATTTACCGGAGCAGCTGTTTTAGCCACGTAGGTTCTTATATATCTGCATAAAAAAATATATTTTATATATATAGAAGATAGGTATATAAATATAGATACCTATTATATACAGCAAATGATTGAATAAATTGCAATATCCTTAATCGTTAACATTTACCAAAGTACATAAGTGGTTGTCTCAGACAAGTTAAACAGGGTATATAAACCTTATAGGGCTTATTTAAATAATGGTTATCTTTGGTCATTCACACGATGTTAGATCCTTCTAAATTTGTTTCAAGGACGACGACATTCAATGGTTAATAACGTTATTTATTAAATAGTTGTTTATTTAAATAAATGTTTGCTTCGTTGTTACGTTTTTATATATCTATAAAGTTAATTTATTAGTATCTGTAACAATTTAGTGTTGCTCAAAAGGGAAAATAGAACCCTATAAGTTTAGTCTCTTGTTTTGTACGGAACCCGCGGTCCGACTCGCACTCGGTCGATTTTTTTTATTGGCATCCCGTTTTATTCGTAAGTAAAAGTGCCGAAGGAACTAGCTTACTATTTTTTTAAAACGTTGCGCCACACACCAATTTCTCCTGTATCGTGGGTGAGTTTACAAACATTTAAACTCACATACACAAACAGCCAGACCCGGAACAACTATCTTTAGGCAATAAAATATTTGTACCATGTGGGAATCGAACTGCTTGTCACGACGCAGCGCAGCATTCGATCGCTCAGTCACTGCACCAACCGTGTCGTCAATTTAAGAGTCGCCGACGCCTATTCGTCTGTCACAGGGCTGTTTTTATAACATACTAGCTTTCACCCGCGGCTTCGCCCGCGTTAAATTTGGGGTAACACAGTTCCCCTTACGCCTTATTGATTTGTAATAGCAACGCTAAGTTTTCCCTTTTCTTCCCTCTTTCTCCCTCACATCCCACTTTTTTCAAAAAAAATTTAGCCTATGTCCGTCTCCTGGTTCCCAACTATGTCTGTACCAAAATTCATCAAAATCGGTTTAGCCATTAAAGCGTGAAGAGGTAACAAACAAACAAACAAATAAACAAACAAACTCACTTTCGCTTTTATAATATTAGTAAGGATTCACACTACTAAGCATGGCAACACCACCAATAATAAAAATAAAGTTACAAATTAAAAGGGAGATCACCTTTTTACTACTTCTATGATATAAGAAACGTCTTTGTAGACGATTTTTTATTTTATTTTGTTTTAATAATTATATACTAAGGAGTGTTGGTTTTGCTGGCTTCAACAGAATCAAGTAATTTTTGAGGTAAAATCGATGGCAAATATTACAACTTTGATGGTAATTTTCCAAAGCATCACCTTTCTGAGATAAAATTTCTCGGAAACGTGACGATTTAGAAAATTTTGCATAGCTATTAAATAATACTCATTTTCTGCGTGGTTTCTTATGCAATGGATGCACAACTACTAAATATGACCAAATAAGTACAGAATGTTTACAAATCAGTACAGAATGTTTTTAAGGAAGACAAACATGTAATTATATGCAAAGTCTTGGAAATAAAAGTATTTGCTTACTGACATGATTACCTTCACTCATTGACCTGAAGGATAACGGGTGTCAAATGCATGCAAATTATGATATTATTCAAGTTATTCTTGTTAAGCTCTGCTGCAATTTTCTAGAAAAAATACTTTGCAAGTTATTTCATTCTTGACCCAGTTTTTTTAAAATCCAGTTTTCATAAGGAGAAAACCTTTAGGTGGTATTTAATGTAGGATGTGAAATATAAAAAAAACTGTTTGTTTTTCATAACTACAGTGTACAAAAGTACGTAATTACTGCCTGTTTTTGCGGATGGAAAATCATCAAAAAACTTCCCTCGCTCTGGGCGGAGCGGGGGGGAGTGTCAGACTTTTACTGGCTAAAACCAGCCCATGTTCTTTCTTTTACCCTTTTTACGCAACCCCGGATGTTATACTACCTGTCAATAGTTTTCGAGTTCTTGTATACATGGTGGTTTTTCCCGAACCTGTTGAAGGTTCTATTCCTGACTAAATTTATATTATTCAAAAATACCATGCCGCAGTTTTAGTTTTAATCAAAATCAAGCTCGGGATTCCTTTGAGCATTTTTCGTTATCTCTCATTGTTTCATATTTCGCCATTCACGAATATTTGATAAATTCATTCTGCATAATATGCAGATAATTGCGATGCAGAATTTTTAGTTCTTTTTTGTGTCATAGATGTCGCTGGTGGTCTGTTTATAGTTTACCTTAGATTTTTGTTTTGATTGTCAAAAGCATGGTAACCTCTATTCTCGTTATAATAAGGATGTGGTTGGAGTGACTGGGTCCATGATGTCAGCGGTACAATAACTGAAGCAACTGTAGGTGACTGCCTAATAAGCGTCAATCAAGAAAAACTAACATCTTTAGCATTGTTAATCAAGCTAGTCCTAATAAAAACTCTAATTTATATTTTTGTATAGGCGTTTCCGTAATAACAAAAAATAACTGAATTGTTGTTGCCCCTTTAAAAACATGGTGAGTTATTTATTTGTGAATATTAATTTATTCTGATAATCAAAATAATAAACATCACACAAATCAATTCTGTATAACAAAAAATTGTTTGTCCGCAAATTTATTTCTTTTAAGGAATCTTAATGATTTCTTTAAAACATTTAATTAGTGTCTCATTTACTTTATCCTTCAGAAGTTGTTATTTTGTTAAGTATGAATCCTAAAAAACTTAACTTAATCGACCATTTATTCAAGTGATAAAAAATAAACCCTTATCAAGATGAGAGACGGCTATCAAAGCTTAAATGATATTTTTTACGCATCACATCATCAACAAAACGACGTGTAAAAGTGTTTGTAAAAACCTACTTATAAAATAAACATCATTTATCATAGTGCTAATTCCTTATTGGGTGGAGGGCAATGCCCGAATGACTCATGACAATTTAGGTCGACTTTGATAACTGTCAACTGTCAAAATATCGCAGGTTTAAGGGTTGTCTCAAAGTTCCAGGTGTAAATAGCGTTGACGTTCAAATAGCTTTCCTTAGAAATCTTATCTAGTAATTAGAAAGAAGTCTAGAACTACTGGCTACTGGTTACATCGTAAGGAAAAAAAACCAGTAAAGTCAGATTTCTTTGATAGATTTTCGACTTTATTTCTAAAGTATTAGGTTCAAGGTTCATTACGAAAAATTTACAGTTTCGGGTAGCTTGACCTGCAGGCGTCTGTACCTACTGAATTGTTTTTTTTTAAGCCAAGTCAGACGACTGTAGGTGGCCTAACCACGCGTAAAAAAAAAAGGATGGTATTTAAAAGTACTTCAATTTATTCCCATTTCGTTTACCTAATTTTGCCTGTGTTGCACCAAATATCACTACAATAAAAAAGTGTTATATCTTTATCCATTTTCTATTAATGCAAGTCGTTACTGGGGGGTCGTAGGGGGTCGCAGTTTTAACCTAACCTAACCTACGCATTTTTTTAGCATTCAGGAAAGAATATTTAGTGCACGATCAGTATTTTTGGTGAACACAAATATTTTTCCCAAAAAAAAACTACTTGTTCTTTGAAGTTTACAATAAGTTTTTTTTTAATCGTTCCGCTTCACTTGCTTTTTTTTTCTGTATCGTGGGTGCATTTGCAAGCATTTAAACTGACATTCACAAACAGCCAGACCCCAAACAACTATCTGCAGGTCATAAAAATATTTGTTCCGTGCGGGGATCAAACCCGCGACCCGCAGCGCGGCAGTTGATCGCTCAGCTACTGCGCCAACCGTGTTGTCAATGATGTTCAAAATTCAAATGACCTAGACATCATAAATAAGAGATAGCAAAATTGATTGAAAAGTATTATTTTCCTTGCCTAGCTAGTCACATGCTGTGAACTAGACTTTAGACAGTCTAGTCTAGACTATCTAAATTATTGGAGTAAATCCTGGTGAAATCCCACATGACAAACCCACGTTCCGTGCAAAACTTGGTACATTGCCAACAGGATCTGCTTTCCACGTTATGTAATATAATTTACCTTGTTAGGAAATTCACTTCCATGGCACGTATCTTGTAACTTTCATTTTTAGGGATCTGTACTTCAAAAGGAAAAGGCGGAACCTTATTGGATCACTTTATCAACCGTCTGTCTGCCTGTCTGTCAAGATCATTTATCTCCAAAACGCCTCAACCCGTTTTGGAAATAAAATATTGAGTTGAAATTAAAACCATATACTCAAGTCTGTGGTCTCTTGTAGCTGTTAAAAAACTAATAAGTTTACGCAATCAAAAGATATGGTAATTTACGTCGCAAATTTTTACGGAACCCTCGTGTCGCGAGTCTGACTCGCACTTGTTTTTGAGGTTTCGTTGTCAAATGTGAAAAACATAGCCCTTAAAGATTTCCCGAATCCCGTCTGTCTGTCCATAGTTCACGGTCATTATATTTGGTAGTTGAGTAGGTATTTATTTGTTTCTTGGCACAATTAGATTATCATTTTATTGAAATACTTTCTCTTTAAGATACTAACTATCCGTTTCACTTGCCTCTTTGCTTATTAGTGTGGGTATAGTAGGGTGATGTATAGCCAACTAGCTTTTGCCCGCGGCTTAGCTCGCGTTAAATTCGGGGTAACACAGTTTCCCTTTCCTGATTTGCAGGTACCTGCTACCTGTAGTTTTTGCCCTTGCACCTTATTAATTGTAATAGCAATGCTAACATTTCCCCTTTCTTCTCACAATTTTCAAACATTCATCTCTTTAAAAAAAATTGCCTATGTCCGTGCCCAGGGTCTCAACTATCTCTGTGCCAAAAATTATATCATCCAAATCACTTTAGCCATTTAGGCGTGAAGAAGTAACAAACAAATAAATAACTTTCGTTTTTATAATAATTATAATATTAGTAAGAATGTTACTCAGTGTTACAGAAGTCAAAAAATAAATAAAAATATTTTTTAAAATCGGTCCAGTAGTTTTTGAGTTTCATTAAATACATATCTTTCCTCTTTATAATATTAGTATAGATGCAGGATCGATGTGCCTCAAAATGAGGTAGGTACTCGTAGTAAACTAGTTTTGTTAGTAGGTAATAATAATTAATGATTTAAAAATTAAATGAGTAGGCAAGTGCTTCGCGAGACACACTTGTTTTTACTGTAATTTAAATTATGGATGGGTACCTAATTAATTATCGCACCATTCCATTCAACAGTTATAAACATGGCCTTGTTACCGCATTCTTAGTCTATGAGAGCAATTTAGATTGTCTCTGGGTTAATTTATGCTGATTGACTACATGATCTGATGCTTATTCTGTTCCTAAACTAAAATTGTTATTTAAATGATATGATCAGTATGATCATATATATTACTATCTTTTGCCCGCGGCTTCGCTCGCGTTAAATTCGAGGTAACGCAATTCCCCTTTCTTGATTTGCAGGAACCTGCTACCTGTAGTTTTCGCCCTTGCGCCTTATTTATTGTAATAGCAAAGCTAAGATTTCCCTTTTCTTCCCTCTTTCTCCCTCATTTCTCACTTTAAAAAAATTGCCTATGTCCGTCTCCAGGGTCCCAACTATTTCTGTACCAAAATTCATCAAAATCGGTTTAGCTATTTAGGCGTGAAGACGTAACAAACAAACTCACTTAATAATATTAGTAAGGATTTACTTTGTGGCTAGATATAATTTAATTAAGTTAACGGGGTAGGCGGGGTAACAGGGTTATGTAGGGTACAACTTTTAAAGTACACAGGCGGTTACCTTCAGCGCTCTTAGAACCTAGAGCGGTGGTATGCATATTTTGCATACAAAAAGTGTCAAACATTCTATCTTCTACAACACAACCTTAAAACTGAAGAAAATCACAATAATCCACGAAATGATAAACAAACAGAAAGCGAAAGCAACTACATTAAGATTAATTTACCATAAATACCATTTACACAACTGACACATCCTTTGCTGGTGGCAACCCTAATCTAATAGCACATTTTCCATGCGCCTGCGATCAATGATCGGCTCCAATGTTCGGGCAGCGTGACGCGCATGCGTAACACGTCTGTGACGACCTTACGCCGCACGCGCAAGTGTGTCGCGCAACGGTCGCTTTATCATCGGTGGAAATGTAAACAAAGGATTATTTGGAAGAGAGGACGCGATGGAATGTGATAATTTAAATTGTTGAAATTCTTAAGCTTGGCCGGAATTTTTGATTTTGGAAGGTAAGGAATTACTTTGCGGGTAAAATATGGCCTGGAGTCGCACAAGAATGATAAAGACTAAAAGGATAAGGGAACGCCTTTGCCAGGAGGTAGATTATAGTCTGGAATAATACCTAAGATACTTTTTATCATCACGCGGGCGAAGCCGCGTGGTGCAGCTATTACAATGTGTCCGGTCATGGACTAGCGATATTCTAGATACTTATGTAACGAGTGTTTTAATATACCTACTATTACGATACAAACTTGGGTCTAATTCACCTCCCCGATTTTTGGCAGCCATTTTGAGATATTCTCTATGCGTGTACAAAAAATAATCATATCTCTCAAAGTTTTGGTCTTACTGAGACGAACATAGGTTTATTCAGACGGCAATAATATTGTCTATCGTTTAAATTAAGAAATGATGAACATACATTTTCGTTTTAACTTACTTACAACTTTAGAAAACAAAATTAAACTCCAAAAAATATGACATCAACGAAAGTTTTGTAGACTTTTTTGTGAAAAAAAAACTGTTGTTTACTTTTTTGAAACACAATAAATTTGGGTACTACAATGTTTATTATATAAGTACATAGAATATCGCTAGTCCGTGACCGGACACATTGTATATTATGTTTGTTGCTCTTACACGCAAAATCTACTGAATGTATTTTGATGAAACTTTAAAATAATATAGCTTACATGTCAGTATATCACCACGCGAGTGAAACTGCGGGGCGCAGCTAGTATATAATGACTGAAGTTGTTGTCCAGTTAGTTCAATACACAGATCTCTAAGATAGCGATAGACGGACTTCTAAATATACAAAGCGATAAGAAAACAAGCTTAATTTATCTTCCTTCCTAGAGCACCACGGACAGCATATGACTCTGTGTTGTAATAGTAAATCATATTTGTGAATCAGCGATGCTGTGTAGAGATAACCAATGATCTTTCCCAAGTCACGCTATGCTTATGTAAGCAATAATAACAAACCGCGTACTGTGACATTTGTCATCTCGTAGACGCTTCTCATATAATTAATGATGCTGACATTTGTCATTCTATTGAGGAGTCTCACACAATACGAGTATTTGCTCGACTATTCGGTGAGAAGCGAAATCGTCCACAAGCATGGAGAGTGTCGCTACGATCATGTTTTTTCTGAATTGCGTCTTCGATCAATTTCTGGACGTTCTTCCTGTGCACGTCTTTCTACATCATGCTGTAATTATGGAAGTCCGCTTTTGTACCATGTATCTGTCAGATTTCTTTGATAGATTTTCGATTTTATTTCTAAACTGTTAAGGTTCAAGATTCATTGGGAAAAATTGACAGTTTCGGGTAGCTTGACCTGCAGGCGTCTTTACATGAAATTTTAGCAAAGAACTAACGGTATTTCACTTTACGGAAATCCGCAAGTGACACCTGTGCGATATTGTTGTCCAAAACTAGTTGCGGATACGTTGGTATGTCATTGTTTGTTTTAGTATTTGGCACTTTCTTGCCTCCCATTCAGTCAATACTGTTGCGTTCGTAATCAGTTTTCTTGTTTGTCTATTACGTCTTCACGCCTAAATGGCCAAACCAATTTTGATGAATTTTGGTACAGATATAGTTGGGACCCTGGAGACGGACATAGGCTAAACAAAGTGATAAAAGGGGGCGAAATAGGGAAGAAGAGGGGAGAGAAAGATATTTTTGTGCGATCATCACGCGGGTTAAAATTAGCGTTAGCCCAAAGTAACTATACTACACGGATGAAGTCGAGGGCGGAAGCTAGTTGTTAGATACTCCTCAAGTACTCATAAAGTCATCCAGAACGATTTCGCGAGGCCAATATCAGCGGATAAAAGCCAAAACTAGCTCAGGAACAGGTGTACTCTCTGTTCCCTCACTCTCATAGTCCGATGGGGCGGCAATCCGACAAGACCGGAGAGAGATCAGGTGCAGGGCCAACAGGTTAACGTGCTTTCTGAAGCCTGCGGGTGTCATACCGCCAACTTCCAGGTAACAGGTAACAGGTAACAGTCCAGGTTGTTACTGCGCTGTGCCAACCGTACCTCAAAATCTCTAACATCTAGCAGACTATTTAACTAGATACTAACGTCTATTAAATTAAGGAAATCCTAAATCAAGATTTTATTGCAATCCCCAAGGGCGTTGTGGTAGTAATGACATGTGATGTGCACTTTGTAAAACTTGATCACTGATTAACTGTATTTACTTTATTTTTTTGTAAAGGAAACCTTTTGAAGTATTACTGAAAGATTGTGCAAGTTTAGTTTAAACCTAATTAAATGCCATTTAAATTCAAGATTGGAATCATTTTCAAACGAGTTCAAAAAAAGGAAGACATTCTCAATTCGAATGTTACAGTTTTTTTTTCTTTTTCATGTTTGTTATTCGATTTCTACGTCGATTAAGGGCCGATTTTCAAAAAAAAATGTTGAATGAGCTTTACGAACTGGTCCCATATCAATTTTATTTATATTGCAAAAATAAAATTTGAAAAATAACTATACCTACTTCGGCGGCGGCAGAGAAGACAACGAAACAAACAAACTTCACTGACTTATTTTTTTTTAAACAATGCGACCTCTAAATTGGCTATTAGGTCACTATGTCTATGAAGTTTCTTAAACTGACACAAAGGAACAAAGCAGGTTATATTCTAATTATTGTAAAATTTAATGTCCCCCACATTAAATTTTACGATCTCAGGTGACAATAGTAGCCTATATTATCTGTAGCTAAAACTGGACAATTCTACCAACTACCAAATTCTTAAAAAAAAAATAGAAGCTGAATAAGAAAAAAATATTTGTGTAATGTAATGTTCTGGATCTAGAATTGTAGAAGATCAATGAATTAACCATCGATATGACAAAAAATAACATGCTTATGGCATTAGTAGTGTATTATTAAATAATACGAGTGTGTCTACACAGCCAGGAAGCTGTTTACCTTCAATAAAAATTCTCGCAAACGTCCGAAGACGAACACTTTTTGTTCAAGTTTTTTATACAAGACGCAATAAAATTGTAACTGCTGTTTTAAATAGAATACTCGAACAAACAGATTTTGCTATTTTACATAACGATGATGATGTATTAAAATAATAACGCGTCCTAATACAAATAAATTAAACAGGTTTTATTTAATTTTGGCAAGCAAATACCAACTTCTTTGGAATTTTCCTGTATTAAATAAAGTATTGTATAATATCGATATGATTCTATTTTTGAATTTAAATAAATACCAACTTAATTTAATTCTTAAAAATATATTATAATTTCTGGTTTTTTCGTAGGCAATAAGAGGGCTTTTTAATAGTATACTTATAAGTTTTTATAAAATAAGTTAATTCTGCATTATGGAATTTCGTTTCTCGTGAATACCTAATTTTCGTGAAACTTAATTGTCCAGAGCAATTAAATTAGCAAAAAAATAAACCAATAAAATAATTAATACATAAGTAATTTTAGTTCAGGAAAAATTGCTGGGGTTTCCCTAGTATAATCCCAAAATTAATAATAGTGGTAGAAAACCCATTTTTTGCCTTGACATGTTTTTGGTGGCATTATCATTTACTTATTTAAAGCTATATCAATAAATAACTGTTATCTGTGCAAAAATGTTGTTGATCGCATGCGGGTTATTTCAACATATTTTTTACTTAAGTAAGTATTTAGTTTAATCTCCTCTAATAACAGGTTTCACCTACATTTGCATTCATTATAAGCTGCTGTCAATAAATATAGGTATATGTCAAATACCTAAGCTGTATTATTTATTTTTTACTTTTTTTTCGAATTGAAGTTAGGTAAACTTGTAGGTACTATTCGTCAGTTAAATAGTTTTCAAAAATATCTTTATTTAGGTTATAACATAGCTGAATGTGTGAAAAACGTGTTAAATAATTATGTTTCTTGTAAATTCATTTCATATCTATTTTAGGAGATTGTAATCTAACCTGCCAAAACAATATTTCAACATCAACTACGAATTTATAATCTAATAACATATTTTTCTAATTTTAAACACTAACAACACATTTCTCAAAGGCTGTATACTGTATTTAAACAAAGCATGCAACATAGTCAGTATATAAAAGGTCTTTTACATCCAAACGTGACAGACCTTCTATATATATATACCTATTATTTTAAACATATATTTTGTACTTAGGTACATTTATATGTATAAACGCCTGAAGGGCCAACCCTTCGGATGTATAAATAAATATTACAAATTAATATGAAATCAAAAACATCATAACTTTACAATCAATTATAGTGGTCAAACAACAGTAGTCATTCGAAATTAAAATTCAATAAAGTTTTTTATTGTCTTTCAAAAAGGCCTATAAAATCAGGGCTCATGTCTGACCTTTGCCTTAAACATGATGTTTCACTTTTAAAAGTTGTTTTGAATTTGGAACATCCTTACAATGTCTGTCACGTAGGACCACACTAGTTAGGCATGTGGCCAGCGAATATAAAAGACCGGTTTTCCGTTTTTTTATTGTTGTTGATCTACAAAAAGGAACTGTTGAAGATATTTTTAGTAGTGTTAAATTTATGATTATTCGATGACGTAGAAGTATAATTTGTTAGTTACGCTTCCTATTTTAGTTTTTAATATGATCGTGCTATAATTGTTACCAAATATGATGAACGGTAATATGGATTCCATTTTAGTTTTTAATATAATCGCGCTGTCAATTATTGCAAAATGTGATTCAACTTAGCAAAAAGGGAAACCGAGGGTTCCGTACAAACTTGCGACATAAACATCCATACCTTTTGTCTGCATAGACCTATTTAGAAAGTTGATTTTTCACAGCACAAAGGGACTACAAATTTGAGTATATGGTTGTAATTTCACCTCGGTACCTTCACTCGTTCCCGATATAAAGGGTCTTGACAGACAGACAAACAGACACACGGACAACAAAATGATCCAATAAGGGTTCTGTTTTTTTCCTTTTGAGGTACAGCCAGATAAGTCTAAAAATGAACAAGCAATGTTGAAACGAATAACTTACCTAAAACATTATTCTCTGCAGACTCTACATAAAACATATTTTTGTTACTGTAAAAGCATAATTAAGTGGCCTTACAGTCTAACTACCTTGATAAATATTCATTTGAAAGACTAAATATAAAATTTTAAAAAGCACTAACTATATGCGTGCCCACTAAGATATTAGGGTCATACACATATGGGTGTTCGGATAAAATAACTTTAAAATTTACGACAGTAACTGAAGTCTTTTATTTTTTAGTTAAATCATTCTTACTTTTCTGTTTGCTCATAATATTTCAAGCTTTGAAATGATATGTCTTCATTTAAAAAAAAAAACAAAATGTTTCAAAAATCTCTTCGTGTGGACTGTTCAGATTTGGGGTATGAGTGATTGGATAGATGTAGTTAATTATTTTGTACATTTTTGTTAAAACATCATTGTCGCATTTACGTTATATATAATGAATATTATTTTTATTTGGTACTTGTTAATAATTGCGCAAGATATATTTAATTATTTCCAATAAACATGCTGTTATACGGATTTAGGTCTTTTTGGTGGACCTAAAAATCAACCACATTTTAATTTCTGCTAAAGCTACCTTGTATCGAATATTTTTTATATTCACAACACTGGATAGCCGCCATTTGTTGGAGTCCTGATTAGCTCAGCTCCGTGCCATTTTCTAATTTACGAAGTTTTAAAATAAAATTAAGTGTTTTTGTCAAAGTTCAGTGCGTCTTTCCTGCTTGGGTTATAATTTGGTAAGTTATTATTTTATATTTTAGTAAATATTGCGGCGATATGCCTTTTGAGGAGTATTTTCAAAGTTTCTTCAGTTGTTTTACTAACCTTAAAAATAAAATGGCTGCTTTGATTTTAGTTTCAAAAATCTCTCCTGTGGACATCTTTCGTGTGAACATAAATGTCCACTGGAAAGATGCATGTCCACAAAAAATAACATTTTAATAGTTTTCTATGCTAATAAAGCTACAATGTTGGTAAAACAAGCAGGCGGGCTGAGATAGCATGATTTAAAAACTGCACCATTGGTATTGGCTTCCAAAAAAGGAGCCTGATTTATTTTTTGCAAAATGTTGGGTGCTTAGCATGTTTGAGTTTGTTTCAGGTACAATGCCTCGATCCAATCGGTCTAGAACCCAATTAACAATTGTAAAGGTATCGAAATTGTTCCTGTTGATGATAATCATGTTCCTGAAACACAGAGAATAGCGGATGCAAATAAATGTCGTCCGTTTAAAGGTACCTTCCAAATCCACCAAGTTGTATGAAACACTACTGAACCTAATTTACTGCACGCCAGGAGATTAAGCTGTATTTTATGCGCCACCAGCGCCACTCATGTTCCTTGTCCTAATTTTGAAATAAGACAAATTCATATTGAATGTGTCTCAGATCCTATAGAAGATTCATCAGTAGGTTTTCAGGCCTTCGTCAAGTATTTCTCTGACTGACTAGTTCACCATCTTCTCATAGAACAGCATCTGTATCAATTGTCACTGGACCAAGAACTCCTTCGCCATTGTTGTTAATACCTTCTCCAGAACTTCTAAACAATGTGACTAATCAACCAGGTACTCAGCGAAAGAGCATTCTATGTGAGAGTAACTATTCTGATGACTCAGTTAACCACAAAAAAAAAACTAGAGTAAGACATTCGTTCTTCTTAAGGGCACGCCACAATGAAGGACACGCCACAATAGTGGCGGTAAGTCCCCTCTTTGAGAAGTGGCTGGAGAGGTGTCATGGCGTCTTCACCTACCGCCTGACGCAGGTCCTCATCGGACACGGAAGTTTTGGTAGGTTCCTGCACATAATCGGGTGGGAGGAAACGCCCGGGTTTCACCATTGTGACTATCGCCCGGAAGACACGGTGGAGCACACAGTGGCGGTCTGCCCAGCTTGGGCGAAGCACCGCCGTGCCCTCGTATTGGCGATCGGCAGTGGCGACCTGGTTCAATGGTTCAATCCATGGTCCGGAGCGAGTGGGAATGGGAAGCACCACACCTCCTTCTGTGAAGCAGTAATGCTAGCAAAGGAGGTGGCCGGGCGTTTGAGGGAGCAATGGGTAGCTTACCGTCCGTCCGTCTATTGACGACAGGCCAGGTTTCACGCGCGCCTCAAAGAGATGTCAGAATAGCAGAGGGGCTTGCCACAGCCTCCGCCTGCCGGGGTTGCTGGTTGTTCGAAAGAGATACCGCGGCCCCGGAACGTAAAGAACAATAGAAGAAACATGGGTGGGTTTTAGTCAGTACAAGTCTGACACCACTCCCCGCTCCGCTCATTTATTTTCTTAATTGCCCATCCCAAAAAAAGACCTTCATTCTTTGAAAATGATTATAGTGATGAAAACATTTTTGAAAGGTATTTTATGTTCTTTTTTTTAGTTTGACATTTGCTTTATTAATCAAATATAAAATAAATAAAGATAAGAGGCTAAAATGAATAAAAAATGGTGTAATTTCAATATGTGACCCTCGAAAAATTACATTTTATTACTAACTAGCTGTTGCCCACGGTTTCACCCGCGCTGCTCAGCACCTGTTGGTCGTAGCGTGATGTTATATAGCCTATAGCCTTCCTCAAGAAATGGACTATCCAACACTAAAAGAATTTTCCAATTCCAACCAGTAGTCCTTGAGATTAGCGCGTTCAAACAAACAAACAAACTCTTCAGCTTTATAATATTAGTATAGATATCATCAAAGAAAAAGATTATTGGTAAGATTTTTTTGTTTGTATTTACCAAAGTACCTATTCTTGACAGGATAACTTTTGTTAATAATTACGTTTCAATGGCAAGTAAATGTCAATATCCACAGTGATTATATTATATTAACCTCTCTTCTGTGGAAACGGGTCTTTTCTGTGGACGTAAAAAAATTTAAAGTGAAATAACTTGCTGAAATTCGAATAACGATCTGGTTTTTGATTAATTTCTAATTACTTGTAACATTACCTAATAAATGAGACTGATTTGAAAAAAAAACAACGACTTTTTATTTCGAATATTTTTATAACCCGTTTTGTGTATGACCCATTACGGCTAGAGGTAACAAAATAACGTAATGACCCACATGGTCCTCACATTCACAATAAACAAATAAAATAAATCATTATTTACAAAAATTATAATGGTAGTTAGATAGATGGTTGTTTCGTAGTAGTTAGTGGTTGGTCCCGATTGGTCTTTGTCAACCAGAGGGTGGTAGCTTAGCGCTGCCGGGGTTGCGGGTTGCTTGAAAGAGATACCGCGGCCCCGGAACGCAAAGGGCAATAGAAGGAACATGGGTGGATTTTAGTCAGTAGAAGTCTGACACTCCCCCCGCTCCGGCCAGAGCAGGGGAAGTTAGTTGCTGATTTACCATCCGCAAATAAAGTAATAAAATTGTAATATTGTGAACATAGTTATGTTCACAATATTACAATTTTATTACTTTATACTATCTTCTATCTCTATACTTAAGTAAATGATCATAGTTGTCTTTAACCAATTAAAAACAACCATTGTTCAAATGTCTCGTGTTCACGCCTTCAACGAAACAATATTTGACAACAATGGAATAAGTTGCCTTCGACTCCATGGAATATGTCTTTCACAATGACAAAACACTATTTTTCTTAAAAAAAAAACGAAATTTAAAAAATTATAGGAATTTTCTCTATGACACCTGATGGATAAATCTTCGTTCCAACGAGTTGCTAAGCTGTAGTGGTATTGGGCTGGTCACATCTGTCACATATCGGAGGAGCAATGGACAAAAATAACAAGTGCGGCAGGCCTAAAAAGCGATGGCGGAATGAGCTGGAGTGTTTCTGAAAGGATTGACCTACGGTCGCGAAAGTGGTAAGAGGGACATTAGGTACCCTGCAGTTCAGCAATTTAGGATTAAAATAATAACACCTACTAACAGCTTCTACTAACAGCTTAAACATTGTTCCTGATACCGGTGGACTATGATTTTTATGTTCTTTTAAAGAAATATTTTAAAACTAGCTGCGCCCCGTGGTATCGGACGCGTGATCATAAAAAAGTCCTATGTATTATTCCAAACTATAATCTACTTCTGTGCCAAATTTCATTAAGACACGTTCAGTAGTTTTTTCGTGAAACAGGATCAAACTTACATCAATACTCACAAACTTTCGCATTTATAATGTTAGTAGAATAGGATGTAAAATAATAAGTTCGAAGAGTAAATAAACGTTAATAACATTGAAGTTTAACGAAAATGGATATCTCATCGGGGCACATGATTTGTCAAACTATACTGCAATACTAGAAGGGCCAGATTACTGTTTCGTATCCCACATTGCTGATATGCAAATCATGATGATACCGATCGCAACTATATTATAATGGCTTCCGTCGCAATCGTTCACAGATGTTTTGATTCGCGGGCTTCGTAATTTTCTACTAGTGTACCTAATCGGTAATTCCCATGTGTTCATTAGTTTTAGTTTATTGTCTTTGCAAGTAGAGTTTTTGCTTTGTTTATTTGCGTTTTCTATTCCTTCCGTCAATTTCTCAGATTTCAAATGTCCTTCAATCAAGTTGGTTCGATTGGATTTTAGAATTACTTTGGAATCATTTTGGTCATGTAGGGCAGGACCTTAAATTACCAAAATGGGGTAGATTCTTAGGTCTAGTGGCAAAATGTTGTATTCGAAAATTTTGATATGTAGGTCAGACAAAATATTGTGGAATGCGGACTTTAGGTAGGTATTTATTCCATTTTAGAAAGTTATTGCGCTATAAGAAAACTTAATTTCTATGAATGCCACCGTTTTCTTTTTAACATTACAAGGAAATAGTCGAACCAGTAGGTGGATTTTTGCAACGGCCAGTAAGCGAAGGGCACACAGGTCTTTTGTCTTAGTATTAAATTAATAAACAATGAAAATAACACAATTTTTTTTTTTGTTGGAACTCATTTGAATATTTCGCGATTTTAATACCTTCATTCTTAGTGCGTATCGTAGTACTAAAGTAAATCATAATATTTTAAAATAATTATCTAAAAGTTCTTTTGCGCATGTCGTGTTAGCATAACAAGGGAAAATGACAGCAATACTGTCAGTAATTAGGTAAGATCTAGAATGCTTCCAAGTGTTACAAAGCCATGATTAAACTAGCCATGTACCTGACTATTTATAGCCTACTAACAAATTACCATACCTACACAATCATCAGATCGCAATATCGGAAGTCTATCATTAATTTATCAAGCGGCCTGCAAGTACTAAACCTCCTTGTTGGCATTTCGTACATCAAAAAACAAGGATAGGGTTCTTAAAAGAAGACCAGTAGCGGGCATTTTTTTTTTTTATCAACGCTTTCTGGTTTTAGAAAAAAATAAACTGGATTCTTAATTTAAACGACACGCACATTAGCTCTCCGACTTCCTATTTAATAGAATGTAAGTTTAATGTTTGTTTTTAAAGTTTTGAAATTTGTATAAATTTATTATGATGACACAGGTATTCACATACTTACTCCGCTTTATAAATGAAAGTGTAAAACGAATCAGTATTTTGAAAATTCTTCAATACCACAGAATATTAGGTATTTTTTTAAAAATAATATTCGACTAAATAATCAAAAAGTTCTTAATTATGATCTAAGTGATCATTCTAGAATACAAAACCTTACATTTACAAAATAAAAACAGATGTTAATTGGCCTGAAAATTTAATTACTGCTCATCTAAATTAAGACAACCTTGAAATGCAAATCATAAAATAATATTTACCGTACATTAATTAACTAAAATCGTAGCAGTATTTTGCGTTCTGTAGACTTTTAAAAATCAAGAGCTATACCTATTAAAGCCTTTTATTATCCACTAGCTGTTCTCCGCGGTTTCACCCACGCTGCTCAGCACCTGTTGGTCGTAGCGTGATGTTATATAGCCTATAGCCTTCCTCAAGAAATGGACTATCCAACACTAAAAGAATTTCCCAATTCCAACCAGTAGTCCCTGAGATTAGCGCGTTCAAACAAAAAACAAACAAACAAACAAACTCTTCAGCTTTATAATATTAGTATAGATTATTTATTTTCATCTGCCTAGCCTCTTCCGAGTTACGTTGGGGTCGGTTTTCACCAAAATCAAAAGTCATTTATTCGAATTAGGCTGATAATCAGCATTTTTGAACTTCACATTACAAGAGACAGTCCCACGAAAAGGCCCCGCCCTTCGCCTCTTCCTAGTGTTGCATCTGGGAAGAAGACCACCAGTATGTATTATGTTACCCTACATTAAACGACTGCCTATCTGACTTCCACAACTCAGTTTTTACTGAATAATACTTAGTGAGCCTGGTTGTCAGACTTTCGGATACGATATGTCATTACAATATATCGTATCCGAAAGTCTAACAACCGTAGTGCACCTAAACAATCGGCTTAACTTAAAGATAGACCCGAGCGGCTGATTTTATTTACCCACGACCTGCGAAAGTATATCTATCTAGTAACAGCAAATAATATAATACATTCAGGTGAAGGGAAGCTAAGTAATAAGGTCTCGGCCGAGCAGTACCGGCCCTTTGATACTCATACAGCCACCCACTGGATACCTATACAACCGCTATACTTAAGAGACTGTTTGCAGAAAATTGCACACTTACAGCAAAGAGGTCGTGTTGCGAAGAAATGCGCTTCTGTTATATATTGTGGTTGGTTGGGATTTTATTCTGTTTCTAGTAAGGAAAAGGCCTAATAGAAAAAAACCTTTATCAAAATCGGTTCACCCGTTCAGGAGCTACGGTGCCACAGAGAGATACACACCATGAACTTGGAAGATCTCTTTTTTTGGTCAACGTGGAATGGAAGATAGTGGCTGATGATGAAAAGATCAGGGTCTAAATGAGAAATATGGTTCTCAGAGGATACCCCAGCTAGTTGAGTGATGACGAAATACCATACAATAGCACCGACAATAGATATTGCGTTGATAAAAATAAAAGAAAATCCAGAAGGCAGACAAGTGACAATCGCTTTCAAAGCTCTTCGTAATTCTACAATGTCTTGCAACAAGATTCTTCAAATTCAAATTCATTTGTTCTTTCGGTAGCCTATGTCAATCCAATACATTTTTGACATTTCCATTACCGTTTTCGATAATCGAATTTTACTTTATTTAGTCCTTCATCATCCGTATTGCTTCGATTCGTTTCAACACCTTTTTATTTTTAAACTCATTTAGTAAACTCTATTAATAGTTTTACTCCGTATTCAGAAATTACGTATAGTTACGTTTCCTATCAATGAAAATTATATTATACTAGCTTTTGCCCGCGGCTTCGCTCGCGTTAAATGCGATATAACACAGTAGGTACCTGCTACCTGCAGTTTTTGCCCTAGCAACGGTTAGTACTCCCTTTTCTTCCCTCTTTCTCCCTCATATCTCAATCTTTTTCTAAAAAAATATAGCCTATGTCCGTCTCCTGGTTCCCAACTATCACTGTACAAAAGTTCATCAAAATCGGTAAAGCCATTAAAGCGTGAAGAGGTAACAAAGGATAAGAGGATTACGTAAGCTAACTGCTATTTTTATAAGGAAGTGTCTTTGTCATCTTCAGAAAACAAATCCTTAGTTTCAGCCACACAAATCAATACAAACTAGGCGTTGACATTTATCTAGCTAAACCAACCGATGTTCAATACAAGATTATATCTGTAATTTATTCAAAATTTGCGCAATCAATAAATAGTTATATTGGTAATTGGTACTATGCCATGTTAAATATATGCATTTGCGTCAATTACACCTGCAATCCTGCATACGTGCAAACATTTATGCGCATATTGCAATAAAAACATTAAATTTGTCGATAATACTTACAAGGTATCTTCACACATTATTATAATACTTATGTATCTACTTAGATACATAAGTATTATGTTTATATCGAACTATTCTTTAAAAGCCATTTCACAGTAACTTGTAAACTGTACAAGTCTTCATGTTGCTGTAAAATGATGACATCATCAACTGCCTAGCCTTTTCCCAACTATGTTGGGGTCGGCTTCCAGTCTTACCGGATGCAGCTAAATCCCAGTATTTTACATGGAGCGACTGCCTATCAGACCTCCATAACCCAGTTAGTACTGGGTAATACGATACATCTTAGTAAGACTAGTTGTTAGACTTTCGGGACACTGACTATCTGTAACAACTGTCAAAGATCTACAAATGACAGCCGAGACCAACAGCTTAACGTGCTTTCCGGGGTACGGAGGAAACTTGGTATGTAACGGGTGGTCACCCATCCACAGACCAACCTAGGCAAGCGCGGCTTTACCTACAGATCGACCTGAGCTGCTGCTATTATTTAGCCACGAGCTCCTCTGCTGTAAAATGATGACGAACTCCAAAAAAGTAAATAAAAAGTCTAGTTCATTTAGTTGACAAAACAAGAGTGTGTTGTTTTCAGTTCTATATTCAGTTGTTGTACTATTAGGTACTTGTTGTGTAGTTGAATGTATCAACATATTGATTTATGATCCTACTAACTACTAGTACTTAAATGCGAAAGTTTGTGAGCAAGTATGGATGTTTGTTGCTTATTTACGCAAAAACTAGTGAAAGGGTTTTGATAAAATTTCTCACAGAGATAGTGTGTAACCTGGATTAACACAAAGCCTAACTCTACTAAGCCAAGTTCTTACTATATTATACTAGGATACATTTTAAAACCGCGAGTTTGGAGTGTAAGACTTGTACTGGCTAAAACCCACCCATGTTCCTTCTTTTGCCCTTTATGTTCCGGGGCCGCGGTATATCTCTCCAACAACTCGCAACGTCGGCAGATGTATAAGCTACTTAAGTAACATTTTAACACTCATTCTAGGTTCCCCGCATGTAGTTTCATTGCGCTTTAGAGTTTTACAGAAGCTCTCGCTACTTTCTCCTCTATGGTTGGGGGATGCGTAAATACAATATGGTGGACGTATGTTAAATAGCAGGTGCACAGCACAGTCAATATATCACTGAATCTAATTAGTATTTATAATAACTATGCATTAATAGCGGAAACTTTATAATTACTCAAGCAGATTCCTAGCAAATTCTAGTAAAATATTACTAATTTATTGATGTCGTCGTGCGTATATATGAGTATTTTTTTTCCTAGAATGCACGGGTTATGTTGATTTTAAAATATTCGAAATACTAATTGATAATTTAGGCTTTTCTAAACCCTCTGCAACAACTTGTTTTGAAATACTATATTCTTTCCATGTCGCGATGACAATCTAAATTTAGTGAGTACAAAATTTGGGGACATGGATTGATGTTTTCAGAAGCGTCCATCAGCTCAGCGCTGTGATGTGCAAATAACGAGACAGGCAGGAGGCGATGTCAAGTGTACCATTGTTTGTAAGGCAACACTCGATACCTCTCGTGACTGGCCCTGGTTCATTCAATAGTTCGGGATGAGAGGGAATAGGGAGCGCCCGCTGCGAAGTAATGATGCTAGCGAAACAGGTGGCCTGACGTTTGGTGGAGAGAAACTCAAACCAACCCAGCCGCAGCAGATACTCAAGGTGTTGGGCACAGCGAGACGATTCCCAGCCACCGTAGACGCGGGTCTTTGGACGGTGAGCAATGAATAGCTCACCGTCCGTCGGTTCAGTGACAAGAGGCCGTGTCGACGGTGCGTTCTTGTTCCACGTGCGCTTCAAAATGATATCAACAAAGCAAAGGGCCCGGCTAGGCCAAGGATACTGACAACATAAAAGGCCGAAGAAGGAACATTGGAGGATTAGTCAGTAAAACTCTGACACTCCCTCCCGCTCCGCCCAAAGCGGGAAAACTTATTTGATAATTCATCCCATCTGAAAAAAAAACTCTAAATCTCCAACTAAAAGTCTTCCTTGATAGAAGTAAAATGATAGTTACACACTACGAAATATGAAAGCTTTTTTTTTGTAGCGCTAACGGTATAAAAAACCTGTTGTCAGTTTCGCACGTGCAATTTGAAAGAGCTGGACAGATTTGAGCGAAACTTTCACTGATCGGCAGGGAAGTGACAGTTTGCCGAGAGAGACATGATGTTACGCAATCACTGCCAAAAGTAGGTACACTTAGTTTATGAGATGATATAACAAGATAACGGATCGGAATCGGAAATCGGAACCTAAGACTGCTTACTATCATCTATACTTTAATCTATACTTAATATTATAAAGCTGAAGAGTTTGTTTGTTTGAACGCGCTAATCTCAGTGACTACTGGTTGGAATTGGAAAATTCTTTTAGTGTTGGATAGTCCATTTCTTGAGGAAGGTTATAGGCTATATAACATCACGCTACGACCAACAGGTGCTGAGCAGCGTGGGTGAAACCGCGAGGAACAGCTAGTCAAAAAATAAATAGACCCTTTAAAACGGCATCTACAATTTTGGTGTCGAAATCCTTAACTTACTACAACCAAAATGGCGTCATTTACCATAGAGAACTAAGAAAAGTAGACTATGTTGAGACAGTAACCTTCCCACGCACATTGCTAAAGTCAATATAAATTGATTGCAAACAAGAATACTTGTCGCCGATGAACTAGTTACTCGACACCTATGCTCTACTTCATTATAAGTATTTAGGCGATTGAATTATGGATTTGTGTTGGCAATTTCTTTTGTGGAAAGATATGACAGTCTTCAGCTATAAGGAGAACAGATGGCGATTTTAATGTTAAGTTTAAAATATTTACAAATATACACAAATATAAAATGAAAATATGTTTAATTTGTAAAATAATATTACAGGACTTCAAAAAAAGTATCTAGAAGGCTGTAAACATTAACGCGTTGGATGGCAATGACGATTCTTTGGCCAAAAAAGGCCAGCCCTCTGGACTCTGGTTTCTGGTCACGAAAAATCTCGACCAACCGCTTGACGATATCTCGAAATACTAAGTCTCGGCTCTCGGAAGACATGGCTCTAGTGTTTCAACCCTAAGCGGCTCAAATAAGAATCGAGCCATCTTCAAGTAAAACGCGCGTAAGATTAGCGTAATACTCGTTGTATCAAAAAATAACAAACATGGTAAATAACCCGTTTCAAGCGCTAAAAATTATGTTAGTGACCATGTCAGTTTAAAGACTTATAACATGATAATTATAATAGGAATGAGTAGGTTAGCATCATATAGTTGTTCTATTATGTATTCTAATTGCTTATTAGCGTGTAGCTACATAAAGAGATCTTAGCTATTACCATCAGTTTCTTATACTCTTGTGATATAATCGCAAGACCGAGGTCACGCTTTGTGACGTCGAAAACTGGCGTTTTGTTCATTCAGAGTTTGTGATTGTTTTTATCAACCTTTTATTTACTTGCCGTTGAGTTTTTAATAACTACTAGAAATTGTGTTAAAGCTCAGTTTCTGTAGCAGTTTGTAGGATTATTTCTGTGGGTTTATTATCAACAGTTATTGGAATAAATGATTTATTTGGACAACTTAGCTATCTCAAAACACCGGTTGCACTATTTAGCGTTTCCTGTTTTTTAACTGACAGCATCAACACTATCCCACTAGCACTTAGTTAACTATGTCTAGCCTTTCTATAGTAAATGTCTTTACTATTTTCGTTTTTCCCAACAATTTGACGGCATGGTTGGCGCAGTGCCTGAGCGAACGACTGCTGCGCTGCGTGTCACGGGTTCGATCCCCGCACAAAAAAAAACAAATATTATGGTCTACAGATAGTTATTCAGGGTCTGGCTGTTTGTGTATGTGAGATTGAATGTTTGTAAACGCTCCTACGGTACAGGAGAAATTCCTGAAATTCCTAGTGTGGAGCAAGGATTTAAAAAAAAGCAATCTAAATATTAAAGCACCAATCTCTTAATGTACAACTGCAACCTTCTAGAATTTTTTCTAAAACTTCATTTTGCTGGTTTCGCACCAAAATTGCGAATTTCACCTTGTAGGTACTAGATTAAATTACTATTCTTACTATTAATTAATTTGATCGACCTTTCGATATAATGTTAAGGTGAGACACACACTTACGTCTATCAAAAGAGATGAGCTAAATTATTTATAGAAGTTAATGGAAAACACTTAGTGCTCAACAAGACAGTTAATGATTTTTAAACGGTAATGGACGTCTATGAATACAACCATAAATTAAAGATCTTTTTTTTAAATCAGTCACTGGATAGTAAACTCCTGTTGCATGGTACACGTGCTATATATAATGTTAATATTTTATTTAGGTTTATTTATTTTTGTTTTTTTTTATATGTTTGTGAAACTTTAATGTTGAGCCTGAGCTATGGATGTGATGAAGTCCGAAATAAATGTTTATTTTTTAATTTTATAGTTGTTAAATAAAGACATATGAACTTACTTTTCAGTTGTTTCCCTTCAGGTGTGCAGCGGACAGCATTGATCAAACAATCCACATAATTTCTAACTAATCTTTTATTAGTGAAAATCGCGTCAACGTCCAGATAATCATACCTCGTATCGTATTTCGGCATATTTCTCATATCATTTACATCTTGTCCGACCACAGAGTACACAAAAACACACATGAATAACACTGCACGCATTTTGAAGTTTATTTGCGAAGGAGCAACAAAAAAACTCATTCACATAGTCGATCTCGGAAGAAAATGGCGCGAATTCGTGCGAAGGCGTGCGCGCGCGACGGACTAGCGTGTTGTTGTGATCCGCGCGGGAGATCCGCCGCTGTTATAAGGTAAAGCTGCGCACGCGACGATCGAGATGCTTTCTTTGGTGCACTTCTGAAACAAACGGGTTCGTTTTCAAGGGCGTGCTTCAGAAGTTTTTAGAATTATTGGAAGTGGAAATGAGGAACATTATTTATGCGTATTTTTCTGTTCGCGCCCAGATGCGAAATAAAGGATACCTACTAGCGCCTCTCTTAAAACGAACCAGCTTGAACTTAATCCTGGATGTAAGGATAAGTCTTTTGTTATATTATGTTAAGGACAAATTAAACCAAGGAAGTCAGTAATAAGCATTTTTCTGAATTATGAAGACGCAAATTAAAATCTTACCAAAAATCACAAATTCTAAGAAAACGCTGACTCAGTTTCGTATTATTTTCAATTATTTCAAGACCAAATGAAAAGGTCAATAAATACTGATTTCGCATTTTAGGGTTCCGTAACTCAGAAGGGAGAAACGGAACCCTTAGAGGATCACTTTGTTATCCGTATGTCAAGACCCATTATCTTGGAAAGGCATGGAGGTATCATTTTGAAATTATAACCTTATATTCAAGTTCTTTGGAGCTGTGAAAAACCTAATCAACCCTCGAAGTCTACGTCAAAAGATATGGACGTACTCTTTCGCTGCCTAGAACTCAGCGTATGAGTCCGAAATATATGGTACTTATAATTTGGACTGGGCAGCGAAAGGGTTAATGTGCAAGTTTGTACGAAGCTTGATTCGCACTTGACCGGCTTTTTCTGGGTACCGAAGCTTTGCATAAAACATTTCCGGAGGAAATGACATTTAAAAAAAGGTTTTAAAATCACATCTTTTTGACAATTTATTCCAAATCAGTGTCATTGTCCTCTTTTACGGGGCGCTCAGTTTTGAGAAATGTTTATTTTGTACTTAAATACCCTTAATCTTACGCATTAAATGTCCCCCTTAATTTGGTATTTCCTTTTTGAAGATTTCGCGAAAGAAATCATTCGTGCAATATGGTAATTGACACCAGATGTAATGCTGATTCACAGAAACCAATTTAAATATTTTCATTGCTATGTAGATAGTTCACGGTAATTTTGACTTAAGATTAAGTGTTCCTAGGATGTTGGAAAACTGGTCATTTGTTATGCAATTAAGCTAAAAATTATACAGAACGACAATGACCTATCTGGATTTTACTTACAGAAAAATCTATAACTTATGATCATCACCAGCCTAGCCCTTTGCCAGCTATATTGAGGTCGGTTTCCAGTCTGACATGAAGACAGCAGAATACCAGTATTTTACTTTAACTGCTAATCTGACCTCCACAAGCCAGTTAGTACTGGGTAAGACGATACCCCTTGGTAAGTCTGGTTGTAGGACTTTCGGGACTCTTAATATCTGTTACGATTGTCAAAGATTTACCAACGACGCTGCCGGGGTTTGTTCGAAAGAGATACTGCGGCCCCCGAACATAAAGGGCAATAGAAGGAACATGGGTGGGTTTTGTCAATGCAAGTCTGATACTCCCCCCCGCGCCACCCAGAGCGGGGGAAGTTAGGTATTTGATGATTTCCCATTAACAAAACAAAAAGGGGTGCCTTGATTGTGGACCTCTTATAGGATGACCAGCGGGATGCCAATTTCACGTTTTTTTTTTTTTCCAGATTTCAAAATGTAGCCCAGAAAATGCATTAAAATTTTACAATACGTTTATTTCAACCAGAGTAAATGCCTTTTAGCATATCAAATACGCAGCTAACGACAGGACATCAAAAAAGATTGTTCCGATCCAATCCCAGCTGATTATACTTATCGCTAAATCACAGTTGCGTCTGCGCACCGTTTTGAAAACATTTAGACGAGGAAGCCTCATTGTCCGCAGCCAGCGGTACGGAACCCGCATGTATGTATTTACATAAATTAGGCTAGTATATGGATGTTTCGACAGATTGAAAACATTGTGATGGAACATCTGAACGGTTGTGCGGCGGCAGTAAATGGGAGCAATCCTATTGCCGCTGTCGTAAGACGAAAGAGTGTTCTGCAAACACAATTTTAGCTTGTCAAAAGAGATAGATTTTCTAAGTAACAAGAACTTTTTTCATAATATTATATCGACCAGAACTTAGTAATCAATCTAATCAATCGACCGAAATATTTATTGGATTGACAACGAATCAACCCATTTTTTTGTTTTTGCGGATGGGAAATCATCAAATAACTTCCCCTGCTCTCTAGTGTCAGACTTGTACTGACTAAAACCCACCCATGTTCTTTCTGTTACCCTTTACGTTCTGGGGCCGCGGTACGTAACTCTTTCGAACAACCCGCAAGTCTTAGGTCCCTTGAAAAACATTCAACATATTTATTCATATCGAGAAGTAATTTTATCCCATCATCACGGGTAGGACATATGTACCTACTCCTTACATTTTTAGGACAATATCAATGCCATCGTGACTTTAAAATGTTTCTTCCGTCAGTGACGAATACTCAGAGTGAGCCAACTTTAAAAAAAAAATGTTTCTATGACCCGCAACAACTAGGTCACGCCTAGTTGTTTCGGGTCTGGCTGTTTGCGCATGTGAGTTTAAATGTTACATGAGAATGAAACAGGAGAAATTCCTAGTGTGGGGAAAAGTTAAAAAAAAACATGTTGTTGTGTCGTGTTCAATTATATTCTATGGAAGAGCCCATGGCTAAATAATAGGTATTGGTCGGATCAATATTCAGGTTAATCCACACTTACCTAGGTAGATCCATGGATGGTTAAGAATAAAAAAAAGAAGTCACATAGATGGGTTTTAGTCACTAAATGTCTAGCACGGGGAGTTCTAGACATTTAGTGACTAAAACGTCAACCAAAACGAGGGAAGTTATTTGATGATTTTCTCATTCATAAGAAAAAAGTGCAGGAAAATGATGATTGGTACGATAGTATGTTTTAAAGTAGGTTCACTGATATTTCTGGTATTTATCCAGCTAAATACTAATTCTTATGTTTGCCTCAATTAATCTCAATTGTATCTGACTGGTAATATTTTCAGGTAATAAGGTTTCAAGTAACAGATTAATTGTTCAAGTCATGATGATTCTGATAAATAATGTTTAATTAGCCTTTCAACTGTTGCATTTAATACCTAAACGTAGGTGGTAATTGAAGATGTATTAGCAAAAACCGGCCAAGAGCGAAGCGGCCAGACCACTGAGGGTTCCGACATTAGCAGCCATATCATTTGACTGCGTTGACTTAAAAGGTTGATTTTTTTCACAGCACGAAGGTACTTGAAATTGAAATTGAAATCGATACCTCCACGCGTTCCCGAGATAAAGGGCCTTGACATAGAGACAAACGGACAAAAAAGTGACCATATAAGGGATCCGTTCTCTTCTTTTGAGGTGTGGAACCCAAAAACCAATATGGAACAAAAAGGAGTATTCAAATATGTAGCAGTTGCCTGTCATGAAATTACCCATGCATACGATGACTCTCCCCCTTTATAGACCACTAGCTTTTGCCCGCGGCTTCGCTCGCGTTAAATTCGGTAGCGCCTTATTGATTTGTAATAGCAACGCTAAGTTTTCCCGTTTTTTCCCTCTTTCTCCCTCATATCCCACACTTTTTAAAAAATAAATAGCCTATGTCCGTCTCCTGGTTCCTAACTATCTCTGTACCAAAATTCATCAAAATCGTTTTAGCCATTAAAGCGTGAAGAGGTAACAAACAAATAAACAAACTCACTTTCGCTTTTATAATATTAGTAAGGAAAAGTAAGGATAGACTATAGGTGTATAATAAAGCTACACATAAACCACAATACTCATAACAGCTTTTTATCAGTCTGTTACACCAGTTATTAAATCACCATGACGCGTGGGTTTTCAAACATTTTCCTCCAAAAATCAAGTAAATTTTGTTTTTACGCAGCAGGATTTTTACGATCCGATTTAATCTGTAGGTAAATGATTAATAAATAATAGGTATTAACCACAAAATCCTGTTTAACTGGAAATCGACAGTTTAACCAGTATCTTAAGAATGTAGACAAAAATTTTGCCTAAAAAACTTTGAGCTTATTATCAGTTCAAATTAAAGTAAAATTTTGTAAGTGATACACATCGGAAATTATAATTGTACCTATATTATGTACTTAACTAACACTTAACACTGCCTGAAAATAGTCATGAGCATGACCATTCAAAAAGCACCCAGTTTAAAAAAAGAAAAAAGCTTCCAGTTTAAAAAAAAACATGTCTGTATAAAATGGCGCGAAAGACGCTATGTGTCGGGAGAAGCATTCGCACATTGGCATTTTTGCAATATTTAGCACTTGGTCGTAAATGAAGAAATTCCGTTCTTTAGAAAGTTGGCGACATACACAAGAAAGGCTTGTTTACCAAAATATTTATGGCGGACTCGTTTACGACTTGCAAATCTAGAAATGTCATTATATTGCATCGAAAACAAGCTTTAATAAAACTTAATCATTAGTTAATATTAAAATATATTTATTTATTAAAAAAACATTAAATATTTATTAAAAAATATAGTAATTTATTAAGAAAGTAAGGCTATTTATGCAATCATTTTCTTAGGAATGTATCGTAAAGTTTTGTATGCTTATTGTCTATGTTGGTCTAGGCCCTAGACCAACATAGACAATAATATATTTTTTAGGGGTCAAATACAACTTCTTTAGTTAGATGTTATGTTGTTTTAATTTAAATAATACTTTTTTTTTGCCTTCTCTGTCCCACTCCTAGGCAAAGCCCGGCTCCACTCCTTCCACCTCTCACGAAACCATTCGTCCTCCTTCTAGTTTTGATGGTTTAATAAATTGGATAATACAAATTAGACTGATTGTATTACCACGAATAATTCAGTTTTTTTTTTAATATAATTTTATAAACGAGTAGCTTGTGAGTAGTAGTCTTACTCGGTTTCACCCGCGTCTTTTTGTTGCTGCCCCGCTCCCGTGGGTAGCAGCGTGATGTTGTATAGCATGTTACTTCCTGATATTGTTGCTTTCTATTAGTGAAACAAAGTTTAAAATTGGTCTAGTAGTTTTGGAGCCTATTACATACAAACAAACTTGACAAACAAATATTTCCTCTTTATAATATTAGTATAGGGTATAGAAAATCGGTTCAGCAGTTTTGGAGCCTATTATTTGACGGGCCTATTGGTCTAGTGGTTAGTGGCCCTAACTGCTGAGCCGGAGGTCGTGGGTTCGATACCCACCCAGGAAAAACTTTGTGTGATGAGCATGATTGTTTGTTCTGTGTCTGGGTGTGATTTATCTATAATATGTATGTATTTATAAATTATATAAGTATGTATATCAGTTGTCTGGTTACCATAACACAAGCTCTGCTAATCTGCTTAGCTTGGGATCAGATAGCCGTGTGTGAGTTGTCCCAAGATATTTATTATTTATTCGATACAAACAAACAAACAAATCTTTCCTCTTTATAATATTAGTACACCTACCACAATTAAGTTTTACATGTTGCCCAGCGTTAATAATATTGTGTTTCTCAATATATTAGTTTTAATTTATTTTAATTGAAACAGTCAACGTTAATTATTTGTATATAAGAGCTATTTTTATGCCCATGTTTTATATGTATTGTAAGTTTCTTATTTAGATATTTTATTTTTTTTATTCGTAATTATTTTAATTTATGGACGCATTCCAAAATATTCAAAAAAAGAGTAGTTAGGTAGGTTTTTAAGAATGTAAATGTCATTTTTGAAATTCGAATGCTGGTCAATGTGCTCTCCATTAAAAAAAAAGAAATCTTACTGAAACATCTAGATAACGGAACGAAAAATTTAAGACTATCTATCGTATCTACCTATCTTTCGCAAACCTACTTAAGGCAAATAAAGCCAGACATTCTTACAAAGCATAATTTATATCTGTAACTAACCCCTAAGTAGGTTTCTAATAAAACATTAATGTAACAGAATTTTGGGAAATTTATCGTTAAGTAAGATTGCGTAAAAAACTCAATAAATTTAGTTTATTTTTAAAATTAAGCTGGTATGCCAAATGACATCATTCAGCCCAGATCCTGCAGAGCAGATCAACCCCGAAGTAACAAGACTTGTGCTAATCTATGAAAATTACAATAAATAAGTAAATGTGTTGATATGAAAATAATATTTATATAAAAACTAGTACTGTGCCCAGCGGTTTCACCCGCTGCTCACTTAGGGGTATGAAAAATAGATGTTGGCCGATTCTCAGACCTACCCGATACGTACACAAAATTTCGTTGAAATCGGTCCAGCCGTTTCGGAGGAGTATGGGAACGAAAACTGTGACACGAGAATCCTTACTAATATTATAAAAGCGAAAGTGAGTTTCTTTGTATGTTACGTCTTCACGCCTAAATGGCTGAACCGATTTTGATGAATTTTGGTACAAAGATATTTGGGACCCTGGAGACGGACATAGGCTTATTTAAAAAAAAGATTGAGATATGAGGGAGAATATATAATAATAAAAATAACAATAAATAAGGCGCAAGGGCATAAACTACCGGTAACAGGTACCTGTAAATCAGGATAGAGGAACTATATTACCCCAAATTTAACGCGAGCGAAGCCGCGGGCAAATGCTAGTTTTATATATTAGATAGATATAAAAGGTAGGTAGTTTATAATTAAGGTCAGAATAAAAATAAAGTCAAAGGGTTTTTTTTAACTTTGGGCATGCACCAAAAGTTGTGTTTTATGTTGAAACGTCAAATCGGACAGAGCACTCATTTGGGTCCGACATGATTATAATTATTATGCTAATTAATATATTGACCTGAACATGAACAGCTTCAAGATGGTTAATCATTGCCCAAATTAACTGTGATAATATGTCGCTATTTAAAGGAACCTGCAAATTACTGCAAAAAAACTTAAGAAAATTTTACTGTCACACCATGAAACGTCAAAGTATATTTCAGCTCTATGGTTGTACTTGCAAATTAAGCAAGTACCTTTATTTCGGTCCTGATTTTTCGAGACCGAAAAAATATTTCAGTTTAACTAATTTTTTTAATATTATTTTTATATTTTACAGACCCGTTTCTTAATGCGCGAGTGCATATAGCAGGTACCTACCTTTTCTCGGATGGGAAATCATCAAATGACTCCTCCCGGTCTGAGTGTCAGACTTGTACCGACCCAAACCCCATCTATGTTCCTTATTTTGCCGTTTGTGTTCCGGGGCCGCGGTATTTCTCTCAAACCGAAATTCACGAAGTGAACTAATGCAGGGTTGGGTTGTGTCGAAAATGGCAAAGCAATTACGGAAACGACTATACCCACATATGAACATATCAGTATGAGTTGAGTTGAGAGTTGAAACAATGTACAAAACGACGACTAAGATGGCGCCTAACTTATCAACATCATGACTTTGTTTCTTCCAATCTTGTCTGTCAACCTTATCTCGTCGTTTTCTTGGTCTTCCTCTCCCTCTCTATCCATCTATATTTATGTTTAACGCTCTTTTAGTAACAAGCAATTCGTCCCTCATCATCACATTTCCATAGACAATTCCTTTCAACTTTTCTGTAACTGGCGCAACTTTCAAACTTTCTCTGTTAGACTGATTCCTTATCTATTCCCAATCACTTCAACAATTCCGATCTCCGTTAGAAGCAATCTTTTTTGATCCATCTTCTACACAGCCCAGTATTCCGACGGTAATAGTGTTAAAAACTCAAAGTATGCATTACCTATTGATTTTTAATACAAAAGCGGGTCCTACTTTCTCAGAGAAGGAAACTTGTTAAGTGTCACTATTTGGGTCCCAAAACATTCAAATAAGAAAACAGCCAAAGAATGCACATTATAAAAACTTGTTTGGCTCTGGATTTTGTTTTTTCTTTTTTTGAGTCAATGACCTGCACTGGATTTTGCATTTAAAAATCGAATACATTTTTATGATCGTTGATTGAATTTTGTTGAAATATAATATTTATTCATTTGCGTATTTTTTTATCATGAAGATTCTTTTGGAATTTATAACCCAAGTTTTTTCAACTAATTGTCTGCAGATGTTTGATGTTAATAAATAAGCTTAAAAATAATAAGTTAGTAATCCCAACTGAAAAAAAATATTATGGACTAAAATAAATCTTTTTTATGTTAGCTATAAGTTAATGGCTCATATCATTAGAAAAAAATCTGAGCCCTTTATTGTGAAAAAAGTACAAAGAGAAAACTCTAATGGCATCATTGCTATTTTGGACAAAAAGGGCCAGTATTCTATATTTTTGCTTAATTATTTCGTAAAAAGATCGTATTTTAAAAAGAAAACAGCAGATCTAATAAGTACTTATACATGATTCCACCACAGGTATGTCCCATGTAAATTATGGGGCGAACCTATTGCCGTATGCTAGACGAAAATCAGGCTTCTGGCTTGCTTCTGAAAAAAAAAAAAGATTTTTCCTCCGCCCATGCAACGCTGTCAAAAATCACCGTGACCTTAAAAGCTCCTACAATTAGTGATTCTATTCATAATTGATAAATATTTAAAGAATTTAAGAAAAAATATTTTTTCTTGTTTAGAATCAGCATTAAGGAAATCGTTCATTATCTATGCTAGTATGTCTATTATGTAAATCTTAGCATGCCTAGTTTACATATTTGCAAATTAATTTCACCTGCGGCAATAATTTCCAATTTTTACGCATTATTAAATACATGTTTATTTTAATCAATTAAAATCAATTTAGAAAAAAAATGTGAATCTGCTGCTTTTATAAAAAAAAATAACAGCAAATTAGAAGCTATGTCTATGTAAAAATCTTTATTTTATCTTCAAACTTCTTCTTATAATTTTGGACACCACATTTACAACATTTCGATCTTGAAACAGTTCTACACAAGAATTTATCAAGTTTTTTGAGGACTTTTCCGTGCAATGTGATGTGAATACCGTGTAGGCAGCCGTTTTTTGCATCGAGCACCATACATGGTTCTTTTGGCGCGTGGCAATAGTCCGAACTAACGCTGCCATTTTGTTTTTCCAATCCAATTCCTACAGTCAATTGAATCAATGTCAACCAACAACGCCCTCAAGACAATATCGTTCAAGCCCCAAAAGTTCCCTGTTTCATATAATTTTCATATAGTACCTAATTAAAATTCAGATCGGATGTTAGCGTCACTCTATTTGCAGAATAAGATTTTTAACTCTTTTTTGTTTTTTTTTGTTGGTTAAGCGATTTGGTGGTTTGTGGGCCGATTTTCAAAATCCTTACTAATATTATAAAAGCGAAAGTGAGTTTGTTTGTTTGTTACCTCTTCACGCTTTAATGGCTAAACCGATTTCGATGAATTTTGGTACATAGATAGTTGGGAACCAGGAGAAGGACATAGGCTAATATTTTTGTAATATGAAAAAAGTGGGATGTGAGGGAGAAAGAGGGAAGAAAAGGGAAAACTTAGCATTGCTATTACAAATCAATTAGTGCTGGGTAATACGAAACCTTTTAGTAAGAGTATCTAGTAGTATTCTTTTTTATCTTCAGCTTATTAGCTACAAACGAATGTAATGAGAAGGGACGAAGCATATTGTGACTAAAAGAGTGATGGATCTGCATGTTGATCGATGATGTGGGTGAGGAAGGTCAAAGAAAAATATTTTTTGAAAAAAGTGGGATTTGACGGAGAAAGAGGGAAGAAACGGAAAAACTTAGCGTTGCCATTACAAATCAATAAGGCGCTACCGAATTTAACGCGAGTGAAGCCGCGGGCAAAAACTAGTTATTTATATAATCAATATGGTATACTCCCGAAAACGAATTTTATCTATATTGCTTGGATGATTTATGAGTAATCTTATATAATACATATTTTTTTCTTCAAATACATATTAACGATCCTAATATCTCTTAGCAGCCATGAAAACTTTTTTGGCAGATTTTTTTTTTCAAACTAGTCCACATTACGGCATTTTCCAGCTAGAGCTAAATTAATTCTAATTATGTACATAGCATTGTATTTCAAAACTACAGAAAAGGATTGTCATTGTTCACGCTGTCAGGAATTTTAATGATGACCAACGTAGGTTAATTATTGTGTACAAAAAGCTCAACAAAGCATTTTTGACCACATTATAAAAGAAAATGTTATGAAGTAGGTAACAAGGCTAAAATAAAATCCTTTTCTATACTGATATCTGTTTCTTGACCTAATTTTTGTGTTTTTATACCCTTATTTAGAGATTAAGAAAACTTGATTACACAAATCTATCTAATTTTAAAAATTATAGTTACTACGTCACTAAAGATCGGGTTGCCCAGCTTTTTAAAAAAAAATGGAACAGTTAGGCATTAAGCAAGCATGGAATTAGTAAGAACTATATCTAAGTTTTCGGCCTGATGGCAAAAACAACAAAACAAAGCGATTCAATCTACATAAATACTCAATCACACAGTTCGATAACTTGCATCGTAACACAAAACGCGCATAATTTACGTTTACATACGCAACAAACAGCAATCGTGGTACTGTATGAATGTTACGAAAACGTTACCATTTCCATCAGATACATACACGATATTCGAATGGAAATTGTTTTTAATCTAGATCAAGCTAATGGCCATTAGATACCGACTCATTGTGTTATAACTCAAGTTGAGTCAACTTCCTTTCATTATTTTATAGAAAGAGTGTTTAACTAGTTTTCCAGATGAGTTTGTTGTTTCGCATAGACAATAAAAATGACGCACTTCCAATCAAACTTACGTCTCTGACTCTCTGTGTAAGACGTTTCAAAATCCATCCTTAATACAAAGTCTCAACTTCTATGGGTCTAAAAGCGAAGGTGTATGTTATCTGTCAGGTGATTTCAGAACTTTTTTAAATCTGGATACGACCCTGGCAGAATAATCGACTTCGGCTCAGTTGCCAAACAAGAAAAAAAAACTGGATACTGCAGAGGTTTAATAACATTTTGATCAAACCCTCAACAGTGCAGGCTGAATTGCAAAGACGTTCGAATACACAGGTTTTTAAATAGCGAATTAATAACAGTAGAATAGGATAGTTTTGGAATGAGTGTGTGACATAATGTATCGCTGAAATGATAAACTAAAATAAAGCCATAAAAATGTTTTTCTTTTAATTACGAATATCAAACAGCTCCTAACAGTACCTCCACACTGTCGTTGAATTATAGAACTCTTGAGCAGTTTCATGGTTTATAACTGCGGTTTAGACAGCGACGTTTGTCAGTTAATCTGCAAAGATACAGAACGGGCTTGAACTTGAAACAGCTAATGTTTACTCAAACGAGACGGACGGAAACGGTGATTTGTTAACATTATCTCGACGCAAACGTCACCTGTCAGTGTTGCTTAGCAATTTATTGTGTTGCCACTGCAATTAACTGGTTCTATGACGTTACTACTAGGTAATCTAAGTTCCTAAGTAGGTAGGAACCTTATTTGTTCGATTGTAGCAGATATCATCATCATCATTTTCCGGCCCTTGTCACATTCTATTTAGGGTCGGCGCAACACGTATTCTTCTTCCATTCTCCCCTGTCGGACATCACGGAATCATTTTACTCCTTTCTTCTTCATATCATAACTTACACAATCCATCCATCTTTTCTTTGAACTTCCTCTCGCTTTACGTCCATCAACATTCAGATCCATCATTCTTTTAGTCACATGTGCTGACGATATAAAATAATGCTACTACTGTTACCAAAGGGTTTCGTATTACCCAGTACTAACTGGGTTGTGGACGTCAGGTACGCAGTCGCTCCATGTAAAATACTAGTATTGTGCACCGGACTAGTAGACTAGAAACTGGCCCAAAATTATAAGAAAAAGCCTTGGAAGATTATGATGATCAGAAGTAAGAATTGGTATATCCTGGTATAATATGTCATAATAGGAAAGTCAAGTTTTCAAGAAAACGAAAAGGAGGAAAAGTTATAACCGTGATCATAACTCACCAGCATATTATATATATAGGGGAAGGAAAGGGAAAACTTAGCATTGCTATCACAAAAAATAAGGCGCAAGGGCAAAAACTACAGGTAGCAGGTACTTGTAAATCAGGAAAGGGGAACTGTGTTACCCCGAATTTAACACGAGCGAAGACGCGGGCAAAAGCTAGTTATTTATAATTTATTTGAATTGGTAACGTACCAGGAAGAGGGTTCACCGTTTTGTCTGCTTATAAACCCAGCCTCAATAACTTCAGTTTAAAATCCATGATTTGGCGCTTGCAACTGCACCGTTTGAGAGAACTCAATTATATTTCTTTACATAGTAGGTATAATGTTGAGATGGATGTGTGGAGTGACAAGAATGGATATAATAAGGAATGAATATATTCGAGGAAGTTTGAAAGTTGCGCCTGTTACAGAAAAATTTAAAGGGAGTCGTTTGTCTTGGTATGGACATGTGATGAGGAGGGATGAAGGACATGTGACTAAAAGAGTGATGGATCTGAATGTTGATGGACGGAGAGCGAGAGGTAGGCCAAATAAAAGATGGATGGATTGTGTAAGGAGTGATATGAAGGAGAAAGGAGTAAATGATGCCATGAAGTCTGATAGGGGAGAATGGAAGAAGAAAACGTGTTGCGCCGACCCCAAATAAAATGGGACAAGGGCAGGAAAATGATGATGAGTAGGTATAAAAAGAAGTTTCTTCCGCCGTGTATTCGCTTACAGCTTTTAAACTACTCAACGGATAAGCATGCAGTTTTAGCAATAGATAGAGTGATTCAAGAGGAAGGTTTATATGTATAACTTGTTGTATGGCTTCTCCCGCTACTCAGCTTCTTAGTGTCGTACCGCGATGTTGCAAAGTCTATTAAATTCATGAAAAAATACCAAAGAATCGCGACTCCTACAAACTTTGCTTCCCCGTTCAACCCCCTATTTTCATCATCATTTAGTAGTCAGTGTTCCGAAAGTCTGACAACCAGTCTAACCAGGTCAGATAGGCAGTCGCTCCATGTAAAATACTGATATTCAGCTGCATCCGGTTAGACTGGAAGCCGACGCCAACATAGTTGGGAAAAGATATGAAATAAATAAAGATAATAATATGATGATGATTTCGATTGTAAAGTTTTTACAATATGTATCTACTAGCTTTTGCCCGCGGCTTCGCTCGCGTTTAATTCGGGGTAACACAGTTCCCCTTGCGCCTAATTGATTTGTAATAGCAACGCTACGTTTTCCCTTTTCTTCCCTCTTTCTCCCTATGTCCGTCTCCTGGTTCCCAACTATCTCTGTACCAAAATTCATCAAAATCGGTTTAGCCATTAAACCGTGAAGAGGTAACAAACAAACAACAAACTCACTTTCGCTTTTATAATATTAGTAAGTTTTATTTAGCTTTCTAATTTCTTCCTTATTTCATTCATTTTTGTGGTTGGGTAATCATCAAATAACTTCCCCCGCTCTGAGCGGACTGGGGAGTATAAGACTAGTACTGACCAAAACCTACCCATGTTCCTTCCATTGCCCTTTATGTTCCGCAGCCGTGGTATCTCTTTCGAATAACCCGCAACCCCGGCAGGCCCCTCCGCTAAAATGAGGACATTAAACATAATCTTATCTATACTAATATTATGAAGCTGAAGAGTTTGTTTGAACGCGCTAATCTCAGGGACTACTGGTTGGAATTGAAAAATTCTTTTAGTGTTGGATAGTCCATTTCTTGAGGAAGGCTATAGGCTATATAGCATCACGCTACGACCAACAGGTGCTGAGCAGCGTGGGTGAAACCGCTTGGAACAGCTAGTCCGTAATATTGATGAATTCATCCTACATTAGAGGATAACAGGTTTAAATAAATAAAGTAACTACCTCATACCATTTCTTGATATGATAAATGACGCAATATTTAAGTCCCGTTGCAAAGAAATTACTGCAGGAATGCGATGTACTGGATTGAGGATGCATTTACAGTTATTTTTTCCATTTCCTTCAAAGTGATCGGTTTACTAACATCCTTGCTTAATATTATAAAAGCGAAATAGAGTTTGTTTCGTCTACACGCCTAAATGGCTGAACCGATTTTGATGAATTTTGGTACAGCGTTAGTTGGGACCCAGAAGACGGATATAGGATATATTTTTTACAGTGAGAATAGGGGGAGAAAAAGGGGTAAGAAAGATATATTTTTTTCGATCATCACGCGGCGCGTGTTTAAGTTATCGTTAGCCCAAAGTAACTAAGCCACAGCGAATATAACTTGATATTAGCTGTTTAGGAATATATACTTGGGGTTAATGAACTTAATATTAACCTGTACGTTGTACAAGTGCTGTTATAAAATCTTATAATCAATCGTAAGTAGTTTTTTCTCACCATTTAACTTGATCTTTGTGGACTAGATTAAAAAAATATGTACTGACAGTATAATCGATTTATTCAAATTACAAAATAACATTTAACAAAATTTTAAAACGGTACCTCAATTTTAATTTGTAAATTACGAGAGGTAGAATTTTGATTGCCTAAATTGGTATAACACAGTGAACTATACATTCACAAACATCCAGAAATGTATTATATATTGCATAGCTAATAGACTAGCCTTTGCCCGGGGATTCGCTCGCGCCCTTTTCTTCCCTCTTTCTCCCTCATATCTCAATCTCTTTTTTTTTAAATAGCCTATGTCCGTCGCCAGGGTCCCTACTATCTCTGTACCAAAAATCATCAAAATCTGTTTAGAAGAGGTTTTGGCTTCATAGTACCTATATCCTTATTTTATCAAAACAACTATTATTTACAAACTACAAATATACATAAATCTATACTAATATTATAAAGCTGAAGAGTTTGTTTGTTTGTTTGAACGCGCTAATCTCAGGAACTACTGGTTGGAATTGGAAAATTCTTTTAGTGTTGGATAGTCCATTTCTTGAGGAAGGCTATAGGCTATATAACTATGGGAACAGCTAGTTAATAATAAAAGTATGTAGGTACACATGTATAAAAAGGTAAAATAATTAGGGCGTTAAAAAAATCAACCGTAGTATGTTTTATTTGTATCGTATTAAAACGTTATTTGGTTTTTTTATTAGAATTTTTTAGTAGCATGTTGAAGACCATGGCCATTATATGCTCGCCTTCTGAGACTATACATGTCTAGACCAAATTTAGGTTGTACAGTCATATACCTCGGTCCATCCCTTCGGAGATTACATGTTAAACTTTTTCGTAAATAAGAAAGCACACACGATCTATCAACATTTCTCATTAACACTTTATAAAAAAAAAACACATTTTGACAGTACAATCATGTACACAGAGATTAGGGACATCGATATGTCTGTCAGGCTTTTAGAGAAAGTTACAAGCTTAAAATAGCCTATACCGTTTCTTTTTTAAAAGTTTTTTTTTTTTTTATAGTCCTTGTTATCAGCTATGGAAGTATTTATTAATCATCAATATTTATTAATTATAAAAAAAGAAAAAGGAAAATTCTTTTAGTGTTGGATAGTCCATTTCTTGAGGAAGGCTATAGGCTATATAACATCACGCTACGACCAACAGGTGCTGAGCAGCGCGGGTGAAACCGTGGGAAAAAGAAAGTGATACGAGTCTATTTAATTTTAAAATCGACGTATTTATGTAATGACGTTAACAGCACTAGCTCGTGGTAGGACTTCTGGTGATCTATAATCTATTATACAAGGTTGTAAAATCAGCCTTCACGGACAACCGTGCATTCTGTACATCAGACTGAGAGAAAGACAAGACCAAGACAAACTAAGTAACTCTACGCAAAAATGATTGCTGGGAAACTAGTTTTTTGGGGTGAAATATTACGTTTTAAGATAGAACTCAATATTACGCATTTTAAACATTTTGCTGATCCCCTGCATAGTACAGTGAAGTATTTATAGTAAAATTATAACATCACAAAAATGAATTTAAAAAAAAAAAAACAAAAAATGACGTAATATTGTTGGAACTATCACTCTCAAAATCTCCGCTCTCAAAAGTTCGCAGGTATGGTCTAGAACAAAAAAAAACATCGCAATTATAGGGAGACACCGTGCCTTTCGGTTCATCCTTTACAGGTTTTTTTTTGTATTATGAAATGGGTCTCATGAGGCAGTAGGTATAACAAATGTTATCTTAAAAATTAACATACCTACACTATATTGGGTGTAAAGGGACCCTCCACGAAGTAGCTGGCAGTCTTTACATCAAGCTAAGTAACACTGCGCAAACATTTTGGTGGTAAAGGACTTTTTCGTTTTGTTCTCTATATCCTTACTATCCTTACTAATATTAGGTATAAAGTGAGTTTGTTTGTTACCTCTTCACGCTTTAATGGCTAAACCAATGTTGATGAATTTTGGTACAGAGATAGTTAGGAACCAGGAGACTGACATAGGCTAATATTTTTGGAAAAAAGTGGGATGTGAGGGAGAAAGAGGGAAGAAAAGGGAAAACTTAGCGTTGCTATTACAAATCAATAAGGCTCAAGGGGAACTGTGTTACCCCGAATTTAACGCGAGCAAAGCTGCGGGTAAATGCTAGTAATGTTATAAATGGTCTCAAAAGTAAAATTTAAACATTAAAATCAAAAAACATACTTACCTAAGTATTTTAAACGTGGGAAAAAGTTGGGATTATGGCTTTTAAAATAACCAGTCAAGTGCGAGTCGGACTCGCGCATCGAGGGTTCCGGAAAAATTCGCGACATATTAAATGGCCATGCCATATCTTTTGACTGATCAAACTCAAAAGCGATAGCACTTTGGTTTTTTAACAGCTCCAAGGGACCATAGATTTGAGTACATGGATTTAATTTGAACTCCATACCTCTTCGCGTTCCCGAGATAACAGGTCTTGGCAGACAGATGGACAACAAAGTGATCATATAAAGCTACCGTTTTTTCCTTGTAAGGTACGGAATAATAAAAATATTGCATTGACGCGAAGCACACGTTCTCTCGGCTTCGTAAAAAGTAAAAAACACACTGTTTGCGATAAATCAAACAAAGATTTTTATAGAAAATAGGATTTACTTGGACCTTTTTAACAAATCGATTATTGAATATTTAGAGCAATGAATTATGGGCTAATGAATGCAGATTGCTTGATGCGAACGAATGAATGAGTTTTTGGTTGATTGAACATCATAAGAAGCTTGAGCGAATGTGTCGTAGACACACACTTTTTACCTAAATATAACTCAGAAGTTGGTAAATCTCTCTATCATTCATGATCTCACTAATAAACCAGAAAAGCACTGCTCTATCACCTACTGACCTGCCAAATTAATATAAACGCAGTGATTTAGCAAAAAATTCGGAGAAAAACACAACATTAATTAAAGTGACGTAACATCATACAGTATTGTACCAATTTGTGAGTGCGTTTCCGCTACATGGAAATGGGTTCGGGCAAGAACCGTCCAATCAAATTCATATCGCATCACTGGTCTCGTCTGTGATTGGTCGTTTTTTGCTTCCTCTCTCTATTTTGCTCGTTTCTGTCCAGTGAAACCCCACCTTAGGACATGGACCTAGTGTACCTGCGAACTTTCACCAGTTCGGATATCCGTAGTGACGTAATTTTCCACTTAACTAATGATTATCTAAGTTATATCAGCTTCTATAAATTCTGTAACTGTTGTTTTGGGTAAATTTAAGTTTTTGAGGAAAATTATGTTGTATTCGTTTTTTTTACGAATTCCACTTAATACTGATTCCGTTTGTTTCTAACCGGCCTCAAAAAGAGGAGGAGATTCTCAATTAGGCTGTTTTTTTTCTTCTGTATGTTTTTAAGCGATTTCTCTATTGGTTGTGGACTTACAAAATTATTTTTATAATCTAAAGGATATAAGTAGGTCATATTATAAACCCCATGCCTATTTCATAAGAGGTAGTTTTCTTATATAAAATAGACACGTCATTCTATCAATGATTAAGTATCTAGTGTCTAGTATGAATTAAATAAGTATCTAGTACCTAATTATATAAGTAGAAGTTTATTATCCAGGAAAACTGGTCATTGGCTGGCCAGGAACTCAGCTCATTCATAATAATAATAATAGGCTGGCAACATTTCCACTTTCTACGTTTTATAATATACGGAAATTATAATATTTGTGCAAGTTTTCATTTAATCTTAGACTAGCTATCAATATTCCATGACAGTTAAATTGTTAGGTATATTGCCTTACGATGAACAAACAAAATGTTGTTTTGTTTTTGATGTGTGTGTGTTGTATGTTCGTTGTTGTGTTGTGTGTGTGTGTGTGTGTTTGTGTTGATGTTCTATAGCCTTACTTAGTATGATGACCGCTAAGGTAACAATCTATATTACAAGTGAATTTGTTATTGACTGGTACTATAAATTAATCAATTTATATTAGCTATATTACGTATTAAGTCAAAATAAGACGTATGCAATACTGGCTAGATATTTTCAGGGATGTTTTTATCTATTTTCTTTACTGGATCATAGATTCGCTGTATTTAAGTGAAGCTGAAATCCTACCCGGTTGAATATCCTACTTACTTATACTTATTTTACTTATTCCTGCAATGTTTGTGAGGATGGGTGAATGGATGTTTCTTACTCTTTACCGTCAAAACACCTGAACGGATCTTGATGAAATTTGACACAGAGGAAAAATATAGTCTGGAATAACCAACGACCATACAGGGTCGTTGGGAATAACACATAGGAAACTTTTTTTTCTATATCAGGGTGCCAGTAGTACATACTATACAATTTTATACGGCAGTATATAAGATACACACCTTATTCAGTTACACTGACTTGCTGGCTTAATTTAATCTAAAACTTTCATCAGTACATAGTATAAAACAAAGTCACTTCCCGCTGTCTGTCTGTAAATGATTAGATTTTTCAAACTGAGCTAAGGATTTTGATGCAGTTTTTTGACTTGATAGAATGGTTCAAGAGGGAGGTTTATACATAAATATGTGTGTATAATATTAGTATCTACATTGCACATTGCACGAATCCGGGTTGGGTCGTTAGTCCTTACTAATATTATAAAAGCGAAAGTGAGTTTGTTTGTTTGTTACCTCTTCACGCTTTAATGGCTAAACCGATTTTGATGAATTTTGGTACAGGGATAGTTTGAACCAGAAGACGGACATAGGCTCATAGGCAATTTTTATTAAAAAAAAAAGTGGGATATGAGGAAGAACGAGGGAAGAAAAGGGATACTTAGCGTTGTTATTACAAATCAATAAGGCGCAAGACCAAAAACTGCAGGTAGCAGGTACCTACTGTGTTAAACCGAATTTAACGCGAGCGAAGCCGCGGGCAAAAGCTAGTTTTAATACTTATATTTTTTTAAATAAATATTGGCTTATTTTAAACATCATTTTTGATGTACAAGTAAGTGAAGTATGTCGACCTCATGACCATGACACAGGGTATCCTAGTGTAGAGTCCAAGGACAAACTAATCAATATTGTACTGTATTTATTGGATATAATAAATACAGTACAGTACAGTAAAATAAAAAAATATATTTTTTAATTTTTATTTATTTATTTGAGTAACTTGAGGTTGATCGCGTGGCTAAATAATAACAGCCTCTTGGATCGCTTAGCTGTTAGCTTAGGGCGGGTTGCTTCAGCTATACTTGACTCATCGGTAATAGTAAAAAATGGCGCTAACTTTCGTTAAAACAAAAAATGGGTTGTTTCACAAAATGGCGGCCTTAACGTACGTTAAAAAGTTACTATAACTTTAACCGATGCCTTCCCCATTAGTTAACGTCATTTTACGGGATATTGTTTTCGTTTTCAAATAACTTTGCCTACGTCAAACAATAAAACATTATGGACTCTCTTTTATTTTCGTTTCTTTTCGACGATAGTTCATATGATTATGATACAAACAGTGTAGAAAGAAAGAAAAAAGTATTTAAAACGCGTCTGTATAACTTTCAACTATGGGATGAACAAGAATTTATTGCAAGATACCGTGTATCTAAGGAAGTGGCTCAACTATTAACAGGCCTTATTGAAGAAGAAATAAGTTTTTCCACAGAAAAGTAAGTGTTGATACCTAGTACCTACTTACTATTCTGTCACCATACAGATACTTCATAATTTTAATGATTCTTTATTATTTCAGAAATTTTGCAGTTAAACCCATAGACCAAGTACTTGCAACTCTGCAATATTATGCCTCAGGATCTTTTATGAGATGTGTTGGAGACATGTCAGGCTTGCATAAATCAACGGTATGCCGTATTATTCATCGAGTGACTCGGGCTATAGCTAAACTACGACCTCATTACATCAAGTTGCCAACTAACGACGAAGAGAAATTGGCTGTTGCAACTGAGTTTTATAAAATATGCAGATTTCCAAAAGTATTGGGTGCAATTGATTGCACTCATATTCAAATTCTTTCTCCTGGTAAGAAACATTTATTTTATCAGTATCTTATAAACCCATCCTAACATAAATACCAATAAACATAGGTACACACTTACATTTTATTAAATATTACCTAATATTCGATTTTTAAGGTGGTGAAAATGCAGAAGATTTTAGAAATAGAAAAGGTACATTTTCTATCAATGTTCAGGTTGTTGGTGATGCAAATTTATGCATAAGAAACATAGTTGCAAGATGGCCAGGTTCAGCACATGATAGCCACATTTTTAATAGCTCAAATTTAAAGAGTAGATTGGAATCTGGTGAATATAATGATTATTGGCTACTGGGGGATTCTGGCTACGCTTTGAGATCATTCATGCTCACTCCTTTAAATGATCCCCAAACTGAGGCTGAAAAATATTATAATGAAAGCCAAATACGAACACGAAATACAATAGAAAGGTTATTTGGACTTTGGAAACGACGATTTCCAATTATTGGAACCAAAGTACGCTCAAAAATAGAAAATATCCAGTACATAATTGTTGCAACAGCAGTACTGCACAATATTTGCCGAAAATTAAATGTTGCACAACCACCAGACAATGTCCAATTAAATGAAGAAATTCATGAAGCAAGCAATATTTTATCTAACAATCATTTAGATTCAACTACAAGGAATTATTTGATTAATAATTACTTTAGCAGGTACTTTTATTACTATTGAAAATCCATAATAATAATTATTAGTCTAGAATATTCTATCTTCTATCTAGGTAGATAGAAGATAGAATATTCTAGACTAATAGTAATAGTACATTTTTGGTAATAGAGTACCAAACCGTACCAAAAATGTTCTATCACTGTAATAAAATAACTACATAACTTATTGCACCATTGGTCAAAATCTAAAGTGTGGCTGATACACGCGGTTAATGTGCTATTAATGATACATCATTAATAGCACATTTAATTAACCGCTTGTATGCTAAAAAAGGAATAGGAAGAACTGTAAGAATAGCTAATTAATATGATTTAAGTGTATTAACAAGGTCATAAATTTTATTCACAGATTTTCTTAATTTTACTGGTGCTGGTGTTATTGGTGATGGACAAATTAATAAATTGCATGCCATGTCAGGTTGGTTTAAAAAGTCATGAATTGTTTTATTATGATTTATTTTCTAATAAACTTATTTCTAAAAGAAGTTTCTTTTTCTTTAATTGATATATCTCCATCTCCTCTTTCCTCTTTTCCTCCATGTGTTTAATTTTAAGTTTATAAATATTTTCTTCATTTTCCTTAACTTTCTCTAGTGTTTCACACTTCAAGTCTTGGTATCTGTTGTGAGTCCTTTTACGAATACCTGAAACCAAATAAAAACAAGAGAATATAAGAACTCCTTCTGTAATAGAATAATATAATGGCTGAAATAACCTATTTTACTTACGAAGTGGTTTTGACACTGGTATTCGAAGTAATGATGGCGGTGACTTTGAGTTAAACTCATTGTCCTCCAATACCACCGTCTCCGAAACAGTGTATGTTATCTGTAAATTAAAGTTAGCTTGAGTTTTTTGATGAATGCTATTAAACAATAAAAAAAAGTACCAGTTGATCTTACATTTTCTCTTGGATTGCTTGCTTCAATATTTTCAGGCTGATTGATGATGATGACCTATAGCAAAAATATACATAATATTAAATTATTTTATTATGATGCCTTTATAAAGTAAGTAGATATTGCCCTCTAGACTAATAGTACATGATACTGATGACACGACTATGTAAACAGGTATACACTTACTTCTTGAGAATGATTCTCGGCCACAGGTTCATAGTCAATGAAATCATCATCAACAACACTTGGTAGTCCATCCATTGATATTGGCATAACTGTGCGGAACCATTCTGTTTCTTTTTGAACAGAAGGCCCAGGAGGCCCACCTCCTGTTTTAATCCTTGACTGCCGTTCTTGACTGGCATCCTAAAACAGAAACAATATATTACAGGTTCTTAATAAATTGTTCCAAATATTTTAAACACATAATGTATCTATTGTTAAAGGTAAGACCTCTACATTACCTTGCGTGCGGTTTTCTTCATGTTATCAAATTTGGACTTGAGCTGCGTCAAAGTCCTCGGCTGATCACCACCAGCATTAAACTCTGCATGAATGGCAGCCCAAGTCTTATTTTTCTTTAAATTATTTATATGGTCCGTTTTTTTTGAGAATAAAACATCCTTATACTTCTCAATTAACGCTTGGAAGCGCAGTTTCTCCAGTTGTGAAAAATTTGAAGAGCGTTCTCTGTAAAAAAAATACCACGTGAAGTCCAAAATATACAGAAACAGAAGACTCTATCATAAATGTTTAACAAATATCATCGTGCTTATACATTTTGGTACTTACTTTGGTGTATACGTATCCATTTTGTTTTTCCTTAAGTTTTTGATAAATAAACAATAAGTACTGGTCACTCACTGGTCAATAAAAAATTTCTCAGTTTGTTATTTAAAAGTTCGCGCGTTCGGCAGATCAAATTTTGACGTGAATGGTATAACATTGCCATACTAGAAAAAACTCCCAACCTTTTTTTTCGGGAAAAAGTGTTGCTTTTTACTGGCAACCCGAATAACTTTGACTTTCGGTATTTTTTGTGATGAAACAACGCTCTTTATTTAACGAACGTTAAACAGCACACGTAATAGTAACTTTTAACCTTTCGTATGTAACGTTAACCGACTGTTTGAAACAACCCGCCCTTAGTCGCCACCAGTGAGTTACATAGTACTCTGTATGTATTTCAATCTGTACCTCCGACAGCACGTTATCTGTTGATCCTGTCTGTCATTATCTTGTCATCTCTTGGCATATCTCATCTATCGTTTGTCAGTAGTCTAAAAGGCTTACAACCACACATCCAAACTATATAAATAAAATGAAAAAAGTTTATTTGTCTCAAAAAAGTTACATTGTGTATAAATGAGATACCCCCAGTAAGTTTTTGGTAATACTTGTGTTGGGGAATGTATATGGGTTGTGAAAATCTGATATGCAGTCACTTCATGTAAATACTGGCTACATTTACCTAATTGCATTCGGTTAGACTGGACGCCGACCGCAAGATACTTGGGAAAGACTAGGCAGAAGAAGAAAAAGTAAAGAAATTATAATGTAGGTACTAGCTTCTTTACTTTGGGCTTTGTGTGTGTGTGTGAAGATTAAAAAAAATATTCTTTCTCTTCCCTTTTTCTCCCTCTTTTCTCCCTTTTTAGCCTATGTCCGTCTCCAGGGTCCCAACTATCTCTGTACCAAAGTTCAACAAAATCGGTTTGGCCATTTAGGCTTCAAGGCGTCACAAACAAACTTACTTGTTCCAGGTCTGGCTGTTTGTGTTTGTGAGTTTAAATATTTGTATATAAATGCCCATGATATAGGAGTAGATACATTCCTAGTGTGGGGCAACATTTTTTTTTAAATAACATACTTAACCTATTTGTCAGGGGATAGTTTCTTTTACCCGTTGACCGATAAACCTAAAAGCGAAACTCGGTAAGGTTTAAGTCAAAACGTGACCAAACTTAAGACTGCGAAGCTTATGTACTTAACATCAATCCTAACGGAACGAAGAGAAATTCTGTAGAGCTCCTTTTTACTCAAATTAGCATTTGTTAGGGAAATAAAGAATAGATATTGTTTTAAATGTTACAGAAATCATGATATTTTATTACAACCAATTTATTCCACAAATCCACATACATATTATTCGATTATTGGCCCCAAGTCCTGTTACCTACCTGACTAAACTTATTGTCTTTTTATGCGAATTTTAGTATCAAAATATTTAAGACTCGTTTTAAACAGGCTATCAGTTTTTGTTACGTTATGTCTATAATCAAATTACCTTTTAGAATTGCAGTAAAAATTTAAAGATCTATACTTACGATCAATTAAAGTTGCATTACCTATAATTTACAGACACCGAAAACCAGTTTGCACAAACTGGTTTATTTGTTGATTAATTTCAGCAAAAGGAATAAATTGATTTATTCTGAATTAAATAGAATATTGACGGTTTTACGAGCAACATTTTTAATTCCACAAAAACCATAGACCGTTCGATTTTTAAATCGATGAGAAAAATTCGCACGCGTATTGAACCGTTGTTTTCAATTTACTGCGTCTTATCTGTGGTTCGTTAGGTAAGATCGCGTGCGAATTAATCGTTAGTCAATTGTGTTTATTCCATAATTACTTTATTCTCTATCTATTTGTACTTTTGGTACCGACAACATTATAGGAAGACTGTCGCAATTTATTTCCTCGTTCGACACTGATATTTTAATGATGGTTTACCTACCTGTGGCTATTTACTGAACCACGCTAAAAGCTATTCAACTAGAAGTAAGCAGTGAAGAATGATAAATAGGTAACAATTATTTCCGTATCTATTCTTAGATGCAAGAACAAGCAAATCAAATTATTCTTAAGCAATGAATGCTATTGCTACATCGCAACGATTTCAATAAAAAAAGCACAAAAAAGTGCAAAATATAATAATATTACTTTTGAAAGTAATAAAAAAAGCCTTTGTTTGTTTCATTGCATTTTTGTCACCGCCTTTCTAAAAGACATTAGTTTACACTTTGAGCTTTTTTTAAGTAACTTATTTATTAAAAAATGCTAATATAACATTCAATATATTTATATATACATACATATATAAAATAATTAAATTAATAGATACCTAATTAATTTATTTGGATCAAGTTTTACATTTTACATTACATTCATAAACAATTTTAAAAATCCTTCTAATATTATAAAAGCGAAAGTGAGTTTGTTTGTTACGTCTTCACGCCTAAGTGGCTGAACCGATTTAGAAGTTTTGTTTTTTAAGATTGAGATATGAGGGAGAAAGAGAGAAGAAAAGGGAAAACATAGCATTGCTATTACAATAAATAGGCGCAAGGGCAAATACTACAGGTAGCGGCTGTAATGGTGTAAATCAGTAAAGAGGAACTGTGATTTAACGCGAGCGAAGCAACGAGCAAAAGCTAGTATATTATAAAAGGTACTACTACCGTAAATAATATAAATAGATGGACGCACACAGAACACAGTATTGCCATAAGATGCATTGCATTTGATCGCAGATAGTACTTGAGTTTTATGATTGATAATGGTTGTAGTTGTACCACCTCCTTGGATAGAGCTGTTCAAGATCAAGGATTATTCCAGGGCAATCCAGCGCAGATGTTATGATAAGATTAAGAACATTTAGAACTGGTTCCAAAGGTTTTCGCTGAACGTTGTCGTCAATGTTCGCAAACTAAGGTTGCCAACTGCTAAACTGTTAAACTATTTTATACTTTTTAATGGTGAACAAAAACTAACTAAACATAATACTGTTGTCAACTCATCACTGGTATTTTGACAAATTGACGAGAAGTATGTGACATATAACCTTTTCTCTAACCAATTATTTAAATAAATATTCTGTTCTATTCTACTCATCACTGGTGTCCACCATCCACATAGGTAAGTTCTAAAAGTATACCTAAATATCAACTTGATAAATTGAGCGAGGCACTTAAAAATGTGTTTGAAACGTTGAAAAAGAATACACTCTGGATTTTTCAACAGTACTGGGGCCTAAGTCTGCTATTACAATAGTGTCAGAATGGTCGATCACTGATCGCATAATGGTTGATTTTGACAAGTTTGGTAATCTACTAATACACTGTCATCATTATGACATTCCACTGGTCAGTCACTGACAGTCCATTGAAAGAAATTGCTTAGAATGGTAATCTCGTACATAATGACAAACGAATGACTGACGCATGCGGTAATCTGCTAAAATTTTGACAGTTCCTTTGATCATTGATCTACCATTACAAAGTCATTGTGCAGTCATTGCTTTTAGTAGCTCGGTTTGACAAAAAGTGTTTGCTATCCATCGTGTTTGTGGAGTATTGATTGGAGAAATATGTTCACGACGAGCTAAAGAATATTTATTAAAGATATTCATGCCCTATAAAGTGGATTTACATGTCCGAAAACCACATTTTTCATTATTTTTAGCGTCGACCTACACTGCCATCAAAATTGCGATGATCGTAATTTACGGTCTTGGACTTTACAAGCGTCTTGCTCAATAACTTAAGAACTTCTAATGACGTTTACATAAGAGTTTTAAATTCTATTATCTTAATTGATGCACACCCATATTATTTTTTAACCAGAAAACTGCCCATACGCAAAATACGCGCCTCAGACGTGGAGTTGCGGACACCAGCCCTTTATACAATTAACCAGAAAATAAAATATTTATAAAAATAATGAGGTGGTGGTGTGACTTAAATATTCGACCCCTTTCAGGGCCAGTACAGTACCGAGCCAGCGGAGGTTTGAATGTAAAGTACCTGAAGGGGTCCGTATATAAAATGTACTCTGTGGTCTGTACAGAACTATATGGTTAACGTTAGTTGCTTATAACTGACATTAATATCACATTTGACTGTGACAGCTAAAACATTATTGAGTTGTTTTACAAAAATTGTATTACTCATAAAGAGGGATGCGAAGCCGCCATAGTGACTTAAGGCCCTGAGTGCCCACAAGCAACATTGAATGTTGATATTAGTATGCCCCCCGAATAATATAGTAATAAAAGAAAATTATTGAAAAACATTGGAGTTTCCAAACTATAAGGTTATTTTTATGTGCCCTACACAAGTATTGAAAACTCTTCCTACATAAAATATAGAAGCTAAATATACTATTTCAATATTACAGATAGTTGAAAATAAAACAATAATAATGCATTAATAGAAAACATTTAATTCATCATAAACTAAAACATTGTCAAAAATTGAATATCACAGACAGGCTGCAAAAAAAAATTATATAATGTTAGCCTTTTAACATTTTAGAGCAATCTTACTGCATTCAATAGGATTCTAAAAATAGTATAGTTTGTCTTCTTATCTTAACCTGGTTGTGGTGCAATTTGATATGCAATCACATTCCTTATTTGGTTTACCGTTGTGGTATATCAATGTTCAGCAAATATGCCCTTTGCCTTAGAAGAGAGGTGCCACAGCTAATAGAGATATGAATGAATGAATGCCAACAATAACAAAATGTGGACTGTTGAGTGTTGACTTGTTCCCTGACTGATTTTATTCCTGCTTTGGTCCAACATGCATGTCACACCAAACTATCACTGTCTTGTAACTGACTGGAAAAGAAAAAACAATATCATGTATTTATTTGCAAGGTATCGTAGTTTGAATCATATTTGCATATTATCATTACAGTTGTAGACTTGTTATAGTTAAGTACCTGTTGATGTCCACAGTCCAACCCATGTTTTTACGAGAGATCAAACTTCGTCAATTTCCAAAAGGTGTCTTTGCAATCTTGATATGTTAAAAATTACAATTTATTTACACAGCGTACATATCCACTTGCAACAGTTCGCAGTGAAGAACTCGAATCAGATTGTATGCCGGGTCTTCGATAGGTGCTGACATCAAATCCATGTTATCGTGGGAGTTGTCATTATCAGCAAGAGCGGAATCCATATTCAAGCCGTGGTCGTCAGGTATAGGAGAATCACCAGAGTCAGTATTCATGGTCAAAAACGGCGATTTTAATAGAAAACAAAGCTCACTGTGAAAATATAAACAAAGAAAAAATGCAAATGTAAACAAAGTTATGAAATGACATTTCTAATATTGTCAACTGACAAATTTCAGTGTTGGATTGGTTAGGATGCATTATGTATATCATTTTAAAATCATCATTTTATATTTTTTAAGTTGACTAAACGTGTTAACATAAAATGCATCGGGACAGGAAAAATATATTAAATAAAATCTGGCTTGAATAAACGTTTAAAATGTGGTAGTAGTTTTTCGAAAATCATTTCTACCAACGGGTTTTATAATAATGGCAATACTACAATGTCATTCTGCTACGATTCCATTACGAGACCACTGGCCGACCAATGATCGACCATTGTAATTTAGCAGATTACGAACTTTTAGCACAATGACAGTGGGATCGTGTTGGAATGACTATGTTATATAAAATAGCAGACTTGAGGCCCTGTTTATTTTTGTTCCCAGACCTCATAATGAAACTTTTATTACATCGTCTCAAACTTTTTCGTCTGTGTGTTGCATGTCGCGTGACGGTCGGCCGTGGAGTATTGACGTCTAAATGTCTAAAATGTGAAAAAAGCACACAAACCTTTTTTTGTAATAGAAATCTTTTTGTTGTCAACCCTAGATTAAACCTTAATGGTGCTGATAGGCCTGTTGCAAAAATAAAACCAATTAAAATAAGAAAATACATTGCAAACACTGCATTGAGTGCCTCGTTAATGTTGTCTAATAGACTACTGAGCGTGAAGTGCTGTGTTCAATTTCCGGGTCGAGTATAGTATTATTTTGATTTTAAACCAGTCATTTCTCAGTTGTAGCCACAGAATCAGAATTTTATTTATTCATTAAAACTTTTTGCACGTGTGTAAAAAAACACTGTTTACATAAAGGCAGACTTACTTCAGATCTGAATATTTTGTGTTCGGTTGATAGCAAAAGGGTCAACAGACAGAAAAAACAAAAGTCTTGTGTGAAAGGGACACAAGACTTAGGCATAACTTGGGGAAAAGGATTATACGTAAACCACTATAATAGGTGCACTATCACGTACAGACGCCTGCAGGTCAAGCTACCCGAAACTGTCAATTTTTCCCAATGAAACTTGAACCTTATTTTTTTTAAATAAAGTCGAAAATCTATCAAAGAAATCTGACAGATTGTAGTAGCTTGATGTGCAGGCGTCTGTACAACACTGCCTAACGTTTAGATGTTAGCAGGCATAGTTATATAGGTACTTGTGTTATAACACATACGTACATTAGATATTCCAAACACCTACATTTTATTAATGTGAACGCATTATAGCATTAGATATATGATAAACTAGCACTTTGCCCGCGACTTCGTCCGCGTGGGTTTCGTACTTTCCTCTAAAAAATTCGAAGGCTGATTTTTCAATCGATAGATAATTTTTATTGACATCTGACAGTTTTTGTATGGAAGAATTGGCTACGTGAAAGAGCTATAATGACATCTAAAAATAGGAAACAGTATGTATCCAGAAACATGCGGGTTAATGGCTATAACAAAACAATTAAGTTTTTATAATATTTCTTTATAGACTACATTCTTGGTCGTTCTGGAGGGTGTGACCAATATGACCAGGCTGCAAGATGAGCTCACACGAGAGCATGCTACGTAGAACTGACCATGGGAGAAACAGGGCTGTCGCAAGTCAACTCCTGCAAATTTATGGGTTTGACCCTGTGATTTATTTATCGTCATCGCAAAGCAAACTTTTAAAGGGAACTGAAGTCTTTTGAATTCGAAAAGGAGATCGTTCGGGATTAATGGAATACGTGGAATGAAGACTGTTTTTCCCTGGGAAGACCCAGTTAAAATGGTAGCTTCAACAATATTACGATGCAAAGCTTTTACTTGTAGCCTAGTACCGTTGCATAGTTTTGGGGGTTTCAAATTTCTAAGTAACATCACAGGTGTGCCCACGCGCAGTGTTAGTTTATGATATGGAAGTCCGGCTGGATTAATAGTGTTCAGAAACTCAACCGGATAATGGACTGCTTCGTCTGTATTTACCACCGTGTCTATTCAATTATATACCATTTCTGTGCCGTCAAATGATTTCAGCAAAATATCATTAATTACTGCTGCTTGGTCATTTTTAGGTGTCATTATAGCTCTTTCACGTAGCCATTCTAAAGGCTTGTCCTTTATTTGAGCTACATCTGGATAATTTTTTTCTATAAGGTCTTCGACTGTAGTTACTACACTACATAATTCATCTGTTATAGCTATCAACCCGTCTGTTTCTGGATACATGCCGTTTCCTATTTTAAGTAGAAGATCTGAAAAATGGCCAGCAGAGACGTCCCCTCTCAGATGCACTCTCATATTTTTAGTCACTTTTAGAATTTTCGTAAAGGGCCATAAATAAGATTTTTTAAAGCATGCCTTAATTTCATCAGCTCGCGTTCCTTTTGGTACTGGTAAAGTTTGACGAAAATCGCCAGCTAGCAACACTGTCATACCACCCATTAAAGAATTGTTGTTTCTTATGTCCTGTAGAGTCCTATTTAACGCTTCAATAGCTCTTTTGTGCGCCATAGTGCTTTCATCCCAGACTATTATTTTTGCTTTACGCAATACTTCGGCAAGATTGCTTTGCTTTGAAATGTTACACATTGGAGTTTCTACGTAAGACAAATTAAGGGGTAATTTCAAAGCAGAGTGCGTCGTTCGACCTCCTTCCAATAACGTAGCGGTGATCCCGGAAGACGCGACTGCTAAGGCAATTCCACGAGTACTTCTAATCTTTGCCAAGAGTAAATTGATGAGGTAAGTCTTACCAGTCCCACCTGGGGCATCCAAAAAGAAAATTCTTCCCTCGTTTTCATGTGTACTTGAAATAATTTCATTGTACACTAACTTTTGTTCCTCAGTTAGTGAATTCTCATTGATATTGACAAATGATTCTAAGGCAAACACATCGTAGTTAAATTCAATAATTTACGCTCCTAATTCACTTTGAAACACTTCTGATCTACTCGGTTTCGGTAAACCGTATTCTTCTAGTGCACATCCTCCAAGTGCCAAACATGCTCCTTCTATTTCCAACAGACACTTACTAAAAATCTCATCCATGAGGTGTTCTACTCCGCTTTTTACCTGCCTCTCAATCTGTCGTTTAAGAAATTCGTTCGTACAAAGTAAACACTTTTATGCTACGTAGACTTCCGAAAAATACTGAAAATTTATTCCTATAAATTTATTTTTCCTTATAAAACTTGAAAAACACTTTGAAAACTTTAAATTCGCATATATTTTGATCGTTAGTACCATTTTGGCCCAATAGATGTCGTTGCATGTATCTAAATTCTTCTATACAAATTTTCACACCCCCTCAACCCCTCTCAAGAGGTAATTTGGAAAAATAAAAAATGCCAAACTTCATAATTTACTTAGATAGATGTTCGTGCCAAGTTTCATGTTTATTAACACAAGTAATAAGATTTTCCATACTAACGAAATTCCCCTTTTTCACCCCCTTAAAGGTTAAATTTCCAAAAACCCCTTCTTAGTGCTCCCCTACATTATAATAGGAAGCCGTGTGCAAAATTTCACATTCCTAACCCCAGTAGTTTCGGCTGTACGTTGATATGTCAGTCAGTCAGTTCTCCTTTTATATATTTAGATAACCATTATTATTTATATTATATACTACGGTTCTATAAAACTGAATCATCAAGGCAGGTACCTTGTAGTCTTGGTTTCCTGCAGTCTGTCACGTAGGCATCAGAATAGAAAAAAAAAATCCTTTTCTAAATTTGAAAATATATAAGTGAAAAAAAACGGTAAATTATAGAACCTGCTTTATGTAAAAAGATGATGCAATAGAAATCATCATCTGCCTAGCCTTTTCCCAACTACGTTGGGGTCGGCTTCCAGTCTAACCGGATGCAGCTGAATATCAGTATTTTACATGGAGCGACTGCCTATCTGACCTCCACAACCCAGTTAGTACTGAGTAATACGATACCCCTTGGTAAGACAGGTTGTTAGACTTTCAGAACACTGACTACCTGTTACGACTGTCTAAGATCTACAAACGACAGCCGGGACCAACGGCTTAACGTGATTTCCGAGGCACGGAGGAAACTCGGTATGTAACGGGTGGTCACCCATCCACAGACCAACCTAGGCAAGCGCGGCTTAACCTATAGATCGACCCGAGCAGCTGCTATCAATTAGCCACGAGCTCCTCCAATATGATGATGCAATATAAATGAATAATAGTATTTGTAAATCTAAAAGGATACCGTGTGGACGGCGCGTTCGTGTTCCATTAAAGAGATGTCCGCAAAGCAAAGGAGCCTGCCAGGGCCACTGCCTGCTGAGGTTGCGGGTTGTTCGACGGAAAATAAGGAACATGGCTGGGTTTTAGTCCGTTAAAGTCTGACTCTGCCTGCCATCAAATAACTTCCCCCGCTCCACCCAGACCGGCATTTGATGCCCTTATGCCTATTTAATCGCAGTCAGTGCAGCATGTATTCTTCCATACTCCTCTATTGCTCGCCTGACATCGCATCAGACACTTTCTTTCTAGCCATTTCATAATTAACACAGTTCATCCATCGCTTTTACTGTTCCATACCTCTAAAGGATTAAAGGATCTGAATGTTAATGGACGGAGAGCGAGAGGAAGGCCAAAGAAAAGATGGATGGATTGTGTAAGGAATGATCTGAAGGAGAAAGGAGTAAATGATACCGTGACGTCTGATAGGGGAGAATGGAAGAAGAAAACGTGTTGCGCCGACCCCAAATAGAATGGGACAAGGGCAGGAAAATGATGATGACCTCTAAAGGATAAAACGGAACCCTGGTAGGATCACTTTGTTGTCTGTCTGTCTGTCAGTCTGTGTCTGTATTTCAAGAGCCTTTATCTTGGGAACGCGTGGAAGTATCGCGGAAGTAATTATAATTTTGTTGCTTAGTCTCGCAGCTTCCAACTCTACCTCTTTCTTATCATTTAAAGCAATCTTTTCGCTATCAGGTAGGTTATTAAACCTTCTTCTACAATTTATTAACATCATATGGTAGTTTCCAGGGCCAAAGTAATTACATTATAATGAGTCCGTCTTTTAGTTTATTCAAAAAGAAGGGATACTTATTATTTTATTTGTAAATTGGGCCGAAAATAACTAAGAAATAGCCCATTAAAGTTACGTGTGACGTCACGAGTTACTCCATTTTTGCAACGAGTCACGTCCCACAAACGACGTCGTAGAAGTGACGACTTAAAACACAAACTAATTTTGTTTTTGGAAACTAGCATTACAACTATGTTTTGCAAGTATGTATATAGTTTTGACGTCAAAGAACTCCATAAGACTTATCTATTTCTACATCAGAAGCTATTTCTTAAAACGTTTTCTTTTACATAGCGACATAAACATAAAATATGTCATGTTGGTAAATAAATCTTTGTCACCATGCAATCCTGTTTTGATAACAATCTCTCCATATGAGGCTATGATAGATAAATATTACTTATTATTTGTGTGTAGGCAAAATTACTGAAATAGGGAAAACAAAGATAAAGTGCTAGTCGGTGTCCCGCACCGTGGGTTCTGTACAAACTTGCGACATAAAAGACCATATCTTTTGACTGCGTAGACTTAGCGGGTGAGTTTTTCAGAGATCCGAGGGACCAAAGACTCTATATGGTTTTAATTTCAACTTGATAACTTCCTCTACGTGTTATCGGCTTTCTCAAACAAACAAACGGAATTCTCGCAGGATAACCTATGAGATTGTTACCTATTATCCTGTGGGGGCTTCCCAGCCAGGGGAACAGACGGTTATACTAAGCGAATACACGCTAAGGGCGCCTTCTGCGCCTCTGCGGGGTTCGAGCTTCGGCTTAAGGCGTCGTCGCAGGGAAAATGTTCTCTATCCCCGCAAACTGAATACACAGCAAACGTTTTGGCCTTGGTGATTCTCCCATTCTGAATACGTTTGCCTTATATATCTAAGCCTGCCAGGGCCACCCCTACCGGGGTTGCTGGTTGTTTGAAAAAGGAACCGCGGCCCTGGAACATAAAATAAACATGGGTCGGTTTTTGTCATTACAAGTCTGACACTCACCCCCGCTCCGCCCAGAGCTCTCACCCCCGCTCTGGGCGGAGCGGGGGTGAGTGTCAGACTTGTAATGACAAAAAAAGCCCCCAGTATCAACATTTCCGATCTGTTATTTCAGCCGTGATATGCATTTTGTGTGTTTTAATAAAACACATTAAAGAAAAAAAAAACGAAGCACAAGTGACTAAGAGTATGATGGATCTGAATGTTGATAGATAGAGAGGGAGAGGAAGCTCAAAGAAACGATGGATGTTTTTTGAAAGCTATGATATGAACGAGAAAGGAGTGAATGATGCCGTGACGTCTGACAGGAAGAATGGAAGAAGAAAACGTGTTGCGCCGACCCCAAATAGAATGGGACAAGGGCAGGAAAATGATGATGCATCTGCGATCTGCTACAATCGAACAAATAAGGTTCCTGCCTACTTAGGAAGATTACCTAGTAGTAACGTCATAGAACCAGTTTAGCTTAGTTGGGGAATTTAGAATAATATTCTAAAATCCTTGATATATAAGTTAGTGTTCTTTTTACCTAGCATGTCTTAGGCAATATATGTGAAGTTTCACATGACCTGTGGTTACAAACACTTGATGAAATTCTTGCTAACGATGATTTGATTCAAAGAAGCGCATTAAAAGTAACTAGCTATCCTTTTGCTAACATTTTGACATTTTGATGAGAGATGATCGTCATTTGTTTTCGGGTCATATGCATTCAGTTGTGAGCCAACAGCCAAGAACAGTCAGAGACAAGGCTTAAACAAGTGACTATCGTTTTAAAATCGCAAATCAATTTTATTTATAATATTTCTTATTCGTTATTGTTTTGTTCTTGTTAATGTTATCTTCAAATGATTAACGTTTATTTTACCACTAGCTTTTACCCGCGGCTTCGCTCGCGTATAATTCGGGGTAACACAGTTCCCTTTCCTGATTTGCAGGTACCTGCTACCTGTAGTTTTTGCCCTTGCGTCTTATTTATTGTAATAGCAAAGCTAAGTTTTCCCTTTTCTTCGCACTTTCTCCCTAATATCTACCTTAAAAAAAATAGTTATCGTATGTACGGGCATAGGCTAACTATTTCTTTTAAAGTAAATTGTTGAAATTCATGACGATTCGCATCACTCCGCCGCGCCTGTTCAGCTGATTTGTAATGTGTCAAAATCCGGTCGTGAATAATCCCTACTAATATTATAAAGCGAAAGTGAGTTTGTATAATGTTTGTAACGTCTTCACGCCTCATGTAAACCGATTCTGATTAATTTTGGTACAGAGATAGTTGGGACCCTGTAGGCGGACATAAGCTAGTTTTTTTCCAAAGTGAGAAATGAAGGAGAAAGAGGGAAGAAAATGGAAAACTTACTTACAATCAAAAGGCGCAAGGGCAAAAACTACAAGTAGCAGGTACCTGCAAATCAGGAAAGGGGAACTGTGTTACCCCGAATTATACACGAGCGAAGCCACGGGCAAAAGCTAGTAATTTTATAATTTGTTGATGGTATTATAATTATATTTCAATCGCATGACAAACTTCTGAATAGGAAATGCACAACATTAGACAATCAACTTAGCCGCTGCGCAAACGTGGACACTTTTGTGTCTTGTGTCGGATTCAAGATAAAAATTTATATATAAACAGTATGAAATCTGTCGGTACAGGACACAGCAACTTCTACAACTCTATAGGAATCGGTAGTTTGTATCCGACACAGGACACAAAAGTGTCCACGTTTGCGCAGTGCCTTAATGATTAAGACGTAGCCTTAACATTCCAGCTCACTTGAATTTAGTATTTGTCTTAAGAAACAATGAAGGTCGCGTTAATCAAAACATACGTTCAGACTACAATTATGTCTAAATTGCATAATACATGATTGTGTTACACAATAAAAACTATTTAATTAGCTGTATTTAAATATTCCAATCATTATGACTTAGTTCCTCATAACATAACGTTTCTTAATGGATTTGTTTAGGGTCCCTTAACGAAAGGGTAAAACGGGAGCTTATTAGTAATGCCCCGTTCCAATAAACAAAAACGACTCGTTTTGCTTACGGATAGTTATATTTTGACATATAAGTCCTATGATGTTCACGACATAATGTGGTCTTTTTAGATTTATGTATTTATCTTTCGTTTGGATTTTATTTTTATTGTCTATTTTTGATACTTTGCTGTTTTTTGCACCTTTTGGCTGTCATTATAATTTTCTAGACCGAATGGCTGTTTTTCTTATACCTGAAATATTAAGAAATCTAACTTGTAGCCTAGGAGTCGGTTATAGTGGAGACTTATGTCAAAATATAACTATCCGTAAGCAAAACGAGTCGTTTTTGTTTATTGGAACGGGGCATTAGACTCCACTGTTTGTCCGACTGTCAGTCTGTCTCCAGGATATATATCATGAACGGTGATAGTTTGGCAGTTGAAATTTTTACAGATGATGTATTTTTGTTGCCGCTATAACAACAAATAAAACTTGAGTGGTGTCAAGGGACACTCGGATCGAATGAAGTTATCATTTATGATGTACAAAAACCCTGTATACACTTAACAAACATAATCGTCGCAACACCACACTGTTCAATGCGAAATAGAAAGAAAACGAAAATAAATGGCTGGCTTTCTTTAAGAGGGAAAGAGCAAAAAAAAATGAGCAAAGTTACATCCGGGCTTACAACACTATAGCACAAAGTGTCGTTACAACTTTTGGTCTTATTTTTTCCGTCTAGCCCCCTTTCGCAACGCGCGATAAGGAACTTCGTTCCAAAAACACAGAATAAGATAAATATTTAAGGGGGCACCCATAGAACAAACATGTTTTTTGCCAATTGAACAGATAATTGTACGGAATCCTTCATGCGCTAGGCAGACTCGCACTTGCCCGTTTTTTATTATTATATTAGTCGTGGGCAATGGTTTGACGACACGGTTGGCGTAGTGGCTAAGCGTTTGACCTCTGCGCTACGTGTAGCGGGTTCGTTCCCCGCAAGGAACAAATATTTATATGGCCTACTGATAGTTGTTCCGGGTCTGACTCTTTGTGTGTGAGTATGTTTGTAAACGCACCCACGATACAGGAGAAATTAATAATGTAGGGGGAAGTTGTTAAAATAAAATTGGTTCAGAGACACAAAGACTTCTTCATCAGATTTAGCTGAAAGAGTACTACAACAAAATGCTTTTTAAGGCTAAAATTTTGCCCCTATCACAATCAATAGAGAGAGTAACCATGAAGTTTCTTGCCGGTTCTTCTCCATAGGAAATGACCAACCCGAACCGTGTATCTTTTCTAGACGATTTATAAGTGCCCATGTAGGCCTATGTGAAATAAAAATATTTTGATTTTGAATCCCGAATGAATGGTCAAGGTTTTATTCAGAAGAAAGAATACAGAACATTGATCAAACTACAAAAGGTAAATACCACATTAATCAAGCTTCTGTGTGATTCTTTATTACATACATTTAAAAAAAACACAAATTGCAATAAGAAAGCTTATCCACCCACAACCGAATTAGGTTTTTTTTTCACAGCAAATCTTACATAAATTGAGAAATTAATAAATGAGGATTTTATATGAATGACCAGAAAGACTTAAATATTAAATCCTAATTCCAACTAATAATTGCGAAAGTTTGCGAGGATGGGTGTATAGATGTTTGTTAATCTTTCACATCAAAACGGCCGAACGGATCTTGATGAAATTTGGCACAGAGGTAGATAGCCGTCTGGAATAACAAATAGGATGCTTGATACCCAAATCTGGCACATCATACCATAATAAAACCTGACCTGTACTTTCACACGACTGTCTCGTGTTGACCCCAGAGAATAAAAAGAAAATGGTTTCGTACCAAAAATATCTAAAGGTTTGTGCAAAATTGCGAATGTGTCAACACATAGTGAAAGTACAAAGGTGCGGTGCGCACGAGTAGCACTCTCTCTGTTCCGGTTGACGGACATGCGCGTACGCATACCGTACACAATCATACATTCATTAAATGGTTGTTATGTTGACTAGACTTCTATGTTTGAATGGAAGCAAAATCTACTAATATGTAATACGATACCCCTTGGTAAGACTGGTTGTTAAACTTTCAGAACACTGACTACCTGTAACGACTGTCAAAGATCTACAAATGACAGCCGGGACCAACAGCTTAACGTGCTTTCCGACGCACGGAGGAAACTCGGTATGTAACGGGTGGTCAGCTATCCACAGACCAACCTAGGCAAGCGCGGCTTAACCTAAAGATCGACCCGAGCGGATGCTATTATTTAGCCACGAGCTCCTCTTTAATGGTAAGACATCATAATTAAGATGATACAAATGGGGGCAGGGGTAAAGTAATTTTTGCGTGGGACGAAAATAGTGAATTTAATTTGAGACGAGTACAATAAATATATTTACCAATAATGTTTTAAAACCTCAGCAAGTGAAATTTGTCAAAAAAACGAAAGTATCAAAGTCATTTTAATAAAAAAAATCGATATAATAGTTTTGTCTCTAAGTCTATGCAGTCAAAAATATGGCCGTTTACGTTACAAGATTGTACCTTCGGTGCGGGAGTCCGACTCGCACTTGGCTGGTTTTTTTTTAATGGATCAAATGTAGATTGTATATGGAATAAAAATAGAATACAATGGACTTTTTTACCCAACATCATATGATATTTTCTCCGTTTAACTTGTTAGTTGCCGACCATACTTTATTTATAAATCTTATTTAACTGAGACTTTACCACATAATGAACTTATTAAATTATTAACCGCAATTAATTTTACATAGTTACAAAAAAAACTATAATAGTTTCAATATAACCTTTTTACATTCAACAGAAACAATGACTGATTACAGTGTAGCCGTTTACTTATTAATTTAATTATATGGAGAGACGAGGAAACTCTTGCACATATTTTAGCGTTGAATCTGGAACAATAAATACTTACTAATAAGTACTCGTTGACATGCAGTTATTATGCACCTATGTTAATAATAGTGGAGTTATTTTTAATAGTACCTACACGATATTATCGACCAGATGAGCATCTGTAACACGATCATTATACAAGTATTTACCTACTTATGAAATCCTATCAGTTTCCTTATGAATTACTTAGTTGCTGGTGTATAAGAGCAAGGCATTGATTTATAAGATCTACTAGCTTATGCCCGCGGTTTCTCGCGTTAAATTCGGGGTAACACAGTTCCCCTTGCGCCTTATTGATTTGTAATAGCAATGCTAAGTTTTCCTTATTCTTCCCTCTCTGTCCCACAAATTCCATTTTTTTTTAATTTAGCCTATGTCCGTCTCCTGGTTCCCAACTATCTCTGTACCAAAATTCATCAAAATCAGTTTAGCCATTAAAGCGTGAAGAGGTAACAAACAAACAAACAAGCTCACTTTCGCTTTTATAATATTCGTAAGAATAGTAAGGATTGCGCATTATAAGGAATGTGATAGGATTACCACCCGGGACCACCCGTCCCTTGCTAGAGCAAGGCCGCGATGCTGAGCCAGTAAGTCCAAACTAGCCCCTAAATAATTTTAATCACATCCAGCCTGTGCCTATACTGTCCTCCCCCAGCGTCGCCCTAAGCCGAGGCTCGTACGCCACAGGGATTGCAACTGCGGGGTGGTGGGGTAATTTTTCTACCACAATGTTGCCGTATTTATTGACTAGTAGGGAATGCCTAGGTCCACCGATTTTTCTTTATTTACATAAAGTTTATATAATGAATAATATTAATAGGTAGTTACTTGACATTTGGGTAGGTATGCTATTTAAAACTGAACAAAAAGTCATAAGTGTATCGGGATTTCCAGAGTGATAACTATTGATAATTATAGACTAGTTTTTCTCTCAATGTTTTATTTGATCTAATAAAATTGGCAGTGGCAAACATACGAGATAAAAAAATAAGAGAACTTAGTATCAAAAATAGTAAAGATGAGTTTTCTTATTTTTATCAGAACATCCTTACTAATTTTATAAAAGTGAAAGTGAGTTTGTTTGTTTGTATCGTCTTCACGCCTAAATGGCCAAACCGATTTTAATGAATTTTGGTACAGATGTAGTTGGGACCCTGGAGACGGTGAGAAAAGGGGAGAAACAGGGAAGCAAGTGGAGAAAAAGATATTTTTTCGATCATCGTGCTGCTTAAGGTTAGCGTTAGCCCAAAGTTAGTAACTATGCCACGCGGGCGAAGTCGTGGACGGAAGCTAGTAATACATATATAGTCTTTCTGACCATTTTCAGTCACGGCGGCCAATTTCAGCGGAGATTAGCAATCAACGCGGGAGATATTATTGTGGACAAGTGTATGCGCGAGCACAGACGCACTCTCTGTTCCCTCACTCTCATTATAGTCCAATGAGACGGCAATCCAACATGACCTGACAGAGATAAGGCACCGGAGCAACGGCTTAACGTGCCGAGGAAGGAAGTATCATCCACCATAGATGCGGGCCTGTGGCAGATAAGCAATTGGTAGCTCACCATCCGTCCCTCTAGTCACGACAGGCCGTGTCGACGGTGTGTTCCAGTGTATAGTGTTCCACGCGCGCTTCAAAGAGATGTCAGCAAAGCAGAGGGGCTTGCCAGGGCCACCGCCTGCCGGGGTTGCGGATTGTTCGAAATACATACGGCGGCCTCGGAACGTACGGGCAAAAGAAGGAACATGGGTTTTGGTCAGAAAAGGTCTGTCATTCCCCCCGCTCCGCCCAGAGCGAAGAAGTTATTTGAGGATTTCAGATACGCAAAATAGAGTAGGGGTATCATTCCGCCAACTTTCGAAATCCGGGCTGCCGCTGCAAAATTTTGTAATGGAAAATCCACAATAAAATTTTTGCCCGACACATGAATCGAACCCAGGACTCCGAGCTTAGCAGTCGCGCTTGCGACCACAACACCAACGGGGCAGAATATAATAAATATCCTTCTGCTGACAGCTCGACACATGTTTTAAAAATAAACCTGCCAACGTAACCAAGGTCAACCTATTTAAAAATCCACCCACTTGCTGTTTGACATCTTTGACACCTGGGACATGTTTGTTATAGTAAAGGTTATTTCAAAAACCGGCCAAGAGGAATCGCGCACCAAGGGTTCCGTACAGTTTTGCTACGTATACTGCCATATCTTTTGACTTAGATGGATGTTTTTAACAGCACAAAGGGACCACCAGCTACCCTACCATGACGTGTTAAAGCAGAACTTATTCCGCTGAGGGAAAGGGACAGAGCTATACAGGGTGTCTAGCACCATCTCTTTCACTCATTGGAATAAGTTCTGCTTTAAGATGTCATAGTAGGCCTACTGATACGAATAATTTCAACTCAATACCTCCACACGTTCCCGAGATAAAGGGTCTTGACAGACAGACGGACAACAAAGTGATCTAAAAGTGTCAGGCTTGCACTGACTAAAACCCCTCCATGTTCTTTCTTTTGCCCTTTGTTTTCCAGGGCCTCTTGTTCCTCCTCCTATCTCTTTTTTATCTTTATTTATTTACAGGGCTTTTTCTATTAAGAATATGTCACCCCGATGGTTGTAAACAAATTATTAATATCTAAGCATTAATCTACCCGCAACCTTATACCCATAATAATTATGTGAAAGAGTGTACTTGCCTCATCCGATATTGGTGAGGCTAGAATGCTATTGCAGAAACCTACATTAAAACTAATGCCAAAAGCTTGACGTCTTTGAACTCCAACCCGAACACACTCCGACAGGATCCTCCTATCTCGTTCGAACAACCCACAAAGTCAGCAGACAGTGGTCCTGGCAGAAATAACATAGAACTGTAAATTTTAATTACGAAGTTAGGTAAAAAATAAAAGATCTTTATAACCTAAATGTTAATTATTTTAACTCATTACTATGATTATAATCCCAAAATAAAACTAGACTGGCTTGTTGCTTGAACACCTGCATTAATCGACTCGATAAAAACAATATTTTGTATGCAATCCTACTAATATTATAAACGCGAATGTTTGTGAGGATGTATGGATGTTTGTTACTCTTTCACGTGAAAACGGCTGAACGGATCTTGGTGAACGGAATTTGGCACAGAGGTAGATTATGGTCTGGAATAACACAGACTACTTTTTTTTCGATATCACGGGCAAATCCGCGGGCGCCTGCTAGTTGTTCATAAAAACAATATCATTGCAATATTTTATAGATATCAAAAGTCAAAAAAGTTAATTGAAACCATTAAAAGTAGGTACTAAAATATGCATAAAAAGGATATTCTAAACTTGTCTAAGTTTTAAGATTACATCACTACTAGTTTTTAAATTAACCTCAATTATAATAAGGTATCATAAAATTGTATCACTGTACATAATTCAATAGCGTCTCAAAAGCACTTGCAAAAACTTTAATAGGAACTCTAGATCGTACATCAAAATAAAACTTAAAATAAATATAGGAGCTTCTAGAGATACCTGTTTTAATGTTGCAGTTATAAATAGCAAAGATTTTAATTTATTTTGTTCTCTTATACAACTCTGTTTATATTTTAATGCTGGGAAAAGGCCCGAGGATTCCGTACAAACTTACGACATTAACGGCCATTAGGCCTACAATGACATCTTAAAGCAGAACTTATTCCATTGAGTGAAAGAGATGGTGCTAGACACCCTGTATAACTCTGTTCCTTTCCCTCAGCGGAATAAGTTCTGCTTTAACACGTCATGGTAGGGTAGCATATCTTTTGACTGCGTAGATTTAGATGGTTGATTTTTTTACAGCAAAAAAGGACCACAGACACGAGTATATGGTTTTAATTTCAACTCGATACCTCCACGCATTCCCGAATAAGAGTCTTGACAGACAGAAAGACAGACGAGGTACGGAACGCTAAAAAGAGGATGAATGTCTCCAACGAGGACCGCCCAGAAAACATGTACTGGCTGGATCGAGATGACGCACTATAAGTGTATTTGAACAGATATGGGAGATACCACAGGTAATAAAACTCGTACTTTACCACTAATTTAATAATAATATCGTTAAATCAACTGGACCTCAATTCAATTATTTAACGCATCTCACATGTGTTTTAGAAGGCCTTAAATAATAATACAGATCACAAACGGCACACTTTTATAGGGGGAAATTAATTAATTAATAATAATGAGGTAACATTGAATTCCTTAGAAGCAATCAATGCCACAAAAATATCAGGTCAAATTCAATAATAATCCAATACATTATGCGAATACAACACGAGTCGAAATACATTATCTAAGTTAATAAAAATAATGAAATACATTATGCCAACAAGATAAAATCAGTAACCTATCCTGCCGATCTGGTAATTGAGCACAGACTGCAACTCCAATCTGGGAGATTTAATTTAGTAAAGTAGGGAAACCTGGGCGATGTTGTAGTAGGATATGTAAGTGGAACTGCATCTTGAACACATTTTATAGCTGGTAGATCCCCTTTAGGTGAAGATGGCAGAAGCTTATTAAAACCAACGACAACTGTTCTCATAAGTCCCAGATCTAAAGAATTGAAAGTCACGGGAGAAGCCATTAGCCAACAGAGGCACGAAGAAGATATTGCTGATAGAAGAATTAACGCAAAATACTCCATGTTTTCTATACGGACTAAAGAAACAACATCACTTGCGAAATAGCAAAATACCAAAAAAAAACATTGTGACCAAAATTATTATAAAACGTGCCGAATAACTATAGATATTCTAAGAAGCAATTTTAGATTTTTTTGCAAAAAAACTATGTTTGTATATGGTATCCCACACACAATCTGACGATGTATTAATTAGTGGTTAGTTTAAGTCTCTCTTGTAATATCCCTTTTTTTGGTGTGGGAAATCATCAAAATAACTTCCACCGCCCCGGGCGGAGCGGGGGAGAGTGTCAGACTTGCACTGACCAAAACCCACCCATGTTCCTTCTATTGCCCTTTACGTTCCGGGACCGCGGTATCTCTTTCGAACAACCCGCAACCCCGGTTGTAATATCCCTTAAGTTCTAATCGTTAACGAGTGTGGCTGTGGCTTTCATCATCAGTTCAGATGATGACTCTTAGACGCCAACACATCAATTATTATGCACTATCCTAATGTTACCAACAACAAATAAATGTCTTTAAACACGGTTAAAATATTCCATAGACAACAGCTGTACCAGTTTACATGTACATAAAGAAACATGCCTCTGCACACGAACATAGAATCACCTCCTATTTTGAATTCGATTTAAAAACAAAAACTGCCCGGCAACGACTAAAGATGACCCATTACCATAGACTATTAAAACCGAAGATATTTGTATTTAATTTAATTGTACCTGTTATTCTCGCGGATTTTCCCACCTTCATTTAAATAACACTTAGGTACTTTATTTTTCTCGTCTCATTTTTTCAATAATAGGTTTTGTTGGTGATGTCGATATGAATATTAAAAAGTATCAGTGGTAAATAATTTTGGTCGAACAGATTTGCACCTTCTCGTCGTCTTTGTAGGTACTATCAATCTACATATTCAACACGCCTGTTATTCCCAAAAGGTCAGTTAAAGGAGTCCTAATAGTGCACTCAGATTTAGCCAGTTATGTTTAGACCCCTAGTAATAGGGGGCGAGTACTGGTTGTGGAGATCAGAATGGTAGTCATTCCATGTAAAATACTGGAATTCAGCTGCATTCGGTGAGACTGGAAGCCGACCCCAATGAAGTTAGGAAAATCATGGAATAGGGGGCGAACGTATTGCTATCACAAGGGCACAAATCCAGAGTCCGTCGCTGCTAGAAGCTCATGTTCAGCGGTCAATTTTTGCGACTAATAAACCAACGAGGCAACCAACATAATTCGAATCAGTAAAATAAAACAAATCTACAATATGTGTGTGAATATGTATAATTTAATAGATAATTTTGTTGTGACTGATTTCAATACAAATAATGTTATAATTTGACTAATCACCTAATATCAAGAATTTTTTGGTTAATTTTTCACTTTTTACTGTGCCCTACAGGGTCCTTAATTGTATCTTCCTTAGCCTTTTTATTAGATATTATCAAATAACTTTCCCCGCTCTGGGCGGAGCGGGGGGGAGTGTCAGACTGACTAAAACCCACCTATGTTCCCTCTATTGCCCTTTACGTTCCGGGGCCGCGGTATCTCTTTCGAACAACCCGCAACCCCGGATTGTACCTCAGCCTGAAGCCCATTTTAAGATCTCCGGAATGCAATAAAGATATGCTATAACTTTTGACTGCGAAGACTAAGTAAAATCCAAGGAACCACAGACTTGAGAAAATGGTTTAAATTTCAACTCGATACCTCCCGGCGGCGTTCCCGAGTTAAAGGGTCTTAATAGACAGACGGACAGCAAACTGATCCTGTAAGGGTTCCGTTTTTTCTTTTGTACGGAACCCTAAAAAGGAAGACCTTGCCTAAAGAGTATTGCAAAAAGCCATAGCCAAAACCATGTAACAAGCGTTAGTACAAGATAAATGCATTAAATTGCATTCGATACGCGATAATGCGATACAGCAAAGCCATAGATGAAGTTGACAGAATAGATGTGTATTTATGTCTATAGGTATAGTCACGATTATTAATTCTTCTGATCCTGGACGTCACTGGTGTCATTCTGACGTCACAAACTAAACTTAAACTACTCTTAAAATCACTAAAATTTAGATTTTTCTTTATCTTCTGAAATTGTTTAAAGGAACACAACTGCTGCCCTACCATGACGTTTTAAAACAGAACTTATTCCACTGAGGGAAAGAGACAGAGCTATACAGGGTGTCTAGCACCATCTTTTTCACCACTGGTATAGAGACAGAGCTATACAGGGTGTCTAATTTCTCACACAGGAATAAGAACTGCTATAGTCTCCGCCAGATAAGAAAAAATTAAAAGTCATTGACCCGACTTGTACCAAAAAACTCCACAAAACTTCATTAGCGATCGCTCGTCATTCAAAACTGTCGGCCATACTGCACCGGTCGAGTTTCATAATACCAAACACTCATCCCAACGGAAATAAGTAAGAAATACCTAAATTTGAAGAATAAATTGTGTTATTTTTTTAAGCTTCAAAAAATACATTTCAAACATTGAAATATGTAATTGCTGTGGTCTATGCATTTCAAAAATAATTTCCTTGGTGTATTTTTATTTTTCGATATTTCTTATGTTTTCAACTTATATTTCAATAGCAGAACATGCAATAATTGGATTTATTTATCCAGCTTTAACTCATATTCGTAGAAGTATACAATGAATTTAAATAACCGAATTTTAAAATTCATACCAAAAAATCAAATTTTTTAGGTTATGCCCTCATACTCATGCGCTGAGTGTGACGTCAGAGCAAGTCAGGGGTGCAGTACCTATCCACCGTTTTGTAATTAAGTACCTATCGCATCCTTCGTCTCGAGTGTCATTCCAAATTGGTTTGCGCATGGGATTGACTGAGCGAATTCATACTCGAAAACTTTGTATTTGTTATCTTGCTGTTAATTGTTCTTACTAAAGGTCGAGGAACGATTTTTTCAAGGTCAAAGTTATTGCTAGACCCTTATGAACTTAGAGGATTGTATTGATGCTTTGGGTGATTATAATTCTATAACTACATACATTCTTATTTATCACGGATAAACTGAAGTAATTGCGGGTGGATGTTTATGTGCAGGCGAAACGGTCTACCCTCTTTCTTGTTCGCTTTTGCGATCAATGCCGCTGCCATTGTCACTTATGTCACTCACAACACGGCTGCTCCTGACACACAATTCTCACTGTAACTACTGTAACACTGTTTTCGGTTTTTACACAATTGTGTGACTCGTCTCTTAGTTATTTTGTGTTTGCAATTTTTTTTTTTTTTTTTACTCTTGTATAGATTCTTTTCTACCAATTCGTTGTGAATGAGTGGACATGGTTGGCCTTTGTAGATTCTTGGACGCTTGTTAACTTTTGTTAACGTATTATTTTATTTTATTTTTTGTAAAGTAAGCAATGACTTATTGTCGGGCCTACGTTGTCTTCTCATACTTAAGTGCTAACGCTGTAACAACAACATTGTAAAACCATATTATGATTTTAAAAGAGTAACAATGGAGTTTCTTGCCGGTTCTTCTCCATAGGAAACGACCAACCCGAACCGTGCATCTTTTCTCGACGTTTTATAAGTGCCCATGTAGGCCTATGTGAAATAAAAATATTTTGATTTTTGAGTTTGATTAAGTTGGGCCCGAAATGGAAAGTGCTAGAGGGACTGTTGTGTGTTCCATTATTATTAAAAAATATGTAATTCGTTACGACACTATGTGCCTATTTTTGTTTTTATTTGAAATAAATGATTCGAATTTGAATTTGGTTTAAGGGTTTCATTGATTACTACATATTAGGTACCTTCCAAAATAAATACTATTGAATAATAATTATGGTTTTGGCCAAAAGGTTTGTAACTCACACATCAAGGACGCCCCGTACCGCGATACGTTTGTTTACATCGTGTGGCGACACTTTTTACTACTACACTTTAAAATTTTTCGTATCGTTTAAATACATTGGTACACGGGGGTTAACGACCTTTATTTTTTTCTTATCTGGCGGCGACTATATACGATGTCATGGTAACTCTTCTGAAGCATACATATTATAGTTTGACAGCATAAATGGTAGTTTAGTTACTAAGAGTATGAACATGAAGGTTAGTGTTTTGGAATTGCCCTGTTAAATGAATAATACACTAAAAATGTTAAATCAAATCAGCAGCTAAAAAACTAAATTGGCTATTGGTTCTGCAATTTAAATTTCACGTAATGTCTTTTTTTTTATTATAAGTAATTAAATGAATTTTATTAATTAAAGTGCAAGCAACAGACATTGTTTATATACAATCATATGTTGTGTTTTTATTTCAGAACATCTGTAATTTGGTTCTTCTATTTTTCTGAATTCATGTTAAAACATGTTTTTAATTTTGACGCGACGAACTTAAAACAACGACTTTTGTCGCGGATGTTGAACAAGTTGCTCTTTGTCTTTGGTTTGGTATGCAGGCAAAGGTCAACAGAACATGTTCCTTCCATTGTGCCTTCGAGCTCCAAGTCCCAGGGCTTGTGCCCTTCGGTAATACAATGCCATCATCATTAGCACCTGCCGTGCCTTTTCCCAACTATGTTGGAGTCGGTTTTCAAGACAATGTACAAAGGTTTACCCGTTGTAACATTTTTAACCTCTGAGTTATTTTCCCTAGACACTAATCGGCGGTTTTGACCGATTTAAAAAAGGAGAAGCTTCAATGCTCGAGTGTTTTAAAAAAAAAAGTATGTTCAAAAAAAGGGTATACTTCCTAGGAGTTTCCATATCAGTTTTATTTATATTGCTTTGGTAGTTTGTGAGTTATCGTGTATAATACATATTTTTTCTTCTATGTCTATATGGGTAATCTGCTAATATATTTTAGTAACCATGGAAAAAATATACCCGATAAAAAAATGAGAATTAAATATGCTGTAAAAATAATTAAACTTTTTTGCTTTTTTTACTCAATGTTATTTTTTATCCGTACTTCAGGATCTACTTCAGACACCTTTCTCTAAATAACATTATGATGTGAAAATTACAATAATAAAGCTTATGTAGTATAACGGAGAGCTTAGAGCCTTATGATTTATCAATAATTTATTTTACAAACACAATTCTCCACAAAAATGGCGGCACTATTGTGTCTTGCCCTCTGCCTTTTTTCTTCTTCTCTCTGCTTTTTGTCTTACCCTCTGTCCCATAATACAACAGAAACATGCAGAACACCAGACTTTTCCCCTTGAGTTAGTGAAACAGAAATAACACGATCCACACCACACATACACAAGGACAGAGGACGTGCGAGCCCTCGCGCGTCCTCTGTCCTTGTGACCTCGTCCCCACTGCAAACCTTTGCTAGGTTCGTAGGACCCTGGTCAGGATTAACGAAGAGACATAGATGATGTCAAACAGTTGCTTGTTGCTCTGCCGCTGCTAGCAACCTCTTTTCTTCTAATTCACCATCTCCGCAGTGAACTTTGTCCACACTGATCTGCCCAGTCTGTGGCCCGCTTGCTCTATGCCCGCGGCGCGCGGCGAGGTGCATTAACGCACGCGGAATCTAGTTGATCTAGTCCGGCGGCATCAAGGTAATCACCAATGTACATTGTACACTGGTTTCATTCCATTTATTTACCACCTTAAGGGGGTGATATAATTTGAGTTTGTGTTATTTTACAGTTGCTTTATAAACTTCTTATTTTAGCATCAGTCATTGATATGTGCTGAAAACTTCTATTTTGACATTTGCTAACTAGTACCCAAATAGCAAATCACACAATGTTTTTTTTTTAAAGCAACCAATAAATATTTCTATCTTTTCCTTCTTTGGCGGTTCTTCTCAGACCTACCGAACATAACTATAAAGATTCATCAAAATTCGCCAAGCCGTTTTGGAGAAGTATGGCAACTAAACAAGAGAATTTCTTATATATGTTAAATTCTAATATAAAATACAAGCGGATCAACTACAATAATTGGCGTCACCTTAACACAGAATATGTATGAACTAACAAGCCTTTTAACTTTTTGCTCTGTCTCGCCGCAAACAATCAGGTACAGGTTGATATTTAGCAATGTCCTGCTGTTTCCTGCTCAAGGTGATATGGAAGTGGATGAAAATAGCTGTTTACAGAAAACCGGCCAAGTGCGAGTCGGACTCATACATGAAGGCCAGTATCATCTTCTATCTATAATATAAATATGTATCGCAAAATGTGTTGGTGTAAGCGCATAACTCAACAACGCCTGGACCTATTTATACCAATTTTTGTTTTTTAATATTCGTTGAGGTCCAAGGATGGTTTTTACGGCAAGAAAATATCGACTGCCGGGAAAACCCTAAAACAGCCCTTTTCTTTTCCCATACAAACGCTTTATTTATTTTTATTTTTATTTAGGTACAAAAAACTGCCACATTCCAAATCTTTTTGACAGAACGAAGTCTGTCGGGTCCGCTAGTTATCTATAAAAACGGTAACCAATTATGTCTTGTTGTATGGGAGATCCCTTAAATATTTATATATTATTCAATTTCTTTTTGTATTTTTTTGTTATAGTGGCAACAGAAATACATTATCATCTATGAACATTGAACTGTCTATCATTGTTCATGAGATACAGCCTGGTGACAGATGAACAAACAGAAGGGCACTGGAGTCTTAGTAATAGGGTCCCGTTTTACCCCTTGGTGGTGGAACCCTACAAAATAACTACCAAATGAATAGCTTGGTACTTAGTTGTAATTAAGTCATTATATACTACCTTGGGCGAAGACAAAACATGAGCCACATGAGGGAGTGGTATTCCAATTATGAAATAGTGATTTAAGATTTTTGAGCGGTCGACTGCTGCGCAGCGTGTCGCGGGTTCGATTCCCGCACGGAACAAATATTTATATGGCCTACAGATAGTTGTTCCGGGTCTGGCTGTTTCTGTATGTGACTTTAAATGTGCGTAAACGCACCCAGGATACAGGAAAAATTACTAGTGTGGCACAACGCTTAAAAAAAAAAATGATGACGATTGACTTGTCAGACTGTCTCGTATAGCTCTAGGCGTTGTACACACGGCAACAGATCAACCTATACAAAACCAGTTTATGCTGCTCTCTCAACAACGGATCGTACACCATAAATTTCAAGTACAATGAGAGATCCGCATAAACTGGTTTTGTATAGGTTGATCTGTTGCCGTGTGTACAAAGCAAACACTTCGTAAAGCGTCTAGATTGTTTTTATATCACAGTATGCAGATGATTTCGTGCTAAATGTCACCTGTAGTAATATAGAAGAAGGAATACAACAACTACAATTAGCTTTAAATCATTTTGTTAATATTATTTTTTTGGCCGGTTTAGAAATTTCAGCACTCAAAAGTAAAACTTCCTTTATGGCAGTAGCTGTAAGACACATTCAAGTAAGCTAGATAAAATACAGGCGCGTTAGTGTTTCACGCGCGCCTCAAAGATATTTAAGCAAAACAGATGGGCCTGACAGGGGCCTCTGCCTGCCGGGGTTGCGGGTTGTTCGAAAGAGATACCGCGGTCCCGGAACGTATAGGACAATAGAAGGAACATGGGTGGGTTTTAGTGTTTCCCCCGCTCCGCCCAAAGCGGGGGAAATTATTTGATGATTTCCCACCCCAAAAGAAATCCTCCACGAGAGATAAAGGGTTTTGGCAGACAAACAGACAGATGGACAATAAAGTATGTTCCAATAAGGGTTCTTTTTTTTAAGTACGGAACCCTAAAAACATACGAACCCAAAATCATTTATAACTTATATCATAGATTAAGTAAGCAATTGCTTATGAAGTATAAGTTTAAGTATGTATAAAAACGTATTTTAATAAAAAATAACCTAATCCTTATTTCCTTACTAATATTTTAAAAGCGAAAGTGAGTTTGTTTGTTTGTTACGTCTTCACGCCTAAATCGCTAAACCGATTTTGATGAATTTTGGTACAGAAATAGTTGGGACCCTAGAGACGGATATAGGCAATTTTTTTGAGGAAGAAAGAGGGAAGAATAGGCAACACTTAGCTATTACAATAAATAAGGCGGAAAGGCAAAAACTACAGAAGCAGGTACCTGCAAATCAGGAAAGGGGAACTGTGTTACCCCGAATTTAACGCGAGCGAAGCCGCGGGCAGAAGCCAGTAACTTATATTTAGCACTGACAATTATGACGGTGAATATAACATTTTAAATCAAAGTTTATTTTTTGTTAGGATTCAGCTAATTCGAATATTATTATGAATTGACTTGGTTCTACAGAAATCGATGCAAAAAATACTAATATTTTAATTGCTTCTCCGAGATTTTATATCCTTTTACAAAAATAAGTGTATAACCTGTCTTTATAAAATACCTTATTCGTATATATATTCAACATTCTGTTTAGTTTAATCCGAAACCCGAAACTCATTGATGGCTATCTATTTATTTAGCCACTGCGTCAACATTTTTTTTCCACCTAGTCTAGGTTGTCTAAAGGAGCCAAAGGGAAAGAGGAGATTAACTCTACCTTATGTTATAAGATTTGACGAAAATTGTAAGTTCACGTATTTCTTCCGTAAATCAGACACAAAATAAAAAAGCAAGAAAGAAGGTAATTTATAAAATAAATAGGTATTTATTTTAACTAAGAGGGCTTTACAAATAAAAATATCAAGATAAAAAATAATAGTAAGTACTAAATATTACCATTACACGATTTTGTAGTTTTACGATACGCAATTCACAAATTAACATCAGAACAGAATAAAAAAGTAAAGTTTGCACAAAACTAAACTGCTTACCAAACCGACATTTTTTTTTAAACATTACAAAGACAATCTAGCAACAGGAAAAGACAAGGATCATTTTTTTCATAAAACCATAGACAGGTTTTTGATTAGCCTTCGCAAAGCCTACATATTCGTATTTTATCAAACGGGCCTTTGCATTGGTCAAACTTAAGATTGAGGTTCTATTCTATTATTCACAGAATTTCTCAATTTTGCTGAGAATTTTACTAAACCGAAGCGGCACCTCACTTGACAAGTCTTATATCTAGATGTATAACCCCTACATTAACCACTGGTATTATTTTAATCATTCTTCTTTGAGGGAATGAGATAATGCTATGAATAACACTCCATCTTTTATTTCAAAACTGTCATGGGCTTCACTTTGAGTCTTTTGGCTAAAGCGGTGCTGGAATCGATCTGATTCTGGACGTACGACACTGTGCCTCGTTTACGTGTCTCGCTACTTGCTTGCTTTTCCAAATCTCCGGGACAGAGCACAGGATAACTTGGATCCGTCTAGAAATTAAATTAAGGTTGACGTTACATAAATTATACAAGTGTAGTCCCCAAAAGGTTAGACTGGCACTACCACCATCTGGCCCACCTCGGCTTCCAGTCTAACCAGATGCCGTGATCTGACTTTTCGTTTCGATACCATTCTTTGGGGCATGTAACGAATGTCAAAGGTCTACACTAAAATTAATAGCCAGGACTTATCGTGGTTTTGGAACCCATTCATGGACAACAAAACAAGCACGACATAACCTAAAGATTAACCCGAGCGACTGTTAATATTTGTGGCCTGAAATGCTGACATGCAATCTTACTAAGGCATATCTTATTACCAGTGGCGGCGTAGCATGGGTTGGCACCCGGGGCGACTTTCTATTGAGCACCCTCAAAATAAAACGACAAATACTAAACGCGATTGCGTGACTTTATTTTGCTAAAATATTCTATAATATCAAAATTTATGTTTCGGTCCTTTACAATGGGCAATATGGAAAGACTGGTAGGTCGCGTTTGAGTCATTGTAAATTTTAAGTAAGATTTTATTACCTAACTAAACATTTGAGAAACTTCTTTTACAAGAAGTCACAGAAGCCACACAAATGCTTAAAAAAAGAGGGTTACACTTGATGATAGTACTTCAGTACTATCAAAAATAATATTGAACTCATTTTGAATAGTTATTACGCAGTACTACGGTTGTGGACTTCAGACAGGCAGCCGCTTTATATAAAATACTGATATTCGGCTACATTCGAATAGACTTAAAGCCGACCCCAACAGTTGGGAAAAGGCCTTTTCCGATAATGGGACCATTAAAAAATCTTGCTTAGAGTGCAAGTAGTTTAAACAGTGCATTATAAAAGCAAAAGTAAGTTTGGTAGTTTGTTTGTTTGTTACCTAAGTCTTCACGCCTAAATGGCCAAACGATTTTAATGAATTTTAGTACAGAGATAGTTGGGACCCTGGAGACGGACATAAGCTCAATTTAAAAAAAAATAGAGAAAAGGGGCGAAAGGGGAGTGAAAGATATTTTTTTTTCGATCATGCGGGTTAAAGTTAGCTTTAGCCCAAAGTAACTATGCCATGCGGACGAAATCGCGGGCGGAAGCTAGTATATCATAAAATCTAAGTCTATAGGTTGTTTACAGTCACACACCGGTTCCAAACTTCGCCAATGAAGCAAGCAGTCAGTGATGCGGCGGCGAAAGCCTGGGGCAAAGCACCCCGGATTCACGGCAACAAAACACTGACCGAAGTTGGCCGGTTCGCCAGCTCCATGGAGTGTCCAGTTGCGTATGAGATGCCCGTAGTTGGCGCCTGTGACATATTTAAAAATACCCTGAGCACCTTAATCCAGTAATATTTGTTAATCCTTACTAATATTATAAAAGCGAAAGTGAGTTTGTTTGTTTGTTACGTCTTCACGCCTTAATGGCTCAACCGATTTTGATTAATTTTGGTACAGAAATAGTTGGGACCCTGGAGACGGACAAAGGCTAACTTTTTTTTTAAAAAACAAAGGTGTGTAATAAGGGAGAAAGAGGGAAGAAAAGGGAAAACTTAGCTTTGCTATTACAATATATAAGGCGAAAGGGCAAAAACTGCAAGTAATCAGGAAAGGGAAATTGTGTTACCCCGAATTTAACGCGAGCGAAGCCGCGGGCAAAAGCTAGTTATTCCATAATTTTTAAATAGATAATCTGTGCTAACCTGCTAATACTCCACAGAACATCTCTAAAACACCCGCTAGTCCAAACGCTTTGAACCCCGATGTCAATTCACTGCCTCCTAAGGGCATTAGACAACGGGTTTTGTGCGCCTGAAAAAGATATGAAAAATACCTAAACCTAAGTCACAAGCTGGATAAGGGAACTAAATGAAGGAGATCGGCGGCGGCGATCTCTCGCATCCGGCTCTGCTTCAGTCCATGGTCTGGAGTGAGGGGCAATTGGAAGCGGTAACCTCATTCTGCGAAGCAGTTATGCCAGCGAAGGAGGTGGCCGGACGGGGGACGGTGCGGGCATCGGGCGCCACTAGACGACTCCTGGCCACCATAAATGCGGATAGTGAGCAATGGGTAGCTCACCATCCGTCCGTCTAGTGCCAACAGGCCGTGTCGATGTTCCGGTGCATTCATGTTCCACGTGCGCCTCAAAGAAATGTCAGCAAAGCAGAAAGGGCCAGCCAGTGCCACCGCCGGTTGTTCGAAAGAGATACCGCGGCCCCGAAACAAAGAGGTCAAAAGAAGGAACATGGGTAGGTAGGTTTTTATCAGTAATAATCTGACATACCCCCAACTCCGCTCAGAGCGAGGAAAATTATTTGATGATTTTCCCCTCCGCAAAAATAACAGCTATATAGAGGGAAACTCAATAAATGTGATTCGTAATTTTGGTTCAATACGATGGTATAGAAACCTACCTTATCAGCATCTAATGTGTCCTTTCCATCGGGGCCTAGAGCCCAGCCGCTTGGCAACGGCTTCCCCATTTTACGCAGCATTCCATTCTAAAAGATATCACTTTCAAAAAGATTATGAGTAGGGGGTTAGTGTTTACTAATGTGGCCGTGGATGGAATGTACTTAAACTATTCAAGTAAACTATACAAGTTCATATTAGTTCAATCAAGTGTTATTGGTTCTCTTCCTACCAATAGTAAAAATGCGAATGTTTGTAAGGATGGATGGATGTATGTATGTATGGATGTTTGTTACTCTTTCACGTCAAAACGGCTGAACGGAGATTTAGATTATAGTCTGCCAGTCTGGAATAACACATAAGATACTTTTTTAACGATCATCACGCGGTCGAAGCCGCGGACGCCAGCTAGTATTAAGATAAGGAAGGAGGCTAAATACATCGAATAACATTATTTTATTATATTTTAACAATTGTACTACAACAAATGTAAATTTTAATTGACAAGAGTAAAACAGATTTGCTCTAATCCTAACTTAATATTATAAAAGCGAAAGTGAGTTTGTTTGTTTGTTACCTCTTCACGCCTAAATGGCTAAACCGATTTTGAATTTTGGTACAAAGATACTTGGGACCCTGGAGACGGACATAAGCTATTTTTTTTAAAAAGAGGGTAAAATGGAAATACTTAGCATTGCTATTACAATAAATAAGCCGCTAAGACAGAAACTACAGGTGGCAGGTACCTGCAAATCAGGAAAGGGGAACTGTGTTATCCCGAATTTAACGCGGGCGAAAGCTAGTATTAAATAAGTAGTCGATATACAACCTCCCTCATTTCTATTAGGAATTTCTCAGGGGCAGCAACGGATTTTGAATTTGTGCCTGGTTGATGGCAACAGGATCATCACCTATTAGAACTACTTCATGGAACTTAAATACAGCCGAAGAAAAGTGGGTGTGCTACTAGGTACACCTCTGCTAAGATTGCGGTTCAAGCCTTCGGGTTCACAAGCATGATGTTTTGTTACGTAGGTCAATAAATCAGCTAAGTCTACTGGATATATATAGGCCCCTTCCAAGCTGTACCACGATATACGCTAGATACCTACTAATACCCTTTTGAATACAACCAAGAAATGAAATGGTACCTTTCCAAAAGCAACTGCGGTAGTAGACATGTCGAGGTAGAATATCTCATTCTGTGAACCTTCCGCAACAACTGACAAAGGATTAGTGCCCAGAGCTGCCTGGAAACAAGTGAAAAACACATCAGTTCCACAGCTTCGTAAAGCTAGAAAAGACACAAATGTCATACCTTTACTTCTCCTACAGTCTGAGAAGACAAAGTGCGGCGAAAATATTAATTAAATCATAGTACCTAATAAGTGACAAATTACTTAAAAAAACAGACATACAAAAGTGTACTGAAAATCGTCGTTTGATTTACGTGAGAACTTTTCACTGCTGTCTTCGGCTCGGGCGTTAATTCCACCTCGGCCGCAATGTGCTATTTCAGCAATGTGCAGATCCTTTGGGCATTTTCCAGGTTCGAACAAAACAGTGCGTGAGTGTTAAGGAGAACCGTCCGCATTCCGGCCCATTGTGCTGCTCGACGAGGTGGGCAAGCTCTTTGAAAGAGTAATTGCAAACCGCCTCGTCGGGCACCTTGTGGGGACGGGGCCGGATCTTGCGGAGCACCAGTATGGTTTCCGCAAGGGGCGCTCGACGGTGGACGCCATCATGCGCGTGAGAGCCCTCACGACGGGGGCTGCAGTGTCCAGGGGTGGGGTTGTCGTGGCGGTGTCTCTCGACATCGCTAACGCGTTTAACACCATGCCCTGGGGCTGCATCAGGGAGGCACTCCAATACCACCGGATGCCGACCTATCTTCGTCGTGTGGTCGGGGCATATCTGACGGACAGGGCCGTCATATACCCCGGTCGCTCTGGAGAGTGGAACCGGCGAGAGATGTCGTGCGGTGTCCCACAGGGATCGGTCTTGGGGCCGCTCCTGTGGGACATCGGCTACGACTGGGTGCTGCGCGCCGACCTCCCCAGCGGCGTCAGTGTAGTTTGTTACGCTGACGACACGCTCGTCCTGGCTCAGGGGGGGTCGCACCAGGCGGCGGCCGACAATGTGACACGCGGGGTTGCGATAGTCGCGGAGAGGATCCGGCTACTGGGTCTCGAGGTGGCCTTGCACAAATCCGAGGCCATGGTTTTTCATGGCCGCGGAAACACGCCACCGTCGGGATCCCAGTTGACGGTAGGAGGGGTTCGCATCGGCGTCGGGTCGACGATGAAGTACCTGGGAATCGTCCTCGACAGCCGGTGGAACTTCGTCGAACACTTCCGACGTTTGGCTCCCAAGCTCGAGCGGACGGGGGCTGCTTTCAAGCGGCTCCTGCCCAACCTCAAGGGGCCAAACACCTCCTGCCGTAGGCTCTATGCCGGAGTCGTGCGGTCCATGGCCCTTTACGGGGCCCCAGTATGGGCGCGTTCTTTAGGGCGGCGCGCCGCCCACTATCTGAACGCGCCCCAAAGGGTGGTGGCCATACGGCTTGTCCGGGGCTACCGCACGATCTCCGGCGAGGCAGCAAGCCTCCTTGCCGGACTGACACCGTGGGATCTGGAGGCGATAGTCCTCGCGCGCCTGTTTGAGTGGCGCGCGGAGGCACTACACCGGGGGGAAAACCCACTGCCGCGGCAAGTTGCCGCTCGGCGGGCAGACCTCCGGTGCGATCTCATGGTGGCATGGAGAGAGCGACTGTCGCAACCCCGTGCAGGGCACGCTACAATAGTGGCGGTAAGTCCCCTCTTTGAGGAGTGGCTGGAGAGGCGTCATGGCGTCCTCACCTACCGCCTGACGCAGGTCCTCACCGGACACGGAAGTTTCGGGAGGTTCCTGCACATCATCGGGCGGGAGGAAGCGCCCGGGTGTCACCATTGTGACGATCGCCCGGAGGACACGGTGGAGCACACAGTGGCGATCTGCCCGGCTTGGGCGGAGCACCGCCGTGCCCTCGTAGAGGCGATCGGCGGCGGCGATCTCTCGCGTCCGGCCCTGGTTCAGGCCATGGTCCGGAGCGAGAGGGAATGGGAAGCGGTCACCACCTTCTGCGAAGCAGTAATGCTAGCGAAGGAGGTGGCCGGGCGTTTGCGGGAGAGAACATCTGCCCAACCCAGCCGCCGCGGGAGACGCCCATGGCGCCGGGCGCCGCGAGACGACTTCCGGCCACCGTAGATGCGGGCCTGTGGGCGGTGAGCAATGGGTAGTTCACCGTCCGTCCGTCGATTGACGACAGGCCGTGTCGACGGCGCGTTCGTGTTTCACGCGCGCCTCAAAGAGAGTCAGCAAAGCAGAGGGGCTTGCCAGAGCCTCTGCCTGCCGGGGTTGCGGGTTGTTCGAAAGAGATACCGCGGCCTCGGAACGTAAAGGGCAATAGAAGAAACATGGGTGGGTTTTAGTCAGTACAAGTCTGACATGCCCCCTCGCTCCACCCAGAGCGGGGGAAGTCATTGGATGATTTCCCACCCGAAAAAAAAAAAAAAAAAAAAAAGTGTTAAGGAGAATGCTATCTCATTACAACTCCCCAAAGATTTGGATATTTTTGTCTTAAAGGCAAGATGATAAAACCAGCAATAAATTTTTCAACAACAACGTCGTAGAAACAAGCAGCTTTACTATTTTTTTAGGTGTAATCCTGTATACAACTTCTGAGCGTGCCAAACAATAACAGTTTGCGCGTCCCTGACCTTTTGTTAACCGTATACAACTGACCTTTTTACTCCTGGTCGGTGCAAGGACTGGTGGGGTATTGGTGAATGCCATGCCTATCATGCCTTTGCATGCTGCTTTTTTAGCCCAGAAACCCACCATGCCGTTGTGATTGGAACCTTAAACAAATATGACAAAGATTCCAATGTTGAATTTATATTGGGCAACAGTCAAATGAACATTTCCAAGATCTTCAAATAAAATTATTCAGAAATTAATAAAAAATATAGGCCAATTTTTGGAAACAAATTCAACATAGAATTAATTAAGAATTATATTAACTAAAAAAAAACAATTTGAATTAAACTGTTAACAGATACATTGGAGCTCTTGATTTCAAGATGAGGATTAATTGTTGCATCAAATAAATAATTTATCTATCTAGTTATAAAAGTTATTAAAGAAAATATATTAGTCTCATATGACGACAAGCACTAAAAATGAAAAACATACAAAACCAAATACATGTCCTAATTTCGGACGAAACGATTTATAAACTGTGTATTTCACGTTCATGTCATATTTACCTTTGACAGAGACCCATCCTACTCCAGTTTTCTTCGCTTTTTTGATAGCTAAGTCCATACCGAAGTGGCTGGCTGTGGCTCCCAGTACGTTGTTGGCATCGACCCACGCCGTAGCATCCGTTTCTTTGAGCACTTGCGGCGCGTTGTTGGGCATGCATCGTTTCTCAGCAATGTCGTTCACGTATAGTTCTGAAAGTTTTAATGACTGTTCGTCTCAAACTCCCGAGGACTTACGTCCTTCTCTGTTCCCGTCGATATCGTTGTCTTAAATCGAAGAGTCACGTTTTCTAGCTTTGATTGAGACTAACCCCCGAATACTGAAACGTCATTTAAAATTTAAGTCCCACTTAAGTTTAACATAGACTCAGAAGTGACGTTTGACCATACAAAATCTAAAGTTTAAGACCTGCTCAAATGTTAAGCAGCCCTCACATTTTGAGTGACGTTTAGGTCACTCAAAATGTTAGGGTCTTGGTTTAATCGCCCGCAATATTAGGTAGAAAACCTTTTGAAGACATCACCCTTAACCTCATGGCGCATCGTGAGAAGGTGTATGGCAGCTGTCCGATTGAAGAGGCTTTTATGTGGAGCAGTATAAGCTGATCATCATCTGCCTAGCTTTTTCCCAATTATGTGAGGGTCGGCATCCAGTCTAACCGGATGCAGCTGAATATCAATATTTTACATGGAGCGACTGCCTATCTGACCTCCACAACCCAGTTAGTACTGGGTAATGCGATACCCCTTGGTAAGAATTTCGGTACACTGACTACCTGTAACGACTGTCAAAGATCTACAAAAGACAGCCGAGACCAACGGCTTAAGGCCCGGTCTCCACCAAAGCGGAGAGCAGCGGAGCGGAGAGGAGATGTGTTGAAGAGTCAACCAATCATAGGAAAGATGAGAAACGCGATGTAGACATAAAGCAATGTGATTGGTCGGTTTCCGCCCATCTCCTCTCCGCTCCGCTGCTCTCCGCTTTGGTGGAGTCTGGGCCTGACGTGCTTTCCGAGGCACGGGGGTAACTCGGTATGTAACGGGTGGTCTAGTCTATGTAGGTGGTCTACTCTCGGTATGGTCGGGTTTAACCTAAAGATTGACCCGAGTGGCTGCTATTATTTAGCCACGAGCTCCTCTCTTGATAGCTGATAATGACCATAATCTATCTTATAGTCTACTCACCTAACCTGTTAAGTCCATGGCTAGCATGTCCGATCTTGTCAGCTTCGATCAACATCTCGGCCTGTTGCGTGGCCGGTTTGTAGGCAGCACCCACTACCTTCAGACACTCCATCATGAAACGCTGAGCATCTGCTGTCGCCACCCTCCCCATCGTTACTGGACTTTGAATAAGGACTCGCAGGAGGATAATACATCTGGATTCTATAATTAATGCGTTGTTATTCTTATGGTTGTTTTCTTAAATAGATCTATAGCACGGCCAACGAGAAGCGATACCAAATGTAAACAAAACCCATGCTAAAACCCCATCTAAAATGGCCGCCCGAATGCTGGCGAACCCGTCTTAACTTTGTCATGTTTTTGCCGGGAGAACGAAACATTACGACAAAGCAACAAGATGGAAAGAGCTAAATATTACATTGTCAACGCCACAGTTGTTCTTTAGGTTAATGACCTTTCGTATCGCTTCTCGTTGGCCGTACTATAGGTTTATAATCAACACTTGTTTAAGAGCTGTTATAAAAATAACACCATTCTCTATTATTCTGTTTATTGGTGTCCTTTACTTAGTATTATAGACCACCGAAGTATTATTACTACACATTTTTCAAATCAGGGTCTCTGTGATAGTGAACTAAACAAGTAAACAGTAATTATACCTTATTTAACATATAATAGGTAATTTTAAATAGGTATTGCAGTTCAACTAATAATTTAATTGTTTGTAGTACGTTTGACAGGCAGTTGAGAGAAAGTATCTTGCCTTACTATGACAGATTGGACACATCAAATTTCTAGAAGCCAGTATTTTTTTTTTATACAACAAGTACGATTGTTCTTTGATGACTCTCTAGGACCGCCATTATTTATGTCAAGTATCCGTCAAGCACCGCCGGGGGGACTCCTATCGTAAGCGTAATCTAATTTTAAGACTTATCTTAACTACAAATACAGTTTCAAATCAGTCGGGGTTTGGTGGCATAAATTTGTGCCAGCGAGGCTCAACAGTAATACCTACCTCGGTTCCTAGAGGTTAAGCAGGTAATGAAAGTCACGCATTTGACTAAAAGAGTGATAGATATGAATGTTGATAAATAATGTTGGAACCGAAAGCCAAAGAAATGATGGAAAGATTGTGTACATAATGATACGAAGGCGAAAGAAGTAAATGATGCCGTTACGTCTGACAGGGGAGAATAGAAGAAGAAAACGTGTTGCGCCGATCCCAAATAGAAAGGGAACAAGGCCATGAAAATGATGTATGAGTCCCACTGGATGGGAAATGGTTGTTTAGAAACAATAACTGTTTCCAATACCAGCTCGCTTCGCTTTGCCCATCGCGGACAACCATCATCTTCATCGACTTTCCCCTATGTTAGGAACGGCTTCCAGTCTTACCGAAAGCAGCTATATGACCTATATGACCTCCAACCGGTACCCCAATTAGAGTTGGATAAAACGAAACAACTTTTTTGGTAAGACTGGGGGGCAGACTTCCTGGCCACTGATTACTTCAAAAGACTGCCGAGTCCAATTATAGTAAGCTATTGGTCTCGGTAGTCTTGTGTTTGTTGTGTTTTTTTTTTAAGATTTGTGAGACATTGCGTAACTCCATCTCATTTGTCCCTCCTTGCTGCCTTGATGGAAAACCGAACTAACATGTGGGAATAGAATCTAAGACCCCATAGCTGAACAGTACCGTTTACGACTGCTAAACTAACAAGTAAGTTAGTCTGTGAGTGCACAGTCTTCATATTACTTAAATTAGGGAAAGAAATTAATTTTCAAAGAATGAAAGACCACATAATGTTAGCTATTTATTGTCTTATAAATTACAAAGTAACTCTTTATAGAAACACTATTAAGTAAACGGATACAATATAATACTAATAAATTCGTTACAATTATAATCTTAAAGTTGTACATGGGTCTTTTGGGACGCGACTAAAATCGGAACTAACTACATATTATACACTTAAAACTGTTTTACGTCCGTCACATCACTATATCAGCTGCCCTACCATGACGTCTTAAAACAGAACTTTTTCCACTGAGGGAAAGAGACAGAGCTATGCAGGGTGTCTAGCAAAATCTCTTTCTCACACTATAAGATAAGAACTACTATTAGATGTCATGGTAACCCTACAGGTCCAGTTGAAAACCAGCGTCGGGCATTAGCTGCTCGGCCGTTTGCTGAATTGGCGCAGCCGTGAGACACACAATAATATATATATACATTATTTTTATTAGTGTTTAGAATTAAGATTTTTTTATTGTTACTGTGTGTATTTATGGCTTGTGCCAAATAAACATGTTTTCTTTCTTTCGTTAAAGTTTATATTATCCAAACACAAAAGGATTATTTTATGACTTTAAAACCCATTTCAAATTCCTCTTGTAATACAAAGCTGACGTTTACATTCTCCTGTTTAACCTATACAGTTGTTAAAGGCTTCACCCCGATCCGCTTGGCTAAGTCATTCATGGTTTCAATTTGTTTTTGGGGGTAGTTTACTGTTCCTTTAGCCGAAGTCGCTTCGCCGATCGCGTGCTCTTTATCTCCGGGGGCCAGGACTGGTAGCGATGGGTCCACCTGGATGAAATGGAGATATGATGAAATGGACAATGGGGAGAGACAAAGTGGTTCCCACTGGATGGGCAATACCTAATTGTTTACAAACAATAACTGTTTCCAATACCAGCTTTCGCTTTGTCCATCGAGGACAAACATAATCTTGATCGACTTTCCCCTATGTTAGGAACTGGTTCCAGTCTTACCGGATGCAGTTTGGAATATATGACCTCCAACCGGTACCCCAGTTGTGGCTTGATGAAACAAAACTTTTTTGGTAAGACTGGGCAGACTTCTTGGCCACTGATTACTTCAAAAGACTACCGAGACCAACAGCTTTCCAGGACTGGTAGCGATGGGTCCACCTGGATGATACTAACATGTATTCAATTTATAAACTGTGTTGCTCTGGTCGTTTCGTAATAGATCATACTTATTCTACTAATATTACAATGCGAAAGTTTGTCCGTATAGATAGATGGATTAATGTTTGTTACTCTTTTACACAAAAAGTACTGAAATTATTTGGATGGAATTTGGCACGCAGATAGTTTATAACTTGAATTGACACGTGGGTTATTTTTTAAATTTTGGAGCAAGTCTGTGTACGGTGAGTAATGGGTAGCTCACCGTCTTTCCGACAAAGGGCAATAAAAATACCATGGGTTTTAGTCAGTAAAAGTCTGACACTCTCCCCCAAGATAACAGATAAAAGTTGGTTGATGTGTAGGTACAATGTGATTTCGCACTTATTAAAAGCACAAAAGGTACACAATCACGGAACAGGGTGTACACCCACATTTGTGAGTTATGTTCTAAGTTCCATATGTGGAAGGCGATACTATCGCTATCAACTAGGCACGACTCTAGACTCAGTGGTTGCTAATGAGAAAATCTTGATGGTAAAGCCCAATAATACCTTGTCTAGTGGCTATCAAAGCCACTAGAGCTAATATTCTGGTTCTTACCGGTTCTAAGTTCCTCCAGGTGTTGAGGCAATCAGCTGCTCTAAGTTCGAAGCCGGGTGCAAAGAAGTTAGGATTGATGGCTGCGAAGCACTGTCCCAGGTTTGGTGGACCCTGTGTACTGTCTAGCTCCCAGCCGCGGATATTATGCGTCATATTTGACCCTGTAATAGTCGGTTTTTTTCGTTAATGTTTATCTAAACTTCATGTACAATAGTGGTACATAGGTGGACTTAATGCCATAAGGCATTCTCTACCAGTAGGCCTACTATGACATCTTAAAGTAGAACTTATTCCACTGAGTGAAAGAGATGGTGCTAGACACCCTGTATAGCTCTGTCCCTTTCCCTCAGCGGAATAAGTTCTGCTTTAACACGTCATGGTAGGGTAGCTGTACCTTCTTTAATGTTGTATGGTTTTGAGAGTTTTACAATGACAATCAGTATCAATGTTTTTTTAATTAAATTAAACGTTGCTCCACACTAGCAGTTTTTTCTGAATCATGGGTACTTACGTTTACAAACATTATGACTCACATACACAAACAGCTAGACCCGAATCCGCACGATTTTTAGGCCATACAAATATATTTTCAGTTCGGGAATCGAACCCGCGACACGCAGCGCAACCGTCACTCGCTCAACCACTGCGCTAACCATGCCGTCGAAAATATTATTTATTTATATTGGATCTCCAATGAACGATACAGATACATTATAATACACAATACAAACAGTTATTTTAAGTGTGTTCCTTCAACTATAGAAGACCACAGCGTGCTCATATAACCAGAGGGGCTTGCTAAGAACTTGCTCTTGAAAGAGATACCGCGGCCCCGGAACGTAAAGGACAATAGAAGGAATATGGGTGGGTTTTGGTCCGTACAAATCTGACATTTCCCCCCCCCCCCGCTCCGCCCAGAGAGGGGATGTTATTTGACGATTTCCCATCCCCAAAAATAAATGCTCATATAACTAGGTATTATCACAGAAACAGGACAAAATTAAAAAGAAAAGGGGAAAAGAACGTGGTCGTGCTGGAAGTCCCCCCCCCCCTATATTAAAAAGTAGTTCTAAAGATAAATATAAATATGTAAACGCGTCTCCCATTCCTACCTGACAACCCACTGCAAAACATTTCCACCATCGCAGCAAGAGCATAACCTTTGTACCCGCTGGTCTTCTCTTCCCCTCCTAACGGCATCAGACGACCGGCCTTAAAAGCCTGAAATAAGTATAAGTACCGCATTATAGTCAGGTCTTAGATCCACTCAAACATCAGCAGGGTTACTATGACATCTTATAGCAGTTCTTATTCGTGTGTGAGAAAGAGATGGTGCTAGACACCCTGTATAGCTCTGTCTCTTTCCCTCAGCGGAATAAGTTCTGCTTTAAAACGTCATGGTAGGGTAGCAGTCGTTAATAGTTAATCGATAATCGTTATCGTGAGTAGAAGCTGAAGAGGAAAAGCAGGCAGAACTGAGTAACACGCTATGCAATGATAATGCCATCTTGGCACTTGCGCTTGGGTAAACTGTTTACTTTCTCTCGAAGTATCTATACTTAATATTATAAAGCTGAAGAGTTTGTTTGTTTGTTTGAACGCGCTAATCTCAGGGACTACTGGTTGTAATTGGAAAATTCTTTTAGTGTTGGATAGTCCATTTCTTGAGGAAGGCTATAGGCTATATAACATCACGCTACGACCAACAGGTGCTGCGCAGCGCGGGTGAAACCGTGGGGAACAGCTAGTAAGTCCATAATCAGTAAGGGCTCATACACACGAATGGCATGTTGCCAACGATAGAGGTAATTGCAGCCGTCAGCCATATTTTTACGTGAAAATTAAGATGTAATTGAAGCAGTGATGGAAGAGCTTATAGTTAGTTAATAACAGTTGCTCGGGTTGGTATTTAGGCTTAGCCGCGCTGATCTGAGTTGGTCCGTTGATGGGTGACCATCTATCACATGGCGAGTAGGTACTGTCGCCGAATGTGACCGAGTTTGTGGTACGGCAACTTTTCAGACAGAACAGCTACCCTACCATGACATGTTAAAGCAGAACTGATTCCGCTGAGGGAAAGGGACAGATCTATACAGGGTGTCTAGCACCATCTCTTTCACTCAGTGGAATAAGTTCTGCTTTAAGATGTCATAGTAAGCCTACAGACCGAATAATAAAAAACTGGCCCAGAGCAAGTCAGACTCGCGCACCAATGGTTCCGTACAAACCTGCGACATAAACAGCCATCATTTTTACTGCGTCGACTAAGAGAGTTGATTTTTACACTGCACAAACTGATTGCAGAGTTGAGAATCCTTACTAATATTATAAAAGCGAAAGTGAGTTTGTTTGTTTGTTACCTCTTCATGCTTTAATGGCTAAACCGATTGTGATGAATTTTGGTACATAGATAGTTGGGAACCAGGAGACGGACGGACGGACGGCGGGATGTGAGGGAGAAAGAGGGAAGAAAAGGGAAAACTTAGCGTTGCTATTACAAATCAATAAGGCGCAAGGGGAACTGTGTTACCCCAAATTTTACGCGGGCGAAGCCGCGGGCGAAAGCTAATATGGGTATAATTTGAACTTGATACCTGCAAGCGTTCTTAAGGTAAAGGGTCTTGCCAGACAGACAGACAGTCGAAAACAAAGTGATCAAATAAGGGCTCCGTTTTTTTCCTTTTAAGGTACCGAACCCAAAAAATTAAGCTAAATGATCACAATCATCATTCTTAATAAGCAAGAGTTTTGGCAAAGCGTCGGAACCAGTTCAATTGCTATTATTTTTGGAACAGGCGTAAAACTTACTGCCTCAGCATCAGTTGTTGGTTCCCCGTTAAGATCTAGGGCCCAACCTTCGGGCAGTGGCTCTCCTTTGTGGATTTGTACCTCAATCTGAAAATAAATAATATTTCTTGCCAATCGCTCATAGTTCCAGTACCATTATAATTATTGGTCTCAAGTTATAAAATGATATCTAAAAGGTATGACTTTAATTTTATACCAACAATTACATCCTTACTAATATTATAAAAGCGAAAGTGAGTTTGTTTGTTCGTTTGTTTGTTTGTTACCTCTTCACGCTTTAATGGCTGAACCGATTTGGATGAATTTTGGTACAGAGATAGTTGGGAACCAGGAGACGGACATAGGCTAATATTTTTAAAAAAAGAGTGGGATATGAGGAAGAAATAGGGAAAAAACGGGAAAACTTAGCGTTGCTATTACAAATCAATAAGGCGCTACCGAATTTAACGCGAGCGAAGCCGCGGGCAAAAGCTAGTTTACAATAAAATGAAATTTAAATCAGCAAGACAGCTAAATTTTGTTTATCTAAATTTTAGATTGATTATTAAAAAGCCCAAGAAAAGGTGGGTAGATTGTGTAATGATATAAAGGGGACACGAGTGAATGATGCCGTGGCGTCTGACAGGGAAAATGGATGAAGAAAACGTGTTGCGCCGACCCCAAATAGAATGGGACAAGGTCAGGAAAATGATGATTGATACTAACCCCCGAATACTGAAACGTCACTCAAAATTTAAGTCCCACTTAAGTTTAACAGAGACTCAGAAGTGACGTTTGACCATACAAAATCTAAAGTATAAGAGCTGCTCAAATGTTAAGCAGCCCTCACATTTTGAGTGACGTTTCAGTATTCGGGGGTTAAACTTTTAAAGGTATTATAGTAAAGCTACTGTATTTATTTATTTACCTTTCCCATAGCCACACTGGTGGTGGCTAAATCGACCACCAGTTTGTCACCACCGATCGCTGGAGCAGCCATTCCTATGGGGTTCGTACCCAAGGCCCTCTGAAAGAAAAGGGACAACAACTTATTACAGCCAGGACCTAGTAATTTAAAAAAAAAAACTGCATTCAAATCGGTTAAGAGCTACGATGCCGCAAGCAGATACACACACATAGCGATCAAACACAACAACACTCGTCTTTTTTGATAGGTGTTTAAAAAAAACATTGGTAGTTTTGCGATGCCTTTAAACTATCCCATAGCAAATCTACTTTCTGAGAGGAAATGCATGGTGGATTTTTAAAATTATTACAATTGTAATTATTTTCTTATAATGTGTCATTTTGAGTAATGCATGACCAGCTACCCTACTATGACCACTTAAAGCAATTCTTATTCTACTGAGGGAAAGAGACAGAGCTATACAGGGTGTCTAGCACCATCTCTTTCCCTCAGTGGAATAAGAACTGCTATAAGATGTCATAGTAGCCCTTCTGAAGTATAAACATGGACGCACAATGAGTATTTAAGGATAGTATCAAGTGCCGTTCTCTAGTAAGAAGTTGTAACAACTAGACTACAAGATATCGAGATGGCTAAGATATTCAAGTCCCACACTAGGAATTTCTCGTGTATCGCGCGTTTACAACCATAATCTCACATACACAAACTGTCAGACCTGAAACAACTACCTGTAGGTAATACAAATATTTGTTCCGTGCGGGGATCAAACCAGCGACATGACCCCTCCTCAGAAGTTCCAGTACTTAAATAAATAAATAAATAAATATCTTGGGGCAACTCACACACGGCTATCTGATCCCAAGCTAAGCAGAGCTTGTGTTATGGTAACCAGACAACTGATATACATACTTATATAATTTATAAATACATACATATTATAGATAAATCTCACCCAGACACAGAACAAACAATCATGCTCATCACACAAATTTTGTCCTGGGTGGGAATCGAACCTACGACCTCCGGCTCAGCAGTTAGGGCCACTAACCACGAGACCAATAGGCCCCTCAACTTGCTGCTTGTCTAAATCAAAAAGCTTTAAGACTGAACTACTGTTGTACTGCAAAAGCCTCCTTAGTACTCTTTTCGTGCGCTCGATCTTACGCCGCATTCACAGTACATTCGCGTCCAGGTTATCCTCCTCTTAAAAGTAACAACTACCTACTTACTTGTCTGGACCTGGTGGGGACCATGATAGGTGATGTGTTAGTGAAGGCCATCCCGATGAGCCCTTCGCGCTCCGCCTTCAGCGCCCAGTAGCCCGCCATGCCAAAGTGATTGCTGCCTACAAAACAGAATCAATATTATATTACGTCTGTAGTCCTTGGAAGTTTTAAACCGAAGTAAAACATAAAACCTAGGTACATTCTCATCACATTTATAATTTATAATATCCATAGACCAGGTAGCTAGAATTTGTCAGCGGCTTTTCCCGCGGAACATGGATGGAGTATCCTAAGTAAAATTAAGAGCGTTACATCCCGAAGCGCGGGGCGACTTTTGGTGAATTCATTCACACAGCTTTATAGCACACAGCCGTCTGTTGGAGCGTACGGCCCCGTATCATACAGCGCATTGATCATTTTGATACTTTGCCAGTTTTTTTATGTTATTATTAACTATGTTTGTTTTCATCGCTTCGTATTATGGTTGAAGTTGGGATTAATTGTAATTAATACGCAAAAAAGACCTTGTCCCTCTACAGATGTTGCTGTATGCCAGTGTAGCTTTAAAATAAACTCACGTTTAGCCGCCACCCATCCTACGCCAAACTCCTTGGCTTTCTGTATGGCCAGATTCATGCAGAAGTTGCCAACAGTGGCGCCTAGGGCGTTGTGGCCATCCACCCAAGCGGTTGCTCCTAACTCCTTCAGGATCTCTGGCTTGGCTGCCGGTACGCACGCTCCAGACTTGATGTCGTTTATGTAAAACTCTGTAGACCAGAAGAATATACAATACTACATAGAGAGCAAATGGGAAATATGCAAATAAGTACAGGGTAATCAGATAAAACAGTTGCTTATAATAATCTGTATCTGCCAATGGCTTAATTGCCAAGAGCCTCGACCAATACCTGAGGAGGCTCTCGTTAGGCAGCTGGATCAAGGGATACAGAAAGCGGTACTCCTGGACACGGCTCGTATTGTTAGGAGGTTCCTTTCTCTGGAGCCCTGACCGCCGGTAGCTTGGACCCTGTTCCCGATACCGGTGGGCTACTATGTTTATATTTTTAAATGTTTTTTTTTTATGATTTTAAGAAATATTTAAAAATGTAATTATATGTTGAAAAATAAATAAATGTACGAAAAAAATAATTGGTATACCCTAAGGCTATCGTGATTCAGCTGGTTCAAGAGCTTGGTACAGAAAACGGTACTCTTGGACACGGCTCGTATTATTATGAGGTTTATTTCTCTGGAGCCCTGACCGCGCGCCGGTAACTTGGACCCTGTTCCCGATTCCGGTGGGCTACTACTTTTTTGTATTTTTTTTTGTTTTTTATAAAAAATTGGGTGAAAAATAAATAAACGAAGTAATAATTTAGTATACAATCTCTTGGCATTCTTATTTTTTCGATGAAGGCATTTTGTAGAAGTAGGTAAAACTACCCTTATAAACGTATTAGGTAAAACGTATAAAGTACGCAAGACGACACAAGACAATATAAAACCAATTTATGCGGATATCTCATCGTTCGGGAAATCTACGGTGTAGCGTACAATACAACGTGGAAAGTACAATTTATTTATCTATACTAATATTATAAAGCTGAAGAGTTTGTTTGTTTGTTTGTTTGAACGCGCTAATCTCGGGGACTACTGGTTGGAATTGGAAAATTCTTTTAGTGTTGGATAGTCCATTTCTTGAGGAAGGCTATAGGCTATATAACATCACGCTACGACCAACAGGTGCTGAGCAGCGTGGGTGAAACTGCGTGGAACAGCTAGTTTCTAATAAAAGTGGACCCTTCATGTCTCCGACACTTACCAAGCCGGTTCAGTCCATGGCTGTAGTGTCCCACGGTGTCTGCGTGCATCAACAGGTCAGCATGGGCCTTCGCCTCGGACTCTGGAGCGCCCAAGGCCTTCAGGCTGTCCTCCATGAACCTCCGCACCTCCTCTAGTTTTACCTCCGGCATTTCTGATTATAAGCAGAATTTTTGAATATTGTTAAACACATAATTCAGAATGATAGGATTTAAAATGTTGTAACAGTTATTAAAGATACTCCTTATCTTTGATAACTGTTACAACATTTTGAATGGACAATGGACAAATTGAATCACGACATTAAGTAAAACTCAAAATATAGCAGAATGGTGGGAAATGGAGGAGGCCTTTGCCAAAGTTGGGCAAACAGACCAGCTACCCTACTATGACCTCTTAAAGCAATTCTTATTCCACTGAGGGAAAGAGACAGAGCTATACAGGGTGTCTAGCACCATCTCTTTCCCTCAGTGGAATAAGAATTGCTATAAGATGTCATAGTAGCCGTTGGCTTATTTATTTATTTATTATTATGTAAAACGGGGCAAGAGCAGAAAGAATACGAGTAATTAGAAAATATTCAGTAATACACCACGACTACTATCGTAGTGTATGCTAATGGACACTTCGTCTCGACTCGTCTAAAATACAATTTACACACAAAACACTCACAACTACTGTGTCTTTAATAGACTGTACCTTGCTTTTGAAATAAATTAAGATATTATATATATTTTGTTTCAAGCCCGAACAATAGATTAACTCTGCTGATTTCTCTTCAAAAAAATACAATTCCTACAAAGAGATGTGATCACGTTAGCAGCGGATGCAGGTTTAAACCTAAACTTAATAATGAAACAAATGGTTTACTTTTAAATAATGTGGTGGGTAATCTAGAGGGGAGTGTTAACGAGATGTGTGGCTGGAGGAAAGTTGTAGTTTATACAGGGTCTTTTATTTTGCATTATTATTTTATCTTTACCTAGTGTAGATATTTGACGAAAATTCGCTCGCAGCTACCTAGGGCTGACACATAACTGTCATACAATATACTAGCTGGCGCCCGCGGATACGCCAGCGCGATATCGAAAAAAAATATCCTATGTGTTTTTCAGACTATAATCTACCTCCGTGTAAAATTTTATCAAGATCCGTTCAGCCGTTTTGACGTGAAAGATTAACAAACATCCATACATCCATCCACACAAACATTCGCATTTATAATATTAGTAGGATACTTAAGTGCGGTGCAAATGTAGTGAATGTAGTGATGGCCCAGAGGTTAACCGTCTCGCCTATCGTGCTTGACGTTGTGGGTTCGAATGCAGGCAAGTACCAACGTGATTTTTCAATACATATGTACTTTCTAAAACTTTATCTACGATATCACAAAGATAAAGTAGACTAGTAGAAAATGCCTGAGGCATTAAGTCCGCCTTTGTATAGTTTCGACTTGTGCATAAATCACCAACGGTGAAGAAAAACATCGTGAGGAATCCTGGACTTGGATCAATAATCCTGCCTTCTCTGCATGAGAAGAGGTTTTTCCCAACAGTGGGACGGTTATAGGCAGGTATTATTAAATGCGCCTCTCTTGCATGTCAGTCTCGAGTCAAAACTTTGAGAAATTGAAGTCAAATTCTTCGTATTTACAAAAAACACTCACTTAAACCCATTATTTCAACACCTTGTATACACTAATACGATACGATGATCAGATTTCAGCCACCACGGAATAGTAACACGATACACTAAGAAACTGAATCATCACCAGGAAAAGTGACCGTTATATACTACGACTACTAGTAAATACGAAAAAAGTGCGAGTTTTCTGCACTGAACCGGCAAAATGACTGCAAAAACTTACATTGATTGAAAAATAATTGCTTGTCTATTAGACATTGACCTTGTAGTGTTAAGTAATTTTGAGAAAATTGAGGAAATCAATCAATAAGAAGCGTAGAAGTGGAAAATCCATAGGTACTAGGACAGAGAAGATTGGTAATGGTTGGTAGATTTTGATTTAAGTTTTTTTGATTGATATTTCTTTATTTTTAACATAAACAAAACATATAAATGACATTTAGATCTTATTCAAAAAGCATTACAACAGATATCATTCTATATTTTGTGCAGGCTATGGCGCCTTTATAAAATATTTAAAAAAATACAAACAATGTGTAATGTGTAAATCTTTCTCGTTGTAATCATACATATCTCATCACTTACGTTAAACACATTGTACTGTACAGCGCGATGATTAGACACATATACGCACTTTATTACACTTGTCTGTTGTTTGATTTAAGTGCGGAAACTTTGTCATTGCGACCGACGAGGATGAGGGTTATGTAGAGCCGAAAACAACAGTGACAAATTCTCACGAGAATGAAACGAAGTTTTTCTAAACACTTACAATAGAACAAAAAGTATCTACTTTTGTTCTTTTCCCGCGCTTTGGCTTCTCAGATTGAAGAATGAACAAAAGTCAGACTATTCAAAAAATAAGAAATGAAAATTTTTGTATTTAGAATTTCAATAAATTTATTTGCTGTTTTAAAACAAAATCAAAAAATGTGTTCATCACACACAACACATTTTTGAAATTCTAAACTCTAATTGAAATTCTAAATTCAAAAATTTTCATTCACATTTTTTGATTAAATTACATATGAGGGCCTGAAAAACATGCGCCTATATGCGGATTTGTTTGAATAGTTGTTCATTATCATCCGAGGTGAAATCAGAAAAAAATAAAAAAAGCATGAGTTCGTAAAATACATGGCAAGTTCAACCTAATTGTCGTGCAATAAGAGCCAGTTTTGGAGGTGTAGTGAAGTGTATTATAAAAAAATAGCATAGACATTGTCGTCGCTTATTGATTACTATTCCCTAGACTTTTTCACAATGCAGCGGTACGGGTCAGCCTTGCACTGACTAAAACCCACCCATGTTCCTTCTGTTGCCCTTTATGTTCCGGGGCCGCGGTATCTCTTTCGAACAAAACGCAACCCCGGCAGGCGGTGGCCCTGGCAGGCCCCTGTGCCTTGCTGACAACTGAACACTTACGGCCTGTCGTCAATAGACGAACTAACGGTGAGCTACAAATTGCTCACCTTCCACAGGCCCGCATCTACGGTGGCCGTGAGTCGTCTCGCGAACGTACAGAAGCTTTAAGTAAACATTTTCAAAAACGGTACCTTATTTTAATAAACAGGAACAGTAAGCATTAATTTATATTCTATAACTGAACAGCAGTAACATATACCCAACACAAACACACTTATTTCACTGCCACGACTTATCGGAACAAGGTTTACATATGACTATCTCTGTCTGTTTGGAAACATTTAAATTATTTGTCTACTATTATTACGAGTTGCTTTTCAGTAAATTATTACACATTTTCCCGAACTTAACTGCTCACTTTATTATATCGTAAGCGTTTCTCTAACATTCCCGAAAATCATCATAACAAAATATTACAATACCAATTCGTTTACTTAACTTTGTGTGAAGCGGTACTCTCTCACTCACGATAGCTGGCAAATATATAAAGAAAAATAAAAACTTTTACTTCCTGAAACTGAAAAACATTTTAACTAACTTCAAATTAACTAATTTTATTCAGCAACCGCCCTATGAACTAACGCATTTTACAGATGGTAAATCATTGAATAACTCTTTGAAACTCTCAGACAACTGACTTAAACCCATTCATGTTTCTTCTATTGCCCTTTTGTGTTCCGGTGCCGAGGTATCTCTCTCGAACAACCCGCAACTACAGCAATGAACTGCATCTTAGCCAGAGTGGAAGCGTGGCTTACATTTAAAGTAACGCTGTTTTGAATGCAACCCACTATATGCATTGTATGCCACCTTGATTGTTTGCTAGCTTACCAGTTTTACATACACTTAAACTTTTGATTTCTCAAACTTTCTTATTAGCTTCCTTTCAAAATGTGGAGTGGCGTCTCAATGCATGCGGTCATCAATACTGTTTTCCATTAAATTTTCATTTCTAATTGTAGGCACGATTCTCAGCTCCGCCAGTGTAACAACTTAATAACATCTAAGTATAAAAGTATTATATTACCTACATAACAAACATATCTTGCGACGCTTATCTCAGTGTTATCACAATGTACAATAATGTTACACAAACAAAATCATCAGTTTTGTTTAGGTAGGAACAGTTAAAACCAAGAATTTGTTTTTGTTTCTTATCAACCACTCCCAAAATTTTTATTGTCAAGCACCAACTTATGTACGTGCGCCCCTCGCTCCGCCCAGATCGGGAGAAGTTACTCATTTCCTATCCGAGAATAAAGAACACAACAATAAAACTCATCCGAGCGTAGAAACAAGAGCCTTACTATTCAAAAATGACTTTTATGAAGGTCCGAAATTATCAAGGAAACGTTCCAGAGAGATAAAACGCACATATTAACCTATTTTCTAACTCAGGCCATAGTCTACCAGTATTCCTTTTTTTTTCACAGGAGTATAAAGTAACAGAAAGCGCAACTTTTTATTAGGGGATATTAAGTTGGTGGGTACCTACAATGGTTAAGGTAGGTACCTGCCCTTACATCCCCAACCGCCATCGATTGACTCAGCCTTAAATTATTATTATAATTTAGATTGCTTTCGTAGTTACTGTAGAGTCCACCAGCTCCCGTAATGTGCAGACGACCGGACTTGTCAACCTTTTTAGGGATCGGCACCTCAAATGGAAAAAACGGAACCCTCATACAAAGTCATCCAAACTTTGTTGACGGTCGGTCTGTCTGCCTCTCTGACTGCCAGACAGCTGTCAAGACCCTTTTTCTCGGGAACGCGTGGAGGTATCGAGTTGAAAACAAAACCAACTCTGTTGTCCCTTTGTGCTGTGAAAATCAACTTCCTAGGTCTACGCAGTCAAAAGATGTGGCTGTTTATGTCGCAAGTTTGTACGGAACCCTCGGTGCGTGGGCCTGACTCGCTCTTGGCCGGTTTATTGGAAATCCGTTCAATTCGTCTGCGTGAAACTGTATTAGAAATTATGTAGATAGTCCACGTTCGGTGTCAGTGGAACAAATAGACCTTGAAAGTGTGAAGGCGAATGTCGACGCTATAACGATCAATATTACTAAAGTACGGCCAACGAGAAGCGATACCAAATGTAAACAAAACCCATGCTCTATCTAAAATGGCCGCCCGAATGTTGGCGAACCCGTCTTAACGTTGTCATGTTTTTGCCAGGAGAACGAGACATTATGACAAAGGCACAAGATGGAAAGAGCTAAATATTAGATTGTCAACGCCACAGTTGTTCTTTAGGTTAATGACCTTTCGTATCGCTTCTCGTTGGCCGTACTGTACGTGAACACCAGCTCATCTGCAACAAAAAATACTAAAAGCCCAGACCTAACTAGTCGAACCTCAAACCAACCCAACAGCCGCGGGAGATACTCCGGGCGTCGGGCGCCGAGAGATGACTCCCGGCCACCGTCGATTTGGGTCAGCAGTGTCAGTAAAGCAGAGGAGCCTACCAGGGCCACCGCCTACCGGGGTTGCGGGTTGTTCGAAAGAAACACCGCACCGCGACGTGAATTTTTGTCATGGACGAAAATGAAAATGATGTCACACTCCTGTGTTCTTTAATTATGAATCGTATCGTATTACAAGGTATTAACCGATTATCATGAGTGCAATGGGATTGTTATTTAAGTCACGTAATAATATTTTTGAAATTATTGAATGAAGTGGATATTAAATATATTTCTAAAATTATTAAACATACTATTTAACTTATAAATAAACTAGCTGTTCCACGCGGTTTCACCCGCGCTGCTCAGCACCTGTTGGTTGTAGCGTGATGTTATATAGCCTACAGCCTTCCTCAAGAAATGGACTATCTAACACTAAAAGAATTTTCCAATTCCAACCAGTAGTCCCTGAGATTAGCGCGTTCAAACAAACAAACAAACTCTTCAGCTTTATAATATTAGTATAGAAGTATAGATTAAAAAATACCGTCGAAAAATTCGTCCTCAACGCTGTCAGTTGGCAATGTCCCCAACAGACTGGCCGCGTTGCCACGTTGTATGGAAACGCTAAGCCTCTGGCCAAAGTATAAGTCAGCCCTTGGGTCACGGGAAGTGTCAACCAAACGTTTAGATATTTCCTTAAAAAGGCTATGAGCACAAGGATAATTTAGATTGATAATATTCATTGACTAGTAAGTCTCTAAAATCCATCTTCACGTACTCAAAGAGATTTAATTAATGTTCCGATGGAAATAACATTAATAAGAAACAAAGATTAGAACAGTTTAATTATCCACTATTATTTCGATTTACACTGCAGTTGTTTTTCTCTGATATTACCTTGTTTAAAAATAATTCTTTAATATTGTCTTTCCTTAGAATTCAGAATATCATTACGGTAACCAGTCAGTTTACTTTCAAAAAGAAGGCTTGCGGACATAATCATACACAAAAAGTTGACAGATTGATCGTCTCTGAAATAAGTTGTAGTACTAGTTTTTCTTCTTCTAGTAAAATTGTTGCTAACCAAGTCTTGTTTAACACTCACTTCAAGCAATTCTAACCTAACCTAACTGCTATTCAACCTGTTTATTGTAAGGCCAACAGTTTTATTTACCACTAGCTGTCTTGCGCGGTTTCACCCGCGTCTTTAATGCCTATGTTATCCTTACTATCCTTCCTTACTAATATTATAACAGCGAAAGTGAGTTTGTTTATTACCTCTTCATGCTTTAATGGCTAAACCGATTTTGATGAATTTTGGTACAGAGATAGTTGGGAACCAGGAGACGGACATAGGCTAATATTTAGGGAAAAGAAAGAAGAAAGAAAGAAAAAAGTAGGATGTGAGGGAGAAAGAGGGAAGAAAAGGGAAAACTTAGCGTTGCTATTACAAATCAATAAGGTGCAAGCGGAACTGTGTTACCCCGAATTTAACGCGAGCGAAGCCGCGAGCAAAAGCTAGTTTCCTGATAATGTAGCTTCCAAATATTGAAAAAATGGTTAAAATCGGTCCAGTAACTTTGGAGGCTATTCCGAACAAACAAACAACTAATCTTTCCGCTTTATAGTATTAGTATAGATGACTCAATAGTGCAATTTAAAGCAGACATATAAAATTTGCAGAATAACATACCCACGACTTCCAGGAATACTTCAGTCGGGGCATGCAAACTTAAACGTAGGCCAATTTTATTATTAGTGCTATAAATTCTCCTCCAAACGTCATTATCTGGCCAGTTCCAAACCAAACTCAGTTAACCGGGCCATACCGCCGCGAACAGACGTCCGTGATATTTGTGTCGATAAAACAGTTTCAAATACTTTGTGTTCTATTAATTAAAACAAAACACTATCACCAAACAGGTTTATTACGAAGACAGTTATGTAAGTATTCAAATAAAACGCTATCAAATGACAAATAGGTTACAAGGGCATGTTTTGTTAGTAAATATTGACTTTAATTATGTACTTCTTATGTGTGTATTTATTACTAGTGTGTGTGTGTGTAGTGTAGTGTGGGACTTAAACATGACTGCGGAAATGTGGGTGTACTATTTATACACCTCTGCCTATTCCTCGAGAATTTAAAGTCGTGATGAGTCGTAGTGTTTAGTATATGTTGTTACTCGCTTGGCATGTTATCTTATGTACACAACAAGAGCGTTTTTTACCCGACTATGCGGCATTAAAGACAGAGTTATGTTTTGCAGTGTTGTATTGATTTTTTTGCCTACTCGACTGATCAAATGACCATCACCTTGTTTTGTTGTCTCCATGCACTTATCTAGTTAAATCCCGGTGGCACTGCCGAAGGTTTTTAAAAACAAACGACAGGAGTCTTGACACGAAGAGGTTTTATTTAAGACTGATCTATCTTCTAACTAAAGCTAATACATTTCTTAGTCTAAGTTCTTATCTCTATCGGATGCGTGTCGCCAGGCGTTAGCCATAACATCCCGGCGCTACCGTGAATGCTGTGTCAGCTCCGGCCGCCTAAGGCGCGTAACACAGTAACAATTAACATGAAGTTATAATATTGGGGGTCGATACAGCATATATAACTCCTCCCCCCATAAGTTCGAAATTATCGGAGGGATGATTATCATTGGGATGATTATTGTCACTCCGATCATTTCGGCACAAACATTTTTTTACGTTTTTTCCGTACTTACGAGCTATGAATACAGGAATGCTTAAAACTATAATAATATATAACACTAGAGTGCCGTCGGCACTCTAGTGTTATAACCTAACCTAACCTAACCTAACACTTTTCACATTAATTGACTTTTCACTGTCGATTTTCACTTCACTTCTACTAACTTCCAATAAGTTATTTAGGTGTTGCAGATTTGTTAAATCACTAGTCTCCAAATTGATAGGCTTGCGTTGCAGGTGTGGCTCGATGGGTGTTACATCAGGAAGATTGACAATTGTTAATTTCGAAGAGTCGATATTACTTGTTGTAGTTTGATTAGATTTTAGGGTAACTCTACCTATCTTGACATCGCAGTGTCCATCCAAGTTAAGAGAGTAAGTACCTTTTATTTCTTCTTTCGTTATCTCGTTATTGCAGATCTCTGATAGTATAGTTTCGGCTCTACTATAGATAATCCAACGCCTTTTCCCCACAGGTTGTATTTTAAGAGTGTGAATTTCCACTGGTACGGGATGACAGGAGTTTGTGTTATGGGAGAATCTCATTAATGCGGTTATGCAGGTGTCTTCCATTGGCAGCTGGGACTCGTCCTCGTAGCACAGGAACTTCGCCCCGTAGAGTTCGTAGCAAGGCTGGGAGAGCGAGACTATTTCGGACCCTTTTACTAAGAGGTAGGGGTGTTTGGGAATAATGATTGTGGTCTGGTTAAAATGATTGGTAATAGGTATGGGGATTGCTCTGTAGTAATTATATATTTCATCTTTGATTATAGGTATTTCTAAAATAAACGTTATTTGACTTCCCTTCGAATAAGCTTTTATTTCGATACACTGCTCTAACTTAACTAAGTTATCATAGCTTACTTCATACATTAGTTTATTAGATTTTTCTATGAACTTTAATGATTTGAACAGCTCATCAGACTTTATCAGAGACTGGTGTAATATTTTTAATTTACTGAATGTGATGGAAATTTCAATCTCATTCAGTCGACTGTACAATAGTTGAAAATTGTGTAAAAATAGATTATAGATATTTACAAAGTTATGTGTGGTAATGTTAATGCTATTTTGATTAATTAATTTTGTTATTTCCCAAATTTCTTCTTCAATTTGCATGAAATTGTTTTTAGTAGAGTTCGTTATTTTAACTAAAGCTTTAGAAATTTCTGTTATAAGCGTTACCTTGTTTGCTAATGCATCCTGACGTGTTTTTATATTATCAATCATGTTATCATATCTGCTAGCGTCGTCATTGTCTAAGTTACCGGTAATAATCTTAATAATAGATCCTAGAGGGTTTAGAATTCCACGTTTAATCCTCATCGATGGGGCTAACTGCTTAAATGTTTCTATGCTACTGTTCATAACATAATCCGTTTGGAGTTTTACATCAAACAGCTGATAATTCGAGGTATCATTTCCCAAATGTTTCTGTATATATTCATTAAAGTTTGCATATCTTTTAATATTAAATTCAAAATCCTCATGAATCAAACTTAAATCTAAAACCTTAATAATAGTCCACTTATTGTAACTTACGCTAGCTTGACCTTGTTTCAGAATCAATACGCCAGGGTTCTTATCTATCCTTTGAAGTTGAAGGGTGTGTATCCTGGAAGTCAGGGCCAGGAGCACGAGGAGGAATCTGTGGAGGTCGTTTAATGTCCTTAAGCGTCACTTTTGTGTCACGATTATTTATTCTAACAGGACAAATGTTCCTAACGATTTCGCCTGATACTTGTGCTTTTTGAAAACGAGGTTTGTCTTTACTTCGTCTAATGTTTACTCCTTTTATGAATACAGTGTCTCCTTCTTGAATATCGAACGATGTTTCACCATCACGTTTTTCTTTGACCTTTTCTTTGTTTGCTATTATTTTATCCGTTAAGTATTGGTAGAGATACTTAGTTCGCTTCATGTGATCGTTAACTAATTGTTGCGTATATTGTTTATTAAAGTTAACTGCGAAGGTGCTATTCGAATCGGTGTGTCCAAAAACAACTTCAAAGGGCGTAAGACCTGTTGTCGAATGTATAGTTTGATTGTAGGACATAATCGCGTACGTCATTACGTCGGCAGCATCAGTAATTAGGTGCTCATATTTTGCGATACGATATATTTCTAAGATGGTTGAGTGGAAGCGTTCTATTAAACCCATAGAATTAGGGTTATGTGCTGTACCTATGTGCAGATCAATTTTATAAAATTGAAGTGTTTCTTTAAACAAAGTATTGTTGAATTCGGTTCCAGGATCGGCACTTATCCGGTTTGGTACGCCATAGAACGAGAAAAATTTAATTAATGCGCGGACTACTTCAGGAGTGGATCGGTTTGAGAGTATGAAAGCCTGTCCTAATTTGCTAAAAGCGTCTATTATCGTCAAAAAGTATTTCCCTTCTATTGAGAAAAGGTCTATGAATATTTCAGCAAAGGGTTTCGTTTGTGTTTGTGTTAACTGTAATACTGGTTTCAAGGGTTTACGATCATATTTTAGTTTTTTACAGGTTTCACATGAATTTATTACCGTGGCAACAGTTACGTCCATATTTTTCCAGAAGTAGTTTCGCTTTATTTTCATGAGAGTTTCCTTGATGCCGCGATGGCTGGTTTTACCATGATGGTAGGTAAGTACGACTGAACGTTGTTCGTCTTCGTCCTCTACATATATAACTCTTTTAGTGCATTCGTAAATTTTAACAGTATCCTTTTTAAACAGTTTAATAACAGCGTCTGTAAACTGGCTACGGTGTATTTGATCCTCAAAATAAAAGAAATATTTTATTTTAGGTTGTATGTATTCCAGAAGGAATTGTTTTACTAAGTGTGGATTATCTACAGGTAAGTGTATCTCAAAAATTTTTTGTTTATCACGTGATGAATCTTTTACTGATAATTGATTTCTGTTCCAGGTAAAAACAAGAACTTGATGGGGCTTCGTGTCTACAGCTTCATCTAGGATAGGGATTCCGTTTGTATCGATATCTCGTGCTGAGTGTATTGTTTCAGGTAATGAATCCGCTGTGAGGGTGCTGGAGGAAGCTGCTCGGACTGGATAAGATGACATAATGTCTGAAGGTGACGAGGCAGTCAATGTTTCTGAAGAGTCCGATATTGATATTGGACTATCAGGTCTTTCAGTATCACCTACGTTACCCTGTAAAGATGTGTTATTATCTTGGTTGTTAAGTACATTTAATTTTATCCGAGACAAGGCGTCTGCGTTGCTATTCTGACTACCTTGTTTGTATTTTATATCGAAATCAAATTCGGCTAACCTTAGTTTCCACCTAGTTAGCTTACTATTCGGTTCTTTGATTGAATTAAGCCACGCTAACGGTCGGTGATCGGTGTATATTGTAAATTTGCGTCCGTACAAGTATGGACGGAAGTGTTTTGCTGCCCACACTATGGCTAGCAATTCCTTTTCTATAGTACTATACCGTGTCTCCGCCTCATTTAATGTCCTGCTGGCGTATGCAATGGGTTTTTTCATTTCCAACAACTCCTTGTGAAAGGACAGCACCTATGGCGTAATTTGACGCGTCTGTAGTTAGGATAAAAGGCTTTGAAAAATCAGGGAATTGTAGTATAGGAGCGTTGACTAATAGTTCTTTGCATCTTTGAAAAGCATCGATATATGGTTGAGTAATTTCTATTTTATTTTTCTTTTTCAGGCATGAAGTAAGAGGTTGTGTGATTTTAGAAAAATCCTTTATAAATTTTCGATAATAGCCAACCAGGCCAAGGAAACTTTTGATTTCAGTGGGTGTGCGGGGAAGTGGGAAGTTAAGGACTGCTCTGATTTTGTCATCGTTGGGTTCTAAGCCATGTTCAGTAATCTTGTGTCCCAAATAAAGTACCTCCTTTCTCAGAAACTCACATTTGTCTAGTGTCACTTTGAGGTTATTTTGTCTAAGGCGGTCAAATACCTTTTTTAACTTTTCAATGTGTTCTTGCAAACTATTCGAATATATTATTATATCATCCAAATACACGAGGCAATGGATACCTTGCAACCCTCTCAGCACGTTATCCATTGCGCGTTGAAAAGTTGCAGGTGCGGTTTTAAGCCCAAATGGCATGCGGGTAAACTCAAAGTGTCCTGACGGGGTTGTAAACGCGGTTTTCTGTCTGTCTTGTTTGTCTATCTCTATCTGGTGATAACCACTAGCGAGGTCTAGCGTACTAAAGTAAGATGACTTTCCTAGTTTGTCAAATAAGTCATTAATATTCGGTAAGGGGTACTTGTCGTCGGTCGTTTTGTCATTTAAACGTCGGTAGTCTATAACCATTCTGAATTTACGTTCACCCGAAGCATCCACCTTTTTTGGGACTAGGTGGACAGGGGCACTCCATGGCGAAAAGGACTCTCGAATTACATTATCCTGTAATAATTTATCAACTTGTTTTTGTATTTCAGCGTTTTGTGACGGTGGATGTCGGTAAGGTTTAATAAAAATAGGCTCTTCGTTTGTAGTCCGGATTTGGTGCTTTACTTGGTTTGTGAATGTTAAGGGGAGATGTTCGCAATAAAATATGTCCCTATATTCTAAACAAAGTTTTTCTATAGCTTCGCGTTCTTCTAAATTGGTGTGATCTAATCGTAATTTAGCTAAGTTTTGTTTCAGTAATTCATCAATTTCATAGTTATTCAGTAACTTATCCGATGTTACGTTTATTTCACAGGTATTCGTGTCATTAAGTTTAGTTATAGTCAAAGGCTTAGTAAACGTAATAGTCACGCTATTTTGTGAAGCATTTTGAATAACGGTTGTCGCAAAATAATCTATGCATGTAACTATAGCGCTAGGCATACGTACGTCATTACCGAAATTTTTAAAGTCAATGATTGCATCACCGTTACTTAGGTCGGTTGGTACTTTTACTATTGTTTCAGTCCGAGGGTTTAAAGTGATTTCACATGTGGGGCTGTATACTATAGGTATTTCTGTATCTCGTGTTTTTAAAATTTGCGTCTTCATGTCTATTGTTGCATCTAACATTTTTAATAGGTCCGAACCTATTAATCCGTCGTATCGGCTATCGACATCGTAAACATAGAATTTGTGTTTGAGGAAACTTTTGAAGGTTTTCAGTAAGGGTATGTCTATAACTTGGTCGTGTGAGCTACGTGCATGTGTACTGATAACTTCAAATGGTTCGTAATATTTGTAGGCAGAAAAGTATTGATCGACTTTTCCTGGGCTAATAAAGCTTCGTGTACTTCCGGTATCAATCATTAGGCGGGCATTAATTTCTGGAATATAGATGTGTGGTAATCGATTTATACTATTGCAATTTAAATTGATTACTTCGGGTGATCGTTTCCCGAGGCTATCATCAAATTTAAAATTGTTCTGATTCGGCGGACCGCCTGAAATGTACACTGGTGTATAGCCTTGAGGCTGTTGCGTACCCTGTTTGGGATACGTTTGGTTAGGTACACCAAATCTATAGTCGTTATTGAAACCCGACCTAAAATTATTTTGGGGCGGATGCGGAACTCCAAACTTAAAGGTTTGGTTAACCGGATAACCGAAATTATTTACGGCTGGAACATAAGGTCTCATTGGAGGCTGGAATTTAAAACCTTGATGGTTAGTATTCGGAGGAGGCTGGGGTGTTTTAGTATTACTTTTATTTTTTGCGTTATACTGAAATTGAAAATTTACCTCTTCCATTACGACACTGAGTGCACTTTCTAAGCTTGTGCAACTTTTGAGTCTTACGATTCTAATTAAATCCTCTGGCAGATTATATAAAAACACGTTAAGAGACAAGTTATTGTAAATTACCATTTTTGCTGCTTTCATTTCCTTATTAGCGAGCAAATTGACCTTGGAGATCAGAGTGCTTCGTATTTGCTGAATTCTGTTACAGAATTCCAGATATGTTTCGTTAGATTTAATTTTTAAATTTTCTAGCTCAATTGCCACGCAGTCCTCTGATCTGGGGTCACCAAAATGTTGAATCATAATAGATTTTAGTTGGTCCCATGTGTTTATATCCTCTCTTTCACTTAATAGAGCCGCTGCTCTACCACACAATCTACTAGTGATAGCATGGAAGTTATAAGTAGTCTGAACAGCATTATTAGGGCCGTTAAAATTTCTTAAAATATATTCACTTTTCTTTATAAACAAATTTAGTATACTTTTGTCACCATCAAACTTAGGAATTAAACTTAAAATATCTTTAGGGATCATTTGGACAGTTACTCCGACTTGATCCGGCATTTTAATCAAATTAGTTTACTTAAACACTTTATATTATAAAATTATACTTAAAAATAGGCCTGCCAATTTTGTGCAGAAGTCAAATAACTCAAATTAGTTTACTTAAACAGTTTATATTATAAAAATATACTTAAAAATAGGCCTGCCAATTTTGTGCAGAAATCAAATAACTTTCAACGATTTTAGTTTAAAAGTTACGCAATAAGTCCTACAGGAGCAACACAGGAAATAACAAGGACGAGACAGGATAGTAAAAAGGTCTACTTACAGTCTGCTCGATCCCATGCCTTCCCGTAGAGCTGCTCGTGCCGTGGACAGGAACCTTCGTCGCCACACGTGGTAAACTTATTTATTTGGTTCGAGGATACCCGAAGCCGCGCGCGAGACCGATTTTTGTGTACTCGAACACAGCGTTTAGAAAGCGGATATCCTACCGGCTGCGCCAGTTAAATCCCGGTGGCACTGCCGAAGGTTTTTAAAAACAAACGACAGGAGTCTTGACACGAAGAGGTTTTATTTAAGACTGATCTATCTTCTAACTAAAGCTAATACATTTCTTAGTCTAAGTTCTTATCTCTATCGGATGCGTGTCGCCAGGCGTTAGCCATAACATCCCGGCGCTACCGTGAATGCTGTGTCAGCTCCGGCCGCCTAAGGCGCGTAACACAGTAACAATTAACATGAAGTTATAATATTGGGGGTCGATACAGCATATATAACTATCTAGAGCAGCTATGTTATTGGAAAACGAAATACCAAACCTATTATTTTTATATTGCACTACCTGCGCCCTGTGGTATCACTCGCGCGGTGATAGATTATACAATATTTCTTTATGAATTTTAGTCTTAGCTTATTCTGATAATATGTAAGCTATATTATTGCGAAGTTTTATCTAAATCCATTTTGTAGTTTTGGCGTGAAAGAGCAACAATTAATATACTTACATACATCCTTACAAACTTTCACTTTTATAAGAATATTTTCGTATATTTATCCTGATGATTTCATAATTATCCTTAATTCCTGTTTTGTAGAATCTTTTGTAGAACCAAGAAAAAATACGTATTCACTTCTAATTCATTTAGTAACAACTTATTATAAAGTTTATATTAGCAAAAATATCGACCTGTAGGCCTACTATGACATCTTAAAGCAGAACTTATTCCACTGAGTGAAAGAGATGGTGCTAAACACCCTGTATAGCTCTGTCCCTTTCCCTCAGCGGAATAAGTTCTGCTTTAACACGTCATGGTATTGTAGCTGTTCGCATTTTCTGAAGCAGTTGTTTCAATTTTGGTGAACTATAAAGTATTTTCTATTCTATTCTAGACTCTGTCAGGGCCTAGCCTAGCTAGGTACCTCTGCTTAGTTTTCTTTCTGTATGTATAGAATCATTATCCTTCTTTACAGCAGTCGGGCAAAACATTAAAAGCCGGTGTTGCTTTAATATGAGTATTGGCACCATCAATATTGAACATGCAAATATTCAACAGATTGCTGCGGTATTAAAATAAATCTGACTTCATACTTCTAAAAGTGATGGTGGCAATAACCCCTACATGACCGTCCGTAGCAGTATGCAGTAGTCTAAGAGAGCACGTGATACTTGTTTTACGTTTATACATATTTACATGCAAACTTATATAAAAGTACCATTTACAAAACCAAAAGGCACTTTTTCTATGCCGTTGACGCAGCTGCTGAACGATTGACTGCTGCGCTGAGTATCGCGGGTTCGATTCCCGCACGGAGCAAAAATTTGTATACGTACAGGTATTCTTTCCGGGTCTGGCTGTTTTTGTACGTGAATTTAAATGTTTGTAAACGCACCCACGATTCAGAAGAAATTCCTAGTGTGAAACAAATGTTTTTTTTTTCTAGACTAAACCTGGGAACGTTCTGACTACGTTTTTATTGGGACCCAATAATCCATCTAGTTCAGGTTTTTTTAACCGACTTCAAAAAAAGGAGGAGGTTCTCAATTCGACTGTATGTTTTTTTTTTTTTGTTTTTGTTACCTCATAACTCAGGTCTGAGTGAACCGATTTTAATGATTCTTTTTTTATTCGAAAGCTGGTGGTTGTCGTTTGGTCCCATAAAAAAATTATCAAGATCCGACAAGTAGTTTTTGAGTTATCTTTAATAATGCGTATTAGATTGACTTCGTGTACGTTGATGATATACTCATTCGTCGATTATATTTTAGAAGTTGTCGAAGACAAATGATCAAAAAATGCTATGTACTACTATGGTTTGGAAGGTCATCGCAGTTTTTTGAGGTGATTGTATTTTATTTTCGTGATTGATCTTCAGTGATATACAACGGCACTCTTTAATAAATGACAGCAAATCTGCCGTGATTGCTGCAATCACATGTATAAGTATGGGTTTCGCCAGGGTAGGCAGGCGAGTGGGAGCAGGGTGACCGTATCCCCTAGGGGATGATGTATATGATTTCTGAATTGGTTTAATACTAAAGCATAATATAGATACTTAGTATTTAATCTATAGCTTGATGTGGAACTAAAACTTGTATCTAAGACGGGACTAAAGCTAAAAATAAAAACATTTTAACCGTGTTTGCGTATTATATCATAAAACTATAACTAAAAATGCTGAAATAAAAACTTTTTAGTAAAAAAATAAAACCGACTTCTAAAAAAAAACTAAAAACTGGAAAATAACTTTATTTCCGGAAGTCGGTGGCAAATAAAGTCAACGAAACCAACAAAAGCCACCGACTTCCGGAAATAAAGTAATTTTCCAGTTTTTAGTTTTTTTTTAGAAGTCGGTTTTATTTTTTTACTAAAAAGTTTTTTAGGTTTATTGTACCTACCTCGAAACGAACAAACCTTTTGTACCTCAAACGGTGCCTTTATTGGAACAATTTGCTGTCCAACTGTCTCTGTCTGTCAAGACTATTCATCTCGAAAACGGGTGGAGGATTCAAAGTGGAATTAAAACCATATACTCAACTCAGTCAAAGGGTATGGCAAAGGTATTAATTAAGGTCGCAAGTTAGTACGAAATCCTCGGTGCGCGAATCTGACTCGATTTTGGCCGGTACTTTAACTTTAACTATTTTTTCGATTTCCTCCCTGACTCCCGTACCATTCATTGCATGCATTACCGTAATGATTTAAGTGTGATACATGGAATTCTACCATAATACGTTTCCCTGCAAACATTTGCACATTGATGTACAGATCGCATGCTTGGCGTCTTCGTGAAGTATGCACTAAGTACCTAGAATAGCACGAAACACGGCAGTGTCCCAAGCCAAGTCCAGCAAAGTCACACCTTAGTATTTAATACACAACGCTCTGTGCGTGGCTGTTTATACATTCTTAGATTTTGTTTACCTAACTACTCTCAAGGGGTCATTGTACTCATTTATTGTCATTGTGATTACGTGATACTTAAACAAATGTTCGGCAAATCGAATGCGAAAAATTTGTTGTTCCCGACTTTAAAATTGATGATTTTCGTGACAAATAAACAGGACAAACTGTTTATTTACTCTGTATTAAAAGAGTGGTTATCTATGTATACTAATATTATAAAGCTGAAGAGTTTGTTTGTTTGTTTGAACGCGCTAATCTCAGGAACTAGGTACTGGTTGGAACTGGAAATTTTTTTTAGTGTTGGATAGTCCATTTCTTGAGGAAGGTTATAGGCCAGAGATGGCGAACCAATGGCACGCGTGCCAATGACGGCACGCGACACAAAGAATTGGGCACGCAAACAATTTTAATCATATTTTTATCTTACTATCATTTTTTAACTCGCCGGAGAAATTCATTATTTTCAGAGATGAATAAAATTAATTCGCTTAGAAACCGTTTGGCGATGACTCTACTAATCAGTTAAAAAAGTTTCGAATTGATAGTAATTATTTTCCTAATACAATCACTTAGTCAAAATTATTTGATGGCACGTCTGTGGCCTCATTCAACATTTATTTAGGAAAAATGGCACGTTGGTTCATCAAGGTTCGCCACCCCTGTTATAGGCTATATAACATCACGCTACGACCAACAGGTGCTGAGCAGCGTGGGTTAAACCGCGTGGAACAGCTAGTCTACTATATGTAGTAAACGAGACACGACACAAAAGTAAAGACTATTATGGCCTTTAAAAGTAATTGCAAAGTAATTGGGGACTAACGTCTATTTGCATGCTAGGTATATTGCTAAGTTGGTTTCCAAACGATATTTTCCTGATTTCTGAATATGTGTTTGACTGAACTATCATTTTTGTTATCAAGTTGAATTTGCGGTTTACCTGTCATTGTATTAGGATTAAGTCTGAAAGCAACATCCCAACGAGAATAATCAGGCATGTTGGATGATGAAAAAAAATAAAAATACAGTTTGGCAAACACTCTTTCTGTCTTTAAAACAAGAATTGGTCAAATTTTAAACAATCATTTGCCCTTTTTAATTCTTTCCGAGTAGGTCCATAGTAGCTGCGTAGGACCATCGAGTGATCTACTGCTCCTAATTGTTTTATTTCTTTCATAAGCAATGATGTCATTCGACCCGTCCTAAATTCCTCTGAGCAAACATCACTAGTACGTGTCATAAACAGTTTCATCTCGTAATATAATTAAGAAAAACTTAATAAGGATAAACCAAATCAATACGAACACCGAGTATCGATAAAATAAACATCATTATAGTTTTTACTATGCTACAGTTTGTGAAATTTCAAACAAAAAACAAAGTGAAACAAATGATGTCAAAAAAAAAGAAGAATAAACTCAAACTAAACTTTAATTATTTTATTTCTGGATTTATATGAATGACATTAAGACTTTATCTAGTCACTGTAAACATGTTGATAAAATATAAATGATGAACGTGATTAAAACTGATGTTGCAATACTTGCAATCGATTTCTGTATTTGTTTAACCTCGGACAAAAAATAATAAACGCAAAAGATAACAGCTACAAATATATACGCACGGGGGTACCTACGCATACACCATAGAACGCCGCCTTTTTCCGATGGGGAATTATCTAATGAATCCTCACGCTCTGCCCAAGCGGAGGGAGTGACGTAAGTAAATTTGTTCATAGAAAAACCCAGCTATATTCTCTCTTTGTATTTCGGGGCCGCGAAAATTCTTTGGAACTAACCCACAGTCGAAGGGGGCACAGAACACGTCCTGGTACAATCCTCACACGCTTCTTTAAATCGGCATCACTCACCCCCGAATACTGAAACGTCACTCAAAATTTAGGTCCCACTTAAGTTTAACAGAGACTCAGAAGTGACGTTTGACCATACAAAATCTAAAGTTTAAGAGCTGCTCAAATGTTAAGCAGCCCTCACATTTTGAGTGACGTTTCAGTATTCGGGGGTTAGACCGGTAAAATGCCAGCACGGTGCTCAAGTTTAAGTACAACACAGTCCACAGTCCGGTGGACTCGCGGACTCTAAACGGCTCACATCAGCTGTTCGTTTTTTCTCTCTAATAAATAAAAACTACAGTTTAATTGAGCAAAGTTTTATATTACCTGTGCACGATAGTGAGACCTACGGGTTAGTTCGTTTTCAAGTGAAAAAAACAGTGAATCAGCAGAGTATTCCTTAAAAACTTATTGTACATTTTGGATATTTTATTTTTTTCTTTTCTTATTTTGAGGTATTTGCAAAATTTGTGTAGTGACTGATACCTCCAAAAATTCAACTTTTTGAAAAGTGTTGCAAGTTTTGAACTTTTGGTTTAAACATCGATATTTCTGGTGAAGTAAAGGGTCATCTAGCGTCGCTTGCGTGACAACTGCGAAGGGTTCGGGCGCGCCATCTATTAGTTAATATACGTACTAAGAAGAACTATGGTCAAGTGCGTAGCGTGTGGAAAGTTCCTGGCGGCGAAAGGGGGCGCTACGTGTAGCAATTCTACTTGCCACAATAGATACCATCTCGCTTGCTTGTCCGATACTACACATGTAAGCAGCGACTGGTTGTGCCCGGAGTGCAAAAAAGCTCAGAAGGGCGAAACTAGTACCATACCCGTCAGGAGCACAGGCGGTGGTACCCCGGCTACTCGAGCGGTTGCAGCAGGGTCAGCACACTCAGCACCGGCAGCGACCGTCGTTGCTGTACCAGACCAGGTTTCTAAGTGCAGGACGACGGTGGAAACAGTCCAGGTTCAGGGGTGTTTGACTAAGCCCCCTGTTGCGGTGACCAAGCGCGCTTGCAGCGAGCAAGGAACGGACGGAGAATCTTCGCCTGACACGCAGCTCACCCTCCGCGAGGAAATTAGGCTTTTCAGATCCGAGTTGCGAGAGGTTCGGGATGAAATGAGGGAGTTTCGGCGGGAGATGGCGGGTCTTCAGTCGTCAGTGGGTGACTGTACCCAGCGAGTCGTCAATCTGGAGGCCAGAATTGAGGCTTTGGAGAGCAAGCAGCTGCCTGTGTCGGATGGCAGAGTTGGCCAACTTGAGCAGATTGTGGGGCAGCTCCAGCTTGAACTCAATGACCGCGAGCAGGACCTGTTGGGTGCAGACTTGGAGATATCTAACATCCCTGACATCCCTGGTGAGAATGTTCTGCATACTGTTGGGCTGGTGGCAGCTAAGCTGGGAGTGACCCTTGAAGAACGCGACATTGTGTTCGCGCAACGTGTGGGTATACGGGTGGACCATGGGGCCCACGCAACTGGTGCAGGTGCAACGAGTCCAGCGGGAGCGGCGACGGCAATGGCGCGTGGGCGGCGCATCGTGGTGCGCCTGACGCGCCGCGCTGTGCGCGACCAGCTGCTGCAGGGCGCGCGAGTGCGCCGTGGATCCACCACAGCGGACTTTGGTCTCTCCACGCCCCCGTGTCGCTTCTATGTGAACGAGAGGCTCACTCGTACAAACAAACACCTCTTCTTTCGTGTGCGTGAGGCCGGCGGGCGTCTCGGGTGGAGGTACACCTGGACGAAGAACGGTCGAATTCTCGCCAAGCAAGGTGACGGCAAGCCGACCTGCTGTATTCGCACGATGGAGGACCTGACTCGTGTTTTTGGGCTGGATTTATCTGAAGAGAAAGTTGTTTAGTTTAATCAGTTGTACGTTAACTTTAACTTCTCAGATTTTTTATTGTTTTTTTATAATTTTAAGTTTGTTCCGTGCGAGGTCAGCAGTTCTCCTGTCCCAGTATTCTCTTGTTCTGTTTTTTGGTTCAGTATTACCAGCAGTAGATAATAATATTTTCACATATACTCATTATTTATTCATAATATTTTTTTCACATACACACATTATATTTTCACGCTATTCTACTCAACTATTCTATACTGTACAAAATATATTACGTTTTTACTTTAAATATTTTACATATTCTTACTATTTTGGAAATGGTTAAGACAAAACATCTTAAAGTTGGCTTGTTTAATGCGGGCTCGCTAGGTTCCCGCCATGATGAATTTCTGGTAGCCATGGAAAACTTTTCGGTGGATATCATGGCGATAAACGAAACGTGGCTGCGTGTGGGAGAGGAAGGCCGCGCGCCGGTGGTCCCGGGCTACCGGCTGCGACACGTGCCGCGCGCGAGCTCAGTGCGCGGCGGCCGCGGCGGCGGCGTCGGGTTCTACCTGCGCCGCGGGCTGCGCGCGCGTGCCCTCCCGCACCCGGCCGCGCCACAGGTCGAGCAGATGTGGCTCCGACTGAACGTCAACTCACACGCGGTCATTGTTGGCACAGCGTACAGGCCACCGTGGCTTGATGTCAATATTTTCTTGGATGCCATTACTGACTCTCTCTCTGCTTTCACAAGCGCGGATAAAGTAATTTTGTTAGGTGATTTCAATATTAATATGCTAAGTCAATTGGATAACAAAACCAAGTTACTTAACAACTTCTTACTCTCCTGTAAATTAAACCAGATCATTGCTGAACCTACACATTTTACTGAACACAGTGAGACACTAATTGATATTGTATGCACTGATGCTCAAGTACGTAAAGTTTCTGTATCTCACATTCCTGAGCTTGGCCAACATGCAGTTATAGCAGCTGAATTTAATTTTAAGCTAGAGAAGCCATCCCCGCACTGGGTTACCTTTAGACCCCTTAAAGACATTCTGCTTGACCATTTTAATAAGGACCTTAATAGAGTGGACTGGGAGTATATTGAAAGCCTGGAGGATGTGAATTCCATGGTGGAAACTTTTAATAAGTATATACTAAATTTATTCAATTTACATGCGCCCCTTAAAACAGTTCTTATTAAAGAGAATTCTCTGCCATGGATAACAGACACTGTTAAGGAAATGATGAAACTGCGAGACAGAAGCCATAACAAGGCGAAAGCTACCAATGCATCAAAACATGTTGAGTCATACAGGGAGCTCAAATATCTTGTTAGGGCTGCATTTGAAAGTGAAAAATGTGCGTATTTCAAGACCAAGATAACTTCAAACATTAAACACCCTAAGAAGTTATGGAGTCACTTAAAACAATCTATTGCTATCTGCAAAAAGCCTGAGTTTACGTTACCCCATTTTTGTAGTGATCCAGAAAAAATTAATGAACACTTTCTGGATATACCTGGTAATGGCGTGGTTGATACGGCAGACCTAGCATACTTTGAAAACCATAGATTTAGTAATGGCCATTTCCAGCTTGAGCCGGTTGATGGGGATATGGTGTTGAGGCTATTGCGCGGCCTGAAGTCAAATGCTCAGGGATCTGACTCGATCTCGCTTGAGATGCTGATGATGACTCTTCCTCGTACTCTTGGAGCTATAACAGCCATTATTAATCGTTCCATCACCACCTCTTCATTCCCGGATCTGTGGAAATTAGCAATAGTTAGACCCATTCCGAAGGTACCTAACCCTGTCGGCATAAAAGATCTTCGCCCTATCAGCCTGTTACCTTGTCTTTCTAAGATCCTAGAAAAGGTTGTCTCCAACCAGTTTCGGGCATACCTTGAAGGGCACAATATTTTGCCGCTTCTGCAATCAGGCTTTCGTAAGGGACACAGCACTGCCACAGCCCTTCTTGATGTGGTCGGTAACATCCTTGAGGCCAGAGACAAGAGCATGGGTACCATGCTTGTCTTACTGGATTTCTCACGCGCTTTTGACTCTATCAATACTTCTCTCCTTCTCTCCAAGCTGTCATACTATGGATGTCAACCTGAGACATTACAATGGTTTCTTAGTTATCTCACTCACCGATCTCAATTAGTCCAGGTTACAGGTGATAGTGGAGACGTTAGGTCTTCTATTCCTAAATGGGTGAACAGGGGTGTGCCACAGGGCTCAATCCTGGGTCCGCTTCTCTTCATCTTGTATAGTGCTGACATCACAAACTGCCTGCTTAATGCCAAGTTCCATCTATATGCGGATGATCTACAGATGTACTTGCCTTTTCATCCTCAGCAGACTGTTAACACTGTAACAAATATGAATGAGGATTTGGATAGGATCTCGGCCTGGTCAGTGAGAAACTCCCTTGTCCTGAACCCAGCCAAGTCAAAATTTATGGTTTTAGGAACAAGAGATTTTTTAAACAAAATGAGTAATGTCAGCGTGGACTTAAAGATTGACGGGTGTTCCATTGAAAGGGTACAGGAAGCCCGCAATCTTGGGGTGGTATTTGATGAGCAATTGCATTTCGAGACTCACGTCATGGAGGCTGTGCGTAACTGCTTTTACCGTCTCAAACTACTGTACCGTATCCGCCCCTACATAAGTGTGGATATGCGTGTTATGCTCTGTGAGTCACTTATTTTATCCAAGCTTAACTACGCTGACACTGTGTATGGGGCGTGCATTCTTGGTAGAAGCGAAAGGCTGATTCAGAGAGTACAAAATGCTTGTGCAAGATTTTGTTTTGTTGTCCCTCCTAGATCTCAAATAACTCCATTCTTAAATAAGGGTAATCTGATGAGAATGTCAAACCGGAGAAAGCTTCATTTGGCTACCCTGTTATTTGGCACAATTCTCACCAAAACACCAGACTATCTCTATAGGAAATTAACATGGTCACGAGATGTAAACAAAATCAACACAAGAGCATCTGCTTACCTTTTGTTGACTTTGCGTCATAAAACTGCTGCTTTCCGTGGGAGTTTCAAATTTGCAGCTTCACGCATTTGGAATGACTTGCCGCCTCCGTTACGTGCTATAAGAACAGTCGGTACGTTTAGTTCGAAATTCAAACGACACCTTTTGAACATACAACAGCAAACTCCATGAACGTTCTCGAGTTTTGACGTAATTAATATTTTTATTGGTGAAAATACACTGCACTACACTTACATAGTTCGCATTTATTTGTCTCAGCAGGTAGTACTTATTATTATACGTTTTTTTATAGAGAGTCAACATAGCATTTTGTTTTGAATGTAAAGTAAATTTGACAGCCGACCGGAGTGTACCATAGACGCCCACGCGTTCCAGCGTTTTGTCTCGTTGACAAAAGATATTTGGAGCACTGGGCTATCGGGTATTGGCTAAAAATAAATAATTTGCACTAAAATATTATTTTTTGATTATACTTTTGTCCATTAGCTTTTATTTATTATTTTGTAATGTTTGTATCTATAATAAGAATTTTTATTTAAGTATGTGTTCCGTTCTGTGTCCGTGAAACCACTTACTGGCCCTGTCAGAATACCAGCGCTGTGTTATTTTAAATCTAAAATATCGCAGCTTATGCTGAGACAGGGACCTTTTTGGCCTCGCACAGACAATAACCTTGTCTGTACTATTTTTTTTTCTTTTTTTTTTTATTGTTTTACTTGTTTTGTGCGAGTCCCAAATAAAAGTTTTTCTTTCTTCTTTCTTTCTTTCTACAATGAAGTACAAATGATCCCGTACGAACAGCTCGTAAAGACTCGATGCTGATTCCGTGTTAAGTACATGAATGTAACTGTCCCTTAGTTTGAAATGTTATGCCATCTCCATTCCAGTCGCAGTTGAATTAATGATGGGCAGAGTAGTGACAGCCGAGGCCCAGCGGTTCATGGTGGATTGTCTGAAGGCCGTCGGCACAGCTAGCAAGGCGGCGGAGCAGCAGGCTGAGCTGCTTATCCAAGCAGACAGATTCGGACATCCTAGCCATGGACTTAATAGGTTAGGTGAGTAGACATGACGGGACATAAATGGGTAGATGAGAGATCTTCGTCAAACGACACAGGCCAAATAATTAACAAGCAGAATTGTTGCCAGGGCCTATAGCTTTTAGGGCGAAAAAGCCGATTGGGTCAAGAATTTCAAGAAACGGGACCTCACATCAAAGGACTACGTATTGTACACATACACTGTCACTGAAGCATCTTATTTCAGCTGTTATTAAGATTCACTTATCTCAGGAGCGCATTTGTATCCTCAAAATTATCATTGGCTAAGGCCAATAAAAGTACATCATAATAATATCTTCGCAACCACATTTACATTACGTAAATTTAACATTTTCCAGAAATGTACGTGAACGACATAAAAAGCGGTGCTTGTGAGCCCAATAACGAGCCGAAGGTGCTGAAAGAAACCGAGGCTACAGCGTGGGTCGACGCAAACAACGTGCTGGGAGCAACGGCCAGCCACTTCGGTATGGACTTAGCCATCAAGAAGGCACAGAAAACTGGAGTAGGATGGGTCTCAGTTAAAGGTAATTATTACGATTTTTCTTAAGATACATTAGCATCCAACGAAACAACAACAATTAAATTGGAAGAAACCAAATTCCACGAATCACTCCACAGCGTCACAAAATCGGGAAAGATATGGTCTTTGCAGTTGGAGACCGTTGGACAGGATTTCTTTTCCATTGAAGACTTTTAGTAATAGAAACACGACACAGTTTTCGTTCAAACTTGCGACATAAACGGCCATATCTTTTGACTGCTTAGACGTAGAGAGTTGATTTTCACAGCACAAAGTGGCCACAGATTTAAACATGGTTTTAATTTCGATAAAGAGTCGTGGCCCACACACAGACAGACAGCCGGACAACAAAATGATCCTATAAGAGTTCCGTATTATTTCTTTTGAGGTACACAACTCTTAATACAATAATCTGTTTTAAACTATGGAATCAGACAACGAAAAAGAAGAGCACCTTAATTTACTCACATTAAAACGGTTCCAGGTTCCAATCATTTTGGTATGGCTGGATTCTGGGCTCAGAAGGCTGCAGACCTAGGCCTTATAGGCATGGCTTTTACCAACACCTCTCCTCTTCTTGCACCTACCAGGAGTAAAAAGGTAGCTACAAAGAGGTCTTCGAAGATTATTTTATTTATGGTTATGAACACATAAAATAACGCACGGAATCCTCGTAGTTTTAGAACATCCAACATTTTGCGATTTTGTTTTAATGTCCCATATTGGGGGGAGCCTGTAACTGCCATCAACCGGTTACGAATCCAGACTTCGGAAGTCCGGGTTGCGGGTTGTTCGAAAGAGATACTACGGCCCCGGAACATAAAGGGCAATAGAAGGAACATGGGTGGGTTTTAGTCAGCACAAATTTGACACTCCCCTCCGCTCCGCCCAGAGCGGGGTAAGTTATTTGATGACTTCCCAACCCCAAAAAAACAAGACTTCAGTAGTGGACTGGCTGCTACTGCTACTGCTGAAATTTGGTTGATGGTCATGGTGGTGCTTGTTGTAAGGTTCAGGGCAATTTCGAGTCAGGGTAAAAAAAAACACTTTTACCGTGGTGTCATAAAACCATACAATCCTTTTGTTGTATGGTTTTATGACACCACGGTAAAAGTGTTTTTTTTTCACATTACACATTTAGAGGTCCCTACTCCGCGGCGGACCGTCACGCGACATGCAACACACAGACGAAAAAGTTTAAGACGATGTAATAAAAGTTTCACTTTAAAAAGGTTTTAATTTCGTAACGTAACCATTATCTGTTTCTGAATATATCCTTTTCTCTGTTTCCAGGCAGCCTTGGGCACGAATCCTATAGCGTGTGTTGCTCCAGCTTCGCAAAATGAATCCTTTTACCTCGACATGGCTACTACCACGGTCTCTGTTGGAAAGGTAGGAAATCGGGTGAAAGTCTACCATTCGAGGATGGTCACTTACAGTGACGTACGTACTTCATGGCCCATGCATTTGACTGGACACTAACAATGGGACGTGCGAGCAATCGGAGTTGGTTGTCCTTATTTATTTAACAATTTATGTAATCACTGAATACAGTAAAAAAAGGTAGGAACAGAAAATAGGTACAAAGCTAACTCTTATATCTAAAGAAATCTCTTCCAGTATACTGTGAAAGGAGAGTAAATAAAAAGAGATGTAGACACAGTGTGTAAAAAATAGAATACATAAATACATAAGGAAATAATGATTAAATACAATATAAGAACATACTTACACACATACAATATAACTATAAATAATAATAAATACCTATACAACTATGGTGAAATGGAAAGATAATGTTTTTTCACTCTTTTCTTGAAAACTGAAACAGCTTTTTAGTCCCTAATGTCAGGCAGAAGCTAATTCCACAACCGCACAACCATAAAGGAGTAGGCGTAGAAGCCTTAATTGCACATTTAAACTTGATTGCCTTGTAAGACGTCTGTTCTCCATTTTTGGAAAGTTTTAATAATCTCTACTAAACATATAACTTTTATTTTGCAGATTGAAATGCAGCGTCGAAAAGGGGAGGCTTTGCCGGCCGGCTGGGCGCAGGGACCTGATGGAAATGAAACAAATGACGCTGAACTGGTATGTTTATCATGTCACCATTAGTAAAGATACTACCAGCTATCTACTTCTTTGTGGCCTCACTAATCATCGTGCTGGTAAATGCGGTGCTTGCGTTAGGCCTTACATACTTGAAGACGCTGAAAGCGGGTGCCGGGTTTTTCAAATAATGGACTGATATACTGAATTTGAATGCGAAGCTCGCGCAATCGTTGTAAGAGGCTGTTGGAAATGAATACAATAAAATCGAACCTTTGTCAATAAGAGTAAACAAAACCTACATTCCTTTTTTTGGGGATGGGAAGTCATCCTATACCTTCCCCTGCTCTGGGCGAAATTGGAATATTTAAGGTTTAAAGGTTCTTAAATACCCCCCTTACTTTGTCCAGATCAGTTTTCGCCAGAGGTAAAACTATAAGGTCGACAAAAAGACACAGAGATGGTGATCGTCAATAATAATTCTAGTATTTTCTTGCAGGCGTTCCAAACCAGCTGTCTGATGCCCCTAGGTGGCGGTGAGCTGACGTCAGGCTACAAAGGTTTTGGACTAGCAGCCATGGTAGAACTGTTCTGTGGAATATTGGGAGGTTAGCTTTAATTATGATATCGTATGCGTTCTCGATTATGGTAAGTCTTGCCAAATTTGAACTTCTCCCACAGACGCGTAAACCGATCCGGAAAACGGAATCTGCTAGATAAATGTACCTACTGAAGTGTCAGTGTCCAGTGTCCGCTACCAATCCAAAAACTTAAAAACTGAATCAATACGCATATGCACTAAAAAACTTGAAGAAAATTGATTCTGAATCCGTCGTACTAGTAGCTTATTATGCATACGAAACATCGACACTACGCTTCGGATTACTATACCGTAAAAATACCATAGATAACTATATTGCATTTAAGGCACAAAACAATTTTTAAGAATGCTTTCAAACTGAAATCAACAGATTCACACTCTTAAATAAATATAAGGCACTTACCGTACCGTGTATGTTTATTAACCGTATAGTTCGGTACGGACCCCTTCGGGGGCTCGACATTCAAACCTCCGCTGGCTCGGTACTGGCCCCGAAAGGGGTCGGACATTTAAGTCATATGACCTCCTCATTATTTTTGTAAATATTTTATTTTCTGGTTAATAAATAATATGGGTGTGCATTCATTAAGATAGTAGAATAAAAAACTCGTATGTAAACGTCATTAGAAGTTCTTTAATTATTGAGGAAGTTTCTTAATTAAGTCTTATAAAATCCAAATGCGTAAATTACGATCATCGCCATTTTGATGGCAGTGTAGGTCGACGCTAAAAATCATAAAAAAATAGGTTTTCGGACATTTAAACTCCACATTATTGGGCATGATTAACGTGTCCTTTCATTACGTGAAGAAATCATTCGTAATTGAACTTATATTAGTAGTGGTAATGATACATTTTGAAATCTAAAGTCGAAGTTTCGCGCCAATCGTGCTTGTTTACATTTTTAATTCCACATTATATCATATATTCACGAATAGATTCTATAACAACTGACACAAATATCATTTCAAATATTATAAATAACATGACAATGCCCATATCTTATCGTAATTTGCAATAATAGGACCAATAACACGGAATATTCATAACCACTACTAAATTCACTTTCGAAATTGACGTCCATTTCTTTTTTTTTTAATTTTGTGATGTGTAAATGCGATTATTTCAATCGATTATTTTCTTGTAAATCAACCAACTCGAATAATTAAATTAAGGAATATCAGAAATTGATAGATGAAAATAAAAATTAATTTTGTAATACGTGTAAAATACTATAAATATTGATTATAATATTTTTTATTCCACTAAAACCGATTCAACAACAAACAGTACAAACTATGACTGAATTCGATCTATGGCTAAATTCGCGCCAATTTTATTTTCAGATAAAAATTCAAATAAGGAATGCGCTCGCTGTTGAATTTAAAATTAAAATGTTTATTTGCTATTTTATTAATAATTTGGTTTTGTACCTACTATTTGAATGTGAATTGCAATCAGAAATAAATAAGATTGAATATAGAACGCGCCAATTATGATCTTGGTAAGCGCATTAAAAAAATCAGCTAAGATAAATTACATTTGTTCGACAAAATTGTTTGGTTGGATTGGTTATTTGAAAAGCGTGTTCATTCTTTCCTAAAACATGGCTCGTAGGCCAAAGTGTTCTTGGAGTGGAAGCCTTGGGGTAAAAATGGCCTATAGAGGAAGAACACAATTGAGATGGAAACACGACACCAAGAAAACTCCTGGTTCAAAATGAGTCCATTTTGAACCTGGATTTTATTTGATGTCGTGTACCGGGGTTTTTTTTTTGGGTGGGAAATCGTCAAATAACTTCCCCCGCTCTGGGCAAAACGGGGGGGAGTGTCAGACTAGTACTGACTAAAACCCACCCATGCTCCTTCTATTGCATAACCCTGACACTCCCCCCCGTTTCGTCTAGCTAGAGCGGGAGAAGGAGGCGCTCTTCAAACCAAGCATGCCACCGCGGGAGACGCTACAGGCATCGGGCGTCGGGTGTCTATATCAATATTTTAGGGCCCCGATGTGTGCGGAGTCCCTGTCCGTCTAAAACAAGGCTCTACTGCGGAGGCATGGCTTTCTAGGTGCGGTACGGTATGGTTGTGCCGGCTGGGGTGCCTGACTAGTTACATACAGAATTAGCATGACCTCCTACAAAAATGGCCGCCATTTTCATTCATCGTCATTCAAGAAAACAGCCAAAATCTTTTACCGCGAAACCATTTGACAGCAAAATGTACCTCAAATCTTGGCGCATAAGAAAATAATTATAGCATAACAAAAAAGCACGTGACAAAATGTTGTTGTCTTTCTTTTCTTATCGATATCATAGATATTTGAACAACTATAATATCAATAGTAGAATAATATGCAATCTCCATAGGTAAATTCCTCAATGGTCCCAAAACTTTTTTTTAAAGTTTACTCCATTTCGATTATCGATTAGGTTGAATGCAACTTTTTAATCGTAATGATGAAACTTAGATTTACGGTCAGCACTAAGAAATGTCATGTTGCAACACAGTTTTTAGTATTTTTTGTCGAGATTTGTATCGTGTTTTATTTTGAATTTGTATGTATAATGGCAAAAATAAGAATGCAGATGGAATGTCACTGTTTTTATTTTGGATTTCCGATTTTATTATCAAAGGGTTGTCTTGTGTATGTGCATTATTTCCAGCGTTTTTAAAGTACCTAGTTTTTGGAAGGGTGTAATAATATGTATTTTACACACATTTTACAATAGATTGACGCCGTTTTATCGACCTTATGAGGTTTTTGGAGATATAAACCTCAAACTTATCATCTGTAACAGCCCCTGTGACTTATTTTTAATAACAAAATTGAATGCTGTAAATTGATGAAAATTCTTGAATTTCATGACAATTCGCGTCACCCCACCGATTCAGCTGATGTGTCATGTGTCAAAATCCTGTCGTGCAGAGTGGTTAATAAGATGAGATAGCAGAGTTCGTTAAATGTCGAAACGCCGAAATAATGAGATTTGTGCCAATACACACAACACAGCACTTTAGGCGTTAAAAACAGTATGGCACCCAGAATATACAATAAAACACACAAGCCTATGAGAAAAGAAAACGGTTTAAATGATTTTTAAAAGTACTTTTACAAATATTTTACTCAAATACTATAAAGAATATCTAGACGATAATGACGTAGGTAAGCTTAGTAGATTAGATAGATAAAAATTTGTGCGTTGATGCATTACAAGACTTAATTTATCTGTGATTAATTAATATACAAAGATGTTTCTAATAACAATACATACATTTTTAATAAGTTATTATTTACAAATAAATGTCATTTTTCTTTGTTAATAACAATTTAGGGTAGACCGCTGTTACCACCTTTTGTTTATTGAATTTTATTATGTTTAATATTTGTACGCCGCTGACGGAAAAACATATGATATGAATTCATTGGAGATAAACTGTAGTAAGTTACGACGTCCCAGTGGACACCTGTAGGCCTACTATGACCTTCTTTCCCTCAGTGGAATAAGTTCTGCTTTAAGACGTCATGGTAGGGTAGCTGGATTGAAAAAGCGACGTATTTTGCAACCAACAGTTTGTATTTTGTTTTGTATCTTAATCGTCTTAAATACGTTACAGGCGCCAACTACGGCCACCACGTGCGATCATGGTCACACAGCGGCGCGGGCGGGCCAGCCAACCTAGGCCACTGCTTCGTCGCCGTCAACCCCGAATGTTTCGCTCCTTGCTTTGGAGATCGCCTTGCAGACTCCATCACACATTGGCGGCAAATGGAACCAGTAAGTTCAGTAATTGAGAATTCCAGACTACTTGTAGACTTCAGCCTTACAATATTCCAAGAACGTAGCTACCATAGACATGACGAAGACTGACTAATCAGTAGGTTGGTTCAGAGGCATTTTTTTTGACGGATGAGAAATGAACAAAATCAAAAACCAATCATTTAGTTTCGCAAACATGGGCAATTGTTACATAGATGTTTTCGTATATCGTCCTCCATATTCTACCGTCGAATGGGCATGCAAATTATATTCAATATCAGCATTAAAATTAAAATTAAAAATATATATATGACGTTGCATTGGTATAAAATAGTTAAGTGTCAAATCATTAGAATTACAAAACAAAAAATGTCAGACTGATAAACAACACAAAATATTTAATTAATAATGTAAAATAAAATGAATAATTAAGTGTGTCAATCAGGAATTAAAAAACAAACAGAAAGCTATAACAGTAGATCCATTTATCATTAAGGAAGTCATCAATTGCATAGAAGCCTTTCTTAATTAGAATTTGGATTAGTGCCCTTGTAAATTACGAAAACCGACCTAAAGCGGGGCGACTTATACAAGGTGCAGTTTTTACATGACGGCACTTGATCAACTGGTGCGCTGCGTGTCGCAGGTTCGATCCCCGCACGGATTAAATATTTGTATACATAAAGATAGTTGTTGGCTTGGCTGTTTGTGTATGTACGTTTGTAAACGCACCCCTGAGTTCTAGAGTGAGCAACTTTTATTAAAAAAACCCATGTCAAATTTGAATTATTGTAATAGCAAAGCTAAGTTTTCCCTTTTCTTCCCTCTTCCTCCCGCATTTCTCACTTTAAGAAAAAAATAATTAGCCTATGTTCGTCTCCAGGGTTCCAACTATCTCTGTACCAAAATTGGTTTTGCCATTTAGGCGTGAAACCGTAACAAACAAACTCACTTTAGCTTTTATAATATTGGTCAGGATATCAAACAGGACACGTGGTTTGGCAGTTACGGATTTTCATAAAATAATAAAAAGAAAAATAAACTTAGCATAGTTAGTTACCTTCTTGAATTTGACTAGGGTGCAAAACGACAGCCTATTTAGTAAATCTGCATAGTCCTATGGAGTTTCGTAAAATTACGGCCAATTCCATAACTTAGCGTATGGCAATTTCTATCTGCAGACGGATCCCGAAATACCGGTATTGGCTCCTGGAGACAAAGAGAAGCAGGCGGCGGCAGACACCGACGCTCGAGGATACGTGACGTATGTCAAGCAGCAGATCGAATCGTCCGCCGCGCTCGCCGAGAGACTCAAGATAAAACCCATGACAGTAGTAATGGAGTAGTGGAGGAGTTAATGTAATTAATGGATATGAAATAGTAATAAGCGAAAATTGTTTAATTAAGAACATTGCATTTGTTGTTAAAATATATATTTAATACTTTAACCCCCGAATACTGAAACGTCACTCAAAATTTAAGTCCCACTTAAGTTAAACAGAGACTCAGAAGTGACGTTTGACCATACAAAATCTAAAGTTTAAGAGCTGCTCAAATGTTAAGCAGCCCTCACATTTTAAGTGACATTTCAGTATTCGGGGGTAAGAGATGCTGATAAAGAGAGGCCAAAAACTAAAAAAAAAACGCATAAAAATTACTATGAATTTTTGATTGGCCTTCTCAATTGTGTGCGAGCTCTAAAGTTACTATCATTACATTGTATCTAGGTATCAACTCAGTGTGGGACCACATAGCTGTGAAAGATAACTATCTGCCTTAATATGCCTTCGAAATTGTTTTTGATTTTGAAAACCTATTAATAAATGATGTTATTGTTAATAAATCTCTCTTTTTATTTTTATACAGTAGGTACCTAAGTTTTGTCGTGGTCACTAAGCCTGCACGGGATAAAAAGAATAGGGTATAATAATATTATCATAAATAAACATCATTTATATAATTAATTTATAAAATAACTAGCTGGCGCCCGAGGCTTCGCCCGCGTGATATCGAAAAAAAAATCTGTTTTATTCCAGACCATAATCTATCTCTGTGTCAAATTTCATCAAGATCCGTTCAGCCGTTTTGACGTGAAAGAGTAACAAACATCCATACATCCATCCATCCTCACAAACATTCGAATTTATAATATTAGTAGGAAGTAGGATTTGCTTATATGTAACAACAAATTGATATTTAAGTTGTAATTCAAAAAGTATTTGAATTTCTTATTTTTAATATTAGGCTGTTAAGCGATGTTGCCTTTGTTTCTCCTTCAGTATGAGAAAACAAAGCGCAGAGAAAAATCAAATTAAATCATAGTTTCATTTCGATTAGTGACAAAAGTACTTTTTGTTTTGTTATTTTTCGTATCGTGTAGATTTACGTGAGAAATTGTCAGTGCTGTTCTCGGCTTTATAACACTCTCGCCTGGCGGCTCGTTCGTTTAATCCGCCTCGACTGCAATGACAAAGTTTCCTCATTTCAAAATGTACTATAGCCGTGCTGATCGTTCTAGGTCTCTTTACTGCGCCTTTAATCACCTAGGTTGGGATTGGCTTCCAGTCTCACCGGGTATAGCGCATACGCGTTTTTCTGTGCAATGCTTACAATTAAATAACCATGTAGGTTGCATATAGCACAGCCAGTCAAAGCTTTAACATTTTTGCTATTGGCGGTTAATATTATTCTTCCATTTAAAAAAAAACACAGTCACAAATGTCATATCTTGGGTTGACAGCAACGACAACACTAAGCTGAACTCTTTCTGAACCCACATTCCAATGATAGGATTTAAGTAAGGCTTACAGTGACTTCTCTTTATATTTCGGGGAGATTTTGATTGTTTACACACTGAGGATAACTCCAGCCACTTCTGAGTAAACGCCTTATAAAGACGTGAAACGAAATCCACGCTAACCCAGTCCAGGTTAGTGAGCATTACAAATATCTTTGAATTATTGCTGTTCGCGCATCGAGTGCATGGCGACGACGGTGACGATGACGATGTGGACTGACGACAAATAGTATTTCCAGCTTTCTACCTTGAAAAATTTGCGGAATGCTCCATACAAACTTCCACTTCCATTTTAGGGAAGTGGAGGGTTAGAAAGGGCAAACAGTAGCCAATGTCCATCCTCAGGGTCTCAACTAACTCTGTGCCAAAATTTATCAAAATCGGTTTTACCATTTAGGCATGAAGACGTAACAAACCAAGAAACTCATTTTCGCTTTTATAATATTAGTACCTAAGGATAAGTAAGAAGTAAGACAGTCTTTAATATTCTATGCAGTCCACTTATTTATCTACCCTCCTGAGCCCTGAACAAGCTACCGCTGCTTTGGTGATTCCGTGCTTTGAGCCTGATGCAATGCGTTGGTAGTGTAGGGCAACCTGCCGGACGCAATGTGCCCCAAAGTAGCATGTGAAGTGACATTCGCTTAGAGATCATAAGTGCTAAGGGATCGATCGCTGAAGACCTAAAACACGAAAGAATCTTTTTCACAAGGTTTGACTGTGTTCTTTGGTGTTTATGCTTCTTTCTAGCGTGTCGACGACAATCTAAATTGAGTCAGTTTGAAATTTGGCGCCCAGTTTGACCTTTTATTCCATTTACGTATAACTTGAGGGCATGACGGTTTAAAAACCCTTTCTGCAGTTCATGCTTTGCCACGTTATCTATCATTTAATTATTAAAGCATAATGCTCCGTTCTAAAAAGGCGACTGAGTCACACTGGCTAGAAGCTGCGCCACAACGCCTATGTTGTGGCGCACCTTGGGAGAGGCCTACCAATGGACTGTGATAGGCCAAGTTGATTGAGGTGATATGTGTGTCGGATCTGGTCATTAGTAAGACATAAAAACAATCGCAAGCGCGCCAGAGGTAAATTATTATTTCAAGTTTAATTAAAAGTTGTGTATCGCAGCCAGTGTGTTTTCGTTGCACGAAACCTATAGTCACAAATCCTGACAATCTAACAAGATTATTAAATCAATTATAATAAAGAAAAGTGACATCTGTGCAAATTGCAAGCGCGGTATCCTATTGTTAGCTAGTATACTATCGTTGTTTACAGTAAATAACTCGTGATGCAAAAAGTGAAGACGACGGAAGTGACGCGTTTCGTGACAGACTGTGTAGTGGCCGCTGGAAGTCCTCGCAAGGCAGCAGAGCAACTAGCCGAACTGCTCCTAGATGCCGACAAGTGCGGCCATCGCAGTCATGGTATTAACAGGTTAAGTGAGTGTTATGTATCTATTTAATAGATTAATCACTACTTATAATATTTTTTAGTTTAATAGTTTATGGTTAGCTAGCTGTCAGTAATGTCAGCTGTCACTAATGTCAACTGTCAGTCACCGCGAATGGCGGGCATTTGGAAGTGTTAGAAGGTCAAGCATAATATCGTGGAATGGGGCCTCGTGGAGCTGCTGAGCTTGTGATATGGTTAGAAATTGTGTTATACCCAACAAACAGATACTACAGTAGGCTTACAATGATCAGTAATATAATTATTTTGTTCTCTACCGTAATCTTTATCAATAACAGAACGCTACATCCTCGACATAAAGGCCGGGAGGTGCCAACCACATAACGTGCCCGAGATTGTAAAGGAGACTGCTGCAACGGCGTGGGTGGAATGTAACAACGTGCTGGGGGCCACAGCTGCTCACTTTTGCACCGACTTAGTGCTAAAGAAAGCGAAAGAGACTGGAATAGCATGCGTCTCAGCGAAAGGTAACATTTTCCATAAGCTGAAACGAGCGGAGCATAGAATAGACTTGGTGGAAATCAAGCGATCACAACATTCACTGATGACATTTACGACACGGTAAGACGCGCAGAGGTTTTGACGGCACGGACTGATGTGTTGCGTGTTGCAGGTTCGATCCCGCGCATAATAAATATTTGTATGGCCGGTTTGTTCCTGGTTTGGCTGTCTGACATAATGTCTAAATGAATACAAATAACCTTAAAAATTTCACAAGTGCCTAAAATAATAATATTTTCAGATTATGATATTACTTTTCTTTTGTAAAATGGAACTAGTGATTTAAAAAAACACCAATAGTTCCATCATAGAACTGTTAATGGTACTAGTGGCAATGAACCGAAATTCCTAGTGTGGGGCAATATTTTAAAAAAGAATAAACCGCTATTTTGTCTCCTCAGTAATTGATCGAATCTTGCTTGTCTATGATCTGCAAGTCTCTCTTTTAGTAGAAATCAGGCCGAAGAAAAAACACAATGGCTGCACGCAAGATCTGGCAAATCTACGTGCATCCAGTCACGTAACTTGCTGAATGGTCTAAAAAATAAATCAGAAATTCGCGAGGAGCAGGAACAATTTTTTGCATAAGCACTGAGTTGAACGAGGAAAGCCTCCTTAAGTTAACTCGTCACTTGTGATGGATATGCTTGAAAACACACCGTTTTCACCAATTCTCTCAGTGATAATCAGGTTTTTCCAGGGTCCAACAACTTCGGCATAGGTGGCTTCTGGTCTAAAAAACTTGCAATCAACGGGATGATAGGCTTGACATTCACTAACGGTTCACCTCTAGTAGCTCCCACCAGGAGTAAAAAGGTCAGTTTATTTTTATTTAGCGACAAAAACTACAATTCTTTACAATTTTTCCGTTATGTAATTCTCATCACCTAATAACTCGTTCTGAAATTCGAAATCCTTTTCAAAAATTCGGAAGGGGACACATTTCAATTTTAAAGCAAAAAAAACAAGGTTTTATTTGGTATGGGACTAAAATAACCCAAAAATATATCCTGCCAAAAGCCTCTGAGTCAATACCTATGGAAAGTGTTATTTTTTTTTATCGAAGTTCTATACCTCGTAGAACAGTTTCGCGGTCCGACACACTACGCGGGAGGTATTGGTAGTAATATTTATTATCAAACGATTTACTATATACTTTTTCACATTACAGGCTGCATTGGGCACAAATCCCTTGGCAGTAGTGGCACCGGGCCTACCCTCGACTGGACCGTTTTACCTCGACATTTCTATGGCCACCGTGGCTCTAGGAAAGGTACAATAACCGGCAATAGATAACACTACGTAGTATCACATAGCCTACTAATAGGACACAACGGGCTTTAGGAAAACATGGATCGTCTGTCATCCCTTTGCTACACGAGTTGCTCACCCTAGCAGCAACCCCATCATTTGAAAATGTATTCTTTTGCCCTAAAAATCTGAGGACCTCAATGAGATATAAATCAGATATCATTCTCATGGTGTCGCTGTGAATTTTCAGATAGAAATGTGTAAGCGAAGTGGTAAGAAGTTGGGAAGAAGCTGGGCGCAGGGGCCTGATGGAATAGAAACACTGGATCCAGAAGTGGTGGGTACTTACCAATATCAGTTAAGATAATAATTATATTTTTAAAAGATCCCCGAGCCCCGAACCCTGAAAAGAAACTCCATGGTAGTAACCATGGAGTTTCTTTTCAGGGTTCGGGTTTCATTCTAGGTTTAATTCTTTATATGAAATCCTATAATTTATATTAAGAATAATTCTAAAATTCGTTTCCTTCGACGTGTTTAGCGTGGATAAGTGTGCATTCACCTTTACAACTACCCAGATGTATATAACAAGGAATATTGCTTGCCCACAAAATTAGAAAAAACGTTGTATTTAAAAAAGATACAGCCTTTTTCTGATTTTTTCAGGCGCTTGAAGGCGGGAGCCTGTTGCCGCTAGGCGGCAGCGAGAAGACTGGTGGATACAAAGGTTTTGGGCTATCAGCTCTTGTTGACATTCTCTCTGGAGTACTGTCAGGTAAGTACAGTTAGTTTGGGAAGGTATAAGTACGACAGTACTTTATTAATTAAGTCTACAACAAATGCACTTCCCTGTTATTTTGGCAATGCCAAAATTTTTGGTAAAACAACCCAGCGAACCCCCAATTCCCCAAATGCGAACTTCCAAAGTGGAGAGAATCACCCAATATGCTCAACTGAGACGAAAAAAACCCAGCAGTTTGAAAGAAGTTCTTAGTGGTCGGATTTTCATGAGACATTTTCTTCTCGCCACGCCTTTTAGTTTTCATTTGAACATTTTTGTTTGAAAAGTTTATGGACAATGTTTTTTATTGAGCTGAAATTAAAACTATGCACTCAAATCTGTGGTCCAATGGAGCTGTGAAAAATACCACCGTCGAAGTCTACGAAGTCAAAAGAAATAAAACGAGCCCTCGGTGCGCGAGTCCAACTCGCACTAAGCCGGTTGTTTTTGATGAAAGACGTATTTCATAAAGCCATAATAAAAACCATGGTTACTTACAGGGGCCCGCTACGGTTACCACGTTCCTCGGTGGACACCGACTACTAAAACTGTTGCGAACATCGGCCAAACCTACATTGCTATCAACCACAAATGCTTTGCCAAAGGTTTTGAAGAACGCGTCTCCGACTCCATACAATATTGGCGGACTTTGAAACCGGTTTGTATCTCACTTTTGTATTAATTAACATTGTCTTTCTCTATGATAGCTAAGATATGAATTTCTCATAAATATAAACTTTCCAGGCAGATCCAAAATTGCCAGTCATGGCTCCAGGAGACTTAGAAAAGAAAGCCGCAGCTGAAGCGGACTCAACAGGCGAAATTTGTTACATCCCGGAGATGCTCGATTCCTGCGACAGGCTAGCCAAGACGTTAAAAGTCAAACCTATAAAAAGGATAGTTGTGAGTAAATATTTTCTTACAATTAAGAATAGGACTAACTTCGCGCCAGACTGAAGCGTCATGCTGTCAAATCGAAAAAGTTGGGTGAGAAAAAATGTATGAGTGGGAAAAAAAAAGAACGGAAAAGTGTTAAGATGGCTTCTAACTACGGAAACCTTGCGCTCCAGTACGGGTTCATAATCTGCCATTAGAATAAAAGGAGAGTGGGCGAAAATGGTCCAAGAGCCTCCACTGATGTCACTTGGGGGAAATGTAAGTGCATCTTTGTCTGATGCTTCTGGCAAAATTCTGTTAGATTCCGTCCCGGAATTAAATTGTTATGGCCATGTTTGTCCTGACTAAAAATAATTAGCTTTGCCCAGCGGTTTCACCCTTTGCTTAGTTTCTAAATGTTAGAGTTACGGTATATTGCTTATGGCGTTCTTCGATAAGTGGGCTTTCCAACACTAAAACAGTTTTAAAATAAATTAAATAAAAAGGTTTATTGCAGAAACTTTTACCAACGTTTACAGTAAATATTACATAAGTAAAAGATATACCTGTGATAAAAATACATATTATATATCCTAAAATAGTGTGTGAATTCATATAATATATATCCTAAAATGGTGTGTGAATTCAAATAATATATATCCTAAAATAGTGTGTGAATGGGTATGTGTGACTGGGTATGAGGATGTGTTTGGGTGTTTGTGTGTGTACGTATGTTTGTTTGTGTGCGTGTGTTTGAATGTATGCATGTATACACATGCTTCTTTTCAACTCATATTGACGATGCTCAATAATTCAATGCCATCCTAAGTCTTCAGTTTTATTCTTTTATCCTTTGAACTATTACCTTTATACATTATTTTTTCCTTAGTATTCATGGGATAGGTATTAATTATTTAATTTTTCGTTCATTTGTTGTTTTCTTCGCATATAATTTCTTCTTAAAAACGTTTAAATATATAAAAATAGTAGCCCACCGGTTTCGGAAACAGGGTCCAAGGTACCGGCGGTCAGGGCTCCAGAGAAAGGAACCTGCTACAAAACGAGCCGTGTCCAGGAGTATCGCTTTCTGCATCAAGCCCGTGATCCAGCTGCCTAACGAGAGCCTCCTCAGGTATTGGCCACCTCCTTGACTAGCATGACTGCGTTGCAGAAGGAGATGACCGCCTTCCCTCTCGTTCTGGACCAGGGACTGAATCAGGCGCGAGAGGTCGCCGCCCCCGATCGTCTCTACGAGGACACAGCGGTGCTCCACCCAAGCTGGGCAGCCCGCCACAGTGTGCTCCATCCGGGCGTTTCCTCCCGCCTGGTTATGTGCAGGATCCTGCCGAATCCTCCGTGTCCTGTGAGGACCTGCGTCAAACGGTAGTTGAAGACGCCATGGCCACTCCTCAAAGAGGGGACTTATCGCCTCTATTGTGGCATGCCCTGCACAGGGTTGACAGTCGTTATCTCCATGCCACCATGAGACCGCTGCAGGTCTGTCTGCAAGCGCGTTCAGAACCCACGGTGGCAATCGGTCAAGGAGACACGCCGACTCGCCGCAGATTCATCCGGTAGCCCCGGATCAGCCGTATTTCTACCACCTTTTGGGGCGCGTTTGGATAGTGGGCGGCACGCCGCCCCAAGGAACGCGCCCACACCGGGAGGGACTCCAGCATAGAGCTACGGCAGGAGCGTTTGACCTCATGGGGTGTAACGTTGCCAAAATTTGTATTGGAAAACGTAGGCATTCTTGCACGACATTAATTAACTATAGAACACCACGCTGCGACACTAAGGAGCTGAAGCGGGTGAACCACTGGGCACAGCTTGTAATAGTATACATAATCAAAGATTGATTAATGATGATTTTGCGTTCACTTACCTAATCTCTGTATCCCTCTTGAATGCGATGCCCCTTACATTTTACCTTGGCCTCCCCATGCTCGCCCGTCTGGTCGTACACCGTTCTAGATAATAAAGCACCTACAACAAATATTGTAACGCGCTTGCACTTGGATCTTCCAATGTGCTTCCTCAACAGCAATATGTTTGTGCCTGAGCGACAGAGAAAAGTAATTATGGTTATTGTATGAACTTATTTCTGTTTCGCAACTGGACTTTAGAACCTCCCCCACCGGTCAGCGTACGCGCACTTGGGATAACTCTCATTTAAGTTGCTATTTGTATTGTTTTTAGGGTACCAAGTTTAGGACCTCAAAGGGAAAAAAAACCCTTTTAGGATTACTTTGTTGTCAGTCTTTCTGTTTTTTTTTTTTTGCCAAGACCCTTTATTTTGGGAAAGCGTTGAGATTTCGAGTTCAAATTAAAACCACTTACTCAAGTCAATGGTCCCTGTGGAGCTGTGAAAATTCAATTCTCGAAGTCCAAACATGGCCATTTATGTCGCAAGTTTGTACGGAACCGATTTCAGCCACTATAACCGAACCAGTTACTAACGGACACTTTATTTTTTACTTGTGACTGTACATAGAAGTAAACAATACGTTTCGATCTTCAGAAGGAGTCCAATGTGTAATACTGGGTAACCATTATGTGTTCTGCAAAAGACGAACAAACCATTACCCAAGCGCTGTTTTATGAAAATCTAGAAACTGCTGTGATTACTACAAAAAATCTGCATTCTTAACAGGTATGGGAACAATCATTATTTTTTATTGTTTTTGTCAATAGATACAATAGCGCATCTATGCCATTGTGATCCATTTACCTATTTCTTTTAGTTTACAATTCCAGATACCGGTTGAGAGAGTTCTATTATTTTGAAATCTCTACTTCCGCCGCCTTCCGCCTTTAGATTTAAAAAAATACATAACAAATGTTATTTGTTGACCAACTATGTTGTTTTACTAATCGAGCAACTACCTTAATTGAAATAATTGTCATATTTTATCAAATCAAATCATTTATTTCAATTAGACCATTACAGGCACTTTTGAATGTCAAGAAACAAAATGAATCTACAGTCCCGGTCACAAGGCATAATAACTTGTGAAAGTACTGCAGTTGCCCATTCCAAAGCGTTGATCTCTATGGAGAAGAATGGGCAAGGAACTCCATGGACACTCTTTTAAATTCTAATATTTTTACAAAATAGTTTTTACATCATTCGTGTTGAGATTATACAAATATGTGAGAACGATGTAGAAAGACGTGCACAGTATCATAATAGGCGGGGGTGTAGGGTGCTACAAGATACAAATATTTAAGTTATACGTGTTGTATTAGTGTCAATTCGGTTCGTTGCGCCCTCGTGACGTCATCCATAGACTCGGACTACGCCAACAACATTTGCTGCCTTCTTTAAGACATCTGTGGTAACAGTATTATTTTTTTAGAAAACTCGTCAAAACATTTGAGCGTTGCCTTTCAGCGCGGAACATGAAGGGCGTATTATTTTTCGACATGGCGAAAGCTTTCGACAATGGCTTAGCATAATTTTTATTATAAGCTCTACTCACTAGGAGTGCCGGACCGTCTCGTGCTCATCTTACGGGACTTTCTGTCGAACCGCACCTTGCGCTATCGCAACGGGGATACGCTCTCTTCTCCTCAGCCCCTTAGCCCTGGGGTCCCTCAGGGCTCCGACATATACCCCCTCGTCTTCACGCTATTCACTTGCGATATTCTCAAGAGCATAAAAAGCTCAATAAGCTCTGTTCGGACAACACGGCTATTTACTATACTGGTCGCTGTCATAACGCCTTGGCAATCGCCCGTATCCACCAAACCTCAGCCGACGTCCTGAATGGAGAATCGAAGTGAGAATCCTGGAAAAAGTCAGATGGTTATCCACTCAAAGCCGCGGTTTGATCTCCCCGCTCACAGTCCGATCACTATTTAAGGCAAACCTATCCCCTATGCAAGCCACATACTGAGTGTGATCCTCGATTGCCACAGGTCCTTCGAGGCACACATTAAAGCAGCTCGATCACGCTGCCTTTGCCATGGGTAGGTTTCATTTAATGATTGTGGTAAAGAGCAAAAAAAAAACATATCTTCTATACTATTTTTTTTTCTGGGAAATAATTTATTGTTTAAACTAATTATAAATTAAACTAAAATTATTAAACTAAACTTATAAAGAAATTAAAAAATAGCGTCAAAAAATTCGTCCTCAATAATACTAATTAATATTATAAAGCTGAAGAGTTTGTTTGGAAGAACGCGCTAATCTCATTGAGAAACAATTTTGACGTTGTTAGGTCACTTTCGTTGGGTCAGGAACGCTATAAACTGTATAAGATCACGATACTTTATTTAGGAGTTAAGCAGCGGGTAAAACCGCCGGGCACAGTTGGTTATTTATAATCAAGACATATATAGCCATAACAATATAACCTCGGGGCAGAATCCAATAGAACTTTGCCAGATTTATCAGGCAAGTAAGCTGAAATTGAAGTTTCCTCGTAAGATTGTGTATTGTGTTAGTGAAAATTCTGCAAAAATTTAGTGTGTTTGAACACACTAAATTTTTGCCGAGTTTTCACTTCTTACTTTGAAAAGGGGACGCAAACGTCTCGCTCTTCCCCAAAGTTTCTTGATGGGTTTGATGCTTTTTTGTACGTTACATCAAATTTTAGGGCGTCGGCGTACCTATATTTTTTTTACAAAAAAAAACGGTACTGCGCGAAAAACAATAATTTTATTTGATTGTTTCAGATGCAGAACTTAACTTATGGACAGGACTGGTTCAGCAACATCAAAAGCTGATGGTGATTCAGCCTTAATGTCGAGAAGCTGGTATGACGAGGATCTTACTTGCTGTGAGCTGGCAATCGGAATGCGTGTCGTTTGTAACTAAGGTCTTGGTGGCTCTATCATACTATTCTCAATTTGCTAGTCATAGCAGCGTGTTGAGCATGATCAGCAACACCATCAGCCCATCATTACTAGTACTGCGATGGATTTTTTAAGTGAGAACAAAGCCTGACTGATCAGGTATAAATAAGTACATTATAATCAGTGTGTGTTTAACTATTATTGGTTTCATACCAATAATAGTTAAAAAAAAAAAGTTCTTTAGTCAAATTATTTTAAGTCTATTTAAAATAAGAAGTAAGAACTCATAATATCAGTGGCGTAGCGTGGGTTTATGACGCCCGGCGCCGACAGAAAACGCGTCGCCCTCTATTTTCATCATTACCCTTTTGTACGCCAAACTTTAAAAACACGGGCGTGCCCTCCATTCTAAGAAACTGATTCAATTTTGTCATACATTTGTGTCGGTGGTGTCCAGGGCACGCATTTACAGGGCACATATATGTGATAATTGCGTTCAAAAGGTAGACAAGAAGCAAAAAACCTGCTTGCCGCCACCTGGGTCCGCTCTCGCCCCAGAGAAGCGAAGCGCGAAGCCATACCCCCACGCATTCACGCTACGCGACTGATAGGTGCTTGATGCAGTACCTAAAAATTGGAAGATAGATTCAAAATTGCACGGCATGTTTCCTTTTAACTTTTCCAGAGTTGAGGTCTATCATTGCCTAAGAAGGGACATAAATCTAAACAACACATGTTGATTACCTTGTTGTTTGTTCATCTTAGCTGTTGTGGTTAATTTTTGTCAATTTTGATAATATTGTTTTATGAGTTTAGAAGTTGATTTTATATTTTAATTTATTATAATTATTTTTTCTACACTATTTAAATTTTCGAAGAAATCAGGTTTTTTAGGTGTTAAATGAATCATCATCATCTTCCTGCCCTTGCCCTATTTGTGGTTGGTGCAATACATTTTCTTCTTCCTTTCTCCTGTCAAACATCATGGTATCATTAACATAATTATTTATTATCTTTCTCCTTCAAATCATCAGCAATTTGCCAGATTTGTTAACATCAGGGCCAGTTGCCATAAACATAAATAGAAAAGAATAAAATGTTCTATTTATATCTACTATTTTATTTCATTCTTTACATTCTTTATGGTTGATTAATATCCTTTCTTGACTTCCTCCTGCTTTAAGTAATAAATTCATCTAACTGTGATGATTTTCACCTCATATTACACTAGCTCTTGGCAGCAGCTGCACTAAAACTCCAGCTTTTAATTTTTTTTTTTTTTGTATTGTATGTTTGGCACAGTTGAAAACAAAACTGCCATTTATTAATATCAACCGACATTCGTTAACCTACCTGAACTCCATGGATTGCCTTCAATAGTTCTTGTCGAGTCCAGAATGACATCAGGATTCACCAATATTGTTCCTCGAGAAGTAGATGGTTGGAAGTCTGGAACCATTTGGCTTGGTGCTACATAGTACAAAAATAACAGAAGTTGAATTTTAACTAAAAACAAATTGTGTAGGCTTGAATTGGGTACTAGTATATGTTGTAGAATATTTATTTTATTTTATTTTTTTATTTAAGGACAACCAACAAAGTTACACCAACATACATGTTAAAAAATACTCACATCTTTACAAAATGTAGTGTAGCCTTAATTAAAGGCTGCCACGGCATGCATTAAACATAGAGTAGGAACTACAATTCCTCACAAAACGGATTTCACATCTTTAATAATTTGAAATACTAATTAACTTAAAAGCTTAAATCAATTAATTTTATTTTATTCTTTGTGTTTAAATATTGTGTCTTCACTTCACATTCATTTATAACCTGGGGAAATCCAATGCAGTACCTAGTATATATATATATAAAAAATTACCTGATACATCTGCGGAGGGTAACAGCAGAGATGGAACAGCCAATTTACAAAGTCTGTTTTTCGGGTAAAGAAACTCATTCTGGAAGTGCCGACGACAGATTCTTAGAGTTTTGTGGATAGTAGTGCTGCCTGTCCATGCAATATCACCTCCAATAATCTTAACCCATTTTCTGAACCTTTCTGCCTCTTTCTCAGGAGATGGAAAATAATGAAGAGGTACACCTGAAAACAAATTAAAGTGACTTTACTGAGACTGACTGAAATATGATTCATTGACTGTTCAGGTTTGCTAAGTTGTCAACAACGCATTAAGTAGAATAACATAAATATTAGACTGACTTATGGTGTATAAGGCATGTGACATGATAAACACGAGTCTTTTTATAACACCATTATGTTGTGAAAATCCTACTAATATTATTAATGCGAAAGTTGAGTATGGATGTAAAGTATGTGTTTGTTGCTCTTTCACACAAAAACTGCTGAACGGATCTGGATGAAATTTGGAACACAGTTTACGACCTCGATTAACAAAGAATGGTTTCAGGTAAAACGATCCTGTGAATCGTTTTGTCAGCAATTGCGCAACTTCATACGAGCATGAGCTAGTCTATACATAAAAAACACGATTCACTTACCATCTGCTGCTACTACATTACACCCAGGAACACAACAGACGTTTCGAGGCATTGTAATAAGCGTGAAATAACACTACACTGAGATAATATGGTCCAAACTCCTTGCGGAGGGCCTATCTGCAAGTATGTCACAAACACTTTCGCAAAGTACAGTCTATACTGTCGGCTATTTATGGAATATACGGAGGAACTAAAGCTCAACTCAACGTAATAACACAAAAACACCGAAAAATACAAGAAAAAATGCGCACGAGCATGTAAACAAACACACCGGTGCAAAATTTCTTGTGACATTGATATTTAGTGTTGCTATTGTTGGTAACAGTTTGCTTTAGTACTTCTACTTTTCAAGTTTCTAATTTTTGTAAAACTTCCACGAATAATGCAAAATTTTCATAAAATATTTCAAAATCAATTCATACTTGGTTTTTAATCAAATTATTAGTAAAAGTGGACTAATTAAAGTAAAATAGCAAAGTTAACAAATTAAGTAAACTATCAAAAAATAACGATAAAAAAAGTGGTAACACCACAGTTAAAAAATCGTTGCTTATAAGACAGATGGCGCTTTTCGCAATTAAAAAAATGCTTTTGCTCATAGCTTGACGTCGGTAGGTATCGGAAATCGTGAAAATGACGTTGACATTGACACTTTAAGTTTTAACACATTGTTGCCCTAACGGAAAAAGCATTTTGGCTGTGCAATGCGAAAGTGTAAGGATGCACGTGATCAGTTAATCACTTGTTTCTCTTTCATGCAAAACTATTCAACGGATTTAGATGAAACTTGGATAGAGATAGAGATTGGATTAACAAATAGGCTAGTTTTTTCTCGATCCATGCGGGTGAAACCGCGGAGGACAATTATTACTAAATAATATTATAATGTCATGGACACACTTTGGCCACTCTAGCTGGAGGGCGCATTGTCCGTTACTATTTTTTTATGATATAGGAAGGAAGTGTCAGACTTTTATTGAGTAAAACTCATCCATATTCCTTCTTCTGCCCTTCCTGTTCCGAAGCCGCGGTATCTCTTTCGAACAACCTGCAACCATCACAATATGGTCCATAATACTGATCATGCAGATCTAGCTTATTACTTTTAATTAGCACTGCAAGTTACAAAGAAACTAACGCGTTTGAAGACTGCCAGCACGGCGATTACAGGTTAATTTAGGTTGAGACAGACAAGAAGTTGCTGAAAATGTTGATGCGCTGACTCACTGATGATTTTGTCATACTACCACTCATATTTTTATAATCAATATTTAAGGACGTATATGTTAAGAAAACCTACCATATTCGCACAAAGCATAACTAAACACTGCCACGAATTGACCCTAAATTGGCTACAATGAAGCCAATGACACAATATTTCAAATAAAGAATAAAGCGATTTGATTAAAAATTAATAATCATGTTTTATTTATGCGAGCCTTAGTGATAATGTGTGCAGCAGACTGCTGAAACATCGATCTTATGGGCTCAACAGACCAAACCCATCGTTGTGCCAGAGCATCAGCGGTTTGCGTAGGTGCTCAGCTACAGGTAAAATACAGCCCATATAAATACTTCTCTGGGGAAAAAACTAGTTTCACACTAATACACATTTCTGAAAATGAATGCGCATGAAATAATTGAGAAACTATGTGTGTAATTTACTGATTTTCTTTCGCCTAACTTATAAGCTCTTATCGAGAAATTATGAATCCAATTAAAACTAAGGACAGGCTCAGATCGGACGAAGAGTGAAGAGTTACAGTTCTCAGTGGCGGCGTAAGGTTAACTTATAGTCTGGTTTTGTCTGGTCTAGTTGATGACCATACTTCGCCTCTGCTTAAACCTTCGTGGAAAAGCTAGGCGTGACGTTTTACTTTATATTATGCATGACTGTATCTGTCAGTAAATTGTGAACAGTAAATGCAAAAGAATTTTTGATTTGACCCCACTATTCAAATTACAAAAACTTTATTTACTATATATTTTGTAGTAAAACAAACCAAATCAGCGCAAACAATTAGCTGGAAAAGATAGTTTATGAGGCGGTGTCGCAACAATAAACACAAATGTCAGATGCCGCCAAAGCTGGAAGAAGCGCATATTCTGATAATTATGGTAAAATAATAAGTACGAAATAAATATGAAATTGACTTATAAAATAACTTTAGCGCTCTTTATCTAAAACTACTTATTGTCATTTTATTCGTCATGAAACAATTCACATAGTTTTTCCTTACTGCCAGTAGCTGCAGGTCATCTGACGGCTTCGCGCGGCCGTGTTTATCTATCTGTCTCCTCGCTCGTTTTCGCTCCCGCACTCATGCAAAAAAAAAAATTACACCGATTGCGCTCGCGTGCGCGTAGTAGGTGTTCGCAATCTTAATTTTAAATCGTTTAAGATTTTTTTTATTTTTACGAAAAGGTGCAGTGTTTGTGTTGTATTTTTACTTTATTATTGGTGTCTAAAATAATAAAACTAGTTAGGTACTTTCACTTTTCTAACGAATTGTCGTGAATTTCTACACTTGGATTCTGTCAAATGTCAAAACCTATTTTTGTTGTTTTCGACGATGTACAGTCGTGAATTATATTTTTATTTGTAATTAAATCATTTTGAATAACACATTAATTGGATAGTGTTCGCCAAAACGAGATATAGTGTGAAAACTGGTATAAAATTAAATAACTGTTCTGTGAGTTAAAAGATAATTCTGCAATTTAAAAATCAAGTGTTTCGTCCGTCTTCTGTTTCTTTTATTTTAACAAATCACTTGTGTAGGTGTGGAGATTCAAGTGTCTGTGATCGTTAAACATATGCCATCAAAGAAACGAGTTCGTGGATTTTATTAAACCTAATGGTAAGTTTTTGGAGAATATATTTTAACTATCCAAGAACACTGTGATTTTATGAATTAAAACAGACTAAAATATAATTGCTACATTAAATTATTGTATACAGTGCCAATTTGCAAGGGTTATTAACCCTACATCTATGAGAATAGCATACTGTGTACACAACACATACACAATAAGCACAGCACAAACTCTCAACAACCTACTTGATGAGTATAATATTCTTGTAAGTATTAACATTATCTTCCACAAATACAATTAATGTTTAAGCTTGGTATTGACAATTTAATGGCTTGAAAAGAAAACAGTTCAAATACCAAAATTGCAATCATTGGATACCTTTCTTACTGTCCCTGACCTTCCAGTGGCTGTAAACAACTGATAACCACAGAAATATTATTAGAAAATGATTTAATATAAAATCAAAGTTTTATTATCTATTGCCTTGTAATAAATTAAATGCATTAATTGCATTTTTTTTGGTTATAAAGAATTATATACTATTTTTCATAACTATACCATAAATAAATGACCATCAACTACCTATAAATATTAAGTAATTGAAAGCATGCAGAGTATGCATTACTTAATTTATTTTCATAAATAAAACTTTTAAATAGCTACCCATGTATACTAATATCTTTTTTAACTAAAACTACATTTTCTAAGTTTAGAAATGACAATTAATATATTTGGAAAATTTATTCAGCTTATTAAAAATCTAATTCTGATAGAATGAAACAGTATAATATCAATTTTTGATAATATTACTACTACTGAGAATACATTTTTTTTTTACTTTTCAACACATATTATATAAACAGCCAGATCCCATATATGTTAGTTCATTATTTTGAAAACTCAAACTCAAAGCATTTATTTCAATTAGACCATAACAGGCACTTTTGAATGTCAAGAAACAAAATGTTGAAGCTACAGTCCCGGTCACAAGGTATAATAACTTGTGAAAGTACTGTAGTTTCCCATTCCAAAGAGTTGTTTTCTATGGAGAAGAATGGGCAAGAAACTCCATCAACACTCTTTTAAATTATAATATTATTACAAAATAATTATATATATCACAACTGTCCTCCTTTGTAAAGTACAGAAATAATGCTTAGGGAAAGAAGTATACTACTATCTACATTATTTATGTATTATAATTAACAACACAAAGCATAGCTAGCCAATTTATAAAATTAGAAATAATTAGAAGTTTAGAGGAAAATTGCTTTTTTTTTGTTTTTATGTGATTATGATAAACATAGGTATATTTTTGTCCTGTTTGAATGTATTATTAAATTTACATCAACTTAGTACTTATTTTATATTTGACACATTATTACAACATCATTATAAAATGCTGTCTTTGCTTAGATCCTTTAAATTAATCAACAGATTTAAGTAATAGATAGCGATTCCAAGGGAAGGTATATATAGTTTAATATTAGTATTTACATTGCACTGTTGCTAAGCCAGGGCGGGTTGCTAGTGTAAATTTATTACATACCTAAGTAAAAATGATAATCTAAATCATCTAACTTGTCATGTTAATGTTGATGCTAGTTTCCTCCTAGACTACTTTTGTGAAGAAACAACTTGAAACAGACACAAAGATTAAGGTTCCATTTTAAGTTCTAAGTTTTCTGAACTTGATCTTAAACATGAATTAAAGACTCATGATTTACCTAATAATGTCCAAGGTTAGAAGTTAAAGTGTCAAAACAGCAAGGCAAATAATGGAATGATAACAGCTATACTATACTTGTATCACACCAATTATAATGTACTAGCTGTTCCACGCGGTTTCACCCACGCTGCTCAGCACCTGTTGGTCGTAGCGTGATGTTATATAGCCTATAGCCTTCCTCAAGAAATGGACTATCCAACACTAAAAGAATTTTCCAATTCCAACCAGTAGTCCCTGAGATTAGCGCGTTCAAACAAACTCTTCAGCTTTATAATATTATTAGTATAGATATCGCAAACTGCTACCTCTGCATGTGGCTTGCTCTGGGCTTGCGTTATAGATGGAAATAACCACCTGTGATGCCTGGAGATAATGTAGATTCCTATAAAAACAAGAGTCTAGTCATAGTAATTATTATTAGGTTTCCCATTTATTTTATGTTTGTTAATATATTTCTAATAAATATTTATTTTAGTTGTCTATTAGTTTTTATTGTGCATTAGGTTCTATATTATATACGTAATCTATTGCCATGTAAGTATATCTTCATAAGTTTTCGAAAACAAGTTGTTATATGCAGTTTAAATAAAAACATTTTCGGTTTTTGATCAGTTCTAAAACTATTCTGCTACTTATAAATGTAAATAAACTTTATTTATGTGTAATATTAGTACAGATGAATCATACTCACTTTAAATGGTGCATGAATATTAATTCCAATAAATTCAATAACAAAGTAAATATTTGTTATGGAAACAGCCAGCAGATTAAAACAAAGGTGTAAATCGGCTCACACTTTCGTATTCAAAAATAATCTCTGCATGGCAACACCATGTTACTGTAGTCCAGTACTTCTTTTACAAGACAATGGCCCTTGCTTAAAGATCAAGGTCAATGAGGCCTACATATAAACAAAGACTGTTGAAATTGCCCCTGAGACGACCCATTGACTGTTTCATTTAAAACTTACTGATATCAAAATATTGATAATCTGATTCATTACTAAAGTATAAACAGTTTCAGATACTGATAGCCAGCATCACACCACTCCTGGGCAAAGCCACTAACATTATATCCAGTTTGTTTCATCCAAGGCTGATGTTACCCACATTAGCTTTGGATAAAAGAAAGTGGAAGCTTAAGATAGTGAAACTGTACAGTTTAATTCATACTAAAAACTGTTTCTGTTATAAGGAAAACAATTAAATTATATAATTGTCGCTGGATAAAGCTTAAAATTAAACAAGAATCTTTGAAGCCTATCTAAAAAACAACACTAAATCCTTTTTAATTGACTTCATTCAGTAGCAAGAATTGCTCAACGCTAAATATATAAACAACTTCCTGAACATGTTCTGAATGATTAGGAAACGATTATGGAGAACAATTTTCTTTTTGGCAAAGAAACACAGAGCATGCAAATTATTGGAAATAAGTATTTTTAGATTTAAGCATCATACTCGCCCATGAGCCATCACCCTGTCCTGCCCAAAGATGTACAAAAGTTCAATTTGACCAACTTTTTGTTGACTAATTAAGCTGAAATTTTATGTTGTTTAGTTTGGATAACATTGTATGGTTTTTTGCCAAAATGACTTTAGCCAACTTAATAGCTAACCTAAAATAACAGAAAAGGCTGTAAAAACCAATATATCTTCACTTTCGCAAAACTAATTAACAAAAATAACAATCATTTCAAAATTGATATTAAAAGTACTTTAACTGTAAAGCTAAGAATAATAAAATCTTTAATTGTTAAACTAAAATTGTAATATTTTGATAGCAACCTTGATAACCAGTAATTGCTTGAAGGCGTTACGCTAATATTTGTTTTAAGTGTGTTTCCACATCGGAATTACAGGTAATAATTGAAGTTTTTTTTTTAGCTGTAACCGAAACTTGGGAATTCATCAAATAACTCCCCCCCTCCCTCTGGTTAGAGCGGATCCCATCCATGTTCCTTCGTTTGCCCTTTGTGTTCTGGGGCCGCGGTATCTCTTTCGAAGAACTTGCAGCCTCAGCAGGCAGTGGCCCTGGCAGACTCTACTTTGCTGACATCTCTTTGAGGCGCATGTGGAACACGCACGAATGCGCCGTCGAAACAGCATTATCATCGGCTTAGACTGTTCCCATGTATTTGGGGTCGGTTTCCAGTCTACCTGGAAGCAGCTGAATAGAAACATAAATGTGGATAAGGTTTCACCCGCGTATGTTATGGTAACCTACGTGTTGGCCTATGTGTAAATCATGGCTCCAAACTAGCTCATCCAAATCCGTAGTAGTTTTTGTGTATGAGTATTCATCCATCGTGCATTGTATGGATGTATGTTTGATCCTCTTTCACAAAAAAACTACTGAACGGATCTTGATGAAATTTGGCACAGAGGTAGATTATAGTCTGGAATAACACATAGGATACTTTTTTATCATTACGCGGGCGAAGCCGCGGACGCCAGCTAGTAATCTATAAAGAGCTTTAACTGAAACATTAACTGGTTTAAAATGAATCTGTAGTTTAACTATTTTCGCAATTATTTGTTAATGTGTTTCCGCGGTCCTCGCAGGATGTCAGTATCTGTGTATCGGGCTAGTCGAGCAACGCATGGTGATACGCGCGAAGCGACCCGCTTCCTGCTTCACACGCAACTCCATTTGTTGAAGTTATACGACGCCGAATTCGATACACACGGATTTCAGTTACATTAATGACATAGTACCTAACTAGATTGTTACTCCCATCATGAGAAAACTCTAGGATCGTTTTGTGGTTGGATACTGGAACTGATATTTGAAGCCCCTTGTTTATATAACGGTGCAAGAAAGGACCCAACAGTAAAATGATGACGTGATCTTATGGTCATCGAGACGAGAATGAGTGTACTTTACGTAGCGGTACTCAATTGGAAATGAAATGAGGAATAACTAGGTCATTGTCATGGCAATTAGCAAAGGTGATCAAAGGACGTAACTACCTATGCCTTTTCTTTAAATTGACGATGTGTGTATAATACTTCTTTTAAATCCACAATTTTAAGCCAGAGCAGTTTATAGCTTGTTAACTAATAGCCAATCAATTTGAAAATCGAAACAGCATTTAACTAGAAAATCGCAATTTGTAATGCTTTATTAGAGAAAATCTGCCAGCTACGTGCTTTGTATTAGGATTATATTAGTCCGTACTTAGTCATCCGTCTTATAGATAAGCGATTGAATTATTTGAGTCACTGTCTTTATTGGTAGTGCTTGCAAGCGACCATTATACCGTGCACTTGACCATTTAAGCCATGCCATGGACCTTTGCTCCCAGATGTATGACTGATGTACAAAGTTTTATATATTGCGAACAGTAGAGGACACTAGACGGCTGAAAACTTTATTTTGATATTCCAGTGTGCGCTTAGCTTGGTTACTCTTGTACTAGATATAGGAGAGCTTCTATACATTGCCACTCGTCGACTTAAAAGACAGCCAAATAGTGTGGGGAAACTAGTACAATTTGCTGTAGAAAAAAATGAAATATTGACAGTGTTAATAAAAATATCCCGTAGCAAGTTTTTTATTGCATAACTCTTTTTTTTGCGCTGATGGGAAAAAAAAATGACGCCGCTCCGGGCGGAGCAGGGGTTGTCCGACTATTACTGACTAAAACCCACCCATGTTTCTTCTTTTGCCCTTTATGTTCCTGGGCCGTGGTATCTTTTTCGAACAACTCCGACTGGATTACATCACTCTATGAAGTAAGGTAGATTATTAATAAAAAAATGCCTAAACGCATTAAAAATCTATTGGAAGGTCACAAAGCAAATAATAAATATTTATACATCACGCTATTTAGGCATATATTTTTATTTAGTTAGCCTCATTTATAATCATCAATCGATTTCAATATAACAAAAAATGTGAAGCTTATGTCATCTATGTCTACGTAGGTCAACGGTATTAAAAGGTTCTTTTATCGGCGTGGCGTGGTAAGCTTCAATTCATTAGGTGTGACTCAAGGTTGATAAGTGTCTTCCATTGCTCGTCCATCGATCGATAGATGCGCTAGTGCGAACTTTATTATCTACTAGCTTTCGCCGGCGGCTTCGCCCGCGTTAAATTTGGGGTAACACAGTTCCCCTTATTGATTTGTAATAGCAACGCTAAGTTTTCCCTTTTCTTCCCTCTTTCTCCCTCACATCCCACTTTTTTCAAAAAAATATTAGCCTATGTCCGTCTCCTGGTTCCCAACTATCTCTGTACCAAAATTCATCGAAATCGGTTAAGCCATTAAAGCGTGAAGAGGTAACAAACAAACAAACTCACTTTCGCTTTTATAATATTAGTAAAGATTCCCGTCATCGTTGGTATGATTACTGTTTAATTTGATACTTACTTAGTACTTACTTTATCGTAGCAAGCTGTGCCCAGTGGTTTTACCCGCTGCTGTTCTTAAGTCACGTAGCTTATTGTTACATTTACATACTCTAGTACACTCACAAATAAAGGCTTTCTATTGGTAAAGAATTTTCAAAATCGGTTCAGTAAATCCGGAGATGACCCCCTACAAACTCACAAAGGTTACCTATTAATAATATAAGTATTGAAGTATAGATAATTAATTTCATGGAACCTTCCTTATTTTGAAATACATAATATACGCAAAGTTTGAGATCAAAACTGTACTCCAGGAAAACTAGTATCGGGTCGCTTGTGATTCATTACCATGAAGTTTTTTTTATCATGAAGTTTTTTTTTAATTAAACAGCAGCACTAATTTGGCTTTTTAATCAGTCTACTCTCTCTCAGTGGCACAATGAAGATAGATGTTTCTCCAACTTCAAACGTCAATCACCAAAAAATCGCATTTGCCCTTATAGTCAACTGGATCGATACAATTTGATGGCGGGCATGTAAAATTATTTAAGAAAACCAGCTAAAAACGGGTCAGACTCGCGCACCGGGGGTTCCGTGTAAACTTCCAACATAAACTGCCATATCTTTTGACTGCATAGACTTAGATAGTTTACAGCAAATAGGGACCACAGATAATCAGTTTACAGCAAATAGGGACCACAGATAATCGCTTTTAGTAATTTCAACTGGATACCATCACGAGTTTCCGAGATAAAGGGTCTATACAGACAGACAACAAAGTGATCCAATAAGGGTTCCGTTTTATTTTTAATTTTACGGTACGGACCTTCTAAAATTTTTTGTCATATCAAATCCGCGACCTTTATTTGGAACAACTTAAGAAGCCATCTATACTAATATTATAAAGCTGAAGAGTTTGTTTGAACGCGCTAATCTCAGGGACTACTGGTTGGAATTGGAATTTTTTTTTAGTGTTGGATAATCCATTTCTTGAGGAAGGCTATAGGCTATATAACATCACGCTACGACCAACAGGTGTTGAGCAGCTTGGGTGAAACCGCGTGGAACAGCTAGTTTAAAAATAAATTCACAGCTATTTGAAAAGCGACACCACTATTATCAGCACAGTAGCAACATGTGTTACATCTGCACAGCGATGTCCAAGCCCTAGGGATAATTATCAGCAATTGACTGCACGCTCGGTCGTTAATTACCTATCATTTACGTTGTGATTAACTCCCGTGGCCGTCACACGAGTGACTCTCATGCTCATGATACAGTGTCGCTTTTATCTAAGAATAGCCTGACGTCACTTGGGCACGCACGAGATTTTGCAAGAGAAGCAGTTCTGCTTGCTGTATCTTTAGTTAATACATCATCGTTATCTTATTGGCTAGTGAATATCTATGCTTTCGAATATAGAAGTTGAATATTAGAAGGGATAAGCGAAGGTGTGTACCTAGATTTTTAACAGACTTTAAAAAAAGGGAGGATTCTCAATTCGACTTTTTTTTTTTGTATGTGTTTTATGCGATTTCTTCGTCGGTTGTTTGCCGATTTTCAAAGTTCTTTTATAATGAAAAGGGTAAACTCCCGAAGATACTTAGGTAATTTATGAGTTATCTTCTATTATACATATTTTTCTTCCAATTTATATGGACTATATATGCTAATATCTCTTAGTAGCAATGAAAAATGAATACTAAATAAGAATTAGTGTGAGATTCCATTATACTACACCTAAAAAGGCGACATAAAGGTTACAATAAAAGTTATTGAATAATATGCATTACCCACAGTTTCCCTACACACTCTTGCCAATGATATTTCTATAGATTACGATTTTTTTGGCCATGTTTATGGTACCTATAGTACATGTCCTTCTCACTTTAATTTTGAGAGAACTAGAAATTGAAAGCCTCACTTTTTTCCCAACTTCGACGAAGCTCAAAAGGATGATTATTTAACTAATGGTTTTCAACTCCTCTTTGCTAATCATATGAGTCAGTCACTCGTGGACTATTGTCGCGTTTGTTAGCAATTACGTGTGACAAAATAAATTAATGACATACGTTCGACTACTAACCATACAATTGTTGAAATGTTCGTAGTTCTCAGCCTTACTGCTTGCATTGCTGTTATTTTAAGTATATGCTTCACAAAAAAAATGTATATTATGTACTTGGGTAGTTGCAGAGTGTAGACATATAGTATGTAGTATTTCGGTATTTATTTGGAATTAACCTAGTTATTTAAGATACGTCTTTCTATAGAAGTAGAGTCCATATTTGTGTAGTAGAGGAAGCAAATATGGACTCAATGTAACCCTTTAATTTAGGGGTTTGACTTTTTTTACCCTCAGTTGTTTTAACTATTTAAGTTGTTGTTAAATTCAAAACCTAGAAGTCCTTGAAACTTTGTTTAGGTAACCCTTTCTCAGCAAAGCTTTTTATACAGCGCCATCTGTCCGCGTCTACGGACACTACAAAAGGGCGGACTGGAGCGGGGTAGCGTGGAAAGCTTGACATACCCTGAAAGCTTCAACGTTAGTTTATTTCGACGACTAAAAGCTTGCAGATGATGTCGCTGGGTGGCGCTACCTGTACAAAATTCACTGGTGTTTACTTTCAAATTCCATCCTTAATAGATACGAAGTAAAAGTTAACATCTTATAAGTTAAATTCTTTACATATAGACTATATTTTTAAGAAAAGAAAATTTCATACACGCACACTTTTTAACTTCTTGGAATCCCATCTTCGTTGACATTTTTTTTACCTTCAGTATGTTTTGCTGATCCTGAATAACAGTTTGATGTGCAAGAACAACAAAACATTTTCTTTTTAATTCTAGACTTCGTAAGTTATTTTTAAAGTCTATTAATACTCATCATACCTAGTATACTAGCCCATTTATCGGCCACCTTTTCTTTGCAGATGGGAAATCAACAAATAACTTTCCCCTCTGTGGGCGGAGCGAGGAGAAGTGTCAGACTTTTACTGACTAAAACCCACCCTGTTGTTGTGTTCCTTCTTTTGCCTTTTATCTTCCGAGCCCTCGGTATCATTTTCGAACAACCCGCAACCCGGAACCGGTCACGTCACCCTGTCATCATCTGCCTAGCCTTTTCCCAATTATGTTGGGGTCGGCTTCCAGTCTAACCGGATGCAGCTGAATATCAGTATTTTACATGGAGCGACTGCCTGTCTGACCTCCACAACCCAGTTATTACTGGGTAATACGATACCCCTTGGTAAGACTGGTTGTCAGACTTTCGGGACACTGACTACCTGTAACGACTACGAGATCTACGAATGACAGCCGGGACCAACGGCTTAACGTGCTTTCCGAGGCACGGAGGAAACTCGGTATGTAACGGGTGGTCACCCATCCACAGACCATCCTAGGTAAGCGCGGCTTAACCTAAAGATCGACCCGAGCGGCTGCTATTATTTAGCCACGAGCTCCTCCCTGTGTGTCACACGTCACTCTGTGTGGACTAATAATAAAATATGTTCAGAGAGTGAGAGAATCAGTCACAAGTTCCAAACTTGTTAGCGGCCACCGAAACGAACCCACTTAATATGTTCTTTTATATAACGTGAACTATGTTCCATTTTCTAATTTAACTTTAACAGCGTTTCCATGTTGTTGTGGCGTTTAATGAGAATTGCGGACAGTTGCCATCTAGCGTGCCTAAACTAAAAGTAGTGCCGCGATGCGACCGCAAATTATAAAAGTTGTTTTGAGCGCAGTTTCGAGAATCCTCTGCGGTTCAGTGTCAATTGGAAAGTGACCATTGTCCACTAGAAGCTGCATTGAATTTTAATTAAAGAGGCGCCACTTGCAGGGAACGAGTCCAACAAGTTCAAGACGTTGAACGTTTCTTTTAAAACTTGCACACTTTTATTTTTGGGCTGGGAAATCATCAAATATCTTCCCCCGCTCTGGGGGGGGCGTGTCAGACTTACTGACTAAAACCCACCCATGTTCCTTGTATTGCCCTTTACGTTCCAGGGCCGCGGTATCTCTTTCGAACAACCGCAACCCCGGCAGGCGGAGGCTCTGGCAAGCGCCTCAAAGAGATGTCAGCAAAGCAGAGGGTGCTTTGCTGACATATCTTTGAGGCGCGCGTGAAACACAAATGCGCCGTCGACACGGCCTGTCGTCAATAGACGGATGGACGGTGAGCTACCCTTTGCTCACTGTCCACAGGCCCGCATCTACGGTGGCCGGGAGTCGTATAACTTGCACACTCACGTATACCTTTATCTTGCTTGATGCATTTGCTTACAAGTTTGTGCAGCAGAAATACCTCATATTAATTTATGGCAGGTACTAAAACGCGCTTTAGTATCTCTAGCGTTTAACATGATGCAAAACAGAATTCTGCATCAAAATTCGCAATTTCACATTTGCTTAGTAAACAGTTTTAGTGAACACTTCATATAGTAGTTAGGTACATGTACTAATATTCATTTTCCTTTGCCCGGCCGCAGCTTATATTAAATACGTCGTTCAACACTTAACCACGTCATGATTATTCAAAACTTGGCCCACACTTAAAGCAAAGGCGATTAAATTATTTCCATAATTAAATAAAGCTATTTTCATTGAATTTTGGTTCTTTGTTTAAATACGTTTTTTTCGTATAGCATGTACATTATCAGTCATACGATCTAACTAACTAGCGTAGGATATTTTTTAATTTATTTATCCTCTATCGATAGTGTACTCAATAACAATAATATGTTTAATTAAGTTTTGTAACTAATCTAATTGCTAATATTATAAAAGCGAAAGTGAGTTTGTTTCTTTGTTACGTCTTCACGCCTAAATGGCAAAACCGATTTTGATGAATTTTGGTACAGAGATAGTTGGGAACCAGGAGACGATTTTTTTTTTAAAAAAAAGTGTGGGATATGAGGGAGAAAGAGGGACGAAACGGGAAAACTTAGCGTCGCTATTACAAATCCATAAGGCGCTATCGAATTTAACGCGAGCGAAGCCTAGATATTAAAATCAACATGACAAAGGTTCACGGTTCGGGGTGGTCGTTTCCTATGAAAAGGAACGAGCAGGAAACTCCATAATTCTAACGCAGAATGGGGTAAAGTTGCACCAATTCTTGCAACCAGCGTTTGTTCCTGAAATGGATAAACAAAGTTTAATATTGTGCGACAATGTCTTCATATTATTAAAACAAAGTGCGTTCACAGCAAAGCAAGATTCATGGTAACTTTTTGTTGCACTACCTAAGAGCCAACTATAGTAAATCTTTATTATGAATATTAAATTATACACCTAAGTGATGTCAGCTATTTAAAATGTTAGAGAAACTTCTAAGTTAAGTAAGTATGAGCATTATCCTAACTTAAAAGTAAACGAGTTGGCGTTGTTTTTTTGTTTACTGCAGAAAGGAGAAATAAACCTTCTTACCTTATTAAATATTTTGAACTTACGCTTTGAAAAGATTATGTTGAAGCAAGTGTATGTCTGAATTTAGTACTCAACGTATAGTAGTAGGAACAAGATAAAGAATAAGTTATTTACTGAAAAAAAATCCTTACATTATTACAGCGAAAGTGAGTTTGTTTGTTACGTCTTCATAATAGCCGATTTTGATGAATTTTGGCACAGAGATAGTTAGGACCGTGGAGGAGACGGACATAGGCTAAATAAGAAAAGGGGGAGAAAGAGGGAAGAAAAGGGGAGAGACAGATATTTTTTTTCGATCATCACGCGTGTTAAAGTTAGCTTTAGCCCAAATTAACTATGCCATGCGGACGACTTCGCGGGCGGAAGCTAGTATGTCATAAAATACCTGTAAAAGGTTGTGCAGTTCAATTTTTCTTTTTTGTAATTTATTGCTTCGATTGTCTAGTTGTCGCAACCATGACTGCTGATCTTGAGGTCTTGGGTTTAAAACTTGGGTCGGGCAAGTGTTATTGGGTCTTTTCATCAGGAATTTCTTAGTAGCAACGACGGACTCTGGAGTTGTAGATGGCTGAAGCCAATAGGATCGCCCCTATCATATTATGAGACCTAAACATTGCTAGCGACATGTCGGTGTACTGTTAGGGACACCTCTACTTAACCCTTCGGAGTCTACAAAGCGTGATGTTATGTATAATTTAACTTTTCACTTCCGTTATAAAAAATGTAGTACATATTGATGAAGTCCTATGTATGAGAGACATAAGAAGATTAATTCCTCGCTTTTATTACTGCTCGTAATATCCGGTTGCTCTCGATGGCAAATACGGCTCTTCAAATATAATAAAAATATGCCAGCTGCTCAGCGTGACGTGCACGTCACTAAATAATATCTTTAACAGCCTAAGCAATAACCGAAGTGTATTAAAAGCGAGAAATCCGTAGCCATTGCTGTAATAATATTACGAAATGTGTAGTATGCCATTTGGTCATAGTATAAAGCTTGACCTATGACGAATGTCCTCTAGTAGACTCGATTAGGTTTACATTTTAAGATCTTTATCAAAACTAATATTATAAATGCGAAAGTAACTCTGTCTGTCTGTCTTTCTGTCTGTCTGTCTGTCTTTCTGTCTGTCTGTCTGTCTTTCTGTCTGTCTGTCTTTTCTTCACGCCTAAACTACTGAACTGATTTGTGTGAAATTTGGTACAGACATAGTTTGGAACTTGAGAAAGGACATAGGATAGTTTTTATTACAAAATATAAAATTTATTCCGGACATACAGCGCCATCTATTGGTCAGAAGTCGGCATCAATTCAGTACTATAACATAATTAATGTTGAGCTGTTAATATGCTCCGTGCTGCCGGAAGTCACTATTCCACGCGAACGCAGTCGCGAGCAAAAGCTAGTTCTCAATAAAAACATAACATGTCACTTACTTGAGAACAATAATTATTACTTTAATACTAAATTGGGTTCGACAACATCCGTTAAAAACTAATTAAAACTAACTAGCTCCTGAAATTAATTAGCTTCCCCTTTAAAACTAATTAGCTCCTGTAACACATTTGATAAGTTTACAATGAGGTTTCAAGATATGGTTTTGCACCAATAACATCAGCTGTGATGCCAATTTGAAGCTACGTTGTGAAACTTGATCCATCCTGTTGGCTTGTATTATGGTCATCTTTCGGTACGCGGCACATCTATGGTGGAAAGAGAAAGAGACGGATGTTAAAAGTACGCGACGCGACATACCCAAAAAAATGTTCATCTTCTTCTTGCAATGTCGATGACAAACTAAATTGTGTCCGCCCAAAAAAATTGGCAACGGGATTCGTAAACGAGAGGACTGGCAGGACACGATGTAGTCCGAGATTCTGCCGGGGTTGCGGGTTGTTCGAAAGAGATACCGCGGCCTCGGAACATTAAGGTTAAAAGAAGGAACATGGGTGGGTTTTAGTCAGGAAAAGTTTGACAGTCCTCTCTGCTCCGCCCAGGACAAGGCAAAGTTATTTGATGATTACCCATCCGCAAAAAACAAAAATGGTGTTCCATAGATGTACAGACGCCTGCACATCAAGCTACTACAATCTGTCAGATTTCTTTGATAGATTTTCGACTTTATTTCTAAAGTATTAGGTTCAAGGTTCATTGAGAAAAATTGACAGTATCGGGTAGCTTGACCTGCAGACGTCTGTACATGAAATAAATTGCCAACTTCGACGAGTAGTTTCTAAACCTGCAGATCAGGGTTAACGTTCACTCAAGAACAATAAATGTTATTGAAGTAATTTCCTGTTGTTTCCGCCGATGTGATACAATGTGGAAGACAAATGACAAAGTTCATTGATCGCTGTAACCACAACGCAAGTTGTAACGTAAATCTCAAACAAAATGTCAACAAACGAAAACACGAGAATGCTTACTTTAATTATAGATTAATATGAAGATGTGTGGTATCTATACTATATATATACTATATTACTATATATCTATACTATATACTATAATATTATAAAACTGAAGAGTTTGTTTGTTTGAACGCGCTAATCTCAGGGACTATTGGTTGGAATGGAGTTTCTTGCCGGTGTTTCGCCATAGGAAACGACCAATTCGAACCATGCAGCTTTTCTGGATCTTTTATAAGTGCCCATGTAGGGCTATATGAAATTAAATTATTTTGATTTTGGTTAAGCAGGTCATAATGACATTCATCATCATTGATTCTAATTTTAATTATCTTTAATTTTTGATAGCATCTTCGCTAGGAAGTCGTAAAAACTATTTTTATTTTTATATTTATTTATTGACATAACAATGACATTGACGGAGATATAAATGTGAGAACCTTCTCGCACGGTAGTCTGGTTCGCGCCATATTTCATACCGGGGGTGACCCTTCCACTTCGCGGCGTCGGCTAATAAGACCGAATTGTTTTTATGATCTGCACAAAATAAACGATTTGTTTATCCCAAGTTCTAAGCTAAATACGGATTCTTCCAAATCCTTACAATAATATTATAAAAGCGAAAGTGAGTTTGTTTCTTACGTCTTCACGCCTAAATGGTCAAACCGATTTTGAGAATTTTAGCACAGAGATAGTTGAACAGAGAAAGTGAGAAAAGAGGGAGCAAGAGGCCAGAAAAGGGGTGAGAAAGATATATTTGTTTTCAATCATCATGCGGTTTAAAGTTAGCGTAAACGCGGACGAAGTCGCGGGCGGAAACTAGTCGTACTCGTATTTTTTTATTTGTAAATTTGACCAAAAATTACGAAGATATAGCCTATTAAAGTTACGTGTGACGTCACTCGTTGCGAAAAAATGCTACAAATAAAAAATACGTGTCCGTTATCTTTGAACAATCTAAGAGACGAAATAATTTTTCTTTTGGAAACCAGCCTATTACGAAGATCATATTAGATTTATGATACGACCAAACGTTAGAATGAGAAGTTTTGCACTTTCTGCAAAATAATAGAGCGAAATGATATCCAATTACTTATCAACTAATCAAGGAGGCGCTACTAACATGATTGCTAACGGAAATTAGTATGACGTACATTTATTAGCCAAGCGTCGCGTCGGCAGCAATCAGGCCGGGAAACTGCGAACGACGGTTAAAACTTTTAATGGCTAATTAACTGGATAACTAACCAGCTATCAGCGCTCTACGTACCAAGTATGGCACCCCATTTCCTATTTTTAAAGATACTTACGACTTAATGATAGAGTGCGCAAGGAAAAAGCTTGGAGAATTTTGGCTTTCTGGGTGAGGGTCTTAACAAAACTGTGTGAAACAGGTTTATGTAGTACAATTAAATAATCATAAGCTCCAGCAAGGTTTTACTGTAGATTTCAGGATCTTATCTTAGCCTACTCTTATATCAAAGGCCAGTCTTATTGTACGTGGGAACGGTTCTTGAGTTTTTCTAAGACTTAATACCTCTACACCAACTCACATCTTTACTTCTGATTGCTCATTGGTCATTTGTTTACTAAAATGCCACACTCAGCTCGATACAAGTCAATTTAAGATCACCAAAATCGTGCCCAACTTCTTTTTCTCATTGATATGTAAGTCGATCATTAGACAACCTTGAACAGGGTTCCCAACGTTCTTCAAAAAAAGAACAAACAGGTAAACCTTGAGACTCATCAGACATTATGATACATACAATGAAAGCAACCTATTATCTGATCAAGAACCTTAAATGAAGCGTTCTCAAACGGCGGGAATATTTGCTTAATTTACAATTTACTTCGGTCTGGCTCGCCTGCAAAAGCCGCACTTGAATTGAATATATTTCCTTTTTTTTTCGAAACTCATGGCAATGGCCCTTGAGCGTTCTGCCGCTTGATTTGCGAATTGGCTCTGAAGAGCCCACGGCCGGATGCCCTGGGCCTCTCTATAGCCTTTTATTCATACAACCTTCCACGTTTATGCGCCATTGGCATTAGTGAGCTGTTTAGATAGAAATTGGCTTAAGCTATGCATTATGTTCATAGAATTATAAATGGAGAGAAGCAGGCAAGCCTTTTTTTCTGTATTTTCATTCTTCATCTTTACATTTATTCACTAAAAAGGTCACCAACAGCTTCTGTATAAAAATTATAGTATTGGACTTATACAGTTGCCAATGGCTAACCTGTAGGTTAGCCAACATTGTTATATAATGAGTAATAACAATAATAAATATGTATTTTTAATAAAAAAAAACTACAGAAACAACAAAAAAAAACAATTTCTTTAGGGTAAAAGAGAAGAAAAAAAAACAAAACTTGTTACAAAAGGAAAAACAAATGAGATCAAAATTAAATGATAAATTAAAAACCATAGGGTTGCCAAGTTGCCAGATGTAGGTGGCTCATTACTAAAACTGCAAGTCCTTAGGAGATTGATTTTGTACATACTTAATATAAAATGAAGTCGCTGTTTGCTTATCATCAAACTACTCAACGTTCAGTTTTCAGCAGTAGATAGAGTGATTGAAGAGGAAGGTTTATATGTTTTATACTAGTACTAGCTTTTCCCCTTGCGCCTTATGGATTTGTAATAGCAACGCTAAGTTTTCCCTTTTCTTCCCTCTTTCTCCCTAATACCCCCCGTGTTTTCAAAAAAATATTAGCCTAGGTTTAGCCATTTAAGCGCGAAGAGGTAACAAACAAACAAACAAACTCACTTTCGCTTTTATAATATTAGTAAGGAAGTAAGGATTACGAAACAGATACTTAATTTCTGCACTCACAGGAATCTCGGTTATAAGTTCACAAGTATTCACAACCTCGCTCAATGAATTGCTTATCAGATCAGATTAAACTTTCAACTTGCATCTTCCATCGCATCGAACTCGGCGACGGGACTGATACTTTTTTAGATTCAGATACTTTTAAAAGAAAGATGGCATTGCCTCGGAAACTTTGTAATTCATTTTTTTTTTTTGGATTTTTCAAATAACTTCCCCCGCACTGGGAGGAGCGAGGGGAAGAAGAAGAAGCGGTTTATCTTTCGAACAACCCGCAACCCCAACTTTGCAATCTTAGAAATATTTGCAATTTAATGCAGATAAGTATTTAAGAGATGGGAGCTAGTGACTTTAAGGACATAGGTACTAAGGCCTAAGAATATGTCTTGACTTCTCATACACCTAAGAATACCAAATTAATCAGGTTAGGAATCCTAACCCGTCCCCGGAATCATCAGAATCCCTTCAAGGTTAGGAAGAAGTGTACCTTTTAGTACATCCAAATTATAGTATATCCAATAACTTAGAGGACCTGACACAAATTCAGACTAAGTGGCTGCTACTGACAAATTTCTGATTAAATAATACCCTAACAAAAATTTTCTCAACTTGGAAATCGAACCCAAGCTCCCATGCTCAGAACTCGCTTGCGACCACTAAACCAAACAAAAACAACTTACTACAAACATATTTTCTTGCGTATTTAATAACCTCACTTATTTTAAACTGTAGGTTTAAAATTAGCTTAAATAAGCCAGCACGAGGAACAGTTACTTCCCGTAGTTATTCCCTATTAGAGCATATGGTGAGTAAATATACCAATAGAACTTGTTTGCTGTAGATAATTGTAGTCGTACATCTACTTAACTCCTTACTTAGTTCCTGCCTGCCGAAGCTGGGCGTTGGCACTTCCTAATATGTTGCGTAGGTATACTAAACAAACATATCAATGAGGCATTCCGGGTACAGTCACGAGTAATAACATACAATCCTAACTGATATTATAAACAGTGAGTTTGTTTGTTTGTTACGTCTTCACGCCTAAATGGCTTACCCGATTTTGATGATTTTTTGTACGAGACGGATATGATATAGGCTCTTTTATTTATTTAGAAAGAGGGAAGAACAGGAAAAACTGAGCTTTGCTAGTACAATAAATAAGGCGCAAGGACAAAAACTACAGGTAGCAGGTACCTGTAAATCAGGAAAGTGGAACTGTGTTACCCCGAATTTAACGCGAGCGAAGCTGCGGGCAAAAGCTATAAAAAAAAAATATATTAAAAATAAACTTTGGAATGGAACCCAGGACCTAAGCTTAGACAGAAGCGCTTGTTGCCCTAATTCAACCAAATCCTAATCCGATAAATATGATATAAGACCCATTCATATTAAACCCATTTCTCGCGCAATCGTTAACCAATTAGTGAACATCGTTGTTTTATTACCGAACAAGCTATAAAGTTAACTGAAAGGCAATCAAAACCATTATCGTAAGATTATGCATGTTATGTTAACAATGCACCAAAAAATAGAGTTCTCTCAAAGGCGTTTTTTTTGGTGCAAACTTGCGCAAGAAACACAGTAACCTCGTGACGTACATAAACATACGATTTGAGGAGAACGTACACTTAACCGACCTGTAGGCCTACTATGACATCTTATAGCAATTCTTATTCCACTGAGTGAAAGAGATGGTGCTAGACACCCTGTATAGCTCTGTCTCTTTCCCTCAGCGGAATAAGAATTGCTTTAAGAGGTCATAGTAGGGTAGCTGAATGCGTTGAACTAGCCGAACAAAACGAACTTTAGAATTCTTTATATGAAATCCTATGAAACGTCGCGTGAATGTGTGCGAGGCCTCCTTGACTTCGGTTCGTTCGACGCGTTCGGCTTGGATAAGTGTGCGTTTACCTTTAAATTGTTCCCAGAATTGTTGTTGTGTTGTAATTAACGTCCGCGTCGTTTTGTCATGCTCTACAGTGTAGCAAAGAACGGGTTGGAGAGAAACATAATGCTGCTGCCGGGAAATTGTTTGATGATTGCGTTTTTATCAGTTGCAACTCGTAAGGTAATGATTAAAATGCAATATAAGACGAAATCCGGAAAAGAAGTGGGTTTAATTCTGAATAACAACTAGCACACATACTTGTTCTTCGAAAGAAATTGTTTATTAAATAATAACAGCTTCGCGGGTCGATATCTAAGAGTAAGCAAAGCTTGCTAATGTCGGTCTGTGGATGGGTGACCAGCAATACATGATGCAGGTTTCCTCCTTACTTATACATATGTGCGCCGTGTTAGAGTCGTTACAGGTCAAATAACTTCCCGAACTCTGGGCGGAGCTGGGCTGTCAGATTTGTACTGACGTAAGACCCACCCATATTCCTTCCAATGCCCTTTATGTTCCGGTTTCGCGGTATCTCTTATACCGTCTGAACCAGTTCTAACTGGGTTGTGGAGAATCTCTCTCTAATAGTTTTGGATAAGGAATGAGCAGACGATGATAAAATGTTCTTAGAATTGTGTTTTTATTCAGAAATAAACTTCTTTAATGTTGTTGTTTTATGACATTTTAGAATGGGTACATTTTGAGAATCTCTTGAAAAGAAGCTGAAAGTAGTGCTTCATACTACAAAGATGATGTTTTAAACATACTCCTGGTAGCTTAGAAAGAAAAGAAAGAAAATTGCGTTTATTTAGCATTATTAAAAACAAAAACATAAAATCAGGAACACCTTAACAAAATAAAATAAATAATGCCAAAAGGGCGTCAGCTCAGCATAATCCAGATGGCAACATAAGGCTACCTGACGCTGATTTTCAGCTGCAGCTTAATTAGATATGTAAGTAATACATCGTTGCGCCAGTTAGTCTTATCAACGTAACTTAATATTCGGAGTGCAACCTAAGCAATGCTTTGCATAGTAGTTGCATTACATAATTATTTTAATGAGGCAGAGGTCATTACGAGGGTACTCTCGGATGTGCAGAGCGTAACAAGGATCTAGCATTCTGGGATATTTTTAATTAACCGACTTTAAAAAAGGAGGATTCTCAATTTATTGGAATCTTTTTTATGCATGTTCACCGATTACTCAAAGACGCCTGGACCAATTTGCAAAATTATTTTTTTGTTTGATATGGTATACTTCCCAGGTGGTCCCATATCAATTTTATTTATATTGCTTAAGTGAGTTATCGTCTATAATATATGTGTTTTTCTCTATGTCTATATGGATGATCTGCTAATCTTTTTATTGTAACAATGGAAAATGCATACTCAATAAAAAATATGTGATATAATTATATCATTATACCAAAACTAAAAATGCTGAATTCAAAATCATTTTTTGTAAAATATAAAACCGACTTCCAAAAATAAAAAAAATAAAGTGGAAAATAACTTACCTACCATATAAACTCCCAACCGAACATAAGCAAATAAACTTGAATAAAATTAAATGCAGTTAAACAAGAAAAACAGCAAGAATACACAAACATGAAAAGTGGTACTTATGTTCAGAGCGAAAGCAGTCGCGTCTGCTCGTAAATAAGGATGCTCAAAACACACAATGCCATGCCAGAGGGCAGGCCCGGGGCATACTCCGGGCATTACCCGCAGTCCCGGACGAAGATCCTGTTAGTTTGCTTTTCAGATTGGGGCACAATGTTGCACCAACAAACTACCCGTTTTTTATCGATGAAATTTTCATTACATCTTGTGTATTTTACGATAAAAAATTCAGTATCAGCTACTGACCTTCTCGCGCCAGTGAATGTCGTGTAACGGAAATAATAGCCTTTATAATAATGAACAATGAGCTCACAATCTCTCTATTGTTTACTGTTTTTAACCGATTTAAAAAAATGGAGGTTCTCAATCAGAGTGTATTTTTTTTCATTACGCGTTTTCGCCGATAATGGAAAGGGCTTGTGTAGTTTATTTATAAGTTATCTTCTATAATATATATTTTTTCTTCTATTGTATTATGGATATAATGAATAATGATATCTTGTGGTAGCAATGGAAAATTAATATTCGATAAGAATTTGTTTAAAAAATATTAATGAATAAATATAGTCCAATTCAGAACTTCCTTCTTTCCGGTAGTAAACTTTTTTTCCAAATTTTTTGTGTTTTTTTGGAAGAGTTATTTTTTTTTTCAAAATTTTTTTTTTTAAGCTATGAAATACTCAAAAAATAAAAGAACATAAAAAAAAACAGTTTTTATTTTCCAATTATTTCTGAATACTGCTGTGATGATGGAGAGCAGTCTAAACTTTTAATCACGTTTCTATCGATCCGCCTGAAGGAAACCTCTTTAATTACGGCCTTTATCGTTAATAGTCATTCGTACACTACTACAGAATAAGTAATAGTACAAATACACTGCCGAACTCATAAACTACGTCAATCGCATTTAAATTGCTCCCGGTATTATTATTTCTTTTTTTATGTACCCATATATATTTAACAGCAATTTAAACAAAATGACACGATATATGGACTATGTGGAGGATCATAATAAGGCTAGAAAGGAGATGACTGTTAGGATGGCGAACTATATCAAAGTATGGAAGAAAGTAACATGCTACCCCTGAAAAAAATAACGGCCTTTTTCACCTTGTAAAATGACTAGCAGGTCCTTATACTCCTTTTGCTTCGACCACATCCTCATTAGTCTATCTTTCGAAATATAGTAAGTCTGGTTTTGTATGCACTAGTCCGGGTTCAGACGCTTATTGCCAATTTTCTATACCGATGCACCGGAGATACCGGACAACGGCCATCCGATCGAAAATTGAGAACAGCTTTTATATTGTGTAAACAAAAACTTCATTACTCTAGAATGATGAAGAAAATCACGTGAAGAAATTCCTTGGTCTTAGTGGTCGCTGAGCTTAAGGTTCTGAGCTCGATTCCCGGATGGGGAAGTATGGGGTTATGGCTTTAAGAATCTCTCATTCGCACTAAATTCGAGACTCCCAAAACACATAATAGCAAAACGTGGGTATATTTTTAAACCTACCCATCCCTTACTGGATTACAGGCATCATGCCATCCTTACTATTTGTTACGTCTTCACGCCTAAATGGCTAAACCGATTTTGATGAATTTTGGTACAGAGATAGTTGAAACATTGAACACGGGCATAGGCTACTAGTTTTTTCAAAAAATTGAGAAATGAGAGAGGGAAGAAAAGGGAAATCTTGGCTTTGCCATTATAATCAAAAAGGCGCAAGGACAAAATCTACAGGTCAAAAAACTGCAAAAAAATCAACAAGTCACGAAAACAGGAAAGGAGAACTGTTACCCCAAATTTAACGCGAGCGAAGCCGCGGGCATAAGCTAGTCAAATGATACAGAAAATATTATCATTCATTGATTTTATTGTCGATTGCGCTATTGATGTTTGGTAGGACTAGCAGCTGATGATCAGTTCGTGATGTAACCTTCATTGTTTTCTAATTACGTGATAATACCTGATAAGTCAGCATAATGATCTCAGATATTTGTGTCATTCAATGAAAATATGGTTAAGGGCTATTGTTTGTGAGATGAATGAAAACGATGATGTGCCAGAAATATGGAGAAATGATATAATAACAACGGTTCGGTTAAGCCTTGCTTGTCTAGGTTAGTCAGTCCGTAGATAGGTCATCAGTTCACTACTCATGCATACCGAGTTATTGTCTTGACTGAGCAAGACATTTGTAGATCTTGGACAGTCGTAACAGGTCTTACCTATGGGTATAGTATTACCTAGTGCTTGAAGCAGTGGGTCGTGGAGGTCAGATATAGAGTCGGTTATAATACTGCTATTTAGACGAAAGCCGAAGATTTTTCGCCTTGGAACGTAATCGCAGAACAACTGTCACATACATTTGTAACGGACAGTAATTAATGTTTTGTATGGGACAGCTCTCATAAAGGAAATTGTTCAGTTGAATGGTATGTACACCTTTTACTATGCCTTTATCTATACTAATACTAATATAATACTAATATATATTAATATTATATTAATATTATAAAGCTGAAGAGTTTGTTTGTTTGTTTGAACGCGCTAATCTCAGGGACTGCTGGTTGGAATTGGAAAATTCTTTTAGTGTTGGATAGTCCATTTCATGAGGAAGGCTATAGGCTATATAACATCACGCTACGACCAACAGGTGCTGAGCAGCGTGGGTGAAACCGCGTGGAACAGCTAGTATTTAATATGTCCACACATTTCTAAAACATTAATCCAGTTTTGCATACGTTCCGCTAATATAAACCGTTTATAAACAGTTTTAATTGTTCTGTACTTTGATAAGGTAATTGATTAACGGTTCATAAATCTGAAAAACATAGTACAACATGTTAATTGCTGCTTAATCGTTCGTGAAATTCGGTATTTAAAGTAAAAATTAACATAATTATGCTGATTCGAATCCATTTCAGAGTTAAAGGGTTTTTATAACTTATTTTTGTAAGTTTATTGTGTTATTTAAAGACTTTAAATTACGACCCACGCTCGGCTGATTAAGGCTATCTACAAATTTCCAGTTTATTTTATAAAAATACCAGTCCATTACTGTCCCACTAGAAGAAGGCGTATGCCTCTTCTTATACACATTAATCATTGATTACCACGCTTGCTCAAGAAAGGGTTGGTGATTTTAGACTTATATTTATTATAATAAGTATTCCAGTAATCGTGGCGAACAAATCGTACTCTTCAGTTTAATCTCTGAAATCAACACGAACAAAATTTTGAAAATTCATTTAGGCCAGGATAAACGAATATTATATATTGAAATTAGTTGCCAGAATAAATACGAATAAGTATATTGAAATTAGTAGCAAATTTACACAATAAATATACCCCAAAAAGACTTAACATTTCGAATTTGGTATATTCCATAATGGTGTTATATAAACTTTACTACAGTTTGGAATACGAATATATTGAAATTAATTGCCAATGTACACAATAAATATACCCATATTTCATAATGGTGTTATAGATCATACATTATATGAATGTCAAAGGTACTCATTACTTGTCATACATTGACATTTCTCCAGTTATGTTCAAGTTTCACGTAATAATGGGAGACACGAATCAAACATCGAGCTTCTACTAAAAAAACAACATACAATGTGGCAAAGCGGCCAGTCTCTTGGGGACATTGCCAACTGACAGCGTTGAGGACGAATTTTTGACGCTATTTTTAAATTTTTTATAAGTTTAGTTTAGTTTAAAAAAACCGGATAGAAAGATTCGAAAATACTGTCAGGCCTGAAAATCGACCCTGATCTTGCCACGTAGTAGTCCTTACCAACGAAACGAGCTGGTATGATACCTCTGTAATATGGAGGGAAGTGGAAATTATGTTTTCTCACCTTTTTTCTGCGAATGAACATCTATGTACAAATTACCCATGTTTGCAAAGAATAAATGATTTGATTTGATTTGATTTGATTAATGAGAAACCATCAAATAACAGTATTGTCAGATTTATACTGACTAAAACCCACCCATGTTCTTTCTATTGCCCTTTATGTTCCGGGTCCGCGGTATCTCTTTCGAACAACCCACAACCCCATGAGGCACTTAAACAACCTTCTTTGTTTTTCTCATCTTTACGCTTTCTTTCTTGATTAATTTCGTTGCGGAATTCAAGACAGTTGAATTGTTTCTTTGGGACTCCATCAAACTTCAGTGTCTCGGTGCTTGTCTGGTGGTCACCACTGTTGATACTGGCTTCAAGAGTTGCTTTTCTTTGGGAATAGTTCGTTGGGATTTTCCTAATAAAAAGCATACAGAGAAACATGACTCCAACAGGATTTTCCCTTTGTTACTTATATATGTATATGTCAGTATGTTATATGTGTGCGTGTGCCGCGCTCCTGCGCTGCCCCGACCTACGAATAAACCAGTGTGCTTTTAGCTGTCCGTAGTTTCACTTGTGTCCCTACGTACCTACACAACACCCTTAATATTTAATCACGTGCTCCCTGATAACATAATTGAGTTACGTATATTTTGATACTTGTACTTGTAAATTGACAACATCCTCAAAGTTTCCGGTTCCACAGGATTGAATTCATTGCAGTTCGCGAAATTGAGGAAACCTTGCATATTTGTCTGTGTGTAAATAAAACTAGCTGCACTTTCGCGGTTATTAAAACATAGATGAGTTATATGATCGGCCAACAGTAACACTGTATTTTTCCGGAATCAGAAACAGCCTATGTATTACAAACTATCTTATTACTAAACATCCAAATCTGTGAAGCCGTTTGAGCGTGAAGGAGTAAATACATACACACAGTCATACAAATTTTCGGCTTTATAGGCGATTACATATTATATACTTAATTTATTTAAAAAATATAAATTATGATCGAATTACCAAACCTAAAAACAGTGTGGCGGGTAGTTTAGTGGTAGTTTTGAAAAAATGCGTATCCCGCTGTTACATAGGCTAAGATACGGGTTATGTACTGACAGCAAAAGAGATAAGTTATCATACTCGTGCGATAAAGTTGAAAATTTTCTTGAAAATTTCAGAATTGTTTTTATTTTTTTGTCTAAAATAAAACCTTGCCCCACACTAGGATTTCTCCTGTATCGTGGGACCGTTTACAAACATTTAAACTCACATACACAAACAGCCAGACCCGGAACAACCATCTCTAGGCCATACAAATAATTGTTCTGTGCGCGACACGCAGCAACAGTCGATCGTTCAGCCACTGCGCCAACCGTGTAGTTTTTTTATAAAGTTAAACTTATTTGATAGAAAACAGAGAATTCATCATCAGTTTCTAAGCAAAAAACAACTATATCTAACCGGCCTGGTTACTTATTTCTTTTGTTAACTGTACGTTATGTACCTGTGATAACAGGCGCAGTTAACATAAATTCCACGTGCAGAATGTTTATACAGTTCATACAGTATTAACAGTCAAACTTGACTGATAAGTAACACTAATACAGTACGGCATGCAAGTCGACGAACCTCGTTGGTTTTATTCGACATTCAAAGGTTTAAACAATAATTAAAAAAGTGATGTCATAGTCATAGAGCAGTGTTGTTCTAATATTACTTTAGTTTGGTAAACATGTGAATGTAGACGTCCTGTTACCCGAGGGCTAGTAAGTAATCGTAGTTTTCTTTGTTTTAATTTTTTTTTCTTTGGAAGTTGATATTGCTTTTCGATTTTCGTTTAAATCATCGACTGGTTCAGTAAAGTAATTACTTTTACTTTTGTTTCCTAAAATTTGAGCCACAATTTCGCCTCGATTGCAAATTTAAACTTTGCACAGTTGCATCAAAATGTAGGTACTATAATAGCAGATTAACGTTGTATTCTCAAACGCGCAATCATTTTCTTAATTAACTGTCATGGCGACCTTGCAAAATATTCACACACACTGTCTGTATTATTTGGAGCAGGCCCCATATTATCTTAGGCTGTCCAAATATAGTTCCATGTTCCAAAATCAACCCTCTCAGTCGACCTTTTCTTAGGAAGCTGAGACCTCTAACTTGTTAACCGGTTTAAACCAGCTTGAACTGGTAATTTGCCTTTAAAGCTTTGATGCCAAACGAATTCTTGAAGCAACTTCGCGGAGCTCCGGAAGTCGGATATTTCGGACGCCTTTAGCAGCGCGTGTCTAAAGATATTTTTGCCCGCGGCTTCGCTCGGGTTAAATTCGGGGTAACACAGTTCCCCTTTTCTGATTTGCAGGTATTTTTCGTTGGTAACAAAGAGTGTGTGTACCGATTTTTAGCTTCCTAACTTGAAAACTGCGAAAAGACCCATATAGAATTTTATCCCCTCTTTTAAGAGCAGGACATATTTAAAAAAAAGATGTTTAGTTATGCATATGCATGATTAGTGACAAATACTCCGCATACCATTTTTTGGCTTCCTACCTAGAAAATTGCGGAATGCTTCATACAAACTTCCACCCCCTATTTTAGGGAAGTGGGGGGTTAGAAAGAGACAAAACGTAGCCTAGGTCCGTCTCCAGGGTTCAACTATCTCTATACCATCACTGTCCATCTATCTTGTACCCTGTACAATAATAAAATTCTTACTAATGGAAGGATTGTATTCTATCTACTTTAATATAAATAAAATAACTTATTTTAAGTCTCAAGTATTTATGAAAAATGTGTGTTGCGTATATTATAATGCATGACCTCTCGTGTTTTGCATGTACCTAGTCATGCATAATCACACAAATGCACACAATATTAAACAAAATAAAATTTAAAAAAAGCTTTAAAAATCTAAACACAAAAAGGAGAAAATTATTATTATTACCTGTGAATGAATGGCCAGAAATGTCTTCTAAAGAATCGCAATGTTTTTATTCTTCGCATTCTTATTCGCCCGTCCAATGTCTTCTTTTGTGTAGCACTGTCAAGAATATAAATTGATGCAATATTTTTGTGAAAAAAAAAACTTGGAATATAATGCAATAAAGAAAGAAGAATATAATAGCTTGAAAAATGTCTCCGAGACTATAGAAACGAAATACTTGGTTACGAATTGCATTTACCTCGGCTGGAGGCCTAGGTAATACAGGCATCCGGGGGTATCAGTGAGAGAACAAAAACTTCCATCACTGGAAGAATCAACAGATTCATTAGCATTAGTTCTACAGTAAAAGTAAAGTAATTCATCTACTTACTGGTGGTTTTATTCTAAACCCTAACTAGTGTTTTTAGTGAACACCACATCCAAGTGACCAAACTGCGCTAACACTGCTGGTGTTTTCGCAATAAAATTCACAATACAATGTATCATCGATCCATCATAGGTGAAAACGAAACGTATACCGTTGTACATAGAGATGTTTATAGCAATTACCTTTTTATCTTCCCAACAAACGTTTGAGGCACATAACTTCGATATTCGGTTCAAACATGCAACATTTATTATTAAAACCGAAGGTCTCAAGTTATGTCTTCCACTAAAAATAGCATACAATTTGAATGATGCAGGACTCTCTACTCGTACTTACGTACTTTATGATCGCGAATTGAATTGCGAGATGCAATTTACAAAGAATACTCTTCATCGTTTCGTTTTTATTTCTTTTCCTTTTAAATTCTATTAATATGCAGTAGAAGATAGCAGTAAACTTTGTTAGTTTTAAATTTAAGATCCATTTGTAATTTATACAGTACTTACATGTTTTATAGTTTTTTCTTTTATCATTTCAGGTCATGTTTTTGAGATGAACAAAAAGCCACTACAGCTCCGAGGTTTAACATAGTAAGTACCTACATACAATATGCCTATTTATTTTTCTTATATTTATTATTTTTCTTTCATAATATTTTTCTCAATGTTCACCCATCATTTCTTTGGTCAGCTGTGCTTGACAGCTTAAGTGTGGAACCTGAAGTAGATCTATGTAATATTATGTATTTTATAACTTTTAATATGTCTGTTGCATAATTATGTATACAAGGTGTAATATAAAGAGCGCAAGACCATTCGGCTGAATTTCCGAGTTTTTTTTTATTAATTAAATTGTTTTTATTAAAGAGATGATAGAGATGTACCTGAATAACTTTTCTTCCATAGGGTTCATACAATTTGCAACAAAAATAGATTTTGTATAGGAACTGACGCAAGCAGCTGAAGTTGTAGAATGAAAATTTACTTTTTAACGATATATAAGCCCATTGGAAATTTAATCGTTATTATGTATTTACGTTATGTTTATTCTATTCATATTAATAAACACTTAAAAACATTAATAATAAAAAAACAGAATAGAATTTGTGCCTAATGCTAATTCTTTAAGGTGAAGAGATCTTGAGAACGGCCAAAAATCAGGTTTTTTAACGCAGTGTATCTCTTAAACCATACATAATTTTAATCACTGAAAAAAATATGATATTTTTAAGGCTTTTTTGCATACATTGATGGAATTCCAATTATAATTAAATATACTAAAATGTGTAAAAAAATATTCAAACACACCTCTAAATTCTCTTTTAAAGCAGTTTATCTCTTCAATATTAATCGTAATTATAATCAAAAGTATACAATAAAATTTCCAACGCCAAACTGCGTTCAGTGATGGATTGTTTTTGATTGAATAGTTAATATTTAATTTTATACAAATTTATTTGTATTTTTACGACAAACGTATGCAGTAAAGTCCAACGTCAAAATGTATGAACAAGGTCAACGGCATAATACTGCGCCTTAACCAAAAAAATATGTGTGAGGAAGAATGGCTGCAACGATCCAAGTCGCTCGCTAATAGTGTAGAAACTCTCACTTCTAAGTTACGTGCGTCCTGTCCAGCTGTAGGTAATTGACTGGGAGCGCACACTTTCTGTCAATCCACCGCGATTTTGCTCTAACACATGTATAACACCTATCTTGCTAATCTAAACTACTATTATAAAAACGTAAAATTTGTTTCTTTGCTACGATTTAACTGGAAAACTACTCAACTGATTAGAAAAATTCTTTTACAATTAGAAAGTTTCATTATTACTGAATAACATAGGCTGTATAACATAACGCTACTACCCACGGGAGCGGGGCCACCAAAAAAGTGGGTGGTTAGCTAGTATATAATATGTATTATATTTTAAATTTCCTTTTTTTTGTATGTTTGTTACTCTTTTATTCAAAAACTAATGAACGGATTTAGATGAAATTTGACAAATAGAAAGTTTAACACCAGGGTTGTCCATCACATAGGCTTATTTATCCCGGTCTACGCGGCTGAAACCTCAGGGCGCAACTTCGTAAACACAATCTAATATAACTACCATACTTTGAACATTACGTAATAGTTTAAATGATAACATGGGTTATAACTGGTGCAGATGCAAATTAACATCACCTGTTGTAACTTTGAAGTCCACTTCAAGCCCAGCACAACGAAAGCGTCTAAACTGCAGTACATTTCAAGCATAATTTACGTGTTTTTAACATTAAAAAAAAACGTGAATCTTTACGTTAAATAAGGAGAATAGTATGTCTATGTAAATAACACGCAACTGGTCATAACATGATCATATTGATCATTCGTGCTAATGTTCAAATAGGGACGTAACTGTAATATATCTATCTATCTTCTTCTATATATATAAAAGAAAGTCGTGTTAGTTACTCCACTTATAACTCAAGAACGGCTGAACCGATTTAGCTGAAAATTGGTGAAGAGGTAGCTTAGAATCAGGAGACGGACATAGGGTACTTTTTATCCCGGTAAGAGAAGTAGGGTAGGTAGGGTAGGTAGGAAGATACAAAATTGCATTGCAACGCATGCCGGGGGCACAGCTAGTACGATAAATAAAATAACAAACAGTAGTTTCAGTGAATAACAAACAGACATCATTTAACGAAATAATTATCCTGTGAATTTATTAAATGTACTAGCTTATGCCCGACTTCACTCGTGTTAAATTCGGGGTGACACAGTCCCCCTTTTCTGATTTGCAAGTACCTGCTACCTGTAGTTTTGCCCTTGCGCCCTATTTATTCTAATAGCAAAGTTAAGTTTTTGGTTATTTTACCTCTTTCGCCCTCATTTCTCAGTTTAAAAAAAACAATTAGCCATTGTCTATGTCCAGGATCCCAACTATCTCTGTACCAAAATTCATCCCAATCGGTTTAGCCGTTTACGCGTGAAGACTACGTAACAAACAAACTCACTTTCGCTTTTATAATATTAGTAAGGATTGCAATAGTGAATATCTTTTTCTATTTATTTGGTCTACTAAACATAACATTTATGTGGAACTTTAATCTCTTGCATACAAAATGAACTGCATGCTAAAACAAAGATAGTGAACACAAGGCTTCTTCAAAAATGGAGGCCGAAAACCGAAAATGTTTCGAAAATCGATCGCTACATGAATATTCATAAAAGTCGTTCGTAACCCACCGCTATTCTTCACTGTGGCTAATTACAACAGAAAGTACTCAACACTAGACATGCTCTAAATTCTAACTACTGTTTATGTCCGAGAGACAATTTTTTTATACGTATCTCAAAGGGAAAAAGACGGAACCCTTATAGGCTCACTTTTTTGGCCGTCTGTATGTCAAGACCCTTTATCTCGGGAACACGTGGAGGTATGAAATAAACACCATGCACATAAGTCTGTTGTCTCTTGGAACTGTGAAAAAAGTTTGAGAACTCAAATAAAAATTTGGACGCCTAAATGTTGAGTACCACTGGCCGTGCTGTTTTATAATAATACTCATTAGCAAAATAAAATAGGTAGCTACTATATCGTAATCAGCAGAACATCCGGTTTGCCTGCTTGTACTATACTAGCTGTGCCACGCGGTTTCACCCGCTCGGATCAGGATAAAAAGTATCAATGTGTGTAATGTGTATGCCTATGAGCCAGCTAATTTCAATACTTTCCTTTTGACCGTGAAGGAGTTTCAAACATTTCAATACAACATACAAACATTGCTTTTATAAGTAACTAGCTGGGCGTTGCAATGCAATTTTGTATCTTTCTACCTACCCTACTTCTCATACCGGGATGAAAAGTATCCTATGTCCGTCTCCTGGTTCTAAGCTACCTCCTCACCAATTTTCAGCTAAATCGGTTCAGCCGTTCTTGAGTTATAAGTGGAGTAACTATCACGACTTTTTTATATTTATAGACTAGCTGTGCCCCGGCATGCGTTGCAATGCAATTTTGTATCTTTCTACCTACCCCTACCTACCCTACTTCTCTTACCGGGATGAAAAGTATCCTATGTCCGTCTCCTGGTTCTAAGCTACCTCCTCACCAATTGTCAGCTAAATCGGTTCAGCCGTTCTTGAGTTATAAGTGGAGTAACTAACACGACTTTCTTTTATATATATAAGATAGATATTAGTGTGATTTACATGCTTATGTGTAAGTTCAGGGTATAAGCTATCTAACATTTTAAAAATATTATCCAAATCTGTTTAGCTGTTTCATTTTGAAGGAGTAACAAACATTTAAACACACACACACAAAAACTTTCGCCTATAAAAGTAAAAAAAAAATGTTAGATTGATTTATAAATATTAATTGAATATTAATGATATTTGATTTTTCCAACTTATGAATTACATAGTGTTATTTGTCAGCATTGAACAATATAGGTAATTAATAAAATTAATTAATATCAGAATAGTTACAACCTGTATTCCTGATACCGGTTGTACCTATTCTGATAATTGCGGTTTACCTAATTAATTTTATCATTACGCAGACAATTTTCCTGGCCCTGATTTAGTCTATGGTGAGTCAGGGCGAGAGGGGATAGGAAGCGTTCACCTCCTTCTGTGAAGCACTCATGCTAGCATGAGCTGGCCGTACGATTGAGGGATCGAGAACCTCAAAACAATCCAACCGCCGCGAAAGTTGCCCCGGATTACGTCAGGCGCCGCGACACGACTCCCGGCCACCGTAAACGCGGGTCTGTGAACGGTGAGCAATGGGTAGCTCACCGTTCGTCTGTTTAGTAACGACAGGTCTCGACGAAGATGTTCAAAAGAAATGCCGCCCAAACAAATACTGCGCAAGGGCAAAAGAAGGAACATATATGGGTTTTAGTCCGTAAAAGAACATATTTATATTGTAGTAAAAGTCTGCAACATTCCCGGGCTCCACCCAGTACGAGGAAAATTATTTTATGATGAAAAATAAATTAGGTAGTCGAGTTTGTGTGCAGGAAAACGCTAAAATCATTCAAAATAATGGCAGTAACAATGCCAAGCTGGTGTGTTGAATGATACCTAAAATGCTTTTAATACATAATTATGTCATCATAATCACTATATCTTTATATATACACATAATTCTTCTGTGAGTGTGTATGTCACTGAACTTCTCTCAAACGACTGGACCGATTTTGATGAAATTTTTTGTGTGTTCAAGGGGATCTGGGAATGGTTTAGATTCACAATTTTGTCCGGCAGATGGCGCTGCATCACATTTTTTTGTAAATACGTAGCGAAGCACCTACCGGGCCGCTAGTAATATATAATATTCTTATTATACCGTATAATGTTCACATACATAGTTTAACTAACGGGATATCTTCCGTGATTTATTGTGAACACGTGCTGTTGCCATACAAACGCCAAGATCGCGGGAGGACTGGAGAATGCTGGTGGATGTTTAATTTAAGTGCAGACAAAGGCTGCGGGTTGTTCGAGAGATACCGCGGCCCCGCAATTTTATTCAGTACAAGTCTGAGACTCGACTGAGGAGCTCGTGGCTAAATAGTAGCAGCCGCTCAGGTCGATCTGTAGGTTAAGCCGGGCTTGCCTAGGTTGGTCTGTGGATGGGTGAACCCGTTACATTCCGAGTTACTTCCGTGCCTCGGAAAGCACGTTAAGCCGTTGGTCCCGGCTGTCATTTGTAGATCTTTGACAGTCGTTACACGTAGTCAGTGTTCCGTAAGTCTGACAACCAGTCTTACCAAGGAGTATCGTATTACCCAGTACTAACTGGGTTATGGATGTCAGATAGGCATTCGCTCCATGTAAAATACTGGTATTCAGCTGTATCCGTTAAGACTGGAAGCCGACTCCAACATAGTCGGAAAAAGGCTAGGCAGATGATGACAAATCTGAGACCCCCTTCCGCTCCGCCCTTAGCGGAAAGAGTCATCTCTAGTCTATCCAACCGAAAAAAAAACGTGTTGGCAAATATGTCTACTCTCTGTCTTATGGTTTTTAGATATTCATGTGCGTTCAAAAAAAAGTAACTAAAAGGTAACCTAAATTACGACAGTATGGGAATTGAAAACACAACTAAAACAGCTATTGGTTTAAAAGATTTTGTGTCTTGCCAATTCTTCACCATAGTTCATGATATCATTGGGGATACTTTGATACATTAAGTTCTAGTCTTTTCACAGTTATTCTGCCATGTGACTGGGTCTGTAGCTTCATCTTTTTTTTTTCTAATATAGTAATTGTGTCGTACCAAAAATTCCAATCCCATATCAGTTAAGGTCTCTGCACACAGCCGGCGTGGCGTGACGGGGCGCGGCGTAGCGGGGCGGCGACGCGGCGCTGGCGCGGCGGCATCGGTCACACTGCGGGCGCGATAACGTCCCGTCCCGTCGCGCCCATTCACGCCGAACGTATACTGTTTTTATACTGCCTATGCCGCTCGCGTCCCGCCGCGCCCGTCCCCGCCGCTTCTGACTTGTATTCCCGCTCGGCGCGGCGGCGGCGTGGCGCGACGGTCACCGTCGCGTCGAGCGGGACGGCTCTGTGTGGCGTCGTCCGTAATATCTAGTACATTACAACTGCTCAGTGTCGCGTCGCCGTCCCGTCCCGCCGCGCCCCGCCCGCTGTGTGCAGCGACCTTTAGATTTTATTTTTCGCGACAAGCTCAATTCGAAAAATCTATGGAAATGAATAAGTAATTACCTAAAAACATTGAGTGGAACGAGTAAGTAATTCAATTTCGTTTGAATTCACGTTACGATCACTCCGCACGTCCATGTCAGGCCCAAATCGCTGCAGGTAACCCTCGAATGTTCTGCAAGGTTTAGCGATTCTTGAGCACTTTGCGCCAAACCGACTGGAATGCAGTGTAGCCAACCATCCAATCGATACCGTGATATAATCGAGAACCTCTTAAATATGTATCGAGTCAGGTGTTGGCAGAGATATGAATTTCAACAAGTCTGCAAGCTTTTTGGCGTAGTATTACATTAGTGGACTTCCACTAATAAAATCTATACTTAATATTATAAAGCTGAAGAGTTTGTTTGTTTGAACGCGCTAATCTCAGGGACTACTGGTTGGAATTGGAAAATTATTTTAGTGTTGAATAGTCCATTTCTTGAGGAAGGCTATAGGCTATATAACATCAAGCTACGACCAACGGGTGCTGAGCAGCGTGGGTGAAACCGCGTGGAACAGCTAGTTAAGAATAAAAACAAGACTGTCTGATATGGATCAGAAAGTAGAGCCACAAGAATAAATGAAATGCATCATTCCTTTGAATATATATATTGAAGGTTATATTTAAATGACGTCTTTTCTTCATCAATGAAGACTAGGTATATAATTAACACGCTTTTATTAGCTTCGATTTTGATGTTGAATGACTTTACTTAGGTAACCATGCATCATGGCATTACTTAGCTCAAGTGCAAAATGGGAAATGGATCAATTTTTTTTTTTATAGTGATTGTTTTCTCTTAATGGTCGTAATAGAATCTTGATTCTGAGCTTGGTGGACCACTATACCACATTCGTACCAAACATACCGCGACCATTTGGCAATACGAACAGCATTAGATAATAATTGCCAATAATGTAATACGAAACTGAAATATAATACAGATAATTTCACTAAAATGCAGCTGCTGGTAATGATAGTTCATTACCGTTTAGTGAGTGTATTTTGATATACACTTAGATTATTAACCAAACGAACACATTAACAAGCCACACTAATATCCTGTAATTCAATATGTAGGCGAAAGCTGCAGAAAATAATATTGAAATTAACAATATCACTTAAATATGTATTATATTAAATTATGACGAAATAGTATTCCGGTTCAATATTTCAGTTATGAAGTTCAGTAACCGCATTGGAAATATAATATTGGTGAATGCATGATATTTTAATAGATTTGTCATTATCATTCATGTGAACATGTGGTAGTTACTCACTGATGTCTACACCGAAGCATTAATAGTTTTAAAATGACTGTAAAAGGTTGCTTAAATAACATGTCACATAGCTATAAGGGGAAGACACTAGCTCCTGTAATACAGAATACAGTGTACACTAGCGCAGGAGCTAGGGAATTTATTAAAATGTTTGTAATTTGTTTATGCCAATAAAGATTATTATCATTTATTTATTTGAACTACATACAGTAAAACCTAAGATTTACCAAATCAAAACTATGATGGCAAAAATCTGAACTATGATGTGATGTGAAATCAAAACAAAAAGCTATGTATTTTATTTAACTACTTGGCACTTGTATGCACGGTTCGGGTTACCCACCGTTAATTTCGAAGTTTTACCACCATTCACTCGGTAAATCTTTCGTTTTATCTCAGAGACACGGTAAATGTTGGGGGCGTATGACTTTAGCGACTACAAATCGAGAAAAAGATCTAAAGACATAACCAAACTAAGTTACTTGGGGCTAGAAACAGTCGTGATCAAAACCAAAATGTCTTCTTTATAATATCCTTACATTCAGCAATTTTACTAACTACTAATCTAAGATTTAATACGGAAATTTACAGTTACATATTTATATTGTTAATAATAATTATTTGTTGGTTTTTTTGCCTCCTGGCAAGGCGAGAGTTTATTTTTGTTATTCTAAAATGAGTTCTAAGATAAACGTATTCGGGGTGATCCAATCTGAAATCATCTTTATGGTCTTGTCTTATTAGACAAATAGTATATTACTCGGTACGCACCACGTTCTCTTCATTCTTTCTTATAAACCGCCAAGTTTTCACTTACTCCTTTTTTGTTCATATCATACATTCATTCTCTTCCTCTCCAGCATTTATATTTATAACTCTTTTAGTCCCATACATTAACGTATTTATACATAAAAAATACGGTCGAATATAGAACCTCCTCTATTAGCGATAAACCCGCCATTGTAACCATAGATTTTTTTGTAAAACAGTTTTGTTTTTAAATTTTGGTGTGCAATAATGTATATTCTATTCTCCTCTTCTTTTGAAATTGATAAGAAACCGAACGACATTCAAACTTGCGTAAAACTTGTGCACTTTCTATTCCTGCTATTTCACTGTTTCCTCCTTTGTTTTAACAGCTAAACGTAACCGAATGTCTCATGTCTTCGTTATCCATGTTGTGTGTATCAAGCCGGTTGTCCCGCCGCCATGATACCGTACCGGATCAGCCCTATAGCCGGCGTCCGGTATTGTGTAGCTCCTAACAGCGTTGCAAACTCCGATACAGGCTCCATTCGGATTAGTACCCATGTACAGCCAAATGGGAACGCGCCGTCTATTTCCTCTTCTTTCGATTTTTCATGTAACATTTTGGTGTTAGTTGAAATATCAGTTTTTTTTTTACGGTACGTTTTCCTATGATGGTTAAGTTGCCTAACTCCTACTAACGTTCAGTGAGTTCTTACAATAATGCTAAAAACATGTATGTCTTAAAAATGCCAATATCCTAAAAAGCATAGCCCCGGAGAAATATTATAAACAGATATCTATGCCTGTCCCGGTCCGTTCTATGAGTAAAAATATAAACCGTGGAACACTGATGAAAAACTCTAGAAGGATTGACTGCTAAAAGAACGAAACATAAGGAATATCGCTAGATTATAAAAATGCTTATACCTACTTACACAAGTTTTGGAAAACGACACTGCAAAATATACTGCCGGGGTTGCGGGTTGTTCGAAAGAGATACCGGGGCTCCGGAACATAAAGGGCAAAAAAAAGAACAAGGGTTACAGTCAATAAAAGTTTGAAACACCCCCCAGATTCCATATCCCCCGTCGGTAGCGGGAGAAGTTATTTGGTGATTTCCCATTCGCAAAAATAGGTGTTCTAATAATCTAAGTACTAAGCCATTAAAACTATACTTTTATATAGAATGTGGCATATCAGCATCTAGATATAAATATAGTTCTAAAACAGAAGACACTTAATACTCTGTAAGTTGTGTCGTACGCCAAGTGTCGGATGCCTCCCATTGTGAGCGCGTGCTTGACTTGGAGTGGATCGAGAGGGATCGAGGTCTGCCACTCAGTGCTACTGACCTACCTTCATAACACTGACATGTATAGCTGGGATAAACTGCTGATACTGTTACTGGGTTAATAATCCTTACTAATATTATAAAAGCGAAAGTGAGTTTGTTTGTTACGTCTTCACGCCTAAATAGCCAAACCGATTTTGATGAATTTTGGTACAGAAATAGTTGGGACCCTGCAGACGGACATAGGATATTTTTTTAAAAAGATTGTGATATGAGGGTGAACGAGGGAAGAAAAGGGAAAACTTAGCATTGCTATTACAATAAATAAGGCGCAAGGGTAAAAACTACAGGAAGCAGGTGCCTGTAAATCAGGAAAGGGGAACTGTTTTACCCCGAATTTGACTCGAGCGAAGCCGCGGGCAAAAGCTTATATAGGTACTATACTTACTACTAAAGTATACTAGGTTAATTTATACAAAATTCCGTCTCAGTGAGCACCTACGTCTTAAAAGGAAAGAAACAAATCTAGATTCGTCGCTGCTACTGAGATTTAGAACCTAAATACTTGATGGAAAATCCCAATAACATTATGCTCGACCTGGGAATCGTACCCAGAAACACACCAATTCTTTTTCTAACTTAAAGATCAAAAAGGATTTCTTCAAGCATAGAACAAAACATTACAAATTAATCTTACAAGTAAGAATAATTTACAAATTAATTTTAACTGTAACCGATTCTAGACTGCAAGAAACAATTTGTTCGAGCAGTTTTCACCCATTAATAATAGCGTGACCGACAACAGCTGATTTGTATTCATGGTTCATTCCCAAAGTGGTCCATTCTACGGGATTGGAACGTGCGTAGCACACTTTCCGACTAGTTTTATTTCTAGTTTAACAACGTCCTTGGAATGATACAGAATTACAGATTAAAGGAAGTATAATTGTGCGGACATGTTAGTTTTAATAACGAAATTTTTTTATATATTTTTTTATTTTATTTTTTTGGGGTTTCACGTACTTCTTGAGACTGGCCTGCAAATTGCAAAAAAAAACAATTTCGAATTTCGCGGGCTACCCTTTTTATTTTTATGATGGGATGGGAAATCTCCGCTTTAGGCGGAGCGGTGGGGAGTGTCAGACTTGTACTGACTAAAACCCACCCATGTTCCATCCGTTGCCCTTTATATCTCTTTCGAAAAACCCGCAAGCCTATGCGTTGGCCCTAGCAGGCCCCTCTGCTTAGCTGATCTCTTTGAGGCGCGCGTGGCGTGGGACACTAGCGTGCTTACGACACGGCCAGTCTTCAATAGACGGACGGACGGTGAGTTACCCATTGCTCACCGTCCGCAGACCCGCATCTAAGGTGGCCGGGAGTCGTCTCGTGGCGCCCGACGGCCCGACGCCTAGGGCGCCTCCCGTTCTAGTGCTTCCCTATTTCATAAAGCTTGATAATTAAGTAAATGACTATCCTATATATTTAGATTTACATTTACTTTCTAACAAGCGAATACATCGAATATATTCCAACCCGTCAATTCTCTATTCAGTATTCACATGAAAGTATTGAAAGTTGAAATATCGGTTTTAAAATATTCAATTCATAAATTGCTACACGTTTTCATAAAAACAATTTTTTAAAGTTTTTTAACTATGCCCATGTGAAAAGTTACGATATTCCACATGTGGGACGATTAAAATTGTTATCGTTATCATTGATTGGAATATACTGGGTGATATTATAAGGGGCGATTGTTTTTTATGTAAGTTGGTAAACCAATCAACCAGCAAAAAATCTAGGACCAGGGTTTTTTTTTAGGGAATGGAAAAACATTCAAATAACTTCGCCTGCTGTGGGTGCACCGCGTAAATATAGTCTACATTTACGCGCTCCACCTACGTTTACTGTGTAAAACTCATGCCTGTTCCTTTTTTGCCCTTTGTGTTCCACGGCCGCGGTAGACGCGGATCTGTGAACGGTAAGCAATGGGCAGCTTACCGTCCGTCCGTTGATCTTGGTTTCGAACGATAAATTGAATTCTTGGTAACCTTGTAAATGTATTGTTTGTTTCCTTCAGGTGCTTAGTAAGCCATAACGGTAGCAAGGCTGTGCATGGTTTCCTTATTCCCACATGGTAATTGATGCAAATTTAGCGGATAACCGCAAAATATCTTTGCACCAACTGTAAATTGATGACTCAAAACGTTAACATGTGTATGTGTTGACACACATATTTGGCGGTTTCACACAGTTCTATACAAAAATTAAAACCATTACGGCCAACAATGCACATACAGGATATTTTTACACCTTATTTTCAAACCCAAAATAACTTCAAAGTTGTAATACTTTTGCTCCAGTATGTGAATGGAAAATAAAATAATTGAAAAAAAAAAGTGAGTGCATATAGTGGTGAACGAATGGTTACCACATCGCAGCACATAAGGGGAGCGCATTAGTAAATTAAACGTGGTTTACTCAATATTGTGCTAGCATCGAAGTGTACTCGACTAAACAATGTATACAAATCGTAGCGCAGTTTCATTATACCGCGTATACTAGAAATGTGTGGTCTGATTTAAGGATGTGGTAAATCCGGGGTGGAATCATAATAGGATAATAATATGAATTACTAGCTTTTGGCCGCAGCTTCGGTCGCGTTAAATTCGAGGTAACACAATTCCCCTTTCCTGATTTGCAGGTACCTGCTACCTGTAGTTTTTGCCCTTGCGCCTTATTTATTGTAATAACAAAGCTAAGTTTTCCCTTTTCTTCCCTCTTTCTCCCTTATTACTCACTTTTTTTTCATATGCCCGTCTCCAGGGTCCCAACTATTTCTGTACAAAAATTCATCAAAATCGGTTTAGCCATTTAGGCGTGAAGACTTAACAAAGAAACAAACTTAATTTCGCTTTATAATACTAGTAAGGATAGTAAGGATTATTGTTCTGCCAAACCGGCCATTTTAGACACGCAGACAGGCGTGGTTTGGCACTTACCGATTTACATAAAAGAAAACTCACCCATTTTATAATTGATTCGGGTCGAGAATTATTAGCATACCTCCTTGAATTTAACGAGGATGCAAAACGACATCTTGTATATAAACATGTAAGGTTCGAGTATATTAGAAGTACATAATTATTATCTACTAGATTATGTTCTCAAGCATAATCAGCTTAATTGCCGAACCATGCGTGAGTAACCGAATACCATGGAATAATGCTGTAGTAGGTACTCGTTATGCAAATTATATTATTATATAAATTACTAGCTTTTGCCCGCGGCTTCGCTCGCGTTAAATTCGGGGTAAAGGTCGCTGCACACAGCGGGCGCGACGCGGCGGGACGGGACGGCGACGCGACACTGAGCAGTTGTAATGTACTAGATATTACGGACGACGCCACACAGAGCCGTCCCGCTCGACGCGACGGTAACCGTCGCGTCACGCCACCGCCGCGCCGAGCGGGAATTCAAGTCAGAAGCGGCGGGGGGGGGGGGGACAGTATACGTTCGGCGTGAATGGGCGCGACGAGACGGGACGTTATCGCGCCGCAGTGTGACCGATGCCGCCGCGCCAGCGCCGCGTCGCCGCCCCGTCCCGTCCGGCCCGTCACGCCACGCCGGCTGTGTGCAGAGACCTTAACACAGTTCCCCTTGCGCCTTATTGATTTGTAATAGCAACGCTGCCACTTTTAAAACTTTTCACTTTTAAATTGTCTATGTACTTTTCTAGGGTCCCAACTATGTTTGTACCAAAATTCATCAAAATCGGTTTAGCCATTAAAGCGTGAAGAGGTAACAAACAAACAAACAAACCCACTTTCGCTTTTATAATATTAGTAAGGATTCAATGACATTGTTACATTTGAAACGGGATATTCGAATTGTTAACTATTATTTTTTATCGCCGAAATATGGGAAACTCAAAAATAATACTAAACATTGTGACAACTTGCGACATAAACAGCCATGTCTTTTGACTGCTTGGATTATGAGAGTTGATTTCACAGCTACAAGAAAGTACGAGGGGGGGGCAAGGGGGGGTATATGGTTTTAATTTCAACTCAATACCTCCACGAGTTTTCGAGATAAAGGGCCTTGAGAGGCAGACAGACGGATAACAAAGTGATCCTATTAGGGTTCTGCATTTTCCTTTTGAGGTACAGATCCCTAAAAAGAACTCAATTTATTTATTTCTCATTTATTTATTTGATAGGTAACACAGCGTTTTCCAGAAATATCACATAAGAAAAAATCAATATAGTTAAAAAGACTAGAAACACATATTGCATACAAACAACTAAATAACTGATGTATATAAACCAAATATATAATATGCATTTGAGATTAGAAAGAAACATTTGTAATTAATAAGTGATTTATGTAATTAAATAATACAATATCTTATTAAATAATTACCTCTAATTTAATGGTTGCGTTACTTCAACTACAAAATTCGTGTTCTTACTTTTTTTAAGTTATTTTATTCTTTACATTTACGTGCTGTATAAAATATTCTTAATTTACCTACATAGTATGCATAGAAGTGTTAGATTAAATTAAGAAAAATACATTAAAAAAAAACAATCAACACAACACCCTATACATATTTGCACCATTAACAACTGGCGTCTATTAATCTATCTGTAGGGCCCACTCTGACTCAATGAATCAATATATTGTTGATTCATTGAGTCATCACAGTGAAAAAGCGATATACTTGTTACAATCTAAAATCAAAGAAGTAGTGGATTTATTTCCAAGTTGTTCTGCAGAATATAAATAAAAAACATTACAATAAATAGTAGTTACAACGCAACTAATAAACACTGTGCTTCAGGCATCATCTCAGGACTATTTTTTAAAACAATGTCTGAATTTTTAAGGTCATTTCAACTTGACCAATCCAAAAAAAGTAAACTTTTGTGTATTGATTATCGTACCGAATATTCCAGGCTCGACACACAGTGTTTAAGTATATTCACGCTGCTTTCGATAGGTCGACGCAAACCGGCCAAATTATTTCAATTTAAAATTAAACGTGAAACGACTATCAAATAATATTCCTATGTACTATTCAGTATACATATTATGTATTATGCTTATTCTATTCATAAGACCCCGTCTGAACGTGACACATACTGATACAATAAGGCTAGTATACTTTTAGACCGTGTTCTTAGTATAGACATTAATTAGTCTATTCGGCCATCTTAAAATTTAAAAGTGCAAAAACAATTATTTGTTGCATGGTTCTTAGGTAAGTGGACTTAAGTGGAACTAACGGCGCCATGTTGTGTTTTCAATACGAAACTAAAATGGCGGCGCATCTCCGTGGCCATTTTGATTTTGAATTATTAAAACAATGTTGCCCACTTGTCGGTGCCTAAAAACCTTACTGCGTTTTACTTACATAACTATAGCGATCGTTGAATCCCACAAATTATGAACAAAAAAAACAGTTTGTATCCAAAAACAAGATGGCGGCTAACACAATTTGCGCTCTTTGACATTGACAGAAGTCAATGTCATTCAAAAGAAATATTCTAAATCGTAAAATATCCATGAAACGTCAAGAAATCAGTTTTCATCATGACTGTACATAAAAAAGCATCCATGCAGATCGGCCTTTAATTACCTGTATGTTCGTGCGCAACACACTATAATATCAATATCAATACAAATATATTGCTTTATAAATATAATTCTTAATACATAATTGATATTTGAATTGTTTTTCAAGAATATTGCAGTTAAGCCATTGAATAAATAGAATACTATCCGAGCGTATACACATCGGTTCATAATTTTGGGTGGTATCATTTTTTACATGATAAATCAAAATTTAATTTAATTTAAAAAAAATCTGGCATATGCTTGTTCATTGTGTAGTACTTACAATGAAGAAGCCTATGCCAAAGTATTTTTTTTCTAAGTCTACAAAGCCATTTGTCAAATAAAGAAGACCAGTGAAGGCATGCAATAGACTCAATCCTACACTTTTGTTGAATAGCCTTCACTGGCTGACAAAGAAGGATAAGGCTGGCGGTGAAAAATGGCTTTTTCGTCCTGCATGACAACTCAGAAGCGATGCGATTGTACAATCCTTACTAATATTATAAAAGCGAAAGTGAGTCTGTTTGTTACGTCTTATGCCTAAATAGTCGAACCGATTTTGATGAATTTTAGTACGTAAATAGTTGGGACCTTGGAGACGGACATAAGCATTTTTTTTGAAAATGTAAAAATTGAGAAATTGAGAGAGAGTAGATTGAAAAAAAGGGGAGAGAAAGATACATTTTTTCGATCAAGACTGCGAGTTAAATTTAGCGTTAGTCCAAAGTAACTATGCCACAAGAACGAAGTCGCGGGCGGAAGCTAGTAATAATATAAGGTCACACAGAGAGCCAGAAATAATTATTTTCCCACGTAAAATCGATTGAATGATCGCTCAATTCGTATAAGAATATAATTTCCGTATTTTCACTCTAAGGGTTTATTTTGGAAAATGGTTAACTCTAATTAATGGATGCTCTATTAATTAAATGTCATCCATAGAGAATCCAATTCAAAGGGTAGTAGATAAAGTGAGACTTCCAACAGAATATGTTATGACGTTTACATTTTCAGGAAATGTAGTAGGTACATAAGATAAAAGTATTAGGTACTTAGATATTTTTAATTCACACTGAGACACTGCTTCGTTTACGCAACTGCGACTGCTGAGCATAAGGTCGTGGCTCTGATTCCTGAGTCAGGTAAATCGTCATTAGGTTTTTTCATCAGAAAATTCTCAGTAGCCAGGTTTTTTCATCAGAAAATTCTCAGTAGCCAGACTTAGACTAGATATTTGTGTACTATTAGCTACAGCTCAACCTAACCCTTTGGACCTTACAAGCGTGATATTAAGTTGGAATTCACAATGTCTCCGTTAACTTTGTCGCTTCGCTTTCGTTGTCACGTAGGACGATGAGCCGTGTGCCGACGAAGCTGTGAGAGCATTCTTTGAACTAAGACCGTCAGATTCCTTTCAGAGCACTACAATGTTAACTAGGCAGATTCTAACGCCATTTTGTGAAAAACTGCTCGGAGAAATACCCTTATAGATTTAAATAATAGTAGAATTTAATATGGCATGTTCAAGACATTCATTTCCATGCCTATTGTCGAAAATAACTCAAGGCTTTTAAACTCTCATTACATTATAGTAATGGTTTGTTCAGGACATTAAAACCGTCACTAGGGAATAACAAATACAGCTCGATCAAACAGAACATAAATCAAATATTACGATAACTATCGAAAACTAATTTTCAATTCAAAATTAATTAGGTTAATTGCTATGATACGGTCGGATACCAACTGACGCTCCTGAATTAAACGTTTTAATCTTTAATCAATAAGTTTGTACAAACAAATCACACGGTGCAGAGCGATGTTACATGTTGATGACTGATGTCATTTAAATATTGAGATAGTCTCTTATAAACGTCATCGGCATGAGGCCTGGACCCCACCAAAGTGGAGACAAGACAAGCAATCACATTGGTTTCGATCGACTTGTGTATGGTTGAATCTCATACGACTTCTCTCCACTCTACTTGTCTACGCTTTGATGAGAACCTAGCCTTAGAGACGAGGAGCGAGGACACCCGCGCTCTTTCCACAATTAAACGTTATCAGGAGAGCACAGCCTCTTACCCGCAAGAACCGGATACCTGTGACATTTCAAGATGCTTGTCATAGGCATCAACCTAAAACTTCTAACTGAAATCCTTTATAACTGTGAGGGTTTCAAAGACACAAACGTCTGTAAAAAACGCTCAATGCAGCTTTTAAAATACTCTGTAATCTTAATGCTAGGTGACTTCGATGGCGTTTGGCAAAAAACCCCATCTTAACTTAACTTAAAACAATATTTTCGGTGGGACTACAAGCTAACAAACTAAAGAACTGTATACAACATCCTCAAGGCTAAACTTGGTGCTTTTTAAAGGCCATATAAGTGGGTGCTCCTGGTGGTAGACCAGGGCATTATAACTTGGTGTCTCGAAGCATGACTGCTGCTTCGTATGAAGGCAGGCCGCCGTTGCTGCGAGGGTCGCTCTGGCATCGGGCACATGGCTCCATTACCACCTCCTGGAAAGAGAAAATATTTAAATTAAAAACAAATTTTAAAATGGCGTTGTTTTCGTCGAATTTCAATCATTTGCGGAAAAGACAATAGAATGGTGAGGAATGCGAAATACCACGCACGAAAAGTTTTGCGTGTATGTGTAAGGTTATAAAAATGGAGGACGGCGACCTAGGAAAAGCTTGATGAATATTGTTTGTAGTTTCGTTGTAGGAGAAGAGAAAGCATGTGTTCAGTCCCAACTGTGGACACGTAAGAGGTGAGGTGAGGGTGATTATGCTATATTTGTGAGTTTGCGGCAGAAGTAGTATAAGGAAGAAACGCATGCTTCGTCGAGTACAAATTAGTTGGGATAATGCCAGAAAGATAAACACTAAAGAAAGTTCAACTCAGGAACTCACTACTGCAACAACATTCATATAATCAGTTTCCTAACAGCTGCAACCTTTCACCTAGAACGTACAACTTACTAAAAATGACATAAAAATAAAATACTGTAAGCCTCTGTATGTATGCATACTTATGTATGAAACAAAACGCATTGATCTGTGAACTATTTGCGAGACAAGTGCATAATACGTCCTTGCTCTCTTAAGCGAAGAATAACAATCATTACGATAAATACAAATTATCATGCCATATTAAATGTATCACGATGTCCATTCATAACTTGCCAACAATGTAGAACTAACACAACGATACTTCATTATTGTAACGTCGTCGGCGGGTTTACGAAAACATTCTAGAATACTCTCGAGTCCTCAATGTTTCTCTATGGAACTGTGTCGAGAATAATCCTAGGATGTTCTATTATGGAACTGTGAAGAAGGTTCCAGAAACTTGTGGAACTTTTTCGAATGACCGTCGTCGTGTTTGCTAGAGCAATATAGTCTGGCTGAGCAACCTTATCGTAACATTATTATATCACCATCTAAAACTGTACACAGTTCCAATGAAGTCTAATTAATGGTGCCAACTGCCAAGACATCGACTTCTGAACTCGGCCGAGTGAATATAGGTCACAGTAACTCAATCCCTTCGTTAGATCGTTCATAAAAAGCGCAAACAATAATATTTTGAAGGCAAGAACTAAAAGTTATAGTTTGCAAGTGAACCGGTGTATGATATCGTGTTAAAAAATTGGGTCACGGTCTGACATGAATAAAGAAATACTACCAAATGTAAATGCCATATAATATAAGCTGGGCTAGCTTTTCCATGACCAGCACAAATCCGTTTTAGACGTTTGACCTCCAATATCCACTTAAAGTCAGACGTCAGTTCTAACACCCCTTCAGTAATGTGAAACCTCGATTCGGAACGAATTGTAAATAGAAGAAATCGGCCAAGAGCGAGTCAGACTCGCGCACAGACTAATAACCTTGCGACATAAACAGACATATATTTTGACTGCGTAGACTTAAAGGGTTGATTTGTCCACAGCACTAAGGGACCAGTTGAGTATATAGAATTTCAACTCAATACCTTCACGCGTTTCCGAGATAAAGGGTCTTGACATATAGACAGATGGACATCAAAGTGATCCAATAAAAGTTCCGGTGTTTACCTTTTGAGGTACGGAACCCCAAAAATACTAAAAATAAATCTTCAGTCGGAATCCTACATAGCGTTCCCATTTTCAACTCTATTTCAATGTCTTTATCTATTTCTGGTTTGATCGATTGCCATTAGGTGCGTTTTGGCGCGCTTTCTGTTTTAGTAACATGGATGGATTCGTATGCATATTCGTTTGTTTCGATGTTTTTTAACACTTGGAAATGGATACTTAAAAAAAAATTGCCCCACACTAAGAATATCTCCTGTATCGTGGTTGCGTTAAACAATCAGCCAAATCCGAAACCACTACTGTAGGTCATACAAATATTTGTTCCGTGCGGGGATCGAACCCGTGACACTCAGCGCAGCAGTCGATCGTTCAGCCACTGCGCTAACCGTGCGCGTCGCTATTAATAGTTTTTGTAAGCAATCTGGTATAAATTAATTACATAAGCACAGTCGGTCTAAATGGCCATTGCTGAGACATAGGCCTTCTCTGAATGTTTTCAATTAGACAAAAAGGTGGAACGATGTTTATAGCAGATTTTTAATTTTTTTCCGAGTCTAGTGGTGTGGAAAACAAAATTACTCCCATCTATTTTTGAATTTCATTCGGTATTTTTTTAACGACGACTTTTTATTGTGGCGCAATTGTATGACCTGCTACCCTACTATGACCTCTTAAAGCAATTCTTATTCCGCTGAGGGAAAGAGACAGAGCTATACATCTCTTTCACCACAGTGGAATAAGAATTGCTATAAGATGTCATAGTAGCCCTTCTGCCTGCATCTATTAAACGCCAAATTGATCTCAAAATTTTTTCATTGTTGTCTATAAAATGTGTGCACTCAGCTAGAGAACCGTAGGTAACCAATAACACAACTAGTGACATGACGATTTCTTCAGGCTTTTTTAACGTTATAGTTATCGATATGTTACTCACCTCTAGAGATTGACAGTCCTTAATGTTCGGAGGTTCTTCGACAACTGTTTCGTAGGCCGGTGGTGGTCCTGGCAGCTCAACATGCTCCTGTTTTAAAAAAAAATAAACATTTTAAATATGGTTAGGTAAATGAATAACAGGGTGCTTAAAATGGCCGCTTAAGTAGAGTCATAGTAGGTAGTAAGATAATGTGAATTACGTTGCTATTCATAAAATGGTCACATAGACAGCCTTGTGAAAGGTCGAAGTTGATATCCAAGTACCAGATAATCAATAAATAATGGATTAATACCAAGTAAAATTATGATTAAGTAGAATTTAATAGTCGTATCGAAAAGGGTGTACTCAAAGATCTTAGCAAATGGCGGTCTATTCTACCTAATCTTAATAATGGCGTGAGTTTATATTTGTACAGTCATAACTTAACATCACGCCTGAAATCCACAAAGGGCTAGACAGCGGAGTACTTAATAGAACCTCCCACATTTTGCTAGTTACGTTTTTAAGTCCCATGTAATAGGAGACTATTGTCATCAACCGAGCACAAGTACATACACCGTGGCTGCTGCTAACAAAATATATAATGGAAAAACCCAAAAACATTTTACCCGACCCGGGAAGTGAATTTCGGAACTTATGCTCAACAGGACCACTGAACCAACAAAGCAGTTAGCGGTTATGTCTGAATTTATTACATAAATACAAAAACAAAACAACCAAAAAATAACTGTCATGTCAGACTATGTAATTTCCATTTATGACTGTTTAAATAAAAATATAATTGACAAGTCATTACAAAGATAAAAAAAACAATGTTGACCTAATTTCCAAATAGGTAACTAAAGCACAATTTCTTCGTAGACCCAAAATAAACTCATTCATTTAATATTGATGGCGACAATGGCTATCAATTAACTTCGGAAATAGTCCCTTTTGTTTTCGGTTACGTTACTTAACCACTGGATAAATTAAAACAAAGATATTCCTGCTAATTGGAATATGAACTCAATTATTTGTTTCATTTGTAAGCCAAGTCGTGATGTGATTCTGGGAAGTTTTTTCTGCCAGTTCTGCTTGAGAGTTAGTTCCGCCACTTCTTCTTCCTAGCTAAAACACTAGGAAGTGGCAAAGGGTGGGCCATTTTTAAGGGACCGTATCTTGTAATGAGACGTTCAAAAAGTGCTGAGAATCAGCCTAATTTGAATAATAAATCAAAGATACATATCCAGCGATGTCCATCCTGAGATGGCGGGTTGTTAAAAAGAAAAGATAACGCGGCCTCAGAACACATAGAGCAAATTCATGAATGGGTTTGAGTCAGTGAAAGTCTGCCGCCCAGATCGCGGGAAGTTATTTGATGATTTCCCATCCCTTAAAAAAAAGCGATGTTACGAAACTACGAAAATAGGCAAGCTAAGTAGGTCACGACTTTCAATAGCAACCTGTGAAAAAGGAAATTTCAAGGACATTCCTAAGCCATTGCTTTGTATGTTTATAAAATTACTCAAGTTGACATCATAAATAACGCAATCAATGTTGTTGAAGCGTCAAATTGAATCACAGTGTTATTGTAACCGTGCTCCGCAATTAATCTGCAGGAAACTATATTGTTTCATAGAACTCACAAAAAATTGCGATAACACATAGTAAGGTAACTTTTATTCTAGTTTACTTAAAAATACATATTTTCTTTAATATTATTTTGGGATTGTCTTATAATCTAACAAGATGTAGCTAAAAACCCGTATTTAACCGACTTCAAAAAAGGATGAGGTTCTATGTTTGACCGATTATCATAATTATTTTTGTTCGAAGGGGTATATTTCCGATAGATACCATTACTAAAACAACACAAATGTGCTGTCATAAAAAACTATGTTTGCAAAAAAAAATGACTTCCAAAACAAAACGAAAAATTACGTTACTTCAGGAAGTCGGTGGCAAAAAAGTTAAAGAAACAAACTAACTAATTTTTTACATAGAGACTTTGCCTATTTGACTTTTACAACCAAATAACTAGGTAAAACTATACCCTCTTGGTAAATCATGTTGGCAGACCACTTAAAGAACACAAATATGGAAAATTATTACTGCTAGAACAGTTGTTAGGTTAATTAAACGCCTGTAGGGCAACCCAAGTCGGAACAAACAGAATGCAATCTTTACACACAGTACTGAAGCACTTTAGTCGCCATGCCATCACACGCCGTAGCGTTACCATGGCAACTGGAAAATTATTTTCAATAAGCAGATGGTGTATTGTTTGTAATAAGGTTTTAATTTCCCTTGACCAATTAGATAGATTTGACCAATACACACTAACCAACTTACTAGAAGTTAGTTAGCTGGTTAGAATATTCAGAATGTGTCGGTCAAATAAGGTACCCAAAAGATTGAACTGAAATTTTACACACACCTTTGGTTCTCGTGACAATGCAGTTTTGATGATAGATATGACTTAATCCTGCTGTTGAATTATATACTTAATTAGATAAAACCATACAGTCCACTTTTACGTCATCCTTTCATTCATACCATGGCCGCCTTCCTATTTATTTCGATGTTAGTTTTTTCTTAACTAGTAGCAAATAAAATCTTATAAAAGAAACACGTTTGTTTCGTTCCTACGCCTGTACAACAACCTAAATAGAACTCTAAAGTCGCACAACACCTGCATTAAGTGTAATAAAGTGCGTAAGTGTCTAATCATCGCTCTAATGTAAAGTATCAAGATACCTCTGATTAAAATAAGAAAGTTTTATACATTACAAATATGTAACAATGATGTATGTAACAATAGTTTGTATTTTTAAATGTTTTATAAAGGCGCCATAGCCTGCACAAAATACCGTACCTATATCTGTATTTTTTAATGCTTTTAAAATAAGATTTGAATGTAGTAAATAAATATCTTGGGACAACTCACACACGGCTATCTGATCCCAAGCTAAGCAGAGCTTGTGTTATGGTAACCAGACAACTGATATACATACTTATATAATTTATAAAAACATACATATATTATAGATAAATCACACCCAGACACAGAACAAACAATCATGCTCATCACACAAAGTTTGTCCTGGGTGGGAATCGAACCCACGACCTCCGGCTCAGCAGTCAGGGCCACTAACCACTGGACCAACAGGCCCGACAAAATGTCATTGATCTGTTTTGTTTATGTTAAAAATAACGAAATGTCAAATCAAAATCATCAATCCTGCATTCAGGATTGATTCCTCACGAGAGAACTACACAACGCCATATAGAAAGGACCAGAAACTCTGTGTACGCGTTCGATGTTGATAATTAAACCAAATTCTCTTCTTTTAACTTTTATAACAGCAGTTTTTTTTATCGAAGATACAGCTATAACGATTTCTCGACCCTCTCGATCACATCCAGGTTTGCTTAGCACCACAGTTTTAAAATAGCATACGACTAGACGAATCGATAACTTCCAATATCTGTATAGAAATATGGTACGGCAGATCTTAGACTTAAGAAGGTTCTTTGTCATAGTAGGGTAAAAACCAGATAAGTGCTATGGGATAGATAGTACAGGTTAAATGCCAATTTTCTCTCATTTGATATGGAAATAATATGTTATTTATCAATCATTTTCAAAAAATATAAACACTTTTCACAATTGTCGCTAAATAAAACAAATTCCGCGGCATCGCTCGCGTGATTTCGAAAAAAAAATATCATATGTGTTATTCCAGACCATAATGTACCTCTGTGCCGAATTTCATCAAGATTCGTTTAGCCGTTTTGGCATGCAAGAATAACAAACATCCATACATCCACACAAACATTCGCATTTATAATATTAGAAAAATTTATAAAACTGGCCAAGTGCCATTCGGACTCGCGCACTGAGGGCTCCGTACAAAGTTGCAACATATACGGCCATTTATTTGGACTGCGTTTATTTAGAGAATTGACTTCACAGCTCTAGGGGACCAGCTCTTGAGCATATGGTTTCAATTCCAACTTAGTACATCTCCTTTTTGCTATAGTTGTAAGCCGTGCGGCGTGCGCGTGTTTCTCTCTCTTTCATAGAAAGCAAGCAAATTAAATTATTTTCGTTTCGTCTTTCTATTTCGCATTGAACACTGTGGTTTCGCGAGTATTATTTTTGTTGGGTGTATACGACGGGCCTGTTGATCTAGTGGTTAGTGGCACTGACTGCTGAGCCGGAGGTCGTGGGTTCGATTCCCACCCAGGACAAACTTTGTGTGATGAGCATGATTGTTTGTTCTGTGTCTGAGTGTGATTTATCTATAATATGTATGTATTTATAAATTATATAAGTATGTATATCAGTTGTCTGGTTACCATAACACAAGCTCTGCTCAGCTTGGGATCAGATAGCCGTGTGTGAGCTGTCCCAAGATATTTATTATTATTATTTATTATTATACAGGTCTTTTTTACATAATAAATAATAACTTCGTTCCATCCGGGTGTCCCTTGACACCTCTCAAGTTTTATTTTCGTGGTACGGAACCCCCAAAAAACCCCTCAAAATTAAAAAAAAAATAAGGTAAACTAACCAGTATACTTTTCTTTTCCAGATGCACAAACAGATGTGAAGATTGTCACCTACCCATTGACGTTGTATGATATAAATATAATGGTAAGTGTACTTTAATAAACAAACGTATTTTGGAAATACCTTCTAAACTATGCTGCTCTGTGAAATAATATCATGGAATAAACAGTCAATATTGTGCATAGCAATAGCTAACATAAATATCCTGCCGCAGCGGATTACTACGTATTTATTATGTGGGTAAAGCATTAACATAACAAATATAACATCGCGCTTCTAATCCCCGACGGGTTAGGCAGCTCACATGTTGGGTTAGCTAGTTATGTCCGATTTAATAGCGGCTGAGCCTATTGCGTCCAAGCTCCGTGAGTGTAACTGAGAAAAGATGTAATAAAAATCTTTGTTGATTCCTCCTAAAGTTACTGCGAAAAACTAGTGAAAATCCTTCAAAACGAAGCTATGACGTCACATCGTTGCGTAAAAGTACAGTCAGCACAACAGATAAATAATCAGGCTTATCAGGGACAGTTGAAATGTTTTGTTTATAATCCATGAATGTTTACAAATAAAGTTAAATTAGTTTAATTAAAATTGAGTTGAAAACGTCTATTATTATCTACGAAAAAAAACAATAATGTCTGATGAGCCTGGTTATTTATCCGTTTTGCGGACTGTACATGCTAAATATAGAATTTCCCACTAGACTGGATATATTGTCCAAAAATAGGCTTCAACGTATTTCACTCTGTATATCCAATAAAGGGAACAGAAACACTGAATGATCGACGATGACAACGCGTAATACAATTGGAATCTGATATACTAAAGTTATTTGTGTACACATTAATGTTTGGTGAATCGTGAAATATTCCTAATTTTGTGGGGCGACGTTTTCGAGTAATGGTGTGTCTGTCTGTGACAGTCATTGATGGTATGATTAATATTGTTAATGTGCTTTGTGTGTAGTCATCTGAAAATGGTGAAGTTATTAATGAGTTGCCACAAATTAGAATATCTTCGCTTTAATGTGACCAACCGTTTGTAGTATTTAACAAAGCAGTATCTGTTCAAAAACGTCATCTGAATCTGTTTAGTAGTTTTTGCGTGAAAGCGTAACAAACAGCGAACATACATACATCCTCACAAATTTTCGCAAGAAAAATTGTGTTTGAAACAAATAAATATATTTTTTAATTTTACGGGTAAATCATCAAATATTTGTTTTTTTATTGTTAGACGTTTAGTGACTAATGTTCCTTCTCTAACATGCCCTTTATGTTTCGGGGACTCAGTATCTCTTTCGAACAACCCGCAACCCCAGCAAGCCTAAGGAGTAAAATTTTGCTTATGTAAATATTTAACATGATCGTTGTAAATCAATTGATCCCAACATCTGACAAATAGAAAGAAATAGTTTGAAACACAATTGGAATCTCCCAACTAATAGTACAACTGAGATATCTGTCTATATCTACGATTTATAGTAACCGAAAGTCTTTAAGAAAACAGCAGACTCTGTTCAAAAACGTCGTGATATATTATTCTGTCGTCAATATCGATGCGCATAGTTAATTCTGGCAACTGGAGCTGAAGCCGAGTCGCATGGCACGTCGTAATCGAACTAGCTCAAGACTCTTAACAGCATGTATGTAAGCTGTTCCTGTACGTTCAAATTATTCCCACTACAGTCTGCAGGATTGGAAAACAAGCTGTATTTGCAGTTAATTGAGCTCATTTCATTGCTGTCGTGAACTCACTTTGCAACTTACATTCGACATAAAACAGCAGAAATCTATGTCAAGTTATATGCCTTTTAATGGACCAAATCTTGTAAAATGCAAAGATAAAATATTGAAAGAGAAAAGGATAATGGTTAAAATTATATAAAGGTTGAAGTGATGTAGGTCCTGAAGAAATTGTAAAGGTTTTCACATAACAAGATTAACCTGGAACAATGTCAAAACTAAAAACATACTAGCATATAACATCTAGCGACTAGAAAATCAGATCCGATCGCTCATTTAGCTAGTCGAGCATGTAAAACCGCGCTCAGTTCAGCTCGACGACGCGGACGGCTCGAAACCAATTATCGCAAATGCGATTTTTATTTCTAGCCAGTCGACGGCGGCCATTAAATCCGTTGAGAACGAATCTTTAGTCCCATGGGGCCGCTCTTCGATGCTCCGAATTGTGATTGGGCAAAACAAAATAAGACATATCGATTGTGATGCGATTTCTGGCGTTACAACGATCCAGTTGTCATGCCCGCGGCATTGTCCGAGTGAACTTTGGTGTAATTGTCCTACGGGTTCGTTCTACCGGGATAAAAAGTTTAACGTGAAGGAGTAACAAACATCTATACACCCAGCCATCCTCACAAACTTTCGAATTAAATTATTACTGGGAGACTTCAGGGCATGCCACGCTAGCTCATTGAAAGGTACTCATATGTCACAGTCCTTAAAAGCTTCTTGGTTTAATTCGGTAAAATATATCAAGTACAATTTTAAGTAAAGGACAATGTCCAATTGCATCTTCATTACATTTCTCAAATATTAAAGGACTATCTTTTGCCCGCGGCTTCGCTCGCATTAAATTCGGGGTAACAGAGTTCCCCTTTCTTGATTTGCAGGTACCTGCTACCTGTAGTTTATGCCCTTGCGCCTTATTAAATGTTATAGCAAAAGCAAAGTTTTCCCTTTACTTCCCTCTATCTCCTTCATTTACCACTTAAAAAAAAAGATAGCCTATGTTCGTCTCCAGGCTCCCAACTATTAATACAAAATTCATCAAAATCGGTCGGACATTAAGGCGTGAAGACGTAACAACAAACTCACTTTCGCTTTCATAATATTAGTAAGGATACAAAAGTGACTGGTGTTGGTGGGGACTGAGGTCATGCAAATGCATAAATATCCAGTTATGGACCCACAATACTGGGTCAACGAATACAAAGTCCTTTTTCGTATTTTTGTAAAGGAAGTGTACACGCTGACTTCACTTATTTTCTATTAAAAAGTTGTGCGAAAACAAATTTACAAGTGCATGCCGCACAGCTTTTTACCGGAAAAGTTCGAATAACTTTGTAACTTTCCACCGAGTTGCGGGAAAGGGTTGTTTTTATTTTTCATTAAACCTGACTGTATATTTCGTTTGGGTTTTCCATGTTTTTGTACATTACACATGACTAGTATATAATATCAATTCTAATATCATGAAGAGTGAGACGTCTAATTTGATGGTGAGTTTGTAATCACTCCGTGGTGGCGGGTTGTTCGAAAGATAAACCGCGATCCCGGAACATAAAGGGCAAAAGAAGGAACATGAGTGGGGGAGGGCTTTAGTCAGTACAAGTCTGACACTCCCTCCCGCTCCGCCTAAAGCGGGGGAAGTTAATTGATGTGTTTCCATCCGCAGAAAAAGGTCAATCATTAGAACTAATGATACCATACCAACAAATGTTTTGATCGGTAAAAACGTACACTATCCGTGGGTGCTTTAAACTATCTATACTAATCTATACTAATATAATATTATAAAGCTGAAGAGTTTGTTTGTTTGTTTGTTTGAACGCGCTAATCTCAGGGATTACTGGTTGGAATTGGAAAATTCTTTTAGTGTTGGATAGTCCATTTCTTGAGGAAGGCTATAGGCTATATAACATCACGCTACGACCAACAGGTGCTGAGCAGCGTGGGTGAAACCGCGTGGAACAGCTAGTAAATTATATATGTCATGCATATTCACCGAGATATCAGAGATTCTGCGGACAATGTTTCGGGCGAATTGCTATTAAAAAATAGACGTTCACACCTGTCATTATGTGATTACAATCAATTGTTAGATGATATCTTATTTTCTGTAATGTTAAATAATTGTGTCATACACGCAGTACTAACATAAATTACATTACTATCATATAAACTAAACATTGTTTATTATATAGGTACATTGCTACAGTTCAAACTGGCATAAGTCTTTTTCACGGGTGGGAAATCATCAAAATCTTCCCTCGCTCTACGGAGTGTAAGACTTGTACTGACTAAACCCCACCCATATTCCTTCTTTTGCTCTTTATGTTCAGTGGCCGCGGTATTTCTTTCGAACAACCCGCAACCCCGGCAAGCGTTGGCCTGCCAAGCCCCTCTGAACTGGCGTTAGTCTTCAAACTGTAAATTAAACGAGCCAGATGGCAAATATCAGCAAGTTTAAAAGGCTTTCGATGTGACCATCCGATTGGGCTACTGTTTATTTGTACACGCTTAAGTGGTTGACAGTTTATTTGCCACCCTTACTGGCTCTGAGGATTCAGCTTTTTCATTTAACGTAATGGTGCTGGCGCATATTATAAGTGGACAATATTCCAAAGTGACAAGTACATATTACATGTATATTGTATTACTTGTGTTTTTAATACATTACCTTCGCTTTATATGAAACTATTTAACTTCGATTTCGGAATAAATATATAAATATGTTATTAATTAAACAGGTAATTCCTGAATGGTTAGGCAGAGGTGTACCTAATAGTAGGCCACAACCGAGCACAAATACAGTCTATTGCGAAAAGCCTGATGTACTAAATGTCGATTAGCCGAATCCGGGAACCGAACCCAGGACCTCATGCTTAGCATTCCCGTTTGCGACCACTAGACCAACGAGGAGGTCAGATAGGAGGTATAAGATAGCAGGATTCAGCATATTTCAATCATTTTAAAAGATGTAAACTCTTACTTAATAGTTGCAAAATTCAACCATTCTGTAATAATCCTATTTTTAAAACCGGCCAAGCGCCGGTCGGTTTCGTGCAGCGTTTGTTCCGTGGAAACATGTGACATTTTTGGCAGCATAGATTTCCAGCTCCAAGGGACCACAGACTTAAATATTTGGTTTTAATTTCAACTCGATACCTTCACGAGTTCTCGAGATCAAGGGTCTCGACAGACAGACGGACAACAACATGACCCTATAAGGGCTCCGTTCCCTTTTAAAGTACCTACGGAATCTTAAAAAATGCAGACAGTACCAAGAAGTCATAACAAACATGTAGGTTATCTACTAACGAGGAAATCGACAGAAAAAAATGCCATATCTTAATTAATTCCTAGAAATACACTGGCGTATTTGGTATTACCATGTATAATATTTCTTCGAATAGAAGCTTGAGAAGTAGATTACATATTAAAAACACACTAGCTGTGCCCCGGCATGCGTTGATATGCAATTTTCTACCTTTCTACCTATCCTACCTACCCTACCTTCTCTTTGCTATAAACCTCACGGAGCCCGAGACCTTTCCAACGAATGCAAAACCGTGGAAATCGGATCGTGCGTTCTGGAGTTATAGCGTCAGGAAGGAAAACCCGACTTATTTTTATATAGTAGATGAAGTTCATAATTTCGATTCAATATAACAAGGAGTCTCGTAAAGAAATAATACGTTTTTCCTTCATTCGATAGGTCTCAACGGGTTTTCCACAAATTTCTAGAAATACGAATAAGCACTAACGATTTATTTCAGAGTACATATCCCAGACCAAAATGAAAGAAACGTATTCAATGTTCACACCGAATATGAAGGAATAATCCATGAAATTGTAACGCGGCACCTCCCGCCATTTTCATTACAATAATATACGCATTACGCGATGTATTTCGGAAGTGCGTTGAATATCAAATTCGGATCGCTGCGTAACAAAAGATTTGATAACTTCACCTGTCTTAGGGATGTTGGCTGTTCGGTATACATATTCGATCTAGCTCGTACAGTAAATAATGAACTGACAAGAAAAAGACCGTACTGATATTTTGGGCCTGAAAACATGGGTACCTAGTTTTCTTTTTGATATAACTGAATATATTTTGATTTCAAAGAGAATCCATGGTGTTTCAAGTTCATTTTTTTTTCACAAGTTATTATGCCTTGTGACTGGGACTGTTATTTTATATTTTGCATTATGATACTTTAATTAATATAAGCCCATTAAAGTTACGCGTGACGTCACACGCCAGTTTAATGAGCTATATCTTCGTCATTGGGTGTGATTTATCTATAAATTATATAAGTATGTATATCAGTTGTCTGGTTACCATAACACAAGCTCTGCTTAGCTTGGGATCAGATAGCCGTGTGTGAGTTGTCCCAAGATATTTATTTATTTTTATTCTAATTTACAAATAAAAAATATGTGTCCCTTATTTTTGAATAATCTAAAAGACGTACTAATTTTTTTTTGGAAACTAGCCTATTTAAAACTCACAATAAGTATTAAAACTGAAATTTATAGTCTGTTTAGTCAAACCACAGTGTTATTCGATGATCATGAATCAGCTGTTTGTTTCCGCACGTGCGAATAAATGCGCAAGCGCGTTAATAACTAATTATCACGTCTGGCTTTTGACGTAATGCTAGATGCCTTGTAAAGCAGCAAGCGTCCTGCCCCGTGTGTTACTTGGCTTGGTTAGTCAAGGACTCATTACTATCTACTTACCTTTTTCCCGATTATATTGGTGGGTGTAAGCTTTCAGTCTAACTGGAGACAGCTAATGCTAGAATTTTACATAGAGTAACTGCCTATCTGATCTCCACATCCCACTCATTACTGGGTAAGGTAATTACTGATTGCAAGCCATCCACAGACCAAACTAAGCAAGCGCAGTTTAAAGACCGACCCGTGCGGCTGTTATAATTTTAGCCACGAGCTCTTCAATCAAGTATTAACAGCAAATTTCATTAGATTATTTTTTACCTATCAGTAACAGTGCTATAATATCCTACTAATATTATAAATGCAAATGTTTGTTAGGTACTTTTTCACGTCAAATGGACGAAATTTGACGTAGGGGTAAATTATAGTAGGAACTGAAATAACACAGGATACTTTTTTCGATCATCACGCGGGCGAAGCCGCGGGCGCCAGCTAGTAATATTATAAACGTGAAAGTTTGTATGGATGTTTGTTACTCTTTCACGCAAAACCTACGGAATGGATTTTGATGAAACTTTACAATAATATAGCTTATACATCAGAATAGATTTACCTATTGTATATTCTATTACCACGCGAGTGAAACCGGGGCGCAGCTAGTAAATTATATGAACAATACAACGAAATTAAATGACTTGACGAATCAAGTACACAACTTCAACTACATACGTTAAAAATATACAAAAATATTTGCCCGCCTGTAGGCAACAGGCGGGCAAATATTTTTCAAAGCGGGATATTGATAAAATCGAGCTATACACGTATGGTATGGTATACCCACAGTCTTAACAGAAATATCCTAGTGGTGTGAACGTCATAGGTCTCGAGTTCGTATGCCTGAGAGATATTTTTCGACGGCATGTAAAGACCAAGTCAGAAACGCATGGCTATAAAAGATTCAAAGAAATCTCGTTGAATCTCTGCCTATTTTTTTTATTTTCGACAACAGAAAAAAAAACTAAATGTAACTATGTACTCAACTCATTACTATCCTTACTAATGTTATAAAAGCGAAAGTGAGTTTGTTTGTTTGTTTGTTACGTCTTCACGCCTAAATAGCTTAAACGATTTTGATGAATTTTGGTACAGATATAGTTGGGACCCTGAAGACGGACATAGAAAATTTTGGTTAAAAAAAAAGATTGAGATATGAGGGAGAATGAGGAAAAAAAAGGGAAAACTTAGCATTGCTATTACAATAAATCAGGAACGAGGGAAAAAACTAAAGGTAGCAGGGACCTGCAAATCAGGAAAGGGAAACCGTGTTACCCCGAATTTAACGAGCGAAGCCACGGGCAAAAGCAAGTATAAAAATATTAACAACTAAACACACCTAACCAAATCATCACATTGAATAGAATCTGTGCAGTCAAACTTATGGCAGGTACCAAGTTGCAATCCAATGGTTTAGCCGAAGTAAATACGTAAACAGATTAACACTGCCAGCATTGTGAGCGGTTTGACTGAGTTGTAGGCTTTGTGGGCAAAGTTGAACTCCCAGGGATAACGTGCCACTTCAAGCTGAGAGTTATACAATACCTAAGTTACGGAGATGGGGTAAACAATTGGCCAAATTGACAAAGACCAAAGAAAACATAGTTGGAAGAATATCTTCTGCCAAATTAGTGAAAAAAAACAAAAAATCACTTTCCCAATCTTAAGACATTCCTCATTTTACTCGAAATTCCATTTATAAAGCTCTTCCGTAATACTGTTAATAGGAAAATTGTTACGTTCCATTCCCGAACGGGTAGCGTCCACCACGACAGCTGACGTCCCGAGAGAGTTGTCCGATGGGGAGGGTTGAGGTGGCGGGGGGGTTATTTACATAATTGCACTCATGGGCATCCCGGGGTGGCAAGTAGCTACGAACAAAACTGAAACCCACTATATCGGACTACGACCGAAGACGTTTTAAAATTCAGTCGTTATGCATAATTTTACTGACGTTATTTTTTGTGTTTTTATGTTAATATAGAGATTTACGAGCATACTTAGGAAGAAAGTCTTTGTTTACGGGCAAATTACATTTTGATGACTTTTAAAATTTACTTGATGATACTATTAATTTTTAAGTGTCTGCCTAATGTATAGAGCTACCGTATGAAATTGTATCAGCAAAGGTTATTACGTTAAAAAATAGTTTAATGCATGATACAGACAAGACTACACAAAGCATAAGTATTGGGCTACGGGCTACACCTACGCCGCTACGAGATTGCTACGCGCTACGAGTAGAAATATTCAAAAGTAAAGGTAGAATTCAACTCTCAATGCAAAAATTTAGGGTAATTTATTAGCATGAGACCATTCGTATATGAAGGTTATTATCTCAAAGGACACCTAGATTGTAAAAATATTTTTTAAGAGCAATTAGCCTTGTGTTCGAAAAACAAATGTGTTATGAAGATTCTGCTTACATAGACTTCTTCCTATTTAATACCTACTAGTTGTTAGAATATAGTAAAATACTCATCGGAATAATTAGGCATTAGCTAAAGCTAGCTATAAGCTAGCAAAGGTGAAGAAAACTATGTTTTGAGCATTATATAAACTTTGTTAATAGTCCGCCACCTTTCAAAGTTTCTTCGTAATCGAATGAATAATTTAAGTATTCATAATTATGCACACGGGACAAACAAACAATCAAACATTTTAATTCCAGACCTTCACAGTTTACTTGCATGACACTATAGAAAATACATAGTGAACGATGTCGAAAAACAAAACAAAAGAGTAAGGACATTGAAGGGGGAACAACCTTGGCCGACGGACGTATCAAGTGAAGGTCAAGGTTACGAGTTCCGTAAACGTATCAAAAGTGGACAAAATAATATCGTTTGGAAATTTCTTTTTCTTTCTAAATCAGGCTTTAATCTGTGAAACAGTACACATGTTTTTACGGGTTCTAAACTCATTATAATTCAAGTTTCAGCCAAGGTAAGGCCACTTTACACAAATGCCAATGTTAATGTAGTTTAATTTAAATTTCCGTTAAGGAAATGCATTATTCCTAAAAAGACATTACCATTTTCATTACATTAAAATTGTATTTTCTAAGTACTTACATATGAATACTTTCTTAAATACTTTCATAATTCAATGTCATTCCTGGATTACCAGAACGATCTTAAAAACAGTTTAAATTGTTTTCTGTTTATCTTTCAAATCTATATAAAAGATTTCTACATTGTGTAAACAGAATCTTCAATCCAATATTTATGTAAATTGTCGAATCGAATTATTGTAACGATGTACTTAAATTACAAACATTCTTCGAGTAACAATCCATTGTGCCGTCTCTAGACAATTTGTCACAGTTTAAATCAAATAACAGCTTTTATAAACTTCTTGATTTTTAATTACGTCTTCACTTTGTCCTATTTCTGGAAATAGAATATTTCAGGACGTCAAGACGTTTTATACAAGATTGCACCTCTAGAAAAATACTCAATTTAATTTCGAAAAGAGTTCTTGTTCAGCAAGCGAGATTATTACACATCGCTGAAACAATAAGTAACATCTCTCATTGCTATTCTGTAGCGCCTCTCCTGTTCCAATAACTATCGTGTAAGATTTTCCCATCTAGACGATAACTCGCGCCGGCAGTCCCGCGAGATGTGATCATCTGCACAGAATCGCTGATAAAAATCGCATTAGCCTTAATTGGCCCGGCTGCGATTAGTTGGACGCTCGCGTGTAGTTTGGCTAGTCCACGCACTTTACGACCACACTTTATTGTATCGCAAACAAAATAAAAGTACGAACATGAAAATAATCTACTTTTATGCCGAGAAAGATCAACAGATGAGAAATTAAATGACACTCGTAAAGTGGGCTCGACATAAAAATGCCAATTTGGTCCATTGCGGAGTTGGCTGAAATTTAATTACATTTACTTTTTATGTATATTATCAGTTATTATGTTCGGGGTTGATGATGTAGGTGGCCCGAACGGCTTTCTCCATCGGCTATTTAATTGGTGTCTCGACTATATTTATATCTACTGTATTCAACAAGCCAATATAACGTTTTGTTATCAATACCTAACAAAAATGTAGTTCAAGCTGTCAGTGTGGTATTGGATCAAATGAAGGCGTGACGGTAGTGGCCACCACGTCACCGTGAGTGACTGCCTCACAACATGCAAAAACCGTCAAGTTACGGAAGTCTGTATTTATCTTATTAAAAATATTTGACAAAAATAAGTCGGCCGAAACAAAGTGACATCTATCATCCCGTTCAAAATGTGTGAAACGGACTAGTGACGGTACATTCATGCTAGCCTAAACTCTTTTTTTTGCGGATGGGAAATCATCAAATAACTTCTCCCGCTTTGGGCGGATCAGGAGGGAGTGTCAGACTTAGTACTGACTAAAACTCACCCATGTTCCTTCTTTTACCCTTTATGTTCCGGGGCCGCGGTATCTCTTTCGAACAACCCGCAACCCCGGAGAGCCTAAAACCTTGGCTTGTCATAGGTTCTTGTGAAATGTCGGCTTCTAGATACGCTACTGATAGTAGCGGTACTTTCATACAAGCCTTAAAGCTTGGTTTGCTCTGGGAGCTTGTGATATTGTCGGCTCCTAGGACACGGCAAAACCCAAGTTAAAAGATATGGCTGGCGCACTTGGGCGGTTTTTTTAAAACTTTTAGCTATTTTTAATTTTATTTATTAACAGTGTTCATGCACTATTATTGGCAGAACGCGACGTACTCTAAGTAATCACAATCGTCGCACCACTGCAATGGTCACATCGTACTATAAATCGTCAACTAGAATATATTGTTATTGTCGCTTACGAATTACGGCTCGTTTTCGAAGATACGTCTTCATTGCTAGTTAACTACTGCCCCTTGTTGAGTACTTTACTTAATTCAAGTATTGATTAGTAGATCGTTGAGGAGATCGTGGCTTAATAATAGCAGCCCCGCTAGGGTCGATGTTTAGGTTCAGCTGCGCTTCCCTAGGTTGTTCGATGGACGGAGTAGTCACCCGACCACCCGTAACATACCGAGTTTCTTCCATGCTTCGGAAAGCACGTTAAGATGTTGGTCATGGCTGTCATTTGTAGATCTTTCACAGTCGTTACAGGTAATCAGTGTCCCGAAAATCTGACAATCAGTCTTACCAAGGGGTAACCCAGGGTTACCAAGGGGTTACGTCGGGGTGTATTACCCAGGACTAACTGAGTTGTGGAAGTCAAATAGGCAGCTGCATCCGGTTGTACTGGAGGCCGACCCTAACTAAGTTGGGAAAAGACTTAGCAGAAGAAAATGGTTAGTAGACCTCTCAACATTCTTGTTTATTACATTTGGAAACTCCGGGAGTGTGATAAGACTTGTGGAAAACATCAGTATTTTTATTCGCTATTGAATTACCCAGTATCACGGTCCCGCTAATATGGGCGCTAACTAATCTCACTCGATCTCTTCTAGTTATTAAGTACTAACATTGGCTAAGTCATATTGTTACTAACACACTGGACCATATTGTAGTCTGAAATATAAATAAATAATAACACATAAATAAATAATAAGACATTTGTAAATACATACATTCTCACAAACTTTCGTATTTATAATATTAAGAAGGTTACTAAATAACGCCTGGAGAATCTCTACAAAAATGTCTAAACGCCAGAGATGTAATAATTAAAACAACACTATTTGTAAACACATTGTGTAACCGAAGCTACTGTTTCATAAATATAGTTGTGCTACTAATCGATACAAGTAGAAAGCCCTTTAGGAGCGGCCAGTGACGTGTGGCGGTGTGGCACGCTACCGTGCCACGATAGCCGTAAGGTTAATAATAGATGAGCCTTCAAACTAACTTGTAAGATGGTTCGTCTTTATTGACATTTCTGTTTATAAATAGAAACATGTTCACAGTTGCCAACCAAAGAATAAGTACTGTCTTATCATTACCACAATTACATCATCATAATCTACCTAGCCATTTTCTAACTTTGAGGCTTCCAGTCTAGCCGGATGCAGCTGAATACGAGTAGGTTACATGGAGCGACTGCCTATCTGAACACCACAACAAAGTTAGTAGGGTAAAACGATACCTCTTGGTAAGACTGGTTGTCAAACTTTCGGAACAATCATTATCTGTTACGACTGTCGCAAATGACGAAAAAATAGTTAAACATACAAAGCATCAGGGATATTTATAATAACACTTCTTTTTTGGGGCAGTCGTGTAAATACATACGAAACACAAATATAGCTTGCACATCGTGGGAATATAATCCTAGATTATAAATGGGAAAGTGCATAAGGATAGATAGATATTTCTTACTCTTTTACGCAAAATTTTTATCCCAGTTTATACGCGGCTGAAACCACTGGGCGCAACTAAAAAGGTTCAATACATGGTTGCTAGAGACACCTAATTCAAAATCCAGGTTAAAACAACTTGGCAACCCGTGACGAATTTCAAATATAAGAAAAAACGAAGGGGAAATAAACGATCTACATAAAATCGTAAGAAATTGAGAAAAATTCATAACTCGCAAACTACGAGTATTTCTATACCAATATCATTTCATGAACATGCAATGTTCTCGATACAATCAGTAACAGTATTGCATGTGGCTGAAAGTTTCACAAAACGTTCAAACACACTGCAATTATTTAGTAGATAATACGTTGTGGTTGCGGTCACGTCACCCATAATTTGACGTTTTAGAACATGTTTTCAGAGCCACATACGTTTGTGCAAAGCGATACTCATAATTAACAGCGTGTTAGCGACCCGGGTTAATAAAACGGGTGTCAACTAATTAAAAGCGATGTTAAATGCCTATAAAATCTCTTTATTGCGTCCGAGTGCGTCAACATTGTGTACCCATGTCTAATTGTGGATTACACGCTTTGCACGTGAAGTGTGGCTGAGTAAGTTGTTCTATAAAAGACTAGCTTTTGGGTTAACACAGTTCCCCTTGCGCCTTATTGATTTGTAATAGCGACGCTAAGTATTCCCTTTTCTTCCCTCTTTCACATCCCACTTTAAAAAAAAAAGTTTGTTTGTTACCTCTTCACGCCTGAATGGCTAAACCGATTTTGATGAATTTTGGTACAGAGATAGTTGGGACCTAAGAAACGGACAAAGGCTATTTTTTTAAAGTGGGATATGACGATGAAAGAGGGAAGAAAATGGAAAACTTAGCTTTGTTATTACAAATCAATAAGGCGCAAGGGCAAAAACTGCAGGTAGCAGGTACCTGCAAATCAGTAAGGGGAACTGTGTTACCCCGATTTTAACGCGAGCGAAACCGCGGGCAAAAGCTAGTAGTTATATAGAAATTAGTAGTTTTTATCTGACACAAGATGCAAAAGTGTTCAGGCTTGCGCAGCGCCTTATGGACGGCTCGACCTACGCGGCAATAAAATTGTTTTTGTTGTGTTCGTAATTGTCATGACTAGGTTTCCATGGAAATTTTTTTTAGTGCTGAGCGCTCTTCTTATTGTCTTCATCAGTAAATTGCAGCCATGCGAAGCTGAAATGTCTACTGGTAAAGAACATAAATAAATCATTTTCGAGGCATTTCGTAATTTTACAACGACTTTCAAACTTGATTTAATATAAGAATACTTTTTATTATTATATTACGTACACTGTTTAAATTACATGAATTACTATCTAGGTCTTCTAGACAAGGTGACACTATGGGTGGTCTTAAATGAAAGACGATTTTCAGGGCCAACTTTGCTTTGATTTCCAGATTTTAGATCGCTATCCAATATACATATTTTTGACTTTTTCGATGTTATTGCGGTGTCTCTTTATCCATATGGGCTCTTTTTGGATACGAAATCATCAATTAACTTGCCCTGCTCTTTTTGCCCTGTGTGTTCCGGGGCCACAGTATTTCTTCCGAAAAACCCGTACCCCCGACAGGATCTATGGGGTCTGGGTCATTTATTATGTTTACGAAAACTTTTTAGTAAAAAAATAAAACCGACTTCTAAAAAAAACTAAAAACTGGAAAATAACTTTATTTCCGGAAGTCGGTGGCTTTTGTTGGTTTCGTTGACTTTATTGGCCACCGACTTCCGGAAATAAAGTTATTTTCCAGTTTTTAGTTTTTTTTAGAAGTCGGTTTTATTTTTTTACTAAAAAGTTTTTATTTCTACATTTTTAGTAACAAACGCAAACACGGTTAAAAAGTTTTTCTTTTTAGCTTTAGTCCCGTCTTAGAAACAATTTTTAGTTCCACATCAAGCTATAGATTAAATACTAAGTATCTATATTATGCTTTAGTATTAAACCAATTCAGAAATCATATGCATCATCCTCTAGGGGATATAGCTGATACTTGATCTGATGTTTATGTTTCTTAATGACTAGGTGAGGGGTGGGGAGGGGATACGGTCACCCAGCTCCCACTCGCCTGCCTACCCTGGCGAAACCCATACTTATACATGTGAACATGTGATTGCAGCAATCACGGCAGATTTGCTGTCATTTATTAAAGAGTGCCGTTGTATATCACTGAAGATCTATCACCAAATTACTGCGATGACCTTCCAAACCATAGTAGTACATACCATTTTTTGATCATTTGTCTTCGACAACTTCTAAAATATAATCGACGAATGAGTATATCATCAACGTACACGAAGTCAATCTAATACGTATTATTAAAGATAACTCAAAAACTACTTGTCGGATCTTGATATTTTTTTTATGGGACCAAACGACAACCACCAGCTTTCGAATAAAAAAAGAATTATTAAAATCGGTTCACTCAGACCTGAGTTATGAGGTAACAAACACAAAAAAAAAAAAAAAAAAAAAAAAATACAGACGAATTGAGAACCTCCTCCTTTTTTTGAAGTCGGTTAAAAATCAAATCAAAACACTGACTTCAAAGAAATCTAATAAAACACTCAACAAATCAATACGCTTATAAAACTCGAAATGCAATAAAAAAAACGTTTATTGGAGGGCCTATTGACAGTGCGGCGGGGAACGGAATCGGAACCGGAACAACAATCCCGTGCCGGAACCGTCGCCGGCTGCCGGCTAAACGCATTACGTGCCGCATCACGTCTTGCCGCTGTACAGTTACGACGAACACTAATATGTAAACCGTTGGTAACATTTAAATGCGATGCTCTGCTGGAATATTGGTTGGATCTTTCAAATAAACATATAATAACCAATTTAATTTCGGTTTTCCTAAATTCGACCTTACGTCGTTTGAATAAGTATCTATGGTAGCTATGAAATTTATATAGGTGGCCATATATTAACTAATTTTATAGTGGTTTAGGTTTCAAAATACAACGACGTAATTTGGCAGAACTGAAGTTCTGGGGACCTAAAATGGCGACTTTAGCAGAATCCTAATAGGATAATAATATAAATTATGTTAAAATTCTTAAAATGTTAACAAACGCGGCATATATTGTGGATTGACACTTTATAACCATTTTACGAATTGTATTATTATTCTACTAGCTGGCGCCCGCGGCTACGCCCACGTGGTATAAAAAAGCTATTCTATGTGTTATTCCAGACCATAATCTACCTCTGTGCCAAAATTCATCAAGATCCGTTCAGTAGTTTTTTCATGAAAGAGGTTCAAACATGCATTCATACTTACAAACTTTCGCATTTATAATATTAGTAGGAAGTAGGATTATGATTCTGCCAAACCAAGGACTTAAGACTTGCTGTAAACTTCAAGCCACAATACCAATCGTTAAAACAAATCCGTTATCGGTGTAACCATGGACACACAATTAAGGTTATCTTAAGTATTTGACTACATAATGAGAATGAGTCGGTGGTGACATAACTTCGCGATAAAGTAATCCGCATGAACGCAAGGCAATTAATGATATCAGTGTAAAATCGTTAAGATTATGCATTTTTAAGTGCTTTTCTATCCGATAAGTACGACCTCTATGCAGTTGTGTATTGGTAATTAGTGTACTTATGTATGTGAATGTATGCTACTCTAGAATTTTTTGGTCGAAAAGAAAGTCATGTAATTTGCACTATTTATAACTCAAGAACAGCTGAACCGATTTGGTAAAGTTTTTATAATAAACGTTGACCCCACACTAGGATTTTCTACTGTATCGTGGGTGCGTTTAAGAACATTTAAACTCACATACACAAACAGACAGACCCGAAACTACTATCTATCTATATAGTTATCTTTAGGTGGAAATGCTTAAAATCGGTCCAGTAGTTTCTACAATATTAATGTTATTACCTTTATTTATCTATGTACACATTTTTAAATATTAAGAGAAAATAATACAAAAAATTTTAGCCCATCATCGGTATTGGGAACAGAGTCCAAGCTACAGGCGGTCAGGGCTCCAGAGAAAGGATTCTCCTAACAATACGAGCCTTGTCCAACAGGATCACTTTCTGTATCAAGTCCTTGATCCAACAGCCTAACGAGACTCTCTTTTTGTCTTAGTCGAGACATCCAGATACAGTAACAGTATCCTTACTAATATTATAAAAGCGAAAGTGAGTTTGTTTGTTTGTTTGTTACCTCTTCACGCTTTAATGGCTGAACCGATTTGGATGAGTTTTGGTACAGAGATAGTAGGGAACAAGGAGACGGACATAGGCTAATATTTTTTTGAAAAAAGTGGGATGTGAGGGAGAAAGAGGGAAGAGAAGGGAAAACTTAGCGTTGCTATTACAAATCAATAAGGCGCAAGGGGAACTGTGTTACCCCAAATTTAACGCGGGCGAAGCCGCGGGCGAAAGCTAGTAGCATATAAAAGCACACCATTTTTTAGGTGTACCAAAAGAAAAATAGCTTAAAATCGACTTGATTTACGACAAAATTTGAACTGATGTTTTTAATCAAGAATAGAACATAAACGAAGACAAATATAAGGGGAAAACGTTACCGATGTTTTGTAACGATACCCACTTTATTTCCCACTTAAAATAATGTTCAAACTCCAATAAATATGCAATGAAACTGGAGTGTTAACTTCGCCATATACTTGTCTCGGCAGTATTCTGATGTGTCACTATCTGTTGACAGCAATATTACTTTAGCCTGCAAGTCTATTTATTGCTGCACGGCAAAATATTCATATAACTTCTCTTTAAAATTCATCATTTTACATGGTGGCAACATAGTTACCTGCATCGATCACGGAGATGAGTCCTATCCTTCATATTTAGAGATGTCAGCAAAGCAGAGAGGTCTGCCAGAATTGCGTGTTGTTCGAAAGAGATACCGCGGCCCCGGAACATAAAGGGCAAAATAGGAACTTGGTGGGTTTTAGTTAGTACAAGTCTGACACTCCCATTCGCTCTAGTTCTTTGATGATTTCACAGCCGCAAGAAAATACCCCTTTATATTTAACTAGCTTTTGTCAGCGGCTTCGCTTGCGTTAAATTCGGGGTAACACAGTTCCCCTTTCCTGATTTTGCCCTTGCGCCTTATTGATTGTAAAAGCAATGCTAAGTTTTCCCTTTTCTTCCCTCTCTTTCCCCTTATATCTCAATCCTTAAAAAAATAGCCTTTATCCGTCTCCAGGGTCCCACTACTACTATCTCTGTACCAAAATTCATCAAAATCGGTTTAGCCATTTAGGCGTGAAGACGTAACAAACAAACAAACTCACTTTCACTTTTATGATATTAGTAAGTATGTAGGATATATGTAAGTCGTATCAAATCTTTTAACGTTCAGTGTTCTAAAAGTATATTATATTCTCACATAGAAGTATTGGAATGACACTTCAGCTCATCAGGCAATTACCACCAGCTACATAGATGTTTGTTATCAAACGATGGCTATTCAAATGTACGTATACATTGAGTTGTCAGAACGCATTGTTGTGTTGATCTCGCATACACCCACGGCAGTCGACTGCGAATGTATTGGCTTCGAGGTGCATCACAAAGGAATTGAGGCAGAGAGCGGCAATAATAGGAGAAGCCATCTATGTACCAAGACTGAAGTTAGGAGGATATTAAAATGCGTTTCAAGTGAATTTAAGTAAGGTGATGTCTTGTATTTTTCTTTATTATTACAATAGATAAAGAGCATCCTTACTTCCTTACTAATATTATAAAAGCGAAAGTGAGTTTGTTTGTTTGTTACCTCTTCACACTTTACACTCTACAGCGATTTTGATGTTTTTATTTTTTTTGTAATTTAAAAAAAATAGTGTGAGGGAGAAAGAGGGAAGAAAGGGGAAAACTTAGCGTTGCTATTACAAATCAATAACGCGCAAGGGGTAGGTACTGTGTTACCCCGAATTTAACGCGAGCGAAGCCGCGAGCAAAAACTAATAATTTTATAAAAGCGAAAGTGAATTTGTTTGTTACGTCTTCACGCCTACATGGCTAAACCGATTTTGATGCTTTTTGGTACAGAGATAGTTGGGACCCTGGACACGGACATAGGCTAACTTTTTTTTTTAAGTGAGGAATGAGGGAGAAAGAGGGCAGAAAAGGGGAATCTTAGCTTTGCTATTACAAGGAATAAGACGCTAGGGTAAAAACTACAAGTAGCAGGTACCTGCAAATCAGGAAAGGGGAACTGTGGTACCCCGAATTAAACGCGAAGGAAGCCGCGGGCAAAAGCTAGCATAATATATTATCTACCTGTAATGTTGTCGTCTCAGTTATGGAAGAAGAAAGATAGACTCTCATAAAAGTAATTTTAACATCTATGAAACTTGAATAAAAATGTGTTTTATGTTTTGCAGTGGTGCATTTAAATAATTCAGTTCTGTTGTTTCTCAGTAAATCCTTACTATAAAGCGAAAGTGAGTTTATTTGCTTGTTACGTCTTCACGCCTAAATGACTAAACCGATTTTGATGAATTTTGGTACAGAGATAGTTGGGACGGACATAGGCCATATTTTTTTAAACAAAGATTGAGATATGATAGAGAAAGAGGGAAAAAAGGGGTAAACTTAGCATTGCTATTACAATAAAAAAGGCGCAAGGGCTAAAACTACAGGTAGCAAGCAGGTGCCTGTAAATCAGGACAGGGGAACTGTATTATCCCGCATATAACGCGAGCGAAGCCGAAGCAAAAGCTAGTACTGAATATAAAACTCTTATTTAAAGTGCAAAGTAGACAATAATATTTCTTGGTAATATAACGATTCCATAAAAGCTTCCAAAATATTCAATCTGTACTATTTCCTTTGCCTCCATTAGTTATATAATTGAAATAATACCTATTACTTTTTCGTCCAACATAGTCACGGTTTAAGTAAATAACTGTTTATTTGACTAATTAGCTAACTCGGAACGTTAAGGTGTTAAAACTTCATTTTAAAGGAGTTTGAAAGAACTTTCTGTTACAGTCTTAAACCGGTTTAAAACTTACCTACAGGATAGAAAGCTATTGTTTGAGCTAGCTTACCAACAAAAACACATTTAATCAGGCTAGAATTCTTTACAGATTTGCAAGCTTAACGTTAATTAAATGTGATAAGGTGTTGAAATGTTATATGTTGTACTTCGTTAATTGTAATCTAATTTTAATTTTAATAATTTACTAGCTTTCGCCCGCGTTAAGTTAAGGATAAGACAGGTCCCCTTTCCTGATTTTCAGGTACCTGCTACATGTAGTTTTTGCCATTTTCATGTAGTAATAGCAATGCTAAGTTTTCCCTGTTTTCCCCCTCTTTTTCCCTCATTTTTCACTATGCTTATGTCCGTCTCCAACTATCTCTGTACCAAAATTTATCAAAATCGGTTTAGCCGTTTAGGCGTGAACAGGAAACAAACAAACAAACTCAGTTTCGCTTTTATAATATTATTAAGGATTTTTATCTTATATTGCAAAGTAATAATTTAATTCCACAATACATTGTAATAGTTATTTGGGTTAATACCTGAAATAAACAATTCATAATAATAATTAGTCTTGCCGCAATTGAACTTATATCTGCTAAAAATAAACATTCACCAATCCATCGTCCAAAAACGCCCCAATAAAATTAAATAAAAATAAAACAACAGTTCCTACATCCAAACAGACAATCATATAAATGTCCACGATAATCAGCAGTATACTCCATACAAATCCATCACAGTCACTGACCTGATGCAGCCTGGAGTCTGCGCTGACGGTATACACGCCACGGCACTCAGTGCTGTCCTCAGGTTTGTCTGTAGCCGGTGACCGGCGCCAACATGCCGCACAAACTGCCACCAGGACGCCACATAGCGTTACACTGCAGAAGAAACGTCTATTAGAACCAAGATGTAATACAATAACAGGGCATATTTTTTTACTTTGCTCTACAATAGGAATTTCTCTTGTGCCGTGGGTACGTTTGCAAACATTTAAACTGTCATACACAAACAGCCAGACCCGGAACAACTATCTGTAGGACATACAAATATTTGATCCGTGCGGGGATCGAACCCACGACATCGACACGCAGCGCAGCAGTCTATCAGACTCAGTAGAGTCGTAAAAAAATAATAATTCGCTAATTAAATAATTTTATGAAGAGTGTCCAAGGAGTTTCTTGCCCATTCTTCTCCATAAAAATCTACGCTTTGGAAAGGGCAACTACAGCTGTTCTTTTCAAGTTACACATGTCTTGTGACCGGGACTTTAGTAGCATCTTTTTTTGTTTTCATGACATTCAAAAGTGTCTGTAACATCTAATTGAAAGATATGCTTTGAGTTTGAGTTTAAACTGATCAGACATCTAAACTGCGTTCAAACCGTTATAACTCATATCGCGGATGGTAACTGGGAACTTAATGACGCTAGTTGGCTGGTTTAATTGTGTGAAATCTGTTAATCTCATTATTTCAAAATAGGTTGACCTAATTGGTCAGATTGAGACTTAGTTATAACCATGTCAAATACAATGAGCTTGGACCGGCTTTTCGCATTGCTATGGATTAATGAGACTGACAACTTTTGAACACTGTTTGAATGTGCTCATGGCTTTAAAATCCTTACTAATAATATAAAGCGAAAGTAAGTTTGTCTGTTTGTTACCTCTTCACCCTTTAATGGCTAAACCGATTTTGATGAATTTTGGTACAGAGATAGTTGGGAACCAGGAGACGGACATAGGCTTTAATATGTGACGGAGAAAGAGGTAAGAAAAGGGAAAATTTAGCGTTGCTATTACAAATCAATAAGACGTAAGGGGAACTGTGTTACCTCGAATTTAACGAAAGCGAAGCCGCGGGCAAAAGCTAGTTTATGATATTTAATGAATTTCGCTCTTAGATCTACACTAAAATTTATAAATAGAGTAGTCGTACTCAGCGCAAATTCGTATTAAATTACCCAAAAAAACACGTTGATTATTCAAAAATTAAATTATTTGATTTCCCATAGGCTTACATGGGTCATTTATAAAACGAAGAGAAAAGTTGCACGGTTCGGGTTGGTCGTTTTCTATGGAGAGGAACCGGCAAGAAACTCAATGGTACTCTTTTAACATCATTTAGTTTTACAATGTTGTTGTTACAGCGTTAGCGTAAGCCCGACAATAAGTCATTGCTTACTTTACAAAAAAAAAAAATAACAAGCATCCAGAATTTATGAATGTATCATCAGTATTGTAACGATTATAAACAAAAGCTTTCTAAAAAAAATAATAAGATTGAGTAATAGTTAGAGCTAACCACATATTTGTGTCGTTTATGAGCTACCAGATATCAGATTTGATTATTTTAAAACATTTAATTTACTCGAAATGTTTGTTCCAAAAAGTTTTAAAATACTCCAGATGCTTCCCATCTAAAGTACCGTTCGGATAGACTCGATACAAAAGGCCCGTAAGAATAAAATGTCTTTCTTGGCTACCAGCGTAACTTATCGTAGCTTCAACTCGGAATTCCTTCCGCGAACTTAAAGGTATTGTCTAAAGTGGGTCACAGATTAAATATTTTGTTAGCTATCACACCACCCTCTACCTCCCCACCCCTGCTTTACGATCTTCGTGCCTGCTCATTACTTTTGAGCCCGATAAGCACTGATAACTCAATACATGGTGAGTGTTAATACGTGCTTAAATTTTAGAACACCATATACTCATTATGGGGTTAAAGGGTGTTGTAATTTTATATGGGGACATTTTGGGTTACCTTTACTTTATTTTCGGTTGCAATAGGTATTTTTGTTCGGTTTTCTCTTATAATTATTACAAACATTATGACAAATATTGCTTGAGGTATTACTAAGGCTCGTTATAAAATAACTTTAAGGTCTTGTTACTTAATGTTTACATGCATTACATAAGAATGTTTACATTACAAAAAATATGTATATAAAATTATACCTATACATCAATATGTACTATGTTCTTGATTAACAAATAATCCCCTCTTCAAAACTCTCCAGGCTTCGGTTATAAAAGCGATAATCTCTTTAATTACAACTTCCAACATTTTAATATCCGACAAAATGGATATTTTACGCTTGTTAACGTATAATATTGTTGTTTATAAACAGTTTAATAATTCGTTTACTCAGACATTTTTTATAAGAATTCTCATTAAAAAAAGTACTTTATTAAAATCCGTTTTAATGACCCTTGGCAAGATTCCTGTTGACCAAGCACGGAGAAATAGATATCTACTTAGTAATAAACAAACTCAGACTGCCGTAATGTGGGTCCTTCTTTGTTAACCTTTCGGGGCAAACAGTCGTGATTTTTGTACGCAAAGCCAAGATTTACTTCAAGTACAAAATAAATCACTGTCACATAATTAGAGATGTGAAAATGAAATTTTTCACAGTATCTCCGCCGGTGAATTAATTCCGATGCGGCGTAGATTACAGGGGGAGATAAATCGAGCGCGATCAGCTCGCGATAGCTTAATTAACATGAGTATCTAACTAAACTATATATAAGGTGTGTGGGATCTATCAGTACCGGATAATCGTCATACATTAATGTTACCGGCTGATTATGGCCCTCTTTGACGTGGGACTTATATAAAACTGGCGTGTTGTGGGTGTATTACATACATACATACATATATGCGTATCACTTCGGGGTGGATAAGTATAGTACATTTCTTGTTTTTCTACTGGGTAGGTACCTGATACTGGTCATATAATAGATAGAATATACTATTTTGCACACCAGCCTTGAAACAACTATTTTACTGAAATTATTATTTTTAGTAACAATGGCAGTCTTATCGCTGATAGCGATATCTTCCAGGCAACCTTTGGATGGACCGTGCACAGAAATTAAAATAAGATTTTTATTCAAAAACATGTAAATATATAGTTTTTACTAGTTGTTTTACAATATTATGCCGTAGTCAAATAAGATGATAAGTGTTAAATTATTATTGGGAAATTGAATAATATTATAGGGAAAGATACTGATTTGTAACTAAGGTTTTAAAAGAACTGAGTGACTGTGCTTCTCATTGACACCGGCAATTGTTCCATAAATGGAATGGACGACTGGTCATAAAATTGTATGTGCAGGCAAAATTCTCCGATGATCTCAAGTGTCTAATATGTGTGTCATGAAGGAACTTGAAACGTTCTTTGAGATAAGAAGATGTTGGATTAAACAGAATACTATACAGTAATGATAAAAGTGGATATTCCGGCGAATGCGGATAAGCAAGCACTTGAACTTAACGCGAGATTCTGAAACATGATCATATTTGCGCAAACCAAATATGAATATGATACAAACATTTTTGGAGGCGCTCCAGCTTATCTAGCAGCGCTAGAACAGATTTGGATAAAAGGCAACAGCATTATCGAGGATTGGGAGAAGAAGGGATCGGGCGCAGTTTTAGTGGTAGTTGGGAGAAAATTACGCAGTCTGCGTCTTTACGCAGACGAGCCGTCGCAAACAGTTTTCGGCTCACTTCTTCTATCATAAATTCCCAGATCTTTTACTGAGTCGCTGTGAGTTATTATAACACTATCGAAGACAATCTGAGGAAGCACATGTAGCACATGTCAGTATGCCTAAAAAAATCAGTGTAATCCACATTATTTTTCACTTTTAACATTTCGACATTAGGTAATATTTGATATGAAATTAAAAATATTCCATGCACAAGTTTTGCAAGTGTTTTCATTTATTGACGCATAGTTGTCTGCTTCATATAAACGAATTCCAACCAAGCAAACTTCTAAGTTATTTACTCATATCTATAAAAATATAGTAATTTAAAAAACAGTACTTATATAATTGTGATTGCGCTTTGCACAACTCAGCCTAGACCTACATAGCACATACAAATATTCTATGCATTTAATTGGGTATTATTACTATTCACCCTTGAAAACTACCGTCGCATAGGTTTATGATACAAGGATTCCGCGGATTTACTGTTGCCTGAGGTACCTAATAGCCTTGTGGTGTGACCGTCGAGTTCGAACCCAAGACATGCACGTATTATAAATACTTACGAATGTTTGTAAGGATGGATGTATGGATGTTTGTTACTCTATCACGTCAAAACGGTTTAATCTTGATGGAATTTGGCACAGATGTAGATAAGATTATAGTCTGAACTGGAATAGGTAACACATAGGATACTTTTTTTTCGGTATCACGCGGGCTAAGTTGTGGGCGCCAGCTAGTTTATGTTTATTGTAAAGTTATCACTTGCTTCGGTAAAGAAACCCTGGTTCCTCACAGTAGGTTCTCGTTAGATATTGGTAGACGGTATGTTAAGCAGAGTCAAGAGGCCCATTGGTGACTTAACCTGCCGGGGTTGCGGGTTGTTCGAAAGAGATACTGCTGGCCCGTACACAAAAGGCGTAAAAAGAAACATGGATTATAATTTCCCATCTCCAAAAAAAACCTCATACAATCGAAGTGAACGTAATTCGGCGTAAGGTAGAATAAGACAAAATAAACACCTAAAATTTGTTATCCCGGAGTCCGATAAGGATATAATTATTATGTATCAATCGGTACAATTAATATTTACAAATTTAAGACATGAAATTTTTATGACTATACTACACACTTGAAAAGAATTTTATTTTTCTCAAACACAAAGCATTTATTTCAATTAGACTGACTATTAAAACCACAGTCCCAGTCACAATAACTTTTAAAGGACTGTAGTTGCGCAAACTTCCAAATTCTACCGATGTATTCAGTCTAAACCATCAAAGAAGATATTAATATAGTATCATAACCCTCTATATAACAAATACGCAGAATAGTTTCATGAAATTATTCGTTATAATTAACCTAAACTGAAAACAATGAACGTATTAGAAAGTTTTCAATTTTGAAAGCCTTAAAATCCTTACGTCCCGAAATAACTTTTAGTTTGGCACACTTTGTTGCGAGCTTGTTTCACGTATGGGTTCCTAATTTCATATCACATACCCATTGGCAACTAAGATGGAAGTAAAATGGAAGTTACAAAAACAAGACCCTTTGGTCTGTTTTGCTCAATTTTATTCTACAAAGTACTTTGTGTAAGACACATACAACTATGTGTGTGTGTTGTATATGACTAGCACGTTGGTCGAGTGGTCGCAAACGCGATTGCGGAGCATTCCCGGTCTTTGACGTTTGACGACATGGCCTGTCGTCGAAACATGGACGGACGGTGAGCTACCCATTGCTCACCGTCCACAGGCCCGCATCTACGGTGGCCGGGAGCGTCTCGCGTTCACTCGCTAGATGCGTAATTACATAGGTCTTCTTGCAATTTCAACAGAATGAAATCACTGATACACTGTAACGAATGTAGTAGCACAACGTTTTGTATCCTTTCATTAAATTATACAAATTAATTGTAAGAATTATCCCCTTAACGTGTCTAATAAATTCCTGTGTCTCGCTTCCCAAGCCGGGGAACTGTAAATGGATCCTTTTAGCACACACCGTACGTAGATATTTATCTCTTTTATGACCGTTTACGCAAAAATAAAAAAGTACACGTTATATTTTTCGATGTTTAGCTTATACTATGTATCCGGGGAATACATGTCAAATATTACGGAACCCGCAATATATTCTTGAACGTATTTAGTACTTATCCCTCGTAGATTTACAACATGAGATGTAGTTGTAAGTATTTTCCCATAACTTATTTAAGGCACTATATTTTTCTATTTGAATGAGAAAAAAAAAGGGTGAATGATGCCGTGAAGTCCGACAGGAGAGAATGGTAGAAGAAAACGTGTAGCACCGATCCCAAATAGAATAGGACAAGTGCAGGAAAATAAATGATTTATTTATATCCCATTTTTTCCTTCTTTTGGACACCTGTCTCTCAAAATTATATCTCATTTAGATCAAGTGATTAAAATGGCCTCTAAATATTACATTAATTTTTGTGCTTCGACTTACGAGCCCTAACGAACCGATCGTTTTCGTAAATTAAGAAACCAATTAAAATCCGATTATCGCGTCTCGTTCCAAATTCATCCATAATAATAAAGAGCGGCGTGAAATGAAATTACATGGTAACCTATTAACCTATAATTCGAAAGATATCATTACCGGTTACTAGCTGCGCCCAGCGGTATCACCTGTGTAGACCTGGATACGAAAAACGTGTTATTTTCATCCAGGTTTTAATCTATCTGTGTGCCAAATTTCATCTAAATCCGTTCAGTAGTTTTTACGTGAGGGATTAACAAACATACGATTATAACACCACTTCATCATCTGCCTAGCTATTCCCAAACTATATTGGGGTTGGCTTCCAGTCTACTAGAATTTTATATGGAAAGATTTGACTATCTGACCTCTACAACCCTGGTAGTACTCGGTTTTGCGTTACTATGGTAAGACTGGTTGTCAGACTTTCGGGACACTGACTATCTGTAACGACTGCTAAAGACCTACTTATGATAGACGGGACCAAACAGCTTAATGTGCTTTCCAAGGCACGAAGAAAACTCGGTATATAATATAGGTGGTCACCCATCCACATACCAACCTTGGCAAACTCATCTTTAATTAAAAAACGACACGAGCGGCTGTTACTATTTAGCCACAAGATCGTACACACCGGTTACAATTCTTAAATCATCATCTTTAATGAAGGTATAAATGTAATATGGTTTGATTTTGTCTGATATCAAATCAAGTCACTATCAATTGACTAAAGTGTCCGCCGTGTTAGTATCTCACGTCAAATTAGAAAGCAGCGCCGGGCGTCGAACTGGAACTAAGTTTGAGAGGTAATCCCTTTGGCGGCACATCGTAAACGATACGCGGGACCATTGGTACTCCTGTTGACTGTTAATAATGTTATGTAAAGATAGTCTTTGAATTTTCATGAATTTTATCTTAGGGATCTAAGTTACCGAGATGTGAGATGAAATGTTCAAGATAGAGATTAATGATATATTGTTTAAAGACGACTATGTGTAAGGGTTATCAAGTGTAACAAGTAAGCAGTTGACGACACGGTTGGCGCAGTGGCTGAGCGATCGGCTGCTGCTCTGCGTGTCGCGGCTTCGATTCCCGTACGGAACAAATGTTTGTATGACCTACAGGTACTTGTTTCGGGTCTGGCTGTTTGTGAGTATAAACCACGAAGGGTTAAGCAGAGGTTTATCTATAAGTTTACCCACATTTCGCCCGTTATATTTTAATTGGGGGCGACCCTATTGCCATCAACCGTAATCATAAATCCAGATACCGTGACTGTTTTAAACAAAATTCCATACTAAAAAACCACAAATATTTGTCCCCGCTCGGGAATCGTACCCGATACCCCATGCTCAGTAGTCGCGCTTGCGACCACTTGACCAAAGTGGCAGGCTAAACAAGTCATCAAACATAAAGTACATGACACACACTCAGAACTGAAACACCACTTTAAACAAAATAATCAAGTAAGTGCTTCAATATCGCTGATATCAATCCTGAAAGTCCACTTAATCCAAATAAAAAACACGTGTACTCATTAAAAGTATAATATTTGTAAAGGTCGCAGGTCCCACCTGGCGTAACATCAAAACGATACAGAATTATCCCCAGTTACCCTTTCGCTTAAACCTCCCTTTTATAAATCCTGAATTACAGTTTAGAAAGTTCACTCAACTTGTAGTAATGACTTTCTATTTAATGTCGGTTCATAAAAACACGAATGTAAACAACTCAGAGTTGCCAACCTAGGTATTCATAAAAACGGTTCGAATAGAACCATAACCTTTAGTGCATCCATGAAAGTTTTAAAGGTGACCAGCTGTTATCGGAGATTGAAATATGGTGGTGAAGTCTCGTTATCACCATAAACTAGTTACGACGTACTTTTAACCCAAGCTTTACTACTCATATACACGTTATAGTTTAAATTACGGTTCAATCATGATGTGTAGAAGCTCGGATTTATAACAGAATGTTATTCCAACCTCTTCTCATATAGGATTTAATGTTAGAGTGGTTTATTAGAATGTCATGTTTCTACTTGAAGTTAATTATTTACCGAATATTCTCTGAGATTCTGTTACTCTCGTGTACTCCATTACCGTCTGAAGTTATCTTGTGAGATAACATTTCTAATGTGGTTTGTCAAACCTACCTGACGAAGAATATATTGATATTGTATGAGGAGGCTTCCGTGTTCTGTACGTCGGGCTGCGTGTGATTGTAGTAGTGTCTCGCGTGTGAGACGGCCGCCACCGCGGCGAGTCGCTGCGAGCTGCCCATGGCCCAGCCGAGCGGGCTGCGCTGAGCGGTCGCCGCACCCGCGCCCGCCACCAGCCACAAGCGGCGCCAGCGAGCCACAACCGCACCACGCGGCGCCGCCTACGCGACTGCCGCCACGAATTTTGTGCGTTCTTAATTCAAACTTTCTTTCAATTGTTAGTTCTTTTATCCTGGCTTTATGAGGTAGCTTTCACCATAATATTCTTTTCAGCCAGTGTTTATTAAGTTCACAATTATTTTATCAGCTGGGCATCTTTTGGAGACACGAGTGATCGTGGCACATCTGAAACAATACATGTGCAGATACTTTGTACTTCCATTTATTTTTTTCACAAACTATTGCGAAAAGTGGTAAGTTTTTTTATTAGTAAACCATTTTATTACAGAACTTTAAAACTTATTTCCGTGTCCAAATTACGTTTGCTTTTGCTTTTTTTTCATCTTATAAACTCACACCTAAGGCAGACCAATATGAATTATTAAGTTAATTACCTTATACACTTTAATATTTTGATCTACAGAATGCTGCCAATTTAAAATAATTTAATAGTAGTGTAGTATAGTTATATTTATTATTGAATAAACAAACATATTTTATTTCTCATCACTACTGAATAGTTAAATTAGAAGTAATTTCGTGTGACGAATCTTAGACTGTCTACGAACCACGTCGCGTCGTAGTCTGGCGTAGCGCCGTAGCACTTTAGCGTAGCAGAAATAGACAGACACTAATAATTAATTTCCTTTGCGTTATCTTGGAAATAAATACTTAGAGTTAAGGTGAAGATTTCTTGAGAACGGCCAAAAATCAGGTTTTTTAACGCAGTGTATCTCTTAAACCATACATAATTTTAATCACTGAAAAAAATATGATATTTTTAAGGCTTTTTTGCATACATTGATGGAATTCAAATTATAATTAAATATACTAAAATGTGTAAAAAAAATATTCAAACACACCTCTAAATTCTCTTTTAAAGCAGTTTATCTCTTCAATATTAATCGTAATTATAATCAAAAGTATACAATGAAATTTCCAACGCCAAACTGCGTTCAATGATGGATTGTTTTTGATTGAATAGTTAATATTTAATTTTATACAAATTTATTTGTATTTTTACGACAAACGTATGCAGTAAAGTTCAACGTCAAAATGTATGAACAAGGTCAACGACATAATACTGCGCCTTAAGTTAGATACAATTGAAAAAAAATTGCCTTTGTTTTTACCATTAAAGTGTAAAAAATATATTTTATCTTAACATCCAAAGAATCGTTGAAACACAGAAATAGCAGTTTTTAGATTCAGTTTTTTTTTACTTTTAAAAATTTTGGTGTGCTTACTGCTACTTTCCGAAAAATCTTAGCAGTATAGTTATGCCGGCGTTTTAACAATTATAGAAAAAAACACTACTAAAGTTGAGTGGGGTAATTGTGCTGTCAAACTATGGCTTGTCACTCAGTACCTAATTTTTTTATATATTGTAATATTCTCAGCATTTCAACTTTCTAGAGCTTATAATTCTATTTAAAAAGCGATTTTTCACAACATCTCAAAATATTAAAAACCTAATAAAAACTTTCTAAATGTACGTCATATTTTAATTTTAACACTCATTTCTCTCAACAAATATTATTTCAACATACCTTACAAACTCCTACAAACTTTTCACTAACTATGAACGCTGTCCACTATTATCAATCACTAAATTCACGACAGTTTAGTTCACAATAATAATTGAATTAAAGCACTACGATCGCGAGATAAGTTTGTTCTGGGCGGGCGGACACGACGCGAGCCCCCGACGTCAGCTCAGCGAGTGAAGGGAGGCTCTATTCCCCGCCCTAGCCCCAATATTGGCCATGTACAGCCAGCCAGGGCCAGCTTGGCCTTACACTTTCCCTAACTATTATTATCAGTTTTCCAACTATATTTAGTGCTGTTTGTTTGCATCGGAAATAGCGATTTTGGAGCCGCATTACTTTAATTTGGTATGATGTTTTTTTTTTATACTTATTGAAAAGTTTAATATGTAGTTGTGTTACTAAATTCAGTTATTGTTTTTCTATAAAAATATGCGTTTTGTGGTAATAGTGGAATTTAAAAACGTTTTGATGTTAAAATTTTAGTTTTCACTGTAAAATATTGGGTTATAAAAATAGTTTCATGGTTTCCAAATTGTAGAAAAGAAATCCCATTTTACCTGAATAGCAAACCCGCCATCAAGACACAAAAAGTTAACAATAACATTATCGACGTAAACTACATATTACATACCATACGTATATACCAACTCGCTTTCACTAAACGAAACGAAAACATGTGAAAACAAAAACGTTCCATATGCCAATCAAGTCCAACTTTGGGCCCAACTTTAATGACATTAGCGGGCCAATATTGGGTCTTTCCCGTCACTCCCTCGGCCGTGTTCGTCCCGTCACGCCGCCAACAGGTTCGTACCAACTTACTACATTTCATTTATTATTTGTCACGCGAATTTACACCTTATGCTAAAGGTAACGTCACTCGTTGACATTTCATTTTTGTTTATTTTTTGTCTGTATTTTGCGTGGGAAGCGAAATGTCGTGATCCATAAAGGATTTAATTATGATCTATTGCACCAAGACGATTTCTGTATTTAGAATGATGGATTTGGTTTGAGTGCTTGTCAATCGAAGTATATTTATTATTAAATGCGAGTATTACGTCAGAAAAATGTCATAGTTACTTGATCAAAATCATAAATATTGTTTTACCTTAATTCAGCATAGTTATAAAGCAACTAACTTCAACTTCAAAAAAACTGTAACCTTATTCAGTTAACCAAGTTTATATTGAAAACTACGTTACTAATTTAGCCGTATAACTTGTTATAGATAAAACCGCCCGGTTAGACGCGGCGCGGCGTGTCAATGGCGTTTATTGATTTTTATGGAAATTATGGCGGACATAAGACAGTTTATAGGTATCTATTCTGTTCAACAAATGTGTTTGAATGTTTTATTTTCATGGTTCTTATAGTTTTTTTCTATGCTTTATATAAAAGAGCTAATTTCACTTGAAGCTGAACCCGATCAGCTCGTCAAGAAGGCGTTCAACATCTGTCAGTTTCCATATTCTTTACAAAATAACAGCTCATTTACATGACAGCTCCTGAACGCGGTTAATATATTTGTTAATAGCGACCAGTTTGATTAATGATATTCGCTCTTAGGAACTTTTCATTTCGTTTAACGATAACGATTAATTAACGATATTTACAATAGAGGTCGCGTTGCGAGTATTGTTCGTACCGTGCCGGTACGTCGTACGTAAGACGCTGCATTCTGAAAGTCAGCAACGTCTCAAATAGCTTTCAAATATTACACTATTTTGATAAATAAACCAATATTACCGACTAAAATTAGAAAATGTCTCCCTGTGTCGCCCAACAGTGCCATTAACATGAACTTTTAAACAAAAATAAACAATAAGTCTTTTATTTGTAATTAATCAAATTGATAATTTTACACATCTCTTAAACAAGTCAAGTAATTATTGTATCAAAAGTTTCGAGTCTGGTGTTTTATTCTTTCTATTCTACGTATAGCTTTGTAGGTTTTTTATTAAAATATAATTTATTTACATATCTGGGATTGACGGATGTGCTGAAATTTTTCATGTAGGTAACTCATTTTGCGGGCGGCACCATCTCGCGTTTACTAGGAGAGCATGACTCCCAGGGGATGTAACCAAACCTTAGACCACGCAAGCGAAATCATATACAAGTCCTACATATTATATTATGTATCTTTCTCTACATATCTTGGTATTAAATGTGTCACAAGTTCGAAGTGTGAAAGGCTAAAACGGCTTATTTCTCGTATTTATTTAAATAACTAAACTGGGACTTTTCAGTCTCTATAATTAATTGGAACTAGGAGTGTATGATGGTGTTTGTTCAGTCTTGCTTTGAAGTTTCTCTTGTCATCCTTAAATCCTCGGATTACAATAATATGACTGACACGAGCACAATTTCATAGTTGCCCAAATTATGAAGCAGATTTTCATCACTACAATGTAGCAAAATCTTTAAATTGTATGACTACCAAAATAGGTATATAACAATGGTATGACTACCAAGACAGGGATAAAAAATAGTAGCGTACTTTATATACCGGTCTAAACGGATGAAAACGCGGGGCGCAGCTAGTTATAATTTGATTTCTTTTAATTCCGATAAGCCGTATGCAAACTATTGCCTTTATTTTGTTAGTGTGATGATGGGAACATTTTATATTATTTTGATATGTTCTTTTTATAAGAAATATTAAAAAATATAAAATTATAATCATGCTATGTAAATAAATAAAAGGATTAAATAGGAACAAATTGTTAATTTATGATATTGACTTTAAATAGAATAATACAAAAAGTAAGTTGTTTCCGCTTTAAGCAGGTCCAAATTCCGATGTTTTCGGCCATAGCTGAAAATGTATAGTGTGAAGTTATATTATTTTTTCAATTACCATCAATCAATCGTAAAAAAAAACAAACACTATCACTTAAAATATAAAATAAAATAAAGTAAAATTACTTTTCTAGGCACAAGTGTAATAATATGCTTTTTAGGAACCAACAAAGCATCCCTTTTCCCCTTGGTTATTCGATCGTAAATACAAATCGAAGCGAATACCGTTAACACAAAAAAAGAACAGTCATTCTGTAAACGTTTGCTTTTCTAATGAACCGTCCTAAATATACCGAGCCCACATACAGACACCGCGTTGGCGCCGTACAGCTGGTCAGTCTTATATTAATTGAAACTAGAAACCGCAGCACATTCATTAAAACACAAAGGTAACCACGAGCACATGTAAGTCATAACCATCGGAATATCGTTTCTGAGTACTTTGAGCTTTATAGTTATAGCAACATGATTTTAAATCCCACATTTCGACACAAGTCCTATCGGGTCAACATGCGAATCTATTGCTCTTTTTTGTGGGTGAGAAATTATCCAATAACTTTTCCCACTCTGGAGCGGGGCGAGTGTCAGACTTGTACTGACTAAAACCCACCTATGTTCCTTCTATTGCCCTTTATGTTTCGGGGCCGCAGTATCTATTTCTAACAACCCACAACTCCGACAGGAGCCTTTTGTCATTAATCGGGCATACATCCGTGACTGCTATTAAGAAATCTCTGATGGAAAAGCCCAATGACAATTTTACCGACCCGGGAATCGAACCCAGTACCTAATGCTGAGCAGTCACTACTACAACTAGACCAACGAGGCAGTCAATACCTTAAACACCGGTTAATATAAAACCGTATAAAATATTCGGTTGAAGGACACGTGGTAAAACTTGGCTACGTTTGCCAAGGTCGGCCCGTGGATGGGTTACCATTCATTACAGTTCCTCCTCGGTGCATCGAAAATCACCTTTAGCCGTTGGCCCATCTGTCATTTGTAGACCGGTGACAGTCGTTACGGGTAGTCAGTGGTCTGAAAGAAGCGGATAAAGGAGATAGGTAGGCGTTGCTTATTACTGGTTAGACTGGAACTGACTGGACTGGGAAAAGACTATAAATAAAATAAATAATAAATATCTTGGGACAACTCACACACGGCTATCCGATCCCAAGCTAAGCAGAGCTTGTGTTATGGTAACCAGACAACTGATATACATACTTATATAGTTAATAAATACATACATATTATAGATAAATCACACCCAGACACAGAACAAACAATAATGCTCATCACACAAAGTTCGTCCTGGGTGGGAATCGAACCCACGACCTCCGGCACAGCAGTCAGGGCCACTAACCACTAGACCAACAGGCCCGAAAAGACTAGGCAGATGATTAAATGTAAGGTTGTTAACAGATGTTAAACATCGTAATTATTGTACGTAAACTCTCTCTGCTGATATTCTGTTTTAATCTCGCGTTTGCATACAATTGACTGCAGCATCCAGTATTATAACTAATGCGTTGTAATAAAGTGCAACAGACTGGAATCAGAATAATGTAATCGTTGAAGTATTTCACAAAACACATTATATCGACAATAATATAGCGATGTATAACGAAACCATTCGGCATGCTAAGTTTATTTAAGGTGAGGTTTTACTAATTTTAAACATTTTTGAAACTATGGAAATGTATTAAAGGACACCATAAACAATTATTTTATCAACGTTGAACATATGCAAAGGCTGTGTGAAAATAAAAAACATGATGTAAATTAGTTGGCTCAGAAAAAAAACACATAATGACTCAAACGTGTTTTTCTATTAAATGATGTCTTTGAAAAAGTATTGGAAAGTTACATAAAATAATAAAGCTCATAAAACGGCTTAGTGAAAATGAAAAAAGATTAATAGGTACTAAATTTATAAACAAATAATTTGTGGTGTCCACCAATCGACCAATGAGCGCTGAGAAAAAACGTCGCAGTAAAAGAGGCCCTTAAACTGGACTTATTTATACCGTAATGTTAACCATATATATTATTATTCTCTGCCTTGTTGCTCTAATCTTTACAAGCGGGACTTCTGACAATAAGGTCCTAGGTACAATTCCCAGGTCGGGCAGAGTTATTGGGAGTTTCTATTGAACAATTCTCAGTAAACTGAGAAACGAGTCTGTTGATGGATATAGACTTAAGTGGCACCTTATATCATTTGAGTTTAACAAAACTGGCGTTATATGGCTGAACCTTTGGATACACCTCTGCCCAACCCTTCAAGGATAACAGACGTGATGTTATGATATTACTGTTCAGTAAATTCAGCCCCTTAAATACCCCAAAAAACTGCGTTAAACGGGCACCCGCGATGGACACCCGCCGCGTGTCTGCAAGCGTGGGCTCTGTGGGTATGTGAAGGACCCTGTCACAGGTACCTAAAAAGCTCATTCGCTTAGCTTCATATGACAGAGCAACACTGCAGTTTCACAATTACTTTTTCTCTGTCGAAAGACATTTTCACAAGGTTTTCATCAAGCGTTTATTGACTGAACAAGCCCGCGCGTGTTCCCGCGTCAGTTCACTTTTGTTGTCGATGACGTTTGTTGTTTTGTTTTTGGTGTCTGTTAACGCAGTTTCAGCCCTAAATCAGATTGGAAATAACCAGCATTTCACCCACAACAGTACAAAAATCTTCGAAAATCTGTTTGGGTCATCTAATAATAAGAAAACCAATGAGATAAATAAATGATGAAATATGCCTTAACTTTCTTCATGATTCCTTCATAGAAGTTCTTATGACATTTGTGAACAATGAAAGGTCCATTTGTCAACACCGAGTCTTTGTAGCATTGTAGCCAAAATTCCAACTAAACTCATCTATGTGACATCATCTGTCATGTCCTAGGTTCACGCCCTTATTGCACGTGATAAGGAATTGGAGAAGGATCATCGTGGTGTATACTATAAGATATAAGACTTGAAGACCCGGAAATTCTGCCCTTCCGATAAGACACTTTCGAGCATTACTGTATGGAAATCCTTACTAATATTATAAAAGCGAAAGTGAGTTTGTTTGTTTGTTACGTCTTTACGCCTATATGGCCAAATCGATTTTGATGAATTTTGGTTTGAAGAGATAGTTGAGACCCTGAAGACGGACATAGCCTAATTTAAAAAAAAACGTGACATAAGGGGGAGAAAGGGTTAAGAAAAGGGGAGAGAAAGATATATTTTTTTCGATCATCACGCGGGTTAAAGTTAGCATTAGCCCAAAGTAACTATGCCACGCGGACGAAGTCCATTTCGGTTTTGAATGAAGCCTACTACGTTTTTTTTATCATTTTAGTTGAATTGTTTGTAACAAACACAATCAGTTTCAAAATTTTAGGAATATTTTATGTGAAACTACTACTTTATGAAACTAGTATTTTTAATTTAAAAATCGACGTATTTATAGTACGACCATCGGCCATACCCCATCTAAAATGGCCGCCCGAATGTTGGCGAACCCGTCTTAACGTTGTCATGTTTTTGCCGGGAGAACGAGACATTACGACAAAGGCACAAGATGGAAAGAGCTAAATATTAGATTGTCACCGCCACAGTTGTTCTTTAGGTTAATGACCTTTCGTATTGCTTCTCGTTGGCCGTACTATACGTTAAGTTAACATCGGCCCAACTTAGGCCTCTATGCTGTACCACACTGTTAAATATGTCCGCACTTCTCTTTAAACAGCTGTTTAGGCCGGTACGGTATTGGTGAAAATGGAAACGGTCTGAAAAACAATACTCACGTAAGTACTAACAATTTATTCGTTTCTTTTTTCGGCAACTACAGTTCTTTCACAAGTTATTATGTCTTGTGACTGTAGCAGTATTTTTTTTGTTTTCATGACATTCAAAAGTGCCTGTAACGGTCTAAATGAAATAAATTCTTTGAGTTTTTCATACAGTAAACCTTCTACCTTCTATGGTGTAGTGTCGTAGGGTTGGGCGCACCTTTATAATGTTTTATGGAACGACACACTGAACACAAAGGCTCGGCAGTGAAGTGACTACATAAATCTCGGACTACCCGCAATCGACAGCGAGATAATGTAATGACGGGTTTAAACCCGGTGTTGTTCGGGATTTTAGGTGACATTTGGTCTAGCTACTACATGTTTAAACTATCTCCTTTATGTGTCTCCAACCATTACTCTGCGGCGTCAGAAACGATTTTGAATTTAGGTAGGTTTACTTAGTTTTTTTTTAAGACATTAAAAAAATGTGTATTTACTAGCTGCGCCCCGCAGTGAAAAACCATATAATTGACTCCTTTGATCATCCCACGGGAACATCGCGTTTTTACGGGAACAAAAGTAGCCTTTGTGTTCCAATAAAATAAAAAGAAATAAAAGTTATCTTGATACCAAATTTCATGAAATCCGTTCGAGCGTGAAGTGCAAACATACAAAAATTCAAACTTTCGCCTTTATAATATTACTAGCTTTTGACCGCGGCTTCGATCGCGTTTCGCTAAAAAAAAATTGTCTATAGATGTCACTTTTTTAGCCTATTTCCGTCTCCTGGTTCCCAACTATCTCTGTACCAATCATCAAAATTGGTTTAGCCATTAAAGCGTGAAGAGGTAACACACAATCTTACTTTCGCTTTTATAATAAGTAAGGATTATTAAACGATGAAACGGGTTTTACACAAATATCTGATTCGGTATAAGCTGTGCGGCAATAAATGACTATATATTTTGCTGTAGTTATAATTATAAGTCTGTAGTTATGCCTTAATTTCATCTGAATGATTTTGTTATGTCTGTCAAACCTTCCTTGAGTTCCAGTGCTAACGGACATACGACGGCAAATTAACCCAATTAACCTGCGAACCTTTTGATCGCGTAAAGGTCCATTAGTAGTAGCCAGACATAATGTTTGCGAAAGCGTATTTTCGTACACAACGTTTAAAAATATAACCGCGCCTCATGACGTCATTCCAATGTTACTTCATTGTTCGCCGTTAATTCCAACATTTGACATAGTTCTGACTCGTTCCTTATGCTAATAAATGTACGGAAAACTGGTTTGGTTTACAAAAATAACAATAATAAACGTGTAAATATGGTTGGTGTAATGCATGTCAACGACACAGGGCGACGACACCGAGCGTCACGCGAGCCAATTTACTAAGGTTCATGCAGGGCTGTCAGGCCATACATATGAACCTATGTATATGACATAATATAACATGTGCGAAGCCCTTTGTAACTGAAAAGGAAATTGTGAATAGCAGCGTGCAAATAAAGGAAATCTCCGCCGAGAAACGTTAATGGTTTAGATTTTGCATGTGCAGCAATATTATTTTGTATGTGAGTTAACTCTACTTCTTTTTTTTAAAACTTTGCCCCACACTAGGTTTTAACCTGTATCGTAGGTGCGCTTAGAAACATTTAAACTCACATACACAAACAGCCAGACCCGAAACAACTATCTGCAGGTCAAATAAATATTTGTTCCGTGCGGAAATCGAACCCGCGACACGCAGCGCAACAGTCGATCGCTCAGCCAGTGCACCAATCGTGTCGTCAAACCAACCAACTCAATGACCACTTGATGCCAACTCAATGTTTTATATACTATCCAGTATAATTCAAGTTTACCATTTATGATTAAAGTAAAACTTTTCTCATCACTATTTTGGTTTCATAGCGCCGCAACAATTAACCAACAAAAACAATGTTTATGTTATAGGATTTGAACGTTAGCTATTTTGAAATCCTTATCCTTACTATAATATTATAAAAGTGAATGTGAGTTTGTTTGTTTGTTACCTCTTCACGCTTTAATGGCTACACCGATTTTTATGAATTTTGGTACTAGATAGTTGGGAACCAACTACGTAGTTGGGAACAGGAGACGGACAGGCTAGATTTTATTTCGAAAAATGGGATGTGAGGGAGAAAGAGGGAAGAAAAGGGAAAACTTAGCGTTACTATTACAAATCGATAAGGCGCAAACTGTGTTACCCCGAATTTAACGCGAGCGAAGCCGCGGGCAAAAGCTTGTTTAACATAAACGCTGAAAATAGACAATGCATAATAGAGATTGACTCATAACAGCCCTATGGCATCGGATTCATTACACATTCACGAGTTTATCAGATCTAACACGACTTGTCGTTCACAATGCTAGTCAGCGTACGCCTTAAAACCTCAAATGGTATGAGCTAGTACTCTATTCGCACTTACGATGGAAACCGTGAGTATTTGATGACGTAATTTGAAACTTGATAATTCTATTGTAAATTGATAAACATTAATCAAATTGGCATATCGAAATAGATTAGCTGTAGATTGTAGGTAAGGACAAAGACTACTTGACATTGAATGTTTCACTCAAGCTATCAGAACGTGCTGCGGGTTGGTTCGTCAGAGATACCGCGGCACATAAAAGGCAGAAAAAAGAACACGGATGGGTTTTAGTTAGTACAAGTCTGACACTACTTCTGCTCAGCCCAGGAAAGGAGAAGTCATTTATGATATTCCAAACGAAAAAAAAGCCAACACTAAAAAATCCAAAGTTACACGACACGACTCCCGGCCACCGTAGATGCAGAGTCTGTCTCCGTCTAGTGGCGACGGGCCGTGTACACGGCGCGTTCGTGTTCTACGCGCGCCTCGGAGATGTCAGCAAAGCAGAGGGGCCTGCCGGGGTTGTGGGTTGTTCGAAAGAGATACTGCGATCCCGGCATAAAAGGCAAAAGATGGAAATAAAGCCTCAGGCTGTGCCTATCACAAGCCGTTGTAAGATTATTGTATGAAATAATCTTACAACGGCTTGTGTCTGAAATAATCTTACAAAATAACGGCCTCACATACAACCTGTATTTATCAATACCTGATATCAATACAAACAAAGTTTGCACCCATTTGTTAATGATCGATGTTAGCATACGAAAAAATCTTCTAAAGCGTCACGTTTTCTCGCTAATAACTATTTATATTTAGAATCTTTTATCTGAAACCTGTGTCAAGTTACCTGTATAATGCCAAGTTTCCGGAATATGTATAAGCTACCAAAGTTGTACCTATTCATAGCGAAGCAGTTACTTTAATGCATAATACTAGCGTCAGATATTCTACCTGGCATATGTTGAGCTGGTCCATTTGGTGCAACCATGAGTCACACACCGCCCAGTAGCGGGCCACCGTTATAAATGTATGTGATGTGTCTAATTATCTTTGGGTCAATCTAACTTCTATTTTTTATTTGTTTGTATTCCATCAAATAAATGATTTATCCATCTATGAGTTATATCTTGGAAACCACCGTTTAGAAGATTGTCTCTCATCCAAAATTTGATTTATTCAGGTATTCAAATAACTCTGAGCCCTTCCGTATTTTTAACTTTTAGCCTTTTAGTGATGTGTACACGTGACGTATTAATATAAATATATCAGTTAACCTTTTTCGGTTACTCAAAGTACCCGAAATACTATATTACTACACCTTTTTTTGCGGGTAATCGTCAAATAACTTCCCCCGCTCTGGACGAACCGGGGGGTAGTGTTGGACTTTTACTGACTAAATTCACCCATGTTCCTTCTTTGCCCTTCATATTCTGGGCTGCAGTATCTCTTTCTAACAACCCACAACCTCATATTATTATACCTGACTTATCCCTACTGGACCATGATTCCACTTCACTACTAAAACTGATCCGCATTAGTATCACTAAAATAACGGAACTTCCTTTGTCATATGTATCAAAACACAGTACAATGACCTTTTTCATACAAATTTGACTAAGTAGGAACTTTAGTCCAGTGACACACATAATGGATTTGTGTAATATACTCGTATTATTTATCATTGCAGTTGCATGAAAAGCCAATGTAAGGATACATTTTACTTGCCGGGATTGCGGGTTGCGTCCATTCTTTATCACCGTATTGTACAGGGAAAATTTCACCAATAAAACTGTCTTTGTCATGGTTGCTATGGATTATTAACACTAACAGCGCTTTTTTTGCGGTTTGGAAATCATCAAATAGCTTTCCCCTGTGTCACACTTTTACTGACTAAACCCATGGGTGGGCTTTAGTCGGTTCTTTCTTTTGCCCTTTATGTTCCGGGGCCGCGGTATTTCTTTCGAACAACCCGCAACCTTGGACACTGATCACTGTTTAACTGTGCTGTTCACGTTTAGTTTAATTGGTGCAATGTGCTCTCCATTGAACTTCTAACCAATGAACTATTAAAAACTAAACCTAGGAGCTTATTCCAAATACATGCATATTAGACGATCTAAAGAAAAATAATGATGCCGACATCACAACCTTCTTTGTCCCTTAGATACAAAGATTTGGTTGAACTTCAAAGGTTTCTATATGGCCTAAAATAACTCAGCACTGCCGGAAGGCCGGTAATAGGATCCTTAACAAGACGAGACGATAAAAAGGGGTGGAAGTACGAGCACATACGTCATCGGGCCATACAAAAATGTCTTTGACGTAACATACCACACAAATAACAGTATTAGGAAAGTAGAGTTTTAAGGACAGTGTTAAAATACCAATTTTGTATAGGCATTCAGCTTTGTGTCACCGTGGAAAACTGGTATATTGTGTGGACACAACTAAAACCCGACTACGACTGAATAATTATGAAAGAAGATTTTCAGGATGCTAAATTAAACAAGGTTACAGGAGAAATAAAAAGAAAAAAAAAAGAAAAGCCGTAGTCACATAAAATGTCTTTTGTTTTTTTCTCTCTCCAAAAATAAAATCCGTTATGTGACTTAAAAATTGCGCTTGCAATGAGGTAAAGTGACGTCAGTTTGCCTCATTTCCCTGATTTATGGCTTTAGGGAAAGCACCAGAGATAGATAGATAGACAGTTTAAAAAACCTGCCATACTATATCTGTAGTAGGTATTTATTTAAATTATTTACGAAATATTTCGAAAGACTTAAAATGATAAGTCTTTAAACTGACATGGTTACTAACATTATAATTAACAATTGAAACGGGATATTTACCATGTTTGTTAAACGCCATGATCACGGATGAAGTGTTCATCCGTGATCATGGCGTCAGCAACATCGCCGAAATATCGGGAACTCGATACAAATAACAAACATGGTAAATATCCCGTTTGAAGTGTTAATTACTACGATCTATATTTACACTACTTTCACAAATGTATCTGTATTGTTTTTGCATGTATCTCCGTTCAGCTTGTTACTTGTTTGTTTTACGTGTAATCTCCAAGACTAGACAGGCCACAACTTAGCTGTTTTACCGTCAAACAACTGAACAGTCTACTGCTCGCTATTGCGTACTGCTTCAGTTCAAATTTTTCTAGGTTTTCTTGCCAATGTTCTTTTTTAACACTAAACATTATTTAGTATAATTTTTTTTTATTTCAGTTTAGTAGGTAATTGATCTTTTAAAAATAGAATAGGACAAGGGCAGAAACATGGTGATGATGATTATCTATGCTTTTTTAAAATGAGCGCCTCCTCTTTCTTCATGTTTGTTCCAAATTGAAACAAGACTGCAAGATTGAAACAGAAATTGCTAATTCTATGGTTACAATGGCGATCTTATCACTGGCAGCGGTATCTTATAGACGACCTTTGGAAGGAACAAGTGTGGAGGATGAAGATATGCTACATATGATAACAATGGATGAGTGTCAATTACAAAACAAAAATGGAAATTATCTGTCACTAGATTTGCCCGCGGCTACGCTCGCGTTAAATTCAGGGTAAAAAAGTTCCCCTTTCCTGATTTGCAGGTACCTGCTACCTGCAATTTTTGCCCTTGCGCCTTATTTATTGTAATAGAAAAGCTAAGTTTTTCCTTTCCATCCCTCTTACTCCCACTTTAAAAAATAATAATTAGCCTATGTCCGTCTCCAGGGTCCCAACTATCTCTGTACCAAAATTCATCAAAGTTGTGAAGACGTAACGAACAAAGTCACTTTCGCTTTTATAATATTAGTAAGGATTATTTTGTACCATTTGAACAACTAAACAAAGCAGCGAATGTATATGACATACCAGTAGAAATAAAGTCTTTGCACTTGATCGATTTCTTTAAATAATAAAAGAGCTTGCGATGAAGCCGGTTAGGCCACGTTCTTCTGACGTCACCTGTCTGTCGTAACACGCGATTGGCGGAAGCAAACTGCTTTCATGCATGTTCGCAAAAACCTTATTTATCCATAAACAAATACTGGGAAAGTTAGTAGATAATCTAAGGAGAGCAGGAGCCTCAGTACAAAGTCAAGGTCAAGAGGTATCGTATTACTCAAGACATACAAACTACATAGATTGTATTGGTCAGATAGGCAATCGCTCCATGTAAGATACTGGTATTCAGATGCATCCAGTAATTTCTTCTGTTTCGTGAGTGAGTTTTCTAACATTCAATCTCACATACACAAACAGCCAGATCCGAAACAACTATCTGTAGGTCATACAATTATACAATACATACAATATTTGTTCTGTGCGGGGATCGACCCGCGACACGCAGCGCAGCAGTCGTTCGCTCAGCCACTGCGCCAACCATGTCGTCAAAATTAGGAAAAGGCTAGGCAGATGATGATGATAAAAATCAAATATTTATTTACATAGTTAGTTACAAGTGAAGTCTATAAAACCATGTTAAAAAAACCGGACAAGTGCGAGCCGGAGTCGCGCAGGAAGGGTTCAATCACGTTCGTGTATGGGAGCTATATTAAATATAAATTTTATTCTGTTTTTTTTAGTATTTGTTGTTATAGTGGCAACAAAAATACATCATCAGTAGTTAAAAGAAATACAGCCTGGTGACAGACTAACAGACGGACAGACCGCGGAGTCTTAGGGTTATTAGTAATAGGGTTCAATTTTGCCCTTTGAGTACGGAACTTTAGATCGTGGCTAAATAATAGCGGCCACTCGGGTCGATGTTTAGGTTAAGCCTCGTTTGCCTAGGTTGGTCTGTGGATGGGTGACCACTCGTTACAAACCGAGTTTCCTCCGTGCCTCGGGAAGCATGTTAAGCTATTGGTCCCGGCTGTCATTTGTAGATTTTTGACGGTCGTTACAGGTAGTCAGTGTTCCGAAAGTCTGACAACCAGTCTTACCAAGGGGTATCGTATTACCCAGTAGTAACTGGGTTGTGGAGGTCAGGTAGGCAGTTGATCCATGTAAAATACTGATATTCAGCTGCATCCGATTAGACTGGAAGCCGACCCCATCATAGTTGGGAAAGGCTAGGCAGATGAGGAGTACGGAACTTTAAAAAGATTGTGATTAATTTTCAAACCGAAAGAAAAAAAGGCTTCAGTCTTGAACTGAGACAGATACTCAAGTTAAATAATTGTTTCATGTGCTTTCCGCGTCTATCCGAACAATAAGACCTAACAAACCAAAGCAGACACTTCAAATTACGCCTTAGGAATACGCTATAAAGGTAATGACATGTCATCGAACTGTACATTCTCTTCAACCTTATGTTTAATGAAGTGTTACTTAATGATAGTTTAAGCTTATTGTCAAACTTGTATTCCCTGTAGCCCTGTAGCTAAAGCAACCGTTTGAATATATTGAGTGGCAACACAGGTGGTGGTTCCCTAGAGAAGTGGCAGGCTGGTCTCCCTGCGTCACTGCTAGATACGTATTAATAAAATAATAGCGTCTACGCATCAGCGGTGTAGCTTATAATAGCTTTCTGTTGCCCTGGTACTTTTTTTCTGAATATCTATGAGTTTTAAACAAAGTTATTCTAAGCACCAGTCATCGCAGAGGGGCCTGCTAGAGCCACTGCCTGCCGGTGTTGCGGGTTGTTCGAAAGAGATACCGGTGCCCCGGAACATAAAGGGCAAAAGTAAGAACATGGGTGGGTTTTAGTCAGTACAATTCCGACACTCCCCCCGCTCCGCCCAGAGATTTACCATCCGCAAAAAAAACACAAGTCATCAATTATCAATAGTTTAAATTGCCAGAACTCCAACCACAGACAAAAATATGTCTAATATTATAAATTCTCGTGTCGCGATATTTGTTACCAAACTTCTCCGAAACAGCTGGATCGACTTGTATCATATTTTGAATGCATATCGTGCAGATCTGAGAATCGGCCAACATCTAATCTTCATACCCGTTAATGATAAGAGTGGCTTGAGCAACGGGTGAAACCGCTGTTCACAGCTAGTGAATTTATAGATTCCTAACTCTTTTTCGTTGGGTGTATTATTTCTAATATTAAATATTGTATTTGCAGATTCTTGGTTAATAAAAAAACTCGCCGAAAGCATACATTTTCTAAGCATCCTACGTCATTTGTACATTCTCGTGAACCTTACCTTCCTGCTACCGATGCATACTTAATGTACCTGTACGCCTGGTAACTTTCTCACGGAAACCTATGAATACCCCATTATAATAGGGAATGAAAAGGGGTTGATGTATTCATGGAAAGTCTAACTTAAAAGAGTCTTCAGTCCCCCAGTTCCCAAAAAAATAGCAAGTAACGTACTTTCAAAGGAATACTTTAAATATTTTAGAAGGCAAGATGCTTGTCTGCTTTTTAAACATCGAGAATGCGTCTAATTTTACAACTGACTAATTATGATTTAATATACAATGCCCTACCCTATTAAAATAACGAAAATAACAGAGTTCACGAACAAACTTAATAACGTCCATTCTGTATATAATTTCGTACAGATTATTTCCCTATTACAGGAAATTGAATTAAGTGCTGCAAACGTATGTCGGAGGCTGAATACAATGATTCTTATGACGTTGGAATAGGGTTCCTCTTCCATTGGTCAGTTGGTACTTGTAAGTTAGCAGAACGAAGTCGGACCCGTGCGGGCTGGGGTCAGTGAATTCGGATATCAAATATGCAACTTCGTAGACTTACCCAAACCACTTATACCAATTGCAAATGTTGAAAATGTTGCAACATTCCCGAAACTTGTGATAGTTGGAGCAATATGTTCTGGGGACACGTTAATAAAACATGCAATCATTATTTCGCGTCTGAACTGTATAAAACTTAAATGTAATGGAATGATTGTGTATTAAAGAAGTTGGTACAACTGACGCGGTTGGTATCCTTGTAATCATAAATTGATGCATGCTTTACTTTCATGTCATGTTGTTTGATGTTTAAATTGTCGATTTCATAGAAATGTTCACCTAAATTTTCTTTGTCAAGACTCTTACCAATTATTTGGTTGATTAAACAGCTTTTTACTTTAACGTTATTGGAAATATACTATACGCTTACGTAAAAATACTTTATTCTGGAAGAGGAATTTTTTATGCCGTTTCCTAGTTCATTGTTAGTTTAGTTACTTTCGTTTATTTTATCGTTTTTATTAAACAATTGTACACAATACAATTCCATGTACGATTCATGAAGGTATTAAATTGGTATCGAGATTCGATTCCAAATTAGTTTTTTTTATAAATATCCTTATAACAAAATTTTATAAAATTTGGAACAACAATGCGGCAATCCGGTCGTTTTCCGTGTAGTAACGTCATAAACAAATAATTGACGATCAGACATAGACATATAACCTATGATGATGTTGTCAATAAAAAAAACACAGATTTTAAGGAAATGGTGCTAATTAAAGACAAACCTTTTTTTTACTTTCGTGAATAATTGAAGGTTCGTATTTAGTTAAGTGACTAGGATACCTGTACGTTCCTTTCAAATCGGACAGTGTTATTTCAACATTTTGGATAGTAAGAAATCATTGAAATAAATATCATCTCCCTGTACATTTTTTTAACACACAGATCCAGCCTGTCCCTTTGCTGTCCCCCACAGGGGCTACCCTTAGCGTGTAGTCTCCTATAGTTTTTGTCCAGCCTGGAGGCCTAAGATTTGAGGCATCCACAAATTTTGCCCGGTTAAGCATAATACAACATTCTTAAAAAAAAAACAACTATATTTTGCTGTATAAGTAGCAACACAACAAGGTCTCTCAAAAACTTTCTCACATCCATAATAGGGCGCACAACGCACATACAGTCACCAACGTGAATGAAAAAGCATTTAGCATAGATTCTTGAACCACATAGAGTGTAATTAACCACAGCTAAGTGTTGCATAATGACGTACGGTGAGCTCGAGAAACTACGTAAAACATATATTACTTATGTTTCTAACTTAGCCCGGAATTAACCGACTGTGTGGCAGAATTGACATTCTATTCTATCCTACTTTTATATCTATTCTACTTACTATAATACTATATAATATTATAAAGCTGAAGAGTTTGTTTGTTTGTTTGTTTGAACGCGCTAATCTCAGGGAATACTGGTTGGAATTGAAAAATTCTTTTAGTGTTGGATAGTCCATTTCTTGAGGAAGGCTATAACATCACGCTACGACCAACAGGTGCTGAGCAGCGTGGGTGAAACCGCGGAATAACACATAGAATGCTTTTTTTCGATCATCACGCGGGCGAAGCTGCGGGCGCCAGCTACTGAAATGTAAAAGTACTATGTATCAGTTTGTGATTTAAAAGGGGAAAGCATAACAATTAGTCACTGATTTTTCAGTAATCGGCGCCATTTTTAAATTTTCTCTTATGTTCCAGTTAAGGGGGCATTTTTTGGGTTGCGGATTGTTGGCAAGAGTTTTTTTTTTTTGGAAAGTTTGGCCCCTACTAGAAATTTCTCCTGTACCTATCGTTGGTGCGTTTAAAAACATTTAAACTCACATACACAAACAGCCAGACCCGAAACAACTATCTGCAGGTTATACAAATATTTATTCCGTACGGGGATCGAACACACGACACGTAGCGCAACAGTCAAACGTTTAGCCACTGCACCAACCTCGGACCAATTGCAATAGCATACCAATCCCATACATACCCTACACGAGCATGCAACATGGTATAACGGATCAACGTATTAATCTCCGCAACACTGAGGAAATAATCTATACAGAGCGGATACGGATATCCAACGAACTACAAATGTGCTCTTGAATAAAATCTAGCGGAATCCTGTTATTAGGGTTCCGTACCCATAGAGTAAAACAGGACCGTTTTTTTGCAGACGGGAAACCATCAAATGACTTCCCCCACTCTGGGCGGAGCAGGATAAGTGTCAGACTTGTACTGACTAAAACCTCCCTGTTTCTTCTTTTTGCACTTTATGTTCCGGGGCCGCAGTATCTCCTTCGAACAAGCAACAAAACGTTACTCTATTACTAAAACTCCGCTGTCCGCCTCATTAGTTAAACCTACCAAGTACCTAGTATCTTTTATCCTATCACAATGTTATCTTATTGAACTTAAAGGTGGACTGGTAGAAAATGTCTTGTGGCATTAAGTCCGCCTATAGATGGTACTATTGGTAAGGCAACTTTTCGCGATGTTGCGCCTCTTCTTGTTGTTGTTCTTCTTCGCGGAAAGTGGAAGAAGGCCTTTGATGACCAGGTGCGGGAAAAATTAGCCTAATAAAAAAGCCTGTTTTCATTCCAATTTGTAACTAGACAACTGTATAGGTATTGAAAATAAGTACTTCCGGTAACTATCTAACATCATCGACCAAATGAGCGGGGAATACCAATGACATAAATTTTTCAAAAAAGATAATTATGTCGTAAGTATTATAATAATTCGGTTTCCAAATTGTTACGTTTAGAATTCGTGCAACCATTTTTTTATGATTATGGCTATATTTGAATGCGTATTGTATAATCATTTATCGATAAATTAAAACCGGTCAAGTGCGAGTCGGACTCGCGTACCAAGTTTCGTACATACTTGCGACATAAACCGCCTTAATGCCATAAACTTTCAACTGCGTAGATTATGAAGATTTTTTTACAGATCCAAGGGGCCAAAGTCTAGTGACCACTTATATGGTTTTGATATCAACTCGATAGATCTACACGTTCCCAAGATAAAGAGTCTTGACAGACAGACAACAACAAAGTCATATAAGGTTTCCGTTTACGCCTTTTGTGGTTCGGGCCCCTAAAAACATTCATTACACTACAAGGAGGTTATTTTTTACCTCAAATCCTGAAATAATGAAGTATCATTAAGGTTCAAATACCCACTTAAATGACAGAATAGAAACAAAAGTAAAATCGTTAGTGATTTCGAAGCACCATTTTCAAAATTCTCCCTTTTAAAAATTGTTTTTTTTTTATGACAAAACTTTACATTAACTAAGATGTTTTAATACCTTAATTAAAGGCTTATTTAATAGTCTATTAAACCCAATTTATTTTATTCTTAGTTTCCGAGATTTATAGGTTTCTTTAAGTGACCTGGATAAATTGCTCGAGTGTATTAGGTATTCTTTGGGGAATACAGACGTGATGTGAAATAAGGATAGCTTAAGGATAGAAGCTTGTTTTAAGGATAGCTTAAGGATAGAAGCTTGTTTTAAGGATAGCTTAGAATACTCGATTAGGACACCTCTCAAGCAAAAATAAATATTCATAATCGGTCCAACCGTCCACCGCTACAATGCGAAAGACAGATACACAAGGAATTGGAATAGGCAACTACAGTACTTTCACAGTTATTATGCCTTGTGACTGGACTATAGCTTCATTTTATTGTTGTCAATGTTTCGACAGTTCAAAAATGCATGTAATTGGCCTACTTGAAATAAATGATTTAGATTTTTTGATCTTGTCACGTCAAGCTTTTAACACCCTCCATTTTTGGTTGAGGGTTAAAAACGTGACGTGTGAAGATTTCCGGCTAAAACGTGAGCGAAGCAGCGAGCAAAAGCTTGTTAGTAAATACGTCAGAAGCAAGCAGCAAGGCCCTGTAGACGCCCCTAGAGTGAAGTGACCTAAAAGCTGAACGTCTCGCGCCTTTTAACTCGTCTTGCTTTGGAAATAGACACCGCGCTGTCTCGTAAAACGAATACCGATGTCCGTGGAGTATTGTTTTAACTGCATCAACTAGCTTTTACGACTGCTATTGTTTTTCTTCCGTACGGATTAAAGAGAAAAGTTTTAAACATGGAACGTTTTATCCAGAGGAATTTTAGATTTCTTATATTTTGTGACGTTTTGGCATATTCGATTTTCATATTTTTCACTTTAACGGACGAAAATTGCCTTGTGCTCTGACGTGAGGCCGTGGTCGCAAAACCGCCATTTTGTTTGTTCCACTGATAAATAACCAATCTTTGGCAGTCGGGTAACACGCGCCGCAAAGCGTGAAGTTGACCATATGCTCTATGATATTGTGTTGTATAACAACCTGGTGTTCGCACTTCCACGTTCAAAGCGTGAAAACTGAGTAACCAGCTATGTAATAATAATCATGATTTGTAATTTCCTGGAAGTGTAGCAAAACATTTATGACTAAAAGAGTGATATGGATATGAATTTGATGAATGGAGAAGCAAAGAAAGACCAAAGAAAGAAAGAAAGGATTTTGTAATGAGTAATATGAAAGAGAAAGGAGTAAATGATGTCGTGACGTCTGACAGGGTAAAACGGAAGAAGATAACGTGTTGCACCGACCCCAAATAGAGTGGGAGAGTCACAAGAAGTAAAGCGTTTGTATTCCACGCGCGCCTAAGAGATGTCAGCAAAGCAGAGTGTCTTGCCAAGACTACTGCGGCCCCGGAACACAAAGGGCAAAAATGAATGAAAAAAAAAATAATGTAATCAGTAAAAGTCTGACACTCCACTCCAAGGAAAGTTATTTGATGAATTCTCATCAAAAAAAAAAGAAAATTACTCATTTTGTACTCTTCTGCATTCGTCTCAAAAATATCATTTTGACTAACGTATTGCCATTTAATAAAATAACGTAGAAACTTATTTTACAGACGAATAAGCACGCAAGAGACCCCCGTCAATTCTTTCTCGGTTTAAACACCGATTAGTTAATAAAATGGATTCTAATGTAGACCGGAACAAAAGTGGAGTACAGAATAAAGTTACACCGAAACGGTTCGGGATATGAAAATAATATGGTATTGACAAAAGATACGGTCTAGACCGCAAGGTGCTGGGCGAGCCTGGTTGGACGGGTTTGTCCAGATTACAGTTACAGTTGAATGACCTTATCATGTATTACCGAAAAAGCTTCATTTATGATAATGATGTCCATTCTGTTGTCACAAAATACTCTAAAAATCAGTAAAATTTTGATAATTCCTGTCGAACGACATTTCCTATTTTGAAATTGATTAAAGTGACACAGCGTAGGTAAATTATGGTTTGACAGTATTCGTGGCTAAATAATAGCAGCCGTTCGGGACGGTCTTAAGGTTAAGCCGCGCTTGCTTAGTAAGGTCTGTGGATGGGTTACATACCGAGTTTCCTCCGTGCCTCGGTAAGCATATTTAAGCTGTTGGTTCCCGAATGTCATTTCAAGATCTTTAACAATCGTTACAGATAGTCAGTGTTCTGAAAGTCGGTCAACCAGTCTTACCAAGGGGTTATCGTATTACCTAGTAATAATTGGGTTGTTGGGGTCAGATATGCAGTCGCCCCATGTAAAATACTGGTATTCAGCTGGATCCGGTTAGATTGGAACAAACGACCGCAACATAGTTCGGAAAAGGCTAAGCAGATCAAAAAAAAAGCATTAATTATGGTTTGGTTACTCAATTTAGAGGTAATCACAATTCTGGAATTAACGTTTTTCACCAAAAATAGTGGTTATCAAGCTACATCGGACTATCTTTAATCGCGACTAAAATTGTGTGGAATTCAATAAGATGTGATTGGATTAAACTAGACTAAAAAACTAAACTAAGACTAAATTCCTAGTGGGTGTCGGTATAAAAAAAAAATACTTTCATCATTTCCAAAACGGTTACACCGATTTCTATACTTGAGAGTTCGCGTTTGACCATTACCTTACATGTTGACAAGCGATGGTATACACGCTTAAGTAAGCTCCGTTTTTACGAGAAACTTAATTTTGATAAGTATCTATAAACCATGTTGCCAGAAACATTGCAACATGTAACGCAATACAATTTTTTTTTTGTGAATCAATGTACGTATTTGAACTAGAGGAGATAAGAAATTTATCATGTTTTAATCATGCTTGTTTCAGGTGCGTAGCTAGACTTTGCGATGAAATGGTGGGGCGAAGGCGTGGGGCGCGGCGCGTCGGCGCAGCTGTCGCGCGTGGCGCGCATGCGCCGGGCCCTGCTGCTGCTGGCGGCGGCGGCGTGCACGGCCGCAGCGCTGCTGTACTGGCGACAGCAGAGCGACGATCGCGCGCACCGTCCGCTGCACTCGCTCTACGCGTGAGTACACATACACCTATCTCACTCTCTGATACATTGCGAGGGCCATACCACTGACCAAAAATGCTCCAAGCCTCCTCCAGTTCCTCTTCTCGTGTCATTGGCTCCGATGTTTATACTGCTATATTTGTTCTACTCAAGACAACATCTTTTAGAACCACTTCATATAATTTTTACAGAGGTGTCGAGCCGCAATGGAGCTGGGTGTGCCGCAACCTACGCTGCGAGCGCCTGCTGGCCTCCGAGACGGCGACGCTGCAGTCACTGCCGACGTGCAATATGCTGTGCGACTCCACGCAGCTGTGGCCGCAACCTACCGGGCCCGTGAGCCTCGCCACGGCCGTGCAGCCCGTTCGCGCCGACCACTTCACGCTGCAGGTCACTGCCTCGCCCTCGCGCGACGTCTCCGACCACCTCGCTGAGGCCTTCGAGCTTATGAAGGAGGACATGCGCGTGCTGGAGCGCACCATCGAGCTCGACCGACGCACCACCGACTACGGCTCGCCCCGCGACGTCGTCGTGCGCGTCGCCATCAACGGCAGTGGCGACCCGCGCATGCGCCTCGATACCGACGAGAGCTACAAGCTCACACTGAGGCCCACCAAAAATACTCTCACGGCTGATATCACAGCTCATTCCTTCTGCGGCGCCCGCCACGGCTTCGAAACTCTATCGCAGATAGTCTGGATGGACCCCTACGCCGCTACCTTGCTCATATTGGAGGCGGCGACCGTGGAGGACGCGCCGCGCTACCCCTACCGCGGCCTTCTCCTCGACACCGCGCGCAACTTCTTCCCTACGCTAGAAATCTTGCGGACTATAGACGGGATGGCGGCGTGCAAGATGAACACGTTCCACTGGCACGTGAGCGACTCGCAGTCGTTCCCGCTGCGCCTGGACAGCGCGCCGCAGCTGGCGCAGCACGGGGCCTACGGGCCCGGCGCCGTGTACTCGCCGGCCGACGTGCGCGCCGTCGTGCGCCACGCCAAGCTGCGCGGCGTGCGCGTGCTGCTGGAGGTGGACGCGCCCGCGCACGTGGGCCGCGCCTGGGGCTGGGGGCCCGCGGCCGGCCTGGGGCAGCTGGCGCACTGCGTGGAGCTGGAGCCCTGGTCGGCCTACTGCGGCGAGCCGCCCTGCGGACAGCTCAACCCGCGCAACCCGCACGTGTACGAGCTGCTGGAGCGCGTGTACGCCGAGATCCTCCAACTCACGGAGGTGGACGATCTGTTCCACCTGGGCGGCGACGAGGTCTCGGAACGCTGCTGGGCGCAGCACTTTAACGACACGGACCCCATGGACCTGTGGCTGGAGTTCACGCGGCGCGCGCTGCAGGCGCTACAGCGAGCCAACCACGGGCGCTCGCCCGAGCTCGTGCTGCTATGGTCCTCGCGCCTGACGCGCTCGCCGTACCTGGAGCGGCTGGACTCGCGGCACGTGGGCGTGCAGGTGTGGGGCTCCTCGCGCTGGCCCGAGTCGCGAGCCGTGCTGGACGCCGGCTTCCGCTCCGTCATCTCGCACGTGGACGCCTGGTACCTGGACTGCGGCTTCGGGTCGTGGCGCGACAGCTCGGACGGGCACTGCGGCCCCTACCGCTCGTGGCAGCAGATGTACGAGCACCGGCCGTGGGCGGACGACCCGGGCGCGGCGGGCTGGCGCGTGGAGGGCGGCGCGGCGTGCCAGTGGAGCGAGCAGCTGGCGCCGGGCGGGCTGGACGCGCGCGTGTGGCCGCGCGCGGCGGCGCTGGCCGAGCGGCTGTGGGCGGACCGCGCGGACGGCGCGGGCGCGGACGTGTACCTGCGGCTGGACACGCAGCGCGCGCGGCTGGTGGCGCGCGGGATCCGCGCGGCGCCGCTGTGGCCGCGCTGGTGCTCGCACAACCCGCACTCCTGCCTCTAGCTGCCCTTCTGTTGTACGTAGTGCGAGTCATCCCTAGTGCTCACGAGTAGCTAGTAATTGTACAGCGCTTTCTGTTATCGTTTTGATTAGTTAGCGAGCGTGCCCAAGCCCAGGATACGTATCGTTACGATTGTTGTGTTCGCGCGACGTGAGCCCTCGCGTCACCGCCGTCGCGGCTCAAATATTCGAGTTGCGACCACTAATGTTCGTAATAAGTAGTTACATAATAAAACGTGTTACATAGCTAGGCTGATGATGTATGTGATAAGAGACTATAACTTATTAAAATGTATTAATTAAGACGGAAATAGTAACGAGTCTTCGCGAGATGTAAGATCTGTGACCCACAGTGGATCGTGATATAGCATCACTTATATAGATTAGGTGAATCGCATTTTATAACGTGTTGTTGAGCTTTCTCTTTAAATAATAACGAATCTATTAAAGTTGCTTTGTTTCTGTAATCAATTGTTGTGTTAATAAAAAAATGTATTTGATCGACTATTAAAGTTAGTAAGATAAGTTTAAAATGATTGTTTAGTGAAGACTCTGCCAACAGGTTAGTATTCTGTGTTCTATGATGAACCTCATGGTGTTTTACGCCAGGATTTTTTTTTATATTTAATTCTTTACAACTTCAATATTTTTCTTTTTAACCCCGTGCTTTAACATTTGTGAATTTTCTAACTTGAATTATATTATATACATAAACAGATTAAATTCACATTTTTTTGTTTACCTTTGTGGTTATTATTATCATACACTCACACAGTGCAAAATACTATACAACTTTAATTTTAAAAACGCAAAAAAAAATATAATTTATAGTGTGGTATGTGTGGACCCAGCTTTAGTTGTCTAGAATATCCTGTCATTATTTGTTGTAATGCACTTTAATCTAATAAAATGTTATTTGTATCACAATTTTTAAAGCTTCCAGCAATTATGTTGATGTATATAGTATTAACATTTATACAACTTAAACGCACAGGATGTATAGCAACAATCTGGTACTGAGTTGTTTAATTATATATTATAGTAAGTTATTAGATACATAGAAAGTTGAATACTTTGGATGTTTGTGTTATATGTGTGAGTTTGTATCAAAACTTGAAAATTACTGTTTTAATAGGAAATACGTGACTGGCATTGAATTAAGTCGGTACATTTATCTACACAGTAACTCAACTGGAGTTAGTTGGACAAAAATGACGAGCACATTACGATGATTAATTCTCTAGTGCAGGGAGACTTGTAGCTTAAATAACATAATATAGTTGATAAATTAAACATAACTTAATAATTATGGACAATTATTATAATAAAACTCAATATATTAAGCATACTTATTTGCCGTTGACTCTTTTAGCCGACTTCAAAAATGAAAGGGGTTTTATGGTCAGCGGTAGGTCATTTTCATCGGTATTTACGTCAATTGTAGGCCGATTTAGTTTTTTTTTTTTTCATTTGGTAGAGGAAGCCCGCTCATTTGACCTATATAAATTCTATTAACTTTGATGTAATAGATTATGCGTTTATTAATACATTTATAACGTATTTTCATTTCTTGGATTATTATGGCATGATGATCTCTTAATTAATATCTTCTATGTAAAATTTATTCATGACAAGAATTGGATACAACAACCATTATCATCTCCCTTCAGCGCAATAGCGTTTTCTTCGTCCATTTTCCCCTGTCAGAAGTCACACTATCATTTACTCGTTTCTCTTTCATATCATTCACAATCCATGCATCAACATTCATATTCACATTTAGTCACATACTCAAACTATAATATGGTAAATTGATTTTTTTATTGTAAAATACCTGATTTCCAGAAAACACAAAAAAGTCCGAAATTACTATCAAAAATCGGCGGAAGTCAGTGACTGTTTGTGTCATTGACAAAAGTAAAGTTGTTCCGAAAGCATTCTTCCGATATTATTTTTGCCTTTTCAGCGATTTTTGGAAGTGGTTTTATTTTTGTTGCTAAAATGTATTTCACTTGATAATGTCTGTGTCGTTAGTCTAATCAGAAACAGTATATTTACATTTACACCATTATTTTTCTAATTTCATTTTGAAACGTCATACATAAATATAATTTACTATTGAGATTTTTTTGTAAATAAATCGATTATTTTGTATATTACGATCATATTTATGGCTTTATTTATTTTTTAGTTTAGTTCTTGTCTTTAGAAATCAATTCTGAATCTGTTCAAACTGGCTTGTTTACATCGTGTGTGATTGTAAACTCCTAGTAGTTATATTTCTCCGCGCTTGCTCTGTCAATATCACAATGATTTTTAAGCTCATAGCAATAAGGTTGTTATTATGTTACCATCATTGACAAGTCTGTCGGAATTATAGTGATCTTTATTTCGGTGTGAATAAGGTTACTATTGGAATGCAGTCATCAAAGGTACATTAGTTGAAATGGGAATGTAGCTCGCAATGTGCAACTGCGGCGCGTTTGAAGCATTTAACGGGATCAGTTCAGTTCACAAGTCATCCTATGAAACTCTACTACAACGCACTCTTTATTCAACGCAATCTGGCGTTAGGTCAGAATTAACCGTAGTTGTACATGGATCTTTTGGCGAGTGACCGAACAGGTTGCAAGTTACACAGACGCTGAAACGGTCATCACGTATTCAGTATATCGTTTTCTAAAGTACCACCGGGGGGGGGGGGGGGGGGTAATTTCCCATAAAATCTGTTTTGGACAATCTAATATATATAAAATTCTCGTGTTTCAATGTTTGTTCCCATACTCCTCCGAAACGGCTCGACCGATTCTTATGTTTTTTTTTTATGCATATTCAGTAAGTCTGAGAATCAGCAACTATCTATCTTTCAAACCCATAAGTGGTAAGGGGGACCTGGGTAGCTGGTGAAACAGCTGGGCATAGCTTATTAATAAAAAAAGCTGTGCCCTATATAACTGTAAATCTACTGTCAAAAATGTACGGTACCTTACTGTTTTTTTTTAATTACCGGTAAAACAATATAATTATTGGGAAGCTGTTTAGAATGATGAACTGGAACTGAAACTAAAAATCTATACTAATATTATAAAGCTGAAGAGTTTGTTTGTTTGTTTGTTTGTTTGAACGCGCTAATCTCAGGGACTACTGGTTGGAATTGGAAAATTCTTTTAGTGTTGGATAGTCCATTTCTTGAGGAAAGCTATAAGCTATATAACATCACGCTACGACCAACAGGTGCTGAGCAGCGTGGGTGAAACCGCGTGGAACAGCTAGTATTTAATACAAGGTGATTCCTTGTATTAAATATTTTCTTACAACGATTTCCAGTTTCAATATCATGTTTACGAATGGCAAAGTTAGTTCCTGACAGTAGTGATTCTAGTTCAAAAATACCCATGTGGAACTAAGAGAAATAGGGGTCAGAATGAGATGAGGGGAGGAGTCTGGTTCAGAACTACCTTACCTCTCTGTTGAACATTATTACGAACGCGCCGTGGTCGCAGTACGCGCCTTTAATAATAATTACTTTCAATTTTTTTCAAAATAATTACTTGAATAATTAAGTGTGCTAAAGATTTTCCTTATATTGGAAAATGTCTTTAATACAAGATAGATTTATAACGCATTGTGTTAATGAGCTAGATTTCATTCCCCCGATAAATGTGATGAGTAAACTGGCACAATTTTGTACATTTTGTATGTAATGTTTGGTGCTATAGTGATTTTTGTGGTGTACTTCTATGAATTAAAGAAAATATGAAATGAATTACGGTTTGTTTGACTCAACTCTTCTCCCATATTGTCTATTCAAATAAAACAAAAACTTAAAAAAGCAATAAATTAATTTGTTTATTAACAATTTCATTGACATGTCAATTTTTATCAAAATAAAACTACTTATTTTTTTCTAAAAATGTTACTCAGCCTTCTGCTTCGTGGGGTTCCCTGAAAAGAGCAGAAATTACTGATTAATTACCCAATAATCTACCACTAATCAAAATATAAATACATTAAACATGTGTATGTTACAGTGTATGGAGTAATAGATGTGTGTGTACATATCTATTACTCCAAATCCATTGTGAACAAAAATGTTTGAGCCTTTTTACTGCAAGCTGACCATAAGTTATTATAATAGTGTAGGCTTAAAGATATTGACTCACTTCGGCGGTATCGTTTTTGTTGGACCGGAACAGAGACCGGATCCGGGACGGAGTGCTTGTCTTGCGGGAGGGGTGAGGCTCGGCTTCTACTCGCAGCGATTCGCGCAGCTCGGAGTCCTACGACCAATGGGTTTACATTATTAGGGACTCAATTTTCCTCTCCATACTTTTGTTTTAGTTGAGTATATCTGTCACTCATGTGACAATCTCCTCTTCAAACTATATGGTTAGTTTTTATTTTAAAATACTAAATTACCATTTATATCTGGAAACTGATGCAATGGAGGATGAAGCTACGCATGAAGATATACAACCTTCGACAAGTAAGAAAGACATTCAGAGGACAAACACTGGACATGACTTATACAATGACAGGTGGTCACGATGAGTACAATAAGTAGTAAAACTGCTTATTGTACTCATTGCTGCCATAGCCAAAGATTGTGTGTGTGTGTTAGCATATAATAGAGACTTCTGACCGCAGAAGACACAAATCACCGAAACATAACTGCTTAAATTAGGCGGTAACGGGCGTTATATTACTTAATTTATTTACACGTAATGTACAATAGTGGTAAATAGGCGGACTTAATGCCATAAGCCATTCTTTACAAGTCAACCTTTGGGTAAAATACGACAACATTGTGATAGGGTACAAAAAATATATATACTATATGAATCTTTTGGTCGAGAAAAGTTCTACATCTGCGGAAGCCTTTATTGAGGTGTATTGATTAAATGTTGGAACTCACGGTAGCGGATAGTCTCCCGGCCTGCTTGCTGGGTGTGGGAGGGCCGGGCTTCTTGTACGCCGTGATGCCGACCTCCTTGCGCTGCGGCTTGCCGGGCAGGCCTGCTGCACCCACACACTGGGGACAATCGCGACAATTTGTATTTAACACAAGTTGATGAATATTGTGCACATAGGTATAGGTGACCAACACCTGAGGAGGCTCTCGTTAGACGGCTGGATCATGGGTTTGATACAGAAACTCTGAATCGAAACAGAGTAGTACTAATGGACACCGCTCGTATCGTTAGAAGTTTCCTCTCTCTGAAGCCCTGACTGCCGGTATTTTGGACCCTGTTCCCGATTCCGATGGGCTACAATTTTTTTTCAAAATCATTATTTTTCTACGTTTTTTTTAAATTATTTATTTCTACTACGACTGACAAGTAATGGGCTCAGAGAAAAGTCATTCAAAATCTACCTTGATATCTTCTTCATCGACGGCTTGTGTGAATTGAGTTTCAGCGGGATAGGAGCTCTTGAGGTGCGGAGGACACAGAGAGTTCCGCCAGCGCAACTCGGACAGGCGCAGGCCGGGCGGACCCGACTCGCGGGCGCCCTGCGGGCCTCGGGCTCCGGACTCGCGCCGCGGCGTCGCTGACAGCTCCTTCAGCCAGCGGTTGTCGAACACCTCGCCTTCCTCGTCGGACATATGCATTGTGCGACCCTCTGTCGGCAAACAACCTCATATTCGTTACTAAATCATCAAGCAAATGTGCACCTAATAGTACTCTCACATTTCACTATGGTTTTAAATCCCCTTGAATTGTGGCAAATCCGAAATCCGTGGCTGCTAATTTTAGGATATCGTGCCTCTTAAGACGTTTAAAGAGTGCCTGGCTAGCCGTTTGGGATAGTTTTCAGCAATGAGGTTATATTTTTGTATAGTATGTGTTCATTTGCAAAGCTTCATGGATTTCAGTATTTGTTACAAATTATGGCACATTGACTATAGTACATAAGATATTCTTTGTTTCATGGATAGATTTGACTTGCTGGCGCTACTCCACATCTGGATTACATACATCCAGACGAGATTTTATATCGCATACATAGGTCTAAGCGGACAAAACTCAAAAAAACGTCATTTTTTAGTTACCCTTGTATTCAAATGCTCAGTAAACATGCGCAACTATTTAATATAACAGAATTTTCATATAGTGACATTTTACAGCCTATTTCTAAATCTAAAATAAACTTCTAATATGTTGTATTCATCTCCTGAAAAAAATAAGTTTTCGAATTGTCCCAGTTTAGACCTAGGTGAGCGTGGATAGCCTAGAAGCCACAGTAGCAACTTGTATTTTATGTTGCGTTTATCTCCTTTTTATTTAATTTGAGCTTTCCACGTCAGTCTTTGATCAAAGAGCATGCTAACATATTTGACCTTATCAGTGTGAGGTAAGGTATTATTTCAAAGAGTTACAGGTCAGTAGTCTTTCCTCAACGAAAAAAGACAAAGTTATGTGCAAGGATTTTGTTGCACTTGCATTCATTCTGAGTTTTTTAGCCAATTGTCTTACCTCGTCTAGTCCCGTTGTTGTGAACAGGCAGGGAGCGCAGTGATTGCGAGTCGGACGGCCGGGCGGGCTCTTCTTGGAACGGAACAAGACCGGACTGCAAACGAAATATAACGTTGATATTGATTGACGCTGGCAACACTAGCGCAGTAAACATCGCCCGCGTAATTAAATATTAATAAATAACAAACAAAAGTTTTAATGGTGAATACGATGATCATATTAAATTGCAATTATAGGAACACATAAGTGACAGTGTTGGTGACTTTCAAAACTAAGTAATATCCCTTAAAAATAGTGTTAGTGAAAACAGTGCCTTTTACACGAAATGGTGAAAATGAACAATAAATGTTTTATCTGAACAATAAAACATAAAGAAACTATATCTAAAATTAAAATCTATAACTCATGGTGATAAAATTGTACCAAATAGTGAAAAATAATCAATAATACATGATTGTCAAGCCGTTGCTAAAAAATATATCATTTGAAAAGTGACCTTTGCACCCATACTAGCGCCTCCAGTGGCGAAAAGATCAATTAATTTAAATTTAAGTGACACTAATTCTGGAGTTGCATAAGTGAAAAATAAACAAAAGCGAAATAAAACTGTAAACAACCACCATCTAGTGGTGAGAGGATGAATTTAATGACATTCATTTTGGGGTTACAGATGTAAAAAATAAGCATAAATTGTATGAAATTATGAACAACGCCATCTAGAAGCGAGTAGCGTAACAAGAAATTACACTGATAAACGTAGATCGATTGACTGGTGAATCATTGTTCTAAGGTGATACCATACTGCTTTATCGACATTGTTTCGTCAAATTTGTGTCAATAACATCTAGCGGCAAATAGACAAGCTATTATTTACAGACACCCTTACAAGTCCATATCCTTCGATCTTTTTGATGCATTCTTCAACAGCATTGTAAAATGAATGTCTTAGAAAATATCACGTTTAGACGAAACCGTACGAAGTCTGAAACAACCAGCAATGATACGGATGGGGACATTTTATTGGCGAACTCACCGATAGATGGCACCACAACTAGCTTACCTGATATTTCTGATGACGAAGATGACCAAAGTACTAAGTTAAAACATCAATTAGAAATATTAACTCTAGAACTCAATAGTGCCCACAATGAAATAGAATCCTTAACTATAGAAAACACATATCTCAAACGCCACAACCAGGAGTTACAGAAGCAGAGAGCACTGTACAAAAAAGTGGCATGCTCTCCAGCTGCTAAGTTAAAGTCACAAACACCAAATAACAAGAAAACATCTGCAAAAATGAACCAGTCAGCGAGAAAACACACGGAAAAGTCTAGTGATTGTACAGAATTCACGACTACAGCTTCGATATCCACATCGCCAAACGGTGTTCAAAATCAATATTATGAACAGTTGAATAAGTCGATCACAGATGGCGTTATCAACAATACTGGCATTAATAGAAAAAGAAAGACAGAAGTACAAAGTACAAAATTAAACAATGACCGTAAACCGAACAAAAGTATAATGAAAAAATTATGTATTTTAAGTAGCAACAAAAATAATAAAATATTAGAAATTGCAGAAGATGTATTCCCTAACTATAGAATCTGCCACTACTTGACACCCAACTGTGGTGTTAAGTACCTTATCTCTGACTTGGATCTCAAATTAAAGGATTACAATATGAATGATTACTGCTTGATATTTGTAGGGGAAGAAGACTTTCGTCGGACAAAGAACTATGTCGAACTAACTATTTGTATTCGTGAAACGCTGTCAAAATTGCAGCACACTAATATAATATTATGTGCTCCTACTTTCAAACTAAATGACTACTCAACAATGTTTAATTCGAGAATTGAAACCTTTAACAGTTTATTATATTTAGATGCTTATTCATATAATTACGCCTACTTATTTGATTCTAATTATTATATTGATTATGATTTTAATATGTTTGCAAAAAGTAGTAGTTCTGTAAATAATCGCGGCATGGCCAACATATTTCATAACATAGGCTTAATGATTAATGAATTTACAATGCAAAGTGACTTAAATTCATGTTATTCTTCTGATAAAGTGACAGATTTGCCTTACTCTGTACAAAGCAGTGTTACTGATGAAAATGAACTGTTTTTTCTCTGATAAATATATCAACATATTGCATCAAAATATAGCAGGTTTGATAAATAAAGCAGATGATCTGTTGGTATGTTTAGAGGAGCTATCTAATAAAAAGACAAATGTTGATGTCTTATGTATTACAGAGCACTTTATCATGGAGGGGTATCAAAATTTATTATTTTTACCTAACTATGATCTGGCTGCACATTATTGTAGAATAGAACAAAAAAGGGGTGGTACATGTATCCTTGTTAAAAATGGGCTGCAATGGAAAGAATTGCCAAAAGTAGCAAAGTTATCAACTCCAGGCATATTTGAGTGCTGTGGCGTGGAACTGACTAGTTATAAGATAATAATTGTGTGTATATATAGAATTCCGAACTCAAATAACTTAAATTATTGTTTTGATAAACTTGAAATGCTCTTGCATGAAATTTTACGTTCATGCTGTAAGAAAATTGTTATCTGTGGAGATTTCAACATTGACGTACTTAAGCAAAATAGTGCAACTAATGAATTTGAACGTATTTTAATGTGTTACAATCTGAGACTTGCTTTGAAACAACCAACTCGCATGGCCAGTTTATCGTGCATTGACAACTTTGCGCATAACTTTAATGCATGTAAGACTCAAGTATTTGAATGGGCATTATCGGATCATACAGCACAGCTGATTCAGTGTCCAGTACGAAAAATATGTTGTATTAAGTATTGGTACGCAACTAGAAGGGATTATAATATGGATAATGTAGTAAAGTTTAAAAACTATCTCACGACTCTTACTTTTTCGGAACTTTACGACACGGATGACCCAAATGTAGCTTATAATTATTTTATTGAGATTTTCAAGCTGTTTTACGATCTATGTTTTCCATTAAAAGTAGTTAAAATCTATACATCAAAAAGAACTAAGTGGTTGTCAAAAGGGATCAAATTGTGCAGTAAGAAGAAAAGAAAACTCCTATGGCAGTTTAGACTTAAGCGTAGTAATGCTAATAAAACCATACTACATAATTATTCAAAAAAGTACAAAAAAATTATCCGCTTAACACAAAAAGCACAAAACAACTACAATATAAAAACATCTAAAAACAAATCGAAAACTGCGTGGCAAATTATTAACCGTGCAAAGTACAATATACCTAAGTCTACCATAAATAAAATTAAAATAGATGACCGCGTCATATCTCATCACGAAACTATTGCAGAAGCTTTTAATATTTTTTTTATTAATAAGATACAGCCAAAACTGAGTGTCGACTGTAGACCTAGGGCGAGTTCATTAGACTTCAACAATAAAACTATGTTCATGGCCCCTAGTATACCAGATGACATTAAAAAGATAATAATGACCCTGCGTAATACAAGCAGTGTGGGATATGACGGTATTGCTACTCATATATTAAAACATGTTGCGGACGAAATCTGCGCTCACTTGAGTCATGTCATCAATCTCAGCATTAGTGCAGGCGTGTATCCTGATGCTTTAAAAGTTTCTATTGTCAAACCACTATTTAAGAAAAATGATAGGGAGTTAATGGAGAACTATCGGCCTATATCGCTGATTCCCATCATCTCTAAAATATTTGAAAAATACATTTATAATCAATTAAATTCATTTATAGAAAAGCATAATATTATATGCGAGGAACAGAAAGGTTTTAGAATTGGTAAAACTATTAATATGGCCATTTATGATTTTTTATATAATGTTACATATAACGTTGATAAAAAGAAACCAGTCTGTGGCGTATTTTGTGACATGACACAAGCCTTTGACTATGTGCACTTTGATACACTCTTAAATAAACTTGAGGTATATGGAATTAGAGGAAATGTCAACAATCTAATTAAATCTTACTTACTTAACAGAACTCAAATAACACATATAAATCAAATTAATATGAAAAGTAAAAATGAAATTATATATCAGTCCTCAGAACGTACAGTTTTGTTTGGTGTGCCACAGGGGAGTGTTCTAGGGCCCCCTTTGTTTATATTATACATAAATGATCTACCGAAAGGCATCCCTCAACCTCTGACACTATTTGCCGACGATAGCACCATAACGGTACCTTGTAAAAATGTTGATACCTATGAAAATGACATTAATTATTCTATAAATTCTATGGTAAAGTGGCTGGATGATAATAACTTAAAAATTAACCTGACCAAAACTAAATTAATACATTTTAGTCAAAGGATCAACAGTAAGAGTACTTTAAATATACACTACAATGACCAGCCTATAGAAGAGGTAGAAAGTACAAAATTTTTAGGGCTACACATTGATAAAAAATTGAATTGGGAAACCCATATCGAAATCTTATGCAAGAAACTCAGTAAATCTGCTTATGCCCTGCACACATTGTCGTCTATAATAAGTGTGGAGGCAATTCTTACAGCCTACTATGGTTTGACAGAATCCCATCTACGATATGGTGTCATATTTTGGGGCAACTCAACAAAAAAAGACACGGTGTTCAAAGCTCAAAAGAGATGCATTCGCTCAATCTTTAAAATTAAACCTACTGATAGTTGCGTGCCTTACTTTAAACAATATAAAATACTTACTTTGCCATGTCTGTATATTTTGGAGGTAGCGGTGTTTGTCAAAACAAATCCACTCCGATTTAAACTATTGGATGAAGTAGTGCCACGTAACAGGCGTGACAACTGTAGGGTATGCTCTCATACTGCGAGAACAGCACTTATGCGTAAAAGTATATTCTGTATGGCTTCCACGATATACAATAAATTGCCTAAAAGTTGGAGAGAACTATCCTTGTCACTTCTCAAAAATAAGCTGAGAAGTTTTTTAGTTAATAAAGCGTATTACAATATTTTAAGTTTTTTGAATGAAAAGGACTTTTATATTCCGACCTCGAAAACACATGATTAAGAATGTCAATTTAATGTTGTAATTTTTTAAATTAATTGACTATTGATACTTTTTGAATGCTTAATAATGAACAAACTGGACATAATTATCTACTTCATTTAATTTTTGACATACTTATACAATAATATCTTGACATCAATTATCATTTATTTTTTATGTATTTTGTAATTAAATTTCAAATTATACGCAATGACATGTAATTTTTAAATATTCAAAATTTGTACGCCGATATTGGCAAAGCATGGACGAGCACAACATAATATTTAATACCTTGCATGTCTGATTACTCAGTTTATGTAAACGCATGTTTGACAAATAAATTATCTTTCTTTCTTTCTTTCTTTCAACGTTATTATAATGGCAGACAACATAGTATGCGGTGTTTAGTATGTTACTTTCCCTGAGAACTGCAGTTGAATAATTGTTAGGTGAGGTTTTTTAAACCACTTTTATAGCCCCCTCCCCTTGGTGATAAGTTGTTAGGTTTAAAGCTACCCTCCAGCCTCACCTCTTCCGGGCATCACGTATATTTTTATTATTGAAAAATTAGTGGGGGTAGATTTGTTTTTTGGATAAAAACTAGCTTGCTTTTAAAAAAAATATTGACAGTGAAAATTATTAACGGTTAGTATTGTTCACAAATATTGTGTACAAAAAAAATAGAATTTAAAAAAAAAATATTGAGTCGAAATCATCAAATGCAATTAACTTAAATTATCCGTTACTGCCAATTAAAAAGAAATGTGGCATGCGTCGAGTCGCTAAATGTCAATGTATGTGTGCAACTGTGACATAAAAATAATAATACTTCATAATAACGTAATGTGTATGAAGTTTGTTAATATTTTGTCATATGCGGTACGTACGGAGTGCACGTGCTGCAGTGACATGAGACTGCCGGAGCGCTGCTTGCGTCGCAGCCAGTCGGCCTCGTCCTGCTTCATGAGGAACTTCTCTCCCACGCTCCACAGCTCGGCCGTGAGCCCGCGGATGTGCGCCTCGTACGCGCGCGACGACTCCGCCAGCTTGTCCCTCGCGCGCGCCAGCTCGCGCTCCAGTGCCTGCATCTCGCCGCGCTGCTTCTCCTTGAACACCGCGATTTGCTCGGTGTACAGTTGTTTCTGAAAACGTTCACACGAGTCAGTACGAGTCCGGGCTCCGAAACACGAGCATTCACTTCAACGCGTGCAGCAAGCCATGCATACATAAATATATACAAACATATTACCTTGCGAATCAGCAAACTACCAAAACAATGTTTTAATGAACACGCTAGCCACAACATACAAAAAATAAAACAAAAGCAACCATTAAAACAATTTATTGAAAACAACATAAGTATATAATAAATTATCGACTTCACGAGCACACTCAGTGATCCATGAGAAGGTAGCACCACCACACCAGCTGGTATAGCAATATCAACAACAGTACGGGGAGGATACTGACCATTTTGCTCTTCATGCGGTCGAGTTTGTCCTCGTACTCGGCGCGCACCTCGGCCACCGTGTCCCTCGGGTCCGCCGGCGCGCGGCCGCTCGCCAGCAGCTCCAGCAGCCGCACGAAGCTCTGCTGCAGCTCCGCCAGCTGCACGTCCAGCGCCGCGTCGCTGTAGGCAGGCTCGCGCTCGGCCCGCGCGCGCCGCACGGCCCGCTCGTGCCAGCGCTCCAGCGCCAGCGCGGCCTCGCACAGGTCCTGCAGCGCGGCCGCGTGGGCGCGCTCCAGGCCCGCGCCGCCCGCGCCGCCCTCCAGGCGCAAGATATCGCGCCGCGCCGTCCGCTGCAGTGACGTCACGGCGCTCAGCTTCTGCACGTAAGACTCGCGCGCGATGCTCAGCGCTTTGAAGTTGTTGGCCTGCTCGTTCAATGATTGCTTCAGGTTCAGGATCTCCGTCTCGTGGATTCTGTTCACTTCTGCGAGTCTGTCGCGCTCTTTTTGAAGAGCTAATTGCTTCTCTGAGCACTTTTTCAAATGTCTGTCAGTGGTCTCCAGGAAGTTCTCCAAGTCCTCCATGGTGACCGTCCCGGCGCTGAGGCTGCGTTTCACCTCGGTGTCGTAGTTGTTAGAATTACCGAAGTTGGTGAGCTCTTTGAGGACAGTGTTGTTCTTTATTTCAGCAATCCTCTTGAGTATAATCGCTTGATATTTAGCGGACACTTTGATTATCTGTGAAGCTCTGTTCTCGTTGACGCTCATTTTGCTCACTTGTCTTTTGAGGTCCGCGATCTCGTCGTTCTTCTGGTGCACAATTTTCTTGAGCTGAGTGGACAGCTGATGGCAGTTCTCCTTGCTGAGCTCGAGCTCTTTGGTGACGTCGAGTAGTTTGGTCTCGGACTCTGCCAGCAACGTCTTGAGGTAGGTGACGTCGCTGTGCAGCGTCGTGATCGTGCGGTTCTTGTCTAGGATGATCTTTTCTAAATCTGAGATGGTCTTAAGGCTCTCCGTGGAAGTGTGTGACATGTCTGAGGATGTGTTATCTACCTGTTGCTGGAGGTCGCGCAGCTCCTTGTCCGTGTGACCCGACTGCTTATGGCTCGATACCCGCTCTTGACTTTGTGCGGCTGCAACTACGAAAAATACACTTTATTATTTCAAATATATTTTTATACGAGAATGAAATCAAAAGATTATTATTTTTACTCAAAAATGCATGTAATGTTGTCATTATTTTGACAACCTTGTTTGCAAAGTCGACCTTGCCGTTCTGTTTCAAGGAGCGGCCGGCAATGTTTTGCTGGCCGCTCTAACAGGCCGGCAATGTTTTGCCGGCCGCTCTAACAGGCCGGCAATGTTTTGCCGGCCGCTCTAACAGGCCGGCAATGTTTTGCCGACCGCTATTGGGAAAGACGGTGTTGAATTTTAGTAACTGTACTTTTCATAATTGTCATTTTAATTAAAATTCTAGTTAATTAATATATTTTTAATTTAAATTACTTGCTGGTTTTATTTAGATTAGGTACTTGCATTTTTGAGTAAAGCACTATACAAACCTTGGCCCACAATGACTGCTTCGCTGGTCACGCTATGATTGCCTCGAGCTAGCCTAGCTACGCTCTAGGCCTTTCAGCTTGGCCATCATTGCAGCCCTTGCTGTCCTCGCTGTAAAGGCCTCGACCTACGGTCTCGGCCTTTATCTCAGCTCGTCCGTCAAGTGCTGCACGCTGACCGCGCTGTGTCGGCCTGGAGCTGCGCTACGCTGCGCTGTCGGCCATCATCAGCGCGACCAGCAAAGTAGTCATTATAGACCGCGGCAGTAATGTACTATTATTGCTTACTAAAAATCTAGGTATATTTACAAAAGTATAATGTCCTACATACATGTCTCTCTCTGTCCAACAGCCTTGATGAGCTCTTCGTTTTCCTTTCTCAGAATGTTCAATGCTTCTCTCTCATTGTTAATATCCTCTAAATTTTGTTTCAATTCCTGAATAGTCGTAATTTTATCTTGTATTTCCTTTTCGTACTTTTCCTTGACATTCTGTAGTTCTTTGGTTACTGAAGAGATGACAGTATCCTTCTCTTTACTTATTTTCGATACTATAGCGTCTTTGGCTCTTGAGTCTTCTTCACACAAATCCACTTTACTCTTCAAGGTATTAAGTTCTTTCTGCGTAGATACAATTTCTTTGCGTCTTTCCTCAAGCTCTATCTCAGCCTTATCGTGATATTCTTGTAGGATTGCACATTTATTGATAAGATTTAGTTTGTCATTGTTAAGTTCTTCAGACAGTTTTTTAGTCTGCTGCTGTGTGTCTTTGAGGAGTTGTTCCAGGTCGGTTATAACTGAAAAGTAAAATTATGAAATTAGTCTTCCTTAGGTAGTACCACCCATGGTTCGCTTAACACAAATAGCAACTAATTTAATTTCACACACTACTGCACCTACCATTTTTATTATCTTCAATGGTTTGTTTTAAATGTTGTTTTTCAATTTTTAATATGGCAATTTCTTCACCATATGAAGTAATGTTTGATTCTAAAAAGCAAATGTTAGATTCAGTTCCTTCGTTGTCTTGTACTAGAGCATTTTTCTGTTCTTCTAAAATTATTTTATCTTGTTGAAGCATTTTTATGAGATCGTGAAGTAACATTGCTTTTTCTTCCATTTCTTTAATATTTTCGGTTTTTTCTTTAACTGTACATTCTAAGTTTTGATTTGTTTCTGATAATTCTTGTAATGATTTTTTTAATTCATCAATTTCAGCTTTGAGTTGTATACCGGTGGCGGCAAGCTCTTTATTTCGGTTTTCTATTGAATCAATATCTAAAATTATAAAGAAATACATGAATTAACTAAAATGATCCGCAAAATATTGCCAATTATTAACATTCATTTATAATTTGTATGTAGTCGTGTTTAAAAAATAATGCCATAAATTGTCCGCATCTGTTTGTGAATATGAATTTTATAAAGTATGCACTTACCATTTTTACATTTTTCAGCAGTGGCTGCTAGATTTGTGTTCTCCTTTTGCAATTTATCAGATTCAACAATTTTAGTTTGCAATTCAGATTTTAATTTTGTTATGTCTGCTGCTATATCTATTTCCTTGGGTCTAAGATCATTGTCATATATTGCTTCAAGCGCTGATTCCAATGCAGATTCTTTTTCTTGTATTTTTGCTACTAAATTTAGTTTTTCTATTTCGAATGCTTCTTTCTGGGCGTCTATTTCTTTCTCAACTCTTTCTTTTTCAAGTCTTATATCTGAAGCTTCTTTAAAGAGCGACTCCAGGGATGTTTCCTTTTCCTGAAGTTTTGCTTCAAATACTTTTTTAACATTTTCCAACTGTTCTGAGATAGATTTCTTTTCTTCTTGTAATATTTCATTAACTCGCATATGATCTGATATAATGTTATTAAGAGTTACTTTCTGGTCTTCCATAATAGATTCTGTTACTGTCACCATGTTTTTAAGTATCTGTCTTTCCGAGTCAAAATCTTTGATCAGTTTTTCTTGGTTTTGTGTTTCATTTTTTAACTCCTCTTCTAACGCCTTCATCGCTGTAAATTAATACCACATGAAATACGTTACGCACGTTTCTGTTAATGGTTAAAAAATCAGTTAAAAATAAATTAACATGTTTCAAACAGCAAAATGGGTTTAACCTAGCTTAAAGTAATGCTTTAGTCTTCCGTGACCTGTTTCTCTACCGGCCCTAGTATGGAACCCTGACGAACCCCCATATAAGAGGCCACAATATTCTACAATAAGCAAAAAACGTTTGTGTCTATGTTTTTTAATATTATTCTAATGCATACATAAATGTTTAACAACTAATTCTATGCTGTACAATTAGGTTTTTGTCTTTCTTCTTGTTGTCTACACAATCAAATGGCTCAGAAAATATCCAAATACCTATAAAAATTCTTTAAACTATAATAATCACAATGGTAAAAGTTACGAAAAAGATCATGATAATAAAAGCACAATGATTACCTTGAGCATTATCTTCAACGGTTTGCATAACCCGTTCTTTCTCCTTTCTAGTCGCGTCTAGCTCCGCAGTTTTATCTTTCAAATAATTGCTGAGCTTAGTGATCATAACATTCAAGTTATCTATTTGACATTCGTAAGTGCTCTTCAGTTTGTCCGTCAAATCCTCGTTGTCAATCAGTTTCTCCTTTAGAGAATGAACTTTAAGCTCTAACTGTAGTTTGACATTGTTGAGATCGTTCGTAAGAGATTGGTTCTCTTCTTGTATTGCATGCATCTCTCTTACTTTATTGTTTAACGTTGTGTTGTAAGTCTCAGTCTGTTTTGATAGTTCTACAAATATAATACTATTATTATGAAGAAGACAAGCGCTACATTTTTTATCAAAACATAAGATTCTAAAAGCTAAAAGGCTAAGAAGAGATAGATAGAGGCTGAAATGTAAGTTGATTGATAGTTCGAAGAATGTTTAGTATCCAGTTGAAAGATCCACGTTATTGGAGTCGGAATGGTTAGTTAGACGAGTACATATAAATGTTTGAGAACATTGCAGTTCTCGCCACTTTTCCCTGCAAGTATGAGCGCTGCAAAGTTCACAGAAAATTACTACAAATTATAAACCAGTGGTAAACCAAAGCTTTGATTGGCTGTCTTTAACTTCATGCAAATTGCTGAACTTAATCAAGCATACCAGAGATAGGCGATGTAAAGTTAGTGTGGTAACTCCATTAGGCCAACTTAGCTGAATACTTGGGACAAATTTAAATACTTTACTCACCTATCTTATTCTCATTGACGACTTGTTGCAGCCGTTTGATCTCGGACTGTAACTCAAACAACTCTGCCTCTTTCTGCTTCATTACGTTTTTCGCCTCTACCAATGAATTACTGGTTTCTTCAAGCGCATTCTCTAGATCCCGTCGCTTCTTCATTTCAGTGAATATAGAGTTAGCAATTTTTATTAGCATTTCACATTTGTCTCCGGCTTGGGCATGTGCATGGTCAGAATCCAATATTTTTTGTAATAATTCGTTGGTGGTTCCTTTATTTTTCAATTCTTGCACAAGATTGTCTAGTCCTGCATTTAATGTTGTCGTTATTTGTCTGTTCAAATCCTCTTGATCTGAAATAATACAATTAATATTTAAAATTGAGAAGTATTAGAAATTAAATATTTGAGATTTGAGAGAGTTGGAGAATGATGAACATACTTTGCAAATCCGTTTGTAAACTCTTCATATTCTGAGTAACTTGTTCAAGCTCTGCTTGTACACTGTTAGCTTTCGAAGAACAAGTTTCATTCCATTCACACAACTTTGTTATCAGTTGATCTTTCTCCGTTTCCTTTTCATCATAAGCCGATTTTTCAACACTCAAAGTTTTTACTAGTACTTCTTTTTCAGCAAGTAATGATTCTTTGTCAGTTAAAAGACTTTCTTGGACAGTACTTTGGTTTCGCAGCTCAGTTTGCAGAGATTCAATTTCTATATTTAAATATGCAATTTGAATCTCATTTTCTTTTAGAATTACGTCATTAGAATCTTGCTGTGCTGCCATATCTTGAATTAACTGTATTTTTTCTCCTTCAACTTCTCCTAGCTTTTCAACAAGATGTTTAATTTCTATTCTCGCTTCTTCTTTATTATTTTCCACGTCTGCTATTTTCTGCTCAATAAACTCTTTCACCAATATAAGATTCTCCTTTTCTTTTTCTGCTAGATCTCTCGCGGCTTTCTCTTCAACAAGCTGTTGCGTCAGACATTCTTTATCTTCTAGAAGACTTTCTGTCATTGCCACTTGTTTCAGTAGTTTCCTCTCGAGTGTTGTCTTCTCGGATAGAAGTGAATTTTTTTCTTCTTCAAAAATCATTTTAATCGTTTTTTCTTCTGTGAGCCGCTGTTTCAGTTCAATCTTTTCATTCAAAAGTTTGGTTTTATCGTCAACAAGAACATTCATGTCTTCACGTTGCCGTTTCTTTTCTGTCTGAAGACTGTCTTTTGCAACTTTTTCTTCCATTAGCTGGTTATATAAAATCTCGTTATTTTTCAAAGTAACCGCACTTTTAACTTCTTCCTGGGCTATTTTCTCTGCAAGTTTATCTAGTTCTTCTCGGTTCTTTGTCTCGGCAGTTTTCATGTCTGCAGTCATTACTTCAAGTTTTTTAAGCAATGCAACTCTTTCGTTTTCTAAATCAAAAAGATTTTGCTGTAACGATACCACCTTCTGGCTTAATTGTTTAATTTGCTCTTCTTTTGTTTCTATATTTTGTTTAGTCTCCACCTTGTACGACTCCCAGGTCAAGGTAATATTTTCGTAATCTTTTCTGATGGATTCCAGTTGTTCTGTGTTCTCTTTCAGTTGCCCCTCTAATCTATCAATAATACTGTCTTTTTCTTTGAGTATCACTTCATGGCTACTATTATCCTCTTCCATGGCAAAGTGTAACTGCTCATTTTCTTTTCGCCATGCTTCTATTGCTTGTTTCTTACATTCTTGTTCTTTTTTTACTTCTTTTTCCAATTCAACATTTACTGATTGCAACTGACTGACTATTTTTTGTAAATCTTTGGTCTCAACAGTTTTCTGGTGAGCCAAATCTCTGATTAGTTGATCCTCCTGGGATAATTTTTCTCCGAGCGATCGGATTTCTGAAAGAAAGCAATGGTATTGTTAATTCAATTAAAATAATTTGGCACATATAGTTCATAACCTGAATTAACACAGGATACTTTTAAGATAGATAGATAGATAGAATATATTATGTACACCATACAAATTACAAGAATAACATTATACAACTTATAAATAGGGTGACACAATGAGCGGGTTTATCGCTAAAAGCGATCTTTTCAAGACAACGTTCTACCTTTTTCATGGGACAATAACCGAATTCCACGTAGGCAGAGCCGCGGCCAAAAGCTACTTATTAAATTTAAAACGCTGTACTCACCTTTACATTTCCCTTCAATAGTTTTCATGGCAAATTCTAGTTCCATTTTTAATGCAGTTATTTCTTTATTTTTAGTTGATATTTCCTCATTGAATTGTGATGTAATGGTCTCTAGCTGCATGCACTGTAGCTGATATTCTTTTTCAATGTTTTTCTTCAATGAAATTTCTTCGTTCAATCTTTGGCTCAATGCCTCTTTCTCCTTGTGAACTAGGCTCATATTTTCTTTCTCTATTTTGAGTTTTTCAAGTTCGCTGTTAAGTGTATGAATTTGATAGTCTTTGTTTTTAATAGTTTTCTTTGAAGTGCAATTTAACTCTTTTATGGTCTTTTCAGTATCGTTTAATTTCGCCATGAGCTTAGACATTTCTAAGTCATGCGTTTTCTCAAGGGCTGTATATTTATGTTTTTCTTTAGTCATATTCTGATCCAAACTTCGGATAGCTGAAACAGAAAAAAAATACATGAGAACTAACTTTGTTTGGTGACTTCATCACATCCTACTAATATTATAAACGCAAAAGTTAGTGAGGATGCATGTAAGTATGTTTGTTGCTCTTTCACGCAAAAACTACTAAATGGATTACATACAATAATATAGCTTACATATTATACCTATAACACATAGGCTACAATTCATTAAGATATCTTCTATCACCACAAGAGTGAAACCGCGGGGCGCAGCTTGTCTAAACCAGGCCCAACCTAGTCATAGGCAAAGTTCCTTCAGGATCCTATTAAGTAGCGGGTTGTTCGAAAGACATACCGCGGCCCCAAAACACACAGGGCAAAAGGAAGAACATGCATGGCTTTTATACTGCAAAAGTCTGACCTTCCCCCCTGCTCCGCCCAAAGCAGGGGAAGTTATTTAACAATTACTCTTCCGAAAAAACGTCCTATGAAATTATTGTAAACTTAGTTATAAGTGTAGCAACAAAGGGAAAAAATAAATGTATATAATTATTACCAACCTTTCTTATTTTCTTCAACAGATTTTGACATTTTTTCACAATTAGTCTGTAGTTGTGCGATTTTTTTAGATTTTTCATCTAGATCATGGTCTAGATTTGCCTTTTCAGTTAGCATTGAATCTATTTTGTTCTGCAAGGCTTGTTTCTTAGCAGTCATGTCAGCTATCTTTTGATTCATTAAATCAATAGTTGTAATTTTATCCGAAAGCTCATCCTCCAAAGAATTTCGTGTGGTTTCCAGGGTACTACTAAGTAATTGAATGTTTTCATTTTTGAGATCAATCTTAGCATTCAGTTCTGACACTTCTACATTAAGTTGATCATTGTCGGCTTTTAACTTTTCAATTGCATCTTTAGTCTCCTTCAAACTTAATTCCAGCGACGCAATCGTCCTCTCTTTGCCGGTCAATTCTATTTTTTGTTTAGAGTACTCCACAGTCAGTTCATTGAACTTTTCCGACATATGCAGCTTGTTCGCCTGTAGTTTCTGTAGTTCCTCTTGATATGTGATCTTATGATGTATCTCGTCATGTAATTGTGTCTGTGAAGTATTTATAATTGCGTTTTTCTCATCCAAGTCAAATTTAAGTTTTTCTAACTCCTCACAGTACGAATTTTTCAAGTTTTCGGCATCTTTAAGTAGATCATCAAATCTAGTAGTTTGGCTGTTGATATCAGCCTCTAACTGTAGTTTACTCTGTTCCAAATCCCTGCAATGACTTTGCAAGCTGCTTACTAAACCCTTAAAATGATCAATTTCCTTCAATACACTTGCAATATTTTGTTCTAGACTTAATTGCATAGCAGTCATTTCTTCATTTTTATCATGTAATTTATTCTCAACATCGCGTTTCTGTTCGTGTAGTTGATGCACGTTCATATGATACTTGTTTGAGATCTCTTTCTCATTTCTCAAATCCATTTGAAGAGTTTCAATCATCTCACCTTTCTCGAAAACGTTATTTTGTAGCTCAACCAGTTCATTGTTTCTATTCAATACCTTTTCATTCAACTTCATCATTTGGTTTTCATAGCCCTCTCTCAAGTTGACCCTCGCCTGCTTCTCTGTTGCTAATTCAGCTTTGAGCCCTGTTATAATGTTTTCCATCTTGGAAGTCTCATTTGTAAGGCTTTGCAGAAGAGAGAACTTTTCTTCCTGCAATGTTTTAATTTCGTCCATCTTCTTATCAATTATTACTCGTGAGTAGTCATTGTTTTCTTTAATCTTTTGCTCAAGTTCATTAATTTCATTGTTCAATTTGGTAATTTCGTCATCGTAATAAGATTTCAAATTATTTTTCTCTTCAATTTCCTCATTGATGCGGTGTTTGAGATTAAATATTACTTTTTCTCCCTCTGCCAGTACTCTTTCTAAGATCCGTTTATCGTTTTCAGTTTGTTGACGTTCTTGTTGTGTTACTGTTTCCAGTTCATTCATGTCATCCTACAATGCACATAAGATGGTGAGTACTAGTAAGTCCAATACAAACACAAAGACACGTGTTAACAAAAAAAATGTTTTTACTTACCTGTAATCTTTGCAGCTGCTGCTTGAGAGCCTCGACCTTGGCTCGTTCCTCCAACAGTTGAACCTCGACGACATTAGCGCACGCCTCGCTACAAACAGCTGCAACACAAAATACGTAATCATAGTTTTGTAATAAACTGGGGACTCATTCCTGCTTCACCCCTGCATGTACCGATAGGCGACATGCCAAAAACATATTCGCGATTTCTGTGCTAAGTTAAATATTAGATATTTATTATACATTTGATCTTTCCGGAATAAACTGCCTAAATAGTGGTGAATACAGCAACAAAATCCGTTCTATTGGGAATAGAGACCACACAAACAGATATGAAAATTAACGTTTGATGTAGTTTTAAATATTCACAACATTCTTGCTGATTGAGAATACCATCGGATACACAGCCTCTGTAAATGTACATATAGAAAAATAACAACATTTATTCTCCTGCCCTTTTGCCAATTTATTTGGAGTCAGAGGATGTCTTTTCTTCTATTTCATTGGTCAAACATAATAATGTAACATACATAAATTGTGTTGCAAGGAGTGTATGCTGGCGTCAGGGTCGTCACACTCGAGTAGGCTGGAGTCGAGGCCGTTGCGACGGTTGTGCTGCCGAAGCTCGTTCACCAGCTCCTTGAGCGCGTGCATGTGCCGTCGCTCCAGGTCTAACTCCTCAGCTAGATGGGCAGCCCGATCGCTCTCTTGCTGGCTCAGCGACAGCCATTTGTCGCGGTCCTGTTTGAGCTCCTCCACCTAAGAGCATAGTTACAGGATCTCATTTATAGTTTAGTGTGTCAGTTGAAATTGCGCGCGAATATCTAAATACATGGACGTGGAGTAAATTAAAGGAATTTTGTTTAGAAAAAGACGGGTATTTAAAACCTTCAAATATTCACAGAATTTAGTTCACACTCATCAAGTGATGAAGGTAAATGCTCCGGCGCCGGTCACGATTTATATTTTAATCAAAATGACACTGCCCAGCAAATACAACGTCACGTCACGATTGGCACCGTGGCTGAGCGATCGACTGCTGCGCTGCGTGGCGGGGGTAGTTGTTTCAGGTATGACTGTTAGTGTATGTAAGTTTAAATGTTTGTATACGCACCCACGATACAGGAGAAAATCCGAATGAGGGGCGAAATATTAAAATAATAACAAATCGCGGCTACCCCTGGTCATTCCCTTGAATTAAGTTATATTCCCGTGGCGATACGATCAAAATTTGAATTTTTCACCCAACCAACTTCATACCTTAACCCTGTAAGTGTCTCTCTCATAGACCGCGTCATCGAGCATCTCCTGCGTGCGCACCAAACGCTCTTCCGTGTCCTGCAGCTGCCGCAGCAGTTTGCCCTGCGACTCCGCCTCGGCCTCCGCCCCGCGCGACTCGTGCTCTTGCCCGCAACACATCGATATCTTCGCCTTCAGATTCACAATTTCTAGCTTGAATTGTTCTTTGTCTTTGGCTGTGAACAGAACATTAATGTGAACAGAAAACGAGCGTTGATCCTTCCATCTCTTTCACTCGCGTGCAATACAACGCGACGGAAGCGGCCGGGCGCGTGGAGGCGCCTTCAAATAAACTGGGTTCGAAAGGTGTGAAGGAGAGCGACTGCCAGGCGATCCGTACATGCAGCGTCGCTGCTGGACTGAGTGAGACGGAGCATTGGATGACAGGCGTGGAGACCCTGTCAAGTACTGTGGTTTCGCCGTCAGCTGGGGTGTCGAGCCGGCCTACATGCGCTGACGCATCAAACAGGTTTGCTACTAACGTGCAGCATAAACAAGTGGTTAGTGATAGTGGCTCTGAAGTGGTTAGTGATAGTGGCTCTGAATGGCAAATAGTGAGAAACAAAAAGGCTAAACGTAATTATAAGCTTATGGGGCAGAGAGGTTGTTCTGATGCGCCTGAAGGTAAATTTAGAGCGGCTGATATATATCAACATATCCAATGTTAGTAAAGATACATGTGAAATTGACATTATTAACTATATAAAGGACAAAACTAATGATATTGTTGCTGTAAAAAAGATAAACATGAATCAGGCTAAGAATTATAACGCTTTTAAAGTGTATGTCTCCAAATGTAATTTAGAGTTATTCTTAGATGATAATTTTTGGCCTAACGGAATAACGTTCAGGCGTTTCGTGCAGTTTATGTACAAAACAAAACCGGTTGAAAGTTGATTATTTTACATACGGATAATATAATGATAACATAACATAACATAATGATAGGGAATCTGTTTTAATGTGTCTGTGTATGTTTAATAATGTTATATTAGTTTTCTATGGGTCTATGCCACCCGAAATAAAGTTTATTCATTCATTCATTAATAGGTCAGTAAAAAGCCCGGTGCTCTCGAGGTCTCAAGCTGCTGAGCGAGACGTCCCGAGTTTTATTCCCATGTTGGGCAAAGTGTTATTAGGTTTTCCATTGGATTTTTTTCAGTTTGGAGTTTAGAAGTAAGCAGTATGATATCCGCGACTCTATTAAATGTAAACATACCATTAGAAGTGGGTCGTAAAACCTTAGTCAACTCCATTGTAATAGATCAGCGGTTTTGTTTTTACTGATTACTTTTGCGTAAGGATTGGAAGAGAAAAAGCTGGACGGCAGAAGTGAGACAAAATAAATGAAATGTTTTTCACTTATTTTCTTATTTCTTTGTATGAATTATTTATTACCAATTCTGTGTAAATGCGGGGACATTGTGGATTCCTAGACGATTGTTAACTTCTTATCATATTTTGCGTTTTGCAAAGTAAGTCCTCTGAAAGCGTACTTTTAGTCTTTTTTTATACAGTAGAGGAATAAAATAAAAATAACATTTGAAATAACTTAAGTTTGTTTCGGATATTTAATGTATGTTAGTTTATGAGTTGTGTGTGATATCCCATTTCAAATGTAATTAATAACGATAATGACCATGTCAGTTTCAAAAGTTATAGTAATAAAAATATTATTTAAAAAAAATCTTTATTAGGCTGTATTCTGGAATTGCTCTTTTTCAAATAGTATAAGCCAGACAAAAGCTAAGTAATAAACCATTCAAATTTAATGGCCATTGCATTTTTATCAGATGTAGAAGTAAAAGTAATTATTTCTGATGTTTTATTACCAAGTTCAAATTTATACTGAGAAGTAATATGTCGTGAAGCAAAATGTTCTCATCCTGGCATGTTGGTTTGCTTATTATTGTTTTTTATACGGTGAGTAACATAAAATTAACGAATAACTGTTGTAAACTTAATATTATTAATTACGATAAGACGATATAATTATAACGATATTACGCAGGTATACGTACAATCGCACAAAACTACAGGTAAGATTCACTTGCAATCTTTCAGTCATAATATATTTATGTAATGATAAGCTAAATTAACCAAAAATAGAGTAAAAAGTGCTTACATTGAATTCCTATTTTAGTTAGATCCCATGGCCTAATTAAGAAACATGAAAGGGAGGGTGAAACAGCCGCTGAAAACGACGATGATTACCAAAATGACAATGATAGTAATTACCAAAATGGCGATGATGATGTTGTCAAAAATGGCGATTATGGTGATTACGAAAATGGTGATGATGGTGATCCCGAAAATGGCGATGATGATTTTTACGAAAATAACGATGATGGTGATGACCAAAATGACGATGATGAAGATAACCAAAATGATGAAGGTGATGAATACGAAGGTGAGTAAAAAAGTATTCCCGAGGTAAGAAAACGAGTGCACAAAATACTTTAAAAAATCTTCCTATGTAGATCACACAAGATCATGGTGATTACAAGAAGTAATTTTGAAGAAAAGAGAAATAATTTTCTAAAAATAATCTGTACATTTATAGATGACAACCCCTCAGACGACCAAAACCAAGATGACGGTGATGACAATTATGAAGAAAATTATGAAAACAGCAATAAGACAAGTATTCCATGAAGTTTCTTTCTTTCATTCTTCTCCATGAGATCTACGCTTAAGTTTAGGCCACTAAAATCCTTTCACAGTTACTATGCCTTGTGTCAATTCAGAATATACATAATTAATTTAAAGTAAGTATTAAGTAATATTATAGTAGATGTTACAAAATCTTCATTAAATATGGTCTAAATTTAATTTACAGAGAAAAGGGCACTGCAGTCAGGTATAAACAGATATAATAAACGATGAGTTACAATATAATTAAGGAAATACAAACATAATTAAAATTAACGTCATGTTGTTTCTCAAACAGGTGATACTTTTACTCCACCGGAGCTGCTACCGATCGCAAAGAGGTTGTTGGCAAAAAGTACGTGAATGATAAATGATGTTTTTTTTTGCAAGTAGGTTTTCACAAACACTTTTACACGTCATCTTTTTTTAAAACTAGATGAGGGCGGTGTTTCGTTCCCGACTACTCTGAGAAGAAACAGCCGTAACAAACTCAGAGGTCATAGTCTCTTTTAAAGTCCAGACAAAATAATCTTGGTCAACTTACATGAGGACTATGCAGATAATGTCTGAAATGGTCTTTTTAAGAAAGCACCACACAGATTGAGTGGACCTGTCCAATCAGTGCAAGCATTTGTCAGTTATCGTGTAGCTCAACTCATAACCCAAGGAGCTCAACGACATCGTACATGTGTTTAACCTATAATAAGTTATTTAAAAAGGTGAGACTGTGTCGTTGGTCCATGAGGTTCTAGCTTCGATGCCCTGGCCGGGCAAATTGTTATCTAGTTTTTCCATCAGGAAATTCTCAAGAGCAGTCACGGAGTCTAGATTTATGCCTAGTTGTTGGAAAAAGGCTAGCCCCTATGGGAATCCCTACTAATAAGTGAGTTTGTTTGTTTGTTACGTATTTACGCCTTAATGGCCAAACCGATTGTGATGAATTTTGGCAGAGACATAGTCGGGTCCGTGGAGACGGACACAGGCAAAATTTGAAAAAAGGGGGAGAAAGAGGGAAGAAAAGGGTAGAGAAAGATATTTTCTTTTCAATCATCACGCGGGTTAAATTTAGCATTAGCCTCGCGGACGAAATCGCGGGCGGAAGCTAGTAAAAACATAACTGGCGAAATGAACGAGTGTACTATGTGCTACACCTTTGCCCAACCCTTTAGAGATAACAGGCGTTGGTGTTAAAAAAGTAAGTTTAAACATAGGACATCCTAAACCACTCGATCACTTTCAAAAATTCTTGCACTGATGGAATGCTTCACTGTAACTTGACTGCCATGGCATATATTTCACGCGGATGCGGGTAGAAACTAGTAAGCAATAAAATTGAGCGTTTGCCAATCTGACCTCCACCACCAGCACCGCTCCTGGGTTAGACCAAGAGGAGCGATCGCTCTAGGCGCTAGCTGGCAAAAGGCGCCAATATGTCAATTTTGAAAAAACAATTTTCAGTGCATAACCCTTACGAATAAAAGCGAAATTGAGTTTGTCTGTTTGTAACATGTTCACGCCTAAATCAAATGGCAGAACCGATTTTGATGAATTTTGGTACAGAGATAGTCGGGACCCTGGAGACGGACAGACTATTTTTTTAAAGTGAGAAACGAGGGAAGAATAGGGAAAACTTAGCTTTGCTATTTCAATAAATAATGCGCAAGGGCAAAAACTACAGGTAGCAGGTACCTGCAAATCAGGAAAGGGGAACTGTGTTACCCTGAATCAAACGCGAGCAAAGCCGCGGGCAAAAGCTAGTAAAATGATAAAATAAAAGCCACTTTTTTTAAATAAATTCATTACTTGTTGATATAACATAAAACCAAAGTAGAATGTATGTGAAGTGGAAGTTTGGACTAAACGGAGCCCATAGACAAACCCTCATTACCTTGATCAAGGGCTGGAGGATAATATGATACTCCTTAACCCTTCCACCTTCTACGTATCTACATCTAAACTAATATTATAGTGAGGAAAGTTTTTTTTTATTGTAGTTGAATAATAGACAGATTTAATAATTATTTTGTTACTAGCTTTTGCCCGCGACTTCGTCCGCGTGGATTAGTTCCCGTTCCCGGGGGATTTCCGGGATGAAAACTATCTTATGTCCTTTCTCGGGTCCCAGACTATATCTGTACCAAATTTTATTGAAATCGGTTCAGTGGTTTAGGCGTGAAGAAGAGACAGACAGACAGAGTTACTTTCGCATTTATAATGTACGGATTAGAAAGTTACATTATCACTGAGTTAGATAACGGCCCCGTTTCCATGTAGTAGACCCACGGGAGCGGGGCCGTAACCAAATACGCGGGTGAAACCGCGCAGGATAGCTAGTCTATAAACTAAGACGTTTTTTCTACGTGGGTGACGGAAGAGACGGCACTTGTTTTGTTTCTTCCGGGTACATACATCTGCTCTGATATAAGCTTCCAGATTACTTTACTATATCATAAATACTTAGGTAAGTCTAAGGTACTTATTTTATGGGCTGGTGGCAAAAGGCACAGGACAGAGATAGGTGGAGATATTTGAAGGAGGCCTTTACCCAATCTGGGGACCTAAATAATTAGCTAAATAGCAGTTTTAAACACTATTATCTAGATATAAGTGATATTAAGTAAATAACATACTTACTAAGAAAAAATAAATTGTAGTTTTAAAATATATTTATTAATTTTTCAGTCCCCGAAAAAGGTAAGACTTTTTTAAATCAATTGAAAAGTGTGAATTTCTTCCTTCATTTATCCACTATAAATATTATTTACGTTTTTAAATATTTTTAAAAAAGGTATAAAAAAACTTTTTTGCCACTAAAGTATTTTATTTCAATGGTATCTCACACAAATTCTTATTGAGTATTAATTTTTCATCGCTGCTAAGAGATATTAGCATTTATTTTGTCCATATACATAACAAAAAAAAAATGGTTATAGAAGATAACTCTTAAATAACCCAAGCAATATAGCATTCATATGGGGGATCGATTAAAAAAAACGGCCCACAGTCTTTTTTGGAGTCGGTTAAAAATATTCATGTTTATTGGTAAATTCTTTTTTTTTTGGTATTATTTATATTTTTTATATTTTGTTGTAGGCAAGGGAATCATAAGCGGGGCGAATAGTGCTGAAGAATTGTGCGATACACTGTTCGGGTCTTACTGTATGTATATATAGCGTTTTGTTGTGATATTTTGTTTGTGTAATGGTCTGATCATTCTGCCTGGCGTTTTCAAACTATATTGGGGTCGGCTTCCAGTCTTACCGGATTCAGCTGAATTACCAGTATTTTAAGGAGCGATTGACTATCTGACTACCACAAGCCAGTTAATAACCGGGTATACGATACTCCTGGGTAAGATTGGTTGTCAGATTTTCGACGAACTGGACTACCTGTAACGATTGTCAAAAATCTACAAATGACAGTCGGGACCAACAGGTTAACGTGCTTACCGAGGTACGGAGAAAACTGGGTATGTAATAGGTGGTCACCCATCCACGGACCGACCAAGCGCGGCTTAACCTCAAGACCTAAACTAGCGGCAGTTATTACTTAATTCTTTTTTTTTCCATTTTCCTTTTTTCTTTTCCTTTTTTTTCTTTTCTTTCTTTTAGTTATTACTTCCAATTTTTCAGTGAAAAGCAATTAAGATGTTTTAATTAAGGCACAGTGTACGATTCGTCAGCAAGTTAGTATCCTCTGACTACAAAAAAAATCTAAAATTTTACAAAGTTTATATTTTTACAGTTCTAACATCCAGGAGGATAGTATTTTTGAAAGGTAAATAACAGTATTTCTAAATAACACATCCTACAATATACTTAGACCATTATGGTAACTTGGCTATTAGGTATGGTTATACAAAACAAATATATATAAGGTTATATATATTTGTATACATGAGAACACTGCTAACAAACTGCTCTGCGGTTTGGCAGAATATATCTGAAGATGTTTTTGTCTTTACACCTAAATGGCCGAACCGATTTTGATGAAAGTTTTTAAAGTGAGAATAGGGGGAGAAAAAGGGGAGAGAAAGATATTTTTTTCCGATCATCACGTGGGTTAAAGTTAGCGTTATCCCAAAGTAACTTTGCCACGCGGACGAAGTCGCGGTTAGAAACTAGTAATAAATAAAGAAAAGAAAAAGAAGATAGTATATCATTTGCTGATTGTATATTTTTTTTTCAGACAACGACCTCTCTGGGTTGGACGCACTTCAAGCCCTGGCTGTAGAGGGAGAAGGTAGTAATGTATAGGACAGTATTATTTATACAATTTTAAACCTTAACCGTAGGTACTTAATATGTGCGTTCAGAAAAGAGAAGTAACCAGGCTTGTCAGTTATACTTGAATTTTTCGAAACTGCTACCCTACCATGACGTGTTAAAGAAGAACTTATTCCGCTGAGGGAAAGGGACAGAGCTATACAGGGGTGTCTAACACCATCTCTTTCGAGCCGTCTCGCGGCGCCCGAGGCCCGGAGCGTCTCCCGCGGCGGCTGAGTAGGTTTGAGGAAACCGAGAGACGTCTTCAACTCAAATTTAATTTATTGATCAACTGATTGTTTTTAACAAACAAGTGTAACTTTACTCGAAAACAACAATGGATTTTTAAGAAAATTTCATCTGTATCTGAGGAGCCTGGTCACTTATCTCCATTTGAGTTGCAGTCCACAAAAAGTATCTAATATGCATGTTATTTCCCGCAACCAATCTGTATAAGTATATGAAAAATCACCTTTATGCCCGTATAAATTAAGTATATTTCAGTTTATAAAATGTTTAGTATAGTGTAAATTAATGTTAACAGAAATTTGTGCATGGGTATTAAAATGGAAGGCACAGTTGGCGCAGTGGCTGAGTGATTGACTTCTGCGATGCGTGTCGTCGTTTCGATTTCCGCACGAAATAAATAGTTGTATGAGCTACAGGTGATTCGGGCCCGACTGTTTGTGTACGTGACTTTAAATGTTTGAAAACGCACCTACGATACAGGAGAAATTCCTAGTGTGGGGCAAAGCAGCTTTTGCCAAACACGTATTTGCCTGCACGCTTGGAACAAAATTTCGAAATCAGTGAAGTAGAATTTGATGAAAGATGAATGGAACGTTTTAAAGTTTAACTCAAAATTGCAGCTGTCAAAATGAGGTCACAAGGAGATTCAATAACAGAAAAACCGTTACCAAGTTTCCAATTAAACGGTAATGAAATATAGTATACTTAATATATCTTTAAGTATTTTGTTTTCTGAGAAATAATATAATACTTGATCATCGTCCGCCTAGCCTTTTGTCATCTATATTGGGGTCGGCCGAAAATTTGCTAACAAGTCTTATCTGTAACGACTGTCAAAAAACTGCAAAAGACAAGCTGGACCAAAAGCTTAACGTGCTTTCACGGCGGCACGGCAGGAACTCGGTATGTTACAGGTGATCACCCATCCACAGACCAACCCAGGCTAGTGCGGCTTAACCTAAAGATCGACCCGAGCAGTTACTGAAATTTAGCTACGAATTCCTCATGTAATATTATACCTATGTACCTAATAATAAATAACATATTTATAAAAATTATAATATGTTTGCCAGAGCAAATCGTCGCAGTAGACGACCTGCCTAAGAAATGCCACTATAAACGTAAGTAGAATGCACATACATTACGAGGAACCATACCTGATGGACGGACCACCGACGAGCAAACGCTTGCCACGTTTTCAATACATCATTACCACATAGAAAGTTTACACATGTAACATAAAAAAACAGCTGTTCCATACGTTTTATCCATATAGCATTTTTTTTTTCGGGTGGGAAATCATCCAATGACTTCCCCCGCTCTGGGCGGGCGAGGGGCATGTCAGACTTGTACTGACTAAAACCCACCCATGTTCCTTCTATTGCCCTTTACGTTCCGGGGCCGCGGTATCTCTTTCGAACAACCCGCAACCCCGGCAGGCGGAGGCTCTGGCAAGCCCCTCTGCTTTGCTGACTCTCTTTGAGGCGCGCGTGAAACACGAACGCGCCGCCGACACGGCCTGTCGTCAATCGACGGACGGACGGTGAACTACCCATTGCTCACCGCCCACAGGCCCGCATCTACGGTGGCCGGGAGTCGTCTCGCGGCGCCCGGCGCCATGGGCGTCTCCCGCGGCGGCTGGGTTGGGCAGATGTTGTCTCCCTCAAACGCCCGGCCACCTCCTTTGCTAGCATTACTGCTTCGCAGAAGATGGTGACCGCTTCCCATTCCCTCTCGCTCCGGACCATGGCCTGAACCAGTGCAGGACTCGAGAGATAGCCGCCGCCGATCACCTCTACGAGGGCACGGCGGTGCTCCGCCTACGCTGGGCAGATACCCAAATAGCATCACTTCGTTGTCCGCCTGTCTGTCTGTCAAAAACCTTTATCACGGGAACGCGTAAACCAAATACATCAAATTTAAAGCGATCCCTTGGAGCTACGAAAAACCCTCAAGTCTATGGCCGTTTGTGTCGCAAGTTTCTACAGAACTCTCGGTGCGCAAGACCGACTCGCACTTAGCCGGGTTTTTAATGTAAAATAGCTTGCAGTGGAACGAAAAGTGCTGATTTTTCGGATATAGTATTCCCGTTTTACTGTATTATCTATACTAATATCTATACTAATATTATAAAGCTAAAGAGTTTGTTTGTTTGTTTGTTTGTTTGAACGCGCTAATCTCAGGGACTACTGGTTGGAATTGGAAAATTCTTTTAGTGTTGGATAGTCCATTTCTCGAGGAAGGCTATAGGCTATATAACATCACACTACGACCAACAGGTGCTGAGCAGCGCGGGTGAAACCGTGGGGAACAGCTAGTTGACAGATACAGAGCTTATTATTGTCACGTATAGTCCTCAATCTTTTCTAAGGACTGAAATGAAATCATGGGACGAGCAAGCCCAAACCCACCCCGCAGGCAACGAATCCCATACCTTGGCAGTGAGCGCAATAAAGGATGTAGCATGCGTGGAATGTGTGGAATACCCACTCATTTCAAACGTGTGCAAGCTTTTTTTTTTTTAAAGTGACTTCATAAAGAAGAAGGTTCTCCATTTGACTGTATTTTGTTTATTATACGACGTCTCCGTCGATTGTGACGGGGTCAAAACATCGGTGAATTAAACAAAAGTCACAGATTTCTGGAAGTAAATCTATTTACCATACTTTAAGTGTTTTTGAAGTTTTTGCCTTGAAGTCTTTTTTTGCAAAAAGCTTTTTATACTTCCCCAGAAAAAAAAATGGAACGCTGTTCTGAATGACGTACTGAACACGTGACGCGTCTGTGCGTCTCGGTGTCCCACCCTGTATAAGTAGTTACTTTGTTTTTTTTAACTAACATTAAAAAACAAACCTTAGTTCAGTTTGGGTATTTCGTTTATTTTCTTTCTGTTATTGTAAATTGTATAGGTAATTTGCAGAGATACTTAAACTAAAAGAAATCCTTAGTAATATTATAAAAGCGAAAGTGAGTTTGTTACGTCTTCACGCCTAATGGTTAAACCGATTTTGATGAATTTTGGTACGGAGATAGTTGGGTTGGGACCCTGGAGACGAACATAGGCTATTTTTTTAGGTGAGAAATTAGGGAAAACGAGGGAAGAAGAGGGAAAACTTAGCTTTGCTATTACAATAAATAAGGCGCAAGGGCACAAACTACAGGTAGCAGGTACCTGTTAATCAGGAAAAGGGAACTGTGTTACCCCAAATTTAACGCGAGCCAACCCGCGGGCAAAAGCTAGTACATACTATATACTTGTGAGTCACCTTCAATCAAAGTAACTTATTATTTTGTTCCTAATAGTGACTGTTGTCTGTGACTGTGTTAGCTGTTATTGTTATTGATGATCTCACCTTTTTCTTTTTAAGTGATATATAAAAATGGCAGCCCTCAAAAACCCGGATTACGAAAAGGGCAGAAAGGTATGAATATATTTTATTAATTTATTCGTTGTTTTTCATTAATTTATTCGGTGATTAAAATATCATCATAATCATCTGCCTCACCGTTTCCCAACTATGTTGGGGTCGACTTGAAGTCTTACCGGATGCAGCTGAATACCAGTATTTTACATGAAGCGACTGTCCCTTTGACCTCCTTAACCAAATTAGTATTGGGTAATACGATACCCCTTGGTAAGACTGGTTGGTTCAATTTTGAGCCATTGTAAAACAAAGACAAGACTATATCTACCAAACAGACAGCTGTATGTATATTATTAAATCCTTAATTGCTTCTTGCTTTCTAGAACTCACACAACCGTTTAATAAAATATATAAAATCGAAAAAAAAATGAGCCCTAATAGACATTTGATTGTAAACAAGGGTCACAAAAAGCAAAAACAAAATCATAATTTAAGAAAGGGTAAACATTCTGAAAATGCTAAAGAAAAAAAGGAGAAAATTGTGAAAAAAGACGGTAAAATTGTGAAAAAAGACGGTATAAAGAAAAAACGGAACAAAATGACTCATCAACATAAAGTAATAAAGAAAGGTAAAATCATTTTTGTAACTAGACAATACAGTATATGTTAAAAAAAAACAAAATAGTGTTTGTTCAGTTAACCCTCTTCCAAAAAAGAGGTGTGCTACTTGTGTGTTTGACTGCTATGTGTGTATGTCTGTGGCTTCGTAGCTCTTAGGTGAACCAACTTGGATGCGGTTTTTATTTAACGCTGATTTTCTAGCGTAATACATATTTAAGTATTACAAAAATTGATTCAGCCATTTGAAGATTATCAGCTTGTAATTGCAATTGTAACTTGTGGTTAACCATTCACAGCACTCATCATCCTATTCATAAAATTGAGTCCCCAATTCCACCCAGTACTGAGTATAATCCTTTTAATAGTTATATAGCATCTGACAGCAGCAATCCAATAACACCCTTATTGCAATAGAAATAAAGGTCAAATAACTGTAGAAGGAGCTACTTGCTTTATTTACCAGCTCTGGTCCTTAATTTATTTAATTATATTATTCTGCCAGATAATTTGATTTTAGAAATGTCTAAAATCAAAACAGAAGCTCCATAAAAATGACCTAAGTATAAGTGCACACACGGCGAAACATCAAGCTATACATTTCCATTATAATGTTACCTTGCTTTGTATAGATTTCCAATACAATGAGAGATCTGCATAAACAGGAATAAAATTGTATAGTTTGATTGGTCGCATGTGTACTATAAAGTACGCAAGTATTAGTTTTTAAATCATATAATTATTATAATAAATTATATAAATTATAATTACCATATAATTTAAAAAATATAACTATCTGGTTAGATGGCAACACCTTTTCACTTCATGGCAATTGACTGTTTATTTTTTATTCAGTGTCCAGAAACAAAAACTTAAAGAGACAGCGTAAACGACAAAAGAAAAATAACAGTAAGTATTGTACATAAAAAAAACTAAATTATAAGATTAAATTTCAAATAAATAATAATGTTATTACTATTTTTTTTACACAGGGACAAAACATTTAATTAATAAACATAACAGTAAGCATTTTTTATTTACATGGAGAATAAAAAAAACTAAAACCGATTAAGTTTCAAATAAATAATAATGTTATTTCAATTTTTTCTACACAGGGACAAAAAATCTAATGAATAAACATAACAGTATGCATTTTTTATTTTTGTAATACCTTTTAACACATTTTTTTCCTTTTTAAAATTCAAAACGGAAATTTCAAAACGTTTAGTTGACACTTCCTGTGACCAAAAGGCTGGCTTTTACTTTGGCCAGAGGCTTAGCGTTGCCATGCAACTTGGCAACGCGGCCAGTCTCTTCGGGACTTTGCCAACTGACAGCGTTGAGGACGAATTTTTTGACGCTATTTTTTATTTATTTATAAATTAGGTAGTTAATTATTATAATGTTTACGAGCTAATTGAAATAAATAAAGATATGAGGGAAAACTTAGCATTGCTATTATAATAAATAAGGGCATAAACTACAGGTAGCAGGTGCCTGTAAAACAGGACAGGGGAACTGTGTTACCCCGAATTTAAAGCGAGCGAAGCCGCGGGCAAAAGCCAGTCAACTATATCTGACGAGTAACTTTGCCGTTTGCGTAATTTTGATTACTCCGGATGCAGATTCGCCATTATCCACTACAAAGAGGCCAAAGTGCACGTGGCGCTATATCTGCACGAGGCCGAATGAGCTGGATACGTGCCGGCTACATACTTCGTGTCTCGGTGATACCAGTAACAAGGCTAAAATAGACGGTAAGTCCTGCATAATCAGCTAACCACGACACTTCAATACTATCCACTGTAATATGACCTGGCTTTGTATAGATTTCAAGTACAATGAGAGATTCGTATAAACTGGTTTTGTATAGGTCGATTAATATTGGTGGGACAGGTCTCCTCTCGGTGAGGAATGGGCCCTAATCAACGAGCGTCCAGTGATGATCTTGAAAATGAAGAGGGGCTTGCCAAAGCCTCCGCCTGCCGGGGTTGCGGATTGTTCGAAAGAGATACCGCGGCCCCGGAACGTCAAGGGCAATAGAAGGAACATGGGTGGGTTTTAGTCAGTAAAAGTCTGACATGCCCCCCGCTCCGTCCAGAGCGGGAAAGTTATTTGATAATTTCCCACCCGAAAAAAAAGGGTTCCCAAACAATGTTCTTTTCACCATTTTACAAACAGTAGTAATTAAATGAGGAAATGCGCCTGTGAGAAATGCTTAAAATGGCACTGGGCGGGTCACATTTCTAGGATGAGTCAGGACAGATGTGCCATAATTGTCACACACATGTGTCTGAAAACGGTCGTCGTCCCAGAAGGGCCAAAAACGCTGGCGTGACTATTTGTACTCGTTCCTTCCGGATTGGCCAGAGGAGGCTTAACACCGAGAAATTGGAATAAATGGGGGAGCCCAGAAGCGGGACAAAATAGGCTAATTAAAAAATACGCCTGCGCATATTTATATTTCAGTTTTAAATATTTTTTAAACATTTTTTTTAAAAACATTATCATTAGTGCGTCCTAAGGAGAGTTACATCTAAGGATTCTATTATAACACATATTCAACCCAAAGGTTCTTTTCGGATATTTTTCACAATGGGTTTGGTTTTGTATTATTTTGTAATTAATCTTGTATACATTTTATCGCATTAAAATGCTCATTTTATTGCATCATTTGAAATCTGCCAGTTCCCTAACAATACTTAGGCATTTTTGAACATTTATTACCTCCGAAGTATTACAATCTTACGTTTCTAAGTAAGCTTCTATTAACCTTTCGTGTGTTTATCGTGGATCCACGCGAGACACAATGCGTAATTAATTGTGTCTGTAATTCCGGCATACAAGCGGTTAAACTGCTAACCCGCGACCATCGTTACATAATATTTATTTGTACAGACACATATGTTGACGACGCCGTAGAAAAGCAAGACAAGAAAGAAAACGACCTTTCGACGAAATTCCGAAAAATGTGTAAGTTGTCTAGAATTAGAATGAATCGTAGCTTTTTAAGAGCAGGTGCGACCAGCTACCCTACCATGAAGTCTTAAAGCAGAACTTATTCCGCTGAGGGAAAGAGACAGAGCTATACAGGGTGTCAAGCACCATCTCTTTCACTAAGTGGAATAAGTTCTGCTTTAACACGTCATAGTAGGCCTACTGTAGCCCTACTATGACCTCTTAAAGCAATTCTTATTCCGCTGAGGGAAAGAGACAGAGCTATACAGGGTGTCTAGCACCATCTCTTTCACTCAGTGGAATAAGAATTGCTATCAGATGTCATAGTAGCCCTTCTGTTCTCATTTCTTATTGATTTAACGATGCCCCATATGAAGTTGGCGAGATGACCTATCATTTCATTTTGGGAAGACTTTTGCCGAGCAGTGGAACAGTATATGCTAATACAGCTAATACAAACGACGACACGGTTAGAGCAGTGGCTGTGTGATGGACTGCTGCGCTGCATGTCGCGGGTTCGGTCCCTGCACGTAACAAAAAATTGTATGACCTACAGACAGTTGTTCCGGGTCTGGCTGTTTGTGTATGTGAGATTGGATGTTTGTAAAAGCACCCACTATACAGTAAATTTCCTAGTGTGGGGCAACGTTTTTTTTTTTAAATAATTTTGCTTCACGTTCACAAACTCACACAAACAGCCAGTACTGCCACCTATTATTTATGTCTAACTACAATACTTATTAACATGTTTTTTTCTGTACGCGTTTAAAGAGTAAATTAAAAGTGTGTTTTGTATTTGCGTATTAAACTAGTTGGTAAATATGTACCTAGAATACCGCTAGTCCATGACGTGGTACTTTGTTCAATATTAGAAGTAACTAGCGGTATCCAGCGGTTTCACCCGCAGGTGTCCCTTCTGGAGAGTCCCACCTTAATTTCGGGGTATAAAAAATTGATTACGACCGTAAACTGAACAACTAAAAAGAAATTGAAACCCACCGATATCGGGAATAGGGTCTAAGCTACCGGCGGTCAGGGCTCAAAAGAAAGGAACCTCCTAACATTACGAGTCCTATTAGAGTACCGCTCTTTGAATCAAGCCCTTAATCCAGCTGACTAACGATGGCCTCCTTAGGTATGGGTTAAGGCCCTTGGCAATTAAGCCATTGGCAGACACGGCTGTGTGTAGCGGCGGTTGTATCTTGTGGCTCCCCGATAATGTTTTATTTTTTAACTTTTGTATAAGATTCATGACACCGTCACTAATAATATTTATTCAACAGTGGGTCTTACTGAATTGGATGAAGAAGTCGAAAAAATAAGTACGTTATTCTTGAGGTTTGTTAATTAATACCATGGGTTTTCGTATTATTTATAAATTTAATGATGGTTTTTTTTTCCAGTTGAAAAACATATTTTCTTAACAAAACCACAAAATTTGAGTAAGCCTTACAAACGCTCTTTTTATTATTCTTAGACGTTACGTACGCAGGACGACCACTGAAGCTGTAAAATACCAGTTGAAGCGGGTCTATCATTATACGGGTACTACACGTAGCTAGAGGCCATGTTATACTTGAAATGTATAGCTTCATGTGTCGCCGTGTGTACGTATCCTGTTAAAAAATAAAATAAAGGTATTTGATTATTCTTTTAGGATTACATCCTACTAATTTTATAAATGCGAATGTTTGTGAGGATGGATGGATGTTTGTTACTCTTTCACGTCAAAACGGCTGAACGGTTATTGATGAAATTTGGCACAAAGATAGATTATAGTCTGGAAAAGATCATATGATACTTTTATTTCGATATCACGCGGCCGAAGCGGCGGGCGCCAGATAGCAGTTTTTTTTACATAATTTTAAACAATTCTAGGTCCAGATCAGAGGATAGAAACCCTCGAAGAATATTTTAAAAGCATTATCATGGCTGAACAGATGTGTAAGTTTTAGCCTGTAGTACGCGTAGGGTTAAGCAGAGATGTGCCTATAAACACCCACATATCTTCAATAATGTTTAACGTGAGGCATGTTATAAAGGAAGGCTAGTACGAGCCTTTTGCCATAAACCAGGCTCTAATCCAGACTGTGGCTGCTAATGAGGATTTCCTGAAAACCCCAATAACACTCTGCCCGATCCGAGAATCGAACCCAGGTCCTCATCCTCAGCAGTTGCGATTGGGACCGGTAGACCAACGAAGGATTTAATTGATATTAATTAGGATCCCTTTTTTTGTCGATGGGAAATCACCAAATAACTTTCCCCGCTCTGGGCGGAGAGGGGGGAAGTGTCAGACTTGTACGGACTAAAACCCACCCATGTTCCTTCTAATGCCCTTTATGTTAAAATACCGCCTGTGATACAGGTTTAACTTAACCTAGTACAGGCATCGAAATTTTTGTTATACCAACATTATTTCTAGGATTTAAATTGTATTTATAGTGCCAATTGTTTGAACTTTGAATAAATATATATTATTATTATTATGTTCTGGAGCCGCGGTATCTCTTTCGAATAAACCGCAACCGCATGTTAAGTACCCTTTAGAAAAACCGCACTTCGCTTTAAAAAATTGATTGAAGTTCATGGAACGACGGTCCCTAAGTACATAAAGAGATGTCAAAAATGGCATTTTGTTATTGTACCATTGGCTTTGGATAATCTATGCGCACATGCTGACATACGATTTTTATTTAATTTATTTACCTTGTTTTAGAAATCGTATAAGAGAACAAGTATTGTAAATACAACGAATAAGTGTCGTAGAAACGGTCATCTATCAGTTTTTCCAAGAAAACGTGAAACAATTAAATGTTTATTTGTAAATCTTTATAAATATAATTCTTCTGTGAGTGTGTATGTCACTGAACTTCTCTCAAACGACTGGACCGATTTTGATGAAATTTTTTGTGTGTGTTTAAGGGGATCTGGAAATGGTTTAGATTCACAATTTTATCCGGCAGATGGCGCTGCATCACATTTTTTTGTAAATACCCGCTAGTAGCATTATAAAGCTCTTAAAACTGTTAAAATATTAGAAAGAAAATATTTATTATTGCTCATAGAATTATTTCTAGGGCGTGTTGAACACAAATTACGCTCTCCTGTAAACCTCGGTTTTTGACTTAACCTTATGTACGTAGGAACCGTCGAGAGGAACTAAACTTTTTATAAACTTATTTATTTGCAGCAACGCGAGCAGTAGATCCAGAAAAGGTAAAAAACAAAACGCGAAAATGTCTACTGTCTCTTACCGGTAGACTATTTTTTTTAAACTATGAAAAATGGATATGATTTCAACATCTGGTTCTTCTAACCTGACAGACAGATGTGTTGCTGGGGAGTTTGTTCCGCCACTTCTTCTTCCCAGCTAAAACAGTAGCAAGTGGCGAAAGGCAGGGCGTTTTTGTGGGACTGTCTCTTGTAATTTGACGTTCAAAAAGTGCTGATTATCAGCCTAATTTAAATTTTAGACTTTTTTTTCAACAGCTCTATGTATTTACTTGTTCCTTTCTATTTGGGCTAGGCGCATTACGTTTTCTTCTTCTATTCTCCCCTGTCAAGATACATGTATACACGAAGTCATTTACTCCTTTCTCATTCATATCATTATGTGCCCACGGTGACCATGGTTAATATCTACATTTTATTACTTAATTGTTTTTCATAGATTATCTAATTTTTTAGAGCAACAAATAGATATGGTTCCATTTTTTTTTTGCAATTCTCCATTATTATTTTTCAATTTAATTTTCATGTTGTAAAAATACTCATGTTATTAAAGGCTGACCCCTAATAATGTTATAAATATGTAACATAATTACATATTTTGTGACTATGTTGGTGTTACCTCTTGTAATATAAAATAATATTATTTTTATTTGTCCGTAAAACAAAATCATAAGCTTCCTGAAAACATAGACGACGACGAGGAGTCTTCTCTGAGAGCAAAGGTAAAAAAAAGTTGAATATGGTGAAAATGTTCGTGATTAGCTTTTGTCCATAGAATCGAAATTCTAAATGATAAAATCGACTATTATGTGTATTTTAAGGTTTCGCCGCTAGAAAATGTGAACAGTCATGGAAAAGTCACCGAGGTAAGTACATTCTTACTAATATTAAAAAGCGAAAGTGAGTTTGTTACGTCTTCACGCCTAAATGGCTAAACCGAATTTGGTACAGAGATAGTTGGGAGATATGAGGGAGAAAGAGGGAAAACTTAGCTTTGCTATTACAATAAATAAGGCGCAAAGGCAAAGACTACAGGTAGCAGGTACCTGCAAATCAGGAAAGGGGAATTGTGTTACCCCGAATTTAAAACGAGCGAAGTCGCGGGCAAAAGTTAGTAAACTAATAAAAATATATTATTACGTATCGTTATCGAAATGTATAATATTAACTAGTACAGATACTAGTTTATAATAGCTTTTTTTTATTTATAATTTTAGTAATAGTCAATCAGAATCGAACTCTGTTGCGGCTAAAATAAAGCCTTGAACCAAAGCTATTCAAGCGCCGTAAATGAACCAATTGTTACGAATGCGCGAAATCGCGGCGAAAGAGACAATGTGGGAGGGTGAGGAGGGGTCCCACGCAGTTCGAGGATTTGTTATTTTTGTTAGGGGCCAATTGGGTGGCATAAAAACCTTCGGACATCAGGTTAGGACCTAATCACACGTTGAAAAAAGATTTTTGTCAAGTTGCAAGGTCATAATAATGAATTGTGTGACAGGTCACCTTTTATTTTCATATAGGTACATACTGGTAGCAATTCTTGGTTTCTATTAGCTTCCCCCCCCCCATTTTTGTGTACATAACAAATATGAATATTTCTACAATTCTAAAGTAGGTAGGGTGTTACTATAAGTAGCGACAGAATTTATTAGCATGCTTCGTGATATTAATTTATGGTGTAGTAACCTTTTCTTTGTTTATTGTTAGTCACTGAGAGCACCAGGCAAAACAGCAGTAAGTTCCGTGTTTAATCTTTTTGAAACCATAAGTACTAAATCAGTAATTATTAATACACATTTTCCCAGATTTTTAACTACTTGAATGCTATATCAAGTACTTTATTTTTTAAATTTCAATCACTCTATTTTAAATTATTTTTCAGGGCACAAATCTACCAAAACTAAGACATTTCAATGAACATTCAAAATCTACTGTATCTCTGAATCATAAATGAAATAAAAATATTATTATGTGAAATTCATGTACAACTTTATTTTTTTAAGGATCCCCTAATAAGTCCCAAGTTGTATGAAAACATGACATAACATATTGACTTCACATTTCTCAGGTGTTTACAAGTTATTGTGGAATATAACTCACGTAGGTACATACGGCATCTAAATGAACCCTAAAAACCGGACAATCCTCTTTTTGAGCAGTCATATAAAAAACCGGCTTAGTGGACTCGCACACAAAGGGTATTTTTAACGGTCATTCATAGACATTTTTTTTTTACTTTCTGTGGAAAAGTCTTTCTCAAAAGTTAACTATCAATACTTATTCATATCAATTTTCGTTTAAAGTTAACACAAACGTTCTATAAACGAATTTTACGATATTGAAGCGAATACCTCATTAAATATTTTAATATAAAAAATATTATATACTTTATATTTAAAATAGAAAAAAGTATTTGAGAAACTTCAATATAATTTTAAGTACCATTAAAAAAACATCTATGTAGCAATTAAATAAGATTTTGAATGTATCGTCGCGCATCGAGGACAAGATGAAGGCACATCTTGAATTTTAAAAGACACAGAAATGGTTAACCAATCCATGAGTTCCTTTAGCCATAGAGTACATAATTATTTCCAGTGCTCAGTAACAAAATAAAAACATTTAAATTCATGTCTGGTATGAAAAACAAAAGGTTTTCCTACTATGTATATTGGACATTGTCAAATATAAACTTGTATAGTACAGATTCTAGGTGCAAGTAGAATACAAACTAGATAATCAAATTTTTTAAGCCAAAATCAACCTAGTTTTTCAGGAAAAAACAGAACCCGTTCAATATGCTACTTCTTTTTACACCAATATTTGAAAAACCTATGCAACATAGTTTGTATTATTTCGGATTCTTTGCGCAAATATAAATCGTCCGTGGAAAATCAAACATTAAAAAAAAAATTAATAGGTTTATTTTGTTTAGACTTCACTCAACAGAAAGTCACAAACATTCATTGTTTTGTTGTTGTCATAATAAGTTTTTTTTAAATAGGTGGTATTACTATGACCATAAAACTAATTCATTTAACTTCGGCTACCTCACTTGTTTGACATAGTTTGGTTGTTGGTAGCATTGATGGAAAGTAAAACTAGGAGACTCCTGAAGATGGACAATACAGGCTTATAAATGTTGTTTAATTACCTAACAAAAAAAAACCAGCAAAGTGTTAACTGCATCCCGAGGGCCCTATCTTTTGTCTGCGTAGACTTAGAGTTTCAAGTTGCTACAGACAGCGGTAGTAGTTAACGGTTTTTATTTCAACTTGATACCTCTATGTGTTCCGGAGATAAAAGCTCTTGACAGACAGGCAGAGAGACAACAGGGTGATCCTATAAGGGTTCAATTTATTTTTCAGATATGAACCCCTAAAAACATTATAAGCACACAAAATATTGGCTAATTAGTAAATGTGTATTTAGGTCTGTGGACTCTTTTGGCATTAGTTATTATTAAGAAAACAACTTAGAATACATAAAAATACATACATAATCTATCCATTCTCAAGATAGTCCGAGCCAGTTCTTCCTGCAGATAGTTTCGGTCAAATCGTTCAGCATCTAGAGCAGCCTGCAGCCGCCGCACTTCCCCATGCAGTGAGCGCAGTGCTGGGGGTGTCTCCGCGACTTTTACATGTCCAGAAGCCATTTCTAAACCACATGCCTCTGTAAAAAAATAAATTGACAAGGGTTTATTTAATACTAGCCTTTGTCTGTAGTTTGACTTACATTGAGGCTGCGAATTTTTCAATGAAGACCTCACATACACGGAACAACATTATTTAGGACTTACATTTTTATTTTAACTAGTAAAGTAATAACTTAAAATTCAGAATATTCGTTTTTAATGAACTGCCTTAACTTGTTAGCACACTTCCTTTGTTGCACTCTGTCTAGAACATGTGATGTGGCCCACCCCTTTGTAACAGTAACAGCTGCTACTTTCAAAAAGACAGCTGTTACTGTTTGCACATTAACATAACAAATTGCCAACTTTTTTTTGTTTAATAATAACACTGAACTATCCGTTGGTTGACCTCTGGGAAGATGAGTAAAGCCTATACCATCCTATACCTCCACTAGGTAGGCCTTGTAAACTAAATAATAATAATTTAAGGTTACCTGTAATAGCTGCCTGAACATCCCTGCATGTGATAGGAGAGCACTCCAGCAGGCTTTTACTGAACTTCAGTATGGTCTCCTGGTCATCGCCACTCAGCTTGCTGCACATCGCATTCTTTATATCCACATCCTTAGAGTTCACGCACACGAAGAACAGAAGCAATGATGCCACAAGGTATATCTCTTCCTCACTAGACACCTCAACTGTTTCATTGTCAAATTTAAATTCTGGATACTTCTCCAAAACGAACTCTTCAACTGTGTGCGCTTCTAGTTTGGACGACTTGGATTCGTCCAAGTTGAGGTTCTCATGTAAGTGAGTTATTAGGTTTAGTAACGATTCTATGTTAACAGAACGTTCATCTTGGATGCTTTCATTGAAATAACAGTTTATCTAAAAGAAAACAATCGGTCGGTAAAGTAAAGTATCGAAAAACAAAATAATCTTTAACGACAATTGAAAAACATCTGCTACTTACCCAGTTTCTAATAATATGTTTCCATTTTTGTAACATGGTATTATGACAACACAAACTATTCTATTTTTACCACTTTTTTTTGTATATTGGGCCCAGTTATAAATCACATGTGATGCCAACGAAAACACTAATAAACAAACAATTTCGTAACTGTCGTTTCATTCAATGAAAATATTTCTTGTTATTTGCCGTTAGCCCGTTGCAGTTTGAAATGTTTGAATGAATTCTTTTCACAGACGTCATTGGTTTTAAAACGTCAAAGTTAAGTCATTATTTTCTTTAGTACTAGCGGCATGATACAATGATAAAAATACAAAATATACAGAATAATATATAGCATAAAAACTGTAATTTTGAAATATTTAATTAAACTGAAATGAAAATTGCGAGTGATTAAACAATCAGAAGTAGTCAAACTAGTTATTTTTCTGGATAGGCAAGAATTTGTGCTATTTGCTGTGCATTTATCTGTCATTGTCAGTGTCAGAACTCAGATGACACAGACAGCAGACAGTGTCATAACAAGCCGGGTTTAGCAAAAAAGCCTCCACCTCTATATGGTTGTAATTTAATTTAAAGGTTTAACTGTATATAATAAATAACCTACATAGTTATAGTCAACCAGTGTAATACACTGTGATTGTAAGGCTTTAGACAGTTACTGTTTGGTCTAGCAATGGCTGCTAAGCGGGCTGCAGGGCTAGTTATCTTTAGGAACATGAATGATGCAGTCCAGTATTTGATGTTACAAACTTCTTACGGACAACATCACTGGACTCCACCAAAAGGTAAATAGTGAATATATAACTTGTTCATTTTAATATTTTCGCCCTCACAGTATAAAGCGGCCAACATACTTACCATGTTTGTTTGTTGCCACCATACTATAGTACTCTGTAGTTGCCACACTGCTCAAAACTTTTCTATGTGTGATGTATCTTACCATTTTTACTCAGGCCATGTGGATCCTGGTGAGTCAGACTGGGTTACAGCTTTAAGAGAAACGAAGGAAGAAGCTGGATTATCTGAAGATGACTTAGAAGTAAGCCAAAAAGCAATATAATTTCTATCTATCTTTTACTGTCCTAACCTAAAATCTTTGTTTTAGATATACAAAGATGTTTCTAAAGTATTGAACTATAAAGTGGAAGGTAAACCAAAAGTGGTTGTGTATTGGCTGGCAAAACTAAAGAATCCAGAGGCAAAGGTTCTGTTATCTGATGAACATCAAGATCTGAAGTGGCTTCCATTGAAAGAAGCACAAGAAATATCAGGCTATGATGATATGAAACAACTATTGGTAGAATTCCATGAAAAAGCAACAGTTTTATCTTGAAAACTACTTGTTTAGCAAAATCATGTATTATTTGATGACTGTAAATAAATAGCCTACATAAACATGTTGTCATTTTATTTGTGAGTTTATTTGAAATCATGTACAAAGTATGAGTGAATGCAAAAGGCTGTAGGTTGCCTGCCTTGCCCTTTGCAGAAATTCTGCAATAAATTGGCATTACAGTACAAAATCTTCACACACCAATTTAAAGGTTGTTCACTTTCTACTGCCTAACCCTTTCTTGAATAAGTTAGGGTTGGCTTCTAGTCTGGATGAAGCTAAATACCAGCGATTAACACATTCACTGGGTAACATGTTGCGGTATCTCCCTAAATAAATGATTTTTTATAATGATCTTGTCTGTATAGGTAAAAAAATGCAGGTAATTCCCTTTCAGTGGACTGTAGAGTAAAATATGGCCATATTAGTATGCATAAATACCATAATATGGATGATGTGAATGCACTCAAATAGCCTACACTTATTAACTATTTCTGTGGTACATAATCTGTTTTTTTATTGAGTATGTAATGACACCAAATTAAGACTCATTGTGGTCGTTATTTTAAAAACAGTAACTACATTATTCTACAATCGATAAATACCTACACAAGGATCTTGAGGCTTTTGGCGCTCGACTGGCGTTGTTATAAAATTAGGGTTACCAGTTTACAAATTTTCCTCACTTCTAGGGAAAACATCTTTGCATTCACGTCTTAATTTTTACGAAATCAGGAATGGTTCTCCATGGGTATTAAGAACCCAAAGATTTTAATTCGGATAGAATTGTTTAAAGTTGAATAACTTTCGGGGTCCGATGTAATGTTTTTATCCAACAAAGTAGGGAAGAGTTACCATCAAACGTATTCATTACATAAATCTAATAATATAATAATCTGATGAAGAATTCCTATTGCTTTTCATTAAACGGCACGGTTGGCGCAGTGGCTGTGCGGGTTCGGGAATCCAACCCGCGACACTACAAATATATCATACAAATATTTGTCCCGCAGCGCAGCAGCACGGAACAAATATTTGTATGACCTGCAGATAGTTGTTTCGGGTCTGACTGTTTGAGTATGTGAGTTTAACCCCTCGCACGTCCGCAAACATTGCTTGAAAATGCCTCAAATGTCGAAGCAGTTTGTAGGTATAAAATTATTTTGGGTAGACGTTCACAAAAATTAAGATTTCGTCATTATACAGATAATAACACAATACAAATTATACCTTTTTGGATTCGTTATGAGTTTACCTGTTTATCGGTATACATATCTAATAAATTAAAACTAACCTGACTTCACAGCGACGTGAAATGTTTTTATTTTGATATTTTTTTTCACATAACCTTGAAACTTGATCACAATACACCGAATTCACACACATATTCACCTAAATAACACTATATTACGATAACAAATATGTTCAGGCATTCATATTACACCGTATTTTACTTCCAAACATATTATTTGCAAACAAAAAAAAATATTTCCGAACAGAGCCGCACACGCACGACTTTGCGGTATTTATGGTATTTATGGTACCAAATTAGGTTGTGATCAAATAAATGTTACTCAAGGACTGTATTACTTACTAAAAACCATATTGTGTTGCTAAATGCGAAAAAACGCCAAAAAGTTACATCCAATCGCAACCGATTCCTTATGAGCCAACGGGTGCACACGCGACGTTTGAAGCAGTTTTCCTTATGAGCACCCGGGTGCTCATAAGGACGCTCGAGGGGTTAAATGTTTGTAAACGCACCCACGGTACAGGAGAAATTCCTAGTGCGGGTCAACGTTTACAAAAAAATTACATAAGTGGAATATACTGCCAATATGTTAAAAATAGCATTTTGTTTTTTCTAAATTATCGATTTGGAGTTTCTGACTAATGTACTGAATACGGGGTAACCGTTTCTGCACCGGTGTCCCTTAAAAACCATGTAGACATAACATTAAAGCTATAATAAAAAAAAACACAAGTGTGAGATTTCTTAAGCAAATTTTATTGTTTTTTACATAAAAATATCTCGGTCGTATTTTGAGTTCGAGAGACACAAATACACGGTTCGATCACAGCCTATATAGGTGTATAGGATAGCCCTTAAATCGGTAATGACTCAGTACGTATACGCACTCCTTAGTGCGCGTATCATTATGTAAATCTAAAATCTAGTTCTAGTAATAGCTTGCTTAAAATAGAAATGCCTTTATCCGGTACATCGCTAACTTACATTTAATAGTCTCCAAATTGAATTTACATTCTCCTTAAAATTTAATTATTTTTTACAATTTCTTCAATTCGCTCCTACGAGTAACCAAATATTAGAAGACATTTTTAATGGAAAAATGATTAAAAACACTTTATGCTCTTATTCAGAACCTTCTCATTACAAGTACTTACAATGCCATGGCCTTTGGACCCGGTTTCATCGAGCAATTATTTCAAAATAGCTTTAATGGCACTGGCTCAGGTATATTTTTCTTCATTATCTCCAGTAATTGTTGTTTATTACAGTCTGGAGAAAATTCTACATTCTGACTCGTTAACCACTCCATTATATCACTTTTTTGGGAGTTACTATTCGGTGCTTTGCCAGTGGTATTTTGTTTTGGAGCATATCCGATCTTTTTGATATGTTGTCTAACAATTTCTCGGCTACCTGTAAATCCAATTTCTTCTTTCAGTTCCTGACATAATTTCTTCACTGTTGGTATTTCGTTTCTAACCGTATAATATTCGTGAATTTTCCGTTGTAAAACACCAAGATCCAACTTAACTTTGTCTTTTCTTATTTTTCTTATCTTCACTTGTGAACCCAGTTTACTGGATGTTGCATCAGCAATTTTTTTTTCGCTTACAATTCTTGTTACAGTGCGCAAAGAAACACCTGAAGAACCACACAAAAATATGTCATAAAATATTCACTTAAGTTTAAACTAGATCTTGTAAACACGATTGGAATTATAGTTGGCACGAAAAAGTTGCCGCCAACCAAAGTCACAAACTGTGGTACTTTAAAGTCGCAAGTATGGTAACACTTACCTGTAGCAGCGGCAACTCGTTCATTTATTTTTTCGAGTGGAATTATCGGACCGCGAAACTCCTTCTCCTGTGTAAAGAACTCCTTAATTTTTAATACTACTTCTCTAACACCACTTTTGATTACTTTCGGCATGTTCTTTCGAATTATCAAGCAAAATCGTGGCAAAAACAACACAAATACACAGCTGCCAAAAAGTGACACTTTCTACAAGATGGCGGCAATAGTTCCTATTTTGGCTGCGCGCCAAATAATTCTTGTAGCGTAGGGCTGGTCTAAATGCTGGAATGTCGATTGGGACATCGAAATAGAATAAAATGTAAATAGTGTAAGGGCAAACTACATTTAGCGAGGGTATGTCCACGCTATTTGAAGTTACCAGCGAGCAAAATAAGCCTCAGAAAAATCGGAGTTACTCTCATGAGTTCCAGAGAAAAACAGAACATACTGCAGAAGTGAGCTCGGAAATTTGATTTTTAATAATTCAAACCGCGCTGAAATAATAATATCAGTTACACATTGATACATGGGTTTTACAATTTATGCGCTGAAACGGTGACACGAGGTCGCGGCAAAACACGAAGAGATAGCAGGACGAACTGGATGTCTTCCTTACTGATTTTAAAAGATAATTTAGCTATTAATCCTTACTAATATTATAAAAGCGAAAGTGAGTTTGTTTGTTTGTTACCTCTTCACGCTTTAATGGCTACACCGATTTTGATGAATTTTTGTACAGAGATAATTATCTAGTTGGAAACCAGGAGACGGACATAGGCTAATTTTTATTTTAAAAAAGTGGGATGTGAGGGAGAAAGAGGGAAGAAAAGGGAAAACTTAGCGTTGCTATTACAAATCAATAAGGCGCAAGGGGAACTGTGTTACCCCGAATTTAACGCGACCGAAGCCGCGGGCAAAAGCTAGTGGAAAATTAAAAATAGATATAACATGCTGACTAGTATGACTAAAGCTGTTATTGATTTAGTGCTTTATCTAGTGTGACCATCCTGACGGCGCGGCATTTGAAGGGCGAGCTCGAAAATTGGGTGGCTTTTCACCTACCTAATAAGACTTGCGGTTGTTGTATGTGTTTTTTTTCTCCACATGTCGGCTCTGCATTATTACTATTCCCCATTTTCAATAAAGTAGGTACCTACGAATTTTAAAGTTAGTAGGTACCTATACCTATTGTTGATCAAAATGTTACTTGTCATGATTAGAGTTCCATAGAATTAATTATAGTACCTATTATATTAATGGATAAGTAAAAATGTATTTTTAAGACGAAAACTGAATTGTAAGTATATGATATTACGTAGAATGATAGTAAAATTTTTTTATTGCTTAAACGAGAGTCTAAAATATTGTGATGTGTAGTGAGAATTTCACACCACCTTCAGCCTTGACCTTGACTTTCAATTATGATTAGGACGACGCCTTTAGTGATTACCTATGTTGTTTTTTCTGTAGGTATATGTATGGTGGTATATATAGGTATATAGGTATGTATTGTGAACTTCATCGTAAAGTACCTATAGAATAACAATGATAGGCTATTGGCACATTATCACTTGTTTATTTTATGAAATTAGAGCGTGGATATTTGAAATAGCTACATAATAGATAAGATAAATGTTGACAATAATAACTTTTTTATCTTGTTATTGTTTTTATACGTTTACAATTTAGTTCTTACGTTGCTACGTAAAAAATTAACACCAATTTCGACCGCATCAATGGCCGTTCCGGGGGCAGTCATCACTCCATAACCACCGTGCCCATAGCAATGTACGACTTTTACCCCATCAATCAGCTCTGCTTCAACACGAACCGGCATTCTGTGAGGGCGCAGGCCAACCTTATGTGCAATGACCTCCGCATTTTTCAAGTTTGGGAGATATTCACAACAGCGTTCCAATATAGATGCTGCATCATACTTGCAATAATTCAAATTATAACTGTCATATCCTCTACAACCACCCAATGTTACCACCCCGTTAAGCCCCGGTATAATATATGTATCATAATCTCCATAAATCGCTGATTTCACCCATGGTGCCTTCACTTTTATCACTTGTCCTCTGATAGGTACCATGTCGTAATCATTACACAAATATCCTGCACCCAATCCGGCACAATTAAACACTAGGTCATAATTTGATAAGGATGCAAAACTTTCCACCTTTCTGTTTATCAACTGTCCCCCTTTTTCAACTATTATTTTCCCCATCCATGGCAAATAGCGTTCGCATTCAACTTTTAGTGTTGAAAAGTAGGACCCAAATTTTGTACCTACTGGACCTAGTTTTAATTCCTCATCGGTAACGGGTCGATAGATAGGAACTAAATCTTCAATAAGATGATTTCGAGTGACATGGTAGTTCTCTTTTGAGAATATGTAGGCTCCTAAAGTCATAAGACCAATTCGTTCAGCCTCAGGTGTCTTGAGTATATCTTGCCAGAACTGCCAAGACAGATTCAGCCACTTCTTAGTAATTTCTTGGGTTGGTCCTTTAAAACTAGTTCCCGGCCTGAAGATACCAGCGGCAATGTGACTGGTGGTATCTATGGTGTATTTTTCAGCGAGAACTGTAACCTTGGCTTCCTTCAATCGATCTTGGAACAGTTTAGCCACTGTTATGCCAACCACTCCTCCTCCAATTACGGCAATTTTTGGCTGTTCAGGCATCTTGAATGATGTTTCGTTGCTTTCTGTGATAAAGATAATTAATATAATTTAAAATAAGCCTAAAAAATCTGCAAGTAGGTATATTGTTTTTATATCAATGCTTACCAATAAAATTCATAAGAGCTCCCGACTATTCAATAAAAATTTAAAAGCCTTCCATTGAAGATTTGCGAAAACGTACCTATGAATTTACAGTTGCCCAACCGAATAAATTGTAAATCCCAACTGGGTTTATATCGCGCTCCTTTTAAACGCGGTCACACACACATACATAATGCTCACAACAAAGTTTTATTATAATTATTATAGGTGTGTACAGGCTAGGTGCTAGGTTTAACGTAACACTGGGCCAAAACGTCTTTATTTGTTACAAAATTACAAATTACTCAAACTTATATTATAGTTGATTGACTGATCAATACTAATCTAATTCACCAGTTATCAGATTTGATGAAAATTATTATACAATGTGATAGTGACATACCTAATTTCCGATTGCGTAACTGCGTGTCGGGTGCCGCCCATTAGGTTGGACACTGTACGCATGACCCTGACCTTTAGTAAGTCCACAAGTCCTACGACGTCAAGATGAAACCTGTTTTGGTGAAATAATAATTTGCCATCAGTACGTATTGTTTGACTAGTAGGATCTTTCATCTTGGATGCTGTAAGTGATAGCTGATTGGTGAAAAAGGGTAAAATGCTCATTGTCTTACAGCTAAGATTAAGTAAAAATTCCATTTTTGAAGGCAGGGTCTGAAGACCCATGGGAATGACGAAATCTAAGGTTTTCTTTTTGAGTTTTCCGGTCTAGGAGTGCAAAAACTTGCTAAAAAAAATTATAATGGCAACATTGCAGAAAATTTCGTTCCTAGAGTCAATTTGAAGCCATAAATAAATTTCACAGGTAGGGATTAATCGGATTATTATTAGATGTGTTTACTAACAATGCTTAGTGTGACCATGACTTAGACGTTTTGTTTTGATTCACCTTCTGGTGTCCGATTCAGCTTTAATTTTGGATGACAATACATGTTTTTTGCTAAAAAAAAAGCATTCAAGTCTCTCAATGATAATTAAATAGGTGTATTTTTTATTTGCGTACACATAAAGTTCTGACACAAAAACATTTTTGTTAAACAAATCGGCAATGAAATAAGGTTACCATCAGCATACTAAAAGCGTATAAGTAGTTAGGTTAGGTTAGGTTAGGTTAGGTTAGGTTTTAAAAAATAAAATATGAGTAAGTAGGTACGAGAAACAATGTTTAATACGGATTTTTAATCAAAGGCGTTTTATACCAAACAGCCACAGTTATAAGTATATACCTACCTAGTGAGTTTTCGAGAAAAACTTTTATTTCATACAGAATGATGTATGTGCCTACAGATCTATAATGGTTTTTTTTTAACAATTATTTCACTATTTTAATTAATTTCATTTTTTTTATTACATAGACAACATTTTAAAATCTCTTCCAAATGAAAGTTTGGTACTTATTAGCTATAAAATTAGTCACACTATTAGAAAGAGACAAAACCAGCAGCTTTGCTCGCGTTAAATTCGGGGTAACACAGATCCCCTTTCCTGATTAGCAGTTGTTCCTAACCTGCTACCTGTAGTTTTTGCCCTTGCGCCTTATTGATTGTAATAGCAAAGCTAAGTTTCCCTTTTCTTCTCTCTGTCTCCCTTATTTCTCACTTCCATTTAAAAGAAAAACATTAGCCTATGTCCGTCTCCAGGGTCTCAACTATCTCTTCAACATAATTCATCAAAATCGGTTTAGCCATTTAGGCGTGAAGACATAACAAACAAACTCATTTTCGCTTTTAGAATATTAGGAAAGAATGACACATTATGTTTTTTTTTCTTTACTTGTAAAATATATTTGAATGACTGCTCCTTCTAGTGCTTCTGTGTTTTAGCTAGTCTGTGGTCAGTTGCTTGCCCAATTGCCCATTCTTTGCTTTAGTCTGTGGTTTCATTGTAGATTCAGTAGATCTGTATATTATTTCACTCTGTGCAGTAGATTGTAGACCTCCATAGAGTAAATATGTTCCTTGTTGTTGACAGTATTTGTCACCGACAATCTTTCTAAATTTTCATTTGAGTGATTTACAAGTTTTCTTTCAGTAAACATGAATAAAGATGATGATAATGGTGAATCTGTGACAACCGAAAATATTGCTTCTAGCAAGGATAGTATTTCTGTGAAGAATAAAGGAAAAAGTCGTGGGAAGAAACGAAAACGGTATTGTTATAATCATAATAACAACAACACTGTGATCAATGCTGCTTGCTTAGACTGATAGAAATACATTTTATCCACTCTAAGAATACCGTCTGCTAACTTAATAATTATGTTATTATTAGTTATTTTATATTGACTCACTTGGCAGTATACCGACCACGCATTGTTTGACAATTCTCATATATTTGTAGCGGTATCCCTACTAAGCGGCAAGACAACAAAAATAATATGTTTTAGGACCTGTCACTAATCAGGTAACCTGTACTTTTCAGTCAGGACACTGAGAGCAGCAGCGAATATGAAGATGTACTTGCAGAGAACTCAGTTGAAGTGGACAGGTGTCTCCATGCATCTGCTATTAAAAATAATTTAGATGAGACTAGTGTCAGGAAAATTATTAAGGTATGCTATGAAACATTGTTGATTGATTGCTAATTCAGACATGATTTCTAGAGCAAAGGACCATGAGTCAAATTGGGCTCAGTGTCCAACAGAGTTATAGCATATGCTGTTGTAAAGGATTTTGTTTGTACTAAAATTGTTAGTATGGGCACCACCCTCAATTCCATTGCAGAAAAAAGATATGCACCTAAATAGGTTAGTCGTAAAACTTATTGAAACAATATACTCATTTTTAAAATGCTTAAAATATTGGTAATCAATAGATGCGCTAGCGCCTGTGTGATTTGCAACACTCTCCATCCCTTTCACACCTCCCGGACGCCTGCGCAGGATACAATAAATACATACAATTTAATCCACCGGCAGGATATTTAGACGACATTATTATTGATGTTGATTGAAATGTTAATAAAAACATTTTTTTCTGTTAGCAACTGTTTTATTTTTTATGTATACATTAAACCTGGAATTAAAACTAGTTAAAGATGTTCAACAACAAAACCTACAATGCCATAACAGCACTACTTTTTGCAGAATTTTAGTTTATATACGCATAAGTATGGTCGGAGAAAAATATTTATAGCAAAATAACCCATGGATTCTTTGCAAAAATGAGTTTAAATCTATATATTTAGTGCTTTACAAGTATATTCAAAGTGGTCTCATCTCTGTTGGTGGGTGAGCCCAGGTTTCATATATTTTTGCCCATGGTCCTTTACTCTACATTGATTTGTTTAGTGATCTCATCACCTATTCACTATTACTTAACTATTCCAACTATGTTGGAGTTTGTTGGCTTCCAGTTTAATGAGACACAGTTTACATTATGAATTGTCACTTATTTCACTAATTATAATGTTATTCACATTCTGTTATGATTCTGCTACACCTATTCTCTTCAGTTTGGCTGTATCTATAGGTATAATGTACCAGTAGTGCACTGCATAAAGTTCTAATCTACACCCTTTTCTAATTTGTAAGCATTTCTAAAGTCTAATTAGTAACGTCTAGGTATGTCTACATTAACATACCATTTCTTAATTCTAGAAAGTGGTCACAAATAACCGTGTGTTGGCACTTGTCAAGATGCGAGAAGAAGAAGACTCTGGGCCTGACGAGGACAGTTTACGACCAAAACTTACGAGAGCTAAAGTCAAGTATGTAAACAATGACAATAACTTTTATTATTCTAATAATCGGTTGGCGCAGTGGCTGAGTGATCGACTGCTGCGCTGCGTGTCGCGGGTTTAGTTCCCGCACGAAACTAATATTTGTATGGCCTACAGCTAGTTGTTCCGGGTATGGCTGTTTGTCACATACACAAACAGCCATATAATTTTTAAACGCACCCACAATACAGAAAAACTTCTAGTGTGGCGCAACGTTTCTTTTTAATAATAATAAAATCAAGAATGATGATGTTTTGTTTTGAAGAATGGTTTTGCCCCACTTAAGGAATTCTTCTGTATTGTAGTGTTGACGAACATTGTAACTCACACACTGAACTGGCCTAGGCCTTGCAAATATTTGTACCGTGCGGTGATCATATCCGCTACACGCAGCGCAGCAGACAATCGCTCAATTACTGACCCAACCGTGCCGTCAATATTGCAAGAACCCCAATAAGAACAAGCTGATCATACAATCATTTGACTAAAATATGTTTCAGGGAGCTAAGGAAAGTGTCTCCAAAAACACATTCAGCAACAGCCTGGAACTTGGAGAACTTGGAGCTTACTCCCATCAAGCACATCCCAGTGAAGACGAGGCCTGAAGTGAAAGCTCTCATTGCCCAGGAGTTGCCCGAAGACGAGGATGATGAGGAGTATGAGCCTACTCATGATGATGTGCCGGTAAGTAATCTTTATCCTTACTTCCTTAGTAATATTATAAAAGCGAAAGTGAGTTTGTTTGTTTTTTACCTCTTCACGCTTTAATGGCTACACCGATTTTGATGAATTTTGGTACAGACATAGTTGGGAACCAGGAGATGGACATGGGCTATTTTTTACCAAAAAAATGGGACGTGAGGAAGGAAGAGGGAAGAAAAGGGGAAACTTATCGTTGCTATTACAAATCAATAAGGCGCTAGGGTACTGTCTGTCTTACCCCGAATTTAACGCGAGCGAAGCTGCGGGCAAAAGCTAGTAAATAAAAGTTTGTTGTTTAAGAGAGCACTACACAAGCTGAAATATCACACGCCTCCACACTAGGATTGCCTGTTTTGATGATAAACAAAGTTGCACAAAGTAAAATGCTTCTCTGTGTTACCGCTGGGTCACCACTGCTTTAAAGCAGACCCATACGGTTTGAACCGGGTGGCGCAGTGGCTGAGCGATCGACTGCTGCGCTGCGTATCCCGAGTTCGATCCCCGCACGGAACAAATATTTGTATGGCCTACAGATAGTTGTTCCGGATCTATCTGTTTGTGTATGTGAGTTTAAATTATTGTAGACGAATCCACGATGCAGGGGAATAACCTAGTGTGGGGCAACATACTAAAAAAAAAACAACAAATAAACAATAAAGCGAAAGATGTCATCATTACCAATACCCCGAATTCACCTACTGCAGAATATTGGGCTCTCTTTACTTGCCAAGCTCCACATTCTGGTGCCAGCCTCATCGTGGATATTAATCCTGAATTAATATTAATTATAAGAATACCCCGTGATCCGCAGAGTGACGACGACCAAGGCCCGGAGTCATGCAGTGACCTGGACTCGCAACCAAGAACTCCGGCTACTCCTCGCAGCCAACACTCTACCAGTCCGAAGGTTGTTAAAGATGGACCCTTCAAAGTACCACAGGTAAGGCCATAAGGCCATTGTTACATTGTTACGGGCATGCATTCGTCAAACATTATAAACTGCAAGATGCTGAACACCACTGCCATGGTTGCGGGTTGTACGAAAGAGATACCGCGGCGCTAGAAAGGGGCTAAGGCTGGATTTTAGTTTGTAAAAGTAACACTCCCCGTCTTCGCCCAGAGCCGGGGAAGTTTTTTGATGATTTCCCTTTCGAAAAAAAGGTGCGCAACCCCGGACCTTATAGAACTTGGCTTATTATTAAATATCTTTGCCAGGACGTATCAACACCCACACGAAGAAAGCTGGATTTAGAAGAAGAAGCGACAATCGCTCTACGCACTCGATCGAAGCTCAGTCTGTCCGCCACATCTATTGAACACATCGAGAGTACCTTCGTCCCTCCCGACGATATCCCTATGCCGGCCGTCGATGACCTCTGGAACCAGTTCCTGAACGAGTGCTTAAACCCAGCCTCTACGTCGAGGAATGAAGATGACGATGAAACTGATCCGGAGTATAATGTGGCTGCTGATCCGGATGCGCGTGAGTTGATCGATTCTGTTTTATACCCATTCTGCCCCGGATAATTAAAAAGACGTATCTAACAAAAAGTACCTAAATTTAATAAAAACAGGCAGATGCGATTTTTTTTTCTGATTCCGGCAATGTATATAACTCAAAGTTGGAAAAAGTGTTAGATACGTCTTTTTAACTATCGGAGGCAGCTGATTATCCTAAGTGTTAAAGGATCTTACGATGACTCGATCTGTTCTCGTCGTGCTAGGAAAATGGTCTATTAAACATTGCCTGTGTTCGGATTGTTTTTTTTTATAGGGCCATTCGCAGTTCAACTCTCTGTTGTGTTATCTGTGGTGACCTTAATAAGCTTAAGGCCCCCGGCCAGGGCTAAAAACTACACTAATTTCGATGGCCGCACTCTAAGGCGCGTCGCCCACACGACCAACAGTCACTTGTAAAAAAAAAACTCACATAAGAGGCACGCCCCAACGAGTTTTCTTTACAAATGTCGTGTGGGCGACGCGCCAAAACGCGCCCGCGGCCCGAGTGCGCCTCGATTCGAGCCTTAGCTTATTGCGTCATGATTGAATCGACTATGAAAAAGGGCTGGGTCGGGTTATTATTTAGGGACTTTTAGAACTACTAGTTCAACTCGCGGGTTTGCTATTATAGCAAGGGTCGGACTCTAGTTTTATGATCGGAAAAACGCGGCGGGCCTTTGTGACGAGGACGGGACGAATCGCCCTGTGCTCGTGATGATGGGTTGTGAGCTTCAATTAGAACACTGAAAAAAACCGTGCGTTTGAAGTCATCTTGCGATAAGAACGCGTTGTGTCATCGTGCGATCGATAGCAAAATAGAACGGCTCTTTAAATCTGCCGGACTTAATACAGGGTGGCCATTTAGTACACATAGGCCTTCATAAGCACTTTTAAAAAGTCATGAAAAAGTGCGTGATTCGAGTCGATCTTTTCCTAAGGACGAAAATCTCCATGGTTGCCGCAGCGACAGCTTATATCTTAGTACTGAAAAAAAAATCTCTGAAACAATTTTCTCTTTTGAAGATTTTTTTTATGCTTCCTACCTTGAAAATTGCGGAATGTTCCATACAACCTTCTACCCCCTGTTTTAGGGAAGTGGGGGGTTAGAAAGAGACAAAAATAGCCCATGTCCGTCTCCAGGGTGCCAACTATCTCTGTACAAAAATTTATCAAAATCGGTTTAGCAAGTTATTAATAATAAACTGCTCAACGGAAGGTAATCTTCGTGGGTGAAACCACAGAGTGCAGCTAATAATGAATAAAAAGTTGTCAAAAGATAAAAGTTTGCATAAAAGTTCGTCATTTTTGTCTATGGCAAATGCTTCTGGCACTTCTTGTAACTTGATAACGTTACCCCAGATTCTAAATTCAAATATGGCCGATGTTAAAGTCTCAATGCACCACAAATGAGATCTCTGTCCAGGATATTAGACAAGTTAAGTTAAAAGAATTGAAAGGATCTATTGATTAGAAAAGTTGCTTTTAAAGAAATTTAATTTATTATTGATCAGTGAAAATTTGGTAACAAATTACCTCTTAGCTCCGAAAATTAAAGCATGAAAATTTCTCATCATTTCCTATTTTATTTGTTCGATTGTGTATGAATATCACATCCGATCAGTTTTGGTAGCTAAATTAATCTGTTGAATGTCGCAACAAACGCGCGAAAACTTGACGAAAAATCGACGAATTTATGAGTAACTAGCTTTTGCCCGCGGCTTCGCTCGCGTTAAATTCGAGGTAACACAGTTCCCCTTGCGCCTTATTGATTTGTAATAGCAACGCTAAGTTTTTCCTTTTCTTCCCTCTTTCTCCCTCACACCCCACTTTTTTAAAATAAAATTTTGCCTTTGTGTGTCGACGAGTTCCCAACTATCTCTGTACCAAAATTCATCAAAATCGGTTTAGCCATTAAAGCGTAAAGAGGTAACAAACAAACAAACTTACTTTCGCTTTTATAATATTAGTAAGGATGTTTTAGCGAGGTAGACCTTTTTTTTTATTATTATTGATAGGCTCGCGTTTGACCACTATCTCGAGATATATCACTGTCCCAGAGATGAGAACAGTATTCCACACACGATCGAACTTGCGCTTGATATAAGTTCAGCAACTGTTCCGGTGTGAAATACTGTCTCACCTTTGCTAGGATACCCAACTTCTTAGCAGCCAGTTTAGCCTTAGCCTCGATGAACGGACCAAAATTGAGGGTAGATGTAAGAGTTACACCAAGAAGCTCAATATGGTCGGTAATTGGCACGGTTACATCACGAAAAGAAGGAGCAGGTTGAAATTCAAATTCAAAAATTGACCTTCAGAAAAACGAAGATGTTACCGTTAAACCGATAGCTACACCGTATAAAGTTGCCCCGCGTGGGTACTTAAGACACTTGTGGCATTTTGTTTTATGTTCCCCCGTAGGAACTTAACGACATTCAACGGGTTAATACAATGTAATATGTTAACTGATTCTATTCTAGTGTAAAACACAGGGGATAAGATAATTCTTTAAGTTTATTAATAACTAGCCTCTGCCCGCGGTTTCGCTCGCGTTAATTTCGGGGCAACACAGTTCCTCTTTCTGATTTACAGGTACTTGCTACCTGTAATTTTTGCCCTTGCGACTTATTTATTAAATTTAAAAAATAGCCTATGTCCGTCTCCTAGTTCCCAACTATCTCTGTACCAAAATTCATCAAAATCGGTTTAGCCATTCAGGCGTGAAGACGTAACAAACAAACTCACATTCGCTTTTATAATATTAAGTAAGGATGACACAAATTCAAAGAAAATGCAGGCACGTCTTATCTAGTCGTACGTCAATATTATACTGTTGCACTCAAGTCAGAAAATACAGGGCCCTCATACCTCGCAACCTATTCTCATATAACCCTGTATATTCTTTACTGTTAGAGGGACATATACTGACAGAGGAAATATCAACCAGGGATTTTATAATGCGTATTTTTTTTTAACCGATAAGAGATCTTCTGTCCCACCGCTTATCTCAAAAGAAAGAAGTAATTCTTTCTATTTTGTTACAGTTAATACTTACGAAAACGACAGAACAGAACTAAGAAATAGTTTCTTCAGTGCTTTAAAACCGAGGCGAGACAACGCGGCAAACTTAGTGCCCTGGGAAGTCGAAGAGAACGTCGCCTTTGTTCTTCCTTCTAGGAAATCTATAAGGAATCCTACATCCCATTATTCTACAGATGAACCTAAGCCTGTGCAAGCAAGACTTTGGCCTACCAGCCAGGAGTCCACTAAACCACAATTTAGGTGTTCGAATGAACAGAGTTATAGACGCGAACTCAAAGATTTGTACAATTTAATACAAAACGACTTGATACCACAGAACCACAATATCATATATAGTTTGGATCCCATTGAAAAAGTATTTTTTGCCATAGCTCAAAATGTTAAAATATTGCCAGTACTAAACCAAATAGATATAAAATTTAAGTTACAAGAAATGGTTATTCTAGCAGAAAAACAACAGTATGAAAGAGAGGAAATGATAAGAAATCAAAAGACATTAAAAACTCCTATTATGCAATACGCGAATCCACATCATCAAGTTGGTGTTGAAATCGCTTCACAGAATCCGTCAAATGCTCACCAAGTTATTTGGGCACAAGATAATTATTATCAGTCCCTTACGTAGTTACCATCATCGACGACAGAATTCCCTAACCCAACGCAACAATGGAAACATCACACGACCAACTTTAAACCATACTGCTCCAAAAAAATTCAAATGAATCTCAAACATAAAAAAAAAATTGTTTTTTTTTATTTACAAAGATTTAAATTCACAAACAGCCAGACCCGAAACAACAACCTGTAGGTAATTCAAATATTTGTGCCGTGCGGCGATCAAAGATCAAAGGTTGCGGGTTGTTCCAAAAAGATACCGCTGTAGTACAGTGGCAGACTTGTACAGCGGCTGTACAAGTCTGCCACTCTCCCCCGCTCCATCCGATTTCTCATCCGCAACGAAATAGGGTATTATTAATGTATTATTAAGGGTATATATTATTTATAATGAACAATAATTATGTTTATATACCTTACCAAATAATTATTATGTAAACTCAAAGTGATCTCAATAAAAATGTTATAATTTAGTTAATGATAACATTTTATAGATATTATAATTAGTATTTAGTTGTCATTTTTTATTGAATAGTTAATGTACACATAGTGGTTGTACTCACAGGCTTTTATACCATATAATATGATGTTATGTTGCTATAGTTTAATATATATGTTCTGTGTTTTTCGTGTGGTTACAGCCTAACAAAGATAAAACAATGAACGGCAATAAATTGAAATAACATGTAAGTGTTGTGAAGAAACAACCTACCAACTACCAACCTGTAACGTCGATAAATAATTCAGATGAGTACATCACTAGCCTTCAAGTAATATCTACGTTTCAATTTGTCATATATGAGCAGCAAGTTTTATTTCATAAAATATCTTCTTAAACAACGACGCTCCTAACTTCATAATATTATAGAAAAGATATAAATTATTGATTTAACAAACATCCGCATGTATAACATATTACCTACTCATTATTTTCCCTGCACATAATACTTGCAATCTTGAGTGGAAATCCTATATCTTCAAGTAACATTATGTAAAACCTTATGTACAACATAATATTTAGTTTATTCGTAAAATAGTAACCATTCATGTTATTAATACATAATGTAGCTCCATTATATAATAATATAGTAAGAATTCCTTGATTAATTTAATAAAAAATGAACTTTAATCTACAGTCTTTCTCTTGTACTTGATTGCATAATACCAAACGATCTGGAGTGAATTGCACCTGCTGGGGTGCATGCAACAACCTTATTTACAATGAAAAACAAAATTCATGTCATTTGACAGACTTATCAGTGGTAACTACAACCTTATTTTGACAGCAATACAGCTCAGTATCTTTTTGACAGTGCTGCCCAACTGTGAATGAATAGTAGTGAATACGGCTGCACGTTATGACGGTACACGACACGTTACTTCAAGAGACATGATCAAAATCAAAATATTTTTATTTCACATAAGCCCTCATGGGCACCTATAAAACGTCGAGAAAGGATGCAAGGTTCGGGTTGGCCGTTTCCTATGGAGAAGAACCGGCAAGAAACTCCATGGACCATCCACTCGAATGTTGTTATTACAGCGTTAGTACTTAAGTATGAGAGGACAGCCTACGCTGTCCGCTCTTATTACTTATTTTCAATAAGTCATTGCTTACTTTACAAAATTTTAAATAAAATAATACGGTAAAAAAAGGTAACAAGCGTCTAAGAATCTACAAGGTTAACATGACATGTTAGTTTGTGTGGTAAAAACGGCCTACCGAGGGCTCCGTAGAAACTTGCGGCATAATCGGTCATATCTTTTGACGGCGTAAACTAAGAGGGTTGATTTTTTCACAGCACAAAGAGACCATAGAGTATGTTGAGTATATAGTTTTCAACTCCAAATATCTGTAGTTTTGGCCCTTGCGCCTTATTTATTGTAATAACAATGCTAAGTTTTCCTTTTTGGTCCGCCTTTTTCGCTCATTTCTCGCTTTAAAAAATAGCCTATGTCCGTCTCCAGGGTTTCAACTATCCCTGTACCAAAATTCATCAAAATCTGTTCAGCCATTTAGGCGAGAAGGCGTAACAAACAAACTCACTTTCGCTTTTATAGTATTATAGTAAGGATAAGATAATAAGAAAGGATTTGAAATGCTTAAACTACCGATGCCATAATTAACCATAGATAGCCCCTGTTCAAATCCTATTCTATACAATTCTATTTTATTGCAGACGATGAAGATGAAGAATCTTTAGGCAACAGTATCATAAAGATATCTAAGAAGGAGCTCAACGATTTGGTGACAGAGTTGTTCAACATCATACCGGAGTCGACTCCTGACGAAGAACTGATGGCCGATAACCTGGCCAACAGCGTGCTCACTGAACATAGTCAGGCAGAGGTACATCACGATTGTAATCTCCGTAGGGTTAAACATAAAAAGGTTAAGCAAACGGTTAAGCACAGCTGTACCTAAATGGTACACCAACGTTTCGCTAGTTATGTTTAAGTCCCTTATTACATCTCCATATTTCATATAACGGAGTCTGGATCTATACCCGGTTGATGAATTGTCATCAATCGGGTATAGATCCAAACTCCGTTGCTGATATTCAGGAAATTCCAGATAGACTATAAAACTATTTAAAAAAAAAAACCGACTTCCAAAAAAATACTAAAATATTTGAAAATAACTTTATTTCCAGAAGTCGGTGACTTTTGTTTGTTTCGTTAACTTTTTGCCTCCTCTTACTCGTTTTTTTAAGTCGTTTAAAAACTCATTAGCAGACCTGGGATCAAACTCAAAACCTTACGTTAGCAGTGGCGTGCGTTCCTAATAGGCAAAAAGGCACTGCCGACCCTTGACTCCATAGGTAAACAAAGAAAGAAAAAAAATCAAAGAATAAACAAATATCTAATTAATTTAAACTTTTTCTATAAATTCCTAACGTAAAAATAATAGCAACGTTTCACACCGCCCTAAATTAACACTATGGCAGGCGTTTCGCGTTCAACAGATCGTCACGAGCGAATTATAGGCAAACTTCAATAGTGCCTTTAGTTCATTGATAAATGTAGGCATGAAGTATGCGTGTGTGTGTAAAACCTCGTGTACAGACACTTCGTGTATGGCTCACACAGCGACGTATCTCCTGTGGCATGACAAGCCAATCGGGGGCCGCGATTCATGTCGCAATTCATTGCGACATGAACAGCTCGTTGCATTGGTCGGTACAGCTCAGCTTTTTACTGATTGGCGCTCAACAGAGATTATACGACAAGTTGAAGAAGTCATTAGCTATGTACAATTCCGGTTGAAACTGATGCAATTTTATTTGTCAACATTTTATTATCAAAATTTTGAAATGTTTACGTGAAGTTCGCAGTTATTATTTGTTTTTTTGTGAATAATTAACGAAACGCAAATTCAGGTTGATTTGTTCTAAATTCTATAATGTGTGTTTGTTAAAAGTAATAAATGGTAGGTTTTCTCAATTGTCGTTTAATGAAAAGCTTCAAATAGTGTCGAAAGGTAGATGATTGTGTGCTTGAATTACCAGCATTAACCCAGCAAAAAGGTAATGTAACTCGTAAATTTAATACGAAAAATTATGAAACATACTCCTGGCTGTGTGGTTGCATACACAAATAAATTTGTTTTCCGTGCCTGTTATTGAATTCGAATAATACAACAGTGTGGAGTCATTCGGGATATACCTACAGATTTACATAATTTCTATTCCGCGGCAAAAAAGACTAACTAACACGTGCAATTGCGGAATCTTTCCTAATTTTCGCGGAAAAAAAAACGCTGCCTACCCGGTCATTGAACCCTATGCACGCCCATGTACGTTAGCAATCGCGCTGTAGACAACTAGACCAACGAGGTATCAGGCAGAAGTCTATGGTCAATTAATAAGTAGACAGAAAATACTTTATTGAACAAGCACTTATATGTATTCACAAATATATATATACTTTTTTCTGCAATTGTTAATCTTTGACAGTCATTACAGGTAGTTAGTAGCCTGAAATTTTGACAACCAGTTTTAGGGGTATGGCCTCAAAGAGATGTCAGCAAAGCATAGGGGCCTGTCAGGGCCACCGCCTGCCGGGGTTTTTCGAAAGAGATACCTTGGCTCCGGAACTATAAAGGGCCAAAAAAGGAACAAGGGTGGGATTTAGTCAGTACAAGTCTGACACTAAGAGCGGGGGACGTTATTTGATGATTTCCCATCCACAAAAAAAGGGGTTTTCATATTATTCAGTACTAACTGAGTTGTGGAGGTCAGATATGCAGTTGTTCCATGTAAAATACTAATATTTAACTGCTTAAGCCGGTCCCAACATAGTAGAGCTAAAAGGCTAGGTTAAATTAGTTTCTAGTGTTTTGCCTATAATTTTAGTATTAACCTGAAGTATAATAATTATATGTCATTGCAGGTGTCCACTCGCTGGGAAGGCAAACAAGAGCCAGTTTCAGACGAGGACAATAATCACAAGCAGAGTTTTTCTGACAGAATCATGTTTGAGAAGAAAAACTACTCGAGATTGTCTCAAGGAAAGAGTGAGCCACAAGAGAAAGAGGTACCAAAAGTAAGCGAGATAGCAGTACGTCCCAAAAGGGCAGGTGGAAACGAAAAGAAAAAGCCGGAAGAAAGAAGAATATCACCTAGGTTAGTAGAATATAACATTACGACTTGTGATCCCAGGAGAGTGCGGCAGATGTGTCCCTCTTTTTATTGTGGAGGAAAAATCATCAAATAACTTCCCCTGCTCTGGGCGGGGCTGGTGGGAGTGTCAGACTTGTAAACTCAAACTCAAAGCATATATTTCAATATTGAATGTCAAGAAATAAAATGATAAAGCTACAGCCCTGTCACACGTAGGTTTAGAAGTTTGATTCTGCCACAATTCCAAGAGACCACAACCTTGAGTATATAGTTTTAATTTCAATCTAGATACTTTCACGCGTTCCCGAGAGATCCAATAAGGGTTCGGATTTTTCCTTTTGACCTTAAAAGAGTTGTACTACCATAAACCTAAAAATAAGAAAAATTACTTACATACATACAAAAATCTTGAGAGGTGCAAAGGGACAGTCAGAATGACAGTCTGCCCAGCTTGGGCGGAGCACCGCCGTACCCTCGTGGAGGCGATCGGCGGCGGCGATCTCTCGCGTCCGGCCCTGGTTCAGGCCATGGTCCGGAGCGAGAGGGAATGGGAAGCGGAAGCGGAAGCAGAAGGAGGTGACCCTTCTGCGAAGCAATAATGCTAGTGAAGGAGGAGGCCGGGCGTTTGAGGGAGAGAACCTCAAACCAACCCAGACGCCGCGGGAGACGCCCCGGGCGCCGGGCGCCGCGAAACGACTCCCGGCCACCGTAGATGCGGGCCTGTGGACGGTGAGCAATGGGTAGCTCACCGTCCGTCCGTCGATTGACGACAGGCCTTATCGACGGCGCTTTCGTGTTTCACGCGCGCCTCAAAGAGATGTCAGGAAAGCAGAGGGGCTTACCAGAGCATCCGCCTGCCGGGTTTGCGGGTTGTTCGAAAGAGATACCGCGGCCCCGGAACGTAAAGGGCAATAGAAGGAACATGGGTGGGTTTTAGTCCGTAAACTTGACATGCCTCCCCGCTCCGCCCAGAGCGGGGATAGTCATTACATGATTTCCCAACCGAAAAAAAAGAAACGGGTGTCCCTTGGCACCTCTCATGATAATGGGATGGTACGAAGTTATTATTTACTATGTACAGAAAACCTGTAGACACTCAACAAACATACAATTGTATAGTAATTGTCGCGACATCACACAATGCGAAATAGATAGACGAAACGACAATAATTGGCTTGCTTTTTATGAAAGAGAGAGAGAGAGAGACAGAGAAACAGAGAAACACACGCATGCCGCACAGCTTACAACTATAGCAAAAAGTGTCGTTACAACTTTTGGTCTTACTTTTTTCCCTTTTGCAACGCGCGATTAAATTATATAGCGCGATAGTAAGATTGTAAGTTCCAAAACCAAATTAGATAAAGTTAAGAGACCGTAATAAAACAACTACCCTACTATATTTGTATGTACTGTTGAACTGTTAATAATAAGTAAAGTATTTGTTACCAGAAAGCCGTCTCCGTTGGTGAAGGTTTCCGTACAGCAGGAGGAAGAAGGCCCGAGCTCTTTAGAAAGCGCGCCACCACTATTGCAAGAGAACTTGAAGTCCACCCCTCACACCACTGAGACCGTTCACATACACGTCGGCGAAGGTGCCACCGTAAGTTCACATAACTGCATGGTGACTGGGTAAACGTGGACAATACTGATAAATAATTTTATATTAATATTAATAATTTTGATTTTAAATGTAATTTTGGTAATTTTATTTATTTAATTTTCATGATTTTATATATTACTAGTTTCACTCGCTGAGGTTTAGGGGTATAAAAAATAGATGTTAGCCGATTCTCAGACCTACCCAATATGTACCCAAAATTTCATAAGAATCGGTCGAGCCGTTTCGGAGGAGTACGGTAACTAACATTGTGATACGGAAATTTTATAATTAGAGAAGATTAACATGCTTTTGTAAGTGTTACTAACAAAAATATGAATCTTTGTGTTCGATTTAAATAAATAATAATAATAATTTAACGGAGTGATATACTCAGAAATCGACGGTCTCTACGTACATAAGGTTAAGTCAAAAACCGAGGTTTACAGGAGAGCGTAATTTGTGTTCAACACGCCCTAGAAATAATTCTATGAGCAATAATAAATATTTTCTTTCTACAATATTTTAACAGTTTTAAGAGCTTTATGATGCCATTTACACATTAGTATTATTTTTTTCACGTTTTCTTAGAAAAACTGAGATATGGCCGTTTCTACGGCACTTATTCGTTGTATTTATAAGACTTGTTCTCTTATACGATTTCTAAAACAAGGCAAATAAATTTAATAAAAATCGTATGTGCGCGTAGATAATCTAATGCCAATGATACAATAAAAAAATGCCATTTTTGACATGTCTTTATGTACGTAGGGACCGTCGAAATATAAAGCACTTTTACCATGGAACTATGTGGCGATTTAATTAAATATTGCTTTTCATAATTATGATGTGTACCTTGGGTATCCTTACTAATTTTATAAAAGCGAAAGTGAGTTTGTTTGTTTGTTACGTCTTCACGCCTAAATTACTCAACCAATTTTGATGAATTTTGGTACAAAGAAAGTTCTAGACCCTGGAGACGAACATAGGCTTTGGCTATTTTTTTAAAGTTAGAAATGAGATAGAAAGAGGGAATAAAAGGAAAAACTTAGCTTTGTTATTACAATAAATAAGGCGCAAGGGCAAAAAATACAGTTAGCAGGTACCTGCAAATCAGGAAAGGGAAACTGTGTTACCCCGAATTTAAAGCGAGCGAAGCCGCGGGCAGAAGTTAGCTATAGTATAATTGGTTCTTCAAACTTATCAGACAGTTGTGTTGTTATGGAGTTAGTTCCGCCACTTCTTTCCAGCTAAAACACTAGAAAATGGCGAAGGGCTGGCGTTTTGGGAGACTGTCTTGTGTAACTTTTAAAACGTTGCCCCACACTAGGAATTTCTCCTGTATCGTGGGTGCGTTTACAAACATTTAAACTCACATACACAAACAGCCAGACCCGGAACAACTATCCGTAGGCCATACAAATATTTGTTCCGTGCGAGGGTCGAACCCGCGACACGCAGCGCAGCAGTCGATCGAATTGACTTTGAATAAATGACTTTTTTTATTATGAAACGTGATTAAAAAATCTGCAGTTACCTAGATTATTTAAAGTTACTGATTTATTGATTTTCAAAAACTTTTTTCACAAAAGAGTTCACGAAACTTTCGTTCGATTTGCATATTTTTTTAGACTTTAATTTTGCTTTCTAAAGTTACAAAAATTTTAGGTTAACATTTCTTAATTTTAACTATAGACGATATTGTTTCCCTCTGAATAAACCTATTTTCGTCTCAGTAAGACCACAACTTTGAGAGATATGATTTTTTTTTGTACACGCATAAAGAATATCTCAAAATGGCATCCAAAACGCGGGGAAGTGAATTAGAACCAAGTGTGTATCGTAATATTATATTAAAACACTCGTTACAGGATCTAGAATATCGCTAGTCCATGACCGGACACATCCTTACTAATATTATAAAAGCGAAAGTGAGTTTGTTTCTTTGTTACGTCTTCACGCTTACACGGCTAAACCTAATTTGGTGAATTTTGGTACAGTAGTACTTCAGTTGGAACCCTGAAGACGGACATAGGCTAACTTTTATTAAAAAATAGTAAGAGGGAAGAAAAGTGAAAACTTAGCTTTGCTCAATAAATAAGGCGCTATGGCAAAAACTACAAGTAGCAGGTACCTGCAAATCAGGAAGGGGAACTGCGTTACCCCGAATTAAATGCGAGCGAAGTCGCGGGCAAAAGCTAGTTGTATATATATGTGTATATGTAGGTATGCAAGTATGTTACAATGAAGGTGTATTGTTTGTTCAGATGCTCCCGGAACAAGTGCAGATTCTGCAGCAGCAGTTACGGCAGCACGTGCAGCTAGCGACCTCGAACTACCTGCAGCTGTACGTGCACCCCATACACTGGAGCTATGGCTCCAAGTACAAAGAGTACTTGGTAAGTAGAAAGAAAGACAAAGTGCTTATTAAAAGATCATCACAAAAACTAAAAAAAAAACGTACCATTCTTACTAATATTACAAAAGCTAAAGTGAGTTTGTTTGTTATGTCTTCACGCCTTAATGACAAAACCGATTTTGATGAATTTTGGAACAGATGTAGTAGGTTCACAACTTAAAAAAAAAAAATGAGATATGAGGGAACACTTATCATTGCTATTACAACAAATAAGGCGCAAGGGCATAAACAACAGGTAGCAAGTGCCTGTAAAACAGGACAGGGGAACTGTGTTACCCAGAATTTAAAGCGAGCGAAGCCACGGGCAAAAGCTAGTCAACTATATCTGACCGACCTTAGAGACAGATATAAGCTATTTTTTTTGCAAGACTCTTTATTTCGGGAACGCGTGGAGGTGGAAATTTGGCGACACGGTTGGCGCTGTGGCTGAAAGATCAACTGCTGCGCTGCGTGTCGCGGGTTCGATTCCCGCACGGAACAAATATTTGTATGGCCTACAGATAGTTTTTCCGGGTCTGGCTGTTTGTGTATGTGAGTTTAATGGTTGTAAACGCACCCACGATATAGGTGAAATTCCAAATGTGGGGCAACGTTTAAAAAAAAAATAAACCATAATACTCAACTCTGTGGACCTTTGGTCCTGTGAAAATATCAACCCTATGTCTACGCAGTCAAAAAATATTGCTGTTTGTGCAGCAAGTTTGTACAGAACCCTAGGTGCGCAAGCCTGACTCGCTCTTGGCCGGTTTTTTATGTCAGTCTCAATTGTAAATTTCTCACAGTAAAAAATGTACCTTAAGAGAAAAGAAACAGATGTCATCCTTGACTGTACAAATGATATAATACAATAGGTTCATGTCCATACAGGATGCGTTTTCCAAGATGGTGGCATCGAACCCGAAGTCGGTAGTGAACGTGTGCAATCTGACGCCGGCCTTGGAGCTGATCACCTCGTGGGAGAAAGTCGTCTCGGGCAACACGCCGGAGAACCGAGAGATGATACAGTAAGTCATATCCTCCTGAACAAAGTTAATAATCAGTAGATATATATATATATATTACTAGCTGTGCCCCGATATGCGTTGCAATGCAATTTTCTACCTTTCTGCCTACCCTACCTACCCGATCTACCCTACCTACCCTATTTTTCAAGTTGTATCAAACTGCACACGGTGTGCAAATTTAATTTAAAATAGGCTAAGTAGTTTAGGAGTCCATTGCGGACAAACAACGTGACACGTGATTTATATTATACTAGCTGTGCCTCGGCATGCGTTGCAATGCTACCTACCTACCCTACCTTTTAAGTTGGATCAAACTGGACACGGTGTGTAAATTTAATTTAATTCGGTTCAGTAGTTTAGGAGTCCATCGCGGACAAACAACGTGACACGTGATTTATATATATTAAGATTAAGATATATTTTTTGTACCCTATCATAATGATGTCGTATTTTACCCAAAGGTTGACTAGTAGAGAATGCCTTATGGCATTAAGTCTGCCTATGTAACACTATTATACATGAAGTTCAAATAAATAATCCAACTACGCTGGAACGGGTAGGCCTAGCGGGTGTGACGAGTCGTTTCCTTGTGGTAGGTGAAGGCGTAGAGGGTCCTCGGAGGAGGATGAAACGCGCACACACCGAGCGGCTGCTGCGCTGCTCGACCTGTGCGACTGCTCGAGCAGTCAAACAGCTTCAACATTTCTTTTTTTTTTTAACTTTGCCTCACACTAGGAATTTCTCCTGTGTCGTGGGTGCGTTTACAAACATTCAAACTCACATACACAAACAGCTAGACGCGAAACAACTACCTGTAGGTCATACAAATATTTGTTCCGTGCGGGGATCGCACCCACGACACGCAGCGCAGCAGTCAATCGCTCAGCCACCGCGCCAACCGTGCCGTCAAAATGCGTCTTTGTTCTCTCCTCACTCCTCACTCTGGATATGTTCGCTGATCTACCATATCAATTTTTTATATATATTATGTGTATGCATGTCTAAGGTCTAAGCTATTGTATGTAAGTTTGTTTTTAATATTAATGTCTAAAATTTTATGATAAAACTGTTTTGGTTGCACTGTTAACTTAAGTTCTTTTAAAATAAATTAATAAATATACAAGGTGTATCGTAACAACTGCAAGACCTCCCGTGTGGTCTTTCGGACCATGAAACTGAACAACTTAGGTAACCTAAAATGTGAAAAAAAACTAACAACAATAATTTTCTTGAATAATTAAAAGACAAACTTTGTTTCACAGATTCATCCAAAAAGAAGCGGATCGATGGTAAGTCAAAATAAAATAACGTCCTTCGTTTGTAGATACCAATAACAGTATGACTAAAACATAAATTGCAAAATGTTCGAAAAATTACATACAATTATAGCATAATTTCATATGTAAGTGTTTACGATATTTTAACAAAACACACATTCTTCTTTTTTTGTCCGTCTGTTTGTTCCGGCTAATCTCCGAAACGGCTAGACCCGTTAGTTAGGCTAATTTTATTAAGCAAAAGCATAAAGGTTTCTTTAATAAAAAGTTGTTACCACATTTTGTCGAGTTATGTTGACATAAAAAAGTAAGGAAATAGATTTGCCTTTTTTCGACATGACATGATACTAAACCCTATCGAAGTATGTCCCTCGTTTAACTAGTTTATAGTCATAAGTGTATAGCAATCTCTTAATCTTGCCAGCTTGCGTCGCGGGTTCCACAAGCACCTATACGTGGGGGAGTTCCACGAGACTTTCCAGAAGGTGGTGGCCAACAGCCCAGTGTTCCTGTATCCGTACTTACTGCCGTCCATGCCGTACCGCGGCGACCATCCGCGACGGTTCAGCTACCTGCATTCTGAAGATGAGTGAGTATCTATATTTACCTTGTTTGTTGAAGACAAGCTCTCTAATCCTGTATTGACTTTCATTCGGAATCTGTATCTTAGTATTTTTTTTTTTTATAATATAAAATTCTAATTCTACCTCCTAACTAATATTATAAATGCGAAAAAAGCTATTTAATTCAACCTTTTTAGTTGTAATATCATGTTATCTCTCACGAATTCTTATCGAGTATTCATTTTCCATTACTAGTAAGAGATATTAGTTTATTATTGTTTCGTATTGTAGTAGAACTACCGAAGCAATATAAATAAATTTAATACGGGTCTCCTTCGAGAGTATACTCTTTCGATTATAAAAAGAATTTTGAAAATTGGCCTACAGTTGACTAAGAAACCACGTAACAAACATACGAAAAAAAACAGATTCGATTGCATACGCATGATTTCTTGGAGGTTACCATCAAGTTTTAAAGTAGTTATGGTTCAATGACATGCCAGTGTTTAAAAGAGACAGAGATATAACAGGACACCTAGCGCCATCTCTTTCCCACACTGGAATAAGATTAAAACATAACTCCTTGGTTGACCATCTGTAGTGAGTGATAGGTTTGCCAGCCTACTACCACTTCAGCTGCTATGTACAAATACCAAAATTGCCCCAACAGACTCATAGCCCTGGGCATGGAACAGTTCTGGAAGTACGTGCTGGATAACAGCGAGCTGTACAAGCAGCCGTGGCGGCGCCTGCCGTGGGGGCTGACGGCCGTGCTGCATCTGGTCGCCAAGCACACGCTGCCCTTCCTGACCTTCCAGGTGCTGCACGCGCACGTGCAGAACGTCAGGAAGCACGGGGATAAGGATAATCCTATCAATGTTCGTATATCTATTTGGCTGTCGAATCTTAATTCTCAGTATACAAAGTGGTTATGAAAATACGACAATAAGTGAAAACATTGACAATACTAGTTTATAAGAATAATTCTAAACTATCAAAAAAACCTAACACCAAAAATAATCGAACAAACTAAATGGCATAAAAGTGGAAGCAAAGTCGAACAGCCTTTATAAATAGGTCACTAACCTGTGAGGTACGTCTATGACGCGATGCACTACGGGCCAATCATTGCACTTTTCCCGCCCCCGCGCCTCACTTCATACCACCAAAGGGGCCCAATAACTCACTTTTGCGCAGATCAAGGTCAGCGCTCAAGAATCATGCTCCGCTCCATAACCTGTCAGTATTTCCCTATTATTGGATACATCGTTTAGCATATTTTAATGTAGCAAACTTTAAAAATGTAAAATAATTTCCTGTGACTAAACCACTGGATATATTCAAATGATTTTTTATAGGTAGACTGAGAACGTCTTGAGGTATGCGTAGTTTAATTTATTGTCGTATTATATTAACTACTTTGTATAGAGAGGAACTGTGCTAAGATTACGGTTTAATAATGGTGTTGATGTTTCTAAACGATTATTATATTTATTAGAGTTTCTAGTTGTAATTTCAGGACATCCTGGTGATATCTGGCCTTACGCAAGGCGAGAAAAAAACACTAAACTTTTGGAGATTAAATGAAAAAAAAAAGTAGTTGTTCCGGATTTTGTGTATGTGAATTTAAATGCTTGTAAACGCACGATACAGGAGAAATTACTAGTATGGGGCAACGTTTTTTTAAAACAAAAAATAAATAAAAAAGAGTTAATATTTGTTTAATTTGACATTATCGATATAACCTTTCCCAATAATTTGCAGCTATACATGCGGAACCGCGCGGTGACGCCTGTGAAACATAAGTTGTTGCCGTACAACCCCAAGTTGTCGCTGTACGAGCAACCAGAACACGAAGTGCCGCGCATATGGGTGCGATACCTCGCCAAGACTAGCAAGCGCTTCAGGGTAAGCAGACATATTTGTATTTAGTCTTTGTATTCAACATCGTTCTACGTTCCTGAACCAGGGTCATCCAGGTTTAACCCACGAAGAAGAGCCTGCTCAACTCCTCATCTTTTAAATATAGAATTAAAGATGTAGTTTTTTTTTTTTCGTTTAACATTTTAGGCATATTTAGTGTACAGTGTAATCACAACTCGAACTAGAAATTAAAGTTTTTTTTTAATAGTGCTCTACGAATACCTCTAGTCAGTTAATAGACTTTTTGTGATCTGTCAAAATGATATTCAGGTTTTTTATTCATGGAAAAAGCAACCTGTAACTAATTTGGCAACTATAAACTATTTATTGAGAGCTAATTCTGAAATCTTACAATAAATAGGAAACTAATCAAGTGATCAAACCTAAATTAAGATTTATTTAAATTGTCTTGTATTAGGTTAACTGTTGAAACCATACAATAAATCAGAAAGACTAATTAGACGTCAATACCATTCACTTTCAGAACTACCTATACAGAAGAACAGACAGGACAGGAGTTCCGGCTCACGGCGTCGATGTAGAGATGGGGCAGGCAGTGATCGAGCCAATCAAGGCGGCACTACCCATAGACTTCACCAAACCGATCGTAGCCCAACCACATCTAGCGACAAACACACTCGCTGACAAATTCGACATACAACTCACGAACAACGCTCAAAAACAACCAACTAATTTGTATAGGTTGGTGGAGACAAGTACTGGAGCCTACCTACTACCTCTAACTCCAGTCACAGTGACAGTTAACGCTAACCAAGGACCTATAACCACGTCAGCAGTAATTAACACCACTGTTATTGCAAATAACCTGCCCGAAACATCAGAAGCAACTGAAATAATTTCCAAAAACAATCTAGTACACTGCACTTGTTGCGTTCAATTAAGAAATATATGCAAGCAAAGACAGACGGTTATTACTGAGTTCTTTGGTAAAAGAAAGGAAAATATATGTAGCTGTAAAGCTAAAAGGTATCCGAAGATAACTAATAGATTGCGGTTGTTAGTCAATAATCATAGATATAATTACAATATAGCCTTGCAAGAACTGCAGAACAAGATTGAATGTTTGAAAAAAGCAAAAGAAGATAAAACAAGACTGAATGAATGTGATACTAAGGATAATTATGATGGTGATATGGATGATATAGGTAAGTACATTTTAATCTATACAGGGTGTAAGCTAAATTTTCATGACGCCGCTGACAGTCCTCCCCGCTCCGCCCAGAGCGGGGAAGTTATTTGATGATTTCCCACCCGAAAAAAAAAAATTCTAAACCTTCACGACGCCGTGATCTATGCATTCTCCACATCAAACTACTCTCACTAATTGGACCAACATTCTCTTAGTTAAAAAGTTACCATGCCATGTCCTATTTGAGTTGATCCTTAATTCCATTATAAAAAGCTTCAACACCGCGCTAAAACTCTGCATTTTTAATTCTTGGTAATTAATTCTTTTCTCTTTCAGCATACGTAACAAAATTCCACCTAAAGCTCATTACGAAGACGACAGAAGCTCACAAACTATTAAAAAAAAACGTATACAACCTCCTTGCTAAGTTTAATCCTTATGAGCATGATCCCTTAGTACTAGCGGCGCAGATGGAGAAGGCTTGTGGGACCAAGTTTTTGGATGTATACAAAGAGTTTCTATGTTTTCTTACGCCCGAGCAAGCAGATAAAATTGACGCCTTCAGGGATTATTTTAGAAGAAATTGTGTCATGGATTTGATTAAGAAAATTGAAGTGAGTATTTTCTTTAAAATAATAATGTGTAACTGGTGATAGCGAAATTCAATAATAGTTCCATTATTTGAAAACGGAACTAACAAAAAAACATCAGTTTAAGAGCAAAAAACAAACAAAATTTAAATACAACCAACGCGTAGGCTTCCTCTACAAAATAAAAAAGAAGTCAGAGACCAGTCACGGAGAAATCAGTGAACATACATGAAAATAAAAAAAATAGATCTTCTTCTTTTTTTAAACTCTTTTAAAAATAAAATCGACCTCCCACACAAATAATTATATAAGCATTATTTTTCAGGAGCAAGTAACAGACTTAGAAGAACGTCACACAATCCTGCAGGAGCTCCACAAGGTGTTTTCTAAGAACTTGTCGACGGCGTGCGAGATGTGCAGCGACATACTGCGCGCGCTGCCCGGACAGCCCGCCCTCGCGCGTTACGTGCACGACCTGTTCCCGCATCGGAAGGAGAACGCGTACGTTCTTGTTTTGATATCAATTGCCGTTCCCACCCACTGATCGACTGCTGCGCTGCGTGACGCGGGTTCGATCCCCGCACGGAACAAATGTTTGTATGGTCTACAGATAGTTGTTCTGGGTCTGGCACAACTATGTGTTTGTGAGTTTAAATGTTTGTAAATGCACCCACGATACTAGAGAAATTCTTAGTGTGGGGCAACATTTTGAAAATTATAAAAAAAAACTTAGTCTAGTAGAAACCCTGCCAGACATCTTTAAAGTCTTTTGAATTGTATGGGAACTTACGCCATAACGTACTCTTCTCACATTCATTCGAACACTTATAAATACTAACATAGTTTTTGTATGTTACAGCTCGGAACAGACAGACCTACCATTGCCAACTCCAGTACCTTCACAACCAACAGAAAAACCCATCGAAGACACTATTACAAACAACACAACTACGGTAGAAGAACGTACAGCCGACTATGAAGCCGACATGTCTATGAGGTACGGTCAACTAAACTGAGTTAAAGAGCTGTCAATGTTGACACTGACAGCTCCTGAACTCAGTTTAAATGAGGTGATTCTTTTTCATTTAAGATTGATAAGGACGAGTTGCACAACTCGTCCTTATCTAATATATAAAATTCTCGTGTCACGGTTTTCGTTCCCATACTCCTTCGAAACGGCTGGACCGATTTAAACGAAATTTTGTGTACATATCGGGTAGGTCTGAGAATCGGCTAACATCTATTTTTCATGCCCCTAACTGAGCAGCGGGTGAAACCGCTGGGCACAGCTAGTCTAATATATAAAATTCTCGTGTCACAATTTTCGTTCCCATACTCCTCCGAAACGGCTGGACCGATTTAAACGAAATTTTGTGTACATATCGGGTAGGTCTGAGAATCGGCCGACATCTATTTTTCATGCCCCTAACTGAGCAGCGGGTGAAACCGCTGGGCACAGCTAGTCTAATATATAAAATTCTCGTGTCACAATTTTCGTTCCCATACTCCTCCGAAACGGCTGGACCGATTTAAACGAAATTTTGTGTACATATCGGGTAGGTCTGAGAATCGGCCGACATCTATTTTTCATACCCCTAAGTGAGCAGCTGGTGAAACCGCTGGGCACAGCTAGTTATCTATATTTTTGATCAAAAAACTTTAAGATCAACAATACAATGTGCTACAAGCCGAAAATTTTATAATATAATATAATTATAACTATAACTAGACACAGACAAAACCAGTTGGCTCGGTAACACTAAAACCGTTGACAGACTTTCAAGCCAACTCGTGCGGCAGTTATTATTTAACCACGAGCCCTAGTTCAGCAATTATTTACTGGATCAGATCTTTCAGCATCAATACGGTAGTTTCCAGGGTCAAAGTAATTACATTCTATTCAGTCCGTCTTTTAGATTATAGTACGGCCAACGAGAAGCGATACCAAATGTAAACAAAACCCATGCTAAAACCCCACCTAAAATGGCCGTCCGAATGTTGGCGAACCCGTCTTAACGTTGTCATGTTTTTGCCGGGAGAACGAGACATTACGACAAAGGCACAAGATGGAAAGAGCTAAATATGAGATTGTCAACGCCACAGTTGTTCTTTAGGTTAATGACCTTTCGTATCGCTTCTCATTGGCCGTACTTTATTCAAAAATAAGGGACATGTATTTTTTTATTTGTAAATTAGACCAAAAATAACCAAGATATAGCCCATCAAAGTTACGTGTGACGTCACTCGTTGCGAAAAAATGCAGCCACGAGTTATCTAAAAGACGGACTAATATTGTTATTTTGGAAACTAGACTATTGCATACTGATAAAGAATATAATTTGTGTCTTAATATATCTGTCTATCATTGCAGTGAAGAAGAAGACAACACTGGAAACAAGAATCATTCTGATTCAGAAAATAAGCAGGATATTTGTCGACCTATCAAAGAAGTACGTGATTTTTCTGTATATTTTTTTTTTAATTTAGCCTGTTTTGTCCCACTGTTGGGCAAACCCCTGTCCTATATTACTTTCCAACTCTCTCAATGTTTTTCCTCCTTTGGCCAATCTGGCAGGAACAAGTCTAAATCATCACTAACACTAACAAACATCGATACAAACTTTCGTGTTTATAATATTATAAGTAGGAAGTATGATTCATTTTACAGCACAATTCATATAAATCAAATACTAAATTAAATTAACCCTTTCCTCTCACAGAACCGCACACATTCCAACATCATCAGCTAACAGGTTCATAATAATTTATAGTACAGAGTGTGGCCTCCTTCATCATCATCTCTTTTTTTACTCGCTTCATATAAATATAAAACCGAACCATTTGGCATGTGGATAGTCCATAACATTTATTTATTTTATCTTTATGTACAGACGCCTGCAGGTCAAGCTACCCGAAACTGTCAATTTTTCCCAATGAACCTTGAACCTAATACTTTAGAAATAAAGTCGAAAATCTATCAAAGAAATCTGACAGATTGTAGTAGCTTGATGTGCAGGCGTCTGTACAATAGTGATAAATAGGCAGAATTAATGCTACGAGTCATTCTGTACCTATCAACTTTCGGGTTAAATGAGACGACATTGTGATAGGGTACAAATATAATATCTATAAAAATAACAAGTTGTTTTCTAAAATTACACTACACAAATGTAGACAACACGTTCCCGTAGTTTAATTTCCAATCTGCACACTGGAAAAGCTGAATCTATGTAATTTTTCATATATACGGTTTTATCATCAATCATAGGTGCGTTTTTATTTTACAAATTAATTAATTACAGGAAAACACATCAATGGATTATCCAACACAGAAATCCGAAAGTATGTCACTAGTCATAACAGTTAGCAAAACTGAAGTACAAGACGACAGCGAATGTTCCAACTCGTCCATGCAAATGATATTCGATGACGACATAGTCAAGACAGAGAACCCTGAGTGGAGGAGAGATGAGGACAAACTCCTACTAGAAATATTAAAGGAACAGTTAACACCCGAAGACCGGCATGACAAGACCATCCAAGAAATTGTCAACGACAATAATATTATCGGCATGATTGCTGACAGTTTGACGGATAAATCCAAAGAACAAATCAGAAGTCGCATTTTGTATTTACTACAAATCTGTTAATGTATTGCTTCACGTTATACAATGTGTCCGGTCATGGACTAGCGATATTCTAGATACTTATATAACGAGTTAATATAATATTACGATACACACTTGGTTCTAATTCACTTTCCCGCTTTTTGGCAGCCATTTTGAGAAATTCTCTATGCGTGTACAAAAAATAATCATTATCTCTAAAATTTTTGTTCTTACTGAGACGAAAATAGATTTATTCAGAGGGTTACAATATTGTCTGTAGTTTAAAGTAAGAAATGATAAGATTACATTTTCGTAACATTAGAAAACAAAATGAAAGTCCAAAAAAATATGCAAATCAACGAAAGTTTTGTAAATTAAATTGTGAAAAACAAAATGGTAGTTTGTTTTTTTTTAATCAATATTTTATTATTTGAGTACTAGAATGTTTGTTATATAAGTACATAGAATATCGCTTGTCCGTGACTGGACACATTGTATATTGTCACGCGAATGACGTATTATTTTGTATGTTATTGTGAAATAATTGCATGTGGTTTGTAGTGCTATAATTACTATTTTTCTCGTATTCAAATCTATGTGTACGAATATGTGAGCCAAATGTAAATTATTACAATAGTTTACGACTGTGTTAACTTGTGAAAGTGAATCTGTTGAACAATTGACATTAAAATGATAATTTAATAATGTCCTTCATTAATTTTACATTGTTTCATTTGAGTTCCTGTTGAAGTTGTGGTACCGACATCGATTGTTATTAAAAGCCATGATTGTTTCCTACTACTCTCTAAATTTTGGAAGATTCATGATTATTTTCAAATGTACTTGCCCTACCTACCCTAATTGCTTTACGTGCCCTATCTGCGCTACCAACTCAACCTGCCTATTTGTCCGGTCTGTGGTACCTACTGTACGTGCCCTATCTGCTCTAATTTCCTTACATGCCCCAATTGCCCAGCGTGCCATATCCGCCCTAGCTGCCTTTCTTGCTCTATGTGCCCAAATTGCCCTGTCATCAGCACATACCCTATGTACCCTAATTGCTCTGCCAGCCGCACATGCCCTGTGTGCCCTCATTACCCTGCCAGCCATTGCCCCATATGCCCTGCCTGCTTTAAGTGTACCAATTGCCCTGCTAGCCACACATGCCCTAACTGTCCTACGTGCCGTAGGTACCCTAATTGCACCCTTGCCATACGTGCCCTAATTGCCTTAATATTCCTACTTATCCTACGCACCCTGCCGGCCGCATATTCCCTAAATGTTCTGCCAGTCGTACGACACCTAATTGCTCTACGAATCCTACCTGCCCTTATTGCCCTACGTACCCTAGTTGACCAACGTAACATGATTCCCCTGCCTGCTATTTCCCTTATCTGTCCTGTTTCTGGTAACCTGCCATTCGTGCTCATATGCTCTACTTGCGATCCATGCCCGAAATGCCCCACATACCCCAATTGCCCTGCCGGTTGCACATGCCCTTTACATCCTAATTGCTCTGCCAGCCGCACATGCCCTGTGTGCCCTCATTACCCTGCCAGCCATTGCCCCATATGCCCTGCCTGCTTTAAGTGTACCAATTGCCCTGCTAGCCGCACATGCCCTATGTGCCCTAATTGTCCTGACTGCCGTACTTACCCTATGTGGCCTGCCAGTCACACTTGCCATACGTGTCCTAATTGCCCGGCCTGCTAAAACTGCCTTTGCTCCATCTGTCCTATGGTACCTGCATTTCGTGCCTTATCGGATCTATTTGCCCCACATGCCCTAAGTGCACTACTTGCCCATACTGTCCTGCCTTCACTAACTGCTCTAAAAGCAGCCCTGTCTGCGGAAGTTGCCCTATATCACGGGTGGCGCGGAAATGTGTACATATTATGAAGAGCACAACTTTTTTTACTTTTTGCATAGCTGTATCTCCAGAATGGGGTAATTAAGAAAAAACGTGTGAAATATTTTTTATAGATTGCCTGATGAATAATTTTAGTATCATCTATTTTTATGATCGAACTTGCCGTTTAGTTGAAAAATGCATAGAACCGTTTTATGCAACATTTGACCATTAATTATTTTTTGCACAATGACATGTCGGATCGATGTGGACTTTTGAAAAATTGTTTGTAATCGTGTTCCCAACATTCATGCCAATTTTCAGCTTATTTTTGAAGCTAATTTGACCGGGCTATTAACAACAAATTCTGAGATTCATTTTTATTAGTTAGAGAGAAAGATCGTAAAACTTGATTTCTAAACTGATCAAAACACGTCAAGTTGTATGGTTGCGTTCCAGATTTTTCTAAGGAGTTTAGAGGTGGTTTATTTAGAGGAGCATGTTTTAATATTCTGTCTCTAGCACTCGCACGGACCCACGACAATCGCAATCGAAAAAGTCATGCTACACAAATATACGTAAGTTTTCGTGGTCCATGGAATATTTCTTTAGGCGGGTCAATTATTTTAGATTGAAGCTCGCGTTTATTTATATAAAGAGCAAAATACGTGAGTGAAAAAACATTAAAAATGGCTCGTAACAGTAACGAGAACGATGAGGATAACATTGACCCTGCGTCTGTAACATCAAATGTGAAAAACACCCTGAAACAAGTAGGTATTACGCATAAATTAGCTCTAATAAATATTGTCGTACTAATTGATGCCGAAGGTTTATGAAACAAGCATATGGCTCTTAGATTAATAATTAATGGTGTTAATAACATAACCGTAATAACCGATGCGATCCTAATTCAGACTCCCAATTTTCAATCACTTTATAATCAACAAACACAACAAAAAAAAATGTAAATAAACAAACTTGCCGTTCAATATTTCTAGGAAGTTATCAAAGAACTTCTGAACGGATCATTCCAAGACAATAAGACAAAGCTGGGCAATGATGCATTGTCGCTGGTGGTGGAGGTAGCCAAGTGTCTGGTGACGGAGACCTGCTTGCGCGCGTCCAGCCACGCGCTCCGGGAAAGCTGCGACCGCGTCGAAATCGAACACATTGAGAAGTGCCTGCCACAGCTGGTCAGTATATTTGCTTATAAAAGCAGATAAGACATGGACTTGTGAGCAACTGTATTTAATTATGAAGACGATGGCTAATTACTTCACTGACAGATAAGAAAATCCTATTCATTGGATTGGTTGCCTTTATATATTAATGTTTTTCATCTGGTTTTTGAAAGTCTGACCCCCAAGTACTGAAACATAACTCAAAATTTAAGTACCACTTATACTTAACAGATACTCAAAAGTGACATTTGACAATACAAAATCTAAAGTTTAAGAGCTGCTCAAATGTTAAGCAGCCTTCAAATTTTGAGTGATGTTTAAGTATTCGGGGGTGAGATTGTCTGTGTTTTAAAAATACACAATTTTCAGTCAATCATTAATTAACTCTAACAATATGAATATGATGGTTTACCTCTCTCAATATTCCTAAATACAGGTTCCTGAAAACAAGCATTAAATTTTAAATTTTTGTTGCAGATGCTGGACTTTCCTTGAGCCAATAACACATTTGTAGTCCTCTTATTATTTATGAAGGTCAAGTAGGTCTTCTGAAAACTCATGATTATAGTACAAGTTCTAATTTGAACCCTTGCTTGCTATGCCAGAAGCAGCTTTGCCCATTCCTAACTCTCTTAGTATTCACTTTGTGCATTTCATATAATAAAGACTATATTTTTTAATATTTTTTCCAAATTGTTCACTAGATGTATAAATTGTAATGTATTAGGAACATAGTTATCTATTGCTATTGTTCAAATAATTTGGTTGTTAAATTGATGAAAGCAATAAAATGTATTTTAACCTAAGAATGTTTTTAATTTATACCTGGGTGTAACGGGACATTGACATACAAACAATAACCGTTTGTTCAGTACATCATTCTGGAACCCTATAGAACATTAAAAAACCGGGCAAGTGCGAGTCGGACTCGAACAAGGAATCCATATAATTATACTTCTGACATAAACGGCCACATATCTTTTGAGTGCATCGATTTTTCGACAACTCCAAAAGACCACAGACTTGAGTATATGGTTTTTATTTCAATTCGATAATTATACGCGTTCCCGAGATAAAGGATCTTGACGGACAGAAATACGGACAACAAAATGATCCAAATATTTCAAAACTGCATTGCATTGCCACTTTTCTACCCCACTTACCATACCTACCCTAGCGAAAGTTGCCTAACCGTTCATGCGTGATGCCGTGACCAGGAGAAATAGGAATTAATTTTTATATACTTACTTTTACTTATATAGATTTTGCGTAAATTTTCTAATATCTTTTAAGAAATTATCGACTTGTTAGGATGTGGCGTTTGTGGTTCTAAGCTTTAAGTTTTTACTTAATTCTTACTAATATTATAAAGCGAAAGTGAGTTTGTTTATTACGGTCACGCCTAAGTGGCTAAACCGATTTTGATGTATCTTAGTAAAGAGATAGTTGGAACCCTGGAGACGGGCATAAAGTAAGAAATGAGGGAGAAATCAATAACGCGCAAGGGCAAAAACTACAGGTACCTGACCTGAAAATCAGGAAAGGGGAATTGTGCTACCCCGAATTTAAAGCGAGCGAAACCGCGGGCAAAAGCTAGTTCCCCGTTTCCCTATCAAAATTCCAAATCTGATTTTGGCATTCAGATAGACATAGGGACATTTCGCATTGACCGTGCCGAGCGCGCGGTTATACTCGATGGTTATTGTAGGAACTAAGCGTCGAACGACTTCCGACTAATGCCCATTCCCATAGCTGGGCCGGGAAAACCTGTTCAACTGTAAGAGGGCCTATTTGCCGCCATCCCAGCCGTGCGTGATGATAGACAAGGCCTTAAGCTATGATAATAAAAATGTATATTAAAACAAGGTATGTTTTCATCAATTTTATTATACAAATTATTTTCTGAGAGTCCGTCTATCAGTAACATTCAGATAACTGTACATTTTTCAACATCACAACACTTCAAAGCATCTTCATTGTAAAAAAGACAGTTGGTCAAGACGCAAGTACCTCAATCGCACAGACCTTTACAATTTATATTTTGGCAATACACACGTATCAATTGATATTTAACACAACAAATATAGTCTATAACTATAATTTACACAGGTTTTATCAAACAGTTTAACCAACTTGAGTAACATCACACCAGTAGTCCCCGAAAGGTTAGGCAGATGTGTACTGATAACACACTTTTCATATTTCGCCAGTTTTGTTCAAATTTATGTAATAGCGAGCCTTTTACCAACATCTGGGGACAAGTCCAGACACCAGGCTAACCAACATTGACTCTACCCAACTTTATAGTACGGGAGGTACCGTTAATTTGACGAAGGAGTCTTTATATACCGGCAGAAAATCATTCCGAAGTTACTACAAACAAATAAAGGCCACATAAATATACAGTTGCATGTTACGGGGGATAATAGCTGCTTAATTGAACTTAGAATTTAGCTTTGTGTAAAATATTGTATTATTAAAAACTTATGTAAATAATACTATATTGAATGCAGCCTATACCTATGACGGGCCGATATACACTCTTCTATTATTTTAATTCTTTTCTAAGATCCGCGATCCCTACACGGCGAGAAACTCATTTTACCTACATTTTTGTCACATTTTTGGGTCATTGGCGTCCAGGGCACGCTGCTTGTGACATATATGTTACAATGGCGTTCAAACGGTTTAACAACTACTAGAAATGAATTTCATTCGGTATAAAATTGAGCGTTGCCTCCCGTAATATTATAATCAAACTTGTGGATGACTTTTGAAATACACAAGTACTTGAAGTTTAGGCAAAGGAGGCATATCCAAAAAGTACAGCAATACTTTACAGTAACATAGTATTGCCATATTTTTTTTAAATTGCCATAAACAAAATGTAAGCTATTTATTGTCTACATCTACAGCTATTATACAGCCCAGTTATTGAACTAGGGACAATCAGTTTAGTAACAAAAATAATTTTATAGGCGGATATGAACACCATAATGCCCAGATTTTATATTTATTTATACATCGCTTTATATAATCGAATTGTTTACATGCTTCTCTAGTTTCAAATCTGCTAAATATAGTTTTTATACATAATAATAACCAATTCCTCCTCAGTTTTTGAGATCAAAGAAAAACCAACTATAATGAAAATTTTATAGAGGATAATCAAGATGACAATTTTATACCTATTTAGGCGCGTTTCATACAAATGCATGCATATTATGTAATCACATAACAATGGGTTTAGCCTCAAAAACTTAACCACATTTACATCATGAACTGCAGTATCATAATATAAAGTTTGAAATGCCCTACGAAGTTAAGACAATCGTTCAACAAATAAGACACATTTATTGGCTAGACCTAAAATTGAGTTTGTATTGCTTTTAATTAACACAATATTTTTACACTTAGTGTTGTTGAGCCTAAAAAATCGCTACTAGTTACATTTTAATGTTTCTCTAATAGTTACTTTTTTAATTCAAAAACATATAGTTTGCCAATTGACTTGTTTAATGGGGTTAAACTTTTAAGCGCCAGAATAAACGCACGCGCTTGCCTTCCACACCAAGCCAAGAATAGTACCTCCATTTTTGTCACATATTTTTCGTTCAGGGCACGCGCTTGTTTGTCACACATATGTGACAAAGGCTTCCAAAAGGTTAGTTGTGAATTTTACATCAACCACTCAGAATATTGAAGAGAAAAATTAAATCTCCGTTTGAAAGTCTATTGTTATTTGATAATGAAAAGGTATCTATAATCCACACTTTAAAATCTAACAACAATAATTATGTAAACAGTAAACACGGTTGTGTCACACATAATGTGCATCATAAAAATCAATACAAGTGAATAAACGAGAATAACATCTCATTTTTGATAACTTTTTTTTTGTTATAGACCTTTACACAGCTTTGGGTGAGAAAAACTAACTGTTTTACTCAGAATTAGAATTCATATTACAGTAATACTCTCCTCTATGGGTATTTAAAGTTGTTATTTCAGTAATACTACGCTGATTCTCTTAAATATCTTAAAGCATTACATCCGAACACCTTGTAACAACTCAGTACCGAGGAACATCACCCGTCCTATGTTTTTCTTCGCACCATTACACTTAACCAACTCTTGAGCTCTCAGAGTAAAGTATGTAGTACACTAATAAGTTTAAATATTGGCAGTTTTACGTACTTACAGCTAATACAAAAGTTAACAGCTGCCATCAAGCACGCTTAGTTGCTGCAGACACAAAGATCTCATTTTCAGTGTCGTATTTAAGGCGGAAGACACATTAGTAGCGCGAATGTGCAAAATAACGCTTGGTCAGTAAGTAAAGGACAAGTTGCAGTGCAATTGCAAACTTTACAGTATGTTCATAAGATATCTTTTTGTAAGTTATTAAAAATACTTTTACACATCATTATACCAATGGACCTCAGCCTTAAAAGACAATTGACAACTGCCTAAACTAGTTAAATTAGCTTTTAAAATACAGATATACTCCGATGTCGATATAGATATTACTATTTGCGATTACATACTCCCTGTGTTAGGTACATTAGAATTGCTATGTGTAGGATCCACCAACAAACATTAGTCGTTCTTGCAGTACGACTGCATTTACACTTATTACGACTTACATAATCTATTCACTCGCCCTAGGAATAGAACAAGGATGTTCAGATGGGGCAAGGAGACGAGCACCAGACAGTCTCACCGAGAGACAGACACAGCCACACCGGACCTGCCCGAGTAAGCGCTTATTCGAGTACAGTACTTTGGATTGACCCGCGACCTTAACCTAAATTGGCAGTTCGCTCAAAGTGCATATCCAGGTACGACTTCGTCTAGAACAAGTCCATGTCATCGTTGCACATCACCTCGAGGTAGTCGTCATCGTAGTCGTGCAGGTGTCGCGGGTCCTGCGGCTCCTGCAGGGCGGCGGGCGCGGTCCGGTCGGGCAGCGGGGAGCGCGCGGGGGAGGGCGGCGCGTCGGGCGCGTCCGTGTCGCTGGAGCCGTCGCGGGCGTCCGTGGCGGGCGACGGGGGTGGGTTACTGCCGTGCTCCGACTGTACGATCGCCTCGCCGCGGGATAGCAGAGATGGTAATTCTGAATCTGGAAGGTGAATTTGATGTTTAGTGACATGTTTGTTGGAGTATGGAGAGGATAAACTTTCAGATAAAATTGAAATGGTAGGTCACAGAATCAGAGATAACAAACGAAAGCGACTGTGGATCGGCTGTCTGTCTTGACACCTGTATGTTTAGTAATTCTGTACAGAAACAAGTGATTTGTTGTAATAGTAACTTTGTAACTGTTATTGTAATGCTCAAAGTCGTCTGCTGCGGTGAGGTCCTCCTCAAAAAGCACACTTGCTAGGGTATTGAGCGACGGCACATCGCGGAGGAATGTTTGGATAGAATCCACGACAAGCTTTTGTTCCGAGCCGGAACGAGATTACGACATATCCATTAGCACGTTTTAATTAGAAACATAACACTTGTCACAAGCACTTCATTATCGCTGATAATAAGGCACTTAGTTCACGAGTACTTGTTTAAAATCTAATCTAATATATAAAATTCTCGTGTCACAATGTTGGTTCCCATACTCCTCAGAAACGGCTCGACCGATTATGATTTTTTTAAGAGAATCGGCTTCTATCTTTTATTCATACCTCTAAATGATAAGGGGGACCTGAGCAGCGGGTAAAACCTCTGGGCACAGTAGTATTATAATATTAAGGTGAAAGCGTATCTTGCAAATCATATTTTATTCAACATACAACCTGACATTGACTTGCCAATAGGGTAGTTACCATGGTTAAAGTATTTACATTTTATACAGTCCGTCTTTTATTATTCAAAACTAAAAGACACGTATTTTTTTTATTTGTATATTAGACCATAAATTACAAAGATATAGCCGTTATAGCCCATTTAATTTACGTATGACGTCACTCGTTGCCAAAAAAATTACAAATAAAAAAATACATATCACTTATTTTTGAATAATCTAAAAGACGGACTCATATTTTTTTTTAAACTAGCCTATTGTAAAAAACGAATGGAAAGAGGAGTTTCGAGAGCCACCCTGACGCTATGAATGCTTTCGACAGATGTTGACAAACCTGTGAGGCTCTGTTTAAGCTGTTCCATGACGGTCTGACGACTCTTGGCGCGCGCTCGCTTAACCTTGCGCTGCGTTTCCTTGCGGTCTTCCGTGAAGATCTGGGTGACCATCTCCTGCGACACGTCTCCGTCACGCTTAAGTAGAAAGAAGTATACCCCGCCAGGGGTGCGACGACGCGTTCCATTCTAAAAATAAAGTTTTTATTTATGAAACCTACGTATTTATATACATCCTGCTTTCCTAGCCAACCTCCCTTCTTAAGATAAGATATATTTATTTGCTCAAACATGTGTTTACATATATAGAAAATGTAATATTTCATAGAAAGAAAATGCATGTATGATGAAATAAAAATAATGAAAATGGTTCAGACATGTTTGCCATATACTATGGCGTGCAAATGTTTAAAATGTTAACATTGTATTGTATCGTCATTAAATAATCACGTATCAATATAATAATAATCTTATTATTATAAATGCAATAGTTTGTGAGGATATATGGATAGATGTTTGTTAAAATGACTGAACGGATTAAAATTTTGACTGCACGGTTGGCGCAGTGGTTAATATACTGCTCCACTGCGGGTTCGATACCCGCACGGAAAAAATATTTGTATGACCTACAGGTAGTTGTTTCGGGTCTGGCTGTTAGTGTATGTAAGTTTTAAATGTTTGTAAGCGCACCCACGATACATGAGAAACTCCAAACTGGCACACAGATAGTTTATAAACTTTTATTCCGATACAAAGATTCCGTCGGGCAATTACTGAACTCCACGCGGGCAAATGCGCGGGCAACAGCTAGTATTTTATACAACCGACGAATTCGAGAATAGGAAGGAAGTGTGTGAATGTACAGTCAATTGCAAGTCAACATATGACCTCGACTGCATCTTAATTTTGTAGCACTTCATAAATACGAGTGTACATAGAAAGATAGAAAAGAAAATAAAGACTAATGGAAATTTAACAATATTCATTAAAATCATATAGTATTTATTATATTTTTTAATCATTTAAAGAAAATAAGTCAAATTCAATGGCTGAGCGATCGACTGCTGCGCTGCAAGTCTCGGGTTAAATTACCGCACGGAAGAAAATATTTGTATGACCTGTAGATAGTTGTTTCGGGTCTGGCTGTCTGTGTATGTGAGTTTAAATGTTTGTAAACGCACTCACGACTCAGGAGAAATTCGTAGTGCGGGGCAACGATTTAAAAAAAAAAGGTATATTTAAAAATATATATATTAAAAAAATAAACACAAATAGCTTGCAGATTTCATTGTGAAGATCAGGATCAGCAATAATCCCCTTGAGAATTTGAAATACTACAATTTGATCGCGCGACAGTCTTACCTTCTGAGAGTTGAAATTTAACCAACCCAAAAGAAATTAACTTGAATAAAAGCATTATTATGTAGTAGCAGTAATAGTTTATTTGATATTCTTACTACCTTTAAAAGTAGCTATGCAGTCGTTATCAAATGGGTCACAATGCCATAAATCACGTTTATCAAACCTTTTCCTAGCATTTATAGATTTTATAAAGCATTGCAAGCTGAGTAACAAAAACCTTGTTTGTTAATATACAGGGTGTTTGGAAGATCGATGCAAAGCCGTGAAGCAGACCTAGTATAGACTATTTAGAACCATTTGAACCTAACTTGTCTTCGGCGAAGTGTGACTATTTTTTTTAAATCAAATTTTAATGATTTTTGATGATAATCCTAAAATTTTGCAGTTATTTGCAAATAATTAGTCAGTTTGAAAGATAAATCATTTATTTTTTTAATTTATTTTATTAAAGTAATGTCTGAACAATCAAACGAAACATGATTAAGGCATCTGTGTCATGAGAATTTTTTTTTTAGACAGTTGAAGTTAATACTTCTGTTTTTAGATTAAGAAAACAGATTTTTGACAGTTTAAAAAAAAATCACGGATCGTGCTTTTTCTGTTCAAACATTTTTAAAGACATGCCTAGTTATTAGACTTTCTTTTGAGGTATCAATTACGCAGATAGCTTACAAATTATTGAAATTAGGATCTACAAACTAAAGTGAGGGAGAAAATTAAACATTTTAAATAGGGTGATAAAACGAGGCTAGTGCTTTAAAATAATAACATTTATTATTATACTTATTAAAAAATAGATTTTATGTTAAAAAAAAATAAGAAGATAACTTTAATTTTGGACATTCGAAATAAAATTTAGGGGAGACTCTCTAACACTGCCGACGCGTGACGCGAGCGATAAGATGGCGATAACTTTGACAATTTCAGGTAGCGCCCGCGCACCCCTAGTTACGTGAACACATTTCACAGCAAAAACGACTTTATTGGTAAGACAATAGGGTCGTGTTTCTTTAGATAGGGTCAGTAACTACCTGTTTTTTTGAAGGGACGCCAGTTTACTCAGTCGAGTAACAACTGCGCTTGTGACTAGACGTTATCTCCTTTTTCGTGACAATTCATCGTGTTCAGTTGTAGCCCTTTGCGCTCCTGCACGTGACTCTTGAACTTTTATTTTAAGTTGAACTTTTAGTGCGTTACCAGCCGTTTTTGTGAGAACTGACTATGGCTACTTTCTCGAACGAGGAATATGCTGACATCGTTTTTATGTATGGCAGAGCAGACGGCAATGGATCTTTAGCACGACGGATGTACCAAGAACGCTATCCTAATCGGAGAGTACCGAACGTAAGAGTGTTTTACAACACATTTCGTCGGCTTGCTGCAGATGGGATACACCGTGTGGAACCTGGAGTCAATCCAGGTAGACATGGTACTGACATCGAACAAGATATCTTAGCGGCATTTCAAGCTGATCCACATACCAGCACTAGAAAAGTAGCTCGAAATTTAAACATCTCCCATTGGAAAGTGTGGAATACAATGCACCAAAATAACAGGTATGCGTATCATGGCACGGGCGTTCAAGGTCTTGAAGAGCGAGATCCTCAGAGAAGGATACAGTTTTGTCGTTTTCTTCTTAACTCTGACATTGAAAATGCATGGTTTCTGAAGTCAATCTTGTGGACAGACGAAAGTAAATTTTCTAGGGAAGGCATAACTAATTTCCACAATCTTCATCAATGGGCTGAAAAACACAACAATCCACATTGGAAAAAGCAGAAGTCATTTCAAAGGAAATTCTCGGTCAACGTGTGGGCCGGAGTGATCGGCAGAACACTGGTTGGGCCCCATTTCTTACCGGATAATTTGAATGGCAATAGTTATTTGGAATTCTTACAAAATGATTTTCCAGAGCTTGTAGAGGAATCCGGGGCCCTAATATTCACAGGAGACCGAGAAATTATTTTCCAACAAGATGGTTGTCCAGCGCATTGGACATTGAATGTACGCGAGCACTTAAACAATTGCTTCCCTGACAGCTGGATCGGCAGAGACGGACCAATCCCTTGGCCCGCCCGGTCACCCGATCTAACGCCGCCTGACTTTTTCGTGTGGGGTCGGGCCAAGGAACTAGTTTATACAAACGTAGAGATAAATACTAAAGAAGAACTGATTGCGAGAATAAATTCAGCATTTGAAACAATGAAACTAGAGATGAAGTTGAAAATTACAACAACGGAAGTGAGAAGACGGGCCCGTGCTTGTGTTAGGAACCGCGGCGGACATTTTGAACATGAAAAATAAATGATTTGTATTAAAATTTTGTTTTAATTATTTCACCGATACATTTTCATTTTCTCCCTCACTTTAGTTTGTAGATCCTAATTTCAATAATTTGTAAGCTATCTGCGTAATTGATACCTCAAAAGAAAGTCTAATAACTAGGCATGTCTTTAAAAATGTTTGAACAGAAAAAGCACGATCCGTGATTTTTTTTTAAACTGTCAAAAATCTGTTTTCTTAATCTAAAAACAGAAGTATTAACTTCAACTGTCTAAAAAAAAAAATTCTCATGACACAGATGCCTTAATCATGTTTCGTTTGATTGTTCAGACATTACTTTAATAAAATAAATTAAAAAAATAAATGATTTATCTTTCAAACTGACTAATTATTTGCAAATAACTGCAAAATTTTAGGATTATCATCAAAAATCATTAAAATTTGATTTAAAAAAAATAGTCACACTTCGCCGAAGACAAGTTAGGTTCAAATGGTTCTAAATAGTCTATACTAGGTCTGCTTCACGGCTTTGCATCGATCTTCCAAACACCCTGTATAATTGTCAGTACGGCACATTTCACATATTTTAACTATACATATATCCATCACTTCTCATGATGTATTTCTATCTTTAACTACAATTTGAATCATGTAAAAATCAAAATATATCATACTTAGTGGCGCCCACGGCTTCGCCTGCGTAATGATCGAAAAAAAGAATGCCAGACTATAATCTAACTTTGTGCCATTTTCCATCAAGATCCGTTCAGCCGTTTTGACGTGAAAGAGTAACAAACATCCATACATCTATCCATCCTCACAAACATTCGCATTTAATACACTACTGAAAAAACTTAAGGGATAAAAAAAGATCCAAATTCTTGGTAAATTCTTAACAGGCCGTAAATTCGAGAGAAATGGTCGTACGGGAAATAAAAAAAAAGGAAATTGTACCAGATAACCAGCGACTCACGGCGGACGGTACCTACTGTATGTTCCTGTGGGATAATCCTACTTAGATGTACTACACTACTGGAAAAAATTGAGTGAATTAAAAAAATCTAAATTTTTGGTAAATTTTCAAAAGGCCGCAACTTCGAGAGACAAAAGAAATTGTAGCTCCAAGTGGTGGATGGTTTTTGGATTAGAATATTAAAATTTTGTAGCCTCTGCGGTTTTTGAGTAGTCTTAGAAAAGCCAGCAACAAAAAAAAGCATTTTCTTTTAGTTTATTTTTTTGGTCTACAGGCGTGGATAAAAAATTGTTTGCTTAACCACTATAAGGATCATTACAACATATGTATAGATGGTAATAGACAGGCGTTGTCCTAACTAAAAAGAAACGCACGATCGTCGTTCGAACATACGGATTTCTTCAGTGTCCTAATTTAAGTAAAAGTAAATAATAATAAGACTTATTTGTCGGGCCTACGCCGGAACAACATTGTAAAAGAACAAATGATTTTAAAAGAGTAACCATAGAGTTTCTTGCCGGTTTTTCTCCATAAGAAACTACCAACCCGAACCGTGCACCTTTTCCCATATAGGCCAATGTTAAATAAAAATATTTTGATTTTTGTTTTGAAGCCCGCAAGCCATTGAGAGATTTCTTCACAGATGCGCATCTCTGAAGAAATGTCACTGTACAATCCTTGCCAGTTAGGTTGACACCATAGTGTTACTTTAAAATTTATATTATTAAGTTATGTATCAATAAATAAGTCTTCTGGTACCACTTACCATGACAAGCATACCTCCTTCTCCTTCCACTCTTTGTGTTTCTTTGTATATTTCCATTGCTTTATTAGCACCAACCACTTGTACAATTCGAACTGAAAACAAACCATTTTATGAAACACATTATCCTCTTTTTAGCTACCAAGACAGTTGGTACAAATCCGAGGACTTTTTGAATCCCCTTGGTGCTAAAAGACTGTGATTTGTAGTTGCTCAAGTTCTAGCCTTATACAGACCACGATTATTGTTACAGTTTTTTGGCACTTGGCCAATTTTATTGAAGACCAATGTAGATCAAGGTATGTCACAAGATAGTCATTGCAGTGACAATTAACCTTATGGAACATTAATATTTGTACTTTTCCTTCCAAAAGAAAGGGAAAGAGAAAATCTTCCCTTTCCCTCTCTCGAATATATGAATCTTCTCTTGCCTTTTCTGTTCCGGAGCAACAAAATCTCTTGCGAATAACCCATGACCCCAGCAGGTTCCTTTACTGGTAAGGGCTGAATTTAAGTAAGGCAAAGGATTTACTATGGTTAAGGGTAGTTTGGATTGAAAATCTTTTAATACCTGCTCCCGCTTTGAGTGGAGTGAAAAGAGATGTCAGTAATGACTAAAACCTATCAATGTTCCTTCTAGCTCTTTGTGTTCTGGGGTCAGTATATCTCTGTCAATCCAAGCCACACCCCTAGAGGTGTGCCCTAGGGTAATGGCCATGCTGGGCCCCTCTGATTTACAGATATCTCTTTGAGGCATATGTGGAGCACAATCTCGTCTTTGAAATAGCTACTGAGGTAACTTATTGCAAACTAAGGCTATAAATAATATTTTTCACTGACTAACTACAATATTAACTTTAAGATATGGTTTGAATTCATTTATTTCTAAAAACTACAAATCAATTATACAGAAATAAATACTAAAGTCTTGCATAACTAAACATGCTTGTTGTCCAGGAGTAGCAGAAGCTTGTAGTCTTAGCAATTAGTATGAAATAAGAGGGTGTAGTGGGTTATAGCGGTGACTTGTATCCTTTGCTTGAAATATTAGGGCTGGTTCACACTAAAGGTAAAGTAGTGATATTGTATTTTTATGTTTATTGTTTAAATGTTTTTTTTAATGTGTCACTTAAGTAGCTTTTTAGATAGAGTTTAACACTACACTAATAAATAAATGACACCCTGCTCTTTCACCTTGCAGTGGAAAGTCAATTTGTGAATATAATGTTGCTGTACTAGACAACTAGTAGTTGTCTCATTGCCTGTCTGATAAAAGTTAATAACAGAAGAATTTGACATACCCAGTAATCCCTTCTTATCTTCAGATAGACAGTCCCCAATATCATCAGCTACATTTTCTACAGCATCCTCGGCACTTACTGCCAAGTCACGTAGAATCCGAGGCTTCAACTTGTCATTGTGATGTTCACTATTTACTCTCTTCCCCAACCTTAACTTTACATTAGACCGATCTACATGCCGTCTTTTATTAGATAAGCGTTCACTGTCATCATAATCTTCATTAGAGGCAAATATTTTCTTCTTATCTATATAGTCATCATCTAATCTATACTTAATAGTATAATCATAAGATTCAACGCCATATCTACTTTTCTTTGATACATCACAACTAACCATGTCCTCTGTTAACAAGTCTTCCTGTAACAAGAATAAACATAATAATAATTAAGACCTCACTCCATAACAAGATCAACTTCATAGGATTAGGTATTGAGAAAAATTACTGTAATTACTGAAGACAGATTGACCAAAGACTTGAGCATGCCCATAGTCTGCTATACAGAAATACCATTGTTATTTTAATTTCAAATTAGAAACCTGTAAGGCTTTGCACCAGATGTTGTACTTGTCCTTCTTATCAGGCTGCGGCGCGGGCCGGCGCGGTCGCAGCTTGGTACGCTTAGCACGGCGCCGCGGTTCCTCGTCCGATTCCGAACCAGACGACTCCTGCGCTGATCCCTCGTCGCTCTGCTCGTCTTGTATCTGCATGTGCACTAACGAAGGAGGGTTAAACGCCTCCGGCCGCGCCAGTGGAATATACGTACCCTCTTCTACATCCGAATCTTCCAACTGCAACGCAATAAAATCTCTGGATGAGTACGCCCAAGACGTCATAAGTTACTTTATTTTTATAATCATTGTTTGTTAAGTACTTTTTATTTGAGTTTATGACACTAGACACTAGTAAAGTAAGATGTGTTTGTTAATAATGGCAAGGCATCATTGAAAAACTGCTCTGTAATTAGAATGAAAATGTTCCAAGTAAAAGTTCATTCTAACCTCCCCGTCTTCCCTTTCCAGGGAAACTTCAACATCCAACTCGCCTTCAGTCGTTGACATCATACTCAAGACTAAAGATTAAAGTTATAAAATAAAAAATCATGAAAAGATTCTAACGAAATACAGCAATTCCACCTTTTAACAATCTCAACTAGCTGCTGTCATTTTTGATAATAGACAAGGTAGAGTTAAATTCGGTACGAGCTGTCAAAAACCAATTTTATTTACAAAGAACGTTTGTGACACGATGGATTTTTTGCCCTGATACTATGGTGGGCTATCATAAAACAATAAAGTTAACTGTATGCCTGTAAATACAGAGCTGACGGGACGTTCTGTAACATTTCGGCGTAAACTATATTTAAAGCTATCTTTTGTTCCGCATGGTAAAATGCATTGTAAACGTGAAAGGCGGAAAGTTTTGAACACGTTTTATAATTTTTACTCTTTGCCACAGATTGTCACTTATCTACCTGGCAACTAGTCGCGTTGAGTGGTCTTCATTTTTTTATTTATAGTTGATATCTTTAAAATCTATTTTTTATTTAAAAAATATATTTTATTGACGCTCACTGCAATGAAATCCTACAAAAGGTTTGAAGTGGGTTTCAATGATTACCTGTAATTACCGAGGGACAGCGAATTTATTAAAATGTACGTTCTCAAGATATTTTTGTTTACTTAAAAATAACCTTATAATAGTGACTGCGGGCGGCTCACGGTTCAGTTACAGATTGTTACAGTTGTTTTTTTCTAAGTCTATCAGAAGTATCAGACGTTACTTTTGTGTTAGACTGTAAAAGTCTGACACTCCCTTCGCCCAGAGCGGGAGAAGTTATTTGATGATATCCCATCCGGAATAAAAAAAAGTGATACCATATTGATTTCAGGGAGCAAGTCAGTACACTAAAATTGAAAACTGTAGATGGATCGTCATCGACGATTGATATCAGGGAGGCTTATATCCCCACTACATATACGGAAGAAGGCGATTTTGATCCCAGGGAGCATAGGTTTCCTAAACAAGAAATTAAGTAAGTATTGTAGATTAGCAAATAGCCGATTGACTAGCAGACTACACTTACACTAGGTATGAGGCCAACAAGTACTAGCAGACTGCGACTACCAGGCGTCTGGATTGAGTCGGACAATATGTCTTCGATCATCGTTTTGGGGACCAGCGAAACATTTTCGCGTCAGATAAGTAGTAAAGTGCTACCCTCTAGCTAAATATGTACATTCAAAAATGGTATCAGCTACTAAACTAGCCCCAGTTCGTCACAGTTTAGATCGTTAATGATATACATTAGCGTCTTGTTGGAATGTGCAGGGTCTGGATGGCTTACTTCAACGTCTTGCGGACTATGTGCGGCGCTGGTATGCTGGGGATGCCTCTTGCTATAAGTCAAATTGGCTACATCTTAGGACCACTTATGATGTTAGCCACAGGATTGCTTATTATTTACACACACAAGTTGCTGGTATAATTCCAATCTTTTAACTACCTTCTTAACTATTTAATGAGATAGCAGACGATATTACTACAATCATGGAGCAACCTTATCAAAAACAATTCTATACCCAGCAGTGACTGCCGAAGCCTTTTTATTACATTAACCATTGAATACCATCTTTAAATTTTCAATCTCTAAATTCTCAATTCTCAAATCTCATCTTTAAATTTAAATCATCTTTAAATTGGGTTAAGATGTTGACTCAATAGCCCTAGTCTATAATGAGTCTATGCCCTCTGAATTTTTCTCAAATACTTGCCGCTTGCGATAGAAAATTGTGTTACCTACGCAATTTGTGTGCCGGTGAAGACGATGTTGTGTTTTTCCTTGCAATTTCAGTTAGACTGCCTGTACAAGATTGCTGCCCGGTTGAAAATACCCTATGTATCGTACCGATATGGGTTCCGGTTAGCTCTTCTCGATGGGCCTCCTGCATTGCATTCGATAGGAGATCATGGTCCGTGAGTATTCATTTTAAGAATAGGTAATATTTGTGTATTGTGTTACATTGTAATACGTCTGGAGCCTACTAAGTAATTGGCAACAAAATTTGCAGATGTATCATAGCCGTCTTCATGATTGCCAATCAGCTCGGAACATGCGCGGTGTTCGTAAATTTTACAACAGACTGTTTTAGAGATGTCAGTAAAACTTTGTTATTTTCTTCTTACATGTAATACTTTTCTTAGACTTAACTTTAATTTAACTTTTTATTAGATAGTCTAGGTATTTAAATTGTTCCTTCTTATCCAGAATTGCTTAAACATACCTACTTGTCTACCCCGTTCGTCTGATAAATACCTTCGGTTGCGCTCATTCGGGCTATTTACTCTATGGTAACTGCAGTTGGATTTATACTACAGCAGCGGGTACAGGTTTAGGCGGAAGAACACACTTTATTTGAATTTAATCTGTTTAATCTATTTCCACTGTACTTGACTCGTTATGCTTTGGAGGAGAAATCTACGCCGCCGCGCCGGTCTAATATACAGGTATCCCTGACCTATTACGAATGCGCTAGTCTGCGCCGACATTGAATTGAAGGATGGAAAACAACGTGCCCAATCCGAGTCCGACACGCGCACGCCGCATCCGTATTCGGTGTATTTTGTAGACTAGCCGGAAAGCCGGGCCGCTACCGGTAGCGACACACGAACGAAGTGGTAGTGGTACATTGAAGTAATTTTATCTTTTTTTATAGCTGGCAGATTGGCAGAGTAATGAGCCGGCCCTTTTGAGTTTATATCTTCCTTATTTAATAATGGAATACTTCATGAAAGATTTAGCGATAATTAGTTACATTTCAATGTCCGGTGATTATTTTTTTTTTATACTTATTACCTACCTGCTACCTGTATGTTTTGCCCTTGCTTCCAATTTATTGCAATGCTAAGTTTTCCCTTTTCTTCCTTCTTTCTCCCTCATTTCTCACTTTTTTTGCCTGTCCGTCTCCAGGGTCTCAACTATCTCTGTACCGAAATTCATCAAAATCGATTAAGCCATCAAGGCGTGAAGACGTAACAAACAAGCAAACAAACTCACTTTCGCTTTTATAATATTTAGTAAGGATTACGGCCGGTAGTTTGAAAAGTAACGCTTTAGAAGATTTGTGCCCGGTTTGATGAAAATATGCTCGCCCCCTATTTTTACGGGATTTCAATACAACTGGTGGGGTGTGGGTGCACTATTAGGATGTAGCGACGCAAATATGAAGAGGCAAAAAGTACTGCAGCGCCATCTATGCAACCCCTGAAGAACTAACGGCGAAAATTCCTACATCGCGCAAGCAAAGTTGTACGCGAAGTTAGCATATTATTATACGAGCACTCGATAAGCAATTGTTGGGCAGTGGCCCATCAGACACGACACCCGTTCAGTCGGGAGATCCTGCCTTTTCCAAAGAAGATGGAGAACTTTACACCCTGTTCTTCATACCTCTAAAAAGACATATCTAATAGTGCACCGCTGCCTAACTCGGGGATAACAAGCGTGATGTTTTTGTACAACAAAAAGCGAAGTTATACCGCGGGCCCGGAACATAAATGGCAAAAGAGCCCACCCAGGTTTTAGTGGGTAAAAGTCACTTCTCCTTACTCCGTCGAGAGCGGAGGTTACTTTATGATATACCACCCGTAATAAAAGTCAGATCAAGTAATTTAAAGCTATATTTATGATTTCAGGAAACTTTTTAAATTTGAGTGGCATCATTTTGGTTTTTGTGCGATTATACTTAGACGACAGTGGAGAAGTAATGTCTGCTGAAACACATTTTTTGGCTATTTTATTTGGTTTTGGTTTGCTCATGTTTAACCTGAGTAACGTCGGTGTGGTAAGATTTGATTGATTTACCCCCGAATACTGAAACGTCACTCAAAATTTAAGCACCACTTAAATTTAACAGATACTCAAAAGTGACGTTTGACAATACAAAATCTAAAGTTTAAGAGCTGCTCAAACGTTAAGCAGCCCTCAAATTTTGAGTGACGTTTCAGTATTCGGGGGTAAGATTCTACAAATTGTATAGTATGTATTTCTTATAAAGAGGTTTCCTACCAAAGCACAAAAGCGCTGCTAATAAAAAAAATCGTGACTAGAATGATAAATCCAAAATGTGGCTTAAGGACTTTTTAGAAAAGGCAAAAAATATTTGTATGACACATTGTCAACACTTGAATTGTTCCTGTTTAGCAAAATTGTGCATTTGAAATCAAAACGGCCGTACATACAAGCCAAGTGACGTGACCATAGAGAATATTCTTTGGACGTGACATCCGCTTCTTTCACAGCAATCCCGCGCGGACTAGCGGTGTCGTGAAAACAGCATAATCGTTCAGGAAAAACAGGCGTGGCTACAATTTATGATTTTACCCGAAAAATTTTCCTTGGCAAAGGGAATAGTACTTATTTTAAATCAAATAATATTTTTTCAGCTCACTATTATCTACTTAGAACTTACTTCAGACCGTTATAGATCCATTTAATGGTTTCTACATTTCAGATCTTGTCAATCGATAAATCTTTAAAGAACCCGAAAATATTGACGTCAACATTTGGTATTCTGAATGTGGGTATGCTATGCCCAACTATTTTAGGGATTGTCTTTGGATTGCTAGGATATAATGCTTTTGGGACTATGGAAGAAAATATACTTAGATCGTTGCCGTACGATGAACCGTAAGTATATTAAACTAGTATGTTGCCAGAATGATTTAAATTACATTCTAATATGTATAAGATTTTGTAATTTTTTCTAGTTTTATTAAGATTTTTGTTACCAGACGATTTAGGGTTTCGTATCCAAAAAAAAGGGTAAAACGAGACCCTAGATTATTAATATTCCGCCGTCTGTCTGTTTGTCTGTCACCACCCTGTCTCTCATAAACAGTGATAATTAGACGGTTGAAAATCTCACAGATGTCTTTCTGTTGCAAGTATAACATCAAATGCTAAAAAATTGAATATTTTTTATTAATTTAGGGGGCTCCATACAAAAAAAAAACAAGTTTTTAGGTCGTTTTTATAGATAACTAGCTTTTGCCCGCGGCTTTGCTCGCGTTAAGTTCGGGGTAAACTTAACACAGTTCCCCTTGCGCCTTATTGATTTGTAATAGCAACGCTAAGTTTTCCCTTTTACTCCCTCTTTCTCCCTCACATCCCACTTTTTTTTTTAATTTAGCCTATGTCCGTCTCCTGGTTCCCAACTATCTCTGTACCAAAATTCTTTGATAAATTTTGGTACAGAGATAGTTGTTAACCATTTGTTTAGCCACTAAAGCGTGAAGAGGTAACAAACAAACAAGCTCACTTTCGCTTTTATAATATTAGTAAGGATGTGGTACCTACTGGTGTTTTTTTTAACAATGGAGTAATGGGTATGGTCATTTTTGAAAGGAGATCGCCAGAAATCCATACATTGTTGGGCCAAATGTGAACAGTAACAATTTATGTGTTGTTTAATAGATAAAACACGTACATATTAATAACAGAATGATTTTTTTCAAGATTCTATGGGAATTAGGAAGAAAATTAGTTTCTGGGTCACTAGGTTAGGTTATACGGCAGATGGTAAGAATAATTGTATTTATAATGCCAAAATGCATTTTAAATACCATAATCAAATAGTCACATTGATTTAATTGTTTAAAAACATAGTTGTACGTTACTATTAGCATATTATTGCGTATCACACAAAAGGAATTAGGTAGGTAAAATAAAAACAAGTTTCGTGAACGAGTACGAAAACGAATGACGGGACTTGACGGGAGTGACGTGACATTGACATTTTGACAATCATCGATATTTTTTCGTTTTGAAACAGTTGTTTTTAATCAGTAAAAAATCTAGTTTTTTTTTAATATACATATCGTTTCTGTACATACTTTAGCCCAAAACTGGCGATCTCCTTTGTGCATGAAAGTGCGTTGAATGCCCTATAGGTACTCAATTATTTTTGTAATATTAACCACGTTTTTGCTTTTTCTTTGGTAGCACATCGATGGCTGCAATCGGCCTTTATTTGATAGCAGTGGGTTTTGCTTACCCGATTCAGTGTTACCCAGCCATGGCCACTCTGGTTGAAGTCATTCAGTACCACGACTTGAACCAGGAGCCTTCTAAGGATTCACTGAAACTAATTGAAGTTATCGGCAGGCCGACGTTCGTCACCTTATCATGTCAGTACACTATCGATCACTAATAAAAAACCATGTGTGTAATGTTGAATTTGTTATGTTGTATATCAGGGATGGCCAACCAGTCGATTATGATCGACCGGTCTATTGCAGCTAATAGTCCAGTCGATCGCGGCAAAGCAAACAAAATAGCTACTGTTAATAAATACTGTATAAGTACTGTTTCATTTAAGCCAGAGGTTGTCAAATTTGTTAATATATTAAAAAAAATGTTTTAAGATAGAAAAACATCGTAAAGTTATTCTTATTTGTTTTCTCATATTGTTAATAAACTTTAAATTCCTTAAATATACTTAAACTCTGTGAAAATGTTTTAAACTTGCTTGTAAAGGGAAATGGGATTGGTATCTTTAACACAGGTTACCTTGTAATCTAGCTAAGATATATAGCTATGCTCTATTCACAAATCACAACCACTCGATAGAAATGGTGCCGTGAAATAATAGAAATACTCCTCCAAACGCTATTCACAGACCCTTAATCGGTCAATTTTGACATGTCTAGTCTACTCAACCGTGTTGCGTTAAGAAGACGTCAATCTTACCGACAAAAAAAAAACACTTTCAATTTTACTACCACTAATTTCTATTTGCTATCATTATGTAACGTACCCTATTAAAAACATACCTTGCTAAATATACTTAACAATGTTTTAAAAATAAAACACAGATCTGTGAATAGCGTTTTGCCAGTTTGACGATTGGATTACGACAACATTAACGAGTGTCTATGGTATATTACGGTTACCTACATTGAATTGTTTGTGCTTAGCTGTGTAGTTTTGTTCAAAATAGCGTTTAGCCGTGTGTTATGCCGTAATGAGCTCGTAGGGCGAAGTCACTAATTAATTTTTAACATTTCCTTTCAGTTTTAATTGCCTACATAGTACCATTTCAAGGACCACTCGTAGCATTCGTGGGAAATCTATGCACGACCATGTTACAACTTGTATTCCCAGCCTTAATGGATATCAGCTTGAGGTATCCTTTTAACTATGGCAAGCACAATATACGTCTAATCGTAGACCTATCAATCCTATTCTTGGGTCTAATCGGTTTTAGTGTTGGTGTATATCAATGTGGGTATCTTATTCATATACGGATTATGTCGCGGGCTTCTCCGAACAACAAGGGATTTTTCTGAAATGTATTTTGTTTCTTAAAATGTATGAGTATTGTGATTGTGATTTGATTTTGAAATAAAACGTACAATTACTTGAAAAGTCTTATTATTGGTATACCTATCTATGTACTATTTAGTGACCATTCGTAAAATTGTCACAAAGTAACAATTCACAATACTAACTGCGTCAATGCCCATTTTAAGAATTTTAATCAATAGGATTATAAACAGAATCATAATAGGATAATTTATTCATCTTATTATTTCAAGAGGGGCAAACTTTTTTTTTACATAAGTAAGTACCTACTTTATGGCGGACACCGTATTAAAAAAAAAAAACTGCCCCACACTATGATTTTTTCCCTGTATCGTGGGTGTGTATAAAAACATTTAAACTCACTTACACATACAGCCAAACCCGGAACAACTATCTGTAGGGCATACAAATATTAGTTCCGTGCGGGGATCGAACCCGCGACACGTAGCGCAATAGTCAAACGCTTAGGCACTGCGCTAACCGAGTGTACGACTAAACGCCGACAGACACTACGCCGACAGACTGAACACCGACAAGACTTTACTTCGACGGGACTCTTCGCCGACAGGACTCTTCGCCGACATGGCTCTCTCTATTAATGGAAGTCGTTTCTGGCACTCGCCGGCCGCTGCCGCGGCACCGCTCGCTTCGCTCGCTCGGCTCGTGCGTAGGAGGTCACAGTTTTAACCTAACCTAACCTACCCATTGCGTCGCTGATGAGCCGTGTCGGCGAAGAGTCCTGTCGGCGAAGAGTCCCGTCGAAGTAAAGTCTTGTCGGAGTTCAGTCTGTCGGCGTAGTGTCTGTCGGCGTTTAGTCGTACACTTGCGCTAACCGTGTCCTCCGGGTGTGAGTCACAGCGTGATCTACCCAAACTTTTTATGCCTATTGATGTAAATTACTATATTGGCCTATTTAACGAATTAAATATGAGGAAAATGCCCACTGTGATAGTTTTGTAGCTATACAGTAAATTCAGGCGGCAGCCCCTTGCGGGTTGTTCGAAAGAGATACCGGCCCCAGAATACAAAGGGATAGGATAAAATAAAAAGGAGATGAGATAGGGACAGAATAAAAAGGAGGAACACGGATAGGGTTTGGTCAGTGAAAGTCTGGCACCCCCTCCCCACCCGTTTAGGTTATGTTTCGGTTATGACTGCATCGAAGAAGGGGGTGACCGCTTTCCACTACGTCTCGCGCCGAATTGCTTTGGTGTAAGTTCACTGGGTTCGACCATCGAATGAATGGCGATTATTTCGAAATTCGCAAACTGTTGACCATGAATTAAATATCTATTTAAAATGACTTCTTACTAGATTTTGATCCACACGCGTTAAATATTTTCGGCGATTACTTTAAAATATTTATTTCTTTAATAATATTGACTTAATTTCGATATAAGAACCTCTTGCCAACGCCAACATCTTGGTATTTTCAATAAAAAGGCTTTGCCGAAAATGTATGGTCGGTATGCTGTATAATTCTTATTATTTTATTTAATAGGTTAGTATTATAGAAAGTATAAATCACACACACGAAAATGAATAAAATTCATCTTTTTTTCGTAAAAGTTAGTAAGATCTACAAATCCCAATTAGCCCTTTTCGAAAAAACAAGGATGAATTAAAATAAGTCCATATATTTTTATTCCCCCAAAGGGTTAGATTATATTCAGAGTTAAACCTGTAGTAAATATCAATTTACAATAAAAGCAAGTAGGTACATACATGTATCATATACTTGCTTTTACTGATATCACCGTTTTTATGAACCAAAATAGGTCTGATTTTGCAAATGTTCTTCTCGCGCTTCCATGACTACATCGAATATTTTCCTTTCGACTCTTATTTGCATGTATTCTGGTAAACTGCAAGTCATGTCACACATGCTGGCGAAGAAACTCTCCAGGGCTGGTCTTGTTGTCACACTGGCATCCACTACTTGTCTTTCTTCATAAGCTTGATTTCTACCACTATCGCTGTCTTCTCTGTTAAATTCATGCACAAATATATTTTCCATCTTATGAGGTTGCTTTGGCGTCGTACTGCCACTTGTGTCATCTTGTAAATCGATTTCAGTATCATCTCTTAATAAATCAGAGTCTGCAGTGGAATTTAAGCTTTCATTTGGCCGTTTTAAGTAAGGCAATATAAACTCCATGTGGTCTTGGTGTTTCCATTTCTTTGTTCCACTTACTTTTCGTTGTCTAGATATCGATTGTCGATGCATGTCTCGTAGCTTTTTCCAAAAGTATTTCGCTTCTTTTACTAAAACGTTAATATTTGTTAAAGTAAAATATATTTTCAAATAAAGTGCATTATCATTAAGGTATTTAATGTGTATTTGGTTAAGTCCATATCAAGGCAAGCTGCTGCCTTAAGATTCAGATCTCTGCATCATTATTCTCAGTAGAAGTCCACAAACAGACTATAAATATAAAAATAACGACATTCACAACATTTTATTTTCTTAAAATTTTAACTTCTTTACATGTTGTACCACGATAAATTTACGACTTTGGTGTAAAAATAAAAATCTATGGTTATTATTTAAATCTGGACGGTAAAAAATATCTAGTCCAATGTAGATAAATCCGACTTTTTGTGGATAAACAACTTCTCAGTGAATTGACTTACGACTTAGGTGTGATTCTGATAATAAACATGTTTATTATTTTATACTATATTTAAATAATAAGTTTATTTTCGTTGGCAAACAAAAAAGAAATACTTAAGTAACGCAATTTGGATGAACCTTACAATTAATGCAATTTCCACAGATTTACAATTATTTGCCAATAGCGCTTTTCACAATGTCATTCAAGCGCTAAAAGAACATGCGACACTAAAGTTTGATGATACCTACCCATTTCCATTTACACTTCGTCCAACTTTACCTGTGCAAGCGGTATAATACAGAACTTAAATAAATGCACCTACACCTACTTTGACATATCGCAAACTACGCAAACTTGAAATGCACACAAAGAGGTCTTATTAATATTGGCGAACATTGATTTCACGATATTATGCTGTTTTTTCTGTTCCGCGATGTTATGAGACGACAATAGAAAAAACCGGCCAAGAGCGTGTCGGACCACGCTCAGTGTAGGGTTCCGTAGTTTCCCGTCCGTCACAATAAGTGTTCCCAGTTATGAGGCCAACCGAACAATTCGGTAATACCCGATCCAATGTAATAAGTACCTACAGCGCCATCTCTCGGGGAATTGGGTTACTAATTAATACAAAGACGTGCAATTTCGGTGGTAATTTTAAAACCAATTTCAATAATTCTTTTTTTGTTTGAAAAAAGATACGTTCAGGATAATAAAATATGTAAACAAAGTTACAAAAAATGCTTGCATATACGATTATACTACAAACTTAGTCCAGAAATTATTTTGTCTTTTTTGTACAAAAACTGTTGTGTCAATCAAGTTCAAAATAATTTTCATAGAAAGTCCTTATAAAGTTCTACTTTTCAGATTTTTTTCATTATTTCTAAACTTATGGTTTAAAAGTTAGAGGGGGGGGGACACATTGTTTTTTACTTTTGGAGCGATTATTTCCGAAATTATTGACATTATCAAAAAATGATTTTAGTAAACCCCTATTCATTTTTAAATACCTTTCTAACAATATATAACAAGTTAGGGTTGAAATTAAAAAAAAAATCACTTCCCACTTTACATATAGGGTGGCTACCCTAATAAAACATTTTTTTTTAATTTTTATTTTACCACTTTGTCGGCGTGATTGATTTACATATTGGTACCAAATTTCAGCTTTCTAGTGCTAACGGTCACAGAGATTAAGCGAGGACGGACGGACGGACGGACGGACGGACGGACAGACAGACATGGCGAAACTATAAGGGTTCCTAGTTGACTACGGAACCCTAAAAAACATACACATTATGTAGGTACGCGCGAAAAACATAACCATTCCTTGGCAGTCGGGTAGAAAAAAAGTTCATTCATTCAATCAATTATTCATTCATTCATTTTTCACCTCAGAACTCGATTAAATTGGTATTTTAGCTTACCAGTCACAGAGTACTATAATATAAAAGGAAAAGAGTGCCCTCTCTCGTGACTTTTAGCCATGACATGTTTGAAGCGCCATCTGAATTTCTGGACTAGGAACTACCGATCAATCACACACTCACACACGCACACGTTTACATACATCCCTTTACACACTAATGTAGTTATCAAAATTAGATTTATATAAGCCATGTATTTCCCAGTACCGAACTATTTCGTTCAAATTTTCTTGCGGAATATTTTTTATTAAAATACCAATATTTAGGAAATCAAATATTCACATCAAGAAAGTAAGAACAAAGTTCGGCACGGGGAGATACTGGTTAAATGCAAAAACATAGCCAAGCGTGTGCGCAGGCTATGGCGACCATTTTGATTTTACGTGTGTCATTGACATTAAAATGAGATGTTGAGACAAGCGAATATTCGGGCAGTGTTGCTATTATTTCCGTAATATTAAATTAATATAAGATATTATATACATCAACATAATCACTTTATTATATGAAGAGTTGAATATATTTAAACTAACATTAAATTAGTTTAAAAATTAGAATTTCACTACAGAGACATCTATTGCTGCCGAGATAAAACTAAACATTCCTTCAAAATATAGGTAGCGCTGCTTCATTTATCGCCAAGCTTGATGTAGGCAACTGTCCCCCCCCTGTTACCAGTTTTAATACCGTGCTCTGATATTGCGCTCTCTTTGATTACTTTTTTCCAAGCTTCGTCCTTTCGTTCACTCATCTTATAATCTTCCATGTCTGTTTTCCATAAACACGGTTGGTTTTTTACACATTCGATAAATATACGCTCCATGATTTTGTAAACAATCACTCTAGAAATACAAGATGGCCGGTGCCGAGACTAATATTCGGGCTGGTGGGAGCTATCGATAATCGCACTTATCTACATTGTCATGAGTTCAGCCAAATATACCAATACTTTTTTTATGAAATTCGGACTGCATAAATATCTAATTCACAAGGTTTCATTCCATCTAAGTGGATATTACTGGAGACTGTAGTAAATACAAATCTAAATATTTTCACACTGAAAAACCTACCAAATTAAAAAGGTTTTTGTTTGAATCGGAATTCTCGTAGAGAAAGGTCTTCATAAAGTAGCTGAGTGTCGAGCAACAATGCTTCACGCGTACACCACTATCTATTCTAAACCGATAGATGTCGCCTTGGCGATGGCGACTTCATTAACTGGAAGATTGAAGTGAGACTAAATTCTAAAACCTATTTAACCCATAAATTAAAGACTTTTTTAATCACGTATACATACTGCCCAACTATAACTAAAACTATTTAATTATGCTGTAACCAAGATAAAGCTTATGCCTAGCTAGTAAAATAACTTTTTTTTTTATCAAATTTACGTTTTACTATACCTGTCCTGTAGGCCTACTATGACATCATACAGCAGAACTTATTTCACTGAGTAAAAGAGATGGTGCTAGACACCCTGTATAGTTCTGACCCTTTCCCTCAGCGGAATAAGTTCTGCTTTAACACGTCATGGTAGGGTAGCTGTACTTCTCCCAATTCATGAATAAATAATCGCGTTTCTTTCGTGAAGAACAAGTTTAGAAAAAGATTTTAACAAACACTTAGCACCCCCATGAAATTAATTATTATTGATCAGCGGTTCTACTGTAATTAAAACTGTACGGGAAAAGCACATACCTAGCTCACTTTTGTTGGCTAACATTTGATCCAAATTATATAAAGAAACTATGGTAAAGCCTTCCTAGTAGCTTTAAAAACTCTATTAGGTGCGCATGAATCTTTGCTTAAAAACTTTTTACTAGTAACCTCATCCATATTCATTACTCTTTCAGTTAGAAACGCATGATTATTGTAGTCAAACTGACATTTTGGTAGTAGTCACAACAAGTCAAAAGCTCTATGTGAGAATTATTAGTTATTAGAAAAGTTTTTAGAAGTGTATCTGTAACTGTTTCATGGATTTTTGGTAGAAAAAATTAAGAAGTAATGTGGGTCCTCGTCCAACTTTTACCTGACAATGTTCTACTATTTTTGTGTCTATTAGCTTTTAAAACAATCGTTTGCCAGACTAACTTCGCTAAGTAAGCACCTTCTTTAAAGTATTGTATAAAATTCTGATAAACATTTAGTCATTATAAAATTCTGGGCCCTACTATTTGTGTGCAGATTATATTATTTTAGTTATTTATTTGTTTCAGTACCTCGTTGCCACTATGGAATTGGGAATGTATAAATGACAAATGTTTGCCAATGAGAGCAACGGACATATCAAAGTTGCAGTCCTTGGAAACCTGCAATATGCTGTGCTCGTCAATGCAGATTTGGCCACAACCAACAGGGACGGTTAGTCTGTCTACCACCGCAGTGCCTGTGCGCGCCGATATGATTACGTTACAAATGGTCCAGGCTCCATCCAGGATAGTTCATGAACTTCTTCATGAAGCATTTTTATTGCTTCACAGCGACTTGCGCATACTAGAGCAAGGAGCGCGCGGGTTCGAAGATTGGCGTAGTGTATCTGTGCGAATTGTCGTCAACGGCAGCGGAGATCCGCGCATGCGTGTTGATACTGATGAAAGTTATAGTCTGTCCTTACGACCAGTAGAGGGAACAGTCGATACACTAATAGCAGATATTTCTTCGCCATCATTCTGTGGTGCTAGGCATGCTATGGAAACGCTTTTGCAACTAATATGGCTGGATTCCTATATAGGAACTCTTTTAATATTAGAAGCAGCGCGGATAGACGACGCACCGAGGTTTCGATACAGAGGGTTACTTGTAGATACAGCGCACAATTATTTTCCTATTGCAGAGCTAGTGATGAACATAGACGCAATGGCAGCTTCTAAATTGAATACATTTCATTGGCACATTAGCGACTCACAAGCATTTCCGCTGCATACGGACAGTGTTCCGGAATTAGCTAACTATGGTGCGCACACACCCGGAGACGTGTACACTCCTGACGACGTGAGCACACTGGTGCGGCGCGCGAGGCTGCGGGGGATCCGAGTGCTGCTGGAGATAGACGCGCCTGCGCATGTCGGCCACGCTTGGAGCTGGGGGCCCGCCGCTGGCCTCGGTGAACTAGCGTTCTGCCTGAACGTCGACCATTGGACTCAATACTGTAGTGAGCCTCCATGTGGACAGTTAAACCCAGTCAATACACATGTATACGACTTGTTTGAACGCATTTTTATGGATATCCAGCGTCTAACTGGGGTTGATGACATTGTTCATCTCGGAGGCAGTGAAATTTCAATACAATGTTGGGAAGAAAAATTTAATAAAACTAAAAATGACACTAGTGCCCTCTGGCTGCATTTCACGCGCACTCTACTATCACGCCTAGAAAAACAGTCGGGAGAATTACCCAAACTAATCATTTTTTGGATGTCTGACCTGCGTGAACGGTTTAAAGCTGATTTAAGAGAATATATCCATCATATAGCTATTCAGGTTCGTAACGTTGCATGGGCTCAATCATACATCAGCGGTATCCGAACAATTATGTCTCATGAGGATGCGTGGGACTTTAATACGGGATTTGGAGCGTGGTATGAAGGTACTGGTGGTGCGGCGTACAACTCATGGCAACGGGTATACGAACATCGTCCTTGGGTTAAACATGCCAATGGAATCGTGGAAGGCGGGGAGGCAACGATTTGGTCGCCTTTACTAAGTGAAGGCGGGTTGATAGCGCGAGCGTGGCCGCGAGCGGCTGCGTTGGCGGAGCGCCTGTGGACGGACCGGCCCGAGGGTGCTACGCGGCCGGTGCACGCGCGGCTCGACGTTCACCGCTCCCGGCTCGTCGCACGCGGGTTGCAGCCTTCTCCGATATGGTCCATGTGGTGCACACAAAATACACTTACCTGCGGCTAAAACTTTATCATTAACCATCCCATGAAGTGTCCGAATTGGAATTTTTGGTTACTAGTTTTAGAATGTTTAATTCTGTAGTAGACAATTCCTTGATAAGTTTGTAAACCTAGCTACTTATTAATGAAAATTGGGAATGAGGTTGTTAAATTTTGTACATAACATACCAAATATACTGAGATAAATAAATCGAAGTTATTTCCACAAATAATATAGACCTATCTATGAACATGATGGTATATTATCGCACTCTCCATCTGCTCTTACAATGCGTTTTCTTTCTGCTAAGTACGCAAATATGAGATGCCATTTATTGAATGATACTGGTTTTATGCTTGGCCATTTTGAAAAGAAATTAACATGGCGGTAGTTAGGCATACGAAATAATTCAAAGCTTTTTTTTGGGTGGTTAATCATCAAATAACTTCCCCCGCTCTGGGCGGTGCGGGGGGGCGTGTCAGACTTTTACTGACTAAAACCCACCCATGTTCCTTCTATTGCGCTTTACGTTCCGGGGCCGCGGTATCTCTTTCGAACAACCCGCAACATAATTCAAAGCCTTAAGTACGCAAAATCTATCAACAAAATCATGGAAATAAAAACAAGCAAAATGCACGTTTTGTTTTACGATGTTCATTAAAATAATTGCCAGTATATATATAATTGAATTAAGTACGTTTGTTATCAAGTTTTGTAGAACTTTTTGTAATTTTTTCTATTGTGTAGTTTGATATATTTTATTATATATCTTCTTAATCCCCAAGCTACTGGTGGTTAAGTTTATGAGTACTTATCAGAAGTAAACGGGAGAACTTCATGCGATTCTCTCTCATCTTAAAGTTAATCAGCATCGATAATTGTTTCATATCGATTAAACGAGATGTACATACGAGAGGTACATCTGAAAAAAATAGGAAACGGAAACGTTACCATAAACAAAAACATTTCCGTTTCCAAGAAGCTTCCACTTAACGTGCGTTCTGAAACCAAAAAAAAGTTTTCTAAAAAATATTTTGAAGTCATTACAAAATTTTGTCAGTTTAAAGTCAGAAAAATTTACAATAACAGTAAAAGTACAAAAATAATTATATTCAATGCATTGATAATATTTATAGCAACAACTTTTAACAAATTCACAATGTTTGTATAAACAAAACAGAGAGTCTTCGAACAGTTCCCGTTCGGATACATTTTATTTACAGCAACAGTAGGTTGAATTTCTTTGCTTTCGTATTAAATTATTAATAGATAGAATATTCTTTATTATGCACACCATACAAATTACAAGAATAACATTAAACAACTTATAAATAGGGTGACACAATGGGCGGGCTATCGCTAAAAGCAAATAATTAAATTGAATAATTATTGTCTTATTTATTTATTTACATATTACATCATGCACACTGTATACATACACGCACTGACTTAAGACATATTTTGTTCTACAAAACTGTTTTAATGAGATTTATACTTAAGTTCCAAATAAACAAATGTGGGTGTTTTTTTTTTTGAGAATGAACTCACTCTTGACCTCGATCTCGCTTGATGGTAAGCGACAGATGAGATCTACGATGGAGCGAGCGAGCCCAGAAGATGCCTATTGACTCTTGTTTTGAAGGCAGACGGGTCGTATGTGGTAGGGAACACAGAAGCCGGTAGAGAGTTCCACACCTTGGCCGTGCGCACAATAAATGTTGAGGAAAACCGCTTAGTACGACAAGTGCGGGTGGTACCCTGGTGTACTACAAGGTACACACGCCAACAGATCAACCTATACAAATCCAGTTTATTCGGATCTCTCATTGTACTTGAAATTTATGGTGTACGATCCGTTGTTGAGAGAGCAGCATAAACTGGTTTTGTATAGGTTGATCTGTCGCCGTGTGTACACCTCTGCCTTAACCTTCGGAGATTGTAACCGTAGTGTTACATTAGTTTTAATAGCTCTATATTGGCTTTAAATATCTTCATAAATAAAAAGAAAAGTATATACATATTATGGCACAAAGGCAGGAGAATGATGAAAATGATTGTTGAACTGGCAATAAGTTCATATTTTAAGTTAAGTATATATTGGTAGCACCACAAAGCAGAACGCTTTCCAGCACAGATTCAAGATATATCAGTACCATAGTCGATAGATTCATATCTAAATATCTACTATTTATATACTAACATATGCTACATAAGAATTTTTGAAGCCATAAAAAAATGTGTGTGAAGAAAAAAACGGATCCCCATTAGAATGGACTGTATTCATCCTGGTGGGGATCCCTTATTTTGTATTTTTAAGTATTTTCATAATCACACATATGTTTATATTTAGCTGAGCAGAGCCTACAACTGGTTTATAAATAAGCTTCACATGCACCATGTTGTGATAAAAGGACATATCGATTATAAAATATCCAAACATAATCTGGCACAGCATTGAAAACTAGGAAACGGAACTTGCGTCTCACGTGGAATTGTTTCCCTGGTGTGAACTTAGCTTTACAATTACTCATGTTTATTTGTCGTAGCCCATCTGTCATATGGGATCATATTTTTGATATTTTTGTAAATTTATTAAGAGTTAGATTTACACTGAATAAGACTATCGTGGTTATTAACTTAACTAGGCTCAATATCTCATGAATTTCACTAAATGAAACTTATACATTTTGTTAAGGCTTATACACATGTCAGAAAAAGGTAAATTTAGTCTATGGTCAACGTGGCGGCCGTGTAGTTGTAAGCGTCAAGATATGGCGTTTTGTGAAAAGCACGTAAATAATTTAAATTGTAATTAAATGTCTGTGTAACTTTTATAAATTAGAATTAACATGAGTAGATATTACGATTACGGTAACGCGATATCATGGTGAGTAAACTTTGATTTGTAGTAGTGACAACCATATTGTTTGAGATTTTGTGTACGTTTTTCTTTTGGAACATAATAATGTCGTTATTTATCAATGTAGCTAAATAACTTGCAACTAATTTAAACCAATGGGTATTTAATACCTTTGAGTTTAACTTAGTGCTCTAATAACAACCGTAGTTTTTTAAATTAAAACTGATTTTCCAACCTAGGTTTTTAACGTGGTTTTTAGCTGTAAATATTTTATTGAACTTGCTTATTCAGTGATTTTTATCTGCTTGGAAAGATTATCATTGCCCTTACAAAGATGAATTAAAACAAATGTAATCCACATTAGTGAAGGTAATGCGTAGGCAATTATCGATTTTTTTAAATGTAGGTAAGTACTAATGTACTAAGTTCCCGGAACTGAAAAGTTTTCAGTTAATGTATGTATTTGATTTTGCAACTTGATAAATCCAGGCAATTGGGTTGTTTTGGTTTGTTGATAAACATAGGCATTTCATCTACAAACATCCAAAACAGTTGAAATGCCCTTCAAATAATGTATGCCATTCACTCATTTATTTTGTAAGCATTTAATTTAAATGATTAGTTAAAAAAAATAAAATGTAGAAACTTTACTAGTTCTATAAAGCTCCTGTTTATTTTATTTGTTTTGAGGCAGCTTTAATAATGCATTATTTCTTAAATAAGTATGATGGAGTGGTCCTGTTTTCATTATTATTAATTATTTTTTGTCAATGTTCTGGAAAATTTCATAAACGGGACACCCCTTATTTCTCTTACCAACCAGTCATGTCTTCACTACACTTATTTAATTCTCATGTTAACAAATTGTTGATGTACTTTTACTTTTCTCTCCTTAGCGATGCTCGTTCACAGCTGCAGTGGAATAATTTCTCAAATTATTTAAAACTAAAGGATCACCAACTATTCTTTGTTAGAAAACAATTTCTTAGTTTAAGTACTTTTATGGTTTATCTAGTTTTTAAATTAAAGCTGTAAGACATGTTTTAACCATTGATGACTAAAATGGATAATTATTCAATTGCAGATGTTTAGTAGTTCTTGCCCCTTTCCCTGTCAGTTTCCAGTCTGTAATGTAAGAGAAATAAGGTAAAGTCTGCGTGGTGCCATTTCATTCACGACATGAAGAAATTTTCCAGAAATCTCTTCAATTTTATACAGATAATTGATGTTAGTTTGTCCATTTTTGGACTCGTGAATTTCAGTTGACATGAGATGGTCGTTCGTCAACAATGGTTAAAACACGATCTTCAGCGAGGGTAGGAAGCGCGGCCCCCAGTGCGCCCGCCGAAAATGGAACCTCTTCCGAACTTAGATCGCGGCTCAAAACCACTGAGAACGGTCACCGCTCGCAAAGGCCCTACAATCAAATTAGGCAAGTTTCAGTTCTTGTCGCGTTTGCCTCAAGCATAGCTGCTAGCATGATAACCCACTTCTGTCCAACAGTCACCACTGTCGTTTCTGTTTGCTACTGCAGTCATTACTTGTGGAGAACCGGAGGCAGTTGGAGCATGAGTCTTGGTGATATTGGGGCTTTGGGTGATGGTTCTTACTATGAACGGAAAATTGTTAGCAATTGAACTTAATGTTAGTGATCAATGTACATTCTATTGTTGCATGATGTTGGATTCCTAACTAAATGTCCACATGTAATAATTGTTAGATGAATGTGTGGTTGAGCAGGATAGGAAGTGTAAGTGCTGGTGGTTTTGTAGGAACAATCAGTCGCTGTCATCGGGCGGCGTCGGCCCGGGTGGTGGGTCGCAGGGCAAGGACCCCCTGGCGCCCGCACTACCTGGTTCTCGCGCGCTCTACCAGCACCCCGCTGTCAGCGGCTACAGCACTCAGGAGTCACGCGGACAAAATATGCCTGTAACGGTAATTTTATAACTTAACGACTAAACTTGGAAGCATACGAAAATCTGCAGTATGTGAAATGAATCTACCCTGTCCGTTTGACCCAGACACAGCTGGCTAACCCTAGCAATCAAGAGCTGGCAAACGTTAACATTAAAACTATTAACGATAAAATTTAAACCACGACATACTGTTGCATCGCACTATCTGTACGCGTTGCGAGTGAATCGTGATGATTGAGGGTGTGCTGCTAAGACGTGTAAGGATCGACCAATGACTGCAAAGAGGTGCGACGTCGATTTTAACTAACGCAATTCTCCTCCTCCACACGTCTCCTCCTCTTCGATTGTACGCTTTGGTGAAAACCGGGCCTTGGTTGGTCTGGGCTTTATTGAAGCCATCAGCACACAAGTATGAGCAGTTAAGGTACTTCCAGGCACGGCAGAACCCGATCTACCCGAGCAGCATGTACCACGGCTACGGCGGCGGCGGCGGAGGCGCCCTCGCGCCCATGCCTTCGCCCTCACCGACGGCGCCACTAGCTCCCTTCCCGGTACATCCCGACGTTAAATTTAGGAAGTGAGTAATTTTATTATCTTTATTATACAGGTTGTGAACAAACACGTCACGAACCGTTAAACCGAGCATTCTGAACATCAAACTAAGTAATTCGAAGTTTTTTGGATAGAAATGTCGTAACTCCTACAGTAATGTAGGAATTAATAAAACAATGAGCTGATGCAATGAATAGTACAAGGGTCATGGAGGTATTCAAAGTTTACATTAATAACTCGTTTTAAAAAAAAAAACCTGAACTTTGACCTTCAATGTCTGTAACTAGAATGTTCACGGGTATGTCTTACGGCGGCGGAAACTCTTTATACCCAAGTACTAGATTTTGCTCCCGTCGATGTCTGAAATTATCCTATGGGAATGTTCTAATGAAATAATGAGCAGCCGTTTTCCCTCATGTCCCAGGTTATACGAGCCAATAACAGACAAACAAATTACTTCGCAATTATAATAGTAGTATGGATTATTTAGCTACATTTCTGTAGTATAGTTAAACCTATACCTTGTGAAATTTGACAGTATGTGATGTTGTAGCGGGTTAATGAAATATCTCAAGAACTTCCAGGTAGACTATTCATTAGAGCAGATCGTAGCAATTTCGACATTGGTTACAACATTATGAAGATAGATCTGAGATTGATGGGACCGTAAGCCACTGCATGGCTCAACTACACTTCTTACCTAATACCAATATTCGGCTACACTGTCAATGTATATTCTGTGAAATTTCCATAGCCACGCGGGCCCAGCGTGATTTGGTGGTTTCATATCTTTTATTTTCGTTTGTTGACATGCCAGTATTGCCAGTGTCCTCATCAACGTATTTCTTCACCGTTTTGACTGTAGTAGAGATGAATTTATTTACAAAATACCTGCCTTGATCTTCCTGCATCTGACAATTTTAAAAGAGTCGAAATTGCTGGTGACCTACTGGTAATAGCAGCGGGTTGTATAGATTAGATGCCTCTGCCTTAAATATGAGACAGATGTATCACTCAATCCTGTCTTCACCTGTATCGGACATAATTAAGATGACAAAAAGTACGCTACCGATATCTACCGACGCAAATGAAGAACTAATATCAAAATCCTGTGATTGTGATGCGATTTAAGAGGTTTGGTCGGAGGATCCTCTCTGTTGAACTTGACAGCCTGTTCTTCATACCTCTAAACGCACATAGCTGGACATAGGCTCTTCTTTAACTTTGCCAGTCAATCGGGTGGTCAAGAGCTAAGTTAAGTGTTGCAGTTCTTCATACTTGTGTGAATAATAAATAACTGTAATAAGTATGAACAGCTGCGTCAGCTATGCGAGCTAAGCAATACCAATTTTATTTATCTTAGTTGGTCTTCTAATCGGTCTCCCATACCAGGTTCGATTGTTCTTTAAAAATGGTTCTCTCCTACAGATTGCCGTTCTACGATGTACTAGCAGAATTAATGAAACCTTCAACAATGATGCCGATGCAGGCGGGCCGCATGCAGGAGGGCACATACGTATTCCACCTCACACCACAGCAAGCCACCGAGATCGCGTCTGGGAAAGATCTCGTCGGAACTAGCAATAAACTTGATTATGTTATACAGGTTTGTAGTCATTATCAGCCTAGCTTTTCAAACTGTTTTGCAATGGGTTCCAGTCTAACCGGATGCAGCTAAGTGCTTAACATGCAGCGACTGCCTGTCTGACCTCCACAACATAGTTTGTATTAGGTAATAGGCATGACCACTATCGGGCCACTGACTACCTGCAACAATTGTTAAAGGCCAACAGAAGATAGCCGAAACCAACGACTTGGCGTGCTCTCTGAGGCACGGAGGAAACTCGCGTTAAAAGAATGCTCGCCCTTCCACATACCAAGCTCTGCCTTAAACTTGGAGACTTATTATATTGCTCCTACCAGCCAATAAATATTGTGAAACCTTTGTTCTCAGGCTCAACTCCGGTTTTGTCTTCTAGAAACTTCATGTGAACAAGAGGACCACTTCCCGCCTAGTGTTAATGTCAAAGTTAACAACAAAATGTGTCCACTACCAGTGAGTATGTTTATTACATCATCATCACCTTCCTGCTACAATTCCTCTCACAATAATGAAAATAGAACTTTTTAGGGTTCCGTAGTCAACTAGGAACCCTTATAGTTTCGCCATGTCTGTCTGTCCGTCCGTCCGTCCGTCCGTCCGTCCTCGCTTAATCTCTGTGACCGTTAGCACTAGAAAGCTGAAATTTGGTACCAATATGTATATCAATCACGCCGACAAAGTGGTAAAATAAAAATTGGAAAAAAATGTTTTATTAGGGTAGCCACCCTATATGTAAAGTGGGGAGTGTTTTTTTTTTTAATTTCAACCCTAACGTGTGATATATCGTTGGAAAGGTATTTAAAAATGAATAGGGGTTTACAAAAATCATTTTTTGATATTGTCAATAATTTCGGAAATAATCGCTCCAAAAGTAAAAAACAATGTGTCCCCCCCCTCTAACTTTTGAACCATAAGTTTAGAAAATATGAAAAAAATCTGAAAAGTAGAACTTTATAAGGACTTTCTATGAAAATTATTTTGAACTTGATTGACACAACAGTTTTTGTACAAAAAAAGACAAAAAGTTTTACAAAATAATTTCTGGACTAAGTTTGTAGTATAATAGCGAAGGGCAGGGCGTTTTTGTGGGACTGTCTCTTGTAATCTGACGTTCAAAAAGTGCTGATTATCAGCCTAATTTGAATAAATGACTTTTGATTTTGAATCGTATATGCAAGCATTTTTTTAACTTCGTTTACATATTTTATTATCCTGAACGTATCTTTTTTCAAACAAAAAAAAGAATGATTGAAATCTGTTCTCGCAATCCAAAAGTATTAATTAGGAAATACAATTCTCTAGTGTTCAACGTCAAACAAATAATAAACTCATAAGTGGGAACACTTATTGTGACGGACGGGAAACTACGGAACCCTACACTGAGCGTGGCTCGACACGCTCTTGGCCGGTTTTTTTTATCTATACTAATATTATAAAGCTGAAGAGTTTGTTTGTTTGTTTGAACACGTTAATCTCAGGGACTACTGGTTGGAATTGGAAAATTCTTTTAGTGTTGGATAATCCATTTCTTGAGGAAGGCTATAAGCTATATAACATAACGCTACGACCAACAGGTGCTGAGCAGCGCGGGTGAAACCGTGAGGAACAGCTAGTTTTAAATATTGCCTTACACAAACAGCTAGAATCGGAACTACCTGTACGTCATATAATTATTTGTTCAGTTCAATGATCGAACCTGCAACACATGGCAGCACTCGCTTAGCCACTGCGCGAATAGTTTAAATCATGCAAAAAGGTCAAGTTCAAATCTCATCATGTGTCTTAATTTTTAGGTTATTTTTAACTAACTTCAAGAAAAGAAGGAGGTTTCCAATTCAAGTGTATCTTTTTTACCCGATTGTTCCGTCAATTTTATCTAAATGCTTGGGTAATGAGTTATCTTGTATAGTACATATTTATTCTTGTACTGCATATGAATTATAAATTTATTTTAGTAGCAATAAAAATAATTACTTACCTATCTATATCTGCACAGCTAACTAAAAAAGTGAGAAATAAAAACTTTTTTTTGCAAATAATCATACTTCCATAATGACACTAAAAAGTGGAAAATAAGTTTACTTCCGGAAGTGGGCAGCAAACATTAATGAAACTTTCAAAAGTCGCCGCCTAACATTAAATACTGATCATGCTATCTATTCGTAGAACCCAATACCAACGAACAAACCAACACCAGAGCCAAAGCGACCACCGCGTCCAGTGAACATATCATCACTAGTCAAGCTGTCCCCGACGGTCGCGAACACGATACAGGTGACGTGGGCGGCGGACTTCGCACGCGCCTACGTGCTCAGTGTGTTCATGGTGCGCAAGCTCACGTCCGCCGAGTTGCTGCAGCGGCTGAAAAATAAGGGAACCAAGAATCCTGACTACACGCGGTCACTTAGTAAGTTACACATAGATGTCGTTTAGATTCCACACCATCCGCCTAGACTTTTCTCAACTTCGTTAGGGTCGGCTTTCAGTCTAACTGAATACTGCTGAATATCAGTATTTTTTGAGCAACTGGCTCTCTGACCTCATTAGCATTAGGCTTGATACAGAAAAGTAATTTATCTAAGCCTGTAGGTAATACGATACCTTTTGGCTTGCTGGTTATCAACTTTCAGGCCACGAACTAAATGTAACTTGTGTGTTATTTGTAGTATCAATACAAAATTTTCGTGAGTTGATTAAGAGGGAACAGGGCCTCCTAGGAATATGAAAAAATAGGTGTTCGGAGATTGCTGTCGCGCTGCGTCCAAATAGTAACCGTAGAGAGCGAGAGAAACATCTGCAACTCAGACTGATTATATCACAAAAAATTGACGAAATCGTATTTTCCTATTTCCTCTTCAAAAACTTATTTACGATTTAACAATTTTCACTAACTAGGTTCCTAGAATTATCTTAAATTATAAAAACTTTTCGAATTTGTCTATTACTAGTACTATTTGTAGTACTATTTGTTTGTATTGACATAATGTATTTATTTATTATTAAATCGACCTGATATTTTTACTAATTTAGCTGCAACATTGATACTTCTAATTAATTTATATTTTACGTTAATTATTTAAACTTTTCTACTTATTTAAATGAATGTGCCCGACAGGGTCCATGTGAAATAATTATATTTATATTATTTAAGACCTTGTAAAATACATGAGAGATGCAATAAATAATTGAATTGAATACTTCTCTCACCATTTAATACTGCATTTTTGTCATTTTTGAAAAGTCATATTGCTGCAACATAAATGACAAAGACATTGACTTAAAAAAATGAGTGCTCTATTCAGGAAGAAAACAAGCCAATATATTGTATGAAAAAATGGCAGCCCCTATTCACTGTAAAGCTATAAATTTAAATACCTCTCAACAGTAAAAGAAAAGCTGTCAGAGGACTACGATAGCGAGATAGCGACGACATCTCTCCGGGTGTCCCTGATGTGTCCTCTGGGCAAAATGCGCATGTCGTGTCCGTGCCGGCCGGCCAACTGCCCACACCTGCAGTGCTTCGACGCGTCGTTATTCCTGCAGATGAACGAGAGGAAGCCCACCTGGCTGTGTCCTGTGTGCGACCGCCCAGCTCCTTATGACTCCCTCGTAGTTGATGGGTAAGAGAGATTACGTTTTGAACAAAAATAATAATAACGGCTACTTACTTTCATTTATTTCATGAATTTCTGAGTAAGACATTAAAACTATTACCAATTCAAAACGGCGAATCGAGAAATGTAAAACTAGGTGGAGCAACAGGCTTGCTGCTAGCAACTGGAAGGAACCAGGCCTGACACCATTTCTGTTGACATTGCTGCAGTTGATAAATATTAGATTTTACTCCAGAAGAGCACTTTGGTCCTTAAATAGCAGTGGAACTGCTATAAATACATTATTATGTTGTCCAGATACTTCCAAGAGGTGCTGACGTCGACCCGTCTGTCGAGTGAGTGCAACGAGATCCAGCTGCACGCGGACGGCAACTGGTCGGCGCACTCCCCGCCCGCGCGCGCCCCGCAGCAGGCGCAGCCCGCCGCCGAGCCCGTCACGCTCATCTCTGATGATCTCGGTCAGTTCCTCCTACGTTCGTTCTTTTAGCTGAAAGAAGCCCATTGCTAACCCTAGACAAAAGAGTGACACAGTACTAGCAGTTCTCGCAACTTTCACTAAGTCGACAGGCTAACAGGTTTTCAGAGCAACACGCGCTGCATTTCTTCTCATAAATAACAAGATGTATATATATACCGAAAGAGAGTGATATGAACGATAAGACCTGTGCGATCTTGAAATTTCTGAGTGTCTTCCTGCTGGAACTACTAGTTACATATTTAGTTCATTGTAGTCTTCTTTACAATTTCATCTGCAGCCCTAAACATATCAAACCAATTAGTGTGACAGTGTTTTCCAGCTTTAAAAACTACAGCATTATAAGTGTAACTAACAACAAATATTTCTCGTACAGAAGTGATCCCAGTAGACAGCGGCGTGGGCCCGGGCAAGCGTGCAGCCGTCGGTGAGGCGCGGGTCCCGCGCTCGGCCGACGTCATGGTGGACCTCACGTCGGACTCCGACGACGATGCGCCGCTCAAGCGCAAGGTGCCACAGCCCAAACCCACGCCACCGGCTTCAGAGTCCAGCGTCAAAAGCGATGACAACTACTCTTCGTCTAGTGGTGAGATGACCCTTTTGGATTTTTTATGATGACATCTCTTTGACTGCTTGCCTTCTCAAAGGCAAGAGATCTATTTCAGAAACAAAAACTAATACAAGTGCAAATATAGCATTATATCTAACATGGTCTTATTGAAAGCTGTATGCTCCAAATAGTATTTTTGGCAAAATTTAAATGTGCTCTGCGTTTTCACCTGCCTTGACTGGGATAAAATTCTAGTAGTATAGTTTAATCCAGGTTATAACATATTTGCATACCCAATTTCATTCTAATCCACTAAGCTGTTTGACCGTGAAGGAGTAAGAAACACACACATTCATCTATAAAACTATTGTGATACACTTTGTGTTCTACTGTAAGCGATGTTTTTTTCAAGTAGTGAAGAGTCTCAAAAAGGTGGAAGACCATGAGGGAACATAAATATCCCCAAATGCTAAGCTGTTTCATGTACTTTAATGTACCAGGGTCACTGCTTAGTGGATTATAGTTCACTCACTTTCTCAGAAGTATATTATAAGCATATTTATATAACTCAACAAAGTCAGAATGTGATGCTCGTGTTGTCTGTGTCTTTATATATTGTAGGTCAAGGTCTATTGCAAATGTCAAGGTGTTTGTATCAAACTTTGTTATTTACTGATGACAATATTTGTTAATCTGTAGCGGCGGAGGCAGTGTCGTCGAGCGGCTACCGCTCCCCGGGCGTGCCGGGCGCGGCGTGCGGCGTGATCTCGCTGGACAGCCCGTCCCCGCCCGCGCCCGCGTCCCCGCCGGCGCCCGAGGCGGAGCGCCCGCACGTGTCCATCACGCCCGTGGCGCCGCCCGCGCCCATACACATAGGTACGTGTCCCGTGCAGCTCCACACGGTCATATATGACACATGAATTTTTTGAGAAAAGTCAAGTGCGTGCATGTATAAATCTCATTTTCACTAAATAACATTCTGATGCAGTGCTCATAACTGTGCTTTTAAGTGCAACCTGATCAAAATAAATAAGCCAAATGTGTCATCAATTATGTATCATAAGCCTCAAATCTGTTATTATGTCATGAATCTACTGCAGTCTAGTTACAAAGAAGAATAACTTTTCCCAAAATTCCATGTGTCATTATCGACTGTATACTTAGATACTCACCCCGGCCGCTGGATTCGCTTTAAGACAAAAAACAGGTATAACCCTTAGATACCTGTTCCATGATGACCTCATAGATAAATACAGCTCCAAAAACAGGTAAAAGTTCACTCAAACCGTTCAACTATCAACGTCATAAAATATAAATACACATTGCCCGTCGCCGCCCGCCACCTTTCAGATCTGCTGACCAAGATGCCGCACTTAACGGTGTCGCTGATAGCGCCACCTACGCCCTCGCCGCAGGATTTAGGTAAACTAATCATCCCTCTATCTAACCTGGTGTTGATGCTTGGCTAATACTTACACTCTAACTGACCTTGCTATGTTCTACCCCTTGCCGCCTCCCGCCTGGTCGCCGCAGCTCCACACGACGTCCTGCCGGATGCACCCCACCTCTCTATCACACCTGTTACGACCACTTCTGCGTCGGCGCATCAAATTGGTAATTATGATCATCATCATAACCATCCAAACTTGCCTCTCAAAGTTCACAGTAGTTATCTTACCCCAATCCATCAACCCTCTTGATCAATTCCTATGAAAAGAGGTTTAAAGCCGGCAGCTGAACCGTCTTTGTTTTTTTTTTATTTTGGTATTAGACGCAGGCCATTTTAGGCTCAGTTCATAATACATTACAAATCGCACCACATATTAATTATCACCAAGGCTTACCCACCCTGCCTTTTCCGGATATTGGTTATTTTATTATTTATCAATGTCATCATGGCGAGATGAGTAAAGACTTCTCCCTAGAGGACTGTCCTACTTTAGATAAGGATGTGTATAAGGCGAAGTAGAATCTCAGCTCTGCTATACAATGGGACAATGCATAGTAATAACTTCGCAAACGTCGCAAAAGCATGCCAGGCATCTCACCATGCACTCTTCTTTTGTAAATTTCATTTGATTATGTAAACCCAACTTTGTGTGTGCCGATTCAGGTTCAAGCACAGGCGCCGACCGCGACGACGGCGAGGCAACGCCGGCGCACTGGGCGCCCTACGCTGACTCTGACAGGGATGATAACTTTAGGAAGTGAGTATTTTGTTAGGTAACAATACAATTAAAGTTAAAATTAGTCATAAAGATATATTGTGACTAATTTTAACGATATATGAGGCAGCATACCGATATAATATTAAAAAGAGGAAAGATTTGTTTGTTTGTATCGAAAAGGCTCCAAAAATACTGGACCTATTTTAACCATATTTTTACTAATAAGAAGCTACATTATCTGGAAGTAACATAGGTTATACAAAATCACGCTACTACCCACGGGAGCGGGGCATCAACTAAAGACGCGGGTGAAACCGCGCATATATTTCTAACTAAAATATATCTTACAATATAATGCTTCTATCCAGATACTGACTGAGGGAGAAGAGTGGTCGCACTTCATATACCAGCGACCATTCTTCAGAAGATGACCCGGAGGCGTCGTATCCTGAGGTGCCACTACTGCCGCCGCCCTAAGGCGCCACGACGCGCACGGGACGCTGCTACACGTAGCACCGGGGACGCAGAAACTCGCTCGTCAGCGACTCCAACGGACTTCGCTCCCCCCTGCCAAAGTAGATCTTCCAGAGGACCACAAGCAGGCTATACACAAACTGTACATAAAGTCTGACGCTGGATCATTACCGCAAGAGTCACATTCCACTTGACTTTCTGCTCAAACCCCACAACGTGAACCTTCCATGCTTCACGTGAACATTGAACTTGACCATATTTACTATGTGACTAATGTGCATTTTGTTCACCAAATATGTGTAAATCTGTCAAAGAAATCCTCAATATTTCAAAAAAAGCTAGCGAGATCAAATATTTTAGTCTATAAGGACCTTTATTTGACTAGATTCACTGTAGTGTAGACCTGTGTCATGAGAAATATCAAAATTGATTAAAATTCCGAAGAACATTGTGTATTATAGAATCATTTTTACAAACTATAGATTTAAATAAAGTATTTGTATTACATGATCTGTGAGTGTCTCAATGAGTCATACAAGTATGAATTTGATGTGTGAATGAGATCAGCTGTAAAATAGTTATACAATTTAAATAGAAGGCCTTAGGATTCAAATTTTTGAATGCGCAAGTATTCTGTAATTTTGTATTTTTTTTAGGTAGTGTAAAGTCGTTTAACGACATATTCATTTTCTAAATTAAAATAACAAATTATCTGTTGCTTTGCACACTTATCTTTAATTTCAGCTAGTATTTATTTTAGTTATTCACACAAAATATAATTCTAAAACTTGTTTGGGGGGCTTGACATAAGAATTTTCAAGCAAGATACAGTATGTAAAACCATGTTGTGATTTGACAAAATGCATGTTTCATTGATAAAGAATTATGCTTTTATACTAACATAGATGTATGTTGTTATATCAAAATCATCTCATGATAACAAGTGTACCTGCTATACCTGTGTTGTAGACAGTGTGACTGAGAGACAGATTGTTACGAATCAGATAGTGACCCCTTGTCAGCCTAACAGTTCCATCTGTAAATACATCATTGATAAGCCTACATGTTGATCTGAGTTGGTGTCACTTAGATAAATGGGAGATTAGTATCAACTATTATTTTTATCCAATTTGCACTTGCCTACACCAGTTTCTATGGATTCATCATCAAAACTGGATTTATATATTTACCAAATTACTTTATTCTCCAACTCAGCTGCTCACGACAGTTAAAATGTAAATAGTACTTATGATAAACCAAAATTTTAATTTAATAATATTTTTAGTGTTTAAAAGCTTTTATTGTTGACTAAGTCGTTGAAGTATGAAATCACTTGGGAACTATTTTGAAAGTTCTTCATTGATGCAATTATAGACAATGTTTTTGCCTCAAATTCAGCAAGAAAACTAGAACATCTTGTTAGGACTCAACTTAAGTTCTTTATCAATAACTTAGTTAATAACTTAAAACCCATTGCAATGTTTTTACTGAATATTTTTTTTTCAATAACTAGTTACTTTTCTCAAACTGATATTGGTCTCTAAAATATCATCAACATCATTAATGTTTAGATTCAGTCATATTAATTTTCGAACTAATTATTTATGTGTTCAAACTTATGATTTTGTACAACCATGCTGCTGAGACAACACTACTACCGAATAATTTTAATTTTTGCTATCGTTGCTCGGAGAATGTTCTAATTTATTTGTAACTAAGACGTAGTTCAATACTGTGTACTTGTATTATAATTATTGAAGTGGTTGTCGACATTGTTATCTTCAATGCGATACAAATTTGTTAGGATAAGATATTGTCATTCAATAATAAATGTAAATATTGTCCTACTGCATTTGAATAGTATATTATTTACACCTGCTCTTCCCCACAATTTGTATGTTATAAAACATAACAATCTAACAATACGTAACTACATACTACAATATAATCGTTGCGAAGCTGCAACGAATGATCTATGACCGAATAATTATCCTCCCAACCTGAATATGAAACATTTAAATCAAAGCTCATAATCATAAAATTAACTCCGAATGCAGGAAGTTATAAAACAATAGAAAAAATAGTACGAAGCTATTCGAGCAAAGTATATTACTGCGGCGGCAGTTAACTGAGGCACAGTAACAGAACTAAACGGCAACGACCTCCGTCGCAATGTTTAATTGTCGGATAATTATTGTAATGAATGGGCGGCTGTGCTGATGCCGCCTCAAACGCTACAACAATCATTATCTATTCACTCGGCGGATCAATCCAAGATAGCAGTAGTCTGTGGCGACGCCGATCGTACTCTGTTCTGTATGTACGCGCCCTTCTCACATTTTTATGCCGCCTGCCTCATAAACTGAGCGCTCCCTTTCGCACTTGAACCCGGCCGCACTATGCGTCCCGCTCGCACGCACACCTCGCTCACAGGGGGAACACGTAGCTTTGCTCGCTCAAACCCAGTTCCGCGGTCGTCCGCCGACTCTTAGCGGCGCTGACGTGCGTTACGCTCTTACGACAATTTTGTGTTTCTACTGTGAAATCACCAGTGTTATTTGTTTATATTTTATAACATAGCCCATGGATTGAACCACATCGCTCACTGGATCTGCCGTTAGCAGTGTAGTGTACTGTACGTGTTTGTGTGAGAGCTGAAGCGAATACTATTGTGAAACGGGTTGGCCGTGTTCGTTTATGTGCTGAATGGTGATTAAAAGTAATTTACTTTGCTTTTACGGTGTTGAGGGTCGGTGCGTATCGATCGTATATTGAAAGACAAAGCGGTGGATTGTTATTGTGGCGTGGAGGAGCCCGGTGCAGCGATAGGTGAGTGATGCTAAGTGTTTTCGTTCCGTTTTGGCAATGGTTCTGGCCGTGTAAGTAAGTTAACGTAGACGGCCGGCGCGAGGATGCGGCGGCACCGCCAGCAGCGAGCCACAGACTAGCTATAACCAGTGTACCAACGACCGGATTATACACGAGTAAATAACCCTTGGGCAGCTAACTTTCATAATAACAAGAACTGTGACTTATACATAATATAAAAACACTATCATCTCGTTATATTCTCACGTAGGTAAGTAACAATTGAGACGTTAATAAGATTCCCTTTGATAAAGAGCACGTGCTTTAAAAAGCTTTGTGTGAGAGCGTTTTTAGGTTGAAATCAAAGATTTAACCTGAGATGAAGATATTTAGGTAACATTATGTAGCCATTGTCATTCGTATCGAAACTTATTATAGTTATGGAAGAAACCGTATATAATAGGTACAGTTAACTGAACGTAAGTGGCAACACTGAAGCGTTTTACTAGATTAAACAACATGTATTCATGATTCTGTCTATGTCTATTTGTTATTTATTTGTCACCATGTGGACTGTATTCGTTTGTAGAAACTGCAAAGCTTTAATTCTATTTTTTTTTCTAGATATCCACTCAACAAAATACACAATGTAAGACGGTACCGTCAATCGCATACACATGTAACAAATTGACATTGACAGCGACTTTATGTGGAGGAAATAAGAGTGATTTTCGTAGTACCAGTTTTTCCACTGCTTGCGGGACAGTACCACTTAAAATATTCTATCTAATCTGCATAAATACTTACCAACCTACTGCTAGTTAGTTTCAATCAATCTTCAAGAGCTCAGTCCAATTCAGTTTACATAAAAAAGATTGAAAGATTCACGAATAGGTAGGCGAGCTTTATGTTTCACTGAGTCATTTATGTAATAGGTACTTACTCAATTGATAAAATAATTATCCCCATTCTCACATGGCGGTTTCTGAATGAAAGCGCGCGTTGGAATTTCATCTTTTGGCAGTGCACCGAGCGTTCACAATCCACTCCGACATCTCTTCGTTATTAAGCAATAGTTTAGTTATCACTTAAACTTATTCCTGTGAAGCGTTTTCACCTACGTGAACACGGTTCATAAGAATTGTTTCTTTACATAAACCTATTATGTCTAATCCAATACTACATTGATCAACATATAGACACAGGGCCAATACTACAGGCACGTTATCAATGGCGTCGATGTAACCATCTGCAGCTAATCCGATGTCTTGTAGGTAGCCTCGCTGATGTGTTCAGGGCGTAATTGCTTGGCCACGATCAACCGAAGCGAGTGTTGATTTACAACAACGGAGAAAACAATTGAAAGAGGTTTTTTTTGAGCTTGCCCCGAGTCACCTCAACCACAGAATAAATAATCCTCGACGTAACAGACACAAGTGACAAATAGTCGCGTCGACTAAAATTGTGAAAGGGGCGTAATAGCTTCACATTCGTGAGTGAGTAATGCCCTTCCCTAATGGGATAATGGCAGGCCACCGCTCGCTGCGTTCGAAATATTTATAAAGCGGCCGAATCGCGCCGTGTCAACAACCAACCGTCTGTTTGCCTTCCATTTCGACGTACTGGACGGCTGGGTGACGATAAGGCCGGTTTCGACAATCACAAATGGCTTAGACTTGTAAGGCGACAAGGGACATGCGGGCCCATTCATAATATGCTTTTAGTTATGTCATGTTCAGAACTGTTTACTGCTCAAACAAAGCTATATATCACGTAGGTAAATCCGATGCGAGTCCAAGTCACAAATTCTCAACCAAACTAATACATTTTTCTAACCAACATAAAAGCAACAAGGTGTCACACAAAAACTCAATAAAACATTAAAGCGACAATTCACAAAGGGCATTGAAGTGCGTCGAGGGCCCTAAACTACGTTGTCGAGTTCAGGGGCACTTAAGAATGATAAGTAAACACCTACCACCACCTTCTTGAAAGATGTAACAGAACAGATTTATGTAAACAAAGACATTTACGTGTTTTCAACCCACTCGTTGGGGTTAGGAATTATAAGGGTGTGCCGTTGTCAACAGACTGACCAAGTACCGGACACACGGCATGCTATAGGTACGCGGGTCGCATATTTAACTACAGTTTTCTCATTTCCTTTTACATTCAACAGTCTCTGTAACACTTTATCAATGACTCGATAATCTCGTAAAACTAACCTTTAAAAAAGTTACAAATAAACTTAAAGTAGATTCTAATAAAATCGAACTCTACAATTAGTTACCTATTCCAATATAATTTTCGTTTGAAACCGATAAAGCCGGCTCAACATTTCAGTATCGCTTACGATCAAACAAAACTAATGACAAATTGCTTTTCAAAAGCGTGTTTTACGAAGTCGCGCGCGTGCTTGCTAATGCTAATAGAAAACCGGATTTATTATGACCATAATGCCACTATCTGTGTTTGCCGACTCTAGTAAGGGCAATGCATAACGTTAAGTAACGAGGTACCTATGTTCTCAACACGCCCTTACAATTACTCCCTGCAACTTTAATAACAATATCAAAAAGTTTAGCCAGGAAATTTTGTGTTCGTAAACTACACTGTCCTTACTAATTAAAATTTAAAGTAAAATGACATAACATAAAATGGAAGCCAATGCTTGCCAACAAACACAACTTCAACTAGGTAGGTAAGTTATGCGAAAATATCATTAAATCGATTTATCACACACTATATGTAAAGTCAATAGATTAAGTGTAACTGTACAGTCTCATTTCCATGGTTGCAACAAATGATTTGGAACAATGAGCTATTCAAAACGAGGCAAGTGGTAAGTCGAGCAAATATTTTAAACATTGTCGCCTGTTAGTGGTGTTCGTGGCATGCTCTTCGCGTCCAATTTGTAAGTTTTTTGGACGCTCGCAGCGCCGCGGGAGCCGCTGCGGGCGGTCCGCGAAACACTGCTCGCTTTGTGCACGAACTACGTTGTTCCCTTTCATGGCATTGGTTATTGTACACCGTACTTATTGCCCTGCTCTTTGTGGCACGAATGTTGTTCAGGAATAGAATTGCGATAGCCCGCAAGCTATTCCAACATGCCTTTATTATTGTTCGCTTGTTTAACACTCCTATCTACCAAAATTATAGCTAAACTGCGCAATCTTTATTTCTTTGACTCTACTATTAAAACCAATATTATCATCGGCGTTTATCAGTTGTAACGGTCTTTGAGATTGGATAATGATATCGGCTACGGACTGTGTAGGTATTAATTTAATAAATTGTTAACTAAACCGTTATCTATTCTGTAGTCAATCGTGGCGGAGCGCGGGCTGCTGCCTGCTCGATCAGAGCAGCACTCTATTAAAATCACACTTGATTAGATCTCAGCGCGGTTTAATTGAACACTCCAGCCGTGGTATGCACGCCTGGTACACGCTGCACAACACAAGCCCCGGCCGCCGAACGAGAACGCTCCAACCGACGACGTCTTTATTTCTTTTTGTACTTTCATCTCTCTTCCGATTCGTTTTCGTATTTTTTCCTTTGTCCCTTTTTTTGGATTTTTCATATCCTTCTGTTTGCCGGGTGGATTAACTTTAATTTGAATTCAAAGACTTCCAATATTTGCGCTTTTTATTTCCTTTGAATATTTTATGTTGGAAAGTTATCAACTCATCAAGTATGTTCTAAAGTGGTTGGATATTCTTTTTTCGTGGTGGAACGTACACGATCTTACACGATAGATAGAATATTTATCGCTGGGGTCGCGGGATCACGGCGCGCCGCCGCCCACTGGCAATTTGCCGTCCGCCCGCGGCGCGCAGGCCGGCCGCACAGCCGCGCTCACAGACTCGTAGCGAACTGTAAGACATGTTCTCAAACTAAACGCTATGCTAATGTAATGGGGCTCCATTTGATCACAGCCCACGGCTAATTTCAAATTTTCAATGAGACGTCTGTGGCAGCAACTTTATTAGGTGATTAGTTTTATTATTAAGGCGATATAATCACGGGAAGGCTTAACGTTAAAATTGATCATTTTATTGTTGCGGCTTATTAATCGCTGCTCTTATTTGACGTACTGTTCAAGATAGGAGATGTTAATCAACAATGTTACAGGTTTCCTTATTTGTGTCGTGGCACATTTAATTAAACGATAATATTCGTGACTCGTGTTTTGGTGAGACGAGTCCTAAAGCCAGACCGGTGCCTTTGATTTCGGTTGAACCTACCTGCGGAAACTATAATGGATCTTCCCGGAAACTCCGCTCCTACCAGTCATACATTCCATTGACCAAGTCATTGTATGTGACGTAGTTTTGTATGACTAGCGTTTCTATCGCAGCTTTTTCAACAAGCAACGTTGTACTTCCGATTCACCTTTTGCATATTAAGTTATGGCAAATTTGTTGCCAAAGGTGTACTTAATACTTAAAAGGTTTTTGGTATTCACGTTAAGAAACCGATAATAATCTTCGAGCACTCAGCGTTTATTATAATCACGATAGCGCGCCATTTCGTATGACAGCCGATCAGCCGACAATCTTGTTTATGTTTAACCATTTATGCAACGTCTCAACTGGCATGTTTAACACTCAATTCACGTCTGTTTCTCAACCAGGTTATGTCTTTTCGCTCGGTAAAACCGGTATAATGTAAGTCGGAGTGAGGCTCGCATGTGTGGAGTAGGTAGCCGGATCGTAAATCACTGAACGCGGCGGTAATGCGTAGATAAGAGCTCTCTCATTTGTTTTCCCATTTCCCCGGAGAAATTTCTTAGCGACATTACCGCGCGGCGTATGACGTAACGAGCAATTACCCCGGCTTCACGCGAATTCTTAGTATTCTTACGTTTTCATAAAGTTCCGCAAGCATAGCGCTTGATTCTTTTAAACAAAACACATCAAGTATTCAGAGATTTGTCATCTCTGTCGACGGTTAGGTAACTTTCGCGGAAACAACGGCAGCGCTGTGATTTATTAATGTCCGCTTGTCGTTTTCTAAAATCCATAGAGTAGGTAATGTAATGGATTGTTGCCTACACAATATAAAACCATACGACAAGCTGTCCACATATTATTAGCTATTGAACATCAATTATGGTAACATAATAATACGTACATATCATTACCGACACAATTGGACCCACATCACATACCACATAAGAGGGCTATGAGCACGCCATCTCGCTTGATTAAGCCCAATTATAGTCTTCACGCGATTATACTGTCGCGATTCACGGATAACCCCGCCATTTTGAGAGAGACGCCTCTTTCATTAGCATGCCATGAATTGCCATGCCATTTCCATGTTCGAAAGCTTAATGACCACGGCCATGGATGAATTTAATCGTCGACTCGCATTATGAGTGCCGGCTTCGGTAAATTACAATGTACAATTATGGCAAAAATATTACGCCTCTTTCATCTCAGAAGTTGTTTAAAATCTGTGTAATAAATAGTAATACTAAATGAGCTGTAAAATACCTAATTCATTTCAGTAGATAGCGAATGTCTAATTGAATACTAGGATAGCACAAAACGTTGCAGTTAAATGTGGTAAAAGTTACACGTTAGCGAGTACCTACCTAGAGTTATACAAACAAGGGATTGACCAGAGATTGCCGCGATAACACGCTTGCCTATCGTGAATACAAATTGATTGTCATTTCAGTTCGATTTAAACTCTCGATGGACCGCGAGTTTTGCGACAAAAACTTTTACTTCTTTTTATAAAAATAAATTAAATGTTGACCCACCTAAACGACAACTGCTGCTACGAAACCAAAACTGAAATTTTCATTGTGTTAAAAGCCTATTATAAAAAAATGGAAATCCTTTTGAACTTTGAAGTAGGTTGGTTAGGTATTATTAATTAAAATCGATTAACGATATTCGAGGACTATAAAAACTTTTACCTCTGATTCTCATATTACGTATTAATTAATAGAAACTGACGTAAAATACTAAAATAAAAGTATTCATAAATAAAATAAATTCAATTAACACTCAACATTTTTAGTGCCGATCGGCCACTCAAACAACTTGCTGCAATTTGGAAAAAAAAACGTACGTCATTCAATATTCAATCAGTCTTTCTAAATTATCGGTAGGTATTAAACCTTTAATACCTGGCGATAAGTTTCCGATCGAATTGTAATAAAATCGAATCAAAATCAATCAAGCACAGCGATCGGCGGTACCAAGGCAGCATAGGCGCGCAGAGCGAGACGACACGAAGGTCGACGTTGAAACCAGTTTAGCTGGACGCGGCCGCAAGGTGCCGCGGGCCAGGTTAAGTGCACTGTATTAGCATCATCGCCCGCCCTTTCACGTCTGCTTATCTCCTGGTATAGGTGATCTAAATGGGCCTATTGAATTGTATCGTGAGCCTACAGCACCCGTGGTTTATTTATAAATAGATCACCGTATTTATTACTGCTCATTTAATAGGCAGAGGAAAAACAAAAGCGAATTTATTTTTATTTGATGCCGAATAAATTCTGCGTTATCGATTCCTATTATTGAAAAATAATCTAATCTTCATTCAACAATCATGGGCTTTTTATTGCTTTTAATATGCGTGCACAAATACCTAGTTATAGTTTATATTTACCGGGTGCCCACATAAACCACAAATCAATATTTTTACTAATAAAACCACCATTCCATTCAATATGCCTAGAGTGCTTTTATTAATAATAATTGTTTCTAATGAAGATAATTTAGTGAGTCTACGTGTTTCGTATCATTCAACAAGATAAACTTCCACAACAAATACTTGTAGTTAGTTTCTACTTCACAATACAACTACGCTACAATACTCTGTACGACCGCAGTTAACTTCCCTTGTGTATTTGGCTTTGTACTTTTTAAAACGACCTGAAAACCAATTAGTAGCATTGTAACTACATATCGTTCAAAATTGGAACAGATGTGAGGGCGGGACTGATGCTAGACGTCAACCGATCATGTGTAACAGACCTATAGAGACAGGGTGATTCTTTTAATTACTTCCGACAAGTCTATTTTAATTTAGAATCTAAATTAAAATTAAATAGAATATAATTTTAATTGATATTTTGCTTGAACACAAGATTCCAGAATATGAATGAGAAACCATAAGAAATAACTATACTTATAATAAAGTCGTGTTAGACACACACTATTTATTACTTCAGAACCGCTGAACTGAGTTTCAGTTGAACCAAGAATAGGAATTTTTATCACGTTAGGTAGGGTATATTAGTATAGGGTGCGTTGCAATTAACGCATGTTGTTTACTGGTAGTCAACAATAAATGAGATTTGAAATAATACAAAATATTTAGTTTTAATTCCGCGAAATATATTCAGGTCTCGATGAAGGAAAAGCAATAATTAATCCTAATTAGCGTGACAGATACCTTAACTAAGTACCTATATACTTTATAGGACAGGAAATATTGTTATCTTGTAGTTCTTGGCCAATCCAAACTTTTTATAATAATTAGCCATGTATATGGAGCATTAAAACTCGTGCGTAACCTTTTAATTGTATTTCTGGGTCCGGAAACCATACATGTACACACGGCAACAGATCAACCTATACAAAACCAGTTTATGCGGATCTCTCATTGTACTTGAAATTGATGGTGTACGATCCGTTGTTGAGAGAGCAGCATAAACTGGTTTTGTATAGGTTGATCTGTCGTCGTGTGTACGTGAAAATTCTGTACAAGTCCATCAGGTTCTTTCCATACGTGTGCCTCAGAATATTCAAAGTTCTGAGGTAAGTTCCTTCCATGATTTGATTCTCGATATTCGTCTGTTCACAAATGAATGAAGGAAATTCCTTCATTCAAGAGGAATTCTCTTCAAAGAAAAAAGTCAATAGGCTCCGCTTCAGTACTTTCAATGAAATGATTTTGTTTTATGAAAGGAATCTCTAGTCACAATATGTAGTTACGGCTTTTTGGACGGTGTTGCCATCGCCTGTGAAACTGAAACTGGGATATCTAGTTTGAGGTAACTTGCGCGGGAGCCCAACACACACTAAGCGCTACGTTCGGTACTGGCCGCACACCACACAAGTTTAGAAATAATACTGGCGTGGTCTGTCAAACCCTATCAACGCCCCATAATCGCGGTTACAGCAGTAGTAAAAAAAAATATTCATTTAGACCCACTTCTACTGCCATATTATCATTTATTTACAAAACTGAGATGTCGATTGGCATCAAAACAAAATATTAGATACTTAAGATATTTTTTATGGACAACTAGCTGGGGCCCGCGCCTTCGCCCGCATGATATCGTAAAGAAAAGTATCCTATGTGGTATTCCAGACTATAATCTACCTCTGTGCCAAATTGCATCCAGATCCGTTCAGCCGTTTTGACGTGAAAGAGTAACAAACATCCATACATCCATCCATCCTCATAAACATTCGCATTTATAATATTAGTAGGATTTACTCTTGACCTTTTTGTTTCCGTAGCTCAAAAGGATATAACGCAACCATTTTAGGATCACTTTGTTTTCCGTCTGTCTGTTTGTCAAAAACCCTTTATCTCGGGAGCACGTGAAAGTATCGAGTTGAAATCAAAACCATATACTCAATTCCGTTGTCCCTTGGAGCTGTGAAAACATAAACCCTCTAAATCGATGCAGTCAAAAGATATGGCTGTTTATGTCGCAGTCGTTTGTCCGAAACCCTCGGTACGCGATTACGACTCGCACTTGGCCAGTTTTTTCATAAATAGAAGCCTAAGTTTCTCAAGAAAGTTGGCCATTCTTATGCTGATTTCCCCATAATGCCCCACTTAAAAGAATGGCCCTCAATTTATAATAATTATAAATGCGGTCATGATGGTGTTGCTATAGTTTGCCCATTAAAAAAAGGTTTAAACGTATTGTGTGACAGTGTGAAAGAAAACTTTGTAGCAGTATCCTTACTGATTGTAGTTATCGTAAATTGCCCGCCTGAAAGCGACATCGTTCACGTTGCGTAAGCAATTCTAAACGCTTATTCTTTTACATTTCGCAGAAAATAACGATTCATTTTACAAAGTACTGCTTTATTATTTGTACAAAGTAAGCGTACATATGTCACTGCTGCTTATTTATTTGTACTTACATAACAAAGGCGCGTTACGATCAGTTCTCATAAAACTCTCATACTGATGTATAATATAAACATCAAGTTACCCCACTAGTGCTTATTAAGACTTGCTCAGACATTAAAATTGAATACTTTACGCACCCATTACCATTTTTACGACAATGCCATAGAACTCAGTAATAAAGTACCTACATAGCTCAACTACTAATATCCTCTTAAATATTTCAAAGCAGACATACAAAAACACGCCTAGTATAATTTAATAAAAGTTCTTAACATAAATCTGATCCATGAAAATGCGGAGAGTACCTGAAAATAATAATATAGGTGATCTCCTTTGTTTAATTTACCGGTACAACCGACGAAATCTGGAGGCGCGAGGGTAGCTACGGTTTCCATAACAACACGCGCCTGGTGGTTGTCCCCCTCCTGCCCCCTGCCCCCCTTCCCGCGCGGTATCGATCCCGGCGCCCCGCACCGCCCCGCTCCACTCCAAATCAAATTACAGGAGCACGAGCAGGCGAGCGCTGCGCGGAGCGGAGCGGTGCTGTAAGCGGAGCGGAGCGAGCGAGTGCCGTCCACCCGCCGCCGCTGAATCAACTTTGTATTGCCGTAATAGTATTTTAATTCTATTGGCGCGCTTTTGACTGCGGCCCCCTATAATAGCTTGTTTGCAAATTGGTACGTACACGTTACGACGACGTTGGCGGGCGATTTAGCACGATTTGATCAAACGATATCTAGGTGTTTGAAAAGAACACCCTTTATTGCGTTTTAATTAATTAACTTGACCACTTTAGTACTAAAATTATTATAGTACCTTGTCTCTCATATAGAAATAAGTAAGCAGTTGCGAAACGGGATAATCTAATCAACACTGTAATTTGGGCAGACGAAATCTCTTCAAATCGTGTTTCTATCTATTGTCGTGACGATCGTGCCTGACAAAAGGTGTCAATTGCCAATAATTGCCTAATCTTTATTCTTGGAAGAGCCCACATAAAAGGAAAATGTAATGGGATAAATAAGCTCAATAATAAGTATTATAAGTTCAGGAAAAAAGGATCAACAACCTTCTGAACATAAACAAAATTCTATTTGAATCGAATGGCTGCAATACGGTCGACGTCGATTGGTTCCGCTTTACACAACAATCGGACATTGATTCCACAAGTTCTCGCTCGTATTGCCAGCAAATTAGAGCTGTTATTCACTTTGCCGGCCGTAATGAATAATTCGCTATTTAAATAGTACAGTGATTGATTCGCGACGAAGAATGTGTGACAGAACTAAAACAAACGTTGAGAGATTTTATAGCGATCGGCAATAAAATCGATTATCGTATCGGATTGCTAGCGGCCGAGGGGACCGCAGTCGCTCGGGGACATTTTAATGAGGGAATGCCGTGATGCCGACTCGAGTAAACCTAACGGGACATTTGTCTCTCCCCGAATAATGGAAAAGCGCTGAAAGGATATTTATCAAAACCGACGCGGACGGAGCCCTCCGGCGGTTTATTTTATTTGCCATATTTCGTCAATCGTTAAAATTGTCAGTGAACGTGGCGGATTGCGAGAGCTGCACGCAATTTTATTAATACATGTGAACAGGAGCGGAACGTTCACTATATTATGATAAAATACGACATCATACATTGGCTCATTTAGAATAGTGAATAGCTATCACGACGGGTAGTTTCTGTGACACAGTAAATTTGTCGTTAAATGATGCCGGCGTGTTGCGTGATTGTGATGAGCGTGTTCTTGGATCGGCGCCAGTTGTGTTACAGACACTTCCACAAACATTCTAAAGAAAACGTTTTTACGCGGCACGGGGTGATTCACTTCTACTTCATTTATTACCTTGTACCGGTGTCAAACAAACCACCATTTATTTACTTGTTGTTAAATAAAATAGAGATTCGTTCGCCTACCGCAAAACTACGAATAACGTTTTAAATTGTTCATGCAGTACACTAAATCAGAATTGTAAATGATGTTGGATTTCCGCCAATGTTACTTTGTTTCCAACTATCCAAGTATTCATAACTGCCTTAATCGAAATATGGTTTCGGTATCTTAGCTAGACTTGCGTTGCGAGTTGGCGAAGCACATCATACTGAAAGTTGTTAAATTAACAATGGTATGAGTACCTAATTATTATGTAAATCGAATTAGTGTGGCTTGGGAAGTGAAATTGAGATTAGAAAATTTTAAAAGTTAATAATTGGGTCATAAATTGTAATTGTGATGGAACAGTACGGTCGTGGGAGCACGTGTCTGCGGGAATTCGTGATCAGTGAAACGATATCGAGTGACCTGTGAGGGTCGCGGGGTGGCAGCCGGCAGCCGGGCCGAGGAGCCGTGTACACGATACCGAGTACACGTACGTATTAACATAGCTAGAGGGCGCTAATAAACACCTACGACGCTACGCACGTACAAAGCCACTTCGTGCGGACACAAATTGCTTTTGTTCGGGGCGGGAACGTGCTGTGATGGAACCAGCTAGAATTATTGCCCTCTTATTGTGGTTCGCTGCTGATGGACTTACAATGAACAACTTCTCTCCGTTAATTACTTGTAACTTTTACCTTTTCTAGTGGCGTTAAGTGTTACAAAGGTGACGCTCTGAAGTTTTCTTTGAAAGTGATACTGAAAGACGAAAGATACAGAATTATAGATAGCCTCCGCGGCAAGAACGAGTCTTGAATTAATGAGTTGATAGTGTTTGTAGTTCAAGTTAAAGCTGTGTATTTAATTAATGTATCGACTAACTAGTATTTAGTATAAATTGAAGTTTATGAACGAATAGGGTTCTAGAAGTGGTTAATATTGAGATTGAGTACTAAGATGGGTGGTGATGGATGAATCAAAGAAAGTGTGCAAAAAATTAAGTTTATTTTTCACCTTTACTAACAATGGGCGAGATCTAAAATAAAACCTAACTATTTTTGCACTGTTGCTATGACCGCTTTAATTTTCGCAATTCATTTACATAGGTGTCGCCGTGTCGGGCATTTTGTGCCTTATACTAGCACATTTATACATTACGTAATCCAAACAAGTATTAGCAGCTCCTTGGTTCCGAGTATAAAGATTACCAACTGTAAATCGCACATAAACCCAGAAGGGTCAAGTAAAGGTATCATCAACGTATTACCCACTGTTCGCCATTCCCGGGTATTAGGGACCCATCCCTTGCGAAGAGGTGCGAACCTATTGCTACACGGATCCAATCCCCTGCCATCGCAGAGGATTGTAACAAAAAATTCAATAGTGTTGCCAGACTTGGTAATCCGATGAGTTTCGGACCCCTAGTTCATAGGACAGCTGTGTTTGCTTTGAAAAGACCCAATAAGGAAAGCGCTCATAAATAATACAAGGATAATAACAGAAAGTTAACAAAATAATGAGACAAAATTGAATAATGATAGGTTAACGGCTATCTACCCCTTTTATAAGCTGTATCTGTAAAACATGCAATCTCAGATAAGTTTATCCTATATAAAGCTGCGTATCTAATCTTATTGAAATAGAAGAAAAAACAAGGTTACCGTATATCAAACATGCGAGCTCGTTTCTTATTTTATTTTATCTGAGTCGAGATAGACAATATTTATGTGTGCCGCTGTCGCATCTATTAGTTGGGTACTAGGCGGGCATAAAACAGAAGAGAACGATTTGGCTTAATAATGTCATTCGTGGTTCTGTTGACGCGCGTGGGTGCACTTGCAGCGTACATATTGCTGTCAAACGGTCGCTTTCTTTCTCAATATTTAGACTGGGAATGTATTGGTAACTTGAGTATTTTTGAAATAACAAGACATATCATTTGCAGACGAGCCAAAGGAAATAAAATGCTAATGCATTGTAATATTTGTAATGTTCCCAAGAGTACTGCAGACAGTTTATGATAATTGAAAACTAAGATGTTGGGGTTGTACTGTGTTCTTTTCTTTTTGCCCGTCTTCAAAAAGGAGGAGGTTTTCAATTCGATTATTATGTTTTTTTAGTTGATAAACAACCGTTGTACATAGTTTCATAAGCAGGTAGTTGTTAGTGCGAAATTGTGGCCAAGTTATACTGTTAACTACATTTTCCCACGCATCGGACAGCCCGCTATAAAAGTAAGCATGGCATGAAATACGTTCTATAAACACTAAAGAGTCACTCATATAAATAAAGTGAGATTAACATGAGGCGAATCCGTGATTATTCAAAGTTCGGTTGCCGAGCGGGACCACCGACCGTCTCGGATAAAGGCCCTCTAACTCGCTCTCGTATTTCATTTCACTCAAAATGGATTCAGCCTCAGAGGCAAAAAATATTTATATTATATCAAAAGAAAGATCAAAAGTGTTCGCGAATATGAGAGCGAACGACCGCGAACAACTTGAAGGAGTGAGTAGGGGGAACAGGGACCGGTGAGGGATTTTTATCGAGTCCCCACATTGATGTTATGAGTTGACTTATACGATATAGCGCCGCGTCGGAAATATTGTAATCTAACATGAATACAGAATTCAGATATAGGTAATACGTTTTACGACAACTCCGGACTAAATTGCGTGGGAGCTTTTACGTCTCCGCTGTCATATTTGTTGTAAATTGTTTATTTTTTTAAACAAATTAACATGAGCGGACGTTGTTGACATTATTACGACTGTTATAAAGTAAACTGACATGATTAAGGCAACACAGCATTACAATTGTTGACAAAAACCAGATAAAAAAAAATCTACGTAGATATTTTTTACATTATGCAAATTCTGATAAAATAGATAACTCAATCTCATAAAACTTGTAAAACTATTATTTGTAGTTTATTTATATCCAAACTCGTAAATAAAACACGTAATAGATCCACGAAATTATGAGAACGTTAGCGTTATTTTCATAAAATAATTGAGCCGGATCTTTTCGAGGCGGGCGTAAATGATTATGAACGTGAGTAACAGTTGTGTAGGTTGGTACGTACGCAGTCATTTCAAATAATCAAAAGAGGGGAATGTTTATGTGTGTACGAAACATCGTTATTTTTTACGCGGTAATAAATGAAATAACGAGCGACTTACATGCAATGTGCACGCACGTACTCACGAACACTTTAGCGGTACCAGGGTAACATTAACATACTGCAGGTGACATTTTGTCCTTAATCATAAGTTTTTGCCGCTGTACTTGTGTTTTTTAATGGGACCAATCCAATGGGTCCAATGAATCAATTATAAATACGAAAACATGACACCACCACCGAAAGTATGAAGTAGTTATTTAGCCAATAACATTCGTACGACTTTTATTGAGCAATGTGAACATACCTACGTTACATTGAAATATTAAATCGTTGTTGTAAAACAAAGAGGATAAACATTGTGAAAGCGATTATATTGATTAAGTTCTACACGAAGAGCTCAAAGGCCATACGTTAAAGCCAGCAAAGCTTTTACTTAGTTTTAGTATTTGTTTTGCGCCGAGACTGGGGAAAACATTGTACCACTCGAGGCTACGTCTTCAAATTCTAGGCCAAATATGTGTTTGTTATTTACCTTGTCTGTACTCACATTCAAAAAAATGGAATGATTGGTTTCTTTTTCTATATTATGGTTATGTATCCACTACTACAACCATTTTAAAAAATGGTACAGTTAGCCAACCAACCAACAAAGATAATCTTATCGTTTAACATAGTTATGTGGCTATTGTAAAATAGCTTTAATTGGTTACTATAATAGGCAAAATCCGCAATGCTACAAATATAAAATAAGACGCAAACACGATCCTAATCAGAGTTGTTGCTTTTGTTCATTGAATCGATTATCCCACGCGCTCGGATTATTTCTTGTACCCACTTATCTCCGTTCCGATCTTATCGAATATGAATATCGATTCATCGATGCTAATGGCTTATATATAACGTTTAAACAGATTAACAAACAAGTGGACAAATATTAGCTAAGTGATATTGTAAACATGTCAGAATAATGCACTGCCGTTGTTATAAATAAGGAAGACAAAGACATTAAAATAAAATTCAACCTTTTACATTACACAAAGAACAAAAGAATTGAGAAGAAATAGCGAGTGATGCCAGCAGCTTGGCGCGGGCGGGCGGTGCAATATTTGTACAAGTTATTAACTAAGGGCCGTAGTCCGTAGTGTTATTTCCCATATAAATGTATGCAAGAATCTGATCATGGCGGCCACGGGTTTGGGGCTCGGTGCTCGGGGTGCCAGCGATAACATGAAATTGACACCGCGCCATCAATCACTTTGGAGTGAGTGGGCTGGGCTGGCCGAGTGTAAGCTGTACGGGTGTCGCGTTGCAGTTGTGGTTATCGGCTACAAATTGCTGTCGGTCCACTGATTAACAATGTACGACTCGCACATAAACACGAATGAATAAAATTCAAAATAGATTTCAACAATCCACAAGCGTATGAATAAAGTCGATGGAATGCTCGCGAGGAAGCAAACATAATACCCGGTATAACAATAACGCGTAAAGTATTATAAATCGTGTAATAAAATCGAATCGCACAATCCGAGCTCAGGCCGTAACCAATCAGAGCGTAGGTACTCGAATAGAAGTTGATAATAACGATCGCGTTAGTACTGTGTGGACAGGTTTACAAGTGAAGTAAAGGATGTGACAATCCCGCGTTTAAAAGTAAGTCCATATCGATTATAGTTTCCGGTATCTCTTACGTTCTATTGTGTGTATTGTTGTCGGACGGGGCTGTGAAAGCTCGGCTTCATTCGTCGGCTATAAGGTTGGTTCTCGGAAAGCCAGCTGGCGTGTCGTTCCCAACGCTCCCTGTCTCGCCGGGTAAGATTACAATGTCAATAGACGTTTCGGCTATTGAATCGCTTGCTTGGTTGGTATCTTGCGTCTTTTTAAACAAAATTCTTTAGATAACGAGTACTTAGTTAGCAATTCTGTAGACGATGGTAATGCCACAAAAATTTGTGCACCATACTTTTACTAGAAATAATTTTCTTAGAAATGTATTCAAAAGTTCAGTCCCACTGACTGTTTGAATGACTACTAAATGGCAACTTTATCTTTTACATTTTAGTTTCCAAAGGCCTTTTAAAAATCATAAAATATTTGTATAAGTATATAAATTCTGCGTAATATCGTCCATAATCCAGATACCAAAAGATTAATTTGCGAATCTATAAAACGTCTTTACAAGTCCTTTTCCATCTTATTTTATACCAGTTCAAAGTTCCGTAGTTAAGAATCTCAAAGTATTCCAGTTTGTGAGAGCGACTTTTGAATAATGCTTCAGTTTTTCTTATTCAGTAAGTCTTCCTATAACTCAAACAACAAAGAGCCGGCTGGAGAGATCCTAACAAAAGAATATGAGGAATATCTGCGCCTCTACAATCCGAACCGCATCACTACTTCGGTTATATTGGAAAATATTTCTTGCTTCTCGAATACCCAGTTAAAATCTGTATTTTATTTATCAAAGGCAGAGGCATGAATGCAAATGTTGATATGTGAGCTATATCCAAATAATACTGTTTCTGCTCTCATGGGATTTTATGAAAAGTTTTTATCTTATCTGCTAGTTTGCCGTGTGTTTAGTTAGAAGATAGACGAAGCTCATTCATAATTTAAGTCCCAGATGCTCTGATTAAATTTCTTCCGCTCCAAAGGTCTCTTTGTTGTCAGTAACTTCTATTGCGACACAAAAGCACTCGTCTACGGCAGGATAATTTATTTTAAAGAGCCCTCTGTCTTACAGAGACTTTTTCGACTTATTACGCTGAATTGTACTTTAAAGATTGTTTTTGTCGTAAAATATGCTTCGCTGTATTTTTTCTTTTTATATGTCTGAACTTACTGTAGTCTTTTGTTATATTAAACGGGAGATGCTTCAGAAAATTCAGAATTAATTTATGTAAGTTGTAAAATTAATTTAAATGTTTGGAAACCATATAATTACATTATCTTAATGTTCTGTTCTGTTCTCATATACAGCTAAGCTCTACAGTGGCCTTAGGCATTGACTAGCGTATAATTCGTTACAACCACAAATTAATTTCGAGGAAAGCCGTAACGACAGGGCGGCCATCTAAATTTTGATTATTTAGAGGCAATTCATTGAAATAAATTATTCGTTCCAAACAGCGCTGTAACTTGCCATAAAACGCTTTGTAATTATCCGTTTGTTTAAAGAATGTATTACACAAATAAACTTTACGATTCCAACGTTTAAACATAACTTTTTATTATCTCACATGTTTTCTTGAACGCACACACGGGTAAAAATGTTTTATCACCACCTACCGCGCGCCCGTGAACGAGCACGCGGTCTCATTACATGGTGTTCAATAATTTGTCCATTAAGGCCGTCAGTGGTCGACGTGATCCATCATTATAATATACAGTAGGTATGTATAAATCAGAGCGGCATAATAGCGCCGGTATTTTGTTATCCCTTCATGCATAAATGTTTTTGTAATATTTTGGAAGCGGTGTTCCAACGTTGCCCCTTCGCCCCTCGCCTCCCGTGCCACGTTGCATTGCATTGCACGGTTTCATATTTCTCTTTCTAACTTTAGTTTTGTGAATACGGTGCCACAGTGCGCTGCGAGTGACGCCCGGTTCATCACATTCTTTATAAGGAAACTTTACGAGCGCGTTCCTCGCACTTCAATTCCAATGCCATATTCGATAGCTCGGTACGTGGCTGTAAAAGATATTACCACAAGTCTCAAAGTGATTAATATTAGAAAATGTTGTCATTTTTAAGGGCGTGTTAGTGTGTGACACGTTAGTATTTGCGTGTGATTTTACACTTTACTCTTCCACTTAGTGAAGTGTGAAATGATTGTTGCCGCGCGCTGAACATCACGATTTGAATTCCGCAGTGAAGCGCGCGGTCGCCCGCTCGGTGCTGGCCAAGTCAGTATTCGTGTAGCGTGCGGTTGCGACGCCCGTCTACTTGTCGTTGTACCGTGACCCGTCGCTTGTACACACCACTGCCGTGTATCGAGTGGCTACAAAATTCATGTTTTGGTGTTTGTGTGGTGAGCTGATAGCTTCCTTTGTCTCTCCGTAGGTGTGTCGAGCACGGAGCGCCGCCAGTCAGGATCGCTACCGGGATGCCAGCGTGTCTAGTGATAGTGTGAGATCGTGCATCGTGCCGGTACTAGCGTAGTGTAGTGTAACTATTATAGTGCATCACAGTGTTGAATGGATTGTGTCTCTTTTGGATTGCCATCGAGAGTCATCGATAGACCAACTTGGGAACGGTGAGATTCCATTATGACATCTTTGTTTATTCAGATAACAGACGCGATAACGCGCTTAATATATTTGTGTTTAATTAGTTTATTTGTTGAAGATTTAATGTATAATTATGTTTTGTTTGCATAATGTATCAACACTTGCATAGTTATGTAGATAATGTAGATTAGAACAAATTATTCATTTACCGCTGAAATGCTCGGTAAATAACTTGGTACATATTAGGTATCACTTACCTGTAGATACCAAAACAAGCAGATATGTGACGTAGTCCACGAACAGCACCCGTCCGAATAGCACCGGCGCGAATAGCACCGAGCCTAGTCCACGAACAGCACCTATCAATATTTTTGGCAGGTGCTATTCGTGGATACAAATCTATTTTATTATTTGTGTCCACGAACAGCACCTACGGCTCGGCAGCCTAGTGCTGGGATGCATTTGTTTAACAGGACATTATTAAATGAAACATATCGATAAAAATCACTAGAACGTTTATTAAGAAATATGTCTAGGCGACATTTAAATATAAGAAAAAACAATAAAAAGCCTTATGATAATAATTATTAATCTTACAAAATAATAAATCTGTAACACTTTCTTAATTTTTAATGTATCACAATCAGTCTTTTCAGATCACCTCACCTTTATTGCAAAATTAGACTTAGTTTAATCTTACTAAATAATATCACTTTCTTATTTTATAATATATCACAATCAGTCTCCACATATCACATTTATTGAAAAATCAGCAAATACAAATATTTCGGTCTAGGCGACATTTAAATATAAGAAAAAACAATAAAAAGTCTTATGATAATAATTACTAATCTTACAAAATTATAAATCTGTAACACTTTCTTAATTTTTAATGTATCAAAATCAGTCTTTTCAGATCACCTCACCTTTATTGCAAAATTAGACTTAGTTTAATCTTACTAAATAATATCACATTGAAAAATCAGCAAATACAAATATTTCGGTCTAGGCGACATTTAAATATAAGAAAAAACAATAAAAAGTCTTATGATAATAATTACTAATCTTACAAAATTATAAATCTGTAACACTATCTTAATTTTTAATGTATCACAATCAGTCTATTCTCATCAAAGGTGATGAGAGTTTAAAAATAGAAAGCCTTAAAATCGCAGCTTTTCCATGCAGTGGCCAAGAGAAATAAATCCACTTTTATATTCTTTTATAATATTGTCTATTAGTTGGTTTCTTTTTGCGGCATTTTTTTGTGAATTAGAAGTATAAGAATTTTAGAGTAGCGATACTGTGTCACGTGTCTTTGCACGTTACACAGTATCGCTACTCTCATCACCTTTGATGTGAATAGACTGATTGTGTGATACATTAAAAATTAAGAAAGTGTTACAGATTTATAATTTTGTAAGATTAGTAATTATTATCATAAGACTTTTTATTGTTTTTTCTTATATTTAAATGTCGCCTAGACCGAAATATTTGTATTTGCTGATTTTTCAATAAATGTGATATGTGGAGACTGATTGTGATATATTATAAAATAAGAAAGTGATATTATTTAGTAAGATTAAACTAAGTCTAATTTTGCAATAAAGGTGAGGTGATCTGAAAAGACTGATTGTGATACATTAAAAATTAAGAAAGTGTTACAGATTTATTATTTTGTAAGATTAATAATTATTATCATAAGGCTTTTTATTGTTTTTTCTTATATTTAAATGTCGCCTAGACATATTTCTTAATAAACGTTCTAGTGATTTTTATCGATATGTTTCATTTAATAATGTCCTGTTAAACAAATGCATCCCAGCACTAGGCTGCCGAGCCGTAGGTGCTGTTCGTGGACACAAATAATAAAATAGATTTGTATCCACGAATAGCACCTGCCAAAAATATTGATAGGTGCTGTTCGTGGACTAGGCTCGGTGCTATTCGCGCCGGTGCTATTCGGACGGGTGCTGTTCGTGGACTACGTCAGATATGTATTGGTCTTGACTAACCCATCAACATTGATCATTTTATACCTGCAGCGAGGTATAATTAATGTTTTCCTTTAACACTAATAGCCATTTAATGCCTACATAAATGGTAAGTAGATATAAATCAATGCATCCTGGTTGTTATCTTCAATCCACAGTGATATTTAGTTACCTACAAAGTGATATCAGTGTTGTCGATAAGTCCTAGGTGTAACCTATTTCCGAGGCCGTAAAACTTGGGGTTCAAGCCCTCACACAATATGGGCGCTCCTAATTACACTATTACACACCCTGAATGAGTTTTGAGCAAGTTAACGTCTGTCAAAATACTATTTAGTCTCGAACAGGATTCGTAGCTAGTTAGGTACTTAGTGTAAAGCTACCCTTTGATGCCTATAAAATATCCCTAATTTTATGAGATTAGCTACTTAAATACTTTATCACTAAATAAAATTGTAGACAACCAGTCTAAAATCAACATTTATGAATAGGTAAATGAGTACTAGGCTAGCAGTAAAACCATGAAGGTTTAACAAAACAAAGTTAACCGTTTTTAATTTCCTTGCCAGCGCAAGCGGTCGAGTAAGAATTAGTAAGAAATCCTCATTGGAATACTCTGCATTCGTGATTGGATTATCCAGCATTAAAAAGTTAAACCGATTGTCAGTACCAGAGCAGGGGGACACTTGAATTACGAAAACCGACCTTATTGCAATGCAATAAAGGTGTTGGTTAAATTATGAAAAAATATATATTTGAATGAAATACCATTCGAATACGCTTTACTAAAACCACTAATACTTGATATCATACGCAAATATTGAAGAAGACCATCTCAAAATATCTCATGAATAAAAACCTATTTGTTTCGTCATCAATTCAAATCGCACAATGGCTGAATGACGCCAACAATTAAGAAGCATTTTAGACGAAGACGATTTTTGATAAACTTTTCTTTGTTTTTCATATTAACGGAACAAAGTGGTTTATGATCAATCAATCTACCGAGACAAACCTAAACATTTGCACAGATCACTCATTTTTAATCTCACAAAATGCCTAAATTGCATTAAGGCAATGAGTAAAGTTATCGACCCGACATGAAATCAAAATTAAGACAGCTACGTATAAAAAACACATGACAACACAAATATTTGACGTCTCCAGTATGTGTTTTAAACTCGGGAGCTAATAAAACTTGCACATAAAAAGCTTACTTATAAAAACTTTTCGTCGCCGGAACGTCAACAGCGGACCCTTTTGTTTATTTTGAGACATCAAGGAGGGTCGGAACCCATTATGGTGTGTATACCGACGTGAAAGGGCAGTATGGCTTATTGAAAAGGAAAAGTACCAGGCCCACAGACACCTAAATTGGTCTTAATAAGATTTGGCGGACTGACAACTTTTTTAATCTGTGGCTTATAGCAATTTGTTCTGATTAGGATTTATTTCATTGACTTGCGAAAACTTTGAATGTCTATAGAACTTGTTTGAAGACATATTAATTAAATTGTTGTTGATATTCATCGATTTATTGATAGTATTAATTGGATTAGCATATTTATGACACCTCAACTTTTACAGGCGGCTCAAATCGTATATTATTAAATGAATTGATATTGCAATAAGTTTTTTTAGTTAGATTTTAGTTACATGTTAATTAAATACACACTCGAAGCAATTTTTGTTATCTTTTTCCAGTAAGACTTATCCGACGCAAGTTATTTATAGTGCGCGGTTTCACCCGCACAAATACAAATCTTTCCTCTTTTATAATATTAGTGTAGATAGGTCACTGATTAAAAATGAAGCAAAGTAATAAAATATCACGATCTAAATTTTATTTCGAAAAAATATTCATTTAACGCTACCTACTTACTTAAATTATAGTTTACCAACCAGTAGTTATGGATATATAAATTATAAAAACTTACTCAGTTTCATAAGTACGGAATACCAGTATAATGTCCGCTGAACACGCATTTAGCCAATTTTTCACTAAAACTCTGTAAGTATTTATGTAGCTGAACGTGCGTTCGATACAGTGATGTAAAATTATAGTTCTATTCTTGAAATGAAATATGTGCACACTTACATCCACATAGACATGTGTAAAAGTAGAGAAAAAAACATTTGCACACGTGTTTTTACGAGTAATTGTTTACTGTACAATTTACCATCATCTGCCTAGTCTTTTCCCAACTATGTTGGGGTCGGCTTCCAGTCTTACCGGATGCAGCTGAATACGAGTATTTTACATGGAGCGACTGCCTATCTGACCTCCATAACCTTAGTACTGGGTAATACGATACCTCTTAGTAAGACTGATTGTTACTGTACAAGTTACCGAACATGCAAAATATCAAATAATTATACAAACAATAATTTAAAATAAAATGACGTCGTCTGGTACTTTTGAATCAAGAGTGAGTAAGCACTTTTTCGTGCTTCGTTCACATTCATTCTCAGTCGTTGTGCCACTTAAACTTGCTAGCGAAAATAAAAAGAATCGACGCATAAAAGAAATAAGCATTAAAGTGAGCATGACAAGTATTACTAATAGCCTGATTGGCGGTTACCGCAAGCGAATTCATCAAAATTCGTTTTGTAAACGGAAATATTCCGTGCCAGTAAAGGTGGAGCCATGTAATACAATCGTGTATTCATTGTGAATGCAATGGTGGCTGGGATTGCTGGGAATGCCTCTCAAATTACACTAGGCAAGTACTTCGTATTCACGATCTCAGTTTCTATACAATCCACCTCCTTCAATTTTAGCACTTATCTTTCACTGTAGTTATCGCTGTTGTTTGTAAAAAATATTATAATTATAACACAAATAACTGTTATAACAATAACCCCAAAGAATCTCTCATATATTTTACTAACATTAATGTTTAAAACGCAAACTATTGACTCACTAGTACTACTTCTAATTTGTCAGCAAAACATTCAGGTATGTTGAGTGATTCCATCAACGGTTGCAACTTCACAAACTGAAGTGCTTAAACAAAACACGTGAAGAAGACAAGCGTTTCTAAAGGGAAACTGTAGTACAAAACGTTTTTTCTGGTTTGCTTGTAAACTTGAGATAAAATCACAACAAAGTGTCCTTAGTCAAGTAATTTACTATCTCTACGTCTTTTTTTATACTATAGATAGAGACTTGATTGAGAATCATTCGAGTTCAACCACTCGACTGATCTAATCGACTCGACCAAAAAAATGCTACTCTGAACACTCCAACGATTTATGTTCTTTTAGCGTGGCTCCGAATCTCTGGCACGAATTAAAATATTTTAGAATAATCAAGCGAAAATTCAAACTCAAAAGATATCAAGTTTTATGAGAGTTTTAATCAATTATTGGTTAATGGATCCGATTATAAGTCGAATGGGCTCTGTAGTGGTATTAACAGATTTTATCGTTCATAAATATCTTCTAAATCACAATGACACAATAGAACATTAGTGGTGTCTCCGCAGCTTCTAGATACAGTTACGCTAAGTATATTATGTGGGAAGGAGTCGATGAAGCAATGATTTATAAGCCCATTCACTTGTCATTAAATAATTACTCGTTCTATTTCTATTTTTTCCATTGTAGTAACAGTTATATCTACTTTTATTGCCTTCGTAAAACGCCGCAAGGTTAGCATTATTTTTTGTTTCACTATCGTAGCTACTCCATTCAACTTATTATTATTTCAATATTTTCCTGTACTACATTATTATCGTTAGTATTTCAAGCGGTTGACAGTTAGATTTTCAGTTAAAATATGAGTGTTATAAATAAAAAGATTATGGCTTCCCTAATGCCTGACGTTAAGGCGATATTTCAAAAGTTGTTATGGCTATTTATTTATGTTTGGGATCTTTGAATGCGTGACTTATTATTAGCATCAGCTTTAAAGGTGACGGATCCAATCCATCTGAATCAATTTACGTTCACCTTTCTAAGAAAATAGTCGAGAAAAGCCTGCGGGCGTTATCTCTTAGCTTTTTCTCTTTTACTCACGTGAAAAATGAAAGGGACAGGTATAATTTATTACGTCTTTTAGATTCGACTGCTTTCTATATAAAAACGTTATTATGTGTATGGAGTTTTCAATATGTGCTGATAATCCTGAGGGGCTTATGTTAGGATTTGTGCTCATCATTCATTTTGTAATCTGAGTCGTGTCACTCTGTGTGTTTTGTTGTTTGTAAGTCCTTGAGTAAATAATGTGTGATAACGTGATAAGAACAAATACTATTTTATTAAGTACTCGTAACTTCGAGTACATGTGGAACTATGTATTATATTTCCTTCTGATAAGTTTATCTTCCTCTTCAGTTACATTTTCCCGTTTTATTTAATTACAATGGACCACAAACAGGCATGTGTTACATGTGTTTTGAATATTCGCACATGCTGCAGACGCATAATAGGTACTAGGATAGAAGAAAACGTAACCATTAATTGGATGGCCCAACATGAATGCCGAATTAATAAACCGAGCAATAAAAATGTCCGTGCATAAATAGCTGCTTAATTATAAAACACTATTATGAAACTATAAAATAGTAAGAAATAAATATTACTCAAAGAGCGAGCGAGTGTTTAAAAGTCTTCTTTAATTTTTATAGAAGTAAATCTTTTTGGTTATTATAATATGATGTTAACATTCGACGCATGCGCATAATGACCAGGTGCAATCTGCAGATTTTACGACACATGTGACAAGTAAGATAAGAATAATTATCTTGTACCTAAATGTTGAGAGTATCGGTGATAGGACATTGAAAATTCGACTATATCGCTTGTTACTTTACGGTTGATTTTCACATGGACAGTGAAGTATATCGAAGTAACGATGAAGGTAGGCTAGGCAAACAAGTATCATTTTTATATGGCGCGTGCCCAAAATCAGAAGACACCGCCATCTTGTTTTTTTCAAAACAATTTCGTAACATTGTCACGATTTTACAAAAGTTAACCAACAACGCTACCGTGTCAAATATCATTCAATGGCCAAAGAGTATTTCGATAGTAATCGATAATCACCTTTCAATGAGTATGAAAGTTTTTTAATGTAGTTTGTTATAAATACAAATGTCTTACAACAATAGCAACTTTCTGAAGAAACGAACATCAATATGATGTTCGTAGTATATTCATAGTAAAATTAGTCAGGTTAGGCAGAGGACTCTTAAAGAGCACACATTTCGCCAGTTATGTTTAAATCCTATGTTGATTATTGCTATCAACTGGGCACAAACTTCGTGGCTGCTACAGAGAACGTTCTAATTTTAAAATCTAAAAACACTATGCCGTATCCAGGACCTCATACGCAGTCTACCACTGTACCAAGGACGCAGAAAAAACGAACATTAAAAATGTCCCAAAATAATACAATGTCCCCGAAACATCAACATAAACCTGTACATTGTACAAGTCGTGAGATGATTTCTAGTGACAACACTAATTTATCACCTAGCCACATTTTTCTCACAAATACTTACATTAAAATTGGCAAACAAAAGATCTTGAGACATCGATCAACTTTGCAAAAGAACGACCTTGCCAAACGATCAAATATTGAACTATAAAAGATCCATAATGGTTTAAATAACGCTGTGAAAAACAAGTTTCAATTACTAAGCTAACAGGAAAACATAATTAGCTCGAATATCAATGGTTATGTTAATGATCGTAGTTGGAGACACATTTTTTTTTCCTTGAAACCTGTAATCAGACTTGTGGTTGTAGAAAGTGTGTTTATTTATGTAACTGGCAACATTGTACGTAATCTAATAGTCAATTGTTATGTTTTATGTTTCTCATTTAGTTTTTGGCATAGTTCGGGATTCCTTTTTCAAACATTTTTTTTTTTGTTGATGACCGAATGATATTTCTGTAATTGCCAGTATTCGAAAGTTATTTCCTTTTCCGGCGCGATTGTTATTTTCCTTAAAAAACACTACTGTATTGGTAAGCAGCATTATGACGTAGCTTTTAATTATGTAGATCTTTGGAACCATGATGTCATAACCGACGCCGTTATGAGATAATCGGTTTTAAACAAAATACTTAATTATAAATTCATTAATAATAGTCGGCTAGACAAATTGAATATTCTGTCTTCTGTCTTTATTGATTAAATAAGATCGGTTTATTCTTAGACCATTTGACGTCTTTTAAACTTTGAATATTGTTAGTTCAGAGGTTTTATATGCATCGCAAGTTATACATATTTATAATTCACTCGAGATAGTATTGAAATCTTCACATGAAAATGATAAACAAATAGAAGCGTCTTCTTTTGTTATCTGTAATTAATGTTCAGTAAATTATTTCTAGTACTTTTTCATTAAAATGTAAAGCACATGCGAGCAATTTACTAGGAAGGCATAAAGCTAAAGTAGGTATCCACTTTAATAATATCATTACCGCTGAAAATGTTTAACACGATGATGCACAGGGGACCATTACCACCACTCATTATTGCTTCGTATAAACCACTGCAATTTAGACGCGCAACAATTTTGCTTGTATACGAATAGTTACGCCATTAAGCTTGGTCGTGAGATTATCTCCAAGCGATAGGGCTGCTAAACCTTCATAGAAACTTGGAACTAAGCCTACAAATTAAATTGTTGAACGCTCTTTATTGAGAAATCTTTCAAGTAATTAAATTTAAGTAACCGTAGCCTCTATTTCTTAAAGAAGGCTTTTCTACTCTTGATAACACTTAGTTAATGCTAAGTTGAATTCTAATTTAGGAATCATTCTTATCCTAATAATAGTTTACTGATAGATCGGAATATTTTTTACAGGATTTGTATTTGCGATGTAAGTTTGAATCAGAAAAGAATCTGAAAGAGACCATGAGCGGTGCCAAAAAGAAATCTTGGCGGTCGCCTTGAGCGTTTCTCACGTGTGATTTTTGTGCCGGGGTAACCCTACTAGAGCGACATTAACGTTACACATCGTGATTCATGTAGGATTAACTCGAGTTCTGTTATTTCACGTCATGTGGCAACACTGGGGAAGCTTCTGGTGTCACTTTTAAAATAAGAACTACTCCGTTTTGTCGCATAGATTTATGATTATTAATTCGGTGAATGAACATCGAGCTCGTTGCCAAGAAATCATGTTCTCATATTGTTCCTAATCCTTCGTAAGATTATAAAATTGGCATTATGTAGCAATAAGCAATAACCAAGTTTATGTTCAGCTAATAATAAAATAGCAATTTATAAGTTTCACTCCAGTGCTTGGTGTAATATGAATATTATATTTTCCATTATATTTCAAGACTTACGATACTTTAATGCGACATTTATATTCCCTTTGTTTTTTATTTTATGTGCGCAAGAATGTCGCCCTTGTCTTCTATGAATGGCTATACAACACGACAGCCGATTTCATGTTTATTATTTCGTAAATTGTGTAGCAATTATGTGCAGTTAGTAGTGAGCATAGATAATAAAGTAATAACTCATAGAGCAACATTAGCGCCATTGATATTATTCCAGTGGCGAATTTACATCTTTAATCTATAAGCTAAAAGGTAATTATGATCAAACGGTGTGTTATTATTCATGGATGTAGATTAAATTCAAACTACAAATTACTTATTTGCATGTTAGATTAATGTTACGAGTAACTAGGTCTGTAGTCACCTATTACTTCAATTAATAACCGGGTGGTAAGAATAACTCTTGTCATATCGTTTTAGGGTCACATTGTTCCTTGTCATGACGAGTTTTCATTTTGTAATTGATTTTCAGTGAAAGTATGATTGAATAAAGTTGCACGAAATAAAGCTTGTAAATATTAACTGTGAAATAGTTTCCAAAGGCAACATTTATATTGCGATTTTGACGTTTTTTTGACAGTGACACGTCCTCTGTCGGACGACAGAAAGACTGTTGTTAATAACAAGAGCTTTTATTGTTGGAAACAATAGAGCTATTTTATTCATTAATTTTCTTTAAATAAATGGAAACTCTGATGTGGAAACGTTCTCAGATAACTTATGGATAAAACAGATTATCAATACAATATTGACTGCATTTTTTTATTTCAACACAAATAAACTAACGTGGGTATATTGCAGCGTATTTCCGGCCAACAAGCAATTTTTCTCCGGGTAAAGTGCACCTCTGGTCCGGGTTCGATGCTCGGGCAGCGCGCCAAGTAGCGCGGCGGGTCGGTAAATCACCCGCGCGTACCAGGCTCGCAGCGCGTCGAGGAGCTCCCAATCAGCCGCCCTATTGACAAACATACGGCTGGAGTATAATGGAATCCGTCGCGATTTATCTACCACTGAGCAATCCATCTCTTTCCTTTGAAAACATTCTCTTAGTTTAAGTTGACGTCTATAATTATACTAAAATAGTTTTATTTATGAGTTCTAATCAGTTACAAAGTGATTATTGTTTGAAATTCTTTCCATTCAACTCTTTTTCGTTTTAGTTGTTTATCGTTTGAGACGATTTTTGTTTAGTCTTGCTGTTTTTGATGTCTGTTTTTGATCTACCCACCTTGACACGCTGAGCAAAAAGGCAGAAACATGCTTTTAATACAAATTAAATGCAAATGCAATGGGGCAAACACTGAGACGTGAGAGTTGTTGGTTTATTTACTTGTATGCATATACTACCTCACAAAGATTTCAACAAAATAGCCGAACGAATGTAGCGATGACTGTGAAGCGACAGCTGCGTTCTCCGAATTCCCACTTGACTGTTATTAATCCAAGTAAACACGTTGTTAAATTTTATCGCCATTGCCCACTATCCAATTCGAACGAACACTTCTACTCGCTTCTATTACACTATGAACTCCTGGTCCTTCAGTGGAATAGGTTATCTTTCTTATTTAATATTCCAATTGTAAATTGATGTATTGAACAACATTTATGTGTCTAGTTAACATTACAATCCAGTAAAAGATAAGAAGTTACTTTATTTTTTACTGTAGTATTTTCTCTTTGACAATACAAGTACTTACGTTCTTAAGACTTGTTTACTTACTGATAATTTCTTTTCATACTCAATCAACGAAAAGGTCAGGACTTTTTATAATAAAAATAAATAAAACTTAAGTTAATTACTATAGATAGTTTTCCAATTCATCCCAAGAACTGGCAATTTAATTGGTTTTAATAATAAACTTCTCCACAACACCGTGACTGTGGTTAAAGGGTGACGGTGATTATTGAACTGTATCAGTAATTAAAACCATTATCCTATTTATTCTGTTACAATGTCTTCAGAACAACATAATGATAAATTTTTAATTGTATCATTATATCGTTACCATGCCATGTTGCTTCTTGTAAAATACGGTATTCATCTGCATCCGGTTAGGCATATGATGATGACGAAAGTATCATGAAATCATAATTGAAACGAAATAATAATCCCTATTTAGTTACCGTTTCGTCAAAAATAATCCATTTCATTGCAATAATATAATAACAGATATCAGCGTTTTGTTATGCATAATTAGAAGATATGAATAGCATTCGGTTTTGATTAATTACGTTACTCAATATCAAAAGGTGTGTTTGAATTTTTCTATTAGCCATTAAATAATAGCACACTGACAGGTTTCGTATCAGACATGATCTATAAAATCATATTATAATGGATTAAAAAGCTATATTTAAATTAAAACTAGTTTAAATACGTATATTTTGAAGTTGTATTGTATTGTATAACGGGCTGGTGTCCGTATTTTGAGGTTATAATAACTTATATCTTTCAAAGCCCAGTTTATCGCGTTCTATTCAAATTATATTGAAAATAAACAATATCACATTTAAAAGAGATTAATAAAAAAGAGATTGTTTGTAATCATAATAACCAGAAGCATGGGAAGGGTAAGCGGATTATTTGTATTCAATTTGGATTGCTAAATTCTTTATTCAACCCCATCGCACAATATCGCCGTCGGTTGACTTGGAAGGTATGCGGGGTTCACATTTCCTCACGAATCGAGCTCTTTTCACCGCTTAGGACGAGGGGAAACTTGTCGAGAGTGGCCCCCGCTACTGGAATCTTAAAAGTGCTATAATTGGAAGGAAATACTTTAAATATACAGCTTCCTATGGCTTATATTGTCTTATTACAAAAATGCTTCCGTTAAAATATCGGTTTTATTTTCAGTATCCTATAAAATTCTTAACTTATCTTAAACGAACTCAAATTCTCACCTGGAGCCTGGCATACTACTTATCTCATTTATTCGAATTCATAATCTAGTAGTAACATTTAATGTGTAAGACAACACTCTTTATCCATTAAAGCGATCATACAAAGACACAGTGGTCCTTTTTTCAATTCCAAGAAAGACAAATAAGTATTAAAAGTTTACGTCTAGAACCGCTAATTAAGTGCCAGTGTAATTGGTTCGAGTATTAAGAAAATTGCAAGCGTTACTTGCTACCTAATTTGCTTCGCTGTAATGTCTTGTGGCCGATGCTTACCCTTTAAAAAACGTGTTTTAAATGAGATAGGAACGATTAAACTGCTTATTTGTACATTCAATGTGTTTTTAATGTTCAAAAGGGGATGAGAAGTATCGGTACTGAGAATCGTGAAGATGATGATAAACCTTTTTTTTTGCTAAATACACAAGTATTCCACATAATTTGAGTGTTAATGAAAACATAATACCGAATATATAACTACAAATTCTTGCACACATAATCTTCTTAAAATAGTCGAAATAATGGTGTCGTCTATGTATAACATGTATTTGTTGTGTATGGAATTTGTTAGGGAAGCCCACCGTAAATCACAAGATCTTAAATCAGAGTTCGCCCCATTACTCCCCGCGGACGTCGTAACTCGTAAGAGGTGAATGAGGGTCTCGTAACTAATATTCTTGCTAACCTCTTCAACTAATCTAAACTTGCGAGAAGCCACTGAGTAAGTCCACATCCGCAATAAACTATAGTTGATTGTTGAATAATATTGGGACTAGATTAGACGAATTCTCAGTCATTATTTAATGTTTGTGGCTTGTCAATCATTAGGTTTGAGCCGTTGCTTTTGTGTAGTGTAGACTGTAGACAAAGAACGTGTTCGTGTTTTTATTTATGCATTGTAGAAGAGCCATTTAAACGACAACAGTGGAACAGTAAAATGTGTTCTAGGTGTAATAGGCTTAAAATTCCAAGAGCTTTCTATGCCTCATTAAATTAACAGACATGTGTTTTGAAAGAAAATGCCAGGATATTTTCTAAGCATGTTTTTCATGTACAGCAAGGTACTTTCTGAGTAAATGCTGAAGCGTTTGTACCAGGCTCGCATAAGCACGCGCGTCATAAAAAAGTTACGAGGAGTTATCAAAAGGGCGCAGTAAAGCCGGCATCGTCGCCATCGCTATAAACTGCCCGGTCTATGTAGGGTTGCCAGCCATATACAAAGTTTTCCACACTACTTAGAAGTTTCGAAAAGTGCTTGGGGACATGGCGATACCGTTGAGAAAAAATGTTAGAAAGGAAATCTTCTTGTGCGCTTATCTGTAGGTACTTGCTACATATTCGAAGTTTTCATGCGACTTATATTTTAAAAGAAAAGTGAAGCGACTTTATTGTTTAAGAATGTTCATGGATATTTACTTTACATTTGAAATTGAATTGCAACAAAGTATTTTATATCGGTTGCCGAGTTCTCCCATTATGAATAAGTTTTCATCGATTGCAAACGTTTACGAAGTTAATGGGTTGAGTTTGCCAAGCATCCAACCTTTGGCAGCATTTCGTCAATCCAAAACAGTTTCTAACATTTGATAAAATATCCAAATAAAATATAAAATATATACGTCAACCCTTGAATGAAATCATTCCTGTTGCGTTGTTTTCATATTAAATTAGAAACTGCTCCATCTAGACGTAAAGCGAGCCATGTTTAGAGCTATTTAAATTATTTGCCTGACGTTAACATGAACAGTTAATCAAAGAAGTTGTTTATGAGGACCTTAATTTATTGCAATTATCAAAGTGCGTTTTACGAATAGTAACGGTCAGTAAGTGAACAGCAACAGTTCAATCGAAGACTTTTCGAGCAAATTAAAAGTGAAGGATGTGTAGTTCTGTTTGGCAGCTCGGAAGTTAGCTACGAATGATGGCCTGCGCATTATAACATGATGTGTCCTTTGAGCCCCGCTGATATTTAATTCTTAAATTGTGCTTTGCGTAGCTTTACGTTAGATTTTTCGCCGCCACAAAATTTGAACCGTTAAACCTGCGCAAACCTACACTCGCACCTAACTTCCGAACCACCATCAAGTTTGAATTGAACTAACTATACGCGATATTTACCTAAAATATTTTACTAAATAAGACATTTAGTTAATGTCATCGCATCGTTATTCATAGCATAAATTCTACGTCATTATGGTCTATGTTTCGTGTTGTCATGGCAAACCATAAAATTTTAAGTTCGGGTGTTGGAAGGGTGTGTGATAAAATAAAACAGTCCCAGTTCTATAGATAACACGATAATGGATTTCTAAATGGCACGCTGGCACGAAACGTACATTTCGTTTTGTGCTTTTAAAATTCTCGTCATAAACTAGTGGGTTTAAGCAGCAGGGCTTTGCGTAAATTTGAAATGTTTTAGTCATAAGCGAGTTGCAAACGCTAATCCCGTGGCAGTTTGCATCTTCTATGAATCTAACGCTCACAGTTGTAAATTGCAATAAATACGCATGGCCGTGGCACTAAGTACGCACCTAGTCCGGGTTTATGTTACGCTATGTGAGAGTAACCGGGCTTATCTACGCTGTTTTATGACTATTTTACGATTATTGCCCCTTTGAATTGGTTATAACTTCGTACGATATGAAATTTCTATAAAGGAATAATTTTAAATGGACATGTTCATTTAAGTGGTTTTTACGGCGCTGTATTAATTTTTATAGCTCCAGGCCCGGTGAGCTCGCAATGCTGTTATTTAAATTTCATCTTCTATCGCAGCCTCTATGCGAGGCTTTATACTGACGTCGATGGAATTTAATTAGTGTTCGATTTGATGCTTTCATTAATCGTTAGTCTGTCGCGAATCAAAGGTTGGTAATTTTATATTTCCCAGTGTCGTAACAGCCTGTTCGCTGTTATTATAGGAGACTATGTAAAGTTTTATTGGACTTTGTAGATAACTGTTTTATGATAAATTCTCTGTATATTTGACACGGTTCCGATCTGGTTGTTTCTGTACTATTGCATTTGTTGTCGAAGAGTGGATGAGATGAAATAATTGTTGCAGGGCTACAATGGTGTGTGCGTGTGCGGGGCAGCGGGGGGCGGGCGCGGGCAGCCGGCGCGCATGGCGGCGCCAATGAGGGAGGGCGCGCCGGCCGGCGGAGCTCGCCCCGCGCCCCACGCGCACCCCGCCAACTTCGAGTACGATGACAACGAGTGGGACATCGGCATCGGCGACCTCATCATAGACCTCGATGCCGACATAGAGAAGACAGACGAGGCGGGCGGCATGGCGGCGCGCGCCGAACCCGACGCACAGCGCACCGCGCTCAAGATGAAGATCAAGCGCACTAAGCCTGGCACCAAAAGCTCCGAAGCCAAGCACGAGATCGTCAAGTCGAACGAGATGAACGGCGAACCGAAGGCGTCGGTGCCCGCGCAAGCCGCGCCGCCCGCCGCCGCCAAGCGGGGCTCCGGGGGGCACCGCAGAGACAAGGCGCGCGACAAGCACCACCACCCGCATCCCCCGCACGACGTCAACGGCGTGGCTCGCGTGCCGCCGCCGCCTAACGCGCCCGGCCCGCCCGCGCCGCCGCCGTCGCACCCTGCGCCGTCTGCGCCCGCGCCGCACGCGCCTCACGCGCCTCACGCCCCTCACGCCCCCCACGCGACCCACGCGCCACATGCGCCACACGCGCCGCACGCCGCGCCCGCCAGCAAGCCGGAGCCGCGGCCCGCGCCCGCGCCGCGACTCGTAGAGAATAAGCCCCCCGCGCCTGCGCCTCCTGCGCCGACGGCACCCGCGCCTGCGCCCCCGCCGGCAACGGCGCCCTCGCCGCACCCGCCGCACGCGCACCATACCTCGCATGCGACGCATGCTCCCACCACACCTACAAAACCTGAACCTGACGACTCACGGCAAGAAACGCATAGTTCCCAGCCGCCAGCCAAGAAACAAAAAACAGAATCTAATAAGGTACTTATCCAACTATTAACTGACTTGAAGTAGATTGATAGCCTGAGCCATGACGTGAGTATCTAGGACCGGCCAGACTGGACGGAATCAGCTGCTCACGTTAGCTCTCCTTCTTGACATACATTGCTTCTTCTCAAATGCCATAAAAAGAAGAAATATTTCGCGGACCCATCAGTGTTGTCTTTCGCGTCTAGACCTCCAGAATTTGCCGAGTTCTTGTATTGCCTAACATGCGTCCAGATAAACCCAACCACAAGCTTGGGTCCATTTATACGTGCATACAATGTCTTCTGAACTGTGGGCTATTATTATTTGTCAGGGCATGTGTTTGGTACCGTCCGCTTGGGAATCATATAACATCTGTTTCTCCTCTCGTCGACTCAAAATCGGATCTAAACCTTCATAGTAGCTTCAAGCATTAGCCTTTCTGGTTAAAATCTAGGGTTATTTCTAAAACATGTTGTGTCTCCAAAATTAGCATAGATCTCTAAGCTATTATGATTGTGAAAAAGTACTTGATCGCCGGCAGACACGGCTTCGACGTATCGTATGACGTTCGACCTTGCCACTTGAGACTTTTCTATCTCTTACCTAATGGATTTGAGCGTTTTGGGTTTTCGGGAAGATAAGAGCATCATAATCGTAATAGAGAAGTGAAGTCAGTCTGTATCTATCGATCACTCAATCGCCGCTGATAACGATAATCGCGCGCTAATCGTCCGATTGCTCTTATCACGTGTGTATCCGATTGTTTCGGAACAGTGTATTTAATTGTCCGGGCTTAGGGCTGTTTGCGAGCTTGATTGAGTGCAAACGGTCGTGGGGTGTAATCCGGGACTGTCGCCTGCCGCATCGGTTCATTAAATCACCCCAGCGGGCCGCACTCCCCCGCCCCCGCACCGCACGTCTCCCGGCAACGTCACAATACCCGCTGCACTCCACAAATTAATGCGATTGTGGCCTCCGTGGCAAATAAGGCTGTGTATCTTCGATGCAGAATTGCTGGAGTCGAATTATACAGTACAAAGCTACCGGCACTTGAATTCACAGTCGAGCTTTACTCCATAATTCGATCTACATTCAAGATTCGTTACTTAAATACGAATTGTTAACTGTTAACATTCAATCTGATTAAAGATTCCCCTCGGCATTTACGTTTTCTTCATCGAGATGAATAATTGAGAATACGTGACTAGAAAGTGATCACATACAAATGCGAAGCTAGTCTCGGCCCCGTATATTGAGAATGTAATGTAGCTGCAAGTTGTCATGCGCGGTACACATAGAAAACAGTATAAGTAATGGGGATCGGCTCGTTAACTCTCGATAATTACCGGCCGCTTTCCCTGTATCCTATAAAATAGTAACCTTACTCTGTTAATAAAATACCTTCAGTGAAGAGTCCTCATCGTTGTGCACCTGCATGCAATGAACATCTTTCACAATGCTTAAGCGAATGCACGACACGCATCATTAATCATGACGACGTGACTCCAAGCTATTGCCAAAGGTTTATGCAAACCGCGTCTCGTATGAACTCATCACGCTCAACCACATCAAATTATGGTTAGTTTGTTACATTAAAGTTTTATCAACGACAGCTGCTTCGCTGCTTGAGCAATACCGCGTCCGCAATATTTTATGGCACGAGAAAAGTGCGCGGCATAAATGTATAGGGTGAATCTAAGATGAAGGGACTCGCTCCCTTTTGCTTTTCTTGTTATTATTCGCTCGAGGGTTGCGAACACATCGCAGTCTCCCAAATTCCATTCATTAATCACTGTCGGGGGCTCTAAAAATTTCTAAAGTGCCTGTGGAATCAATTTAACGATCCCCCTCTAACTGGGAAAGTTTGTGAGCGTGATAATTAAAGACGAGATATCAATTTTGAAGTCTTTACTCTTAGTTTAACAATGTTCAAAGATTTAATCCACTTAGTCTTATTAAAATGTGATAGCTTAAGTAAAACATAAACGTAACGAAATATTAAAGAGGCGTCCATTTTCTTTTGAAGTCTTGCAAACGAGGATTCCAATTTGTTTTAAAATAGCTTCGTTTTTTTTTTGTAAACAATGAATGGTTTTCCAATGCTTTCAACAATGTATTTTACTGTGAACTGAATAGCACTTAATAGCTCTGGACATTCTCGATTCGTTTTACTGTTCACACGATAATTATGATTAATTCGGTGATGTGAAAGCCGCTAGCCGGGTGCATTCAGTCAATCCACTTTATTTGCTTACAGTATCTGTGCCCCGGACCATTGTCTGCTCTCGCAGCACTTAAACTGTCGTATAATACACTATTATTATGACCAAAGCTCCTAGTGAGGGGTGATACCCTAGCTAGTCAATGGTTTTCAATTCGTTCGTTCAAACGCGCTCGCTGCAGTCCCTTTTAATCTGACAAAACGCATTTCATAGCCTTTCCCCATTCATGATCATGTTGATTGTTAACGTTTAATGAGGTGGAAGATAACAAAAAATAATAATATTCATTCGTAACAAACATGTTTCTTTTTTTTTTCACGGATAATTATTATCGACGAAATCTTTCCTCATTTAAACATTACTACTGTATGTATATAAAAATAGACTCAAAGGTACTTAAATATGAGACAAAGAAAATAATATAACATTAAACATAATTAAGGCTAATTAATTTAGACGAAATAACAAAAACTATAATCCAAGTCAATCAATATCACAGTGTCATTTATATTCGTTCTATCAGATAATAAATATCAATTTTCAAAAGCTATGATTATGCACAATAAAAAAGAGATCAGAAGGATTAATTTATAGCCGTGGCAGACGTGATAAATTAATATTATTTCTATCAAAGTGACCAGGGGAGCATGATATTTAACATGTATGTCGTCACAAATGAGGTTAATAGCACCGCAGCGCTCGATTATACCGATCGCTCTGAATAAATTTACATGTTGATTGCCGGCTGATCAGTGTTCTCACTAAACTAACTGCTAACTGGCTGCCAAGCTCACCGCTTACATTAAATAAATATGTTGGAGCTTGTGCCACAAGTCACGCCAATTGTAAAATCAATTTCTGTTTTGTGCCACTGATTGCACGGGTTTATGTACTTGTACCTATACCGCTACTGCTATCGACCGGCACTGTCGTGTTATTAACCCAGACATTGATCGAGGTGTAATGTCCGAGTGCCATGTAATTAATATGCCGTCTGCCGCTATGTAAATATTCCAAAAAACCAGCGACTCACGATAGTGCATAATGTATCAAGTGGAATCTGCAAAATTGAACCATCATCGACGTGAGTGATAAATTCCAATGAATTTTGCGCTTCAACAAGTTTATTGATACGAACGTATATCGTGTTACCTGCCCCGGGCGTTTCGTCATTCATTATAAAAAGCGTTATTGCTTCAGCCAGAATCCACGACTTCGTACTAAGAATTAAAAATTTAATAACCTTATACACGGTGTAATTGATTGATGCGATAAAATAAATGGGCTATCGGGCCCCGTCATAACTCCCTCGTGGGACCGTGGAACGAATCGCAATAATTACTATAAACGCAGCACCATCATTATTTGAGTCTTGCAATGTGCCTGCCTACACGAGGCAGGATACGCGATGGAAAACTAGGTATGGTATAAGGAACTCATACTAGACACCAGTAGGTAAATTGGATCTTATTTACAAGGCGTTCGTAAGCCGTCATTACGTTGAAGTGTGTTAAATTAATTCACGACTTGAATGTGAACTAGACAAGTAATTGTTTTTTTTTTCTGTATTGGAACTTCATTATCATTAAGCTATTGACCAAGACAGCAGCGGGTGCGAGGAGGTAGCCAGTGTTGCCAGCTGCCGGCGGCTACTGTGTAATTATTATTGGCGTAATTAGGATGTGAGGCCGGGCAAGGCCCGCGGCGCCGACAGCGCTCCACTCTAACAAATGCCATTATTATTTCCGCTTCGTATTATACTCGGCTGCGGTTTGTTACGTCCTCGTTTATTATGTCATGAACAATTGAAACGATCATAAATTTTCGCTTCTGCAAAGCAAATTGATTCAACATTAATTGCAGTGATCTGTAAGTTATCACGATTCACGCTCCGCTCGCTTCCACTCCGCTGTCGGCGTGCACAGTTTATGTTTACAGTTACTTATTTAACGGTTTTGCAATTTGGCTGAGTAACTGAATATTATTCCACTCGAATTGTTTGCTGTCCTATTGACAGCTGCCATATAAAGTCCCGTCGAACGTCCCCCATTATTACTTCAATTAACACAAAACTCAATCTGTCATCGCTAGAATCACGCTTAAGGTTGCGTTCGCTGGTTATAAATTCCCCCGTCTTAGTTGTCATAAACCCATTTAAGTTAGTTTAGACGGTATTCTGGTTGTAGGTGCGCGTTGGGTCGCCGGTCGGGCGGATCCGGGATCGAGTCGATTGTTTTGTCGGGCGCGCCAGTAATCCGCAGCTGGCGTTTACCTGCGCATCTCTTTGTCCGCTCGAGTCTCACTGCGATTGCGACAGACACGACCGACAGATTTGTCGCACCACACGTCGTTAAAGGGGAATCACGAACGAGATAGAATGTCTGGCAGTTATCTTTGAAACTAAGCAATGCAAAGGAAATTGAGGAGCTTATTATTTTATTTATGACAAAGAAGTGTAAGCTCATATGTATAACCAAGGTTGTCAGCAGATGTTCTTTCCTCTAGAATAATTTTACGGTTGACGCAGTACTGCAATCTGCGGTGCGTCGAATGAACGATGAAAAAACCATTTGGTAGAACCCAATAAAACTACACGATTTCGGAGTTGTACGAACAAATCCGATCGCTCGACTAGTTCGTCGACTAATAAAACCTTCACAAACAAAATATAGGGGAGCTTGGGATCAAAAGCCGATTTTTTGTTACTTTTTTTATAAGCTGCTATTTTGCCCTCTTTTGTGCCCGTGTTGTTTACTAATGGTTTCTGTTGGGTTCGACTTAAGATAATAACTCGGGTTTTTTCTCGCCATGTGTCGTGGTGAGCGAGTTTTTGCCGCCGGAAATGCGAGAATGCTGTTGGGTCGGATTAAAACATATATTTGTTGATTTTTCGGCTTAATCTGTAAACGGGCGAGTGCCGCATGCATGCGCGTCATGTTTTGTTTTATTTTCGTTCGGACCGGGCCGATTACGGGTATTTCGATTCACTTTCGTTTCGATGTCAACGTTTGTTTTTTTAAAACGGATTCTGTTTTATTAAACCGCGCGCCCAAGCGCCCCTTTTTCTCCCTTCATTTTTTATTTAGCCGCCGCAATATCTGTAATCGTTATCGTTGGCTAATCAATCACCGCTCTCGTTTAATTCCCCAATATCCTGCGGTATCCAACTAACAATTACATGTGAGGGTCGGGTATCACCGGGCGGCGGACAACGCGGTGCCAATAACATAAATTGTCACGGGTGGTCGGAAGTGGCTCGCTCTCCCTCCGCTCCGCGCCGGCCCGCGTTCCTCGCGCCTCCTCGCGTCTCCGAGTCGAGACTCGAGAGCTCGAGATTGCTGTCGACTCGACAATCGATATTCAATCTCTTTTGACGTTTTATACGCTCCCTACTTTCTTACTTTGTGTCGACGTTTAGCGCAGATGATTGGGATTGAAGCGAGCATTTCCCTTTTCTTTAATCGATGTCTGGTATTTCATTTCGCATTGTGCCTTCTTAAACGTGTCTCGTTAATTTTTGTTTGAAGATTGGAGACAGACTTTATTGCTTATTGATGTTTTCATTCTATTACATTGTTCAAAGAGTAAATTGCTTTAGACTTGATAGTACTTAATAATTTATTATTGAAAAGACGTTGTCACGACATTTGTTCTATCGAGATTTTATTACTTGATAAAGCAATTTATCATCGCAAACGTTTATCAAGCAGTAGCTCGTCTAACTATTAGCATCTAAATCAATTGGTTATCCTTGAACTTTGCTTTAATGGTGCATTATTAAATAATGAGCTGAACCATCCTTCACACATAATGATCACGACGATGAATGTGCTAATAAATTATTCTTAAACACTAATTAAGAAAATTCAACAATGTACCTACGTAGTGTGCCAGTGAGCTAAAAGCTTTTAATACCGTTTACGATTTCACAGAGCTCGTAATTACGACATAGTTGAACTAATTAGTGAATTCCAAGCGCGGAGCAGCCATCGGTCGGAGGTACATAATTACAAATCCAACCCGCGTCGCTTATCCTAGCAAGTTATAATTGAAAGCTCGGTGGCCCAGAAGCCGCCTCGCCGCCGCTGTAGCCCCGATCCTCGTGTATCGCGTTATTAGGTGCGCATACGTAATTTGTTTGTTAAAGACGGCACGCAGTTATACCCGCTGTGAATAATTTAAATTCATCCCCTCGATGGGACGCGGGGAGGCGGCTCCCGTATCGATTCTGTGCTTTGTTCCGCTGTGTGTGTTTGGATGTGCACTCCATACTTTCGGCGGTGCTCTGCTCCCCTAGTATTAGTGAGCATGGATTCTCGGCTCGTTCGGTCGGTTTGCCGCAAAGCCGGGCCTCAGTTGACACGAAGGCTAGGGTTACCTAAATTAATCTGCCGTCAGATGTGCAGTTTTATAACCACCGGGGTAACTTTAAATATACACTGGTCTACCGGACCTTTTCGTCACGTAAATGCTATAAAAATTAAAACTTTTTATGCTCCATGTCGTAAATTATTCATGAGCACCTCTCTTCTCTTACTTGTGATGTTAATTTCATTCTAATTTTAATAATTGTATTCAAAACATGTAACATTATCTAATGAAAAAGGTTTGAACCTTTTGTTGTAGTAATTTTATATAGACAACCCTAGAATGAATAGATTTATTTGATGCCTACGTATATCGTGCCAGTTGTGGTCTAGGAGCGTGGGTAAATATTCGAGTGTATCAATTTACATTGTAGAAAACATTTCAATTGAAATATTGTTGATTTATACTTCGGGCGTCGTGTTTACATAATTATCGTAAACAAAACGACACGCCGACAGCTACGGTATTAAGAGAAAATATATGTATTATTAAAGTACACATTCCACTTAATCTCTGTGGCTAATTTGGAATGTTTGTATCCATAATATTTAGATGTGATGTCGCCCACGCAAGAGCCGACAACTATTTCTAAACCGCTGTGTTTTAGAGAGACGTGCGACTTTAGTTTCTATTGCTATCGAGATTAGTATCATTGGGCTGTTTGAGGGCGGTATGCTACAATATTTTGTTGACAAGAAAACTGTACGCCAACATTGAAATATACGATCCATTTAGATTTTTCAGCGGTCGTTAGTAAGTACTGCGAGCACATCGATACGAGTGATTGCGTTTCTAAAACCGTACGCCGCTTGACGTCCGTCCCACTTGCCGACGCTAACAATAAACGACATTGATGTTACATTTAGAGGCTAATTGAGATAACACGATAATCTATCTAGTGACTCGTACGTAGGTCGGACATTAGTATAGAAATCAGAAAATCTAGCACAATAATATCGTTATCTAGGACACTCGTTATTGCCTTATAAAACCAGCGGCAGAACATGCTAGCGGCACTTGAGAGAATCTGTTTAAAACTTAAGTACATACTACAATACTTGCACGACTTAGTCCTACATAACTATACAGAATACCTTATGTACATACGTTGCGAAGTTAATAATAAGATGCTCAAAGCCAAAGTTTTCTCATAATACTGTACTCATGAGAAAACAACATAGCTGCCAACATCATTCTTTTCAATTATCGTTTCGAATGACACAGAGTTGTTGTAGATTTTTTGTTGAAATAAATACATCGCTGTACCAATAGCGTGTACAGTGTAACAGTGCCGCTCATATTACGTCCGTGGATGAAAATAAACCGACATTTTATTTTTATCGAGCGAAATGTGACAGGCTATCTGATAAATACATGAAATATCACAGTTCTACGATGGAGCAAATTAAGGTAATTACGTATTTTATTTACCGAGCGAGCTGTCTGTCGTTTTTAGAATACAATTAATTATTTTGTTAATAAAATAGTCGTCTAAGATAAATCGAGTGTAAATGGTTTTTGTATTTGTTGTTGAATCTCGGTAAATTGTGTCTGTTTAAACTTGAAATGTTTTTTGCTGAAGATAGGCGAACAATGGGGCTTTTGTGGAGAGCTTGCTCACTTTTAAGTACCTATGATAAATCGGAGAGGGTGAAAACCCGTTGGGATACTAGAGGGTGATATTATAATTGAAGTAATTGAACTGACTACATCTTTTTATTTATTTTACTTTGTAAATCGAAACGAAACTTTCTAAAGGGTTTTATGTCATTATCTTTGTTTCATTATTCAGACGTTTTAGGAGCCGTGTGTCTCTTTTATGTCATATGATTGAGAGGCTGAACCACTGAAGCAATCTCATGAAATAATAGTCTGGTTAATTTTATATGGTTGTTCTGCTAATTCATAAAACTTTTTGTCGAAATGTTAGACGCAAGAACCTCCTTTCTTTTATTTAATTAAAGTTCCATATAAGTAAGAAGGATTCTAATCATTTTTTGAATTATATTATGTTAAGATTATAAAATTAAACAAAAAATATCTTATTTCCTTAAAACAGCATCTGCAAAAGATTCATACAGCTTAATAGGTACCAGGGTTACAGCGCGGCGAGATGTTAGTCAAATGGCGCGCAATACGCGGCTGAGAATAATTTCCTCAGCCATCACGGCTCGCGGCGAAGCGACAACTGAATAAAGTTTTGTACCGCGTTAATTGCCACCAGGGGCTCAGCCGAATGGCACGTCTTTAATGAGACGGCTTCTTTAATGAAAATACCAAGTGAACAGGGTTGTCATTTCACTATTTACGGAAATCTGGCTTTGTAGACGTGCAAATTGGAATAGCGCAAATTCAAACATCGCTAACTTGCATAACTAAGCTTTAAGCCGCGTCCTTTGAGGATTATTTTCTCGCTTTATAACTTTAGGAAACACAGCAATTATATCCTGTTATAACCACAACGTCCACAACACGAATTCAGATAAACAAAAGCCTGTTAAATTGGGTGCGCGAAGGTAGGTGTAGCTCGCATTTATAACGTCGTTGTAAAAAGATATTGTATACTTCTATTTTTTGCTAACGGATGCGTAAAAAAATCTATTGTATTAAAATAACCCAGCGCAAAAAAGGTTCGGCTTTGAGATGGTTTGGCTACAGAGCTACAGAAATATTGTTTCAACTCTTACAAAGAAATTATATCCATGCTGCTACTTGTTATGACAACATTTAATATTAAACAGTTCACGGTCCATTTATATCTTGACAAGAAATATCCCAGCTATAAAGAAAACAACACAAAGAAGTCGTCCATATTATTTTTTGCGAAACACAAAAACATCATTAAAATGCAATTCATGTTTTGTTTTATTTATCTTGCCACTGACAACAAGTAGATTTTCGATACGAAGTAATTGTTTAAAAATGGATAAGTAGATACGTATCTACATACGTCCCTGTATGAAAAGATGCCTTTGGCTAGCCGTGGGACAGTTAGAAGCGTACGTCGTTCTTAGTATGTATGGATTACGGTACTCTGAAGATTTATATTTGCAAATTACTTAGGTATTTCGTGTAGTGGGGTTTCATCAAAAAGGTTAATAAGATTTGTTTAGTGTTGATGAGATTATTAGGCCAGAGACTTAAGCTAAACCTCATTTAAACCATTATCTAAAGCCGTCAGATTTTCGGTTTCGAGATAATACACACGGTAATTAAAACGGCAGCCCTATCCCAACTAATATACATAATTCCGCAACAGCAAAATGGTTCTCATAGTCATACCGCAACTCGGCGAACATAAACACATAGGAGTTAACTTCTTATAACACGTCCGTAATAATTATACAGATTGCCATATAGATAATTGAAATCGCGTGAATAATCGGCCAAGATGCGGCAACACTGGCCGACACGTCAGATCGCGTGTAACCGATCAACTACACAAAAAATAAATAAGTTATCGGAACATGACATGTGCTTCTCGGAACCGATCGGTTAGGAAGTTTTCCATAAAAATGTCAACTCGATATAAATGGCACGGTCGTTAAGTCGAAAGGAAATAAACGTTTCGGATATTGGGAAAGTATGTTTGAGTGCAATACGAAATGTTGTTATTCCAGAAATTCAGGATTCAAGCAAGCATTACTCGATTAAAACCTTTGTATTGTACAAGCCAAAATCACCGTACAATGCGTTCAACAGGCAATTAAATTAAACAAAAAATGAACAGTTTAATCGAAGAAAAAATTTGAATCGAAAACGGATTAATACAAATGTTTATTGGAGTTTTTATCGAATGTAACAAAAAGCTTACAAAAAAAAACACTAAGCAGTTAGAGGTACCCAAACAATATTAGCTTTTTTTTTAACTTTTGACTACAAATAAGTCACCTTAATAATGATGAGAGACTTGTAACAGCTAATTAGTCGAAAAAAGATTTAAGTATCGCTGTAATACATGTAATCAGAGATTTTATCGGCCAGCCCAGCAAAACATAGTTTCGTTTTTAACACAAATCGATTCAAGAAACCGGTTTATTCAATTTAATGTTAGGTAGGTGCTAACACGTCCAGTTGGGCGTTATCTATTCTCATCTTAATTATTATGTTATAATTTTACTATTTGAAACAATTTTCATTTATTTATACAGCGGGGATTATAATAAAACTTTAAAGTATTCACACATTTGCATATAAATTATAGTTTAAAGTTTGATTATAGCTCGATGCTATGCGAATAATGCTATTATGAGTCATAAACGTACATTTATTTCATCAACGATTGCTTATAATTTTACTAGAAGTGGTGTGGGACTTAAATTCGCAGATATCTTATCTTCTCATCGTGGTGTTGAATGATTAAATAATACTAGGGCGCGATAAAATCAATATAGTAGATTTTGTTAACGAAATTCCAATCAGTGGCGGCGTCTATTGTATTTTGTTAAAACTGATTGTGTGGTTTGTTCTTCGAAGGCTCTATCTTTGCACGCGTAATTACTTAAGTAAATGTATTCGATAATCTTATCTTTCGTTTACTTATCCATCTATTAATGTAATGTAATACTGGCACTGCTCCATAATTTAATGTGAACCTCAACTCGTCCCGGGCCGCAGTATTTATGGCCGATTTATGAATAAATCATATTATTTTATGTGTTTCGAATGTTCTTCCCCCTTATCGCGTACTCTTATCATAACCTGATATCTAACTTATGGTGTGCATGGAGTATAAATCGATAAACGACGTAATTTTATTTACAGTTACGCACAGCAATAATTATGTACAGTTTACTGGGCAACGTGCGTTTATTTATTTCCTGTGAGTCTGCTCTCCTCGTACGCGTACCATTCGGTTTCGTATAAAAACCTGTTTGCTCCGTTAATTTATAAATTGAACACTTAATTATATCTAGTTGGTCATTTACGCCCGCGGCCGCTTGGATAAAAACTAATAGCAGGTAGTTGTATTGATAATTATACATAATTTAGCTTAAATTACTATTTAAAGCGGTCACTGGAATCTGCTGTAGCCTGTATCCCACGATATCAGTGATCGAATATCAGATTACGTAACGTAATGATAACCTGTCTAATGTCACGTTTAATAACCATAATGCGTTTATTGTTTGATGAACATAAGCAATATTAATGTATTGAGACATCAACAGGTTACGTAATGTAATTAGATGCCAACTAATGTTTGAGTATAGATTTTTGCAATCAGTACCTATATCTTTGTGTAGGGGAGCGTTAATAAAATAGTCATTAGTCAGCAAGCGAGCCGTCCCGGGGCATTTAAACAATGTAGGCGTGGGCGTGGAGTCCGCGATTGGCCATTATACCATAAATCAGCGTTGACGCGCCGCGGTAATTGGCTCGGTGACCGCGGGCCACCGCCGCCGCGCCGTCCGACTAGATTGCCTCTCCGTTTGATGGACCCCTAGTACTGCACAATTTCGACACTAATGGCCATGCTCTTCTGTTGCCCTAGTCTAAACGATTGATTGATTTTGCCACGTTTTAGAATAACAAGTTAGACTTGATAACCAGTTGGTATTCTGTATGGTGCCTTAAAGAAATAAAAACCTTTATCTTATGGAATTATTAATACTTTGCTTCCCACACAGTATACACGTGACAAATTATTCATATTTTTTATAACTGTTTTAAAACAAATTACAACAAACGTTGAAAATAACGGAATTTCCATAACAATGGATCTATGTTCATGTTGTATAAATTATGCGGTATCGATACTTCGATAGTATGGAATATTTAACCGCCTGAATAAATAAATGTTTGTCAATAACTTGAGAACGAGACTTACTAGGTAAAAAGTTCACTATCCTCAAGTCCTTGACATTGCCAATAGTTCTTGAATGACTTCTCAGGATTAAATGACATAAAATCCAAAAAAGTTTATTTCATGATTCTATTTATTTGAACACAATCGTGTTGAAATTGTTTAATTCTTAATAGGATGTGTGTTTTTAGTAAAATATGATTTCTGAATTAATAGCACTTATGAAACCGAAAATAAAATGTTCTCACAAGAGTCATTTGTGGTTTAGTCGTCTTTACACATAAATAGCATTTTTCGCGAGCAGTCACGGGCCATCGCTTGTATTACCATAACATAAATAAAACATTCGACATTACTAAACGTGGTTTTCCATTTAAATTTTGTATAAATAATGTATTTTTCTGAAAGTCTATAATAGGTCAGTTTTGTCGAGTACGAGTGTGCGAGTTTTACACTTCGAGTCCGTCCCAATGTGACTCGAATGCTTGTATCATTAACATGCTTTCGCACACAATGACTGACGTTGACACACGACCATAAATTACAGATGAAAAGACGCCAGCTTTCTTTAACAATTCATAGACTATCGCAACGCAACTAAGTTTTACACAACAGCAAGCACAGACATTTTAAAACATTCTCCAACAAAGAGATTTTATTTCAAAACGATTTCGCCACATAAATAAAATACGAGAGACTTAACATTTTATGACTTGTTAAACTGTAAATTGTTATTACTTTGGAGAAAAATAAACTTATTATCGTGTATGAATGATAATTAATTGATTTCTTACGAGAGAAGACTGTGTTTTAAAATGAACGTGTCTCCGTTTATTTGCTACGCAATTAATTTTATTGTCTGTAAATAACGCTAATAAAGAATGTGTTATTAAGATAAAATTATATACGAAGGTTGCGATGAGTGATTGATTGTTTATTTATTGGTTATATGTACATGTACACGATATAATGAGTGGGTTATCACAATATCCGTTAAGTGGTAGTCATGTCAGTGAGTATGTAATTTCGTCAGCGAAAATATTACTGTTTCACATCCTGTGTTGACTGTTGTTCCTGATGCGAAATTTGTGTCACATTTACCTCGTAAAACGCGCTGAAGACTAATGTACGGAACCCAAACGTAAAACGAACATAACACGCCTAGTGTAAGTGCCGATAAATCTTCCGTTTTCAAAGTGACAGCTGCTAACTTCACTCTTCAATACGTAGCCACAGTTCACACTGACTACAAAGACTTCACTGTAATACACGCGTAGTATTAGGTACCTATTTTATGACAACAACCATTACAATAAATCGAGATAAACACAACGTATTTTGTGATTACATTTGTTCAAGCTAAAAAATAAGTACGACAGTTGAATATAAAACGCAAATAAGACTCCTAAAACAGATATATTTGTGTTTTTATTCAGTTGGAATGGCTCCAACGACCGTCAAATCTATTTAGATGACGTCACGACGTTTGCAGTGCTATACTAAATAAATCGGGCCGATTTCATCTAAATGATAAAATTGTAAAGAAGAGTTGGAAATAATGCTTCCAGTGCGCTCGTTGGTTGGCTAGTAATTTTGCGAAAGACGTTTTAATAGTAGCACGGGCACGGGCGTGTCGTACCGGGTGACAAAAGCAGTGCACAAACGGCGGTCCATTTGTCGGCGAGCACGGAAGGCGCCGCGTCCGCTTTATTTCTGCTGCTTAGAGCAGCGCTGTGCCCGATCGCAATATCCTGGACGCCATGCAAATGGCGGCCCAACTACCGCGTGCTGCTCGTTTTTATGTTCGCCTGGTACTAACTGCTTTTGCTGTCATTGGGCCTTAACTTCTTGATGCGCTGGCGTTTAATTAACCAAAGACGATATTAAAAGAGTTTAGTAGTTAAGTCTACATCTACAATCATATACCTAGAATGTTTTATTAAATTCGGTCGGTATTTAACAAATCAATAAACAAAAGTCGTCGACTTGAGAAGTTATGTAGTAGGGTTTCTGAGGTTACGAATTGCTTTCAAAATATACACGTGTAATTAAACTATTAGCCAGATGAGGCAAAACACCTAGGGAGTTGGAAACGCGGAGACCTTTGCCCAACTGTGGGAAAAAATAGGCTAAAAAAATAAACGATAACAAAAGCACCTTGCGACAATAATGGCCAGTGCACTTTGGAAGACATGTTTAAAAACATTTCACGCTACCAGTGCCACATTCACTAACTGTATTATTTTATCTGTTGCAGGTAAGACAGAACTGGCCGGGCAGGTGAGAGTTTTATTCTCTTTGCGGTTCTCGGGCGACATGTGTGAACTTTATTATGGCCGCCTTTATTGTCCTCGGACAAACGACGCGCGAGCCGGCCACATTCCACCAGTCACCACACTCGCCACACTCTCCACCCTCGCTGAAACGTCACGAAAATCACCAGTTCATATACAATAGACATACAGTGAACTAGACGCGCCTGTTTGATGAGCTAGAAACACTCGCAAACAGTTATAAAAACAACACAAAAATGTAGTTTTCATGAGCATGCGACAACTCGACAAGCGACATACTTATTTACACAAGTACTTATGTTATCGCAAAGCAAATTTACACGCTTGAGCAACGGTTCCGCGGCAGTAAATTTATTATAAATTACGAGCTGTGGTGTAAAAAAGTTATACCGTCTCATTGTTTGCGGAGTCGACGATGCGTGTGAACTTTAATGTCCGCACCATTGTCGCGGCAGGCTTGCTAAACGACTTACATCAACGACCATTCAGTCGAGCACAGTCGCGCATTAGGCCAGCATTAAAGCTGACTTAGCGCATTAGCACTCATAACAATAACGACCGACTGAGGCGAATTACTATTTATTGCTGCTATTTTGAACGACATTAAATTACAGCCGGCACTGGGCGACGTGAGATACATCCTTATCTCGCGCGTTATTGCCGCTTTGACCTATTCGACGCGGCTAATAGCCGGCACCAATTGTTTGTAAGTGTGCTGACTGCAAGGAGGTGGAGATACCGAGCCCGGACGGTGTGATGCATGGCGGACTTGCGGCGTCCATGCCTAATGATGCCAGATACGATCTGTGATTTCATCGTCCCAATATGAACACGACGCGATAAACTGAAAGTAAACCGTTGATAGCTGATTGATTCATTTTAGTGTAGATAAAGTCACGTTGTGAGGCGACAGGGTTTATTGCCCAAGATTTTATTGTCTCGTCGAGGATATAAAGAGGTCGGGCTGTACGCGCCAGACTACGTTTACTCGCCTAATGGCTTTTGCAATATTTATTGCTCTAATTTAAAATAAAGTATTTTTGTGGTAGATGTATTGCTTTATTCGAGTGATAAAAGTTAAATTTATTGTCTGTTTTTGTGTCGGTCTATGAAGATAAATATTCAATTTGCTGCGATAATATTTCTAAGAAACGAGTCTGCAGTGCAGTTTGATTAAACGAGGTACTAAAATAAATACGAGGAGGTAATTTGGTTAGAGAGAAGTCGGCCATTTGCATTGCAGCTCGTCCAGGAAATTGCTATTGGAGCTGCGCGGCTGCCTGGCTACTCGCCGTATTAAGTACTCTCTGATTATCAGCAACCGTGACGGTAACTGCCCACTTCCATCCTACAGGACATTCATTAACGTCGTACTTATACTAATTTATTGCTCTACCCATTGCAAGTTAAACAAAAAGTAATGAATGAATGAATCCTGTGATTCTAATTACAAAATGTGAGCTGTCAACCAAATCAAAATTGGAATAACGGTAAACGCGATTAAACACGATAATATCTTAAATGAAAACATAGTTACAAAATGCAATTAGTTAAATCTAAACAGATAAAATCCATCTGATCTATTCGTTTGGAGTTATCTCATGAAATTATCTAAGTGGCAAAGCCTTCAACAGCGAGTGGAATTATTTCTTCAATTCGTGTTATATCTTAGCGGTGGTCCCGACTCTCGACCGAACGGAAAATAAATCATTATTCTGCTACAGCGATTCCCAAAGTGGGTTTTTATTTAATTAATTATTCCGGAGAAAAGTCACAAGGGTGCCGCGAAATTATTTAATACACAGTTATTAAAAACGTACAAATATTAATATTTACACAGTAGTAAGTAGACATAATTTCATCATACAAATCTTATTAAAGATTTTCTTTTAAATTCAATTAGTGTCTTTGATTTGTAATCAAGATTTTGGGTTCCATAAAATAAAAGGTATGTATTTGTTGTGTGTTCCGCTATCTTTAGTTTGAGAACCTCAGTTCTACTACATTCCGTTTCGCTTTTGTTTTACCCCGACATTATGTTTTATTTGAATAGCTGCTACAGTAAAAAATATTGAGACCAGAAAATTACCATGTATTTGCAGTATATTGATCAAAGACGGTACGCCATTAGATATTTTATTTATTGAACTGATGTGTGTTGACGTAGACTAATATGTACGTCTACTATATCATTATTTCACGATAAAAATATGAATAAGTAATGTTACTAAATCTAACCAAAAACGTAGACGACACAAACGTTCCACAGCGTGTAACGGAATAAACGCAAGACATCTCGTGGGGTATCTCCGAGACACCAACCATGAAACTTGACCAGTTTATTTCTATGATTTTTGAAAAACCAGTACATATCTACGTTTCTCTACGTCCCCTATGTATTTTTTTTCGAATTTTAATGGAATCGAAGAAAAAAGGTTACATTTGAAATTGGTAACTATAATTCCTTGACCATAGACTATGGTCCGAGGCCTTGCGTTTACGCGAGAGGTTTAATATGTTACACGATTACACCTTGTATAAGCCCGTGACTACATAATGTTTTTACATCGATAACGTTTGTTACGTCTATGTTTTTGTAACTAATCACAATTGTCCTATTATCAGTTTAATTAACGCCAAATATTTGCATAACAATGTTCTGACTTCTGATTATCACGATGTGTTAACTAGGTCATGTATGTCTGTACCGTGTTTTGTTCTCAAGGTCAATGTACTTTATTGTGACCATATTTTATTTGTGTAATCGTTTAAGCGCCTATATAATACGTATCATTACGTCACGATTATGTGACCGGATTGTACAGTCAGCAAAAGCTATAAGTAACCAGGCGCGTCAGATACTATGGTTACTTATCTTAAGCTAATAGCGTACATGACCCACCATCACAGAATAGATAATAGTACTCATGTAGAAACTAAATCAAAATGACACCGAATCCGCTATCTCCAAGTTAAAGGACTTGGTACATTCTCGGTCAAGGCCAGTCCTATTTTTCCATGAAATAGAATCCACACAAAGTTTTTAACTGCTACCTCCCAGGATAGAATGTACATAGTAAATGTTTTATGATCCGACCGGCAGTCCAGCACTAAAACAACAATGTACAACAGCTAAAGCATTTATAATAGTGGTTTTAAATTTTTAATACTGTAATTTGCGAGCTGCGAACCGTTCGTGCCTCTGCCGTCCTAGTACTATAGCACGGAGCTACCGCAGTGAAGTGATGTAATTCACTTTGCTTACCTAGGTGTTTGTTTTCTGTGACTTTTTCCACGATTCTACGGTAAAACGGCTATTAGCGTGAGTGCACATGAGTAGCACGTTTTAATTATTTAATGAAGGCGGGGCGGCGCGTCGAGCCCGCCACATGGCCGCGCGGCCGACCAGGCCCGCAGCCCCGCCAAATGTGCCTCTAATTACACAGCCCTACTTTTAACTAATAACTACTACCTAGTGGTTACAAATCGTTCGCTTAATTTTCAGTTACCACATACAATACGGTTAATTCTCTCCTATACAACATTATTTACAGTATTATTAAAACGTAATATTAGACTTACTAAGTGGATTAAAACTGATTCTTTTGTTTTCTCATCTGAATACTCATAGTCGGGGCAGGCCGACTTTGAAGTTTTTATCTCTGTATAAATTGTATTAGTTGAATTTTCTTAACTTTGACAACGTAACCGTTTCTGCAAATTGAAGTTTCTCCGAAGATTCTTTGCGAAATTAATAAAGTTTTAATTGAATCTGTTCAAAAGCAATTTTCGTCAGATGTCAACTGAGATATGTTTTGGTTGTATAAAGAAAGCATTATTAGTAAAAATGATAACAATAGTATTCTTGTAGCCGCTGGCCTGTTGTTGTCTGGTCACGTGTCCACAATTCCTTTGTCCGTGTGACAGAAATTCTCGAAGTTTTGCGATCCGTCACGATAGATAGCTATCTAAATTCAGACATCTCTAGCGGCAAAATTGTCGTCATTTCTTTGATTTTATTTGTATCCTTAAAAATATTTATCACGATACCATTACTTATTACTCTGTTGGTAATAAAGCAAGTTAGCAGCGCATTGAATCCCGTCAAGAGTGACGCGAACGTCGGTAAATCAGAGTTAACGCTTTCTTTGCTCCGGCGGATTTATGGCGGAAAGCTCGACACCTCGCTCGTGTATCTTCCGTAGCTTCATGCTCCCCTGGTACTTCTGGTGCTCATCTGTGAACCACGCCGGCGGCGGTCGACACTTTCAATCGGTATTTACGTTTATTTTATTTGAAAAACAAAAACTCATATCGACTCGGGAGATAAAATAAACAGCGCTGATGTTTATGAAATTCACCTCCACTTATAAAACATATCCACCATCTTTTTATCGCAGCACATTCCTCGCACAAAATAAAAATGCTTTGAATATGACAGAAATAAATGAGATGTCTTGTACTTGAAATAGTGCGACGATAGTGAGAGCAATCGATCACAGGAACTCGCACGAATTGCAACATTTATATAGATCCGTCCCAAGCTTTCCCACTTTTATCCCGGCGGGAGATTTATATTCACGCGCGACACCTCTACGCCCTTTGAAGTTGTTAGATGGGGGGAATAAATTCTTACCGCGCTCCGCCGTTGTTTTTAATTAAAACGCCATAAAGTTTAATACCTTATTATGTTTAGAACAGAACAGAAATGATAATTACCGAGAAAATAATGTTTAGCTAACAAACACATCGTAATAAATCAGAAGGGTAAACACATAAAAGACGGTGTAAATGTTAAAAGCCATTACCGGAAGCCATTGTCCGAGTGGTGAGTCAGGGCTCGAGTGTGATCTCCACTTAATCCGGTGTACGCGGATAACAACGCTAACAATGTGATAAAGCGGCTCCGGACACGTCGCACTCGCTCGCAATAACTATAAACTATCAACCGCAAACGTCTGCCATCTTGTACCCGGAGTCGATGAAATATCCACCTCTCCCTCACTCCTCCAGGGAGGGCAGGAGCGCTGTCTCCCTCCGCCACCCTCAGGGCTCGTGCACACGAGCGTCATAAACGCAGCGTCATCTTGCCACTTGGAAATTCACATCTCGTACACAGATTTTCATTGGAATAGTAAAAACAAATAAATGAAACGGATATATTTTTCTGTTTAATTCACAAACTTTTTGGTTTTACCACGTGCGGGCAGTAAATATTTCAGTTTGTTTTTGATACATGTTTTTCATCCGCTTTTCCTGTTGCATTCCATCTTTATTTCCCTCTTCTAGAATGTTACGGAGTTATTACTTACTCGTCTGTACTGCATCACGTTAGGCGAGCTGGATATCTGCTCAGTTTCGTATTCTCCTGGTATTGGAGTTTAAATTACACTAATTAATCCGGTCGGGTACTTCGCTTTCCCTCGGGATGAATGTGTTTACGGACCCCATCTCGCATGATATTTTTCTTCCGACCGTTTGAAGCAACTGGCTCTTTTAGGATTAAATCTGAGCGTAAACGCTGTTTGAAAACACTTGGCATCTTTGCAAAATGACTACGAATACTTCAACTATTCGGTCGAAATAAATAGTATTTTCTAAACAATGAAAATGTTTTCATTGTTGAGAGTTGGGACGTAGTATGTATCGTGTTTACTATTTCAGGAATTGGCGTCAATGTTTCGGAAATTCGAGTATTTGTTGATTTAAATATCATTCTGTTATTTTTGACCGCTACGATTAACTTGCTTCGTACTAATCTCAGTTTACTAACACATTCAAAAAATAAAATGTCATTGTATTGTTTGTCATTGTGCGTATTGTACTGAATCGAGTATCACAAAGAAAGGTTTTAGTGATTCAATGGTTGAATTAGTATGGCGATCACAGAGCACTTTCTCAATGGCGCGATGTCGCATGAATTATTGATGTAGGGTGGAGCAGTGAGGCAGACGCGGCCCGACGCGACATCTCTGCACACCATTTTATTGTTATAAATTATTCTTTTTCTTTCCGACCACTTTTATTACTACATCACACAATTCGCTGACTTTATTGCCCCTCATCACATTGAATACCTATACGTAGGTACATTGTTATTTTTTTGTGCTGATTTACACGTAAGTCATTGTAATGTATAAGATTTTTTTATACCTAGCTATAAAACACTTAATTGAACTGTTGCCAAGGGTAGTCATAAAACGTGTATTAAAATTTTACTTCAAAGCAGTTTCCATTGAACAACAAAACGCACAAAACATTCAATAAACGTGTCATTAATCCCATTAGTAAAATAACAGTTATATTTCGAGGCAATGCAATTTGGACGTCCGTCGTCGTCGCTTCGTATCGTTTATTATGAGGTCATTATAGTGAATCGAAATGACATGCATATTATTTAAATTAAGATTTGAAAGCGCTCAACGAGGCTTTCCGCCGAGGGGTATGTTTGAGCGTCCGTCCGTCACTGCTCGTCAACAGGTTCTCAAACTGTTAATCAATTACACACACCGTTGGTTCGCGCGCTTTTTCCCCGGCGTAATGGATACCGCAGTCCGCAACACACGTACCGGTAATAAGTACGTAGCCATGTATGTACACAGCGAGGCGGTTGGGTTCACGCACGAATGCCTCGCCGAGTGCGAGGGTAAGCTGAGCGCCTGAGCGGCCGACTAGAGCTACACGCGGTTGTGCTCGTGTGCGGTTGGCTGTTTTTTATTCGTGCATGTGTGGCAGCTTTATACTGGTCGTGGGGCGAGGACGGCTGGATGGCTGGATGGCATCGCATCGCGGCGCGTCGCGTGTGTGCCGCTGCTATTTTTCGAGAGCCCCGCTTGCGTGTACGGTGTCGTTTTTGCGCTCTCTTTGTTTTATTGTTTTCCTTTGCGACTACAAAAATGAGCGGTGCCGTCGTTATTGTTCACTCGACTCTTGTCTTGTACTGCCGTTTCGAACGATTTCTTGAGCCGGTTCGGTTGCATTATAATGGCATTATTAAACGCTGTAATAGACTACAGTTTTTGCCTTGTTAACGCTCTATTCATGTCTGCTTTTTGCCTGGGTCGTAGACAACTAGACATAAGAGTTAATTGTTTCGTGGAGTAGACTGATAAAAAAATTGACACGGTAACTGATTTAAAAGGGCTGTTTAAACAATAGAAGTTTTAAGATACGGCTATCGGGAAAGCTCGGGCCTCTCATTTACATAAGGACGTAGAGTTAACGTCCGCGGCCCAAATAAAGACGGAACGCAATTTGCATATGCAAATATCTTGTCGTTTTCATGCAAATACTTACTTGGTGTATTACAGACGGCTTAATGGTACTTACACAGCCTCTAAGATCCCCAGGGGCGCTTCGAACATAACGTACACTTGCTCTATTTGTTCCTGATACAATAAAGCGAGACAGATATTTTAATTTGCACGCTGTTTTAAGATGTGTTTCATATTGTGTCTTCAAAATGGTTGAACACGACACCTTTCCGCAATTTCCTCGCTAATGAGAAATATAATAGGATGTCTGTGTGTTCAACGCTGTGTTATTCTTATGTGTTTGTATTGTACTACAATCAGAAAGCTTTTGTGGCTGCAAACAGGTTTTCTGTGTGAGGCATCAGAAATGTCAATCATCCTATTGAGTCGAGAGATATTTTTTGCGTCGGAGTCGGGGCTCATCTTTGAGCGATGATAATAACACTTCTCAAGTACCTAATTGTGGTGTCATTACCTTTTAAGCAACTTGTTGTATTAACATAAACAATTACCGTTGCTTATAATGACATTTATTTATCTTTTAAGTACTATTATCCTGAAATTAACAGTTGGAAATACAACAGTAACGTTGTGTTTTCACGTGTTCGATTTATTTAAAACTCGTGTTTACACTATCTGGCTTGCAGTGTATTTTATAAACATCTGCTTACATTGTAAAATTGATGAATGATGCTCAGAGATCGACTTTATGTAAACAAGTTTGAATACTTGTTTCGTTCATGTATATTGTATGTAGGTATTGTTCGTAACTGTCTTGTAAATATAACTTCTAATGGGTTTATTATTTATTCAGGATACTGCGACAAATCACTGCGTTTCTTGGAATCAATGTCAAAGTCGTTTAATGAAAGGACGTGAGGCAGCTTAATTGATTTTCAATCACATTTTAATGTGATTTTCGGATTCCATAGTAGACCTTTATTTAAATGTATTTTTTATTTTATATCAAACCTACCATAGTGTAAGACGTTCCTAAGGTTCGTTTCTGAGAAAAGCGCACAGTGCATCGACAAAAGACAACACATTAAGTAAAACCATTATTTACAAATACTGCTAACACAAACTTTACATTGCCATTAGAACACGGAAAAACGACACATGTTATAAACGAACCGAAGTGCATTCAAATCGTGTAGTGTTCTGGAATTATTCTGTGTCGATGTAGACAATAAAATGTCCGCGACGGTCTCGGAGCCGCAGCCTCCGATAACATCTCCTCTCGCTATACAAATAGCGCTATTAACCTTAACACCGCTAAACGCGGCATGTTGAGAAACGCTGGCCCTTCCATTTCGCTCACACGCACTGAAAACTCATTCTATCTCCCTCTCACGTGAGCATTAGGAGCGTCGCGTGTTTTAAAATAAAGGGCAAGATGAATTAAACTGATAAGTGGAGTGTTCGAGACCGTACGTGACATAATGTGTGGTAATTGATAAAATAAACATAAGGCACTAGTGGCACTAGTTTTACGAGATACGATCACGTGAAGGTTTTGTTTGTAAGTCAATGTGGAACACTGACAAGCTTCGATTTGTTTATCGAGTTCTCAAGTCGATTGAAAGAAATATAATCAGACTTCGTACTAATATTTGTTGTTACATATGAAACTTGTTTGTAAGGGATCGTGTAAATGTTAACTTTAGTTAGATGGGAACTTCTCTTTTTTTATGTGTCTGTTCTGTTCTGTTTTAATTTACAAAAACAAATGTGGTTTGCTCATATACTTACATAATATCTTCTTTTTCATGCGTGATATTGTTTGATTTCAGTTCTCAAAACATACCTATACGCTTTATTAGCTTCATTTCGATATAGAAATTATTTGTTTTGGCACAAATAAATTGCAAGTAGGTAATATTTTACTCCGTTTACCCAACATTGTACGCAATTTCATATCTAAAAATAATCTAGCAGTGATAAAGATTTTAATCGACAAAAATCATCATAGATTCTTAATATTTATTAAGAATCTAAGAATATCTTCAATTTTAGTTAATTATTTCAATAAATATCACTAAAGCATTTTACATCATCATAATCCTACCACGGTGTACCAGGATGCCAGCGGTCAAAGAAGTAATCAGTTGTCTCCTGCTGAGTTTATAACGGAGCGGACGTTTAATTACCGACTGTTTTGTAGCACTGGCTATCGTTTACAGATCTCCCAGAATTCCTTGAATTTCTAGCAAGCCATAAATAGTAGAGTAACTATGAATGAACCAATAAATAAATAGTAAATACCTGGAATTCTCACGCTATTGAACATCTATATTTCCCAAATAGACGTTGTTAGTTACAGTTCATTAATTTAACTGATTTAACGATACAACGAAATAATAATCCTCCAATAAAACAGTTTTTGGAACACGAAATTGTTACCCAAATATAATAATCCGGAATATTCAAAACTACATACAGCACCAGCAATACAAGCATATTAAATAAACAAGCTTAATTTATAAGCCAACCTAAACTGTCATCGGTGTCAGCATTTCAATGCGAGCTCTGATTTAAAATACTTATGAACAAACACCCCAAATTGGGGAAGCTAATGCAATACAAATTATGCATGGGGTAGCTGCGGGCAACGCGGCAACGTGAGCATATTGCTAGTAATTTCGGCGCGCGCCATCGACGTTCAACGCCTGTGACATCAAAGGGTTCTCTCAATTTAATCACAGTTTGATTAGATTGGAATTGGTGCTTAATGAGCTTTGTGTGCGTTCGCAGCGAACCTAATTGCCTTGACTAATGTTTCAAATTCAGTTACTCACTAATACAAATTCCTCAATCATGTTTAAGTATGCTCTTCTAAATTTATTTAAAGCACGCAAAAGCTATCCAAAGAAGTAATCTCAATATTTTATCGCAGTACTACTGCTTCGTAAATAATAAGAGTGTTATTTCAAAAATATTTTCCAATTTCATCCGAGCATTTTGCTTCGAATCTCGTTCGCTCATAAAAGCTGCACAAGAAAAAATTAGAGATGTCATGGCCGCTTTCTTTACGCGGCTACGGTCATAATTTCATTTTCTTCGTCGGGGTAACATGAGGCTACGGCGGAGCTCATTTCATAAACCCATAATGCGGTCGCTGCATCCCGTTCGCACTCGTCGCGAGTGAGCAGGAGAGGCAGAGCTATAAAAGTGTTCCCGTCGAAGTTTGAGCTCTACGTCGCTCTGTGTAGACACAGTTTTCGGTTAGATAAGTCGACGGGTGATGTCTTCCGCCCTCGACAAACAGCACACTACATAAGTAGAAGTTTTCTGCTTCATTTATTAGCAGGCGAATGTCGACGTGGAGCCAATAAACTGGCGTGCTCGCTGCTCGCCACCCTCTCCAGACGATTTATGAGTGAAAGTCGTACTAATTCCACTAACAGCGCTCCCCCAATTTGAATGTTAATTTTTAACAATTTAAGACTGTTTAGTGACTTTGTTATGAGTTCAGACGCGTCTGGTGAATTCGTAATATCCGTCTGTAGCTCATTCATTTCAGATTTGCGCTCGAATGGCAGCTGTAAAGGTTGACGTTGTAATATCATTTTACGATTATAGTATACTGTAAGCACCCGTGTACTGTGAATTAATGACAGTCTAACAAGTCCCGTTTTGTCGCAGACTTATTCACCGTACTCGTATTTTCCCGAAAAGATATAAAACAAGAATTCTCGGAATGAAACCCAAACCAATATTCCTTTGAATACAAATATCTTAGTTATCAATTACTGAGCATGAATTACATTTTATGTACTACTTTATTCTTTCCAGGTAAGTTTGCGGGTTCGAAACAATTTGAAGGTTAGACCAATAATGGGTAATTTTCCACCCACATACAGGTAAGTGCAAAAAAATGGGAGAGCAAGAAATATTTTAATGGGTGCTCATATTAATATTCATATAAGCATTAAGAGTTTTGCATAATTAAATGTTTTCAGTAACCTTTGAAAGTGAAGGCATCGTGTGATTATGCAAAATGATGGATTATGCTGAGCTCCGTCATTAGGCGAGTGTGAGAAGAATAATATGTCATAGACAAGATATCGTTCTTATGAATATACTCAATCTGTACGATTGAAGCTTTACGTGAGAATGTTAGTAAGTAGCCTACCTGCTTAGACATTTTATGCGGCTCATGTTTTTTTTTATCCAAGGTGAGACCTTCAAAGATTGTCACGCGATTTTCCTTAGTAGGTACATTTCTTTGAACATATCATAATTTGGCTTAGAAATACAAAAAGCTTTGAACCCAAAAAATTAAGATGTGGAGATTTTTTTTCCATTGCCGTTATAATGGAAGATATTTGAAGAATAACTCTTTTTTTGTGACAAGATATTAATAACTTTTGTACGTATTTTTTGACCTCTTCATTCGCAAAAAAATACTTACAAAAGTTATTAATATCTTTAAAGAAGCACTAACCAGGCTTTCAGCAGTCACAAAGACGTTTATAAAGCCACTGTAGCACTGCAAACTTTCTCATAAACCTTACAAGGCGATCAAAAGCAAATAAACCTGAAATGGAATAGCTCACACGTTTAAAAGCCGCCATTTCTCGACATCCATAGCTCATTGACTCCCAGGGGTACACGCCAGAGATATTGCTCGGTAATTGTCTCCATTGGCTCGGCTCCTCCTCTAGTTCCGTTCATTAAATAATTAATTTGGATTGAGGTAAACCATGTCAATACCACTACCAACAGGTATATTGTAACCTTAGCAAATACCCAAATCCGACGCGAGACTGCTATATTATTTACCCGAGGGTAAATTCCCTCCTTTGATCTCCCTCCCCGACATTTTCTTATACCCTCCGCTTTAATTATTTTGCCTTTGAGCCTCCCTCTGCGCTCGTGGAGTGAATTTTAAGAGGCTGACACAAAATGGACTCTTAATTACGAGTCGACCAAGTTTTATTTGTAATAATTAATAAGTTTCCTTTAATGTAACATTACGAATGTTATTGCGTTAAATAAACGATAAGATGTCTCTACGGGTCCCTGTTGCTCTCAGGTTAGTCATAAATTGTTAACATTTTAGTAGTTAATTAGGAACCTATCCAATTAAAGCGCTGACTTTTGACTCGATGTTGATTTGAATAAAACTTCTAGCTTCACAACTTTGAGATCTAAGTATATGAAACTACCGACCATATTGGAATTCAATTCTGTTTTCGCAAAGAAATGTGTTCCTATTCATTATCTCCTGTGTATACGATTTGAAATGATTACAAGGTAAAAGTTCAAAGGGATGAAAGCCATTGTGTTCGCGTCATAACAACAAAAACTCGACAAGTTTTTATTATAGGCACTTTTCTACGTCACCCTGTATCATTGCCATTTAAAGCATTTTTTTTTTCGTTTCAAAAGACTCGGCTGTTTTGCTGACATTCTCAACACCCCTGCCTATTTGCTTGGATATTTATATTATTCCCAAAAAACATTTGGAAATAACTTGATTCTCTCACATATGAGAAAGAAAATGAGATTGGAACCCTATTTCGATACATTTGTTGTCCTTGTTTGACCCCTTTCAATAATAATGCTGTTTTAGAGAAAGGACACGCGTTTGATGTCACTCCTAACCGTCGTACAAGTTCTCTTCATTCGATATTCGAGACCAGAGACGCATAAACAGAAGTTAGTAGACTATCAACACAATTTAGAAGTGACGAAGATTTGTTACTTTTAGTCTAGCGACGAACATAAAAATAAATAAAGACATATATTCATTATTGAGTTCGTGTATTGTATATCTATTCTCAAACACATACATAGTTTGTATCGTTCAAGTCAAGATATAGGAGATGACAGAGAATAATTTTATTGAGGAAGTTACCCCAGGTCGGTCGTTAAACGCCGACTGTGGCGATCAAGTTAATCCATTACGATTTTATACTGTCGTAAATGTTTCATGACTGCCGTCAACTGTTAAAAGTTTATTTGCCATAATTACAAAATTAAAATTCTCAATTGACTTGGGAAGTTTTAAATACGAAGAAAGGTTAGAACGGAGTAGTTATGTGATTTGATCGAGCGTTCAATTAACTTTGATTGGATAAAAGATAAACGAAATCATATTTGAGTAGCCAAGTTTAATATTAAATGTTCATTAATCCGTAGAGAGATCGTAAAAATATCTAGCTTTATCGAAGATATTTTTGATCGAATCCCTCGTGTTTACATGCTATCAACAAAGACGCACATTAACTTTCACCCGAGAGATAAAATAGGGCTCTTATTGCTGATATTAAATGCGGATAAAATCGTAATGGATTGTTTATCAGACTGTGTTCATATTTACATTATTACTTGCTCTTTGTCTTTGTCGTGGATTGAACTGAACCTAATTGGAATAGGATTTATATTATACGACAATTATCCGGTAAACAAATCAAAATACATCACGTTTTGTTCACCTATCATAAAGCATCCATTATTTCATGCATAAGCTTCGTTAATAACACTACGTAGTGTAGGTATGTCAACAGAAAATCTAATTAATTAAATAGCGTGAGTAGTATATTAACGCGAACGGTGAAAGTAATAAGTGAATATCAGGCGAACTACTAGGAGAACATTATCGTGTCGAAAGTGTGGCGTGTGGGAAGTTTGCGTGCGAATTAGCCGGTAACAACACTGGAGGGCGCGTTAATCCTGTTATCGGCTAGGTATCCGTAACTCGGGCCGGGGCCGTGGTCAACACTACAACTTTTGCCAGCCGCAGTTTCTTCCTCATCCTCTTTACACTTGATTGTTCTTCTTTGTAGTAAGCACTATGGTTAGTTGTTTTGTTAGGATACTGGAATTTCAAGCTAGCAAGTACTTAGGACTTTCTTATTTATTGAATTACGGCAAAACTTTTATGTAACATCAGAGGTATACAAACGTTGAACGATACTATAGTGTACATCCCCCCCTGCATCAACGTTTTTGCTTATAAATTATTGTTATTATTATTACATAAAAGGTACCTACAACAACTAGATAAATCACATTTTTCACTGAGTTCCAGTGGAGGCAATTTGTTTTTGTACAGTAAGCAGCGGAACAAAGGAAAGCTCGGAAAACCTTGTTAACTTTTTAAAGCATTCGTTGGCTTCTCATGCATTATTCAGAACAGCCGGTGGGTATACACACGCATCCGTATGATGTTGTGTGTTTGTCACGGCCGCGTACATGTGTCCGCCACTACCAGGATAACATCGGCGGTAGCGGGCCGTTCGCTACCCTCCTCACAATTGACATTTCGCAAAGAGCCAACCCTTTTGTTGCTCGGATGAAATGTGAATTTCAATGAAAACGAGGTTAAAATTGCTCGGCCCCGACATAGCCGTGAGCCGTAAAAAAGAGATTTCATTACGGTCCATTGTTGCGTTATGATTTTCACGTTCCATTTTATTTTTAAGAATTGTTATAGCACAAACACTTTTTCATGCAGTTTAACGTTTGTATTACAATGTAGCGTCTCGAAAAGCTTTTAGAACGCTTTGTCGGGAGGGCAATTAACTCGGGAGGGTTGTTATTGTGTTTTTCGCTTGCTTTTACTCAATTAAAAATAATTTAAAATAATAGCAACGGCACAAAGACAAGAACGAGACGCGGCTGGAATAATTTAAGTTCCAGCCTCACCCCACGGAGTTAGCATCTTGTTTCATTAACGTGCCGAGTGTCTCGAGTAATATTTATATGAGTTGCGGATCATGAATATTTAGTTATTTACACTGCGGCCACGGCTTTAAAAAGAGCAAATTTTGACAGAGGTTCTCTCGCCGTTAATAAAATACAAGGATTACTCTGTGGAGTAGCTGCGTAACGTTATTTAATTTAATAGTTTTATTTGCGGCGGGTGAGATACACGCACACAGAGCCGTCGGACGTTAAGCTTCTTTTATCTCTCCCCGAGGCGGGATGAAAATCGAGCGTCGATATTGTGCTCGTAAAGGGCGTTTGGACGGGGATAAATAACACGTCGTCGGGCCGTGTGCCGACTGTGCCGAGAGGAGCCGAGCACGGACCCTACTTACGAACTGCACTCGTTACTGCGCTCTTAGTAAACTCTTTGTGAAACCATGGTGTTTAGTAGGAACTTTTTGTTTCCTATTCAAATAAAACAATAAGAAAGACGGTGTTTTATTTCAGAGGGTTTGATCCATGTCGGTTTACTTTTTAATTTCTGTGAATAAAATAGAGACATTTGTTGCCAGAGTTGTCATCTATACCGCTCGGAGCACACTACAACCTCCGGGGAACGGGAACAGGAGGGTGAAACAAACATTTTCGTCTCAACCTCGCCCCGTACAATGATACTTACTATAAAACGTAAAGTTACGGTGTGTATCTCTGTATACTTTGTGCAATACAACTTACTAGAATTATTTATCCAGATGGTTTTAACACTTTGTTTTACACATAACATAACCATAAAGTTTTAATAGACAAGTCACATCAAATGATGAAAAAAAATCCTCAAGAAAATATTAAAAGAAATTTTTTAAACATTAATAAACAAAAATTAAAATGTTCTTTTTTAAAATTAAAATCGAATGTAAAATTAACCACTTAAACACCGCGAAGTTTATAAATAAAATACCTACCAATAATAAAACATCCATCGCAAATAGAATGAAGCACTTAACTGAATTTGCGTGTTCTTCAACAAATTACGTCGGCTAGTGTGAAAGAGCGAATAAAGAAGAAATACGGCCTAGAGATATAAATCAGATTACTCTCCCGCGCAGCCCACTGTGCTTAAATTAAATGGCTTTGAACGAAAATTACGATGTTTTCCAAATGCTTTTATTTTGTTGTTCATTCGTCTGTGGAAATTCGCGAAATATTGGTGTTAAATAACATGCAGATGCCAGACAAATTTTTGTGTTCGCTGAAATAATACAATTCATTCATAGGTATGCAAACAACATGATAATTCCTGTAAGTAAAATCAATGATTTATTATTTTCTCTTTCAATAACACGCTGAAGTGTTTCTTCAAATGCGAACCATAAGTAATAAAATTCAAATTGTGTAAACATAGATTGTTAACCATCAATTCTTGTTTTATGGTCTTCTTTTCGAGACGAGATCTTAGAAATAAACCTGTTGTATACAAATGTGTGCGCTGGCGCTGTTCGCTGTGGTGAGCACTGAGTGCCTTCGCTATGATAATATTTGAATTATTGAACGATGAATTCAATTATCTGTTTGTGTTATATCTGAGTACTTCAACACATATAATTGGATCCAAGCTACAATTAGTTTCATACACACAACTGAGCCAGTCATTCGCAGTTATTATAATAATTATTATTTCACAAACCATTAACCTCCAAATATAAACAGCGACCAAATCACGATCCCTTCTTTTTTATTGCTTTATTTCTCGTGATATTTTATTTGATTGCTTTTTTAAGAACCGGTCGAATTATTCACTGAGCGCTGATTTAATATTGAATTAAATCTTTGATGTATGTCTATGTTTAAATGTTAATTCCCATCGTGTTAAATGATTATACTTTGAGTATATAACATATTGACATTAGTGTTTTATGAACTCATTAGTCGCTTCCGTTACATGTAAATTATTCAAAAAAGATATTTCTTTTGAACAAATATGTTAACACCATGTTTTATTCAACATCGTAAGTTATTTATTCGGTCACGGATTTTAAAGTGCGATGATTGTGGAAATGAATCGTTTCTATACCATCATATCTATCAAAGAGCGTGTTCACCTTGAGTGAATTTCATTTCCATACATACCAGGCGCCCATATACGCTCGTAGGTTGAAAATATAAAAGTCCCTTTGGCAACGATAAAGGCGTTCCAGATTCAATGCAATTTCGTCGTGTGTCAGTGTCGCTATTCCGTGTCACATCGTGCGCTTCCGCCAGCCAGCCAAGGCGAGGCTGGGCTTTACGCGTTTCGCTTCTCATTTACAAAGGCCGCCTTGGAAAAAAGTTGCATTCTTTTAGTCTGTGGCAGTTCTCGACAAGAATCGCTGCACAACCCTACTTAGGTTTTTACTGAGTCTTTCTTTTGTAATGAATAAACTCTTTGTTTTTAGAAAACGAGAGAAGCGAGCTCGTCTCGATTAGCATTTCGTTTTCATTGCACTCAAATTGAACGCATAAAAGGTAATTTATGCAAATCTTTTCGTCAGATTAACATTTTGTGTCATCATGAGACCTAATAAAAATGAATTTGAATTATCATCTCACCTTTTAGTTGTCATAAAAGCCGTAGATGTTATTTATATGGGTGTCAAAATATGCGAGGATTGGACCGGTTCTGTAAATGCTCTATTTACGGCCGGCGCGGTTGCCTCCCTATTTCATAAAATCTATGGCTTCTTTTATATTCCTATTTAGGCAGGAAGTTCCCCCCTCGAATAAAAGAGAGCGTTTCAAAGCGCCGCCCGGTATATTAAAAAATATTTCCCTTGCATTTTCTTTGCTCAAAGTTTATTTATTAACGAGCTTGCTGTAGGTGCGCTTTTGTTCTGTAATTTTTCATTTTCAAGGGCCACTTTTATTATAATATGGGTGGAATGAATACTTTATATTATAATATAAGTCTCTTGTTTCTTTAAGTTGTTGTCATAATAATATTTTGACCTACAACTTAGACACTGCTGAGATAACAGAGCTCAAATGTCAGAAGATTAAAATATATATCAAATAATTGATTAGTAACATTACTGAAATAAAATACTATAATTATTGCAACTGCAATCATATCGTATCAGCACTCAGCAGTATGGTATTTAATCTTTTACCGAAATCCCTTAATTAAATGATGAAATATTAATTGATACCATAGTGACGTCAATCATCAGTCATAATGAATTTTCCTGTGACGATTCATTGCTAATTGTGAAATCATGGTACTGTAAGCTTTTGAAATTCAAACTATCTACACACAGCTAATATAAATTTGAAAATCACATACACAAACAGAAAATCTGTAGGCCATACAAATATTCGTTCCGTGCGGGGATTGAACTCGCATCACGAAGCGCACCAGTCGATCGGTCAGCCAATGTGCCATCCGTGCCGTTCACAACTGGATTACCGTGAAAAAGTTTAAGCCTGATTTACTATAAATAAGCCTCCAAAAATCTATGGTTAGTTCAGAAATAAAATAGTGTGACGTAAGAAATGCCATCAAAATTTTCGAAAATTTGAACTTTAAACCTTCAAACGTTCAAAGAAAAATAGACACTTAGGTATCCATGCAATTTTGTAGGTAAAAGTAAGTAGCTTTTCTAGAAATTTGAATAAAATTACTTTGCATAATTATGCATCTTCATTCTCCAACGTTTTACGTGTAAATGCATATATATTTCTTGCTAAGTAAAACTTGTGAGACACTAAAATCTCACTGTCTAATTAAGTATGACTAAGTTGTTTGCTTGCCAGGGCCCCATAATTCAAAAGCTAATTAGGGAGACTTTTAGTAAGGCCCACCGAACTCGCTAAAGAAGTTGTAAAAACTAAAATACGGAGATTAAAGTACATTACAACCCATCTTTCAAACCTTTATTGTAATTGAAACTTGAATTTCGTTTTCATTTATTCCTGTTTTAATTACAGTGTCGGGGTTGACGGGACGATTTTATTTTTAATTAATCTCGTTCGAATTTCGGAATGAAGGCGCGCCTGTGTGAAATGGTATTCGATTGTTTTTCTATACCAAATCGTTTTTTAAAAAAACTTCTTTCTTTTTAAATGTAGCTGTTCGTTTTTTAAAAACCTTCTTTGTTTTTCTATTGATGTAAACCTTGGAAGCTGAAGTGTTGTTTAAATTGTGGCGTTTAGTAAAAAGTATGATTGGATTTTTTAGCTCCGAAGAAATAAATTAAAGCCATTTAGGAACTAGTAGGTTAATAAACATAGAAAAGGTCAAACCAATCACTGTAGTGATACTGAACCAAACTAGAATATAAATAATTTTGTACTGTACTATGTATGTGTACAATACATAGGTTGGGAAAGTTTTGTATACTTAAGTAAAAACTATATCAACTATTTATAAAAAAAAAAACGACGTACAAGCAACAGTAGGAAACTTAAAGTAGTTTTTCATATTCACATGATTTTTTAGTTGCCTAAACAACGCAGATGTTATCCAGAACTAGATCTAGTGATTAACATTATCTGATACGTCAGACGTCTCAAGCATGAAGTTTTTTTTTTTTAATATAATGGGCGTGAAGGCAATGAAAGCGTTCGACTGTGACCACACATAACGACGCGAAATCGGCATGAGTGGGTTTGGTAGAGTTTAATGTATAAAAGCGAAGTCCGAGGTAGTGTCATGTAGCATCGTTCATGCTGAAACTGACTTCCATAAAACAATAAATAGTTAGTTGACTTTTGACAGTCGTTACAGGTAACCAATGGCTTTTACCAGGGGGTACCGTACTAACTGGGTTATGGAGATCAGAAAGGCAGTCGCTCCATGCAAAATGCTGGCATTCAGCTAAATTTGGTTAGACTGGAAAGTAGTCGCTCCATGTAAAATACTGGTATTCAGCTAAAATCAGGTTAGACTGAAAGCCGGCTTCAAATTAGTTGGGATAATGGTGGGGTGATGATGTTAATATAATGGTATTAACTAGAAAATCTCAGAGATGATTGTTAATTCTCATTTTTGTTAATTCTGTTGTCACAAACTAAAACTACTCTAAATATCATTAAAATTTAGTTTATTCCTGTCAAACGACGTTTCCTCTTCTTAAATTGATTAAAGTGGCATAACTTAACCATATTTATCATTAATGAAAACTTACTTAATTTAGAGAAAATGGCAATCTCACTATTTTGAACATTTTTCACCAAACAAGTCACGTTGTCAAGTTTAATCAGACTATCTAAGTACTAAAATAGTGTGGTATAAAATTAGATGTGATTAGGTAGGTATGTAATTTTAATATAAGTCTACTTAAATCCAATAGAACCACAATCTTTTTGTGTTGTAGGATAAGTATTAATTAACTTGGAAAATGTTTGTGGCTTGTAAAAAATATTCTCGTTTTTTAATCTTGGAGCTGCTTAATTAGTCCGTCAGACTAGCGAAAATAATTATAACTCTAGTTTATTGTAACACATTAACAATTTATTTTTCTTTTCGTAGAGTAAGCAAGTACTCTTCCTTTGTTCAGCAGCAAATAATTTACTTACAAAGCGCTAAGGTATTTTCTTTGTGAAAACAGAGCTTTATGATATTCTTTTAGAACCCTTTTAGTGATCTTCTAAATTAGTTTCGCTATTTCGCGTTATGAACTTGATGTTTTATTTACAGAATATCGTTTTAAAAACGTAGTCGATGTGGACTTTTTTCAATTTAAATAAATATTTAAATTAAAAAATTAAATATTTATTTTATTTTAAAAATGGTCGTCAAAATCCGAGGGTTGAACGAATATTGAAACAGTTGCGCATCAATTCGAATTGTACAAAGTTAATTACGCGGTGTCAGCCCTGAGTAGGGTACCCACGACCCTCCGCTACGCGCGGACGGTCCGCCCGGTCCTGTGCCTGATTGTGTTGCTTAATTATTATTTATAACTCGTTACAGCTTCTGATTCTGATACGCTACTGGAACTATGCATGCGTATTTTTATACCACGTAATAACATAAATAATATTCTATTATGCTAATAAACTCCTATTGTTCATAGTCCTTAAACTCTACACAAATTTTGGTTATGAAACTATTTGTTAAACATGTAACATTTTGCTTATGAATCCAATATGAGCAGAAACATATATTACCACCGAGGTTATTCAAGTAATTTGTCTCATAAATATTTTGCTCTTTGATTTACATAATTTATTGAAAACACGAAGCTTCAAAGGAGAACACGAGAAAAACGGCATGATAATTATTTCCAGTGCTCGCCAACGGACCGCTTTCTTTACCTTTGAAAGTTCATTTAAATGATAATTTCCTCTACTAAGAGGGTTAAGGCGCTGCAGATTTCCTCGCAGTTCTCGGTACAATTAGCCTTATCCGTAATTTCCTTAGCTTCTTTCTTGGCAAAGTTCTTATAAGTCGTAACACTGATGTGTTCTACCCCATTAGCTGACACGAACACTCTTTGTCGCCACTTATTCCGCATAGCAGAAAATTAATGTTCCGTCTCGGGTAGGTGGTGTATAAACAAGATGGTGGGTGGCTCCGCCCCGGTATTTATTGCTTCTGGCACGCCGCGAGCGGCCCATCCACCAAGCTGCCATAAACGCGAGCACTAAAACGTGCTATTTCCCTAAATTATTTTAATGACGTATGTTCCCTCGGTTTAGTGGAATGTAATTCGGTTACACTGTTGGGAATCGCTTCCCGTGCTCCAGTGGACGTATCCGTTGCCAAATATTCACCAGTTTGCGAGATTTGTCACGGTCGACCGCGCGGATACTAAATTGTTACAAGTTTTGGAAACGATACTGTTATGAGTCAGTGTGCGGGCAAGAGGGGACATTGTTTCAAGTCATTAGGCATGTAGGATAGTATCGGTCGTTGAAACGCTTTCCTTTTTGGAGCTTGTCGGCGGCAGTGCGACTACAAATTAGTTCCTTCGAAGCCGTAATAGAAGATCTTCAAACGACTCCCATCGGTGTCTTAATCGTACTGGGGCATGCCGCATGCCGACGCGCTCATTACACTCCACAGTCGGCACGCTCTTTTGTTTCTGTCGGTTGTGAATTGATTTACTCGCTATTGTATGTTGCGGCTGCACTGGTATGCGGTACCGATGCTGTACCACAACATGCGGCACGGTGTGGTACGGCTTCGGTACCGCATGCCAGTGCTACATCTTCGACTGTTGTTTACGCTCGATATGTCCGTTCACCTCGCTTTTATTGAAATGTAAATTCCAAGTCCCGGTAATAAAGTTTTTTCGAAGTTTCTGCTCGTGAGGCGAGTACGTTTGTCAAGATAAACCGGCAGCTGGTCGGGCCCGACCCCTCTTGTTTGCAGTCAACTAGCGGGAGAGCATTGAGCCGGCGTTCATAACTTCGGCTGGGCGACCCCTCCGCGTCGCGTACAATGCCTCCCTCTCGAGTCTCGACTGGCTCAACTTGTAACGTTCACACCGTCATGAAAGGATTTAATGGCAATACGGTGTGTCGAAATATTAATATGTTTGTAGCATTATCGTTCTAAACTAGTATTGTCTGTTGTCTCCGGGCGTGCGTAGCGGTCGCGCACTGCGGTCGAGTGAACTCGAAGTCGAGTACTGCCGCGGTTGGTGGGCGTAAGACTATCGCACATTTGTCATTCGACTAACAATAAAGCGTTTAATTTTATTTATAGGCGTCGCGTGGGCATGATTTAATCGATTATTTGCTGTTATCGCAGTTGAGATATTCAGACGCTATGACTTCATCCGATTATGGCAGCGGGAATTAGTTGCGGCACTCGATAATTGACAAGTTATTACAACAGAATTACAAATTCCTTTTGTTGAAATAAACGGCAGAAATTTGAATAAGAAGAGGAAAGTTTCTTAGATTACAATCACAGTATGGTCATTGGAGCGTATTGATTCAATTCACTTTGTCATTGATAGAAACTGAAACGTGAAAGGATTATTGCTAGAATATAATATCTGTCTATTCACATAAAATTTTGTTATTTTTCCAAAAGTACTCTTCGGAACGACATCTCTCGGATTCAACGTTGGAGTGCTTTAGTTTGCAATTTGTGATGCCATTAACCGAGTGCGTGAGCGAGAGGGGCGCTGGTGTCGCACCGTTCTCATATCGGGCGCTGAATGTAAATGGCTTCATTTGATTATGTTCTACGCCGTAAACGCTCTTTGAATTTATGCAATCCCGGCGACATGGTACCGCGGTGCGCGGTCGACTGCGAAACGTTACGATTTTCCGGAAAGATCGGTGAGAAAAATTATAATATTCAGGAGACTCTCAATTCAATGGTTTGTTATTTTCATTTATTTTTGTATACTTTACGGTTACCTACGTGGCTAAGATTTAAGCACATTTTTATTACCTACGTCAAATTAATTTAGGATTATCCTCAAAACTTTGGGCACATTAGTGTTACGTTTTCTTAATTTAATGAATAAATTCGTCAAATAAAATGAATTAGGTGCTTAACTGTACATTTAATTCCCATTCAAAGACAAAGTGCAGTAGCAACGCCAAACTACACTGTTGATTTATACATTACCCGTGCAAACAAGCTATTAACATTTTAATTACATATGTAATTACCTCAATAGTAATATTTGTGAAGTAATTTCAACATAATTCGTGCGAACAAAATCAAATTAATATAATGGCAACAATACATTTTAATTAATAACACTTCGGCGTGCGGAGCGGAGCAGAGCGGTGAGCAATGCGGAGCGTTGCTAGGCTATGCTATTCGATATCAAACTGATCAATTATACGACAAAGTTAACATTTGTGATTATCTTATAAAGATTGGATATACATACTTGTTTAACCTTTACAATGACATATAGTTTCTAGAAACAACCTTTGTCAAAGTTGCGTTTTGTATGCATAGGTGCAAGACAAGTATCCATGTATGTACGTCTTGGCAGGTTATTTAGTTAGATGTGTATGTATCGCAATATGGCGCCGGTAACTTAAAAGTTGTGTGGTAATCGGCTAGCTTGGTATGTGATGCGAATAGGGAAAGTGTTGATTATGAATGTGAAAAAGTTAGAGAGTAGACGAAGACCAAAGAAAGTTATTGTCACCCTAATCTTGAAAACTATTGTTTTCATATTTCGAAAATCTGATCCGTTTCTTATTTTCTTAAAACATACATTTCTCAAATTCAACTTCAACGTCTTCAACTCTTCATTAATGGCTTCTGTGGACGAGAGATACCACAATTTTGCCAATATCACGCGTAAACTGGTAATAACTATCAAACGCTGGAGAATATTTAGCAAGTAATAACAGTAATTTAAGAAATATAGCAACAATAAAAGTATTTCTTTATAGATTTAGATAATCAATTTATGACAGAAACAGAACAGAGACATACATTTCTGTGTTACACTATCAATTACATAACCTAAAAATGTTGCGTCAGAGCTTTCAACAAAAGCGAATTAAAACTACCACAAACAAGTTTTGATTTATTGTAGAACCACGGAATAGGATACAACCAAGCTGTCAGAATCAATAGCCTGTTATTAAGGCTACATTCAGTCGTTCACTATATATTCGCCGTTCACCATTCGGTCATCGGTTACCTACCATTCATTCAAGTTTGGCGAAATACTGGGAATCGAATGTTAAATTGTTAAGCACCGCGTGGACGGTTTTAAATGTAGTTTTAGAATCCTTTTAGAACTTAGATGAGTTTTTTCTTTTACGATATCTGGTTTAGTTTGCTAGAGGAGCTCGTGGCTGAATAATAGCAGCCGCTCGGGCCGATCTTTAGGTTAAGCCGCGCTTGCCTAAGTTGGTCTGTGGTGTGGGTGGGTGACCACCCGTTACATACCGAGTTTCCTCCGTGCCTCGGAAAGCACGTTACGCCGTTGTTCCCGGCTGTCATTTGTAGATCTTTGACAGTCATTACAGGTAGTCAGTGTTGCGAAAGTCTGACAACCAGTCTTACCAAGGGGTATCGTATTACCCAGTTAGCTGGGTTGTGGAGGTCAGATAGGCAATCGCTTCATGAAAAATACTGATATTCAGCTGCATTCGGTTAAACTGGAAGCCGATCCCAACATAGTTGGGAAAAGGCTAGGCAGATGATGATGATGGTTTAGTTGCTTAGACAGAGGTACTTAGGAAAACTGACTGGCTGCTCCCCGCTATCTTTATCGGGGTGAAATTGTTATAAAATTATTACTTCCCTATTTTAATCAGTTAATCATTTCTTAGGATTTTCTTTTAAGGATCCCTAATCCTTTAACAAACAAACTAAGTAAGCATAATTATGTAAATCATAAACTGCAGGCTACGGCAGGGTTGCATATTCTGTATGGGAGACTGCAATTCCTTGATCGGATTGACTTCAGGACGTATTTATAACGCTTTTACAATATTTGTAGGGCAAAAGCGAAATTGAGTTGGTTTGTTACGTCTTCACGCCTTAATGGCGAAACGATTTTGATGAATTTTGGTACTTTCAGAGATAGTTGGGACCCCGGACATAGGCTATTTAAAAAAAAAAGAATGAGATATGAGGGAGAACTTAGCTTTGCTATTACAATAAATAAGGCGCAAGGGCAAAAACTAAAGGTACCTGTAAATCAGTAAAGGAGAGCTGTGTTACCCCGAATTTAACGCGAGTGAAGCCGCGGGCAAAAGCTAGTCTACTATAATATTTATGTACAGCTTCACATTATTGCCCAGTGTTGCAAATGATAATAATTTACATCGGGTTTCATATTTTGCGGCATCGCATTCAGTTTGATGAATCAATTAATTGAACTGCGGTTTTCATATCGTCAGTGAAACAAGCCGATTCCCCCGGAACTATTCGTATCGTCAATAGTAATTACTGGGCCATGGTTTACAAACAAATATGTATGAAAACATACAATTAGTTGGTTTTGGTGGCTGTTTGTGTATATCAGAGTTGTGTTTGTACAGACGCCTGCACATCAAGCTACTACAATCTGACAGATTTCTTTGATAGATTTTCGACTTTATTTCTGAAGATTTTGGTTTAAGGTTCATTGGGAAAAAATTACACTTTCGGGTAGCTTGACCTGCGTACATTTATAATCCATAGCAATATGAGGTTTGTTCTTATTTCGGTGTACTATAAGCAAGAATAGATGAAATGTCTACATCCTTGATATACTTATGTCCTAGTACTAAAACTATGAAGCCAGGTTTTTTCAATCAATGAAAACTGAGAATAGGGGGCGAGCCTATTTGCCAATAAACAGGGTCGCCCCTATTACTATTATTATTATTTTGAGGTATTGTAAAAAATGGTGGTTATACGTATATTGACCAACTTTTTTTGATAACCACTGTATTATATTTTTAGTTTATACATTCTCTAATACATGTCACACACTAACGCCATTTTATTATCTTCTTTTTTATATATCAGACAAGCTGTTTAATTGAACGTCATATCAAACCAGCCTGCACTCGGGTTTAGTTAAAAGTTATCTAGGTAACGTAAAGGTTGTATACCAATAGAACCTCTATAGTTCCTAAATAACTATTTGGGAATAAGCTTAGTACTAATTATTGCTTTTTACTCCAATTCACAGAACATGATTTCAATTCCGATGACTATAGTAACAAAAGCTCCAATTTGTCTTATTATCCCGTTTAATTAAATGCGGTCGGCTGACAATTGGTTATTCAACCCAATTTTGCTATATTTTACACAGCAACGCGAAATATGTGCTCAGCCAATAAATTAACGTTTTTAAACATGTTAACATGTTTGTGGTAGCATTATTATTTATTATTTCGAATGTACATACGTTTGTAATTAATGTTTAATAATCACTTTTCATGCTTTGTGTACTTTGTCAACTGTATGAATTGTTTTCACTGTATTGTTTCCATTATGTATGAACAGTAATAAATTGCAGTATTAGATTATTGAAGTTGATAAATTGACAAGATCCGCATCCTAGTTATTCATTTTGTTAGCACAAAACTGTTAAGTTATAAAACACATAAAAGTTGAAACGTGACTTTAAACCCAATCTGTTGTTTAACGTGTTGAAATCAACTACAATTACATTTTCGAAAGATTAGGAATTACAAACTGTAAATGTGTAAACTTACTTAACGATTTTTTGTCTGCAGGAAACCGCAGAAGTTTGCGTCGGCACGTCTGTGGGCACCATCACCGAGCCGGACTGCCTCGGACCCTGCGAGCCTGGTACTTCGGTCACCCTGGAGGGCATCGTGTGGCACGAGACGGAAGGTGGTGAGTTGTTACTAGCGCACGAACGCAAAGCACCGTAGCGCGCCCATCCCATTCACTCTGCACGCTTCTGCACGCCTAGTATAAGTTCATGCTTAGCGATACATCATTACCGTCATTATTGTTCATGGAGTCGTTGTTTTCACACCACAAGGATCAATACAGATAAATAATAATAATTAATGAACAAAAAAAACTGACTAATTGATAACCTTCTCTTTCGGAAATCGGTTAAAAAGGAGATTGTTTTCAATTGAATAACCAACGTTACTTTTAAAAGCCGTGTCCACCAAAAAAGATCTCTTACGATTATTTTTTGTTAACAATTTGAACGCATACGAACTAAGTTTAAATAGAAAAGCATTTCAGTACTAGGAAACAATCATTCTTATTTAGCAGTATAACGGGCTCGTGTCCGACAAAATAGTCTAATGTTCGAATGTTCAATACAATTTGAAGTTAGTTAATCCATCAATGGAAGTGACAAGTAAAACTCCATTTTTGATTCATTTTATACAATATATGAACGTGGCAATGGATGACGAAACAAACATGGGTTGTTGTACGGGGGAAGCCATAATGAATTCGGAGAAATAGGGTTTGGCAATAAATAACGTCGGGAATTCAGGCCAGCAATAAATATTTATGTGTTTTCTGTTATAATAATGTTATAATGTATAACGAACGATTATTTCGTGTCAAATTCAATTTTGATTAACCGCACGCTATTTATACTTTTCTTGCAAAATGTTAAAAGAATTTAGGAATTTTATTTACCAATGATATTCTGAGAAAATAGTTAATGGTAAAACTTATTGAAGAATGAATTCAAGGAAAATAAAACTTTAGAGATCTTTAAAAAAATAATGCACATAAAATGTGTGTCATTAAAGTCAATATCGAAATAATAAAAGCCAGCCCCCATAAAGCATATAATTAAGAAGTCCACTTACAGAAGCAATATTAATTTATTTACGACACCTGGCGATTATGATTACCGATTGTACGTCTACAACTTTTTTTGTAGCTCGTCATTCGTTTTTCACGACGGCCGTAATCATGTCGTCCTTTCTCAGAGTTTTATATTTATTTATACCTCACAACCCCGAACTGGCTATTAATATTAAAATATTCATGGCGCACATAAAACAGTGGAGTCAATGAGACTCCCTACATAATTACTGGGCGCTTATTAGCCGGAGATAGCATCGCGGAATGTTTAATGACCCTCCGAACCGATACGAGAGCCTTTACACCTTTTATGTTCGCCTGGTAATAAAATGCCCCGCAACTCTTTAGGGTAAGTAAATAAATTCCAAAATGGCTGGTAATCTCATCTACATAAATTATTAAATATGTTTGCGATGAAATCAATTCTCAGTGCGAGCCCTTATTTATTACTTATTTTATTTACGGTATTCAGACATTTAATTTCAAGTCAGATCATGCGGATTGTTCTCGTTGAATAGGATCCAAGATTGGAATTGCTGGAATTTTATGAACGCTTGTTTAATTCGTTGCATGATTTATTTTACATCGGACATCATTACGGGATCAATTTAATGCTTATCCATAAGATGCGGTCGTCAATCATTAAGATGAAAATAAAACAGACAATGTAATACGAGAGCACACGTCCCGAACGCCATTAGAGGGCCAGGGCACGCAACACAATGCCGCTCCCCCGTAGCCGCTCGTAATTATTATAAAACACGATAATAAATCACCATCTGCTCGCTTCTGTTGCCACTTTCCAAATTTATCCGGGCGATGGTCGCGCGCGGGTAGAGGGCCGCGGGGGGAGGCAATTCACGCCCTTCCTCTTCAAGCTTATTTATTTTCGGCTAATGGCGCCGAGGAGCTTACGGAAATTAAATACTGTTTACTGTGCGACTCCGACCGCGTTATAATTTTATTACGGGCTCACGTGTATAATAATCGAGTTGTGAAGTTTCCTCATTTACTTACACGAGCGCGGGCTGCTGTATCGCTAGTCGGAATAAATTCTCCCATAAGTCTAAAAGTCCGGGGCGTATCGAGCGACATCTGGTGCCCGGCTACCGCTCAAAAATGTCCTCAGAGACAGGTTTACGAGGCTGGGTGTATGGCTGTACCACACCACACCACACTACTACAGTACAGTGTACGTGCTAACAATTAAGCGGAGGCTACCCAGTCCAGTACACGCCGCGTTGCATTCCATTCCACTAATTAGTGGACGTATTTTAATATTTATGCTTCGTTTTCGAGTTTCGGTTTATGTCTCTTTTATGAAGCTTATTATGGAGCATTTTGTATCCGACACATAATAATCCACAACTTTTTGTGTAAGGAACATGTTATAAACGGGTTTTATCATTCCAAATGCGGTTGTTGGACTACCTTCCATATGGAGAGAGAAAAGTTTACTCTACCAGGTCGGCATCATTGAATGGATGTAAATGAAATCGTCGGGACTTTGTTTGTTTCGGTGTGGGAAACAATGGGCGCGTCTGATTAGTGCCGTGCTCGCCTGCTCGCCTGGTCGGACCAACGCGACGCTGCCCGCCTGCCACTTAGCCCTCGTACTCGACGCCCACTCGACTATTTTGTGTTATTAACTCAATCGATTTAGTCAACAAAAGAATGCTGTACGTAAAAAAACAAAACAATCAAGTTCGGGTTTTTTGTTTTTACATGCCTACAAGGCACGCGATATTAAATATTGCGTGTTTAAATCACAAAGAACGGAGTTTAATCTCCGAAGTTTAAGATTAACATTGTGGAGTGCGACTCAACTCATACAAATATTGATGTAGGTAGAGATTTGTGGGCGACAAAGTTGGAGGGGTGTTGGGAACAAAGCGGGCAAGCGGCGGGGGCAGAGCGGGGGCGAGGGCACGACAACTATTAGGCCGTTGATTACCGCGGCCGAGGTGTAATTAGCACCACCTAAATGAAACTATTCCGCTCGCTGCTTTCCTGGTAAAATGATCAGCGACTTAATCAAGCGATAGCCGGCTAATCCGAGGTTAATTATGTAAACTGAAGTTATTTATGTTCGTGAATGGTATTAAGACTTACTTTATGAAATCAGATTTTATAATAAATGCATTTTATTTTGCAAAGGCTAATTGACTTATGCTCTCAGAAACTTATTCCTCTTGTTTAGTTTTTTGACTAGGACAATATTTTTATGAAAAAAAATATTATCTGTTTAACTTGACATACGTACCTAATCAGAAAGAAAGCAGATTAAGGGCTAACAGCCCAATATTATCTAGATGCGGATTAGGGATATAGATGTATTGTGTGGGCAGGTACATATTGCTGACATAGATAATGATATTATAATAAATAGATAAACTAGAAACTAGTCAATTTTGTTACAAAACGGTCGTACATCGCGTGTTCAAAAACGTTACTTTCGCGTATGTATGACACAAATATTGATGTACTTACAAGCTATTTGGACGTCCCCTAGTCGTTAACAAACTGTAACAAGTATAGGCAGGCACAGGCGGCACGCGGTTGAGCCATTAGTGACGTTCCAACAAATCGAAGCGATTACACGCAGGCAAACAGTGGACCGACGATCTCTAATTTAACTTTTCCGTGACCGGTCGGCCGTATTAACAATTTACAAGGGGATTTCACCCCTAAATAATAAAAGTGCGGAGCGCGCCCAACGATTTCCTTTAGGAAGTTGCGCAGCATCTGCTCCGAGCTACTTTTTAAATATTTCTGACAACCTGGTATTTCGTTTTATTAGTCTGCTTCGTACGATGGTTTCCGTATTTGTTATTTCTTTATGGCGCGAGTTTTTATATTCACACAACACATTGCGGTTTTTTCTACACGAGAATTTATTATACACGTAGCGTGTGAACGTTGTAAATGATTTACGCGTTCACAATAGGAAAGCAAACACGAGATTTTGAACATAAATAACCGTAGACAAAGTGGTAGCATAGCGGTTGTTCAATAATAAACTAATGATCGCCTCCATTGTCTCATTAGTCACTGAGCACGTCTCCTTGTTACAATAACTCCACCATTTTATGCTAATGGCTTATAGAGAAATGCTTTATGTGTTCATTGTTTTGTGGAACAATAAATAATAACTGCGATGCCATGGAGGACTTGTGCCCACATTATACGGGTCACTTGTCAATCTTGTTACACATTTACATTTTGTTTTTCCACAAAACAACTTTATTTTTTGAAGCTCGCTATCAATTTATTTGGGATAATGTTTTTCAAAGTTAATGGAGCGTTTTCTTCTAAAAAACATGAATTCAACAAGACGTGAATCTATATTTATGCCATTGTTTAATTTCTGTATTATAATGAATCAACTCTGCTAATAAATAACGCTATAATCTTTCTTTCTGATCCATTTTTCTCGTGTAAAGTAAATTTAATTGAGGCTATAAACTATTTTTGGCTTTACACACGCACGATGACCAACGGACGGATCGTGGCTGTAATAGCTACGACCAAAAGTCCGGCCAATTTCGTTTTCACGTAATTTCTACACAAAAATGGCCGCAACAGCGTAGAGCGAAACCGGAGTGGCGCATTTAACCTGAAACAGTTTCCAACAGAGTGTGATATTGTACGCTACGAGCATAAATCAGATTTCACAGTCATTCTCCAACAATGGTATTGTACGCTTCGAAAATTAAAATATTTCGCCACAAATGTAATTAGCGCTTTTGTAAACCGTCAGTTCTCACCCAAATGTATTGAAAGCGAGCTACGGATGTAGTGTGATATGATAGTCTGATAGTTGTTTACTATCATTAAGTTTGTGTATGTTTATCATGTCTCTGTCTGTCAGTAGAGTAGCGTAAACTTCTTCAGTATACATCATAAATTCGTGCAACGCGCGGCCAAGATATAAAAATGTATTAATATGCTGCAAACAATGTTACTCTGGTAGTAGTGAGATCATAACTTATGAGACGCGCTGCTCGGATACTCCGTTCGCTGTTTGAAATTGTTGTTGGCACCCGAGAAATATGGCGGACCGCTGTTATGGAACCTATTTGGCGGAATAAAACTAAATAGAATTTGGTAACACAATATGTTGCTATGGGATGTATGCATGTAATAAATCTCATCATACTACTACACCACTGTGTCATTTTAAAAAGATACACTTAGGTATCTACAATCCAACGAGACCGCTACATAAAATCGAGTCAACGAAAAAGCTCGCCAGGGATTAAAAAGGGATTGTCCGGGGCTCTCACTTTTATCTCAATTTGTTACTCTTGTTTACGAAAAACATTTTGAGGACAAAGAGAAGATTAAATCGCTCTGAATTACAATAAGGTCCTAAACCGCGGTACATTATAAATTCGCAATGAGCCTTTGGTTTGTACAATAAAATTGTGATGGCGGATTGTCCTTTGGAGGCGAAAAAGTGTCGCGAATAGAGGGGTGAAATTGATTAATTAAATTTGCATAAGTTGGCACGCTAGCGCGATAAGCGCGCGAGGTGAGGTGCGGGCAGGGGCGGGGGCGGGCGCGGGTGCGGCGGAGTCACGTCCGGGCTCCACCGCCGCGGCCGGGCTGCTCGCGTCTCCCGCATCCCCAATATGCAAATGAGTGCTCCCGCGTGACAAATTGGATCCGAGGCTGCCGTCGCCGCCGATAACTTCACTGCACCAATTTCGTTAAAGCCGTATCTTCTTACACAGTTTAAAACTAATCCCATTACACGATCGACAGGACACGTATACAAGAAGCCATATATTTATCGTTCCGTGATATTGTTACAGGTGTACTAGTAGTGAATGTGACGTGGCGAGGGAAGACTTACGTAGGAACATTACTGGACTGCACGCGACACGACTGGGCGCCACCGCGGTTAGTATTTATGCGACTGTGTGCTCAAACTCTAATGTACACGAACGGGGAATACTAATGCCGTCGGGAATAACGCGTAGCGAGCTCACAAGAAGTGGCTCAATCTGTTACAAACACTGTGTAATGGACGTGCTCAGTCACGTATGTCTAAAATGAGTCGCAAAAACGTGAGCAGAAATTCCTGAATAGAGAAACACTGTGAATATCTTTTCGTAAATAATGACGCCATTGATATTCATGGGTTTTCCCTATTTTGCCGATTCGGTCGTCGTAAGGTTAAATGTCATATTAAGTTTCGTTTTATATTCCCTTAGGTTTTGTGACTCTCCAACGGAAGAGTTGGATGCGCGGACACCCAAGGGTCGAGGAGCGAAGCGTGGCCGCGGCGCTGCGCCCACTGACATGACAAACTTTACCGAGACACGGTCCTCGGTCCATAGTAAGCTAAGGAATGGCGGCGCCAAGGGACGGAGAGCACTGCCTTCTCCTACACCCTTTACGCCACCGAGACCTGACTCGAAAAGAAAACGCACTTCGGACGCGGAGGAAAGACCTCCGACGCCGAAGGCTAAACGTCCTCCTCCCACACCGTCTTCCCCTCCCCCTGATCCCGTCCTCCTGGAGTGTCCAGAGCCAAACTGTTCTAAGAAGTACAAACACGCGAACGGTCTCAAGTACCACCGGTCACATGCCCACGGTTCGCCTGATGACGATGACAAAGACGGGTCCAGTTCTGAGCAAGAGGAGCCGGCGACGGAGCCTGCATCACCGGCTCGGCCGCCTTCCGCGCCTGCGACACCGGCCACGCCTGTCAAGTCGCCGACGCCGGTCAAGTCACCTGACGCAAAGGTTGACAAGTCACCGGAGAAGTCTCCGGAGAAGCCCGAAGTAGACGTGGAGTCTCCTCGGGAAACGCCGCGGTTCGCAGAGGAGTTCATCACGGCGTCCGAGCCTCCCCCGGCGGTGGACCGGCCGCAGACGCCGCCGCCGCCCCCTGCCACGCCGCCTGATACACTGCCCACGCTACAACCTACACAGTTTAAGGTAAACCTTAAAAATCTTCCTTTTTATTAACCAGCATTGCGGAAAATGCAAATCGATTTACAAAAAAGAGGATTATTTTGTCGGGGGTAATTAAGCAAGCATAAAAAATCGAATGAAAATAAATCTTGTGTCGTTTTATGCAGGTAAAGCCCCGGTCAGCACTAATGGCGGAGGAGCGAAAGTCAACGGAATCACCCGCAGAAGAGTCGCCGGGCAAGAGACGCGCGCGTCGGTCACCAACGCCTGGCGTCCGATCACCGGCTTACTCCGACATATCGGACGATGCTGCGCCGCCAGACGCACCGCCGGATGATCCCGCGCATCGACCATTCCCGGTTTATCATCAGGTATGATTCCACCAGTATAGAGCCAATTAAGGAAACGAAAGGAAACAAACATTTCACCATCCGCTACTAGAAAAGCTAATAATCTTTATATTTTTAAATGTTTTTTTTTTATGATTTTAAGAAATATTTAAAAATGTAATTTTATGTATTGAAAATAAATGGACGATAATAATCTTTCTTGGGGAGGAATTCACCAATGAATTCAAAGCGCGTTTAAGAAAAGCTGTACTTAAGTGTCATATTTGCTACGGGTAACATGAATATTTGTGATTTATTATTATTTAAAGCTTTTGAAGCCCGTTTATGTGTACCAAACTAGTTCAGTGTCATTGGCAAAATCACCCTTAGACATAGTCAGCTTACTCTGACGAAGGAATGCTAGAAAAGTTAGTTAATAACGCTATTGTTGTTATCATTTCAGTTCTACGGTCAGCCGTCATACATGCCCCCCTCGCACCCCCCTCCCGTGCCTCCTCAGTCGTCAGACAAAGGCAAGGAGGATCTCTCCAAAGGAGACCCCAAGGGTGATATGAAAGTAAGTACTCCACACTCTTATAGCTGGTCAATATTTGATAAACAGTAAATGAATTTGTTTGGAATCATGTGAGCAAGAACCGTTATGTCTTTACATTTAAATGCTAGGTCCTAGGCCCCGTGATTACCTTTGAAATAAAAAAAAAATATTAATAAACAAAATAGCTCTTCTAAAAATCTGCAGCTTATGAACATGGTCAATGAATCCTATGTAATTCTAAAAAGTCACATTTTTGAATTTATCATGATTTAGGTTAATATTTGATGATCTTGCTGTACACACTACCTTTGCGATGATTTCGGCCTTATTACATTATGTGTCTGGTTTTTCAATACAACCCATCGGAATCATGACCAAAACCAGCCTACACTAAATGCTTCTTTTTAATCTTCCCTAGGACGGAAAACCCGACAACGGACCTCAAAAAGTGTTACCCCAACACTTCTACCCCTACAACTACGTTCCGAACTTCCCCTACAACGTGGAACCTGGAGGTCCTCCCCCAGGCCCGCCCTTAGAAGACAAGAGCAAGGACAGCGACCGTTCCAAGACTACTCCTAGTCCTTTAGACAAAAACAAACAACAACGGCCACCTGATGGCAAGGAAAACCCTGCCAGACCAAATGATAATCATCAGATACTGAAGGAGAGTATTGAAATGAAGGCGCAGATGGGACCCTATGCCTTCCAGAGACCACCGCATGCGAGAGATGAGGAATTGAGAAGGTTTGTGTTAGTTTTGATGATTTATGATAATTATATAATTTAATGTAGAACAGTTTTCATCATCAAAAACTGGACAAATGGTTCAACTGTCAAAATGTAGAAAATAATCTTGTTTAAGTTGTGCTAAATCTCTATAAAAATGAATTTGTGTCCATAAATAAAAAAATCAAACAAAATTGCATCATAAAAATGTCCCACCATTCTTCCAGATATTACATGAGTCTAGACCAGAGAAGAAAAGAAGGGGGTGGCGACTCCAAGCCCCCCGGGATGCCACCGGGGGCCAGCGGTCCGCCGGGGGGCCCAGGGGCCCGGCCCCCGCCGCAGCCTGCGCACAAGCAGCCCTCCAAAGACAAGGACGATAAGCCAAAAGAGGAGGTCAAGGTAACTGATAACTTTAGATGAATTGTGAATACGGGGTTGCCAGGAATAAAATGACCTTAAAAATGGATAGGTTTCCTTCCCGATTTTGTGTCTGGCAACCTTGTATCATCCTGTGACATAACACCACCAGGCTAGCCTTTCCCCAACGTCGTTGGCTCCGGCTGCCTGCTAACCTAACCTAATTTTAGACGGAGCCACAGCCGCCCGACCAGCACTACCCACTCTATGGCAGAAACCGATACCCCAAGGTTAGATACCACTGATACCAGATACCAACACTTTTAGATTTTGCGTGCCGACGAGGGAACTTGAAGTAAAGGTTGCGTTTATCGTGACAGCGGCGTTCGACGTGACATTTGAATTTTAGATGCACCTTGCATGTGCCACTGTCAGTTAAACGGTTACCGATCCAAGACTTGACCCTGCGACTGTTATTTAACGTTAGTTTGATCGATTTGCACGGTAGCCTCGACCTGTAAATGTCTAGCGTCTGATTGACGACCGAAGTAATCCGAATACTGTGGTTATATTTGGAACACGAATCACAATACCGCGGTTTTGCTAAAGGTTTATCAGCGGGTCAATATGATCTGGTTGATCTGGGTAAAGATCGCATGTAAATCATACCCTGAACGTAGATAAGGGCAGCAACACACCTTGTGTGTTTAAAGCCAGCGGCAAGTCCTATTCGGACATTTTTGTTGGTCGCGGACACAAGTTTCTTGAACCAAGGCACGTGCCAATTGTCTCGTATTGAACCATGTCTTCTCTTGCAGGTGAAACAAGAAGGCCAGAAACCGACGACAGAGACACAGGGTCCTCCGCCACCTCCTACATCGCAGTACTATCTGCCTCCCTACATGCAGCCGCCGCACTACGGCGCCCTGCCCTTTGACCCGGTGTATCGCGCCCCTCTCAGCCCCATGCTGGTGAGCGGCTTCGGAGGAGGATGGACCGTGCCGCGGTACCACGCGCCCGAGGACCTGTCCCGCCCGGGCGGCGCGGGCAAGCTGGACCTCATGCCCGGGGTGGGCGGGCCTGGAGGTGGACACGGCCCGAACTTCGCTTATGGCGGAGCTCCTCACAAGATACACGAGTTGCAGGTTGGTTGTCAGCATAACCGTTATGTATATGAATGGGAATCAAGATTTGTCAAAAGCCAAACTAAAATCAGTCAATATTGAAAATGCAGACGTTGAGCTATGAGTACTGAAAATTTCTTGAAGGGAAAAAGCTTCAAAACAGACTCGACTTGAGAATTTTAATCAGGGCAACTTCATGTTGTTTTAGTATCGGCTAACTAGTGTAGGGTGGACGTCTCGGTGGGAATCTTCTGTTCAAATAAAAAAATAAAACCGACTTCTAAAAAAAACTAAAATCTGGAAAATAACTTTATTTCCGGAAGTCGGTGGCTTTTGTTGGTTTCGTTCACTTTATTGGCCACCGACTTCCGGAAATAAAGTTATTTTCCAGATTTTAGTTTTTTTTAGAAGTCGGTTTTATTTTTTTACTAAAAAGTTTTTATTTCAACATTTTTAGTTATAGTATTATGATATAATACGCAAACACGGTTAAAAAGTTTTTATTTTTAGCTTTAGTCCCGTCTTAGATACAATTTTTAGTTCCACATCAAGCTATAGATTAAATACTAAGTATCTATATTATGCTTTAGTATTAAACCAATTCAGAAATCATATGCATCATCCCCTAGGGCAGCGGTCGGCAACCTCTTGGCAAGCAAGGGCCACAAGGTGACAAATTAAACTAAAGGCGGGCCGCAATCATTTTACTCGCATAAACCTAAGAAGCCCAATATACCTGCTCATAAAAATTGATCATATTCCATAAAAAAAAAATGTTAAAACATACAGAATTTAATTCGTACACGTAATACTTACATATAAAAAACAAGAGAAAAATAAAGAAATGCTAACTACAAGCTACCTACCTAAATAGGAAACAGATTTTACATTTTGGCAAGTCCCTCGGCTCTGCTGACATCTCTTTGAGGCGACACGGCCTGTCGTCAATAGACGGCCGGACGGTGATCTACGGTGGCCGGGAGTCGTCTCACGGCGCCCGGGGCGTCTCCCGCGGCGGCTGGGTTGGTTTGCGGTTTTCCCTCAAACACCCGGCAACCTCCTTCGCTAGAATTACTGCTTTGCAGAAGGAGGCGACCGCTTCCCATTCCCTCTTGCTCCGGACCATGGACTGAACTAGGGTCGGACGCGAGAGATCGCCTCTACGAGGGCACGGTGCTGCTCCGCCTCGCGCTGGGCGAACCGCCACTGTGTGCTCCACCGTGTTCTCCGGGCGATCGTCACAATGGTGACACCCGGGCGTTTCCTGCCGCCCGATTATGTGCAGGTACCTCCCGAAACTTTCGTGTCCGGTGAGGACCTGTGTCAGGCGGTAGGTGACCTCTCCAGCCACTCCAGGGGACCTGCACGGGGTTGCGACAGTCACTCTCTCCATGCCACCATGAAATCGCACCGGAGGTCTGTCCTCTGGGTGGCAATTAGCCGCGGCAGCGGAAATCGGAAATGTTCTACGAAATTCCACCGGCTGTCGAGGACGATTTCCAGGTACTTCATCGTCGACCCGACGCCGATGCGAACCCCTCCTACCGTCAGCTGGGATCCCGCCGGTAGCGTATTCCCGCGGCCATGAAAGACCATAGCCTCGAATTTCTGCAATGGCACCTCGAGTCCCAGTAGCTGGATCATCTCCGCCTGAGCCAGCATGTCGTTACTATTTTTTGTTTGCTACGCTGACGCCGCTGGGGAGCGGCCCCAAGACCGATCCCTGTGGAACACCGCACGACATCTCTCGCCGGTTCCACTCTCCAGAGTGACCAGGGTAGATGACGGCCCTATCCGTCAGATATGTCCCGACCACACGACGAAGGTACATCTGGTGGTACCGGAGTGCCTCCCTGATGCAGCTCCAAGGCTTGGTGTTAGGGCACGCTACAATAGTGGCGGTAAGTCCCCTCTTTGAGGAGTGGCTGGAGAGGCGTCATGGCGTCCTCACCTACCGCCTGACGCAGGTCCTCACCGGACACGGAAGTTTCGGGAGGTTCCTGCACATCATCGGGCGGGAGGAAGCGCCCGGGTGTCACCATTGTGACGATCGCCCGGAGGACACGGTGGAGCACACAGTGGCGATCTGCCCGGCTTGGGCGGAGCACCGCCGTGCCCTCGTAGAGGCGATCGGCGGCGGCGATCTCTCGCGTCCGGCCCTGGTTCAGGCCATGGTCCGGAGCGAGAGGGAATGGGAAGCGGTCACCACCTTCTGCGAAGCAGTAATGCTAGCGAAGGAGGTGGCCGGGCGTTTGAGGGAGAGAACATCTGCCCGACCCAGCCGCCGCGGGAGACGCCCATGGCGCCGGGCGCCGCGAGACGACCTCCGGCCACCGTAGATGCGGGCCTGTGGGCGGTGAGCAATGGGTAGTTCACCGTCCGTCCGTCTATTGACGACAGGCCGTGTCGACGGCGCGTTCGTGTTTCACGCGCGCCTCAAAGAGAGTCAGCAAAGCAGAGGGGCTTGCCAGAGCCTCTGCCTGCCGGGGTTGCGGGTTGTTCGAAAGAGATACCGCGGCCTCGGGACGTAAAGGGCAATAGAAGAAACATGGGTGGGTTTTAGTCAGTACAAGTCTGACATGCCCCCCCGCTCCACCCAGAGCGGGGGAAGTCATTGGATGATTTCCCACCCAAAAAAAAAAAAAAAGGCTTGGTGTTGAACGCGTTGGCGATGTCGAGAGACACCGCCACGACAGCCCCCGTCCTGAGGGCTCTCACGCGCATGATGGCGTCCACCGTCGAGTGCCCCTTGCGGAAACCATACTGCTGCTCCGCAAGATCCGCCCCCGTCCTCACAAGGTGCCCGACGAGGTGGTTTGCAATTACTCTTTCAAAGTGCTTGCTCACCTCGTCGAGCAGCACGATGGGCCGGAATGCGTACGGAGAGTCCGCAGGGCGCCCCGGCTTTTGTATGAGGACCAGTCTTCCAACGAAGTGGGAACTGGCCCCTCTCCAAGCATGCAAGCATCTTAAGAGCCTTAGTAGTCGGAGCCCGAGAGCCTCCAAGGCTTTGCCGTGCAAGCCATTGGGTCATGGGGTGGTATTTTTGGCTGTAAAATAGTGCTCAAATGCTCATCTATAAGACGAGAAGCATATTTATTTTTTCTATAATTGACAATTGATAAATTGTACTGAACTGCTTAGCAAACTTTATCATCTCGTCAAAATCAGATGGCATTTAACAAGATCATTGGATTCATTGAAGGAGCTTTGAAAATATCAGCTAGTATGACACATTTTAAAGTGTTACCGAGCAGAGGGGTTAAAAGGTGCGCTTACTTAATGCGTTGATTTTGATAACTATAACTTACTAGCTGTGCCCCCGGCATGCGTTGCTATGCAATTTTCTACCTACCCTACCTTTTCTTGCTATAAACCTCACGGAGCTCGAGACCTTTCCAACGAATGCAAAACCGTGGAAATCGGTTCGTGCATCCTGGAGTTATAGCGTCAGGAAGGAAAACCCGACTTATTTTTATATAGTAGATTTACAAAACTTTCACGGGCCGCAAGCAAGACGTCCGCGGGCCGCATGCGGCCCGCGGGCCGCGGGTTGCCGACCCCTGCCCTAGGGGATACAGCTGATACTTGATCTGATGTTTGTTTCTTAATGACTAGGTGAGGGGTGGGGAGGGGATACGGTCACCCTGCTCCCACTCGCCTGCCTACCCTGGCGAAACCCATACTTATACATGTGATTGCAGCAATAACAGCAGATATGCTGTCATTTATTAAAGAGTGCCGTTGTATATCACTGAAGATCTATAACCAAATTACTGCGATGACCTTCCAAACCATAGTAGTACATACCATTTTTTGATCATTTGTCTTCGACAACTTCTAAAATATAATGGACGAATGAGCATATCATCAACGTACACGAAGTCAATCTAATACGTATTATTAAAGATAACTCAAAAACTACTTGTCTGATCTTGATATTTTTTTTATGGGACCAAACGACAACCACCAGCTTTCGAATAAAAAAAGAATCATCAAAATCGGTTCACTCAGACCTGAGTTATGAGGTAACAAACACAAAAAAAAAAAAAAAACATACAGTCGAATTGAGAACCTCCTCCTTTTTTTGAAGTCGGTTAAAAAGTCGGGCAAGTGCGAGTCAGACTTGCGCACCCAGTGTTCGTACAAACTTGCGACATAAACGGCCATATCTTTTGACTGCGTAGACATTTCAGCGTTACAATTTTTTAAAATTTCGTTGGATTTGCTCAACCCTTGTAACAAAATTGATATTAAAGTTTTGTCCGTTTCCTCTTCCAGGAGCACGCGAAGTCCCCGGCCAACAAGCCGCGTGCCGACGCGCCCAAGGAGCCCGCGCCCGCGCCGCGCTCCCCGCGCTCTCCGCCGCCGCAGCGCCACGTGCACACGCACCACCACACGCACGTGGGGCTGGGCTACCCGCTGTACCCGCCGCCCTACCCTGGTCAGTGCAGCCGTCGGGGCCACGCCACGCCGCCACGGGGATAAGCGAATGGGAAGGCAAACTTACGGCTTGGCCACAACCTACGCGCTCGACCAACACTCGTGTTGTGGCAGCGAGCAGCGACTGCCAAAATAAAAGTACAAAGTTGCTAACAGAAGTGATCACGATGCGGTACTCACGCGTATAAGAGACTCCGCGCGGCTTTCGACTCAATTCGCATCGAGTTCAAATTTGATTCCCATCTGCTTACTACTCCGTGGTGCATGTTTATGATAACATAACTTTATTGATCATTTCTTTCAAAATATTACATCACTATTAGCTTTATTGCGTTTTATGTGTTTACAAGTAATTGCTTTAGCCGAATTTCGATTTCGTCAACTCTACACCCCTCGGCCTAGCGACTGCCTTCGGTTGCTAATAATGTGATGTGTTGGTTGCAGGGGCGCGATAGCACTCGGCGGACGAGCGGGCCAGCCCGCCCGACCGCAGCTATCGTAGAGAGACGATAGTCGAGGCGGCACGTAGTGCGCAGAGACAGTAATGGAAGATTGTGTTTTGCAGCGGCGGCCGTGCTAGCCAGCACGCAGGCCGTAGTCAACTCGTTCCCGACGCCGCCCAAATGAGAGAGACGCCATGACGTGTAGTGAGCCGACCGTGACCCGCGCGCGGAGCGTCCGCGCCCGCGACCGCGACCGCGCGCCCCGCGAGACGCGCGGGACCCGCGCGACCCGCGCCCCGAACGCGCGTGCGAGCGCCGCGCGGACAGACCGTGACCTCGTGATGATCGAACTTCGATCGATAACTTTATCTCTATGCCAGTAGCCATAATTTAAACACTGTGATCTCGCGTAACCCACAAAATGTGTATGTGATGTGCGCTTTGAATGTTATAGAATGTGTCCGGACCGATAGTTACCTTTTATAGTTGCGAGTGTTGTGTTGTGAAGACTCCTCGATGGATGTTGTGAACGTTGTGCGGGCGCGCGTGGACCTGCGCGCCCGACACTCTACCTTGTTGTATATGTTACTAGTGGAAGCACAAACTAGTTTTGTACATATTAGTGTTATGTGTAAAGTACCCTACGATTGTTAGTGTTCCATAAGGGTTATGTAATATAAACATCGAATTTTCCGATTCTCCCTCTGGGCATTGTACTGATGTTTGAAGCCCCGTGTCTAAAATTTATATCATTGCGAATACAGCCTAGTAAGATCTTTATTTATGATGATATCTGCATTCCACAAAACGAAAGCGAGCGTATCTAGTTTTAAAGTATAAAATTAGTTAAGTCTTAAGTAATATAGTGTAAGTTTAAAGGCGTCAATGTGATCATTACAATATGAGTCGTAGCGTGCACAAATCGTACTCTGTCTCGATATAGTGAACAATGACTTATTATTATATAACGTAGAGAGCATCCTATAGATTCGTCGAGTGTTTGAGCATCGCTGTGCGTGTATGTATGTCAGGCTTGTAATCATATCTATAAAAATCTCATAGTCCGATATGTCTCAATACAAGGGATTAGGGTTTCTGTACTGCACTTAGGTAAGAGTGGCATTGTCCTGTGTTCGACGACTATTATTTCCATGCATTTAAAATACCATTGACTTCCTATTAGATCGTCTCAACGGGAATGTAATCTATTGTTTCGTCAAGTAGTCTTCCAATTGGTTAACGTGGGGAAATCTTATTGTGTTGATGCATCTATTTTGTATTTAATATTAACGGATGAGATGTTTGTTATTTAACTTGCGTCTGTACACCATGTGTGTGCGTTGCACGTCTCCCACTGACGGAGAAAACATGTCAGTTGCATTTCAACTAAGTAGAGGAAACATTTATAAACACATTTTAGAGAATTACATAAAATATTTGTAGTGTTATGGTATTATTTTCATGACATTTTAGTCAATGTACGCGCGTACCTGTTTCATTATTAAATTAACAAGACAACAATATTTTGTAGAAAATGCGGGGCCTAATACCTAAGTTTATATGGTGTAAGTGAATCAAGTCTGTGACAAGGAATTTCAAAAAACCAGTGATTGTCAATCTCTTGTTAGTAATGTTGATTTAAAGAAAAATATCTACTTAGCTAATTATAGAAGCTGCATTGATACAAGACTATTAGGTAGTCAGTTTATTGTGATTTATTTCATATAAATTGATATGGTTGATAGATGGTTATGATCCCTAAAATTTTATATGTTGAAGAGTGGGTACTACTCAATGTCATTTCCTACCTTGGCAATGGCAAGATTATTTTAAAACATGATGCAACTCTGCCAATAATCATAAAACTGACTTGAATGATAAAGACGAACATAAAATCATCAATCAACCATCTCATATGTCTGTTATTGAATTTATGCAAGAAAAACTTTGTTACGACTGTCAATCATGATCAATAGTTGAATATTGTTATTTTCCGTCAAATTCTATGTAGTCATGTAAAAGAATGTAACTTCGAAAAGAACTTGTTTTAATTTGATGTGAGAATGTAAAATAAAAGCTATACAAAAATCTGTAAACGAGCATTAGGTTATTCTGAATTGTACCTGCTTACAAGCAATTATTATCAAGATCGTGATAATCAGCTGGGATTAGAGCTGTTTTGAAATATCAGAGCGGCTAATCAGGACGTTATGTTGATAAGCCAAGAACCTTTTTGGTCTCTGGCACTCATTGTCACTGGGTTCTGTAGCCGTATGCGGTATCGATGCGATGCAGTATGGCCAATAGAATTAATTTAGCCGGTTTAGTAAATTGAGCGGGCATGCGATGCACCGTAAGGTACGTCAGATGCGTAACATTGTATTAGTGATTGATTTGTGATGGATGCGTCGTATCGTGCCGCGTATTTAGCTCGCGCGTGTAGCTTGTAAGTACCAGGAGAGCAGGCATAAGTAGGAGCTCACGTGATCTCATAGCGAAGCGCTCGGTGCATTATCGACGCATAGACTGATCGATCTTTTGTTTCTAACCCCGTTCGACCACGGACATAATTATTACGCTTTCATTCATTTTGTACCAGTCGCATCATTTGGTATAAAACTTGATCATTGTATTTATAATGTATCAATATTTAAATGGACATTTGTGTATTTTTTTGATGTAACTAAAGCCAAGTTTGATTTTACTTAGAAAAGAATTCGAGACGTTGAAAAAAGGAATAATAAAGATAAATTATTTCTTAAAAAAATGTGTTTTATTTCCTGCAATAAATGTTAGTAAAAAGCTTATTGTCATGATTAATACATTATGCTTAAATGTTATTGTATGACTAGGAACCGAGTGCAACGTTATACAATACGTACATTTTACTTATAGGTACTAACAAGGCAATATTTAAAAAGCAACTTAAATTCAAATTAAAACGGTGCGAGATACATGGAAAGTGCAGTGTGGTAACTTAAAATATATGCACAAGTTATAAATAAGTTAAAGCTACTTATAATGTCGAATAAATTATTCAAAATACTGTTTACTAATGTAAATCTAAAATTATGCGAAATGCGTTATAATAATTTATGTGGACCCATAAAAACGTCAGTGCTAACTCGTTGAGTTATAGCAAACTACATTATTACAATTGTTTTGTTGGTTCTAAGGTGGAGCTAACAGTTATGCGCAGCAGGCATTGTTGCACACTATTTATTACTATGTCATGTAATATAAATATTTACTATTTTTGGTTACGTTACTAATTAATAAAGCTTAAATATTTTTTGAAAATATAATTTCTCTACAAAAAATTCTTTCAAATAATTAAAAGTTTAATAAGGTCACTCAGTATTTTGGAGATATTTAGCCCATTACACAATTTGGCACTATACCAAGCAAAATAAATTAGGTAAAGAAAATAATTAGATCCACACCAAAACTGGTAGCTCCACCCTATTCTTGTAAAATTCTTTGGCTTCCGGTTTGTACAGTAACAATACTCAAGTGTGGTAAATTCAAATACTAAAATAATACATTAAAGCTTAATATACACTACAGTACACCTAAAAATACAAAATTCATCAATTTAGAAACGTAATTTCGAAAATAAATACAGTTAAAAATTCATTTAATTAAACGCAAGAATTTTTCACAACCAATGTAAAAATATAGTAGGTATTCCTACTTCAGTCTAAGTCGTCAGGTCTCAGTTGTCGTTCTCCTTCGCTTAGGAAGATGAGCATAGCTTTGTAGAGCAGGTATAACCCTAGCATACGCCTTTCCTTCATCGGCCAGGAAGCCACTACTCCGTAATAGTTCCCAACCTTAAGATTCTTCAAGGACGCTAATCCTAAAGCATCTATCATTGATGCTTCGTACGTATACGCCTCAGCTGGTATAACGTTTTGAAATATATGAAGGCACACGACACCTACTTTGTCAGACCAAATGTCGAGGATGTGTTGAACCTTCTTGTCTTTGGATGTCCTGAAGTCTTTCTTCCATAATGTCAGAGCTTGGTATAAGTGTGAGTATGGGCGGGAGCGCTTTCCTGAAAGGGAAGACGTGTTACAGATAAAGAATACATTGTTGAAGAATAGTAGAATTTGCCAATTTTGTAGGAGGGGTATTTCGTCAATGACGATAGTGATTTTCATAACTAATATAAATTTCACGTGTCACAGTTTTAGTTTAAAAAGTCCCCCAAACAGACTTGAGCTCGTCATAAGTCAATAATTAGTTAACAGCGTACCTACAGCAGTCCACTGTTGCAAATAGACCTTTCAAATTTACACCACTCCTGCGACGTTATCACAGTGAAAAATAGAATCAACTCTGTTTCCTTGTAATTATTAATATTATAATAGCCTAATTTAAATAAATGGTCCGACCATTTATTTAAATTAGGCTCGGTTTAGTGAATATCAGATAGCCAAAATAGCTAAACTAAGTATATAAATTAATTACCTTTTCCAACATAAAAAATTGAGTCAAGAAACGTAACCCAAGAAGCGTGTGTATCCTGTTTCCCTGCTTTTACAGGTAGATTTTTAGTCAGTCTAGGATCCAGTAACAAATATGTAAAGGAAGTCTTGGCCGTCCCTTCTCGCCAATTCTTAGTATTATCGCTGAAGTTGGTCCGTGCCACGTTCTCCAACTCCATGTACATTGTGAGATCTTTTATCCATTCTTTGTTGCGGATAGATTTTTCTATTTCTATACTGTATGCTGGAAATTAAAGATGTTTTTGTAGTATACAGATAGACCACATTATATCCTAGATTAGTATTTCTCAGGGATTTCGGTGATAAATAACAGCTACTTTTCCATTAAAAGGTGAGATAATTTTGATGTCCTATTTACTACCTAAATTCTTATATGTTAATTCCAGTTTTACAGGAACTATTGCAAATTATTGGAATCCAAAGTTGTATAATTACTGTTCTAAAATATAAAGATGTGTGAAACCGTGATTACATACATAACTATACTATATTCACGAAGGCCGAAGTTTCAGCTTAAGCTTTGGCGGATGGTTGTGGCGATGCGCGGTTAATCGGTTTTGTCGAAAAATCGACCTTTGATCGGAAATAAACAGTTAATTTTAAACAAACATTGTAGGTAATAATTAAGATTGTCTTAAGCTGAGCCCACAAGTCTGAACTTACTGACATTGAGATAATTATCAGTATTTCCTAGTGGGCCATAATCACACAGCTGCTGCGATTAAGTAAATATACTGATAGCAAAATCAGACGCGTTTTATTAACTGAAAAATGATCTCAATGATGTAGAGATGCGGCAGTAAGGGCGAATCTTAGAAAGGGATTTTAACGTTGGCTAAAATATGTTGTTAGTTGTCATGCGACGTTAAAAGGCGCAAACGAAAAATATAGACGTAAAGTGTGAGGATAATATTATAGAAAAGGGATTAAATAATAGCTTGACGAAGAAAATGAAGAAAACATGACGTGGTGGCATCCCGAGGTTTCATGAAGTCTCATGAAACCTCGGGATGCCACCACACATCAAAATTTTCTGGCCTAGTCAGGCCAGAAAATTTTGATGTTTATAAGACCATTGGCTTGTTGCCAACAAGGACTGATTATACTGAGCAAAGTTTTTGAGAAAGAAAAAACATTATTTTCTAGATTTGTTTCTTTTAATAGTAAAAGTATGTTTGCAGCAACAAACGACGTAGAACAAAAGTCAGTAGGTACTACGTAAATATTAAAGAATTTCTGACCTTTGTTTAGAAATAATTTAACTCCTTCATTACTTGGTAATTTTAGTTTTATAACCATTATTAAAACTTAATTTAAAAAACAAAAAAAAAAATGCAAAAAATAAAGTTATTCTAAGAAATCATTGGCATAACTATTGCCCATTATTGTCAGTGTCAGACACACTTTCTATTTTTATGAGTTTTCTAATTATTTGCAATATCTTTCACCATATCGAACCTCGTTTGTACTATTGGTTGTTTTTTACATGCCTTTTCTGTCAGATCCTGGTAGAAAAACTCTTGCGGGCGAAAGCAATTGGCGCCATCACTCATCAACAGACATTGTAATGTGTGATTCCGAACGAAAAATTATTTTAGAAACTGTACCTGCTTCCATTGAAAACATAAGAAAAAAATAACTTAATTGGAATATTCTTACTAAGATTATTATACCGAGATACTTGCATGCCAGACCAGATCCTAAAAGTCGGAGGTTGGTACAATATTAGGTCGTAAATATGGCATTTATATCTTGTTTTTGATAATATTTATGTCTCACGCAAGCATTAGCAGATAAGGTGTTACAAAACCGACCTTTTACTAAACTTCAATAAACAAATATACAAAAAAATACTCACTTTTTTTTTGCTGTTTACTCGTAATAGCAAGTCCCCGAATATTTCTACTGAGTTCATCCACATCATCTTTCGAATCCCTAGGTCTTCCAGGACTTTTCTTTAGCGCCTGTAATTTCTTCAAGTACAAGTTTCTTGTGGTATCCTGTATGGGACCTGGGGTGAACCCTAGTCGTAGCAGTTCTGCCCTGAGGGTGTTGTCATCGTACTGGACTGATGCTGGGAGCGAAGAGGCTACGGAGACTATTGTCTGGTCAGGAGTGAATAGCTCGGTGTCTTCATCTACTGAAAGCCTGGGGGATAGTCGATACATTGTTATATTCTCTTCAAGGCTTTATACTAAAATGCTATTAAAGCCAAAGTCTGGTCAAAAAGAACTTGTATTTGCCAAAAAACGGTTCTATTGTGATTCGAATATAAATCACAGGAAATATTTGGATTTATTTTAATGTCTGTAAATAGGTAATTAGCCGCTGTAAACAGGTAATTATTAAATGATGCCGTGACGTCTGAAAGGGGAGAATGGAAGAAGAAAACGTGTTGTGCCGACCCCAAATAGAATGGGACAAGGCCAGTAAAATGATGAAATAGGTAATTAGCTTTTTCGTTGATAACACTGTTACTGAGTCGTCCTGGCTTCCTTGTTGTCTGATACTTTTGTAATAACTAAAAAAGACTATTTATACAAACAAAAACCTTCTAAACTAGAATAAGGATTTAGGGATTATTAATAATTACGGAAGATAATTAAGAAATAATAACGCGACGTCAGAAGCTGATAACAATATTGTACGTCTGACTAGTGTTCCGATAAGACATCCCTGTTTTTATGATACTGACCAAAAAATACATTAAGGGGAACCCCCAAATTATATCCTGCTGAACTGCTTAAATATACTTAACAAATTGAAATATTATTATAATATTTGGCTAAGTATTTTCAACAAATTGTTGTTGATGACTGTTAATTACATTAAGTTAATTATATATTCGTGTTAATCAGTATAATTGTGCGTAGGCTAATGACTCCCCGAGCTAGCTAATGAACACCTACAATTAATTCCATGAAAATATTGCAACTGGAAGACTAAATAGTGTAATTGATAGTAATTTACGCATTTATGGGATGTGCATATACTCCTTATCAACGAGTAATTTTGCATTTTTTTTTTCATTGGTCTTTTTTACATAGCTGGCGAGAACTGCCTGTCCGTTAGTTCATCTAGTTTAAGATGGTCTACAGTATCCACATAAGATTTTAAATAAAAACTACTTACACAACAGGAGATACCAGCATCCTCTTCTCAATCAACACCACATCTTCCTCTTTATCCTCATACTTGTACTCTTCATGTACATTCGCTATCACGATACTCCCGCCCGAGTAGTTACTGCTCACACCACTACTTGCTGATGATCTCCTGGTATTACCAGCCTCGTCACCCTTGCTGGTACACAAGTACTCATTTGTCTTATTCTGAACCACCGCTAAAACCCTGTCCAACTCTTGTGAACAATCACTTGAGATCAAACTACTTGTATTAGTATTGCTATGTTTACTCTTATGTTTTTTCAAACTACTTTTTGTATTATAGTTTGTATGGGTTATGTTACTCGGTGAGCCTGGTAATGAGAAGTTGTCATACACACTGATGCGTTGGTTCATCACATTTGATTTTGAAAGTTGGCTAGACTTTCTGGTATCGTCTGAGGTAAACTCTAATGGCTGTGCTCCACTTATTTGTATGTCTGATAATTTACTTGAGATGCAGGATTTAAAGGTAGTGTTTATATCACTAGATATTCTATCTTTAGTGAGATCGAGTGTTACATTGTCTGTAAAATCTAAACAGGTACTTTTCCATGGAGTCGATTCATTGTCTATAAGATATGTGTCGCTTATTATAGTGGGGTATAGTTTGTTTATAGTCAGAGTGTTCTTTTCGCACCATTCGTTAATAAGTTCTGATTTCCGGATTGTGGGAACATTTTCTTGTGGGTTTTCGTCAACTATTGGTCCATATTCAGCGACTATTTGGTCTGTTGTCAATAATATTCTCTCTGGAAAATAATTGATTTTGTTGTAAATGTTATTGTATGTTGCTCTACTAATGAGATCGAAGCACGATTAAAGTTAACACGCTTATCAAATTATTTCTGTGATTGCTTTTAATGTTTTGCAAAAATACTAAAACTTTTCTTGTTTAAAACACAAAAAAAAAAATTGGTTTCACTATATTATTAGTAAAAGAATCACATTAAAATCGGTCCATTTGTTTAGAAGCTACGACGCCACATAGCTGCTACAGACACAGAAACTCACAGGCACACATTCAACTTATGAAAATACTGCTTACCTAAATCTAATGTATAGGCACATTTATTAGCGGGACCATCATCAGTCACATCTACAACATTGTGTAGGTAGTCAAACACCTCCCACTGCTCTTCTCTGGTTGCATAGTCAAAAGCGGAGTGTCCATCCAGGTCCCGCTGTGAGGGGTCTCCTCCACAGCCTATCAGGAGCTTCAGGTTCTCCACACGGCCCCATATGGCAGCTATGTGGACTGGAGTTACTCCATCGTCATTGCTGTAAGCAGGAACTTAAGGTAAAGATGCTAGAATTTCGGTTTCGTAGAGGTTTGCCTTGGTACTTTCACATCTCACCAATCACAGTTATTTTTATGTCCCATATAATAGCGGACAAGCCTATTGACACCAATCGTCAACAAGTCCATTCTCTACTGCTCAGAAACGAAACTTCGAATCGAAATACCCAGACATTTAAGGTAAAATTTATTGGTATTTACAAAGAGTTGGTACATGAGCAAATAAATAAATTCTGGAATCAGTTTCACAGGATAAATATTTATCCTCAACCACCAGAGAAAGAAAAAACTATTTTATATCTTTTTTCTTTATCTGGACCAATATAGGGACAAATATTACTGTAGCTGGAAGAGTCGAGTTAGTTTGTTTTATTGCAGTCATAAGCACATAATATGTTTACATAAACTTAAAAAAATGAACAGATAATATTGTAGTGGTCTAATGCTATTGTTACACTATGAAAACGCTACTTTTAAAAGATTTGACTTTAAGTAGAAACTTCCATTGTAAACAGAAATATTTAGTTATATAGAACTCATACCATAGATTAGGATCTCCCCCTTTCTTTAGGAGTAACTCGGTGCATTTCTTGGACTTCTCCTCTGGTTCTATTCCCACAGCAAGGTGCAGGACTCCAATACCCTTGCATGGTATGATCTGATTGATCTCTATTGGGTTTTCTTTCAAGAAACTTTCCAATGACCTGGAATTATTAGACACTTGTTGAATAAAAGCAAAATATTTATCATTTTTTTTTTTTTTTAAACTCATACAATTTCTTTACAGGCACTTTATTCTTAGTCAAAAATAAACAGAGTACTTAGTCCGGCCACAGGCAAAATACATAACTTTGAAAAGAATGAAGTTGCCGAAAGCATAGATATTGTGAAGAAGAATGGTCAAGAAACTCCTTGGCAATTTTGTCAAATCAAGATAAATAGCGCTGGATATATTGAAGCTTGGAGCAAGGAGTCAAGGAGATTTTTCCATGGTGAAATTTTAATAGGATATATTTTATTGTGAATGGTAAATTGGTAATGGTGCCATGGAAAAGTGCTACACTGATGTAATAAATTCAACTCATATTCCTATGTCTAAGTCAGACAAAAAAATTATACATAATCATATAGGTAGGATTGTGTGTAATGTATTGCATAATATGTAATGCTAATTGCTTATAATTTGGAAAAAGGTGACCTAATAGTCCATATTTTAAATGTTTTGATTCAGCTTCATTGAATAATTAATCATTAGGAGATATTATTATAGATTTTACAACAGAAATAAATTTAGAATGTTACAAAACTAAATAGCTCTCAATTAACTTCATGCTGAGTAATGTTATGAAATAAGTATCTGATAAGGAAAACTATTGCAAGTTGCAACTTGAATTAAAATTGTGGTGCAACTTTTATCTCTGTGGGGGGTAGCACAAAATTACCAATAAACTAAATGCCTGGCAAATCATTATATTAAAAAATGTGTAAAAAGTAAACTGTTATTCTTTGCAGCAGGCAGATGTTTGATAACACAAAGGGATAATAATACTCGCTCCAAAATTCTGGTTTTGCGGCAGGTGTTCGCAATTTAATTGCTGCAAGAAACACTTGGGCAAAAAGTTTTAAACTCATGTTTTACATACCTTTCAGTTCCATTCTGAATTAGATCGTATAGCTTGAAAATCTCTTTGTACGCGGTACCCATGTTTTTTTGAAAGTGAACTGTGTATTAGTCATCGACTTCCTAACTTGTAATCATTTCCTTTCTTGCTTCCTGCCTCGGATACGTAACTTTTTACAATAAATTGGCATTGAAACTATTTATCAAAAACACAGCGATAATCATTATCCTCATATTATCGTAACACCGAGGTTAAAACACTCACTTATCTTCAGTATTTTGTTTTCTGAAATTATTTAAATTAACGTCAAGTTATCTCGGGAATATTTTGTTTACGTTTGGTTGACGTTCCTTTCCACGTACAAAGTTATGCAAGATTACACGTTCCATTTTGTTGTTGAAATGAAATGAAAATGTAACTTGTTGAAATGTCAAAAGAAAAGTTATTCGTTTTCTTTTCTTCATTATTTTTGTTAATAAAATCTGGTTTTATTAACTACTGTTTTAAAACCATGATATTCAAATATCCAGTAGTCTTGTAAACTTTGTATGATGAAACATAGATGGCTCTGTGTGGGCTCGAACAACTTGCAGCACACTGGGAACTCGACTCTAGTGTGATGGGCAGTATCAATAAAAAAACGGAAATGAAGTCAAAAACATTAGTAGGTTCATAATTAATTCAGAGTTGGTCTACATGACTGCCATGATTTGGGTAGTCGTATGTGTAGGTATTTCTTTTTGGCATAGTAAAAGTGAGTAGGCAGACAGAGGTTGGAGTTGAGAGGCGCTACGAAACGAGGATTTGGATTTTTCTTTTGGGAATTAACCGTTATCTTTCAACATCGGCGTTTTTCTTGGCGTCAGAAAATTCTGAAATATGGTATTCTTTGTAATTTTATGACAAAATATGCTTTTCTCCCTTATACTTCCTACTGCTGCTTAGGTATCTTCATGCCATTACTGTGATTTTGGACAAGAATGTAAAAACAAAACTAAAATTAAAATTCTAAACTTCATACTTACCTGAAAAAGAAAAAAGCATTAGGTAATTCATAATAATATTTTTAATGATCGAACCCGCAACACGCAGCGCTCCGCCACTGCTCCAATAGTGCTATCGTGCCTTTAATTTCCTATTTTCTTTCCTTCCCCAAATGAAAGGCTTAATTAGCGCATAGGCCACATAATATCCAGACAATTATTGTTAATGATCCAGTTCCAGAAAACCTGTGTGTCCTGTACCTGTACTGTAACCTTCACAGAGTAATTGATCTTTTGTACAAATGCCACCGCACGCGCACCTGACAGCTCGCGGTGCCAATCTTCTGGTCACGCCGTCACTGTTAACATAAGATTGGGCTAAAGAAGTTTGTATAGGTATGTAGAGGCAATCGGCGGCGGCGATTTCTAGCATCCGGCCCTGGTTCAGTCCATGGTCAGGAGCAAGGAGGAATGGGAAGCGGCCACCTTCTTCTGCGAATCAGTCCTACTAGCGAAGGAGGTGGCCGGGCGTTTGAGGGAAAGAACCTCGGCGTCGGCGTCGGGCCGCCGGGAGCCGCGAGACGACTCCCGGCCACCGTAGATGCGGGCCTGTGGGCGGTGAGCAATGGGTAGCTCACCGTCGCGTCCGTCCGTCTATTGACGACAGGCCGTGTCGACGGCGCGTTATGTTCCACGCGCGTCTCAAAGAGATGTCAGCAAAGCAGAGGGGCCTGCTAGGGCCACCGCCTGCCGGGGTTGCGGGTTGTTCGAAAGAAATTTCGGGAACACAAATGGCAAAAGAAACAACTTGGATAGATTTTTAGTCAGTACAAGTCTGACACTCCCTTCCGCTCTGCTTAGAGCGTGAGAAGTTAATTGATTACCGATAAAAAAAGGGTTTCAGGGACATCGAAAAAGGAGGTTATCAATTCGACCCGTATGTATGTCATATTGTCAGAATTACACATGTTTTGTATTATGTAAGTCAATACCAGCTTCTAAACATGTGTGCCAAATTTCATAAGTGTATGTTTGTATGTTTGTCCGCACATATATCAAAAACTATAAGTCGAATTTCTAAAAATCTTAATTTTCACAAGGATTAAGTAGAACAGTGCAAGATTTATTTAAGCCGGTTCGATAACTAAAACGTCGTTAGCTTAAGGGAAATGGGCCAAAGAAGCTCGCGAATTATCTATACTTACTAATATTATAAAGCTGAAGAGTTTGTTTGTTTGTTTGAACGCGCTAATCTCAGGAAGTACTGGTTCGAATTGAAAAACTCTTTTAGTGTTGGATAGTCCATTTCTTGAGGAAGGCTATAGGCTATATAACATCACGCTACGACCAACAGGTGCTGAGCAGCGTGGGTGAAACCGCGAGGAACAGCTAGTAATCAATAAAGCCATCATTATTTAAAAAAAAATGAATTTAGCAGCCTACAATTGATGCTTTCACCTATTCTAAAAAAGTATCATTATTTTCATAACTTTTATTCACATTACATGGACAGTATATGAGTCATCTTCTATAAAATATAGAAGATGACTCATAAACTTCTTTTGTGTCTATGTGGATGATCTGCTTATATGAAAATAAATACTCGACAAGAATTTGTGTAAAATCCATGACTACAAAAAAAATACATTTTTGAAAAACATAACTGACTTTAAAAGTAGAGAATAACTTTTTCGGAACCCATCGACTTCCGGAACTAAACTTGTTTTCCACTTAAAAATGTTATTTTTTGGAAGTCAGTTTTTTTTTTGTTGTATTCTGATATTCTTAGTAACTGCCCGGAGAAATAACTACGTATTTTTTTTAAAACACCTACATATTATTGAAATTCTTATAATAGAGATATAATAAATCAATCAATTCTAACATTCTTTTCATTTCAAAGTATAAAGTATTAGTATATAAAAAACTACGCTCATATTTTATTATCAGTGTTACTTTCATTTCTGTGTGCAATGTAAGTTATTTTTCTTTTGTTTTCATTCTTGTCAATCCACTTTGAGTGACCCTTAATACCTTAGCTTTTGTCCGCGGCTTCGCTCGCGTTAAATTCAGGGTAGCACAGTTCCCCTTTCCTGATTTACAGGTAGGTACCTGCTACCTGTGGTTTTCGCCCTTGCGCCTTATTTATTGTAAAAGCAATGCTAAGTTTTCCCTTTCCTTCCCTATTTCTTCCTTATTTCCCACTTTAAAAAAAAATAATTAGCCTATGTCCGTCTCCAGGGTCCCAACTATCTCTGTACCAAAATTCATCAAAATCGGTTAAGCCATTCAGGCGTGAAGAGGTAACAAACAAACAAACTCACTTTCGCTTTTATAATACTAGTAAGGATTCTGGTTGTGGAAGGCAAGAAGGAAGGTTCTGGTTTGTCTTTAGATGGCTGACCACTTACTACAAATGTACCTAGTTTCCTCCGTGCCTCGGAAAACACGTTTTTAAGCCCATGCTCCCGGCTGTTAATGGTAATTCTTTGCCAGTCGTTCCAGATAGGTTGTGGCTCGATAATCTGACAACTAGTCCTACCAAGGGATATCATATACCCAGTATTATGTAACTGGTGTGGACATCAAATAGGCAGTCGCTCGTTGTAAAATACTGGTATTACCAGTATTTTGGGTATACCCCAATATAGTTGGGGAAAAAATAAAGCAGATGGGATACTAGTATTTAGGTGCATGTAGTTAGAATGAAAAACGACGAAAAAGGGATGTGTGTACTTATGTACACGCGTTAGAAGTTATACTTCTTTGGTGTAAAAAAAAACTTTGGTTACCCATCCATTTCCAAACCTTGGTGAGAGTTGCTTAACCAGGCTCCGTGTGCTAACCCATCCATTTCCAAACCTCGGCAAGGGTTGCTTAACCTGGCCCCCTGTGGTAACCCATCCATTTCCAAACCTTGGCAAGGGTTGCTTAACCTGGCCTCCTGTGGTAGCCCATCCATTTCCAAACCTTGGCAAGGGTTGCTTGACCTGGCCCCCTGTGGTAACCCATCCATTTCCAAATCTTGGTGAGGGTTTCTTAACCTGGCCCATTGTGGTAACCCATCCATTTCCAAACCTCGGCTATGCAATAGCTTAATCAAAACACCAAAAGAATATTTTATTTATTATGAAACACGTATTCTAAATATAAAAATACTAGAATATACAACATGAACATAGTTACTAGAACACCTATAACTAACTTCACGATGTCGCTGTGCGCGCGCAAATCACTCTCATCATTTTTCTCCATCGCGCCAAAAGAAGTATAACTTCAAAAATCTAGGTAGGTGGCTCCATTTCATCCCATACATACTCAATTCATTCACGATACTCTACAACCAGAACTATTTTAAAAAGCTGGAACTTCTCTATAGATGTTTATACCAACACTATTGGTCTTCCTTGGGTTGATATGGACCAGTCAGGGTCTAGACAATGGGGTTGCGCTGACTCCTCCTATGGGTTGGCTCACCTGGCTCAGATACAACTGCACTGTCGACTGCGATAAGTTTCCGGATGAATGTATCAGGTAAGTCCAATAACTACCTATAGAAAAATGCACTTTCCATAAACAATAAAAAACTCTCATCTCTCCCCAACCTGTTCTGCCGTTAAGCAGGTTTGAAGGACATGGGCCAACACCCTTGTGAAACACCAACGTGTTGAGCATAGAAAATTTAAAAAATCCATTCAATCATTGGTCCATCCATTTGAGAGGTGGGGGTAAGGGTCGTGAATGTACCTAGACGACATCCACATTTCGCCAGATAAGTCTTACATACAAGGGGACCCGCCATAGCCATCAATCAGGTCAGAAATACTCCAGAGTTCTAGAAAGATTCAAGCAGTCGTTAGCTCTTTTTGTATCTGTGTTTAATAGCCAATTCATTTTCTTCAGTGAGGATTTAATAAAGAAGACAGCAGATCTCATGGAGAGCGAAGGTTACCTGGACGCTGGCTACCAGTACGTGATCATAGACGACTGCTGGCCGGAGATGACAAGAGGGTCTGATGGCCGGCTAGTGCCTGATCACAAGCGCTTTCCTAGTGGGATTCTGGCTCTCTCTCGTTATGTATGTAATTTATACCGGAATAAGAATTAATTAAAGGAATATAGGTATAGCCGAAAAGGCTTTGCGCGTTAATTATGTTGCATTAGGCACAATACACACGACCAGAGAATTATTCATCTGTTTGATAGAAGAGACATCTGTTTGTCGTTTGCTCTCATATGGTGATACATGGGTGAAAGGCATCGAAGACTTTCGAAGCACAAACAATTACACGTCACGTTCAGTATATGCGCCATAGGGCCATGAATATTTCGTAGGAAACAGCCATATAAATATTAAAAACAGAACAACAACAAAACTCCTTTCTGATTTCCATGGAAGCAGCAATTCTTTTTTAAATTTAAAAATGCGAAGTGTCTGTGCGAGTGAGCAGCCACCATTAATTTCAGGTCCAAAGCAAAGGTTTGAAGTTCGGCATTTACGAGGACTATGGCAACTTCACATGTGCTGGTTATCCAGGTGTTCTGGGCCACGAGTCTACAGACGTGGCCACGTTTCTCGAGTGGGAGGTGGACTATGTGAAGCTGGATGGTTGTTATTCTCCTGACTCGGATACAGGTTCGAACATATTTTGTAAAGCATATTCCTTGTTTAACAATCAAAACTGATGAGAAGTCTTACTGCGCGGTAAGATACCGTTCATAGTAATTGATTTCATAACGTCAAATAGGCCAATCTGACTTGCGCAGTCTCATATTTTATAGTTAATGAACTCAATTGATTAATTAATTACATTTTCGTACCACTTGCCCAAAAAAGTGACATTCTATACCACAAAAAGCGAACATAACAATAGTCATTATTAATCTGTCAAAAACAGGGAAAGAAAGTTGTACTGAATTTCATTCATCCCCGGAGAGAATGTGATTTAAAATTGGAATACTTAATACTGAACTACATCTGTGTTTACACCATTGAGTTTGTAGGTATATAAAGCATTAAGCATATTTTTTAAAAAGGAACACGCAATTAATAAGAAGTTATGATTATTGAATAAAATTACCAAAACCGACGAGGTCGTATGAGCTTGATGCCTTTGCTTTTCCGACAAAACATATTAGTCTAGGAATTTGTCGCGATTTTGTTTTTTTCATACACTACATAAATGTTATGTTTATTTTTATAAATAAGTTAATGTTCTAAAAATACATTATTAAATCAAAGCGACAGTGACACTGTATTGTCGGATTCCATCAGTGCAAATGCTGCCAATCATACTCATCAACAATAAATGTACCAAAGAAAAGTGTAACTCTCTTTATAAATAATTGGACCAATGTTCGAATCTTAACTTTTACTTTTAATGTCATTATCTTTAATAAATGATTATCTCATATTATTACTGTGTTATTTTTTTCGCAAATGGTATGAAAAGTAGAGTATTTTCCTCGGTGATAAAGCTGTCTTAGTCTTGGGTAAACTTAAATCTCTCGCTACACTCAGGACTCGTCTTAAATCCCTCGCTTCGCTCGTGATTTAAGTTTTTAACACCCTCGCTACGCTCGGGAGTAAACCTCGAGTCCTTCGTTACACTCGCGATTTAAATCGTCACCCGCGACAGAAGACACTGCTTTATCCCCTATTCCCCTTGGTTAATAATCTACTATTTTGTAACTGCCTCTATTCCATTTACACTTCAATAATTGTATTTGTTCAGGTTATCCAATGTTCGGCAAACTTCTGAATGAAACTGGTAGACCAATGTTATATTCTTGCAGCTGGCCCGCTTATCAAAGTAAAGTAAGTTTTATCATACTTGTTGATTAAGTACGTTTTGATAGAAAGATTCAAATTAAATAAGGATCATGTTACTACTTAGGAAACTTATGCAATGTACCAATGGCTTTGAAGATCGTGGTATCTATTGAATGCGGACAGCATAACCAGCTATATTGGTACTTGGAGGAGGTATAAGTTGATCAGTGGACGTGGGGGGAGGCATTTAGTTCAGCAACGGGAGCTATACTATTGCTATCTTCTTCTGCGAATAAAACCTACCTATATTATGTACTTTATTATCAACGAACGCATATATCTTTTTTTCTCAGCCCAATTACTCTGCCATAGCGAAGGCTTGCAACATCTGGAGGAACTACGGCGACATTCAGAATGAGTGGAAATCTGTGGTCGATATCATGAATTGGTTCGGAGAAAACCAGGACGAGTTCGTTAATTTCGCCGGTCCTGGGAACTTTAATGACCCTGACATGGTAATTATTAGTGAGTCGCTCCGTGATAATACTTAGTTAACCTGTCTTAGTAGCTACAAATATTGTTATTAAAACTTTATTGCTGGAACTAAATATAAACAATTTATTTTTTAATTTTAATCAAACTTTTAAATTACATAAATCTGTTTCTTCGGTTTAGTGATCAGCGTGTCCTGTGAGTAGGTCTCTACCAGCTGTTTCCATTATTTTCTGTTTCTAGCTTTTCTTGACCAGTAGGCCTACTATGACATCTTAAAGCAGAACTTATTCCGCTGAGGGAAAGGGACAGAGTTATACAGGGTGTCTAGCACCATCTCTTTCACAGGTCCTTTTTTCTTGTCTGCCTCTTTTCCTTTTACCATCTCGTGGTTGCCACTCTGAGGGTTTTAATCCATTTTGTTCTGCTGTCTCTTTTCATTATTATGTGTGTCCATCTTCATATTACTTTTTTTTATAATATCTTTCACCTTAGTTATGAATCGTATTTCTTCTGATCAGAAGCTACAAATATTCCAAGGGCTTATTAGGGGACATGGAAGTTTAGAAAAGCTGTAGCACAGATGACACTATAATTACTTAGGACACCAAACCTCTTTTCTTTAAAAACCTCTTTTAGCAGTTGGTCCGGCATTTGATCTCAGTCCTGGCTTGCGGGAAGATATTCTATGTTTACCCAGATACGTTATCCACTAGTCTATATAATAACTATAGTGTTCGTTGAGGTGGCCGCCATGACTAATATGATCAAGAGGACCGTTATTGTACTTGTCTTTCAGCTGGTCATAGGCAACTCCGGGCTGTCTGTAGACCAAGCTCGGGTGCAGATGGCAGTATGGTCAGTCCTCGCAGCTCCTCTCATCATGAGCGTCGATTTATCCGAGATACAGCCAGACTTCATGGAGATCTTACAGAATAAGGATGTAATTGCCGTGAATCAGGACCCATTGGGCAAACAAGGCCTCAGGGTTTATAATGGCGAGGATCAAGATGTGGTAAGAGATAAAGCGTGTGAGAGGTACAGTTATAGGTATTTGCTATGGAACCTATCACTATCTTAGAAAATACTTGAAAGAGAAGTAGTTGAGCAGCAGACTTATCTATACACTAGCTGTTTCCCGCGGTTTCACCCACGCTGCTCAGCACCTGTTGGTCATAGCGTGATGTTAAATAGCCTAGCCTTCCTCAAGAAAGGGACTATCCAACACTAAAAGAATTTTCTAATTCTAACCAGTAGTCCCTGAGATTAGCGCTTTTAAACAAACAAACAAACTCTTCAGCTTTATAATATTAGTATAGATTATTTAAACAAGGTCAAATAAAATAAGCCAGTGAAACTTTCGCATTCATTTTCTAAACAAAAAATGACCATTAATAACAATTTGGTTATAAATCGATGTAAGTAAAGTGTGTGTTTTACACGCTAAACATTCCTGGAATAAAAGCAAGATGTTAAACTTAAAGCGTTATTGATGATTAACAGATATGGCACCGAGAGTTATCGAATGGTGCGCGGGCGTTGGCTTTCGTCAACCTTCTAGATTTGGATGTCGAAAAATTATACACACACGAACAAATGAAGTTACCATTGCAGGACTATATTGTTCAGGTAAAATATTTGTGCATACTTTTTTTTTGGGTTGGGAAATCATCAAATAACTTCCCCCGCTCTGGGCAGAGCTGGGGGAGTGTCAGACTTGTACTTACTAAAACCCATGTTCTTTCTATTGCCCTTTACGTACCGGGGCCGCGGTATCTATTTCGAACAACCCGCAACCCCGGATTTGTGAATCCTTTATTATGAGCACTGGAAGTCAGTGGCTGTCTGTTCCCATGTTCTTATAGCCTGGAATCTATTCTAGTCGCGAGATTATAGGCTTTTTTTCGGGTTAGCTCGTCGACTTCTTCTATGTCCTCAAGATAAAAGTCCAATCCAGATTAGGCCCATAGATATCGTTGCCCCGCCCGGAACACAAAGGGAAAAAATTAACATGGATATGTTTATGCTTTTTTTTGTCTCTTGCTCCGGCTAGAGCGGGCAAAGTCGTACGACTCGGTAGTCACATCACTAGGCTAGGCTAGGTCTATTTAAATACAATTAAAACGTCTTTTTAATTGTATTTTTGGACCTTATGAATGTGTAAGTAAGTATTTAACATGTGACTATTTTGTTACTTAACAGGATCTTTTCAAAGAAGACGATGATCAGACTCTAGGCGGCGAAGAAGATTTTAAAGTGATGATAAATCCCACAGGTTTGTTATATTAGCTATCGACCTACCCCGGCTTTGCACTTGCAATGTAGGTACTTATATGTATACTAATATATGCGTATAGACACCTTCCTCTTGAATCACTCTATCTACTGCTGGAACTGCATTAACATTCGTTGAGTGGTTTAAAAAATCTAAGCGAAAAGACAGTGGACGTGACGTCATTTTGTACTATGTAAAGATAAAGATGATTCTTCGAATGACTGCATTTTTTGACCAACTTCAAAAAAAGGAGGAGGTTCTCAAGTATGTTCACCAATTACTCAAAGACGTCTAGACCGATTTACAAAATTCTTTTTTGCTTTTGTTTGACAGGGTATACTTTCCAGGTGGTTCCATATCAATTTTATTTATATTGCTTAGGTAGTTTATGACTTAGGTATAGTCCATACTTCATATTATTTTCTTGAATATTCTTATGAATTATCTGCTAATCTTCTAATGGAAAATTAATACTAGATAAAAATTATGTGATCATTATACATAACTAAAAATGCTGAAAAAAAACTTTTTTGTAAGAAAATAAAACAACTTTACTTCCGGAATTCGGTAGCAAAAATGTCAACGAAACCAACAAACGCAACCAGTGTTTTTTTGGAAGTCGGTTTATTTTCTTACAAAAAAGTCTGAATTTGAAATATTCATATTTATAATATATTTATCTTGATTTTCAGGTGTCAGATTCTTCAAATTCGTTCCGAAAAAATCTGTGGAAGAACCTATCTGCGAAAATGAAATAAAATAAACGTAACAAATAGTATTTCTTTTAATTCAACTTTTGGAATAAGGAATCTAAAACCATTATTACTATTCTTTGTTTTCGTACACATTCATGATCATGGTTACATCATTGATGCTGAGAATATAATAAATCTGTGACAACGATGTAGTTAAATGCGTTCATTAAGAGCGTCTAGATTAAAAGCAAAAGTCATAATAATAGAGAAAGTTTCACTTTAAAAAAAACAACTGCGGCAGCTAAGATATGACCAGGCCCAAACGACAGCGCCCGTTCACGAACATAACGCATAGATCCACCCTGTTCAGCTCAACCATTTTGAACGGAATTAAATGACCCGAATCCATACTGTCACCGTTCTTAAGTTACTAATGATGAAATCCTGGGATCTGGGAATCGAACACAGGATTCCGAAGGCAACGATCGATCTTTTGGTCACTGGCCTTTCAGCATATTCACAGCCATTTCAAAACGTGTAGTAAAGAATGTCAGCCTATACATATATATTTAAATAATATGTCTATTTATCAATGCAGTTCTATTTAAATCAACCCTGCCAATATGCGGGCTAAAAAAATATTAACATGTTACACGTGTGGCAGGTTTGAGTACTCTAGTTTTTTCATCCTAAATACCTTACATTAAGTAAGCATTTTACTCATTAAACGTTTAAGTGTTTAAAATACAAAGACGTTGAAACGTTTTCGAGCGATAGATGTGATTATTACTTCTGTGTTAATAGTTGGTTGGTTTAATGTCATCCGCCTGTAGCAGGTTTTTAACAATATTAAGTTAAAAAACAAGTGATTTCAGGCATTTCCATTAAATTTTTGAGTAATATAATCGATATTGTTACCCGTTATCTAGTTGTTACTTTTAATACACCGTTGATTTAGGTAATTTCCTAGACCTTATGGAAAGCAGAGTGATCCCTCTATTTTAAATGTTAAATGAGTGTACGACTAAACGCCGACAGATACTACGCCGACAGACTGAACACCGACAAGACTTTACTTCGACGGGATTCTTCGCCGACAGGACTCTTCGCCGACATGGCTCTCTCTATTAATGCAAGTCGTTTCTGGCACTCGCCGGCCGCTGCCGCGGCACGTGCGTAGGAGGTCACAGTTTTAACCTAACCTAACCTACCCATTGCGTCGCTGATGAGCCGTGTCGGCGAAGAGTCCTGTCGGCGAAGAGTCCCGTCGAAGTAAAGTCTTGTCGGTGTTCAGTCTGTCGGCGTAGTGTCTGTCGGCGTTTAGTCGTACACTTATTTTAAATAGACAGTAAAAATGATATTGGCTTCAGGCTAATTTCTATTTTACCGACCTTTAGTAGAATTTTGAAAAGTTAATACTGAAGCAGTTGCTAAGACATTTTCATTTAAACAACCTTCTTCACAATGATCCATATGGTTTTACAAAAGGTCGTTTGACTACGGATGTGGGTGTTGCGCGTGCTTCGGCAAGAAGCATATATTTCACGCATGGGAGAACGCTTAAAATGTAGAATTTTCTGCGATCTCTCTAAAGCTTTTGATTGCGTTCACCACGACACGTTTTTACGGAAACTACGTCATTACGGTGTTCGAAATGAAGCCCTATAATGTAAAAGATATATTTTTACGAAACAGATTCCAATATGTAGTGTTAGCGCAAAATTTTCAGAATTACCTGTTCAGTTAGGTGTACCTCAAGGCGCAATACTGGGTCCATTTTTAATCTTGGTTTATATTAACGGCCTACGATATTATTTAAAAAGTATTTTTAATGTTGTACTGTTTGCCGATGACACGTTTCTTATTTTTAAAGAAGATAGAAATAGACAAGATTTTAACGACGTAAATAGAGCGCTACCAATGGTTGGATTAGTTCACTCAAATAACCTTGTTCTTAATGCCAAGAAAACTAAATGTATTAAATTCGCTTTACCTAATGTTAGTAATTTAGGTCCCAACACTGTCATCAGCAATGAGTTAACACTCAGCTGTGTTCCTAGATTTACAATTATAATGGGGTCCACACGTATCAAGCATTGCGGGAAGGATTAGTTAAATACTCAATACTCAATATCTTTATTGCTTTACCATAATGTGTACTTAGGTGGTAGTTTATAATAATGAGATCATTATGGACCCTGTAGGGCACAGCAAAAGGGTAGAGGAGAGGAAGCTCTGTTTTATAATAATATAGTTGCTATTTTTTACAATTATTTATAGAAATGTGTGTTCTTATATTTTCATCTTTATTTTATTATAATTCTGCTGATTTGTATGTGTAGGTGTTACTGTGGTAGTTCGGCCGCATACGTCGTCAGAAAGGTTAGACATTACACTGACGTTGATAAAGCACGTTTAGTCTATTTTAGATATTTCTATAGCGTCATGTCCCATGGTATTTTGATGTGAAATATAAATTAATTTTGCTGAAACTATCGCTTCTTACGGTGGCTTCTTAATTCATGTTAGCCAACATTTCTAAAATTAGGCAAAATATCCAGCTTTACAGTACAGACAGTGATATTCATAACATTAACACCAGAAATAACCACTAATCCACCGACTTGAAAAGGTTCATAATTCATGTATAGGTCTTGGTATATTTTTTTACAACAAGCTACCTTCTTCTCTTCTAGATTTCCCATTTAATGAATTTAAAGCTTAACTAAAATCTAACCTTTGTTTAAAGGCAAACTATTCAATTAACGAGTATCATTAATCATAATTGATTATAATTGATTGCTGTGATGAACTCGCGGATGATTTTTATGTTGTTTCCCCAAATTAGCTTGCTGATATGTTACTTGACTTCTTCATGTAATTTTATGTTTTACTTAATTATTTTGTTTATATACTTAGTTAATATTATGTGTTTTTAATAATGGCATGTGGTTAACTAACGACCTCGAGTATTGATTTGAATAAGTTTATTTATATTTATTTGCCTTTAAAAACTGGCAGTAAGTTCGACATGTTCCCTCAGATGTGCTCAGATGAGGTAATGGCTGATCTTCGCGTTATGTTCGTGAACGGGTGCTGCTTGTGGTGACTGTTGTTGACCAGGTTTTTATTACTGTTATTAGTATTCCTCTCAGGTTTAGCTTCTCTCTTTTGTACTATAGTCCTAGTTCATCAACTGTTACTTTTTCATTGCGTGTGAGCGTTCACTTGTAAGCGGGCACGCCTGTTAGACGTTAGAGGTTTTATTTATACTTCGATAAATTTGTTATTTTATTGGTGTTTGCTAGCTGACATATGACAATAAATTAATGGATTCTTAAATTTAACTCGTGAAAAGGAAATTGTAGGTATATAATCTGGTTCTTCTTACCTGACAGACAGATGTGTTCTTGGGGAGTTTGTTTTACTACTTCTTCTTCTCAGCTAAAACACTGTGTAATATCGAGGTTAAAAAAGCTGATTATCAGCCTGAATTGAATAGATAACTTTTGTTTTCTTTTTCGAGATCAAAATTGCTATTAGATAGATTAGATATTCTATATGGGTTAGTTTGTGACTTCTGATTCTTACCTGCCATACGATATCGATGTAATTGATTTTTCGACAAATTCCGGTTTTAGAACCGTTGTCATTGGCAAACCGATTGCCGAAATATTAAGTGTCTGTTTCGTCATTTTCTCCTGATCGGCCTTTCAAAAACCGAATGTCTTTATATCGAATCTTATTTTAAATTTGAACTGTATTTTGACCATCGAGTTCCAATCAGCCGGGTGCAGCGGGGCAGGCGGCACCAGGAGTCAATTTATCAATAATCCAATCTAATCACAAAACCAGTTGGGGTGAATGCCCCGCCTCTGATTTGTAAACAGGCCACGAACGGTAGCAGAAACCGTTACTTTAATTAATTTCTAATACTACCTGGATCATAAATTGACAATAAAGTTTTATTATTTTACTATGATTAGTTTTGTTATTTGAAAATCATGAAGCGATTATTTTTTATTGAGCATAATTATGTTTATCGATTAAGTAAAAAATAAATTAAAATAAATTAGAGAAACTAACTTATAAATAAACTAAAAAAAATATTTTAGAACATTTGAAATCTATAGGGGCGCAGTCCCTGACTATGATCCCGACTGACTAGACTAGAGGTCCCTGAAACCACTTTTATTATTTTATTTTTTTTAAGATACCATAACGGTCATTGGAAAGATAGTGTGGTAGTCAGTGGTCTTAGTAATGAGGCAGAATGAGGAAAATGTTGTGAGGAAAGTTTTGAGTACGAATGTCGATGGCTACAAGAACAGAGGAATACAGAAGACGATAAGAATAATATCGACGAAATAAGACGTTTTAAACGAAATAACAGAGTTTTTCGAAGATAAGATTACCAAATAATTTGTATGAGTGTCAAGTATCGACCAACAGAGATATCTTTATATTTAAGTAACTAGGTTAAGTGTACTTCCATGTCATGTCTTTCGACTTTGATACTTAAGGCAAAGTGACTTTTTTGTGAGCCTTCACTGATGAAAGAAAAAGGTTTTAACTTTTATTGCTCCGATCTCGATTAACAAATCAAGCTCGTCGTTAGATTTTCGAAACAAAAGCAGATTACAGTATAATAAAACGAGGCCATTATTGTTTTGTCTTATAGTTAGATAACAAATGATTGATAGGTGTTACCCACATTATAGAATTTAGGGCAAACCTTTGTAGATTTGCAAAATATCAAGTTATCGAAATAAGGTATTCTTGTTTACACTGGAACTACTACTGTTTTTAAAACAGCAGCGTTCAATTAACTTAATTACCTATTCATTAAGTACCATAATATTCCAATGGGCTTATTGAGCATGTAGATTTTTCTCAGATTGGCGTAGATTACTGAAATAATAAGTTTTAGTATCATTTTTTGAATCTCTCTTTACGAAATAAGCCACAATTTTTTTGTCATGCTTGCTATTGGTAAATATGACCATTAAATGTGAATACTGTAACATGTAAGTTATGTTAGTGCTTGGTGTTTGAGGAACCTTATTATAAGTCTACGGACAAGCGACCAGGTGAAGCCAAGCTGTGTTGATTGCATTGACAACAAGCAACGAGTTGATCCTTATCATTCAGCGTTCAAACGTCGTTGGGTACGCCATACTGCAAGACGCTTTGACTGTACTCGTGTCCCAACAGTGCCATAGACGAAGACCTAATATTTTTTTGGTGCGTGACTATTGAATAAAAAAAAGTTTAAATTTAAAGTTCGATTTTTTTAATTTGGCGCGGTAAGTACATTGGCAAATTTTTTTTTTACGGGAATATTTCTGATTTGTTTAAACCTTTTGGATAAGGACCACCTCTCATTGTATTTTTTAAATCAATTTCTGTTTATTTATATGGATTTTGGAAATTTAAACATATAAAAAAAACCAAGGTATCTTTGGAAGTTGTTAATTAAATGCCAACCATTACATTATCATTTGATAGTTTCATATAATTATATTGACAAATTAGCTAAGTACCTACCCGAAAATTAGACCTTTTTATTTCAATTAATATTTGTTCACCCACTTCTTGTATAAAAAAATTGGAATATTATCCAAGCTATGATTAATTTAGACTTATTTATTATAAATTACTAGTAGATTAAAACTATAATTATCCCGATAACATGGTAGAAATGTAAATTAACTACTTAAGTTTTATATGAACAGCTGAGAATTAGTAGACAGAAGTATCTTGTGGGTGACCTATTTTACGTTTGTTTACTTGTTAAAAAACAAACCAAACAAATATAGCTTTTTACGAAACTAGAGTACTGTCTTATTATAACAAACAATCTTTTCACCTCAACTGCTTAAACACGTAGGTTTTGCTGCGTGAAAACAGTGAGCAAAATGCGATTTTGCTCATTGCGAGAGACAATGTGACTATTTATTTTTTTATCAAAAGAGCCGCGTATTGTCATTGTTACGTTCGGAAACGGCGTAATATCCTAATTTAAAAAAAAGTAATAAAAAAAAATAAAAATATTCCGTTTTTATGTTAATTGTTGATATTGTAAAATAAACGAAAATAAGTATTTATTGCAGCAGATAAAACTGACATTTAACCTAAAAATTGAAAATTTAAAAATATAAACGCAGGTGTCTTCAGGAACTGGCGCCTTTAACAAGACTTGGGGCGCTTTAGGGTCACGATCACAACTAGTGTTACCTATGTCTACAATATTTAGGTCAGCTTCAACTATAATGGAAAATTGAAAGTGTAACCAATCAAATGTGTCCTTCATAAATAAATACACAACTCACCTCGTCACGTTGCTTTAAAAGTAACCAAACATAATGAGTCCTTTTGTCTTTCTTGGTTACTATAGAAATGAACACTATTGCCAGGGCAATACTTGCCTTCTGTTGCTGTTGTTGCCTTCAGCGAGATCACAAATTATCCCGATGGACATAGAATCAGGATCAAAAGGTTTTTTATGTCCTACTCCAGGGTATTAATTAATACCACGCAATCCTATTCATTATAATCTACTGGCTGCGCCCCGCGGCTTCGCCCGCGTGATGATAAAAACAGAATCCTATGTGTTATTCCAGACCCCGTTCAAATTTCATCAAGATCCGCTCAGTAGTTTTTTCGTGAAAGAGGATCAAATATACATCCATACTCACAAACTTTTGCATTTATAATATTAGTAGGATTTAAGTCTGTGAAACTATCAGTAGTATATGTATAGTATATTTATTTATTTATATATGTGACTGCCCTCTTTTCATAATTATAAAATATCGAAATCTAGATAAAGCAAGAAGTGACATGAAGGAAGGATAAGAAGTGGGTACTGCAACATAACGAAAGAGTTAATTTCTTGATGCAGCCATCAAAAGTGGACCTAATTATTGTAGGTAGAATGGGAAATCATCAAATAAATTCTTCCGTTCTAGATAGAGTGGAAGGGAGTTTCAGACTTGTACTGAATAAAACCCATCCATGTTCCTTTTTTTGCCCTTTGCGTTCCGGGGCCACGGTGTCTTTTTCAGACAACTCGAAACCTCGGTAAGAAGCAGACCTGGCAGCCCTATTTAAAAAAAAAAACCTAAAAAATGTTGTCTATGATTTTAAGTGGTTCTGATTGTAGGGACAAGGAATACAGGAAACTATTGCCTCAAAAAAAAAGGAATACAGGAGTGAATCGAAAATTAAACTTTCAACTTAAAAAAAAATACAAATAGAATAATTCAAAAGAGAAAATTTGCAAACCCCAGAGCCACAAGTAAAACTAGAACCGTGCCAAAACAAAAATATGTTACTCTTCTATAGTTTATAGCAAAATTTCACTACATAAACTTTTAATGGCACAAGATACAGCTTGAACAATTTGAACAGACCACCTATGTAGGAATGTGCCGTCGATAAAAAATATCGTTCGGAATTCCTTGGAAGGAGCTATGACGATTGGAAATTATATGGGGCACATTATCACCCATAAATGGTAGAACGATACAGACGATTACCTACCATGCACTCACTACATATTTAGGAACACCCCCATTTTTTTTAAAATCTGTTTTATTTAACAAACTAGCTGTTCCACGCGGTTTCACCCACGCTGCTCAGCACCCGTTGGTCGTAGCGTGATGTTATATAGCCTATAGCCTTCCTCAAGAAATGGACTATCCAACACTAAAAGAATTTTCCAATTCCAACCAGTAGTCCCTGAGATTAGCGCGTTCAAACAAACAAACAAACAAACTCTTCAGCTTTATAATATTAGTATATATGTCCAACACCTAGGTACACGGCCCAAAATGAAACAAAATGTACATATAAATAGTAGTCATTTTCCAAAATATCCGGTTTTGTACACGCTTTTTTATGGGAATTCATCAAATAACTCCCCCCGCTCTGGTTGGAACGGGGGGTGGTGGGGGTGTCAGACATTTACTGGCTAATACCTGCTCATGTTCCTTATTTTGCAATTTATGTCTCGGAGCCGCGGTATCTCTTTCAAAATGATCAGACTTTAAAAAAGCAGTCGAATAAATACCAGAAACGTTTGTCCAAAACACCTACTTAAGTCAAACGGATGATATTATTTGTATAGCTTCAATACTGGTTATTTCGGAGGTGGTTGACACAGCTGGTAAATATAGGCAGGCACTTATTTGAGGGGTCATTGACTGTTAAGATTCAATAGTGTTTTATCAACGACATGTATGTTAAGCTAAATATAGGTATATGTAGGTAGTTTGGTATTGTTAGTTTGTCATTGTGTGAGCTTGATAGATGATCAGTCCTTATCTGTCCAATCGCTAGACAGATTGTGTTGTGGACATTTAGCACGAGGAGTCATTAAAAATTAACCTAAATTAATATATTAGGTTTTGCCCGCGGCTTCGCTTGCGTTAATTTCGGGGTAACACAGTTCCCCTTTATAGATTTGCAGGTACCTGTTACCTGTAGTTTTTGCTCTTGCGCCTTATTGTAATAGCAAAGCTAAGTTTTCCCTTTCCTTCCATCTTTCTACCGCATTTCTCACTTTAAAAAAATAGCCTATGTCCGTCTCATCAAGGGTCTCAACTACCAAAATTCATCAAAATCGGTTTAGCCATTAAGGCGTGAAGACGTGACAACCTCACTTTCGCTTTTATAATATTAGTAAGGATTACACACAGCCTTGGGCAGGAACTGCAGTAAAAAATAAAGGAGTTAACTATACTTATCATGAAGTTTTCTATTGCAAAAATGTTATTTTTTGTTTAATTTTCTTTAGTTAAGATATCTAAGATATCTGGTGAAGCAGGCAAGCAATCAAATATTTTATTTCGCACTAGCTTTTGCCCGCGACTTCGTCCGCGTGGATTAATAGTTCTCGTTCCCGGGGGATTTCCGGGATGAAAACTATCCCATGTCCTTTCTGGGGTCCCAGACTATATCTGTACCAAATTTCATTGAAATCGGTTCAGTGGTTTAGGTGTGAAGAAGAGACAGACAGATAGACAGAGTTACTTTCGCATTTATAATATTAAATAAATAATAATATTAGTACGGAAAGTGCGGATTGCCTACATGGGCACTTTTACAAGGGTTGGTCATTTCCTATGGAGAAGAACCGGCAAGAAATTCCATGATCGTTCTTTTAAAATAGTGGATGGATGCTGAGGTAAACACTAAACATATTTCAAAAAAATATGGCAGATATGGGCTTTTGGTTTATTTGTTAATTGTTCCAGAAATTTTAATAGAGAATCCTAATTTAGATGCTGAAAACATTGATGCTGCTGGTGGGAGTTTCTTCAACCCTGGCACTGGATAACGGGCTGGCCCTGACTCCTCCCATGGGCTGGCTCACATGGGAGCGGTTCAGATGCATCACGGATTGCAAGAAGTATCCCAATGAGTGCATCAGGTGAGGTTAACAAAGTTACTTTCTGACAGCATATTCGAAGAGGCCTTTTAAAACGATTAACATTTTATAGCTCCTCAAGTTTACAAGATGATGTGACTGTTTCTAAATTGCTTATTTTACCTTAAACTTATGTTAAACGTATTCGTTGTACAGTTAGGGAGACATGTTTATGTATGATCTGTTCTGCCTGTGCCGTTACTAACATTGATATTCCTAACATTGCTTGGAGAATGCTGAGAGCTGTTAACACCATGTACCTTGTAGATTATTTAAACCTAAAAATAAAATTCTGTATACTTTTTTGACAACTCTTTTTTTGTCTTTGTTTGTTCAAATCAAATAGCCATTGTGGTTAGAAATATGTAAATGCTGATTGAAGAAAAAGTAACCATCACACTTAGATAATTTGCAAGAGGGGGGACCTATTTCGCTATGTTTAGGGTCCATGCATAAAGAAATAAGTTAGAAGCTCCGTGGTGGTTATAGGGGGGAACTTAACAGCCTTATCAATTAACGGATTATTACGTCACAAAACTTCATGCTCGAGATTGGGCGCACCAGCACTAACTTCTGTTTTACTTAAACCTTTCCAGTGAGAACCTAATCAAGAGGACAGCAGATTTGATGGTGAACGAGGGGTATCTAGACGCTGGCTACGAGTACTTGGGCATCGACGACTGCTGGCTGGAGAAGAAGAGAGGCCCAGACGGTCGGATGGTACCCGATAAGGAACGTTTCCCCAATGGAATGAAGGCAATCGCTGATTATGTAGGTATCCGAAATATTCAGTAGGGAGGTACAAGGCCTACGTTGCAAGTATTTAGACCATAAAGATCTAGATCTTTTTCCATTGAAATTTCCAGTTTGCACGTCTATGTATTAAAGTCCTGCCTTGGTTAACAAATCAGGCCTCTTGACTAAGCCATTCTCGATATTCAAAAGCGTTTTGCGTGACCATTACGACCTAGTCATTATAAATTAGACACCACGAATACCCACGTTTAGCAGAAGCAGTCTAGGCTGTAACAACGGGACCTATAAAACAGTAGCTATTTGTATGTACTTAAGGTATAATTATCAAGGGTACCACAACCGCAAACCGAAGCAGCAAGATAATTGTGCCCACCTTAGGAGTTATATAACGATCTCGTTGCGACGTTCCAGATACACGGCAAAGGCTTGAAGTTCGGCATGTACGAGGACTACGGTAATCTGACGTGTGCTGGCTACCCTGGAGTACTGGGCAACGAGCGCCTGGATATTCAGACCTTCGTGGACTGGGAGATCGACTACCTCAAGCTTGATGGATGCTATATTGAGCCGAAAGAGATGGATGCTGGTAGGTTTTTTATTTCACCTTTTTTGTTGTAGTAGGTATAGCACCAATCCTTATCGAATATTCATTTTTCATTGCTACTTGGAGATATTAGCATAAACATCAGAAGAAAAAATACGTATTAACTCATAAATTACAATTCATATGCAGCCCTTCGGGAATATACCTACGTTTATTTTATATTTTTGCTATTTTGGATTGATTGAGATATGTAGATTTCCATTGTGTCATGTTCCAGGATATCCATCTTTTGGAAAACTATTGAATGACACTGGTCGTTCTATACTCTACTCGTGCAGCTGGCCGGCTTATCAGGAAGACGCTAAAATGCTTGTAAGTACCTAGGGTTATACCGTTACCTTTTATTGACTAAAACCCTTCCATGTTCCTTCCTTTTCCCTTTATGTTACGGGGCTGCGGTATCTCTTTCGCACCCGCAATCCCGATAGGTTGTGGCCATGGCAGGCCCCTCTGCTTTGCTGACATCTCTTTGAGTCGCGCGTTTTAAGGTCCGAAGCAAAAAAAACTATTCTGGAGTGACCAAATTAAGAGGGTTTGAGATAGGAAACCTCACAAGTTCTAAAGCTACAAAAATATTTTATAACTAGCTGGCGCCCGTGGCTTCGCCCGCGTGATATAGAAAAAAAAATATCCTATGTGTTATTCCAGACTATAATCTACCTCTATGCCAAATTTCATCAAGATCAGTTCACCCATATTGACGTGAAAGAGTAACAATTTTTTTTTAAAAACGTTGCCCTAACTAGGAATTTCTCCTGTATCGTGGGTGCGTTTACAAACATTTAAACTCACATACACAAACAGCCACACCCGGAACTACTACCTGTTAAGTAACCACTGCTGTTGCCAATGCGCCAACCGTGCGGTCTCTCCATACATACATCCAACATTCGCATTTATAATATGTAGTAGGATCCTCTTTGCCATTTGTCTGTAGTCCTGCATGTGACTGGTTAGATTATTATTCTGAAATGACCGTCAACCTTCAATCGTTGCCACGACGGCTGATTTTCCTCATGCATGTTGTGTCCAATGTCGAGGTTGGCAAATCTTGCGTAGTCGTACAGATAGAATTAGATTTGTGGTTTCCTTTCCTCAACTTTGAAATATTTCTTCCTTTTCCTAACACTATTTTATTAAGAACCTCTCACTCATTCCGTTTTCACTTGTTCCTTGTTCAGTTTTTATGAGGCAACAGTCAAGGGTTAACTTGATAATTATGTATCTGAAATACCGCCCAAGGCAAATTACTTCATTGGTTTAGTCATCTAGTGTTTGCAATCGCGACTGTTGAATGAGGTCCTAGCAGCAATTCACCGTTCGAGCAAATTGTTATTCAGTTTTCCATTAGGTATTTTCAGTAGTAGCCAAGGAGTCTGTATTTGTGCCTGGTTTATGGCTTTAGGCTCACCCCTATGACCTCTTTTTTTTCGCGGATGGGAAATCATCAAATAACTTCCCTCACTCTGGGCGGAGCGGGGGGGAGTGACAGACTTGTATTGACTAAAACCCTCCCCACATTCTTCAACTGAATGAAACGAAATTTAAATCTTGTATTAAACGCACACTATGTAGGCAAGCATATTATAAGTTGGGGGATTATATTGATGATAAAAATGCTTGGCTCAATGCTGGTCCTGCTCCTCAAGCATAGGGGTAAACTCATTAATAAGTAACCGAAGCTATAGTGGAAGCTGCAGAAGATTGTAAGACTATCTTTGCAATGTATAGAATCAATTCTCTAGTATTGTATAATTATTAAGCCCATATGTGAGTGCTATGTATTATCATTGACTTGACGAAGCCCTGGTGGTTAATAGTGTCATGCTCACTTAAATGTCTCGCTGATGGTGGCGGGTGTGTCGGGTCATTTAGCTCCCTTCAAAATGGTCGAGCTGAATGGGGCTGATCCATACGTCATGTTCGTGAACGGGCGCTGTCAGTTGGGACTGGTCATTTTTTAACTACCACGGTCATTTTTAATTTATTTAGATTTAAATTGAATTTTGTTTTTTATTTACTCTGGACGCTCTTACTGTGCACGTCTTTCTACATCGTTCTCACATAGTTGTATAATCTCAACACGAATGATGTAAATACTATTTTGTAAAAATATTAGAATTTAAAAGAGTGTCCATGGAGTTTCTTGCCCATTCTTCTCCATAGAGATCAACGCTTTGGAATGGGCAACTGCAGTACTTTCACAAGTTATTATGCCTTGTGACCGGGACTGTAGATTCATTTTGTTTCTTGACATTCAAAAGTGCCTGTAATGGTCTAATTGAAATAAATGATTTGATTTGATTTGATTTGAACCCACTCATGTTCCTTCTACTGCCCTTTATGTTCCGGGGTCGCGGTATCTCTTTCGAACAAACCGCAACCCCTGGTGGCCCTGGCAGGTCCCTCTGCTTTGCTGGGTTAGTTTGAGGTTCTTTCCCTACAACGTCCGGCCACCTCCTTCGCTAACATGACTGCTTCGCAAAAGGAGGTGACCGCTTCCCATTTTCTCTCGTTCCGGACCATGGCCTGAACCAGGGCCGGACGCGAGAGATCGCCGCGGCCGATCGCCTCTACGAGGACACGGCGGTGCTCCAGTGCGCTGGGCAGCCCGTTACTGTGTGCTCCACCCTTATGACCCCCTGACTGACGAAAAGTGTTTGTTCTATTAGGTTACCGTGCTGATGTAATGTCATAATACCTTACCAACTCTTTGCAGCCTAACTACGGATCCATAGCTGAGCACTGCAACATGTGGCGCAACTGGGATGACATCGAGGACTCCTGGGCCTCGCTCACCAAGATCATGAACTGGTTCGGAGACAACCAGGACAGGCTAGCTCTGCACGCGGGGCCAGGACACTGGAACGATCCCGATATGGTAAGAAAAGCTCAAACCTTTATTCTTGTTAAGGTATGATTTGATTGTAGCCGATTGAGGTTGGCCAGTCGATTTTTTTAATATTAAAATAAAAAGTTGTGCTTGAAAGTATCATTTATTTATTCAATGGAATTTTTCGAAAAAGACACCACAATTTTGCCAATATCACGTAGACCATCGACCATCAAACGCTGGAGATTATATCGGTAATTATCATTGTTGTATTCGTTGTGTGCGCGATGACAGCGCCCCTAGTGGCCACAACTATTCAGGACTTGTCAGAAGTAGTTGGTATTTCTACTTGGATCTCAGCATCACAGTTATTATTTTGAACGTACCTATTACAAATAAATGTTGTTTCTTTTTAACTGGAACTGATGATAAATATCTGCTTGGCATCCTTTATCGGCCATCATAGTAAATTCCCTTTCATTTACTTTAGTAACTGTTTCGATTGGTAACTGATTCTGTTCGTATTTTCCAATAAATTGTTGATCCGGATATCTTCGTGTCATAAAACGATTATATCTAGCAGTGACCTGAGAATGGTCAATTTTCTTACACCGATATATTGACGGGAATATTGTTGGAATATAGCTAGAGCTCGCCTCTGCGTCTGACTTTTTACCTCCAATAAAATGTTCACTGCATAATGCATCATGTCGTTTTGGGTGCCATAGGGTCCCATCAGCACTAAAGTAAATAAAAAAGGACTGTAATTTTGGAACGCTTATTATTATTATTATAGTGTACTAGCTTAAATTTCTTACTTTTTTCTCTTCACAGCAGCTATCCATTTTTGTCTTTGCTGTAATGTCCACTTTGATGTTGGAAACGAATAAAACTTGCACGAACTGTTTTTCTCATTGTTATTACAATTTACGACACAGCATGTACTATGACCCATATCGCATTTTTTTACGTTTTTACTTAAAATTATAAAGGAAGTTATGAAAATAAAGCAATTTGACACATGACAGCCCAGAATTAATTCACATTTCTGCCACGTCGTGCGCTACGATCGATTTGCCGTTCCCCACCTCCCACTTCGCACATAGTCAATAGAACACAGCAAAGACAGAGAAAACAATTGCTTGAAAGAAATCCAGCTGGCAAGCAATATAAGTCATACAAAACACTTTGCCACGCTACCACGTAAGAGCCCAACTACTACATAATATTTAAAATGTGTTCCAAGAGCTGTCAATGTCAAAATTGAAACGAAATATTTATGCATGTATGCTATATTATATGTGATGTCTTGACACAGTATTATAAAACGCCGTGACATACGTAAAATTCGCCTTGATGCTCGCTATCTGATGTTTGTAACGGACATTAAAATTACACCATTACCGACTTTCTGAAACTGTCAAAACGTATTTTTTACTTATGTATTGAAATTTTATAAAACATTAAAATTAAGATGTAACTAAGTTTTCAAAGAAACCTTGGTATTTTTTCACCAACAGCTGCTGATTGGCAACTTTGGTCTCACGGTAGACCAGGCGCGCGTGCAGATGGCAATCTGGTCTATCCTGGCGGCTCCGCTCCTTATGAGTGTCGACCTTGCCACTATCAGACCAGAGTTTAAGGAGATCCTGCTGAATAAAGACATCATCGCGGTTAACCAGGACCCCTTGGGAAAGCAGGGGTTGAGGGTGTGGAAGAAAACGGACCGTGGAGCAGTGAGTAGACTTCATACGTAGAGGCTATTACATTGTTAAAGAAAAAAAACTAAAATCTGGGCTGACTAAGATGCTTCCAGGTGGTTTCCCAATAATATTTTGTCGGACACAGCAATCGGTACTTTTATACAACTTGTTACAAATTAAACGCAAGAACTCTACCCGTGTGGTATCTCAGACCATGTCTTTTAAAAAGCTTTTTCGATGAGTTCTTCAAATTCGTAAATAAATGGTCTCTGTATAGGGACTGACCCGATCAGCTGATCAACATGTATGAAATATCAAAAAAAAAAAATATTTTTAAAAGTTATTTTGGTTTGACACACCACACTTGAGGAACTTATTACGCATTTACGTTACAACCTGTATTTTTAACAAAAAGCTAACATTTTGACAAAAAGATAAAATTAAGTGAACAATTTACTGTATTTATACTTTATTTATTTATACTTCTATCTTATAAACATCTCTAAATTCTACCCACAGCGATCTCGCTTGGAGGTCTGGAACCGCGAGCTGCATGATGGTTCTCTGGCGCTGGCCTTCGTGAGCCAACGTGACGACGGCATACCCTACGCCGCCAACTTCTCGTACAGCGAGATGCAGATGGCGCAAGGTGCATATGAAGTTCATGTGAGTATTATAAAAAACGATTATACAAATTAAAATAATACTAATGCATATAGGATATTGGTGGTGACAGGGGGAGCGCTTTTACCGCAAATAAGTTCGAACGCCTTAACTCACAGTCTTCCACAATACCCTGCAGGGGTTGCGGGTTGTTCGAAAGAGATACCGCAGCCCCGGCACATAAAGGGCATTGGAAGGAACATGGGTGGGTTTTAGACAGTACCAGTCTGACACTCTCCCCCGCTCCGCCCAGAGCGTGGGAAGTTATTTGATGACTTCCCATCCGCAAAAAATAAACTCGCAGTTCCACGAAAAAACTTCAGTGGTGCGATGTGAATAAATCTTTAAACTTTTTTCTAAGTTATCCAGTCATGACTAACTTAGCGAAAAAGCAACAAAAGCCAAGCTAAAAACAACAACCATATAAGATAAACTATGTTTCTTTTAATTTAAGTATTAAATATAACCATCATCATTTTCTTGCCCTTGTCCCATTTTATTTGGGGTCGGTGCAACACGTTTTCTTCTTAAATTCTCCCCTATCAGATGTCATGGCATCATTTACTCCTTTCTCCTTCATATCACTCCTTACACAATCCATCCATCTTTTCTTTGGCCTTCCAAATAAATATTAAATATAATATTAATAAGTATTAAATATAACCATGATGAAAAAAAAGGTATGCATCCTTGGTGCGCAGGGTGTGGGGCAGTTCCAACAATATCTTTAAAATGTTTGCAATTCGCCTGGACTGTGTGTGTAAGTTGTGCTTGTGCCATTTCACCTGTGTCGCACTTATTATACATAGCCTTTTTTATTTCTGTGGCAGTGTTTACTAATGTCCTATGGATGGTTAACCATAATGTATGTCAGTTACGTAAAAAATCTTTGTGAAATGATATGAAATGAAATAATCGAAAAAAGGTAATGTAGTGGCGCCGTGTGAAATACTTCGAGCAATAAATAGGCGTTGCTGAATTTCGACGACACGGTTGGCGCAGTGGCTAAGAGATCAAGTGCTGCGCTGCGTGTCGCGGGTTCGATCCCCGTACGGAACAAATTTCGGGTCTAGCTGTTTGTGTATGCGAGTTTAAATGTTTGTAAACGCACCCACGATACAGGAGAAATTCCTAGTGTGGGGCAAAGTTTTTTTTAGAAGAACCTAAAATGTTGGACATGCATGAGCGACCATTGCCTCAGGATTTGGCTGTCCATTCTGTCAGACAATACACTCAGAAGCTTGTAGGTGCTACTCTTTAGCCACAAGGAGACCGTCCTTTTGCGAAGCACCGCCTGGAAGCCAACCGTGCTGTACTCGGATAATACCTACACTCCTGTTTTCATCAACAATAGGCAACATCTAGTCGAATGCTTAAATAAAAGCTTTTAGGGGTACGAAGAACAGGGCTGCTCTTGATCCCCTATAGGAAAGGGAGGCTCCTCCGACCAGACGGGTGTCCTGTCTGGTGGGTCACTGCCAGACAATAAAGTAGTTTCCAGGGTCAAAGTAATTACATTCTATTTAGTCCGTCTTGTAGATTATTCAAAAATAAGGGACCAGTATTTTTTATTTGTAAATTAAACCAAAAATGACGAAGATGTAGCCCATTACAATTACGAGTGACGTCACTGGTTGCGAAAAAATGCAGCAACGCGTGACGTTAGACGTAATTTACTTTTTTTTTTTAGGAAACTAGCCTATTGTTGTCGGGTTCATGTATATGGTCTTAATTTGCGGATAACTTTGCTTGTTTGGTATATATTGTTTATTACTTGTCAGGTAATTGGTTTTTCAGTGGTTTCATAGATGTCGCTGTAGTACTTTTTAACCGACTTCAAAAAAAGGAGGAGGTTCTCAATTCGACTGTACGTTTTTTTTTTTTTTTTGTGTTTGTTACCTCATAACTCAGGTCTGAGTGAACCGATTTTGATGATTCTTTTTTTATTCGAAAGCTGGTGGTTGTCGTTTGGTCCCATAAAAAAATATCAAGATCCAACAAGTAGTTTTTGAGTTATCTTTAATAATGCGTATTAGATTGACTTCGTGTACGTTGATGATATACTCATTCGTCGATTATATTTTAGAAGTTGTCGAAGACAAATGATCAAAAAATGCTATGTACTACTATGGTTTGAAGGTCATCGCAGTGTTTTGAGGTGATTGTATTTTAATTTGGTGATAGTTCTTCAGTGATATACAACGGCACTCTTTAATAAATTACAGCAAATCTGCCGTGATTGCTGCAATCACATGTGTAAGTATGGGTTTCGCCAGGGTAGGCAGGCGAGTTGGAGCAGGGTGACCGTATCCCCTAGGGGATGATGCATTGAATTGATTTCTGAATTGGTTTAATACTAAATCATAATATAGATACTTAGTATTTAATCTATAGCTTGATGTGGAACTAAAACTTGTATCTAAGACGTGTCTAAAGCTAAAAATAAAAACTTTTTAACCGTGTTTGCGTATTATATCATAATACTATAACTAAAAATGCTGAAATAAAAACTTTTTAGTAAAAAAATAAAACCGACTTCTAAAAAAAAACTAAAAACTGGAAAATAACTTTATTTCCTGAAGTCGGTGGCAAATAAAGTCAACGAAACCAACAAAAGCCACCGACTTCCGGAAATAAAGTTATTTTCCAGTTTTTGGTTTTTTTTTAGAAGTCGGTTTTATTTTTTTACTAAAAAGTTTTTATTGGAAGGAATTGTAGTGTCGCTGCAAGCTAATAACCGCTCTGTTTGATTTTCGACGCTACTTACTGACTAAATTGCAACAGTGCAATAATTAGAGTCACCTAGTCTAAGTGCCTTTTTCCTAAAATATTACCTTATTATTAGGTATAACTTATTCATTGTTTCAGGATCTCTACAAAGATGAAGGAGTACGGAATTGGAACTCTGAACAAGATTTTGAAGTTAGGATTAATCCATCAGGTTGGTTTAAAATTAATGGAACCTAAGATTAGATTTTTCTTTTCTTTTTTTTTGTATTTACCAGTTTATTTTATTAGTAAATTTGCATCTTTATATGTAGGTACTGTGTCTGTCTATGTACAAATAAGTTCTCAAAAGATAGTTAACATTTTTGTACCCTTTAGGTAAAGAATGCCTTATGGCTCCGCCTATGTATGTACCAATATTGTACATGAAGTTTAAATAAATAAATTAATTAATTTGATCCTCATATTGTAAACTCTATATGAGGTAAGTGCGACGACATGTAGTGGATCAAAAATATTTGAAAACTTCTAAAGGGGAGGAATCTCCTATTGAACCTCCCTTCTGAAGCAAACACGTCATGTTAAAGGGTTTTGAAAGATCTTTATCGGATTAATATTTGCGGTTCACAAGCAAATTACTCCTGAATTATCTTTCCAATAAAAGAAACCGATATATGTTATTAAATATTATTTGTTTTTTTCAGGTGTAAAATTCTACAAGTTTATTCCAAACACGTCGACAAGCGAAGCGTTTTCAAAGACTAAAACAAGCTCAGTGGTTGATGCAGTTGTGAACACTGTACTGAATAAGAGTTAGTTTGTTGGTTGTATGGTTAAAATGTTTATGATAAGATAAATAGGAACATAATATAAAAGTATAAATATAGGTAGCCTTATATGTTCCCAACGCTGGTACGTACGACGACTCAGAAATTAGACGGCACATTGACATCATTGATGGAACGCTTGGCGCTGTGGCCACAGATTACTAAATAGCTACTACGTAGCTGTGGCTGAGCAATTGACGGCTGTGCTACGAGTCGCGGATTCGATCCCAGCACGGAACAAATAAATTTAGGACTTACAGGTAGTTGCTCCGGGTCTGGCTGTTTGTGTATGTGAGTTTAAATGTTTGTCAACACACCCACGATACAGGAGAAAAAGATAGAGTAGAGCAAAGTTTTTTTTTTAAAAAGCTATGTTGTCAGTCAATAAATTTAATTTTAAATAAGTTTTTACTAACATAGTTTTTACGTCATTACTAACAATTTACGATTTTTTTTTCTGAATTAAATGCTTAATGAAAGCGAAGATAATTATGTTGTAGGAGGTTTTATGAGTCGCCGTGTTCACTCACACATACAGCCTACTATTCATGAGAGGGTATAGGTTCATACTCCCCGCGCTAGTTCATGTGTCTTCTAATTATTTGGTTTTCTTTAATCATTTTAGAAAAATGTTGATGAAATAAATTAAACAATTTAATATTAGCTGCAAACCTTGAGCTGCGTTGACGCAGTTTTTCATACTTTAGTAGGGACAGACTGTAAACTATGTACACAATATTATGTACTACTAGTAGCTTAGCTTGCATAGCTGGTAGCATAGCTTAACTCGCTTAATGCCCAGACATGCAGGTTCGAACATACGACCCACAACTGTAGCCGCCGTTGAAACACACAGTTGGGGCCATTAACACTGCGCCAGTACTGCTTCCATGTCGTCATTAATCTATGGATAATGAAATTAAAGTTTTTAAATATCAATAGTGTTTGTATTTTTTATCTTTTTCTATTCTCGTTTCCTTTATAGCAACAAGAGCCGACGTCGAAAATTCTGTCAATTTCAAAATAAGTAGATACATGTTTTGATTGTTTCCGAGCATAAAAAAATAAGGGTATATAATATATCTATACTTATTTGCAGAATATCCTAAAACCCGATTTCTTTCCTTGTTTTGTGTGCGCTAGCGCAGTTGCAAGTGTTTGCTTACCACTAAAAGGAGTAAACTAAAATTACTAAATATTTCCTTACTCACTAAATACTCCCTTAGTCAGCATTCTCTCGTATCGTGGTTGCTAGCAATCTACTCGACGACCGGACAAGGTAGCGATCTGTGGTTTAATTTCCTATTTCCTAAAAAAAACGCATGCCATTAATAATTTAATATTAAGTATTAAATACTAATTTAATCTCTTTGCAAAACATTTAGGTAGGTACTAAATCCGCCTATAATATACTGGCTATTTTTCAACAAGGCTTAAGTACTCAGGCTGTTTCAGAATTTCGAACAAAGCGTACGGTACCTACCTACGCACCAAATTATTTTTATGCGAGTTAATCAAATCAGTTTCTCACAATTATCAATGTTTGGTTCAACTGATATCTAGGTTGAAGCTGCCGTTCAATAGGTAGTAAAAAAACGTTGGTTGAAGGTTTTCATTAACTTTCGATGATGCTGATTAGAAGTGCTGCGTATTTACGTCTTACATGAGTTTTTATTTTGTGAAGGATGTGTCTACATTTCTACATGGTAACAGTGAGTAGGTTAGCTGCATGTTATTGTACTATCTACTTAGGTACTAGTCTCAAAAATCAATTGAAGGACAAATTAAAACTAAGTTAGACCGATCCACGTTTTCGATAAAAATGCTGCAGCCTCTATCGTGAGGCCTTATATGGACCAAAAGTTAAAACGAGTGTTTATTTCCAAATTAATTCGATAAGTACCTACGCGAATAGGGCTCACAAGTATATACTTCAGACGTTTTTAAGTTCGCGCGAGATTAGTTAAAAAAGGTGCTATGAAATTTTACTAAACTGTTGATTCAAGACGGAATTTTAGAAACGCAGAGTAGCACCTAATCCGAGTTCAAATTCATTTTTTCACCTCATAAGACCTACTTAAAAAACTTATTATGGTATCTACACCTTTTCTAGTTCTACACATAGATTACAATTAGAAGATTTTCTTGTTGTTTACCATACTTATGATTTTTATCGGGTTTACTTGCAAGTAAGTAGGTAATTAATTAAGTATTTAATGACATAAATTAGAAAAAATAATAAGTATAAGAATGTAGGGTATAACGAATTAAGGCCGTCTGGCCTGAATATTCGGGTCAATGATCGAACAATATTTTGATAGGATAAAGACTGTTAATTATTTAAGTAGGCGAGTACCTACATATCCAACGCCATTATTTCGGTAACCAGTTTTCTGTGGTATGTCGCTCATTCAAGCTCTAAGTTACCGTTATTCTCAGTGAAAGTTTTCTATAGGCAAACCATTTTATGGTATTTTTATTTCAAATAGAGTTTTATTGTAATGAAAGATATTTAAAGGGTTATTTTTTTGGCGTATTCCCGAACGGTACTATTTTATGACATAACTTTTTGACGTAACCACATGATTTTCTTAACTGTCAAAACTGTGTCAAATTAGAAATCTAAAATCCGGAAGAAAATGGAATCAAGCGGCATAAATTATAAGTTAAAATAATAAAAGATTTACGTAAAATTAATGTAAACATAAAACGGACAAGTTGATCGTGACATTGCTATAAACGAGTACTAATCGGTGGCGCACTTGGCGCAACGTAAATACTGTTATCGGACGTTCGCGTAAGAGCGAAAGAAAGCTGGTTATTGGTATTAGGTCAATGGTGTATTCGTGCCGGTAACGTGAGGCTGGGTGCTGACGTCGGCACCGTGCGAGACGCGGCAGGCGCGGGCCCGAGGCATCAGTTTGCGCCGGTTACATCGCTCGGGTAACACGTACCGACTAACTTACGGACCACGAACACTAATCTCGAGCGCGAAAGTTATTAACAAAGATGGGTGGAAGAGTAGAAAACGTCGGCATCCTCGCCATGGAGTTGTACTTCCCTTCACAATACGTAGACCAAACCGAACTGGAAAAATTCGACGAAGTGTCCACCGGCAAGTACACGGTCGGCCTCGGCCAACACAAAATGGGCTTTTGCTCGGACAGGGAAGACATAAACTCAATTTGCATGACAGCTTTACACAGACTGATAGAGAAAAATAACATTAATCTTCATGATATTGGACGGTTAGAGGTTGGTACTGAGACAATTATAGACAAAAGTAAAAGTGTGAAGACTTACCTCATGACCTTGTTTGCTGAAGAAGGGGCTACAGACATTGAAGGTATAGACACAACAAATGCTTGTTATGGTGGAACTGCAGCTCTCTTTAATGCTGTGAACTGGGTGGAGTCATCCTCCTGGGATGGCAGGAAGGCAATAGTGGTGGCAGGAGACATTGCAGTGTATGGTAAAGGTCCAGCGAGGCCTACAGGAGGTGCTGGTGCAGTGGCCATGCTTATAGGACCAGGTGCTCCTCTTGTGCTGGACTGTGGTGTTCGTGCTTCGTACATGACACATGCTTATGACTTCTACAAGCCAGACTTGTCATCAGAATTCCCACTTGTGGACGGGAAGCTCTCTATAAAATGCTACCTCAGTGCTTTAGATAATTGTTACAACTTATATTGTAAGAAGATGAGAAAGATTGATCCTGACTTCAGAGGCTTATTAAGCTTAGACGGTATGTTGTTCCACTGTCCTTACAGTAAACTAGTACAGAAGTCTCTGGCCAGAGTGTGCTTCAATGATTTCCTTAATGCATCAGCAGAACAACGGGAAAAGCAATTCCCAGGTTTATCTAAATTCAGTTCTTACAAACTGGAAGACACATACTTTGACAGAGATGTTGAGAAAGCATTTATGACATACAGCCAAGCTCTGTTCGATGAGAAAACCAAACCATCACTTTACATAGCTAAGAATGTAGGTAACATGTACACTCCATCATTGTATGGAGGGCTTGCATCCTACCTCATCAGTAAATCCCCTGAACAGCTGATCGGGAAGAAGTTTGGATTATTTTCTTATGGATCAGGTCTTGCATCTACGATGTATTCTATAAATATTTGTAATGACATGAGTGTTGGATCAAAACTGGCTAAATTATTAAATTCCTTGAATGCAACTGTGTCCCTATTAGATGAGAGACAGTGTGTGGAGCCTAACAAGTTCTCTGATATCATGGATGTTAGAACTATGAACTACCACACAGCACCTTATCAGCCATCGGGCTCTATAGACATATTGTTCCCCGGTACATACTACCTCATTGATATTGATGAACTAAGAAGACGTTTTTACGCAAGGAAACTTTGAAGGAATTATTTATTATTAGTTTAATTTTGTGTGGACTTGGTGCAGGAGATATTCGGTGTTGTTGGTTTAAAATTTATTATTTTGTAGTTTGATTAGAAATTGAGACTGTTATCTATCTAGTTTACTATTATGTTTGTGAAACATTCTGCTTCTAACTGTTAATTAGCACTGACTGTCTATATTATCATAACCTATTCACCTCGAAATAAGACATCAACTTCAGGAAGCAAATGTACTTTGTACAGTACATTTGCACACAAACTCAATCAAATTTATGTCTTGTATTTATAGTGTTGGTATCTTAGTCATTTATTATGTATTTTGAATACACAATGTAAAAATGAATTGTGAGGGTTTGAATTTATTAAATGACTATATATTAGTGGTATGTGAAGGGTTAATGATATAAAAGAAACAATTATATATAAGTTATGAGTGTTAAAGTTCTTGATGTTCCCTTTTATAATATCATTATCACTTTCAATAAATTATTTCTTATGTTATAGTATGTGCAAAGCTCAAAGTTATATAATTTGCATCACACCAAAGCTATAGAACTTATAAGACCATAGACACATGTTGTGCCTTTTATAATTTCATATGCAATTATTTATTAAGTTGGTATTTCATATTAGTGCAATTATAAATTATTATTCATAAAAATCGCAAATAAATTCCATGAAATGGACCATTATACTGCATATTGTCAATAAACTTATTGAGAATTTAAAGTTTTGTTTTATTATGTTTACTGTTGCCAAAAAATAATGAAATTGTTTGTAGATAATTGTGTGTCTCTCGGGCTTAGCAGAAATTATTTTTTATTGCTCCATTTGATACTAACATGGCTAACTGGAACAATTAACAATTCGAAATCCGTATTTGTGTCTGAAAGACATTACTTTTATGTGTTTTTTCGAAAACCCACGATAACCCTGACCTGCGGTATATGAAGATGTGTATGTACTTAATTTCTTAATCTACAGTTAGATACAATCTTTATTTAATAAAATCCAAATCTTTTTATTTGATTAGGATGTGCACTGTTTATTTTTACCAAAGTGACTTTGATGACGAATAAATCTTATTCGTATTTCCGCAAGATAATAACTAGTTATTAATATGTTAACCATACATATAATTACTTTAGGCGTATATATAGGGAGTGCGTTATCCACCACACGACCCCAACGAGGGTTGGTGAACGTAATGGTTTAAAAAAAAAAACAAACAGGTTTTATTCTAAAGTTTTGTTTCACGATTTTGACAGTAATTTTTATGCCTATGCCTGTTAGGCATTGTTAGCCTACTGTTTTTTTTGCAGATGTGATTACATCAATTAACTTCTCCCGCGCTGGGCGGAACGGGGAGAGGAGAGTGTCAGACTTTTACAGACTCAAACCCACCCATGTTACTTCTATATACCTTTTATGTCCCGGGGCCGCGGTATCTCTTTCGAACAACCCACAACCCTGGTTACTAGCCTGCTTGGATTCAAACCTTATTCAAACCCGTATTCTGATTACAACTACAAGTCGACATACAGGGAGCGCAGTGGCTGAGCGATCTCCTGCTGCGCTGCGTATCGCGGGTTCGAACCCCGCTCAATAAAAAAATTAAACCTCCAGGTACCTAGTTGTTCCGGGTCTGGCTGTTTGTATATGTGAGTTTAAATGTGGAGATATCCCAAGTGGGAACTTTAAAAAAAAAACTAACTCTGGTTGTACTGTGTAGTTAATGTAGCCTTACTTTCCGGTGTTACCGGGATCGCCTGCCTGGTTACATAGGAATGCATTCTATGGTCCGTGTATAGCATGCATGATTCGACTGCTAATCTCAATCCGATTATCGTCACGAATGCTTGTTGTACTATGCCCCGTTACGTCTGGTTACTGATAGTGCCTACTTGATTTAATTCAATTCCTCGTGATAAAAACGGCGTAAGCAGACAATTTGGTATAGGTACAACACAACCCTCCCTTGTATTTTCCTGTAGAAAGCGCTGTGGGTAGATACAGATGACACGTTAACTGCAGAATTAGCGTTTTCCACATTATATTTAGTGTGTATCTAACCGAGATTTAGTACTTATTATGGTTTTATTCCCTAAACCAAAGCGCCCTAGCACCCCCTCGTAAATTATTATTGGGCAGGTACTTACCGCAATTAGAATTATTTTAAAATTAAATACGTCGTGTGAAAATTATTGATTACTTCATCTAGTTGTATTCATTTATTTTTTTATTACTTTGTGTATTTGTCGCCCCCTAAATGTGTCGTCCCAGGCGACCATACTAAGCTATGCCACTGTCACGGCCTGTCGCGCTACCACCGCTTGCCCAAAAAAGAAACTGGTAGTTTTAATTTTCCTGGCCATTGTGAAAATGAGACAGGCTCAATCACTGCACTTATTGCACAAACAATGTCCAGCTGTTTAACATTATTTTGCGATAGAAACAAACGTGTTTATTTCCCCATGACACGAAGATCTGAGACTGCAGATAGACTGTATAATGTTTTTGCTATAAAACCACTAAAAGTCACGTAGGTGCGCCTAATACACTTGAGAGTTATTCATCCGGGTCACATAAAGAAACCTATAAATCTCGGAAACTAAGAATGCTAGCTTAATCAAAAATACATTCTTAATAAAAAATACATTTGTGTTTAATATACAATATAATAGCCCTTAAATTAAAGTAATAAAACTTAGTTATCGTAAAGCAATGTCATAAAAAAAAATGAAAAACGAAGACTCGAAGATGGAACTACGAAATTACTGCATTTGATTTTGCTTTTATTTCTAATCTGTCATTTAATTGGGTATATGAACCATATTGGCAATGTCCAGTATGTATTATTCAAGTGGTAATCATGTCGCTTACACCTGAAAATTGCACCGGAATCCTCGTAATGCTGGAAACCGGCCGAGGTCAGCGCGGTACAGCTAGGAGTGTCGGTTTGTCGCTGACAACAGTACACACGACGATACATCAACCTATACAAAACCAGTTTATGCTGCTCTCTCAACAACGGATGGTACACGATAGATTTCAAGTACAGACGCCTGCAGGTCAAGTTACCCGAAACTGTCAATTTTTCCCAATGAACCTTGAACCTAATACTTTAGATATAAAGTCGAAAATCTATCAAAGAAATCTGACAGATTGTAGTAGCTTGATGTGCAGGCGTCTGTACAATGAGAGATCCGCATAAACTGGTTTTGTATAGGTTGATGTGTCGTCGTGTGTACAAAGAGTTCTTCGATGTTACGCGGAAACTACTATTATTTCATCCCATTTTATGACTGAAATAAACAAAGAAGCTTTTGTATAATTTGATGATGAAGAAAATCTAGAAATGCGTCATTGCAGTATCGTGGTCATAGTAGGTCAGTAGGTAAAAGTACGAAGTTTAAAATATGTAGACAATAAATTATAATCTTGCACCTCTGATAACCTCTTTGAAATTCTTTGTTATGACTAGGTGCTTTTAGTTCATTAGTAAGGAATGTCTCTATGGTTCTAGGAATCTATGATTTCTTTTTTAGGGCTCCGTACCTGAAAATGGAAAAAATTGAACCCTTTTTCACTTTCTTAACCGTCTGTCTGTCTGTCAGGACCCTTTATTTCGGGAACGCGTGTAGTTTTCGAGTTGAAATTAAAAACATAGGTACTCAAGTCATCCCTGTAAGTCTACGTAGTCAAAAGGTATGGCTGTTTATGTCGCAAGTTTCTACGGAACCCTCGGCGTGCCTCGCTCTTGGCTGTTTTTTAGGGTTCCGTAGTCAACTAGGAACCCTTATAGTTTCGCCATGTCCGTCCGTCCGTCCGTCCCTCCGTCCTCGCTTAATCTCTGTGACCGTTAGCACTAGAAAGCTGAAATTTGGTACCAATATGTATATCAATCACGTCGACAAAGTGGTAAAATAAAAATTTGAAAAAAATGTTATATTAGGGTAGCCACCCTATATGTAAAGTGGGAAGTGATTTTTTTTTTTAATTTCATCCCTAACGTGTGATATATTGTTGGAAAGGTATTTAAAAATGAATAGGGGTTTACTAAGATCATTTTTTGATAATGTCAATAATTTCGGAAATAATCGCTCCAAAAGTAAAAAACAATGTGTCCCCCCCTCTAACTTTTGAACCATAAGTCTAATAAATATGAAAAAAATCTGAAAAGTAGAACTTTATAAGGACTTTCTATGAAAATTATTTTGAACTTGATTGACACAACAGTTTTTGTACAAAAAAGTCAAAAAGTTGTACAAAATAATTTCTGGACTAAGTTTGTAGTATAATCGTATATGCAAGCTTTTTTTGTAACTTTGTTTACATATTTTATTATCCTGAACGTATCTTTTTTCAAACAAAAAAAGAATTATTGAAATCGGTTGTCGCAATCCAAAATTACCACCGAAATTGCACGTCTTTGTATTAATTAGTAACCCAATTCCTCGAGAGATGGCGCTGTAGGTACTTATTACATTGGATCGGGTATTACCGAATTGTTCGGTTGGCTTCATAACTGGGAACACTTATTGTGACGGACGGGAAACTACGGAACCCTACACTGAGCGTGGCCCGACACGCTCTTGGCCGGTTTTTTACTGTTCGTTTTGGTTTCGTTCTTCAGTTATGACACAGCCATTATTCCGAGACTATTGGCACCATATAGATGTGAATTGGGGCGGTAGATGCCTTCTATGAACCGCTATAAAAATATGATGCGACATTTAAAAACCATAAAAATACAACCTCCATACATGCAACTGAGGGTTGAAAATAAATCTACGTATAAAACTGCTTGGGGTGTTTTTTATCGATAGGTTTTCAAAATGAAATAGAGTTTTCTTCATACTATTTTTTTCTTAAATAAATAGTTGCTTCTTTAATACGTATAAAAACCTCCAACGAAAATCGGTTTGAACAAAGTTTGATATTTTAGTACTTGAGAATATGTGATTTTTTCATTAAACTGCAGCGATAACTTTGCTTTTCTTTAAGATACTATGAAAAAGAAATTTAGTTTTGCAATTGACAGTAATCATTTATTTTAATGAGTGCTAAGAAATTGTCATTGTATTGTTTGATGCTAACGGAACCCTGTGCGTGCGAATCTGAATTGCACTTGACCGGTTTTTATCTTGATGATGAAGTTGTAAATTTATCTAAGCCCGCTTCTCTGTGAAGGCCCCCTGATTTTGGCAATGAATGACTTATGAATGTAAAAACATGTGTAAAAACGGGTGCTCACGAAAATCTTACCTACCTACATTGTAGAAGAAGAAAGCGCTTGCAAATCCTATAGAAACCATTTTTAAAGTTATCTCAAATCGGAAACAAATGCAAATTAAACATATAGCATACTATATGCAAAGTAACGGAAGAAAACAGATTAAAAAACACAACGCGCCACCGACTTACGCCTGTAATAAATGACTCTGATGACCGGCTCCGATTACTTCACGTTTGAACTCACTTATAATCTGATAATCTTTACGTACAAAGCCGTGTTATCTAGATAACTTGGTTTAGTATTCTTCCCTATTGTACTACATACGTTTCTGGAGATTATTGGTCGAAAACAGGACGTGACGTAGACAGCGATCAGTGATCAAAATGGGACATCCTGTCTTTTTGTGGGTGACGTCAGAGACAAGATAGTTAATAAAGTGTCTTGGAATTAGGATCGGCAGGATATGAAGTATTTTTTTTTTAAATTAGAGTATACAGTCAGTGCCGCATACCTAAGAAGAGTAACAATTGCTTCGGGCCCTTCGCAAAATGGGGCCCCGCGTGTCTAAACCAGCCCACTTCCATTTGAGTGTCATTTTTTGAAGGAATTTAAACCGGTGGTGATTTATACAGGTGGTGACCTGTAACTACAATGGGTATCCGGCCAGTAGAACGATGGTAGTATCTAAAGCTATACAACTCAGCTAGTCCAACGCTTGTTTAATGCCTCTCTCGGGTAAAGGTATAGCCAATACGCTTCGTGTCCACACCTAGCCTTTCCCCGAGTATCTTATTAGGGTTCACTTCCAGTCAAACCCAATACAGAATACCTTAACCCGTAACTAAGTAACACGGACCTCTCAGAGCATGGCTGTGAGCTATTTGTCGAGTCCATGTAAAAAAAGATTGAGGGGGCCATGGGCTGCAAAAAACACATCATCATCACATTTTCTGTAACAGGTGCACCTTTCAAACTTCCTCAAATATACTTATTACGTACTTTATCCATTCTTGTCACACACATCCATCTCAATATTTTAATTTCCGCTACATGCAATCGTTTTTCATCAATCTTTTTTTCCGGAGTGCTACTAAGATATTCCTGATTGAAAAACTGAATAACACTTAGCATCGAAACTTGTAGAACGTCGTGCTTATCAATAGTACACCAAACAAACAGTCCGAGCAATGTTTGTCGGAGGCCCCGACTTTGTACCTCGTATTATCTTACGATTATGTTGATTATTTTAGGTACGTTTTATTCAAGTCACGATTATTATTTAGTGATTACCTACATAACATAACATTATGCATGTAATCTCCGAAGAGTTAGGCAGAGATGGTCTTAATAGGTCGTAGGTAATTCATCAACATCACTACCCAATTCGGGAAATGAACCCAGGGCCTGAGGCGTCTGCCAGGGCAAACGCCTGCTGGTTTTGCGGGTTGTTTGAAAGAGATACCGCGGCCCCGGAACATAAAGGACAATGGAAGGAATATGGGTGGGTCAGTACAAGTCTGACACTCCCCCCCCCCGTTCCAACCAGAGCGGGGGAAGTTATTTGATGATTTCCCACCCCCCAAAAAAAAGGGCCTGAGGCGGACCGTGAGTTTGTGGGGCCCTGGACTAACACTTAATATAGCCTAGCTTTTTGTTAATTTTGTGTTTGGTAAGGTTGCTTCTGGTAGAGTTGTATACCTGCCAAATTACAGTGTTTTTTTTTTATTCACAATTGTCTTTCATGGTAAATGGAGCCCTTCATCCTCAAGGGGCCCTGGGGTATACAGCCCAAAAACGAGACAGTCGCCTACATTTAGTAATAATTAAATTAGCTTTATTTTTATGCAGAACTTTAGGCCCGCACTCCATCGATACTTTATTATCTTTTTTGTATATAAATAAGTAATAAAGTACTTATCATTGAAATAAATTACATTACGCACAGTACATATTCGTTAGAAGCGGCAAGACCTCGTCTCTGATTGGTCGATACTTCATTACTAATTTTGATATGTCAGCCGGGGACTTTGCGGGATTTGTTAGAAAATGTTTCGTTTATATAGTAATATGGATTTATCTCTCAATGTTATCCACTAAATCATAAGGTACAGTTGGTACAGCCAATAAAAAAAAATGGTCGTTTTGCATTAGAGTTAGTTAGACTTTGCTGCTTTTTTTATTAGACCCCCTTTTTTTGCGGATGGGTATTTATTTATTTATTTAAACTTCATGTACAATAGTGGTACCTACATAGGCAGACTTAATGCCATGAGGCATTCTCATAGGGTACTTATTCAACAAATAATTTCACCCGCTCTGACTTTTACTGAATACCATGTATGTTCCTTTTTTAAACGCATGGAACACGAACGCACCGTCCGTCTGTCACTAGACAAACAGACGGTAAACTACCCGGCCACAGACCCGCATCTTCGGTCGCCGGGAGTTGTCTCGTGGCACTCGACGCCCGGAGCGTCTCTCGCGGCGGCTTATTAGACCCCAGAAATAAATACTTTATATTCTTATTTACAAAAGTGCAGTAGCCAATTGACCATAACCATAACTTGCTACCTATATACTTACCTGAATGTAAGTATTAAATACTTGTAGCTGTTGTTATCATAATCAAATACTTCTATTGTTATCGGATTATATTCGTAAATGGCTAGTAGCGATATCACGCATGAGATAATCCAAACAGCTGTGCTCTTTACAATATCATTAGTAGGTACTTCGGTAGCTGGAACGCGGCAGCATTTAGAGGTTCCATAAATGACATCACCCGGTTTTTCTTATGATGATGGTAGCTACCCTCATGATAGTTAGGAGAAACTTAAAACTTTTCCATCAATAATATAAAATGCTTGGATGATATTTGGATGAAAATATTTCCAATGTCTGTGAATATGAGTTTGTTTGTTACGTCTTCACGCCTAAATGGCTGAACCGATTTTGATGAATTTTAGTACAGAAATAGACGGACATAGGCTAATTTTTATTTAAAAAAGTGGGATATGAGGGAGAACGAGGGAAGAAAAGGGAAAACTTAGCGTTGCTATTACAAAACAATAAGGCGCAAGAGCAAAAACTGCAGGTAGCAGGTACTACGTTATACCGAATTTGACGCGAGAAAAGCCGTGGGCAAAAGCTAGGGCTATAAGTCTTTTAAATCAGTTTGCTTAAAGGTTCAAGTGATACTATACTGTCTTGTCATTAACTGCAGTTTATTGGGCGACGAGTATTAAACGGTAAGCCGGCCATAAACGACATCGCTAACAGTTTTAAAACTGCATGCTAAACAGAGTTCTACAGAGGACACAATACGTAACTGCAACCCATTGCGGTGGCTCATTTGCAAGTACATAGCCATCACTTTCGTTTGGTTTAACTATTCCACACAATGTGCCTGTTTTAGAGGGTTTATTTGTCATTAAGAAATTAAAAAAGGTGAGATCTGTGAACACGACATGACGCAGTTTCGTGCGCGAGAAAACATAACTACTTTCAGTCAGTACGAGTTTGACTAAGGTGGACGACATCCAGTTAGGATTTTCACCAACAAAGGAAAAAATCGTCTTCTTAGCTTTTCTACAACACCCTTTGTTCCACCATCCATCGGTCTGTCCCACCCATAGATATCAAATCAAAAGTAATTTATTCAAATTAGGCTGATAATCAACACTTTATGAACGTCACATTACAAGAGACAGTCCCACAAAAACGCCCTGCCCTTCGCCACTTGCTAGTGTTTTAGCTGGGAAGAAGAAGTGTCGGAACAAACTCCCCAGCAACACATCTGTCTGTCAGGTTAAAAGAACCAGATTTTTTATCAGAAAGTGTTTTTAGTATTTCTATGGTGAAAACCCACTTACAGTTAAGAAAAGAGATGAAAAACTAGTCTCGCCAGAAACAACAGAAATTGACAAAAACAAAAAATGAATAACAACAGTAGATAAAAATAAACCAACTACAATCTAGGTCTCAATCAGTGGAAAGATAGACGACTTAGCGCACCAGAATTAAAAATAAACTGAAGATCTGCGGTATTAAGAGTGTTTAAGCGTTATCATTATTATCAATTTATTGCATCAGATGCCAGTACGTATAACAAATATGCACCTGTTTTAACTTTATGATAATTTATTTAGGGGTTTTTTTTTAATTACAAGTATTTATTTAAAGACATACCACCCATAACTACTGAATTAATTTCATATAATATTCTTTTGCCATTAGAAAGCTATATTAACTAAATGGTAGAAGAAAATGAAAGACAACAGCATGTACATTTAAATGGTGTCAATTTAATGGGTTTAAAAATAAAAATGGGTGTACCACAAGGATCGATATTAGGTCCCTTACTCTTTTTAATATTATATTAATGATTTAAAAATCAACCACAAATGGTGTTGTTTGCTGACGATAGTTCTTGAAAATTTAAGATAAAGGTAAGCGCAGCATAGTGTGTGTCAACGCACACAATTCTGGTCCTGCTCCACAACCATAGGGCTAAACTCATCGATTAGCATTTGAAGGAAGTTATAATGGAATCTGAAAAATAATTAAGACTATTCTTGCATTGTATAGACTCAATTTCCTAGTCCTTATCCTTAGTTAATATTATAAAAGCGAAAGTCAGTTTGTTTGTTACCTCTTCACGCTTTAATGGCTTAACCGATTGTGATGAATTTTGGTACATAGATAGTTGGGAACCAGGAGACGAACATAGGCTAATTTTTATTTAAAAAAAGTGGGATGTGAGGGAGAAAGAGGGAAGAAAAGGGAAAACTTAGCGTTGCTATTACAAATCAATAAGGCGCAAAAGGAACTGTGTTACCTCAAATATAACGCGGGCGAAGCCGCGGGCGAAAGCTAGTATAATTGTAAAGTCAATGTGTGAGTAGGTACTAATGTCCTATCATTGCCTTTAATGCTCTTATTGAGAGGTTGCGGGTTGTGAGCTACCCTGGCACTTCAACCTTAAGCCAAAAAACCATATACATCTAAGATATATCCGTATTTGACGTAAATCGTTAAGTCAGTCATTAATACCAATTACGACCATAATAAAATTAAATGGCGCTTCACATTTATCATTTATTCGGACCATAAACGAATAATTTTAGTTCTTCTGATATGATAACATTTTGGTATAAAACGTAAAGTTTTAATACAGAAAGACATGATTGTAATAGCATCTTCTTGATCGAAGCAATCAGCAAAGGTAAGCTGGAGTTTCTATTAATAATACTTTATCAAATTTATTATTTATTTTTTGTTAAAGAAAAGTTCTTGTCTTTTTATAAATAACCTCTGCATTGATAGTTTGTCTGGTTGCATCTTAACTTTTTTTATAATGAGATGTGTTTGCTTGTGGTTCCATTTCCCCGCATAAATCTAAGTTCATAATCTTTATACATATTATTTTGTTCATTTCTCATAGAGGGTCATTTACTAGTTATACATATGCTATGTGAATGTGTGTACAAACCATTTTTGTCTTCTCCTTCACCCAAATTGGTGAGGTTGAATTCAAAACTATGAATCAGGTTTTTACATTCCTATTTATATTTCCAGACCAAAAAAAGCCTGAAAAATGAAATTCTTCGTTGCCTTCGCTGCCCTCGTGGCCCTGACCGTCGCCGTGCCTTTGAGCAAGCCCGTGGACTCTGACCTCGCGCAGCTTGAGGCCATCATCGCCGCTATCAACAGCCCCAGCACCGACCCCGCCACCGCCGCCCTCCTTGAGGAGCAGCTTGCCGGCATCATCGCCGCCGTCAACCCCATCGCCGTTGGCCCCGCCATCATCGAAAACCCCGTTGTCGTCGACAGACCCGAACCTATCGCCGTCGGACCCGCTCTACTACCCCCCAAGCCTGATGCCGGCGCCATCGTTGGCCCCATTGCTTCCCCCGTCGTCGTTGGTGAGATCCCCGCTGGTCAGTCTCCCCTGGTCCAGATCATCGTCAACGTAAACAAGGCTTCCCCCGCCGTCCCTGAGGTCATCCCCGTTGGTCCCGTCGTCGGACCCGTTAGGCCCGAGCCCATCGGCCGCCCTGAGCCCGTCGGTGAGATCCCCGCTGAGCCCGTGCATGTTGTTGAGGTCGCTCCTGAGCCCGTCCAGGTTGTGGAGGTCGCCCCCGTGCCCGTCGAGCCCGTCCAGATCGGAGTCCCAATCATCCCTGAAGCCGCCGTCGTCCTCCCCGAGGAACTCAACTAAGCTCCTGCAGAGTGAACTCATTGGACACAACACCTTTCCGATGATCTAACATGCTAAATTCTTAATAAATGTTATGATTACAAACTTTTATGTTTTAATAAATAAGTCAGTATACCAACAAGAACAACCTACTAGAACATTAAATGTGGATACATTGTGGGTACATTACGTTATGAATAGTTAACTCTCGTCACCTAAAAATCCCTTTGGATAGGTAAAAAAACAATTTACGATGAAAAAAAAAGGTTAAATACCCGCCCGTCACCCGTTGGTCTAGTGGTGAAAATCGGGATTGTTGAGTATGACGTCTTGTATTCGACTCCCAAGTCGGGTTAAGTGTCACTGGGTATAATTTCACAGTAGCAGTCACCGAGTTCGGATTTGAGGCCGGTTTACATATTAAGGGACTTACCCTCGAATACTGAAACGTCACTCAAAATTTAAGTCCCACTTAAGTTTAACAGAGACTCAGAAGTGACGTTTGACCATACAAAATCTAAAGTTTAAGAGCTGCTCAAATGTTAAGCAGCCCTCACATTTTGAGTGACATTTCAGTATTCGGGGGTTAATCATGTCGAAAAAACCGACCAAGAGCGTGTCGGGCCACGCTCAGTGTAGGGTTCCGTAGTTTCCCGTCCGTCACAATAAGTGTTCCCAGTTATGAGGCCAACCGAACAATTCGGTAATACCCGATCCAATGTAATAAGTACCTACAGCGCCATCTCTCGAGGAATTGGGTTACTAATTAATACAAAGACGTGCAATTTCGGTGGTAATTTTGGATTGCGACAACCGATTTCAATAATTATTTTTTTGTTTGAAAAAAGATACGTTCAGGATAATAAAATATGTAAACAAAGTTACAAAAAAAGCTTGCATATACGATTATACTACAAACTTAGTCCAGAAATTATTTTGTACAACTTTTTGTCTTTTTTGTACAAAAACTGTTGTGTCAATCAAGTTCAAAATAATTTTCATAGAAAGTCCTTATAAAGTTCTACTTTTCAGATTTTTTTCATATTTTTTAGACTTATGGTTCAAAAGTTAGAGGGGGGGGGGACACATTGTTTTTTACTTTTGGAGCGATTATTTCCGAAATTATTGATATTATCAAAAAATGATCTTAGTAAACCCCTATTCATTTTTAAATACCTTTCCAACAATATATCACACGTTAGGGTTAAAATTAAAAAAAAAATCACTTCCCACTTTACATATAGGGTGGCTACCCTAATAAAACATTTTTTTCAAATTTTTATTTTACCACTTTGTCGGCGTGATTGATATACATATTGGTACCAAATTTCAGCTTTCTAGCGCTAACGGTCACAGAGATTAAGCGAGGACGGACGGACGGACGGACGGACGGACGGACAGACAGACATGGCGAAACTATAAGGGTTCCTAGTTGACTACGGAACCCTAAAAAATGAAAGCCGAGTGGGTGTTTGTACTAAGTATTAGAGACACCTGTGCTTAACCCTTCGGGGATTACATATTATTGTTAAAGATAAAATAAAAATATAAGATGCATTTAAACATTTGTAAGATGTTACGTACGATATGCACATTTGAATGCAACGAATTTAATATTGTTGGTTCAACATGTTTTGCCATTTTCAGCGTGCAAAATAGTTCACAATTCTTTGTAAATTATAAATTAGGTAAAAACATATATATAGTACCTAATTCAATTAATTCAAATACACCATTAAAGTTAATACAAATTATAAATATAGTCAAAAAATTCAAAAACATTCAAAATTTGTCATTCAAAAACTCTGTTATCTTACAACAGGTATCCTTTATAAATTAGCAATTTCTTTAGTTATCTTTTAAATGAATTAATATTCATTTTCTTATGGGAATTTGGAATTGTATTGTCTTGTTATGTACTATGTATATAAACAGGTATAAAAATTAAAATTGAGATGTCATGAATTTCGTTTGTCAGTTTGTTTGTAAACTAATATCTGGAACTAATGGTCGGCATTGACAAATCTTTTTAAACATTAAAGCCGAATTCTAGAGAAAGGTTTCACATCACGATATGGCCCCTAGGAGTCGATCAACCTGCCAGGGTTGCGGGTTATTCGAAAAATATACCGTGGCCCCGGAACACAAAGGGCAAAATGAGGAACATGTATTTATATAAATGTATGTAATGTATGTATTTGTATAAATCTGACACTCCTTTTCGCTCCGTTGAGAACGGGAGAAGTCATTTGATGATCCGAAAAAAGAGGCTATGAAAGTGACATTAATAACATGTGAGTGTTCTTAATTTCAACTTAGTGAGTCAAAAAGTCTCAAAGAATCTCTATGGGTTCCGTTTTTGCCATTCGGATACGCAACCCTAAAAATAATAAGCAAAAGAAAAATTGATGTTTTGACGCCGTACGTACGTATTTCTTCGAGCAATAAATTGACATTGGTTAATTTGCTAAATGGTGGCTGTGACGAAGCGTAGATGCAGAACAAATAAGATTCATAGTATAATACTTTTAATTATAATGAAAAAGGAGCTGGTATTTTTTTAGCAATATATGAAATTGAAACAACATTCTCGGGTCTTAAAAAAAAGTCTGAAAATGGCCGTGTCCACTCCTAGATTTGATTTGATCCATACCTCCAGAGACACCCTGTATGTTATAAAAAACTTTTTAGTAAAAAAATAAAACCGACTTCTAAAAAAAAACTAAAAACTGGAAAATAACTTTATTTCCGGAAGTCGGTGGCTTTTGTTGCTTTCGTTGACTTTATTTGCCTTTGGTTTTATTTTTTTACTAAAAAGATTTTATTTCAGCATTTTTAGTTATAGTATTATGATATAATACGCAAACACGGTTAAAAAGTTTTTATTTTTAGCTTTAGTCCCGTCTTAGATACCAGTTTTAGTTCCACATCAAGCTATATAATAAATACTAAGTATCTATATTATGCTTTAGTATTAAACCAATTCAGAAATCATATGCATCATCCCCTAGCTAGGGGATACGGTCACCCTGCTCCCACTCGCCTTCCTACCCTGGCGAAACTCATACTTATACATGTGATTGCAGCAATCACGGCAGATTTGCTGTCATTTATTAAAGAGTGCCGTTGTATATCACTGAATATCTATCACCAAATTAAAATACAATCACCTCAAAAAACTGCGATGACCTTCCAAACCATAGTAGTACATAGCATTTTTTGATCATTTGTCTTCGACAACTTCTAAAATAATCGACGAATGAGTATATCATCAACGTACACGAAGTCAATCTAATACGCACTATTAAAGATAACTCAAAAACTACCAGCTTTCGAATAAAAAAATAATCATCAAAATCGGTTCACTCAGACCTGAGTTATGAGGTAACAAACACAAAAAAAAATACAGTCGAATTGAGAACCTCCTCCTTTTTTTGAAGTCGGTTAAAAATAATAATAATTTATTTTATTCTATATTTTGAAATACCGCTTTGTATAGAGAGATTATGTTAGACTCTAATAACATAGTTTTACCCGTTTTTTACCTACGCTTACCGTCATATACTTATTCTATGAATGTTCTAACAGTTGGGGAGAATCAAGCGTGCTCTCTTCAAACCCACACTTGCAAACAGGAGTCACAACAAAGATTCTGAAAGACGAGTCCACCAACAACGTTACCACTTTGGATGCTTTTTGTGACAAGATAACCATGGTTTTGGTTTTTTAGTCGGTTTCACTGCATAGAAAAAATAGCCTTGTTTTTGAGCAAAGTTTGCAGACAATTAATGTTAAGGAGTCTGTTAAAAATAATGGTTTCTAAATATTATGGTGTGGCTCCACAAAAATACATCTAATATAGTTCACATTCACCAGTGACTACATAAGACTTTAAATAATTTAAATTGAAAGCTAATTTTGTAGTTTTAATACCTACACTGTAGCACCAGTCAATTGTTACTTGCTAGAATTGTTGTACTGCTTAACCTGTCTATCCCGTGGTGACCTCAATAAGTTAAGACCCAGACCTCAATACATTAAGACTAGGGGTCTATTATTCTCTTTAATCCATTTCAAATTCCTTTATTAAATACAATTAATCAGGAGTATCTGTTACTTTCTTAATTTATCGAGGCAGGGCTTAAAACTATGTAGTTATAACTGTCACCGCCGCGCACCGCATTTAAAACTCAATTAGCTGAAGGGTTTTGTTTTTAGAGGTATGAAGCACAGGGTGTAAAGTTCTCCATCCTCTATGGAAAAGGGAGAGATGATCCTTCGACCAGACGGGTGTTGTGTCTGGTGGGCCACTGCCCGACAGTTGATAGTCGGGTGCTCGTATATATGCTAACTTCGCGCACAACTTTGCTTGCGCGATGTAGGATTCTTGCCGTTAGTTCTACAGTGGCTGGATAGATGGCGCTGTAGTACTTTCTGCCACTTGCATCTTTGTTTCGCTACATCACTCCCCCCCGAAGACCAAGGATGATATTGGTTGTAGCCTGTGCAGTGTGTACCGTTACTTGCCATTGGCGGCAGTGTTGCGAACCCCAGTGGGTTGGGGCCGGCTCTGTGGGTCCATTTGTGTGCGTCGGACGTAGTACAGCGCCGCGTCTTGGCTGACTGCCGGCGTCGACCGGGAGAGGATCTGCGTCGACTCTCAACCGTCGGGAGTGCAGTCTGCTGGCGCCATGATCGCTGAGGCTTCGGGGGCTGATCAGGAATGCGACTCTGCTGCATGCTGGTGGTCAGGGGTACCCGTGAGTGGCTGGCTGGCTGCGTTGACTCTCTGCTCGGGAGCTGGAGGGAGTGATATGACGATGGTGACGTCATGATGTTCGAAGGCTGCGTTGACATGATGATGCCTCATTAAAATCCACCATTTTGAGAAAGGAAATGTATTCAGAGGTGCCGTGTATGGTGTTTTGTAGTGTTATTACATATTAAACATTGTATTTTTTATTCAGATCGATGTTTATTTAATGGGTAAGTACACATAAGATGGTAGTACAGGTACTATGACATAGATCTTATTTCAACATCAGCAAAATATAATTTGAAATTTAAATGACATTTCTTCATTAATTTACATAACATTTCAGAAGCTCTATATCAAAGGTGAATTGTTTAGTCATTTAGTTGAGTTCCTCAGGAAGGACGACAGCGGCTTCAGGGATGACGGGAACTCCGATTTGGACGGGCTCAGCGGGTATGGGGGCGACCTCAACAACCTGCACGGGCTCAGGAGCGGAGTCCACAATCTGGACGGGCTCAGGAGCGGAGTCCACAATGTGGACGGGCTCAGGCTTGATCTCAACGTGCTCGGGAGCGAGTGCGGGTCCGACGGAAACGGGGCTGGACGCAGCCTGGTTGATGTTCAGGATGATCTGCACCAGAGGAGTGCCAGTAGCAATCTCGCTGGAGGCGGGACCTTCAACAATGGCAACGGGAGAGGGGACGATAGGCTCCTCAGCGACAGCACCACCATCGGGAAGGGGGAAGGGAATGATGGCGGGTCCAACAGAGATACCCTCAAGTCCACCGATGATGGCGGGTCCGACAGCGATACCGTCAATGGGGTTTACAATGGCGGGTCCGATAGCGATGGGTTCGAAGGAGTCAATGATGGCGGGTCCGATGGCAACGGGCTCGAAGGAGTCGATGATGGCAGGTCCGATGGCAATGGGTGCGAAGGAGTCTTCAGGGGCAGGGGCGGGGCCGGCGGGTCCAGGGACCACTAGACCGCGGTGCGTGGGCACAGCGACGGCCACGGCGATGACGGCAGCTACAGTTAGCAGGAATTTCATTTCTATAACAAGGAAGAATTTAAGACAATAAAAAAGGAAGATCTAAATATGGAGAGCTTTTATTTTATTTAAAATATATAATGTTAAGTCTAAATAAAAAAAGGCTCAGGTGTATTTGAATGGTCTATGATGGTTTCCAAAAAATAATAAGGAATACACCTTCCGTGATAAATTGAATAGTACCAAATATTAAATTAAGTAATGTTTCTTCAGTAAACTTACTTGTTATTTCTTGTAGTTGAACACAAATTATGATTTTAGGTAGGATTCGCAACCTTTTATATAATCAGTTTATCAAACAGTATTGATAACTTCTAATCCTGATTGCACAAAGTAAGTTTACAAACTTATCCTTTATTTTATATTTGTAATCATAGTCAAATCTTTTTAATTGATACTCATGCGCCACCCCAGCATGAGTATGACGATTATTGTTGCTAGCTCATCATACTGTGCTGAGCTTGCCACTGTGGCTTTGGAGAACCTGAACCGGTATAACTATAATAATTTTATTGGTATTTTCGAGCCGTTTGAGGGTCTTACAAAGAGGTATAGCATTATACAGTACTAACTGGGTTGTGGAGGTCAGATAAGCAGTTGCCCTTTGTAAAATACTGATATTCAGCTTTATCCGGTTAGACTGGAAGCTAGCCCCGACATATTTGTGAAAGACTGGGCAGATGATTGGGGTTGAAATTCTAGGGCCGTTGGGTCTGAGTGCTTACAGCTTTTAGTTGCCGGTTTCTGTAAACTGTTATCTTGTTTAGAGGCTTGGCTTTTCCATATATCGTGTCAACGCCACCAGTCTCTTGGGCTCATTAGCAGCTGACAGCGTCGAGAAGTTTTTTGATGACTAGAAATGTCATCAAACTTCTGCTCTTATCACGATTTATTTGGAGTCTGCACAGCTCGTACTTTTCTTTCATCCACATCTCCATCTGCCATCTTGAATCTCCTCTCCTATACCTACCCAAGCTCCTCTCCTATACCCTAAATCTGCTTATCTACTTACTAGCTTTCGCCCGCGTTGTCTTTGGGGTAACACAGTTCCTCTTGCGCCTTATTGATTTGTAATAGCAACGCTAAGTTTTCCCTTTTCTTCCCTCTTTCTCCCTCACATCCCACTTTTTTAAAATAAATTTAGCCTATGTCCATCTCCTGGTTCCCAACTATTTCTGTACCAAAATTCATCAAAATCGGTTTAGCCATTAAAGCGTGAAGAGGTAACAAACAAACAAACAAACTCACTTTCGCTTTTATAATATTATAGTATATAGTATAGCGCGCCAAAATAAGGCGACGTTGCCCGCTCTCACCATCCCTCGCCTCCCGCCAACCCTTCCGCCGTGTCGCCGCTCGGCTAGGATCGCCGCGCGCGCTGGCAACGTGGATGTCCCACCTTGCCCGCACGCGCCGGTTAGTTCGCGTTGAGCCTCCGTAGCGTGACCGCATGTTATCCGTGGCGGCGCCGCGGCGTACCTACTTGTTATTTGTATCGTTTACGTGTGTTAAAAGTATCTTGTTATATGTGTGTCTGTTATTGGAGTTAATTATATCGGTCGTATGTCATATGGTGCCGTTTAATTCCAACCACCCCTATAAATGGCAGCCTAACGTGGTGCAGAACATTGAAAGAACATTATAGACTAGACGTACTTGTAGGTTCGTGAAGTATATTCGTCACTAGCCTCGTGTCCCGCGGGTGCATTTTCGGTTGTTGCTATGCACATGCGTAGGTTTTCGCGCGTTTTATTAGTGAATAGACGCGTTGTAAGTAACTAGGTTTCGCCTCAGGTTCCAAATACCTGAACCTAGCTTACCGAGTGGACCTATGTGTGTTGTGCTTCGGACAGTGTAAAATAAATACGCGTTCTCGGACAATTTATTGTAAAATAATTACGCGTTCTTCGAACTATTTGTTGTGAAATAAATACCTACGGTTGGTAACTGTTGTTAGTAACTAGGTTTCGTTCCAGGTTCGAAGAACCTGAACCTAGGTTACTAAGTGGACCTGTGTGAGTGTGTGTTTCGCATTGGACATTATTTATCGCGAAATAAATAGGGTAAGTTCGCCCTTTCGCGTCCATCGCCCGGTTCGCGTCCGTTTTACGGATCTCCCTTTAAAAATGCTAGAAAATAAGTAAAATCACACAATAATAATATGGAAAAAAATTACCGCTAATACCTCAACGTATAAGAGATATGCACATATAGACAAAAGTTCCACCCGCCCCGCTAATCCTGTCTAGAAAAAATATTTTGTCACGGTTGTTCAACAACAGAGTGCGGACTCGCGGGATTTAGATAAAAAAATAGTGTGCAGCGGTGCGTTTAACGGTAAGTATTTTATTGTTTTATGTGATTTTTACGAAACATAGCTGTGTCTAGACATTAATAATGAAAAAACGAATACTGTAAATTATTAATTTGTTTGTTTTTTTTAAAGTTAACAGTTAAAATAAGGTGGACGCGAATTACAACACCGAATTTATAAAACGTGCACTTTGCGTCCGCAGTGGACGCGAACTCGTCTAATTATGTTTTCTTTAGTTGTTTATTTTTATGTGATTAAAATATGAAAGAGAATATGGATTTTGGTTTATTTTAACACTTATAGTATGCAATTGTAATAACCAATTTGCGTCCACATTATTATGATTGTAGTAAAAGATAGACAATATCGATTTAATCGATTACACGTGGACGCAAACTAAACCTACAGGGATAATATTGTATAGCGAATTGCGTCCATTTTTTCATTCAATAGAAATGATAGCATAAATATATTTTATTTATATTTTTTTTAATAATTTAAAATGTATAGTACAGTTTTGATTAAGACTGAGTTTAAAATTCAATTTTTACTAGTGCAATGAAGTGCGTAATAATTTTTTATGTTTTCCTATTTAAGATGAGTTCTTCGGAGATAAGAAAGAAGAAGGAAAAGAAAACCTATACAGAAAAAAAAATAAAGAAAGCGTTAAGTGAGATTCGTGAAAAGAAGAAATCGATAAGACCAGAACCACCGCTAGGGGTAGATGGTGAAAAAAGGTAGTTCAATGGCTTCTTAACACATCAATGTTGAGAAGAATAAACATGTTTTTTATTGTATTTTTATAATGCTAATTAATGTTGATTTATTATAACTTTAATCTTAAATAAATAAATTGTTAAAATCTAGTCTTTCTTCAAATTGTATTAACAATATCACCCCTACATTCCTTCTTTAAACTGGTGGACGCCAAATGGTCCACTGGTGGACGCAATTTGGATTTTGTGGACGCAAAGTGGGTAAAAAGCCTAATTTTGGAATTTGTCTATTTTAAATAAAAACACAAGGAGTTTTGAACAAAACTGAAAGCTAATCTTAAAATAGACTATATAATGAACGCATTACGTTGATTTTTTCATTGAAACTAGTTCTGGGACATTTTTATTTTCTCCTTCAAACTTGCCAACTGCACTAAATGGACGCAAACAGGCGAAATGACCCTACGCGTTTGCGATGGTGTTAACAAGATCGCGCGCCGCCAGCCCGGCGTCCGCCGGCGCTTCGTCGGACGGCGTGGCGCCGCTGCCCCACGCGCCCGCGCCGGACTCTGTTCCGCGCGGCGCCGACACCGATACCGCAGGGACGGTTACGGTGGATCCGCAGCCCGTGTCTACTGGTGCTCTGGCGACGTCTGTCACGATGTCGACGGACCAGCTATTGTTGCTGATAGAAAGGTTAAGTCGCAGCGATCCTGTGAGTACAGCATTACCAATTTATACAGGCCATTTTGCCAAATGTACGGCGCGTTTCGACGGGGAAAAGTCGAGCAACGTGCTAGCTTTTATTGATTCAATAGAAACGTATAAGGAATGTGTCCGCGTCGACGATATTAATGCGCTCCGCGGACTTCCAATGTTATTGACGGGACTTGCAGCCACGTGGTGGCAAGGCGTAAAGGATACTACCTTGTCCTGGCAAGCCGCCGTCGAATCACTCAAACAAACGTTTGGACCACGATTACCGCCACATAAAGTATATAGGAAAATATTCGAACGTGAACAAAAGGTTAATGAACCTACTGACTTGTTCGTATGTCACATTAGAGCGATAATCGCACAACTTCCACCTTTCTCTCTTACTGAGGTGGTTCAGCTAGATATGGCGTATGGGTTGTTGCACCGACAGATCCGTGAGAAGATTCCGCGCTCCTCTTTTTGTACCTTCGCGGAACTTCTCTCCCAAGCTCGCCGCGTCGAAGAGATTTTGGACGAAACTCGTCCACGGGCCACAGCTGATATTAAACCAGCGACATCCTCTGCTGTGCCGACTTCGCAGTCGCCGACCGCGCCTGGTTCCAATAAGTCTCGGCCCCAGTGCAATTACTGTAAACAGTATGGCCACTTAAAGGAGGCTTGTCAGCGACTTGCCAAGCAGAAGACGACCAAGGACAAAGACAAGGCAAAGGAGGGAGAGCCGTTTGCGCCTGCAGTCACGTGCTTCGGGTGCGGAGCGCCTGGGGTAATTCGCTCCAACTGTCCCACGTGCAAAGAAAAGATTAGTGTTGTGTCGTCCGCGTCAGTGTTCCAATCAGTGTCCGCGAGTGCCGATAAAATTGATTCGCGTGTGCGTCCCGTAATTAGTGTAGAGATTTACAGTGTAGTAGGTAGTTTATTGTTAGACACCGGAGCTAAACATTGTATTGGTAGCGTATCTTTGAGGTCTCATTTAGTCAATAATGGTCATACTTTTGATAATGTATTTATTGAATTAAAATATGCGGATGGTCGAATTTGTGCGCAAAATGTCGAATTAGCGCACGTTATTGTAACAGTACGAGGGATGGCGTTAGCTGTTACTTTTATTATGTTGCCCGGAGCAACTGAAAGTTTATTAGGTATGAATTTTGTTCAGGACGTTGGCATGGTATTAGACTTTGACCGTGGTACATGGTCTGTGAGGCATGATAGGGCGCCCCTGCCGATTATTTTCGAATCTAGGTCAATAAAGCCTCTCGCTTGCTCGTCCGTGAGTCTTCGTGAGGACGAAGGATCTTACCTCGTCTCAGACGAACGAGAGAGACTGTCTGACCTTTTGAATGTCCACCGGGACATATTCGCTCCAGGGGGAGGACCTACCCAGTTCGCTGTTCATCGCATAGATACTGGAGATGCCGCACCAATAGCAAGTCCACCTTATAGGTATCCTTCTGCCAAAAAGGATATAATCAAAAAAGAGATAGAGAAGATGCTTGAGGATGACATAATTGAAGATGCTGAGTCGGAGTGGGCGTCACCTGTTGTGTTGATACCGAAGAAAAACGGTGAGATTAGGTTCTGTGTTGACTACAGAAAACTCAACAGCGTTACTCGGAATGATAAATACCCACTACCGGTCATCGACGAGCTGCTGCAGAGCACTAAGCCCAATTGTGTTATGTCTACGATTGATTTGAAGGCGGGATACTGGCAGACGATTGTAGCTCCAGAGGATCGGCACAAAACTGCTTTTACGACCCCATTTGGAACTTTCCAGTTCCGTCGTATGCCGTTCGGTCTGAAGAATGCCCCGACCACTTTTCAACGTCTCATGGATCGGATGAGATCTGGCCTCAAGGACGTTTGCGTCCTAGGATATCTTGATGATATTCTTTTGATATCCCCAAATGTAGATCAGCACCTGAAAGACCTTCAGCTGGTTTTCGACAGGCTTCGTTTGTTCAACCTGAGGGCAAATCGAGATAAGTGTGTCTTTGCTAGAGATAAAGTTATTTACTTGGGACACGTTGTTTCATCTCGGGGTATTGAACCCGACCCCTTGAAGGTTAAAGCGGTATTAAGTATGAAACCGCCGACAAATTTAAAGGAACTTAAGACGTTTCTTCAAACCTGTTCTTGGTTTAGGAAATTCATTCCGCAATTTTCGGATGTTGCGCGTCCTCTTACCAATCTGACGAAGAAAGATCGTCGTTGGCAATGGGGGGAGGGTGAGAAAGGAGCCTTTGAAGAACTCAAGTTGCGGCTTGCAACTAGCCCCATTCTCCGCCAACCCGATTTTAATGAACCATTTGTTTTGCGCACGGACGCCAGTGCGTATGCCCTTGGAGCTGTGTTACTCCAAGGCGAGACTCATACTGAAGAGAGGCCTATAGAGTACGCTAGTAGGTTATTAACACCTGCCGAGCGTAACTATCACACCACAGAGCGAGAGGCTCTTGCAGTTGTTTGGGCTCTTGATAAATTCAGAGGTTATATTGAAGGAGCACAGGTTCGTGTGTCTACTGATCATCAGCCCTTAAGATGGCTCTTGTCTTTAAAAACTCCTAGTGGTCGTTTAGCCCGTTGGGCAATGAAAATTCAGGCATACAACTTGGTCATAGAATATACACCGGGGAAAGTCAACTTAGTTGCGGATACACTTAGCCGCCCAGTGACTACAGAATCGGAACTTGATTCAAATGCTTGCAGCATCTGCCCGATCGTAGTTGACTTACCTCAAAAATCACCTGAAGACATTCGCAATTCCCAACTTAACGACCTGGATGTAAGCAAAATAATAATTGATTTTGAAGATACCAACAATCCAGAAGCAGCTATGCGCTGGACTGACAGAGGATATTACCTTTCGCAAGGTGTTTTGTACCGCTGTGATCTGGATGGAGATTCCGATGAACCTCAGTTAGTAGTCCCGGAGAGTTTAAAGGCAGAACTCCTCAAAGAGTTTCATGACGCGCCTACTGCCGGACACTTAGGTTTAGAGCGGACTTTGAGGAAGATTAAAGAAAAATACTATTTTAAAAATATGAAAACATATGTGGCACAGTACTTAAAGTCCTGTGATATTTGTCAGAAATACAAAGCTACCAACTTAAAGCCTGCTGGTTTGCTTCAAACCCCAATACATCAGCAAAGATTTGAGGTTCTCGCAATGGACCTATTTGGACCATTACCCGAAGGGGATAAGGGGGAGAAGTGGATTCTCCTAGTCGAGGACACCTCCAGCCGATGGATCGAACTTTTTGCACTTTGTGACGCGACTGCTGAGTCATGTGCAAAAGTACTGATTGAGGAAGTTTTCTTGCGGTACGGTTTGCCTCGTCGCGTTATCTCTGATAACGGAAGCCAGTTTGTTTCGGCCGTAATGCAAAAGGCTATGTTTGTGCTTGGGATTCATCAATCATTGATACCAGTATACCATCCCGAAGCTAATCCTGCGGAACGCAAAAACCGTGAATTGAAAAAACATCTTGCCATTCTAGTTGGACCCGAGCATCGCCGATGGCCATTCGCTCTTCCGATGGTACGATTTGCCTTGAATAGCGCTTACAATCAGGGTACGGGTCAATCTGCAGCGTTTCTTACTTTTGCCCGAGAATTGCGTTCTCCTCTGGCTGTACAGACGGATCTTCGAGCTATTGTCTCTCAGCAGAACTTTGTGCCCCAATTTACACCGTATTTGAAAGAGTTTGCACGCGTCCTACATGACGTGAAGCACCGAGTAGAGGAACAGCAAGATGCTAGGAAGTCGACGGGTGATCAACGTCGTAGGGACGTTCCTTCTTATAAGGAGGGAGATTTGGTCCTTGTGGAGACCCATTTGGCGAGCAGTGCAGCCAAAGGTTTTACCAGTAAGTTTGCGCCAAGACGGGAAGGCCCGTATCGTGTCTCGCAGGTCATCAGTCCTACATCTTTTTTAGTCGTCGATAACAGCGGGATTGTAAAGGGAAGGTACCATGCTAGCGCTCTGACCCCTTATATGGGATCAACCCCAGTGGTGGTTCACCAACGTCGGCGTGGCCGACCAGCCAAGTCACTGCCGGGCCGTTCTTGTGACTTGGAGGGGGAGGATATAGCGCGCCAAAATAAGGCGACGTTGCCCGCTCTCACCATCCCTCGCCTCCCGCCAACCCTTCCGCCGTGTCGCCGCTCGGCTAGGATCGCCGCGCGCGCTGGCAACGTGGATGTCCCACCTTGCCCGCACGCGCCGGTTAGTTCGCGTTGAGCCTCCGTAGCGTGACCGCATGTTATCCGTGGCGGCGCCGCGGCGTACCTACTTGTTATTTGTATCGTTTACGTGTGTTAAAAGTATCTTGTTATATGTGTGTCTGTTATTGGAGTTAATTATATCGGTCGTATGTCATATGGTGCCGTTTAATTCCAACCACCCCTATAATAGTAAGGATTCATGGGGTTCTGGGTTCGTTTTTCAAGTTGAGCAAAGTATATAATCCTTTTTATGATTTCTTTTTCTGTTGATGATGATAGCTTCGCCTATTGTTCCCTTTTTTTCGGTTGGATGATCATTAAATAATTTCACTCGCAGGTAAGTCAGACTTTTACTGACTTAAAATGTTCCTTCTTCTGCCCTATATGTTCTTGGACCGCGGTATCTCGTTCATACAACCCGCTACCACGGCAGGCAATAGCACTGACAGTTGTTACCTGGATCTTAAACACATAGAACTGTGGCTTTAGAACGGGGAAAAACAAGATGGTTGTTCTTATAGTTGATGTAATTGAAGCAACAAGTCAATGTACCTAATCAGTACGTACCTAACTGTAATCAGTTTGATCGCACCAGTAATAAATAAAACGTGAACCTATCGTAGTAAGCTGTTGCCGGAAAAGTATATAATTCAGCCCCTATATATTATGTCTGATTGCGAATTGATATCGTGTACTGTGGCGATAGTAAACGATATTTTGCACGTGTACTTACTACGTTCTTTTAGTAATTTATTACCATCAAATCGTGCCAAGAATTTGTTTATTATGCATTATTGTATTACATCAGTCAGCGTAGATCTAGACAAGGGGGGAATAAAATTTTCTTGCCGGGGTTGCGGGTCGTTCGAAAGAGATACCATGGCCCCGGAACGTAAAGGGCAATAGAAAGAACATAGGTAGGTTTTCGTCAGTACAAGTCTTGAACTCTCCCCCGCTCCACCCAGAGCGGGGGTAGTTATTTAAGGATTTCCCATCTGCGAAAAAAAGGGAAATAAAAAACAATGTTTGTCTGTGTCCTAAGAATTAATCAACGGCTGGAAGATTTGCTTAAGAATGAAGTGACTGGAGTTACGGGTTGTTTGAACGAAATACCGCGGCTCCGGAACATTAAGGGCAAAAAAAGTAACAGGGTTGGGAATTAGGTGGTAAAAGTTCGCCCAGAGCCCGGAGTTATTTGATGCTTTCACAAAAACAAGCATGATGTGAGACGTAAAGTCAACTTAGTGTGTAAAACGAACTAAAAGAAAAATAAGTGCCGGCGAATGCAAAAAAAATATTGTGGCCAACGAAGTAGACAAGTCTTAAAACCAGGCGGCAAACAAATACCTATACACAAGATGTAAAATATATATAACTCTTTCCCACAACTCATCTGACTAGCCTTTCCAGTCTAACCGGATGCAGCTGAATATCAGTATTTTACATGGAGCGACTGCCTATCTGACCTCCACAACCCAGCTAATACTGGGTAATACTATACCCCTTGATAAGACTGGTTGTCAGACTTTCGGGACACTGACTACCTGTAACGACTGTCAAAGATCTACAAATGACAGCCGGGACCAACTGCTTAACGTGCTTTCCGAGGCACGGAGGAAACTCGGTATGTAACGGGTGGTCACCCATCCACAGACCAACCTAGGCAAGCGCGGCTTAACCTAAAGATCGACCCGAGCGGCTGCTATTATTTAGCCACGAGGTTCTCCCACAACTGAAATGCATAAATTCTGCCAAGTACTGACAACATACTATATTCTGACAACAGTCATCAAACGAAAGGCTTTGTCACAGTACACACTGGGACCAATGCGTCGATACAGCTTTGTTGCCACAACTGTATCAACCAAATATCATTCAGCCGTGGTTTCTCTGTTTTCTTCAGAGCGAAAATTATTACAATACAGGTAGATATTATAGAGGTATCTCTATATAATAAAATTCATAAACAATACGATCTGCAACAGAGGGTTTGGCTTAACCGCCACCACCACCACCAATTCAAGCACATTATACACATACACGCACCACATATGCACATACACTCAACATCTACACCATGATAGTAGTTATTTTAATAGCTGTGTTACTTTTTAATTTCAGATTGAAGATGAGCGGAGTTGTTTATTTTATATATTATAACAACTATCTATTATTTACAAATTACAAACTTATTTTATTAGGGTTCCAAATTAGGTTTTACACATAAAGGAAAAATAATTTCTGAACAAAATGACATGTCAACAACTAATTAAATAACCCGCCCATAACACTTGCCGCATTCCCGCGTTGGATGGCAATGGACAACCTTTGCGCCAGAAACCGGCTGGAGCGGGAGTCACCACTGACAAATTACAAATAGACATAAACTAATAATAAAAATATGTACAAGTATAAAAATAGTAAAATTATTAAAAGTTTTTTTTTGTTTTGCTAAGAAATATGTAAAAATATAAAAAATATGTAAACAAATAAATAAATGAAGAATAAATTATTAAAGGGCGTCAAAAAGTTAGTCCACATTGCTGTCAACAGGAACAGTGCCCAGAAGGCTGGAAGCATTACCGTGTTGGATGGCAATACTAATCTCTGCATCTGAGTCTCTCTCTGAGTCGACCAACAGTTTGGCGATTTCTCGAAAACGTCGGCGTACTTGAGCACTCGTGAATTTGAATTAATCCTTACTTTTGATTTTAATTTAATATTATAAAAGCGAAAGTGAGTTTGTTTGTTTGTTACGTCTTCACGCCTTAATGGCACAACCTATTTTTATGAATTTTGGTACTGAGATAGTTGGGACCCTGGAGACGGACATTAGTTATTTTAAAAATAAAGTGAGAAAAGGGGTAGAAAGAGGGGGCAGGAAGTGTATCTGTGTGTCTGTGTGTCTGTTTGTTTGTCCATCGTTCACAGTAAAACTTACTACTAACGATTTTTTAAGTGGGGTGACATAGATTAAATTTTGTCTCTTTCTAATCCTAAATGAGGTGTGGATCTTCCTGCTTATATGAAATTCTCCTGTCTCAGTTTTAGTTGCCATAATTCTTCCGAAACCCCTTGTGAGGTTTGGAAGAGTTAAAAAAAATTGCACAAAAACTTTTTATGCTATTTTTTTTACGTATGTTCGGTAGGTCTGAGAATCAGTCGTAATCTCTTTATTTCAGCTGATGAAACCGCTGGGTGCTAATTATAGCTGGGTAAAGGCTTGATGCTAACTCTTTACTTAAGAAAAATATTAGAATCATAATTAAAATATCATAGAAAAACACCAGTGAGCAAGCATTTTATAAAGAAATTCAAAGGTCGAAACGCGCTAAAAAGGTTCTTACTGTTACATACCTTTTTAACCTGTTAATAACCATAAACCAGGTATCTAACCATAAAACAATATCATTATAACAATCTACCCTGATAAGAAATCAGTATAAATGTCATGAATTCTTTTCGAAAATCAATAGATACTTTGTATCTTGCAGCTATAAACAAGCAGCATTAAGTAAGTACCATTATATTTCAAAAGATACATATTTTTTTCAATAAACCTTTTCTAATATATTTTCAGTTTCCCATTACCTCACTATTACCCATGATATTAGATGCATCATAATTATTGATCTAACAAATACAAATATGAACCTTATGTGTCTGTTTCCAGAAATGAAATTCCTGTTGTCTGTTGCTGCCGTCATCGCCGTGGCCGTCGCTGTGCCCACGCACCGCGGTCTTGTGCCCGTTGGACCTGCTGGCCCCACCTTTGCCCCTGAGCCTATTGCCATCGGACCTGCCATCATTGACTCCTTCGAGCCCGTCGCCATCGGACCCGCCATCATAAACCCCATTGAGGGTATCGCTGTCGGACCCGCCATCATCGGTGGACTTGAGGGTATCTCTGTTGGACCCGCCATCATTCCCTTCCCCCTTCCCGAGGCTGGTGGTGTCGTTGAGGCGCCCATCGTCCCCATTCCCGATGCTGGTGCTGTCGTTGAGGCGCCCATCGTCCCCTCTCCCGTGACCGTCGTCGAAGGCCCCGTCTCCAGCGAGATTGCTACTGGCACTCCTCTGGTGCAGATCATCCTGAACATCAACCAGGCTGCGTCCAGCCCCGTCTCCGTCGGACCCGCACTCGCTCCCGAGCACGTCGAGATCAAGCCTGAGCCCGTCCACATTGTGGACTCCGCTCCTGAGCCCGTCCAGATTGTGGACTCCGCTCCTGAGCCCGTCCAGATTGTGGACTCCGCTCCTGAGCCCGTGCAGGTTGTTGAGGTCGCCCCCATACCCGCTGAACCCGTCCAGATCGGCGTCCCCGTAATCCCCGAGGCCGCTGTCGTCCTCCCCGAGCAGCTCAACTAAGCATGTATCATCGCGACCAAGCTACTGCGAATGACAATATAACATCTAAAATTGTGTGAACTTATATTTCCTGGACTTTCTGCCAACACCTTGAAACGCTTGTATGTCCAATATATTGAAATACATTAAAAGACCTAAAATGTAAAAATGATTGTAGTTTGTTTGTTGATTTCTAAAACCTACTCATTATAACATTTAGATCTATTTCAACTGCTGAGTTAAATCTCAAGTGACGGTAGAAATAAAAATCAAAATTATGTAAAACAACTGATCACCTACTCACGGCATCATCCTAACAGAAGTTAGACGCCCACAGTTGGACGTAGGCTTGTCTTGTCTCATTAAAATATAATCTCTCTGGAGGATCTCTGGATTAATATATATATATAACGAATTAATTTAAACTTTATAATACATCTGTCTCATTACTCACTTTGTGAGACCTTTCTTGGTCATGAGCAAAGCTTTTGCCTATCTCAACCGTAAACCACTCATATTGTGACAAGCTAGGGAATAAAAAGAATAGCTTTTTGATTTGGATTAATTAATATCGTAAACAAAACTTATTAAATACCAGTCAGTTTGTGTGCATAATATTGTACTTAATCGGGAGTACTTCGAGGAAATATACTTGGTCCATTATTTTTTCTACAATATGACGTCATCGACTATGGCTTGACATCATAAATATTTACTTTTTACTGTAGATCTGTCGGTAATAATAATAGAGCCAAATAGACTAAAATAGAGATTAGAGCTACTATGCTTGAGAATCTGGGTTCAATTCCCGAGTCGAAAGTATTTTCTTTTCATAACTTAATTTCTCTGTAACATCTCGGAGTCCAGCTTTCCTAAAGAGTTGAAATAGGTGGTATGAGGAACTTTACCCTTTTTTCAATTGTACATATTTTAGAGGACACCTCTGTCTTACCTTTCGGGAAAATATTAATTGTATCCTTACTTACGTTATTTAAGCGAAAGTGAGTTTGTTTATTTGTTACGTCTTCACGCGTAAATGGCTGAACCGATTTTATTGAATTTTGTTACAGAGATAGTTGAGACCATGCAGACGGAAATAGGCTTTTTTTTTTTTTAAAAAAAGTGAGAAATGAGGGAGAAACAGGGAAGAAAAGGGAAAATTTGACTTTGCTTTTACAATAAATAAGGCGCATGGGCAAAACCTACAGGTAGCAGGTGCCTGCAGATCAGGAAAGGGGAACTGTGTTACCCCGAATTTAACGCGAGCTAAGCCGCGGACAAAAGCTAGCTATCAATAAATTTTGATGAAATAAAAACTAATTTTGATAACTACTTCTTTGATTTTTCCCTCTTAACTTAGGTATGATCTTCTACTCTGGGGTGAATTATATTTACCTTAATGCAAAAAGCTAGGTAATAACCTGGCAATGTGTATACAGGATTTTGCAGGTAGACAACAGAACAGGAATATATACACCTCACAGCACTGGTGTTTTATAACAGAGCACAACATTTTTTTTTTATAAATATCAATTCGAATAGATTCGAATCATACCTGAAAACTGCAGAAAAAAAGTAATAAAACACCTTTTTATAAACATCCTTACTAATATTATAAAAGCGAAAGTGAGTTTGTTTGTTTGTTACCTCTTCACGCTTTAATGGCTGCACCGATTTTGATGAATTTTGGTACAGAGATAGTTGGGAACCAGGAGACGGACATAGGCTAACTTTAAAAAAAAAGTGGGATTTGAGAGAGAAAGAGGGAAGAAAAGAGAAAACTTAGCGTTGCTATTACAAATTAATAAGGCGCAAGGGGAACTGTGTTACCCCGAATTTAACGCGAGCGAAAGCGTTTTTTTTTATAAATATCAATTGGAATCATACTTACCTGAAAACTAAACAAAAAAAGGGGTGTGTGTACTTATGTACACGCGTTAGAAGTTATACTTCTTTAGTGTTAAGAAAAAGAACTTTGGTAACCCATCCATTTCCAAACCTTGGTGAGTTGCTTAACCAGGCTCCGTGTGCTAACCCATCCATTTCCAAACCTCGGCAAGGATAGCTTAACCTGTCCCCGTGTGTTAACCCATCCATTTCCAAACCTTGACAAAGGTTGCTTAACCTGGCTCCGTGTGGTAACCTATCCATTTCCAAACCTCGGCAAGGGTTGCTTAACCTGTCCCCTTGTCACGTATGGTAACCCATCCATTTCCAAACCTTGGTGAGTTGCTTAACCAGGCTCCGTGTGCTAACCCATCCATTTCCAAACCTCGGCAAGGATAGCTTAACCTGTCCCCGTGTGTTAACCCATCCATTTCCAAACCTTGACAAAGGTTGCTTAACCTGGCTCCGTGTGGTAACCTATCCATTTCCAAACCTCGGCAAGGGTTGCTTAACCTGTCCCCTTGTCACGTATGGTAACCCATCCATTTCCAAACCTTGGCAAATGTTGCTTAACCTGGCCCCCTGTGGTTACCCATCCATTTCTAAACCTCGGCAAGGGTTGCTTAACCTGTCCTCGTGTGGTAACCCATCCATTTCCAAACCTTGGCAAGGGTTGCTTAACCTGTCCCCGTGTGGTAACCCACCCATTTCCAAACCTTGGCAAAGGTTGCTTAACCTGGCTCCGTGTGGTAACCCATCCATTTCCAAACCTTGGTGAGAGTTGCTTAACCTGGCCCACTGTGGTACCTAACCCATCCATTTCCAAACCTCGGCAAGGGTTGCTTAACCTGTCCCCGTGTGTTAACCCATCCATTTCCAAACCTTGGCAAAGGTTGCTTAACCTGGCTCCGTGTGGTAACCCATCCATTTCCAAACCTCGGCAAGGGTTGCTTAACCTGTCCCCTTGTCACGTGTGGTAACCCATCCATTTCTAAACCTTGGTAAAGGTTGCTTAACAAGTCCCCGTGTGGTAACTCATCCATTTCCAAACCTTGGCAAAGGTTGCTTAACCTGACCCCCGGTGGTTAGCCATCCATTTCTAAACCTTGGCAAGCGTAGCTTAGAATGTGAAATTGATTTAAAAGCTATGCAATAGCTTAATAAAAACACCAAAAGAATATTTATTTAGTATGAAACACGTGTTCTAAATATAAAAATACTAGAATATACAACATGAACATAGTTACTAGAACACCTATAACTAACTTCACGATGTTGCTGTGCGCGCGCAAATCACTCTCATAATTTTTCTCCATCGCGCCAAAAGAAGTATAACTTCAAAAAATAACAAAACACCTTTTTATTTAATTTGAAAAGATACTGTTCGCTGACTGCTGTATTGGAAAACACCAACAGGCGTTTTTGAAACTGCCTTGTGTAATTGACGTTGAATATGATGAAGTGCTGATCTTTAGGGTGCGTCCACATCTGGCGAATGTGCCGCGAATGTGCAGCTCGCGAGCCGTTTGCGACCTGCCCGCGAGCTGCGCGCGTGAATTTTTGTTCGTGCGCCGCTTCTGCGCCGCCCGCGCGCAGTTCGCGCGCGACCTAAGCGCTGTACGCGATCAGCGCGCGGGCGGCGCGCTAGTTATTTCGCTCAGTTCGTTTCTGATTACTGGAGGCTAAGTACGTGTTGTCATGGAGTGGACGGAGGAGAATTGTTTACGCTTAATTGAAACATATAAAAGATTTCCAGTATTATGGGATCCTAAAGATCAATATTACTATAGAAAAAATCTAAAAAATGATGCGTGGAAAAAAATAGGTGCTATAATGGGAAGCGAGAACTGAGCGCGCGCAGATCGCGCGCCGCTCGCGCGCTCTATACGAGCCTTGTATGAGTTGCGCTAAAGAGGCGCACCAAACCATTGCAGTGACTGCACGCGCGCAGCTTGCGGGCAGCTCGCAATCGGCTCGCGTGCTGCACATTTGCGGCACATTCGCCAGATGTGGACGCACCCTTAGAAAGAAAGAAAAGAAACATGTTCATTTGGCACTACCACAAGAGTAGACAACAAAAAAAGAAGCCTAGTTTAGTAGTACTATTAATCTAAACTATTCTGTTTTTTTTTGGAATGCGAGGCACACACTATTACATTACCTATATACATATTTCCATGAAGAATTGTTAAGATTTGACAGATCACAGAACCACCACAGAGGCTTGAAAAGATCGAAATAAGAGGAATCTCTCTCAAATTCCACAAAGATAATCCCTTATTTTTTGGGGTGGGTTATCATCAAATAACTTACTCCGCTCTGGGCGGAGCGGAGGGGAGTGTCAGACCTGTACTGACTAAAACCAACCCATATTTCTTCTATTGCCCTATTCGTTTCGGGGCCGCGGTATCTTTTTGGAACAACCTGCAACCCCGGCAGGCTGAGGCCCTGGCAGGCTCCTCTACTTTGCTAACATCTCTATGATTCGCGCGTGGAACACTAACGCGCCGTCGACACGGCCTGTCGTCAATAGTCACAGGCCCGCATCTACGGTGGCCGGGAGTCGTCTCGCGGCCCCGGCGCCCGTAGCGTCTCCCGCGGCGGCTGGGTGGGTTTGAGGTTCTTTCTCTCAAACGGCCGTCCTCCTCCTTCGCTAGCATGACTGCCCACCCGGCCATCGTGGGGGTCTGTGGGTATGGGTACTGTCCGTCCGCCTGTTAACGGCAAGTTCATGTTCCACGCGCGCCCCAAAGAGATGTCACTAAAGCAGAGGGCCCGCCAAGGTCACCGCCTGCCGAAGTTTCGGGTTGTTCGAAAGAGATACCGCGGCCCCGGAATATAAAGAACAGAAGAAGGTTGGTGAAGGGTGGGTTTTGGCAGCGTTTTACAATCCGCAAAAATGGCATCAACGATTTCAAATAATTAGATCTGACATAAATGACAACAGATATGATATGTTGATTATAAGTTGTACATATACTGTTATTATTGTCTTTTGTATGGTGTACATAATAAAGAATATTCTATCTTTCTATGACATACAATCTAATATATAAAATTCTCGTGTCACAGTTTTCGTTCCCATACTCCTCCGAAACGGCTGTAGTCTGAGAATCGGCCAACATCTATTTTTCATACCCCTAAGTGAGCAGCGGGTGAAACCGCTGGGCACAGCTAGTCTAATATATAAAATGTTCGTGTCACAGTTTTCGTTCCCATACTCCTCCGAAACGGCTGGGCCGATTTAAACGAAATTTTGTGTACATATCGGGTAGGTCTGAGAATCGGCCAACATCTATTTTTTATACCCCTAAACCTCAGCGGGTGAAACCGCTGGGCACAGCTAGTAATTTATATAACAAGAAATTATTCGAGACTTCGAGTCTCGAATATTGTGAGGTGCAAATGATAAACTATTTTCTAAAATATCAGTTCAATAAAGTTCGTACACGAACCAAATGTTTTCGGTTCGAAACTTAAGTAACACGTGATTAGACATTTAGGCAGTTAATCCGTAAAACGAGGGAAGCACTAAATTAAACGTGTCGCAATAAATAAAACTTAATCATTTAATCAACAAGCCTGATAACAAATTACTATAAATGGGGTGAATTTTGAATTAAAATCAATAGATACTTTGTATCTCGCAGCTATAAACAAGCAGCATAAGTGAGTATTATATTTTTGTAAATGTTCTTTAAGAATTGCCTTTTTCTAAAAACAACGGATAAACAGTAATACTCAATTTAATACAACATTATTTTCCATTTCTAGAAATGAAATTCCTGTTGTCTGTTGCTGCCGTCATCGCCGTGGCCGTCGCTGTGCCCACGCACCGCGGTCTAGTGGTCCCTGGACCCGCCGGCCCCGCCCCTGCCCCTGAAGACTCCTTCGCACCCATTGCCATCGGACCTGCCATCATCGACTCCTTCGAGCCCGTTGCCATCGGACCTGCCATCATTGACTCCTTCGAACCCATCGCCGTCGGACCCGCCATCATAAACCCCATTGAGGGTATCGCTGTCGGACCCGCCATCATCGGTGGACTTGAGGGTATCTCTGTTGGACCCGCTATCATTCCCTTCCCCCTTCCCGATGGTGGTGCTGTCGCTGAGGAGCCCATCGTCCCCTCTCCCGTTGCCATCGTTGAAGGTCCCGCCTCCAACGAGATCGCTACCGGCACTCCTCTGGTGCAGATCATCCTGAACATCAACCAGGCCGCGTCCAGCCCCGTTTCCGTCGGACCCGCACTCGCTCCTGAGCACGTTGAGATCAAGCCTGAGCCCGTCCACATTGTGGACTCCGCTCCTGAGCCCGTCCAGATTGTGGACTCCGCTCCTGAGCCCGTCCAGGTTGTTGAGGTCGCCCCCATACCCGCTGAGCCCGTCCAGATCGGCGTCCCCGTCATCCCCGAGGCCGCTGTCGTCCTCCCCGAGGAACTCAACTAAGCGAATATCATCGCGACGAATCCACTGCGAATGACAATTTAACATCTAAAATTATGTGAACTTATATTTCTTGGACTTTCTACCAACATCTTGAAACGCTTGTATGTCCATTAAATTGAAATACATTAAAAGATCTGAAATGTAAATATTTTGTTTTGATTCCTGTAACCCTACTATGACCTCTTAAAACAATTCTTATTCCGCTGAGGGAAAGAGACAGAGCTATACAGGGTGTCTAGCACCATCTCTTTCACTCAGTGGAATAAGAATTGCTATAAGATGTCATAGTAGCCCTTCTGCTTTCTTATGCTAATAGAATTTATTGTTCGAAAATTGAAGTATCTTCATCTAAACAGCTGGCATACCATATCTGTTAGACTGCCTATTCAAAATTGTCTTTTAATATGGATCTGTGACACTTCAGCAAACACCATGGAACAAAACCATGGTGCACAATAAGTAAAGACTGATGGTCTTTACTTATTGTGCACCATGGTTAAAAGACAAATTTGAATAGGCAGTCTAACAGATATGGTATGCCAGCTGATTTAAAACATGCTTGGCACGTTACGGGTGGGAGTTCAACAGCCGATATGACCATAATGCCTTGAAATTTGCCTTGAAATTGATCGTAGGTCGGACACTTCCTGGAGCTGATCCTTTAGAAAACTTACCAACAATTTACTTATAGCCAGTAGGATAGTTATTTATATTCATTGACAATTTTTTCATCCAAACTTAACCAAGTTGAAAAACATTTTCTTCATTGAATATCAAGAAAAAGTTCTACACTTAGATAACGATTTCTCTTAAAACCGCCTTAGATCACATTAGTCGTGCCTTTATTTTAATCTGAACAGATTTGGTATCGTGTTAGTTAAATAACCTTTTATGACCCTAGTCAAGCATTAGATCAGACAACACAAGATTAGGCTCTTTTATAGTTAAGACTAGCGTCCGCCCGCGACTTCGTCCGCGGGGCATAGTTACTTTGGACTAACGCTAACTTTAACCTGCGTGATGATCGAAAAAAAAAATTGTGTTCTCCCCTTTTCTTCCTTCTTTCTCCCTCATTTCACACTTTTTTTTTAAAAACAGTTAGTAGATATTGCGTCCCCCTTATCTCACTATTATTTTGAAAAAGATTGCCTACGTCCATATCCAGGGTCCCAACTATCTCTGTACCGAAATTCATCAAAATTGGTTTAGCCATGTTGGCGTGATGTCGTAACAAACAAACTCACTTTCGCTTTTATAAAACATATATATATTACTAACTTTTGCCCGCGGCTTCGCTCGCGCTAAATTCGGTATAACCGTATAACACTTTGTGATATCATTTGATTTGTAATAGCAACGCTAAGTTTTCCCTTTTCTCCCTTGTTCTCCCTCAAATCCCACTCTTTAAAAAACAAAAAAAACCGGCCAAGAGCGTGTCGGGCCACGCTCAGTGTAGGGTTCCGTAGTTTTCCGTCCGTCACAATAAGTGTTCCCACTTATGAGTTTAAAGGTGGAGGAGCGTGCAATAATGCACGCTCCGCGAGTCCGCGGCAGGCGCTTCGGTTCCGACTTGTGACGGTTTTTAGCGCGAACACAAAGGCGAGCGCTCAAACCTCGACGACTAATTAGATTATGTACTCATAAATAAATTTACGAATATATTTAAGGTGCAAGTTACTTTACCACGGTAGGTCATGAAAGCACGGAAAATCTTAACATCAACTTTTAATAAAATTACGTCATTACACAACGCCATCTATCGAACCATTTATGAACTGGTTTTTACCTTAACATTTTGATGGTGTTAAAAAATGAATTTTAGTTTTTTTCTAAATTGTCTTAGCATGTTCTTAATAAAAGTTTTATGTAGTTATAAGATACCGCCAATGCCAAGGAGAGACCAACCGAACAATTCGGTACAAAAACTGTTGAGTCAATCAATTTTCCTAGAAAGTCCTTATAAAGTTCTACTTTTCAGATTTTTTTCATATTTTCTAAACTTATGGTTCAAAAGTTAGAGGGGGGGGGACACATTGTTTTTTACTTTTGGAGCGATTATTTCCGAAATTCTTGACATTATCAAAAAATTATTGAAGTAAACCCCTATTCATTTTTAAATACCTTTCCAACAATACATATATCACAGGTTAGGGTTTAAAATTAAAAAAAAAACCCTTCCCACTTTACATAAAGGGTGGCTACCCTAATAAAACATTTTTTTCCAATTTTTATTTTACCACTTTGTTTGTGTGATTGGTATACATATTGGTACCAAATTTCAGCTTTCTAGTGCTAACGGTCACAGAGATTAAGCGAGGACGGACGGACGGACAGACAGACATGGCGAAACTATAAGGGTTCCTAGTTGACTACGAAACCCTAAAAATGCCTATGTCCGTCTCCTGGTTCCTAACTTCTCTGTATCAAAATTCATCAAAATCGGTTCAACCATAAAAGCGTGAAGAGGTAACAAACAAACAAACCATCAAACTCACTTTCGCTTTTATAATATTATTAACGAAGTAAGGATAACCAAGTCTTGCGGTTCTCCTTCTCTAGATTCTTAGTAAAACCAAATTATAGGGAGGGGAGGCACATATCAATGGAGTGGTACAATTAATATAACGCGATGCTCGACCCAACGTTGAACCGTGGTAACGCTGACTGGCTGTTTAATACAAGGTTAAAAATAAGGGCACTAACTTTGGAAATGTGTTTCGTTTTAACATACGCTCATATTTTGAACCGCTGTTGGAGTCATTTATTATACGAAGTACATTAATTTTACAAAGAACTCGTAGGTACCACAAGTTGTTAATTTTCAAGGTCCGAGAATACACACGGGATAGATTTCGTTTATTATGTTACACCTTGTACGAGTATTGTTGACAACATCCAGGAACTCAAATTTTGAAAAAGATGGAATGATTCAACTGTTTAATAAAATAATGGTCCATTTAAATCGTACATTTTACTTTACACACACCTTATTGTTGCTGACTCTCGTTGGTCTTTCTGCAAAGTTTATTCAAAATGCGGAACTTCGAGGAGAAAAGCTTTAGAAGGGCTGTAGTCGCAAAACCTGCTAATTACAGCGGCAGATAAGCCCTACTGAGTGCTTCTCGATTGTTTGTAAACGTAAAGACAACTCTAATCATTACTTCTAATCCATAGCAAAATGAAGAATTGTTTTTTGATATCCAAAAATAATAATTTATTGAATTCAGATGTGTATTTTTTTTAAGTTGGTCAACAATTTTTTTTCCCTGGATTTTTAAAATTGGTATTTCAAGTTCCTAATCTACCCTTTGAAAATTATGTTTTTTCATATCTTAACTACACTAGTATAATTCCTTTTTAGGGTTCCGTAGTCAACTAGGAACCCTTATAGTTTCGCCATGTCTGTCTGTCCGTCCGTCCGTCCGTCCGTCCGTCCGTCCGTCCGTCCTCGCTTAATCTCTGTGACCGTTAGCGCTAGAAAGCTGAAATTTGGTACCAATATGTATATCAATCACGCCGACAAAGTGGTAAAATAAAAATTTTAAAAGAATGATTTTTTAGGGTAGCCACCCTATATGTAAAGTGGGAAGTGTTTTTTTTTTTTTAATTTCAACCCTAACGTGTGATATATTGTTGGAAAGGTATTTAAAAATGAATAGGGGTTTACTGAGATCATTTTTTGATAATGTCAATAATTTTGGAAATAATCGCTCCAAAAGTAAAAAACAATGTGTCCCCCCCCCTCTAACTTTTGAACCATAAGTCTAAAAAATATGAAAAAAATCTGAAAAGTAGAACTTTATAAGGACTTTCTATGAAAATCATTTTGAACTTGATTGACACAACAGTTTTTGTACAAAAAAGACAAAAAGTTGTACAAAATAATTTCTGGACTAAGTTTGTAGTATAATCGTATATGCAAGCTTTTTTTGTAACTTTGTTTACATATTTTATTATCCTGAACGTATCTTTTTTCAAACAAAAAAAGAATTATTGAAATTGGTCCTTGCAATCCAAAATTACCACCGAAATTGCACGTCTTTGGATTAATTAGTAACCCAATTCCTCGAGAGATGGCGCTGTAGGTACTTATTACATTGGATCGGGTATTACCGAATTGTTCGGTTGGCCTCATAACTGGGAACACTTATTGTGACGGACGGGAAACTACGGAACCCTACACTGAGCGTGTCCCGACACGCTCTTGGCCGGTTTTTTGTTTATAGTTTTTTCAAATATAGATAATTTTATGATGAGAAAATAATATAATTCTTCAATTAAAGTGAGTCGGTTCATTGGTTCTTCATATTTTTTGACTCAAAAATATAACACAAAGTAATTGTATATATCTATTATACTTTGAAATATATAAATGTTACTGACAACAATAGCAATAAACAAACAAAAAAGCTTAAAATAGAACGAATAAAAACAAAAAAAAAATAGGATTCAAATCGTGTATTTAAGTCTTTAAAAGGGTGTGTATACGTTAAATAGTTATATACCGGAGGTTTATTGTTCGTTAATTTAGTTGAGTTCCTCGGGAAGGACGACAGCGGCCTCGGGGATGACGGGCACGCCGATCTGGACGGGCTCAGCGGGTATGGGGGCGACCTCAACAACCTGCACGGGCTCAGGAGCGGAGTCCACAATCTGGACGGGCTCAGGAGCGGAGTCCACAATGTGGACGGGCTCAGGCTTGATCTCAACGTGCTCGGGAGCGAGTGCGGGTCCGACGGAGACGGGGCTGGAGGCAGCCTGGTTGATGTTCAGGATGATCTGCACCAGAGGAGTACCAGTAGCGATCTCGTTGGAGGCGGGACCTTCAACGATGGCAACGGGAGAGGGGACGATGGGCTCCTCAGCGGCAGCACCAGTATCGGGAAGGGGGACGATGGGCGTCTCACCGACAGGGCCAGCCTCGGGAAGAGGGAAGGGAATGATGGCGGGTCCAACAGAGATACCCTCAAGTCCACCGATGATGGCGGGTCCGACAGCGATACCCTCAATGGGGTTTATGATGGCGGGTCCGACAGCGATGGGCTCGAAGGAGTCAATGATGGCAGGTCCGACGGCAACGGGCTCGAAGGAGTCGATGATGGCAGGTCCGATGGCAATGGGTGCGAAGGAGTCTTCAGGGGCAGGGGCGGGGCCGGCGGGTCCAGGGACCACTAGACCGCGGTGCGTGGGCACAGCGACGGCCACGGCGATGACGGCAGCTACAGTTAGCAGGAATTTCATTTCTGGCAACAAAATAAAATTTGATTAAACTGGTACACAATTGCCTAGCCTAGATATTGGTTTAAATAGTCAAGCCAAATACGAAAATTAAACAGATAACAGTAAATCTTTACTTACTTGTTTTTAGTTTACTTGCAAATGTAAAGTATGTGTTTGGATAAGAATTCTTGCTATTTTATACGAATTTTTTATCAAATCAAAATACTCAAACTTTTAATTTAGGTAATCCAAGAAGATAATACGTAGCGCCTAAACTTACAGATATTATTTATTACAAGGAAGTTCTTGATTATAAGCTAATTTACGACCCTGTTCAAGCGTCGGAGTTATCGGTTCATGACTGATCTTGTTGATTTCTATGAGCTATGGGCTGATGAAATTGAACTATAATTTGAAAATAATGAGTAACTGTCTAAAAGGCAATTGTTATTATTGCGTAATAAGACAGTAAAGTTATTTTTTGATGCGAGTGCCGATAACTGAAACACGAGCGTAGCGAGGGATTCTTAGGTTTAATCCTGAGCGGTGGCGAGAGATTCAGAGATACAAAATAACGTTTTTATGGGCGTTCCGAAACAGCACGCATAATGTTTTATTTTAAGTGTGTTATTGCAGACTATAATCTACCTCTGTGCCAAAATTCATCAAGATCCGTTGAGCCGCTAGACGTAACAAACATCCATACATCCATCCTCACAAAAAATCTTGCTATTTTATACGAATTCTTTATCAAATCAAAATACTTTTAAAATTCTGGTCAAAAACCACTACCTCTCTCCTTAAACAAAATATTAAATACTTCTTTGCTCTTAATGATTATTATTTTAAATGTATATTATATGTATTTATATTTAAGTATTTGTTTTTTTTTAAATGTAGTTATTAATTTTCAAAAATGTTACACCACAGACTACCTACAGTACTGTTTGTCCTCCTTTAAATCCATCCAAAGATTGTCTTGAAAAGATCGCTTTTAGCGATAAGACCGCCCATTGTGTCACCCTATTTATAAGTTGTTTAATGTTATTCTAGTTATTTGCATGGTGTACATAATAAAGAATATTCTATCTAACTATACTCTCACTTTTGATTTAGGTGATCCAAGAAGATAATACATAGCGCCTATACTTACAGCCACACGGAAGTTATTGATGAATTCTACAATTGAATCGCGAGCGTTCGCTCACACGTGGCGACGGAGTCAGAGACACGAACGCAAATAATGTTATTCTTGCGTAATACACACAACTTTTCACTTCAGCGGCGAGAACACAAATTACTCTGATTTCATCACATGAACAGAGTGTATTTTACGTTCTATAACGAACAGGGTCATATACTATATTAAAGACAGTCAATAATAAAATAATAAATATCTTGGGACAACTCACAAACGGCTATCTGATCCCAAGCTAAGCAGAGCTTGTGTTATGGTAACATTGGTAACCAGACAACTGATATACATACTTATATAATTTATAAATACATATATTATAGATAAATCACACCCAGACACAGAACAAACAATCATGCTCATCACACAAAGTTTGTCCTGGGTGGGAATTGAACCACTAACCATTAGACCAACAGGCCCGTCAACAATGTCTGCAAGGATTTGCTTAATAGCAACGTATACTAACGTTGCTGAAATTATAGTGCATAAGTATAGAGTCACAGGAACGAGTGAGGGAAGGCAATGCGACGGTTCGTACTTCTAGTTTTCGTCTTATGAAAGAACATGACAGAAATACCCCTTACTGCTAACGAAAATATCAGGATCTCAAAATTGCAGATATTGTCTTCCCTACTCGTATTAGTGCAAAGTACAAACCATAACATATTTGAGAGTCCTGACAAATAGCCAGGCAGTTTGGAAAGCTTGCATGAATTTTCAAGATCGCTGATCTTAAGAGTAGGAATTAGCATGAGCATTTAGAGGAGATGGTGACATGGTGACAGGAGATGGTTGATGACACCTAGTGGGCACCCGAAGCACATGGTTACAAATGCTTCTTCTACACGGGCTCAGTTTTAAGTTCAGCTCAACCTAACATTTTTACCATTTATGTAGTTGCGCCTATGAATGCAGGATCAACCGCGCCCAGAACTGGACGTTTTAAGCTGCTGATTAAATTGTTTCTTGCACATCACACCCATCTCGGTAATTTCAACCAAATATCCTAATTATTTTGGACTTTTTTGGTTATTTTTTGTTCTGACTAGCGATGAACAGGATATTAGTGATTGGGCTCAAGGGCATTTAAAAGCGTTCTTGCGCAAATAACCCAAGTGTGTATTATATTGTTGGGTTTTCCATGTTACTATCACTGCTACATCCGTATCATCCCTGATAATTTAAAACATGGTATTAACATCGGTATTTCCATCAATATTGCCGATAATAGTATAATAGCAATAAAACGCATTACTTTGTTAATATAATCCATTTCCACATTTTCATTAGTCAGTGCTGGGCGTCTTCTTCTCGAGGGACTTGACATTTCTATATTATTAAAGTTATATTTACTACTTATTTATACGATAAATGGTGCTAATTTTGCAAGTAGGTTTATACACACACTCGTTTTTTTTATTATTTAAGCATTTATTTCAGATAAGAAAAAAAAACCATAAATTGTTAGTAATTAAATAAAAATAATGTCTTAGTAAAAACTTATACAATATTAAAAATTATTGGCCTGGAACTCGTGTGCACACTGTTCCAGTACCGCACCAGGGGGCAATCCATCCTTTCTATAATAGTGTTTAGGAAACTGCTGGCGCTGACACGCGCTCGTTGCATCAGCGAAGCAATACGTTTGCGCATAACTGTTTTAAAACAATCGGTTTCAGCTTCGGCGAACATTCCTGACGCGCTACAAAAGCGAAGCAGCCCCAGCAGCATCCTAAAACCATTATTATACTGGACACGTAGGGCGTCTAGCGCTCTACGTGTAAACTTCGCCCATAGGCTGCAGGTGAACAAAGTCTGAGAGTACGCTTTTGAATAAAGTAACCTTAACTTATTCCTTTGTACACTTTCCAAACCGACGGGCAATCATGTTGCAACTTGCAACACATTGCCAATGCCCTACGTTCCCGCTCAATATCGGTATCATCTGAGAGGTCCTCGGTAACCCAGTGTCCCAGGTACTTGAACTTCATCAGTCGCTTCAAAGCCACCCCTTGAAGTTTCACAGGCAGAGTGGATTGAGGTACGTTCCCAGCAATAAAAACAAGTACATAGTTCACTTTTACTGGTGTTAGGATACATGAGGCTTTGGGCCCCCGCGTACCTCTTACATATGACTCCACTAATGACTGCACCGCCCTAAACCGACGGACTCAGCAGAAATATATCATAGGCATAACTGTTTTTTTTTACAAATACACCATCCACAGAACAACAGACTGCAGCTCTGCTGAGCTCCTCAATCAGAGCGTTAACATAAAAGTTAAAAAGGCATGGAGAGTTCAACCCTCCCTGCCTAACACCACACTCCAACTTATAGTTTTCATAATGCGAGCCCCTTCATCTCACAAAACTAGATTGGTTGTCATGCCAAAAGCTAAGAATTTTTACAATTTCTCTGGGCGTATCAGCATTTTTTAGAAATTTATCCCACAGAATTTTATAAGCGACCAGGTCAAATGCCTTCGACAAGTCCATGAAACAGGCGTATACGGGTGTTTTTCTAGTAACATAAATACTGCACAGTGTGCTTGAGTCTCAAAATAGGAATATCGTGAGTAGTAAGTAAGTAGCCATTGGAAATTACTTCGTTGTATAGGCACGGAATAAATAATGATATGGTATAAATTACAGGTTAAGGTTCTGAACCAAATATTATGGCATAAATGAATAATGGCGTTTTATCGTTCTCCTATATCTTTTACAACTTGTTATTTAAAGATAGCAAGTAATTCATACCTTTTAGATTATAACGCCAAACAAAAGCATTAAAAATGACGAAACAATAAATCTTACTTGGTGCCAAAACTAATGATACAACTTGTCTTTTGTTTAATGCATTCTACTAATTTACAGCAAATTAAACAATGAAGTAGGCTTTAAACACCTAAAGTTAGGCTATGGACGAGTAAATAATAGCACAGTGAGATGTTACATTGGAAATATTCTTTATTCTGTTAGTTTTTTTGGAGCTTCTTTTTCTGAAGCACATGACATCGTATATATAAGCTTTAAAACAGTCTTTGAAAAACTAAAAAAATCTTGTGTGTTTTGGGTCCTTATAAAAATATTGACGCATTTCTCTCAGCCAATTGTATTTTTTTGTAGTTTGCAGAATAAATTTAAAGTTTTGAGCTTAGTTCAGTTCTTCGGGTAGGACTACGGGTTGCGGAATGATGGGGACGCCGATCTGGACGGGCTCTACGGGCACAGGGGCGACCTCAACAACCTGGACAGGCTCCGGGGGTTGTTCAACAACCTGAACGGGCTCAGCAGGAATCTCAATGGGCTCAGAGGGAACCGGAACAGGCCTGACAGGTGCACTACCGGGTTCATCACCGACGGCAGCCGCATTGACGTTCACGATGATTTGCACAAGAGGACTAGGTGACGCAGCAGGGACGGGCTTGTCAACGATAGCGGGACCAATAGCAATTGGTTCAAAGTTGTCAACGATGGCGGGACCAATGGCAATTGGTTCAAAGTTGTCAACAATAGCGGGTCCTATGGCAACAGGCTCGAAGGAGTCAATGATGGCGGGGCCAATCGCAATGGGGTGGAAAGCATCTTCAGGGTTGGGGGCAGGCGCGGGGCCGGCGGCGCCAGGCTGGACAAGCCCAGGTTTGGCAGCAGCTACGGCGAGCAAGGCGGCGAGAAGCAGCACTTTCATGTTTTCTGGGGAAAATAATAATAATGTCCATTAAGGTTTTTGATCACTTAATCTAAGGCTATCCTCTTTAGCGCAGTATTATAATTTAGTTGGGTTTTACAGGATTATTTTTAAGCCTTAATCTTGGTATCTGTCAACGCACTAAGATTGCACAAGCAATGCCTCCTGACCGTTTTTCGGTCACGGCGGGCATTCTCAGGCACAGGCACAGGTGCACTCTCTGTTCTCTCACTATCATAGTCCAATGGGACAGCAGTCAGACACGACCAGCGAGAGATCAGGCGCAGGACCGGTGGCGGCAATGGCTTACTGAGAAACGCCTAATGGACAGACCCATGTAACACTTTTTGTTGGAACCGGGATTCGAACCCAAAACCTCTTGCTCAGCAGTCGCAAGGCCAACGGAACAGTCAACACAAGCACAAGCACATTGGTATAAATATGTTTACACACAATTCGTTGTTCTATATTCCCTTCAAAACTAATCAATATGGTCTAAAACGCCAAAGCAAAATTAATAATTAAAGAATCTTTGAAAAATGTCCACGTACGCACCTGTTTGTTTTCTAGTTCAGATAACAAATATGCAGCTTCTACTGAATTTTAACCGTTATATACTATTTCTTTATCAAGGGGACATACTCCACAGGAAATAGATATAGATGCAATAAAATGCACTAAAAATACGAATGATTGATACATACAACAATAATAAAGTATATTGCGTATATAAGACGATCATAGATAATCAATCATGAAAACATCATGACAATGCTACCCTAATTTTGCAAAATCATCTTACATCATACCAATTTTTTCATTAATAATAAGCTGTGTTGAGCTTATTTCAAAACAATTTTATTTACAGTGTGTGTGTTTTTATGTTCATCAAGTTCAAGACTAGCTTTTTTTTGCGGATGGTAAATACCTTCCCCCGCTCGGGGCGGAGAGATGAGGGGATGATCCTTCTTTTGCTCTTTATGTTCCGGGCCGCAATATCAAACAAACCGCAACCAAGGACCAAAGACTAATCTTAAAACATGTTCCTACTATTTCTCCTTATAACAACAACAATATAATCGTTTTCATACAACTTAAGTAAATCTTTTAATTGCATTATTTTTGGATTAATATCTATCCAATCAAAAATTCGAGAAACTCTCTTCTCAGCCTCGTTCGAATGGCCTTTATTTTTTTATCTGTAACTACGTACATTTGATGCATATCAGACAGCAGGTCTTCGTGGGTTCAATCATGAACCAATCAGTTACATACCCTAGTGTATGTTGTGAATGTTGCACCATTAAGTTGCATCATCAGGTAATTTGCATCCAGTCTTTTTTTTGCGGATGTGAAATCATCAAATAACTCCCCGCTCTGAGCGGAGCGGAGGGGAGTGTCAGACATTTACTGAATAAAACCCACCCATGTTCCATCTTCTGCCCTTCATGTTCCGGGACCGCGGTATCTCTATCCGGCTGGCGGTGGCCCTGGCAGGCCCTTCTGCATGCAATCTTAATGTCATGATTTTATTACTGTACTAGCTTTCGCCCGCGGCTTCGCCCGCGTTAAATTTGGGGTAACACAGTTCCCCTTGCGCCTCATTGATTTGTAATAGCAACGCTAAGTTTTCCCTTCTCTTCCCTCTTTCTCCCTGAAATCCCACTTTTTTCAAAAAAATATTAGCCTATGTCCGTCTCCTGGTTCCCAACTATCTCTGTACCAAAATTCATCCAAATCGGTTCAGCCATTAAAGCGTGAAGAGGTAACAAACAAACAAACAAACAAATAAATAAACAAACAAACAAACAAACTCACTTTCGCTTTTATAATATTAGTAAGGAAGTAAGGATTCTGGCTTGCTCTGTTTTTACTTCGCTACTATCTTGTACAGCTTCGTTGGTCGTCTAGTCATAAGTGCGACTAACGAACATGAGGCCTGAGTTCGATTTCCGGGTTTAGCAAACTGTTATCGGGATTTCCATGAAACTTAAACATGACTGGCAAAATGTAATCTGTGTACACCTCTTCCTAAGCATTCAGGGATTACAGGCGTAATGATACATTATGTTAAGTTTTTATTTTCTGGTATACATAGAAACCGGAGAATTTCGAGCCGGGTTTGCGCACCGAGGATTCCGTACAAACTAGCGACATAAACTGCGTAACTGCGTAGACTTAAAGATCTATATTATTTATTCCCAACTTAAACGGACCTCCGACTTGAGTATATAGTTTTAATTCCAACTTTATACCATACCATAAAGGGTATTGACAGACAACAAAGTGATCCTGTAAAGGTTCCGTTTTTTCCTTTACTGAACCCTAAACTAGAGTATTAAACCCATCTATCTGTCTCAGGAGCTTGTGACTGTGACACACCTAAAAAAAATCACAAAGAAAAACTTCGATCACGTTTTCGGCAGTCATGACGTCACGGTAGACATAATGTTAATCTGAATTTATCGTTTTATGAGCCCTTCTAATACCTGACGAATTAGCTTGAGTTAATCGCAACGGCAAAGTACACTAATAAATTAACTGTGCGTTTTATCGTCAGCTATCGGTGTATTGTAATGATAACAATTATGCGTCTTGCTTTTAATTTTGCAATTATGACTAGTTTTGTAATTATGACTTCTGTTTTGAAATCTGATTGTATTATAAGTTTTAATCTTGTAAGTCGGTTAGTTATTATTCAAATCTTGCAACTGAATTTGAAACCCATTCGCTCAAACCAATTGAGCTGACCTTTTACACACATTGATTCTGGTGATACATTTTTTCATCCACATTTTTTACGAGAACACCAAGTGATTTTAAAAGAATATCCATGGTGTTTCTTGCTGGTTCTTCTCCATAGGAAACAACCAACCCAAGCGATGCACCTTATCTCGATGTTTTATAAGTGCCTATGTAGGCCTCTGCGAAATACAAATATTTTGATTTGAGTTTGATTAGACCCGTTAAAGAAAGGGTTAAACGCGTAACACAGATTTTCGCATTTATAAGTCAAACTGCTTGACATTACGAAAATAATATTACTAAACCCCATCGTACAGACGCCTGCACATCGAGCTACTACAATCTGTCAGATTTCTTTGATAGATTTTCGACTTTATTTCTAAAGTATTAGGTTCAAGGTTCATTGGGAAAAATGACAGTTTCGGGTAGCTTGACCTGCAAGCGTCTGTAGTCTGTACATATACCTACTCAGGCGGACCGCGCGGACAAGAGGTGACGTGTTACAATATGAAATCTAGTGCCAAACAAATAGGTAAACAATTTTATTACTGTAGCAATTGATTAATCGTTAAAACATGAGGATAACAACTCATCTCTTGGCCAACCCATTCATGAAATAAAAGATGTTTTTTCTAGATTTAGGACCTAATAAAGATTACGCACGCAGTAACCTGGTTTTATAAGTGACACAATAATGGGTGCTCCCCCAGCCACGGACCGAGCTAGGCGGGAGCAGCTTAACCTCAAGATCAACTCGAGCGGCAGTTATTATTAAGCCACGAGGTCCTATGTTGTGAATTATAAAAGATCTATAAAATATCCTGAATAGTAAATTCTTTTACGAAGACATCATTAATGCTATTCTCGAAAAGAGAAGATATCTATTGAAATATTATCTGGTGAGTATAAATGTCAAAATTATGAATGACAAGTTAATCTATTAAATATCTGTACATTCATTAATTCTATCTTCCTGAGACAATAATCACCTCACGGATAATCCTCAGGGCTAATCTAGAAATGACTCATAATATAATCAGTATAAACTCTGTAAACTATCTTTTAATTCCTTTTAAAATAAATAATGTCTCTTTTTAACTGATTCTTGATTACCATTTTATAATTTGTACTTACGATTTTCTGGTATCAGTATCTGTAACAAAATAAATCTCATAATATCATCATCCATCATAGGACACAATCTCGGGACAACATGCTCAGCGCCTTGCGAAACTGGGACGTTCTCCACATTTTCTGCATCTAAGCAATTCAAGCAAGGTTTTACTTGGTTTTGTATTGATGCACTGCGTTTATTACATCGATCGCAATCTTACTACAACTCTTCACTCAGTAAGACTATAATTTTCAGTATCGCAAGCACTCATACGCAGCATAAGTTATTGATACAAAACTTGGAGTAACGTTGGCCATAATATACTTCCCTGAGGTATTCCGATAGTGCTACTTTCTGCCCTTCTGAAAGCAGAAGAGCTGCATCTTAATCATGCATACGGTGTTAGGACAGTAGGGTAAGTACTAAATACCTACTTTTTACTTCGAAAAATATCACGAGCTAGATTGTGTATATAATACATAATTATATGTTAAATAGGGGAGTTGGAAAATTAACTTTGTCAAAAGCCTTCATCTATCTTTCTTGTAACGAATTTACGTTTAATTTTATTTCCGCATCTCCTGAATAACATTGATATTATACAGCGATTGAGTTAACATTACGTGTAATCCCCGAATAGTAGTAGGAATGTTTGGTAGAAACTTAAAACCCTCTATGCTTATTTATGACTTGACTGGAGAGGTGATAAACAATTATTATATAATTTAAATAATAGAAAATGGTGCGCAGAGCTAGGCGATAGGGTTTGAGAGTGGAAATTACTTTTTTATTATTAACTAGCTTTTGCCCGCGGCTTCGCTCGCATTAAATTCGGGGTAACACAGTTCGGGGTTGCGCCTTATTGATTTGTAATAGCCACGCTAAGTTTTCCCTCTTTCTCCCTCACAACCCACTTTTTTTTTAAAAAAGTTAGCCTATGTCCGTCTCCTGGTTCCCAACTATATCTGTACCAAAATACATCAAAATTGGAAAGATAGGAAAAATAAAAGCAATAAATTGTTCGCAAATCTCTTTTATTGTATCACACGTAAGAACATTTTCTAGATACTATAATCAAGAATTAGAACCACTTTAAACAGTTCTCATCTTAGTTGAGTTCCTCAGGAAGTACGACAGCGGCTTCAGGGATGACGGGGACTCCGATCTGGACGGGCTCAGCAGCCTCAGGGGTTACAACACCGACTGGGTGCACGGCAATGGGGGGGCTGATGGGGGAGGGCTCAGGAGCGACAATACCAATGGGGTGCACTGGCATGACGGGAGCGACCTCAACAATCTGCACGGGCTCAGGAGCGGAATCCACAATTTGGACGGGCTCAGGTTTGATCTCGACGTGCTCGGGGGCGAGTGCGGGTCCGACGGAGACGGGGCTGGATGCGGCTTCGTTGATGTTCAGGATGATCTGAACAAGGGGAGTGCTGTCAGCAGCAACTGGGGCGGGGGCAACAATAGCGGGTCCGGGGACGATAGGCTCCTCAGCGACAGCACCACCATCGGGAAGAGGGAAGGGAATGATGGCGGGTCCAACAGAGATGCCTTCGATGGGGTTTATGATGGCGGGTCCAACAGCGATGCCTTCAGTGCCACCAATGATAGCGGGTCCAACTTCGACAGGCTCGGGCTTGATTCCGAGGATGTCGAGGAGCATCTCTTCGAGGGCGGCGGCGGTAGCGGGGTCGGTGCTGGGGCTCTGGATGGCGGCGATGATCTCCTGGATCTCGGCGAACTCAGACCTCAATGGCCTGACGACGGCGGCCGAAGCCACGGCGGCGATAAGGGTGATGGCGATGAAGTATTTCATTTTGACAGTATCTGAAAATGAAATTGTTTGTGATGTTATAGAGAGGTAATTTTGTGACTTGATCGAAATATTTTCTAATACAAAAACAAAAAAGATTAATTGATCGCAGTACTTACTTTATAAGACGCGTATCGAAGACGACTTGTCACTTTAAATTTCCTAACACTATTTATACTGACTGTTATCTATGTATCACTTAGAGATTAGTTATAATCTTAGGATAAACCTAAGCCATGTACCGGCCTAACGTTTTGTAAACTCGAATGACCTTTACATGTAGTTCAATTTTATTAGTGCGAACGTTAAATTAGCAATAGTTTGATTTACAGCAGAAATGATAAGGATTTACATACAAAGGGTATGTTATCATCCATATCGGTTTCCCTTTGATACAAATTGAGTTGGACAAGTCATTTTCAATTGTCCAAACTTATTATGATTTAATTAAATTACGTACAAATGTTTAGTAAGTTGTAAGTAGTTTTTAAGGGAATAGGAAAATGAACTGGAACATGACGTTCCTCTTCTTCTTGTTTTCTCTGACTTTCGGAATCTCGCTTCAGTAGTGCATAGCGATGGCAACATAGATCGTAGTGCAAAGCACAAAATTACGTAGAAATACTTCCTTATGACGTCTTTTAGTCATCTCTTTCTTTAGTAAGTTGTAAGTAGTTATTATGGGAACGGGTACATTAACTGGGACATGACGCATGATGTTGGCTCTGACCTTCGGGATCTCCGTTCACTAGTGCTAAGCAATGGCATGACACAGATCGTGGTGTAAAGCATTGGATGCATGAAATGGGGGCCGGTCACGGGAGCAATATGTGACTCTCGCAAGCCCCTTAAACCTTAGAGAAAGATTTATAAATCAACTAGCTTTTGCCCGCGGCTTCGCACATGTTAAATTCGGGGTAACACAGTTCCCCTTGCGCCTTATTGATTTGTAATAGCAACTTTCTCCCTAACATCCCACTTTTTTAAAATAAAAATTAGCCTATTGCCGTCTCCTGGTTCCCAACTATATCTGTACCAAAATTCATCAAAATCGGTTAAGCCATTAAAGCGTGAAGAAGTAACAAACAAACAAACTCACTTTCGCTTTTATAATATTAGTAAAGTAATAGTAAGGAAGGAAGTAAGGATGGTAAGACCAGCCTCTCAGGTCGGTTTTTAGTTTAAGCCACGCTTGTCTTTGTTGGTCTGTGGATAAGTGACCACCCATTACATACCGAGTTTCCTCCGTGCCTCAGAAAGCACGTTAAGCTGTTGGCCCCAGCTGTCATTTGTAGATCTTTGACAGTCGTTACAGGTAGTCAGTGTCCCAAAAGTCTAACAACCAGTTTTACCAAGGAGTATCGTATTCCTCAGTGCTAACTGGGTTATGGGGGTCAGATAGGCAGTCGCTCTATGTAAAATACTGGTATTCAGCTGCATCCGGTAAGACTGGAAGCTGACCTAACATAGTTAGGAAAAAGCTAGGCAGATGGTGATGATGGTTAGACCAGCTATCCTGTACGGATCAGAACATTCCGCCACAAAACCGATGAATGAAAAGCATTTTCACGTTGCTAAGTTGATAATGCTAGGGGGAGTTGTGGTGTAACGCGAATGTATAAAGTAAGAAACGAGTACATAAGAGGAAGTCTGAAAATAGCGCCGGTAACTGACAAGATGTGAGGTAATCGGTTGGCTTGCTATGGACCTATGATGCTGAGGAATGAGGAAAATGTCATAGGAAAAGTTTTCAGTATTAATGTGGAAAAGTATAGTAGAAGAGGAAGGTCAAAAAAATTATGGATAGAATGTGTAAAGGATGATATGGTAAGAAATGAGGTGTCCGAAGAAAAGACGAATTACATAGTAGTATGGAAGAAGAATATATGCTGCGCTGTAGGGCTTTCATCCCGGGAGTCTCGGTCTCGAAAATTCCGAGAGTCTCGACGATTTTGTCGTATTTTCGAGACTCGAGACCTCAACTCCAGTTTTCGAAACTTTCGAGACTTAAATAATGATCAATAAAGTACGAAAAGTAGTAAAGTTTTATAAGTGGAGGAAGACTTCCCTAATAATTCATTGCAAGACGACATGGTCCAGCTTAGCGGAAATGTTTGAACGTTTCTTAAATTAAAAATATGCGTTCGAAAGGCTTTGATAGATGTAGGGTCTGGAATTGAGTTCACCGAATCAGAATATAGTACACTCGAGGCAATTTCAGATTCACAAAATTTCTTAGTCACATTAGAAGCGTTGTGTTGGCGAGATGCAATTCTGTTGACAACGGATATTGCTTAAAATTCAAATCAGTGCTATAATTATTTGTTATCCATCCCCAGCGTCGAAGCAAAGAGCGTTTTTATGTTACTTTTGCAACAAGATCAGCTACCCTACCATGACGTGTTAAAGCAGAACTTATTACGCTGAGGGAAAGGGACAGAGCTATACAGGGTGTCTAGCACCATCTCTTTCACTCAGTGGAATAAGTTCTGCTTTAAGATGTCATAGTAGGCCTACAGATCCTCTCTATATGAAAACACTTTGAATGCCTTTTGCTTTCTGTGTGCTTATTATAAAAAAATACTTATATTTTATTATATTGTAATAGTTGATTATTAAAGTACTTGATTGAAACATATTGTATTAATTGCCTAATTGTATAAACCTTGAGTTTGAAACTTATTTTCAAAGTCTCGAAAGTCTCGTTTTTCCCGGGAATCCCGGGACCGAACAAAGTCTCGATATTTTTTCCCGGGACTCGAAAATGTATCGAGACTGAAAGCCTTAGCGCTGACCATAAAGAACTTGGGATAAGAGCAAGATAATGATGATAGAACATTAACTGTAACAATCAAAACGGCATTTTATTAGAGGATTAAAATAAGTAATAGTAATCATTTATATTAAGTTATCAGCAACATTGGCAAAAACAGTGATCTCATCTTAAATTTCTAAAAATAATTACGCCTGTTGTTGTTATGAAATAATTTAATGATTTAATACTTAGAAGACTCAAATAAAGCTTTTCTTTAATATTTAATTTTTAGGGTTTCACCTCAAAGATAAAAACGGAACACTGGGTATATTATTCAGTTTTTTTCTTAATGACAAAGTTTCATAAAGCATGAGCGTGGCCGAGGCTAGATCTTGGTGGCATCTAAGGCTTTCAGTCTCGATACATTTTCGAGTCCCGGGAAAAAATATCGAGACTTTGTTCGGTCCCGGGATTCCCGGGAAAAACGAGACTTTCGAGACTTTGAAAATAAGTTTCAAACTCAAGGTTTATACAATTAGGCAATTAATACAATATGTTTCAATCAAGTACTTTAATAATCAACTATTACAATATAATAAAATATAAGTATTTTTTTATAATAAGCACACAGAAAGCAAAAGGCATTCAAAGTGTTTTCATATAGAGAGGATCTGTAGGCCTACTATGACATCTTAAAGCAGAACTTATTCCACTGAGTGAAAGAGATGGTGCTAGACACCCTGTATAGCTCTGTCCCTTTCCCTCAGCGTAATAAGTTCTGCTTTAACACGTCATGGTAGGGTAGCTGATCTTGTTGCAAAAGTAACATAAAAACGCTCTTTGCTTCGACGCTGGGGATGGATAACAAATAATTATAGCACTGATTTGAATTTTAAGCAATATCCGTTGTCAACAGAATTGCATCTCGCCAACACAACGCTTCTAATGTGACTAAGAAATTTTGTGAATCTGAAATTGCCTCGAGTGTACTATATTCTGATTCGGTGAACTCAATTCCAGATCCTACATCTATCAAAGCCTTTCGAACGCATATTTTTAATTTAAGAAACGTTCAAACATTTCCGCTAAGCTGGACCATGTCGTCTTGCAATGAATTATTAGGGAAGTCTTCCTCCACTTATAAAACTTTACTACTTTTCGTACTTTATTGATCATTATTTAAGTCTCGAAAGTTTCGAAAACTGGAGTTGAGGTCTCGAGTCTCGAAAATACGACAAAATCGTCGAGACTCTCGGAATTTTCGAGACCGAGACTCCCGGGATGAAAGCCCTAGCATCACATTCACCTCAATTTATCCCAGCAGCGTTTGCTAAACTGGATGACCTGACAAAACTGTTTCCTGACACTCGATTTTAGCTGTTGTAACTTATTTAATGTTACTCGTCTTAACAGGGGTTTTGTATTGCCCAGTACTAACTGGATTGTGGAGGTCATAGACAGTCGCTCCATAAAAAACACTGGTATGCAGGTACATCCACTTCGACTGAACGCCGATCCCGCCGTAGTTGTTAAATGGCTAAGCAGATGATGGTGATGAACTTATTTCATGTTAAAGGTCTAAACTTAAATCTATTATATAAAATTCTCGTGTCACAGTTTTCGTTCCCATACTCCTCCGAAACGGCTGGACCGATTTAAACGAAATTTTGTGTACATATTGGGTAGGTCTGAGAATCGGCCAACATCTATTTTTCATACCCCTAAGTGAGCAGCGGGTGAAACCGCTGGGCGCAGCTAGTACTCAAATGAAATACTAATCTTGGTGGTTATAGTGTCTACTTTGGAAATGGGATGAAAGTATTTCTATTTATATGAAATGACCATTATTAAAATCGTTGGCCCTCGCTTCAACCATTGCTGACATGCAATAAAAAAACATCCTACCTAAATAACAAAAAAAAAATCTTGACTGTATGCACAATTTCAAAAAGGCTCTTCTTAATTTATTAGTCGTAAAAAACCTACTACACAGTCAATGAATTTTCAATTCATTGAAATTTTGTATTCATTAATTTATTTTGTTTTCTTTTACTTATTATTGTAAAATTTATCAAATTCTACTTTTCTTCCCTCTTTCTCCCTCATTTCTCACTTATTTTAAAAATAAGTTAGCCTATGTCCATTTCCACTGTCCCAACTATCTCAGTACCAAAATTCATCAAGACGTAACAAACAAACTTTCGCTTTTAAAATATTAGTAAGGATAAAAGTAGTGGTACTCGTGTATTTATATTATACTACTCACAAGTTAACTATTATTAGTTTTTTAGTTTATTAAGTTATATATACTATCTATTAAATGCTGCATGAACTATCCATCGGTTGGACAACAATAGAGGTTTTGTGGGCTTTAATCCTTCCAGTTCAATATCATTAGTCATGACTGAAGTAAAGATCAATGATAGAGAGTAAGCGGCTATTTGGCAAGGCCATTAGGTAAGTGTAACTTCCACGAGGTCCTCATGTTAAAACAGAGAATGGAACCGTTTAGACACAAACTCAATTAGCAAACGTACTTAGTAAGTACTTAACAAATACATAAATTAAAACAATATGAGTAAATTCTGCAAATCTCTTTTATTGCATCACATGTAGAAAAATACATTTTATAGATACAACAACTAGATCAATGCTTCTGCTACTTCTTAGTTAAGTTCTTCGGGGAGCACGACGGCGGCTTCAGGGATGACGGGGACACCGATCTGGATGGGCTCAGCGGGCTGAGGGGCCACAACACCGATGGGGTGCACGGCAATAGGAGGGCTGATGGGAGAGGGCACGGGCTCAGGTGCGACCTCTACAACCTGCACGGGCTCAGGAGCGGAGTCTACAATGTGGACGGGCTCAGGCTTGATTTCAGGGGCGGCGATGTCGACGGGGGCGACAACAACGGGACTGGATTCGGCCTGGTTGACGTTCACGATGATTTGAACAAGGGGGCTGCTGGCAGCGGGGGTGGGGTTGGGAGCAATAATCACGGGGCTAGGGATGACAGCGGGCTCCTCAGCGACGGCACCACCATCGGGAAGGGGGAAGGGAATGATGGCGGGTCCAACAGAGATACCCTCAAGTCCACCGATGATGGCGGGTCCAACAGAGATGCCTTCGATGGGGTTTATGATGGCGGGTCCAATAGCGATGCCTTCAGTGCCACCAATGATAGCGGGTCCAACTTCGACAGGCTCGGGCTTGATTCCGAGGATGTCGAGGAGCATCTCTTCGAGGGCGGCGGCGGTAGCGGGGTCGGTGCTGGGGCTCTGGATGGCGGCGATGATCTCCTGGATCTCGGCGAACTCGGACCTCAAAGGCCTGACAACGGCGGCCGAGGCCACAGCGGCGATAAGGGTGATGGCGATGAAGTATTTCATTTTGACAGTATCTGAAATTTCAACGTTTGTACAAATAAAGATAACTGCAAAGAACGGATTGAGATCAATTTTATAAATCTAGTTTTCACCAAAAAGCCATATTATGTCTTGCAGACGATGGCGGGGGTGCAGGATAAAATCAACGACTAGTGGTTCATACTAGCGTTGCATAGAAAAAACTAGAATACATTGAGAGAGGATTTTATAAAAATGAGCGTACTTACTTTATGAAACGCGCTTCGAAGACGACTTGCTTTTCGAAATGATTGTATAGTATTTATATTAATTGTTATCTTTGATTCTACTGCAATTTGGATTATCGAATTTCATGATAGCCAGGGTATAAAGTATAGAGCCCCATTAAGATAAAGACTTTAGATATTGATTGTCCATATTGCTTTGGCAAAGCGGAAGGGAGTGTTAGACTTGTACTGACTAAAACTCATCCGTGTTCCTTCTTTTGCGCTTTGTGTTCCGGAGCCGTGGTATCTCTTTCGGACAACCCGCAACCCCAGCAAACAGTGGTCCTAGCAAGCCCCTCTGCTTTGCTGAAATCTCTTTAAGGCGCCCGTGGAACACGAACACGCTTTTGTCACGTATTTATTTACAAAAGCTTCACTATGCGAATTTGTTGAGAATAAAACAGAATGTTATTGTCTACAACTTACTAACAAATCAAATACCCTACTTAACCAATGAAAGTACAGGGATGAAATTAAAAAAAAAATGCATTTCATTTAATGAACTAAACGCTGTGACGTAGCTCAGCTACCCTACTATGACGTCTTAAAGCAGTTCTTATTCCGCTGGGGGAAAGGGACAGAGCTATACAGGGTGTCTAGCACCATCTCTTTCACTCAGTGGAATAAGAACTGCTATAAGATGTCATAGTAGCCCTACAGGACAATATTGCACTTGCATAATATTTAGAAAGATACTTGCTGCACCTATTGTTTGCAACAAAGCTTTATTTTTAATTATGTATAACTACATAAATACAGTTTTGCATTAATTGATTTTTGGAGCGTAGTTCTCAAGACTGGCCAATGCCAGATGATCGATGATCGCATAATGGTTGATTTTGGCAAGTTTAGTATGTAGTAGATTACCAAACTTGTCAAAATTAACCATTATGCGATCAGTGATCGACCATTCTGACACTATTGTAATAGCAGACTAAGACCCTGGGGAGGCGCTTCTGGAAAACATTTGTGAAATTATCTGTGGAATTTCTATGGAACAAACAAGATGGCGTAAGTAGTTAGTTCCGATTAAAGCCACGCTATTGATCAGGCTTTCACATTAGACAATTAACATTGCCCTGCTGTCAATGTTATTCAAGACGAACTATACAGGGCTATATCAAGACAATCATCTCTCTCGTCCTTCGTTTCGGACTCATCCCATCGAATAAGTTTTATCATTTAATGAAAAAAGTTTTGTCTCCAAACTGTGATGACTGTGGAGTAATTGATGATGTATTTCATACTAGCTTTCGCCCGCGGCTTCGCCCGCGTTAAATTTGGGGTAATAAAGTTCACCTTGCGCCTTATTGATTTGTAATAGCAACGCTAAGTTTTCCCTTTTCTTCCCTCTTTCTCCCTCACATCCCACTTTTTTAAAATAAAAATTAGCCTATGTCCGTCTCCTGGTTCCCAACTATCTATGTACCAATTTTCATCAAAATCGGTTTAGCCATTAAAGCGTGAAGAGGTAACAAACAAACTAACAAACAAATAAACAAACAAACAAACTCACTTTCGCTTTTATAATATTAGTAAGGAAAGGATTCTGATGGAATGTGTCCGGAATGAACATAATACAATTCAAGTATTTGGACAAAACAATGTATTTAATATCGGGATTTGTAATTCCATTCTTGCCTTTCCAATGTCCGAGAAAGCAAAAGAATTGTATAAGTTAGTCATAAGTAGATCGTAAGTTAGTTAATTAGATTATAAATATAGCTTTTCCTGCACTGGGTGATGTGGTCGCTAGGCGACAAAACCCTTTAAATAAATTAAAAAAAAAAAATCTCTCGTCCATTGTTTCTTGAGATTTAACTGCGTCGTTGTTTTGGAACAAACGCACGCTACGTTTTTGTTTTAAATTATAGCGGTCATTCAGGTTTCATAGATAGTGATTAACAAAGCTGAATGTGAAGTTTTAAGCCCTATCTACGGATAATATAATCTGCGGATAACATTATCTTTTATTTTCTGTCTTTTTTTCGTAAAATCATCATTGAGTTTGGGAAAGTTTTATATTGGTGTGTGTTTTGTGTAATGCTATGACATGACTACTGCGAGAAGTTTTTATTTTTTACTAGCTAGCGCTCGCGGCTTCGCCCGCGTGCTATCAAAATAAAATATATCCAATGTGTTATGCCAAACTATAATACCTCCGTGCCAAATTTCATCAAGATCCTTTCTGCTGTTTTGACTTAAAAGAGTAACAAACATCCATCCTCACAAACATTCGCATTTACAATATTAGTAGGATGAAATCATTGCTCATTTGAACTGCACAAGGACCTATTCGGTCCAAGACTAAATGAAAACTAATATTGCAATCTTAGTTTTTCAAATCACAATTTGATGCTATGAAATCAGGTGTTATTGAGCAAAAGTTTATCTATACTAATATTATAAAGCTGAAGAGTTTGTTTGTTTGTTTGTTTGAACGCGCTAATCTCAGGGACTACTGGTTGGAATTGGAAAATTCTTATATAACATCACGCTACGACCAACAGGTGCTGAGCAGCGTGGGTGAAACCGCGTGGAACAGCTAGTTACAAATGTAGGTTTAAAATATATGTTAAAATTCTGCAACAAAAATCCCAACAGTGGTTTTATACAGTCGGGACCCATTAAAAACCACTAACAAGACTGGTTCAAATCTTCTTAATACTGGATTCCCTGGGTTTTCAATACCGGTATTCCTGGTTCTCGTAATACCGTAATCACGGATATATAAATTGTTATTACAAACATATTACTTAAGTGATAATATTTGTGATGTCATGTTACGCTTTTTTTCAGATCGTTACTTGTCAGTTCAGAAGGGCTACTATGACATCTTATAGCAATTCTTATTCCACTGAGTGAAAGAGATGGTGCTAGACACCCTGTATAGCTCTGTCTCTTTCCCTCAGCGGAATAAGAATTGCCTTAAGAGGTCATAGTAGGGCTACTGCAAAGGCCACGATTTCATATAAAAATGTGATATTTTCATAATGACTAGATTACTTAAATAGGTTTGTATTACGTCCCTATTTCCTAGTCCTATAATCGTTCAATACCAAATTGTGGTAGGTACTAATAAAAGAGTTTTTTTTATTAGATATTATTTTCAGAAAGTAACCATAATATAGGTACACTGATATGAACTCCCGAATGTTTAATAAAATAAATTAAAAAAAAATGTAAAATCGTTTAATTTACAGACTATATTGACGGCTTGTTGTACATTCGTCACAAAGTAAATTCGTCACGAAAAAAAGTATGTGTTTTGCCACAATTCTAATTTATTTTCAATATATTAATTTTGTTTATTGTAAATTCGTCACATAGCTTTTATTCGCACCGATAGCAAAAAAATAAACAAGAAGTAGAATAAAAAGTTGTATATTCTTCAGAATCACATCAAGTTTAATAATTTACCTCACATCTACTTAACAACAATCACAGTTCTCGAGTGAACGATTTGCCTAAAACTTAACAATAATAAGATAAACAATAGAAAAAATTAAATCATAACAAAAATCATCTTTTTTTAATATAAATAAATATAATAACCTAACATCTACGTAAAAATCATAGTTCTAAAGGCTGGTATGCCCGTAACATTACAAATAATTAAAAAAAAAACAGTTAAAATCGAAATCAAAATATTTTTATTTCACATAGGTCTACATGGGCACTTGTAAAGCGTCGAGAAAAGATGAAAGTCTTTAATTAACCTAAAACCTACATAAAAATTACAGACACAGACAGCGGCTGAATTACGAACAACATTACAATTATAAGAAAAATATACATCACAGTTATAATTTTTTTTTTTCTTAACCTAAGTAAAAATCACAGATTCTGAGTGGCTGACTTGTTTATAACTATACAAAAATAATAGTACTTATAAGTATAGAAACTATGTAAAAAAAACTATATTTTAATGTAATATATTGATTGGCAATTAAATGTTAAGTACATGTTTTAAAATGCTGCAAAACAAAAAGGTTTTTTAAGAACTTCAGCCAAAGACATGTTATCGTAATTGTCCAAAATAGTTTTCAATTCTTTATCATATGTTAAGTATCGACGTGTTCTCATCTTTAAGGATACATCAAATTTGAAATTCTTTAATTTCCAATCTATATATTCAGCCTTCTTTTTAAGAATATCAAGAAATAGAAACATTTTAAAAAAATGTAACATTTAATTACTAATCAATAATATTACTTGCGCTACAAATTTGCTTGCTATCGCTACTTAAAGAAAAAAATATGAACCTGTGACGAGTTTACACATATTTTTTATACATGTGACGAATTTACTTTCAATGTATGGATTTTTCAAAATATGACGAATTTGCTTTGTGACGAATGTACAATAACCCATATTGACCTACATCGTGTTAGTGACTTCAGTATCATTAAAAGCTACGTTAGCATGTACAAATAGTGTGGCCATACTCAGACCCAAATAGATTAATTACGGCCCATGTAAAACATGTAGCTTTATAAACCTATTCATGGTAGGCCCATCAGACTTTCGGCAAATACCCTTAGAATCCTGTTGGTGCTAAAGAATACTAAACTTGTTTTCTTTTTATGTTTAAGTTGTATACTACACAAAACAAAATAAGGGCCACGAGGTATTTTGTCTGTACCATGAAAATAATAAAACCAATATATATTTTTGTTATCTCCATAACGAAAACTAATGTTGTTTTTACCATGTAGGTAGACCAATAAATTTATTCAAATAATAATGAATAAAAAATTATTTGCTTTTGAAAGAAAAAACACTTTTTCGTGCTGTTATTTAATGTTCTTGTTAGTGTTCTGAAAAATCTTGTTTGATTTCACGTCATCGCAATTTGTCACTGCAGTTCTCGAACCGTTACGGTGTAAATTCCATTTCGGCTGCAATGACGTTTTCCTACTTTTATCAAATTGCTTTTGCCCGCGGCATCGCTCGCGTTTAATTCTGAGCAACACGGTTCCCCTTTCCTGATTTGCAGGTACCTGCTACTTGTAGTTTTTTTCCTTGCGCCTTATTTATAGAAATAGCAAAGCTAAGTTTTCCCTTTTCTTTCCTCTTTCTCACTAAAAAAAAGTTAGCCTATGTCCGTCTCCAGGGTCAAAACTATCTCTGTACCAAAATTCATAAAAATCCATTTAGCCATGTAGGTAGGTCACTTTAGTTTTTATAATATTACTAGCTTTCGCCCGCGGCTTCGCCCGCGTTAAATTTGGGGTAACACAGTTCTCCTTGCGCCTTGTTGATTTGTAATAGCAACGCTAAGTTTTCCCTTTTCTTCCCTCTTTCTCCCTCACATCCCACTTTTTTAAATAAAAAGCCTATGTCCGTCTCCTGGTTCCCAACTATCTATGTACCAAAATTCATCACAATCGGTTTAACCATTAAAGCGTGAAGAGGTAACAAACAAACAAATAAACAAACAAACTCACTTTCGCTTTTATAATATTAGTAAGAATAAGGATTACTAAGGATTCTGCTGTACGTGTTTATGTCACTGAACTCCTGTTAAACAGCTAGACCGTTTTGTTTTTTTTTTTTGTATGAGTTTGGGTAGTAGTGCCCTAGATGGTTTACAAATCGGCTTCATGGTGCTGCAGTCGTTATCTAGGTTATTTATCTACTGCAAATAAATGGCTGGATTGATTTGAATTTACGGTGGAATTAATTCCAACAGTTTGATCTGTGGATGCAAGTTCTTGTTAGAACCATCTGCATTGATATAAAACTACTAGGATTGCATGAAGTTCACAGTGGTATTCTTTCTAACAGTTTGCTCTGTATACATCATACAGCTATCGGCTGTATAATATTACGCTACAACTGTGGGGAGCTTAGTGGTGGGTGAAACTGCTGGGCACAGCTAGTTGATTAATAATTATCATACTTTTATCATATCCATGCATTGTGTTTATCTGCAGCCTCCTCTCCACGTCAGTTTATCATCCCTGTGCCTATTGGTCTGAAGCATAGTCGGACCATAGTTCTATAATATATTCCGAAAAAATAATAGTAGTAAGAATCTGCCCATGCTTTTAATTAAGATGATAGTGCCTTGTTTTAATTTGTATACAGAAATCCTCCATCCCACCTATTTTTAAATCAGTTCGTGTTTATTATTCTTCTGTTAGAAGCCGTATGATAGAAGTACAACTCAATATGTTATTTTAGAATGTAAATCGATGAGCACCGAGAATGAAACGAATACGCTCTTATCCAGATTTAAAGTATTTTGTAATGTTTGTTTAATTTTACGAAGTATTTTATTTAAAAACTTGTGGCATCATACAGGCCATTCCTTAGTTCATTTTCCATTGAATAACTGCTCAAAAAAGGATCAAGGATTAAGAAAACTCTGAGCAGTTTTGAATTCCATCTTCATAACCTTGCTTGTTTGCAAAGATATGGAGAAGGAATTTTTAACCTAAGTAGTTCATAAGATGATTCAAAAACTGTGTTTTTATCATAAATTGTTTAATACATTACTCGTTAAGATTAAGAGCTACAATCAGTGAGAATTCAGTTCAGTTGTTCGGGGAGGACGACGGCGGCTTCAGGGATGATTGGGACTCCGATCTGGACGGGCTCGACGGGCACGGGGGCGACCTCCACAACCTGGACGGGCTCAGGAGCGACCTCAACAACATGCACGGGCTCAGCGGGGATCTCAGCAACTGGCTCAGGGCGGCCGATGGGCTCAGGCCTGCTGATATGGCCGTGCTCAGGGGCAGATTCAACGGCGGGTCCGACAGCTATGGGGTTGGATTGAGCGGCCTGGTTAATGTTCAGGATGATCTGAACCAGAGGCTTGTTGGCAACGGGGGCAGCGGCCTCAATTGCGGGTCCGGGGACGATGGGCTCCTCAGCGACAGCACCACCATCGGGAAGAGGGAAGGGAATGATAGCGGGGCCAACAGAGATGCCTTCCAATGCAGATCCTCCGAGGACGTCGAGGAGCATCTGTTCGAGGGCGGCGGCGGTGGCAGGGTCAGTGCTAGGGCTCTGGATGGCGGCGATAATCTCCTGGATCTCGGCGGCCTCAGCGCTCACAGGGGTGGGCCTGACGGTGGCCGAAGCCACGGCGACGAGGAGGGCGATAGCGATAAAATATTTCATTTTTGTTTATCTGAAAATAGAGTTAATGTTACTTGACAAAAGTCCCAAGCCGAAGAAGTTTCTGTTTCTGACTGGAACTTGATTGGATGGTCATAAAATAATGGGTCAATATTTTCTACTTAGACAAATTATATAAAAAATGTGTTCAAATGGTCTACATAATCAAGTTTGTATTAAATTTCGAAGGAAAAAGCGGCCCATTGGCATTAAATTATAATCTGTTTGATAATTTACAGGTGTTACCAGTGGTTAAAATTAGTAGTTTTTTTTAATTAATTGTTTGTGTACTTACGATTGTCTTCTTTATGCTTGACTGTAATATTTGTTGGTTTTCATGCATTTTTATATGATTGGTTTATCTATCAATTTACGGTGTAATAGAAAATTATCTGACTGCAAGTACTGTAGTATTCCTCGTTTACAACTATGATTGGATAAGGAATCTACGTTTTATTTGGGTGCATAAATCTTGTTACCTTTGGTTGTGCAATATGTGTTTCCCAATTGTGTTTATCAATTTATCTGTAATTTTTCATGTAAAAAAATTTAATTAACTGACACTCTGAATTTGTTCTGTTTTAAGTAATCCTGTCGGGTAGCGGGTTTCTCTAAAAGAGATACTGCGGCCCCAGAATACAAAGGGACACTCCCTTCTGCTCCGCCCATAGCGGGAGAAGTTATTTGATGCTTTCCCATCCGAAAAAAAAAACAGATAATGTGATTAAAGTTTCACCACGCATGATTGCGTGGTAAAAAGAACCATAATAATATCATCACAGGGGCTACTCTACTGTATTTGGTGTCTATTGTCGTGATGGCGCAGATGTTAAAGCTCCACCTCCCATACGCGATGGCGTGGGTTAGAAACCAGGCAATTAACAAAATGAGTTCAATATAATATCGTGAGGTGACCTGGACTTAGCATTCACTAGCTTTTACTTGCAGCTTCGCTCGCGTTAAATTCGGGGTAACACAGTTGCCCTTTCCTGATTTACAGGTACCTGCAACCTGTAGTTATTGCCCTTGCGCATTATTTATTGTAATAGCAATGCTTAAGTTTTCCCTTTTTTTTTGCTCTTTCTCCCTCATATCTCAATCTATTTTTAAGACGGTGTGAAGACGTAACAAACAAACAAACCCACTTGCGCTTTTATAATAATTATTAGGTAAGGATCGCATTTACATAATATAATCAAATATATAAAATTCTCGTGTCACAGTTTTCGTTCCCATACTCCTCCGAAACGGCTGGACCGATTCAAACGAAACTTTGTGTACATATAGGGTAGGTCTGAGAATCGGCCAACATCTATTTTTCATACCCCTAAGTGAGCAGCGGGTGAAACCGCTGGGCACAGCTAGTATCTATACTATACTAATATTATAAAGCTGATGAGTTTGTTTGTTTGTTTGTATGAACGCGCTAATCTCAGGGACTACTGGTTAGAATTGAAAATATATTTTAGTGTTGGTTAGTCCATTTCTTGAGGAAGGCTATAGGCTATATAACATCACGCTACGACCAACAGGTGCTGAGCAGCGTGGGTGAAACCGCGTGGAACAGCTAGTTTTATATACATATACAAATATCGAATGTCACACATTACGATGATATTACGTGGAAGATGTCAGTATTTATAAAAAAAAACCCACGACTCATATTGTAATAACTGTAATGTCCCCAACTGTATTTGGTCATACTGTAATAATGTTCTTTTATTTTTGTTGTCTTTTGTATTTAATCATTTTGCTCTTTTTGTTCTCTTATCTTTTTCAAACTTTGTTGTCTTGTCAAACTTTTTAGTAACTAGTTATTAAGTGAATGCTATTGGAGGAGTACAGTTATCAGCTACCCTACCATGACATCTTAAAGCAGAACTTATTCTACTGAGGGAAAGAAACAGAGCTATACAGGGTGTCTAACACCATCTCTTTCCCTCAGTGGAATAAGTTCTGCTTTAAGTCGACATAGTAGGCCTACAGTTCCTATTTTTATTTTGTAATCATATAATTTGTGTATTTTCTGTTGGAAATGCAAATGAATAAATAAAATAATTAATTTTATTGTGATGTATGTAGTTTGTGTCTAATTCATTCTATTGAATTTATTTAATGAGTGATTTTCATTGAATATGTTTACTATGGGGGGCTACGCCTGTTTTTTTTATTATTAATATAATTCACTAGCTGCCGCCCGAGGCTTCGACCGCGTGATATAAAAAAACTATCCTTTGTGTTATTCCAGACAAAAATCTACCTCTGTGCCAAATTTCTCCAAGATCCGTTGAGCCGTTTTTTGGTTAAAGAGGATCAAACACATCCATGCTCACAAACTTTCGCATTTTATAATATTAGTAGAATAGGATTATATTATAGTGATATAGTTAGTAGATATAGTAGTGATATTGGTGTAGTGGTAGTTTTCGGGTTCGATTCTCATGTCAGCTAGTGTTATATGTATATAGTGGTATATAGTTCATCAGGATTTATAATGTTATGTTATTAGTAATTTCAGTAACTTTTTAGTAAACTTGGTGTGGAATGTTAGAAGTCGAGTTTACAAGTTTTTTCTGCCAGAAAATGAACGCTGCTTAGACTGACACGTGTCATTTTACGATAATATATGTGTCGTAGGCATTTTGTAAGAATGATCTTTTTACAAATGGCGTCGTCATTTTGCAAACGCGAAGCGCTTTATAAATTGCCGAAGGCATATTGTAAAATGTCGTAATTTTATAAAATACCTTGCAACCTTCAATTTATTCCCATTTCGTTTACCCAATTTTGCCTGTGTTGCACCAAATATACTGAATGTGCACCAAAATATGTTAATTAAAATATGTCATAGCGAGCATCAGGAAAAAGACAGCACTACAATAAAAAAGTGTTATATCTTTATCCATTTTCTATTAATGCAAGTCGCACCGCTCGCTCCGCTCGCTCGGCTCGTGCGTAGGGGTCGCAGTTTTAACCTAACCTAACCTACGCATTTTTTTAGCATTCAGGGAAGAATATTTGGTGCACGATCAGTATTTTTGGTCTCTTTTTATTCATATCATGGTCACCCTGAAGCAGACATCATATACAAATAACGTGTAGATTGACATCATTCAGTTCAATAACAAATATGCCTTCGGCAATTTATAAAGCGCTTCGCGTTTGCAAAATGACGACGCTATATGTAAAAAGATCATTCTTACAAAATGCCTACGACATATGTATAAATTAAAAAAAAAAAACATCAATAAATAGGTGACGTAAATTATCTACTGCCGCGTGCCGGTTCGAGCGAACGACTCCAGCCCGGTTGCCATGGCAACGTCCTTCAAATGGATTTGAGTGAAGTTTTCTCGCTTCAAAGTATGCCGTCCTTATCACTCGCGCACAATTTGAGTGTTGCGTCCTGCTTTAGTAATGTTAAAGATGTTAAAAGTGTAATTCTAGAATTGATTCTAATACTGATTGACTTACTGAGTCACTTAAATGTCAAACGCAGAGTCGAAATATACGTAATTAGAAAACACTATAAAAACTAATCTTTTGCGGTCCTTTAAATTGAGTTTAGTGTAATGGCTCAAAGATTGTTTTATACCGAAAGTGAACTGCGGTCCTTACAGGGGCTTGTCAAGAAGTACGGCTTGCACCAAAACTCAATATATTTAGGCAAGCCAGCACAAAAAAGAATTGCTTGGGATCGCCTCACCAATGAGTTTAACTCAGATAAAGCAAATGTGCACGTAAGTACCTTATCAAATATAGGTACCATAATATATTTTCTATATTAAATTATAGAGCAGCATGTCTCATTTGACGACGCACGTGGTAAACTGTTGTTGTAGTAACCACTCAAGCGTCCAGCCCGCGCAGCTAATATCCAGTCAAGCGTCCATGGCTAATAAGGTATCCAAAACCAAGGGAGCGTTGTACGTCCTGGATACTTCATTAGCCATAGCGACTACTTTTATAAAATCGACATCTATGAAAAATGTACAGTACTGCTTGAGAGTTTTGTTAGTCGAATCGATAGCTAAAGAAATACTCAAAACAAAAAACAGATGGCGGTATAATATAGCCTTGACGAATGGTTAAAAAATATTATTCTTCAGGCGCAGTGTGTTGTTCTGTGGTGTAAGATCAACAAGTGTTTTTAGATTATGTCGTAAGTACTTGAGTTTTATTTATTTTTTCTTAGATTATACATCAAAATAAACTAGATGATTCGTGCTTTATAATTACGTATACATAGCACAGTTTTAATTGTAAAATTGAGTCATATTTTGAATTCAAAGTATGGGTATTTCGAAAAAAATTGTCGCTTTTCAGTACTCGATCAAATTTTAGTTCTATTTACGTTGTGTTTCAGTAAAATAATATTTAAAGAACGAGTAATAGTTCGTAATAAACATAATAATGCACTTTAAAAACGTAAATATACTGTATTCGTGGAAGATTCCTTAAAAATATAATTGTGTTCCTCAGGTTTTTTGATGTGGATTGTTTAGTATCCACGGACGTAACTACAATGGTTCAAAATAAGGGTCGGTACAAACGACAAAATATGTTTGCAATATTTTTGCTGTTTTGGATGTAATGTTTTATTCGGTTGCTTGGTGGTGTTTCATCATGCTTTTATCTCACACTTTTTGTTCTTGTGATTTAGTAATGTTGTGTTTTTTTATGATTGCCGGATTTTGCTCTATTTTTTAATTTCGCTTTACTAACATGAAGGATATGTTCTAAGATTTCTACTCACTTTATTTTCCTTGTGTGTTTTGTCAATTTACTTAATTTTCATATTTAATAAAAATCACTAACTAGGTATCGGTATACGAATTTGCGCTTATTTCCTTAGTTGTTTTTGAAAATACTGATGTCGTAATCGTAATATACCATGCGCATTACAGGCTTATTGGAAAAACACTAACAACCTTTTCTTTAGCGTATTAGCGTTTTATTTAAAACCCCAACTAAAAAGCATTACTACCTTTTTTTAAGTTGCGTAAAAGTGTGTGGGAGGCCTTAGGCGGCCATATTGCTTATATTTTGCGTTCGCGAGCGAGTCGAAATCACTCCGACACATCACGTTAAAATTATAAACAGAGGTGTTTTGTTTTGATTAATTTAAGTACTTAGCGTTAACAAAACATAAACATCCATGCACCAAATGAAAGGACATTACGTCTAGTTTGTTGTGAGATTGTTTTATTGGTAAAATAAACAATATTATTGCGTTGTGGTACGAATTAATAAAATTTATATGTTTATTTTTCTCCAAATTCAAGGTTCACACCCGTTTTTAATATCTTAAATTAGATTTTTAGATAATTAAATATACATAGGTTAAATGTGTGTTCTTCTATAAATTTTTCGTTGTTTTTTTCTTTACCCTAGCTATTGTAGTTATGTAGTTATGTAGGTTTTTGTCACAGCATGCGAGCGCGGTAGCGCTTGATTCAGGGCCGCGCGTATCTGGACGTTCAAGGGTATATTGGTTGCGCGGCTTGGACGTACAACGCTCCTTTGATTTTGGATACCTTATTAGCCATGGACGCTTGAGTGGGTAATCTATTCTGTGGAATGTGGAATTGTGGATATTCTATTGACTAAACAATATGGCGGCATCCGACTATGTTTACGCGCTAGAAACATCATGTACCAGAAAGAGTATTTTTGGAATAAACAAATATGATATTGTCTATGGTTTAGTGATGTGGTAACATCAGGTTTAAGTGGACGTAGCTATCGATGTCATTCCCGTGTATAGAGTAGATTGTATTAAATTTTAAGTTTTTTTTGGAGTTTATTGGAGTTTACTCCTTAAGAATCGATTTTCATATATCCCGGTATGAGAAAAATCCGAGGGGTAAAACCTACTAAAGTAACGAAAATGTGTCACGTTTTTGGTGCGCACCTTTAGTGCGCAACTATCTAATTTGGCTGTGAGTGTATTAAGACGTACATATGGTACGCTGTATAGGCGACTATACCTATATACTATATGTTATTGGGCTTGTTTGTTTCTATCAGTGTCGATGTATTTATATTGCTATTTTTTTTCATTAATTGTGAATTTACCCTTTCATATGATATTAATATTTTTTCAGTTGAATAAATTTCTTTTTGCGTATGGTTAGATGCTCGTACTTAAGGAGTAAACTCCATTCGTGCGTCGGAGCTGACACACACACTTTTTTTTATTAATTTGTATTATTTTAAAAGTAAAAATATTAATTATTGATAAAAACCTAATAGTCTCAGACTTTTGTAACCTGCCACCACTTCATCCTTCCATTGTCTATTCTGGTGCTTAGAACATTTCGATTTATTTCGCCATCGGTTTGCACGATTAAATCGTAATACAGAAATTCGGATAACATAGTCAGAAACGCGCCATCTAGCGCCAGGGTTCCAGAACTAGGACACTAAAATCTCAGCTCATGTTCTGCTGGCATTCCACCAATCTGCTTTTTTTTTCACTTGACAGTCCGGTCCATTTTCACTGTCATGAAACATGTCTAAAACCTCGCAATATATCAGCAAGAGGAAAGAGGCATGCTAGGGCTGCGGTTTGCCGGGGTTGCGGGTTGTTCGAAAGAGATATTGTGGCCCCTAAAGACAAAGGGCAAAAGAAAGAACATGGATAGGTTTCAGATAATAAAATTCTGACACTTCTTTCCACACTGGGATGAGCGGGGGAAGTTTTTGATGATATCCCATACCTAAAAAAAATGGGGAACGGGGTAATAAAAGAGTTTAAAGGAGTGGAAAGGAGGACCTTTATTTAGCGAGGTGCTTATTAGGGGGTTGCAGATACCTACATATCGCAATCTTTTCTTATGCAAATTACTATGATTGTTTATGGTTCATAGGCACCGCCTCGTCTTATACAGTAAGTATATTTATGTTTGATGTTTCGTAATTAATCTTTGCGCTTTTTAGAGAACCGAGTTTCAACTAAGAAAGTGCTGGTCCAATCTCAGAAGCAGAAAAAAGACCATACTGGATCCGGAAAACACAGGTATACTATACTATAACATATGTATGCCATATAAATATTAAAAAGTTGGTTCTGATGTCTATTAATGATCCATGCTAATAAATAAAGTTTACTTGTTTATTTCTGGAATGGATTTTAACAAATTATTTTATTGTTTTTAAGACGATTTTTTGTATTCCTGAGAAATCTTTTTTTGAGAGTTTTTTCTACCTAAAAACACTCTTGGAGTCAAGACTCAAAATGGAGACGGTGGATGTAAACGCGGGACACAGCTGGTTTCAATAATATCTGTAACATATTCCTGCTAATTTTCAAATTGTCCTCTATCCATTCAAAATTAGCCCGTCTCATCGCCATTAAAATTGTTTGGTAGATAGGTCTTGTAAAAATTGTTGTTGTGTCATATCATGATGGATAATCTTGAAATGACTCCGCTCTCGGAGTGGAAGGGAGTGTCAGAATATTACTTACTAAAGCCCTTCCATGTTCTTTCTTTTGCCCTTTGTTTTCCAGGGCTGCGATGTCTCTTTCGAACCAACCCGTAGGTAACCCCTTTCTTTAACAGTTTAGAAAAATTAATTTACCTTCCTATGGCTGGTTCCAGATTGTAAGACAGAAGAGTTCCTGGATGAACTTGGGAGAATCCGTTGGCCAACTGCGGAGCAGAATAAGTTAGGTATAAGATTAGATATAATTATATGGGTTTGATGATATTTTTTTGCAATATAAAAATAGACTCGATGTCTGCAGCCCGTCCCCATAACAAAATGCCATAAGACATTATACTATGAAAATAACTGAAATAGTCTAGTCCCGTGGTATCTATATCAGTAAATTAATGGATTCTCCTAATAGCATATGCTGCTGAACTAAGTAAAATACAAAACTTTTACAAGTAGTATGACATGTGACTGTGACTGCAGCTTTATCCTTATGTTTTTGACATTTAAAAGTACCTGTAACAGTCTAATTGAAATAAATGCTTAGAGTATAAGTTCAACGTGTACCATAATTTTGCAGAAAAAACAACTGAAGAGCGGTCCCAACGGGTAAACAACCACCATTGCTCATGTCCAAAAGCTGATAGTCTAGGGAGACCATTTTTCACCCATCAAGAAAAGCTGTGCTTGCACGGGCTTTTCCGCAAGTACGGCTTTAGTGTTAATTCAAAGTTTAAGGGCAGTGAATCAGAAAGAAGGCAAGCATGGGATCGACTGACCAAAGAGTTTAACTCTAAAAAATCCAACTCGACTGTAAGTATAAAACCATGTTCCTACACTTATAAACGACTTCAAAAATTAGGAAGTATCTATGTTAGACCGTGTTTTTTTTAAAACTATGAATGAAATAGAATACCATCTATGAATATTGACACTAATCTTACAGCGGGTATACCTATATTAGGTCGGACCGATAGTTTTGCCGGAGTAAAGACTGTGTTGAATGCATATTGGAACATGTACTGTCAGATTGGCAACTTCTGGTGTGAAAAGCAAGACTCGATGCTCGGCCAACGGCAAAACTATCGGTCCAAAATAATGCGAACCTAACATAAATCAAAATCATGAAGAAAATGACTAAAATGAAAACTAACGTAAGGTGACTAAGCTAGGTATCAACTACTATTTAATTGAATTTGTGGACGCATATATTTGCAAATATATTTATAATTGTTGTATTGCCGGCGATACTGTTCAAAAGGCAGTATCCATACCTTGGCGATCGTAATTAATCTTTGGTTCTTTCAGAGAACCCAAAACCAGTTGAAAAAATGGTGGGTAAATCTAAAAACAAGAACAAAGTTGCAGCCCGAGGGTGAATCTGCGAACTCTGAAAATGAGGTTTCATTTGCAGTATTTGAACTTGCGGAAGATCCTTTGGAACCCATCAACGAAGTTAAGGCGGGGGTTAATTTCGACGAAATACCTGATGAAACTCTTACTGACGGTATATCAACAAATAATTAAGACATTTTGTTGCGCCCTAACAAGGTCATGTACACACTAGTGTGTAACTATTTGTACATTGTGCATTAAATGAAGAAATAAATAATAATACTTCTCACATCATAGTCATTGAAATATAACATTGTAATAAAGAACAAATTAAAGAATCTCACAAATTTAACAATTTGACGTCACGGTTGGCGCAGTGGCTGAGCGATCGAGTGCTGCGCTGCAACACGCAGCGCAGCACTCGATCGCGGGTTCGATCCCCGCAAGGAACAAATATTTGTATCGCCTACATATAGTTGTTCCGGGTCTGGCTGTTTGTGTAGTTTAAATGTTTTTAAACGCACCCACGATACAGGAGAAATACTAGTGAGGGGCAACGTAAAAAAAAATCATTAGCACAAAAGAAAAAAAAACACATGCGATGGGAGTTTATTTAATTTTAATGTAATTTTAATAATATAATATATTAACTGCTGGTATAAATAAAATGAAGTATGTACTAGTTAATAATGAGTTTAGAATAGATAGATATGACAAGTCACTGCACTGCATGCGGTTCTGAACCCTAATAAAAGATCCTGCACATCTTTTTTCGCTAGCTAATTTCATTTTATTCCATACTTATTTCTAGTCCTATTTGTGTGCCAATTAAACTACTATTAAGAATATGAAATTGTATCTTTCAGTACTGGAAGTTATGCCGCCAGAAATGGTCCAAGAGCAAATGGCATTGGCGCTTAACATAAAAAACGAGCCCTGTCATTCTACAGTGTCATCACTGTCAATTGGTAAGTCTCGATCAAAATGTTTTTTATTCTTCTCAACTATCAAAAAGTAAATGTTTTCTGTGTACGGCATTACAGACATTACATACACATTATTTATTGGCTTTTGTAGGTATTCTTTTGTTTTCTCTTTTTCTTACGCACTGTGTCTACATCTCTTTTTTTTACTCTCCTTCCGCAGGTATGCTGGAAGAGATTTCTGTAGAAATAAGCATTACCTTTGTACCTATTTCTGTTCCTGTCTTTTATTTTTCTATATTCAGTGTGTATATACATAAATCGTTAAATAAATGAAAACAGTATCGTTCCGACTAAACCTACAAAATTTTATGAATATACTAGCTGTTCCACGCGGTTTCACCCGCGCTGCTCAGCAGCTGTTGGTCGTAGCGTGATGTTATATAGCCTATAGCCTTCCTCAAAAATGGACTATCCAACACTAAAAGAATTTTCCAATTTCAACCAGTAGTCCCTGAGATTAGCGCGTTCAAACAAACAAACTCTTCAGCTTTATAATATTAGTATAGATTTTCATTTTCCGCTTATGCTTATTTTTTGCATATAAATGACAGAATAGCACACTCAACGTTCTTTAAATGTGGCCTTTATAACGTTGAGCATAAGGATGCTATTGTATTTACAACTGTGGACGCCAAACCGAAAGGAATTTCATAAGCACGCTCATACGCAATGGAGCAGCTCGTGGCTAAATATTAGCAGCCACTCGGATCCATCTTTTGGTTAAGTCGCGCTTGCCTAGGTTGAACTGTGGATGGGTGACCACCTGTTACATACCGAGATTTCTCCGTGCCTCGGAAAGCATGTTAAGCCGTTGGTCCCGGCTGTCATATGTAGATCTTTGACAGTCGTTACAAGTAGTAAGTGTTCAGAAAGTGTGACAACCAATATTAAGTACCAAGGCGTATCGTATTACCCAGTACTAACTGGGTTTTGGAAGTCAGATAGGCAGTCACTCCATGTAAAATACTGGTATTCAGCTGCATCCGGTTAGACTGGAAGCCGACCCCAACATAGTTGGGAAAAGGCTAAGCAGCAGAGAGTCGCCTCAATATGACGTTTTTCTGGTCATCACTCAGTGTCATATCATCTTTCACGTAGCCTGTCCATCACTGTAATAATACTAAGTAGCTTGCTAGTAGTTGCTAGTTAATTTATTGTTTTCATGCTAAAAATTTATAAATTTTTTGAAGGTGAAAATGATCACTCGGACGCACAGGATACGCAGTTGGTGAACTTGAAGCGTATTGAAGAACGAGAGGAGGAACTGCACCGTCTCCAAGTGGCTGAGAGGCAGTGGCTAGTAAAAACCGCAAAAGAAACCTACTTGAAAGCCAGACTCGAGAGACAAAGTGCAGAAGAGCTCCTACGCTTTAGAAAGGCCAAGCGTGAGGAGGCTGAAAGGAAAATGGACGAATAAAGATTACATTATTGTTCACTGTGCTTTGATTTCATTTTTAACTATTATCCTTACTAATATTATAAAAGCGAAAGTGAGTTTTTTTTGTTTGTTACCTCTTCACGCCTAAATGGCCAAACCGATTTTGATGAATTTTGGTACGGAGATAGTTCGGACCCAGGAGACGGACATAGGCTATTTTTTAAAGTGGTATATCAGGGAGAAAGAGAGAAGAAAAGGGAAAACTTAGCTTTGCTATTACAAATCAATAAGGCGCAACGGCAAAAACTGCAGGTTACAGGTACCTGCAAATTAGCAAAGGGGAACTGTGTTACTCCGAATTTAACGCGAGCGAAGCTGCAGGCAAAAGCTAGTAATACGTAACCTCACAGATAATCATATATATCGCTAATACAATTAGGGGTAGGAAATCTTCAAATAACTTGCCCCGCTTTGGGCGGATCGGGGGGAGAGGGGGGAGTGTCAGACTTGTACTGACTAAAACCCACCTATGCCCCTTCCATTGCCCTTTACGTTCCGGGGCCGCGGTATCTCGAATTAATGAACTTAACTCAGTGTACTGTCTAAAGTGCCTGCCTAAAATGATATTTCCAATACATTTCCTTGTAAACTACCTACGATTAGGTTCAACATACAACGTATTTCACACGCGTGCTTTTTTCTCATTTATCACAACAAACGTTTTCATTTTTGCAAATAAATATGTTTTCGTAAATGATTTGCTTTTAACAACAAAATAACATTTATTTGAGTTCTAAATTCTAAAATATTTGCACTTAGGTATTTCTTATTTTTAAAATTAGGCTTGAAGTGATGCCATGGTTTCAGAGCAGTATGACAAGATAAAGCGCGGGCAAAAAAAAATAGTTTTTTTTTTTATTGTTTGATGACAAGAGTACTTTTTGTTAACCCTGGTTTTTAGCTATTCGTAGCTTGATATAATCGGGATCAGAAAAACAATTAATTGGTTGTAATATATTTTTTATTGCTATTGCGTTATTTGTAAAAAAAAAATATAGTTGCTGTGAATTAATCATTCGAATTTCCTCATTTGTTTATAAGATATTTCTGTACGTAGTTTTACACCAGTATTTTTATGGTTTATTTAATTAGTTGAGTTCCTCGGGTAGGACGACAGCGGCCTCGGGGATGACGGGGACGCCGATCTGGACGGGCTCAGCGGGTATGGGGGCGACCTCAACAACCTGGACGGGCTCAGGAGCGGCCTCAACAATCTGCACGGGTTCAGGAGCGGAATCCACAATGTGGACGGGCTCAGGCTTGATCTCGACGTGCTCGGGGGCGAGTGCGGGTCCGACGGAGACGGGGCTGGACGCGGCCTGGTTGATGTTCATAATGATCTGAACAAGAGGAGCGCTGTCAGCAGCAACTGGTGCGGGAGCCACAATAGCGGGTCCGGGGACGATAGGCTCCTCAGCGACAGCACCACCATCGGGAAGGGGGAAGGGAATGATGGCGGGTCCAACAGAGATGCCTTCGTGTTCAGACTCAACAATAGCGGGTCCGACTGCGATGGGCTCGGGCTTAACTCCGAGGACATCGAGGAGCATCTGTTCGAGGACGGCAGCGGTGGCAGGGTCGGTGCTAGGGCTCTGGATGGCGGCGATGATCTCCTGGATCTCGGCGGCCTCAGCGCTCAAAGGGGTGGGCCTGACGGCGGCCGAAGCCACGGCGGCGAGGAGGGCGATGGCAATGAAGTATTTCATTTTGATTTATCTGGAAAAGAGGTAAATTTTGCATGAGCAAAAATAATATAATGTCACGCCTGGTATCCCTGAGGGGTTATTCAGAGGTGTAGCTAATAGTACACTAACATTGCGCCAGTAATGTTAAGTTCCATGTAACAGGGGTGAGCCGAGCTGAGCTATTGCCATCAACCTGGCACACGAATAAAAATTCAAAAATTTCGTTCCGAAAGAGGCTTTAAAAATATGTTACAGAAAACTGGCTTTCATCATCATTCTTCAGACTTTTCATCATCATCAGAGTTTTCAACCAAGATTTGAATGAAAAGAGTTCAATTTAAAGTAGAGAATATTTGGATACCATGTAAATTTTAGTATTTGCATGGTATTGAAATATTCTCCACAGTATTTTAAAAAAAAAAGTATTTAGGTAACTATTAATATTTTGCAATTGCATTAATACTTACTTTTGTCTGCTTTGAACACGACTGTGATATTTTCTGGTTTTCGGCAACTTTTATATTACTGTTTATCTAAATGAATTAGAAAATTATCTAACTCTAGACGAGATTGTGATTTAAATAACTATTCATTAAGTTTACAACCAGATCGGATTAGTAAACTACTTTTATTGGGTTTGTATATCATGTGTCGTTTTCCTTATTGATTTCCTTAAGATTAACAAAGAGATAGATACTCGTTTACATTAGTTCATACTCATTATTACATTCAATGTTATTGGGTTTACTCAAAAGGAATTAGTTTGGTCAAGTGAAGATTGATAGAGTTACCATGATGTCTTAAAAAAGTACTTACTACAGTGTGAGAAAGAGATGGCACCAGACATCTTGTATAGCTCTGTCTCTTTCCCTCACTATAACTGAGGACGGTACTGAAAGCTGACAATAATTTAGGTAGCCATCGAATTTATCATTAACGGCCCTGAATTGAATAAGAAAGTGGCCTAAAATACTGCCTTGAGGAATCCCTAGATCTTATAAAGATTATGATAATAAACTCGTTCCTAAGCCTTCTTGTTGTGTGTCCATTTTTCAAAATAATTACAGTTTCATAACTCAAAAAGAAAAAACAAAACCCTTATAGGATTACTTTGTTGTCCGGCTGTTTATCTGCCGGTCTGTCTCTATGTATTTCTACCTGTCTGTCAAGATCCTTTATCTCGGGAATGCGTTTAGGTATCATGTTGAAATCACATAAAGTCTGTGGTCCTTCAGAGCTGTGAAAAAATCAACTGTCTAAGTCTACGCAGCCAAAAAGCCTATGGCCATTTATGACAAAAGTTTGTCCGAAACTTTCGGTGCCCTAGTTCGACTTGTTCGGTGTTTTTAAGTGATAGGAGAGCTCCTTGGTCTCTCTCCTTGGTCCTAGTACGTATACAGTAAGGTAAGTACTACTAATAGGTACGTATACAGTAAGTACCTACTACTAATAGGTACGTATACAGTAAGTACTACTAATAAGTACGTTTACACTTTTACAGTAAGTACTACTAATAGGTACGTATACAGTAAGTACTACTAATAGGTACGTATACAGTAAGTACTACTAATAGGTACGTATACAGTAAGTACTACTAATAGGTACGTCTACGTCTTGACCGCTTTCTGTCCCGGCGGTAAATATCAGCAGATTATTCATTGGTTAGAAAGAAAACAACATAAACAGGCTGAATTTTTTAAATAGGCGAAGATTTCGATATCCGAAACTATGCTTAACCTGAAATAGGTTACCCATTAATTTCAAAACATTGGGAAGAGTTGCTTAACCTGGTTCCTAAGGTAACCCATTGATTTTGAAACCATGCTTAAGGTTGCTTAACATAGATCCCATCCATATGCAAACCTTGACAAGGGTTGCTTAACCTGGTTTGGTAAGGGCACCTATCTATTTCCAAGAGTTGGCAAGGGTTGCTTTACCTGTACTAGTAAAAGAACCCATCCATTTCCAAGACCTGGCAAGGGTTGCTTAACCCTGTTCGGTAAGGGAACCCATTCATTTACAAACCTTGGGAAGGGTTTCTTAACCTGGATCTCTAAGGTAACCCATCCATTTCCAAACCTTGGCTCCTTTAAAGAGTTGCTTAACATTAAAACACGACCAAATTGCACTTGCCCAGAAGTTTGATCTTAGATTTAATAGTCATAATCAAAGTTAGCAAACAGACCCTGAAAGGTTCTGCTACCCTACCATGACGTCTTAAAGCAGAACTTATTCCACTGAGGGAAAGAGACGGAGCTATACATGGTGTCTAGCACCATCTCTTTCCCTCAGTGGAATAAGTTCTGCTTTAAGACGTCATGGTAGGCCTACTGATCCTAATATTTCAGTCATAATAGAGACTTTTCGCACAACGCGGCCACCACCCCGACTTTTGGTCAAAACCAGGACCAAATTTTGTTTGGACGCCTGGACGTCCAAACAAAATTTGGCCCTGGTTTGTTCGATTAGTTTTGTTCGAGGTAGTAACTGATCATGTGATATGTCGTGTTTATTTTCAAACAGTGCGCAAGATCCCATATTATGTGACTCTAATATGTAAAAAAAATATGTTATTTCAAATAATCTTTCATTTGTCTTCTATAAATCTAATACATTAGGTAGTTGCGTAGCAATTATAGGGATAGTAAAAAACATTTTGCTTTGCAATAAATTAATGACTATTTTATTTCAGATATCATTTATATTTTGTAATCAGGTCAATGGTCAATAAATTAAGAGAATTCTTCACTTCTTAGTTCAGTTGTTCGGGGAGGATGACAGCGGCCTCGGGGATAACGGGGACACCGATCTGGACGGGCTCAACGGGCACCGGGGCGACCTCAACAACCTGCACGGGCTCAGGAGCGGAGTCCACAATGTGGACGGGCTCAGGCTTGATCTCAACGTGCTCAGGAGCGAGTGCGGGTCCGACGGAGACAGGGCTGGACGCGGCGTGGTTGATGTTCAGGATGATCTGCACCAGAGGAGTGCCAGTAGCAATCTCGCTGGAGACGGGACCTTCAACGATGGCAACGGGAGAGGGGACGATGGGCTCCTCAGCAACAGCACCACCATCGGGGAGGGGGAAGGGTACGATAGCGGGGCCAACAGAGATAGGCTCAAACTCAGAATCGATGATAGCGGGTCCAACGGAGATGGGTTCAGTGTCGATGATAGCAGGTCCGACAGCGATGGAATCAGGTCTCAGGGCAGCGATGGCGTCGACAAGGTGTCCAATGATGGAAGCGGCGTTGGGGTGGTTGACTTGCTCGGCCGTGGCCACAGCGGCGATAAGAACGATGGTTGCGAAGAATTTCATTTTGATAGATCTAAAAATAAACGAATAAATAATTAAAAGACAGCTATAGAAGTTGCATCAAGTCATTAATGTGCCTAGCTCCATACTAAGTTGCGTTTGACTTTCAGTTTTAGAGGGAAACTGAATATTAGTATTGTAAAAGGCTAAAATCTAGAAAAACGTTAATATCGCTTCATTCACAATTAATAAGTTACAGCTCTACAGAAGAGTGAGGGTACTTACATTTTCGTCTGTATTTTTGATACAAATATGCCATTGCTGCATTTTCGTTCTCTTATAAACGCTTGATTATCTTTGAATTCAAACACAAATTGCAGTTTATCAATTTGATTTGATGTCTTAATGCCCTAAAATTATACAACTCGGGATCATTGAATTTATTGATATTATTCTTATTTATAAAAGTATGTACGATTATTGGCACAAGCAGCTTTTGATCTTTATTGTAGTATTAGCTTGCGCCCGCGATTTCGTCTGCGTGGCATAGTTACTTTGGGCTAACGCTAACTTTAAACCGCGTGATGATCGCAAAAAGCTCCCCTTTTCGTCTTTCTTACTCCCCCTTTTCTCACTTTTATTAACCCACATCCATCTCCAAGGTCCCAACTATCGCTGTACCAAACGTCATCAAAATCAGTTTGGCCATTTAAGCATGAAGACGTAACAAACAAACTCACTTTCGCTTTTATAATAGTAAGGATATATATTTGTTCTAAAATACTGTTAGATTACACTATGCTCAGTATTTTTAAGACCTATCCAACGAAACATCGAGATACACAAATGTTTTAAGCCACTCTTGGTTCTGGTACCGCATAGGTGTCTGTCAGAGAGTGGCCTAAGTCTGCTATTACAATAGTGTCAGAATGATCGATCACTGATCGCATAATGGTTCATTTTGATAATTTTGGTAATCTACTACATACTAAACTTGTCAAAATCAACCATTATGCTATCAGTGTTCGACCATTCTGACACTATTGTAATAGCAGACTTAAGCCCCAGGTCAGGGATTTTATCGCTGGTACGGTCACCACCGACAAATCAAGTGCTCTGTGTGTGTATACCACACATCAATAAATTCTTCCTAGACTCTGTTAAATTTTGGAAACAATAACAAAACATTGCAAAATATCGCGTTATCGTTTTAAATACTTAATTTACAACGTCTATTATTACCAGATCAGATATAATTTTATACCAGTATTAAAGATACAGTAATTATGATTCAGTTATCTTGTTCAACTGTAGTAGCTATTTATGATACGGCTTAGACGAATGTAGTAAAACTAAACTTTTTCACGTTTTAGATATAGAAGTGACGTACATACATAACACGTTCTTAAACAGCTAATAATAATAAATCCTGACATTAACGTCAAGAAGTTAACCTACTCATCCTAGGTCCTGCGTCCTGGCAAAACAATTGTTAACCGCCTAAAAAAGTAGGAGATTCTCAACCCCACATATATTGTGGTCTGGCCCTGGAGAAGCTACCTTAAGCCCTTAAGTTGGCTCATTTTACTGAAAGGAGAAATTCCTTTTTTTTAAAGAAAAGCAAATAAATGTTTTCTATCGCTTACGGTTCCGCTTCCGGTAGTTGGCCGACTTCTTTTTCCAGACTGTACCTATATAAAGTGTGTGTTTATAAAGTGTTTATTATATCAACAAACAGAGTTTCACAATATCTATCAAACATTTACAAAAGACAAAACCAAATCAGCAATAATTATATATACTTATATAATTTTTAATACCCCAGAGCGCTGCAGCATTGAGGAATGAAATATTCCAACGAATTGAGATCCTCCTGCTTTTTGAAGTCGATTAAAAACAAATGAACATGATGTAGGTAGTAGACTGATAACTGATAAATCATCATAACCATCTGAATCACACCTGTAATCTCAGAACGTGTATATGTAGAAATAAATAATAAATAAATGACTTATTTATTTATTTATTAAAACTTTATGCACAAGTAAAAAACTGTACAAAGGCGGACTTAATGCCTTAGGCATTTTCTACCAGTCTACCTTGCTAGACTTATGTATGTCAATGTGAAATAAAAATATACATGTAAAATGTCGAGAAAGAAAAAAGGGTGCACGGTTCGGATCGGTCGCTTTATATTGAGAAGAACCGGAAAGAAACTACTGAATGGTTACTTTTTAGGGTTCCGTAGTCAACTAGGAACCCTTATAGTTTCGCCATGTCTGTCTGTCCGTCCGTCCTCGCTTAATCTCTGTGACCGTTTGCACTAGAAAGCTGAAATTTGGTACCAATATGTATATCAATCACGCCGACAAAGTGGTAAAATAAAAATTTGAAAAAAATGTTTTATTAGGGTAGCCACCCTATATGTAAAGTAGGAAGTGATTTTTTTTTTAATTTCAACCCTAACGTGTGATATATTGTTGGAAAGGTATTTAAAAATAAATAGGGGTTTACTAAAATCATTTTTTGATAATGTAATAATTTCGGAAATAATCGCTCCAAAAGTAAAAAACAATGTGTCCCCCCCCCTCTAACTTTTGAACCATAAGTCTAAAAAATATGAAAAAAATCTGAAAAGTAGAACTTTATAAGGACTTTCTATGAAAATTATTTTGAACTTGATTGACACAACAGCTTTTGTACAAAAAAGACAAAAAGTTGTACAAAATAATTTCTGGACTAAGTTTGTAGTATAATCGTATATGCAAGCATTTTTTGTAACTTTGTTTACATATTTTATTATCCTGAACGTAACTTATTTCAAACAAAAAAAGAATTATTGAAATCTTTTAGAATTATCAAAATTGCACGTCTTTGTATTAATTAGTAACCCAATTCCTGGAGAGATGGCGCTGTAGGTACTTATTACATTGGATCGGGTATTACCGAATTGTTCGGTTGGCCTCATAACTGGGAACACTTATTGTAACGGACGGGAAACTACGGAACCCTACACTGAGCGTGTCCCGACACGCTCTTGGCCGGTTTTTTAAATCGTTTGGTTTTACAATGTTGTTGTTACAGTGTTAGTACCTACCGACAATAAGTCATTACTTACTTTAAAAAACGTAAAATAAGATTAGAAGTGATTAACAAGTAAACAAGCGTCTAGAAATCTACAACGCCTGCAATATAATATAAAATACATTAATTAATATTAGAAAAAATATAAGTAGAAGAGAAACAAGATCGTATATAGTATGTCGAGTTTTGAAACCTATGCTAATTTTTGTTAATCTAATTTGGGAATTACAATTTCGTGTTTTAATTGCATGCCCGACATATGTTAACCGTGCCATCTTTCACAAAAAATCTCTTTAGTTATTCGTCATCATAACTTCATCCATTATTACTCAGACAAAACCTTCGAGGTCTCCAAAAAGGTCCCCGGAATGTAGCCAGGCTATAGGCGCTGAATGGTCTACATCGGGTTCATGTAGGGCCCGGAGAAAGCATCCGTGAAACTCTTTACTCTGCCTACCTCACTGCGGTCGTTAATGTCAAGCTCTACAGGTTTGCCCAATTCTCTTTAGCCTAGGAGAGCTGGGTTAGGCCCTTGTCTACCGCACTAACTAACTACATCTCGATGCATCCTCACGTCGGTTTCTAGGAAATATTCCCTGAGACTGCATATCTCGCGATTATAAAGAGTCTGGGCGTTTAAAAAGTCTTGACTCCGCGGGATATACAGTCTCATAACTGAAGAACGTGGGTGACGCGTTCGATATGCCGTAAGAATGGACCTTCCTTTACAGGGCGTTTAGTTCTGTTCGAATACATTTGAATATAGCCAAAGTACATCAAGACTGGCATGATTCAACCATTGAAAGCACGCACCTTGTCTAAGACTATGACAAAGCATCAGAGTACCGTCACCCACTGTAGATCTGTTTTGTTTTTATCAATGAAAAAGCTTCACGAGCTTTTGATGGTCGACTTGAAAAAGACAAATATTTAAAATTGGGACCGATAAATACCAATACTCAGTAATAATTATTCAACTTCATCAATGAATCAAAATCTTGCGCTTGTTGAAAAGTTTTATTTCTGAACGATTTCAAGAATGTCTATGTCAAAATTTATGTCATTCCTTGTTCCTGTCAATGTAATAAACGTTCAGTCAAAACTATTTTCATTTTTGCATTAGTGTTCGCCTGCCTTGTCGACTTTGGTAAAATCAAATATAGCTGTCTCCTTCTCTCTTTCCAAGTAATATGACATTTTCAAATTAAATTTTATATTCTGGAACGCACTTAATATAACCTTAATAATCTTATTTCATGTTAGAGAAATCAGATATAGCTGTCTCCTTCTCTCTTTCCAAGTAATATGACATTTTCAAATTAAATTTTATATTCTGGAACGCACTTAATATAACCTTAATAATCTTATTTCATGTTAGAGAAATCAGGAAACAGCAAAATTAGTTTTATTTGAGTTAAATAGAATAGTTTTGGCACTCATTATGAAGCTAAACTATATCTTACTTGCCAGGAGGCCTCAGCGAGAGCCTGTACCATTCAAACAGTTGTTACCATTGGAGCTGAAGAAAACAGTTTCTGGCAAAGGAGATAAGCTCAAAGAAGCTGCTTGTATGCAAGAAATGGCTGTTATGTTTGCATGTTTCAAGAAGTCAGAGTTTGACCAGACAGCCTGCTTAAAGGAAGTGGCGGCGTTTCAAGGATGTTACAAGGAATACAGTGAAAGAATGAGTACCCAGAGAGAACAGGGCAAAAAAGGTATTCTCGTCCCAGGAGAGAAGAAACTAACACATAGACAATTAAACCAACTATTGAAAGCCTTCCCGCCAAAAAACTAAGTAGTTTAATTCATGAATTAGTTTGTATTTGTATTTATAAATAATTATAGAAAACACTAGTTGTTATTTATAGTTTGTTTTTATTAACTAATCACTCTAACTTATTTTTAAACAGTTTCTAGTAGACAACCTGAGATCATACTGAAATTTTTGGGAACCCTCATTCAATTCTTTTAATAATAACCTGTATCAGATCAACAGCAGTCAGCTTTTCAACAGTGTCCAGTTGCCTGCTGGTATACAAAGAATTAAAGCTCACTACAAGCCTCATATAGTGTGCTTGGAATTTCCCTGGATTATCATTGATTCAGAAAAAAATAATTCTATGGAGAATGAAGGTTGCAGACAAAGCCTGCCTAAGTGAAGCACCTCTCCATATCAGGGATATCTCTATATCAGCAAAGCAGAGGGGTTTGCCAGGTTGACCAATGTCAGGTGAACATTTTGAAAATAGTACTTAAAAAAATTCTAGCTCCTAAACTACAAAAAATCGCGGAACATACATGGGGGTAATTCAGGTACTCCTTTGAATAAGGCATCTAAATTTTTTCTTTGGATGCCTATCAACTGGCCACCCTGTATAATTTTTTTTATATAAAATGTTGCCCCACATTAGGATTTACGCCTGTATAGTGGGTGCGTTTACAAACATTTAAACTCATACAAACACCCAGACCCGGAACAACTCTATATGAAGGCCATACAAATATTTGTTCTGTGCGGGAATCAAACACACAACACGCAGCGCAGCAGTTGATCGCTCAGCCACTGCGCCAACCATGTCGTCAATTTATTTGATGATTTCCCATCCGCAATAAAGAAAGTGCTAATGGGCAGGTAATTGTGAGCAAATAAAACAGTCATATCATGTCACATTTCATTATATTAGTAAAAATAAGTAATCAAGTACAATCTTATATCATAGAATGGTAGTAAAATGTATAAATAAAATAGCACAGTTTTCACTTAGGGGCAGTGTGTAACCATTGTGGAGAAGACACTTGCAGTTCGATGCGGCGGACGGTAATCAACTCGTCGTCTATCTCATGGATGTTGTAAAACCTCTCCAGCTGCTCAATAGCTTTGTCTTCAAGCTGTAAAGAAAGAAATATTATGAATACTAATATTATAAAAGCGACAGTGAGTTTGTTTGTTGTGTCTTCACACCTTAATGGCCAAACCGATTATGTTAAATTTTGGTACACGGATAGTTGGGACCCTGGAAATGGACATAGGCTAAAATCATTTTTTCGGTCATCACGCGTTTTATATTTACGTTAGTCTAAAGAATTTACTAGTAAATCTCACCTAAAATGAGTTATATTCATAAATTAGTAACAGACATAACACTACCCCTAGTGGGAATAATACTCAGTCCAGTTTAGACCTATTATTGGAATGAGATTCAATACTATGGGCAATATCTGTATTACCTTCTTTTGGCCTAATTGATTGATTCACTGATCAGCCCAATCATGAACTTCCAGTAACTTTGTTGATAAGAAATCACAGCAAAGTAAAAAATTGTTGTTTACCTGAGTCAAAACAAGTGGTTTGGTCATAATTCTGGAGTGATCTTCCTTCTGTTTCCTTTGGTCAGTCAATATTTTATTAAACTCAATACTTTTCGATTTAGGACTGCTGCTAGCAACCGGTTGCTCGCAGATCTTCCACGGGTTCTTAGGCTTTTCAGGTGGGCTACCCACATTTATCTTAGTGAAGTAATCATCAATACTTTGTGATGCCGTATCATTTCCTTGTAATGCTAATTTCTTTCTTTGTTTCTGAGATAGTTTTGGTCCCACATGGCTTATAACTACGTTACCCTGTTTAGGGCTCCATACAGGTTCTGTAATTGGAGAATCTTTCGGTGAGACAGACATTCTTGATGAGGTCGTTAATTTTTCTTGTACTGTCATGGCACTGGAAGAGCTGCTTTTCGTCAGTTTCGTAAACGATTCGATGGGGGCCTCATTCAATATATCTTTCGCAATGTTTATGGCTTTCAGTCTTGCTTGAACGACTTTTAATTGTTTCTGCTGTGAGGACGGCACTTCAGTCCACTTCTCCTGCTTATCCCGTGTGCCCTTCTCAGATTCTTTGGGTATCTTACTCAACGATAGAGTAATATCGCCGGAAGTATCATTAGACAGGTCTAATGATGTCACCGAGCTTACAGATTCATACCTCATTCTCTCCTTTTCACTGTCAGTGTATTCAATCTTCTTTCCTCTTTTCTTCTTACTAACTATTTCTATTATACTGTCATCTCTTTTAATATCCTCATCTGTTAGCTCTAAGTTAACTGGATGTGTTTTAGCAAATTCTTCAATAACTTCATTGTCCGGAGCATTGTAGAACGGAGTGATAACTCTTGAAGACATGATTGGGTTGAACTTACAATAATATTGAGTTATGTCGTCCAGTAAGGATTTTTCTAGCAAGTCTAAAGATCTGTTTTCTAGTATACTGTTTAAGTTTAATGCAATGAATTCCATGCAGCACTGCTTGAGCTGGGTTGCGTTGTATGTGTGTGCAAACTGGCATAGTTCTGTGCAGTTTTTGAGGTTGATTAAGTTCGCTAGTGCGATTTCGCACATTTCTCTCAGTCGCGATATGAACAGCTGATCAGCGACTATAAGGAGGTTGCATATGAAGTCGATGCTGTCACAGTTGTCTAGTTCAGGGCAGAAGTCCGTGTAGAGGAAGTTTATGACTGGCAGTAGGATGCCGTAGTTAATAGGAAGAGTTACTGTTGACAGCTTTTTGCTCTGTGAATTAAGATAAAAATGCATATTAGTAAATAATTAAAAGGATGCAGAAAAAATTATCATTACTTTTTTTAGGAAGTTATTGTAAGATTAAATGAAACTGCTTGGTAGCTACTAAAATTTGAATAGCATTCACATTCATAGGAATTATGAAGAATATCATGATTTTTTTTAAATTCCAAATATGAATTTCAAGACACTAGCTCACCTCAGTCCAAGAATGCATAAACATCCCCTGGAAGTACTCCAGCCTGGCCGCGAGCACACACTTGTGCGCGGCCACTACGGCGCCGTCCTTGGACACCACAGTCGTGTCCACTAACTCAGGAAACGTCTCACGTTCCCAGTGGCACGGATTTCGCGTGTGATTAGCACTCGCGCTCTCTTTCAGACAGATTGACCCGTTCTTATAGCTAGAGAGAAGTAAGTGAGGTTAGTAAAAGTAGGTGAAAAAAAAACGTTAGACGAACAGCCGAAAACCCACATATTGGCATTGTCTCTTCATCAATTTGACCTCAATATCATCAGCAGAGGTAGGTATGTATTATATACCCCAAGTGGTATCATTATTACCCAGTTCTAACTGGGTAATACAGAACAACCTCTTGGGGTACATATGTACCCCATTATCTTATGTTATCTGACCATATGGTCAGATAAGCAGCCACTCCATGTAAATTAATGATCTTTAGCTGCTACCGATTCGAATGGAAGCCGACCCAAACAAAGGAAAAGATGAAGAATAATATCTCTATTTATAAACATTGATTCTTATGCTAACAGTAAATGTTAAAAATAATGTTTATCCCTATGTTTGTATTTTGTGAACCCGGACTATCCTGTGGGTGCTTTGAGATTAAGAAGACGTCCAGCCAGGGGCCAAAACATATACCAAGCGATTACACACTAACCCCCTGTGGGCACCACCCTCGGCCGCGGGCAGCGCCGGGGGATTACAGCAAGGGGACACGCTGGGTTTGAATCATATTATTTGGGGGATGATTTCAAATTACTATTATCTGGGGGGGGGGGGGATATGACAGGGACGTCATGGAAAGACGGGGCGGTCTGAATTTGAATTTTCTAAGGGTACTTGTATCCCTAATCCTTTCTTGTAGTATAGTGATAGGATCATCGGCGATGGAGTGTGTATGCCGTGGTGGGCGGTACTTACTAAAACTTATCCAGTAGTTTGTGTAGGCTCATGACCTGCAGTCGCTTGGCGGAGGCCTGCAGCAGCTTAACAGGGTCACAATAGAGATGGGTGCGCGGCGGTGTGTCCGTGTTGCGTCGGTTGCGTTGACGCTTAGACTTGTCCAGAGGTTTGTTGTATACTTCGAATGCTGATATCTCTGATGGGTTTTCTGTAAAGCAAGCACAAGAAGTTAAATTTCCGTTTTCCTTTTGAGGTTATCCTAAAAAACTATTCAACCTATTTGAACATCATATATCATTTACTAGCTGTTCCCCGCGGTTTCACCCACGCTGCTCAGCACCTGTTGGTCGTAGCGTGATGTTATATAGCCTAAAGCCTTCCTCAAGAAATGGACTATCCAACACTAAAAGAATTTTCCAATTCCAACCAGTAGTCCCTGAGATTAGCGCGTTCAAACAAACAAACTCTTCAGCTTTATAATATTAGTATAGATTCAACCTGCTTAACCTTTTACTATGTTGGAGTCTGCTTTCAGTCTTACCGAATGCAGCTGTATACCAGTATTTTACAGGGAGCAATGCCTATTTGACCTTCACAATAAAATTAGTACTGGGTAATATAATACCCCTTGGTAAAACTGGTTCTCAGAATTTCTGGATGCTATTTGTAACGACTGTTAAAGATCTACAAATGTCAGCCCGAACCAAACGCTTAGCGTGCTTTCTGTGGAACAGAGAATACTAGGTATTCAAGGGCTGGTCACCCATCCATAGATTAACCTAGGCAAGCCTGGCTAAAGCTACCAGACGCACGGCAGGGTACCACCCGCACTTGGTCGATATACCGTCTTGTCGTACTAAGCGCTTTTCCTTAACCTTTATTGTGCGCACGGCCAAGGTGTGGAACACTCTACCGGCTTCTGTGTTCCCTACCACATACGACCCGTCTGCCTTCAAAACAAGAGTCAATAGGCATCTTCTGGGCTCGCTCGCTCCATCGTAGACCTCATCTGTCACCTACCATCAGGCGAGATCGAGGTCAAGAGTGAGTTCATTCTCAATAAAAAAAAAAGATTGACCTGAGTGTCTATTATTATTTGGCTAAAATCTCCCCAATAATAATAATTATGTAATCAATTAAACATACATGATAATGTACCATAGAAAAATTACTCAAGATAAAACAGACAAGCGTGTCTTATTCTGTCTTATACCGTCAACCAAAATTTGCAACCAAAGGCTGTAATAACACTGCAGCTCATAATCTTCTTAGTGGCATTTAAAACTCAAAATACCACCAAAGCAAAATGACCACTAAACACTCACCAATCAACTCCTCCTCTTCTTCACAATCCTTATCCTTCTTCACTAATTCCTCCTTCGTAATCTTCAGTCCACAAGGTCCCAACTCCGTGACGTCACAAGTCCCGGTGTACATGAACTTCATGATTCTCTCGAAGGCTTCGGGGTGGACGTTGTCGAGTGTGACCTCGGGTTTATCGCCCGGTGCCGTTATGCTGTCCTGGTACAGTTTGTAGAGGAACTCACTGCTTGAGGCTACGATGAAAATGTGCGCGGGAAAGAGCTTTGTGCCGACCTGGAATGAAAATAAGGGTTATAAGTTCCGGTTCACACAGTAATTGACCTAAAGATCGTCCAGAGCGGTTGATGTTATTTTGCTACGAACTCCTCACTGGAGAGGACACGTTAAACCAGTAAACACGAGTGTTTTACTGAGAGGTCGAGCAAGTTTAGAGTCGGCAGAAAATACTTAACAAAAATCGTAATTAGTTAATTGTTATATGCTTATACCATACGATTTTTTTTAAAACCGTGCCTCGCATTAGGAATTTCTCCTGTTTCGTGGGTGCGTTTACAAACATTTAAACTCACACACAAACAGCTAAAGGCGGGACAACTATTTGAAAGCCACACAAAAAAGGGGTGTGTGTACTTATGTACACGCGTTAGAAGTTATACTTCTTTGGTGTAAAGAAAAAAAACTTTGGTAACCCATCCATTTCCAAACCTCGGCAAGGGTTGCTTAACCTGGCCCCCTGTGGTAACCCATCCATTTCCAAACCTTGGCAGAGGTTGCTTAACCTGTCCCCGTGTGGTAACCCATCCATTTCCAAACCTTGGTGAGGGTTGCTTAACCTGGCCCACTGTGGTAACCCATCCATTTCCAAACCTCGGCAAGGGTTGCTTAACCTGTCCCCGTGTGGTAACCCATCCATTTCCAAACCTTGGTGAGGGTTGCTTAACCTGGCCCACTGTGGTAACCCATCCATTTCCAAACCTCGGCAAGGGTTGCTTAACCTGTCCCCGTGTGGTATTCCATCCATTTCCAAACCTTGGCAAGGGTTGCTTAACCTGTCCCAGTGTGGTAACCCATCCATTTCCAAACCTCGGCAAAGGTTGCTTAACCTGGCTCCGTGAGGTAACCCATCCATTTCCAAACCTCGGCAAGGGTTGCTTAACCTGTCCCAGTGTGGTAACCCATCCATTTCCAAACCTCGGCAAAGGTTGCTTAACCTGGCTCCGTGAGGTAACCCATCCATTTCCAAACTTTGGTGAGGGTTGCTTAACCTGGCCCACTGTGGTAACCCATCCATTTCCAAACCTCGGCAAGGGTTGCTTAACCTGGCCCACTGTGGTAACCCATCCATTTCCAAACCTCGGCAAGGGTTGCTTAACTTGTCCCCATGTGGTAACCCATCCATTTCCAAACCTTGGTGAGGGTTGCTTAACCAGGCCCACTGTGGTAACCCATCCATTTCCAAACCTCGGCAAGGGTTGCTTAACCTGTCCCAGTGTGGTAACCCATCCATTTCCAAACCTCGGCAAGGGTTGCTTAACCTGTCCCAGTGTGGTAACCCATCCATTTCCAAACCTCGGCAAGGGTTGCTTAACCTGGCCCACTGTGGTAACCCATCCATTTACAAACCTCGGCAAGGGTTGCTTAACCTGTCCCCGTGTGGTAACCCATCCATTTCCAAACCTTGGCAAAGGTTGCTTAACCTGGCTCCGTGTGGTAACCTATCCATTTCCAAACCTCGGCAAGGGTTGCTTAACCTGTCCCCGTGTGGTAACCCATCCATTTCCAAACCTTGGCAAAGGTTGCTTAACCTGGCTCCGTGTGGTAACCTATCCATTTCCAAACCTCGGCAAGAGTAGCTTGGAATGTGAAATTGATTTAAAAGCTATGCAATAGCTTAATAAAAACACCAAAAGAATATATATTTATTATGAAACACGTGTTCTAAATATAAAAATACTAGAATATACAACATGAACATAGTTACTAGAACACCTATAACTAACTTCACGATGTCGCTGTGCGCGCGCAAATCACTCTCATCATTTTTCTCCATCGCGCCAAAAGAAGTATAACTTCAAATATTTTCTGTGCGGGGGGAATAAACCCTATTATAGTAAGTTACCTGATCTGACACTTTTGACAGGTTTTTAGAAACTGGGGCCAAATTAAGAGAGTTATCTCATATCTTTATTTTTTCGAATAGGATATCATCAAATGACTTCTCCCGCTCTGGGCAATGCGGGGCTGTGTCAGACTCACTGGCTAACACCCATCCATGGTCCTTATATTAGCTTTTATGTTCCGGTACCGCGGTATCTCTTTCGAACAACTCGCAACCCCGACACGATTATGTATCTCACATAAAGCCGAAACTGTGGTTTTTTTAAATTTAAAAGCTGGTCTTTGCTCTGCAGTTGAATGTTACAGTTCATAAATCCTTAACAAACCCATGTATGTGATAGAACAAGTTACCTTAAACACCACATCATGTAGCAGGTCATCTTCGGAGGCACATTCCCGCAGAGATTCCATGTGTTTGGACATGCATGTCGGTGATAGCTGCGGCAACGATGTCAGTCCGCAAGTCGGTTTTATCTGAGAAACAAAATAATTTTGTTAATTTATAGTTAGTAATTTATTGCGTTTAATTAGTTGTTAAGCAAAAAAGTAGCACTATGAAATTAAATCAAATAAAAAATATATATGAAATTAAATAGTTGCACTTATATGAATTCAGACATTTATAACAATTATGTGGATAACAAATAATTTAGTATTGTGAAACTTTTAATAATTTAATCCATTCTACACCACATTTAATGGTAGAATGTAAATGGGCCAGATTGATGTTAAGATCATACATACTACTTATACACCTACATTCTGGCAAATAAATTATGCTTGCTTATTCTTCTTCTTATTCTTACATAGCATAATCAGCTTTTATTACTCTTGTCTCTTTCTATGTGGGAGGGGTGGGTTCTTACCCACTTCAACGTAGTGGGTGTGAGCCCAGCACTTGTTCATGGACTGTTTCGAATAAAATGGTGATAACTATAAACCATCCAGTACATGCACGGTCGGGTAAAAGCTATTAAAATACTACGAACCTGTAGACATGCAAAATTAAGTCCTTCACTATCCACAGCAATAGAAACCGCTCTATATACATTCGGTATCTTCGCGATCCTGACAGAAGTACAGTCATCCTTTTCTAGAAATTTGACAAGCGCGGGCTTGTTGTCTCTCTCCTTCTCCTTCCTGATTGGCTGCTGTGGCGTGGTGGGCGTGGTCTTGCGTGAGATTGTGCCAATGAACGCTTCGCCGTATTTAGTCGTGAAGTAGAGAGCGTCGTGTGTGAGCGCTACGTTTGTTATTATTGTTTGGTGGACGAGGCCGAACACGCATCTGGAATGAAGATAATATTTTTGTGGAACTTAGGGTATATTTCAAAACAGATGTCAGCAAATCTGAGGGGGGCAGGGGCACTGACTGCCGAGGCTGCGGGTTGGTCCGAAAGAAATACCGTAACCCAGAAACACAAAGGGCTACAGAAGGAACATGGATGGGTTTAAGACAGTACCAAGTTTGACACCCTTCCGCTCCCTCCGCCCACAACTGGAGGAGTCATTTGATGGTTTCCGAAAAAGGTTTTATTTCAAGTCATTCAAAGGAGTGTAGGTGTCATTACACGATCTCGCTTCTTAAAGGCCAAAAAAGTGATCCCGTTAATGAAACTTCACCATGTGATGCTGCGAGACTTTATCTAAAAAATAAAACGAATGCTCGAAATTGATATTCAGAAGCAGTCTTATTAAATCTCTTCGATAATCAAGTGTTTGAAGCAAAACTTTCCTAGTGAGCTGGTGGTTTTATAGGTCCACCAACAACAAAGATGAAACGGACACCTCATTTAACCTCTGGACCGCCATTATTTACGTCAACTATCCGTCAAGCACCACCGGGCGGGCTGTTATCGTAAGCGTGTTCTGATTTTCAGACTTATCTTTACTACAAATACAGTTTTAAATCGGTCGGGGTTTGGTGGCACAAATCTGTGCCAGCGGGGCTCAACGGAAATACTTGTTTAGTGGCACGTTTTTGTGCCGCTGGGGCACTAGAGGTTAAAACCATATCTCCGTTACTAAAAGGTTGCTAGGTATGGTCTAAAACAAAAAAACTTGCGACATAAACAGCCATATCATTTGACTGCGTAGATTTAGAGGGTTGATGGTTTTAATTTAAATCCATACTTTCACGCGTTCCCGAAAAAAGGGTCAGACAGACAGGCAACAAAGTTCAATAAGGGTATTCAAATGATCCAATAAGGGTTCCTGTTTTTTCTTTAGAGGTACGGAACCCCCAAAATTATCGAAATAATAGGGAGAACTCCCGCCTCGGCTTGTAAGGGTAATTTTCCACTCTTCATTTACCTAGTGAGTTTGTTAGTGGTGTCCTGCCAAATGAATAGCTGCCCCACGTTGGTGAGCAGTAGGACGGTCACGCGCGAGTACACGCCCTGATCGCTGACCTTGGCTTCAACGCACACTTGGCGAAGGTTTATTTGCCTGAAAAACGAAAGAAGTGGACTCAGGCACAGGAGTATACACTTAAATTAAATTTCCCGGGGGGATAGTTTCGATAAAAAAACTTCTTTCCAATATGGCCAACATCTCAACTTTAGGTGCATGCATCTGAATAGCCTTTTGTATCATATTGGGTTTATAACATTTCATGGACTCATCTTAACTTTAGGTTTATGTTTCCTGTAGCGACAACTGTCTAGTAACGCCAGGAAGATGCGTAGAAGATATAAACTGGAATAAACAGCAATTGTGTGCCATTTCTATCAGTTCATATTGTGTGCAAGCACATGGCTGTCATGTTGCAGCACCATGCTGAAATACGGGCGTTTTGGCCTTGTACTGGCCCCTTGACACATTTAATTTCTTTTTCTACTTTCTGTGTTTTTTTGTCTTGTTCTATACGAGTCTAGCAATATTTTTTCTTTCTTTTGTTTTTTTTTTTTATCAATATTTTCCGTGCTACGAAAGCCTGTTAAATGAAAATACCTCTTGTTTTTCAACTTGCTCATAAGATTGAAGATGTCCTTCTACTTACTTAATGGCGATCTTTTTGCAGATGTACTTGTGTAGTAGGTACACGTCTCCACGGCTCGTTGTGATGACTGTGGCTGCGTCTGCAGCGTCCACCAGCTGAATGCCTGCCTCTTCTTTGTTGTTCATCGATATTGCTACCTGAAGACAACATAAGACAGGGTCAATTACATGGAAAATGGTACTCGTAGAAAGAACGAAGAAAAATTTGTTGTTTATAAACCAACATTTTTTTTTCTGGCATGTTTTGTGCAATGGTTGAGCCGAGTTGTTTCGGGTCAGGCTGTTTGTGTATGTAAGTTTAAATGTTTGTAAAAGCACCTACGATACAGGAAAAAATCTGGTGAGGAGCAACGCTTTAAAAAAAACTGTACTCCACCTGTTTTTATTTCTTAAAAAAGTGTTTAGACATCAACGCTTTGGAATGGGCAACTATAGTAGCTTCACAAGTTATTATGAATGCCTTGTGACTGGGACTGTAGTATCCTTTTGTTTCTTGACATTCATATGTGCCTGTACGGATTGATTGAAATAATTACGACCCCGGAACATAAAAGGCAAAATTAGGATCATTGGTGGGTTTTAGTCAGTAAAAGTCCCCCTGTTCCGCCCAGAGAGTGGGAAGCCATTTGATTTAATATCTGCAAAAAAAATGGTGTTCTCACAGCCTCGCTAGTTTTGTAGTCGAAAGTAGTAATCGATTCGTTATACTTTTATGTCTGATAAACTTATTGAGTTATTATATTGAGTTTTTCAAGATGGAAAAAATACAGACAAGAGAAATCTCTTGTCTGTATTTTAAGAAATGCTTTATTAGTGTTATTCCTCTACCCTTTAATAAAAAATATGTATGTACTAGCTGTGCCCAGCGGTTTCACCCGCTGCTCACTTAGGGGTATGAAAAATAGATGTTGGCCGATTCTCAGACCTACCCGATATGTACACAAAATTTCGTTTAAATCGGTCCAGCCGTTTCGGAGGAGTATGGGAACGAAAACTGTGACACGAGAATTTTATATATTAGATATACAGTCAGTATTAAGGATAAGTAAACAATTTTTCTTATAAACCTTTCTTACAGACATATTCAACTCTAATTTATTAAATGAACTCAATCAAAAATTAAAACTCAATGTAGTTTTAATTTTACAAAACTTTACACTTACAAAACGAGAAAAGGTACACGGGTCGGTTTGGCCGTGTTTTATAGAGAAGAACCGGCAAGAAAGTCCCTGGTTCCTCTATTTAAACTGTAACTGTTTTATTCGAAAACAATCACCTAGCCTAGTTACACTAACCCTTTTCGGCGCAGCAATGAGTTTGTCGTCGGCAGCATGTCCGAGCTGTCCGTGATTGGTCCCCCACGTGTAGAGCGCGCGCGAGCTCCACAGCGCCGCGTGCGAGCGCGCGCCCGACACGCCCAGCGCCGACGACAGCTTCATGAGCGGCTTCACGGACGGCAGCTTGATGCTGGACGGCGTCTTAGTGGTGGACTGGCTGGCTACGTTGTCGGTGCTGTTCAGGGCGTATTGGAGAACCTGAAAGTAAAAGGATTGCTGTTTCATTTCAAAACCGAACTATGAATGTGAGATCTTTATTCGTGATGTTCTTAATACAAAAATTTGACTGTCGCATAACTATTTTAATTAACACTACAGTACGGCCAACGAGAAGCAATACGAAAGGTCATTAACCTAAAGAACAACTGTGGCGTTGACAATCTAATATTTAGCTCTTTCCATCTTGTGCCTTTGTCGTAATGTCTCGTTCTCCCGGCAAAAACATGACAACGTTAAGACGGGTTCGCCAACATTCGGGCGGCCATTTTAGATGTGGTTTTAGCATGGGTTTTGTTTACATTTGGTATCGCTTCTCGTTGGCCGTACTGTAAGTGATTTATTAATGTATGTTTAAAATAAAGCACACTGTTGGAAAAAAAAGTGGGAAATGAAGAATCGGGAAGAAAAGGGCAAACTTAGCTTTGCAATAACAATCAACAAAGCAAAAACTACAAGCAGCAGGTACCTGCAAAACAGGAAAGGGTAACTGTGTTCCTGAATTTAAGGCGAGCGAAGCCGCGGGCTAAAGCTAGTATCTAATATTATAAAGTTAACTCTTTCTATCGTAGACCTCATCTCTGACTTCACGACAAGATTGAGGTCAAAAGCAAGCCTTTAAAAAACAAAAAATAAATTACAGCATATTGGGGCAGAAATTTGTGGGTCTAACATCCTTTTTTTTGAGGAGTATCACTCAGAAATAGAGTTGTGTTCCGAAAGTCCCATAACCAGTCTTACCACGTACGTATAATACCCAGTACCAACTGGGTTGAGGAAGTCAGATAGGCAGACGCTTCATGTAAACTACTAATATTCAGCTGCATCCGGTTAGACTGGAAGCCGACCCCAACAAAGTTGGAAAAAGGCTAGGCAGATGATGATTCAGAAACTGAGTTATGGAGGACAGACTATTTAAAATACAGGTACCTGGATCCGGTTAGACTGGCAGCCCACCTAGACATAGAAAAAATAACATTGGGAGAAAAGGCAGGTGATAAGTTAAACATACTGTGCCACTCTCCAGCAGGAACACAGTAGAGTTCAAGGTGATGGCCACAGCGCGGCACGGCTCGCTGAGCCGCAGCGGCGCCGGGCGCAGCGCTGTCGCCAGCGGGCCGCCCGCGCGCGCCTGCTGCCCGCAGCACCACGCCTCGCCCTCCCCGCACACCCACACGCTGTGGAACTTGCCTAGACACACCTGGAATTACAAGCAAACATACATTGTTTTTTTTTTTAAACGTTGCCCATTAGGAATTTCTCCTGTATCGTGGGTGCGTTTACAAACAGCCAGACCCGAAACAACAATATGCAGGTCATACAAATATTTGTTTCGTGCGGGAATCGAACCCGCGACACGCAGCGCAGCAGTCGATCCCTCAGAAACAGCGCCAAACGTGCGTCAAAATTGTTATCATCAACATATCGAACTTGCTCAGTTAGTGATGATGGTAGATGAGTGTTACCAGTTCTTAGGGATATTTGCGAAGTATGGTAACAATAATAATAATATCCGAGCAAAATCGGCTTGAGCTGGTCGGAAAGGGGTTTATGCCTATGGAATAACATTGAAGTAGACGTCAGTTTCTTTTAAATTAATAGAATTTATTCTACATACTCAGAAAGAGGATTATTAGGCCTGGATTCATCATGATTAAAGATATCCTACTAATATTATAAATGCGAAAGTTTGTGAGTATGGATGTGTGTTTGATACTCTTTCACGAAAAAGCTACTGAACGGATCTTGATGAAATTTGGCACAGAGGTAGATTATAATCCGGAATAACACATAGGATACTTTTTTTTACCATCACGCGGGGGAAGCCGCGGGTCGCGGGTCGCTATTCTTAAATATTCTTTATACAGTATACATATATTTTAATATGAGGATTATTATTCCTGGACTCCACAAAAGGTCAGCTGACACACGGAAACCCACTAATCACATAGATTCCGGGCCTTAGAACTATTACGATTATAACCATTAAATTTAATTGTATAGGTATTAATCACCTCACCAAATAATATAAATCATACGCAAATATATATTCGAAACGTTTTATTGAACATTAAATCTATTTTCGCAAGCTATGTGTCCGATATGTGTCGGTGTGGTAGTCCTCGGGACGACTGTATGCGCTCGGTGTGATCGTGTACGACTGGAAGGGGTTCGTGGCCGACACCATCCGCACCACCTTCTGGGGCTGCTGCTCTACGTACACCAGGGGTGCACTTGGCGCCACAACCTTGTTCGCCTCCACCCGAGGTTTTGAAGGCAACCATTCCGTCCATTGCCCGGCCATCGACCCCAACAACGGCTCTCCTCGTATTATACAATACGCAAACAGTGTCACAATCGTATACAAAACAGCTATTAAAACCAAATAGAATATTAATTTTCCTTTATTTCTGATTATAGCTTTCCGGAGAGCGTGCAAACATCCCACTTCTTTGTTCGACTGTATGTCGGGATCCAGACTTCTGGAGCATTCCTTCGACACCGGCACGAGACCACTCACGTTGGCAAGTTTGCAACATTGGATAGGGTATATTTGTGTAGGATGCAAACTTTGCCAGTTACTCCTCGAAAAATCTCTATAGCTGACTGCACCGCAGCATTCGTGCTTCACCATAATGTAGTCAAGCATGTACGTGACGAAGTCGTTATCTTTACCATAATACTTTTGAATGGATGCCTGCAAGGATTTCCGCGTGTTCTCATTTTTTGTGTAAATATTGTAGACTCCTGTTACGAAGAATACCCAAAATGCGACGAAAGTGAGTATAGTAGCGAGAAGTATGTATGCTTTTATCGCACATTTCATTTTGCAGCCGGCGCCCAGAACCCCACAGCACGACGTCATCATAGCGAGCCCGGCTATCGGGATCAGTATCGACGTCAGCGGGGTCACCCACAGCCTTAAGTTGACGAACTTAGCGATAACATCGACCAGCGAGCTCTTCGTGATGGTGTAGTTCACATCGCGGAAAAAATCTGTGTTCATGGCGCACCAAACGCAGATCACGAACAAGATCATACCGAACACAAAGAACAATAAATTGGTGAATCCTAGACATGTTCGTGGCAAGCCAACTGTGTGCATATTTAGATGATTTAACAAGGCAAAACTAAATAGTTTTAAAATTTATTCTAATGTACGCGTGTAGGTTATTTCCAAAAATGACGTTAATGACATTGTCAACTTTCTTTCTAGCAGGCCAGCGTGTTTTAGGTAAATTGTAAAGGAGAATGTGTTTTAGAGCAAGAGTTTAGAAAAAAAGAGGTCGTCATTTTTTCTGTTTTTCAATAAGTACTTCAACGGCGCAGATAAATGAGGTAAACATAATAGACTACAGGCCCATGTCCAAAAATGGATGGGTTATATGAACCACGTTGACGTATATCTAATATATAAAATTCTCGTGTCACAGTTTTCGTTCCCATACTCCTCTGAAATGGCTGGGCCGATTTAAACGAAATTTTGTGTACATATCGGGTAGGTCTGAGAATCGGCCAACATCTATTTTTCATAACCCTAAGTGAGCAGCGGGTGAAACAGCTGGGCACAGCTAGCAAGAGCATAAAATAATAATATTCAGCTCTATTATTTGTAAGTTGTCCAGCCGAGTGCTGGTGAGAATTCAAAAGTGCAGGTAGAGTGAGTACCTTTTGGGTCATGTATTTTTGTACGACATTTACGATCGATAGATCCATGAAAAATAATAAGAAAGCGCGCAGTGCCGTAAAAATTGTTTTTTTTTATTTTCTGACAATTTCCAGGGTAAAACGACGGACTAACATTTTTTTTTTGGAAACTGTCCTATTGTGTGAGGAAAGATTTGAATGCAAAATGATTGAATGGCAGGGGAGAATGGAGCCGACCCAAAGTAACATAAAAAGGAGGCAGGAAGATAATGAGTTACTTGCCTGTTTGACACAAGTATTAGCTCGGTTGAAGCAGGTGAGTAGCTCGGGCGAGTTGCGCTGTTGTTGTGTGCCAGTGCCGAGCGTGTAGTTGCAGTTGCTGCCCCACACGTACACCTCGCTGGGCTGGCTGCTGTCGTGCTTGTACATGTACTGGCGGTCTAGCATCGCGTGTTCCAGCGCTCTATAGTCGTCCTTATCTACTATGTCGGTGTTTACGCCTAGAATTTTGTAAAAATAATTTCATTTAGGTGTTATTATTATAAAAAAATTAACACAAAATGTCACTATTTAAAAAAAATATATAATGTTGTCGTAATTGTTATTTATTTGAACTCATGCAGCATGTGATCCAGGTTCATCCTATGTCGTGTCACAGTTTTCGTTCCCATACTCCTCCGAAACGGCTGGACAGATTTAAACGATTTTTTTTTGTACATATCGGGTAGGTCTGAGAATCTGAGAAATCGGCCAACATCTATTTTTCATAACCCTAAGTGAGCAGCGGGTGAAACAGCTAGTTGAATATATATTCTTATATTTTTCTATTTAACTAGCGACCCGCCCCTGCTTCGCACGGGAGCAATGTAGATATTAATATACTAATATTTTACATATTAACCTTCCTCTTGAATCACTATATCCAATTACTAAAAGGTGCATTAAAATCCGTTTAGGATTTTAAAAAATCTAAGCGAACAGATAGCGCGATTTCATTTTATACTATTAATGTAAAGATTTCAGATAGATTTTAGTCTTCTACTGTAAATGGCAGTAGCTTCATCTTTATTAGATTACTTTACTATACTAACCCTCGAATACTGAAACGTCACTCAAAATGTGAGGGCTGCTTAACATTTGAGCAGCTCTTAAACTTTAGATTTTGTATAGTCAAACGCCACTTCTGAGTCTCTGTTAAACTTAAGTGGGACTTAAATTTTGAGTGACGTTTCAGTATTCGGGGGTAAGTACCCCTTTCGGGAATGCGGTGTCTTTCGATCTTACGTAACAGCGGCTACGGCTAATGCGCACAGCACTGAACCATAACGTCCTCGTCAGTGTAGCTACATGCGTTCCTATACTAAGTTCTAGACAAATGCGTGTCATTGAAGGTCTGCGTATGTGCGATATAATACGCAAATCATAGCATTAATACATACAGAGTGTAAACGAAGGGTCAGTTTACACTCTGTATGTGTTATCTATTAAAGTAAGTCTATGATGCCTTTTTGGGATGAAAAATCACGTTTTTCTGTAGAACTTAACGTTAGGCACTCAAAACAGGGTTTATCCAATATATAAAATTCTCGTGTCACAATTTTCGTTTCCATACTCCTCCAAAACGGCTGGACCGATTTGAACGAAATTTTGTTGTTCATATCGGGTAGGTCTGAGAATCGGCTAACATTTATTTTTCATGCCCCTAAGTGAGCAGCGGGTGAAGCCGCTGGGCACAGCTAGTTAAAGTATATAATAAAGTAAACTATAAAAACAAAGAAAAGAAGAGATTTTGTTGGAACTTTGACCACACAATATCTACGTAACTAGAAAGTTCATAAGTACTGTATAGAATAAAATAATGATCGCAAATACGAGGAAAACAAGTGCGTTTCGTTATTTTTTTTTATTAAACTTTGCCCCACACTCGAAATTTCTCCTGTATCGTGGGTTCCTTTACAAACATTTAAACTCACATACACAAACAGCCAGGCCCGGAACAACTATCTGTAGACCATGCAAATATTTGTTCTGTGCGGGGATCGAAACCGAAACACGCAGCGCGGCAGTCTATCACTTAGCCACTGCGCCAACCGTGTAGCCAGTTATGTTACGGGTACTTTTACACCCATTATTTCAATTAGACCATTACAGGAACTTTTGAATGTCAAGAAACAAAATAAATCTGCAGTCCCAGTCACAAGGCATAATATCTTGTGAAAGTACTGTAGTTGCCCATTCCAAAGCGTTGATCTCTATGGAGAAGAATGGGCAAGAAACCCCATGGACACTTAAATTATAATATTTTTACAAAATCGTATTTACATCATTCATGTTGAGATTTTATAAATATGTGAGAACGATGTAGAAAGACGTGCACAGTAAGAGCGTCCAGAGTAAATTAAAAGCAAAATTCAATTTAAAATCCAAATAAATTAAAAATAGACCGTGGTAACTAAAATATTATGATCACACTTACCTATCTTCATAAGAGCCACAGCAGCATGTATTTGGCCGTAGAATACGCTCCGGTGCAAGGGTGTGTACCCCGACTCGCGGTCGCGCGCGTTTATGAAGGCCACTGAGGAGTGGCGGATCAGCCAGTCCATCAGGGCGATGCGGCCACGGGATGCTGCTGTGTGGAGAGCGGTGCGACCCTAGAGAAATGTATATTGTTGATCATTTACTAGCTGTTTCACACGTTGCTCCGCCTAGTGTCATAGCGTGTTGTAATATAGCTCTTTTTTATGGAACACCTATTCAAAATCAACTTTTTTTTTATTCTAATTTTCAATCCCGATTCCACGAGGCTTGTATTTTAGAGCAAGTTGCTGATGGATAATCCTGGCTACAAGGTTGTGTATTTGCAAGTACTCTTCGTTCTTGAAGTAAACGCATTCAACCAAACTAATTCTTCAGCTTTATATTAAGAACAGAACTAGCTTTTACCCGCGGCTTCGCTCGCGTTAAATTTGGGGCAACACGGTTCCCGATTCCTGATTTGCAGGTACCTGCCACCTGTAGTTTTGTCCTTGCGCCGGATTTATTTTAATAGAAAAGCTAAGCTTTCCCTTTTCTTCCCTCTTTCTCCCGTTTATTTAATAAAAAAAGCCTATGTCCGTCTCCAGGGTTCCAACTATCTCTGTACCAAAATTCATCAAAATCGATTTAGGCGTGAAGAGGTAACAAACAAACTCACTTTTGCTTTTATAATATTAGTAACGATATACAATGATTGACAAATTTTAAGCTCATATTCGTTCGAAAATAAGCATACAAGTTGAAAAATACCTAACAGATAGTTAGTAAATAAGCCAGTAACCACCTAGTTATTACTAACATAAATAAATAACAGCTTAGATTAATGTGTTTTCAAAGAATTGCAATTCCTTACCTCAAAATCAAATGCCTTAATAAAATTAGCGCATGTCCCTTTAATGAAGCTAGCCAGCGCTTCATCGCTGACTGATCTCTTCGTTATGGCACTCGTGAGAGCCTGCCCATGAATCCTAGACCTGCACCGTGGGGTACAGTCTACTTCCACTTTGTGTTTACTCATTTTTAAACCGTCTGATACTCTTGGAAACAAGTTATCAATAGTAAAATCTCAACCTGTTCGGTTAAGCCCTGTTCACAGAGCAAAAGTATGTGCGTGAACGCAGTGGCACCTCCTTCGTCCTCTGCTCTATCTCTCCTTTTCCCCCCTTGAATGTATTATTGTGCTACGCGTTAAAGACTAGATTCTCTCTCTCTTGTAAATATGTAGATATGTAGGTGAAGTAATGAATTATATCAGTGAGCAATAAACAGGTACGGTGTAGAGCTCAGCTCAACTGTAGCTCCCGGAGGAGCTACTGTTCCCTCTTTAACAGCACATGATTGGAAAGGTGGCAATCTGCAATAGAAATATTGTTTTTTTTTGTTATTAATATTAAAATAACAAGTTTATGGGATAACCTAAGGTCTCATTGTATACATTGTATCGACGGTCCCTATGTACATGAAAACATGTCGAAAATGGCATTTTTTTTTTATTGTCTCATTGGCTTTAGATTAACTATGCGCACATGCTGACATACGATTTTTATTTTTATTTCATTTTATTTACTTCGTTTTAGAAAATATTTATTATTGCTCATAGAACTATTTCTAGGGCGTGTTGAACACAAATTACGGTCTCCTGTAAACCTCGGTTTTTGACTTAACTTTATGTACGTAGGGACTGTTGATATATAGTATACATAGTTTGGGAAAAGGTGAAGTATAGGAGGAGGATAGATAAGAGAAAACCTTATCCCATACATGATCATATACTTCACCTTTTTCCAAACTATGTTGAGGACAGCTAAATATAAGTATTTTATTTGGAGTGACTAGGTAATACGATATCTCTTGGTAAGACGGGTTGTCAGAGTTTCAGGTCACTGACTACTACAAAATCTACCTGAACGGCTGATATTATTTAGCCAAGAGCTTCTAAAATCATTTTTATTATTTTCTAGAAAATGAAAGAAAAACTAACTTTTTTGAGTAATGTTTGAAAATGAACTACCTTTTACAAACAAGTCTTAGAGTGTCACTTGTTAACTTCCTACATTATTTGCCAAAAATGACCTCAAAAAATCTTATACATTAAATTGTGATATGGGATCACAGTTTTAGTTGCCAAACCCCTTTGAAATGGTTTGATCAATTTTTATGAAATAATTTTATATGTATATTTGGAAGGTCATAATCTATTTTTCGCTTATCGCTTCTCATTGGCCGTACTTTAGATGGTCATGGAATATTATTTTTTTATTTACTTTCCAATAAGAATTTGTAAAATGTTATTATATAAATACTTAAGCCATTGTAATTGTGATATTAAAATTCCTTATTATGTATTTTTCTTATCAGTGAAATTATACATTAATTACTATGGTATTTCACAATAATTTTAAAGGAGATGCAACAAGATGATATGAAATCTAAAGTCATTATTGAAACGACTGCTTCTGATGGTAGAGTTTCTATTTAAACATACCCCTATCGCATAGCAACCTATCGCTATAAAGTAAAAACATTTTCGTATCGTGTTCCAAGGTCGAATGATAGTTGACACCGGCTATTCCGTGCCCAATGTAACATTATAACTACCTATTTGGTAATATTATAATAATTAATAAATGCTGATAAATAGACCGGATCAGTGGGAAAATCCTGAAAAATCATCAAACATAAAAGAAAATCTTACCTTTACTTGAAAACAGCTGTTTGAAGTCTACGGAACACGAAAGATTCATTGCAAACCATTTTTTACGTTAAATATAATATTAATTCACACATAAATATACGCAATAGATAACTATCTAAGCATATGATGGGTTTATTGAAAACAGTGCAACTAAAATAGATTTTTGCAATGATCGCAGGCAAGTATTCGTTTTGACAGGCAATTCCAATCCTAACTTTGACTGACGACTGTTGACATTTGACGCTCACGTCAGAATTATAGAATTGCCAATTGAAAATAATACACATTATTTAAAAACTACAAACCCACCTAAAATAATATTAAAAAAAGGGCGTCAAAAATCGTCCTCATCAATCGTCAACTTGCTCAAACCATTTTTTTTATTAACCTTTCAATGAGCTTAATTGCAAAATACTGTACATAATAGTTCCATGGCTAAATAAAACCTACGTGAATTTGTGCTGCGTAATCCATCCTGGAAGCCGCGAAATTCAAATCATACATTTTTCGAAACTCGTATTTACGATTTTATTGACTCTTATTTTCTAAATATAAACAGTTTTTTGTAACGGTAACCATAATTTGTTTTTATTTTTTTATAATAAGACTTGGGATATTCTGGTGCTTTTGTTTCAACGGACACGTGATTAGGTAAGGAATCTAGCCAGTTTTGAACAAGTTAACCGTTTGATGCAATCGAAATAGTTCATTCACCCAAACTTCAAAGTAACATGTGGTCCTGTATAAAATCCTGGAAACATTTTTAAATAAAGCTAGGTGTTAAATTAGGTAGAGGGAGGTATATGTATAGCTTTGGAGGTACTATACAACGCGTTACGTACTTATTGCTTTGTTTAAAGCGTAAGCAAATGCGATAAATGGAATACAATATGTTTTTTTATTTATTTTGTTTTGTTTATTGTAAATTTGAGGACCGACCAAATGTCGTTTTTTGGCAGTTTGAGTAATACAAGCGACCTTAACAAATATCCATGTTTTGCTAGGTATTGTTCGTCATGTCGTTGAGCTACTTGAGTTATGGAGTCGAGCTACTTGATAACTGACAAATGCTTGCACTGTCTGGACTAGGTCAACTCAATCTTTGTGGTGCTTTCTTAAAAATACCTGAATATTTCAGACACTAATCTGAATAGTCCTCATGTACCTAAGTTGCCCAAGATTTTTGTCTAGATCTTAAAAGAGACTACGAAACCTTTGAGTTTGTTTTGGCTGTTTCTTCTCAGAGTATTCTGGTACGAAACACCGACCACATCTAGTTTAAAAAAAAAAGACGTGTAAAAATGTTTGTAAAAACTTACTTGCAAAATAAACATCATTTATAATTTACACACTTACCTAAGTTTCGATCTCGGATAGATGCGCTGTTTCCGCCGATAATTCTGAACCTGACCCGGTTAGGTTAGGAACTTGAAAAACAGGATGACATTTATTCCAAACGTAACCCTCATCCTAACCTAACCCGTCGTATCATTCCTATCGTTACCCGTATTTCGAAAAAGATAGGTTTCGCTCCTTTTCTTTCTGGAAATTAAAAGTAGCTATCTTTATCAGATTGGTACCTATATGTGACTCCAAGAATACAAGAGGACACAAATTTATGATATATAGAACAAAACGTGATAGAAGGAACGCTACGCTTGCGTTCAAGAAATTACTAATTCGTTTGTTGTATTAATTTAGCCATTGTACGTTTGCCGTTATAAAAGACGTTCTCGTGGAAAAAAAATACATCTATAACGAGAGCGAAACCGCCGGAAAAAGCTAGTGGAGTTGCGCCGACGCCGACGCTGCGTGAGCGAGTGTGACACTGCCCACCGACCGTTCAATGTCGACCACGCACAGGATGCGTGGAAAGTTGTTGATATAATATATCTACTTATGTAAGTAATTTTTTGCTCCACCGAAGTAAACGCTGTTAGGCGATCTAGTGAAAGGATCAATTTTAGTTTCTAACAACATAATTAGGTCTCACTGTCTTTCTAGTTTCAAGTGTAGATGCTGGGTTATTTTGGACATGGATAGGTAAGTGGAGTGAACGCCAAGGTAAGATTGTCAATCAGTTAAACGACATAATTAAAAAATAAATAACAGGAAATGGATTTTTAAATTGAATAACAACATGAGAACATAAATAAATAATATATTGAGAAACTTTTTTTTAATAAAGTTCAGTATGCGATACAATTTAATTTAATAAATAATATTTTTATTAACACACTAACAGCTAAAGGTATTTTGAATATTAGAAAATATTACAAAAACAGTTTCATAATCTGTCAGGTCAATAATGTTGGTGGTACTTGTACATACCTAGGTACCAGAACGTAGAGTCAAAACAAAATGTACGATTTTCGTGTGGAAAGTACAACTTCACTTACGTTCACAAGTTAAAATTAAACGTTCTTGAAACCGCAGGTTGGCTGTTTAGACCAAAACTTAAAGTAAAAGCACAAACTTATCTAGTTCTAAACATTTATTTATAGCAGATACTTAAGTTAGGTAAATTTTACATTTCATCATAGAGATTTTCGAATGACATAAATATCTATCATTTATTCATATACCTACTAGGTATACTTAGCTAAACTAATAATAAGTTACTTAAGTTAATTTGTACAAAATATTGGTTTTAATCTAAAGTACGTGCTTAAAATACTTAATAAAAACATAGAGATGTTATAATACTTATTACAGACAATGGTTCATGTTTTGGTTAACAGTCAATCATGTTCTATTCACATTTAAGTAAATAGATACCTCTAAGTTTAGGTAGGAATCGTGAGCGCGTTTACAGACAAATGAACACGGCGCATACAAAACTGGAGTCAAAGACGCCATGCGCAAATACGCATGATTATTTCACGCAGGATATGAAAGCGTCCTAAAGCCTGCAGAAGCCAAACATTGACCCAACTTTTCTTGTTGAACCCACCAGTTGGTGGTTGGTTGGTTCGATTATCGCGTCATTCAACACTTTTCGATGAGACCTACGTCATCAACTCCATCAATCCACCCAAAATACTTTCATTGTCCGTCAAAATATTGAAGACCCACTTCAGAGTTCTGGACTCGTAGTCATCTTTAGGGAACACCGAGTCTAAAAAGTCCATGACTGTGGAAGCCATACTCCTTTGTTGAACTGCGCTTGATTTCCTTTGGAACCAATGTTGGAACGCTTCGCAAGATGTAAATAACACCATAATCATTAAAGCCACTAATAATGTTGTGGGCCGCATGGTTCTGGAATGAAAGAGAAATCAGATGTTATTTCGATGTTTATATGAAAAATAGTTGACGAACGTTATGAAAAGAGCTTTTATAGATATTTGCTTTGTGCATTCGCCCGTGACATAACTACTTAAGTTACACATTTGACATGAGAGACGTGTAGACCCCATAATACTTCCAACAATCACATTACACCAGTTATCTTTAAAACTAAAACATTTTTTATTGCCTTTGCCAGGAACAAGTCCGGGCTCCAAGCCGCAGACTAAGGAATCAAATAAAAGAAAGTAGAATCAAAGGAAGTAGAACATGCGCTGGACCAACCCGTTTTCCTCAATAAACTATTGTTTATCGTTTTGACAGTAACGGCTACGGTTAAATTACATAAAATGAAATCCTGTTTGGGTTCGAACCCGCGACATATGCCTCGTAAGATGGGGCCGGCCACTGAGTCATCAGCATTGCTCTACTGTCGCGCAGTTGGATAAAATCAGGGAAAGTGGCCTTCTTACGTGTAACGAATACGTAAAAGCACTCCAAAGAACAATAATGCATTTTTAATAGGACAAAATAAGACCAGGATGGATACTAATCTATTATTATGCAAGCCACATGCTGGCTGTAAATTATATAAAGCATCTAAAGTAGGTACGTGAATACAGATAAACTCTCTTTTAAAAGCGACATAAACAAATACGCAACGTTATTATGCGTAGTGACAACATTATCCAACATTTTTGTGATTGTTCGTATCCGGCCAGGTTGATGACACATAAATATAGAAACGGAAGTTTGCCTGATTTAACTGATTTCTCTCGCCGTGTGGCAAAATGTATTTGGAGGATACGATAGTTTCTCATCATTTTGTCTATCATGATGTCTTCATCATCATCTTTTCTCGACTAAGTATGTTGAGGTATCTAGCTAGGCTTCCAAATAAACGAATGCAGCTGAATGCCAGTATTTTGAATGGAGCGACTGCTTTTCTGACCTTTGCAACCCGCAACTTCAGGAAATACTGGGTAATACGATACCCCTTGGTAAGACTATTTGGTAGACGTTAGGGACACTGGCTATCTTTAAAAACTATAAAAGATCTACAAATGACAGCTAGGACCAACAGCTTAACGTGATTTTCGATGCACGGAGGAAACTCGGTATGTAACGGGTGGACTCACCCATTGATCAAGCAATCGCGGTTTAACCAAAAGATCGACTCAAGCGCATGTTATTATTTCACCACGAGCTCCTCCTTCCATGGTACCTACCTACAGTAGAGTGAAAAAAGTTTTAAGTGTTTTTCGTAAAGTGAAGATTGCCTAGTCATCTGAAGTGTAATCTGAAGCTGCTAAACCCAAGTATAGTATAAAGCAATCAAACCAAATGCCTAAAGTTATAATTTCATTGTTTAAGTTTTTAGTGTCATTTACTTAAAGAGTATTTCGCATGGATCTGTTAAACGTTTCGCGAAAAAGCCGGCCTCGCACACACTGGGTTCCGCGGCACCAAGCAATATAATAACTATATTTTTAACGCTCATTGTGACTAAAAGAGTGATGAATTTGAATGTTGATGGACGGAGAGCGAGAGGAGGGCCAAAGAAAAGATGTATAGGGATAAGGGAGAATGGAAGAAGAAAACGTATAGCGCCGACCCCAAATAGAATGGGACAAGGGCAGAGAAATTATGATTTTTAACGCTCATTTATAGGTCTGATTGTGAAGGGTATAGATATATACGCCACACAATTATAATACAGTGAAATATTTAAAATAATCTCGGTGGTTCCAGGAAGGCACTTAAGAGCATACATACAAACAAGGGCAAATGACATGACAGACAGAATATAAGGTCGAATTTATAAGAGCTCCGTTTTTGGCATTTGCCAAAAGGACCCTAAAAACAAATTCCAGCACTTTTATTCGATGCGTCATTCGTTGCGTATCTTCGCGAAAGTTGTTTTGACTGATTGAGTTCCATGAAGAATCACCCCTTTGACGGATGCAGGTGACCAAATCCCCACCTGTATAACTAGGTACATGAAAGCGTGACAATTGTGCAAACGTGGCGGTACTAATGTAGTTATATAACAATCTGGGTTAATTGCTATCTAGTTATACCCTCAATTATGTGGCGCGAATTATATGGTGTGTGTAGAATTCCGAGAAAAACTGGTTTTCTATTATTGACCCAATCGAAAGTTTAGGAGTTTTTAAACTTTCTTCTTATTTGCATGAACCAGCCTATTTCGTAATTTAACTTTTGTTCTCAAACAAGGAAATTGTATTGTTATACAGCCAACTTTAAGGTAAACATTACAGAAAGAAAGACGACCTGTTTTGCTGCCATAATTGTACTTTTGGAGTCATTATCCTAGCTCCTGGATCCTTATCTATGCTCTATAACTTATTCTTCTGTTCTTATTTTATAAATTAAGATTAGGAAAAGCCCGCCAAAAAATTTGTACAATAACGTGGCTTTTGAGCGGTATCTTTTGGAGTATTGAGATAAGCAGGATGGATTAACATCATCTGATTTAAATGACCCTATTCATGAGCCCAGTGGGCTGTTCAATAGAATGTTATTATAGTTAACAATCTGAGCGTTGCAAACGCTTTGGCATTGCTTTATTCTTTTTAGGTTCGGAAATTATCAAATAACTTCTCATGTTTTTTGTCCTTTGTGTTTTAGGGCCGCGGTATCTCGAACAACCCGCAAACCTGGATATGGTGCTGCTGAGCCCATCAATCCATGTATTACAGAAATTGCTTGTTATATTTGAATCTTTTGGTACATTTCCGAAGACGCCCTTAACCGCAATCTAGAAAGCCACGCATCGCAATGACAGATGACAATGATGCGGTTGCCATGGACGGCGACGGAAGGAAGCGTTGTACACAGTTATATGAAAACCAGTCCTGACTGGTCGTGTGGGTGTGGTTTGACAGAGCCAGTTCAGCTACCTTTGTGAGGCATAACATAAGTTTACCGGCTTACCAACATATTAAAACGTCAAGAAGAAGTCGCAAATGTTGATTTTAGGTCCACATAGGTATACTAACACTCCTTTTGTAAAGTTTTGTGACTAAAGATAGTAAAACTATTACAGGTTGTTAGGGTGCTTTTCCACCAGAGATGTGCTATACAGCTGAATACTGTTTTGATATGGAACATAAGCTACGAAACTGTTTTACAGTTTCCACTAATTCTAATCTATGTAGTGAGGACTACTGCTTAGCATCATTGTATACTAAGATGCGACTACCGTAGTACTCTGAGCTGCTCATAACTACACCACTCGCGACTATCCTCTATAGCACGCACTATATAAAAACATAGCTTAGTTGAACCCGTTCCCACCAGTGATAAACTGTATGGACCAATAAATATGATTGGTGATGTAGCATAGCATATCTCTGGGGGGAAAGCACCCTTACTCCGTGAGAACAGGTTTGCGTGCCGCCGCAGGGATGTGAAAGTGAACCTTGTCAAGGCATAAGTCTCAATAAGATAAACTTTCCAGACTTTTTACACATCCTGCCCTGTGAGTGATGTATTACACTATGCCCTACATCTTCTGTATAGTCACTTTATCAGGGTGCTGTTGGGGCTTCCGTGACCCTGCAAAGCACGTCTAATGTGGAGGCTCGTGTTTTCGCGTTGATTAATTCTACGCATAAAAAAACAGTAGTATCAGTATTTATTAATTACTAGCTTTTGCCTGCGGCTTCGCTCGCGTTAAATTTGGGGTAACACAATTCCCCTTGTGCCTTATTGATTTGTAATAGCAACGCTAAGTTTTCCCTTTTCTTCCCTCTTTCTCCCTCACATCCCCCTTTTTTCCAAAATATATGCCTATGTCCGTCTCCTGGTTCCCAACTATATGTAGGGCTGTACACACGGCGACAGATCAACCTATACAAAACCAGTTTATGCGGATCTCTCATTGTACTTGAAATTTATGGTGTACGATCCGTTGTTGAGAGAGCAGCATAAACTGGTTTTGTATAGGTTGATCTGTCGCCGTGTGTACCAAAATTCATCAAAATCGGTTTAGCCGTTAAAGCGTGAAGAGGTAACAAACAAACTCACTTTCGCTTTTATAATATTAGTAAGGATTATTTAGCATGCGTGAAACTTATTGGAGCCCCAACGGTATCATAATGACCTTGATTCAGAAGCTTGATAGGCCATTTCTTCATAATTAGATACACTCTCACGTGCCTACTATACGGATGCCTATTGCGGATGTTTTATGCATGAAAATAAATGAATGAGAATAAATTATAATATTTTTACTAATAAAGATAAGGAATTGTCATTCTATTAACGATCTTATTTCCGTTATATCCGCTTTATGATTTCAATTTCAATATTAAGTAGATTATGTTGACAAGATCTACGATATTTCGATCCCAAGACATCTTGTCACTATTATAGGAAAATTCGAGTCTGACAACTCCGACCGACTACCCTACCGCCATCTCGACAACCTTTAAACCGATAACTCGACCCCGATAACGGGGATAGAGGTATATTTTGCTCAAGTTCACTTCTACCATTCGCTTCGAACTTAATTTGTGATTTGGGGGTTCATTTAGTAGGTACCTTCGCTCTTGTACTGCTTAGCTTTCATTGAAGCAGTTGGGAACGTTTTCTCATGAGTTAGTAATAACAGTATTGAGATTTCCGGGGTCGAGGTATCTGGAACGAGTTGTCGTTATATCTAACCTACTGTGTGTATTATTGGGATCATTCCGTCCTCGCCGACGAGACCCCTCGCGACGTCCCGATAACTGCCCCACCCGTCCCTTGCTAGAGCCAGCCCGCGCTGTTGACCCAGTAAGTTCAAGTCAGTCCCCAAATAATATCGCTCAGATCCAGCCTGTCCCTTTGCTGTCCTCCCTCAGCGATGCCTTAAGCTGAGGCTCGTACCCCACAGGGGGTGCCCATAACGTGTAGTCGCTTAGTTTATAAGTTTTTTGCCCTGTTTGAAGGTATTAATTTTAAGGCATCCACAGGAATCACCCGCTTAAGCAGACGACAACCTCTTAGGTTGAACTGCGAGACCCCATAAAAAAAAAGCTATATTATTGGTATTGATTTAGAGTTTTATGTTTATTTATGTAAAGCAATATTTGCATGTGCCAGACTCGGGGTCCTCAATGTAGGCATAGTCCTATCTAGTTCATGATGTAAGTTGTTTTATAAAGTTATAAAAATGCAGTAAACAACAATATTAGTAACTTATAGTACGTCTACTTCCTCAATCAGAGGTGTAGGTAGGTACCAATTTTAGCAGTTATCTTAAGCGATAGCAAGCTTAACCAAAAATTTATCAAATTAATTAATTTGCTAGCCCGTAAGATGACCCACTGATCAAATTTAAAGTTGATTTGAAACAATCTTTAAATCACGCAAAAATTCATTCAGAAATTCCAGAAGGAAAAATTCAATAACATTCGGTCTAAACCCGGGAATTGTGGCGGTTAAGTATTTAAAAAATACAATTCTCGATAACAAGACGAGACCAACAATGAACGTACAAACCTATAAACTGAAAATTCTTTATATTAATAACAAAAAAAAAAAATACCTTTACATGAACACAGTTGTTTGAAGTCGGTTGAACGCAAAATAAATATTGCACACCTTTTCACGCTAAGTAGAAAAGTAAACCACTTAACTTTCGTCGAAAACGCAACGTTTGTAAAAATGTGTTGACCAATTCAAAGTGGTCATAAAAATTGTTTAGTAGAACTATAAACACTCGCGTCTCCACAAATCGCGACTCATACCTGCACTGAACTGCATTCATCAGTTCATTTTTGCTCATGCACCCACACCTCACACTCTTCCTCTTCCATGGTGGACCAACCACCCCACTTCTGTGAGTTGACTCAGTGCTGCCATGCATGGAACTTATAGGTACCATGTGATGGTTGAGTCAATAGTGTCATGCCATTGCTATTTTATATTAAAAACTATGGTGTGACAAGAACACTCTAGTATTTTGCTATTTTGTTTAAACATTATGTTTAAAAAAAATAGCAAAATACTGCATAATATTTACTTTTTTTGGAATCGAGAGTGTTCTTGTCTTGCAACATTACCTAATACTTCCATAGGATAGAGTAAAAAACGTCTGTCAGTGTCACTGTCACTGTCACTTGTGTCACCGTAAAAAAAAAACTACGACAGAAAACTTGGAATCTAAGCGTAATTTTCATTTCCAGTGCTTGTTACGTAAAAATTAAGATGTTTCAGGTGATTAGCCGCGCAGCGAGTTTATCTAGGGCTCCGCTGTCTAGGTAAGTGTATTAACAGAACAATACCTAATTTAAATTCAATTGCTCATACAAATATAACTAAGCAGCTCATGCCAATTTAATGACAGCAAGCTTTTGTTTTTAGATCCTTGCCTGCATTCTCAACAACATCTCGCCTCAATGATCGCGATCAACTTAGTCGTCGAGAGGCGCCTAAGATTGACAATGATGTTGCGGTTGCGTCGCCAGACGAAGTACAACAAAGATGTGTTTTGGAGTCGACCATTAGGGTTCCAGTCAAGGTAAGATTCATTACGGTCTGAGTCTGAGGTAGTCGTCTCCTGGGGCTACACAACTGATTTTAATATTACTGATGTTAAACAAGATTGTATTGCAATCCAATTGTTGTAATTCTTTAAAATGCTTTTTTTCTTGATACAAAGTTGTATTCTGCGGTACTAAGCTCAAAAGCAGTTAACACAACAAATGTTAAATGTGATTTTAATGATATTGGGTTGCTGAAATAAATACGAAACTAATGAACTAAGCCAAATAGCAGTAGAAATGTATTTAAAACATTAAAACACATAATAAACTAAAATCATTCCCTAAAATAAAAACCAAAAGAACTATATTTACAAAACTCAAATTTTCTCAAAACCGGCTTTCTTTGAGATACTGCTTTTGCTATTAGCATGGCAGTATTATGGTGTAAGTATATATTGTTTCATTAAACTTACAGTCACTTTCGGGATATTGAATGTGATATCTAATTATTTTTTTTGAGCTCCAAATATTCCAAAACTGTTGTAACATGATCATGGGATGACAGGAACTTAACTTTCTTATTCTGAGAATGTTGACTTAGTTTTAAAGCCTCCAATATACACAGTTGTTGTGATGGAAGCACCAACTTTTAAAATAAAAGCCTGAACATGCCTCCGGTTAAATAATATCCTAGCCAAGATCCTAAATTATAAATCTCCCTTTTAATAGTACCAACTAAACTCCATAGGTACTTCTGCAAATTTGAAACTAAATGGGCTATAACTGAAATTATAATCCATCTGAAACTATGACAAGAACATTATTAATAAATATTTGTGTAATGCCTTCCAGGTGGACCTGACTCCTGTCAATGGAGTTCCAGAGGAACATATTGTGACCCGTCGCGTGCGGATCTACCAGCCTCCCAAGAATGCCATGCAGAGTGGCACCAACAACACCCATCATTGGGAGATGGAGTTTGACAATCGCCAACGCTGGGAGAATCCCTTGATGGGCTGGACATCCACAGGCGACCCGCTATCCAACATGAAAGTGGTTTTCAAAACTCCTGAAGAAGCTATTGAACACTGTGAGAAAAACGGATGGTGCTGGTTCCTAGATGTCCCTAAGATTGAGAAACCAGTAAGGCCTAAGAGCTATGGGCTTAATTTCTCATGGAACCGGCGCACCAGGGTATCTACAAAGTAAAATTGTTAGTAAAATTCGATTATTCTGTTATTTAGTCAAGATTATTTAATATACCAAATGATTGAAAATCCTATTCATTTTTCATTTTAATTAAAAATTAGAAGTGTTTACTGTGTATCCATTACTACTCCTGAATAAATAGCTATCGTTGAGTTTATCTTGGTTTAATTTTTTGAGGATTATCTTTGTTGCAAATTGTATTAGAATTTTTCCAATGTTTAATCAGTTTCTTTCAGCCTTCTAAGGTTTAATATACAATATGTTTCCAATTGATGTTATTTCCACTAATTTATGTGGATATATAAATTAAGTTGACCTCTAGCAGGCAGCAATGGCGAAACATCGTGAAGCGCATCACATCTGCCCCCTCCAATAATACTACAAGTTCATAGCGATCACGACCGCTCTGTCAAGAGCGTACCGGCTAAGAAGAAGATAAATTAAGTTACTTTTAGAATTACACTTATTTCAATTTGTTACATGAACTGAACTTAATGTTTTAAAGTTACTTTGAAAACTAAATTGCTTATGCAGATTACACACATTGTGAACAATGTCTAAAAGTTAAATCATTTCGATTAGCTCCACTGTCTAATTTGTAAGTCTACCCTTTTTTTTTCCGGGTGGGAAATCATCCAATGACTTCTCCCGCTCTGGGCGGAGCGGGAGGGCATGTCAAACTTGTACTGACTAAAACCCACCCATGTTTCTTATTTTGCCCTTTACGTTCCGAGGCCGCGGTATCTCTTTCGAACAACCCGCAACCCCGGCAGGCAGAGGCTCTGGCGAGCCCCTCTGCTTTGCTGACTCTCTTTGAGGCGCGCGTGAAACACGAACGCGCCGTCGACACGGCCTGTCGTCAATCGACGGACGGACGGTGAACTACCCATTGCTCACCGCCCACAGGCCCGCATCTTCGGTGGCCGGAAGTCGTCTCACGGCGCCCGGCGCCATGGGCGTCTCCCGCGGCGGCTGGGTTGGGCAGATGTTCTCTCCCTCAAACGCCCGGCCACCTCCTTTGCTAGCATTACTGCTTCGCAGAAGGTGGTGACCGCTTCCCATTCCCTCTCGCTCCGGACCATGGACTGAACCAGGGCCGGACGCGAGAGATCGCCGCCGCCGATCGCCTCTACGAGGGCACGGCGGTGCTCCGCCCCACGCTGGGCAGATCGCCACTGTGTGCTCCACCGTGTCCTCCGGGCGATCGTCACAATGGTGACACCCGGGCGCTTCGTCCCGCCCGATGATGTGCAGGAACCTCCCGAAACTTCCGTGTCCGGTGAGGACCTGCGTCAGGCGGTAGGTGAGGACGCCATGACGCCTCTCCAGCCACTCCCCAAAGGTAAGTCTACCCTTAAGCATTGATTTTGTAAAGAGCTTCACACTACGCGGCCATGACAATGTGTCGTATAACCCGCCGCTAACTTGAACACAACTATTTGGATGCTCAGCCTTGCCACCATTCTTTATTCCTGTTGCATTCCATTTATTCAAGTTGTGGCCGCATAGTGTGCAAAGTCCCTTTCGGTTAGTTCAGACAAAACGGAAATTTTCTCGCGAATTTTACAAGCTACATTGAAAAGTCCTGTATCGTAATTCCATTGTTTATAAGTAGAAAATAGTATGAAGACGTCAACCGTAGCCCGACGCTTGTTCGAAACTCGATCGGTCGTCTTTAAACATTGTTATTTTAGTCATTTAAATTCCGATATGACCCTCTTCACTTGTGCTATGATTCCATACTGTTTTCAAATTAAATGGCTGCCCTCACTAAATATTTTAATAGTTGCTTACTTATTAAGATGCAAATGTGACTGAACACACGCCGGCTATGCAGGCATAGTATGCTGTTTTACAAGGTCTAGGCGGACGAAATCATGAAAAGTAGCCACTAAGTTGCTCGCGCAATTTTTCCATGCTGTCAAAACTAGACCTTATTGTCTCGCATAAACACTTTTGCATCATCTTTTTTTGATGTAGGTCATAAAATACTGTCAGATAATATGTACTTACCTTGAGGTAAGTACATATTAATAAAGGTATGTAATAAAATGCAACATTTTCTATATTTTCATTTAATCATAGTTTTCAACATGGTTAATTTATATTTTGTACCTCGGAAGAAAATCATATTTCGCAGGTCTCATTTAAAGTTTTTATTTACATATCATACAATTTAAACATATGTTACACAAATCGAACCATGCCCAACACATGCTTTAAACATTGCAATTTCACTAACTACAATAGTTTTACATGTACATCGTACATAATTATAAATTATAGTTAAACTAAACACTAACAACCTCTCAAGATTATAACTAGAGATAAAATTATGAAAAATTATTGCATTTTCTTCATTATTTACATAGTAATGAACAATATTGAGAAATATTATCTATTCTATTAGAACAATTTTATCATGCGTCTTCCTTTTAGAATTCAAAAGTTTTAATAGTGAGTGTGGGTTGTTGAGATATCAAAGGGTTCAAAGCAAATTGTGTAAAACTTTTCATTGAAGCGAGGTGGTATAAATACTAGTATGTTACAAGGTGTTCGCGTCTAAAAGTCTAGCGTAATCTGATACAGGCCTCGAAAAATCTAAGTAAAAATTAATTCAAAAGTTGGTCAAGAATATAATTAGTAAATTGAGATTTTTTTTTCAACCGAAATGAAGTTTTGGTCCTTGCTAAATTGGAAAAAATTTGGGGGTTTTAAAAATTACCTGCTCAAGTATACTCCTAGAGAAATTTTAAATTTTTTCTTTTTAAACTTTTCTTTTAGAAAAAAAGCTAATTCTATAGTTATTATGAACTATTTAAAACCAACGCATCAACTTTTTATTCAATGCTTTACAATTTTCCTACGTAAATTCTCGTCTTATGTGTAATATCGGTTCCAAAAGTGATTTGTGACGTTAACTGAATCGCCATCAAATAAATTTTGATCACTTTTCGGGCCGATTGTACATAAATGCAGCTAAAATATAATTCGAAAGCACTTGGTGCGCCTATATATAGCAACTCGTTAACACTAATAGCAGCTAATGTTACAACTATAAAACAATCAACAAAAGGAACATGTGGACGGGCTAAATATTAACAAATTATACACTTTCGCTTAGTGAGAATTCATACATTATAAAATCATATAACACTTGAAGTAATCGGTAGTTATAAATTACATCGTAGGCACATAATTTCGTTATTCAATCAAATAAAATATGTTACGGAAATAGCAGAGAAAAAATAAACAATATAAACTGTCGTTAACAAATATATACTATTAGTATCGATATTAATAACAAATAAATATTAACGTCAAAATCTAACTACGTGTTATGTCATTATCTATTGAGATTTGTGCGAATATTTGCCCATTTTGTACATGTTTGTATGCATTTAGCTTGCATTGGTTGTGCGAGAAAGGAATCTCTTGTAATTATTTGTAATTTTATTTTTTATCTAGATAGGAAGTAATGATTTATACCAGAAATAGCATGAAAAAAATAGCTTGTTAAGTCACATTATTGTGCATAAGTGTATGTACTTAAACTTGCTTTTCGTAGTTGCAAATCAGGAGTGCAATTCATAAGACTTCTATGAACACTAGCATATAGTTCAAATTGAGATGCACCCGTGAAATGCAACAACTAAATAAGGATGCAATCATGATAGGTCAGTCCTAAATCGCTGATATTTTCTTCAAATTGTAGAATGTGGAACTGTGAGGTAAAATTATGATTATTTGGGTTTTAACCATTGAATTTTTAACCATTAATACCCACTTATTTTTAATATACCTACCTATCATGTCAAAAAGATTAAAGCTCTATCGAGATCATATTGACTAGTAAGTAGGACTATAATTCATTTTTGTCGTAGAAAAAAGCTACATAGATAATTAAAAAAATCTACGTCTACTTATAGCTGCGCCTGTTAAATAAATTGCTAAGAAACTGACCATTTAAAATCTTGAAGTTGAACATTGCTAATACAGCAGTCAAATCTACATACAGCTGTAGAATCTTGGAATATACAGAGTGTACCTATACTAAAGGTCGTCGTATTCATTTGGTGGTGCAAGTTTTGAATCAAATTTATTAATACCTCACGTAGTATGAAATATCCACCCTGTATACTACATTTTTATTTTAAAGTTACTTCATGGGAGCTGGTTACTTTTATTTAGTCTTTCAACGTTATCACGCCTTTTCCACAACCTGAGTATAAAAAAATCTGACCGGAATATTAATTATAGCATTTATGTATTTCATAATACAGGTTTTAAGAGATAAATATACCAATTGATATTATAAAACTGAGAAAATTAGAGGTTTAATTACATTAAATATATGTAAGCACACTTTTTCCTAAACAATATGGCAACATACTTAAAATTAATACATAACAACATGCCTTCCTTTTAATACTCATAATTATATTAGAACCAATATTTTGCAAATACTTAAATTCTACTAATCTTCAACAATTATAATGGCATTTGATCTGGAGACAAGCATCTAGTTTAGAAAGCCTGAACTCACTGAGGCGATATTTCGTATGTCGGTCAAGTTATTTTTCGATAGGCCGCACACCAAATAAATATAGGCATGTAATATACCCATTTTGTGAAATCAGATAAGATTAAAAAGTTCACATGGATACTTGAAAATATTCTAAACTTGAATTGGATTAAAGCGAAGCATTCAATCAAGTAGATTAAGTATAATGATTTCAAGTTAGAGAGATACGAATGAAGGAATCAAAATTATTAATATTGTGTAAAGTAAAAATACAAAACAAAAGACAATTAAATGAAAATGTGGCTCTCAGTAATAGTTAACTTATTCACAATTATTATTTCTGTGGAGTTCCCAAGGGTAATATTTTAAGCCCGGTGCTATTACAACAATGTGATATTTTGTGTCACGAAAATAACGGGAAAACTATAATTTACAGATCTTAACATAACCTGGAATTACTATTTTGCCTACGATTATTATTTGGTGTGCAGCTTGCTTTCATGAGTTCTATTTTATTAATTCTATCGACATGGTGACATCAGTCATTCTCATATACAATACTATTTACAACAACAAATTGATTTACATACAATTCGACAATGGCCTCGCGTATCTAATTAAAATATATTAAATTTAACAAAAAAAAAATAGCTGTCTTACCGAATTTTGGATCGTATAAAAAGGATATGGAAAGTTTTATTTAGTTTTAGAAAAAAAAAAGATATTTAGATTAATCGTGATCTAGTCAAAAGGAGAGAAACTTTACTTAAAGTTTATTTTTGCTCGTGTACATTTTATAAAGCTAGTTCTTTTCCACAAGTACCTACATACATCGTATTTTTCTGGATTATGGTAAAAATGTGACGAGACATTATAATTTAGGCACATTTATAGGTGGTCGATTGTTTCTTGATAAATCTGCGATTAATTTTTGTGTTGTGGTTATTAGTCTTACAAAGCTAAAAACTTAAACATCCTAGTTTTCCACAATCCAAAAAATAAAAACGGATTCAGCAACATTAATCTATCCAAGCGTCTACAAACGATGTTACCTATCTGCGTGTAATGCAACTTGCGTGGCTTATTTCAGCGCAGTTCAGTATCGTAAAGCTTATTGAATTCGACGAGATACTAATGAAAACGTTATTGTAACGACTCTGGAAGTTTCCGGTTAGTACTGTATTTTACTATCTATTATACTATAGTGTTGAGATAAATGGCCACATTTCAAAATCTACCAGTTATAAACAAAATTAAATTACTTGTGTCCTAATCTTTACTGGTAGATGTACAGAAACGGGGTCATCTATCTCAACGTATCCACCATAATGACAACCGCGAACGGTGCTAGTTAAATTTAAAAATCACAATTATTCGCCGGAACACTGCCGGTTGGAGTGTCAATGGGGATTGTCCGGTTCCGGAACGTCCTGGGGCAGAGCTCGAGGCGCGAGCTCGGGAGTCGGAGATCAGCTGGGGCGCTCGTCTGACTCGCGGTGCACTAGCACGCGCACCAGCGTGGGCGGCGGCGGGGGCGCGGGGGGCGCGGGCGGCGGCGCGGGCGCGGCGTCGGGCGACGCCTCCGTCACCAGGATGCTCACCTCGCTGTTGGCGTGCGGCGACGGAGTGCGCGCGCGCGCCGGTGGCGTCACGCGCCGTACGCTGCTGCGCCGCGAACTGCTCAGCCGAAGGGAACCTGCGGGACGTCACACACGACACCATAACACACCACTTCCTGAATATTTTGTAATTCCTAGCAGTTGATAGTGTTTTCAATGAAGTGCTTCAGTTGAGGTGGTAAAGCCATCTAGGTAATATTCGCACGCCATTTTTTTAGATCAAGGATTTTTTTTTATCTTTCGTCAATGTGGTTATTCTGCTATTCAAACCAGGTGCTGTTTGCACAGTAACTGAAAAATGTATCTTAACCAATCTACTGATTGGTTAAGACAACAGAACGCCACAGACTCAATGGTGTAACTTCCGGGAAAAGTAGCTCCGTAATAATGAGGGTGGCATCTACGCCAGCTCGTGTTGATTTCGTGTCATCTATTGTGTTGTCATCTGTGCGATCCAGTGTTAACATCTTTGCCGTACAGGCACTGTCAATTAATTAAAAACAGAATTGTACTTACGGACTCCTGAGATGCGTTAAAAGTGAAGGAAAAGACTGTAGAGGGGAACAAACTACTCAGACTTACACACTACATGCTGACATTCACTTACAAAGATATAGCCACAGAAGCGAGAGTCTGGGGATCTACTACTAAAGCATGCATAAGCTCTACATCCTGGATACTTTGAAATTGTTCTTAGGTATGCTTGTAAGACACGCCATCTAAAAACTGAGAAATATTGGTGTAATATAAATTCATTTGAAAACGATTTGAGTATCTAGATGGTTTGTGGAATTTAAAAGGCCAATCAATGCTTAAATCACTTAAATTTTGAATCAAATGAATTAAGGTTAGGTACCTTAGAAATTTAGGACCGAGTGGTTGGTTCTGGGGCTACTCTTGCCTACAAACACTTCCAGACTGACTTACAAATAGTTCCAGTTAAACAGGCGCAAGACAATCAAACGAAAGCAAACACTCAAGAAATGACTAAATATTGTTTTTAGGTTTACTTTCCGAGTCCATTTACTAAAGGATTGGGGAAAAAATTAAAGACTGGTGACTAACCACTCAGTCCTTACCAAGTCTTAGATGAGCAAGGCGTTGCGAAAGAAAACTCATTGCGCAATGCTATTTCCAATAAAATGCAGCGCGTTGCCCAGCCATTACGAAGTCTAATCAAAAATGCATCTATCTCTAAACCTACTGAGGAAGAGACACGGAAAGCAAAACATTACATATGAACCTGCTCGTTTCGGGCCGGTCTCTTCGTCCATGGCGTCCTGATGCCGAAGGAAGATCGGCAACCCGTAGGCCGAGCGCCTTCGGGGTGGCGCCGACTCAGAACCACTCGGCTGTCCCACGACAAATGTTACTAGCTTTAAAAATGGAGGCCGGAGAGCCGGAGACCGATATTGATTTACTCAAGCTCTATATGATGAAGACAAAAAGCTAAGATTCCTTCAGGAGAAATCTCTCCACCTGAATATTACTAAGAAATGAAGCTTGACTACCGTTCTGCAAATATTAAATTACTAGAGATAAAACAAAGTCAACTTCTTTTCTATAAATAAAAATCGTACTGAATCAATGGTCTCTAATCTATCATCAATGACTAGGACGGTTTTAAGCATAATCGTGTATCTGATCTGAGTGTGTAAAAATATGAGTGTGTAGTGTTATGTGTGGTCTGCCTTTCAAATTACCCTGTGTCGGTGCCATTTGACGAGTTAACGGCCGACCCAGATGCTGTGGTAAATGAAACTGCCCCAATACTGAGAATGTCATTTGGGGGCCGAGGTTTACTCTTGGTATGTGTTTTGGTAGTCGGTACCCACCTGTTCTCCGGGCGCGGCCCCCGGCAGCAGCAGTAGCGGCAGGTTCAGCCACGCTCCTCCCAGCTCGCTGATGTCAGACGCGTCGGATGCACGCGATGACTTGCGACTGGATGCATGCGACCCGCGTCGCACGTGTAGTAGTGCACTTAGTCGACCACCCCACCCACCGCCGGGGGACCACTTCGTGCTTTCCTCTTCTTGTGAGGGGCTGCGGTTCTTACGCCTGGAGTTGTGGTGAGTAATCTTTAATACTATGCTGCTTCTTTTCGTGTGGACTCAATGCTATGGTGTGGACTACTGAGAGTTTTTAATTTTAGTTTGGTTTAATGAAACCAGAAATATTGGTGCCGATTCTGATGAACAACTGTATAAACTAGACTAAGATTAAAATGACATACGTAATCACATCTAATTTTGTTCCATAATTTTAGTCGCGATTAAAAATATATTTTGGTGAAAAAATGAATAACAAGATTGCCATTTTCACTAAATTGAGTAAATAAACTATAATTAATGCTGTCATACTACATTTTAATATGGTTCAGTTGTGTCAATTTAATCAATTTAAGTCAAAATTCGTAACTGATGTATAAATCGGAAAGTGGATAATTGTGTTAGATATTTTAAAAGGTGTGTGTATGTTCTAAAAAGCACGAGTCCATTCATACTTACTTCACATAATCTCTAAACGCTCGCTGCACTGTGCGAGCCGCCTTATCCTCTCTCTTCCATATCCTAGTCGAGGACACAATCTCCAGCTCTTTCCTCGTAGGGAACTGCTTCTTGAACTTGATGTCCATCTGTTCCTGCAGCTGTCTGAACGTGTCCGTCTCTTCCACATGCCCCAGAACATGTTTGACCAGGGCATGGAGTATATCTAAACAATGAATCTTGTTGCCTTTCGCGATCGGCAGGTTAAAACTGACTAAAGCCACTGTATTTGGTTTGGAAATACCTAGCGGAGGGTCTAAGGAAGCTATGAAATCTGATAGTTGAGCGAAACTTATGAATTGAGTTGCGTGGGGGTCGTATCTGGAAAGAAGATTTTCAGGTATTAGATTTCTTATCATTTAAAAATGAAGATCGCTTAATTTAAATAAGAACGGAGCACATGTGACTAAAATTGTGATGAATCTGAATGTTGATGGATAGAACATCAGACCATGAGATGCATGGATTGTGTAAGGAATTATAAGAAGGAGAAAGTAAATAATGCCGTGACGTCTGACAGGGGAAAATGGAAACAGAAAACGTGTTTCACCAAATAACCCCAAACAGAATGGAACAAGGGCAGGAAAATGATGATGATGATCGTTTAAAATTTTAGATAAGTTCTATTCGGATTTGGCTATACGAAAACCTGTTAGTTGAATAGATCCTAGTTAAAACTCGATATTTAGCAAACCTAATTACAGTACGTGCTTTATAAATATATTAATCTGCTGGCGAACGGAGCCACAAAATAATTGCTAAATACCGTTCCCACAAATGATGAGGTTAGTGCCAAGTAATAATTGTTTAAGAACTTTTAATGTGTTGAGCTGGAGCCGGGATCGAGATTGATGGCAAGATTTACGAGTTTCCCTTTACGACGTCATTTGTGTTTAAAGTGTCCGTTTTGAACTGTCGTAATTGTAAATAGCTGTAATAACTGTAAGTGGCTTATTGGTAACGGAATGGTTTAATGTTGAAGGTGGTGAGCCAAGTTTTATCGGTGGAATTTTGTTGATGTTCTGTGATTATGTACAGTTAGCAAAGGAAGAGATAAGTTAAGGTTAAGGTTTGTCAGATATGCTTGTTTTTTTTTAGAAACCAAGAAACAATTTAATTTAATTATTTAATTTATTTAATGATCGTTTTGTTTCCTATCAAACAAACATAATTTTATTCGAAAACATTCAAAGATTTTTAAGAAAGTGACGCCTGTATCTAACGAGCTTGGTTACTTATATCCTTTGCTAACTGTACGTACCTACGGATTAACAAGAAAGCTTAAAATATTTTATCAATTGAAAATATCCTGCCGGGGATATGTGGCGCTCCGCCCAGAGCGGGAAGAGTCGCTTAATGATTTTACATCCCAAAACATACCAAAAATATAACTTCGCCAGTGGTGGTGTCAAATTGGATCAGTTGTAAGGAACGAACGAATATAAACGAATGTATTGTTGGCTGATAATATGATTGAAAAGTGCACAAAAATATACTCACTTTGACCACCGTATATAGAACATCTCGAGATCATCCTCCACGATGCCAATCTCTTCCTCTTGATGCGCCTGGTTGAAGTTCTCGAGGATGATGGCGATGTACATGTTAATGACGATCATGTAGCTGATAATGATGAACGACGTGAAGTATGTGATGGCTAGTAGGGGGCTCCCGCAGTTGCCGTTCTGACCGGGATGCTCTCCCAACTCGCATTCAGGAGGCTGGATCATGAGAGATTCTAGCACATCGTTCCAACCAGCTGATGTCATCAAACTGGAAAATGGAAAAAGAGGATAGTAATTAATAGGCCAAGAGAGAAAATCGATGCTTTGCGATTCACAAATTGAATTATATAAATAAACTAGCAAAGCACTTCCTAACACAAATCTTTCTTGACAATGAGACAAGTATTATTAATAAGTATATGTTTGTGCAATAGAAGTCACACCAGAAGTCATTTTAATATCGCTGGTAGGTTGTTAGACTCGGAAGGTTACCTCGTTAAACACGGTATCACGATCCTAGGTTTTAAAAATGCCCGTTTAGATATACGGATAATAGAAAAATCAACTACGTAAAAATCAACTGCATATACTGGAAGAAACTTACCGAAAAAGCAACTGCATGCTTCTCCCGAAGGTCTGAAAGTTGACGATGTCATTGAGCGCGCCCTGCTCCTTGACGTGTCCGAACACAGACATGCCGATAATGGCATAGATGAACGTGATGAGGGCCAGTAGCGCACCGATGTTGAACAGCGCAGGCAGTGACACCACTAGCGCGAACAGCAGTTTTCTAATGCCCTTAGCGGCCTGGAAGAAAGATGGTGAAGGGTTACATAAGAGAAGAGAGTTAATTAGTATCTACTGAAAACTGTATCACATGCATAGTTTGCTGCGAAATTCCCAATAGAATAAAATGTAATGATAAATTTCACCCACAGCGCTCAGGCTTCCAACAGGGTTGATTTGATTCAGTTAAATCTTTTTACAACTAAATGCAGAATTGCTGGCAGTTAGAAAAGTACTCACTTTAATCAGTCTTAAAATTCTCCCTATCCGGAACACACGCACGACTCTCAACAAGGTGGGCGATATGGGCAGATCGATCATGATGTCTTCCATCAGGATGCCCAGGATCGAAGCCAGCACCAGTAGAAAGTCGAACACGTTCCACGGCACCGTGAAGTAGTGGTACCGAAGACCTACTATTTTTACTATCGCTTCTGTAATGTTTAAAGACGTTAGGGGCAGAGATGTTAGATATAATTATAATAAGCGATAACCGCGCCATACCCTCAAGTTTAAATCAAGAAACTCCATGGTTATTGAAGGTAAAATGAGTGAAGTCTAATCATGTGTGTCATTTAAACCATTAAAATTAGGGTTCTTTCGAGGACCATCTAATAGACGAAAGAATTAAAGGGTCTGGCGTAGTTAATAAAAATACTGAAACGATTATCATACCTAAACCAAATACAGTTGTGAAAAACGCATTACTAACTTCTAATATAAAGAAAACAGAATGCGGTTGATCGTAATGTTCTATGCCCATAGTGAGCATATTCAGAAATATTAAAACGAAAATGGCGATCTCGAATCTTCGCGAATTCGAGAGGTCGTAGAACATCGCTAAGAATTGATTCCTCGGCCTCTTTATTACTTTCTGAGGCTTTTTTCTACCGAGTTTCTTCATTGCTGTATAGTAATGCTTTTGACTCTCGGTAAGGAACATTTCTAAAACTCCTCCTTCGTACTGAAAGGAAAGTTTATAGAATTAACAATGGAAAAAAATATTAGCACAATAAATATGGTTGGAATTATAAATGAAAAATAATTTACCTTCTTCTTGAGCATATTAAAATTATCTATAATTACTCCTATAAACAGATTAAGGGTGAAGAATGAACCGCATACAATGAAAATGACAAAATAAATATATGCGTAGATGTTGGCTTCTCTCGCCGGCTGTAAGTCTACTCCTCGCGCATCCACAGCATCGGCCATCACCTCCATCCAACCTTCAAATGTGGCCACTTGGAATAACGCCAAGTACGCTATGCCCACGTGGTCGAACGATATTTTCGAATTTATCCAAGTGAAATTGTTGTAATAACATTCCCATTTATCGTTCACTATCTAAAATTAAAAGGAAACTATTAAAGATTCCATTATTTTTTTTTTAAATATTGGTCTTTATGTAGAAATACTTGCCTCCAATGGTAACAGTTCTCCTTCATCATCGACGCACTTATAAAATTTCCCACCAAAAAATTGCACTCCCATGATAGAAAATATTAACCAAAACACTAGACATACTAACAATACGTTGAAGATACTAGGTATCGCGTACATTAGAGCGTTCACTACGATACGCATCCCCTGCCACCGAGATATCGCTCGCAATGGCCTCAATGCACGTAAAGTTCGTAACGACCTTAACACTTTTAGGTTTTCATTTTCTTCTATCAACAAACTGAATACTGAAACCTGAAAGCGGAATTGAAGCGTTAAAAAGAGAAGTATGAAAGAGTCAATAAAAATTTTGAAAGAATTAATACTTACAAAAACTATAGTAAAGTCTAATAGCGTCCAGAAACTAGTGAAGTATCTGAAGAACCCCAACGCTATCCACTTGAGAAACATCTCGATGATGAAGATCATGCAGAACCCCAAATTGGTCCAGTACAGTATTTTCTTCAACGGCTTATTTTTCTCGAGGTGGATGTCTTCGAAGCAAAGAGTGATGCTGGACGCGAAGATCAGCACCAACACGAACCACTCGAAGGCTGGGGTGTCTACGTACCGCAGGATGTAGGTTCGGAGAAACATCCAACGTTGACCCAAGTTGGTCTGAATACATGCATCCCAACAAGAACTCCTAAAAGGACAGCGCATTTGCATTCATTTGGGTCACAAGCAACTATTACAACCCTGTACCTACCTACATACTTCTGGATATCCTAAATACGTAGAGTCGTGATTCTAAATTCCATCCCTGGAACCTTTTATTTGTTACCTTGGTTCCTTAGTTTTTTAGGGATATTAGTACTATTAATGTCATGAAGCAATGGACATAGCAAAAAAGTTAGATGAGTTACATAATAATTACATTACATTACGGGATGCATTAGGTAGTTTAGAAGTGCAAAAGGTTAAGAGACATACACAACTCGTAAGGGCATGAAGATTAATGTCAAAGAAAGAAGAGTTAATCGTAAAAGTCGGTTTTCAAAAGGCTTGGATAACTACCAAACTCCTACAATAGAAATGGAAGCGAATATGGCATTGAGCATCGAGACATTCTTGAATGAATACATACGCATCGTAACATTGGCGAGGGAAACAGTTCTCGGGTACTTTCGGCTCTTTCTGTTTCCCAAATCCGGGGAAGTTTCCCATCGCATCAATATATTGACCCTGTGAGTTTTTTCTCCCACCTACGGTTAATTCATCTACATATGAGACTAAAGTTTGCCACGGACGCTTCATGTCTTCGTCATTTCCTGTGACTGGTTCCTTACTTAGGTTGTTAGTTGGCAGTTGTTCCCTGGGCTGGTGTACCCTCTTCGGTTTTTCTGGCGTTGTTCTACTTGACAATTGTGCCATTTCATAATGTTCATTTTCATCTGAAATGTTCATTGAATCTATGTTTCTTACTTGTCCTAAATATGGAGTTAACTTTTCGAATTTCCAAATTTCATAAAAAAATAAAATTATTTATACAATACATGTGCATAAAATGAATACTCACTATGATATTTGGTTATTATAAATATTTTTTAAGAAAACTACTTTTTTCGAAACCAATATAATCAATTTTTTACCTCTCGAATCAGATGGCTGTGTGTGATAACCCGAAGACATCTGGTTCAATAACTTCTGTGTTGCAACTTGCTCGGTCGGCGATGTTGTGTCTTCAAGGTTTTCTTTCGAGTCTTCCCTAATACTAGTTATCTTATGTTCGGCCGCCAAGTCACGCACGTCTTTTAAAGTTTCTTGACTACCGTGGTTAAAGTTGTTGGGAGCTTGGTAAAGCTGTGGGTACGCGAAGTCGGAACCTACTGATATTGGCCTGAAATATTTTTGTAAAGTTAGATAACTGGTTTTGTAAATAAGTTTGACAAATCATCGATTTAAATTTTTACTTAGGTGACCTAACTTTTAAGTTAGTAAACTAATTTTCATTTGAAGTATACGTCTTATCGCTTGAGTATGTTAATTATAATCTTTAACTTTACAATAAATAATCATTAATCTGTTTAATAGCTCTTTTAAACGTTATTTATGATAAAACATAAGTTTTACCTACCTATTTAACGCTTCTTGATAACTATGACTATAAATATTGTCGTGTGGGAACAGGATGGTCTCCTGTATCGAGGCAGAGTATCTCTGCTCGCTCGGTATCGATGGTATCGACGCCTTCTTCTCCTTTATGGCTTGTTGTTGTGTCATAAATTCGTTAACTAGCTCTTCTAACTTAGATTTTTTGTCAGTCTCTTTACTTCTCGATATAAGGAAACCTTTTTTTCTTACTATAGAACGTATTCTATCGAAACTTTTAGCTAATTTTGAATCTTCACCAACTTCCTGAAAATTATTTATAGGATCATTACTATTCTTACTTATGTCGCTTTGTCTTTAAATAAGGTTGACTTTTGCTTGAACTGCAGGGGTACTATCTCATTAATATCTGTGGTGTAGGCGTCGTTTATCGTACACATGCGTCGCACAGACGCCTCGCTAATGAAGAATGGATAATGGCGCCGACGAACGCCTACGCTGCACGCCCGGTAAACGGTAGTGCGATATCATCTATAGGCATTGCAAAAGGGGATTGGAAAGAATGGATGTCTGGCGAATAGCGACTACGTATTTATGAATTTGTTAAATCAGGGAATCTAATTTGGTGTGGCATATTCGTGGAATGAGTAAGACATTTTTTATAAGGCAAAGTTATGATTTTACGTTAAACTGTTTAATTGCTAATATGAAGAAGAAAGATTTCAAAAACTTTGATAGAACATATTATAAAATTACCAACCTCTTTCTTATTTTTTAGTTCCTCACTATTGAAGCTGTTGAGCAGCAAGGCAAGGAAGAGGTTGAGCACCATAAAGTTGCCCATGACGAGCGCGGGCAAGAAAATGAAGAAGCAACTCTCCGCCCCGGTCTCCTGCTCCGCGCGCATACAGTCCCATAGAGGCTCAATCCACTCGCCGCATAGGATCCGGAATATCATCATGAAGGAGTGGAAGAAGTCGTTGAAGTTCCACCTTTTTATATTGATGAGTCAAGATTGTCAGTACATTGATAGAAAAATCGTTGATAATCATGAACGTTTACATGCAATAGAAGAGATTTTAAGGGATTAAGATTAGAAATAATAAATACTAAAGCTACACAATGGAAAGAAGTGATACACAAAAAAATAACGTAGTATTTAGTTAAGTTTTGAATACAAATCATGCAATAACTGATGATGTCGTACCTGGGTACTGGATCCGGATCAAACTTATCCGGCGTGTAAGACTTGGAGAAGAGCTGCATACCGATCACAGCGAATATGTATATAACTATCACTAACACGAACGTCAAATTACCAAGAGCACCGATTGTCGATATTATAATACTCAATAACACTTTCATTGTAGTCCATGATTGAGCTAACTTTAACACTCGTAACTGAAACAGAGTTAAGGGATTATTACGACAAATTCTACGAGCAGCGAGCAGCTTCCAGATGTAAGGATAAAACTACCTAGTATATGGAAAATTATGGGACTACCTACAGGAAGTTTATTTTATACCTGATTTGTGGAAGAAGATGACATACCTAATCATTGAAAAAAAAAACACACACACAGAAAAAGAAAATAATCAATGGTGGACAATAGGTCCGTAGATACGATTATTTCTTAAATACTGTGAATTATTAAATTTAACATTATTTTCTTTTTAATGACTTACCAAACGAAGACCTCGCAACACTGATAGGCCATCGACGAGCTCAAATATTAGATCTAGAAGGCTTGCTGACACTATAATCAAGTCGAATATATTCCAGCCACACGCAAAGAAGTCTTTGCTCATGGCCATCACTTTCATTATACATTCTAATGTAAATATCGACGTGAACACCTGCAAACCAATAATTGTGTTTAAAACTTATGACGACAGATAAGAAGACAATGCATGTATTAAAGCTTGTAGGCAACAGTAGTGATAGTGGTTTTTTGACAGCAATAACTAAGTTTTTTTATATGTAGGTATATCTACAGTGAAGCGAATATTACCTTATTTCCTATATCTAAGGCCGATCTAACGTTCTCACTCATTCCATGATGCTCTAACGCAAGGAAGAGTGTATTGAGAACAATGCAAGTTGTAATGAACAACTCGAATAAGGGATCCTTCACGATCCCATACAAACAATTCTGGAACTGCAGCCAGCCTTCATAGTCTATACAGCAAGTGACGCAGCACTCACAATTTCTATCCACCAGTTCATCTGCCAGAAATTTCAAACCAGTCACCAAAATATACACACATACAATATCAACAAATATCACACATATACGTCACGAACAGAAGAAAGAAAGAAGTGAAGAAATAGATCAATTAGAATAAGCGAAAGCATAGTGAGGCAAATTCAAGTTTCATCGACGCAAAGCTTTCGTATTACTAAATTAATCTATCACTTATCAAATATTAAACAACTCAGCATGCATTGAAAGCGAAGTCAGGACAAAGAAAATATGCAGGAAAATTGCATAAAAATGCAAGGAAAACCAGCATGATGGTACGAAAAATTTTGATATGCCAATGTGTGTACAAACGATGCAGTTACCGGTACAGTGGTTACACTGAAAGTTCGACAAAACACTGATATGAATTTTGATGTTTCCAGATACGAATCGCATAAAAGTTATGCACAAGTGTTCAAAGTATTTGTAAAAGTAATTGATTGTAATGTGGAAAGACTTGAATGCGATTCTTGAGCTATGACAAGACGACAGCTAGTCAATCGCAGTCACCCTGCAGTCTTCCTGTGGGGACAGGGGTGGACTGGGGGGTAGAAGCGTTTGCGTCTGTGTTTACTAACCTGTGAAGTAAGTGCAATTTTGCTCGTAATTGCCCATATGAGTTTTGTGCGTGGCTGCCAATAAACTGAGCTCATTAATTTTCGTCGTCTCCGCTTGCGGGAGGTCGGGCGCGCGCTTGTATGGCCAGTCCGCCCCTGACGATATTAATGAGGGTAGAAGCGAGATTGCAACCGTGTCGTATTAAAGGCTCAATGAAGTGTTCCTCATTGAGAAGTGAAGCTACTGGTGAATGTTACCAACCATAGAATGTAACTATTCCATCTCTTTATGAGTTGAAAATAAATAATTTAGAGACGCAGAAATGGAATAGCTATTTCTATGACAATTAGCAGTACCTAAAACTGTTTTAATTGCATAATGTAATTGCAGTATCTACAACTTTGGTAGCTTTAGCGAATTGAATTATTTAATGTTCTTTGTGAATGAATTTATTCGCAAAGCTACCAAAGAATGTTAATGTGACGCCGTTTGATCAGGAATTTCCAATACATGAGTGTTTCGCGGAATTTCTCTCCAATCAAACGGTCCACGTATTCGAGGATTGTTCAAAAATCAAAGTGGATTCTTACATAATGCTTCTGAAATCCAAAGAAAATATCATCTGTTGCAAATGAGAGTTGAAGAATAGTTAGAATTTTTAGAAGAAAAAGTACTTAAAGTCAAACTACCTAATAATTTAGAAATGTTTAGAATTAAAATGAACCTGTACACTGTTAATTCAATTTAGAAAAGTAGAAAATTGCAAAGAACGCAAGCATTTAAAGTTTGATAGATGTCGAAATAATGATCTCCTAAGTGACGTAATTTTGACAAGAATTATTGAAGAACATGCAGAATTAGAGCCAATAAACTTACGTCCGTAAACTAAATCTACAAAATTAATTTTGCAAGTTCATTAATATTAAGAATAATTGTACCGAAACCCTATAAAATGCATTCGTCGTTATAGTATAGTTAGCCCTTCGTGTTTGCAAAGCGTTCATTCTGATACATAGTGGCAGCATCGTTTAGTTTCAGTGTTATTTGTCTCGTGCTTTTCAGTGTTGAAGCCGTGCCAATAAATTGGATTAGGTTGTGTAGTGCCATCAAATTGTTGAGTTATATTTGATTGCCTTCCAATTTCTCTATCACATGTGCCCGACTTTATTTCCGCAAACTGTTCGTTTTGAAACCTTGCTGAATTTGATGGCATTACTGAACCCGAAAAGTTTTTAGGAAGTGAAAATTTTGCTAAAGTTCGAAGTAGATTTTACCTAGCACCACGATCTGGTTGAGGTAGTCAGGGTTCAGCGGATACTTGTCCTGAATGCTTTTCACAGGTTTTTTTGGTATCACAGCAAGCTTTTCACCTTTTGTCGGTTGTCTAAGTTTTACTTCCTGCATTTGTGTGTCTTGAGTAACCTGCAAAAGCGGAAATCTTTGGAAACTCCAATACAACTAATATGAGATATTTATCACAACATATTCTGTTACACAGCGTTTTAAGATGATAATAGTATCATTCTTTGAGGACAATGGCTCTTGTTTATTTTCATCACTTTTTACTGACATACCTGTTGGATCTGGGGCATTTGCATGGACATGGGCATCGGCATCGGCATCGCCATCGGCGTAGGCATCGGTGTAGGCATCTGTATCTGCATTGGCATCGGCATTTGTATCTGCATTGGCATTGGCATCGGAGTTGGAGGATGGTTTGGCGGTAACGGCAACTGGGGTATAAGCAGATGCCTCCTTGGGTGCGGGTGTGATGCCTGGTCGTCCGACGTATGCTCTCCGTCATCGTGATCATCCACCACACCCGAGTCATCTAGGGAAGACTCTCTGTTGTTGCTGTGGTCACTTAGCTGACGACCCGCTGCACTTAGTGCACCTCGACCTGGGATTTACAGAGTCTGTTTAATAATTTTCAAAACACTTTATCTACTGACTTTTCGAGTATATTACGTAGCACCATTTCGATCTTACCAAAAATTCGGGATTCACCAACTGAAATATCGTTACCATTTATAAAACCGACTGTTACCAAATACATTTTGATATCTATTTCTTTCTCATCTATTACAAATTATGTTTGGAGAGAAAACTCTTCGTCTTGTGTAGAAGCATCTGAAAATGTTTATCCAATAAGTTTCTGCTCAAGGAAAATATTAACATATTCGAGAGCAGTCGGTATTCGACGGCGAATCAATCTTTCTGTCGTTGTATCGCAAGATTCGTATTAATATGGAAGCTTTTAGTCCGACGTGTGATGTAAATGGCACAGACGTGCTACAGAGCAGAGTCTGCTACATAATGATATCGTTTAAAGGTTTTCTGCATACAGCAAAAGAGAGAAAAGTGTGTTATTGTGGACTCAATCCCTGTTTCAACAATTCTTTGTCTGTGACTATCGTCGAAGAATAGACTGTTAGTATATATAAAAAAATTCAGCCTCAGTGTTTATGCCTCAGTAGAAAATTGTATAATTATATATATTTTTAAATAAGACTAGGGTATTAAAAATAAGGATGCAAACATATTGAACCCTGAAAATAACAACATTTGATTCTACAAAGCTCAAACATTCAAGTTCAAACATATTTAATTCAATCTTTTTCTTTTAGCCATAGAACATCAGCCCTTAGACAAATAAAAACAGGCTGCAATGTAATTTAAAAAGATGTACCTAATGCATTGTCTGGGTGCAAGGTGTGGGGCGGCGGCGGGGGCTGAGGCGCGGGCAGCGGGGGCGGGGAGTTGCTCGGGGTCACAGACCGCGACCGAGACCGCGACCGGGACCGACGGTTAGCGTCACTGAAACAACATTGCAGCTGTAGAGATAAAAAAAAAGAAAAAGAAGAATCCCTCCATCTGAAATGTAAAGAAAATGAATAGTTCGCATCTTCTTGCACCACAGATAACTAAATGCAAAATGCATTTCGCGCTGGACATTTAAAACATAATTTTTGTCTCTGTCTTATGATTGGCAGAAATAGAATGGCGTCTTTAATTACTACGTTTCACGCTAAAAGCTTTAAGTGACTGGTACAAATGGACCTGCCTGGGCCTCTTACAGAATATGATGTATATAAAGTTATCCGAAGATGGTGATTCAATCAATACACTCCGTAAGAATCACAGCAGCCCGGTGATTGACAAAAACAGTTAAAATTCCGCGTATAAAAGGTGACCTGTACAAAAAAAGAAAACAAATTATAAAAAAAACCTTGTAATTATACTGGTGCAGTTAACACATGCTTCAAAAAGTTGCAATCTGTCGCAAATATACCGAGGTAAAGTCCAGTATTTCGTAGACTTAGTATGCAAGCTGGAGGTTTCACGTAACCTAACTTTATGGAAACACTAGCTTTCGCCCGCGGCTTCGCCCGCGTTAAATTTGGGGTAACACAGTTCCCCTTGCGCCTTATTGATTTGTAATAGCAACGCTAAGTTTTCCCTTTTCTTCCCTCTTTCTCCCTCACATCCCACTTTTTTCAAAAAAAATATTAGCCTATGTCCGTCTCCTGGTTCCCAACTATGTCTGTACCAAAATTCATCAAAATCGGTTAAGCCATTAAAGCGTGAAGAGGTAACAAACAAACAAACAAACAAACAAACAAACAAACAAACTCACTTTCGCTTTTATAATATTATAGTAAGGATTAGTGTGCATTGTACACAAGTTGCCATTGCTCTAAATTCTAAATTGTATTCTGCACGCAGGTATGACGTCTAACCGTTCCTGCGCTGTGTGCAGGCTGTCGAAACGCGATCTATTATTAATCTTTGAAAAACCTATTTTAGTCGTGTGTTTATTCCTAAATGTTTAGGAATTGATCATTTTAATTAAATCATTTATCTGCAAGTAGATGAAGAAGATAACCTTAAAAAAAATGCGTTTGAAATCTAGTAGGATAATTTTAGCCATACCAATTTAAATAAAGAAATAAACACAAATCTAGACTGCTACTGAGAAATTCTTAAGAAGAACCCAATAACACTGAATCATGCTCAGCACTTACAGCTCACTCGACCAATGAGGCAGTCTAAGAAGGACAGTTGTTACCCGTCTTACTAATCAGAAACACAATGTTCAACGTTAGCCCAACTATCACCAATCAATAACTAAACATACATCGTGGCGTGTTCAAAATGTATGGTCTCTCAAGTCCAGGCGTTAATGTATACTCGGCTTAGCAGCAACCGCTCGCTATGGTAAATGGTCCCGTAGCAAACAGCATTATCATGTAAATTCACGTGTTGACTGCGACTTTTCCGGAATTGGGTCAAACAGGTGAGCTGGCTTCCAAACGGAAATATGTATTGTGGATTGCGGGAACTACATTTGTCGTCGGCTCCTCTAGATTAATAGTTTCGCTTTATTGTTGCTGTTATGTGGCGAGTTTAGTATTTATTACATTAATGTTAGGACTAACTGCTAAATATTTCAAGAGGAAAAGGCTTAAGACTTTGTACAACTCGCTCGAATAGCGTTGTGTCCAAGTGCTTTGAACTTTAAATCGGATGAAGTTAATGAAGTGCTTAGAGATTCTTCGTTTAATTAAGAACTGGAATGTAAAATGTTAAGTAAGGAAAGTTCGAGTTAACTAGCTCGGTAACAAAAGAAAACATACGTACACTGTGAATGTATTCTAATTTAATCAATGACGAATTTAATATTTATTTTCGTGTCATTGATATTGGATGAAAATTCGAAATACGTTAGCTATAAATAGGTTCAGTGTTGCTCCAACACCGAGCTCATTTCATCTGTTTGACGCTTTCCTTAAATGGCTTTACAGTTCCCTATATGTCTCCCAAGAGACTTTACTCAATGGAGTTTCACAAAGATTGGAATACGATTGGCGAAACTCGATATAACTCCAACTCAATCAAGTTGCTTCAGTTACATCATCCATGTTACTGGAAAACATATTTTGCATTACTCGATATCGTACGAATAACTTTTGAACGTTTGAAACGTCATGGAAATATGGTGAGATGAAAACCGACAGAGGGCTTGTAGGGGGCTTTCTTTAAAAATTTCAAGTCAAAGTATATCAATACACCTGGGTTGCGGGTTGTTCGAAAGAGATATGGCCCCGGAACATAAAGAGCAATAGAAAGAACATGGGTAGGTTTTAGTCAGTAAAAGACTGACACTCTCCCCTCGCTCTGTCATGCAGCGGGGGAAGTTAATTGATGATGTAGGCATACCAATACTTTAAAAGTGTTACTAAAAATATTGAGCCAGTCTTTTAAGCGTGAGACTTAGTCTAGTATTTTGATTTTCAAGTCAAGTCAATAGCCAGACGGCAGACAAAATTGGTAGAACTCAGACTAAATGAGGTTTTTCATTATCGCCTCGGGGCTTACAATCTGCTACAGATCGGCAATCGTTTGGTTTTTATTGAATTACGCTTCATAATTGGACAACTGTGGATCGATTGAGATTACGGCTTTATTGTAAAATTTCACAGGGTAGACAGCGTTTCGCTTATTGGTTAATACTCAGAAGAATAGGTAATTTATTATTGATTTAAAGGAATTAGTTTCGTCTATTAGATATACAAGGTGTACATGGCCTCTTTACAAAACTGACAACCTAGTATTTTGTAAATCAAACATAGGCCTTTTTTGGTGTAAACGTTTTACTGTACGAGGAGGCTTTGAATAAAACAGGGATCATGTAACCAGGGCTGCGGGTTGGCCGGGCTTTTTTTCGGGGGTTGGTTAGAAAGAGATACCCCGGCCCCGGATTACAAAGACCAAAAGAAAGAACATGGATAGATCTTAGCCAGTATAAGTTTGGCCACTAATTACTGTTCGATGGGTCAAATATCGTAATGACGGGTAAAACTCGGAACTGCCTTTCGGGTTCTCGGGTATTTTTTTACGCTCATTATGTCTAATGTGACTTTTGCAATTCATTATGTACTTTCTAACTTCATCTTGACGGCACGGTTGGCGCAGTGGCTGAGCGATCGACATCGGAACAAATAAATAAATATTTGTATGGCCTACAGATAGTAGTTTCGGGTCTGGTTGTTTGTGTATGTGAGTTTAAATGTTTATAAACGCAGCCACGATACAGGAAAAAACCCTAGTGTGGGACAATGTTTTTTTTTTTAAATTACAGGCAATATGAGGTAAAAATCACCAAATCGTCTTGATCAAGTTTGACCATGAAAGCTCGTGCTTTTTCAGTACGAAAAAAAAACTCGGCCCAGCAGTGGGAAAGTTAAAGGCTGGTACTATTACATATTATTAATACACTGACTCTAATAATCTTAAATATAATATACAGTTTTCCGACTTCCTATGATTTTTCACCTTTGTAACTTGGCATCGGTACACGCTGCTAAAGCTGTACATACCCGTTCCATAAACAAGGAACATCAGCTTAGTTCAACAAAGTCTGCCAATACAATACGGGGTTGCATTTCAGTCAACTTATCTACGAGTTTTCTCTGTGGATGCAAGTAAACTCGTTCCGTGAGTAAGTTTGTTGGCACAGGCCGCGCAGGCTTCGTTATTTGATGCCCTAGTCGCACACCTTTCACTCAGGTTTCAATAAACAGACTAGTTTTTGATTCCAGTTTGTTTTACGAAGTGTTATTGAAATGTTGATTTTAGTTTATTAGTTTAATCCTTACTAATATTATAAAAGCGAAAGTGAGTTTGTTTGTTATGTCTTCACGCCTAAATAGTCAAAACGATTTTGATGAATTTTGGTACAGAGATAGTTGTGACCCTGGAGTCAGACATTTTTTTGAAAAAAGATTGAGATACGAGGGACAAAGAGGGAAGAAAAGGGAAAACTTAGCAATGCTATGACAATCAATAAGGCGCAAGGACAAAAACTACAGGTAGCAGATTCCTGCAAATCTGGAAAAGGGAACTGTGACCCCGAATTTAACGTGAGCGAAGCCACGGGCAAAATCTAGTCATGGATAAATGCGTTGATTGAATCGGCATGTTTCTCATCAAGGCCTTTGTGATTCATTGCGTTGTCTTATATTTATAAATTGTCTTTCAGAATAGCTGTAAATTAGGTTGAAATAAAAGAATTTGCGTTTAAAGAACCACGTTTTCTATCTGTATTTCTTCAGCCATTTTATCATCTTTTGAACCAACGAGCTGGTTAAATTTAAAGCCTCTCTCTCTTAGAATTCATAGCTTATTTCGAGTACAAAACGCAAATCCGTTGAATGTTATCGCTCAAAAAGCAGATATTTATTTTTGTGGAACGTCGGCGGCGAAGTGTCCCGAGGCTGACTCAGATAATTCCTGGCTCGTCCTAATTCCAGGCTTAACTTTGTGGTAATTCTGCCTTTGGAATCTTGTTAGTTGCCTCCTCGCTCTTTGACTGCATTCCTTTGTTTGTCTCAGTGTCTTCTTTGTATAATTACTTTGTAGCACAAGATTTGTAATTAGTTTTGTAACACGCTTGTTTAGAGATTACTTCAACGCTTGCTACGGCGCTTATTTTGTTTTGATTGGCTAAGTGGGATTTGATGTTTTTGGCAATATTAATTTAATGATTTTTATGTTTATTCTAGAATATGTTTCAAACCAAAATTTTTATTTGTATCCTGTCAAATTCATTTAGATTTGGCTCTTCGGCTGTTGATATAAAAATTATCTTTATCTGAACGTTTAATTTATTCAAAAAAGTCATTACCATCTAAGATTGATATGCCATTAATAAAAATCAGATCACTAAAAGTGCAAAACAAAAAGGTTTCCATCAACCATTAGACCGTACTAAGCGGAACAATTTCGCATCCAGCGAGTACCGCAAAACGCTGAATCTCGTTTAAAAGCGAGCTCGATATCAAAGCGAATGCATCGTTGATATACTTCAGTTGGCAGCTGACATTGCGATGGCTATATCGCCTATATCACTGTAGATACGGTATCTGTAAAACGTCCATATACTGTCCTTTCATTGTATTTTTACCTCCAACTATGCTTCGCTGTTAAAATCAGTGATCCTTATGTGCGTAGCAATAAGGTTGCTATCATTAACAAGTCTGTCAACAAAGTGATCTTTATTCTTTCAACTATAAGGTTGCTGTTGGACTGCTGCAGAAGTAGAATAACTGGGAAAGGACTGTAGCGCCGCATGCCGTCGACAGCTTCCCAACAATCAACAATTGTCGATGTCGCGCTTGATTCGCTTTATTGCTGAGTTTTAAAATATGAATATGGAACGATATTTTTTTTTTCAGTTTTGAATTGAGAACGCTGGGATAGGTTGTGCGTTGGTTATTTTCTTTTGTATAGCTATACAATTAGCTGAGATTAAGATGGCCGAGTGAGTTCTGACTCGTGCCAGAAAAACCATGCTGTACCTAATATATTAATTGTAGATCTAGGTGACCTTAGCCAAATGGCTACTACGAAACCCTTATAAACATTCGCTCTGTCTGTCTGTATGCCACAGAGTATCAGTCTTTCACTGCCTAAACCCATCCATGTTTCTTCTTTAGCTTTCTATCTCTTCCGAACAACCCACAACCACGGCAATCTCTTGTCAGTCTAGTCCCCAAATATTGCACTGATAAAAAAATAGTTTAATCACTAGAAAAAAGGAAGAATAAGATGCAAAGGAACACATAAAGTAAACATGAAAGGAACAATAAATAGCTAACGAAATAAATCAGTAAGATGATATATATACAAGAAACGTCAGAATTGTCATTTATTATTTAGAAAAACATTTGCCGACGACATTAATACATTCGTGGGGCACATTAGAAGCGGTATTGATCTGTTCATTCACCTATAGGTGCTTTGTTTCCGAACGTTATTTGAAGAGATAATTATCTTTTGTTTTACAGCGTTTTGGTGGAACGTATGATATCAATTTTATTATTAATATATAAGCAAATTACTACAACTTTTGTTTTTTTTTGCGGATGGGAAATCATCATATAACTTGCCACGCCCCACTTTGAGCGGAGCCGGGGGGGGAGGAGTGTCAGACTTGTACTGGCTAAAACCCACACATGTTCCTTCTTTTGCCCTTTATTACGGCTTTATTTGGTTGCTCGAAAGAGCTCCGCAGCTTCCGCAGCTCCGGAACATAAAGGTCAAAAGAAGGTACATGGGTTGGTTGTAGTCAGAAAAAGTTTGACACTTTCCCCCAGAGCGGGGGGAAGACTGATTGAAGATATTTAATGATTTACCATCCGAAAAAAAAATGCCTTGAAAATTAAAACCAATGACTATACATAAACTCAAAGTCTGTGCTTCTTTGAAGGTGTGAACATCAACAGTCTAAGTCAAAAGATATGGCCGTTTATGTCGCAAGTTTGTAAGGAACCCTCGGTGCGTGAGTCGGTTCGGCCATTTTTTTTATAAAGTTTCAGCTCTCCTTAACCGTATAGTTCGGTGCGGACCCCTTCGGGGGCTCGACATTCAAACCTCCGCTGGCTCGGTACTGGCCCCGAAAGGGGTCGGACATTTAAGTCATATGACCTCCTCATTATTTTTGTAAATATTTTATTTTCTGGTTAAAAAATAATATGGGTATGCATTCATTAAGATAGTAGAATAAAAATCTCATATGTAAACGTCATTAGAAGTTCTTAAATTATTGAGTAAGTTTCTTAATTAAGTCTTATAAAATCCAAATGTGTAAATTACGATCATCGCCATTTTGATGGCAGTGTAGGTCGAAGCTAAAAATCATAAAAAGTAGGTTTTCGGACATTTAAACTCCATATTATTGGGCATGATTAACGTGTCCTTTTATTACGTGAAGAAATCATTCGTAATTGAACTTATATTAGCAGTGGTAATGATACATTTTGAAATCTAAAGTCGAAGTATCGCGCCAATCGTGCTTGTTTACATTTTTCATTCCACATTATATCACACGGACGCGAATAGATTCTATAACAAATGAGACAAATATCATTGCAAATATTATAAATAACATGAACATGCCCAGATCTTATCGTAATTTGCAATAATAGGACCATTAACACGTAATATTCATAACCACTGCTAAATTCACTTTCGAAAATGACGTCCATTTCTTTTTTTTTTAATTTGTGATGTGTAAATGCGATTAATTCAATCGATTATTTTCTTGTAAATCAATCAACTCGAATAATTAAAATAAGGAATATCAGAATTGATAGATGAAAATAAGAATAATTTTGTAAAACGTGTAAAATACTATAAATATTGATAATAATATTTTTACGCCACTAAAACCGACTCAACAACAAACAGTAGAATCTGATCTATGGCTAAATTAGCGCCAATTTTATTTTCAGATAAAAATTCATATAAAGAATGCGGTCGCTGTTCGAATTGATATTAAAATGATTATTTGCTATTTTATTAATAATTTGGTTTTGTACCTAATACTTGAATGTGAATTGCAAATAGTAATAAATAAGGTTGAATATAGAACGACCTTATTATGATCTTGGTAGGCACAGTAAAAAAAATCAGCCAAGATAAATTATATTTGTTCGACAAAATTGTTTGTAGTATGGTTGGATTAGTTATTTGCAAAGCGTTTTCATTCTTTCCTAAATCATGGCTCGTAGGCCAAAGTGTTCTTGGAGTGGAAGCCTTGGGGTAAAAATGGCCTAGAGGGAGACCACAATTGAGATGGAAAAAAAGCCCCAGTACACGACATCAAGAAAACTCCAGGTTCAAAATAGGTTCATTTTGTACCTGGAGTTTTCTTGATGTCGTGTACCGGAGTTTTATTTTGGGGTGGGAAATCATCAAATAATTTCCCCCGCTCCAGGCGAAGCGGGGGGGAGTGTCAGACTTTTACTGACTAATATCCACCGATCGATGTTCCTTCTTTTACTCGGGGCTGCGGTATCTCTTTCGAACAACCCGCGATCCCGGCAGGACCCTACTGGGGTTGCGGGTCTGACACTCCCCCCCGCTCCGCCCAGAGCGGGGAAAGTGAGGCGCCACGGCATCCTCACCTACCACCTGACGCAGATCCTCACCGGGCACGAAGGTTTCGGGACGTTCCTGCACATCATTGGGCGGGAAGAAACACCCAGGTGTCACCAATGTGACTATCGCCCGGAGGACACGTTGGAGTACACAGGCAGTCTGCTCTTTTGAGCGGAGCACCGCTCTGTCCTGGAGGAGATGGTGATGTTTGAAGGAGAGAACCTCAAACCAAGCCAGCCACCGCGGGAGACGCTACAGGGATCGGGCGCCGCGAGACGACAACGACTTTTTGTTAAAAGTTTAACAGGAGCGGATATTTGATGATTTCCCATCCAAGTGGCGCAAGGCCGATATAAATAAGTTCCTAAAGAAGTTCCTGAGAAGTTTATGAGAAGGCCTATTTTAAATTCCTAAAGAAGCCCTTAAATTCCAAAAAATAGAGAAACTCTATTTAAAAATACTTTTTAGGGTTCCGTACCTCATAATAAATAACACAACCCAAATATCAAATCTGTGGTCCCTGAAGCTGTGAAAAAACAACACTCCAAGGCTACGTAGAGAAAAAATATGACCGTTTATGTCGTCAGTTTGTACGGAACCCTTGGTGCGTGAGTCCGACTCGCATTTGGCCAGTCTATTTTTAATTGGCTAAATAGCTTACTGCTACGCAAAGGTCTCCTTATTAGCATGACCTACAAAATTGGTTGCCGCGAAACCGTTTGACAGCAAATGTGCCTACCAAATCTTGGCGCATTACAAAATAATTAAACCATAACAAAAATGCACGAGACAAAATGCTGTTGTCTTTCTTTTCTAATCGATATCATAAATATTTGTACAACTATAATATCTATACTAGAGTATAATATGCCATCTCCATAGGTAAATTCCTCAATGGTCCCAAAACTTTTTTGAAAGTTACTAGCTATTACGATTATCGATTAGGTTGAATGCAACTTTTTAATCGTAATGATGAAACTTAGTTTTACGGTCAGCACTAAGAAATGTCATATTGCAACACATTTTGTAGTATTTTTTGTCGAGATTTGTATCGTGTTTTTTTATTAATTTATATGTAAAATGGCAAAAATAAGAATGCAGATGGAATGTCACTGTTTTTATTTAGGATTTTCGATTTTATTATCAAAGGGTTATCTTATGTATGTGCATTATTTCCAGCGTTTTTAAAGTACCTAATTTTTGGAAGGGTGTAGTAATATGTATTTTACACACATTTTACAATAGATCGACGCTGTTTTATCGACCATAGGGGGTTTTTGGAAATATAAATCTCAAACTTATCGTATGAAACAGCCGCTGTGACTTATTTTTAATAACAAAATTGAATGCTGTAAATTGATGAAAATTCTTGAATTTCATGACAATTCGCGTCACCCCACCGATTCAGCTGATGATCCTGTCGTGCAGAGTGGTTAAACTATACAGAAAAACGGCCGAGTCCACAACATAAAGTTGATGAAAACAAAATACTGTCTTCGGATTTGTGGTGTACTATCTGACTCGGTTATCATTATTTATGGCCTTTGCTCTAACTGTCATCACCACATCTAGCCAAGAGTCCCGACCTCTTCAGTTTTGAACCACCATTACTGAGCCAAAATTTCTGTATATACTGGCGCTTATTAAATTAAATTCACTCGCTTTACTCCACAATATATCATTCCTTCTTCAACCCTACCTCAGTCTAGAAATAGGAGTATTTCTCACAAATATGCAGTTTAAACTTTTATTTAAGTTAGAAAATGACCTCCTTAGAGTGTTTGCTCCAGGGTTCTAGGGAGCCATTCAGAGGAATCGCATTGTATATAATATTGCTAGCATCAAGTACCTTCTTGCATTCTGTAACACACTTCTACTTTAGCTTTCATTGTACATTGTACTTGCTTTGTTATATGATTTTACTTCCGAAAGTTAGGTCGTCTTAGGTCACGTTCACGACTTTGGACGTAGTGACTTATGGTCATTTACGTCTTTCGATATGCGTTACACTTCACGTGAGTACCGTCGCTCAACAAAACTCGTCGCGCGGTATGTCATGGCTCGATCCAACTAACTTCTATATTTTTAACCGTCTTCTAAAATAGGACAAAGTAATTTTTTTTATCAGCATCTTGTTTTTCATGTATTTACAGCGATTTTACCGTGATTACTCGTTCGATTGAAGTAATTCTTTTTTATTTGGTAGAAGAAGCTCGCGCGCCGCCCCATGCTATTATACGATACTACACCATACTTTTCTTCGGTGTTATGAATTATCCTGAATAATTATGTATATTTTCTTTTTCCAAAATGTGAATGAGATGCTAAGTTCTAGTTACAATGTAAGATTGATACTTGACAGGGATTTGGGTGGGATGCCACAATTAAAATCGTATGTATAATGTAGTGTTTATTTGTAGCTCTTATAAAATAAATTAAGCAAAAGAACAGTTAAAAACGAAGACATAGTTGTTCAATTACTAGCAGCTTTGTGATAATAGAACTGATTTCGGTTGGGGAATCATCAAATAACTTCTCGCACTTGCCGGGGAGCGGAAGGGAGTGTGAGACTTCCACTGACTTAAACCCATCCATGTTCCTTTATTTGTCCTTTGTGTTCCGGGGCCACGAGTGTCGAACAACCCGCATCCTCCGGCAGACAATGGTCTTGGGTCAAGAGACACGTCAACAAAACAGAGGTTTGTTGACGTCTCTTTGAGGCGCGCTTGGAACACGGACGCGCTGGCGACACAGCCACTAGACGGACGGACGGTAAGCTACCCATTGCAGACCCGGACTTAGGTCCCCTTAGTTTTCAGTATGTAATACAGCTATACGGAAACATACAGATGGACAATAATGCTCTTAAAGGAATGTTTTTCTATAAGTTAAATAACTTTAGAAGTAATTAGGAAAACTGTAGAGCTAGAATTAAAATTGAATGAAATTTGAAATCATAATTATGACTTTACATAATTATGCTTTTCCATATTTAAAAAAATAATAAACGGCTCCCGTGACTATTCTTTTGACAGGCCTATTGGTCTAGTGGTTAGTGGCCCTGACTGCTGAGCCGGAGGTCGTGGGTTCGATTCTCACCCAGGACAAACTTTGTGTGATGAGCATAATTGTTTGTTCTGTGCCTGGGTGTGATTTATCTATAATATGTATGTATTTATAAATTATATCAGTTGTCTAGTTACCATAACACAAGCTCTGCTTAGCTTGGGAACAGATAGCCGTGTGTGAGTTGTCCCAAGATATTTATTTATTTATTTAATTGTACTTTAATTTAATTGACAGGTTAGTATCATCTGCCTTTTCTCAGTATTACTGGGGTCGGCTTTCAGTCTAACCAGATGCAGCTGAATAACAGTACTTAACATAGAGCGACTGTCTTTATGACCTTCACAACCCAGTTAGTACTGGACAATAGATACAGGTTATAAACTCTTATATAATTCGCCAATCTTTTACCAATCTTGCCAAAAAATCCCATAACTGAATGCTACAGCTCCAGACATTTCACGTTTGAGAACGTTCAAGCGATTCCAAATGTCGTGTTCTCCCGTTGCCTCCAGCTTCCAGTCATATACATTATCCTAATGTCTCGCTGAATGTTGCAACGGGACATATGCGACTGTATTTATAGAATTGTAGATATACTAGTTTTGGGGCAGCGATTGTTTTATTATGTCAAATTAAGTGTCTATGAATTCGTTGAAAGTGTCTTTTCGTTGTCTAGTGACATTCATTTTGATATCGTTTATTCTTTTCTCAATATAAATAGGTTCTTATTTTTTAACAGACAGTTGTACATTCGTGTGTAAGTGAGACTTCTTTAACTTTAAACCTCTTCATAAAATCTTAGGAAATTACAGTTATTCGATCAACCTCCGGATCACCTCTGATTTGCATAATTTATGGTTGTGAAAAGAATCTTTACAAATAATTTATTCACATAATATGGAATACATGAATGTTACATAACGTAAAGGAACATTAAGGATCGACATCTTGTTTTGCATACAATTTTACAAAAAAAAGATACAAACATATATTGTAAAGACACACTCGACACACTCGACAAAACGCTGGCAACACTAGCGCAGTAAACATCGCCCGCGTAATTAAATATTAATAAATAACAAACAAAAGTTTTAATGGTGAATACGATGATCATATTAAATTGCAATTATAGGAACACATAAGTGACAGTGTTGGTGACTTTCAAAACTAAGTAATATCCCTTAAAAATAGTGTTAGTGAAAACAGTGCCTTTTACACGAAATGGTGAAAATGAACAATAAATGTTTTATCTGAACAATAAAACATAAAGAAACTATATCTAAAATTAAAATCTATAACTCATGGTGATAAAATTGTACCAAATAGTGAAAAATAATCAATAATACATGATTGTCAAGCCGTTGCTAAAAAATATATCATTTGAAAAGTGACCTTTGCACCCATACTAGCGCCTCCAGTGGCGAAAAGATCAATTAATTTAAATTTAAGTGACACTAATTCTGGAGTTGCATAAGTGAAAAATAAACAAAAGCGAAATAAAACTGTAAACAACCACCATCTAGTGGTGAGAGGATGAATTTAATGACATTCATTTTGGGGTTACAGATGTAAAAAATAAGCATAAATTGTATGAAATTATGAACAACGCCATCTAGAAGCGAGTAGCGTAACAAGAAATTACACTGATAAACGTAGATCGATTGACTGGTGAATCATTGTTCTAAGGTGATACCATACTGCTTTATCGACATTGTTTCGTCAAATTTGTGTCAATAACATCTAGCGGCAAATAGACAAGCTATTATTTACAGACACCCTTACAAGTCCATATCCTTCGATCTTTTTGATGCATTCTTCAACAGCATTGTAAAATGAATGTCTTAGAAAATATCACGTTTAGACGAAACCGTACGAAGTCTGAAACAACCAGCAATGATACGGATGGGGACATTTTATTGGCGAACTCACCGATAGATGGCACCACAACTAGCTTACCTGATATTTCTGATGACGAAGATGACCAAAGTACTAAGTTAAAACATCAATTAGAAATATTAACTCTAGAACTCAATAGTGCCCACAATGAAATAGAATCCTTAACTATAGAAAACACATATCTCAAACGCCACAACCAGGAGTTACAGAAGCAGAGAGCACTGTACAAAAAAGTGGCATGCTCTCCAGCTGCTAAGTTAAAGTCACAAACACCAAATAACAAGAAAACATCTGCAAAAATGAACCAGTCAGCGAGAAAACACACGGAAAAGTCTAGTGATTGTACAGAATTCACGACTACAGCTTCGATATCCACATCGCCAAACGGTGTTCAAAATCAATATTATGAACAGTTGAATAAGTCGATCACAGATGGCGTTATCAACAATACTGGCATTAATAGAAAAAGAAAGACAGAAGTACAAAGTACAAAATTAAACAATGACCGTAAACCGAACAAAAGTATAATGAAAAAATTATGTATTTTAAGTAGCAACAAAAATAATAAAATATTAGAAATTGCAGAAGATGCATTCCCTAACTATAGAATCTGCCACTACTTGACACCCAACTGTGGTGTTAAGTACCTTATCTCTGACTTGGATCTCAAATTAAAGGATTACAATATGAATGATTACTGCTTGATATTTGTAGGGGAAGAAGACTTTCGTCGGACAAAGAACTATGTCGAACTAACTATTTGTATTCGTGAAACGCTGTCAAAATTGCAGCACACTAATATAATATTATGTGCTCCTACTTTCAAACTAAATGACTACTCAACAATGTTTAATTCGAGAATTGAAACCTTTAACAGTTTATTATATTTAGATGCTTATTCATATAATTACGCCTACTTATTTGATTCTAATTATTATATTGATTATGATTTTAATATGTTTGCAAAAAGTAGTAGTTCTGTAAATAATCGCGGCATGGCCAACATATTTCATAACATAGGCTTAATGATTAATGAATTTACAATGCAAAGTGACTTAAATTCATGTTATTCTTCTGATAAAGTGACAGATTTGCCTTACTCTGTACAAAGCAGTGTTACTGATGAAAATGAACTGTTTTTTCTCTGATAAATATATCAACATATTGCATCAAAATATAGCAGGTTTGATAAATAAAGCAGATGATCTGTTGGTATGTTTAGAGGAGCTATCTAATAAAAAGACAAATGTTGATGTCTTATGTATTACAGAGCACTTTATCATGGAGGGGTATCAAAATTTATTATTTTTACCTAACTATGATCTGGCTGCACATTATTGTAGAATAGAACAAAAAAGGGGTGGTACATGTATCCTTGTTAAAAATGGGCTGCAATGGAAAGAATTGCCAAAAGTAGCAAAGTTATCAACTCCAGGCATATTTGAGTGCTGTGGCGTGGAACTGACTAGTTATAAGATAATAATTGTGTGTATATATAGAATTCCGAACTCAAATAACTTAAATTATTGTTTTGATAAACTTGAAATGCTCTTGCATGAAATTTTACGTTCATGCTGTAAGAAAATTGTTATCTGTGGAGATTTCAACATTGACGTACTTAAGCAAAATAGTGCAACTAATGAATTTGAACGTATTTTAATGTGTTACAATCTGAGACTTGCTTTGAAACAACCAACTCGCATGGCCAGTTTATCGTGCATTGACAACTTTGCGCATAACTTTAATGCATGTAAGACTCAAGTATTTGAATGGGCATTATCGGATCATACAGCACAGCTGATTCAGTGTCCAGTACGAAAAATATGTTGTATTAAGTATTGGTACGCAACTAGAAGGGATTATAATATGGATAATGTAGTAAAGTTTAAAAACTATCTCACGACTCTTACTTTTTCGGAACTTTACGACACGGATGACCCAAATGTAGCTTATAATTATTTTATTGAGATTTTCAAGCTGTTTTACGATCTATGTTTTCCATTAAAAGTAGTTAAAATCTATACATCAAAAAGAACTAAGTGGTTGTCAAAAGGGATCAAATTGTGCAGTAAGAAGAAAAGAAAACTCCTATGGCAGTTTAGACTTAAGCGTAGTAATGCTAATAAAACCATACTACATAATTATTCAAAAAAGTACAAAAAAATTATCCGCTTAACACAAAAAGCACAAAACAACTACAATATAAAAACATCTAAAAACAAATCGAAAACTGCGTGGCAAATTATTAACCGTGCAAAGTACAATATACCTAAGTCTACCATAAATAAAATTAAAATAGATGACCGCGTCATATCTCATCACGAAACTATTGCAGAAGCTTTTAATATTTTTTTTATTAATAAGATACAGCCAAAACTGAGTGTCGACTGTAGACCTAGGGCGAGTTCATTAGACTTCAACAATAAAACTATGTTCATGGCCCCTAGTATACCAGATGACATTAAAAAGATAATAATGACCCTGCGTAATACAAGCAGTGTGGGATATGACGGTATTGCTACTCATATATTAAAACATGTTGCGGACGAAATCTGCGCTCACTTGAGTCATGTCATCAATCTCAGCATTAGTGCAGGCGTGTATCCTGATGCTTTAAAAGTTTCTATTGTCAAACCACTATTTAAGAAAAATGATAGGGAGTTAATGGAGAACTATCGGCCTATATCGCTGATTCCCATCATCTCTAAAATATTTGAAAAATACATTTATAATCAATTAAATTCATTTATAGAAAAGCATAATATTATATGCGAGGAACAGAAAGGTTTTAGAATTGGTAAAACTATTAATATGGCCATTTATGATTTTTTATATAATGTTACATATAACGTTGATAAAAAGAAACCAGTCTGTGGCGTATTTTGTGACATGACACAAGCCTTTGACTATGTGCACTTTGATACACTCTTAAATAAACTTGAGGTATATGGAATTAGAGGAAATGTCAACAATCTAATTAAATCTTACTTACTTAACAGAACTCAAATAACACATATAAATCAAATTAATATGAAAAGTAAAAATGAAATTATATATCAGTCCTCAGAACGTACAGTTTTGTTTGGTGTGCCACAGGGGAGTGTTCTAGGGCCCCCTTTGTTTATATTATACATAAATGATCTACCGAAAGGCATCCCTCAACCTCTGACACTATTTGCCGACGATAGCACCATAACGGTACCTTGTAAAAATGTTGATACCTATGAAAATGACATTAATTATTCTATAAATTCTATGGTAAAGTGGCTGGATGATAATAACTTAAAAATTAACCTGACCAAAACTAAATTAATACATTTTAGTCAAAGGATCAACAGTAAGAGTACTTTAAATATACACTACAATGACCAGCCTATAGAAGAGGTAGAAAGTACAAAATTTTTAGGGCTACACATTGATAAAAAATTGAATTGGGAAACCCATATCGAAATCTTATGCAAGAAACTCAGTAAATCTGCTTATGCCCTGCACACATTGTCGTCTATAATAAGTGTGGAGGCAATTCTTACAGCCTACTATGGTTTGACAGAATCCCATCTACGATATGGTGTCATATTTTGGGGCAACTCAACAAAAAAAGACACGGTGTTCAAAGCTCAAAAGAGATGCATTCGCTCAATCTTTAAAATTAAACCTACTGATAGTTGCGTGCCTTACTTTAAACAATATAAAATACTTACTTTGCCATGTCTGTATATTTTGGAGGTAGCGGTGTTTGTCAAAACAAATCCACTCCGATTTAAACTATTGGATGAAGTAGTGCCACGTAACAGGCGTGACAACTGTAGGGTATGCTCTCATACTGCGAGAACAGCACTTATGCGTAAAAGTATATTCTGTATGGCTTCCACGATATACAATAAATTGCCTAAAAGTTGGAGAGAACTATCCTTGTCACTTCTCAAAAATAAGCTGAGAAGTTTTTTAGTTAATAAAGCGTATTACAATATTTTAAGTTTTTTGAATGAAAAGGACTTTTATATTCCGACCTCGAAAACACATGATTAAGAATGTCAATTTAATGTTGTAATTTTTTAAATTAATTGACTATTGATACTTTTTGAATGCTTAATAATGAACAAACTGGACATAATTATCTACTTCATTTAATTTTTGACATACTTATACAATAATATCTTGACATCAATTATCATTTATTTTTTATGTATTTTGTAATTAAATTTCAAATTATACGCAATGACATGTAATTTTTAAATATTCAAAATTTGTACGCCGATATTGGCAAAGCATGGACGAGCACAACATAATATTTAATACCTTGCATGTCTGATTACTCAGTTTATGTAAACGCATGTTTGACAAATAAATTATCTTTCTTTCTTTCTTTCTTTCTTTCTCGAATCTGCATAGTCCTCATGTAAAAAGACTATGACCTCTGCGTTTGTTTCTTTTCAGAAGAGTCGGCCACGAAATACCGACTTCATCACGTTTAAAAAAAACGACTTGGAAAAGTATTTGTAAAAACCTACTTGCAAAATAAACATCATTTCTCATTTACTTATATGCCAACGCTTATAAGCTTATATGACAACGACGCTTCGTAGTCTAGAGCCAAAAAGTCATTGTGAAACTATATGTTCAATTAAAACGCAGACATGATAAAATAAGGCTGTCTACTCACTCAGCAACAGCAGCGACCGCAGCAGCATGATGAATAGCACTCCGGCCGCGCTTACGTCTCCGAGTGCGCTTGCGTGAGTAGGACGCCAGTAGCAGCCCCTTGCGCGCGTCGATGCGCTTGCGTGAGTCCTTGGCCAGCGTTCGCACCGCCAGTGAGGTGGGGTCGAAGCTGAACGTGGAGTCGTCCCGGTGCTCGTTCAGGTCTTTCTTCCTTTCCTGGATTTGGAGTATGAAAGGTTCATTAGGAAAGAATATGAGGTAGTTGTACCAGTTTGAGCTGACTAGGAATTTAAACGAAAAAATTGCAGTCTTAATCAAATTTGCCCATCACATTGTGCATACTTATTTAGTAGAAGTTTAAGGCTGTTAAACCAAATTTGGCTTTTATTTTAATTGAATATTAGCATTTGTTTCTAGGAGTAAAATAACAATCTGTGAATGAAGTAAAATGGTGGCTGGGACAGACTGAATGTGAAAAGACGACAGGGAGCGCACCTGCATATGTGCAGTAAGTCATTGCGATAAACTGACTTATTCCATTGATTCAAGATCTATATTTGCAGATTACAGGCATTAATGAAGAACATCTACATACCTCTTGCGTGATCTGCGACTCTTCTTCATAGCTGAGCGCGACGACGGCAAGCATCAGGTTTATGAGGTAGAACGAGCCGAAGAATACCACCACCGTGAAGAATGACACCGACATCGGCCCACACGATGACAGCACCTGGGGGTAAAAATGACCAATCAGAAGGAATCGCCTTAAAAAAAATGTTGCCCCTCACTAGGATTTTCACCTGTATCGTGGGTGTGTTTACAAACATTTAAACTTACATACACAAACAGCCAGACCCGAAACAACTACCCGTAGGCCATATACAGGGTGGCCAGTTGATAGGCGTCCAAAGAAAAAAAATAGATGCCTTATGCTAAGGTGTACCCGAATTACCCCCATGTATGTTCCGCGATTATTTGTAGTTTAGGAGTTAGAATTTATTTAAGTACTATTTTCAAAATTTTCACCTAACGTTGTTTTTTATTTTCTATGTCTTTATTCCTATCATTTTTAGGTATTGTTTTTTGTGGAATCTATTAGCGATAGCAATAGCTACCATGCGAAAAAATCCGTTTGCCTAGGCATTGTAGAACTTACCACAAAATTAGTCCAAAGTTCAAAATTACCATTAGAGTTCTATCGAACTCTGAATCAAAAATGTTCAGAGCTTAAAAAAAAAAAAGTTAGTGCCAGAGGTTTCTAAATGATCTTAAAAACTTCTATGGACCTTCAACAGACAAAATCGGTAAAAAAATATAGAGCTTGATCGGGGATTATTTCCTGTAATTAGCGTTGATAGCAATGAAGATATTTTTACAGTTATTGTTATAACTGCGCCAACCGTGTCGTCGTAGAAGTGGCCGTTTTTATTGTGGATCAAATAACTTCCCCCACTCTACGTGGGGGGAGGGGGTTTGGAAACCTTTTACTGACTAAAACCCACCCATGTTCTTTTTGGACCCTATGTTCCGACAACTCGGCAGATTCGAAGTGGCCTTTGGCAGAATTTATTTAATTAGAATCGGTAGGCAAATACATTACACATCGACATTGTTTTGTGGATAAATAGATAGAATTACTCTTCATCTTGTATTTCATAATTATATTGTACTTATTGTGAATAATGTTAAGTAACGACACACTTGAAATCTACATTATTAATCACACGTCATGAAATATATATCAAAATATTGTATTGTACGACGATCACGGCTGGACAAAGATTTTATTAATAACTAGCTTTTGCCCGCGGCTTCGCACAGTTGCCCTTTTTTGATTTGCTAGGTGTAGCAGTGAGGTACCTGCTACCTGTAGTTTTTGCCCTTGCGCATTATTTATTGTAATAGCAATGCTAAGATTTCCCTTTTCTTTCTTAGCCTATGTCGGTTTCCCGGGTCCCAATGTACCAAAATTCATCAAAATCGGTTAAGCCATTTAGGCGTGAAGATGTAACAAACAAACGAACAAATAAACTCACTTTTGCTTTTATAATACTAGTGAGGATAATTGCTTTACCAACTTAACAATTTATGACACAGAAAAACAAGCAACTTAGCTATACAAACTTTACTAACCGTTATTAATTTGTTTGGTTTTATAATTAATTTCTAAGTCTTTCCTAACTGGGCTATCAATATCATCAAACCATGGGAAGTCTTTTGAACTTTACAAATTTTACTGATTAACCTGATATCTTACCTACTTTAGAACTTTATGTACAGCCTTTTCCAGGCTTCTTTGCCTGAAACCGCTTACATAAAAAAATAGACGGATTAACTGGTGCCGTCCCAAAGTAAATGGACCCGTTTAAATAGTGTTGTCACTACGATTTCCGGTTGTTTCAACGGACCGGTAGAACAGACGGCCCGGAACAATATAGCGGTGGCAACAGGGAAGGCTCTAATTGATAAGATCTTGATTTATAACTGGGTTTTACATCCAAATTATCTGTGAGTTATAGTGATGGTGCTTTTTCTTATAAGCCTGAATAAAAAGAGAGCTTTTGTAAAGTGTTATCCAGCGGTTTTAAAGGATTTCTTTGCTGACTTTACACCCGTCTGTGGTGAAATGGAGCCCACACGTAGAGTATTGTTTTTAAGAAGCATAGACCGGAAGTTTAAACTAGGAACGGGTTTATAATATACTCAGCATTATAATAAACGATCAATTTTATTTATTTACTAGCCGTGCCCAGCGGGTACACCCGCTGCTCAGCTAAAATAATTAAATAGATTACGACCGATTCTCAGACCGAATATTTATTTATTTATTGTTCTACAAAAAAAGTAAATACATAATTTTAATGACATGAACCCTACACTAGGATACCCTGTGTCGTGGGGTTATAAACATACAAAATTTCATAAAAATCGGTTAAGCCGTTTCCAAGTAGTATGGCAACTAAAAATAATCTAAGGCGCGTCGCCCACACGACCAACAGTCGAGGCGCGGGCACATTAGGCGCGTCGCCCACAAGATCAACAGTCGAGGTGCAGTTGAATCTATTTTCTAGAGCGGTAAGTGAGAAGGGGACTTGAGCAGAGGGTGAAACCGCTAGGCACAGCCTATAAGATTATAAATGTGTGTGCTTGCTGAGGTTGGTCCGTGGATGGGTGACCAGCCAAACATACCGAGTTTCTTTCCATGCCCGGAAAAGCACGTTAAGCCACCCCGGTGGTCATTTGTATGTCTTTAACAGTCGTTACAGGTATTCCGAAAGGTAGCCCGAAAGTCTGATAACCAGTCTTACAAAGGGGCATCGTAAAACCCAGTCCTACTAACTGGGTTGTGGAAGACAGATAGGGACTCGCTTCATGTAAATGCTCCATGTAGATGGGAAGCCAACTATTCTGTTATACAAAGATTAGAATAATTGTCCTTTAATAAACGCCCCCTCCAAAAATTTTCACCTATCATTGACTCTTGCAATTCTGATCAATTGACGACACGGTTGGCGCAGTGGCAGAGCGATCGACTGCTGCGCTGCGTGTCGCGGGTTCGGTTCCCGCACGGGACAAATATTTGTATGGCCTACAGATAGTTGTTTCGGGTCTGGCTGTTTGTGGATGTGAGTTTAAATGTTTGTGAACGCATCCACGATACAGGAGAAATTCCTAGAGTGGGGAAACGTTTAAAAAAACAATTGGACTGGAACTTTTGAGATGCATCTTCGCAGCGTTTTATTTACGGAACTTTACTTCTTCAGTTTATTACACCCAACATTATAGTAATAGGCAATAAATAATGCCCTAAATACATGAAAGTCACGACGGTAAATTAACCTACATTACATTACCTCCGTACATTACATTAAATCTATACGTTCAAAGTTTCTCAGTTACCCGCCATTTATTTTGATGTTCAAATCAAAGTGGAGGCGGCATATAATACGGGTAAAATATACAGTACATTAAACATATATATTTTAATCGTTGTGAAATTAGTTTATGACTTTTAGCATATCGCACACCTTGATCAAAACGGAGACAACTCAAAAATCGAGAATTTTAAGTTACCCTTTTATTCAAATACTCGGTGATCATGTGTAACTATCTAACATAACAGAATTTACAAAAAGTGACATTTTACAACCTATTTACGATCTAAAATAAATTTATTTAAAACTTCCTATGCAAACAGTGATTTAATACGATTTTTTTGACTCCTGTAAAATTTAATTTTTGAGTTGTCCCAGTTTAGAGCAACATGTGCAATGTTTTAACATTTATGGACGGTTTTGCTGTGGATTAAAACTAAGTATATAAGCACTAGTTAATTAATCTTCAGAGGTCTGCGGCTATGCTGCTGTTAAACGTTTGTGTAATTAACGTTATGAGCACCAAATGTTTTAAAATACTACAAAAACATTATTAAAATAATTCTTTAGTAGTTCTAATTGCTTTTACATTATGTATAAGGACAATGCTTTTTGCGGATGGGAAATCAGATAACTTCCCCCGCACAGGGCGGCACGGGAGGTAGCGCCAGACTTTTACTGACTAAAACCTACCCATGTTCCTTCTTCCTTTAGCCCTTTATGTTCCGTAGGTGAGGAATCTCTCATTTAACACAGAACAAAAACACATATATTATATTGAAGAAGCTGGCAGATTCGACTCCAAGTTAAATGTTTGTTAGATTTTCTTCATTAATTTTTGTATATTTAACTCTCTTTACATTTTTATTATTTCGTCTTGTATGTATATATATGTATAAGTATTTATAGTTATATTTTAATTTAATTGTAATTTTATATATAACTCTTTCTTATACTTTCTGTTATGCACCCTGCACCTACTTTATTTTCTCTCTGCATGACCCCAAGGTAGACTGGTAGAAAATGCCCAAGGCATTAAATCCGCCTTTGTATATTGTTTTTTATACATGTGCATAAAGTTTTAATAAATAAATATATTATGGTTACATTTGAGCTGCAAAGAGACACTTTCGATGAGTGATTATTGCAATTGCAAAACCAACAGTTTACTATTTAAAATTTCCTGTAGGTATTGGCCGCAATATTCAGCAACATTATACTTGCTTTGCATTGCAAATTGTAATACATGTAGAAATTGGTTGTAGCTCATAACTATGCATCCAAATTTCGCACTGAACGAGCATAGTGGCCTATGACCCAGTATCAAAGAGAAGGCATGTCTCATCAGTAGTAACTGTGTAGGCTGACCTGAATTCATTCAACACTGTGTCGATGTGGTTAAACAGTTGATGAGCCCAAATATTATATTTATTACACGCAGGTGTATCGCTTATAACCATGTAGAATTATGTATGTATTCTGTCTTTCTAAAGCTAATTTAGATACCTCTCAAAATTACGACTGCAGTGAAAACAATTGAAGGTTGTCGGAAAGCTTGCCGGGAGTCAGTGTGAACTGATAAGTAGCTGATTTAGATCAGATACTTGTGATAAAAGCAGTTTTCTCGTTATTCCATCGCAAAAATAAAGAGGGCCTGAGACAGTTACGACAAAATACCGTCTTGCTAACACGTGTCACCTCACTCGAGACCACGAAAGACTAACTCCCCCGTACACAATCCAAGCCTTAATGAAACTGCTCAATAACTAACACAAATTACAAAAACAGCTGTAACAGCGTCCCTTTAGTGTCAAACCGTGTCGTTTTCTCCCAGTACAAGAGAGAAAACAAACATAAAGTTACTTAGTAGGTCTCCAGACACCGCCTGTAATCGTTTGTCCCCTAAACCGCTGTAGAAGATTGTGCAAAGTAATTTATTAGTGTAACCACTTGCCCAACCGGCCGGAAGATAAGCACGTGTTCTGTGTTTGCTTAGGAACATGCTAGTGGGATGTACTACTTGAAATATATATTCTGTATACTGAAAAACTAGAATATTCGTAGACCTGCTACAAGTTTGTTGTAATATTTTTTTGCGGATGGTATATCATCATTATAAATGATAAATGATGTTTATTTTGCAAGTAGGTTTTCACAAACACTATTACACGTCATCTTTTTTAAAACTAGATGAGGCCGGTGTTTCGTACCCGACTACTCTGAGAAGAAACAGCCGAAACAAACTCAGAGGTCATAGTCTCTTTTAAAGTCCAGACAAAATAATCTTGGTCAACTTACATGAGGACTATGCAGATAGTGTCTGAAATGGTCTTTTTAAGAAAGCACCACACAGATTGAGTGGACCTGTCCAGTCAGTGCAAGCATTTGTCAGTTCATTGGGAACATCATTGGGAAGTGTCAGACTTTTAATGATTTTAACCTTCCATGTTCCTTCTTTAGCCTTTTACGTTCCGGTGCCGCCGTAGCTCTTTCGAACAACCCGACTGACTGACATCTCTTTGAGATCTCTCGCGCGTGGATCATGAACGCGTCGTCGATACGGCTTGTCGTCATTAGACGGACACGGGTGAGCTACCCCTTTTTCATCATCATCCATAGATCCGCATCTACGGTGACCGGGACCCGTGTTGCGGTGCCCGACGTCTGAAGCTACTGCCGCGGCGGCATTTGTATAGCATTGAATCAAGTTTTTGAGCAGCTACGTCTCAGCGAACACGTCGCAGAAATCAAATATTTTTAAAAAAACAATTATTTTAAATCAAAAACAAAGATGAGCACTTATTGAAGACATAATTATGATGGACTGTGGATGAAGTATGATGTTTCTAAGTTACTAAACACTTTCTGGATGGTATAGTTATATTAAAATTTATGTATATAAACCTTACTTTTTTGACAATCCTTACTTATATTGTGGACAATTGTTGGTGAACCAATAAAATAAAATAAAAATATTATTAAAGCGAAATTTAATTTGTTTGTTACGCCTTAATGGCTGAATCGATTTTGATGAATTTTGGTACAGAGATAGTTGGGACCCTGGACATGGACGTAGGCTATTAGGCTATAAAAAAGTGGGAAATGAGGGAGAAAGAAGGAAGAAAAGGAAATATTTAGCTTTGCTATTACAATCAATAAGGCGCCAGGGCAAAAACTACAGGTAGCAGGTACCTGCAAATTAGGAAAGTGGAACTGTGTTACCCCGAATTTAACGCGAGTGAAGCCGCGGGCCTAGGTTTTTATATAGTTGCACAGTTTATCATTTTATACATATTAATGTAGAAAAATATTATTATATAGTGCCACAAATTCATACCGGACTATTAAATACACCCACAGAACTTTTGTTTGACTTTTATAACTTTGTGCTACCGTTCCGTAGAAAGTTGACTGCTGTTTGTAATTTAGTTTCAAATGAGTTATTTTGTTCGTTCAAAATAGTTTTAAGCGAAATGGCATCCTACATGTTACGGATATTTCGTATAACTTGCACGGAATGCAGTTGTGATTAAAAATAAACTGACAATTTAAGTTTTTTTTGTGGTGTAGCACTATATATAGTTTTATCTTTGTGCCAATTTCGGGTACAATTTAAGTTGGTAGTCAATTTTGCTCTATAATGTTAGGCTGTTCCCTCAATTTATAATATTAGTACCTACTTAACTTCATCCGATAAAAATAAACAGTTGTTTCGGGTCTGGCTGTTTGTGTTTATATGTTTGTATATGCACCCACGGTACAGGAGAAAATCCTAGTATGAATATGTAACAGAATCAGACCTCATCATTTATCCCTGGCCTGCTCCTTGTTGCTTGTTTTCTTTTTCATTCATGTCAATCGTCACGCTATCATCTATACTGTATCATTTACAAAGACAGAATAGCAAAATAAGTAGGTACGTACATTAAAGTCTACACAAATCTACTAATGTAATACATTTCGCAATTTCTCGTCCACGTCACAGAATTTTGTTTGAAAGCGTTTCAGTGGCAATGCCATCTTGAAAGCGGGTCTCTTAGAATTAATTAAAGGGAGACCGGTAAACGACCCTCACATTATGACCGCAGCCACAACTCACGTAAACTTCATTTACCTACGGTCTGGCAGACCCTTTGTAATAAAATTCTCGGACCTCAAAACCGTTGGAGCGTTTTAAAGGTTCAGTTAGGTGCAAGCTTGATGAACTGAGTTGTTTTTATGGAGTTTTATAATGTTGGTAACATGTCTTATTTTGTGTGGGTAATTTTCAGTATCAGCGATTTTAAAGATGTTCTACAATGGTGAAATTCCTTAACAAACTTTCATCGCTTCTATTGCATCTATTACGGAGTGAATTTTCAAAAATATTCTTTTCGTACCACTTGCTCAAAAAAGTGACATTCTATGCCACAAAAAGCGAACATAACAATAGTCATTTTTAACCTGTCAAAAACAGGGAAAGAAAATTGTACTGAATTTCATTCATCCCCTAGGGAGAGAATGTGATTTAAAATTGGAATACTTAATACTGAACTTCATCTGTCTTTACACCATTGAGTTTGTAGGTATATCAAGCATTAAGCATCTTTTTAAAAAAGGAACACGCAATTAATATGCAGTTATGATTATTAAATAAAATTACCAAAACCGACGAGGTCGTATGAGCTTGATGCCTTTGCTTTTCCGACAAAACATTAGTCTAGGAATTTGCCGCGTTTTTGTTTTCTTCAAATACATAAACGTTAAGTTTATTTTTATAAATAAGTTAATGTTTTAAAAATACATTGTTAAATCAAAGCGACAGTGTATTGTCGGATTCCATCAGTGCAAATGCTGCCGCAATCATACTCATCAACAATAAATGTACCAAACAAAAGTGTACCTCTCTTTATAAATAATTGGACCAATGTTCGAATGTTAACTTTTACTTTTAATGTCATTATCTTTAATAAAATTAACACAGTAATAATATCTCATATTATTACTGTGTTATTTTTTTCGTAAATGGTACAAAAAGTAGAGTATTTTCCTCGGTGATAAAGCTGTCTTAGTCTTGGGTAAACTTAAATCTCTCGCTACACTCAGGACTCGTCTTAAATCCCTCGCTTCGCTCGTGATTTAAGTTTTTAACACCCTCGCTACGCTCGGGAGTAAACCTCGGGTCCTTCGTTACACTCGCGATTTAAATCGTCACCTACGACAGAAGACACTGCTTTATCCCCTTGGTTAATAATCTACTATTTTGTGTTAATCTTTTAAATAGTGTATAATGTAAACATTATAACTCTTGTGTATAATTTCAGCGTTTTCTGTTATGTTCGATGGTTCATTGAATATTCGTTCATTAGCCAACGGCACCAGTATAATGCATTTTGTTTTATGCATCTATTACCACAGTTTGTTTTACCATTTCAATTTTCCTTCTATTTCCAGCTAGACAATTAAGCCGATGGAACAACAAATATTGCAACAAATACAGAAAAATAACGTATTTCAAAAAAATAACGATGTTTTCCCAAAAGAAGCAAGTGATATTATACAATACAAACATGAATACGAAAAATCAGAGTTGCGTGTCTTGGGTTAGAACTGTGGACTTGACACACCGACGATCACATCACTAGAGTAATACTGCTAGCTTATACATCTATTTATTAATTAATAAATATAAATAATATTATAAATGCGAATGTTTGTGAGGATGGATGGATGTATGGATGTTTGTTACTCTTTTACGTCAAAACGGCTGAACGGATCTTGATAAAATTTGACACAGAGATAGATTATAGTCTGGAATAACACATGGGATAATATTTTTCCAATTACACGCGGGCAAAGCCGCGGGCACCAGCTAGTAATAAATAAAGGAACTCACCATATTATATACATTCTCCCAATAATCCAACGTGATTAACTGAAATGTGGTAAGCATGGACCACAGAAAGTTGTCGAAGTTGGTGTACCCGTGATTCGGGTTGGGGCCCACACACAGGCAGGTCCAGTCTTCAGGACAGTGCCTCGCCCCGGTCAGGTTGCCACAGATTATAGGCACTTCGTCCGCGTTCACCATCCAGTTTGATGGTTCTTGGATCCACCTGTGGAAATGAAAAAATGAAAATAGGACTTTATTATCCAAAACCTTCGAAGTGCAAGTCAGTCTTGCGACATAAACAGCTATATCTTTGACTGCTTAGGCTTAGAAGGTTGATTTACCCAGCTCCAAAGGAACACAAACTTGAGTATATAGTTTTTATTTCAATTCGGTACTTCTAGGCGTTCCCGGTTTCTTCACAGACAGACGGACAAGAAAGTCTTATATAGGTTCTTCTTTTTGCCTTTTGATACTTCAAAAGGCAAAAAGGTAGGTACTCCTACGGAACTCCAAAAAAAAAAAACAACTTGCAATTGTCTTCTATTTAATATGAGAGCGTGGTGATTTGGCTAATGACCCTGTTTTTCGTCACAGTCTGTCCTCAAGTTTTTATTATTGCGTAACTGTATTCTTATGCTTTTGTCCTTACGTCTCATATTCTCGAAGGGTAACGCAGAGGTAAACCCAATTATGGTACACCCATTTTTCACTATTAATATGTTTGAAGTCCCATGTTGTTAAAGTTAAAGGGGTAAAGTTAAAAGGGCAATCCTATTGACATTAACCGGGCACAAATCCAAACTCCGAGGTTGCTACTGAGAAAAATCCTGATGATAAAACTCAATAACATTCTTCATCTTGTCTTCCTCACGGTTACTGATGTTATAAAAAAAACCGGCCAAGAGCGTGTCGGGCCACGCTTAGTGTAGGGTTCCGTAGTTTCCCGTCCGTCACAATAAGTGTACCCACTTATGAGTTGCGCGGCAGGCGTTCCGATTTGTGACGGTTTTTAGCGCGAACACAAAAGCGCTCAAACCTCGACGACTAATTAGATTATGCACTCATAAATAGTATATTTAAGCGAAACATACTTTACCACGGTAGGTCATGAAAGCACAGAAAATCTTAACATCGACTTTTAAAAAAATGACGTCATTACACAACGCCATCTATCGAACCATTTATGAACTGGTCTTTACCTTAACATTTTGATGGTGTTAAAAAAAATAGTTTTGTTCTAAATTGCCTTAGCATGTTCTTAATAAAAGTTTTATGTAGTTATAAGATACCGCCAATGCCAAGGAGAGACCAACCGAACAATTGGGTAATACCCGATCCAATGTAATAAGTACCTACAGCACCATCTCTCGGGGAATTGGGTTACTAATTAATACAAAGACGTGCAATTTCGGTGGTAATTTTGGATTGCGAGAACCGATTTCAATAATTCTTTTTTTGTTTGAAAAAAGATACGTTCAGGATAATAAAATATGTAAACGAAGTTAAAAAAATGCTTGCATATACGAACTTAGTCCAGAAATTATTTTGTACAACTTTTTGTCTTTTTTGTACAAAAACTGTTGTGTCAATCAAGTTCAAAATAATTTTCATAGAAAGTCCTTATAAAGTTCTACTTTTCAGATTTTTTTTCATATTTTTTGAACTTATGGTTCAAAAGTTAGAGGGGGGGGGACACATTGTTTTTTACTTTTGGAGCGATTATTTCCGAAATTATTGACATTATCAAAAAATGATTTTAGTAAACCCCTATTCATTTTTAAATACCTTTCCAACAATATATCACACGTTGGGGTTGAAATAAAAAAAAAATCACTTCCCTCTTTACATATAGGGTGGCTACCCTAATAAGACATTTTTTTGATTTTTTTTTATTTTACCACTTTGTTGGCGTGATTGATATACATATTGGTACCAAATTTCAGTTTTCTAGTGCTAACGGTCACAGAGATTAAGCGAGGACGGATGGACGGACGGACGGACAGACAGACATGGCGAAACTATAAGGGTTCCTAGTTGACTACGGAACCCTAAAAAACAGTCACTAAGACGATTTTCATTTCTCAATTTGGATTAAACCTAGTTAGATTGCTATTAAATTATACTTAATCATAATAACGGGTACCTTTGATACAATCTGTTGTTTTAATTTGAGTATTGCTTTTTCTTGAAAATATATGTTAAAAATCGCTTTCAAATTTTGGATTCACAAAACTACATTAATTTCACTTATAATATTCCAACTACGAACGATAATTTAAATTTATTTAAATGTTCTCGGAACAAGTTCATAATTCAGAATGGTGTTCATCGTTTTTACAGCAATTGATTCCCGAAACTTGGCGGAAAGATAAACCGTTTGCTCAAGTTCGGCAGAGTGGAAAACTTTCTCGTAAATCGTAATTATTGTAGTAGAATTGAAACTTATCTCTACTTTCTTCTTAACCGAATTAATTATGCTTGAAAACATTTTAGACGAAAATTAAAAACGGCGTTTTGTTTTTGGTCTGTTTACAATTAATTTATGGTTAATACCATAATATGTCTAAAAACCATCAACGAAATTGATACCACAATACCAAAACAAAAGAATTTGAAATTCGAAACTATTTAAATTTTTTATTCGTTTGCATTATTTACACTATTTTATTATGGCTTTGCGGGACTGGCATTTCTAACCAGCCGGTACCTATGTTAATATGACCTCCTTACAAGATTAGATTTACTGGTATTCTAGTGCCTCTTGAAGTAGTTGTTAGAGTTCATTTTCAAAATTAGCTTATGAAACGGAGTAAGTAGAGATCCTACCAATCTATTCAACTAAAATATTTCAACAACGACGAAATATATATATTTCTCGTAATAGATATTTTTTTTTCACTAAAATATGTTTCTCTGTGTGCTGATTTCGTTCAGTTACTCTGATGTTCTTCGCTCTAAACCAGTAAGTTTCTACTCACGCTGACCACGCCTCATCAGTGAAGTTCTCCCCGGGTGGAACGACGAGGTTCTTCACACACTTGTTCCTCAACTCCCCCATGTAGACCTGCAGCGCGAACAGCGCGAACACCATCAGGCAGAAGATGGTTAGCGTCATTACTTCTGCCAGCTGCTTGAACGAGTGCAGCAGTGCGTTGATGATGGTTTTTAGACCTGTTGAAGAAGGTATTTTAATTTTAAAATTATTGTCAGTTTATGAAACATGGAAGGCATCTTTCCGTACCGATTCCGATCAAATTTTCGATCGGTCATTTATAAAAAAATATGCCATACATCTTCACCGTGTATATTTTGTAATGAAAATGAAAAAAAAAAACCCATGTGTGGGTGCAAAGGTTCGGTAACCGAAAATGTGACAACCGTTTGTTAGTGGCTAACCACCTTGTATTAACCCGTAGAGGAAAAAAAGTTATATATATAGTTGGTAACACTTCGTACCTAGGGAATATTTCAAGCTGAAATAAAAAGCTAAAGGGTTGCACATTGGCCCCAACCTAGGCAGGCCTGAGCTGCTAATCCTACAGGATGTACAGACGCCTGCACATCAAGCTACTACAATCTGCCAGATTTCTTTGATAGATTTTCAAACTTATTTCTAAAGTATAAGGTTCATTGGGAAAAATTGTCAGTTTCGGGTAGCTTGACCTGCAGGCGTCTGTACCTGAGTGCCAGTATTTTACTTTGAGCGACTGGCTGAGTAACCCCCACAACTAATTTACTAGTGGGTAATACGCTATCGCCTGTTAAGACTGGTTCTCATTCTTTCCGTCAACTGAGTAACTGCAACGACTGTCAAAGACCTACAAGTGACAGCTGCAAACGTAGAACCAATGGCTTAACATGCTTTTCAAGGGATGGAGGAAACTCGATGTGTAATGATAGTTGGTCATCCTTCCACTTTGGCAAGCACGGCTTAACTTCTAAGATTACAGCAGCCATAACTGGCCACCGCTCTTTTAATAAACACCTCTTTGTCTTAGGAGTCACAGACAGCCCACTGTGCCGAGCCTGCATGGAGGTAGACGAAACAGCAGCCCACGTGCTTCTGCAATGCCCAGAGGTTGCCCCATACGGGGCAAAGTACTTCGGTAACCCAGGTACTCTTCGCGAGATCGTCAGCAACACCAAGGCGCTGCTGACGTTTCTCGTGGAGCTGGGGTGGATCGAATAATATTCCCACCAATACGCAATATACGCGCCTCAGACGTGGAGTAGAGGACACCAGCCCGTTATACAATACAATAACTTCGAAGATCAATCCGTGCGGTCTTATTTATTTAACCAAGAGCTCCGTACAAGAACCTTTCCGAATGGCAAAATAAATACAATTTAAGCTAAAAGAGAAATGAAGTAAATTCACTGATCCTCTGCAGTTTGGATTTGCAGTAGGTAAGTCAATCCGTGCGCTTAGCCTTTAAGCCAGACAGCGAGTTTCTTAGTAAACCTCTTTGCCTAGTTACACTTTTCTTTATGGGCATAAAATGATTTACGATCTGTGACTTTATTTTAAACCATTTTATATTATTTTGCAATTTGAAATTGCTTGAACATTTATAATCAAGAAGTCTATTCTAGTTTAAATGTTTTGTTGATTTTTCTGTTTTAAATTGATTAAACTTCATTTGTGCATGGTCACAAGTAGGTTCGAATCTATACTTAATATTATAAAGCTGAAGAGTTTGTTTGTTTGTTTGAACGCGCTAATCTCAGGGACTACTGGTTGGAATTGGAAAATTCTTTTAGTGTTGGATAGTCCATTTCTTGAGGAAGGCTATAGGCTATATAACATCACGCTACGACCAACAGGTGCTGAGCAGCGCAGGTGAAACCGTGGGAACAACTAGTATTTTATAAGTAGAACGCGTGCTCATCATAGAAAAACAAAAGTTTGACATTCAAAACTAATGTACAGTTGTGGTACAGTCGGGAAAAGAAATAAACAACCAGGCGCGAAAGGTAAGGTTGTTTTAGAAATATTGCGGCCCCTGAAGGCTCCTATTGAAAGAACATGGGTGGGTTTTATTCAGTACAAGTCTGACACACCCTCCCTCTCCGCCCAGAGCGGGGGAAATTATTTGATGATAGCCCATTCGCATCCGAAAAAAAGCTTGTTTTTTCTTAGAAACCGATAGACGTCAACTCTTATTAATTTAATTAAATGTACTACTTGTTTTTATCAATGTAACTTGACTGACATTGATAACATTCATAGTTTTTTAAGAAATTTTCGACTGTATCCGACCAACCTAGATCCCTATTTCATTTGCTGACTGTACGAAGGCGAACCTCATGCCACAAGGCTTACATTATCTAATTCTTTTTAAATCTTCCTTGTTGGGCAATCTTTATTAACTGTCTTTTGATCTTAATCTGGAAGTTTACCGTTGAGGCTCTCAATAAGCACGATAAGGTTTAATGAGTCGTTAAATTAAAGACTTCTATGTCCTCGTGTTGTCTCTCTCACACTTCAGTAACATACATACAATTATCTCTTTCGTTCCTTCGTTTAGAGCCTTTAAGGAGTTTTCATACCATTGGCACTAAATGAAGACCGAATTAGTTTTGGTTTTAGTTGGCAAAAATGTTCAATGACCATTAGTTAAGTAAATTTAAGTTCTCAAGAAATAAGATGATTGTATGTTGGTTTTTAAAAAGCTTTGAAATTTTAGGTAGCAAATTCTGCTAAAAAGTCCCAGTCCACAGGCCGACAGGTTATTATCTATTTTCTAGAAAAAATATGCGATATAAAAGTAAATGCTACTTGTATTTTTATCTTGCTCTCAAACGATGAATAGAGAATGACTAGGATTTTTTCTCTATAACATATATCTTAGATAAAAATGTACTAGATAGTTTTATTTATTTAGTCATTTAATATTAGGCTTCTGTTTAGTTATTCTGTATAGTTCTTAGTTATTTGTTTATCTATTTAATTATTTACATGCTCATTATAAATATTGATGTAAGTTTCACAAGAAATTAGTAAGCAAATTAATGGAATAACATCTGTAAAAACTAATAAGTCTACTTACCCGGCATTATAGAAACAGTCTTCAAAGCCCTCAGCACCCTGAAGGTCCGCAGACCCGCCAGGTTGCCGACCTCCATGCCAATGGTGGCGTACCCTGAAGTGATGACCACGAAATCCAGCCAATTCCATGGATTCCGTAGGTATGTGTACTTATTTAATATGAAGCCCTTAGCTATACACTTAATTATCATCTCCGCCGTGTATATCGCCAGGAAAATGTATCTGGAATAGAAAAAAACATTGTGAGTAATTATACCATGGCATGGATTTTTAGGTAAGGGTCTTTTGGTAAAATTTTGTTTTAAATTAAACATTTATTACAGACCAGGACCACACATTTTTAGCAAACAATAAGATTAGAATGTTATGGACAAGGTATGGACATAAAAATTAAATCATGACATGAAACTGCAACCATCTTTGCCGCATAGGGGACTTCCACCGATCAGTGTAAAAACACCCAGTATAGTGTTGGTACAGCTTTGAACACGAGTAAGGAGGCGCATCTTTTTTATCAACTCTTATTACTCTAAAACCTTGCCTCAGCAAACACCCCTGACGCATTGCAACGTCATGGCAGCCCCAACAACGTTTTGGTTACGATGAATTTGATTCCACAATTTTTTTATGGGACGGTGTGTAAAACAATCTAAAAAAAATGGCTCGCATTTCGTAGGAATAATCAAAAGTCATTTAGGATTAACAGCACTTTTTCATTACACATGTCAGTCCCCCAAAACGCCCACCACATGTAGCGGTAATGGTAAACTATTGCCCTTTATGTTCCGGGGCCGTGGTATCTCTTTCGAACAACCCGCAACCCCGGCAGGCGGCGGCCCTGGCAGGCCTCTCTGCAGCTTGTAGTATTCGGTGAACTTTTTCTAACAAAGTTCGGTCGAGGTCAACCATGATTCCCTCAAAGTTAGGTAGGTATTTATTCTTATTAACATTATTAATATTTGTCAAGAAACTTGGTAAAAATAATAAAGGAGTTGCGTGTTGGACCGTTAAGGACATCATTAGGTTATTTCACAAAGTGACATTATGATTAATATTCTTAAAATGTTCCGGAAAACATTGTGAAGTACCTTCTTTACTTATTAATGACCCTGGCATGGCACTGTGATTCGTAATTGTACAAAAGATGGGTTTGTTAACCTTTTGATAAAACTCAAAGCATTTACTCCAATCAAACTCCATTGACTCTCGTTTATTCCTATTTTATTGATTTCTGACTTGATTTGGTCCAACTTCATCTACCAAAATTCCCTAATCAGTCCACTCCAATCTGGGTTCAGGCCCGGGCACAGTACCGTTTCTGCTCTCCTCAAAGTGACTGACGATATAAGGCGGGGAATGGAAGACACTAAAGTCACGGCTCTAGTGTTGATTGACTTCACTAATGCCTTCAATACCGTCAGTCATGATGTCCTTTTATCCATCCTCTCCTATCTTATGGTCTCTCACGAGGTTCTGGATTGGTTTTCTTCTTATCTTCGGGGGCGTCAGCAGGCAGTTCTTGCTGGTGACTCTTCTTCCAGCTGGCGTGATCTTGAAACTGGCGTCCCTCAAGGCGGTATTTTATCTCCACTTCTGTTCTCTATTTTTATAGATCTCATAACTACCGAACTTCAGTGTGCGTATCATCTTTACGCTGACGACTTACAGCTGTACTGTCAGGCGGGTGTTGACAGCTTATCTGGTGCGATCGAGGAGCTTAACCGGAATTTGCGTGTGGTTAAGGACTGGTCTCATCGGTTCGGGGTGGCGGTTAACCCGACCAAGTGTCAGACTATTATTGTTGGCCCTCATAGCTTGCGAAGACTGAATAGCGTGCCACCCCTCACCTTTGACGGCGCGGTCATTCCGTTTAGCTCTGACGTCAAGGATCTCGGTTTGTATGTTGACACTTGCCTTGACTGGCGTAAGCAGATCGCGATTGTGAGCAAGAAGGTCACCGGAACGTTGCGGTCGTTCTATCGGCTGAAAAATATTCTCCCATCACACATTAAAGTAACGCTTGTACAGTCCCTTATCTTCCCTATAATTGATTATGCTGATGTGTGCTATTACGACCTGAATGCAGATCTCCTCAATAAACTAGACCGACTTCTTAATAACTGCATTCGATTCGTTTATAATCTACGCAAATATGATCATGTATCTGCATATCGTTCGCTCTTAAAATGGTTACCCATTCGGGAGCGCAGAGCATTGAGAGCTTTGACGACCCTATTTTCTCTTCTTAACAAACCCACTTCACCTTCTTATCTATCTTCTAATTGTCAATACTTATGCTCTGCGCACACCAAGAATCTTCGGTCTGCCAATAATCGTCTTCTTCGATGTCCTTCTCATCGCTCTGGTTTCATCAAATCTGCTTTCTTTGTCCAGGCAGTCTTCCTGTGGAATGAGCTCCCACAAAATATCAGGATGGTTACCAGTCCGTTTACTTTCAAAAAGAAAGCTCGTGAATATATTTATAAGAAGTTGGTAGAATCGTCTCGTGTTTAAGTTGTGGTTGTTGTCTTGTTATGGTCTCGTTACTTTATATAATTTTGTTGTAGGTATATATATTTATAGTTATTTATATATGTATATATTTTTCGTCCATTTATTGATTTCTTTACATAAAATTACATTTTTAAATATTTCTTAAACAAAAAAAAAAAAAAAAACATTTAAAAATATAAAAGTAGTAGCCCACCGGTATCGGGAACAGGGTCCAAGCTACCGGCGGTCAGGGCTCCAGAGAAAGGAACCTCCTAACAATACGAGCCGTGTCCAGGAGTACCGCTTTCTGTATCAAGCCCTTGATCCAGCTGCCTAACGAGAGCCTTCTCAGGTGTTGGTCGAGGCTCTTAGCAATTAAGCCATTGGCTGTAACGACTATCGGCACAATGATTGCTGAGTCCACGTCCCACATGTCGACAACCTCGCGAGCCAAGTCAATATACTTGATTTGCTTATCTTTCTCGGCTTTCACGAGGTTCTCATCATGCGGGACTGTTATGTCAACAATCATTGCGCGCCGCTCTGATCGATCCACCACCACTATATCAGGCTTGTTAGCAACAATAGTCCTGTCAGTGATGATGGAGCGATCCCAGTACAATGTGATATTGCCATGTTCAAGAACTGGGTCGGGCTCATACCTGTAGTACGGCACTTCCGATTCCACAAGGTTGTACTTTAGAGCAAGTTGCTGATGGATAATCCTGGCTACAAGGTTGTGTCTATGCAAGTACTCTCCGTTAGCTAGACGAGAACACCCGGAGATAATGTGTCGAATTGATTCACCCGGACGGTGGCATGCCCGACATATGTCAACCGTACCATCCTTCACAATAAATCTCCGGTAGTTATTCGTCATCATAACTTCATCCATAATTGCACAGACAAAACCTTCGGTTTCTCCAAAGAGGTCCCCGAAACGTAGCCAAGCTACGGACGCTGATTGATCTACATCGGGTCCATGTAGGGCCCGGAAAAAGCGTCCGTGAAGCTCCTTACTCTGCCATACTTCCTTGCGGTCGTTAGTGTCAAGCACTACAGGTTTGCGCCAGTTCTCTTTAGCCAAGGAGAGCGGGGTGAGGCCTTTGTCCACTGCAACCACATCTCGATGCATTCCCACGTCTGATTCTAGAAAATATTCCCTGAGACTGCATATCTCGCGATTGTGGAGAGTCTTGGCGTTTAAAAAGCCTCGACCCCCACAACTCCGAGGGATATACAATCTCATGACCGAAGAACGTGGGTGATGCATACGAAATGCCGTTAACAATGTACGGACCTTCCTATCCAGGGCGTCCAGTTCTGTTTGAGTCCATTTGAGTATGCCGAAAGAGTACATCAAAACCGGCATGACCCAACCGTTGAAAGCACGCACCTTGTTTCCGCCTGATAAAAGACTATTAAATACTTTTTTCAGGCGGCCAAAGAAGCGCTCCTTCAACGATTGCTTCATGTCAGCAACATTGATGCCCAGCGCTTCCGACATCCCCAAATACTTGTAGGTTTCGGTTGCTGAGAGGGATCTAAGGTTTATGGAATCTGAGAGCTGGGTTCCCACAGATTCCACAATTTCCCCTCGCTTTACATGCATGACCGCACATTTGTCCACACCAAATTCCATCCTGATGGCGCTACTGAAAGTTTCAGTTACCTTCAGTAGCTCCATCAGCTGCAAATCGTTGGGGGCAAAGAGTTTCAGGTCATCCATGTAAAGAAGGTGAGATATAACCTGACCACCTCTCCTCAATCGATAGCCCAGCCCTGAATTCTCCAGCAGCGTGCTTAGAGGATTCAGGGCTAAGCAGAACCAAAGTGGACTCAAACTATCGCCCTGGAATATACCTCGCTCTATCTTTATCGGTTCACTATTTCTCTGAATCTGCCGACATCCTGGATAGCGAAGGACTGTACTCCATTGCCTCATACACGAGATCAGAAAGGTGCGCAGAGTTGCATCAACTTTATACAACTCTAGCACCCTCATGAGCCATGTATGTGGCACGGAGTCATAGGCCTTCTTATAGTCTATCCAACATGTCGACAGATGCCTTCGAGAACGGCGAACCTGTTGACTAATGGCCATATCAATGAGGAGCAGCTCCTTAGTACCGCGGGACCCGTTCCTACATCCATTTTGAGAAGCAGACATGATTGAATTGTCATCAATGTGTTTAGTAATTTTAGATCTCAAAATGGATGTAAGAACTTTATAAAGTGTCGGAAGACACGTAATTGGTCTATAATTTTTGGGTTCCGCCGTACTACCCGATTTATGGAGCAGGTGGGTTATACCAGTTGTCAGAAACATAGGTAACGACCCTGACTCTAAGGCCGTCTGGAATAGGGCCGCCAAACGAACGTGCGACCTCTGGAACCACTTTATCCAGAAGTTGTGCAGTCCGTCCGGCCCTGGAGACTTCCAATTAGGCAACGGACGGACCGCACAAGCTACATCTTGGGGGCTGATTGTTAGGGCCCCCATTTCTGGTATTGGATCGCATGCTCGTTCGACTTCCCGAGTCCATTCACCTTCGGTATGACTGACAGGCACCGACCAGATGCTGCGCCAAAACAAACACATGGCGTCATCATCCGGCGCGTGCCAGACACACCTTGGTCCGGTCGCTCCCATGCTCTATACACCCACCTTTCATCACTTTGGAATGTGCGATTCTGAGTGTACCGTTCCACCCGCCGCTTATACCTACGAATACGGTTTGCCCATGCATACACTTTCTGTTTCAGGAAGTCGATGCGCTCTGTGATGCGGGACATATAGTCTGGAGGACTTATATCAGTCCCTACAAATGCCCGCCTCACAAAGCGCATCACTCGAGGTCGTGTGTTACCCTCCCTGAAACAGGTTAGTTTGCCAATGAGTGCTCTGGCCACACCAATACGCCGCTCAATCCTGCATTGCCAAAATGGTATAGCTGGTTTCAGTCGTGTAGCTCTGTCATCAGGAAATTTGACGTGAGCTACACGACACACCGCTACAGCCGCACAGTACACGTGAGGTTCTCGCAGCTGTCAAAATAGCTTGACAACTGCGAATCCAGAGCAGCCACTAGCGCCCTATTTTTATTATGCATGGGCAAACGAGGTAAGCGTGGTCTAAGTTCGGGCGACATGTACCGATATTCTCGAATCGCACCCTCCAAAGTACTCCTCATTTCCTCACTGCACTGGGTACTTACATTAGTAGCCATGTCATTACTTACCTCGTTAACGCGATTAACTAGTTGGTGGGGCTGTGGTGGTACCACAGCCTGCGACGAAGAGGTAATGACTTGGCTACTCTGCATTTCAGTTCGTAAGCGATCAAGTACGGTGTCATCCAACATACGATTACGCTGGATAACCCGCACCTGATCCGACAGTCGTTGCGCCGACACGTTGACAGCTGGCTCAAGCACCTGAAACAGAGAGAGCATCCGAACACGGTACGCGGTCAGGTTGTTTCCTCCCTCTGTAGCCCCATAGTATGAGCGCATGACGTTTTCATTGATGGATTGAGTCCATCGCATGCGCTGCACACTTCCACCGGGAGCTGGGACCCTATCAGAGGCCGGTGGGCCCCGAGGTCCTAAACCGTCCGGCGGCCGGCGTCTTCCTCGTCGACGAACTGGTGGTGGCGTCGTGGGCGGGGAAAAATACTCGTCGCTCGAGCTCGACGCAACTGCCACGGCCGGTGTCACAGCACTCACGACGAGGCTGGATTCCGGCGGCGGCGAGGCGGAGCTGAGCGACGAGCCCGGAGGTGGATGGCGTGCGCTTCTGGCGTGAGCTGATCTGGTCAACATTTTCTTTTTATCTTCATTTCATGATGTTTTTGATTTTACAAATGACATTTGTCACTCATGTCATATTTTTTCTTTTTGACTCTATTTGAGAAAATTAAAATCATTTTGCACTAAAAATCGATAAATGAGGGTCAGCTATTGCAACTTTAGATGTAAGTATTTGTAAAAACTGTTAAAAATAATGTTTTGAATAAAAACAAGAATAAAATATCAGGAAGAGAAATTGAAGTATTTGTCACTTAAAGTGTTGCCAGATTATTATGTATATTATGTATATATATTATTATTCTTTTAAATATTTATTTTCTAATATCCTTTTTTTCTGCTATCGCACCTACTGTGTTTTGTCTCTGCATCACCCTAAGGTAGACTGGTAGAAAATGCCTAAAGCATTAAGTCCGCCTTTGTACAGTTTTTACTGGTGCATAAAGTTTTAATAAATAAATAAATAAATTTGGAAAAACTACGACCAAACCGTTTGGTCGTAGTTTTTATACCATTGAAAGATGCCTACGTTTGGTCCAAACGTAGGCATCTTTCAATGGTATAATAGCATGTCGAAGACAGGAAAAGTCTTGTTCTTTATTATTTGTGTCGATAGCCTTGTTTTAATTTGTTTTGCCCAGTATATGGATACGTAAATTGCGGCATCCTGACGCGTTTGAAGGTCCTCTTAACTTCAGGTGTTAAGCCACTTTGGCAAATCCAGCAGGTGGGACATGATCTGTTCGAGAGTACCATATTCAAAATGTGTCGGAAGGATCTTTTATTCCCGTTTTGTCAAATTGTATTTATAGTGACCTACTTGGCTGCGCAACTAGTTAAGTGCTTTCTGTACAGGCCACTGTCAAACACAGCCCATTCAAATGTTCCAAAAGACTTAAACAGGATTATTTTTACGCACATAACAACTAAATTTGGTAGATACGACAGTTACAATTTAGTTATTTCTCATTGAACTTAAGTTGAACTTCAACGATCTCAAATAAATCAATTTCCAGTCAACCTCATGAGCCAAACTACAGTTGTTTCAACTAATAAGTTCACAGGTGAGACCTTGTGCCGTCGCTACCCGTATAATCCTACCTTTAAGGGTTGGGTATACCCTTCCCTAATTCGGAACCACCATACGGCGCGACGCCATATTCTACGGCTTAATTACCATTTGTAGGCCAAGATCTTATGGTCACCCCGAAATTTACGATAGTTTGAGGTGTCAGCAAACGTTGCCTTCCCACTGTTTGGCTGTCTGTAATCATTGCGAGTTTAATCAAGAGAAAAATAAGAGCAGTAGGAAAGGAGGCTTGTTTCCTTTTTCAGGGGGGCAAAAGAGGTTTTATTCAAATAGAAACAGGAACCCTTTCAAGCAGGAAAAGGTTTATGGCCGCTCACAATCGTCTGATTTTCTTTTTAGACATTTTAGAATAGAGATTTTTCTTTTAATGTGTATTGAGATGAATGCGATATTCAAAAACTTTTAAATAAGCGAGGAAAAAAATCGATAAGGTAGAGTATGAGGGAATTCCGAGAAATAAAATGCAGATCATTCGATTTTTACGGTCGGTTTAACTATTAAATTCTAAAAACACGTGTTACTACATAAAAACTTAACGATATTTACCCGATTTTACTCTGGCACACCGGAGCTAATATTTTATCACTAAACACTAGTTTATACAAAGTGCTTTACCTTAATAAGGTTACCTCTAACCAAAAACTATCCAGACTTAATTCCCTCATTTGCATGCTGTTATACGAGACGGTATACCTTGCTTTTGGCATTAAAATAAGTATCTTTCTTAATGGTAATTTTGGTAGGAATGTTGACTATTAAAAGACTTTAAAAAAAAGGATGAGGTTATGTATTCGGCCGTCACATTTTTTAAATATTTATGTTTGTTGATTTCTCCGTAATTGCTGGGTCGATTTAAGTGATTTGATAGAGGAAGCCCGCTCGGTTCCTTATTAATTTTATTTACTTTGCTTGAGTAGGTTACTATCGTTGTCGCAAAAAAGTCGTTAATATAAAATAGATAGTAGATTTCGCCAAAGTTCCTGAAAGAATTCTAAAATATGGCGAGTAAAAATATACAATACATTATGTTTTCCAAAATTATTATTAAATTAAATATATTATTTAATTTTCTGTAGTCTCTTGACATTAAGACATTGCAACACTATTATTATAATGTCGTCGCGTCGTTTTACTAGATGCTTTTATCAGTAGGTATGTACTAAATACTCACAGCGAAACGACCACCATCAAATCTGTCCAAACATCATCAAAACATCAATAAGCCATCGAAAGGAATATTTACAAGAATTTCGTGGTTAATTTGATAATGAAAAAAATGGACGGTTCATTACTGTGGTTCAAGAAAATTTTGTAGAGGACCGCCATTGATGGTCGCCATCTTGGATCCCTCATTTTCCCGCGAATTTTAATAAAGTTATGCAAACGACATCTTCTGAGTATGACATGGCTTGATTAATTGCTTTCATGTTTTTTTTGGATTTTACATTTTATTTGATTATGTTTTAGGTACTTTTTGATTTTAAATATTTACCAAATATGAAATGATTGTGTGTTAATTGTCTATGGAACAACAACAAATGGCAAACAATGGCCCAGCATGTACAAAAATAAATGTATTTTTTATATTATAGATAATATTTAAGTATCATCATATCCTAGTCGTAAATTTTCAGAGGTATTCTATGCATATCAAATAACTGGACATACTTTTTTTTTAAACTGACATGATCACCAACATTCTTAAAAACATTTAAAATGGAATATTTACCATGTTAACTAGTAGTCATAATTTATATTTTTACATTTAATACGTATATTTTGAGCAAATATTTTGACTTTAGTTCTTAGTTATTTATTAGGCTCGTCAAATACTGTGACATTTTCATCATTTTAAAGAAAACATACAGTTAATTAAATACATTAAATTTAAGTTGAAGACATCCATCAATTTCTATAACGGTAAATAAAATATTTTGCAGATTTTATATTCTGGCTCAATTTTGTCCATTCTCAATTTACGTGACATGACAGTGGTTGCAACCCAATAGCAACCATTTCGCAATGAATAGAAACCACTAGGGTTTTGACAGGGTTGTAGTTGTAAAGAGGGGTTATAGGTAGGTAGGTAATGTAAGTACGGGTTCAATATCCTTACTAATATCCTTACTAATATTATAAAAGCGAAAGTGAGTTTGTTTGTTACCTCTTCACGCTTTAATGGCTAAACCGATTTTGATGAATTTTGGTACAGCGATAGTTGGGAACCAGGAGACGGACATAGGCTAATATTTTTTTTGAAAAAAGTGGGATGTGAGGGAGAAAGAGGGAAGAAAAGGGAAAACTTAGCGTTGCTATTACAAATCAATAAGGCGCAAGGGGAACTGTGTTACCCCGAATTTAACGCGAGCGAAGCCGCGGGCAAAAGCTAGTTTTTTTTATAAAACAGTTATGTGAAAATCTCGACAAGCTCGCACACCATAGTGACTTCTGTATGTTTTGCTCAATCAAAATATTTGACTAAGATGTTATGAACGAACGCCCCTTAATGGATTTGTTTGTAAGCTGAATGGCGACATTTAGTACTGTATTGTCTTTAGACTGTATTGTTTCTGATGAATTATAATAGTGGTTGCGCCTGTATTCATGCCTTTGAACTTGTGCCTTTGTTACAAGATATAAAGTATGCTTAGCGAATTTGTACAACAATACTTTAAAGCTAAGCATAGAGACTTGTCGTCGATCACCTCACATTAGTATCGTTAGCTGCCAGCCAACCAAAAACAATAAAAAAAAAACATTATTCACAACCACAGATAAAATGCACCGTAAGTACAAAATTAGAACGCACCTGACACACAATATGTCAAAGCTCCATTTCAGTATACAAAACGAGCGAGTACTTAATTGTTGAGCGAGTGTTTCCTTTCCATTCGGTGTAATAAACGATTGTTTCCACGAAAATACTTGTTTATATCGTAACTCGTGCTTCCTACATGCAGGCGGGTACATAGTCATGCAATGTCGTCGTTAACAGTGCCAGCATCGGAACCAGTAATGAAGGAGCCGTGTTTCCCCATGCTTAGGTATACCTACGTCACTTAGTCGTAATTTACTTTCCTACACCCGATCATAGTGTGGTTCCGCGTAATTTATCATTGAGGTTGAATAGGCAACTTAGTAGGTAGGTTAGTAACAGTTTTGTTAGGCTTTTTGGGATTACCAAAACTTGGTTATCATTATAGTCTTAATTATAGTAATGAAAATGCCCTTCGATTAATTTTCACACCTGTAGAGTTAAAAGGTTTCATAACATTTTTAATTTAATGGCTGGTTTTGAAGCTGTTTATTGAGTTAGAAAAATAAATGATTAAAAAAAGTATCTAATGGTTTTTCACGATTATTTTACCAATACCAGCCAGTCTTCAGACGTATTATTTATTTAGAAAAGAGCTTGCTTAGGTAAAAAGGTTTTATATCGATTTCAATCAAGCCACTTTTTGAATAAAGAATCATGGATTTTAATAATTAAACTAATAGTTGTTTTTTACTCTTTATGTAATTATGCAAACCAATAAATTAAAACATTATAAAATTTACTAAGTAGTAATATTAAATGCACAACTAGAACAATAATGGAATAAATCAAAATAAATATAATGGCGTTTCAAGATATTTTAGACTGAAAACCGACAGTATATGTATAGTTAAATATGCTTTTACCGACAAGAGTTTATGGCATGAATGACAATATTTAATGCAAGAATGAGGATGAGAAAATTCGGAAACAATTACAGAACCTGCTACAGAAATACTGCATTATGGTTCGTTTACAATACAAAACGTAAACAATACTATAACGTTTGAACCCTTTGCCAAAACATTTCAATTCTCTCCACACATGTTACTTATCTTATGACCTTTTGTCGGAGTATGTACCCGAGCCGGAGAATAGACTGCATTAGTTTTCAAACATGCAAACTAATGTGTTTGGAAAAACAAATAACTCACACTTAAAATTTTATGTCTTTTCAATAGTGGATACATGCGAAGTACAACTACAGTACTTTCACAAGTTATTGTGCCTTGTGACCGGGACTGTAGATTCATTTTGTTTCTTGACATTCAAAAGTGCCTGTAATGGTCTAATTGAAATAAATGATTTGATTTGAAGATTGATTCTGAAACCAAACTTATTTATGTATAACCGCGTACACTTAATTTGTATCAGTGGATATAACTAATTTAAATAAACCATAGGTATTAGTAATGTGCCTAAAGTGTGCGGTATAACGGCACCGCAGTGTAACTGAATTACTCATAGCGCTGGACTCACATAGCGGCACGGAATTTAATTATACTGAGATAGAGCAAACGAATTTAACTAGGACTATGGCCGAAATTTGGGCTTGTAAATTGAAATTCTTGGTCCTGTCAATTTATTGTGGGACAAGCCTTTGGTCACGGCTTTAACCGCACTGAGGTAGATTCTTTATTAGACTTTAAGAGTACTCAATTGTGCCAAATTTAATCGAAATTCGTTTAACCATTGAGGCGTGGAATCTAACTCAGAATAAGCCATGTTTGCTCGTAATTCAGTCTGTTTCATTTAGATAAGAATGAATTTCAAAAGGGACTTGTTTGTGTACTATACGCGACCTACACCAATGTCCTCTTTTTGGTATTGTTCGTCGTGTCGTTTAGCCTCCTTGAGTTGTGAGTTGAGCTACACGACAACTGAGAAAAGCTTGCACTGACTGTACAGGTCCACTCAATCTGTGGGGTGCTTTCTTAAATTGACCATATCAAACACTAATCTGCATAGTCCTCAGGTAAGTTCACCAAGATTTTTATCTATACCTATTTTTTCGGGGTCTCAAATCATCAAATAACTTCCCCGGGGGAGATTCAGACTTTTACTGACTAAAACCCACCCATGTTGGTATCTCTTTCGAACAACCCGTAACCCCGGGAGGTGGTTTATCTATACCTTTAAAAGACTATGACCTCTAAGTTTCTTTTCAGAGTAGTCGGATACAAAACATTGGCCTCATCTAGTTTAAAAAAAAAACGATGTGTAAAAGTGTTTGTAAAAACCTACTCACAAAATAAACATCATTAATTCAGTCCTAAATCAACAACTGCTTAATGATCAAACCAAGAACAGACTTTAATAATTTTAGTGCCACCTTAAGACTTAGTGCCAGATTAAACGAAGATATTTACGAACTGCCTTTTGTTTTCTTTTTTGGTTAATATCATTTAGTTTTGTCTAGGAGATATTGTCAATTTTCGGCAACAAATAATGGTCACAGATGCTCCAGTTCCGAAAAAAATATTCACTAAGCCAAATAAACCTTACAAATCTTTATTCATCCAAATCAAATTAAATTTCATTCAAACTTAAAATATTAATTATGAAAATGAATATTCTTGCCAAGCTCTGAATGCAATAGCGCTCGACTAAATCTCAGTTAACTTTATTAGTCCGTAAGAGCTGTCGGCAACTATTCCACTTCATCATCGTAGTTTTGTTAAAATAAACTTTAGAATGTGATATATAGTAGCGTGGGATACTGGGATATTCAGTATACTCGCATACTTTGGTCTAGTTGTCCCCAGAGCGCGACAATTCGCTACATAGTCGGTGTATTTTCGAATTTCACTAGCGTTAAGGTGTTTACTGAAATAACTGTTGCTGTTTCTGGTTTCTGCAGTATAATTGTGGAACATGGAATGTCCATTAAAGATGGGTTTGTGTTGTACTAAGTTATCTAAAGATATCGGTGTGTATAGAAATACAAATACCGTTAGTCCTATAAAAAAAATGTTAACAAATCCACAATAAAAACTCAGCTTCTCCGAGCACAAATAGGTGGGGTTTGCAGAATTGTTAGTGAAAGTCTCTTTTATAAAATGAGCTCTATTATAATTGCAGCTCGTAGGTAAATAACAACCACTCGAGTCTATATTCCGGTTAAGCCGCGCTAGCTTAGGTTAGTCCGTGAATGTGTTACCATCCATTACTTACCAAGTTACCTCCATGCTTTGGAAAGTACATTAAGCCGTTAGTTTCGGTTGTCATTTATAGATTTTTGGCTCTCGTTCCAGGTAGTCAGTGCCCTGTAAGTCTGACTGTCTGAACGTCTGAATACGTGGTAAACGTTTGTACGTCTGTGTATCTTTAACCCTTAATAGAAGTCTGTAGAGAAATTGTAACCATATTTTTATTTCAACCCTGAAACTTTCAGGCTTAAAACAAAGCTACAACTTTGTATATTATCGTTAACTTTATTGTTTGACTAGCTAAAAATTAGGTTAATACGCCTATAACCAGTTAAGCTATGCCGCAGAGTTCAAGTGATGTGAAAAACTGTGTTAGTTAGTTAATCAATACTTTTAGGTGGTTAAATATTTACTTGTGACGGGAATCAGTCTGCCTACCTACCTACTTGGTCCTTAAGCTGTTTAGCTTGTTTGTTTGCATTAAAACTTGAATAGGTAAATGATTAAACAAAAGTTAGAGTAGGTTTTTTAAAAAAAAAAAAGGTTTACGTTTCAATTTGAATGCACATGAGGCTTTTACCCGCGGTTTCACCCGTGTGATAGGTGGAAATTGTCTTACACGAACGGGCCAAATTCCATCGAAATCCTTTTAGCTGCTGAAGCAATAAATCTAACACACAGACGAGAGTCTTAGATTATATACGTCATTATATTCTTTATTGCATTGTAGCTTATGACTCATTAATTTGACGGCACGATTGGAGCAGTTGCTGAGCGATCGACTTCTGCGCTATGTGTCGCGGGATCAATCCCCGCACGGAACAAATATTTGTATGACTTACAGGTTATTGTTTCGGGTCTGACTGTTTGTGTATGTGAGTTTAAATGTTTGCAACGCACCCACGATACAGGAGAATTCCTAGTGTGGGGAAACGTTTTATAAAAAAAACCGATATCAAAATACTGTATAAAATATTACTGCATTGAACTATTGTACGGCCAACGAGAAGCGATACGAAAGGTCATTAACCTAAAGAACAACTGTGGCGTTGACAATCTAATATTTAGCTCATTCCATCTTGTGCCTTTGTCGTAATGTCTCGTTCTCCCGGCAAAAACATGACAACGTTAAGACGGGTTCGCCAACATTCGGGCGGCCATTTTAGATGGGGTTTTAGCATGGGTTTTGTTTACATTTGGTATCGCTTCTCGTTGGCCGTGCTATAGTGAGTAACAGAAAACAAATCGATAGTATTGTCACTAACAAAATAATTTAGAATTGACGTTGACGCATCGAATAGTGGAGTACCCATGAACTTAATATGGAGTACCAGGGCCGGAATAAGTATGACAGTGACATATCGAGTTTCAGAAGAAGTGCATTTTTATCTTGTGTCAGAACTTCTCTTCAAAAAATTTGTTACTATACTTCCATAGTGTGAAATTGATGTTAACAAAAAAACTTCAGAGGAACCCTTATAAGTCAGCCATCTTGAATATCAGAGAGAAGGCCGTGTAACATCATAAATGCAAGACCTTCTGGGTTGAAAATTAACTGAATATCTGTTCTTGTTATTCGCAAAAATAAAATTGATATGACGCTATCAGCTGATTGACATGTACGTTCACGTACGAACAGTGGAACAACAAAATATATAAATATCATCCGAGCCACGTACATAAGCTGGTCTATATATATTATAATATTTATATGAATAAATAAAAGTTAAGAACATACTATTTTTAAACTTATATCTAACCACAAACTTTTAGCACATAAATATTTATGTTTTAACGTTAAATTTTCCGTAAATAACAACAATGTTTTCGGGGACCGTATATTTTCAGGCCATTTATTGTATTAATTCATTTTAAAACCATCAATGAAAAGGGAGTATAGTATATTCTCATCAATATCACACTCCTATTCATTCCTCGATCTTGAACTTTATACAAAGTTCGGCCTTAATGTTCAGAACATAACTCAATGAACAAAAACAACAAAAAAGGTTATATGTGAGCGGGATGACCGTAAAATGGCCGCCATTGTCTATGCCTGCAACGGAAACGCTTCAATTTATGAACGGATAATTTTCACATGAAATCATAAATTCTGCCCGTAACCTGGGTTTGTAGCACCATCTTTTATAGTGGATTACTTTAACGCCACTCTCTTCAATGGCTCCATCTCGTTCAAAATAATACTGCTATGCTATAAGAGATGATGGTTTGTCTCGTGAGGTTACAAAAGAGGCATCCGAAGCTTTCAAAGGCTTGATGTAGCTTGTTTTTTTTAGTATGGCTGATAATATTTTGCTATGTCTTGTTTGTCAAACGAGGTTTTGTTGCGTGGCTGTGACAGATACCGCCTGGCTTATTAAAGTATACTAAAGATTCTTTTGTTGAGTTTGTGTTAAAACTTAAGGCTTTTAGAGCTCAATTTGACTTAAAATATGACGCGTGTCTACACGCGTCATATTTTGTGAGTGGGTGACGAAAGTCCATAATAGATGAAGATAACAAAGAAATGTATTACTATTAATTATTAATTCGAGATGGTTGTAAAATAATAAATGAAATATAATAAACTTGTCAATAAAATAAAAAATTTAAGTCGAATAACAATAGGTGAAAATATGTACTCTGCTCTGTGTATTATTTTCTTTGAAGTTCATAACCGTGGCTTTATTCTTAATTTAATTAATTTAAACTTTTGTTGATTAATAAATAAATACGTATTACCAAAATCGGAAGTAAATATTTTGTTTCTTTTAAAATACTAAAGACCAACATCTTTTTTAAAACCACTTTTTTACCTTCTTATCTAGGTCTTACGTGAACCTATCAATACTAATAATAGCTTATTTAGTCAGCCAACAAAAAAAAAAATCTGAGTCAAAACACATTACCAAGTTTTAATTAGTCTTACAGCGAAGAATAAATAAATAAAATCACGTTTTCAGCAATGTTTTCAGCTGTAAACTCTGTTGTTTGTCTTGTAACGAAACCAAATACATTCAACATTTTGTTTATGTCTGCAAGAACAGACTACTGAAATGTGCTGTCGTCGAATTTCAGAATAGATTTTAGAAACAATGTAGCATTGCGCTTGTATTCCTCGAAGGAGTAAGCAGACTTTCGATCAAGAATTAGGATGTCAGACATTTTGCTTGTAAAATTGCGGATGCCAAAATATCAAATAACTTCTAGTTCTTCTTCGGGGAAGTGTTTCTTTGCTGACTAAAACCCACCGATGTTCCTTTTTGTGCCCATTTTGTTCAGGGGTCGCGGTATATTTTTCGGACAACCCGCAACCCTGAAAGGCGTTGGCCCTGGCAGTCCCCTCTGCATATTGCAGTCCTCCTCATTTTGAAAAACATTTGGTTCAAAAGCATTGTGGATTCAGTGGTTGAAAAGAAAAGCGCCATTGAACCTGAGGGTTTTATTTTCAAGTCGGAGAATGAGCTATTGTAGTAATATAGTAGAAACTTTTTGATGCCATAAGACGGTCTTCATTTCATTCCAAGTTATTTAGAGTTAGAAAATTGGCATGCAAATTCGTAGACATTGTTTTGACTGAAAATATTTGTTGACGGAAATGGATAGTTGAGAAATTGTGTTATGATATCGAAATTGGATTACTGAGAAATTGTGAGGCACTCCCGGGATGAGTTTAAATTAAAATCTTGTGTAAATGAGTTACCTAATGTTTTCCAAAGAAAAATTGAACTGAATGAATTCAATCTAATTTGGAATTTGTCATTTATTTCGCTTTACGATTACTAAAAGAACTGTACAACTACTGTGTGCATTGGACAAGTTTTTTTTTTACTTTTCCCCATGCAAGTTTTTTTTAAATTTCTCTTGTATCGTAGGTGCGTTTACAAACATTTAAACTCACATACACAAACAGCAAGACCCAAAACAACTATCCGTATGTCATACAAATATGTGTTCTGTGCGGGGATGGAACCCGCGACACGAAGTGCAGCAGTCAATCACTTAGTCACTGCGCCAACCGTGTTGTCGCTAAAGCAATTAAAATCTACAACCTAGTTACTACTTTCTAGGTTCATAATACATTCTAGAGCTTACCTACAATGTAGCTTATCAAGAAATCAAAAGCCAACTAACTATACAGCCAATATTAACGTAAGCTCGTTACAGCCAATAAAATGTTTTCGTTAACAATCCATCATAGCTGGGGGTTTCTTATTTACTCTGACTGTTTACTCGATCGATCAAAGTCGTGACTGAAATCAGGCTTTCTATTCGATCCAAGTTAATTTTAGAAGCTTGCACCTCACGGATTTTGTATGAGCAGATTTTTAAACGAGATTTTGGAAAAAACGTTGGTTTATTATCTACTAGCTTTCGCCCGCGGCTTCGCCCGCGTTAAATTTGGGGTAACACAGTTCTCCTTGCGCCTTATTGATTTGTAATAGCAACGCTAAGTTTTCCCTTTTCTTCCCTCTTTCTCCCTCACATCCCACTTTTTTAAAATAAAAATTAGCCTATGTCCGTCTCCTGGTTCCCAACTATCTATGAACCAAAATTCATCACAATCGGTTTAGCCATTAAATCGTGAAGAGGTAACAAACAAATAAACAAACAAACTCACTTTTATTTTTATAATATTAGTAAGGATTTAATCGATGCTCAATATTTGTTTGTAAAATTAGCGTTCCCATTCCTGCCGGGTTTGCGGGTTGTTCGAAAGAGATACCGCGGCCTCGTAACATAAAGGACAATAGAAGAAACATAGGTAGGTTTTAGTTAGTACTAAAACCTTTTTCTTTCTCTCCCCTTTTCTTGCCTCTTGCTCCTTCTTACCTCACTTTATTTATTTTTTTAAATTATCCTTGTCCGTCTCCAGGGTCCCAACTATTTATGTACCAAAATTCATCAAAATCAGTTTGGCTATTTAGGCGTGAAGACGTAACAAACAAACTCCCTTTCGCTTTTATAATATTAAGTAAGGATAGGAATACATAAGCACTCATAAAACGCCGAAAAAAGGTGGACGGTTCACGATGGTAATTTCCTATAAAGAAGAACCGGCAAGGAACTCTATGGTTACTCTTTTAAATTCATTTGGTTTCACAATATTGTTGTTACAGCGTTAGTTCTTATACTTATTAGGTATGAGAGGACAGCGTAGGCCCGACAATAAGTCACTTCGTACTTTAAAACTCTTGAACTATAGCCTAAGTTTAAAAAAAAAATGTTTAGCCGCATTGCCCTGAATAACATAAAAGGGCGATTCGATTTAAAATACGTGTCTCATCAAATATGTAACTGACAGCATCGTCTTTCATATCACAAAACTCCCAACGAAAGTTTTTAAGGGTTCAAGTTTTAAGTGGATCCTCGCTCCACCCACTTTGAGTTGCGGCCCAATGACGTTCACGCGTATGTATGACACACTCCCGTGTATCAGTCATTCATGTTTATGGTCTCCATGTCGTTAAATTCTCACAAGAATTAGCTTAATGGAGGCTTAACATTATACCCCCTCAGTTCACAAGTTCCATGTAAAAGGGGGCCAATTTAATACACCGCGTTGACCGGCACAAATTGAAAGTCAGGGTTGCGGGTTATTTTCGGGGTTGCGGGTTGTTTCCGGAGTTTCAGGTTGTTCGAAAGAGATACCGCGGCCCCGAAACACGAAGAGAAAAAGAAGGAACATGGATGGGTTTTAGTCAGTAAAAGCCTGACACTCCGGGACGACTGTTATATAAAAAAAACTGTAGCAACTATTTGACCATAATGAATGAAATAGTTATTGTCTGAAAATGTTTGTGTAGTATTTATTGAATATTTGCTGCGGAATTTTATAACACTGTTGTCACTTGGTCAACAGTTAAAGCCATTTTTCCTGTTGCTTTTGAAATGTTGTTTCAGAAACCGATATTTATTAGATATTTAGCTGTTTGTATTTCGGAGACAGCATGTAAGAGAGAAAACGTTTCCAAATATGGTGACTATTTGAGCCAACAGGTTATTCATATCTTTATTTGCATTCATTATTGTGTGTAGATCTTACAATGGGCTTAAAGCTAAGGTATAATTATGGACCTTGTAGGGCACAGCATAGAGTATAAAATAATTGTGAAATAAAATTAATACTTTAACCAAATAATTCTCAATATTAATTAACCAAATTATAACATTATTTGGTTTTAGCTTTAGAAATAAATAAACGTCATACATTTAATCTTCTACAGTACGGCCAACGAGAAGCGATACCAAATGTAAACAAAACCCATGCTAAAACCCCATCTAAAATGGCCGCCCGAATGTTGGCGAACCCGTCTTAACGTTCTCATGTTTTTGCCGGGAGAACGAGACATTACGACAAAGGCACAAGATGGAAAGAGCTAAATATTAGATTGTCGTTGTTCTTTAGGTTAATGACCTTTCGTATCGCTTCTCGTTGGCCGTACTGTATCTAAAAATACTCTCCAAATGTGTCTTCTAATATCATCCATCATTCTTTGCATCATTCTTTGCTAACAGCTTATGGAATTATTGATACAAACGGAAAGGTGCCCAGAATACTAACAGCATTGCCACGTGAAATTGCAATGTAAATTCTGCTCACCCATTAGGATAAAAAAGGCATATGTTCTATCAATAAGTTTACGTCAAAAATAATACAATTATCTACTTTTTTAATGAAAAAAAAATTAAATAGGCGACGGTTCCGCATGGTAATAAACTAAAATTAGGTTACAACAAAAACTTAAAAAAGTTTAATAATTATTCAGGTAGTGCTTTAGTAGCCTTTTGAAAGTTAGAAGTGTTTTTAATGCCTTAATTACTGTGAGTATAGAGTTATAGATTTCAGCCCCCTCATATACAACAGTCTTTCGACCGTAGTTTGTCCTCCATTAAGTTAACTTTAAAAAAATAGATAATTATATTTCAAATTTATAGCTGGTTTCCTTGCATTCGAAAAAGTTTTCGTTCATTTTAAAACAATAAAAAAAAAACCGGCCAAGAGCGTATCGGGCCACGCTCAGTGTAGGGTTCCGTAGTTTGCCGTCCGTCACAATAAGTGTTCTCAGTTATGAGGCCAACCGAACAATTCGGTAATACCCGATCCAATGTAATAAGTACCTACAGCGCCATCTCTCGGGGAATTGGGTTACTAATTAATACAAAGACGTGCAATTTCGGTGGTAATTTTGGATTGCGAGAACAGATTTCAATAATTCTTTTTTTGTTTGAAAAAAGATACGTTCAGGATAATAAAATATGTAAACAAAGTTACAAAAAATGCTTGCATATACGATTATACTACAAACTTAGTTCAGAAATTATTTTGTACAACTTTTTGTCTTTTTTGTACAAAAACTGTTGAGTCAATCAAGTTCAAAATGATTTTCATAGAAAGTCCTTATAAAGTTCTACTTTTCAGATTTTTTTCATATTTTCTAAACTTATGGTTCAAAAGTTAGAGGGGGGGGGACACATTGTTTTTTACTTTTGGAGCGATTATTTCCGAAATTATTGACATTATCAAAAAATGATCTTAGTAAACCCCTATTCATTTTTAAATACCTTTCCAACAATATATCACACGTTAGGGTTGAAATTAAAAAAAAATCACTACCCACTTTACATATAGGGTGGCTACCCTAATAAAACATTTTTTTCAAATTTTTATTTTATCACTTTGTCGGCGTGATTGAAATACATATTGGTACCAAATTTCAGCTTTCTAGTGCTAACGGTCACAGAGATTAAGCGAGGACGGACGGACGGACGGACGGACAGACAGACATGGCGAAACTATAAGGGTTCCTAGTTGACTACGGAACCCTAAAAACCGGCCAATAGCGTGTCGGGCCACGCTCAGTGTAGGGTTCCGTAGTTTCCCGTCCGTCACAATAAGTGTTCCCAGTTATGAGATCAACCGAACAATTCGGTAATACCCGATCCAATGTAATAAGTACCTACAGCGCCATCTCTCGGGGAATTGGGTTACTAATTAATACAAAGACGTGCAATTTCGGTGGTAATTTTGGATTGCGAGAGCCGATTTCAATAATTCTTTTTTTGTTTGAAAAAAGATACGTTCAAGATAATAAAATATGTAAACAAAGTTACAAAAAATGCTTGCATATACGATTATACTACAAACTTAGTCCAGAAATTATTTTGTACAACTTTTTGTCTTTTTTGTACAAAAACTGGTGTGTCAATCAAGTTCAAAATAATTTTCATAGAAAGTCCTTATAAAGTTCTACTTTTCAGATTTTTTTCATATTTTCTAAACTTATGGTTCAAAAGTTAGAGGGGGGGACACACATTGTTTTTAACTTTTTGAGCGATTATTTCCGAAATTATTGACATTATCAAAAAATGATCTTAGTAAACCCCTATTCATTTTAGGTTTAAAGACATTTATTTCTCAAAAAAAGACACAAAGTCACTCACTTGAGAAACAATATTTACCTTATAGTAATAAGCTTAAGATTAAGTTCGTTACTTCGTGATGTTCCCCCATTCAATGCATTTAGTTTTTATTAGGTAATGACTTACCTATACTCATTTAGTATAAATTGGGCTAATTGATTCTTGAATGCATTGAATGAAAGTACATTCTTTATATGTGAGGGTATTTTGTTATACAACTGTGCTCCTTCAAATGTTAACATTTTTCTGCCGAACTTAGTTCTCATCTTCGGCAAGACTAGAAAACTAGCTCGACGAGTGCTACGTTGTGTAATTTGCCTTATTTTGGTAAACGTCAAGTTAGTCTGTATTTTATTGTTGAGAGCCTTACGGATAAAAATACATGTGTGATAGATATATAACTGTCTAATATTCATTATTTTTGTTTGTTCGTAAACTGTGGTTGTTGGTGTTAAATATGGGTAGTTGAAAATCATTTTTATTAATTTGTTCTGTGTCACTTGTAGGTTGGCTAACTTTGTCTTGGCTGCACTGCCCCAGACTTCTATCAGATACAATAAGTGGGGTTTTACTAATGCATTGTAGATAGTATAACGTAATCTTCGAGGAATACATCGAACTATATTTCGCAGGGACCCAAGTAGTGATGAGAGCTTCGTTTTTATGTAGTCTAAGTGAGCATTCCATGACAAAGAACTATCCAATCTTAGGCCAAGATATTTTTCGCAGGTCTTTTGTTGTAAAGGAACATTATTAATATTTATTGGTACGTGTGGAGGGATCGTTTTATTTTTAGCTTTAAATAGTATATAGCATGTTTTGGAGACATTAATTGTTAATAAATTATATTGAAACCATGAAGAAAGGATGTTTAGGTCTCCTTGAGCTTGTAAAATTAAATCATGAATAGATGGCCCAAAATAAAACAAGCAAGTGTCGTCTGCATATAAAGTAAGATGACCATGTAGTTTTAGATCCTGAATATTATTAATATAAATCAGAAAAAGTAAAGGACCCAGAATAGATCCCTGGGGAACTCCACAAGTTATAGGTAATGGGTCACTTTGACAGTTATTATCCATTTTAACTAGCTGTGACCTGTTTTCTAGGTAAGACTTGAATATATTCAAAGCACTGCTGGTAATATTTATTGTTTTTAGTTTTTTGAGTAGCAATTCGTGACTAACGGTATCGAACGCTTTTTTAAGGTCGATAAAGATACCAAGAACTATATTTTTATTATCTACATTTTGTTTAATTTTGGTAACAAGGTCGACCGTGGCTGTTAGTGTGCTACTTTTTGATCTAAATCCATATTGTCGGTCTGAAAGGAAGTTGAAGGATGTTAAATGTTTGTCTAATCGGTTGTACATAACTTTCTCTAATATTTTTGATAATACAGGCAACACTGAAATAGGCCGGTAATTGCCTGGGTCTGTTTTAGATCCAGATTTATGAATGGGTGTTACCTTTGCCTTTTTCAAGGTATCGGGAAAATTGCCATCAGCCAGCAGCTTGTTAAAGCATTTGGTCAGAGGGCTCACTATTATATTTTTTATGCATTTAATTGCTTTAGTACTAATTCCATCTAATCCTGTACTGCTGTTAGAGTCTAGATTTGATATGATTTTGTCAATTTCTGTTTCGGTACACAGATCCAGAGTGGAAAGAATTGGTGTATTGTCAGATTGAGGTTTAGGTAAAGCACATGCATGATCGTCATGAAAGTGTCTGGGTATATCGTTTGCTAGAAGAGGTCCTATTGTGGCAAAGTACTCGTTAAAAGTTTGGCAGATATCCTTTGAGTCTGTAATATATTTTGAGTTGAAAAGTAGCTTTGAAGGAGCACAATTTTGTTTTATCTTATTGTTTGCTAAAATATTTACTAAATTCCACATTTTCTTTGGTTTATTAATACAACTGTTAAACTTTTTATAGTAATAAGTATTTTTCGTATCTTGCATATGTTTGGCTACCCGTCTTCTCTCTGTAATAAATTTTGTTTCCAAGCTGGTGTCATTCGGATTCTTCTTAAGCTCTGTCCATAACGCGTTTCTTTGGTTGATATCATCTATAATGTTTCTATTTATCCAATCGTTTCGTGGAAGGTTTAAAATTTTGGTTTTGATGGTTTTACTACTCTCTATTACTGATTTTATTTTATTTTCTAGGAGTGAATAGTTATCTTCTAAATCTTCAAGGTTAGAGGTTTCCAAAATATCATGTAGTTTCGTGTAATCGATCGCTTCATATTGGGTCTTTGTTTTTCTAGGTGATTTTGTTTTTTTGAGTTCAACATAAATTTGCTTGTGATCAGACATTGAGGAATCCATTATGGCCATGTGAAAGTAGTCGTCCTTCAAGTTTGAACTAACATGATCTAGAATAGACTTTCTTGTATTCGATTCTCTTGTACAGTATTTGTTGTTAATTTTATTTAGTAGTACATGTCCAGCTCCTCTGACAAGTTCGTTATATTGTTTGGTCTTACTGTCTTTGCTTAACAGATCAATGTTAAAATCAATGTTAAAATCATTTTTAAATACCTTTCCAACAATATATCACACGTTAGGGTTGAAATTAAAAAAAAAATCACTTCCCACTTTACATATAGGGTGGCTACCCTAATAAAACATTTTTTTCAAATTTTTATTTTACCACTTTGTCGGCGTGATTGATATACATATTGGTACTAAATTTCAGCTTTCTAGTGCTAACGGTCACAGAGATTAAGCGAAGACGGACGGACGGACGGACGGACAGACAGACATGGCGAAACTATAAGGGTTCTTAGTTGACTACGGAACCCTAAAAAAACAAACTCATATTAGAATCCCCATTCAACCCAGATGGTGCGAAACGGGCCCTTAACATCATTAGACCTTCCTAGGTGCCGTGAAAGGCAAGTAAATTAGAGCTGGAGGCGACTGCATGCTAACTTAATAAGTACTGAGTGAACTTAATTCTCTTAAACAGAGACTGGTGATTTTAGGGGCGCTTCACAAGTGGTACACAACGACGCATCAAGCTATACATAACCAGTGTATGTGGATATCTCATTGTACGAAAAATCTATACAAATCGAGATCATGTTATATTGGAAATTTAACTTTTCAACATCATGTACAGTGGGTATACGTAGGCGCACTTAATGCCACAAGGCATTCTCTAGCAGTCTATAAAAGCGAAAGTGAGTTTGTTTGTTTATTTGTTTGTTACCTCTTCACGCTTTAATGGCTTAACCGATTTTCATGAATTTTAGTACAGAGATAGTTGGGAACCAGGAGACGGACATAAGCTATTTTTTTTCTAAAAAGAGTGGGATATGAGGGAGAAAGAGGGAAGAAACGGAAAACTTAGCGTTGCTATTACAAATCAATAAGGCACTACCGCTAGTAAATATGATAAAATAACAACCTGCAAACAAATAACCAAACAATAATTAATATTATACTATTTATTCTGCAAGAATCCCTCTGCAGGGGAAGACCTACTCCAAAGATTTTTAGTTTTCTGTAGACTGGGCCATTTGCATCCACTTCGTCTTCCCATCCAGCATAGACTAACTATCTTGGATGCGAACCTCCTTGCGTTTGCCTTGAGGGCCCAGTTATGCCGTAACCTTTTTGTCAACCTTTGGTCTTGTCCACGACATCAGGAGTGTAACATGCAAGTATGAACATTAATGCTTTACAAGTTAAGCACCATTTTCGAACACTAAAATTGAAAGCTTTTACGAGTACTCTTTTGGTAACGTACAAAAATATATAGTTAATTAGTGAAATTAGTCGTTCATTTAACTCTCCAGTATGGTGTGGAAAAGAGACAAAGCTATATAGAGAGTCTATCGCTATGTCTTTCCCACATTAGAATGGCACGCGCTTTACGACTTCATGATACCCTAAAAAAGTTAACGGTTCTTCCGTGAGTTTCTAATTTCGTATCTTAGTTTACTCGTGGATAGCCAAAGTGGAAATAGATCGTAGTGCACAGAACTAACACTGAAGTTTGCCAATGGGCACGACTCAAATAAATGTGTGTTAAAATCTGAATCCGTCGTCTCCACATTCTATTGTAACTATTAAAGGTAACCCCAAATACTGAAAAGATGATTTCTACTAATTAACGTAAACGAAAAAAAAAAGTAAGAGTATCATTGTAGTTACTATAGAATACACACAATACATCGCAAGATCCAAGCTCCGCCTCCCTAATAACTTATACGTAAGTACCTACATAGTACCCACAAGAGAAAGAATCCTTTTTTCTCTTCGGGCACGTTGCCAAAGTCGAACAATCCCGAAGCGAAGACAGCGAACGTTCGGAACATGAAAAAATAAAAACTGGCAACTAAGTACGAAGGAGGCCAGATAACTCTGAGACTGAAAAACAAATGTATCGCGGAAAGAAGGTTTCATTAAAAATGTTCTCGTGTTCTCGGTGTTTCTTTTTTTAAATGGAGCGGGAAGGAGTATATACGATAAAAAGGTTGGTTTGTTTTGTGTTGAGAAAGTGTGAACTGAAAATAATTAACGTTTTTCAAAGTCTGTTTGGACCTAAGAAGTTATTTTAACAAAATAGGTAGGTAGACGGTTATCACGGTTATGTAGCCTCTACTTTGCGATATGGCCTGATATTTTGGGGCAATGCTGCTAAAGTCGAGCAAGTACTCATTGCGCAGAAAAAGTGTATTCGTGCTATATGTAAAATAAAACGGACGGAGTCATGCAAGCCACATTTCCAAAGCTTAAGAATATTGACTGTACCATCTCTTTATATCTATGAAGCATGTATCTTTGTAAAGACCAATATGCATCTTTATAGACCTGTCGAAAGTCAACGACGCTCCAATAAGTTGCATTTGCTTTACACTAAAACCAATTTTCTTCACAAAAGCATATATGCAATGGCTCCAAAACTATTTAATAACTTACCAAACCATATGGCCCACAACAGCATGAACCATTTTAAATGTAAGCTTTTTAAATTATTGAATGACAAGGCATATTATTCTATTAATAAATACCTAAATGACAAATTTAATAATTAATATTGACATTTAATTGAATAATAATAATAAGGTGATGACATTAAAATCGAATCTTGCATGCCTCAGGAAACTGACTATGATACTACTTATTGACATTTAATTTTAATTTAGACATAACATTTTTTTATTAGTTTTTTTTAATATTTTATTTTTTAATACCTGAATGAACAATTGAATTAATTAACCATTTTGTATGCCTTTCGGCGGGACATTGTAAGGATCATTATTTTTATATAACATCATAATATTGTACCCTCTGTTCACAAAATTAATAAATAAATTTGAAAAAATTTGAAATTTAGACTTAGACGCTAACATCTGTTTCAATTACACAATTCTAAATGTAGATATCTATGGAGAAGAATCAGAGGGCTACTCCGTGGAGAGTGTCCACGGAGTATCCCTCTGATTCTTAAAAGAGTGTTTTAAATTTAAAAATTGTAACAGAATCTTGGAACTTACATCATCCATGTCTAATTATATGCAAGAACGATGTAGAAGGACGTGCAAATCATGAGCGTCCAGAGCAAAATTAAAAATCGAAATTTAAAAAAAATATATAAAGTGGCAGTTTAGAGATGACCAGTCCCCACTGACGAAGTTCATTCACGAACATCCCGCATATATAACAGAATCATTAAATTGAACCATTTCGAGGGAACAAAAATCCAACACAATCAACGGGGCATTTGAGATACATTTTTATTTTAAATAAAATCATTGATGTTTTTATTGCCAAAGTATCCTATCCTACTGTATATAATATTATAAATGCGAATGTTTATGAGGAAATATGGATATTTGAAACTCTTTCACGTCAAAGTGGCTGAACGGATCTTGATGAAATTGACACAGTGGTAGATTATAGTCTAGATTAACATAGGATACTTTTTTTTCGATATCACGCGGGCGAAGCAGAAAAAAGAATGTAAACTTGAGATCAAAAGATTAACATTTATAATTAACTAGCTGTTCCCCACGGTTTCACCCGCGCTGCTCAGCACCTGTTGATCGTAGCGTGATGTTACATAGCCTATAACCTTCCTCAAGAAATGGACTATCCAACACTAAAAGAATTTTCCAATTCCAACCAGTAGTCATTGAGATTAGCGTGTTCAAACAAACAAACAAACTCTTCAGCTTTATAATATTAGTATTTATAATTAATTATCAATCAAAACTTACGTTAATGCAAAAAACAATGAAGAATCCTGATCAATAACACCCTAAACACAAACCAAACACAAACAAAGAAAGTAAACATTTAACTAATTTAATCACGTAACAAAATCCCTGCATTTGCTGAGCGGCCCAACTTGTTTAATTAAGCTAGTCTATTTGCCTGCCGTCGGCCGTTGCGTCCACAACACTAGGAAACACTTAGGCTGCCTTTTACGTAAAAACTTGTACGGTGACCCAAATGGGATTATGTTTTAGTGATAGATGTCATAGCTTTGTTTAAGTAGGTGCCCGCGGTTTCGTGAGAGTGGAGCTCTGTAATCATCCTACGGGAACGTACTACTAGATATAAAAATTATAAATGTTGTTGTTATTATGTTTTAATTCTGGTTATAAGCTTCATGTCTGTGCCACATCTTATTCAAATCTATTTAAATCCAGACATCCATACATCGAAAAATTCTCACAAACTTTCGCATTTTTATTATAGTACTAGCTTTCGCCCGCGGCTTCGCTCGCGTTAAATTCAATATAACACACCAAGCAGACCTGCAGTTTTTGTTCTTGCGCTTGATGGATGTGTGATAGCAACGCTAAGTTTTGCCTTTTCTTCCCTGGTTCTCGCTCATATCCCACTTTTTTTTAAATAAAAATTAGTATATGTCCGTCTCCTAGTTCCTAACTATCTCTGTACCAAAATTCATCAAAATCGGTTTAGCCATTAAAGCGTGAAGAGGTAACAAACAAACAAACAAACTCACTTTCGCTTTTATAATATTAGTAAGTAGTAAGGATTTCGTCATAACCATTGTTACTTTTTTTTTAGAATTAAAATACTCTTTATTCCTCTTCATGAAGTTGTTCAATGGATGGGTGACTATTAATTTATTTATAATCAAGATCTTTTTATGGCAACGGGAGCACGGTAATCTTTGACAGTCCGAAGTCAGAAAGTCTGACTGCCAGTCTTTCCAAAGGGCAGTGGAGATATTCGGAAAGGCAGTAATTTTATTTGAAATTCCATTACTACACATAATGAAATCCGACTGCGATATTTGCACCTCTTCTCGTCTCTTATCCTTACTAATATTATAAAAGCGAAAGTGAGTTTGTTTATTAGTTACGTCTTCACGCCTTAATGGCTAAACCGATTTTGATGATATTGGTACAGAGATAGATGGGACCCTGGAGACGGTATATCCGTCTCCAGGGTCCCATCTTAGGGTCATTCTCCCAGGGTATTTAAAAAAAAGTGGGACATGAGGAAGAAAGAGGGAAGGAAAGGGAAAACTTAGCTTTGCTATTACAATCAATAAGGCGCAAGGGCAAAAACTACAGGTAGCAGGTACCTGCAAATCAGGAAAGGAAAAGGAACTGTGTTACCCCGAATTTAACGCGAGTGAAGCCGCGGGATAAAGCTAGTTATTAAATACAAGTAACTACCATATATTGTAAAGGTTTAATAACATTAATCAAACCTTATAGAGTGCAGGCTGGTTTACAGTGACGTTCGAACACTTTCTTTAAATTTAAATAAAGAAAAAGAATAGAATAGCTTCGCAATGACGTGACAGGTATTGGTAATATAAACTAAAATGTAATAATGTGGAGTTTATTATGTTTTTTATTTTTTTTTAAATTAGGAATATCACCAAAGTTATTACAGCACGTAGTACTCGTAAGTAGCGAAAGTCATCGTAAAAGCCCGAACATAATGTACCCAAAGAGTGAAAAGGCATATTAGTGTCCAAGTGATTTATTATCTCGGTCCCTTTTTCACATTTTAAAACTGTTCCCACAAACGCGAGGGTTGTTTCTTTTTTTAGAAAACTACATCGTCACCCTTAACAGTCTGAAAATATAACGCATCAATATAGTTAAGGTTGCTTTCAATCTATTTAAAAAAAAAAAGACAAAAAATGTGTTTCGTTGTATCCTTACTAATATTGTTAAAGCGAAAGTGAGTTTGTTTGTTAAACCGATTTTGATGAATTTTGGTGCAGAGATAGTTGGGGCCCTGGAGTCAGACATATTATTTTTTAAAATAAAAGATTGAGATATGAGGGAGAAAAAGGGAAGAAAAGGGAAAACTTAGCATTGCTATTACAATCAATAAGGCGCCAGGGCAAAAACTACAGGTAGAAGGTACCTGTAAATCAGGAAAGGGGTACTGTGTTACCCCAAAATTAATGCGAGTGAAGCCGCGGGCAAAAGCTAGTAGACTTTAAAAATATGCAAACGATGTGCCCCTCACTGTTTTTTTTTAGAAAGACAATAATGCGATGATGATGGTTTTAGACTACTAAAATCACGCTAAGTCAATTAGGAGCTGACCAGCAGATGAAACCGCGGGACAAAAGTCAGTAATATTTAAAAGTTTAAGTCTACACAATAACGCTTAAGTTTACGAATATTTATAAGAGAATAAGCGGATAAAACAGGGAAATTGACGCCTCTGAATAAATTGATAAAAGTTTTGACTTTCGTAAAGTCGAAAAGTTTTAATTGATCACTTTCTCATAATATTAATCTCTCTTTCTATCTTTTCTTTAATTACAAAACGAATAAGTAAAAAAACATTTAAAGCTATAAACCCATACCCAAAGACACATACACAGATAATATTTAAAATCCGAACATGCAACCGAGAACGATTTTGTCATCTACATAATGGAATGCTGACATAGATACGCCTGCTCTTTTATTATCCTTGTCTATGAAACGAGAACAAGGAAATATCTATTATTAGTACCAGTGAATTTTCAATAGGTACATGAACTTTTTAGACGGGTTTAGAAATGGCTTACACGTGTGAGGCGTTGCATTTTTAATGACCGTTGTTACTAATGAAAAGTAGTGCAGGTTTATTTTACCTGTATTTTATGAAAGGCTTTTATTTTGAAGGCTCTAACATAACATCGCCATCACCAAAAGAGACATATCGTTTAAAGGTCCAGTAGGGAATCGCAAAAAGGTAAATCGCACTCCAGGAGGATTTGGATTAGGACTAGGAGGCCTTCACCTGAGGAGCCCTCCTAGCCTTTTTTTAAAGACTAGAAGGATATATAGAGATCTTTTTTTTTTTAAATATAGTGCTATAAATATAGTGCTTTTTATTATTTTATTTTCGTCCATTTATTGTTTTCAATACATACATATAATTAAATTTTTAAATATTTCTTAAAAACAAAAACTAAAAAAAACATTTAAAAATATAAAAATAGTAGCCCACCGGCATCGGGAACAGGGTCCAAGCTACCGGCAGTCAAGGCTCCAGAGAAAGGAACCTCCTAACAATACGAGCCGTGTCCAGGAGTACCGCTCTCTGTATCAAGCCCTTGATCCAGCTGCCTAACGAGAGCCTCCTCAGGTGTTGGTCGAGGCTCTTGGTAATTAAGCCATGGCAGATTATTTTATTTATTAATATCAAGCGCATCGCGCATTCTTTATTTTTTTTAAGTACCATGTAATAGAGTCGAACCTATTTGCACCAACCGGGTACAGATCCAGCCTCCGTCAAATTCTAAAACAAAATGATTTGCCATGTGACTGTAAAATATACAATGGCGCAGTGGCTGAGCGATCGACTGCTGCGCTGCGTGTCACGGGTTTGTTGATCCCCGCTTGGAATATTTCTATGACCTACAGGTAGTTGGATTAGATCAGGCTGTTTGTGTATGTGAATTTAAATGTTTATAAACGTACCCACGATACAGAGCAATTCCGTGTGAGGGGCAACGTTTTTTTTTTTTTAATGATTTGAGCTTGAGATGTAATATCTAAGTTAACGTTGACCAGCTTTTTGCTTTTAGGTAACACAGTTCCCTTTTCCTGATTTGCAGGTACCTGCTTCCTGCTTTTGCCCTTGCGCCTTATTTATTGTAATAGCAAAGCTAACATTTCCCTCTTTTTCCCTCATTCCTCATTTAAAAAAAAAGTATAAGCCTATGTCCGTCTCCAGGGTCCCAACTATCTCTGTACCAAAATTCATCAAAATTGGTTTAGCCATTTAGGCTTGAAGACGTAACAAAAAACTCACAAACTCGCTTAACATTTGGGGTAACACAGTTCCCCTTTCCTGATGTGCAGGTACCTGCTACCTGCAGTTTTTGCCCTTGCGCCTTATTGATTTGTAATAGCAAAGCTAAGTTTTCCTTTTTCTTCCCTCTTTCTTCCTCATTTCTCACTTAAAAAAAAATCATTAGCCTATGTCCACCTCCAGGGTCCCAACTATCGCTGTACCAAAATCGGTTAAGCCATTTAGGCGTGAAGACGTAACAAACAAACTCACTTTCGCTTTTAAAATATTAGTAAGGATTTCGAGCTTGATGGGTAATATCTAAGTTATCGTTGTTTATAAAATTCCCATCTATAGATAGTATTTATATATACGGCGGAAAGGTATACTCATGTAACAGTATATTTTAGGTTAAGGGTGAGTTAAGCGTTGTTAGCGCTAAGGGTTGTTTAGTACGATATTTTGTTTACTATGTTGCTATCCTGAATATTAAAACAGTTAATTGTTCCAATAAGTATTAAAAAGGCTAAATAATGATTGATAGGTTTGCGATGAATGATGTTTAAAATGTTGAGTAGTTATGCATCTAGTGTAAAAATAATTCAAGATTAACAAATACCCTGCCGTGTTTGCGGGCTCAAATAACTTCCCCCGCTCTGGGCGGAGCGGGGGAGAGTGTCAGACTTTTACTGACTAAATCCCACCCATGTTCCTTCTATTGCCCTTCACGTTGCGGGGCCTCGGTATCTCTTTAGAACAATCCGCAACCCCGGCAAATACCCAAGACCCTTACCAATTTGACGGCACGGTTGGCGCAGTGGCTGAGCGATCGACTGCTGCGTGTCGCGGGTTCGATCCCCGCACGGAACAAATATTTGTATGACCTGCAGATAGTTGTTTCGGGTCTGGCTGTTTGTGTATGTGAGTTTAAATGTTTGTAAACGCATCTACGATGTACAGGAGAAATTCCTAGTGTGGGGGCAAAGTTATTTAAAAAAAAATTGACAAAATATGTTGAGTTAAATTTATGAAAAGAATCACAGAAAACATACAATTATTTCCACCGATTTATGACACTTGAACACATACGTTGATCTATTTGAACACCCCTACTCACAAGCCAGAAGCGACTTGGCGAGGCAATAAAATGTCGACAAGACGGGCTCGGTCGAAGTGTCTGTTATCACTCGGCCCTTTGTAAAGTAATCACAAAACTATTCCGAGCCTTCCCCGGACAGAATCAACTTTGATAGCTTTATTTGAAATCCGGATCTTAAGGATTTTCCGAAGGTCTATTTCGGGCGATAAAACAGGAAAATTGACGTTTCCGAAACGATTTTCGTTGTTTGATTTTCGAGTTTCGCTGGAGTTTGACGGTTCGTGAAGTTTTGATTGACGAATTGTTTCCTCTTTTGTGTTAGTTGAGGTATTGCTACTGCAGTTTAAGATATTGATTATTTTGGAATATTGATTACTAGCCGCACCCAGCGGTAACACTCACATGGTGAGAAAAATTTCAAAATATCTTTATGAATTATATATAGCCTATGTGTTAATCTGATGTATAAGCTATATTAGTGTAAATTTTCATTTAAATCCATTTAGTAGTTTTCACGCGAAAGAGTAACAAATATCTATACAAACTTTCGCGTTTATAATATTATAGTAGGAAGGATAGTATGGTTCACGAAGGATAGAAAAAAAGGAAATGAGTAATATTGTAAGTCCACACAACAATAAACAAAGAAATGAAACAAAAAAAAAATCATCAATAATAAAGTTTGACGGGCCTCTTGGTCTAGTGGTTAGTGGCCCTGACTGCTAAGCCGGAGGTCGTGGGTTCGATTCCCACCCAGGACAAACTTTGTGTGATGAGCATGATTGTTTGTTCTGTGTCTGGGTGTGATTTATCTATAATATGTGTGTATTTATAAATTATATAAGTATGTATATCAGTTGTCTGGTTACCATAACACAAGCTCTGCTTAGCTTGGGATCAGATAGCCGTGTGTGAGTTGTCCCAAGATATTTATTTATTATTATTATTTATTTAAAGTATTTTTTTTTGTATTTTGTTTTTATTTCTATTCCAACAAACTCAAATCGGATTAATTTGTAATAATCACTCAAGCAGTAACTGGAAGAAAATATAGCGGCCTAAAGACCACAAACAAAATAGTACTTTCCTATATAGCTCGGTTATTGAAACTACTGTATGAAACCGTCTAATGAACGTTGTATTCAATTTAATTACTGCTTGCATTCGATTTTAATGTTACCGATACAGCTCAGTAATTTCATATTGCGTAGATATTTTATCAAAGTTAAATTGAATTTGCTAGCGATACTCAAATTGGTTATGTCATTTTAGTGTTTCGATATTTATACATCCTTATCCTTACTAATATTATAAAAGCGAAAGTGAATTTGTTTGTTTGTTACCTCTTCACGCCTAAATGGCTGAACCGATTTTGATAAATTTTGTTACAGTTAAAAATAAGCCTATATCCGTATATAGGCTTATTTTTTAATCAGATGGAGATATGAGGGAGAAAGAGGGAAGAAAAGGGAAAACTCAGCATTGCTATTACAATAAATAAGGCGCAAGGGCAAAAACTACAGGTAGCAGGTACCTGTAAATCAGGAAAGGGGAACTGTGCTACCCCAAATTTAACGCGAGCGGAGCCGCGGGCAAAAGCTAGTAGTTAAATGAAAATAAACATTATTAACCGACTGCGCTAAGAGGGTTATGTTTTTTGGTTATTTATTTTTGGGTCATAAAAAAAGATATAATAGTTACTTAAAGTAAGAGATTTAGAAATCCGTTTATTTTTTTTAGTTTTGTGTATAATTTATATCATGTCTGTACAGTTTCGTTATCTAATTTAATATGACCTAGTAACAACAACCTGTATACAGTAACTACAAAGACAAGATAAGACATGTGTCACAATGTAAGGCTTCCGCAAATAGAACACAAACGAGTTCAAGAAGTTCGCGTAGCTCGGCTACGACGTAGCAAGCGTAGCCGTGACGTCAGCTACGAGCTACGACGTAGCAGTCACGCTATCCCAATTATTGTGCCCCTGTATCTATTTCATCGGTGTATCTTTGCTAGATTTTAAAGAGAATGATGAATACTAGATTGTTACTGTTATAGAAATTTGTAAATTTAAATGTCTAGTTTTAAGTGACAGTTAGTAAATTTGTTTTTTTATTTAAGTAAGTGTTAAATTTTAGAATATAAGTGTTTTGGTTTCATGTACTGTTAACTTATATTCTTTTAAGCAAATGAATAGTGTAAACATTATAGACAGATAATAGAGTGACTTATAAATAATTAATGTCTGACACGTGTTTGTAATACGTTTTTTCGCCATTTTAATGTTAGTCTCATTAATAGATACGTGTTTAATTGACGAGACGAAAACTACGTCCAAAAATGTATGCAGAATGTTATCCAAGTTGCAGTGGTGAAACTAAAATTAAATACTACCTTGTGCATAGCTAGGCAGACGATTATCCAAGCCCTTTTATCCATCAAACAAGGATTACCAAAATTCAAATTTCAAAGAGCCACCGATAAGTTTGAAACTCAAACAGTTTGAGTGACCGCCAATCGGTGCCATGTTTATAAGTCGACGTTGATCTGGTGGCGGCGACTAATCGCGCGGCGGACATGTTGTGGCCGGCGTGACATCAGAGTCGCTGCCACGTCGTGTTCCCTGCAGTGAGTGTTGAGCGCTGTTCATTAGAAAGGTTTAACATTTACAGGGATTTTAATTAAAGTTTTTGTTTAGATTTTCACATCTATTACAAATGCCCATGACATCAAGTATAAACTGGCAAAAATTTAAGTGAAGTAGACTAAGACAGGGCTACGGGTTGCTTCATAAATGATACCGTGTACACAAAGGGCAAAAGAAGGAACATTGATGGGTAATAGTCAGAACAAATCTGACAATTTCTTTTCCACTCCACCCAGAGCTAGAAGAGTCATTTGATGCCTTCCTATAAAAAAAAGTAACTAAGATAACAGACTTAAAAATGTGTATGTTTAAAATTGATGAAATTGAGTGTATAGGTATATCTTTCTAATTCACAATAAAAAAATGAGAGACATGGTAGACCTAAGTGTTTTCTGTTTATAATTGGTTTAATTGGAAAATTTCGTTTGATTACATTGGAAACAGATGAATAAAAAAAAACTTATGAAACATAAGATTGTTATCACTATGGAGGCTAAATGCAACCACGCTTCGGAGATGGCCACGTTCTCAACAGTGAGCGTTTAGTTACGTTTATAAGAACGGCGAACATTTTAATGGAATAGCAAAATAAAATGTATCAATTTGGAACGGAAAAATGATGTTTGGGAGAAAAAAACACACTAACATGGATAGGGAATAAAAACAAAATATATTTACTAATACTGTCTTGTTTATGTTGGTAATAAACCTGGCTGTATTAGCGAACATAATGTAGCAAAGAGGTTTTACTAGCTTGCTCATGAATTTATATCATTTGATTCAAACTGCGTCAAAACTTGATACGTTTCTGTTACGTTGGCGATGATAGGCATTTTAATAATAAATTCCTACACATTTTTACTGAAAATCGTACATCAGTGACACTTAACGATATTAATTGAGCTGAAGGTGTTTTAATTCCGGGGTTGTTCGAAAGTGATACAGCGACCCTGGTAAATAAAGGGCAAAGAAGAAGCAACACCGTTTAGTGAATAAAAGTCTGACAATCCCCCCGCTCTACCCAGAGTGGGGGAAGTTATTTGATGATTTTCCATTAGCAAAAACAAGATGTTTGAATTTCCAGCAAAATAATAATAATAGTTTATTGAAAACATGTCCTTACAATATTCTTAATATCTACTGTGGTTTACAACTATTTGAAGGCGTACAATTACACGCCTACAAAACATAAAACACTGCCTCCTAAACTAGGAAAACCTGTGACTTAGGAGACAACCTCCAAAAATCAAACCATAAAATTTACTCAGCCAAAAAATTAATTCAAATAACACGGCCAGAGATCAAAGCGTCCACAAAGACAGGATTAACGAGTATTTCGTCATAAAGTACTGACTTAAGTAGGAAGAAGCTGTGAATTCACATTATAACTGTCGCTTGTTGCTCTTATACTTTACTAGCTTTCGCCCGCGGCTTCGCTCGCGTTAAATTTGGTATAACACACCAAGCAGACCTGCAGTTTTTGCTTTTGCGCCTGATTGATTTGTAATAGCAACGCTAAGTTTTCCATTGTCTTCCCTCGTTCTCCCTCATATCCCACATTTTTTGTAATAAAAATTAGCCTATGTCCGTCTCCTGGTTCCCAAAATCTGCACCAAAATTAATCAAAATCGGTTTAGCCACTAAAGCGTGAAGAGGTAACAAACAAACAAACTCACTTTCGTTTTTATAATTTTAGTAAGGAAGTAAGGAAAACGTGAAATTGCGGCGTCCACATTACCGGAATAAGTTAGCGCAATGCGTAAAATACTTGTACCTTTGAATTGAAGGGGTCCTCAACCCAAAGAGAAGTATATGGTTGATTAAAGATACGATTGTTTTTGAGAGTGACGTTTCAGGATTTTGTTCTTTATTTGATTCGAATTGTTTGTTTTTATACATGTACGTTACAGGATACGAAGTTTGCATGCAACATTATCTATTTTTTTTCAGTTTACATTATAAACTATAAAGTCTAAATTTATATAATATATAGTTTAAAGCTTTTACTGTGATATTCTTTCTTTCTTTACCGATTGTTTAGTGTCCAAGTGTGTTAAATTTTTGCGAAAATTCTAAAAAATTTATGCTTCCCATGGGTCTCGAGAATTTTTTCTCAGGCCTGATGATTCCTTCACAATGTTTTCTTTCACCAAAACACACGATAACTATACAGTGCGCACATGAATCCGAAAAATCAGAGGTCTGGGGTTCCAACTCCTGACCAAATACTTGGCAGTCTTGCGCTCTCAGCACTGTGCTAGTTAAGCTTTCACTGCTTATCACGTACACATTTACAGGCAGTTATTGTAATTAAAGGCATAAACGAATCGATTAGAGAAGTAAGTCAGTTAAAACCTTAAGTTAGAAGTACCACTTAATTGTTTATTTTTATTTGAAAAGCTCCAGAAAGTAAAAAAAAAGGGGTGTGTGTACTTATGTACACGCGTTAGAAGTTATACTTCTTTGACGTACTTATAGAAAAATAATTATAGGCTAATATTTGAATTTTGTCACCATAATCAATATCAGTTCAGCACACAACACTTTTTCGTTCATGTTTACAAACACGATCAAGGAAACAACAGAAACAAAACTGACAAAATACAACAACCTCAATGATTTATATTGGTTTAATACTATCTAATTTTTGACATTAAAAAAATATTGATTCAGGATATTGATGACTATTTAATTGAGGTGCCAGGCTGTTTATCGTGACATGATCCGCCTTACCCACATGTATTATATTTAAATCTGCATCTGTTATCTGCAATTAGAGTAAAAAATACTTATTACTTACACTTTGTTTACAGTAAAATAATACATTGGTTTTTTTGGTGTTATTATCTTAATATAACATAAATGATTAGGTTTTAAATGTACTTATGTAATTTGATATTATTATTATACTATTTGATATCCAAATAAAAATGTGTTTCTTTCACTGAACTTACCAATAGAACATTTCTTGCATGATATCCTTTGCGACAGTAATATTATTATATATATTATCTTTCTTCATTCTCCTTAGGTCTCATCATAGCAAATAATGTGCTATCTATACATTCTACATATAACACCGGGTATGTTAGTTTTCTTATAAAACCTAAAAAAATATAAAATAAATAACATTTTAAATAAGTACTAGTACACCTAAATAATGTAATTGAGGGTTTAACAAAGGTGTAAGGTTTAAAAGATATGCAATGTCTGCAAGCAGCCATTTGTGACCGTACAATCTACTTTCACACTGAGCTGATAAAAGATGTAGTTCGGGATAGGTACTGAATTCAAATTATTTGGTCACAAAACTTGCTTTATAATGCTGTAATATAATAGAAAAGTTACCTGTAATTTTATTAGTTGTTAAATATAGTGGCATCAGAAGCTGAACCAGGCCAACGGGCTACTAAATTCATATTTCATCCCTTTCAATTTCTAAATTCTCCAGTCTCTGAACCTAAGGAAAGAATTGAATTGTGTTAACAAAAATTAATATAGTAAAACCTAATCCCATCTCCTACTAAATAATACATGGATGATGAAATAAAATTATTATATGATTTACAAGGTACCAATGAAACAAATAAATACTGCTATAACATACAACAAACTGATGATTTAGATACACCAACAAAGTCAGTCACTCGTATTAGCATTGTCCCTAATGGGTAAAATCGTACTCATTATGAGTTGGTGAAAAGGATGTATCATGTTTACCATGAGTAAAATGCGTAATGAATGGTGTTGTTTTGGTTGTCTCAAATGAATATTATACGGTAAGACATACACATACCTGGCTCCTTCAGTCTAAGATGGGGATTAACTTCGACATGTAAACTTTGTACAGATGGCTTATTATTATCGAAGATACTAAAATGATCCATCTTCAATTTATATCTTCATTGATTAGAACCACTATCTTCAACTGGTTCGGAGTTACTCCAGCCCAAAAATCTTTCAAAATCACTTGATTCACTATCTGAACAAGATATTTTACATTTTTGTGGATAGCCGACCGAAATCGAAAAGTAAACACATTGAAAACAGCTCGTAACTTTGACAAGTCGTTGACATTTATACTTTTATAAAAACACCAAAATAATATTCATTTATTCACACTGTTTAATTGTACTGTTATGAAACACGTGCTATAAATATAAAAATACTAGAAAGTAGATTATATACAACTTGGGCATATGTTATCGATTTTCATGCCACCTAGAACTAACTTCACGATTAATCACCAGTGTGACCAACTACAAATTAGAGATCCTGCCCAACTTAGGCAAAAAAACTGACAAATCCTGCCAAAATCGAAAGCACAAAATGCCAATGTAATTTAATAGCACTCCAAAAATTTAAAATAAATACACACATTATTTTTTGGAGTTTTATTTAAAATAATTGATCTTAAAGTCTAAAAGTGAACTGAATTAAATTGTACATTCGTATTAACATCGAATTTTTCTTGATCACTTTCTTTATACATCGCTTTTGTCATTTTGTCAACAAAAGTGCCAGAGAGTAAAATAAAGGACTTAATCTGCCAAAATGCAGGTTCCTGCCACATATGGTCACACTGGATACCACCTAGAACTAACTTCACTGTGTCGCTGTAGTACCAAATCACTCTCATCAATCTTCTCCATCGCCCCAAAAGAAGTATAACTTCAAAAATATAAATCTAAGTTTATATTTCTTTTCCCAATATTTGTTCTCTATACAACATACAATAATCACCATTACGTGTTGCTTGCAAACAAACTGACAATGTAATAAACCCGCGAATCCTAATATTCACCATGAAGTATAATTCGGCCATGTCAGCGCGAGATAAACCAATAAGGTGATGATATTTGAGAATGCCAAACAAAAGACTGTTTGCCAAAGCCAGCTGAATTGACATCCAAGTATAATGTCGAAAGAACAATTTAAGGTTAAGGAATCGCGCAGACAGAATGACTGAAACTTAATTAAAAGAAAAATAATATTAATGGTAACTTATGTGATTTTTCTATAACACGTATTGTCAACTAATAAAGCTAACTAACAAATTACGAAATTACTATGAAATCTTAATAAAAACTTAGTGTAATGGGCTAGGTATTTTTCATAAAAACCATTTGCGCCATGTAAATTAGCATTACACCTGTAAGTACAGTCGGCATAGGAGATAAGTAACCAAAATTGCTGGATATCGATTTTTCTTAGAGAAAATCTGAGAGATATTTTTGTAAAAAGTATTACATCAAAAACCGTACCGAACGGTATAGTATTTTAAGTTAGAAAAAGAGCGATCATGGAATATAGGATACTAGCTTTTGCCTGGTTTGCAGGTTCCTGCTACCTGTAGTTTTTGCCCTTGCGCCTTATTTATTGTAATAGCAAAGCTAAGTTTTCCTTTTCTTCCGTCTTTCTCCCTTATATCTCACTTAAAAAATGTCTGTAATGCCTATGTCCGTCTCCAGGGTCCCAAATATGTCTGTACCAAAATTCATCAAAATCGGATTAGCCACTAAGGCGTGAAGATGCTTTTATAATATTAGTAAGGATAACAACTTAACTACTGAAAAAAATGCAGACATCCAAATTGAAACGAACTTACACCTTGACCGACATATCGCTACAACTAAAATTCTCGTCAACGCCAACCCTAAAACGGGCAGCGCAGGTCTTTTCACCGTTTGGTATAATCAATAAACCTGTTGATCAAATGGCCCGATAAAACATGCTACACACTAATATTAGTCGGTATTAGGCTCGAATACCGCAGTGCCACAATGTCGGCTAGATAAGGCAGCTTTTATAGCTTTGGGTACGATTATTAAGGGTTAAAATGACGAGGCACAAAAATGTTGTGAAGTCCATTTCGTTTGATAATGTTGGCGAAGAGAAATTGCTGTTTGGGTTTGTGCCTTAGTATGTTTGCGGTAATGATAGTTATTGTTGAGATAGTATTTTATTAGTTTATAAACGGTCGTATTATAGCAACCTGTACTGTGCATTCGATGTGGGTTATGGCTCTCTCTTAGATTAGAGGCCTGTGTTTCATTCCAGTTTTTACTTTTTCCCACTAGTAGGTAATGGTCTTCCCTTTCTCTATACAAACTCCTCTGTTTTGTGCAATTGCTGGCCACGTTTACCACACAAACATGATCAGATTGTCGCACACTTTGTCGATGATGGTGTTCACTCTTAGATGTCTGAATGGAATGATGACCTTTGACTACTTTCCTAGTACAACCGTGTGACGTGGCCAGGTCGCTCCTACCATTTTTTTGAATGCGCATGGGAAATTTTCAAATAACTTCCCTGCTCTGGGCGGAGCGTGGGAGGATATCAGACTTTTACTGACTAAAATCCACCCATGTTTCTTCTTTTGCCCTTTGTAGTTTGTCAGAAGGTGGCCCTAGGAGGCCCCTCTGCTATCATTCCCACCTCAGCTTGACTTTTAACTCCAACATCAGTTACTTGAGTTATGGGGTGCACGGGGAATATTATAGGAAAATCTTCTAAATGTTTTTATGCAATGCTGATGACTGCATTGCACGTGTGATGATACTAACAAATAGAGTTTAAAAAAGAGACTGTCGGACAAACATAAGTGGCAAAGATGACGTTCTAAAAATTCGTTTAGAAACGAAATTGTTGGAAATACTTTAACTATCGTTTTTAAACCACAATCATTATTAACTGTCCAAACTATATGAAATACAATATACAATTTCACACACGACTAGAAAATAGTTTTTCGTATTTTTATTCAATTCGTCCGTATAATTGTATACGTATTTAAATAATTACAGGGCTGAAGGCCGCTGAAAACGCTACAATGTGTGTAAACCGACCAAGTTTTATTTATAAAACTGTGGCGGACTCACATTGAAAGGCATTTGTTTGTTGTAAGCAAATACTGCCTACCTAAACGGTTTTTCCTTTTGTATTTTATTCGTTTTAAGGGTTAAAATAAAGTAGGATTGAATTATGTACGATACAATCTTATGTTTATCAGATGGATCCTATTACATACAAAATACTTTGGAAGATTGGGACATATTTTTAATATATTATACATGGGAAAAAATATTTGGATATTTCTAAACAAGAACCTTAGGGCCTGTGCCATTTTTTGTTTTTTTTTTTTTTGCGAAATGGATATCATGAAATAACTTCATAACTTCCCCCGCCCTGGGTGAGCGGGAGGATGTGTCAGCCTTGTACTGACTAAAACCCACCCATGTTCCTTCTATTGCCCTTAACGTTCCGGGGCCGCGGTATCTCTTTCGAACGACCCGGCAGGCGGTGGCCCTGGCAGGCCCCTCTGTTTTGATGACATCTCGTTTTACTCAGTACAAGTCTGCCCCCCGCTCCGCCCAGAGCGGGGGAAGTTATTTTGATAATTTTCCAAAAAAAAGAGACGCCTCTATTATAAGTAATTAATAAAAGTTAGTAAAAGATCAGATTAACTAACCAACATTGTCATAAAAGCTGTCTGAAGCTTTATATCTTATCAGTCTCCTCACGTGGGACACTTGCGGGGAACACACCCTGCATAGCTGATCACCCGACACCTTTGGCCCCAAAGTTGGGGTAGCTTGGCTAAATTGAGTGTCAGTAACTTTCTTTTCACTTACATCTTGAATAACATTTGAGGAATTAGATAATAGGGACGTTTGTGTTTCTTTTGACTGTGTTATGATGAAGTTTGGGACATATATCCTTACTTAATATTATAAAAGCGAAAGTGCGTTTGTTTGTTACCTCTTCATTAATACCTAATACCTGTTTATTAACACTCGCTCATGCCCGAATGCATACTTATATGGAATATTTTCTATTATAGTACGGCCAACGAGAAGCGACACCAAATGTAAACAAAACCCATGCTAAAACCCCATTTAAAATGGCCGCCCGAATGTTGGTGAACCCGTCTTAACGTTGTCATGTTTTTGCCGGGAGAACGAGACATTACGACAAAGGCACAAGATGGAAAGAGCTAAATATTAGATTGTCAACGCCACAGTTGTTCTTTAGGTTATTGACCTTTCGTATCGCTTCTCGTTGGCCGTACTGTAGCTCTAAGGTCTTAATTATTAACTTGTTTGTTTACTCTAATTTTTAATAAACTTTAGATTGCTTAAATGTACTTAAACTCATGTGAAAATGTTTTAAACTTGTAAAGGGAAAAGAGACTGGTATCTTTAACACAGGTTACTTTGTAATCTAGCTAGGATGCCAGTTGCGACCCGTGCCGTCACTATAAAACCACAATCACTGTCTATTGTATAATAACTGTAATTTTAAGGTTTTAAGCTGTGAGAATAAATAACATATTTCCCTACCATGAACCCAGGTCCTCCTGCTCAGCAGTTGCAATTACGACCACTAGGCCAACGGGGCAGACAAAAACTAAAACAGTCATTTGAAAGCTTAGGCCTAGTCAACATAACTTGTTCCCCAAATTATTTAAAGGCTAACATTGCCACCCAAAGCCGGTATTAAAGTGCATCCGTTTAGCATTCACAGTCCATCGCGACAGCCACCGGCGTTGTTACCGGATATCCGGTTTTACTCCCGCCTTCATGAATAACTGACAACTTAAATTAGTTTGTTTTCAGGACGGATGTCGTCGTTGCCTTCGAAGAATTTTAAGAAGTTATTTGTAAAATAAATAATTAAAAGTAAGAGTATCTTTGAATGAAAAAATCTTAAATTGAATGTCTGAAATCAGTTGTGATGTCATGGATAATTCAAATAAGCGAACTTATAGACAAGAGTTATTTTATTCAATAATTATCACGAATGTGTCAAAAACAATCGACGAATGTTATTTTAAAAAAGACAAATGACATATCGCTAATATCATTTCTGTTCTTTTTTCAAATTTTAGTATTTTTTTAAATAATTATATACAAATTTTATTTGTTTTGGTGCACAAATAAAATTGTATGTTGTTCAATTTTCAAAACATGATCACTTATTTGTTTTTTTTTTTAATATTTGCATTTCTTTCTTTTTCGTGTGGTTAGTACCTAACCTAGTGTAAGAGTTTGTATGCCACACACGGTCCTCTGAAATGGTTACATATGCCTCACAGGAAAGTTTAGTTTGTTTGTAATAATTGAATAGTACCCTTTGTATCGATCGCAAATAAACATTATTCCGATTTTTAGTATTGAAACATTAAAAAACATGCCCCTTATTTGGCCAAGTATGTTTTCCCTTCCAATTGTAAGACTATTCTGCGTTTTGAAATTTTAAAATCATATATTAAAAAAAACAGCCAAGAGTGAGTCAGACTCGCGCACCGAGTGTACAAACTTACGAGTTATACGGCTATATCTTTTGACTGTGTAGACTTGAGGATTGATTTTTTACAACACAAAAGGACCACAGAGGTGATTATATAATGCAGGGGTAGCTAACTTGAAAACACCAAAGATCTACTTTTTACGAAACGAAACCCTGCGATCTACCAATGACAAGCATCTTATAATTTTTAATGAAACAGTACAGGCCAGGATTATTATGTAGTATTATTAGAAGCATCTGTTAGAAGTATTTATTTTGTTTGCCTTGCTGCGATCGACTGGAGTAATAGCCGGGATCGACCGGTCGACCGCAATCGACTGGTTGGCCATCCCTGATATAATGTTTTTCATTTTAACGATATTACTACAGTACGTCCAACGAGAAGCGATACAAAAGGTCAATAACCTAAAGAACAACTGTGGCGTTGACAATCTAATATTTAGCTCTTTCCATCTTGTGCCTTTGTCGTAATGTCTCGTTCTCCCGGCAAAAACATGACAACGTTAAGACGGGTTCGCCAATATTCGGGCGGCCATTTTAGATGGGGTTTTAGCATGGGTTTTGTTTACATTTGGTATCGCTTCTCGTTGGCCGTACTGTACTACTACCGTCTTGACAGACAAACTGACAGACAGACGGAAAACAAAGTGATCCAATAAGGGTTCTGCTCCCCTACCATGAACTTATTCCGCTGAGGGAAAGGGACAGAGCTATAAAGGGTGTCTAGCACCATCTCTTTCACTCAGTGGAATAAGTTCTGCTTTAAGATGTCATAGTAGGCCTACAGTTTTTCCTTTTGAGTATCGCAATCGTAAAACAAATAAACTACCCTCTTTATATCAAACATTAACACAACAACATCCACATATAACAATGCACCAGTTATAAATTCCAAACTCGGTAATAAATTACAACCGTTCATTCTGAGCAGGCAGGACATGTGCTTATACCGTATGTTCATAGGTACGATGGTACTATCGCGCTCTCGCTAACGAGATCATTTATAACGGTGACATAAACGCAAGTAAGCGACTAACATGATTGATTCAGCTGTCTCCGATGCAAACTGATTTTGTTGTCGGTACACGAGCTGGTTTTGCGCATAATTTTGGTAGTAGTTTAAATATGAGGGTCGCTTTTAAGTGCTTTTTGGTGTCGTACAAGTTTGGTAAATTGAGCGTGTGTTGAGCTTAGGGGAGCGTGTAGGATTAAGTGGTTTAGTGTAGTTGGTTATGTCTCTATAACATTACAGAGGTGTGCAAATGACATCTGCTATGTTTTGTTGACGTTTTGGTGTGCAATCCTTACTAATATTAAAAAGTGAAACATGAGCGAGAAAGGGAGAACTTAGCTTTGATATTAAAATAAATAAGGCGCAAGGGCAAAAACTACAGGTAGCAGATTCATATCAGGAAAGAGGAACTGTGTTATCCCGAATTTAACGCGAGGGAAGCCACGGCTAAAAGCTAGTTAAGTATATTCTATTCTATCTGCTGCCGTATGCTTGGCATTGTATTTATTGCATTGCGTGGCGAAGCCACCAGACACCTGAAGGCAATTACTTAAATTGAAACAATTTAAAAGAGTAATTAGTGTAAATGTCAATGGATTGAGAGGGAGATCAAGACTAAAGAATATAATTATGGATGTCGGAAGAATTGTAAGAGAAGGGATTTCAAAGGAAAAGGAGTTAACGATAGAGGGGCCACCCTCCGCCGTTGTTGCGGGTGTTCGACAGAGATACCGCGCCCCTGAAGGGCAAAAGAAGAAACAGGGGTGGGTTTTAGTCAGTAAAAGTCTGACACTTGGGAAAGTTATTTGATGATTCCCCATCGGCAATAAAAGGGGTGGGTTGGAAGAAAACTCTTTCTGTGCCGAACAAAAGTAAAAAAAATAAAGTAAAAATGGTCTTCGCAAAAATTAAGATTATGCATTTTAATACTAATAATATAATAATAATAAAACGTTTATTTCTCACCACAGTAAGCCAAAAAAATACAGACAATATTAACACAAAGTACCATTCTGTAAATTTTTGGTTGTGGATCGCTGGTGCCTGTGGTAGGTAGTAACACCTGTAGTACAGGTCACCAGGTCCCCACCTGTTAAGAGTAACACAACTAGTAGCTTAAATTTAAATAGCAAGTAATACAAGTTTCAAATAAATAAGTGAGTTTAGTGACCACATGAGAAATATAAGTAAAAAAAAAAAACAATTAGAAAAAATAAAACAATATCATGTGTGTACGATTGTGTTTGAGGGGTGTTGGAGTGTGTGTGTGTGTGATAGTGATGGTGGTTTGTAATTTGTGTGATTAGACTAATACGTCAAAGAGAGCTTCTGTAGCAGTGTATGTTTGGCTTTGGAGCCAGGTTTGTAGATCGATTTTAAAATTATATTAATACTGTGTACAGTTAGCTCTATTAGAATTTTAATTAGTAACCGATGAACATTTTCAACTCAAATTTAGTTAATTTAATGAACTGTTTGTTTTCTATCAAATATTAAAATACATTATTCGAAAACGTTATTACATACTTTTCATTGCTTACATGCCACATATAAATTTCCTGAATTTGGCAACCCACCCCTTAATCATTATTACCCAGTTCACACTCCAATTCTCAACTATCGGAATGTCAAGCATCTGTTTTAATCCAATATTGAAGTCCCGGTAATTGCCACCCGTATAATTCGGATTAACCGGTTCAGACGTCAAATTCGATCAACAAGTGCTTGACAGAACATGATAGCCGGATATCGGGACCCTCCTACGTGAAGCTTTTATTAAAATACCGGTGATTTGACCCGGGTAAACATATTACCGGGTATAACCTCTCTCGTTAAGTGAGCAAAGAACTCGTTTATTTTGGCATTATTCTTGAATGGGGCTGTGTGTGGTAATTTAAGCCAATTGACATTTTAACTGTTTATTTTTGGAACTAATAAAGTTAACAGTATAATTAGGTTTGCGAGAGTAATTAAAGTGGAATGTTAATTGTGGAAACGTAATGAGACTTTGTGCATGCCCGTTAAATAGTTGGGTTTAAAATTCAGTTGTCGAAGTTGACTTAATCATCATCTGCGTAGCATTTTCCCAATTATGTCGGGGTCAGCTTCCAGGCTTACCAGATGTAGCTGGATACTAGTTTTATAAGAAACATGGATGACTTTCAGTCAGCACAAGTCTGACACTCCCTTCCGCTCTGCCAAGAGCGGTAGAAGTTATTTGATATTCTCCCATCCGAAAAAAAGCTTATGAGCCGTTGCGGCTTTTTTTTTCTCTGGGCGGAGCGGGACCCACCCATGTTCCTTCTATTGCCCTTTACGTTCCAGGGCCGCGGTATCTCTTCCGAACCACCCGCAAGCCGTTGCGGCTAAATTGCTGATGTAGCTGAATTTATACGTAGCCAATTGCAAACCATGTGTGACCGGCTTTTAAATGCAAGAAACCTGCGGCCCTGGTCTTTTAGTCAGTACAAGTCTGACACTCACCTCTTCCGCTCCACCCATTTCGGGAGGAGTCATCTGAAGATTTACCGAAAAAAAAATGTATTTAGTAGGGTTCATGCAAGTACATATAAATATCTCATGTTCGTCGATATTACTTGACCCTAGAGAAAACAATTTTTATTTGGAGAAGGGCTAATAATTCAGAACGCGCAATAAGTTACAAAAACATACGATCTTGCAATCCTATGGGAAAACATAGGGTGTACTCAAGGGAGATTCAAACAATTTCTATAAAGATCAAAGCACGACGGAAGTTTCTGGTTGTGGATGAAAGTGCTGCAAGGAAAAGTCAATGGATTCTGTTGCAATCATAGCTTGAGGTTTAATGGTAAGAGGTTTTTTTTAATAGAAGCCTTGCCCCATACTAGGCATTTCTCCTGTATCGTGGGTGAGTTTACAAACATTTAAACTCACATACACAAAGGAGGAGCTCGTGGCTAAATAATAGCAGCCGCTCGGGTCGATCTTTAGGTTAAGCCGCTCTTGCCTAGGTTGTTAAGCCGTCGGTGTTGGCTGTCATTTGTAGATCTTTGACAGTCGTTACAGGTAGTCAGTGTCCCGAAAGTCTGACAACCAGTCTTACCAAGGGGTATCGTATTACCCAGTACTAACTGGGTTGTGGAGGTCAGATAGGCAGTCGCTCCATGTAAAATACTGATATTCAGCTACATCCGGTTGGACTGGAAGCCGATCCCAACAAAGTTGGGAAAAGGCTAGGCAGACGATGACACAAACAGCCAGACCCGAAACAACTATCTGCAGGTCATACAAATATTTGTTCCGTGCGGGAATCGAACCCGCGCCACGCAGCGCAGCAGTTGATCGGTTAGCAACTGCGCCAACCGTGACGTCAATTGTTTGTAAATATAATGAGGCATATATTGACGGACGTGTTATCTATATTATTGGATGCCAGAAAGTAAGATTTATATCAAACCGTTTAAATTAAGTTATTCAAAAACTCAATGTCAAAAAACAGTCGAGAAAGTATGGGATAAAAAGACTTGTTGCGCCTACACCAAATAAATTGGGATTACGCCAGATTGATGATGATGATCCTTGGATTGCGCGACAGTCGTAACTTCATTTTGTAAATTAAAGAAACACGCGTGGCGTCTCGTGGTTGTTATTAATGACGTTCACACTTTCATATATTAAGGACAATCCTTACTGATATTGTAAAAGCGAAAGTGAGTTTGTTTGTTTGTTACCTCTTCACGCTTTGATGAATTTTTGTACATAGATAGTTGGGAACCAGGAAACGGACATAGGCTATTTACTTAAATAGTGGGTTAAAGGGAGAACGAGGGAAGAAACGGGAAAACTTACCGTTGCTATTACAAATCAATAAGGCGCAAGGGCAAAAACTGCAGGTAGCAGGTACTGTGTTATACCGAATTTAACGCGAGCGAAGCGGCGGGCAAAAGCTAGTTTATAATAAACAAATGACGAATAGAATATAACTATTTATCTGTATAGTAGATGCAAGGTTAGACTTAGTTGATCGTGTATTTACTCCTGAAGGTCGCATGAGTACGCGGTGTAAACATAAATATATTTGCAAATATGCCGATTGCTGAGTCAATAATGTACTCTTTCTTCTTATTTATAAAATTCTATGGTCACCGGTTATAGTTGTCATACTTTGCCGAAAAGGCTTGACCGATTTTTATGAAATTTGATATGTGTTTATTTAGGCCTGAGCAACGGTCGCAATCTACTTTTCATACCCATACGTGATAAAGGTGGCTTTCTCCAGAAGGAAATTTGATTTCTATAAAATTGTTTGCAACAAGCTCAATCAGTATCATCTATAGATACGAATAAACTGTTCATATTATGAAAATAATTTATGTGAAACAATTGTTTATTATCTAAATTCGATCTTATGGTGAACGTGGAAAAGGGAATTAAACTGTTCTTTTATATTTCTTCTTAACTTTAGCAACCCTTTCCAAATTATTACCATTATAAAAAAAGTAAATAAAAACTCACTCAGCCTCTTCGATGGTCTCCGACATGGCAAGGAAGACACAGTTGAGCAGAATGGTAGCCATGACGAAGTAATCGAAGTACTGGTTAGTGGAGAGGTAGACACAGGCCCGGCGCACTGGAGACCACGGCGAGTACCAGAACAGAGACCTCGTGGCGGTAAACCGGTGGATGTAGTTCTTTCGAAAACGTTTTGATACCACGCAGAAAGTCTGTAACAAAGAAAAATATAATTAGTTTAGATGTGTAAATCATAACAGCAGACGAGTTGATCTTAGAGGTTAAGCCGCGTTTTATTAGGTCGGTCCGTGGATAGGTGACCATCCGTTACATACCGAGTTTCCTCCGTGCCCTAGAAATAACACTAAGCTGTGTTCCATGCCGGGGTTGCGGGTTGTTTGAAAGAGATACCACGGCCCCGGAAAGTAAAGGGCAACAGAAGGAACATGGGTGGGTTTTAGTCAGTAAAAGTCTGACATGTCCCGCCGCTCCGCCCAGAGCTGGGGAAGTCATTTGATGATATTTCACCCGAAAAAAAAAGCTGTGTTCCATGTTGCAGCTGCCATTTGAAGATCTTTGACAGTCGTAAGTGACCTGAAAGTCTTAATATATATTTTTTTATTGACACATACTAGTAAGGTTACATACCAGCATTGAAATACAACAAGCAAATTTAACAGAAAGTAAAGTAGGAGAAGCCGTGGGGCCTAAACTAGGCAAGTTGAATAATAGACAAATGTTCAATGTAACGCAGCGTAATGTAACACAGATAACAATTAACTAAGGGAAATTACAATTAAAACTTATTCAGAACTTAATTTTATTCTAATAAGCAGTCTTACCAAGAGGTACATTTTATTGGAAAGTTACGCTTTGCAATGATATGCTGAAAAACACGCATAATTATTTTGAAATAATGTTTTCTATCTCTATCTATATATATTATTATACTTACTGACGAAATAGTGCTAGTAGTTAAACACCTGTAATATCTGAACTAAGGGCTTGTACTTCCGGGGTTGCGGGTTGTTCGAAAGAGATACCGCGGACCCGAAAGATAAAGCGCAAAAAAAGAAGTATAGGTGGATTTTAGCCAGTAAAAGTGTAACACTACCCCCCCGCTCCGCCCAGAGCAGAGGAAGATATTTGAAGATTATCTATCCACAAAAAAGGGCTTTTATTTGACCAATCAACATATGCCAAGATACGGAGAATAAACAGGGTGTAACATTATTTACACAATAGTGTATTAGAAAATAAACTTGTACAACTATTTTCCACCACTTTTGAAGACTCATTTTGTTTAGATAGATTTGTCATACAAGTTAATCAGGTGACCGCGTCAGTTCCTAATTAATGTCTATTTTTTATGAATTTCAAGAACTCGTAGAACGAAAACGTGACTCAATGTCATGGTTTGGGAGACCACGAGGGAAGTCTTTCGTTACACCTTGTAAAAGTCCATTAGCTGATCTTGTAAGTATTTCTTTTTTAATGTAGCTATTCTTTTTGAAAAATGTAACACCACACACTACCTGCAGTACTGTCTCTCCTCCTTTAAATCCATCCAAAGGTTATCTTGAATAGATAGCTTTTAGCGACTAGACCGCCGTTGTGTCGCCCTATTTATAAGTTGTATATTTGTAATTTGTAAGGTGTACATAATAAAGAATATTCTGTCTATCTAAGGGTATGAGTGAATTCCCCTTAAAATTACTATTAATCACAAAAAATAATTCACTGTTCACAACCATAACGTAAATCTATCCAACGGGTATCTTTAATTATATCTAGACTGATTACAAATAATATCGCTTCCTTATCATCTCTATTATCTAAACAAAAGTTTGCACAAGCAACAATTGTGACGCTTGCAAATTAGCGTGGTTAATTGGCAAGCCACCTGCCACCAGCCACTCGGTCGTTAGCCATTTAGCCATTAGCCAGGGAGACCTGCTACAGTTTTAATTGCCAGCGCAAATTAATACCGCGTTCGAAATAATTGTTTCGGTCTGTTTACCTGAACATTACCTTCGGAGGTAATCAGCTGCAGTTTTGTGCTGGAAACTAGGGTTTTAAAATGTAAGGTGGTGGTGGTTTTATCGTTATACCAGCTCTACCCCACCCTCGCAACCACCGTTTCGTAGCGTTTAACCCACCGTTTCTCTATTTGCTCGGCTTTGCGTCTTAAAGCGTAAGGGTCTTTGCGTACTCTCTCTGATTGGGCTATCCCAAATCCGACTGGTTGATCCTGATTTAGCGTGTTCATACAAACAAACTAAAACTAAACATACAAATATGATCTACACAAATATTATTTGTGTAGATATTTGAATGCATGTTTATAGTTAAAATTCTTCTAGTCTTTTATTTATCGTCCTATTGTTAGAGAACTCTTGAAAGAAATTATGAACAGTCAAGGATCAATGATACCCTTTTTTGCGATGGGAAATCATTAAATAACAATAATAATAAAAAGTTATTTGATGACACAAGACAAAGTCTGACACTCTCCGTGTCAGACTTTTACTGACTAAAACACATCGGGGCCACCGGGTATCTCTTTCGAACAACCCGCATACAGTGGCCCTACCCGACTTCTATACTCTGCTGACATATCATTGAGGCGCGCGTGGAACACAAACGCGCTGTTGACACGGCATCAGTGACGCTCTCACATATAAAGTCCGATAAGCTTTGTATCTATATACACTACTGCAGACGTGCATATAAAAAATCTGCTGCAGCATTATCTTTTTCTAATGTATAAAATTCTCGTGTTACAGTTTTCGTTCCCATACTCCTTCGAACGGCTGGACCGATTTAAACGAAATTTTGTGTACATATCGGGTAGGTCTGAGAATCGGCCAACATCTATTTTTCAAACCCCTAAGTGGGCAGCGGGTGAAACCGCTGGCCACAGCTGCTAGTATTATATTCTTTACTATATATGAAAAGATCGGATGAATGGAATTAAGTCATGCTAGTGTGTCTGGTGTTTTGCGAAACATAGTATGCAAGAGTATCTATTGTTCCGTGTTAGTTTTAATGGATCCCATTGTAAGTTGTTTACTTGATGTTTTACTTCTATTTCATTTTTGGTTTCTATGTAAATTATTGTAATTAGTTTTATATCGTTTTAATTAGCAATAAATAAATGAATATATCATTTTTGAAAATTTGGTCGTTCATTCAATATTATTACTTCTTCGCTATTCTTTTCTGACTTGCCTTACAGGATCAGAGACTTTAATTTATCTGTTAGGTCCATAGTCTTTAATTTTATTTTTTTGTAAACTATAACATTTTGTGTGCACGCAGAGTTTACCTATAAGTGATTGTTACACTTTGTTCTGTTATTTTGCTTGTTTTGTTTGTTTATACAGTGTATGCAGTTGTTGGTGAACCAAATAAATAAATAAAAATAAATAGCAAACGGCCAACCCGAACCGGTAGGCCTATGAGAAATAAAAATATTTTGATTTTGATTCTGGCCTTCAGGAATTACTATATTTTGGGAATGAAGCAAACTTGGCCAATAACAGTTTCTTTAGCGCCTTAACCGTCCATTTCAAGGAATCACTTACAATAACCACGAAGGCTCAAATAATGAACCAGATAATAATATATACTCGAAAAAAAAATGGCCGACAAAATAAACTTGACAAAGACAAAAAATAAACGCAGTGCGATATAGCAGACGACCCGTATCGCTCGACGTTTGTCGCTGATTGAAAGCACAGATTTAATTGTGAGCTCAATAGCCAATGGTAATTTCCCAATCGAACGTGGTATTCCAAAATTGATTGGCTGTGATTGGTTGATGAAATTGGAACGGTTTCCTTCGGAAACAACATGGCTTTTGACGTTTAAATTGGTGGAAACGGCTTCCTTCTTGCATCTGATCTGACTAGCTATCTATAAACCCGGTCACAGATATTTGCACAAGTGTAGAGTTTTTTTTATTTGCAAATTTATAGTATAAATTTTGACGGGCCTGTTGGTCAAGTGGTTAGTGGCCCTGACTGCTGAGCCGGAGGTCGTGGATTCGATTCCCACCCAGGACAAACTTTGTGTGATGAGCATGATTGTTTGTTCTGTGTCTGGGTGTGATTTATCTATAATATGTATGTATTTATAAATTATATTAGTATGTATATCAGTTGTCTGGCAACCATAACACAAGCTCTGCTTAGCTTGGGATCAGATAGCCGTGTGTGAGTTGTCCCAAGATATTTATTTATTTAATTCAGCCGGATCTGCAATTTAGTCGCAACTTAGTCAATCGTGAATATTTGCTCATACAGTTTTCTATTTCTTTTCTGATGGGTAATCATCAAACAACTTCTCCCGCTTTTGGCAGAGCGGAAGGTAGTGTCAGACTTGTACTGACTAAAACCCATTCATGTTCCCTCTTTTGCCCTTTGTGTTCCGGGGCCGCGGTATCTCTTTCGATCAACCCACAACCCTATGCTCAAACTGGTGGTGTCAGTGGTTTTTTCGCGAGCTGTTCGAATGGTTAGCATTATTCAATAATTAAATATGCTATTATAAATAAAGCATTCTAACTGATTATACATTTTAATGTAAAATTCGAAAGCTTTAACTTTGCAAGCCTCGCAAGCTTGATTTGACCTCGGTTTATGACAAAACATGATTGCATAGTTCAAAAACATAACTATCAAAATATAGGTAAATGAAAAAATACTCTTCTTACTACTTTCATTAATGGAATTACAAACACACTGTTTTATAATCCAAATTCTTCTATGTATTATTATAGGGTAAGTACAAAATCTTTCCGCATTTTAATACCAGTGTGGCCCAGCGCTAAAATGATTCAACAGTTATAAAACGAACTAGGACCCCATTCGGGTTAAAAGTTGAAAATCTCTCGTATTTTATGTCTCTGTGGGCATTCAGGAAAATCTCGCGTTGGTCATGAATCATGTCGTAAAAGGGGCGTATGTGTGTAGGTGCACCAAATTGTATGTTCCGAGCTGGACGGTATTTGCCCGGCTCCGAGTAAACATTTCCTTTGTATGAAAAAGAATAACTATGACATAACAGTATAATAATAATAATAAATAAATATCTTGGGACAGCTCACACACGGCTATCTGATCCCAAGCTAAGCAGAGCTTGTGTTATGGTAACCAGACAACTGATATACATACTTATATAATTTATAAATACATACATATTATAGATAAACCACACCCAGATACAGAACAAACAATCATGCTCATCACACAAAGTTTGTCCTGGGTGGGAATCGAACCCTAGACCTCCGGCTCAGCAGTCAGGGCCACTAACCACTAGACCAACAGGCTCGTCAAAGTATGACAGCCCGGTTGGCGCAGAGGCTGAGCGATTGACTGCTCTGTATCGTGGGTCACATCAAAAACATCCAGACCCGAAACAACTATTTAATTTTGTTAGTCATACAAGTATTTGTTCCATGCGGGAATCGTACCCTCGACTGGCGCAGCAGTTAATCGCTCAGCCACTGCGCCAACTGTGCCGACAAATAATTGATTTGCTTCAAATAGATCGTTTCCTTTAGAAAAGATGGATGGACTGGGTGAAGCATGAAACGGTAAGAAAGGAGGTGTCATATGAGATCACAAGTAAAAGAGAAGTATGGATGATCAAGACCACAGATGCAATGAGATAAGGGCAGGTGAATTAATGCCTTTTTAGAAGCCTTTTTTTTTTGGTACAGAGATAGTTGGGACCTTGGGATTTTTTTTTTAATTAGGGATGTGGGAGAAAGAAGGATGAAAAGGGAAAGCTTAGCTTTGATATTACAATAAATAAGGCTCAAGAGCAAAAACTACAGGTAGCAGGTACCTACAAATAAGGAAAGGGAAACTGTGTCACCCCGAATTTGACGCGAGCGAAGACGAGGACAAAAGCTAGTAACGTAATAAAATTACTATCCCGCAACAGATGAATGTGTCTCCTTCATCATAGAAAAAGTTGGAGGTTCCCCACGAGAGCGATAAACTATAAAGCAACACGTGTAAGTTCCTAACAACATTACAACATACCCCTATTTGTTTCATGCCAACGTATGTTTATAAATTGTTATCTTTTGCTTTTCCTTGTTTTTTGGTGAAATAAACATCGCCTATCTGTGACTAAAAGAGTGATAGATCTGAATGTTGATGGATGGAGAGGGAGAGGAAAGCTAAAGAACAATTAGATGGATTGTGTAAGGAATAATATGAAAAACAATGGAGTAAATTATGTCGTGACGTCTGATAGAGGAGAATGGAAGAAGAAAACTTGTTGCGCCGACCCCAAATAGATGATGATGATGATGAATCATCGCTTATCTGTAAGTAAGTAAGCAGACGCGACAGACTTTAAAAGAACTTTCGGTGGAAAACAAAAGAACATGCGGGTGTTTAAATATCATTTCATATTTTTAGACGTTGTTATTTTTCCAACACCTCCACGCTATCATGCGATCACGCAAAATAATTCTAGAAGAATCTAGAAGAATTCCCTTTTAAATTCCTATTATTAATTTCTATTATTGACGTGATGTTTTGTTTGCAAGGTGGTACCCACATTTCACCAGTTATTTTGTAAGCCTCATGTTATGGGGCGGGCCTATCGCCATTAGCTAAGTATAAACCAAGACTCCATGACTGCCACTGACAAATTCCTCTTGGAAAAACCCAATAACAATTTTTCTGACGCGAGAATCGAACCCAGGACACTTTCAGCTGGGGTTGCGGGTTGTTTGAAAGAGATACCGCGGCCCCGGAACAGAAAAGGCAAAAGAAGGAACATGGGTCGGTTTTAGTCAATAAAAGTCTGTCACTACCCCGCGCTCCGCCCAGAGCGGGGAAGTAATTTAATGATTACCTTTCAGCAAAGAACACCCTTTCAAAGTTTATTTAGCCATTAACAATCTTGTACTTAATCTAAGTAATAACAACAGCAACTTGATTTAAGCACGTGTTTTCTATCAACAAGAGCCGGACGCGTCGTCCTAATTGGCTACGAATCGTACAATGACACGATTCGTTCTTGTTGAACAATAACTTAAGACATACAGATTTCTTAAGAGCGTCCTGTATTGAGCTCGCAAGTCATCGCGCGAACTCTGACAATGTTTCATTGAACAATTTTATCGCGCCTTCATACGATCCCTGCCATTTAGGACGACGCCTGAGACAGCTGAGCACCTCCATATAAGTTAATTAAACTGCCTTATCCAAAGGGACGGTAAACTATGAAGTTGCTACCTACCAGTTGCTAGCAACTGCTACAGGTTAACACGGCGACATACAACTGATTGTTCTTAGTTCTTGACAACTACGTAAACTGGCGCCCTCGGGGGAGAAGTGTTATGTTTGTTGCCTGCCTTTTGGCTGTAGGGTCGCCGTTATTATCCTAAGGGAACGTACTGCCGGGATGAAAAGTATCTTGAGTACTGTATTCAAGACCCATATCCTGGGTCTTGAATACATCTATCTGTGTTTTTGGCAATGCAATCAGATAGAAAGCCAAGATGAGCCAATAAACTAGCTTACTGACATCATATTTATAATATAACATTTGCCAAATTTCATTATGACCTATTTAGCCGTTTAGTGAAAGGCAAACATATAGAGTTGCTGTCACATCACATCCTTTTATATAATATTATAAGTACGAATGTGAAGATGGATAGATAGTTAGATGCATGGGTGTTTGTTACTTTTTCACGTCAAAACGGCTGAACGGATCTTGATGAAATTTGGCACAGAGGTAGATTATAGTCTGAAAAAACACATAGGATACTTTTTTACGGGCGAAGTCGCGGGCGCCAGCTAGTACATTATATTATGCCATTCTACACTAAACAAGAAAGTTGACGTGAAAGAGGAACAAATATCCATACATCCATCAATCCTCACAAACATTTACATTCATAATATTAGTAGGATATATATAACTAGGAACTTGTATAAAAGTAGGTATTTGTGTGTAAGAGACTACAAATAGAATTAGACCTTGGTCTTTTTGCGTTGGTATAAAATACGGTAGCCCTTTCAGACATTTACGATTTGTTCAAGATGTGAAACATTGCCGTTCTTTTCTTGGCTTTCTATTGCAAGATCGATGGACGAAATCAATGAAACACTAACAGTGGCCTTGTTTATTTAAACCACATCTTAGTACTATTTAAAGAAACTATTTAAATACTAGCTTTGGCCCGCGGCTTCGCTCGCGTTAAATTCGGGGTAACACACTTCCCCTTTTCTGATTTGCAGGTACCTTATTTATTGGCGCCTTATTTATTGTAGTAACAATGCAAAGTTTTCTCTTTTCTTCCCTCATTATCCCTCATATCTCAAAAAATAGCCTATGTCCGTCTCCTGGGTCCCAACTATTTCTGAACCAAAATTCATCAAAATCGGTTTAGCCATGTAGGCGTGAAGACACAAACTAGCAAACAAACTCAATTTCGCTTTTATAATATTAGTAAGGATTTTAAACAAGCTGTTACCTACTTTGTAAGCATAAGGTTCGTGATTTGCCTTATCTTATAACAGTTTTATTGTAATAAATGTTGTCAGTTGTCAAACTTCTTGAGGAATATGGACATAAAGCAATACTGTTCACCCGTCTAAGTTATTAGCGAGTAAATATTATATATACGCTATGTCCTTTCACAAGTTGAAATCTATCTCCAAGGCAAATTTCATTACGATGTGATCGGCCGTTAAGAAGTCAAAAGGTGGTTTACAAACAAACAGAGCCACTATCACATTTATAATATAAGTATGGATGGATGGATGGATGGAGAAAAGCGTAAATATATCCAACAGTGAATTAAAGCCTCGAATTTAGGTTGTAAAGGATAAAACCTTCAATTATTTGTTAAAATAACGTTATTTGTACTCCAGAACCGAAAGATATGACCGTAAAAAGTTCTCGCATTTAAATTTAACTTTTTTATAAAATAATTCACTGTAGAATAAAGTATCTAATGAATTCATATCTTAGGAACATTTATGAGAGTTGCATTTGCATTGCGCACTAAAAACGTTACGCAATTAATTCTACTTCCTAAAAATTTTACTACGTTGTTTTGGGTTTAAACATCGGCCATCTTTATAGCATCCAGGACCGGACTGGGGCATTTTATGGGCCGCATTAAGTCCGTCCTCGGGCCGCCCGGCCGCAACTTGTGCCGTAAAATCCGATAATAATGGAACTTGTGACTGTTTTACAATTCACACATTGTACAGGAAGAAACGGCTGTTTTTAATATGTTTCACTGGGGAAATCGATGTTCTTGTTGGCTATTAAAGTATTTTTTTCTGTTTTTCTCACGTTTTTGCAGTTGTTTTACTGAAACAACAATCCCATGCATGTTTGATCGTTTTCCTCAACAAATACCGGTCGCAGCTGTGTTTATGCGGTTTTAGTTTTTATAAAGCGGTATATAAGTATTATTTTGTATTAAATTGTTGAAATTAGTATCATGACCCTTTTTTAGGTTTTTTGCTATTTCCATTACACTTTTTTAGCTGATTTACTGCTGTTCTTGCAGCTGTAACGTTACCTCGTTTACTAGGCAAACATAACCTCCGCATAACTATTTCATAGAATGGTACGAAATAAGACATAACAGGTTGAGCAAATAAATTCCCTCGCTGTCTTTCTCACGCTTCAGAAACAGCAAAGAGGAGAAACGCTTGATTATTGCAGTACAAAAAACATCGTTTTCTGTTTGCTTCGCTTTTTTTTTTCGATATCTTTGAAAACTTTTGTCGTCTCATTAAAAAGTTAGCATTGTTGCTTTGTAAGGAAAAAGTAAAGTTACTGTTTTATAATAATGAAACATCATGTTAGTTTGTTTAAATAACTGGAGGTGTTAACGACAATTGAGCATTTTTTCTGGTGTTTTGGGAAATTGTGTTCTCTCTACGAAAATAGGAACAATTTATTCGACACCTAGGAAGTGGTGACTCTGCGACTCTTAACTTTGCTACAAAGCCTAAACCATTTAATGCTCTTTGACGAATCGAAGGAGTTTTGAATGCGTCTCAGTTGACGGAGTGACAAAGAGTATTTTTTTTTGTACTGCCTCACATATTCCCAAGAATGAATCCCGATTGTTAATGATTGGACTTGTTGAATTCTTTTAAAAATTTTAGGCGGTCGGGTTATGTTTTTTTATTGTCTAGTAACTAATAAGCCGCACATCTAAAACTTAACTAAAATAAAAAACTCAAAAAATTACTAATTACGAGATAAAAAAATATTCTTTTTTATGGGAAGTTGTGACTGTTAAAATTATTTTAGATAATAAATATGATGTGAAATGTTACTATATTAATGGTGTTATGTTAGCACAAGGGTAACCAAAAGTTCACGATTTTTGAGTTGTTTTAGTTTAGTTCTAGGTGTGCAATATCCTCAATAATATTATAAAAGCCAAAGTGAGTTTGTTTCTATGTTTGTTTTACCTCTTCACGCTTTAATCTAAATCGATTTTAATGAATTTTGGTACAGAGATAGTTGGGAACCAGGAGACGGATATAGGCTATTTTTTATTAAAAAAAAGTGGGATATGAAGGAGAACGAGGGAAGAAAAGGGAAATCTTAGCGTTGCTATTACAAATCGATCAGGCGCAAGAGCAAAAACTACAGGTCTGCTTGGTGTGTTATACCGAATTTAACGCGAGCGAAGCCGCGGGCGAAAGCTAGTAGGTTATATTTTCAAATCAATAAGGCAGTAGCGAATTTAACGCGAGCGAAGCCGCGGGCAAAAGTTAGTATTCCTTATAACGCTCAAAGCAGTTAAAAGTAGGCTGTTTATCCAGAATGAGAAATGTCAAACAGAAAGTAAAGGTAGTAGCACAAGCGTTTCTATTTTAATTCGGCCGCAGGTGGGACATAACTTTGTCCTATAAAGTTATGAGGCATCAAGTAAAGCGGGAGTAACTTGAAGCTTTACACAGTTTACAACCCTCTACTTAACGCTTTGAATAACTTAAAAATAGACGAATATTTTGGGAAAATCATGCAAAAATGAAAATGTTTGTGACGAACACACAATAAATCTCTTATTTTGTGTAGTGGTAGAGCGAGAGGAAGGCCAAAAAAAAAGATGGATAGATTGTGTAAGGAATATGTAATAAATAACGTTCATAGTGTTCGTTAATATGTTTTAAATGTAAAAACTTTTGCGGACAGTGCATGGTGCAGTAATCTGCATCCAAGCCTGGATCTCTAGATCCAAACTATGATATAATCTTTGATGATGAGATTTTATCTATTAAATCATATTTTATTTTTGATTTACATAAAATAACTCTCGATTCCATAAATCTATACTTACTAATATTATAAAGCTGAAGAGTATGTTTGTTTGTTTGAACGCGCTAATCTCAGGAAGTACTGGTTCGAATTGAAAATTTTTTTTAGTGTTGGATAGTCCATTTCTTGAGGAAGGCTATAGGCTATATAACATCACACTACGACCAACAGGTGCTGAGCAGCGTGGGTGAAACTGCGAGGAACAAACAAAATACATAAACTACATAAACTGGTAACCGGTTTACCCAATTCGTCTAAAAGCTATTTGGGCTTGTATTAAATATTGTATTTCGTTAACCCATAAACATTGGTTAAACAATTGACAATTGTTAGTGAAATTAATGATTATCTCTAGGTACTATAGCTTGAATAAGTAGGCGATATATTAATTAATGATAATGTATTTTGGTAATGTTGTCTTTTAATTACTTGCTTACAGTTTTGTAAATCAACAAATGAAATGAGTTTAAATATTCTTTTTGACATAAAAAGTCATAGTTAATACTACAAAAAGGGAATTATTAATTATAGAACATACAAGAATTTCATACTAAATTCAGTGGTAAACGTTCGAGACTTATTTAAGTATTCATTTTAACTTAATATTCATTGTATTGGGCACAGCAACCGGGTTTGCGGGTTGTTTGAAAGAGATACCACAGCCACGGAACACAAAGGGCAAAAAAAGGAACATGGATGGGTTTTAGTCAGTAAAAGACTGACATTCTTGCTCCACTTAGTGCCGGGAAGTTGTTTGATGATTTCCCAATTATCCTACAATATATTTTTATAGATGCGGATGTTTGTGAGGATGAAGGATGTATGGATGTTTGTTACTCTTCGTCAAATCGGCTAAAGGGATCTTGATGAAATTTGGCACAGAGGTAGATTATAGTCTGGAATACTTTTTTATGATATCACATGGGCAAAGCCAAGGGCGCCAGCTAGTATAACATAAAAAACGGAGAGGAGATGAAGCCCTGTTTTAGGAGATCATTTAACTGTAAAGTTATAATGAGCTCAGAGTTTGTGTCAGTTAAACATTTACGAAAACCTACACTAGGTAGGTAGGGTAGGGTAGGTATGTGTATATATTTGTGTTTACGTACTTGAAAACGAAATGATTTCGATAAATCATGTGGATTAGGGGGGCAAACAAACGATTTAGTTAGGTCATACCTGGGAAAATTAATTTCCTCTATTTTCACCTACTTATAACTATATCCTACTAACATTGTTAAGCCGATTGACTGCTGCACGGCGTGTCGTGGGTTCGATTGCCTTACGGAACAAATATTTCTGTGATCGAAAGGTTGTTGTTCCGGGTCTGGCTGTTTGTGTATGAGAGTTTAAATGTTTGTAAAAGCACCTACAATATTGACGAAATTCCTAGAGAGGGGCAACGTTTTAAAAAAAAGAGACTACAGTTAAAAGCTAGCCACCAAACACAACCGACGTAGAATTTCATCATCAATAGTCATCCATCTTGAATTTCATGAAACATGTCGTATTGTCGTCCCATTAAGTTGGCTCCTACCGTCTGTTCAACAAACACATAACGCCTGAAATACCGTCCCTCGCTAATTAATTCCGTACCGTACTAATTGCTTTAAAGTTTTCTTGTAATTTCCGCATTGTATTTCCTTTGAGATTGTTTTGGTTTTAAGATGGTGTAAGTATCGGGAATTATGAAATCGTTGTTAGCGGGTCTGTTTGTTTTAATGAAGTGTGTTTATTTTGCACGTTATTATACTAGCTGTTTGCCCGCGATTTCGGTCGCGTGGCTAAATTGGTGTGTTTCACAAAATATAATATAAAATGCTCCTTTGTCCTTGAATAGCGCGTGACTGTAATCTACCTGTGTGTGTTTTCTACTGCTACTTTCGCATTTATAATATACTAGTTGGCGCCCGCGACTTAACCCGCGAGATATCGAAATAAAATGGGGATGTTCATTACTGTTTCACGTCAAATACAAATTACTTTTGCTTTTTAGGCTCATTCTTATATGTATAATAAAGTTAATAACGAAATGGAAATATATCCACTAAATAAAAATGCATTGAAAACTAAAATCTTTAACTATTTAAGCAAAAAAACATATTAAGAAACAGAAAACTTATTACATATAAATAATAAACTCTTGTACTCACCCTTTCACACTCTTTCACACTCTACTCACCGAGAGATTAACACTCCACACCCTTTTATTTTATTTTAAGTTTACTATTGTGTACTCCTAATGTCCACATGAATTATTAATGTAATGTAATGGCTATCTTAAGGAAGAGTGCTGATGTCTGAGATACAGATATTTCTATCTAGTTCAGACACAGATGGCTTCAATTTCACTTTAAGAAAATTATATGTCCTGTTGTATCTGTTTAAATGTAACCAATGTTTGTGCCAAATAAATAAATTTATTTAAAAAAAAACCGAATGGATCTTGATGAAACTTGGCATAGAGGTAGATTATAGTCTAAAATAACACGTAGGATACTTATTTTACGATTATCACGCGGGCAAAGCCGCGGGCGCTAGCTAGTTTGCATATAATTTTGTAAGATTATAAGAAAATCTTTCTAAACCGCATTGGCGCGAAAGCGACAACCCTCTCTTAGAAACTTGAAGCCTTTGTTCCAGCATTAAACACTATATAGGCTTATTAACTAAAGAAAAATCTTATAGCAAAGGAAATCTATGCAAAGCAATACGGAAATGTACATTTGTCTTTCAAGTTTATTCGCTCCTAGTATGTCACCATCTACATAGCCAATTTTCCCAAATGTGTTGGAATTGGCTTCCAAACTAATCGGATGCAGCTGAATACCAGTATTTTACTTAGAACGACTGCCTATCTGACTTATACAACCCTGTTAGTACTGTTAATACAATGATGAATACCCCATTAATTCATGGTGGTCACACCCTCCGTAAAACAATCTAGTCAAAAAAAGTTTTTTTTCTCTAGTTTATATTAAAACACAAAAAAAACAATATATCTGAAACTTACAAGTATAATGTAACATTGAAATAGAAGAAAGAAAATGTTTTTCAACAAATACAAACGGTGGAGAGAAAAAAGTAAATTGGAATGTGAATCTTTCTTACATGTTAAGGTAATATTTGCGTTACCTTATCGAAAGCCATGCGTTGTCAATTGTGACAGCTAAGAACGGTTCTTTTATAGAGCGAAGCGAAGACGCGTGAAAAAAGTAATTTATTTTTATATCCAATGTGTGTAGGTAAATGTTGACGCTGGTTTTTCACTTAAATAAAGATTTGTTTAAACTAATTATAAATTAAACTAAAATTATTAAACTAAACTAAACTTATAAAGAAATTAAAAAATAGCGTCAAAAAATTCGTCCTCAACGCTGTCAATTGGCAATGTTCCCAAGAGACTGGCCGCGTTGCCACGTTGTATGGCAACGCTAAGCCTCTGGCCAAAGTAAAAGCCAGCCCTTGGGTCACGGGAAGTGTCAACCAAACGTTTTGATATTGCCTTAAAAAGGCTGTGAGCACAAGGACCCCACGGTCCCAGAGTTTCAACCCCAAACGGCTCGAAAATATAGTTCCCAATAAGGTTACTATATTTACGCCGCTTGAGGTTCTCTGCAGCCGCAGCAGCAGCGCCAGCGCAGCACGAAGAGCTAGGAAGATGGGATGGCGCAAGAGTATCGACGCACGTTGCGTCCCACACTAAAGGCCTACCCAACTTCCAAGGAAACAAAGACATGCCGTCCGGTCTTTTGCCATCGTCGCGTGCCAAGCCATTGGGTTCTAAAACAGCTGGAACGCCGACGGTGACAAGAGCTCGACGGATGATGTCATTAATATTCGCGTGCCGCGCTAAACGGCCCGCACTTCGGCTGCATGATAGGCCGTGGTGTCCAAGGCTGTTGACTACTTCACCACAATGACAGCGATGAGGAGAACAACAAGGAGCACCTAAACGTAAGGAAGCAGCGAGGCGGAAAGTAGTGTCGTCGAACAAAGTGCCTATGCTCGACGACGGTAGTGCGTAAAGCCAAAGACCCGACTCCCACTTGCCCACAGCCAAAAGGCGCGCACGCTCAGCAGTAGTAGCAGACGTGTTCAGTAGATTATTCTGAACTACTCTGCAGAGCGGCTCGTCCCACTGTCTCTGGGAAAATGGTTTGTCGGGTTGTTCAGTGTTCGGGCAAGCGACTTTCCAAGCATCCTTAGCCTCGGAGAAGCATGGCACATCAAAATCAATCAGTGTGGAAGCCAGGATATTCCTGATTAATTTCTCAGTACCGTGGACCGAGGATAAGAAAGCTGGTAGACTAATACTAGAAATTTTGCGGATTGTTTGATAAATAGATTTGTTTGATAAATACTTATGTGTAAGGACCATATGGTGCTCTTAAAAGTTTTCTCGTCAATGACAAAAATAACAGACCCACATAAAATATGTATAACAGTTTAAAATAATACAGAGGGTGCCCTAACCGTGTAATCGCTTAGTTTTTAAGTTTTTTGCTCTGGCTGGAGGCGTTACTCTTGAGGCATCCACAGGATTTGACAATAAAAAAAAAAACGTTTTTGTAAAGTTTGACATTTAATAATAATTTGACATTGAATTGAATACTGATAATATTTATTTAATTGACATGCCACTAACTGTAACTTTAATTCCTATTTAATGTTTTTCTTAAAATTATGTTTACGTACCAAATATTTGCATGCCCCCAGTGGCAGAATATGAGGAGACCTTTTTTATATTAAAGGCCATAAAATGTACAGACGCCAGCTCATCAAGCTGCTACAATAATGTCAAATTTCTTCGATAGGTTTTCGACTTTATTTCTAGAGTCTTTAGGTTTAAGGTTCATTGGGGAAAATTGACAGTTTCGGGTAGGTTGACCTGCTGGTGTCTGTACCATATTCAAACAATTAAATGGATTTGAATAAACAGACGACAATTTCCTAGGCTGAACTGTGAGATGCCATTTAGAAAAATAAATATAATATAATAATTAAATAACACAACAACAGGCCATAATCCCCGAAGGGTTAGACGGAGCTTTACCAAAAAATAGTAAACCTAAATAATTAAATTAACCTAAATTAAATATTAGATAATCATTAATTGTCTTTGAAAATATAGTAGAAAACAGGCGTCAAATAAAGAGAAGGATTGAAAATATTTAATCTGCCCAAGGTTAAGCGAGGTTGGATTTCATAAAAATACGAATAAACCTCATATTTGGCACTAATAAAACTACATATGATAAGTTTATAAAATTGCATATAAACATATATTATTCTTCGCCATAAACAAAAGAAACATAGCATTCCATTTTCTAATTTGGCTGAAACATATTTTTTTTATAGAAAACAAAAGCGGCCCGTGGGATTTTTACCATATCCGTAATGGATTCACTGGGAACTTTCGCAGGCGTAATGTAATAGTTTTGTTTGTGATATAATTGATATATTGTCACTGGGAAAGTAGTAGGGAAGTAGAAAGTCAATCTGCATAAATATTTTTTGTTGTTGTTTTTCTTTAATGCATTTATTAGTTTATTTCATATGAATATGTGTATTAATTAGCATCTGTATATACGTTTTTGTAAACAAATAGTAATATGTTGTTTTTTTTTATAAATACTTATATTTTTTGTACTCTGTCACAATGTTGTCGTATTTTAAACAAAGGTTGACTGGAAGAGAATCCTTCGTGGCTTGCACTCCGCCTATGTACCACTATTGTACATAAAGTTTAAATAAATAAACATTGTCAGTCAATTAGTTGTTAGTTGAATGTTTGTGCATGTGCGTTTAAATGTTTTTAAAAGCACCCACGATACAGGAGAAGTTACTAGAGTAGGGCAATGTTAAAAAAAAATAGGATTACTTTAAAAACAAAAAAAAATTGACTAGCGGCTAAACAAACAGTAATAGAAATCATCATCATAAAAAAAACCTCGTAAATCATACTTGACCTTTAACATTAATGAAAAAGATAACATCAGTGAAGAGAGTAAAGTACCAGGAGGTCATAGCTCCAAACAAGTAGGTCAAGACGCCCACACGCACTCGGGAGATTCTAAATTCAAAAGCCACCGCCGTGATTGCTTCTCCAATGAATAGAAGGCATTGAACGGCCATGTTACCTTTCCGCGCCATTTCGTTTAGCGTAACATTTCATTGTACCAGGCGCACAGAAACAGCAAGATAATAACTAAAGAAAGATCTTCTTTGTTGTATTTTTAGCCAAAATGAAACTGAATAACAAAACAGAATTTGTAATTTTAATAACCATTTATAATTCAAGAAAAGTGTGGGTTGTGTTTATTTAGCAGAATATCTGAGAGACTGCTTATAATTGGATGAAATCGTTATTAAGTTTGTTGTATTTGAATTTTCTTGTCTAATCAAGATTCTGAAGTTTCTTCATAATTTTAATTTAACGAAAAGGACCAGTAAATGTATTTATTTATATACACACATAGCTCATAACATAATAAATACTGTAGATACAAGTTCAAAAAGGTACTGCTTATTTCATTAAGAAAACTCTTCTAGTATACCTGTGATTACCTACTAGAATAGAAATAGACAAGTTTATTTCACTCATAAAGTTAACAAAAATGATCTTAATCTAATGTGTAATGTTTGGCAATGAATACAATTTCCTTAAGAGGTTACGTTGACGACTATACTAGTATAAACTGTGTGACAGTCGTCAGCGTCTTCCCCACTTATTAATCGTAAACATAATTCATTGTTGTTTTTGGAACGAAGTTCCTTATCGCGCGTTGTGAAAGGGGGCTAGACGGAAAAAATTCTTACGAAAAGTTGTCACGACACTTTTTGCTATAGTAAGCTATTGTAAGCTGTGCGGCGTCGCATGTTTCTCTGTCTGTCTGTCTGTCTCTCTCTCTCTTATAGAAAGCAAGCCAGATATTTTCATTTCTATTTCGCATTGAACAGTGTGGTGTTAATAAATAATAATAATAAAAAGGAACTTCGTTCTATCCGGGTGTCCCTTGACACCTCTAAATATTTTTTTCTTATAACCAGTAACATTAGGTAAACAAGCATTATTCTTATTAGAAGATACACAGTTAAAGGCCCCGTATATTGATATAAGCCTAATAAATGTTTTATGTTCCCCCATAAATATAACTTACGGAGCATTCACATAAAGTCTAATTTTAATATCACTCGCGTAGCCGAGACAGTTGGCGAACAATTTCAAACAATTAAGTTCATATTAAATTACCTTTGAACATTAGTTTTCACATTTTCACTGTGAGGCAAAGTTTTAAAAAAATGTGACCTGAAATTGTTCTTAACTTTTATGAAAAAATATGTAGTGACATTAAGTATTTTGTAACTAGGTAGTAAATAGTGACGAGAGGCCGTGTCGACGGCGCGTACGCTTCAAAGAAATGTCAGCAAAGGGGTCTGCCAGGGCAACCACCTGGGTTGCGGGTTGTTCGAAGGAGATAACGCAGCTCCAAATCATAAAGGGCAAAAGAAGGAACAATAAAAGGTCAATAAAAGTTTGACACTGGGCGGAGGCCCCCCCCAGGATATGTACTCAGGATATGTCGCAAGTTTCTACGAAACCATCGGTGCGCGAGTCCTTATCTCACTTGCCGGGTTCTTTACAGGTAGGTAATCGTAACATGAATCTTCTCCCTCTGGTGGGAGTGGAAGAAAGTGTCAGACTTGCACGGAGCAAAACCTTTGTGTTCTGAAGCCGCGTTATCTTTCAAACCAACTCACAGACCGACTCCAATCCGATACTGAATTCGAAATCCGAGTGCAATCCAAATTTAGAACGTTCTAAACTGAGATCTATTCGAGTTCTGAGTTCAATTAACAAATTCTCAGTAGTCATATCTTACGTAAAATTAATCAAGATTTCTATAAGTTAAACAATCAACATTGAGAAGCAATCAGGGTTTCGGAATTGCGTCCGGTAAAGGTCAACAAGCTCCCTCCCTCCTACGAACATAGGATTGAATGCGTCATTGCCGAAATGTAGGGCACGGGTACAAATAGCGAAAGAGGGTGAAAACACCCCTTTAGTTCACGCCTAGGGACAGATATTATAAGTGTTATAATAATACGGAAGGTGAAATTTTATACTAAAACTTTCCTGACAAAAAACTTGAGGATGACTTTTTTCTAACTTAGGAATTATGAAAGGATAATATCCAAAATGGCGCTGTGCAATAAAAATATCAGAATGCACGATCATTAATTGTCGTTTTTTATTATGTAAGTTGCATAATATGTACTTCTGTAACACGGAATAGCTGTATTCCAAAATGTAGGTACATTTTATTAGTGTTTTACGCGACTTATAATATCCGCCAGCCTTCGTTTACGTCTCCTGTTAAGAATGCACCTACCTACGTTGTATATATTTATATGTATAGTGTCTATGCATTTTAATATTGCACTTATAACTACTTAGACGTTAGAAAAATAATGCATAGTATTATGTAATTAGTTTTCAGGTTCTTAAAAATCACTCGGAGCTATGTAAAATCATAAGTTTCTAGTATTCGGAGTTATGGCAGGCGTCCGTCACTCGCTCAAGGCCACGCGTTTTATGCCTACCGCTTCGTTTATCGCCGTCGATACAACTGACAGTGGGCTGTCGCGCCGTGCGACGTCGTGATTACCGCGCTGCGTTTCAAAATGCCGAAACTACGCAATTTTTGTGCAGTATATGGGTAATATAATTATATTGAATATAATAATTCTACTATTATACTTCAATATAATAATTATATTGAAGAATTAGAAATTAGAAAAACTTTTTTAAATAATTTTGACAACGTAATAATGGATCGGCCTGGCAATCTTCGATTTTTTTAAATTGATTGGTATTCCTCCTCTTTGCTCCTGTTTCCCTTTAGATTATAAAATTATTTGCGCGGTTTGAAATATTTTCCACAATAAAATTTAATAATCGTGAATTCAGGGAAGGAAAAAAAATTATCAGTCATTTTATTAAACTGAAACATATTTGATTCTACAACATTCGTTTTATTATCATTATCATCAATAAATTCATCATACGTTCAACCCTAGCACATTCGCTCGATGACGCGCCCGCACGTTGGTCGCGCGGCGGGCAATACAATCTCAACTCTCTTTGTGCGTACTTATGGTGCATTTCTTTTGGCTGCAAACAGCTGGTATTATTATTATGATTTTGTAGGCTATTATAGCGTAGGTATTTTCCTTTTTGTATTGGAGTGATGTATCTGCTACGTAGTAGCTATTTAGTAATCTGTGGTTATGGTTCGATTATAACCTCAAAATCTAGTACGTTTTTTTAAATATGTCAATTCTGCACTTAGTCCGCTGCAAAAAATAAGATCATAAAAGGGTTTAGTAATAACAGAAATACAATATACATCATTTTCCGATGTTTTGGGCTCAATCACCAACAATGTATGGTCGCAAAACAATGTTCCTTCAGTTCAAAATCACCGTAGCATCTGTTTTTCTAAACATAATCCATACATATACGAAGGTATGGCTTTTGTTTTCCTGTCACTTTTTCATGCTAAAACATTTAAAAGAATTTTAAATAAAATCTAGGCACTTTTAATAGTAACTTGTAACTAGTAGCTTCTCATAACCTAACCATTTAATGAAAAGTAATTTTCTTCGCCACAGCACAGAATATAAAGGCATAAATATTTGATACACGTAATGAACGCGGTTCAACTTGAACTGTTACACGGCTCACATTTACATCAATTAATAATTTAACTGTTCGCATTGAAATCTTGCCGCTCTGCGATTATAACACCTATGAACGTGCAGATACGTATGTGGATAATTTATTTCGCGTGTCACAACTTGTTCTGATGATTTATACCTGTTCAGAGATCTGTAAGCGGGTGCTTATATAGTGTGACTGCTTAAACAAAGGATGGATCAAGTTGGGGTAGATGCCCCGATTGTTATTACTTGGTTCAACGCTTCAATCGCTTGCTAGTTTAATTATCTATCGATAAGATTTTGGCCGTGTCTTTTGGCTCCGTGCGAATGCATGGGAAGGCAAGGTGCTATCAAAGTTTTGTGGAGATATATGCCTTGCTATTCAGTGGGCCGTCTATCTTAAACTTATCTTATTTATATGGACTAGGCGTCTGTATCAAATATGTGATAGATGCTTATTTTTTATAGCATATTGAATAGATGTCCCAAAAGTTAGAGGTCCGCCAAAATGGCTACTACTTTTGATATATCAATGATAATGTTCATTTTTTATTTTTCATGAATTTGTAGTTATAGACTTGTCAAAAACTTGTCTTTTAAAAGTGTGGCATCTATCCTGACTTTACCCTATTTATGAATGTAATATATCAGTTTTTTTAGTAGGAGCTGAAAGCCACGGTGTCAGAATTAGTGCCCGGTTGGCGACAATAGCTTCACCATTTATTACACGGTTCTTAAACATAACTATAATCCCCAAAATGTTAGGCTGAGGTGTACCTAATCCTGTCGGGGTTGTGGGTTGTTCGAAAGAGACACCGTGGGGTCGGAATATAAAGGGTAAAAGAGAATGTAAAGGGTCATAGATGTGTTTTAGTCAGTCTGACACTCCCCTGCTCCCCTCAGAGCTGGTGAAGTTATATTGGCACAAATTGTACAAACATATTAATGAATTCCCTAGCTCCTGCGCTAGTGTACACTGTATTACAGGAGCTAGTGAGTAAAATAATACACACACATTTTGCTAATAAGGTTAAGTTCTATTTAATCTATGTAATGTCTAGAATGCCGAGAATATGTTTTAGTTTATTATTTTTTTACCTTCTTTTTTATAAATTGTTACCTATATCTTAGTTATGTAAGTTGAAACTCTAACAGCAATAAAGGCTTATTTTAATTTTAATTTTATTGTTCTATGTAATAGGGGACGAACCTATTGCCATCAACCGTTCAGAAATAAAGGTTCCGTGACTGCTACTGGGACAGCGGAATGAATAAAGGACCTCAGGCTTAGAATTTGCGCTTGCGACCACTGGACCACCAAGGCAGTCCACTGTTCTACATTAAGATTATAAAGAGGTTTATACTTAGTTTCCTAAGTTTTCATCTAAGCTCCGAACTGCACCAATATTAAAAAAAAAGTATTTTACTTGTGAAAATGCTCGTTATTCTGCCACTGGACTAATTTCTTGTGTTCGACACTGATGACGTCACAGGCCGAAGCTATTAAGTCATATTTTAAAATCTCTTGACATAAAATTATGATTTTTATCTTAATTAAGTTCCAACGAAGAACTGAAAATTGTTGTATCCTAAAGTTTGTTGCTCCCGTTGTTATGTTGATGTTTACGTTGTTTGTTATGACCACGTAACTTCTTAATTGGATATGTAACTGAAACGTTAATAACGTCACATTTCTAAAAAAAATACTGTTTTAGTGGAGGAAACTGAAATATTTGCTCCCGGATTTTTACATCAGATTAAATCAAATTAATCATGTTTATGGCCTAGTCTTAATATCTTAAATCTGCTATATTGTAATCAACTACCAATCATGAAGGCACACCTGGTACATTGGCACAGCGATTAACTAAGTTACTGCGTTGTGTGACGCGGGTACAAAAGACAAACATTTGTACGGCCTGCAGATAGTTGTTCCGGGTGTTACTGCATGTGGGTTTAAATGTTTGTGTACACACCCACAAACAAAAAAAGAATACCAGAGAGATGCAACGTCTTTGTTTAAAAAAGAGGTTGAGGATTATTGCAATCAAAGTTGGAAAAATTGTTCAAAAATAATCATGTAGAAATCAGTTTATAACTATATCTTCAATAACTATACAATCATTTTTTTACTCCACACATCCCTCTCAACATTTTCATCTTCGGTACACGCCATCGTTTTTAATTCATATTTTTTACAGCCAGCAATTTTTAATATAAGTACATTTACCGATACATGTTTAGCTTGCTCACTTGTTTTTTTTTCAGCCATTTTACAGTACCTCGTAACTACATGTGGTGCTATATTCCCACTTTCTGAAGCATTTGGATCAAGTTATTTTAGGAAATGGTCTTACAACCCGCAACCTCATATAATAAAGGGGCATTTCTCATTTTCCTCACAAAGTAAGCTTCCTATTATCTACTTGAGGTATTTCTGGTAGAAAATACGACGGTGTTGTTCTATTATTTGGCATTTGAATTCAACATTGTTGTTGTTTGTTAGTAAGAGTAATGTGTTATTTTCTTTTTTGTTTTCTGTAAGAGGTTTTATACCTTAAACAATGCTGGCTGGTTGACCACAACGTTCCAATACTCAGGTCGTTTTAAAAAAAGAACTAGTAAACCTTAGAATAGGAATGGAATAAGAAGTGTGACGTATATCCTATAAATATAATTTTATAGTATAATATTATGCGCTTTATTTGAAGTAGGATAGTGTGGATCCTACAGTACCGTCCTTAAAAAGGAAAATTCGATAACCGTCTATTTGTAGAAGTATAAAATTATTATCAATTGTTTCCGTAAATAAAAACATCGTGACACTAACCGGGTGATCAAGAAAATAGATACAGTAATCAAGAACCGTTCTTTAAATTCGTAATTATTTAATGACATTAATGGTTTTGGTGGTCTTGAAATTGACCGTCTTGTTCCGTTGTCAACACAACACAACACAATCTAATTTTAATTCTTACTGACACAACCCTTCAAAGCTTATTTCGTAATGAAAAACGAAAAACAAATAAATAAACATGAAGAAACACAATACGTTTGATATTTAATTTCCCAGACGTTGTGTTGCTTCACGTATGTAAATGTATTATTTCCCTGTTCTCGATACTTCAGAGTTGATATTAAATAAAAGAAATTCAATCTCATTCTGTTTGTTACATTACGTGCGATTTTTTAAGTGCCGTAATATATTAATTTTTGAAGTAGCTACATTTACAACGGTACCCTGTAATAAAATAACCTCTTTTAAATAAATATGTTACACTAGCTCTATAAATACTATGGCCCTGAAACACAAAAGGCAAAAAAAGGAAACATGGATAAGTCAGTACAAGTCTGACACCTTTCACTGTTGTTATTTGATGATCCTTACTAATACACGACTTGTGAGTTTGTTTGTTACCTCTTCACGCCTAAATGGCTGAACCGATTTCGATGAATTTATGATATTGATGAGATAGTTAGGACCCTAGAGACGGACATCTGGGGGTCTTCAAGTTAAGAGTGAATATGTTATTTCTAGGTAAGCGTGCTTCATCGTCGACCACATCATCACTTACCATCAGGTGAGATAGTGGTCAAACGCGAGCCTATCAATAATAAAAAAAAAAAAAAAACATAGGCTATTTTTTTTAAAGTGTGAGAAATGAGGGAAAAAGAGGGAAAACTTAGCATTGCTATTACAATATATGTATAAGGCGCTAGGGCAAAAACTACAGATGGCAGGTACCTGCAAATCAGGAAAGGGGAACTGTCTTATCCCGATTTTAACGCAGGCAAAACTGCGGGTGAAAGCTAGTTTTCAATAAAAAAGTTCTTTCTCGTACCGAAGTAATAGTTTAAACTCCATGGTGCAGAACCTAGTCAAAATAAATTGCTCCCCGGTACAAAACTTTAATACCTACTCGACGTAAATGGGACGGCTGTTTTTTTTCTTGATTTCGATGGTGGCCCTGAAGAAAAAGTTGTTGAAGGTCTGAATAACAGCCTGAAAAATTACCACATCTCTAGATAAGATAGACATTGATGTTGTATAATATCCTGAGATAATACCCATACAGTTAACGTGTTAACGAACCCACCATATAGGTTTAGACAAATTGACATTTAGGTAGAACTACGATGGAAGAGTCAAAGATGTATGGGACGATCCCGTTGAGAAGTGCTATAGAAATATGTAGGTACCACTAGTTTAGGCGCCACTCTATCTTCTATTTCCCGCTAATCCACCCAGTGTGGTTCAAAATGGATATAAAATTTTGCGATACGATAATATAACTTTTGGATCAAAATTTTGGTATTCTTAAGAAACACATGCATTATGCGACCACGACCTCGATCTTTGGCCGCAAAAGCGACTTTTCGTCGAAACCATTAAGAATATTTAATCGCAAAAGCTGGGCGTCGAACTACTTTTTTTGTTCGAGAAATTGGCCGCTAATGCGACTTTTTATGATCTATGCGCGTACTTCACGAGGTCCCTCATTTCCTCATAGTTTCAATAAAGAATACCAACCATATTAAATCTACGCAGTTAATGACAGACAACGGTAATGTTCAACATGGCAACCCTGTTCTTAATTTAAACACAGGCCCCAATTCCCACAATTTTAAGCAACCTTCATATTAAATCATTACCCACCGTCACTGTGGCAATGTGGACCCTTTAAATGATTACTGGGCAACACTGAAGGGATAATCTGTCGTCACATCAATCAGCGGGGGACCGTCAACGGCGGCGGTCGTCCCTTCAACAAATCTATATTGTCCGGGATTTCACGACCTTTTCCGCCGTTAAGTTTTTTGATTATCATGTAGACATTTGTAGAGGTTCGGGATTTCTGGGATTCCGATTTTTCGTACTATTCTTCATTCGAATAGAATTTGCTTATTTTTTATGTTTGAATGTTGGCACTATAAGGTAATCTCTATAGTGCCACTAGCTGTGCCCAGCGGTGTCACCCGCTGCTCACTTAGGGGTATGAAAAATAGATGTTGGCCGATTCTCAGACCTACCCGATAGGTACACAAAATTTCGTTTAAATCGGTCCAGCCGTTTCGGAGGAGTATGGAAACGAAAACTGTGACACGAGAATTTTATATATTAGATAATTTACACATTGTTTAGTAGTGAATCGAACCAACACAACCCTCAACAGTGAGGGATGTATTGGTTTATTGTTTTGCCACGATTTTTGTGTAATATTGCAGTTGTTAAATGGGAGATTATTTACAGATTTGGTAAAATAAGTGTCATATATCACCGCCGCTATTACCATTCAAAATATATAGTTTTTTTTTTTCGCGAGAATTTTGTTTCCCGGGTGTGCTTGTTTAATGCTAAGTGCAGTGAGGGATCAAAGTACGCCCAAGACGTAACTTGAATACCTATAGGGGATATTCTAACTCTTTTTCAACTATTGCGAGGTGATTAAAACCTATTAACAAATCAATTATATAACCTACTACTGTTCCACGCGGTTTCACCCACGCTGCTCAGCACCTGTTGGTCGTAGCGTGATGTTATATAGCCTATAGCCTTCCTCAAAAAATGGACTATCCAACAAAATAATTTTTTAATTCGAACCAGTACTTCCTGAGATTAGCGCGTTCAAACAAACAAACAAACTCTTCAGCTTTATAATATTATATATAAGTATATAATAATAATATATAATATACAAATCTTACTTTAATATTATGAATGCGAATGTTATTGAGGATAGATGGATGTATGGATGTCTTGATGAAATTTAGCACAGAGGTAGATTATGGTCTGGAATAACACGTAGATACTCATTTTTTGTCGATATCACGCGGACGAAACCGCGGGCTTAGTCATTAATAAATCCAACCATCTATCGTGCCTGCGATAATCATCATAGTAATCGAGTGAACTTCTCCGATTTTGTTACAAAACGCGTAATTCAAAGTCTACAAACAAAAAAAACTTCCTTTACAAATAAATCACTAAACCATCTCAATTTCAATCCTTTAACACCCCTTCACAAACACCAGCATCAATAGAATACGCATCACTACTTGTGTTCCAATCTGTCGTGTCCCACCTCCCGGTTCGGATCGGCTCGGCCCAGTTCGTTCCGGTTCGTCACCGAGCCGTGTTTACGGCAAATCCTGATTCATTCATGCGTATGCTGCGGAGGTCGTGTATACACACTGCATGGAAGTGTTCACACCTGTTTCTTAGTAAGTTTTTGTTGTAGAGCAGTTTTGAATTAAGTAGATACTTACGTCTTGTGTTTTTATGTCTTGTGACTGGGATAGCATCTTTTTTGTTTTTATGACTTTTAAAAGTATTAGTAATGGTCAAATCGTTTTTTTTTTTTGAGTTTGAATGAAGATTGAGTAAAGGATGACAGGGTTTAAATAAATAAATGAAATAGCGTTTTGATTACACATGTTTAAACTGACATGGTCACTACGGATAAACAGTTATCCATGATCATGGCGTTTGCTACAGTGTAGCGCCGATATATCGGGAACTCAATAAAAATAACAAACATGGTAAGTAGGTATCTAGTGTCAATTATTACACATTGGGTATCATAGTAACGAACAAAAACTATGACAAAAATTCTGCTGCTTTTTCGACTATGTAGGATTCTTCTTCCAGTCTAAATGGTTGCATCCATTAAGACTGGAAGAAGTTGAAGGCCAGTTATAGAGACGGCCTATCTAACCACAGCTCAATAAAAGAAATCAACTCTTACTTCTAAACCCTTAAATAATAATAAATTATTATTTATTCCTATATCGCTTCGGGCGTAGTTCTATAGTTTTGTCCACTCCTCTTCGGGAAAAAGTCGTTAGTTTATTAATCTATGTAAATTATAAATAATTAATGTAAATGAGCATATCCAATCTGAAAAGAAACCCAAAAAAATAAAATAACCTTCACAAACTTAAACGAAAAATATATCATACAATGTGGGAATATAATTTCAAGTGTGTGGTCAAAACGGTCGGGCAGGTGGCCGGGAGGCTCATTACCGCCGCTAGGGGGCGCTGGAGGGGGTGTGGGGGTCGGAATGTGACGTCATCCGTCGTGTCGCATTGCCGTGTTGCCGTTACCGTGCCGTGTCGCGGCGACTAATGGATACATTTGAATGCTTACAGTTTATTCATAGTTGGTGAAGTAGAAGTATTAATAAATGGACATTATGTGTAGGTCCTTTTGACGTTTGAAGAAGTAAAATGGTATCATATTAAAAGATAAACTCATGATATTTTCCCCTTGGACGTTATAAAGAACGCCATATGTTTTCATCTTGCTCTATTTATTAAGTCCTAGTTCATAATTATGTTGTTTAACGAATGTAATATGTATGTGATTCGAATTTAGGTTATTACAGCAATATAAGAAAAATAAACAGTTTCAACTTTTATTTTCCCCCATAATCGTACATCAAAGTGAACTCAAGAACATAAAATGTAATTTCACTGAAGCTTTAAATAATATATTGAGAGCGCAAAACAGGTGGTTCCAGTAAACACGAGTATTTGAAACGGTTAGCTAATAAAACATGCTGCTGGAAATAAACTCGTATCACAGTAAATATAACCTAGAATCTAAATGAAACTGTAACTAAATATATTTACGTTGAAAATAAAATGTTGCACTTAAATAAAATACAAAATTTGGTACTGGCAACTTTTTAAATCGTAGAAAAGAGGTCGCATTTCTTTCGAATTACTTTTTGCGAAATTCAAACATCGAACTCCCGCGAAATCTTAATTGGGTTTGAATTAACCTAAAAAAATATGATAAACCTATTTCAAAGCAATGTTATGTTAAGATTATGGATTAAAGAATAATTTTCAGACCATGGACACACTTCAGCAATATTTTATTCACAAATTACTAACTGCTTTGACGGTTCTCTTGAATACAAATTGAGAGACCGTCGCAAAAGTAGGGTCTACGTTATGACTGAAAAAAAGTTGCGGTCTTTTTAGCATAATCGAGAAAAAAATTACCATAAACCCGCGTAAATTGCTTTTCTATAAAAGGGAAATAGTAAACACTGTCCTCGCAGTTTGTTATGACACTAGAAACGGCGGGAATCGCCATTACGATGAGATTATTGCCGACTTAATCGAGAAAGGAAAATGAAAATCTTTTCGTGTCATGTTGCGGGAGGGCCAACCGAAATTGCAGTGTCTACCAATTTCGCCAACCTAACGCATATTGCTTTTGAATAATTTATAAAGGTGACTACACCCATCAATATTATTATTAGGGAACTTTTTAATAGGCAGTAAATAAACGTTTTGTCGGAAGTTTGTACAAACAAGAGTGTTATTTTCAACATAATAGCTTGGCAAAAGTTTCAATTATGGCAGTTTAAGAGCTATAAATTCGCGTTTAATTTATATTTTTTATGATGGCTAAACTGTTTTGAATAAAATTTTAACGAAACAACTGACTGTGGTTAAAATATTTGTAGTCTTAATGAAAAATTAAATAACCCGACCAAAGTTTCGATTGTATCTGATTTCGGCAAAAGTGCGACGTTAATATTTGTGTTTTTTAGGATATATAACAAAAGACGTACACAAATAAAGAAAATAAATTATGGACGATATTATTGTCACGTTAGTGTAGGTACCTACTCCTTTATTTGCTCATGTGTGGTATCATCTAGATTTTACACCTAAGCTAGCAAAACTATAATATATAACTATAGTAGACGAAATTTTAAAGTATAAAGAATTATAGGCATTCGGATTCGGTTTAAAATTGAGAAATAATATTTTTTTCTGGGGAATACATTTGTGAACGTATTTTAAAGTTTCTTTAAATTTACAGAAACATTAATAAGTTCTCAACAATACCAGAATTCATTTGGGCAAAGATCACAAATTAAAAAAGATTGAGGTTGAGACAGTATGGATATATATTTTTTCCCTTAACCCCTGAATTAAGATAACTTGTATGCCCGAGAACTTTGGTCTGATATGTGAAAACTTAGGCAACTCTATCTAAGTTTCCACATAACAGTAGCAAGTACTCTAGTTGTTTTTTTATTATTAAATACGTTGTCCCATACTAGGACTTTCTCCTATATCGTGGGTGCGTTAATAATCATTTAAACTTACAAACACAAACAGCCAGACCCGAAACAAGTATCTTTAGGCCATACAAATATTTGTTCCGTGCGGAGATCAAACCTCTCTTCTCTAATTTACAAAAATATAAGGCAACTGACAACTGAAATAAAAGAAAGATAGGATAAAAATAGGTTAATAAACACTCAATCCAAAATGGATATTTATATTCAACATACAGACTTTCTTCAGGGTGTGAAATAATCTAAAATAACAACTATTTTGAACTACCTAATAGAATTTACTAGTGAAAGGGCCGAAAGATATATCTAAGTCGAAACTTCAATGACTTCTACCTCAAAAGGAGTAAAGACCATCCATCACCTCAGCCCACAAATTGTTTTTATTTATTTACGTCTTGCTGCGAGTATTCCATTTCGCACACCGTGGAGGCTACACGATTTATGACAAAGATAAATTTTATTACTACAATGTACTGTTGCCATCTTATGTTATCCTGGTAGGCGTTCAAGCATATATTACTCTCTATAAAAGCATAACTTGTAGAAGTTAAATAAATACCAAGCAAGTACTTATGTAGACAATCATTTTGTAACGACTGTCAAAGATTTACAAATGACAACCGGGACCAACATAGTTGGGAAAAGTTTAGGCAAGCAAGTAGAAAGTCAAGTGGAAATCTTTCTTCTAATTGTAGGGGCTTATATTAAATCGAAAGAGATACCGTGGTCCTGGAACAAAAAACGCCAAAGAAGGAACATGGATGAGTTTTAAGCTATTTATTAATTCTGTTAATGCACAATGTACAAATAAATAGTTACACGCTAGGTTTAAAACTACAGTACATGACCCTGTTAGGGCGCAGCAAAATGTCTTAAATCTATAAAAGTCGGACACCCCCCCCCCACCCCCTCCGGGATGATTTCCCAACCGAAACATCATATTCCGATATAACGATACATCATGTTGAAATACCGAGAGTTTGACTCTCAGAATTTCTACATGACATTTCTTCACCACTTTAAAGTTTGTTATAATATTTCCACAAAATTTTAAAAGAAAAATATCAAAAGACTTTAACTCAAAAATGTTTTAAATATTGCCTTTTACCATTTTGTGTGAGAGGGATTAGAGGTTTCTATTCAACCAGCCAGTTTGAGTGCATCGTGTATTGAATACCAGGGGACCAGGCAAGCGAGGTAGTGTATATTTGTGAAAGACTTACTTAGACGGAGTAGAGACGGTAGTTTCTATAACGCGGATACCAGTAGCCACTCGTGGAACTTTAAGGTCGACATTTTTCAAGCCTTTATTTTACTTGGAATTCTTGAAGAATAAGAATCAATTATAGGCTTAGAATACATGTGTAACCAGGTGTTGGTTAGTTTTGGTGGCGTATAGCACATTTTGCCTGTCTAAGACATGCAAATTATAATTTTATATTAGTAAAATAATAAGTAATTAAGCTAAACAACAAAATTGCACATAAAACTACACATTTATAACATAGCAAAGCATACTTGCATTCTTGTCGACCGTTGAACCAATTTTCGTGAAATATGTTTGTTTGTTTATTACTTGTTCTTGATAATCAGTCAATATTATCAATGACATGGTAAATATCCCGTTTCTACTGTATATTAAAAAACAAAGTATTGTTTATAAACAATACTTTGTTTTTATTCATCTTTCAACTCATTTTAAATATATTAATGAAAAATACAAAAAAAAAACATATTCTTAAAATTAATATACAGTTGAAACGGGAAACACAAAAACTCTTTGAGAAATAAAAAAATATGATTCCATGTTCGGTTAAATTCGAAACACTTTGACAGGCTATGAAAATGAAAAGGCTTCACTTTATTTTACTCGTTGTGTCGTCACTGATATCCGAAGTTAGAATGTGTTCTGAATCTTCACTTAAAAGTTTTACGGTATTCACTTCAATCCAATTTTTTTTTCTGGCAGAGTGAATCCAATCAAATTGATCCATATTAAGAGTGTAGGCATATCAAGTTATTGAAAAAGTTCCAGTTTGTATAAAGTCGCTCCTGTCACATATGTGAAAATTCCTTTGTACAAGCTGATATTAAAGCCGCGTTTTATATACCTATGCTAGAACAGCTTTTCATTCAAAACAAAACCTTATATATTTTTTTAATTAATCCAATCCAAATTATCGTTTTTTAAGCCTACAGTCTATGTTATTTACTGATAGGTAAGTCTCCTTTATATTCTTACAACTCTTAAAACACTATTATCAGTTAATATAAAATTATTAGAAAACTGTTTTACTATTATGAATTATGTGGTTATTTTATACACTGTTGAATTTTTTGTCTATGGTACATTCATGTACTTTTGGTTTACATTGTCATTTTTTTAGACAAGATAACTTTATATTAAAATACAGTTAATTCCTAATTGTTTTATTCAATTGTTTTTACTTTGATTTAAACTCAAAAGTAATTGTAATCAAGATATACGAATATTAATTCGAGCTACATATTTTTACGGTACCCTCCTAAGATTTATTTTTCTCATAATTCAGGCTAGTTGTGTTCAAAATTTAAACGGACAGTCTTTGGTCGTGCCTCGTGCCTAAAGGGTCGAATTAGCCGTTACCGCCGTGAATGTGTGCCAATAGTTTATGTTATTTGAAATTAATTAAAGTGATCATACGGAAACATATTAATTATGGATTTATTTAATCAGTGATCTAACACAACATTAATAGTGTTTTTGTTCAAATTTGGTACCATGACGTCTTAAAGCAGAACTTATTCTACTGAGGGAAAGAGACAGAACTATACAGGTTGTCTAGCACCATCTCTTTCTCTCAGTGGAATAAGTTCTGTTTTAAGACGTCATGGTAGAGCTACAGTAAAATCATACAACCCATAAAACAAAAGCTTGCGGCGTATGTCAACCCTCTTTGGGTCGGGGGTTAAAAATAGTACGGATTAAGATGTTTATCCACTGACCCAGTCACCTTATATTTGACCCCAAATAATAATAAAGGACACGAACAACACATAAAGGAAAATAAATTATGAAAGCATTTACTCTTTGGCCCCAAATATGAGTTCGTATATAAATTTTAGCTCAGATAAATGAAATATTGGTTTGGAAAGCCTCAATGGGGTTTGTAATAGGAATTAAATGTGATCGTGGAGTAGATTTGAGGGTATTATGGTAAACCGCTTCATACAAACTCATTACAGCCAGTTCAACGGATTTGAATGTGGTGTAAGTTAGGTTAGTGAGCATTAGTATTATTGAATCGTTTCAGGGATTTGAATTTAGATTTAACAGTTTATTGAGCATTTATGTTGTAATACTGAGATTTATTAAAGAGTTTAATTCAGTGATATGATAGAATCAAAGTTATTGGCATTACTAGTGCAAAAAGAAACATTACGTTTTAGAGTTTAACAAATTTATTGCTTGTGAATTTGTGACTTTGTTCGGCAGATGTTTCATAAAAATTATGAATAAATGAAAAGTATTTAGATGGGGCTGAAATGAAAATACTAAGTGGGTTGTGTGGTGTTACGCGAACGCATAAAATAAGTTTGAAAGCATGACCACAGTTGGCCCAGTGGTTGAGCAATCGACCCCAACTATCTCTGTACCAAAACTCATCAAAAGCGGTTTGCCCATTTAGGCGTGAAGATGTAACATACAAACAAATAAACTCATTTTCGCTTTTATAATATTAGTAGGGATTAAGAAGCATATTAATAAGTGTGTGTGAACGGTGTAAATAAAAACATCAAAAGCCTAATTGAGGTGTTGATACACTTAACACCGTTATTTTGTGTTTCTGCCCCCAGTAAGTAGTGTAAATAAAACAGTTTATCACAAAAATAAAAATATCTAAAAACATCACAAAAATACTGCTCTTCTACGCATGCAAAGAGCTCCATATTTTATTGGTATGATATCCGCAATGCTGGTTTATTCTAGTTTTTTGTTGACTACCAGAAATAAACGTAGATTTGTATGGTCATGATTTTAAATCGCTGTACGTCATACGAAAATGTTAGCTCTATTTTAGCACGGAATTTTTGTGTACCCATTGTTTGGCGTGTGGGTAAAAACTTTTGGTTTTTTATTAGTCAAAAATATTCAGTGGAAATGTTTAAATTATGGTTGTTTTTGGTTTATTCACATCGATTTTTTCGGAAGTCGATTGCAAAAAAAGTTAATAGAACATGCAAAAGTCGCTGATTTCTGAAAGTACCTTAAGTTATTTTTCACTATTCAGTGTTGTTTTAAGTTTTAAACCAGTTATATAAAAAAGAAAACTTTTTTTATTGTAGCCCGTTTTATTTGTGGTATGATGGCAACACGTAAATTAAAAAAAAACGTTTTCCATTGAAACTAAAACTTATTAGCAGATCATCCAAATATACATTGAAAAAAAAAGTGTGTGTGTCAGCTCCGACGCACGACTGAAGTTTACTCCTTAAGTACGAGTATCTAACCATACGCAAAAAGAGTTTATTCAACTGAAAAAAGATTAATATCATATGAAAGGGTAAATTTACAAATTAATGAAAAAAAAATAGCAATATAAATACATCGACACTGATAGAAACAAACAAGCCCAATAACATAATATAGTGTATAGGTATAGTCGCCTATACAGCATACCATATGTACGTCTTAATACACTCACAGCCAAATTAGAAAGTTGTGCACTAAAGGTGCGCACCAAAAACGTGACACATTTTCGTTACTTGTTAGTAGGTTTTACCCCTCGGATTTTTCTCATATCGGGCGCCTTTTTTTTTTTTTTTTTTTTTTTTTTTTCGGGTGGGAAATCATCCAATGACTTCCCCCGCTCTGGGTGGAGCGGGGGGGCATGTCAGACTTGTACTGACTAAAACCCACCCATGTTCCTTCTGTTGCCCTTTACGTTCCGAGGCCGCGGTATCTCTTTCGAACAACCCGCAGATATCGGGCGCCTTATATATGAAAATCGATTCTTAAGGAGTAAACTCCAAAAACAAGTCTAGAAGATCCTACTTCCTACTTATCTTATTAATGCGAATGTTTGTGAGGATGGACGGATGTATGTATGCATGTACAGATGTTTGGATGTTTGTTACTCTTTCACATCAAAACGGATGAACGGATCTTGATGAAATCTGGCACAAAGGTAGATTATGGTCTGGATTAACACATAGGATACTTTTTTTTCGATATTATTTGGATGAAGCCGCGGGCGTCAGCTAGTAACTCATTAACTATAAAATCAAAGTGAAAAACAATCAACGTTACTCGTAATTTAATTTTCTATTTTATTCACACCGCACATTTCCAGATCAAAAAGAACTGAAGGGCTACTATGACATCTTATGGCAATTCTTATTCCACTGAGTGAAAGAGATGGTGCTAGACACCCCGTATAGCTCTGTCTCTTTCCCTCAGCGGAATAAGAATTGCTTTAAGAGGTCATAGTAGGGCTACAGCAAAACATTCCAAACCTCTTTACATCCGTGGCACGCAAGCACACAGTATCCCAGTATCCATAGAGACTATGCATGTAGAATATAGATGTTTGTATGAAATGACTACTATACCCAGGGAAGCCCCCGATGACCAATTGGCGTTCGCACGTAACTGCATTGTGGTATGCGACACGTAGTGAGCTTGAAATGGCTTGAATGTACGTACGTATTGAAATGTCTGTTGATTATTCTGCTTGCCTGGTACATGTAGCTACGTATGTAATACAGGTAGAAAATTTTGCGGTACATTGTAACGTAATTGGGAAAAACAAAATTGGGTTACCGAAAATACGTAGTCATTTGAATAAGAAGTCTTTAAAGTTTGTTCATCGTACCAATATAATTAAAATATCAAATATCACTTGTAAGATAAATTTTTGGACTGGCAAATTAGGCTTTTTATATGTATTTAAAAACAAATAAAGCCAAATGAGAGCAATTGATATGTATATATATATATATTCGGTTTCAGTTCGGCATTAAATAATAATAAAAAACAAAGCTAATATTGTATGTCTCACGGCTGCGCCAATGTTATACTCAATACTTTATTGCATCCCATAATGTATACAAGGCTGATAGGTAAATTAAGGAGAAACAATTACGGACCCTGTTGGGCACAGCAAGTTAGTTTTTGGAGGAGAGGATGAAGCGCTTTTTGTTTAAAAACATAATAATTTTGAAATTAAGGAAGAAAATCTTATATTCAGTTCAGTTTCATGAACGAGTTCCCTAAATTCGTAAAAAATAATTTTACTCTGTAGGAATGGACGTGATCATCTGATAAACATGTATGGTAAAATTGATCAAATGTTATTAATTTATAGGAATCAGAATATACAGATGCATACTGGTCTGAGACACCACACGAAGGCTTTGGTTTTATTTTGTTACACCCTATAAGTATATCGTTATGTATATGTAGAAAATATCTACTATCAATACGTGTTGGGCGCTGTCAGTCATGATTTAACCGTGGCGTCTAAGACATGACCATGTCTTAGACGCCACGGTTAAATCAATAAATAAATAAAATAAAAATAGCCTTTATTTTCTCTGACCTTAAAATAAATACACTATTAGCTACAATTTTTGTGTAACATATATTTAAATTCTAAACTATCATTAATTCTAAACTATATTTTTTTTTATAAAATATGTATCTACACCTAAAAATTAGAAAAATATAAATAAAAATGTTTTTCTTATCAGCTACCAGGTCAGGCTATCTTGCGACATAGGCCTCCCCAAGTTCCCTCCACTTTTGCCGATCCTGTGTTGTTCGCCTCCAACCCTTGGGAAAGTCATCTTCCCACCTTTTCGTCTGCCTTCCTCTACGTCTTTTCCCATCCCTTGGGTACCATTCAGTAACTTTTTTGGACCACTTTCCTGTTGTTGTTCTCATCATGTGGCCTGTCCATTTCCATTTCAGGATACGCGTTTTTACTTTTACATCTGCTACTTTGGTAATTTTTCTTATTGTTGTTGCTTTCCTTTTGTCTTTCAGTCTTAGACCCATCATACTCCTTTCCATTCCTCTTTGACATACGCCCAGTTTGTGTTCGATCTTCTGATTTAGCGGCCAGGTCTGGCAGCCATATGTAAGGCATGGCAGTATGCAAGTGTTAAAAACTGTTCTCTTTTCCGAAATGGGTACTGCTTTGTTTTTCATAACTTCCTTTAGGGACCAGTATCTTTGCCAGGTATTGTTCACGCGTCTTTCTTCAATACGTGTTGGGCGCTGTCAGTCATGACTGGTCAAGTGGTCATGTCTTAGACGCCACGGTTAGTTTAAATTAATTAATTCATCTATTAAACTTTTGTTTTTGCTTTTCCTCTAGGAGCTCTTAATGTATCAAGATGAATGATGTATTCATGATTTGTTTTTTCTTGCTCATTCTTCTCTATAAAGATCTTGCTTTGGAATGGGCATCTACAGTAATTTCGTATGTTATTATGTCTTGTGATTAGTAGGCCTACTATGACATCTTAAAGCAGAACTTATTCCACTGAGTGAAAGGAACAGAGCTATACAGGGTGTCTAGCACCATCTCTTTCACTCAGTGGAATAAGTTCTGCTCTTAGATGTCATAGTAGGCTTATAGGACTGTAAAAGTACCTATAATACTCTAATTAAAATAAATGCTTTGAGTGGCAAAACTGAATTTCGTATAACGATTGATTTACCTACTAAGGCCTGTTTCAAACACATTTTCACAGTCTAAATACAAAATAACACCCACCCACTCAACCCAAATCAGAGCACGTCAAAAAATAATAATAACGTTAACGTTATTTCCAATACAAATTACATTTCTGGCGACATTTTCGGACGAAATACGGCCGCGGCCACAACATCCGAAGTCCGAAAAATAAAAATTACTGCGAAATAGATAATGGCCGAGGTTTGTGAGTTATCGTTGTGTATCGAATTTACGGTTATGTGTTACCGGCTTTACCGGACGCGAAAATACGATTGAAAGCGAATAGAGACGATTTTCTGAATTTATCAGTTAGCGATGGACGAAATGTTTGATCACAGAAATTATCTATTTTGTACTACCTGCGGTTCCCCCCGCGGGTTTCACTCGCGTGGTTTTAGAATATACAATACGTATATATTTATTAATTGTAGCCTATCTATTATTCTGATGTATAAGCTATATTATTGTAAAGTTATAAAATATCTATAAGATACTAGCTTCCGCCCGCGACTTTGGGCTAACCCTAACTTTAACCAGCGGGTTGATCGAAAAATAATTATATTTCTTACCCCTTTTCTCACTTTTTTTTTAAATTAGCCTATGTCCATCTATCCCAACTATCTCTGTACCTAAATTCATCAAAATCGGATTGGCCATTTCGGCGTGAAGACGTTACAAACACACTCACTTTAGCTTTTATAATATTGGTAATGATATAAACTAATATAAAGTTAAGATACCTCAACATCAAAATAGATACAACTTTTTCTGAGACGAATTTGCGAATTTCTTATAAATATGTTTACGAGCATAGAATCGATTATATTTTATTGCACACCAAAAGTTCAATATAACTGTATTACAGAAATTGTTAATTCTATGATTACAAAAACGATATTTTCGATATTTTCCAGATAACCCTTTTTTTTTTTTTTTTTTTCGGGTGGGAAATCATCCTATGACTTCCCCCGCTCTGGGCGGAGCGGGGGGGCATGTCAGACTTGTACTGACTAAAACCCACCCATGTTCCTTCTGTTGCCCTTTACGTTCCGAGGCCGCGGTATCTCTATCCATATAAAAACTAATAATTAATTATTTTATTTCTTATTTACACCTACCACTGTTTGTCTCTGCATCACCTGAAGGTTGACTGGTAGAAAATGCCTTTGGCATTAAGTCCGCCTCTGTACTTTGTGCTTGAAGTGTTAAATAAATAAATAAATATCTCTTTCGAACAACCCGCAACCCCGGCAGGCGGAGGCTCTGGCAAGCCCCTCTGCTTTGCTGACTCTCTTTGAGGCGCGCGTGAAACACGAACTTGCCGTCGACACGGCCTGTCTTCAATCGACGGACGGACGGTGAACTACCCATTGCTCACCGCCAACAGGCCCGCATCTACGGTGGCCGGAAGTCGTCTCGCGGCGCCCGGCGCCATGGGCGTCTCCCGCGGCGGCTGGGTTGGACTGATGTTCTCTCCTTCAGACGCCCGGCCACCTCCTTCGCTAGCATTACTGCTTCGCAGAAGGTGGTGAAGGCTTCCAGATAACCCTTGGATGAGCTAAACGAGCTGGCTGGTAACCGTTCTGATATAGTCTACTTATCCATACATTGCAATATAAAGCATAAACGGAATTAATATAAATGTCGCATAATCTTATTGACATCGCATAATTCATTTTTTATTTATTTTTATTGTATGCTTTTGTATAACTCTGGCTTGAGTTTTTTTGTGTGAATAATTGTAAGAAATTGTGGATAATTGTATTATTTGGATGATTGTATTTGATTTAAAAATGAATTGCATGTATGTAACTAGTTATTGAAATTCAGACACGATGTAAAAATCTTTATTGAATAAATACCAAATACACTATTTCAGAAGGAATGTTTTGTTGTTATTTGTTGGAATGGCACTAAAAACACTACTAGAACATAACACAGTGCCAATAGTTAGGTATATAGTTAAATTGCATACATACCACAATAGCCCACCTATATAACACTATTTTCCTAACAGCCGTAACTTCCCCACAGTAACAAACCTGTGCTTATTTACCTACGTACATAATTTATTATGTAAACGTCCAACCCGCTGTTATTAGGGTGGTCCCTAAAAACAACAGCTTTATATACTTATAGAGGGTAGACACGAAAGCTGTACTTTGCGAAGGTAAGATAAAAAAGGGTCTATGTATTTGCATTCCAATATTTTCTAATCAAATATCGAAGCTGTGTTTTAACGATAGAGCTATGTAAATGAATTTTTCTTATACTTTGTTATTGTATGAGAAAATTGGTTGGATAATCTGGCCCTTTAGCCAAACAGCAGTCTGCAGCAGACGACAATCATTATCGCTCAACAGTCACTAATACATTTTCAACTTTATACCCTAGTGCAGAGATGGCAAACCAATGGCACGCGTGCCAAAGACGGCACGCGACAAAACGAATTGGGCACGCAAACAATTTTAATCATATTTTTATCTTACTATCATTTTTTAACTCGCCGGAGCGATTTATTATTTTCAGAGATGAATAAAATTAATTCGCTTACAAACCGTTTGGCGATGACTCTACTAGTCAGTAAAAAAAGTTTCGAATTGATAGTAATTATTTTCCTAATACAATCACTTAGTCAAAATTATTTGATGGCACGTCTGTGGCGTCATTCAACATTTATTTAGGAAAAATGGCACGTTGGTTCATCAAGGTTCGCCACACCCCGCACTAGGGCCTAGTGCATATAGTTGACATCTATTGACGTTTACATATCGTTTTGGTTTCTTTCGTTCGTTATTGCTCAGCAGTCTTTAATAGATTTTCAACTATATGCGCTAGGGTATAAAGTTGAAAATGTGACTGTTGAGCGATAATGATTGTCGTCTGCTGCCGACTGCTGTTTGGCTATTGGGCCTTTGTCTTTTCTGAAATTCTTCGCACACGTACGTACGTACGTACACGTACACAGCTCACTTTTAATTAAACTTAATACTAACCATCACGTCTATTTTGAAGAAGGGCAAGTTCCATCCATTAATCATTTTCGTTCATTTATTAACTAACTTACATGTTGTTCACATTTTAAAATAAGTATTTCTTAATAAAACCATTAAAAAAACATTTAATAATATAAAAATAGTAGCCCACCGGTATCGGAAACAGGGTCCAAGCTACCGGCGATCAGGGCTCCTGAGAAAAGAACCTCCTAACAATACGAGCCGGGTCCAAGAGTACCGCTTTCTGTATCAAGTTTTTTTTTTTTTTTTTTTTTTTTCGCATGGTAAATCATCCAATGACTTCCCCCGCTCTGGGTGGAGCGGGGGGGCATGTCAGACTTGTACTGACTAAAACCCACCCATGTTTCTTCTTTTGCCCTTTACGTTCCGAGGCCGCGGTATCTCTTTCGAACAACCCGCAACCCCGGCAGGCAGAGGCTCTGGCAAGCCCCTCTGCTTTGCTGACTCTCTTTGAGGCGCGCGTGAAACACGAACGCGCCGTCGACACGGCCTGTCGTCAATCGACGGATGGACGGTGAACTACCCATTGCTCACCGCCCACAGGCCCGCATCTACGGTGGCCGGAAGTCGTCTCGCGGCGCCCGGCGCCATGGGCGTCTCCCGCGGCGGCTGGGTTGGGCAGATGTTCTCTCCCTCAAACGCCCGGCCACCTCCTTCGCTAGCATTACTGCTTCGCAGAAGGTGGTGACCGCTTCCCATTCCCTCTCGCTCCGGACCATGGCCTGAACCAGGGCCGGACGCGAGAGATCGCCGCCGCCGATCGCCTCTACGAGGGCACGGCGGTGCTCCGCCCAAGCCGGGCAGATCGCCACTGTGTGCTCCACCGTGTTGTATCAAGCCCTTGATCCAGCTTCCTAACGAGAGCCTCCTCAGGTATTGATCGACGCTCTTGGCAATTAAGCCATTGGCAGATACGACTATCGGCACAACAAGAAAATTTTGTGCCATTTGGATATGAAACAACCAGCAGTAAAGTTGGGACGTGGACAACGAAGCAGTCAAACTAACTAGCTTTAACAGTTAGTACCAAGTAACCCATGCTTATTATACTAACAGTAATTTCCAAATACATTGTTATGCAGAGCAAGCAAAACCACAGGTTATCGTGTATTTAAATTACGTACTATACAAAAAGCCTAGTCAAGATTCAGCATGCGATTTTTTAAATACACATGCAAGCAGGTACTTACTATAATTCCCGTGAAATAGCCTTACGGTATTGCCAAAATTTCTTGGCATTTTGCCAGAATTACCCTAGACCTACACTATAGGTAGGTATTATTTAACATTAAGATGGCGACACGGTTGGCGCAGTGGCTGAGCGATCGACTGCTGCGCTGCGTGTCGCGGGTCTCCCGCACGGAACAAGTATTTGTATGGCCTACAGATAGTTGTTTCGGGTCTGGCTGTTTGTGTATGTGAGTTTACATAAATGTTAGTAAACGCACCCACGATCATAATTTTTTTGCCCTTGTTCCATTTTATTTGGGGTCGGCGCAACACGTTTTCTTCTTCCATTCTCCCCTATCAGACGTCATGGCATCACTTACTCCTTTCTCCTTCATATCACTCCTTACACAATCCATCCATCTTTTCTTTGGCCTTCCTCTCGCTCTCCGTCCATCAACATTGAGATCCATCACTCTTTTAGTCACATGGCCTTCATCCCTCCTCATCACATGTCCATACCAAGACAAACGACTCCCTTTAAATTTTTCTGTAACAGGCGCAACTTTCAAACTATAGTTTACTAATTATAGTAAACGCACCCACGATACAGGAGAAATTTAAGTGTGGAGCAACGTTTTTTTTTTATTAAATGTTACAACGTGAAATAATAAAGAAAACACTGGCTAATTGCGAGACAGGCTCGCGCTAAAATGGTTCCGTATCGTATTTCTATCTACTATGAATTAACAAAAGGGGAAGATTTGATGACGTAGACTGTTTTTGGATGGGAAATCATGAAATGACTCCTTGGAGGAGTGGAAGAGAGAGAGTATTAGACATCCATTTGCATAGTCTATGTTTGAATTTTATTATAATTATAATAATTAACTATTTGATTATAATTATATTATACAAACACACACCCACACCATTACTAAACATTAGAATTATTTTAATTTCATCATTGTTTTCTCATTTTATTTTATATTATAATTTTTCCTTAATGCCAAAATGTCAATTAATAATAAATTATTCTTATTCTTATTATAATGTCAATTTGATACCTGTACCTATTTTACCTGTATCTATGTCCGTCTCTTCTACAATCTTTGTACCAAATTCATCAAAAGTCGGTTTGGCGATTTAGGCGTGAATACGTAACAAACAAATAAACAAACTCACTTTTGCTTTTATAGTAAGGATCACCTGGGCCTGGCGCGTTTCGCGTTGGTGGGTTGGTGGTTTCTTTAAACCATAGTTCCTCCATAGTTGGTGTGACTGGCAGCTCCATTGGAGCAGTTGTGTGAAATTTTGAAATGAAATGCAGTATCGACTATCGTAAATTGAACTCCATGATTTCAGCGCTCCATTGCTCGATGACAGACCCCTAGTGTGGACTTTTGACGTTTGGTTAGAGACCACGTCTGCGTATCACAGTTGCGGGTAGAAAGAACGCACATGTCTAAGAAGAAAATAAATTTAGGATTTCGTTTATACTTTGAAAAACGGACCCCTAAAATACATTAGTTAGTTAGTACCGACGAAGCTAATGTTATTTCCCGTTCTAGTTTTAGTGGAAAACAATCGAATTACGTACAAGTTCGCCGTTCGCACTTAACTTCAGCTTAATGGACGAGTTTAGTTCGTAGTTATTTATATTTCGGCTATTATTTGTATGGCTACTTTATTGTTGGTGTAATAGCTCGTTTTCGCACATGATATTTGCGTAACTGTTTATGCGAATATGGGTATGAAGGCCGTCGCTATGCCAAACTGTAGCTGTAAAGCTTGCCAGAGCCTCCGCCTGCCGGGGTTGCGGTTGTTCGAAAGAGATACCGCGGTCCCAGAACGTAAACGGCAATAGAAGGAATATGGGTCGGTTTTAGTCAGTAAAAGTCTGACACTCCCCTCCGCCCCGCCCAGAGCGGGGGAAGTTATTTGATGATTTCCCACTCCAAAAAAAGGCCACCTAATTTTTGCGACATTCTGCCTCTTGACTTTTACTATTCTCTTTGAAAAACGTAACGTAATGGCAACGTCATAATCTATTGAAGGACTCTCATAAGAACTAGTCTAAAACCCACCCATGTTCCTTCTGTTGCCCTTTACGTTCCGGGGCCGCGGTATCTCTTTCGAACAACCCGCAAATGCCCCCGGCAGGCAAATTTTTCGTTTTGTAAGCGATCTATCAAAGAGGTGACGGCTCTGCGTTGCGGTTGGCGTTATTGTATATCTACATTAAATGTTATCAAAAACTGACGTAGGGCATTGTTAGATTATTTTTTATTAAAAAAAAACGTTGCCCCACGTTAGCAATTTCTCCTGTATCGTGGGTGCGTTTACAAACATTTAAAGTCACATACACAGACAGCCAGACCCGGAACAACTACTTGTCAGTCACACGAATATTTCAATGCGCGGATCGAACGCGCGACACGAGGCGTAACAATCAATCGCTTAACTGCTGCGGCATCGTCACTTAAACAGCATTATATCGTTTTTGTACTACAATTAAATGATGCTGCTGTAGTAACCAAAAAAAAAAAAACTTTTTTAATTCCAGTAGCAGTCCGGAGTTTGAAAGTTCAAAGTCTTTATGTGAACTAAGCGTACACGATTTGGTGGAGGTAGGTTCTTAAAACTTAGTTGCCTGTTAGGACATTTCCATTTAAATGGCTAACTGGTTGTATAAAATTATCCTCATGTTTTTCGGCCTTATTGTCAATTATCTTTTCACGAATCCTTACTTAATATTATAAAAGTGAAAGTAAGTTTGTGTGTTTGTTTGTTTGTTACGTCTTCACGTCTAAATGGCTAAACCGATTTTGATGAATTTTGGTACATCGATAGTTGGGACCCTAGAAACGGACAAAAGCTACTTTTTTTTTAAAAAAAAGTTTGATATATGAGGGAGAAAGAGGGAAGAAAAGGAAAAACTTAACGTTGCTATTACAATAAATAAGGCGCAAGTGCAAAAACTACAGGTAGCAGGTACCCGCAAATCAGGAAAGGAGAACTGTGTTACCCCGACTTTAACGCAAGCGAAGCCGCGGGCAAAAGCTAGTGTGTCTATAAGCTGCGATATAACCAACAAATAACCAGAATAAGACCGCCACATAAGGTGGTGGCTAACATATGCCAAGTTGGCAGACTTGTCCGAGGTCGTAGAGCCATCTGGACCGTCTATCTGGCATTATATGTAGTTATGGCAATTATTAAGATTAGGTAGGTATTGTTTATCTACATGCATTATATTGTAATGAAAATGTGGACTTGTAAACTTTGAGCGGTTTCGTTTATAAAGTAAAGATTTCCATTGAGTTTTTTTTTTGTTATCTAATATATAAAATTCTCGTGTCACAGTTTTTGTTCCCATACTCTTCCGAAACGGCTGGACCGATTTAAACGAAATTTTGTGTACATATCGGGTAGGTCTGAGAATCGGCCAACATCTATTTTTCAGACCCCTAAATGAGCAGCGGGTGAAACCGCTGGGCACAGCTAGTTCTTTATAATTTTAGTGAAATCAACCCTAAGTGTCTGTAAAAAATGCTGGCTTGCGGATTGAAAGCCATTAAACGGACCTGGAACATAAAGGGTGAAAAAAGGAACAAGGGTGGGTTTTAGTCTTACAAATCTGACATTCGGGGAAGTGTGTGTAGCGGAGCGGGAGGGGGGGCGCTCTGCAAGCAGGGGAAATTATTCGATGAAATCCCTTCCGAAAAAAAGTAGTTCCCTTTCCGACACACCACAAATACAATTACCGATTACCATACTGGAAAAACATGCAAATGTCCATTATAATTTCTTATTGGCCAATCGAAATGCAAATGAAGGCATGGTTTAATGCGGTACCCGTGAGCGGCCAGTACGCAATAGATCACTTTGTGGAACATGTGCTGCATGGTCGCGGGGATACTCAGTGAACCATCGTAATTTTGGAATACTAGATCATATCAAATTCTATTCTAGACTTGTGGATACTTTGATACGGTTTAAGAATTTTACTAATTCTCATCAAGTATTTTATACGAGAATAAGCGATCATATTTTGTTGTTTTTCTTCTCTTTACTTTTGCATATTGTCTGTGTATGTATAATTTTTTTTTAATCTGTATGTTTATTCACTTTTGCAACTTCTGTTTTTGTCAACTGGTAGTAAATACCCAAGGCATTAAGTCTGCCTTTGTACAATGATGACATGTGCATATAATATTGTTTTGTGGTGTTCTTACTAACATTATTGGATTTCTAGAAGTTTAAAAACAGTTCAAAATTGGTAGACCCTCGCCTTAACAATTGAATTTAAAATATGGCATACAGATATACTATGCTCTGGCTTAGCATATCGTATATTTATTATGTAGTTAGCACTTTCTAGTTGGATAGTTTCTCAACCACATTCGTTACAGAAAATAGTCCAAAATAAAAAAGTCAAATGTTTCAATATTGTGGGTAGTAATTCAATTGGTAAATTCAGAAGCTGTTCAAGAATCTGTAATGGCATACCTTATAATTATTGAAGGACATGGATTAAAAACCAAAAAAAGCGAAATCATCCTACGGTCTGTACAAGCCAGGCACTTTTATTTATTTCATTCAAGAATTGCTGAATAATCTTGAATGTTGAAACGAAAAATCATTTAATTAGGTCAATAAGTACCTACTTGTTTTTTAATACACAAAAACATCTTATATTTTCTTCAAAGATTTCAGTTTGAGTGGGTTCATTATCAAAAAAATAATCCGAAATTAATGATGGGCGATCTTAAAACATCCAATTCCTCGAAAAAGCTGCCGAATTTCACAAGCGATAATACAATCTCGTTAACAATGTTGATTTACATTGAATAAAAATGCTGGCAGCTGTAATAAAACATTGGCGCAAGCTTTTAAATCCAACGAATTGTTTGTCATGTAATACAATGCTGGCCATCATGGTTCGTCCGATATCCGCTTTTCAAACAATGTTCCGAATAAGCTCGCTTGCACCATTTAAACCATCGTTCTGTCTCTGCCTGTTTTAAAGGAGATTAAGGTACGGTTAGTGTTTAAAGTGATTTGCGGTGCAAGCAAGCTGGAGCATGACAAGTACCTGAGAAAACCAAAGTGCTTTTTCAATTTCCTACTTTCTAAGGTAATCCTAAATATTACATCACTTGACTCCACTCGGGTCGATCTTTAGGTTAAGCCATGGTTGCCTAGGTTGGTCTATGGGTGGGTGACCACCCGTTACATACCGAGTTTCCTCCGTGCCTTGGAAAACATGTAAAGCCGTCGGTACCGGCTGTCATTTGTAGATCTTTGACAGTCGTAACAGGAGTCAGTGTTCCGAAAATCTGACAACCAGTCTTACCAAGGGGTATCGCATTACCCAGTACTAACTGGGTTGTGCCTCCACAACAGATAGGCAGTCGCTCCATGTAAAATACTTATATTCAGCTGCATCCGGTTAGACAAGAAGCCGACCCCAACATAGTTGGGAAAAGGCTAGAAAGATGATGATGATTGACTCCACTGCTGGTCCAGCAGGTGTTGCTTAAGCATATTCAGGAAATGTCTCTCAGGTATGGCTCTAGTTTAGCATTTTTTTTTAACAAAAATCTCAGTGTAACATGCAACAGACTTCCCCGGAAAATTAAGAGTGTAAAATGTTCCTGTGAAACTTAGACGTATCAATTTGTAGGACGGAAAACATCGTGAAGAAACCTTAGCTAGAATTGACTTTAGGTTATGTAGATAGAGTGAGATATTATCCGTGACAAAACCCATATACGATGCCATTTTGATTGTTAATTTTTTCTTTTATTCGAAATCATTCACTCAAAAAGAATCGTTCCAGGACTCATTGGATCAAATATGAAAAATGCGGCCAAGTGGAGTCGGATTCGTACACTGAGGGTTCGGTAATGAAATACCGCGGCCCCGGAACATAAAGGGCAATAGAAGGAACATTTGGTCAGTATAAGTCTGACACTCCTCCCGCTCCACCCAGAGTGGGAGAAGTTATTTGATGATTTCCCATCCCCAAAAAAAAAGGTTTGGTAAACAGCCACATCGTTTGACTGCGTAGACTTAAAGCGATAATCGTTTCACAGCTTCAAGGGACCAAAGATTTAAGGATACGGTCAACTCACCAGAACCTTCACACGTTCCTGAGATAAAAGGTCTTGATAGACAGACAGACGGACAACAAAGTGATCCTATAACTGTCACGTATTTTTCTTTTTGAGGTATTCCCGTACCTCTACCGTAAAACGAAATCTTGAGTGATTCAATGGATTTATATCTCGATATGAATATGAAGGTAGTTAACATATATGACGGTATAACTACCTTCTTTATAAACCACTAGCTTCCACCCGCGCATGACATAGTTACTTAAAGCTAATACTAACTTTAACTCGCGTGATGATCGAAAAAAAAAACTTTCTCTCCCCTTTTCTTACCACTTTCTCCCTCTTTTCTCACTTTTTTGTGCCTATGTTCGTCTCCAAGGTCCCAACTTTCTCTGTACCAAAATTCATCAAAATCGGTTTTACCATTTATGCGTAAAGACGAAACAAACAAACTCACTTTCGCTTTTACCTTTACCCTACAGCAATACAAGTTATAGATCGCTACAGTACTTGAACTCAAAGTTTATACTAAACGTGTGTCGACATTGTATTCATGATGCTTTTAGTGAAGTTAGTCTTGACAGCGTGGAGCAAACGTAGCCAATGGGATGCATTACCGGCTCGCCTGACCACTGGGCTCGTCTTGAGCCAAACGTTACGACAAATATTGAATGTTCACTTCGCCAGGCACGTTTCTGGATAGACGATATCTTCATTCGAATATAGAGGAGTTTAAAGTACATTTTCAATGTAATATTTGTTGAAGTAAGCGAGTGCGGCAAATGAAATGGATATTTGTCTACTTCTTAGAAGCTTGGGAGAGTACGGGATCTGTAGGAAGACACGGAAAATGGTTTCTGGCGGCTATAGGCACAATGATCCAGCACAGTGAATACCAGACCCCCAAAGGTGCGGGGTTCACATATGGCGGAAGAAAGTTTTTTGTCATTTTTGGAGACATGGAGAGGAGGGGAACGTTTATGAATTGATCAATGACGTATTGTTGGCTGTTGGCCGGTGGACGGTGAGCAATGGGTAGCTAGCCACCGTCTGTCTATTGACGACAGGCCGTGTCGACGGCGCGTTTGTGTTTCACGCGCGCCTCAAACAGATGTCAGCAAAGCAGAGGGTCTTGCCAGAGCCTCCGCCTGCCGGGGTTGTTCGAAAGAGATACCGCGGCCCCGGACCGTGAAGGGCAATAGAAGGAACATGGGTGGGTTTTAGTCAGTAAAAGTCTGACACGCTCCCCAGAGCGCGGGAAGTCATATGATGATTTCCCACCCCAAAAAAAAAGGGTAGAGCAGTGGGGTAAGTAATGGTGAAACCACATTTCACCAGTAACATACTAGATAGACCACCAAGGCCGTCCGATTGACTGCACCGTCTAGTCCAGTCAATCGGCCTTGGTCTATGGCATACATACACGCATTTATGACGACACGGTTGGCGTAGTGGCTGAGCGATTGACTGCTGCGCTGCGTGTCGCGGGTTTGATCGCCGCACGGAACAAATATTTGTATGGTTTACAGATACTTGTCCCGAGTCTGGTTGTTTGTGTATGTGAGTTTAAATGTTTGTAAACGCACCCACGTTACAGGAGAAATTCCTAGAGTAGGCGTTGCCCGTTTAAAAAAAAACATTGAAAGTCGATTATAATAAGACAAAGTAAAAAAAAAACAACAATCATATCAAAGGAGTAATTTTGTATGTTTGTTACCCCTTCACGCTCTAGCTGCGTAACGGATTAAAATGAATTGTGGTTCCAAGACAGCATTAATTCTGGATTAACACATAGGCTTTTTATCCTGGTTTAGGCGGGTAAAACCGCGAGATAAAGCTGGTTAAATATAAGCGTCAAATTGAGAACCCCTTATTTTTTCGTCGATTAAAAATAATAATATATCAAGGCACTTCCCTACTTTGTAATTTTCTTGACCATTTGACCCACTGGTACGTATCACATAAACCTACTTTGTCACTGCACCGAATGGCTTTAACATGATTGTAATAAAACTGAAGTTTCCACAGAAATTTACGAGTACTCATCGTGCTATCGTCCGATTCCAGTTTCAATATTGAATAGTTTATCTTTACTGAATTGTTAATTGTTTTAATCTGAGTGTTATATCCAAAAAGAGATCTACAGGATTAATTTAAAACACAGTTTCTGTTAATAGTCCCGTAGTTTCAGTTTGTAATAACCAGTTGAGTTTCGCGGCTTCTGTTGCGTTTTGATAGAATATGCAATGTATCTTTATGAATTGTAGCCTGTATATTATTATGATATGTGAGTGAGCTATAATACTGTGAAGTAAAGTACAGTTAAAGCACGTTTGTCTTGGCTATCATTTGTAGATCTTTAACAGTCGTTACAGATAGTCAGTGGCCTGAAAGTCTTACCACCAGTCTATCCATCTAGTGGTATTGTATTACCCAGTATTTACTGATTTGTGGAGGTCAGATAGGCAGTCGCGCCGTGTAAAATATTTAGCTGCAGCCGACTCCACCATAGTTGCCAAAAGGCTAGGCAGATGATTTTCTACGTCATTCACGGATTTGCAGCGATTAAACACAATTAAGTTAGATAAAACAAGTTACCTTTAAAAGCCGTAAATGGAAGCTATACAAAAGACCATTAACTGAGGGAGAACTAACGTAATAACATCATAAACTCGTCTCACAAGTAGGTCGATCGCTCGGCGCTCAACGGAAATGTACAAATCAAATCTCCTTCGTGGCTGTTATAATATTTATGGCCGATACTACTCTGGAGCTTTCGGCAGCTAAGATGGAACGTCAGCGGTGAAAATGAATTCTGATGTGTGAGCAGAAAAATATAAAACGCTAGCTTTTTCCCACGCCTTCGCTCGCTTTACATTCGGGGTAACACAGTTCCCCATTGCTGATTTACAGGTAACTGCTACCTATAGTTTTTGCCCTTGCGCCTAATTGAAAGGCTTAGCATTGCTAAGTTTTCCCTTTTCTTCCTACTTTCTCTCTTATTTCCCACTGTTTTTTTAAAGTGATAATTTAGCCTATGTCCGTCTCCAGGGTCCCAACTATATCTGTAACAAAATTCATAAAAATCGGTTTAGCCGTTAAGGCGTGAAGACGTAACAAGTAAACTAACTTTCGCTTTTATAATCTTAGTAACTACCCTACCGACTAGCTATAACCCTTTATACACTATACAAAGGGAGACTTGGGAATTGGAAAATTGGGAATTTTCTACCAGTCTACCCTAAGGCGTTACAGATTTGGGTTCCAGCCATTAGAGAAGGGGGGTTGTGGACGGTGAGCAAGTTATTAGCTCACCATCGATTTAACTAGTGACGACAGGTCGTGTCGGCTAAACAGTGTTGGTAATGTCAGTAAAGGAGAGGGGCTCAGCAGGGCCAATGCCTGTTCTGTTCAAAAGAGGTACCGCTGCATAAAATGTTAGACAAAAATAAATAAAAATAACTCACACAATAAATATATATCGTCAAAAAATTCATCCTCAACGCTGTCAGTTGTCCCCAAGAGACTGGCCGCGTTTTCACGTTTTATGGCAACGCTAGGGCTCTGGCCAAAGTAAAAGGCAGCACTTGGGTCAGTAGAGGGGCCCGCCAGGGCCTCCGCCTGCCGGAGTTGCGGGTTGTTCGAAAGAGATACCGCGGCCCAGGAACGTAAAGGGCAATAGAAAGAAGATTGGTAGGTTTTATTCAGTACAAGTCTGACACTCCCCCCCGCCCAGAGTGGGGGAAGGTATTTGATTTCCCACCCCAAAAAAAAACCCTTAGGTCAATCAACGGGAAGTGTCATGTAAACGTTATGAAATATCCTTAAAAAGGGTGTGAGCACAAGGACCCCACGGTTCCAGACTTTCAACCCCAAACGGCAAATACTAATCCTTACTATAATATTATAAAAGCGAAAGTGAGTTTGTTTGTTTGTTATCTCTTCACGCTTTAATGGCTAAACCGATTTTGATGAATTTTCGTACAGAGATAGTTGGGAACCAGGAGACGGACATAGGCTAATATTTTTTAAAAAAATGATGGGATGTGAGGGAGAAAGAGGGAAGAAACGGGAAAAGTTAGCGTAGCTATTACAAATCAATAAGGCGCTACCGAATTTTACGCAAGCGAAGCCGCGGGCAAAAGCTAGTTAAACAATATATGTTTAAGTTGACTGAGATACTGGTATTAGTAGTTGCTTTAACGAGTAAACACAATAATACTGTACCTTGTTTATATAGGGGGTTTAGTTCCGAATTGGGTTGTAATTTCAAATGCACTTCCCTAGCGACAGGATTAAACGTGTACGGGTATACCCAGCTTAAGGAGCATTGGAAGCTTTCATTTTATGACGATATACTACGTGTAAATGAGATTGTGTGAAAATCAAATAAACTTAAAAAACAGACTTACTACTATTATAGTTACTATCCTTACTAATATTATAAAAGCGAAAGTGAGTTTGTTTGTTACTCTTCACGCCTAAATGGCTAAAGCGATTTTAATGAATACAGAGATAGTTGTAACCCTGGAGACGGACATAAGCAATTTTTTTTTAAAGTGAATAATTAGGAAAAAAAGGTAAAACTGAGCAATTGAGCATTGCTTTTACAATAAATAAGGCGCTAGGGCAAAAACTATAGGTGGCAGGTACCTGCAAATCGGGAAAGGGGAACTGTCTTATACCGAATTTAACGCGGGCGAAACCGCGGGCGAAAGCTAGTATTATTATTAAATTAACTTAATTTAAGTTAATCTGATCTTGATTGATATCTGTCCGTTTTTATCGATTACCTTCTTCTTTTGAATCATTCTACCCAATCAAAAACACTCGAGCTAAAAAACCTTATCAAAATGCGTTGCGTAGTTTTTAAGATCTAAGCATACATAAGAAACAGACCAACAGTAGGATGCGACTTTGTTTTATACTATATAGGTGATTCACGATTGCGTATTCATTTTGTAAGATAAACATGCTTTTAATTATATGCTCTCACACCTCCAAGTGTGAACGAAAATATTATGTTTACCAGCGGCAATTTATGCTAACTCTTGAATACATTCATATGCATACCCGCTCATGAATTAATTAATTAATTTACTACAGACTACGCATCAAGGTAGTTAAACTTCAATATTATGAAGCTGGCACCCGCGGTTTCTCCCCAGTGATGATCGAAAAAAAAGTATCCTATGTGTTATTTCAGTCTATAATCTAACTCTGTGCCAAATTTCATCAAGTTCCGTTCCCCCATTTTGACGTGAAAGTGTAACAAACATTTATACTTCCATCCTCACAAACATTCGCATTTATAAGTATGTATGTATGTATATAAGTAAGTAGGGTAGCTTGGACCCTGTTCCCGATACCGGTGGACTACTATTTTTATATTTTTTAAATGATTTTTTGTTGTTTTTTAAGAAAAAAATAATTATATGTAAAGATAACTATAAATGGACGAAAATAAGTAGGTAGGATAGTTACGAAATAAATTGAGCACAGAGTGGTGCGTTGGCGTCGTGCCTAAGAAATGCTGATGATAGTCATTTTTTTTACAGATGGGAATTTCATCAAAGAACTTCTCTCGCACTGGGCGGAGCGGGGGAAGTGTGGGACTTTTACAGACCCAGACTCACCCATGTTCTTTTGCCCTTTATGTTACGGGGCCACGGTTTCTGTTCTATATTTTTTATGGCGTATTATGTTGATGCTCATTAAAAATGTTTATTCAACTTTCGCAAATTGATGGGACAGACGACAACAGCAACGAACAGGAAATAAGTATATTTAAATTGCATTTGTCAAACGTAAATGAAATAAAAAGTTTTACTTCCTGCTGGCAATTTGTGCTCATTTTTGTCTGGCCACGAGTTTTTTTTTTTCTATAAAAACTCTCGTTCGAAAGTGGGTGCCGCTGATGTTGAATTCGCGCCGAATTTTCCCGCCTTAATTTATTACGACTGTGACACTTCCTCTGTGTCTGCTAAAAGTCATAGATATTTTTTACGTTTTGATGTTTTTAGTTTTCTTAAAAGGTACCCTTTATCTCAGGAACGCGTGGAGATATCGTGTGTAAAATATTTAAGTATGTAGTCCCTTTGTGCTGTGAAAAGATTAACCCTCTAAGTCTACGTAGTCAAAAGATATGGCCAATTGTATCGCACAGATGTACGGAACTCTTGGTGCGCGAATCTGATTCGCTCTTGGCCGGTTCTAAATAATGGTACGGAATTCTTCGTGCACGAGACCAAATCGCACTTGGCTGGATTTTTTTTAAATTTTAAATTCGGTTAATGTCGATTGGATGAGTTAACCAGTTACGCAATAGTTGTACAATCACATATTTATACAACCTTTGCTCTGAATAGTTACGGTACTGAATGGCAATATCTGTGTCCCTTGTTTCATATAGTTTTATTTTTTTACATTTTTTTTGTCTTTCGTTTCGTAGATTTTCTGACGCTTTTATTAGAAATAATAAAACGAGTTAGTTTTTAACGCAGCTATATTACTGACAAAGGCACACAGAACAGAGAGAGAATCCACAGACAAAAAAAAAATTGATTATCATTCATAGACTTGCACAGATATTATTTAGATAAAAGGTTACAGTTCTTCGGTGTTGCCACCAGATGACACTAATGTTTAATGGTTTCGATATCAATAAATAACAGCTTTATCTTATCTTTTTACGTTTCGTAAAGTAACCAATGACTTGTTGTCAGGCCTACGCTGTCCTCTTATACTTAAGTACTAACACTGTAACAACAACACTGCTAAACCAAATGATTTTAAAAGAGTAACCAGGGAGTTCTTTTTTACCATAGGAAACGGCCAACCCGGACCGTGCACCTTTTCTTGATGTTTTATAAATGCCCATGTAGGCCTATGTGAAATAAAAATATTTGGTTTGATTTATTAGAACCTCTTCCTTTTTGAAGTTAGTTAAAAATAAATATTTGGTTTCAAATCTCAGGTACTACTGGTTGGAATTAGAAAATTCTTTTAGTGTTAAATAGTCCATTTCTTGAGGAAGGCTATAGGCTATATAAAATCACGCTACGACCAACAGGTGCTGAGCAGCGTGGGTGAAACCGCGGGGAACAGCTAGTTTAATATAATATGACTTTAAGTTCATACTTTCAAATTGATTCAAACCAATCTTCGAGCTTTGATGTGGAAATACAAATATTCCTACAAATAAATAAATACAAAATCAAAGCAAAAAAGAATCACTCTAACGACTCTTTCCTTATACACAGGGTGAACGTCCCAGTACGTGGTTTAAATAAACATTACTTAACCGATAAAATTGTAGAAATAAATTGAAGACAAGAATTGGGCCGCTCCCTCTGGGGAGTACGCTGAGAGAGACACCGATATAAAGTGCTGACACTGGATGTGACAGTTATAACCCCAATGGAATTACTGTGCTATTATTAGCTGAACAGTGTTTTTTTTGCAATGAAGCTTTTACGATTTGACTAGCGATCCGCATTTGCGACATACGGGCCTAATGGCAATTATTTTTTGCTATAGTCATATAATTATATAACTTCCCCACTCTGGGCGGAGCGGGGGGAGAGTGTCAGACTTTTACTAACCAAAACCCACTCAGTTATTTTGCCCTTTATGTTATCTCTTTCGACAAACTCGCAACCCCGGCAGCCAGTGACCCTGGCTGGCCCCTCTGGCATAATGTCTTAACGCCGACATATTTGTGCTATAACTAAATTAAGTATAAATATTTTCTACGCATTAAATCTTAAAGGATAAAAAAAAACCTTATCGTAGACAAAATCTTCATAAAGCTTGCAATTCTACTCGGCTGGTTTTTATCATTAGCTATGTACTAAACTCGTAAGTTGTATAATATATATTATTACTAATAATACTTAGCATTTCTTATACATGAAATACCTATGTAATAATGTATTTTTATACATCTTTTATCCTTCTGTTTCCTTGCTCAATAATTTTAGTAGAACGCAAAAAACAACCAAAACCTCATCAAATCTCATCTTAACCTCTATAGGTCGATGTCGCATCCATTGGCTTTCGTTCCGTGTCCCAGCCTACTTCTCAACTGCAGCATGAAACATGCATGCCTTCGCCGCGCATGTGTTGTGTGGGACGGTAAATGTGTGCCCCACCCTAACACCTTTGTGTGTATGTGTGGGTAGGCTGTAATAGAAAGGTTTTATGTGCTACTGGCTCTTGCACGCGGCTTCGCTTATGTAAATGTAAGAATCGATTCAAACCAAATCAAATCAAAATATTTTTATTTCACATAGGCCTACATGGGCACTTATAAAACGTCGAGAAAATATGCACGGTTCAGGTTGGTCGTTTTCTATGGAGAAGAACCAGCAAGAAGCTCCATAGTTACTCTTTTAAATTCGGGTTGTATTATGCTTTTTATTAAAGATAGGTAATCATCAAATAATTTCCTTCGATCTTCGCGGAGCGGTGCGGAGTGTCAGACTCACGAAAAGAAATACCGCGGCCCCGGAACACAAAGGGCAAAAGAAGGAACATGGATGGGTTTTAATCAGTAAAAGTCTGACAATCCCTTCCGCTCCGCCCAGAGCGGGGGATATTATCATAAATTTCCATCCAAAAAAAATCAGGGCACCTCGACCACGTTGGTTATTAAAGGTTAAAACTGTGATCAACCACGCGTAAACCGGGTTTCACGCCTTACCGGCTTTACGGATTCGGATGTGTGGCATCTATACGGCTAGAATGTCTAAATAATCTGGATTAGATTAGCTTCTTATTTCCTTCGTACATTCCCGTGAAATAATTTCAACCTTGGAAGGTGTAAAAGCTTGGCATAAGTATTTTAGTACAACAAAAAATAATGTAACGTTAAGTAATTTTGAGTAGTAGCTGTTGCCCGTACTTTGCTCGCGTGGTTCTGAAAATTTATCGCAATGGAATGTTCTAATTGGATAAATTTTCAGAACCAGTGGCGGTATTAAAATTATCCTGTGTTAATCTAGGTTATAGACTATCTAGGTGCCAAATTACTTTTTGCTTAACCATAATGTGTACTTAGATTGTAGTTTTATAATATTTAGATCATTATGGACCCTGTAGAGCACAGCAAAAGGGTAGAGGCGATGAAGCTTTGTTTTATTAGATTTGTTGTTGTTTTTCCATGATAAATGTTAACTTTTAGTTTTATCATAAAACAATTCAGGTGTTATGTGAGTGTAATTTTCTAATCATTTATTTCAGCTAAACCTTTACATAGTAGTAAGTTGGGAAGCCCGCCAACTTCTAGAGTTCCATTGAATTAAGAATATACTAAAAAAAATAAAGACTAATAGACAAACTTCTAGGAAAAAACTTACTTGGTTCAGATTGGTTTGGTGGAGGTGATGGTTTCGTAGGTCGCCAGAAACTTCTTTCATAATTAACTATAATAAAAAAACTTTTACCACAAACTTCACTAATTAACTATATTCCTCACATCACAAAAAATCTGTTAACACTAGTTGATGATTTGGGCTAATTGGCATAGCCGTGAGTCACACGATAATAATCTTTTTTTTTTCTTGTTTTTTGAGATCTTTTGACGTGTGCCAAATATACGGATTTCCTTTCTTTTTCTTCGTATTGATATTCAAATTGAAGAAACGTCCGGTACACAATAAAGATCAAAGACTAGTAACATAGTGTTCAGCTTGTAATCCTCGTAGCACACCGGACATCTGCTACGACAGCGAAGCTCGTAGCCGTGACGTCACCGCTAGCTACGGCGTAGCAACAATGTAATAAAACTGGGTCTAGGATTATGATCTATGTTTTGTTCTTGTTACTTGTTACTAAGACGTCATCATCTGCCGAGCCATGTCCTAACTATGTTGGGGTCGGCTTTCAGTCTAACCGGATGCAGCTGAATATCAGTATTTTACACGGAGCGACTGCCTATCTGACCTTCACAACCCAGTTAGTACTGGGTAATACGATACCCCCTGGTAAGACTGGTTGTCAGACTTATGAAACATTGACTACCTATAACGACTGTCAAAGATCTACAAATGACAGTCGGGACCAACGTGCTTTCCGAGGCACGGAGGAAACTCGGTATGTAACGGGTGGTCAGTCATCCACAGACCAACCTATGCAACCTAAAGACCCGAGTGACTGCTATTATTTAACCACGAGCTCCTCTACTCTTGTTACTAAGACGTTAAAGAAATATAAATCTAATCTACTCTTTGTTGAGTTACGTATACAACTAGTAATGCCATTAACTAATTTGGAAGAAGTTTGCTTTAATCCTAAAGAGAGTGTATGTCACTACGTGTCAGCTCCCACTGTATCCTTAGCTTGTTGTGTGATGGGATTACCCAATGCCGTTTCACTGAAGCGGTCTTTATACGTCAACGAGTATGTGAAAATCTGACAACCAGTCTAACTAAGAGGTATCGTATTACCTAGTACTAACTGGGTTTTGGAGATCACGCAGGTAGGCATCATTTCACCAGCTTTTTCCCAGTTCACAGTCACAGGATGCGGTATACTGCGTGGATAGTGTTAGGTTTGATTCCAGATATTATATTTTAAGGACGTTTACATATTTTTTTTAAGGTTTCACTAGCATTATTGAATGGGTTCATTATGGACTAAAAATGTTTATTAATTAACCTGTAACCTTGCTTAGGCGCGCAGACTTTAAGTTAAGTAGCATCCGATTTAAAACCGTCGATGCGATATCAGTGTGCGTATGCGCATCTTATTCTCAACTTATTCAATACGGCTATATACTATATCAGTATATAGTGTTCTTCGTGTCGCGGGTTGGATCCCCGCACGGAAAAAAAAGTTGCATGACCTGCTACCCTACCATGACGTGTTAAAGCAGAACTTATTCCGCTGAGGGAAAGGGACAGAGCTATACAGGGTGTCTAGCACCATCTCTTTCACTCAGTGGAATAAGTTCTGCTTTAAGATGTCATAGTAGGCCTACTGAAGGTAGTAGTTCCAGGTCTGGCTGTTTGTGTATAGTATATTAGCAAAGTTAAAAAAATTAAACATGAACATCTTTTAACGTCTACCACGTCACATAAAAACCGATAAAAAAAACCGATAAAAACCTCTGCCAACAAAAAATATGAACTACCAAGATTGGAGTAAATAAATACCGATTTATATACCATGAACAACTCACCGTATGTGTTCATGACATCAGAAACGGTATCAATCAAGTGCGTGGAAAGTTTTGATAAAATTAATTCCAACAATCACTCGAACCAAATCAAAGACGAATCCAAAACATAATTTGTAAGCAAAACTTTTGACGAGAAATAGGATACTTTGGCTTGTAAATACATACAAAACGCGGCACAAAAGAGAAACAATGCTGAAATAAACAATGGACGACCTGAATCGGAGTTTTTTGTTCACAGAAACTAATTGTAGATAATGGTGGACTGTTTGGTATGGGAAGACGCATGTTTTTTATTGAGATTTTTATGTACCGAGGCCATCTGGTTAACAATACAAGATTTCGCGTGATTGGCATATATGAGATTTAGTGTACACGTGAACAAATAGTTTCGTATTACAGGATTGAGATTATATGCAAATACCTACATTTTTAGAGTTCCGTGCCACAAAAAGAAAAATCTGAACCCTTATGATATAACTTTGTTGTATGTCTGTAAATACCCTTCAGTAAAGACCCTATGTTTCAGGAACGGGTGTAGTCGACGATTTGATATCAAAACCATATCTCTCAAATCTGTGGTCCCTTGAAGCTATCGAAAAATGTTCAAAGTCTATGCAGTCAAAATATATAGCTGCCTTGAAATTGGCCAGTTTTTTTAAGCTAAGATTATATTAATTATTTTAGTTTTCTTTATAAGTTTCATCCTTACTCAGCATATCAGATTTTTCTCAGTTATCTAGTTTAGTTATATTTAATTATATACTTGTACCATTTGAAAATGATAACTGCTTAGTTAGATAAGTAACTCTAACACGTGTAAATTAATTAAAATCATTTACTCTTCGCACTTAACCTTTTCAAACAGCCAAATTTAAAATGCTACGCAAAAAGTTAAGCCTGGCTCTCCCCGTCCTAATTAATCCAAATGAGTCTTAACAGCCAGAAAAATGTTCTGGCTTACAAACAAAAAGTTATTTTAATTTATCTACGTGGCACTGACGTGCCCTGACAAATTGGCGCCCGACGTGGGACCACTACCCGCTCTCATAAAATATTACTAAAACTCATGGCTGCTTCAACTGACGCTTGCTTTACTTTTCTTAATTATTATCAGAAAAGGTCAGAGCGAAACTTATTATTAATGATATTTTCAACAAATTACTTATCACAAAAAGTACTTTCATTACGGTAATGGCGAAAATTAAAAGTTTCAGTGTACATTTTGTGTCTAAAACTACCATGAAAAACCAGTTAAATGCACACCAAACAACAAAAATATGCAAATTATTATTACCCAATAGTGAATCAGCATTTTTTCCAATAACCTATTTAGCATATTCGATGGTAAACAAGCCATTATACGGCCTTAACGTTTTTCTTTTTATTAGACAACCCATTAGGTAGGGACTAACAAGCAGCGAAGCAACAATATAAATAAACAAAGTAATATCTCGTCTCGATAGCCAACTTTACATAAATACTTTTATTTGCAAAATCCCGGTTTCATGGAAGTCTAATAACAATTGGAGCATTTGAGGGTAGTTTTAAAATCGTGCAACGCACAACGTTCAGTTTATATGTGACCGTCACGCAAGGCGGACGTGCCGGACAGCGGAATTTATTAACACTGGTGGTGTAAAGCGCATTGTGCTTTATTAAAATGTTTGTTTGAATTGGTTCATGTTTCTAAAGCAAAGCTTTATTTATTTCTGGTAGTTAATATTTAAGTAGTTAACTTTACGTATAAAATATCGGTATTGTTAATTTAAATCTAAAATACTGGTTGTAACCGTTAACGACATGAAAAACTTACCTATTTAGATTTAACTACCACTCAAAAAATCTCGTGATATTTATACCACTTTTTAATTAAACCTAACACCGTTTCAAAGCAGATTAACACTTAACCTATCAATTTCTACCCTCCTAATAAAAACCCTACCATTGCCTCCAGATATAATCTAAATCGTACCGAAAAAAACCGTTTCGGCTGGATGAACATAGGGTGAAAAGGAAAAATCTGTTCCTTATCTATCTCCGAATCTTTTCGAGCATTAATAATCTGTGATTCAACTTTATGCTTCAGAGAATCTGTTGGCATAATTAGGGAGGTATTTTTTTCTGCGGATTTTTTTTATCTCCCTTTTTTGTGGGCGGCGTGAAAGGTGACATTAAGTTATTTACTTATGTAAGTATGTCAAGGGTATAGGCAGGTTTGTTTAATTTAATGTAGTTGTGAGTTATGATATATTCATTTATAGAGTGGACATTTTTCATTTTAAATACAACAGATAGCATTAATATTTTTGATAGATGTTAATTACTTAACCCCAGGAAGATTACATCTAAAAGTCACAACATCCAGCAACCTTCACAGAGTCTGAAAGTTCAATTAACCCGTCGCGCGATTGCTAACAATGTACGTAAAGTGCCCCAAACGTCGAGCTATTTTGAATGAATTTTTGATTTTGGTTAGACCTTCGGAAAAACGAAGATTTTGATTTCATAGTTATATCGATAATTATATATTACGAAGTATATGTTTCCAGTATCCTTATGAGTTTTAAATAAATTTTAAAAATAAATGTCTAAGATATGAAAACCATCACTCACAGCGGTTCAAACTTTGCACCCGTGTGCAAATGCGACATTTGTGGCACAAGTAAAACTTTGCACCCAGTGTGACACTTTGACGCGCGACGGGTTAAAGCTACTGAAACCCCAGTAAGAACACTATAAGGTACATCATTAGCTCATCATTATCATCATTAGCTACATCTCAAAATTACAAGCCTCAAGACTATATAAAATACTAGCTTTTGCCCGCGCCGCAATGCAGTTCCCCTTTCCTGACTAACACGTACCTGCTACCTGTAGTTTTTAATAGCAATGATAAGTTTTCCTACATTTAAAAAAAAATCGAATATGTCCGTCTCCAGGGTCCCAACAATCTCTGTACCAAAATTCATCAAAATCGGTTTAGCAATTAAGGCGTGAAGACGTAACAAACAAACTCACTTCCGCTTTTATAATATTAGTAAAGATAGTAAACCATTCCTTCCAAACATATTACAATGTAAGGTTCTCCAAGGACACAAATTAAAGGAAACCACTACTACACACTTAGATAATAAACCACTATATTTTACATTTCCAATGCAAAACGCAAAAAGCAGGGTGGACACCAGAAATAATTTGCGTGCAACTAAATCGGAACATTCAACAGCGCAACGTGTGACCGCCACTCCGGACATTGGTGACATTTGTGACACCACCAACATCAGTGACTCTGCGGACATCGGCGCCACCCGCGAATTGGAGACAAATTATTAAACCCTCGACATTTTGATTATAAAGGCCACCGGTTCGCTGATTTTTGAAAAGAAAAATTCGTTCTCTTTTGAAGATTTTGTTTAGTCCATTGATGTGAAAAATTCGCTTGATTTGGATGTTATTTTAAATGTATATTTACTTAATTGGTAAGAAGAAACGTTATATAATTGATTTACTGTTTATTTATTTAGAATATAAAGGCTACTTATAATTTTAACTGTACTTACTATGTTGTTACCTAACTGTTTCGTTTATGGAACCCAAAACAGTTTACCCAACTTCAGAATCGAATTCAGGACCTTATGCACAGCGGTCACGCTTGTGACTTTTAGACCAATGCCTTCAACCAAGCATTCTGTACGTAAATTAAGTAAATCTACGTCTAAATATTGTTAGGAAACGAGTTAATTCTAGGGGATAAATTACGTTTAACTGTAGAATTCAATCTCTTACAACTTTGCGCTAATTGGTGCGTTGAATAGTTCGGGGAGGTATGTATCGAGGTATATATGTAAATATATCGTTTTTTTATTTAGGTCCTCCAGCCAGGGGCAAAAAACTTATGAACTAAGCGACTGTATGATAAAGGGGGCTAAAGGGGCGGGCCTCGACTTAGGTCGTCGCTGGTGGAGGACAGCAAAGGGACAGGCTGGATCTGAGTTCCATTATTATGGGGATTCTGATTTACTAGCTCAGCAACGCGGGCCGACTCGAGGAAAGAGACGGGGTGGGGACAAAGTTATAACGTTTAAAACATTGATTTTAAATATAATACATTTTTGAGAAATGTTGGAACATTGACCCCCAATATCTCGGCAACTAGAAGTCTAGAAGTTTTACAAGACTTTAAAGAGTCCCTAGCTAGCAGAACAAAAACAAAACGCAATTTAAAAGAGAACAAGTACCTGGTGGGATTTGTTTATGGTACTTTACACCTTTCATATGATATCTGTAATAAATAATACTCTCAACACATCAAGTAGCATATCCGAATTCTGATAAACGCTTATCTACCAAACCAAAAACATTTCAATATATCTAAATTCTGATAACAAAAGCCGCAACCTTTTAAATATATTCACGATTGGTTATCCTATCAGTTATCCTAAAAACTGAATAATCCTACACTTCTAATATTTATTACTCGATATATATAGCAATGCCACGGTTGGTGCAGGGGCTAAGCGATCGACTGCTGCGCTTCGTGTCACGGGTTCGATCCCCGCACGGAACTTATATTTGTATACAACAGCCAGATCCGGAACAAGTTTATATGTTTGTGAACATTAGCATATTGTTCAAAGAAACTAGAAAAAAAAAATGTGTTATAGAATATAACTCATAAACGACCCAAGAAATTTACATAAAATTCATATAGGGAGCCCTTCGGGAATACACCCTTTTGATTCAAATATCGAATTTTTGAAAATCGGCCCATAATCGACGGAGAAATCGAGTAACAAACATAGAAAAAAAAACAGTCGAATTGAGAACAGTTACAGATTTCAAAAATCTAAACAAATTGACATCAATATTATACGCAGTATATCCTTACTTCCTTACTAATGTTATAAAAGCGAAAGTGAGTTTGTTTGTTTGTTACCTCTTCACGCCTAAATGGCTAAACCGATTTTAATGAATTTGGTACAGAGATAGTTGGAACCCTGGAAACGGGCATAGGCTATTTTTTTTTAATAAAATTGAGAAATAAGGGTGAAAGACAGAAGAAAAGGTAAAACTTAGCTTTACTGTTACAATAAATCAGGTAGCAGGTACCTGCAAATTAGGAAAAGAGAATCGTGGTACCCCAAATTTAACGAGAGCGAAGCCGCGGGCAAAAGCTAGTTTTTACATATATGTGAAATTTAAGCTCAATCGAAACCGGGGATTGGTCAAATTTAACTTCTAAATTTTTTTCACAGTAAACCGTGTTAAAATCCAGTACTTTTTTAGTACAAAGTACCCGATAACATAGCTGTTTCAATTACAGCGGCTATCGTTTAAACAAGCCCGTATTAAACCAAGGCAAGCTTTGTTAGCAGGTATATTAAGTTCAACTGATAAGCCTGGCCGGATACTGACTGACGGCAGATTGTATCTTCGCTTCCCTTCTGTGTCAGGAGCTACTTAATAGTGTTTAAGTAAGGTTCGACTGGCGTTTAGACAGTTTAAAAAAAAAAAAAAAAACGTTGCCTCACACTAGGATTCCTCCTGTATCGTGAGTACGTTTATAAACATTTAAACTCACATACACAAACAACCAGCCCCGGAACAACTATCTGCAGGTCATTCAAATATTTGTTCTGTGCGGGAATCGAACACGTGACAGCGCAGCAGTCAATCGCTCAGCCACTGCGCCAACCGTGTTGTCAAGAATATTTTTAGGATAAGTTGGGTCTTAGTATAAAAAAAATCCAGCCAAGTTAGAGTTGGACTCCCGCATCGAAGGTTCCGTACAAACTTGCGACGTAAATTACCATTGTTTGTGGCTGTAGACTTAGAGGGTTGATTTTGTTCTAAGTGGCCACACAGACTTGACAACAAACACTAACGACATACAAAACTATTTAGTTCACGTCACGCCACATTTTAAACACATATCTGAGAAAAAACAAGTGCCATGGATGTCATGGTAACCCTGCAGGTATCCAAAAACCTGCAGGGTTACCATGACATCTTATAGCAGTTCTTATTCCTGTGTGAGAAAGAGATGGTGCTAGACACCCAGAATAGCTCTGTCTCTTTCCCTCAGTGGAATAAGTTCTGCTTTAAGACGTCACGGTAGGGTAGCTGAGCTATTTTGAGCTAGCTTTTTTGAATTTCGTAACTCAAAACAAAAAACAAATCCCTTAAAGGATAATGAGTTGAGTTGGATGAAAAGTTTATTGTCCGTCTGTTTGTCTGCCTAAGGCGTGGAGATATCGAGTTGAAATGAAAACCATATAGCCAAGTCTGTCATCCCTTGAAGCTGTGAAAGCAATCCTCTAAGTATATGCAATCAACTGCTGCGCTACGTGTCGCGGGTTCGATTCCCGTACGGAACAAATATTTGTATGACCTGCAGATAGTTGTTTCGGGTCTGGCTGTTTGTGTATGTGAGTTTATATGTTTGTAAACGCACCCACGACACAGGAGAAATTCCAAGTTAGGGGCAACATTTAAAAAAAAAAACGATACGAACTTGCAACATAAACGACCATACCGTTTATGTAGCAAGTTTGTATCGAACCTCAAGCGCGCGTCCGACTCGCTCTTGACCGGTTTTTTCTCTTTTAGTTTCGAACATTAACTCTTCGATAGTTTGTGTAAATTTCGTCATCCGTATCAAGAGTAGAAAGACATTTCGCTTGGATCCTTAGGACTTGGTAAGAATGTTGGTGATCCCGGACGAAGCCTTTTTCTCCATTCTGAATTTCTGTCTAGTGTATTATTTCTGTTGTTTCCATGCTAGCAACGTCCATTGGTGGACCCAATCTCAATCAGATTTGTCTGTAAAGTTCAACTAACTAAAAATGTATTTTGACATTGAAGTATATTTCTACTACAAGGCAAACAGAATACTTTCGCAATAGCGCAAGTAAACTGCAAAACTAGTAAAAAAGAAGAAGAAAAACATAGATGAATTTTGACTTTACCATACCAGAATGTGAATAAAAACAGTAATGACATAACACATCAATTACACAATGATATAATAAGTAAAAGCTATGTAGAAGAAAAATGAACTCAATGTCACCTGCAAAAGTAAAGTTTTGCATCGCCGCCGTGACATTTAGGGACCGGCTCTCTATATAAGTACTACAACTATCTACGACTACAATAGAAATTATTAATATACTATCAATTTAGATATACAGAAAACGTCTAAACTAGACGAAAAGCCTGATGACTTAAATGTATGTGAGAATGAGTCTAACTAACAGAGCGTTCGAGCTCCTAAGAAGTCTTATCTAGAAATAGGATATCTACATGACTGCACTATGAATACCTACATACACCGATTGTTCACAGAAAGATGTATTAAACTATATGCCGTGGTGGTGACAGTTAACTACCGGTACCTCGCATCATCTGTGAGGGCTCGCGTCGTCTTGCACTTTACCTTAAACTGGAAGACGAAATGTATCATTACAATTTGGAAATGGCAATAAATTTACAATTCACAGTCTTAAAATAATAACTTTGGAACCCATATTCATATATTTCCATAAATATAACTAGGTGTTGAACCGCGATTTCTCATGACTTAAGTTTGCAATAACCGGGGTTGCGGGTTGTTCAAAAGAGATACCGCGGCCCCGGAACATAAAGGGCGAACGAAAGAACACCCACCCAGGGTTTTTAGTCAGTAAGAAGCTGTTATTCCCCCCGCTTCGCCCAGAGCGGGGGAAGTTATTAGATAATTTCACAGCGGCAAAAAAAGATTTTCAATAAAAATGTGAAAGTAACTCCATTTGTTCACAACTAAACGGTTTTTCTGATCGTAATTGAATTTGGCGAGAAGATAGATTTTACCCTAGGGAAGGATAAACGTTTTATATTATAACGCTAATAACATGAAGGGTGAACATTATTGCATTATATTTATATTCCTCAGCTATTCGACAGCAACAACTGTCGTCCACTCAGATGATAATGAATTTAATAATGGAGTCATAAGGTAACAAATGCAATGAAAATGGAATTAAGAACCTACTGACTTTAAAACCATTTTAAAACAATCTAACCCGTACGAAGTTGCGGGTTACATCTAGTTAATCAAAAAGCCATCCCACACTTTTCCAAGCTATGGACCATATTTACTGGCTTGTTAAAGAGACTTCAGAGGTATCTGGGTCGCGGAACGAAGATGAATGGGGTATCTGTTTAATATTCCACAGTGTTCCCTTTCCCACGGAATGAATTAAAGCTGGAACAAGATCCCGCAACCTTCCGGCATGGCGCGCAACGCTTTTGTTTTAATATTACTTTCCCTACCACCAGCAACAATGGCTGCGTTGCGAACGCGGAACTTGCAAATGAAATTATAGAAATATCGGTGAACGTGACGAGAATGTAATGCTGAGTAGACGGGATAAATGGATCCAATTAACTTAATTTACATTTTCATAATTGATGGGAGGCGAGACGCGGAGCCTGGCGTTCAATTTGATGGAACAGGAGCCGAGTTGAATGACTGTGATCAAGATGTCAATGAATTAACAAGCTTATTACTTTAGGCAGATGCTATATTCAAATCTGCTTTTAAATCTTTAGAGACGGTATCGCTATACAAATTCAAAACAATGATACGACCAATAAAACGTTAGAAATACAATCAATACAGCAATATCGGACGTAACGCTTAATCGTAAAAACGCGAAGAAAACACTCAAAACAAAATAAAATGACGCTTAAAATGTTGTAAAGAAACGAAAATTTACCGCGAAATTAATATGAGAGCAGCTTATACAGCTCGCAATTCGATTTAAGCTAAGGAACTTACTCAGTTGCTCTATATTCGTGAATTTTATTTAGCTCGAGGCGTCGGAGTCAAGAGCTGGTGTTAACTTTAAATTATCTAAAGAAACTTCCAGCTTCTAGACTTGGCAGTCTATGTCATAGACGGGAAAATTCAGTACACCAATATACAGTTAGTTCACACTCATATTACCTCTGACAGCTGACAACCTGGCAGCAACCAGGTTGTCATAAAACAAACTGGTTATATAGTCATGATTATAAGGATTACAATAATTATGTTACAGAACAAGCCAACAAATACTATTGCCACGTTCGTATAGATCATTGAGATTTTGATAGCAATGCATGGGCAGGGGTAACATAACACTGAATGAACTGTAGGTGAAAAATGTTACTAACTACGAGTACGTTCAGAAATAAATGTTGGAAAAGGTTTGAATATTCAGTTCCAATAGTTTGATTGCAGTTTCAATATTAAATGTAATTGAACGCGGCTTTAAATTGTGTTATTGATTTTTATTGACTGCTTTGTAGGTTTGCAGGAGGAGCTCGTGGTTAAATAATAGTAGCCGCCCGGGTCGATCTTTAGGTTTAGCCGCGCTTGCCTAAGTTGGTGTGTAGATGGGTGACCACCCGTTACATACCGAGTTTTCTCCGTGCCTCGGAAAGCACGTTAAGCCGTTGGTCCCGGCTGTAATCTGTAGATCTTCGACAGTCGTTACAGGTAGTCAGTGTTCCGAAAGTCTGACAACCATTCTTACCAAGGGGTATCGTATTACCCAGTATTAACTGGGTTGTGGAGGTCAGATAGGCAATCGCTTCATGTAAAATACTGATATTCAGCTGCATCCGGTTAGACTGGAAGCCGATCCCAACATAGTTGGGAAAAGGCTAGGCAGATGATGATGCTTTGTAGGTTAACTGATAGCAAGTGCGACTGCTGAGCTGGGTACAATTCCCATGTCGGGGAAAGTGTTATTGGTTTTTTTTTTATCAAGAATTTCTCAGGAGCAGCCCCGACTTGTTTTTTTTTTCTCTTCAAAAAATCATAAATTTTACCCCATACACCTGAGTTTTTTAAATCTTATTGTAGATGAAAGATTTATAATCTCTGGCATCTTACTTAACTCTACACTGTGACTTCACTTTAAAATACAGTTTACGACGTCGAACGGATCGCTGGAGCGAATAAATCCAAGTCACGACACCAACTCGGGACATTATTCAGTCTATTACTAAATAGCTGGCGATAGTCAGACAGTGTACTTTATTGTCTTACTGGTTGACATTTTATAGACTGTGGCTTATACAGTTTCGGCTAAGTTATGTGTCCTGTTATTGTGAATAAGTTTTTACTCTATGCTCTTTGACATTTTTGAAGCCTTCGTTGTCTTATTGGTTTTGTTTGTGGTCTGAAAGAACAGTTTTATATGTTCTTGTGTTAGAATTTGTATAGGACTGAGGATGTCTTATGAATAAGGTAAATAAATAAATAAAATCCTTACTAATATTATAAAAGCGAAAGTGAGATTGTTTCTTACGTCTTCACGCCTACATGGCTACAAGGATTTTGATGAATTTTGGTACAGAGATAGTTGGGACCCTGGAGACGGACATAGACTAACTTTTTTTTTTTAAGTGAGGAATGAGGGAGCAAGAGGAAAGACTGAAGACGGATATAGGGTAGTTTTTTTAAGTTTTAATTTGACTATCATCACGCGAGTGAAACCGCGGGGCGCAGTTAGTTATTAAATGCGAATGTTTATTAGGATGTATGAATGTTTGTCACTATTTTACGTCAAAACAGCTGAACGAATCTTGATGAAATTCGGCACAGAGGTACACATAGGATATTATTTTTTCGATCTTTATGCGGGCAAAAATAAATGGGTGGGGTAAAATAAATTAAATAATAAATCGGGGCTGTCCTCAGAGAGATTTGCGACAAATCCTAGTTCCGTGTTAAACATACTCCGGCTTGTATCCCGAGTGAGAAGAAATAAAACTAAACAAATCTCGCTGAAAGGAGCGTAGAATGGAGAACAGAATGCCAACTCCCGAAGGCACGGAATAAGGAATAGGCTTGGCGACGATAGAATATTTTAGAAGAACACAAACTCACTGTTGCATACGTTATAAAAGGTCTTGTAGCCAGTGTGAAATCCAACATAAAAAGAATTCATTTTTTTTGTAGAGCTCTATTACTTTGAATTTATCGTTTCACTTTTGTTAACCTAGATCCTTACGAATATTATAAAAGCGAAAGTGAGTTTGTTTGTTACGTCTGCACGCCTAAATGTCTAAACCGATTAAGATGAATTTTGGTACAGAGATAGTTGGGACCCTGGAGACCCACATAGGCAATTTTTTTTTAAATAATAGTGAAAAATGAGGCAGAAAGAGGGAAGAAAAGGGGAAAGTTAGCTTTGCTATATTTATTATAATATTAGTAAGGATTAGTAGGATTACTGGTAACCTACCCCTGATCTGCACGGGTGCAATGTAAATTCTAATATTATACATATAAACCTTCCTTTTGAATCTCTCTTCTGTTGAAAATTCAAAAATTATATTTTGCTTAAACTGTACCAAAATCCGTTGTTACCTAGTTTTAAAGATTTATGCAAACAGATAGTGGAAGCGAAAAAAAAAGTTTATTTTAAAAGCGAAAGTGAGTTTGTTTGTTTGTTACGTCTTCATGCCTAAATGGCTAAACCGATTTTGATGTACAGAGATAGTTGGGACCCTCGAGACGGACATAGGCTATTTTTTTAAGTGAGAAATGTGGGAGAAGAGGCATAACTTAGCAAGGGAAAAAATACAGGTACCAGATACCTGCAAATCAGGAAAGGGGAACTGTGTTACCCCGAAGTTAAAGCCACGTGCAAAAGCTAGTACTACAATAATATGTCTAAAGATAATAACATCGTCGTAATAAAACTTCTGCAGCTACCTATTTAGTGCCACATTCAGCACCAGCCAACATAAGAGGTTTCTGCATGTGACAGCACCGACAAATTGCGTCGAATGTCCGCGTATATTTCAACTGGCAACACCTACCGATACGGAGTGAATGAGGTTCCATGTCGGAGTTAATGATGTGTTTTATTTAGAAATATGTTGTTTGTGTTGTTGGGGAAGTTTGGAACTAAAATGCTGTGTAATTTGCGGTGTAATGACAATCTTAGACTAGGAAAGGGCTTAAGTTTTCAGAAGATTTTTTCCTATCGGCAACGATGGTAATTTTTAGTGTACCCTATCTCAAAAGCCTTTACCTGGCTTGACCTTTACGTGAGCGGGGTACCAGTACAGTGAAGTGCATCTGCCTACCTACTTAAAATATGATTTGATTCTATATTATTAAAAATTAGATGTATAGTAAGTTAATTTAAGTTAAGTAGGTAGATATTAATTTCTCTCTTATTAAGTACTAGCTTTTGCCCGTTAAACTCGGGGTAACACATTTCCCCTTGCGCCTTATTGATTTGTAATAGTAACGCTAAGTTTTCCCCTTTCTTCCCTCTTTCTCCCTCATATCCCACTTTTTAAAAAAAAAAAAGTTAGCCTATTTCCGTCTCCTGGTTCCCAACTATCTCTGTACCAAAATTCATCAAAATCGGTTTAGCCATTAAAGCGTGAAGAGGTAACAAACAAACTAACGCACTTTCGCTTTTATAATATTAGTAAGGATTAGACCATTACAGGCACTTTTGAATGTCATGAAAACAAAAAGATGCTGCAACAGTCCCAGTTACAAGACATAATAACTTGTGAAAATACTGTAGTTAATAATTTTACCAAAAATTTACTTTTATTGTAAAAAGAAATGCTGAGCATTTTATGCTTTCCGGTATTGATTGATAGATGATCTCTAGTTATCATTAACTTCCTGCCCTTGTCTCATTCTATTTGGGGTCAACGCAATACGCTTCAAACGAAAATATCAATTTCTAGTCACAAACAAAATTTATGTTTATAGCAAATACAAAGTAATTATATAGGTTTCTGATCATAAATAATTTTAATCAACCTAAGTACGGAGGAAAAAATCGAACATACAAGAAGATTTTTAGCTTTACAACTTACATGTAACAGAAAACGGAGAAATACCAGCACATCTGAACATAAATCTAACTAGGAGTGTCGGGAGAACGTACCTAATAGATTTCCCCCCATTTCTCAGTAAAAGCTGGCAAAGTTTAGGTAACACTTGATATAAAGAAGATCCCCTACACATTAAATTGAAACGGTTTTCTCTTTACTTTTAGAATTTTAATTGGTAACTTTCCAGCCCTTATCGCTTTTTTATGATTCTGTCAGAACCATTTCGTCTGTCTGTCTTTAAAGACCCTTTATCTCAGGAACGGGTGGAGGTATTGAATTGAAAAAAAAAACCGTATACTAAGTCTGTGGTCCCTAGTAGCTGTAAAAAAAAACAACCACCTAAGTCTACACAGTCAAAAGATATGGCTGTTTATGTCGCAAATTTGTACGGAACCCTCGGTGCATGACTTTAACTCGCTCTTGGCCGTTTTTTTAAGTGTTCGAGTAATAAGTCAAAGGATAAGTTATAACTACATAAATGTATTGAACCGAGCCGCATGTTTGGAGGTAAACGAAATGGACGTCCGAAAAATATTGACGTAAAATGAAGCGGCAAAAGCGCTTTATGAACTTATCCTATCGATGTTGCCGCAACTAAGCTTATCGTAAAATTGCCTACATTTATGGGAATATACTCCCGGCTATTCGGGAACCTTTGACTATGTTAATTGGCTCTCGTAAAATCTAGTGAATTGTAGTCTGTTCTGGGTCTGTACCGGAGGGCAATAAAACGCGGGAATCCACAAATTACTAATGTTAAATGGGAAGCCAGCCGCCGTTAAAATGAGCGAATGGGAGATGGTCATTGATACCAACTGTGAAAAGTGTTATTGTTTACTTGGAATATTAAGTGGAGATAGCTCCTTAAAAAATTAAAATAAAAGCTACAATAACAAACAAACTAAATTTACTTCTGAAGTAGAGTTTTCGAAGATTATTCATAAATTTTTTTGCCACCTACTTCCGGAAGTAATTTTTTTTTCAGTTTTTTATTGTTGTTTTGGCAGTTGGTATTTTTTGGCTGAATTTTTTTTATTTCTGCTTTTTTCGTTGTGGAATGTTGGTATCTCACATATTCTTATGGTGAATTCTTTTCATTGATTTTTAATAGGAAGAAAAAATATATTAAAGAATAAGTAATTAATTACCCAAGCAATATTGATAAAATAATATGGGACCCTTTCAGGAGTATATCGATTTTGGTTGAATATTAAAACTTACCCCAAAATCGTCGAAGAAATTGCATAACAAAATTACAAAAAAACTAAATAAAAATACAGTCAAACTGAGAATCTCCTCTTTTTTTTTAATCAGTCAAAAAGACAAGCCTACAATTGCAAGCTAAGAAGATATTCAAAGGAAACATATTACGTGCCACAATGACAGTTTTATAGTCTCTTAAAAGGCTTACGATTCAACCGGAGGATTCAAATATCCGCATCCCGGTACTACTCTATCCTCATTGCTGACTCATATCCGCCACCAGAGGTCGTTGGGTACAACTCTAAGCATTGGAGTTGCAAGACTGAATAATTTTGTAACCCACGTTGCCCAACTTTTCCACTAAAAGATAGGGGTAAAACCTTTCCATGTGATTTTATTTGATGCTAAAAGGTTACAAAATATATTAGAACAGTTATAGTTTATGGACAAACTAGCTTTTGCTCGCGGCTTTCCCCGCGTTAAATTCAGGGTAACACAGTTCCGCTTTCCTTATTTACAGGTACCTACAACCTGCTATCTCCCTCATTTTTCAATCTTTAAAAAAAAGTTTGCCTATGTTTCTATACCAAAATTCATCAAAATCAGTTCAGCCATTTAGGCGTGAAGACGTAACAAACAAAACAAACTCACTTTCGCTTTTATAATATTAAGTAAGCATAATATTGAAAGGCAGAGACACTGTGAACCGTTTTTAACTTTATATTTTTAGAATTAGGTATCCATTTTGTAATGTTTCTACAGTTTGAAAGCGCCTTTCTTGTCAATTTACGTCTATTTTTAAGTTCTGAAAACGAAAACTGTACAGTTCTGTCAATAGTAACGTTTTATCTCCCAAGAACATCGTGAACCATTTATAAAATGTAAACAGTAGGGTTACCATGGCATCTTTTAGCAGTTCTTATTCCTGTGTGAGAAAGAGATTGTGGTAGACACTCTGTATAGCTCTGTCTCTTTCCCTCAGTGGAATAAGTTCTGCTTTAAGATGTCATGGTAGGGTAGCAGTAGGCACTTTTGAATGGACGTTTAGAAGTCAATTGTTGCGAGAGGGAAGTGTTTGTGATCTGCATCAATAATGAAGTTTGGGTTGAATGAATTATTGTGTTTCCTTTCACCGTTTGTTAATGAAGTGCTAACACAAATAATGTTAGAGGACTTAAGATATTTATGTATATTTTTGATAGACAACGTCATTATTCATTACTGAATTTAACCTGTCACTGTCACACAGGATACCGATATTATGATGCTCTTAACAGTTCACAATACTTTTTAATCTCAGCAGATATCCCTTAAGTGACAGCGTGAATCAAGTTAAGTTTTTTTTTGGTCTTAATTTTTTCCTAGTTGCGAAAGGAAAAAATTAAGACTAAAAGTTGTAACGACACTTTTTGCTATAGTTGTAAGCCCTGCAGCGTGCGCGTGTTTCTCTGTCTCTCATAGAAAGCAAGCCAGTTATTTTCGATTCGTCTTTCTATTTCGCATTGAACAGACTAGTGTCGCGACGATTATTTTTGTTGAGTGTATATAGGTTTTTTGTACATAATAAATAATAACTTCTTTCCATTCGGGTGTCCCTTGACACATCTTAAGTTTTTTAAATGTACTTTTTATTCACTTGGAATATTCTCATTTGCAAACATCACAACGGAAATAAGGTTTGCTGTAGGAAAAACCCTTTTCTGAGTTAGGTATTATTGCATATATTGTGGGTACATATTTTTTATTTCGTGTACAATAACGAACAAGACTAAGTCGGGTGGCTGAACCAGTATTTCACATAAAGCGACTGTTTCTGAACTCTGACACAATACTTAGTAGGTAGGTAACATGTCATCCAGTAAAATTAGATGTCAGACTATCAGGATGTAACGTCTGTCAAAGATCTACGAACCCCAACCGGGACCAGGACTTATCTTTTCTGAGGCAAACATGGGTGTTCACCTAAACACGGAACTTTTTCGTTAAGTGCACCTTTACTTTCGCTCCGTGCAGCTGTTATAACCAAGCCATAAATATTTTTAGTAATTACAATAATAACTAAGTTTGACATCCAGAAGGGCTACTATGACATTTTATAGCAATTCTTATTCCACTGAGTGAAAGAGATGGTGCTAGACACCCTGTATAGCTCTGTCTCTTTCCCTCAGTGGAATAAGAATTGCTTTAAGAGGTCATAGTAGGGCTACATGACTTTTTCTAACACCGTTAAAATTGACAATCATGAATGGACTCGTAAATTCGAGAATGGTTTTCGCTCGAAACTTTGGCGTTATTCCAAAGTGTTATTTGGTTCATTTGGCTAGTGAAAGTTTATCTGCACTCAATACTGTGGTAATACTTTTTCCTGTAACGACACCATGAAATTTATATTTCACATTTTTGTCGAATCGCTTGGAAATGTATGTAGATTGGTACACATTTTTCGTGAATAGTTTTATTTTTGGGGAATAAGAGATAAGTTTCATTGTAAAAATATAACGAGAGGTAATTTTTGTGAATGAATGTGGATGGTTTTAAGTAGAGATGGATGGATGATTTTAAATGTTTGTAAACGCACCTATGATACAGGAGGAATTCCTTGTGTGGCCGAAAGTTTTTCTTAAAAAAAAAAAACAATACATTTGGTCAAATGGTTGCAAAGTGACAATTTATTATATTTAATTCCTTATATGACTATTTTAAGAATTGAAAGTGACGTATGTGGAAGACAATACGGTTTAAATGGAAAAAACGGGAGAGAATGGTGAAATAACGTGTAATAGAGATTTCTTCTATACCTGTCTATTTAATATAGACGTGCTGTGCCAATCACAAATAAATATAGATAAGGATTTTTTTATGAAGTAATGGTTTAAAAATAGAATGTAACATGTGATTTAAGAATAAATGCAAGACAATATACATTTTTATATTATATTAATATATTTTTACAAAATATGAAGCGATGATGTGGCATATAATATGTATAGATGATATATATATGTACCCCCTTAAAACTGGAAGGAACTATAAAAGTGCAACCAGCGGAACTTATTTTCCCAGGCCATTTTAAGTATTGGTGAACGATTAGAAACCTCATAATTTTCCATTCACCTAATTTGCCTGGAACTGAAGTGAATGCAGCATATGTACTTCTTTTACATATTATTTCTGTCAATTGATGACAGACAGAAAGGGGAGAAACCTTGGTAGTCGTATTAATCTATCCATTGTTTTCAATACCGTTGTAAATAAGTATTACAAAATTCATTCACTGTTGCTTCCAATCCACAAAGATGCTTGTTGAACGTGCGAATTTCCCAAGAGAGAAAAAACACTTGAGATAAACACATTAGCTATGAACATACTAGTTTTACAACTACGCCATTTTCCGCCACACACTATTACAAAAACAATATAAAAATCATAAAACGATAGTAAAAACGTAAAAAAAACAAAAGGTTAGATGTCAAGAAAAACAGAACATAAAACTTTATTTACTGGCAACATTTCTGATTTCAATTTGTTTAGTGGCAACTCTAGCCGTCTTAAGTCACTTGAGTCGGGACAACAGGCCATTGAGCGACACCCGACTTCCCGGAATAAATTAAACGCTGCCAATTGCGACTTTTCCGTCGAAAAGCTGGCGATTTTACTTTTACGACAGTTGGCCGATTTGCTAGAGGAGTTTTTTTTTTTATTTATGGCTCGAGGACACGGCACTTGGAATAGTAAACGAGGGATTATGCGGGGCGGGCCCGCTGTCACTGCTACAATGTATCATTTAAAGGACTTTTTCCTCTAAGATTAATAAATTAACCTAGTTTGTTTTATGGTGTTTTTCACGGCTGGCGAAAATCAGAGGCCTATTTGCTGGGTTAAAAATTGTAGATATGAGAAATTCGTGAACATTAGGTAGGTATTGATTAACTTACTTTCAAGTCAACAAACGAAGGAAAATGGACCTTTTGTCAAGAAACCACAAGTTCGAATGTATTTATTTTGTTTCCTATTAGTATTCAAGAAATAAAGCGCGCTCACACAATAAATCACTGTTAATTCATTCACCGTCCATCTCAACGTGTTTAAGACGTCTTTCTTTACAGATAATTGTATTGTTTTAATCTTTTAAAAAAAAATCATCGCCCCACACTGCGAATAAATAATTACACCATTACAAAAGTCAATACCACAATGAGAGTCACCCAACACTTTGGCAACCTGTCGAAGCCTCTGAAGTGTCAATACCAGCGGTATGGGAGGATAAAGAGGCCACTAGGGCCTCCGAAAGGCTCTCAACCCTGGACCGGCCACTCGTATCAAGAGCACTACGAAAGTGGATGAAGCAAAGAAAACGAAAACGCTGCGAGCCTTCCAATTCGTGGAACGAGCCTTTAATTTTTTTAGGGTTTGGTAAAAAACGTTTTCTCTGAATGAGATGATGTTTTAGCATGACATGACATAAAATTTCGAGAAACAGGTATTTATCGGACTAGTTTTTGCTCACGGCTTGATGATTATGATTTGTTGATTAATTGATTTATTGTAATAGCAAAGCTAAGTTTCCCTTTTCTTCCCACTTTCTCCCTCAAACCTCGCTTTTTTTTAAAATTAGCTTATGTCCGTTTCCAGGGTCTCAACATTCTCTGCATCAAAATTCATCAAAATCGGTTTAGCCATTTAGGCATGAAGACGTAACAAACAAACTCACTTTCGCTTTTATAATATTAGTAAAGATTTTATTTTAGAACTTCTTGCATAATTTATTCCTAACCAATTCATTAGCAACATATTTTATCAACCTTACACGTTCAAAGCATTCAGTATAATACAGAGTGCAACAAGTGGGGCGCGAACTGATCTGATAAGCTCCGTGGGGCAGCCGTGATATGTCTCCACCTTGCAGTCGTACGAGCTTATGTTAAGGGTGTGTCTAAAGATTTGCTTTAATAAAGAGCTTTAAAACTTTTAGGATTTGTGACTCACAGAACAGAGTGGAGTGAGAAAGAGCTAGAAGAAGAGGGCTTTTACCCAACAGTGGGTGTCCGGGCAAATGATGATAAATGTTTTTCGCCGCCTTTATTTGCTTATACTTTTTTTCCTAGACCTTGTATCCATGTTTTGTAAATGATGCAAATATGGATGGATGAATGTATGGAAGAAGACATGTTCCGCCAACCACATATAAAGTTGAGATAATGCAAAATAATGCTGATGTTTTAGTACGTAGTCTAACAAGGTAATGTAATTTTTGGGACGAAGTTCCTTATTGCGCGTTGCGAAAGGGGGCTAGATGGAAAAAAAATTACACCAAAAGTTGTAACGACACTTTTTGCTATAAATGTAAGCCGTGCAACGTGCGCGTGTTTCTCTGTCGGTCTCTTTCTCTCTCCCTCTCATAGAAAGCAAAGCAGCTATTTACGTTTCGTCTTTCTATTTCGCATTGAACAGTGTGGTGTCGCGACGATTATTTCTGTTGAGTGTATTTGGTACATATTAAATGATAACTTCGTTCCATTCGGGTGTCCCTTGATACCTCTTAATTTTTTCGTCTTTTTATTTTGATGTACGTCAGTTTACCTACATCTTGATATATATTTATAATATATCTATATAGCATTCATCATTGTTTGTCTCTGCATCGCCCAAAGGTTGACTGGTAGAGAATGCCTACGGCATTAAGTCCACCTTTACTTTGTCCTTGAAGTGTTAAATAAATAATTGTGAGAACACAATTATTTACGCTCATATTTAATTAAGTGCTCAAAATACAACAATACTGACTTAATTAATTTCGCGGACTGCTCAGTTGCTACGTAAGAGTTTTGAAGTGAGATTCAGGTAAGTGCTTTAAGTGCATTCACTCTATGTGTAAGAGAATTTGAGATTGCTTCCTTAAGTACTAACACTGTACAAAGAATACAAAGTGACACTGCTTCAAGCTTTCCCGGTATCTAACTAAATTTACTATTTACTAACAGGACACATTTCGTGTAATTGAAAATCACGGAAGATAGCTCTTAGATGACAGTACCCTGTCCCATTCTATTTGTGGTCGGCGCAACACGTTTTCTTCTCCCATTCTCCCTGTCACACCTAACGGCATCGTTTATTCTTGTCATATTATTCCTTACACAATCCATCCATATTTTCTCTGACCTTCGTCTCCCTCTCTATCCATCAACATTCATATCTATATTTTCTTTAATCACTTTCGCTTCCTCCCTCCTCATTACTAGCCATACCAAGGCAAACGAGAGCATTGTTTAAAAAAAACTGAGTTTAATTCTATATATAGTTCATACAAGCGTTTAAAGAAGATTCCTGTCATTATTTTGATGAGCAGTAGCTCTAAAGTTATAGGCGACTGACATAGTTATTTAAAAAAAAGTTTTGTTGTTTTGTTTCCTCAAAGTTGGAGTTCTCACTTCTCTGATCATTATAATTTAGATCTCTTCAAAGTGTGAGTGAATTGGTTTGTTCTAGGTAAGTTGCTCCTAGACAGCATCATCGCTTGATATTAGGTTAGTTTCGGAAAAACGCAAGCCTGTTTAGTATAAAAAGAACTTAAAGTTTTAAAACCTTATTTTTAAGTATTTTTAATCGTTTAAGCATAACTTTAGTCTCTAATATTGTAAGTTAATGGCACCCTAAGTAGGTAAGTAAACAGGTTTTAAATTTCATTATAAATCTACACTTTATTCAGCACTAACGAAAGAACAACTCGAAACAAAATATTTCTTAGAGTTAAAAACAAAAATATAAAGTAGCATATTCCATTCAAAATCCGTAACGAGGGATTAACAGAATATCATCCAAGCACGTCGCGTCGTTAAGTCATTATTTTTTACGATCCGTCGTCCGAACACCACTTGTTACGAGAACCTATCAAATGGTCACCTACCAGTCTAAAATTACCTCTACGTGCCTTTAAACCTTTATGAGAGTGCCGAACCTGAAATGGGTCAAAGTAAAATGGCCGCCGACCACAGCGAGATGTTAGTACCCCCTGTGGATGTTATAGCAGTCTTAAAAGACATTATTGCGGGTAATGGTGGTAAATACAAGGTATTATATGTTCATCTTGTTGGTGGATGAGGGTGACGAAAATTGGTTGAAACAGTAATGAGCTTCGTTTGTCATGTTACACGGGAAAGAGATTCCGGAGTTGTTTTGTCATTAGGGATTGTTTTGTTTTTACTTTGTTTTGTTTAATATTTGAGCTTCTGTTTTGTTTTGCAAATGATGTTTACAATTTCTTCAAATATGACGTAAATATCGTTTTCTATTATCACTTAGGTTCTGTGAGAACATGTACAGCGTTTAAAACATAATTTGAGGAAGTCTTGATCTGTCAGACTACATCTGATCTATCCAATAGACGATAACAAATATTTCCAAAGGATTTCCTTTATTCCCAAAACGTAAGTGAAAACGTGACGTCGTGTGACGTGAGGTGCGTGTACGAAGAGATATAAAACGTTATGAGACGGAAAGGGCGACCTCACCCGTCTCTATTACCGGTAGCGAAAATGCATAGACTACCAAAAGATATGCAAAATTTAAATGAAATCGCGACTGAAACTGTGCCATTTCCAACGTATTTCCATAAAGAGGAAACGTACAAAGACTTTTATGATTACGAGCAACTTTTGAGTTATTATGCGTCAAGAGAATTGACAGCGAAATGGAACAACTGCAGTGAGGCACTTCTCTGTGTTTCAAATGTTACAATTCAAAAAAAGTTACAGAGCGTTAAGCTGTTGGGATTAAAAGTAGTTACAAAAAAACTCACCTCATCGTAAATAAAGTTGTCGATCTCCTCGAGCGGTCGTCCATACAGCTTGGGCGGGAAGGGCTCGTACTTGCGCGGCAGGCGCGCGCCGTCCTCCACGCTGAGGCGGCGGCGCGGCATGAAGCCGAACTCACGCACCAGCTGCGCCCCGCGGGAGCCCGCGCGCCGCGCCGACTCACGCGTGAACGGCGTGACGGCGGCGCGCGGCCCATCGCGCTCGGCGGCGCCCGCAACGCTCTCGTGCGCGAACGTGACGCCCTCCAGCGGGATCCGCAGCTCATCGCGCCGCGGCCTCTCGCCCTCCACGTGCAGCGCATCTCGCGACTGCGACGCCACCAGCGGGGCTGCCGCCTCCGGGTTGGTGGCCTCGAGCGTGCGCACGATCTCACTCAGCAGCCGCGAGCCGTCGATCTCCTCGCCCGGCGAGTTGAGCGGCGCCGGCGGCGGGAACGAGAGCCTCCGCTCGTCCTCCTCCATGCCGCGCGAGGCTACGCGCGCGCCCGCCACATCGCCTCACCCACTCGCACTCACACACACTATTTGCGCACCGATGACGCCATTCTCTAATGTTACTGCCACCTGAAACAAAAACAAACAGTTTATATTAGTGCATCAGATGGCCACTCGCGCACCGACGTTATTATTTGCAGGTGGCGTAAACGCTCTTTGAATAAATCAGTTTATTTGCCAAGTCCATTTTCTAGAATCTAGACTATTAATAAACGGAGTATTTCCGTTTTACAAAGACGTTTCGAATGGTTGGTGCTTACGAATATGAATATGGGGAAGAAGAAAATGCACTAAATGCATTTTCATAACGGGCGCAAAACCTATATTTGTGCATAGTTTCGACTTTCGTGAAGTAAAAACATCGCTCCATTTCTTTTACTAAAAGAACTCTATGATTAATACACAATAGTAGCTAGACTGCAATAAAATGTTGCTGACGTACGAAGATCCATTGAGCAATGCAGAGTTTCTTTCTCAGTCAAATAAAAGTGCAAAATGTTGAACAAAGCCGGCAACTACGCCGGATGAATTGAAGTTATGAAAGTGTTTTTAAGAGTTCCTTTATCTTCTCCCTGCGGCTTAAAGCGGATGAATATTGTACGAGCTCCGGCTGTTTAGCTATGAAATCCTGTATGTACCTATGTCAGGTAGGTACTCGTCGCAATTCCATTAGTGGGACCTTCGCGCCGAGGGTCCTGTGCCTATATTTTTGGTACATTAATTGCTGAGGCAGCTGCCAACGTATAGCTATCCCAAATAGCTGGTTCAAATGAATGTTCGGTGAAATAGGAACATGTTATGTCGTTATTAAAATACCTTTTTTTAATATTATTGCGTACTTGAATGTATTATATGTATGACTATTTGTCGTTTTAAAAATGGAATAGGCAACTACAGTACGTTCACAAGTTATTATGCCTTGTGACTGTAGCTTCATCTTTTTGTTTTTATGACATATAAATGCCTGTAATGGTCTAATTGAATTAAATGCTTTAAGTTTGACTTTGAATACATTTGAACTATCTAGAACTTTAGACTTGCGCATTTTTTCATGACGCAAACAACAACACAATAATAAGTCAGGTACTAGTACCTCATAGATACCAGCAGCCTATCTAGTACAAATCATACCTCCCCACTATGCCGTGGCACTCATACAAAGGTACGGTTATTGAGAGAGCTTCGCGAATCATCATTGTGCTATTTTGTGCCATTGTTACCGCCAGTACCAAGTATTTTTACAAAGAGAAAAGTTCGTCTTTCTCAGTGCATTCGCTTAGGAAAATGATGTTTTTAATTTAGCTAGAAAGATTTTGAGCCTTTGTTGAATGGACTGCTCTTTATGGGAAGTTTTGAGGGTGATTGCTAAAGTTTGTGGAGTGAAAAGCTTTATAATATAATATATTAATGTTAGTGACAATGTTAGTTTAAAGAGTGAAGCAGAATCAGAGTGAAGCTGTTGTAAGCCGCAGCAATGAGGAATTATTAAAGGATATTGTGAGTATCACTTTGGCTAAGTAATGGGCTTAATTTATTCATCTCTTTCATAATTAGAATCATTCATTTGCTTAATAAATATATCTTCAAATATAGGTGTAACCAGGTGTTAATATTAGTTATTTCGTACATTTATTTATTTTTCCACATTTAATTACATATTTAAATATTTCTTAAAATCATAAAAAAAACGTTTAAAAATATAAAAATAGTAGCCCACCGGTATCGGGAACAGGGTCCAAGCTACCGGCGGTCAGGGCTCCAGAGAAAGGAACCTCCTAACAATACGAGCCGTGTCCAGGAGTACCGCTTTCTGTATCAAGCCCTTGATCCAGCTGCCTAACGAGAACCTCCTCAGGTATTGGTCGAGGCTCTTGGCAATTAAGCCATTGGCAGATACGACTATCGGCACAATGATCGCTGAGTCCACATCCCACATGTCGACAACCTCGCGAGCCAAGTCAATATACTTGATTTGCTTATCTTTCTCGGCTTTCACGAGGTTCTCATCATGCGGGACTGTTATGTCAACAATCATTGCGCGCCGCTCTGATCGATTGCAGTTTCTGTCGTATAGATAACTAAAAAAGCTATATCATTTAAGAAGTATTAGGGTAGTAAATACTAAAAACTGCATCAAAAGTGTTTGTGTAACTCTCATTTGCTTGTAAACCTACAAAACAGTAGCAAGTATTTATTTTAATAGTGTAATATACGTGAAACCAAATTGATAGGTCAGAAATGTTTGGTTTGGAATTAGATTACAAAGGACGCCATTGAATTATAGTTGGCGGCAAAATAAAATAATAATAAATATCTTAGGACAACTCACACACGGCTATCTGATCCCAAGCTAAGCAGAGCTTGTGTTATGGTAACCAGACAACTGATATACATACTTATATAATTTATAAATACATACATATTATAGATAAATCACACCCAGACAGAGAACAAACAATCATGCTCATCACACAAAGTTTGTCCTGGGTGGGAATCGAACCCACGACCTCCGGCTCAGCAGTCAAGGCCACTAACCACTGGACCAACAGGCCCGTCTAAATGCCAGCAAAAGGCCTTGGTTTCATTCCGATGCATTTATTAAAACTCTATGTTTATGGTAGCTTATCTTCCAGAGATGAGGCTTTATAATAAAATGGAATGGGAATCTGTGAGTGGCTTTGATTACAAGCTTATTTTAAAAGGTAGGAAGAAACTTGTAAAAAAATAATCTATTCGCTTATTACGGGCCTGTTGGTCTAGTGGTTAGTGGCCCTGACTGCTGCGCCGGAGGTCGTGGGTTCGATTCCCACCCAGGACAAACTTTGTGTGATGAGCATGATTGTTTGTTCTGTGTCTGGGTGTGATTTATCTATAATATGTTTGTATTTATTAATTATATAAGTATGTATTTCAGTTGTCTGGTTACCATAACACAAGCTCTGCTTAGCTTGGGATCAGATAGCCGTGTGTGAGTTGTCCCAAAATATTTATTATTTATTGAAATAATATATTTATTTCATAAGGGCTTTTGTAATATACATCTGAAAAGTACGTATTACTTTAAATTGATACTTCAACTAATTAAATAATAAACAGCGTAATTGTATTATTTCTTTAAGCACGATGGCTCATGTATTTGTTACACTTTTTAAGACCACGTCTTAATCATAAACCTTAAGTGACCGTCTATTGACGGCAGACCGTGTCGACGGCGCGTTAGTGTTTCACGCGCGCCTCAAATAGATGTCAGCAAAGCAGAGGGGCCTGCCAGGGCCACCGCCTGCCGGGGTTGCGGGTTGTTCGAAAGAAATACCGCGGCCCCTGAACGTAAAAGACAATATAAGGAACATGGGTGGGTTTTAGTCAGCACAAGACTGACACTCCGCCCCGCTCCAACCCCTGCTCCACCGAAACTACGCCAAAAAGAATGGTCGTTTTCACATTTTTGTCACTAATTGTATCAGTAAAGAAAAACAATTTACTGGGTGCGCGGGTCTGAAAGGATAATGGATAATTGAAACCACGCTTAAGCCATGATTAGCAATATATTAATTAGGTAGTTAATTGGTTTTGTTAATATAAATAGGGATAACGATGCGATAGAAGAATAAATACATATTGATTTACGACGGTATTATTTTTCCGAACTCTTGTTTTTAGTATTATTATACCATTTTGCATAATAATATTCGTCGAGAAGAACTTGTGTTTTTTTTTTATTAGACATTAGCTAATTCTGCTATTTTGTAATATGCAACCGTGCATAGCATTCCAATTCTAGGTGTGTCGCTTGCCTGCCGAGGTTGCGGGTTGCCCGAAAGAGATGCTGCGAACCCGGAACATAAAAGACAAAAGCAGAAACATGGGTGGGTTTAATCAGTAATCTGGAACTTCCCCAGCTCTGGACTTAGAGCGGGGGAACTTATTTAATGATTACCTATTCGCAAAGAAAGTACGTTGCATAAAGGCTCAAAATCGATGGCGCAAATGACGTTCGGGTCAAAATCGGAACACACATAGTTGCATTAAAATCCATAAAACAGTTACAAAGAGATAAAAGGGGCAAAATCCTGTTTATAACCGACTCAGCAATCCAACCACATAATAGCATCAATACTCGACTAATTTCCATTAGAACAAACCCAAAAACGGAACGTCCCAAACCGAATCGGCAGTAATTTTTCACTCAAACGGATCCTTTTATCCCCTTTCTCCCTCAGGTCGTAGAATGTATCAAGATGTCTGAATACAATCCATTTCGCGCCTCCCCTTGTACGTCCACTGAACGTATACGTACGTCCATGAATCACCAAATTAACGTCCGTTTTACGCGCGTAAATCTCGTTCACGTAATATGTGGAATTTACGCGTCTGATGCTGCGTTGATGTCAGGTAAAGGGCCTATTGGACGGGGGCAGTAAAAAGTAATGAGGTTTTATATGGTTGTACTATGGATGCTGGGAAACTGAATCGTTAAGGACTTCTGTAGCGCACTGTATTTGAGATTCAGAGCTATAAAAATGTTGCATGCCTCACGGTAGAATGTATTGGATCCTTCTCTTACTTAACACCATATTTCTGTACCTACATTCATAGCAAATAAATTTCATTTCATTTCAAAGATTTTAGTATAGAAAAAACCGGCCAAAAGCAAGCCACACTCGCGCAACCGATGATTCGGTACCAACTACATAAACAGACATATCTTTTGACTGCGTAGACTTAGAAGGCTGATTTTTTCACAACACAAACGAACTATAGAGTTGAGTATATGGTTTGAGTTTCAATTCGATACCTTCACGCGTTTCCGACATAAAAGGTCCTGGCAGAGAGACAGACAGATGAACAAAAAAGTTCAGATTTTCTTTTGAGGTACAGTACCTTAAAAAAAGAGTGGGCGTGAGAATAAAAATGTTTAACGAATCTTCTATCCGACTAATATTATAAATGCGAATGTTTGAGAGGATGCATGGATGGATGTGTAGGTGTTTGTTACTCTTTCACGTCAAAACGACTAAACGGCACTTGATGAAATTATGCACAGAGGTAAATTATAGTCGCGAATAACACATAGGATACGCCGCGGGCTCCAGCTAGTGAATAAATAAAGTGTTCAAAGCTAGGTTGACCAAGTTGACTGGTGAGTTGCTATATCCTTAATAGGGTCATTCTGCCATATCTTTAAAATCCTAAAACTTTTTAACTGTTTGACAGACTCCAATATGACGAAATCCCAAGAAACGGAATAAGTATATCCTTTATAAAATGTCTGAAAAAACAATAGAAACTCAACTAGCTCCACGCAACTCGCTATAAGGAGCCACTAAACCCAATAACAACAGAATCACCCGATAAACTCAATCCGAAGCTGAAATAATCGCATCTTTCCGTATAGCAGCAATAAAAAGTATCTCTATTGTATCAGGCAATCAATTTGCCATATAATGCCCGGGCAATGTTTACGGAGCTTACCCGGAAGGGATTGAAATAAGCTTGCCCGCAACCCGGTTGCCGTTGTGTAGTATTAGCTAAATTAAATTAATAGGAACACGGTTGATGATAATTTGTATTAATTACTGTTGCAGTAACTTATCGTAGTTACAAGGTTAGACAGAGCTTCAGATCTTTTGTTAATAAAATAATAGATAAGGATAAATAATATTTTGTCTATGGTCTTTGTCTTTGTCTATGGTGGTATTTGTATTTGGCACGGTGCTATACTGTTTTTACTGTGTCATGGTGCGTATGATATTAGTTGGATGAACCGTTCTTCTTTACTGTTGCAGGAACTTATCCTAGTTACAAGGTCAGACAGAGCTTCAGATCTTTTGTTGATGAAATAATAGAAAACGATAAATAATATTTTGTCTATGGTCTTTGTCTTTGTCTATGGTGGTATTTGTATTTGGCACGGTGCTATACTGTTTTTACTGTGTCATGGTGCGTATGATATTAGTTGGATGAACCGTTCTTCTTTACTGTTGCAGGAACTTATCCTAGTTACAAGGTCAGACAGAGCTTCAGATCTTTTGTTGATGAAATAATAGAAAACGATAAATAATATTTTGTCTATGGTCTTTGTCTTTGTCTATGGTGGTATTTGTATTTGGCACGGTGCTATACTGTTTTTACTGTGTCATGGTGCGTATGATATTAGTTGGATGAACCGTTCTTCTTTACTGTTGCAGGAACTTATCCTAGTTACAAGGTCAGACAGAGCTTCAGATCTTTTGTTGATGAAATAATAGATAACGATAAATAATATTTTGTCTATGGTCTTTGTCAATGATGGTATTTGTATTTGGTACGGTACTATGCTGTTTTCACTGTATCATGGTGCGTAATGTATTGGATTATTATTGTATTGAAATAATAAGTCAATATATTATGACTTACTATTTATTTATTATTGAAACGACCTGATATTTTTACTAATTTCTGTGACATTGGTAGGTAGGTAGGGTAGGTAGAAAGGTAGAAAATTGCATTGCAACGCACAGCTAGTTGATTAATAAATAATTTGCGTCCGAACATTAACTTAATTTACACTACGCCACTTTTAAACAGATTCAAATTTCTTTTAAACAAGCGTTAAAATAAAACATCAGAAAATGCCAGAACCATTGTGAACTCACAAATTGATTTTCAAAGCATAAATTAACAACTAATGGACCCATAAAATATTTTAACAGCCTTTTAGTGCCGCAATTTCCGAACCAATCAATATTGAACTTTAGAACGTTGGAAAAAAAAGCGAAAACTGAACATTAAAAAGGTTATTTTTATCGTAAACGACAGTCCCTTATTATCTACACGTTGCGATCAATTTGCCGATAGCCAACGCTTCGACACTTACGTGCTTACGTACTTCGAGGTTTGCCGAATTTAGCCGATGTTTACCGAATCATTAGGTAGGTATGGCTGCTAGTTTCGTTTAGTGGGTTTATTGTGAAAGCAGAACAACAAAAACGATCATAAAGAGATTGAATTTAAAAACAGAGAATCTGAATAAAAAATAACGTTGATGTAATATAATTATATATATATGTATTTATGTATTTACTAGCTGTTCTCCGCGGTTTCACACACGCTGTTCAGCACCTGTTGGTCGTAGCGTGATGTTATATAGCCTATAGCCTTCCTCAAGAAATGGACTATCCAATACTAAAAGAATTTTCCAATTCCAACCAGTAGTCCCTGAGATTAGCGCGTTCAAACAAACAAACTCTTCAGCTTTATAATATTATATATATAGTATAGAAGTATAGATTTAAAGACAACCTACAAAGCTACACCAACATACATGTTAAAAACGCTCACATCTTTACAAAATGTAGTGTAGCCTTAATTAAAGGCTGCCACGGCATGCATTAAACGAGTAGGAACTACAATTCCTCACAAAACGGATTTTACATATTTATGTATAAAAGATGGATTGTGTCCATCTGATCGTCCTTTTGTGACTTTAGTATTTGTCTGTGTGCCTTTCATTCTTTAATGATCGTAATATTTTTTTTTATTCGACATTCAGAAAAATACAAGTAAATGGCCTAATATAATTAGGTAAACAAAACTGCAAATTAGAACCAAGTCGACCAGTCAAAACAATATCAAAGTAAGAAACGGTAAACCAATTTGACAGCTCTGAACCCGTTACTTTCTCTTTCCCACGCTCTCAGTTAGACAAGGCTAGCAACATTATAATTTGTGTTGAGTCAGCGAACAACAAAACAGGCGCCGTGTTACCATCTTTAGAGATGACTAAACGTTATTAGAGTTTTGTTATTATAACCGTTTAATGTTCCACAAATAAGGCGTGGTCGGAGCAAACAGTCTGCGGTCTCGAAGGCCGGCTTATATTGAACTAGGGTAAACGAAATAACTATGTTTATAAGATTATTCAGGAATACTGTAGCATATTAAAATGAGGCGGTGTGTACTTGGGTTTTAATTAAATAAGAAAAGTGGTCTTATCCCCGCGATTATAATAGTTACTAGCTTCCGCCCGCGACTTCGTTCGCGTGGCAGTTACTATGGGCTAACGCTAACTTTAACCCGCGTGTTGTCGAAAAAAAATATCTTTCTGTCCCCTTTTTTCCTTCTTTCTGCCCCTTTTATCACTTTTTTAGCTTATATCCGTCTCCAGAGTCCCAACTATCTCTGTATCTAATCCATATCATATCTAATCCATCAAAATCACTTTGGCCATTTAGGCGTCAAGACGTAACAAACGAACTCACTTAAAAAAAATGGAAATAAGGGAGATAAAGGGAAAACTTAGCTATACTATTACAATAAATAAGGTGCAAGGGCAAAAACTACAGGTAGCAGGTACCTACAAATCAGGAAAGGGGAACTGTGTTACTCCGAATTTAACGCGAGCGAAGCTGCGGGCAAAAGCTAGTTAAACTATAATGCTATAAAATAATTGTATTTTCGATTTAAACATATAATAGTACATGTGGCCTTTGTCTGTTAATCAATGAAATAAGAATTCGTTTGTGTTGCCTGAGGTTAGACCTCAAACCTCTGGATGGATCTTACCAAATAAAATAACAGGAGTTGGAAATTTGCTTATTAAAGATCCGTCACCGAAACTTGTACCTATTTTTTAAAACATTGGTGACACTCTCGAACGCAGTTTTGTGGCTAATTGTGTATAGTTAATTTTGTCTTAACGTAGCCACAATATACATCTCATAAACGATTCATATTTCGTCCATGATGAAGAATCAACGCCTTAACAACAGGCGAACAGAACATTAATCAAGATGAATAAACTTCAAACAACAGCCTTTCAAAAAAAGAATCAGAACATCTCCGGGGATTTGGCGCCATTTTATCGTTTCATTTGGCGCGAAAACGATTAACGTTTATTAGTTACAAGAGATTTCATGCAGATAAAGTAGTAATTTTTGTATGTTTAAAGTGCATCCACTGGTTTTAATTACCCGGTTAAGCAGACGACAACCTCCTAAATTGAACTACAAGATGCCATTTTCAACAAAACCACTGGTTTAAGTCTTAACAAGCGATATATAATTGTCTATATAGTTTGTGGAGGTCAGATAGGCAGTCATTCCTTTTAATATACTGGTATACAGCAGCATTCCGTTAGATTAGAAGTTGACCCCAATATTCCTCTGCAAAGGCTAGGCAGTTCAGAACAGCGCTTATTGCTATAGACTGTAAGCTTGAGAAAGGATTGGTTATATTACACACAATGAAAGAGAACGGGCACCTTGATGTAGTTCAGTAAAGTAGCTTAAATATGAGCACAAATAAAACCTGTTTTATAGAACAAACTTGTTAAATTCTCCAATTGGGATTCTTCTTAAAGACCTCAAATAATGAAAACCGCAATAGTCATCCAGGATAATATGTTGAAAGTGTAAAAGTAGGCTTTTTTCCGGATGGGAAATTTTCAAAAAACTTCGAAAGAGATACCGCGGCCCCGGAACGTAAAAGGCAATAGAAGGATCATGGGTGGGTTTAAGTCAGGAAAAGTCTAACATGTCCCCCCGCTCCACCCAGAGCGGGGGAAGTCACTTGATGATATCTCACCCGAAAAAAAAATTGGGGTTCAGTACCAGAACCTACTCTGAGCAGAACAGTATCGGTTCTTTCGGCTATCATCCTTAGGAGACCATTACATTACCCGGCCCCCTACTCGTCGCACCACCGACGCACAATTACCCCAGCACAAAGCTCACTACACCCGACTTCTCAAGTAAATCTAAATACCAAAACAGTTAGAAACGCCCATTTGTTTAACGTTAAGGTCTCAGGCCATTCATCATAAGCTATCAGTTTGTTACTATCATCTATTTATGTATGAAACTGGCTATTTAGTTGGTAGGTTTTGATTAATGAGCGCTTCGGGCATCATTGAGTCGAGAAAATGGGATTTTCGAAGTGATTTCTTGGCGGATTTGTAAGGAGGTGAATATGTTATTTATTTGGGCTAAAGGGTCTCGTTTGTTGAATGGAAAGATTTTTATTTTTATTTTCGTGGATGTTTCTGTGAGTTTTTTGTAAAGGGAAAACTTTTATTGAGCGTATGTAAGTATCTCGAAATAAATATTGAGCACTTATTTCTTAAAGAAAATTGTTCTAATACTATTATACTATATACTATACTATTATATACTAAATACTTTTAAACATTAAATCTACCGAAAAAACCGACCACTGAGGGTCCCGTACAAAGTTGCGACATTAACACCCATATCTTGCTCATTGCATCATTGACTGCAAAGACTTAGAGGGTTGATATCACTGTACCAAGAGACCACAAAGTTGAAAATATGGTTTTAATTTCACCTCGACACCTCCACGCGTTCTCGAGATAAAGGGTCTTGACAGACAGACAGACAGACAGCAAAGTGATCCAACAAGGATTCCGTTTCTTCCTTTTGAGGTACGGAACCCTAAAAACAAAGAACAGAATTCACATATACAATTTACAACCGTTTCATGCTTAGCTTGCCTTGCTACGAGAGCGTAGAGTCGTAGGTCAGCGATGCTTGCGTAGCGGTTAACAGCTGCTACGTCGTAGCATATGAGCTACGAAATTGCTTGGGCAACATTATCACACTTCAACAAATATGCAGTTTTGTGTTAGCGCATAACTTTAAGTAAATGCTTGGAAGTGTTTCTGTAATATATTAAAAAAGCCTATAGCTGAGCTATAATTCGTAGACTTTTGAAATGTATTTCAGTTTTATTAACATTTATTTTATTAGAAATTGAACCCGATATTTTTGTAAACATATACCTATCTCTGTTATTGTACCTTCGACATTTTAACATTTTGACTATTTATTTTATACTATTTGATGGCATGGTTAGCGCAGAGGCTGAGCGATCGACTGCGGCGCTGCGTATCGCTGATTCGATCCCCGAACAAAACAAATATTTGTACGACCTACAGGATGTTGTTTTGGGCCTGGCTGTTTGTGTATGTGAATTTAAATGTTTATAAACGCATCCACGATGCAGGATACTGCATAATGTAAGGCAAAGTTTTTTTAAATGGTGTCAGAAAACGACCGAACAGCCGACGAGTTGTATGGTTAATACAATTTACATCAAAACCAGTGGAGCCAACAGCAGAAAATAATGATTATTTTTTATAACGCGTATTATTTCAGTTGTCACTGTTCCCGACTTGAATGCGGTTTCATTACTCCAATGTCTGCAGCCGAATGTGCTGGAATTAAAACCGCTATATTATGCTATGCTGTATTTTGTTGCGCTCTCGTTCACTTCAGTGAGTAAAGCATTAAATTTTCTGTTGATCATTGGTCATTAATACATAAATAAATAAAATAAATACCTTGGGACAACTCACACACGGCTATCTGATCCCAAGCTAAGCAGAGCTTGTGTTATGGTAACCAGACAACTGATATACATACTTATATAATTTATAAATACATACATATTATAGATAAATCACACCCAGACACAGAACAAACAATCATGCTCATCACACAAAGTTTAACCTGGGTGGGAATCGAACCCACGACCTCCGGCTCATCAGACAGGGTCACTAACCACTAGACCAACAGGCCCGAAAAATTAATGTTAATTAGGTGTCTATTTTGTTGAATAAAGATGTGCGATGGCGATGTCCTATAATTTTTTATAGTTCTGTACCTTAAAAGGAAAAAATTGACCTGACGGGGTTGCGGGTTGTTCGAAAGAGATACCGTGGCCCCGGAACGTAAAGGGCAATAGAAGTAACATGGGTGGGTTTTAGTCAATAAAAGTCTGACACTTCCTTTTGATGATTTCCAATCCCAAAAAAATAAGCACTATTGCTGACCGTCAGGCTTGATTACTGGTTCGGGTTTCGGAATTTCACACATTTTTTTGGGAGATCAACAGTACAAGTCTGATACTCTCCCCCGCTCTGGGCGGAGCGGGGGAGAGTATCAGACTTGTACTGACTAAAACTCACCCATGTTCCTTCTATTGCCCTTTGCGTTCCAGGGCCGCGGTATCTCTTTCGAACCACCCGCAACCCCGGGACTACCCGCAAGCCCGGGACAACTTGCAACCCCGAACCATTCTTCACCTTTGCCTCGTGTTGGTGATTGCTTATTTCACTTATATGCTGCACTTAATTGAGGTCGTCCTTATTCAGTGCTTTCGATGTACTACGCTTGCGTAACATATATGTAAACAAACATTGTATAAAGGCGAACTCAATGCCTTGGACACAACAATTGGACTTGAAATACAGGAATACGTCTCGGTGTTCCAGTATACGAGCTCAGAAATACAGGAATACGTCCCGGTGTTCCAGTATACGAGCTCAGAAATACAGGAATACGTCTTGGTGTTCCAGTATACGAGCTCAGAAATACAGGAATACGTCCCGGTGTTCCAGTATACGAGCACAGAAATACAGGAATACGTCCCGGTGTTCCAGTATACGAGCTCAGAAATACAGGAAAACGTCACGGTGTTCCAGTATACGAGCTCAGAAATACAGGAATACGTCCCGGTGTTCCAGTATACGAGCTCAGAAACACAGGAATACGTCCCGGTGTTCCAGTATACGAGCTCATGAACCAACTGATCCGCTATCATGAGCGTCCACTAATTTCACCAATCTCCCTACTTAATTAATTGAAAAGCCAATTAAGGATAATGCTGTTAACCCTACCTCGCCGATCTAAAGCCCACAACGTCGGTTTCATTATATACCCTGGTATTAACGAGTAAATTGACTCTGAATATAATTAACATAGCTTATTCGTGATTGTTTGATAGCAGTTAGCTGTAAGAGTTTTATAATCTTGTTCTTTTTCCACAGTATTTTAAATCCCTACCTTATCCTTACTTCCTTACTAATATTAAAAAAATAATATTAAAAGCGAAAGTGAGTTTGTTTTTTTTGTTACCTCTTCACCCTTTAATGGCTAAATTAATTTTAATGAATTTTGGTACAGAGATAGTTGGGAACCAGGAGACGGACATAGGTTAATATTTTTTTTTAAAAGTGGGTTGTAGTACCTGATAATTGATATTTTATTCTATGAAACAAAAAAAAAAATTATCAAAATGTACGTTGGAACGGGGCATAAAACACTCTGTGCAATGAAACACAACCATACCTAAGCAACAAAAATCCTTCTTTGTAAAAAAAAATGACAAAGCATAGATAATCTCGTACAAAATCTTCAATACAAAACCCAAGCGGTATTTCAGTTCATCAAACAAAGGGAGATCCGCGGGTATTTGTCGGCGGCCGAGTGTTGACCCTCGAGGCGCCACGAGAGCCCTACAGAGTGGCGTGGTGTCAAGGGGCGGCGGCCTACGTGCCTCGGAGACACCCGCATGTAGCGATTATGACGCGTGACCTCAATCGCAGGATACTAATGGGAGATTATCTTAGGATTAAACTTTTGGGTTTTAGCTTTTATCGACAGTGTCTTAGAGTTGCTATTAGTATGCAATACGTTGTGCAATCAAATATAATAGGTTCGCTTCTACTACATGGGACAGCTTCTTAAGGATAACATCACGCTTGTAATCCCTAAAGGATTAGGCAGAGGTGTACCTAATAGTACACCCACATTTGGCCAGCTAACATCTAATAGGGAGCGAGCCAGTCAATGGTTGTCTTTGTCTTTTTTTTTCCACCGGCTTCCAGAAGTTAACGTATATTTGTCAATTGGTTTTTATTTGGGTGTTTTTAGTTGTAATATCTCATTATCTCACACACTTTCTTATCGAGTATTCATTTTTCATTGTTACTCAAGCATATGAGCATAGGTACATTTAAAAAAAAACGACCCACAATTGCCGGAAAAAATCGCGTAACAAAAAATATACAGTCGAATTGAGAACCTCCTTCTTTTTTAACTCGGTTAAAAATAAGAGCCCATTGATTGATTTACGCACTAATGGAAAGAGGAAGATGTGGGCGCACGCTTCCTGTGGGTGGTATGAAAGGCAACTAAAAGGAATTCTTGATATAGTGTAGAAAGTTTCGTCTTACTGAAACGCTGAAAACAGTTCCTTTATTAATATCAAAACCTTATTATAGTATAGTTTCTGCTCATTTTCGGCCTTGGTGGCGATTAGCCATCTGGCAGGAGATATAGTCCACGCAAGTGTGAGCGTTAACATAGGTGCACTCTGTATTCCCCACTCTCTTATTTCGATGGGACGGCTGACACGACCGGAGAGGTATCAGGCGTACCAACGACTTAAGGTGCTTTCCGAGGCACGGCGGTTGGCGGTAAGATACCCATCTTACCGCCAACTTCCAAACTCCGCTGTTACTGTGAAATTCCTAAAGGAATAACCTAATATCACTTTTTACCCAACCCGAGAACCACCCAGGACTACGTACTTAACAGTCGCGCTTGCGACCGCTGCACCAAAGGAGCAGTTGAGTCAAAACCTTACTAGTACTCAAATGACTATGTAAAATTATACATTACATTCATACTACAGAAAACAGGGAAATGTGGCGTTAGAAAAGACAGTTTGACCGATAATTTTCTAAGCGTAGTTGCAAGTTGCGACCTCATTAAAAAGGTATACCGTAATAAGGGGGAGTCCATTGAGGTAGATAGGTATAAAAAGCTAACAATATATACCTGCTGCCCTACCATGACGTCTTAAAGCAGAACTTATTCCACTGAGGGAAAGAGATAGAGCTATACAGAGTGTTTAGCAGCATCTCTTTCCCTCAACGGAATGAGTTCTGCTTTAAGGCGTCATGGTAGGTCTACTGGCCTATGGTACGAGGATTGTAAGAAGTGCTTACTTATTAGGCAGATAAAAAAAACGTTTCTCTACAAAAAGAATTTCGTTTACAAACATTTAAACTCACATACACAAACAGCCAGACCCGGAACAAGTACCTGTAGGCCATACAAATGCTACGTCGCATGAGAATACTGATTCTTCTTCTTGTAACGTATTATGTGGCAAATCAATGTCAATTTAATAAAATAAGGCATTGAGTATTTTTAAATAAAAAGCACTATTATTTAAAAAGAGTTTTAAATTACTGATTTGTATTTACTTAGTATATTGTTTTCAAATCAATATTTTTATATTAAATATTTAATGAGTTAAAAGACATTGTGACCAATGAATTTACTTTAACCAATAATTATTTTTCTCGGTTTTAATATTAGCCAAAAAAGAGTCGACCAAACGCTTGCCGATATAAAAATAAATAAAATCTTTTATTTATAAAATGGCACATCCTTACTAAAATTATAAAATGAAAGTGAGTTTGTTTGTTTATTTGTTTGTTACCTCTTCACGCCTAAATGGTCAAACCGATTTTGATGAATTTTGGTACGGAGATAGTTGGGACCCTGGAGACGGATAGGCTTTTTTTTAAAAAAAAAGATTGAGGTATGAGGGGTGAAAGAGTAAAGAAAAGGGAAAACTTAGCTTTGCTATTACAATAAATATAAAGCTACTATATAATAAAATAAAACATCTTAACTATCAATAGCGCACAGTTGTTTATTTTCCTGAACTAGGCTGGACCTATTTTTCAGGCTATAAAGAGCATATGCTGAAATATCAAATCATGGGGCTTGAGCCTAGAACCCATAGATAGATAGAATATTCTTTATTATATACACCATACAAGCAACAAGAATAACACTAGACAACTTTTACATACGGTGACACAATGGGCGAGGTATTCCTCATAGCGCTCCCGTTTTGAAGCGCTCCCATCTAAGCGCTCCCGTTTTGTTCCTCTAAGCGCTCCCAAAAGGAGCGCTTTGAGGAACGGTTAAAAATAAAAAAAAATATTTCCTCGAAGCGCTCCCACGTTTAAAAATAGGGAAAAGCATAAAGTAAACGTCATGAATTATATCGATAATTTTTAAAAACTCATGTGTGAAGTTGCTTAACCAAATTACGAAATTGAGAGAATAATATATCTTTTTGCTTTCGGCACTCTTATGTTTATACAAGGGCCAATGTTATTGTCATTTCTACCATTGACGTAAACGATAGATTTTTTTAGGAATGGCATCTCGCAGTTCAACCAAGGAGGTTATCGTCTGCTTAACCGGGCGAATCCTGTGGGTGCCTTAAAATTAAGACCTCCAGCCAGGGTGAAAACTTACAAACTAAGCGACTACACGCTAAGGGCACCCCCTGTGGGGTACGAGCCTCGGCTTAGGGCGACGCTGAGGGAAAGCAAGGGATAGGCTGGATCTGAGTGATATTATTTATGGACTGGTTATGGCCGATGCGATAAGGGGGCTGCGATGTTTTAACGCGGAGTCAAAGAAGCGCATGGAAAGACGCTTCATGAATTGAACGACGGTGGGGATTCTTAAGTCGAAGTGAAGACTATCGTTACGGGCTCCCGTGATTTTACGAAGGAATCGGTTTTGCAAGGTCTACATCTTATGAAGGAAACGCGGGTTGGTGTGGGCGAACACGACACATGCGTATGTCACGATGGGACGGATGACCGCGGTGTGTGAACGCAATTTGCACTTAAGTGACAATTTGCTTTCTGCCTGAAATAAAAAGTGAAACCTAAACCCATAGCAATATGTGCCGCGAAGGACAAGTGGCTGTCGAGAATGACACCTAAGTATTTGGCTTGCTTCTCCCAGGGGATAGGCTTGCCGTACATAGTGATCAAACTGGGGATCAGGGGATTAAAGCGCGGTTTGGAGTAGATAACCGCCTGACTTTTACCGGGATTCATCTCGATTCTCCATTTCCTGAACCAAGCGCCTAGGATGTCGGCTGGGGTCTGAAAGGGTACGAGCGATAGCGTTTGTACAGCGGCCAGTATAGCAAATGGCCGTGTCATCCGCGAACAGAGCTAACTGAGCTTTTTTGCTCTTGGGAATGTCGCTAGTGAACAGCGTGAAGACGAGGGGGGATAAGACGGAACCCTGAGGGACACCGGCCCTAATAGGATGAGGGGAAGAGATTGAGGAAGTCCCGTAAGATGAGCGTAAACGATAGACACCTCATTGAAAGGTGTGCGGGGAGGGGGGTAGTAATGGTAAACATAATGGAGAGAAATCATAAGCTAAACAATAAAAAAATATGAATAGGTAAATATGTCGGCAGATTATATTCATCGATTTGGTGGACTAAAGGATTTACAATAAAACAAAAAAAAAATACCAAACCCGTGCGAAGCCGGGACGGGCCGCTAGTTGTATATTATAGTATAACAATGTGTTCTACTTATTACCTAGTTATTATCGATAATTTCAGTTAGTATAGTCCCATCTCTATTCGAAAGTTAATCATGGGAGCGCTTCGAGGAAATAAATTTTAATATTTTTAATCGTTCCTCAAAGCGCTCCTTTTGGGAGCGCTTAGAGGAACAAAACGGGAGCGCTTAGATGGGAGCGCTTCAAAACGGGAGCGCTATGAGGAATACCTCAATGGGCGGTCGTATCACTATAAGCGATCTTTTCAAGACAACCTTTGGATGGATTTAAAAGAGGAGAAACAGTACTGTAGGTAGTCTGTGGTGTTTCATTTTTCAAAATTGACCCATGGTCCTAGTGTTCCTACCCCAAATAGCTCAAACACATAACTTCCACTTAAGTTTTAATATTTGCGCCGTTTACAGCACCAGCAGTTGGCCCAGCACATAAGGTATGAAAATTTCTACAATTTAAAAATATCTGTCTATCTCAACCGTAAAACTTCTAAGAAGCAATATCAATAAACGAGCCAGGTGAAACAGATCTCCTCCATCTAAATAACTTAACAGAATGAGCTCAAATTAATATTCCTGAAGCAAATGTAACTTGATTCTCTTTTATATTTGAATTTTTCGAGACAAAATGAAAGATTTCAACGTTGTATGAATTTTAATACTTATGCTGACGTCAATTTGCTTGAAGTTTTAAGAACTGTGGGACTTTCACGAATGCGCGTTGTTGTAACGACTGTTTTTAAACTGTAAATAATTTTAGTACACACGACGACACATCAACCTACGCAAAACCATTTTAACCTGATCTGACGGATCGCACACCGTAATAGAGACTACGGTGTGCGATCCGTAGTAGAGAGATCAGGTTGTAGTAGTTTACTAGCTGTTCCACGCGGTTTCACCCACGCTGCTCAGCACCTGTTGGTCGTAGCGTGATGTTATATAGCCTATAGCCTTCCTCAAGAAATGGACTATCCAACATTAAAAGAATTTTCCAATTCCAACCAGTAGTCCCTGAGATTAGCGCGTTCAAACAAACTCTTCAGCTTTATAATATTATAGTATAGATAAAGTATAGATAATAGGTTGACCTGCTGTTGTGTGTACATAGTTATTACTCAGCCTTAAGTCATTTTAAAGGTCCGTCCCTCTAAAGTAAAAAAACGGAACCCTTACAGGATCACTTTGTAGTATTTCTGTCTAATTATCAAGAACCTATATCTCGGAAACGCGTAGAGGTGCATTAAATTTAAAATCAGATACTCAAATCTGTGGTTGAGGTGTGAAAAAATCAACCCCTTTAAGTTAACACAGGCAAATATATAGCCGTTTGTGTCGCAAGTTTGTACGGAACCCCGATGCGCGAATCCGACTCGTACTTGGCCGGGTTTTTCTGTATGCAGGTATATAGGTATATAGGTACAACAATGTTTTTAGGTAACAGTGTTTTTACCTATTTTTTTATTTATTTGAACACGACGGTAAGTCAACCTATTCTAAACTATTATAACCTGATCTCGCTACTAAGGATCGCACACCGTAGTAAAGAGATCAGGATAAAACGGTTTTTTATAGCTTGACTTGCCGTCGTGTGTACAGACGCCTGCACATCAAGCTACTACAATCTGTTAGATTTCTTTGATAGATTTTCGACTTTATTTCTAAAGTATTAGGTTCAAGGTTCATTGGGAAAAATTGACAGTTTCGGGTAGCTTGACCTGTAGGCGTCTGTCTGTACATAAATAAAATTGTGTCACAAAAATTATTTAAACTGAATTGCCAAAAAAAACAGTCGTATTTTCGTATTAAATTCATACTTCGAAATATTTATGTTGCGCGTTCGTGTTAAAACCTCTGTATTCTGACTCTCGTAGCAGCAATAAATTTTGTGTGGAACTGTTTGATCAGAATGCAATAGATTTAAAGATGAATATTTTACTACTTTACTGTGATTCCAAGGCACGTCTCTTGAGTGTCGTTAAAAGATTTTAATAATAAGCGCGTAGCGATGCGGGGCACAGCGTGTCGAATTTGGGCAATGTGTTTATTTGATGTGGGAAAAAGAAATTCAGGGAAATACGTACATCCTACCAATATTATAAATGCTAAGGTTCGTGAGGATGGATATATGGATGTTTGTCACTTTTTCACGTCAAAACTGCTGAACGGATTTTGATGAAACTTGGCTCTAAGTTAGATTATAGTCTGGAATAACACATAGGATGTTATTTTTTGGTATCACGAGGGCGAAACCGCGGACACCAGCTAGTGTTAAATAATAAAACGAGTAAAAATAAAACTTTGTTTTTTTAATTTATTTTATTCGGATGTTATGTCATTATATGACTCCTCCCGCTCTGGGCGTAGTGGAAGGAAGTGTCAGAAGTCTACTAACTAAAACTGACTTCAAAAATCAATACTCTGTAAGATATTTTTGTGATATACCGTGATACCACAAATAAAAAGACTTTTTTTGCCAAAAGTAAAACCGACTTCCAAAAAATAAGTAGAAGATCACTTCCCGGAAGTCGGTGGTCATAAAGTCAACGAAACCAACAAAAGTCACCGACTTCGGGAAGGAAAGTTATTTTTCAGTTTTTTTTGGAAGTCGGTTTTGTTTTCTAAAAGAAAAATATTTTATTAAATATAAATTTTTGTTTTTTATTTTGTTGTTTACTCATTCACAAATTTGCATAATCCAGCTAACCAACGGCGTATCTAAACACAACAAATTGCATACAAAAGTTCACTGACATTTCCAAAAAGGCTCTTGTTAACATTGATCATTTCCGTGTATATAATTTTGTTCGAGAAAATCGCCCCATCCCTCTTTGTTGCGACGCCATCGCCCCATTCCTGTTTGTTGTGACGTAATCGCCCCATTCCTGTGACAAAAGTGTCACAAAAAGGAATAAATCACGCCATTCAAGACTGATAATAATGCACGCCAGTGAATTGGAAGTGTGAATCGCTCACAAATGTTATGTCATTGTGTGAATTGACTTTGGCTCTCAGTGTACCGTTTACACTGTGTCATTGTGATAAATAAACAAAAATACTACAGGAATTATTTGATTTATGGTCTGCGTGTATTATTATTTATGCGTGTATTTGTAAACATTGTTCATAACATCACGCGTTTAATGCCCGAAGAGTTAGACAGTTAGATTGACGTACTTATTAGTGGGTAAGGGTAATGACATTTTATGTGTTTAAGTCCCGTAAAAAACGAGTTTATTCAGCATCAACCAGTTACAAATTAAATTCTGACAAAAACTGACCGGAAAAACTCAATAAAAAAAATTCTAGCTTCAATAGGCCGTTTTGACGGCGCGTTCGTGTTCCACGCGCGCCTTATAGAGATGTCAACAAAGTAGATAAGCCCACCAGGGCCACTATGTAGGTATTGCTGGTTGTTCGAAAGAGATACCGCGGTCTAGTTGATAAGTGCTACTACTCTACAAAAGACTTCTTATTTGACAATATAATAACCCTCAGCCATGATGTGTTCAGTAGCCTGTTTTAATCTGTACCCTTTACCTACCTTAATTCGTTTTGTTTGGTTTTATCTTTTAGTTTTTAGTGAAATATTAAATAATTTCCCTATTTTCTTACTATTAAATGCTAAAAGGGCGGGACGATCGCTGAACCTCTGCGCCAACCGTGTCGTCATTTAATTATTTAAGACCTGTATTATGTACAAACCTATGACTCACAATAAAGATATTGAATTGAATTGGTAAAAGTCTGGCACTCCCTCCCACTCCTCCCAAAACGGGAGGTAAATTTCCATCCGTGAAAAAAAAAATACAAAAGTATAAACTGCAAAGGAAGCTGAAGCCAATATCATCAGATCCGATGTTTGTTTGAGGTGCACTCGCTAGCTAAGGATCAACCGGCCGCGATCGGATTACGTTTGTGGGTGCAGTACCGATATTTTTGGTTGGATCTGAGGCTGAAACCTATAGACCGCACTTAGACTTAGCTTGCGCTTCGTTCGAAGATGATCTTTATTTACATAAAATTTGTGTTCTCATTCGTATGATACATTTGATCACAGCCTGGGATTAGTTTGATAGATTTCAGATAGATAGGAAGTACTTAATAGGAGTTCAGTGTTCTTTAATTAGTCGCTAAAGTTTTGATTAAAATGAATTAGCATTGCTACTGGTCTAAAGAATGATCGTGGTTAATTACAGGTATTTTTTTAAACGTTGCCCCATACTAGGATTTCCCCCTGTATCCTGTATGGTGGGTGCGTTTACAAACATTTAAACTCACATATCAAGTCCAGGTTTCCTCATGGATTCCTTCACCGATATTTGTGATGTAGGATAAACTTAGAAAAGTACATATAATTTGAAAAAATCACAATGGAACTAGCCCGAATTCGAACTCACAACAGTAATGCATTTTCTCAAAAAAACAGTTTACTTCCCATTCACTTTCCAGACACTAAAACTAACCCTAAGAATACGTGTGGCACTCGGGGACTGCCGTGGTAAAGCTATTGCATAGCATTTTTTATCAACTTATGCAATAAATAATTTGTGAATTTACCCTTTCATATTATATTAATCTTTTTTCAATTGAATAAACTCTTTTTGCGTATGGTTAGATACTCGTACTTAAGGAGTAAACTCCAGTCGTGCGTCGGAGCTGACACACACTAATAGCAATATAAATACATCGACACTGATAGAAACAAACAAGCCCAATAACATATAGTATATAGGTATAGTCGCCTATACAGCATACCATATGTACGTCTTAATACACTCACAGCCAAATTAGAAAGTTGCGCACTAAAGATGCGCACCAAAAACGTGACACATTTTCGTTACTTTAGTAGGTTTTACCCCTCGGATTTTCTCATACCGGGCGCCTTATATATGAAAATCGATTCTTAAGGAGTAAACTCCAATAAACTCCAAAAACTTATGCAATAAATATATGAAAAAAATAAATACAATATTTAAAAAGTACTTCCAATGAAAAGAAGTCGCAAAAAAAAGCAAGACTTTGGGTTTGATCCAGAGTAATGTCGTTTGACTATCCGATTCTCTCCGAATCGTTATTGAAATAACTGACCGTATTCGATATGAAATTTCTTGTTAGGCTTTTTCGTTACGAAATTTCTTGATTCGGTCTCCACGCTCAAGGCCCGCGATAGAAGCTATGCAATAGGTTAAAACCATACAGCATTCCCCTATTAGCATCCAAGTATAACGCACATAAGGCTATACGCGTCGCATCGACATACGGACTCAACAGAAAGTAAATGACAATGACCTGCAAGGTATTATCGAGCGAAGATAGATGTCAAGGCTTTTACAAGTAGACGGGTTATTTGCCTGTTTTTGCAATGTTTAGGTAACTTTATTACATTATTTTGTATTCATTTGCTTTAACTAAATCCCAATAATGTTTTTTGAGCTGTTTGGGGTTGAAACACAAAAATAGCCCATTAAATATGTAGCTACACAACTACAGTACTTTCACAAGTTATTATGCCTTGTGACCGGGACTGTAGATTAATTTTGTTTCTCGACATTCAAAAGTGCCTGTAATGGTCTAATTGAAATAAATGATTTGATTTGATTCAGCCCATTAAAGATACGTGAAACGTAACGCGTTGCTGCATTTTTTCGTAACAAGTGAATAAAATTATTGGTCTAATTTACTAATAAAAAGTACATGTCCCTTATTTTTAAATAATCTAAAAGACGGACTAAATTGAAAGTTATTACTTTGACCCAGAAAACTACCCTTTACACACGAAATTAAAAAAAATGAAAATGAAAACTAGTGCGATGATAGCTTAGCTTGGTACGGACATATGATACGGAGGCATGAGGAACATGTCGTGAGGAAAGATTTTAGTATGAACGTGGAGCTGGGAGTAAAGGAAGATCAAAGATACTATGGATGGACTATGTGAACTATAATATGGCAAGAAAGGAGTTGTCTAATGAGGTTACGGGTAATAGAAACGTATGGAAGAAGGAGACTCACTGCAACAAATAAACCGTCATGAGGGCAGGACAATCATGTCAGTGTCCATGTCAATCATGTCCCAGGACAACCAACCCAGCGGCCGTGGGAGTCACCCTGGGTGACGGGCGCCGCGAGACGACTCCCGGCCACCGTAGATGCGGGCCCGTGGACGGTGAGCAATGGGTAGCTCACCGTCCGTCCGTCTATTGACGACAGGCCGTGTCGACGGCAAAGCAGAGGGGCCTGCCAGAGCCTCCGCCTGCCGGGGTTGCGGGTTGTTCGAAAGAGATACCGAGGCCCCGGTTCGTAAAGGGCAATAGAAGGAACATGGGTGGGTTTTAGTCAGTAAAAGTCTGACACTCAGGGGAGTGTCAGACTTTTACTGACTAAAACCCACCCAATCATCAAATAACTGGGCGGAGCGGAGGGCCGCTCCGCCCAGTTATTTGATGATTTCCCACCCAAACACTTTTTTGTTAAGGCAGGACAACGATAATGAAGAAGAAAGTGACTCCAAACATATCACATGCAATAGATATGATTTCGATTGTGAGTGAGATGTTGGATACTTTAGAATACTTACACACTTTTTTTTTATTCAAACGTTATTGTCAACGAAAAAGGAGGCCTATTCTCTAAGCACGACATCCGTAATTTCCGTATTCGTAATTTAAGTTACCGTTGTTTCCTATTCCGTATCACTTACCGACACGAGTTAGGTACTCGAACTAAAAATAAATGACAACCTGATTGGACAGTTGTCCCTACTCCCGATGTGTTTTGAAAACTCTTAAATCGGGATATAGTATTGAGTAGGGTTCATTTCGAAGAGACGAGCTATTTTCGGATGGATCTGTATTTTCGTTGACAGGCTTAGAGAGTAGACCCCATGAAAAGTTATTTATTGCGCCTTGATGTTTAAATCCCGTTTGTTTCCATTGCATTCGGAAGACCCGTTATTTCAGCTAATCAGAAACAAGCAACATCTCAATCTAATTTGAAGATAGAACAAAAGGAAAAGAAGAAGAAGACCATTATCTATATCTATACTAATATTATAAAGAGGAAAGATTTGTTTGTTTGTTTGTAATGAATAGGCTCCGAAACTACTGGACCGATTTCAAAAATTCTTTCACCTTTGGAAAGCTACATTATCCCCGAGTAACATAGGCTATATAACATCACGCTACGACCAACAGGTGCTGAGAAGCGCGGGTGAAACCGTGGGGAACAGCTAGTTTAGATATAAATAGGGTAGTTGACACCACCAATCAATTGATATACTTTTTATGAGCTGTCAAAACGCGCTTCCCCCATAGATTTTGTATGAGACTCCCAACCGATGACGTCACTAAGTTGTCAAGTCAATGTTGCAACTTTTTATTGATTTAAAAGCAACTAAAAATCCAATTTTAAAGTTATTTTGAAATGAATGGAGTTCTCAGGTCTGAATTAGGTGTTCTTTCAGTAAAATTGTGTTTTTAAATTATTGTTTAATGGTGTCAACTACCCAATTTGCAGGATTTTCATCTCTCGTAAATTCACTGTTTCCGACTTTCGTGGTAATATTTTATTAAAATATGAATTGCGACCGTTTATAATAAGGGTTAACTAATTTTTTAAATCATAAATGCTGCCCTCAAAGTTCGATCCCATTAAGTGAATTTGTAACGAAATAGTAATTTATTATGGTGGAATGAACGTATAGGATTATATCAAAAAAAATATTAGCCTATGTCCGTCTCCTGGTTTCCAACAATCTCTGTACCAAAATTCATCAAATTCGGCCGTTAAAGCGTGAAGAGGTAACAAACAAACTCACTTTTGCTTTTATAATATTAGTAAGGATTAATACCCTGTTCACAAATGACACACATTGCCTAAGAATGAAGTCAAAACGTCTTGTTATATCAATCAATCTAGCTTTGCCCGCGTGATAATCGAAAAAAAAATGTATCCTATGTATTATTCCAGACTATAATCCACCTCTGTGCCAAATTTCACCAAGATCCGATCAGCCGTTTGGACGTGAAAGAGTAACAAACATTCATACAATGTAATATGCACTTCGCATCCTGTATGACTACATTTTTTTCAATTCAGTGGTTACAATTTATAATACAAACGCCATAAGCAAAAAGGCCGCATTAAGGAAAACTGTAAAGAAAAATACGTTACCTTATAAACGAAAAACCGGCAAAGAGCGAGTCAGACTAGTGCACTGATGGTTCCGTACAAACATCCGACATAAACAGCTATATCTTTTGATTGCGTATACTTAGAGGGTTCATTTTAACACAGCTTCAAGGGATTAGAGATTTAAGAATAACGTTTTAATTTCAACTCGATACCTCCATGCTTTCCCGAGATAATAGTTCTGACAGACAGACAGTGAGATACAAAGTGATCCTATAAGGGTTCCTTTTTTTTCGTTTTGACATACAGAACCCTACAAAGGGAGAACCTACTAAGGCTCATTTTCCCAACCACTTTCCTCAATTACGCTCTCGAAGGTAGAATAGCAACACACGCATTTTTCTTCACAGTGAGAAAAACTGGCAACCCGCCATGAAAGCGCAATTTGATCAACTTTTTACCAACATTTATGCCAAACAATCTTTCAAATACTACTTTGGCACTAGCAGCTACTCTACCAACTCGGTTAAGGTTAGTGAGCGTGATATTATGTAAGTTAACAAGCCCACAACAGTTTCAGGGTCGACTCAAGGTCACATTAATCTTGAACCCAGTTTTATGAAGTAGTTTCATCGTTTGTTATACCCGTTTAGGATTGTATATTGTCTTGTTTTGATTGCCAAGTTTTGTCTAATCGCTAATATTGAGAACTATCCTATGTGTTAATCCAGGTTATAAAGTATTTGGGTCTGTTCAGTAGCTTTTGCGTGAAAGAATAACAAACAATATCTGTACGTTGGCCTTAAGTTAATCTTGGGTTTTAAAGAAGTTAATACCACCTTGAATTAATTGAAGCTTCTTAGTAGAATGGATTGTGGTGGAGTAAATGATACTATTGACAGGGAAGAATGGAAGAAGAAAACGTGTTGCGCCGACCCCATATAGAATGGACACGGGCAGAAAAATTGGCAGAAGGGCAGAAGATTGTAACGTTCGGTACCATCCAAACATTGATATAACGCCATAAACAACATTTAAATAGATTTCTGAACGCTCCATATAAAACTTCCTAATTGCTTTTAGAATGTGGAAGTTTCCAAATTCAAATAGCGTCGTTACAAACTTTTAAAAGCTGTCACAATCGGAGACAAAAGTCACGTTTCGATAACTCAACCACAATTGTAATATAAAAAATAAGTCTTCGCTACAATTAATAATGGTCTTTTGATTAGTTTGGCCATTCCTAATTCCAGGGTTATACAGCATAAACATGACAACATTTAACATTCAACCCCTTACAAAAAGGACTCTAACACTGTTAGGTTAAAGTCGAAATTTATACGAGGAGAAGTGGCAATAAAATCACTTTTGAGGAATGGTTGTTATCACGCACGGTTATAAATCAGATAAATACCTACGTGGCTACGATGATTAGCTGGTGTAGGTTTCAGAGATATTTCACCCCGGTTAGTATACAATAATGGAAATAGAACTACTAACCAAAAATAAAATGATCGAAGGACAAATCCATGGACACGAGTAATTACGAACAGTCTACACTTTAGGAGCTTGTGGCTCTATAATAACATCCACACAGGTCGATCTTCAAGGCTAAGCAACGGTTTCTAAGGTTAGTCCACGGATGGGTGACCATCCATTTTACACCAAGTTCCCTACTTGCCTTGTAAATCACGCCTTTGGTCCTTGATCTTTTAGGTCTTTTTTCTGACAGTCTTACCAAGGAGTATCGTATTTTTATATTATTTTTTTTTGTTGTACATTGTTCATTTATGAATAAATATTTACCAGAAAATGTTTCATTTTTACTTCGTTTTTACTGAATGGTGGCCAAAGTTGGGGGCTACAAAGCCAGGGCGTTTAAAAGCGCGCTGGGTTGACGATATTGTAAAACACGCGGAAACGAATGGATGAAAGACGCACAGAGCTGATAAAAAGGGGAGGCCTATGCCCGACATTGGGTAATTCCGGGCTGAAATGATGATGATGATGACACGCCCCCCTTTTGCATGTGAATCCTTACTAATATTATAAAAGCGAAAGTCAGTTTTTTTGTTACATCTTCACGCCTAAATGGCAAAATCGATTTTGATGAATTTTGGTACAGAAATTTTTGGGACCCTGGAGACGGACATAGGCTTCTTTTTGTCTCATTCTAACCCTCTACTTCTCTAAAATAGGTGGTGGAAGTTTGTATGGAGCATTCTGCAACTTGTGGACTAATTGTCACTAACAAAAATATCGTGCATCTTTTTTTTTTGGTCATCTGCCCTTAAAAGAGGGGCTGAAATTTTAAATGGGACATTTCGTAGTTTTCAAGTTAGGAAGCTTAAAATCGGTACACATTTTTTGTTACCAACAAAAATACCTGCAAATCAGGAAAGAGGAACTGTGTTACACCGAATTTAACGCGAGCAAATCCGCGGGCAAAAGCTAGTTAAACATAAACGGCGAAATCATGATGTACTACTAGTGCCTACAACTTATGGAATTACAGGCGCGATGTTACATTATGTGACAAAAAAAACCATCCACCCATGTCTTGTCTGAAACAAGAGCCTCTAAGTATTGAACATCGCATTTTAAATTAATTAGCACAGCAGAATGCCTTTGATTCTCTTTAACCCTTATTTTTTTAGCGTGTCAAGTTTCCCCCTCTTTCTTCCTTCACACTTCAACTGTCTCTCTTGTACGATCTCTGGCCATGTTCGCCGCACAAACAAGATCAGCTACCCTACCATGACCTCTTAAAGCAAAACTTATTCCACTGAGGCAAAGAGACAGATCTATACAGGGTGTAGCACCATCTCTTTCCCTCAGTGAAATAAGTTCTGCTTTAAGACGTCATGGTAGGGTAGCAGATCATCACACTCTCTTCACCGTTTCATTATTTTCATTTTAAAATATCTTTATGAACCTTAAAAATAATAACAAAATGCACCTACCCTAAGTTACATTAAATAACACTTAAAATAAGACACTTTATTCGGCTAGCAATTCGCCTATCAAGGCTTGTAAAATTAAAGTTTTATACTGGTAATAACATAACACTCAATATTCACGGGCACATCATGGTTAAAAACATAAATTACTAGCTTCCGGCGTGTTATATTTACTTTGGGCTAACGCTAACTTTAACTCGAAAAAAAAATCTTTCTCTCCCCTTTTCTTCCCTCTTTCTCCCCTTTTTCTGACGTTTTTTAGCCTATGTCCGTCTTCACGAACCTAACTATCTCTATACCAAAATTTATGTAAATCAGTTTACCCATTTAGGCGTGAAGACGTAACAAACAAACTAACTCATCTTCGCTTTTATAATATTAGTAAGGATTTAGTTATAATTTTACTTCTTACATGTGGGTATAACGAAAAAAAAAATCGGTTCACTGATCAATTTATGTTATCTGTGTCTTAACTATTAAGTTTACTATTATTGAATAATGCGCCAATTACTTACTCAAAACCTAAAATAATTGACGTATTCTAGAACTTTCAGTAAATTCATCGTTTCAGCCAATAGGTAAATTGTATACGAATGTTTACCCACACAATCCCCAGTCTAAATCAACAAGGCACAATCTAAATTGAAGATTAGTCCCGTGGATCAGAGTCTAAAACCTAAAAGCACTAACAGTTAGTCAAATCCTCAACTATGCGTGAAGATTGCGTACCATGTAGTAGTACCATGCAGACTCGCTTTTGTATTTCGACAACGTTTTAAGAAACAGGTTATAACTCTGTGAGCGGTAGAAACGCGTCTAGGAAAATGGCTAAAGTTTATTCGTTTATTATCTATTAAAGTTTATTCAGATATTATTTCCACCAATAATTTTATTTCCAGTTATTTTTATGTTGAAAATAAATGGTTTACAATGGAATATAAAACAAAAATTAATTGAAATAACTTAGACAAACTAACTAAAAAACTAAAAAAATATGTCAAAAATTCGTCCTTGTGGCTGTCAGTTGGCAATATTTATATTGTTTTTTTTTGTTTATCTCTCTTTCTTTTACATAATTTGTTTTATGTAAATTTGTTTTTATTCTTATACTTTATAAATATTTTCTAGAACCCTAAGGTACTAGACTGGTAGAGTAGTCTTTAGCTTAAAGTCCACCTTTGTACAGTTTTTACTTGTAGATACATAAAGTATTAATCAACCTACACCAATATTATAGAGAGGAAAGATTTGTATGTAAAGAATAAACTCAAAAACTACTGAACCGATTTCATAAAATATTTTGCTATTAAAAAACTGCATTACCACTGAGTGACATAGGTTATATAACATCCCGCTACTACCCACGGTTAAGGGGGAGTAACCAAAGACACTTGTAAAACAGCGCAGAAGAGCTAGGTATAAAATACTTAAATGAATCTTTGATTACCTTCATGGTGACTCGCTTCACAGAATTAGCCTACTCATTGATGCGATAAGAGATAAGATCCTTTATATTTACTCAACAGACACTGATCCAAACCTCGATAGCAATCACATTCACGAGAAGCCACTCGATACCAACTTGATAAAGGCTCTCTCGATACGAGAATCGAGTCAAGAGGCTTTCGAAATAATCCTACAGGTCTAAAGGTCTTCCCACAACCTTAATTGCCGGCAATTAGCCAAAAATTGAAAGGAGTAAGTTAAGCCGGATTAAGATTTGTAAGATAAATTTTGCCCTTTGCCACGAGCCGACCTTTTGTTGGACGTTTGCCGACGCCTTAATTACGATTTTAATAAATTATTAGCCGAAACTTGGAGGGAGTTCGGGGATTTTAAATGTATCTGTTTGTAGTCTACAATTGAGAGAGACGTTTCATTAATTTGTGAATTTTGTTACGGGGGCTTAACTTTTCAGGTGGAGATGGGCACTTTGTTATTAGGTTAGACTGGTTGATGATCAGAGGGACTCGACATTAAAATTTCTACTAAGACTTTCAACAGGACTGACGTGGGCCTCATGTTGTTTGTGTCAATTTAAATTCCATTTTTAACATTATTTTTTTTTAGCTTTTGTTAAACATACTAAGTTCGTATTATGTGTATGTTTGTTTAGGTCAATACTTGTGACTGAGATTTAAAACAGTTAAACTTGCAACAAACACTTTTAGCTTAATTGACAATGGTGCCGATTTTGATACCGCACCGGATCAAACTAAAATAAGATTATAATTACATACCTAATTACATCTCATTTTCAGATTTAGCTTTATAACCACTATTTTTGGTGAAAAACGTAACATTTAGATTGCGCTTTTCATTTAATTGAGTAACTAAACTATAATTAATACTGTCAACCTATAATACTATATAATTAAATTGTGTCACTTCAATTTTAGAATGGGAAACATCGTTTGACAAGATTAAACTAAATTGTAATGATATTAGTAGGAGTAGTCTTAGTTTAGTTTGTGACAACAGAACCGACACCAATACATGGCTAGCTAAGGGACGTCTTTAAAAATCCCGCCATATTGGAATTTTGACTCAAAAATATGATGGACTAAGAATTTTTAAAGTTGATTTGCTTTCGACTAGAACCGCGACCTTGAATTTGCAACACATTGATGTATCTCGGTCAAAGCCATACAATCTCTCGTAATCCTTGACCATTGACCAAACCCATTGAAGTCAATGATGTTGAACTAGTGCCAAATTCCCGTCAAATAGTTAGGAAGACGTCTCTCAGATTGTTGTGGTCTCCGTCCGCTCACATATTTGTGCAAGTCTAAGTAAGTGCCTAAGTTCTGCAACTTCAGGCGTTAAGGAAATAACTTCTATCACTTCAGGCTGAGAAGGACGTTTCAAAGATGGAGAATAGTTCATATGAGGAAGCGCTTGTGGCTTAATAATAGCAGCCGCTCGGGTCAAACTTTAGGCTAAGCCGCGCTTGCCTAGGTTGGTCTGTGGATGAGTGACCACCTGTTACATAACGACTGTTTTCTCCCCTTGCTTAGGAAAGCGCGTTAAACTGCTGGTCCGGGCTGTCAATTGTGGATCTATGACAGTCGTTACAGGTGGTCAGTGTCCCGAAAGTCTGACAACCAGTCTTACCAAGGGGTATCGTATTGCCTAATGTTAACTGAATTGTGGAGGTCAGATAGGCAATGTATACTCCATTACCAGTATGATATAGTATACTCCATGTATACTATATCATACTGGTATTCAGCTGCATCCGGTAAGACTGGAAGCCGACTTGAACAAGTTGAAAAGAAAAAGGCTCTTATATCAATTAATTTTCTTTACAAATTTTCCTCATTCCTCCGCATCACGAACTACTGTCAGACTCCCTCACAAACTGTTTTGCGCTTTTACCAATCCATATAAGTACGAAGAAACACAAAGAAAATGTTGTATTGTATAAACAAACACGATCTAATAAGATAATGGATTTTGTGCAAATAGCTTTAGCAACTAAGGACAAGGAACGCTAACATTGTTTTTCATGAATAAACTAGTACTTACCGCGATTGCAGCTGCATTGTTCTCAATATAAATATGTATACTACACAATACAACTTCTGAAAGTCAGAATAAACAGTGACAACTAAAAAGCGCAGACAATGACGATTGACGAAGGCCCAGACAAACAATTGAATTATCTTAGACTAGCTTTTGCCCGCGGCTTCGCTAGCGTAAAATTCGGTAACGCTTTATTGATTTGTAATAGCAACGCTAACTTTTCCCGTTTCTTTCCTCTTTCTCCCTCACATCCCACTTTTTTCAAAAATTAGCCTATGTCCGTCTCCTGTTTCCCAACTATCTCTGTACCAAAATTCATCAAAATCGGTATAGCCATTAAAGCGTGAAGAGGTAACAAACAAACAAACTCACTTACGCTTTTATAATATTAGTAAGGATATTAGTAAGGAAGTAAGGATATCAGTAAAGAAAAACGCAAGAGTAGGAAAAACATAATTTCTACATATCAGTAGTAGGAGTCAGAACTAACAAGGCCAAGAGGCTCAAAGAGGACACGGTGGAGCACAGGACACGGTGGAGCACACAGTGGCGATCTGCCCGGCTTGGGCGGAGCACCGCCGTGCCCTCGTAGAGGCGATCGGCGGCGGCGATCTCTCGCGTCCGGCCCTGGTTCAGGCCATGGTCCGGAGCGAGAGGGAATGGGAAGCGGTCACCACCTTCTGCGAAGCAGTAATGTTAGCGAAGGAGGTGGCCGGGCGTTTGAGGGAGAGAACATCTGCCCAACCCAGCCGCCGCGGGAGACGCCCATGGCGCCGGGCGCCGCGAGACGACTTCCGGCCACCGTAGATGCGGGCCTGTGGGCGGTGAGCAATGGGTAGTTCACCGTCCGTCCGTCGATTGACGACAGGCCGTGTCGACGGCGCGTTCGTGTTTCACGCGCGTTTCAAAGAGAGTCAGCAAAGCAGAGGGGCTTGCCAGAGCCTCTGCCTGCCGGGGTTGCGGGTTGTTCGAAAGAGATACCGCGGCCTCGGAACGTAAAGGGCAATAGAAGAAACATGGGTGGGTTTTAGTCAGTACAAGTCTGACATGCCCCCCCGCTCCACCCAGAGCGGGGGAAGTCATTGGATGATTTCCCACCCGGAAAAAAAAAAAAAAAAAAAAAAAAGAGGCTCAAAGAGGCGTTTGCAAGTTTTTTTTTTGTAATTACACCTTGCCCCACACTAGGAATTTCTCCTGTATCGTGGGTGCGTTTACAAACATTTAAAGCCACATACACAAACAGCCAGACCCGGAACACCTGTAGGTCATACAAATATTTGTTCCGTGCGCCAACCGTGCCGTCAAATCCTAGGGAATTATGTTCTTTTTGTGTTTGAGGCAATGTCAAAGAGATTGGAAATTAAAAACCCACTTTCAGACCTCGCCATGATCAAAATAAACACGAACACAGCAGCACTTCCCCTTTACTTTTCATGTCCACCTTTCTCGCAGTTCTCAAAGCTACAATATAAAAGTGCACACTAACCGCGCAACTTGCACCCAGCAAACGTCTGCCGGCTCTTATCTACTGGATATTTATGTGGCTCTCGGCCGCACTCACTTTATCTAGATATCTAGCAGAAAGCCGGGATAGTTTTGTAGCCTAGTCTACGTGGAGAGCACTTGGGCATTAAAGAGTAGGATTATTTTTATGAAGCACCCATCTAGGGTGGAAAGATATACGTTGTAACACATTTTTTTAACAGTTCCAGTGCATTCGGAGAAGTTAGCATAAAATATGCTTCATTGTTTTACGTTCATTGTTTGACGGGCCTGTTAGCCTAGTGGTTAGTGGCCCTGACTGCTGAGCCGGAGGTCGTGGGTTCGATTCCCACCCAGGACAAACTTTGTGGGATGAGCATGATTGTTTGTTCTGTGTCTGGGTGTGATTTATCTATAATATGTATGTATTTATAAATTATATAAGTATGTATATCAGTTGTCTGGTTACCATAACACAAGCTCTGCTTAGCTTGGGATCAGATAGCCGTGTGTGAGTTGTCCCAAGATATTTATTATATTTTATTTATTGTTCTAGTGGTCATTAGTGTGACTGCTGGGCATGAGGTATGAGGATTTTTTTCTTCGGTTCGGCAAAATGTTATTGTGTTTTTTCTGGATTTGTGTCCGGTTTAGCAAAAGGATTGCCCCCATTACAGGGGTCTTGAACATAACTAGCAAAATGTGGGTGTATCACTACATAGTACAAAACAAAGTCGCTGTCTGTCTGTTGCTATGTTGTATGTATGCTTAAATCTTTAAAACTATGCAACGGATGTTGATGCGGTTTTTTTTAATAGGTAAAGTGATTCAAGAAGAAGGTTAATATGTATAATACTTCACGCTGTGACTCTTAGGAGGTTTAACCGCTGGGCGGCTCGATAGTATATAATAATCTGTGGTGAAATCAGAAAAATATAAGCCCTCGTTGCTATAAAAAAAAAAAAAAAGCACGCATCTGAAATACATTGCATGTTCTACCTAATTGTACTGCAATAAGAGTCAGTTTTCAAGAAAGTATTTTGAAGATGTCGTCGAGAGGAATGATATTTTAACAATCAACGGATTAAAGGCCAAAAGCCTCAATCAACGCTTGAAGAGACTCTCGTTAGGCAGTTGGACTATGAGTTTCTATACAGAAATCGGTACTTCTGATTACACCATAAATTGTTAAAAAAAAACCTATCTAATGATGGCATTTGGCGGCTTTTTCTCCGGTATCGATGACCTACTATCCTACCAATATTATTAACGCAAAAGTTTGTATGGATAGATGAATGTATGGGTGCATGTATGTTAGTTACTCTTTCACGTGAAAACGGCTGAACGGATCTTGATGAAATTTGGCACAGAGGTAGATTTTAGTCTGGAATAACACATAGGATACTTGTTTTTGATATCACGCAGGCAAAGTCGCGGGCGCCAGCTAGTATACAGCATATCTTTATGAATAGTAGCCTATGTGTTATTCTGATGTATAAGCCATATTATTATAAAGTTTCATTAAAATAAATTCAGTAGGTTGAAAGAATAAAAAATATCCATGCACCCATACTTCCATCTATCCAACAAACAATTTTTTTGAACTTTGTAAACTACACAAAGTTTTATTATCTTTGTAGGTTTCAAATTTTGTTTTAATCATTCTGATTGCAAAACACACATGTATCTACTTCACAAAAACCACTAAGCAAATCCTCCCACTCGACTTCCTTAAGTTCCAAACAGTAAGGTTCATAATACAACACAAATACCGCCGCCACGAGACGTCGCGTTCAATTACCATTACCCCATTTCACCCCATTTGGCTTTTCAAGTCGGAGAAAATAAGCATCTAATGCACTTTGTTTCAGTACTACCACAGATCAGGGGACGGTATTTTAAAAAGCTTTTTAAACGAACAAATTCACCAATGAGAGGAACCTTTTTTGTTTTAAATCGACTTTAAAAAGGTTCTCGATTAATCTGATCCTTCTCTATTGACCATGTTTTCTGATTTTCGGGAATACTGATGTCGAATGGATGACTTTTCATTTCGTTTAAGAATATAAAGACAAGTGAAATTTCTAAAGAAATAAGCAGTACCTTTGTGATCTTCGGTCTTAATAAAATGTCCTGTCATGTATTTTGTGTGTGCATAAATCCTTACTAATATTATAAAAGCGAAAGTGAGTTTGTTTATTTGTTAGCTCTTCACGCTTTAATGGCTAAACCGATTGTGATGAATTTTGGTACAGAGATAGTTGAGAACCAGGAGACGGACATATGGTAATTTTTATTTAAAAAAAGTGGGATGTGAGGGAGAAAGAGGGAAGAAAAGGGAAAACTTAGCGTTGCTATTACAAATCAATAAGGCGCAAGGGGAACTGTGTTTCCTCAAATTTAACGCGGGCGAAGCCTCGGGCGACAGCTAGTAAATAAATAAAATCTGTCAATATACGTAGATTTGTGTTCGAAAAAAACCGTCGACTAATGTTAAAATCTGTCGCGGGCTCGAATGTGATTGAGTGAGATCTATTTTTTTCCGGTGGTAAATCATCAAATAACTTCAGTCAGTAAAAGTCTGACACGCCCCCTAAAACCCACCCATGTTCCTTCTTTTATTGCTCTTTACGTTCCGGGGCCGCGGTATCTCTTTCGAACAACCCGCAACCCCGGCAGGCGGAGGCCCTGGCAAGCCCCTCTGTTGAGCAAGGTCTTAACTATGAAAAACGCATTTTACTCATTGACAGAAGCGGAATGAAAACCGATTTCAACCGGTTTCAATCGCTGCTGGGGTCCTAAGAGCTATAGCGTGATGTTCTTCCTCATTCAAAGAAACACGTCGGAGTCACCAGTGTTGGGCGTGTTCCCCTGTGTTGGGAGATACTTAAATGACAAGTGACTATAAATTAATAAACGTCTTTATTTTTGGTTCCACAATACTTCGTTATATAACTACGTACTAGGTATGTGTAGAGGCAGGGCGGTGTACTGAAAGCTACTAGCGAGCCGTCCGCTCGCGTCCCCGTATAGCATCTAAATTGCAACTCAGCAAATCGCGGTTACACTACAAACTCTTCAGCTTCTCAATATGAAGTAAAGATATACGAGTATAGGCTATGTTGTTCAATAATAAATCATCATCATCCTGTCCATTATATTTGGGGTCGGCACAACACATTTTCTTCTTCCATTATTCCCTGTCAGACGTCACGGCATCATTTAATCTTTTCTCTTTCATATCATTCCTAGCATAACCCATCTATCTTTTTTTGGTCATTCTCCATTCCATCAATCAACACATATTCATCACCTTTTAAGAAATATTCCTATTTAATACGATACGGTTGGCACACTGCTGCACGATATAGAAGAAATTCCTAGTGTGGGGCAAAATTTACAAAAAAAAAACAACTGGATCGAAAATACAAATAAGAAGTATGTATGTAACAGTGACTCGTGTGATGCCCACAAAACTGGTTGCTATTCTTCCTTGTTACCTATACAAGATCTGACCCAAATATCTACAGAAATCCATCCAAGTCGAAAATAAATACACCTGTTCCATTTTCTTGTTGAACGGGGATATTTACGAAGATACGAATTAAATTATTGTTACTACAAGATGTTGATGGCATATTCATGTTGATTCATATTAAACGTCTGTGAGTTAGAGTACCAGGGATTCAGAAACGAATGGGTTTAACATGACTGGTTCCCGTCGCCTTTACCAGTCGTAGATTGAGCAAACATTGGTTGTTTCTTACTGAAAGTTGTTGAGAATGTTTGGAAGTATCTTAATATGGGAAAAAATGTTGTGTGCACCAAAAATACTGGTCGTGCACCAAATATTCTTTCCTGAATGCTAAAAAAATGCGTAGGTTAGGTTAGGTTAAAACTGCGACCCCCTACGCACGAGCCGAGCGAGCGGAGCGAGCGGTGCCGCGGCAGCGGCCGGCGAGTGCCAGTAACGACTTGCATTAATAGAAAATGGATAAAGATATAACACTTTTTTATTGTAGTGCTGTCTTTTTCCTGATGCTCGTTATGACATATTTTAATTAACATATTTTGGTGCTCATTCAGTAAATTTGGTGCAACACAGGCTAAATTAGGTAAACGAAATGGGAATAAATTGAAGTACGTTTAAATACCATCCTTTTAATATTTTGATGTTTGATGTCAATTTTTAGCCGACTTCAAAAAACGATTAGGTTCTCAATTCGACCCTATATTTATGTACGTTTGCCCAGCACGGCCCCTCAGAATTTGCATTTATGGTGTACACCATTGCAATGTACTCGCCTCTAGCAGTATATGTACCGATTTCTTTTTCAATGTACCTCTATACTTTTGAAGAAATATGCAAAAAACGGTGGCCGTGCCAGCCAAACACTTTCAGCACGGCCCCCCATGTAACTTGAATAATACATACCGTATTAACAAATGTCTATAACTCAAGAAATGTACTCTATTAATACGTTATATGTGCCGCAACAGTTATTGTGAATTCATAATAACAAATAATATATAGATGTGGATAAGGGGCCGTGCTGGAAAAAATCATTTTAAGAAATATCTAAAAAAGACAAAACATACTTAGCCAAAAACTATTAAAAAATAATTGAAGTTTAGCAAGTAACATATGTACCGCATTGATTTCTCATACAACTTGTTATATTGTGAAAAATAAATCTATTTTAGTTCATTCAGCACGGCCCTCTATAGTTGCCTATATCTTTTTAAATAAGCCGTGTATGTTTACAAAATTCGACTTCCTGAATAATATATAGGAGTACATTCCTTTCAACTAAATTGCAATTCTGCTGTATCAATACTTTAGAAGATAAATTCAATCTAAAATATACATACATTAAAACTGATGGGGTGACCATGATTTCATATATTTGGTAGGTAGGTACATAAATGTTCTATATTTATGTACTTATATTAATTAAATTATGTGACTACATTGAAATAAACATTCTTTTTACCCGACTGTACCAGAAGGACGGTAAGGTTTTTCGAGTGAATGAATGTAGATATGTAGCAACCTTCATTTCTTTGGCACGCTTTGTAGTCTAAACGGCTTTATTAATTTCAACTTGAGAGATGTCGTTATATTCGTCTTAATTGTGAGATTGACACAGGGTAGGTATAGGTACCTATCAAAAACATTAAAAATAAAAATAACTGATTCTTGGCGTTAAGTAATTAATCGTTTTCTTTTCCTCAAAGCCTATCTAGTGGGATAATATATTAAATAAACGAATTTCTAAGTGGACTAGCTTTAACTTACGGTTCGGCTCGCGTGGTAGAAATAAAAAATATATAAAGCGTGCTTATAACCTTCCCCTAGAAAAAACACAACTTATAATATGTTTAAATAAATGTTATTCAGAATGAGAAATGCTAAAAAAAACAAAATATTCAATGTTTCTCAAAGTTTAAAATTTGTCCGCTATTGGGTAATTTATTTAAATAATTATGTGTTTATTCATTACATCTTAAAAAATAATCATTAAGTATAATAATATATTATCAGTTAATTTTGTCGTGTGCGATCGCTATTAGTTCACTGACGCTACCGTAATTTTTAATGTGGCGCTGGTGTCGCGGTTACTTCATGTTGCGCTTGAGTGTTTATTGACAGTCACATCTCTACGCGCATAACAGACAGTAGTAAATATAAGGACTTGGCGGGAAATCGTAAAAATGGCGCCTTGCCGGATCTGTTTTAATTTATAAAAATGTGTGTATTTTAGAATATTAATGTGTAATAATAGTGGATTATTAACCATTAAGTGTTCGTGAACGTGCACAAGTGTTTGCAAGTGAAACAAAGCTGCGAAAGGTGCATTTTTGCGTTTTCTCAAGAAGTTCACAGAGGTTTCAGTAAATCCCCACACATTTACTGAAACCCAGGGTAACGGGGAGTATCGATTGTCATACATCATTCATTCATCATCTATCATTCATGTTAGCCCTCATCATCATTCACCATCATCAAAGTAGGAATGAAGAAACGGATTAAATGAAGACAGGCACAAAAGGGCAAGAACCCAGTGCCGTAAAACGAATTCAAAAAAAAAAAAAAAAAATAGTAAATATAAATACTGCAATGTAAACGAACTAATTTGTGAAATGTAATGAATCTGTGATTTTATTGTAATGTATGATTTTTAAGACTTTGAGCTATGTAGTCTTAGCGACACTAACTTGACACTTGTACGATTATCGACCTATTATGTATAAGTACCTAGTTATCGTTTATATAGTTTACCATATTGTTGATTTGTTTATTTTAATAAAGATTTACTCAATTTAAGCAGTATTTTTTATCCTATTTTCATGTAGAATCATGGTCACCCCATCAGTTTTAATGTATGTATATTTTAGATTGAATTTATTTTCTAAAGTATTGATACAGCAGAATTGCAATTTAGTTGAAAGGAATGTACTCCTATATATTATTCAGGAAGTCGAATTTTGTAAACATACACGGCTTATTTAAAAAGATATAGGCAACTATAGAGGGCCGTGCTGAATGAACTAAAATAGATTTATTTTTCACAATATAACAAGTTGTATGAGAAATCAATGCGGTACATATGTTACTTGCTAAACTTCAATTATTTTTTAATAGTTTTTGGCTAAGTATGTTTTGTCTTTTTTAGATATTTCTTAAAATGATTTTTTCCAGCACGGCCCCTTATCCACATCTATATATTATTTGTTATTATGAATTCACAATAACTGTTGCGGCACATATAACGTATTAATAGAGTACATTTCTTGAGTTATAGACATTTGTTAATACGGTATGTATTATTCAAGTTACATGGGGGGCCGTGCTGAAAGCGTTTGGCTGGCACGGCCACCTTTTTTTGCATATTTCTTCAAAAGTATAGAGGTACATTGAAAAAGAAATCGGTACATATACTGCTAGAGGCGAGTACATTGCAATGGTGTACACCATAAATGCAAATTCTGAGGGGCCGTGCTGGGCAAACGTACATCTATATTTTTGAAGTTATACTTCTTTTGGCGCGATGGAGAAAAATGATGAGAGTGATTTGCGCGCGCACAGCGACATCGTTAAGTTAGTTATAGGTGTTCTAGTAACTATGTTCATGTTGTATATTCTAGTATTTTTATATTTAGAACACGTGTTTCATAATAAATAAATTTTCTTTTGGTGTGTTTTATTAAGCTCAAATCAATTTCACATTCCAAGCTACCCTTGCCGAGGTTTAGAAATGGATGGGTAACCACAGGGGGCCAGGTTAAGCAACCTTTGCCAAGGTTTGGAAATGGATGGGTTACCACCCGGGGACTGGTTAAGCAACCTTTACCAAGGTTTAGAAATGGATGGGTTAACACATGGGGACAGGTTAAGCAACCCTTGCCGAGGTTTGGAAATGGATGGGTTACCACAGTGGGCCAGGTTAAGCAACCTTCACCAAGGTTTGGAAATGGATGGGTTACCACACGGAGCCAGGTTAAGCAACCTTTGCCAATATTTTTAAATGGATGGGTTACCACACGGGGACAGGTTAAGCAATCCTTGCCAAGGTTTGGAAATGGATGGTTTACCACACGGAGACAGGTTAAGCAACCCTTGCCGAGGTTTAGAAATAGATGGGTAACCACACAGGGACTGGTTAAGCAACCTTTGCCAAGGTTTGGAAATGGATGGGTTACCACAGTGGGCCAGGTTAAGCAACCCTCACCAAGGTTTGGAAATGGATGGGTTACCACAGGGGGCCAGGTTAAGCAACCCTCACTAAGGTTTGGAAATGGATGGGTTACCACAGGGGGCCAGGTTAAGCAACCCTCACCAAGGTTTGGAAATGGATGGGTTACCACACGGAGCCAGGTTAAGCAACCTTTGCCAATATTTGGAAATGGATGGGTTACCACACGGGGACAGGTGAAACAACCCTTGCCAAGGTTTGGAAATGGATGGGTTACCACACGGGGACAGGTTAAGCAACCCTTGCCGAGGTTTAGAAATGGATGGGTAACCCTAGGGGGCCAGGGTAAGCAACCTTTGCCGAGGTTTGGATATGTATGGGTTAGCACGGGGGCCAGGTTAAGCAACCGTTGCCAAGGTTTGGAAATGGATGGGTTACCACAGGGGGCCAGGTTAAGCAACCCTTGCCGAGGTTTGGAAATGGATGGGTTAGCACACGGAGCCTGGTTAATCAACTCTCACCAAGGTTTGTAAATGGATGGGTTACCAAAGTTTTTTTTCTTTACACCAAAGAAGTATAACTTCTAACGCGTGTACATAAGTACACACACCCCTTTTTTTGTTTGTTACTTCATAACTCTGGTCTGAGTGAACCGATTTTGATGATTCTTTTTTATCCACTTTTAAGATATTTTTTTTGGAAGTCGTTTTATTTTTATCGAAAAGTTTCTTTTTTGTTGAATGTTTTTGCTTTTTATTTTGCAGTTTTTTTTAACGTACGCGGTAACTCATCATGATACACATTTCTACTATTTATGGTCTTTTCTAAATGTATTTAGTGGTTTTGTATAACTTGCTTGATTGTCGTGCATACCGAGTCTGATGATAAGATGTTGTGGAATTAATTTTTTTGTGTTATGATTTAGTCAAACCTGTACCGATTGAGATACATTATTGAAATACTAACTGGCGCCCGCGGCTTCGTACGCGTGATATAGACAAAACAAACCTGAGTGTTTTTCCACTATGCCAAATTTCATCAAGATCCGTTCAGCCGTTTTAACGTGAAAGAGTAACAAACATCCATACATCCTCACAAACATTCGTATTTATAATATTAGTAGGATTTGACAGCGTCCGGTGCCCTGACCTGGTCCTTTATTTATCCATACAAGTTTTAGCAAACTATTACTTATCAAGCACTCTGTCTTTACACACTTATTTCGTCACTTTCAGTCTTCAAGAAACAACACATCGAGGGGTGAAAGGCTATTTGGTTTAAGCGACATCTAGGGCGATATTGAGTTATATATATATTCGGAATCAGCGAATTTTTCTCCGTCGAATGGTGCCGGATTCATTAAAATCAGAGCACTTTTATGGCGTTTGAAACAATACTATTTTTGGGTTGTTTCCAAAGTGGCAGTGTATTAACCGACGTGGATTTCCCATCTTTTTTTAAAGTATGTACTTGAACCATACAGTCATATTAATAACCGAGACATAAACCAGTTACCCTTTCCTAGATTAATAATTTAATAAGAGTTAAAACGTTTTTCCTGTTTCTATTTTTTATAAAGACGTAATTTGAATCATTTTGCCTTCCACCAGTTGACGGTGTGATGTTTCTTAAACCATTTGTCCGTCATTCAAATACGACATGAAGCGTCGCTTAAGCTCTTTCAGCTGCATCTATTTTCCACGCAGGATGCTACTTAAACCAAGTAGTCGTTTTGTTTCAGCTATTTTGTTTAGTCATTAAAACATTTAGTCCTATTATTTTTTAAACGCATGTCGTTAATTACATTTTTCCAGTATTAATAAAAATACGAGTGGGTTTTTCAATCATTAAATTTTAATATGATACTTTTCATTTATGTCATATGATACCATATTTATTTCATCCCCCGGCTGTTAAAAATCGTGATACTTCAACCAGACTTCCGCGCGCGGGCGCTTGAGTCGAACTCAAACAACTTCCCAGAGGGAATCTAGGAGTATTGTGACGCGTAGTCACCGCCAGTGTTTATGTAAAACATAGGTATATTTTGATATTTCTTATGCACAAGCATAACAAGTAGTTTTAATCAATAGTAGTTTTATTACATTTATTAAGTACACTAAAATAATGATTAAGAATTACATTTTACCTATTTCAGACAAAAATTACGACGAAAATTTACCTGATGATTTGAGAGATCGTGATGTAAATTTTACTAACGTTTGTTTGGTGTGGAAGAAGAGGTGTTTATTTTATTTAGTTTGTCACATAATAATGAGTATTCTAAGGTGGTCAGGTCCTCACCTTTACATGGATGACCTGAAACTCTTTGCCCCCAACGATTTGCAGCTGATGGAGCTACTGAAGGTAACTGAAACTTTCAGTAGTGCCATCAGGATGGAATTTGGTGTGGACAAATGTGTGGTCATGCATGTAAAGCGAGGGGAAATTGTGGAATCTGTGGGAACCCAGCTTTCAGATTCCATAAACCTTAGATCCCTCTCAGCAACAGAAACTTACAAGTATTTGGGGATGTCGGAAGCGCTGGGCATCAATGTTGCTGATATGAAGTAATCGTTGAAGGAGCGCTTGGAGAAAAGTATTTAATAGTCTTATCTTTTACGGTTGGGTCATGCTGGTTTTGATGTACTCTTTCGGCATATTCAAATGGACTCAAACAGAACTGGACGCCCTGGATAGGAAGGTCCGTAAATTGTTAACGGCATTTCTTCTCGCACGTTCTTCGGTTCTGAGACTGTATATCCCGCGGAGTTGTGGTGGTCGAGGCTTTTTAAACGCCAAAACTCACAATCACAATCGTGAGATATGCAGTCTCAGGGAATATTTCCTAGAAACCGACGTGGGAATGCATCGGGATGTGGTTGCAGTGGACAAAGGCCTCACCCCGCTCTCCTTTTCTAAAGAGAACTGGCGCAAACCTGTAATGCTTGACACTAACAACCGCAGAGAGGTATGGCAGAGTAAGAAGCTTCACGGACGCTTTTTCCGGGCCCAACATGGACCCGATGTAGGTCAATCAGCGTCCGTTCCAGGGAAATCTTTGGGGAAACTGAATGTTTTGTCTGTGCAATTATGGATGAAGTTATGATGTCGAATAACTACCGGAGATTTATTGTGAAGGACGGCACGGTTGACATATGTCGGGCATGCCACCGTCCGGGTGAATCAATTCGACACATTATCTCCGGTTGTTCTCATCTAGCTAACGGAGAGTACTTGCATAGACACAGCCTTGAAGCCAGGATTATCCACCAGCAACTTGATCTAAAATACAGCCTTGTGGAATCGGAAGTGCCCTACTATAGGTATGTGTCCGACCCAGTTCTCGAATATGACAATATCACATTGTACTGGGATGGATCCATTATCACTGACAGGACTATTGTTGCAAATAAACCTGATATACTGGTGGTGGACCGATCAGAGCGGCGAGCATTGATTATTGACAAAACGGACCCACATGACGAGAACCTTGTGAAAGCCGAAAAAGATAAACAAATCAAGTATATTGACTTGGCTCGCGAGGTTGTCGACATGTGGGATGTGGACTATACAGCCAATGGCTTAATTGCTAAGAGCTTCGACCAACACCTGAGAAGGCTCTCGTTAGGCAGCTGGATCAAGGGCCTGATACAGAAAGCGGTACTCTTGGACACGGCTCGTATTGTTAGGAGGTTTCTTTCTCTGGAGCCCTGACCGCCGGTTCCTTGGATCCTGTTCCCGATACCGGTGGGCTGCTATTTTAATATTTTTAAATGTTTTTTTTTGTTTTTAAGAAATATTTAAAAATTTAATTATATTTGAAAAAAAAAACAATAAATAAACGAAAAAAAATTCTAAGTAAAAAGAAAAATAAATGAAAGAGTATTCTACGTGTTATTTTGATTTATAAAATAACATTATTATTTCTCTTTATTCATTCAATATACTTACAAATACATTTTTAAATATTTCTTTAAAAAATAATAGAAAAAACATTTAAAAATATAAAAGTAGGTCTCCGCCGGTATCGGGAGCAGGGTCCAAGCTACCGGTGGTTAGGGCTCTAGAGACAGGAACCTCCTCACAATGCGGGCCGTATCGAGGAGTACTGCCTTCTGAATCAGGCCCTTAATCCAACCGCCTAAGGAGAGCTTCGAGAGATGGTCTTCGATGCTCTTGGCCATCAGGCCATTGGCCGTAACTACTATCGGCACAATGACAGCCGAGCTCACATTCCACATATCGACAACCTCGTGTGCCAAGTCAAGATATTTGAGTTGTTTCTCTTTCTCAGCTTTCACGAGGTTCTCGTCATGTGGGATGGTAACATCGATTATCATTACGCGGCGCGCTGATCGGTCTATCACCACTATGTCAGGCTTATTGGCGACAATAGTCCTGTCAGTAATGATAGACCGATCCCAGTACAGCGTGACATGGTCTTTCTCGAGAAAAACAAAACATAACATTACTATAAATAACATTACTATTAAGTTTTATCAAAATAAATTTAACTGATGTTCCCATTGAGAGTGTTCTATATAATTGACTAGGTGTTCCACGCGGTTTCCCCCACGCTGCTCAGCACCTGTGGGTCGTAGCGTGATGTTATATAGCCTATAGCCTTCCTCAAGAAATGGACTATCCAACACTAAAAGAATTTTCCAATTCCAACCAGTAGTCCCTGAGATTAGCGCGTTCAAACAAACAAACAAACAAACTCTTCAGCTTTATAATATTAGTATTAGTATAGATATTTAAAAAAAATACTTTAACTGATATTGTGTGTATTTATTTAGTCAATAATCAATATCAACACATGGGATTTACGGTGATTGCGATATATCCAGGTTGTTTTAACAGCCATTGATAATATAAGATGTAAAAAAATGTGACATCAAACATTTTAATTTTAATATTATGTGTCACATAAATAATTTAGCCTGCCAGTAATTTAATCTTAACTGGTAGTTGCGATAAATAGCTAGCTACTATTAATTTTGAGTTACGTCGCTTTATACATTTTGGCTTACTCTGAAAATAAACTGCGTTGTCGCTTAACTGTTTTTCCCTGTAGCCAATTGTAGTTATGAAGTCATTTAAATCTTTTTTCCATACTCTGAAAAAATTAAGGCTTAGGGCAGTTCGTATTAAGCGACATTTATCTTTGTAATTAAAGGTCCATTTTATTTGGTATTAGCATCAACAACTCGATGTTTTTAATTGTATTTCAATTAAGTTTACCCCGTTCAAATAATTGAAGAAGTTTTTTTGTTTTGATTTTTTTTCCAAAATTTCAAACTTTAAATGGCTCTCCTGTAAAGTTGCAAAAATGTCGCTTAAACCAAATAGCCTTTCACCCCTCGACATAATATCTTCATAAAATATCAAATGCCTCATTAACTCGGAAATCTCTTAATAAAACTTAAATAATGACTGTTTACCGTAATCCTACACAGTAATATACTCACAATTACGTTAAACACATCTTCGCCAAACATTAAAAGGGAGGCTAACGTTAACGTACGCGTTAACGTTACGGCGCGTCCGGACTAGCGAGGAACGTGAAGTTAATGGCATTCATTGCTTTACTTCTTAACTTTACAATAGAGTGTGGATGTTGGAGTGAAGTTTAGGAAAGCGTAAGAACAGGTTCAGAGTCCTGTAGTGCGAATACGCGGTGTAAACTTAACAATTATCCATCATTAAAATTTATCATTATTTATGATCAACTAGCAAAGGCTAATTGATCATAAATAATGATAAATTTTAGTCACTATTCCGCGCGAACGAAGTCGTGGGCAAAGGCCCACGACTTCGTTCGCGCGGAATAGTGACTTTCTTCAGCTTTTATTTTTGGTTTTACCCTCATAGTTCCCGATCAGCAGCAGGATCTCTTCAGAAATGAAATGTGGAAGATATTCTAGGAAACTCTTCATAAATCAACATAATGAGCTCAACAATCAATCAGCATCATCTCATCATCTACATAGCCTTTTCCCAACTATTTTGGGGTCGGTTTCCAGTCTAACCGGATGCAGCTGAATATCAGTATTTTACATGGAGCCACTGCCTATCTGACCTCCACAACCCAGTTAGTACTGGATAATGCGATACCCCTTGGTAAGACTGGTTGTCAGACTTTCGGAACACTGACTTCTTGTAACGATTGTCAAAGATCTACAAATGATAGCCGGGACCAACATGTTTAACGTGTTTTCCGAGGCACGGAGGAAACTCGATATGTAACGGGTGGTCACCCATCCACAGACCAACCTAGGCAAGCGCGGTATAACCTAAAGATCGAACTGAGCGGCTGCTATTATTTAGCCACGAGCTCCGCTTATATTCTAATTATTTTTGAATTAATAAATGTATTTGTATTTGAATAATCACCGGCTAGCTTGATTGATTCGACCAACAAACGTTTTATAGTACACAGACACAATCCCTAAACAACGCTATGCAGCCGGCGCGTAAACGCAGCTTAACAACAAAGTTTAGTCGCATTAAACGCTTGCTAAACCACGATCACTGTAACTAAACCACAAAGCGAGTCTGCTACAAATGCCAGCGTGATTATATTATTGTTTGCACTTCGCATTCTCTTGTTGTGATGGTAAACTGAATTAATTTCATATCCTTTGAGATCCCCTCATTGAATCAAAGCTGCGTTTGTGGTTATTACTTGTTTTTAGTCCTCTTTTTTATTCTTTGCTATGTATCACACACTTAAGCAAGTGACTTTCTGCATCCATACTTATAATATTGCAAATGGGAAAGTGTATGTGTGTGTCTGTTTGTTTGTCCGTCTTTCACGGCAAAACGGAGCGACGATTTGACGTGATTTTTTAAGTGGAGATAGTTGAAAGTGACTTAGGCTACTTTCTGTCTAAATTATAACCCCCCACTTCCCTAATATGGGGGTTTCAAAATAATTGTTATTACAAGAATTCAACCTAATGTAATAACCAGGAAGGGTTGGAGGAACGAAAGGTGATAAATAACAATGCCATCAAATTGACAACAAAATACTTATGTTTACCGCACATGCGTATTTGGTTTGTACTTTCATGTCATTTTCTTTTCTAGGTTGAGCAGTACCTATGCAGTTGTGTAGATACATCAGCCAGCACAAATGACTCATCATTTTCTAAACAATACTTACTAATATTATAAAAGCGAAAATGAGTTTGTTTGTTTATTTGTTACGTCTTCACGCCTAAATGACCAAACCGATTTTGATACAGAGATAGATAGGATAGTTTTAAAAAAAAAGAGTCAGAAATAGGAAGCATGATTTAGGAAAGGGGAAAACTTAGCAATCATATTACAATAAATAAGGTGCAAGGCTAAAAACAACAGGTAGCAGGTACCAGTCAATCAGGAAAGAGGAACTGTGTTACCCCGAATTTAATGCGAGTGAAGCTGCGGGCAAAAGCTAGTAACAAATAAAACAGATAATTGAAGAGAAACGGTCGAATCACACTAGACATAAATACAAACAATCATCAAATGGAAATTGAAGAATCAAAAGTGATAGTAACAAGGTGAACATCTGAGAGACACGTCTGTAAATATGTCAAAATAAAACACAAAACATTCACATTCCTGAAGAAAATGAATTGCTGGAATCGATTGTAATTAGCTCGAACAGAACGTTAATCTATTTCTAATTATAGGTGAGATATAACTAGGATTGGATTTGAATTGCATCAGGCTGGGAGAATTTATAGTGGATATTATTGCACTAGTGGGAAATATAATGTATTTTGCAATGAATGAAATTTTGTAAATGTGAAAAGTTCGTGTAACATCAATTATGTTTTATCAATTACGTTTGCACTAAAACATTTATCCTGGACCTGTTTTGTTCAGCATCATATTTGAACAAAAACAAATAACCATGAGATAATTTTAAGCATTTCTAAAAACACTTAAATTACACACATGCTAACTGTAGTCTTTAAAACAAAACGCCCTATTAATAAACACACCATTTAAATATTAATTAAACTGTTTTATCTACCAAATATAATTAACAGCTATCTGCATTCCACTAAAATTCAACAAACAGAATAGAAACCCGCCATTTACGATAAACAATGAAATAACACGCAAACCAATAGTCGATACATGGTCAAACCACAAATTGTATTTAGCTTACGTAAGTCCACGATCACACATTTCGCGCGACCGCGTATCATCGTGTATCGCGCGGGATTCGCCTTTATGTGGCCTAAGCTTTATCGTTTGGTCTCGAACTACTCAAAAAAGGGGAAATGCAACAGCGACTGCGGAAAAAAAAAGTAATTGCTTAAGGCTAGGTACGCACTGGCAGGTGCTTCTTTGTAACCGACCGCGCTTGGCGTGATAGCTATTCGCCTAGAGTGTATCCAAACAGCGCTCAGTCAGGCCGTATACGAAAATTCTAGAACGTTTGTCTACGCAAAGTGACTGGGCTTTAGGCGTCAAGCAAGCCACCTGTCAGTACGTAGGTAGGCCCAAGTCACAACCTGCTACACGGCAGTACTCGCACAAATGAAGGTGTGACAGTCGCGCGTGTCGCTTGACGCTGGTAGCATCGACTGACGTCGTGGACAGATCGTTAGTCATAGCCAGCTGCTTATCTGTCTGTTGCAAGATATATCTTTTTAACAGTACTTTTAGGGAAATTTATATTTAATTTATATCTGTACATTATAAATTATACATGCGAAAGTATCTGAGGATGGATGTATGTTTGTTGCTCTAAAAAAACTAAAAAACCAATTTGAAAGAAATATAGCCCACACAAACATACCCCGAATTTATAACCTGGATTACTGCATTAAGGCTTAAAATACTTTAGTATACCGGTAAAACGATCCAGTGGATAAATTACTTCACGTGGGTGAAGATGTGAACAAAAACTAGTATGCATATTTAAATATTGTTACTAGTATATACGTATATATAGTCCTCCTGACCGTGTTTAATATCAGCGGGGAATAAACATCGGCGCGGTACAGGTATACCTTCTGTTCCCCTACTATCATAGTATAGACGCCAGCAGGTCAAGCTATCCGAAACTGTAAATTTTTCCCAATGAACCTTGAACCTAATACTCTAGAAATAAAATCGAAAATCTATCAAAGAAATCTGACAATTTTTTTTTTTTTTTTTTTATTATTGATAGGCTCGCGTTTGACCACTATCTCACCTGATGGTAAGTGATGATGTGGTCGACGATGAAGCACGCTTGCCTAGAAATAACCTATTCACTCTTGACTTGAAGACCCCCAGGTTATAGCTGTCAGGAAATACAGACTCCGGCAGGGAATTCCACTCCTTAACAGTACGCACAATGAAGGTATTCCGAAACCGTTTAGTGCGTGTGGGTGGGATGTCTACCATGTAACGGTGGCGCATCGCCGTACGTCTTGTAGTTGTAGTAGCTTGATGAGCTGGCGTCTGTACAATGAGACTGTAATCCGACACGACCAGAGAGAGATCAAGCTTAGCCTGCTTGTCTAGCCACGAGGGTATCTTACCCCGAACTTTAAAACCCTGGGCTGCTTGCTACTGTGAAATTCTAATCGAAAACATCAATAACACTTTTTCCAAAAGATACCCAGGATCCCGTGCTTGGCAGTCCAAAAACTAGTGCACGGGATTCGTAAAAAAACCCTTTGGTCTTTCGTACGCGTCAATCTCGCTTGGCCGATTAAACCAATCTGTGCTCACAATTAAAAAAACTCGATTGCCCTTTGACCCCAGTAAAAATTCCAGGAACATATTCGAATGGATTGTTCTGATTATTACGAAGCCATTGAAATGATAATAATTCAAAATTGAATGGCGAAATCCTGCAAAAAGGACAATGGAACATAAATTAGTCAAAGGGAATGAGCGGTCATGTTGAAATTACATGAAAATATCACGAATAAATCAACGAGTATTTATTTTACTCTGTTTGAACCGTTTTTATGCAGAAGGTTTTGCTCATATATTTTCATGAATCGTTGGGCGAGTTCAATGACCCAAAGGTGGAGAAGAAGTTGATAGTACAATAATATCAGAGTAAAAGAACCGTATACTGTGCCCGACAGGGTCCATAACTGTTTCTCTTTAATTACCTACCAGCCTTGTATACATTGTGGGATGCAATAAAGTATTGAGTATCTTAAAGAGACTAAAAGCTAATTAGGTAATTAAAAGTTCCTATCCAAGTTATCTCCGAAACAGGATCATTGATTTTGACGAAAATTTTAGCTGCTTTATAAGAAGTAACTTTGGCTACATATTATATTTTAGAGAAAAAGATTAGAGTACCGTGTAAAAAAAAAACCCAAGAATTTTTTAACAAAATCCGAATTAAATTAAATAGGGAAACAATATTTTTAAAGTAATTTAGACGCAGGTTGCGGACAATAAATACCCATAGGCTTACCATTACGTCTTAAAGCAGAACTTATTCCACTGACGGAAAGAGACAAAGCTATACAGGGTGTCTAGCACCATCTCTTTCCCTCAGTGGAATAAGTTCTGCTTTAAGACGCTAGTAGCTAGCTAGTCATAAAATGTTTTGTAGAAAAATCAGTTAGTCCAAAAATTTAAGAATGTTAAGATCCATATAAAGTTTTCATGTTACTCAAGCGGTATAGATACCTGCCAATGTAACCCTACCTAAAAATACACCCTGTACCTATTACGAAGACATTGTTTCAACAACATTTGTGCTACCTACTATATAGATTTACAACCAAGTTCCGAGACAACCTATTACGTCACTAACCCATAGGTAAGCTATCCACTAGATTGCATATCTTGTCGACGGCTTGTAAATGCTAAGCAGTGGGCCGACATGCCGCAGCGATCATTCAGATTAGTTTAGCCTATAGGTGGTAAATGGTAAGTATTACATACATTCTATAGATAGCTATCGCTTCGCCTTATAACCTGCAGTATTCGTAGCATGACCATAGTGTTCTATTCTATTTTTATTTATGGCAATAATGATGATGGCGCCAATTTTGCTAATGTCAAATTCTCAGTGAACGCTACTGTGTTGTGTCAAAAACGAAAGCAACTTCTTCGTAGGACGTGTCGTAGGACTATTTAATGCATGCTAAAGAAAGTAAAAGCGATTGGTGAAATATATATATTTTTTTTTAAACGGTGTCCCATACTAGGAATTTCTCCTGTATCGTGGGTGCGTTTACAAACATTTAAATTCACATACACAATCAGCCAGACCCGAAACAACTACCTGTAGGCCATACAAATATTTGTTCCATGCGGTAATCGAACCCGTGACACGTAGCGCAGCGGTCAATCGCTCAGTCACTAATAAAAAAATGAGAAAAATAAAAATGGCCTCTTTGTTGGAACATTGTAGGTGTTTTATCTGTTTTAAATCATATCTTTTACATCCTTACTAATATAATATAATACCTACATATTATAAAAGCGAAAGTGAGTTTATTTGTTTGTGACCTCTTCACGCTTTAATGGCTAAACCGATTTTGATGAATTTTGGTACAGATATAGTTGGGAACCAGGAGACGGACATAGGCTAATTTAAAAAAAAGTGGGATGTGAGGGAGGAAGAGGGAAGAAAAGGGAAAACTTAGCGTTGCTATTACAAATCAATTAGGCGCAAGGGGAACTGTGTTACCCCGAATTTAACGCGAGCGAAGCCGCGGGCAAAAGCTAGTTTCTCGATAAATTCTAAAGTTTCCGATTGATTAAAGCCCAAACTGTGCTAAGTACCATAAAAATTAAATACAGCTCTAGGTACTTCACAATAGAGTTGAGAATCTTGCTCCACTAAGCTCGCCGTTGACTTGTCAATACGAAATAGTAAACAAGTTGTCGCTAGCAAGCCAGTGCTCTCCCGGACTAGTTTGCACTTGTCTGGCGTGGTAAATGTTCGTCTCATTTAATTACACTCTGTTAACGATCGATAATTAAGATAGTAATTGGAATTAATTTGAGATGTGTCTAGATCCTATCCTATCCTACTAATATTATAAATGCGAATGTTTGTGAGGATGGATGGATGTATGAATGTACAGACGCCTGCAGGTCAAGCTACCGAAGCTAGACGAAACTGTCAATTTTTTCCAATGAACCTTGAACCTTAATATTTTATAAATAAAGTCGAAAATCTATCAAAGAAATCTGACAGATTGTAGTAGCTTGATGTGCAATCGACTGTACTAGCTGACGCCCGTGGCTTCGCTTCGTGGTATCGAAACAAAAGTATCCTATGTGTTATTTCAGACCATAGTCTTCCTGTGCCAAATTTCTTTAAGATCCGTTCAGCCGCTTTGACGTAAAAGAGTAAAAAACATCCATACATCCTCACAAACATTCGCATTTATAATATTAGTAGGATAGGAAGTCCTTTATAATTATTTTAAGCCTTTATAAATATTTCTGTATTAACACCTTATGTGTGCATTCTGTGCTCTCCTACAATTAAAGGAACACACTTAAAACGACCTACCAATTGTATTGTGTATTATAATGTATCCTTAGTTGGAAATCCTTACTAATATTATAAAAGCGAAAGTGAGTTTGTTTGTTACCTCTTCACGCTTTAATGGCTAAACCGATTTGATGAATTTTGGTACAGAGATTTTAGATTTTTGGTAGTTGGAAACCAGGAGACGGACATAGGCTAATTTTTATTTTTAAAAGGTGGGATGTGAGGGAAAAAGAGGGAAGAAAACGGAAAGCTAGTATAGAATATTGGAGAAGAAAATAAATGTATAAATAAACAAATAATGAATGAATAAATAAAAAAAAGTATGAACGACTGAAACGAGTCAGCAATCCAAAAATCCAAAGAAAAAATCACAAACTAACCGCGACCCATCACTCAGCTTTTGATCAGGTAATAAAAGTTACAATGATAGCCCCATAGCCCACACCCTGTCGATTTGTCGACGATCAACGTTTAATGTCATAGCCGGGCAATATCTTCATAGTTTCCGGGACATTCGACTTTTTGTCACGAAAACCTTTTATTATTAAGACTGCTCATGTCATAAGATGTGCTGAAAGGTCGCGTCTTGTTTTTAGGGATAGACACAAATAAAACAAATGCATGCAAATTGTAATTTGAAGCTTATGTACAATGGCGATAAATACACAGAATTTGGTTTTTCCATAGCAAACTTACCATGCAATTTAAAAAATTGCAAACGAGGATACAACTATATGCAAAAACTGTACAATAAAAATTTTAATGAATAAAAAGCCGTTAATTTCAGCCTAATAGCTGCAGTATTCCCTAGATAAATAAGAAACCGAGAAATGCACAAAGTGAAAATATAAGGGTTGTTTCCGTAAGATTATAAGGTTGTTACCCTAAGAATTTATTGTATTTATTTATTGTTTCCTTGTTTTATATTGATTTATTCAGATTTTTGTTGTACTGATAAATTATTATCAGTACAACAAAAATCTGAATAAAGCCTATCGAAGGCGTGTTTTAAACTGCCCTTATTTCTTAATAGAAATAAGGGCAGTTTAAAACACGCCCTTAAAACTTCCCTTATTTCTTAATAGAAATAAGGGCAGTTTAAAACACGCCTTCGATTAAAACCTTATAATTAAATTATCCCTGATAACTTCAGTAATAAGTTGAATGAAAACCAAAATATTTTCCAGGCAACCATATACTCATCATATTATATCCGGGACATAATTTTATCGTTTATAACAACGTAAGGTCCGTCAGACGTGATGTGAATGCTAACGTGAGTCGGCGGAAAATTCTCATGATGATGCCACTTATTTTATTCAGCGGCACGAATATCGTCACCATTAATGGACTTTTATTTTTAACTACTTATTTTCATGTTGAATATTTATAGAAACTCTGGTGTCTACTGATGAGAATGAAGCCCAGCTACCCTACTATGACGTGTTAAAGCAGAACTTATTCCATTGAGGGAAAGAGACAGACCTATACGGGTGTGTAGCACCATCTTTTTCTCTTAGTGGAATAAGTTCTGCTTTAAGACGTCAAGGTAGGCCTATTGGATTCGATTCCGAGATGTCGGGAAACATGTATTTTTTTTTGCCCAATACATTGCATTTCTCCTGTATCGTGGGTGCGTTTACAAACATTTAAACTTCAGTCAGTAATTTCTCAGCAGCAGCTACAGGAGTCTGGATTTGTGACCGGTTGGCAATAGGCTCGCCCCCTATTACATCGGACTTAAACATAACAGGCGAAATGTGGGTGTTACTATTAGGTACAACTCTGAAGAATCTTTGGGAAATACAGTCGTAGGTACGCATCAACGCGTATTGTTATCACTCTATTCCTTAAATTCTTGAAACCAGCGGAAGGAAATTCTAGAAGATTAATTAAGGAAATAGTAATATAAAGTGTATGGAACAGTTTTTTTTCCTTAAAACCAACCAAAATGATCATTGCTGCTAATCCAGCGTTAGAGATCTGAAATCGTTACACTGGAAGACCAGCAATGATATTCAAACTTACACAAAAATGCACAATCATAGTAGTAGTTTGCTCACGATGTCCCATCTGTCATAATCAATTGCCAAAAACCACTTCGAATTATGGAATGTCTTATTAATAACTGCAGTCTCACCAAAAAACATAAATTTTCCTATACACGAACACTGCCAGCATATTATCATCATTAAAATAACTTCGAACGTTAATTAAAATGGCCGCAGATAAATCACTTCAAAAGCGGTGGCCATTTTGGTGAGTTAATTCCATTTTTAAACATTCACATGTTTTGGACAGAGGTGATAAATTGGAACGCAATTTATTGACGCGTGATCATAGACGGAATTGGAGTCTCCACCTTTTTTTTTTCAGAATTACAAATTGTTTACCAACAGCGGATGCCGAAAAGGCCATTAATGTAGAAAAAGTAATCTGCTGCACTGTATTTAAAAATAAAAAAGAGCGAACGTTTTGTTTTAAAAAAAAGGACTCCATGAAAATTCACTGGCACCATAGACAAGTTGTTTCATTTTTCACCGGACGCCATACAAAGGTTGTAAAGGGCTAATTGTGAAGTTTCAGCCACGCCACGTCGAACCCCGGCGGAGCACGAAAACTGTGGGCTCGAAACAAAAGAACGATTACCGATACAAAGCCGGGGATAGTACGCAGTCATCGCGCCCCCTCGCGCCGAAAAACAACCTGTTTTTAACGACGCACTTAATTACTGGAGTTTTAATCAAGTTCTGCGGATCCATAAAAATTGGGGGAATGGGGAACGGTTTCGATGTAAAAAATAAGACGTTTAATTTTTGGATTTGGGGTACGCGGCTTAGAGCTAATTTCTTAGGAGGGTCGTTAATTTAGGCAGATCCTTGACTAAAAATAGACTGTTGTTAATGAACTAAGTCGCAAATACGTATTATGGGTGGTTTTCCAAATGACATTTAACTGATCTTATTTTATTTAATAATTGATTAGATTAATATACATCTATCCCTAGTAACCCAAATGATGTGAACTATCTATATCTATGATATTGACTGACAACTGTTCACATTTGTTTTCTCTGTCAATTTCTCAATAAAGCTAATAATATCTTCAGTTTATCAGTGTTTATAATGCATCAATTTATTTAAATTAAAATAGTACGTAATTAAGACACCAAACAACTAGTATAATTAAATAGTAGAAATAAACCTAATGTAGAATAAGTTTGCTGAGTACAACACAAACATCCAGTTTGGAACGATAGATATCTAAAATTTTCAGTATGACCCAATACTTAGTATCCAAGCAATGACAACGAAACAGAACCATCATTTTGTTCTGAACCAATGGAACTGAGAATCGGCTACTATCTTTCAAACCCCTAAGTAAGAAGAAAACCTGAACAGCAGGCGAAACCGCTAGTTAGATTATATTATAAAATTTGCAATGAAAAATAAATTAGACAATTTTTAAAATAGATAGGTAATTAAAAATGATATATTAGACAAATATAAATGAGGCATTTTAAATTCCTAATAAATTCGACACTATACCAAAAGAAAAAACGAGACAGTCAATGAGTCAACGAACAAACAAGTCGAGTAACTTACTATGATGATTAATATTCCATAACATTAGTTACAGATTCTCTCGCCAATCTATTCCTACATAGATCCTGCTTGAGTTGCTGTCAGGTAATATCTAACTCTATTCAAACATCAGACAATAGAACTGGGTCGTACTTTATCTACGTCTAAGTTCTATCTAATGTCAAATCTCTATTATGGCGGATCAAAGGGTGCTACCTAATTGAACACGACGTCCGGGGAACGTCTTTGGTACGACTAAAATGTTAAACTGCCAGTACGTTTGTAAGTATGGGTAATGTTTTATTAAAAAAAAAAACCTTGCCCGACTCTACGAAATTCTCCTGTATCGTGGGTGCGTTTACAAACATTCAAACTCACATACCCAAACAGCCAGACCCGAAACAACTATCTGTAGGCCATAAAAATATTTGTTCGTGCGAGAATTGAACCCGCGACACGCAGCGCAGCAGACGATCGCTCAGTCACAACGCTAACCGTGCTGTCAAATTTAAACAAATTCACTTCTTTAAGATTATTAAACAGTAGGTATATTTGACATTTATTTTTCAGGTTTTATACTTTTAGACAATTTTATTAATTACACCTTTTGTTATAAATGAAAACAAACTCACTTCTTTAAAATTATCAAACAGTATATTTGAATAGTATTTTGACAGGATTTTAGACATTAAATCAATTACGTGTTCGGTCGGTGGTCCACTTAGCAGGCTGCGCTCGCGCGCCCTTGTGCGGGTGGCGTACAGTATGTGCAATTTCATTGGCTAAAATGTGTGCGACATTTTTATTTCGGAAAGTAACTGAAAGAACGTTAAAGTGTATAACTCATGAAAATAACTACAAAATTATACAGTTTAAAATAAATATTATAAACAGTTTCCTGGAAATAATGAACAAGCAAAGTAAAGAAAACCCGTACTTATAGATAATATTAATTAGTATTACATTCTTCCCCAGAGGTAAATAGACAGAATTTGTTTTCAAAGCACGTTCTTATACGTTGATAAAATGGAAATTGTGGCTTCAATGTTTTTGCGAAAATGTTTACAAATATAATATTTAAGGTAGTATGATGTACTGCTAGACTCTAAAAAACGGCTCAAAAACTGTCAGTATCCTTACTATTATTATAAAAGCGAAAGTGAGTTTGTTTGTTTGTTACGTCTTCACGCCTAAATGGCTTATCCGATTTTGATGAATTTTGGTACAGAGATAGTTGGGACCCTGGAGACGGACATCTGCTTTTTTTAATAGTGAGAATTGAGGGAGAAAGAAGGAGGAAAAGAGAAAACTCAAATCAGAAAAAGGAACTGAGTTACCCCGAATATTTAAGCCGTGGGCAAAAACTACTAAGAAAATAAATAAAAGATATCACGCCATGCAGACGGAGCCTTGTCGATTCTTAGACTGTTATTAACTTAACTACTAACCCTATAACAAAAAAAAAAACAGTTTTTTTGGCAATACTTCTCCACAGGATGCGACCAACCCGAACTGTACCTTTTCTCGACGTTTTTAAGTGCCCATATATTGTTTTCCGAGACCAAACTACTCCGTAGTAACAATACATGCACAGGAATCTAGACACTATATCCAAAAATAAAACAAAGGAAACCTCCAATTTGCATTTGTCTTTCCTTCGTTCTGTAAAAACATCCAGACAATGATCAAGTCACAGGTCCTATCATCATCCTGCTATCCTATGTTTTCGTCCCTTTTTATTCAGCTCAAGAAAACGTTTACAGTGATTTCGCATGAAATAAGGTTTTACAAGCCGTCCCTTCCTTGTAAGTGGTGTTGTGAAAGGGTATGATGCCCTGGTACCCTCGGAATTGGTACGACTCTCTTGTAAGGAAAATCATAAGCTACATGATAACTATTGTGATGCAAACGGTTTCTTAAGGTTGTGCCCTATCGTTGGATATGTTTTCTGCTTCGTCGGATATTTTTTTCTTGGTAAAAATAATAGTTTTAGTTGTGTAGGTATATAAGTACATAAGTATAATTATGTTAAGCAAACCTAAAGCAAATACTACACTTATGCATTCGGCTTCGGCTTTTACTGATCATTTTATTAGTTTTAAGTCATTTCGCTGCGCCCTAACAGGGTCATGTACTCACTAGTTAATATAAGCCTAGCGTATAACTTTTTTGTACATTGTGCATTTAATGAATAAATAAAAACTTCGTTCGGCATCTGAATCATTCATTTTACCGCGATTTCAAAATATAATTATAACTTCATCAAAATAGCTAAAAAAAAACGAAATAATATATAGTGTGAAACCAACCAGGGGTAAACCTAGAACTCAATTTAAAAAAAAAAGAATTAAACGAATATTTTACAAAAACTATATTTCAGAAGCTTTCATTAAAAGGACATACTTCCTGGAAATGCAAAACTTATTGCAATACTTTCAATAAAATACTGAACAAAAACCCGGTTCAGTTTCAAAGTAAAATGAAAATAAATAGCACTCTAGCAATGGTGGACTACTGATTAATAAATTGTAGTAAAAGGATCATTTCTGTGATTCTATTTTAGATTAAGGGAGTTATGAACTATAATTGTAACTTATCTGGAAAACAAAGTTGAAGGTAGGAATTATAATAAATCTGGGGAGAAAATCTCCTTTACCAAACCGATAGAAATCTTTTATTAGGTAATTCTTGTTATTATTACAAAATGCGGGTAAGGAGTAACTCCTCACAATTAATATCATACGTTGCGTGACTGACCACTCGGTCACGAGTTTTTTTTTGTGGTGGGGAATCATCAAAAAACTTCCCCCGCTCTGGGCGGAGCGGGGGGGAGTGTCAGACTTCTACTGCCTAAAACTCACCCTCCTTTACGTCCCGGGGCCGCGGTAGCTCTTTCGAACAACACGCAACCCCGGCAGGTCAGCCACGATCTTGCCTAAGCTCGTCGCAATCCCCGTAGAGAAGCGCTAAAGAAGTGCTTTGAGATATAACACAATGGTCCCAGAACCCAGAGTTGTTACCCATCGTTTAACGAAGGTTAGCCCTGTTTTTAAATCGAAATTTTTACTAGTATTATTAATAACATTTGAAACAGGATATTTCGACACTGTTGCAAACAGCGACCACGGTCAACAGTGTCAAAATATTGGAAACTCACAATCATACTAATGATACCTATATCTAAAAGTGAAAGTTTGTATGTTTGTTATTCCTTCACGATCAAACGGCATAACGGATTTTGATGAAGATAGCTTGTAGATAGATCGAATATTCTTTATTATGTACAACATACTGAACACAACTTATAAATACGGTGACACAATGGGTGTGAATGTCTTATCGCTAAAAGCGATATTTTCAAAACAACCATTGACCAACCCTGGATTAAAACATAGGCTACTTTTCATGTCTACGCGAAAGAAACCGTGGGGTGCATCTAGTAAATAATAAACGTCATAAATATCCCTTTTAAAATATTGTTCATAGTCCTAATTTTTGGTTACCTCATCTGAAGAAATGAAAACCTTGTAAAGCCGAAGAGCCCAAACATACCCCTACTTGTATTAGTTCCTTTTATTAAACTCAACCGTAGCATTACTGCTACTTTGAAATTTTAGCCAAAGCTAGGCGGTAAAGAAAGACAAGGATTTGTAACATAATATCAATTTGAAGCGTTCCCGAGCGCAAGTATGACAGATTACAACCCGTCACCTACAAGCTACGTCGTCACATTTCTCACTCCATTAACTTTAGTTGCACGAAAATGAGAACTTTGCCGGTACATTTTTATACAGTTTTCAGCAGAATACATCCAAGAAATTTCTCAAATTGCTGAATGTTTTAAAGCATGGTTTCTAAAGATCCTTACTTAATATTATAAAAGCGAAAGTGAGTTTGTTTGTTTGTTACCTCTTCACGCTTTAATGGCTAAACCGATTTTGATGAATTTTGGTACAGAGATAGTTGGGAACCAGGAGACGGCTACATAGGCTAATATTTTTTTGAAAAAAGTGGGATGTGAGGGAGAAAGAGGGAAGAAAAGGGAAAGCTTAGCGTTGCTATTACAAATCAATAAGGCGCAAGGGGAACTGTGTTACCCCGAATTTAACGCGAGCGAAGCCGCGGGCAAAAGCTAGTGGTCTATAATTCTGTAATTGATTTTAGACGGCAACAAAATTGCCTAACCATAAGACCACAGACACCCTGCCTATGGTCTTATGGTTAGGAATTACTACTTAGTAGTAAGTAAGTTTCTTAATTTTTAGGGTTCCGTGCCTCAAAAGGAAACCTTATTGGATCACATTGTTGTATGTATATCTATCTGTCTGTCAAGACTCTATATCTCGTCAACGGGTGGAGGTATCGAGTTGGTTTATTTATTTACCAGCTTTTGCCCGCGGCTTTGCTCGCGTTAAATTCGGGGGAACACACTACCCTTTCCTGATTTGGAGGTACCTGCTACCTGTAGTTTTTGCCCTTGCGCCTTATTGATTGTAATAGCAATGCTAAGTTTTCCCTTTTCTTCCCTCTTTCTCCCTATTTTCTCAATCTATTTAAAAAAAATAGCCTACGTCCGTCTACAGGGTCTCAACTATTCCTGTACCGAAATTCATCAAAATCGGTTTAGCCATTTAGGCGCGAAGACGTAACAAACAAACAAACTCACCTTCGCTTTCATAATATTACTATGTAGTAAGGATTCTGCTCGGTCATGTCACTTGCAAATGACTTGAGGGTAAGAAAGGGAAATGAGAAGCACATCAGTACGGCTAATTTCCTCAAACCATTTATTTGTGCGTTCTTCCACTAATGGTTGCAGGATATGGCCTTATTTAAAAGAACCAAGTATTTAAGGTACAAAATGAGCATTGTTATCGTGGTATCGTTATTCTGGAAATTTAATATTTTGTCTTCTCTCTGAACTCATATGTTAATCCTCTCTCCTTAAACAACAATATTAATTATTTCTTTGCTCTATATTATTATTATTTTATATGCATAAAATTTATATGCATGAACTCATATGTTAATCCTCTCTCCTTAAACAACAATATTAATTATTTCTTTGCTCTATATTATTATTATTTTATATGCATAAAATTTATATGCATAAAATAATAATCATTTATATTTAAGTATTTGTTTTTTATAAATGTAGCTATTAAATTCGAAAAATGTTACACCACAGACTACCTACAGTACTGTCTCTCCTTCTTTAAATCCATCCAAAGGTTGACTTGAAAAGATCGCTTTTTGCGATAAGACCGCCCATTGTGTCACCCTATTTATCACTTATACACTGTTATTCTTGTACTTCGTATGGTGTACAAGTTATTAAAGAATATTCTATCTATCTTTGGAAAATATGGCAAATTCTATTTAGTCACTGCAACGCGATTGTCTTGCGGTGCGTATTAACTTAAGTTAAGGAAACAAAACGTAGTGTCAAACTGTAAGTCGATTTTAGGCCAAACCCGAAACCAAAGCCCAAGAGATTTAATTCAAAATTGGCTAGAATTTAATAACATACCCATTTTTATAACCTTTCAAAGTAAACTTTACAAAATAAAACTTGACAAAATTAATAAAAACTTCAAAATGTCAGTACCCCGCAGTTCGTTCGTGGCCATATTGCATTGCATTCGTAACACTTCGTTCAATTTCGCCGCTTGCTAGAAACAGCTCAAATAGCCCATTTAGGCCAAAGCCAATCCAAAACATTCGGTTGTACTCTAGAAGCAAGTGGCGAGCGTTCTTTTTACAGTTGCTGGACGCAAAACTTGTCGCAAATCGCATCGAGGCCGTAAATGGAGCTTAAGGGCCTATGCACACCACGTTTTTTAAACGCGCCGTCGACGCGCGTTTGTAGCGATACAGACGCAATACGCACGCAAGTCAGACGCAGCCTGTAGACCTTTGCACACCTGTATAAATACAGACGCGCGTGTGTAGCGATACAGACGCGATGCAAACGACGAATAATCCGGCAATCGTAAATTCCACAATATTGGCCGGTTTTGAATTTCAGTTATGAAGTTTTCTGTGTCGAAAGGCTCCATTTTTTTGTTCCAAAGACGTGCGGTGCACCAAATCGCTCGATTGCTACTAGCGTAGATTCACACTTCCCTTTCCCTCGTTGCGTTTGTATCGATACAAACGACAACAAATTGCCCTGCAGGATAAAAACGCGCCGGCGACGCGCGTTCCCAAAACCGCGCGTCGACGGCGCGTTTAAAAAACGTGGTGTGCATAGGCCCTAAGTAACGATGGAGGCAAGCGTTCCAACAGCGTCACTTTTCCTACACATCAATTAACTTCAGAAACCCCCGCTTTGACAGTTACGAACATTTAGAGGACTAAAAAAGATACATTACTCCATTTTGCATAATAAATTGAATTAAATTTTGTTGAAAAGAGCCCCTAGAGGGCGGCATCTCACAGGGTTATCCGTTTGATGAAAACTGTAAGACTGATTGGCTTGGCCCACAGGTGCCTGTAGATTACATCTCCGATAGAGGCTGGGTACACCCGCAGGGACCCAGGTAACATATTGGGCTTTATTATTCAACATTGAAAATTAATTCTGCAGACCTCTAATATTATTTTACTTGTTGATTGAGCTGTTGAAGAAACTTAGATATAGGTCAGTATGTGAAATGCGGTCAAATTATTCTTCCTGTTCCCTCATTGTTTGTTTGTGGTGTAAAATCCGCACAAGTACCACCAATTTCGACCGTTGGTTGTACGTCCCTTTATACTGCGTTATAGAAGGGGTATTTTAAACCCAATAGGCAATAATAAAGGGCTTCCAATTATTTGGACACCTAACTTCCGCCTAAAACCTGTATGAAACGTTACATTCCTGAAATATATGTCATCACGGTTATATTGAAACCAGGTCAGAAGAACTTCGGGGTTTCGGATTGTTCGAAAGAGATACCGCGGCCCCGGAACGTAAAGGGCAATAGAAGGAATATGGGTGGGTTTTAGTTAGTAGAAGTCTGACACTCCCCCCGGCTTCGCCCAGAGCGGGGGAAGTTATTTGATGCTCTCTCATCCCCAAAAAAAAAAGGTCAGAACAACTGTGATGTGCCACCACCCATCACTAACTGTGTAAGCCTTATGACTTATATGACTTTCATTGCAAGATTGTGACGATTTAGAAGTTTGTCGCAAATTCAATATTTGTTAATATTGATGCTATCTGTTGATTGGCATAGGTTATGTGTGGCTAATAATAAATAACAATACCTCGCAGACGTGACGCCCGGCCGCCGTAAAAGATGTTATTTCATTGAAAACTTGTTTGTTTTGATACCAACTATTGAGTAAAATATTTTAGGTCGCAGTTTTGAATGTAAAGTGGTGGAAATTAGGCAGGTCAAGCTTAATAAAAATAAACAAACATTCGTCTTACGTCAATCACGAAATATACAGTAAAAAATGCAAACCATCATTCTTGTAATCTAATATCACTCCACAAAATAAAATCACCGAAATATCTCCGGATATTTTCACGAGTGTGCAAAAAACAAATGACATTGACGGCTTAGTTTTGCTGACAAAAACTACGAGTTGAACGAAGCGAGCAGTGAAACCGTTCATGGTACAAATCCTCGTAATGTCTATCGGATTTTATCGATGCTCGTTAGCCACATGTTCTGACGTAGGATTACGTTGCCTGAATCAACTTTGGCTGCAAAATGGAAGAATTGATCTTGTATTCCAGTTTAATTGTTCCTGAAAGCCTTTGAGAATTTTCGTGTTGGTTTTTTTTTCAGATAAATCATTAAATGACTTCGGAGTGGAAAATTAGTGTCAGAATTGTACTGACTAAAACCCATCCATGATCTTTTGCCCTTTGTCTTCCGGGGCCATTGTATCTTTGTCGAACCAACTTGTAGCGCCGGGGGGCCTTGCCATTGAGCTTATGTTGGACTTATTGACCATCTATCTGAAGAGACTATGTGTTGAGATATTATTTGTCTATATTAAGTACTGTATACTCTATGAAAAATTCACGCCTTCGCTCTGGTTAAGATGGCGACACTACTCTGTGGGCATCATTAAAAGACAGTTCGTTGTACAGTCAGCATCAAAAGTTGATGACCACATTTAGATTTTCAAAATGACTGTACACCGTATTACACCTAAATCGATTAACATGACAAGCACCAGAAATGAATGACTATCACAAAAGGGCATAAGTAGGTGACCACTACTTTTCAAAAGTTACTAAACAAAGTTATAGTAAAAAAAGCATAACATTCTTCGTCTCTGAAGTCTCTGAACAAATTTTTGTCAAAAATGGCATACCATTGTTTATCTCTAAAGTCCCTGAACAAAATATAATACAATTTTGGGTTTTATGTGTGTGTGTATTTCGGTACGTATATGTGTTTGGTATATAAATTAAGTAGACAATGCAAATGTAAATCACCATCATTTTACTTATTATCAACAAAATTAAATGGTTCGATAAATCAATACAGTTAATTTATATTTTTTTTTTAATTTGGAAATAAAAACATCTCTCCAGCACATGTGACAGCTATCCTATTTCAAACTCGACGTAATACCAGAATGAATATTAAATATCATTTTTTTTGGGATGTTTGGAAACTTCCGTGTCCGCCACGGCGCCATGGCGCCTCTCCAGCCACTCCTCAAGAGGAGACTTACCGCCACTATTGTGGCGTGCCCTATACGGGGTTGCGACATGCGACAGTCGCTCTCCCCATGCCACCATGAGATCGCACCGGAGGTCTATCCGCTGGGCGGCAATTTGCCGCGGCAGCAGAGATTATTGAATGGCATTATAATGTTTATTTGTCAGTAAAGCGCAATTGATAACTGACACCATATTCTTCTGTCGTCTTTTGTTTTTAAACCAAAAAAAGAAAAAGAGGCGTTGACAGCTGCCTGCCATGCTTTTTATGCATTTTCACTCGGTCCAAGAAGGTTGGTAGCGAGAGATCTATCAATTTAACTTTTTTTACATGATTTAGTTTGGATAGGACAAGATTGGTTTTAAAACTCTGAAGATAGTAACGCGCACATTTTTAATTTGCAGTTCAGCTACTTTTGAAAGTATTAGTACAAGTTTACACACTACGTATCCGAAACAAAGTAATGTTCAGTAACTTTTGATTTTTTATGATGTTAAGTTATTTTTGGACGTGGACGTTGCCGTGATTGCACTAGAAAACAAAAACAAGTATTTTATATTGTTCAGTGACTTTTGTAACACTGAATGTTAAGATGTTTTCGGATATTATAACAATCGGCAATTTTTGACAAAATGGTGTTCAGTGACCTTTGACGAGTAGTGTTCAGTTAATTTTGAACTTTAATGATGTTCATTCAATACTGGCGCTCTATCTAGTTGAGCGATTTATGGGTGATATAATGCCCAGTGATTTTGAAAATCTGAATGTGGTCATCGACTTTTGATGCTGACTGTACTAGAAAACTTTTATTACCTAAAGTAAATTCCACTTTATTCCATAACTACAACACTATGTATCTTAAACCTTAATGTATCCTCACGATTTTATTGCATTTTTCATGGGTCTCAATAAAGTAAAAACTTCGCAACATTTCACACAACACCATGAAAACCGCATATAATTATTTAAACTCCATTTCCACTATTTAAAAGGGCATTTAATAAACAATTGTTATATTAAAACGTTCTCCGAACCGGTACTTATAGCTGCATACTATCCATAAAATAAATACTAAGAACTTGGTTCCATAAATCAAGACCACATGCAGTCAACGGCAGTAAAAGTACATATTTATGAAAATATACATAATTCCCACATATACGTGATCTTTTGTCAATCGTTATGGGAACATTTACATGCAATGAAATAACATATTTCTTTGGTATGAGCTTGAACTGATGCATCTTTGATAGTGCACGATGTCGGTGGATTTTCTCTTCGATACGTAAAGGCAATCTTTACTTAATATTATAAAAGCGAAAGTGAGTTTGTTACCTCTTCACACTTTAATGGCTAAACCGATTTTGATGCTTAGGAACCAGGAGACGGACATAGGCTAACTTTTTTTCAATAAAAAGTGGGATGTGAGGGACAAAAGGGAAAACTTAGCGTTGCTATTACAAATCAAAAAGGCGCAAGGGGAACAGTGTTACCCCGAATTTAACGCAAGCGAAACAGCAGGTAAAAGCTAGTAAATAATAAAAAAGATATGATATTCTTCCTTTTTTAGTAAAAAATATACAGGGTGTTAAGAAAACCGATGCAAACACGATAAGTTCTTATTCAGGTTATAACCCACATAGCAATTTTAAAAAAACAGCTATCCCATAAATTTTCACCGTGTATTATATTTTTGTAAGGGATGTACCGGACCTTCTTGTCCGTCTGACTGTAACTGACTGTTTCTGACAAGAACCTTTACCTCAACGTGTTTAAGTGCCAAGTTTAAATTAAAACCGTATACTAAAGTCTGTGGGCCTTTGTGAAAAAATCAACTCGCAAAATCTGCGCAGTCAAAAGATATGGCTGTTAATGTCGCAAGTTTGTACGGAACCCTCGCTGCGCGAGTCCAACTCGTACTTAGCTAGGTTTTTTTGATAACCAAAGGAAAATGTATACATAACAACGAAACATAACATTATAGTTGGTCAGACACAAACATTTCTCCTGTCTGTCCGGGTTGAGCGAATTGCCATGAAAAGAGCACAAATCCAGACAAACAAAATACACATTTATTATGCCCATATACATGGTATAGAATACTATGAAAATTCACAAATATAAAAAGGGAAATAAACAGTAAATGGCCTAAAGTCATATCACTTTTCTTTTACAAATACATTCCATCGCCAGTCTTGGAGAAATTCATTTTCAATTTAAACTTTCAACCTGCGTCCTCATCGAAAACACGAAGAAGAATAAAAATCCGAATTTAAAAACCGAACGCCGAAATTGTAACAAAAGTGGTTTTGGTAAGACGCCAGCTACGTTCGGCAACACCTGTGGGCCACTGAGGGCCACTGAAGGCCACGATCGATACATAACTGGCCATCTCTAGTCGCATGTAAGGAAATTTGCATTTTTTCTTCTAACCACACACAGAGCGTAGTCTGTGGTCTCTCTAGGGATTTAGAAGGGTTTAAAAATAGTAGGTTTCTTTTATTCAATGCAAAGATACTATCCAAGTTTCTCCCTTCCGGTATTTTACACTTTTTATGTCTTGTAAATGGATTTTTCTAGGAAAAATATTCTTCAGCTTAAGATCTTAGTTTTAACCAAATTTCTATTCAATCCTGGTTACAAATGTTATCATGAAAGCAAAATTTCTTTTTATAAAATAGTTTAAAAAAAACATGTAAACCTTATTTTGTAACAGCAAACCATTGCAGTTATTACTGTTACTGCTAGCCGGCGTCATCCCACTTCTGGGCAAACGCAAAGGCGTTTCCCCAGAAGTTATGGGGAGAGCCTCACAACTTCTATTTCTCCAATTCTGGTTTTATTTAAATTATAGAGAAGAAAAACTGGGACAATGAATACTTAGTAAGACAGTTTTCGCGGTCATAAACATTTACCAAACGCGGTGTCTGGTCCTGGTCGTGTTTGATTGCTATTTCATTATAAGATTATGAGACGAGAGGGTGGAAAAGTGATTGTACCTTTGTGCTGAATTACAATATCTTCAGCTTCGATGACCACTACCCGCTGAAGTTATCCAGCACGAAAGTTAGTCTTTCTGAGTCAAACTGAGTATTGTGCATGATCGGTGCAACGATAAAATCCGCAAGCGACAAAACCACAAATCTTGAGCGGATCTCCAACCACAATAGATCAAAAGTAGTGACCGTTCAATAATGCAGTATTGCAGCTTGAGCGCTCACTATGGCACAAGCAACAATACCTTATCGAGAGCCGCTTCAAAATGTGAAGCCCGAGGTTCCACTTTAGATGAATGATGTCAATAGTTGTGTAACTGTCGGACGTAGAAGACGTTAAATGAAATAGGTTTTGTTGGTTATTTTGAGTGTTATTCGGAAATACGCGACGTTGAAAATGTTGTAATTTTTTTTATTTAATAATGATAATTAAAAGAGTCTTCATGGTGTTTCACGCCCATTCTTCGCCATAGAGATCTACGCTTTGGAATGAGCAACTAAAGTTCTTTCAAGAGTTATTATGCCTTGTGACTGGGACTGTATTTTCATTTGATTTTGACGTTCTAATGTTTCTATGACGGTCCAATTCTAATAAATGCTTTGAATTTGACTGGAAAGAGGTGTTTGAAAAAAGTATGGTAGCATAGTTCTTAGAGTACATGAACACGCTAAAAGACTAATTAATACCTCCCACGTTACTTTATCATTAGTCCTTCACCACACTGTAACACTAATAACATACCGAATATAGGAATATTGCAATAATAATGCCGCTGATTAACCAATGACGAGCTTCGTATGAGTTCGTAACTAGTCGGGAAATTCCGATATAATCAAGCACATAAATCAAACCGGAAACTTATGTGAACAAACATGAATCGTTTTCGAAAGTTACCAAAATACGTATAAAAACTACTAACAGTTTACTTAGCTATGCGAACTGTTTACGGTGAACGAATATTCTAGAATATTCTGAACTAGCGACTGAAAGTGAACTTTGAAACGGAAACTACGAAAAGTTACATAGTTTTGGATCCACTATTCAAAATGTTTAGAACTGTTTGGATGTCAAAAAAAACTAATTTTAGAAATCCTCGTAGTGACCACAGTTACTACTTTAGAGCTTTTTAGTAAAGGGTTGGGAGCATAGATATCAGAAAGTAATATTTCTATGGTTGGGAGGGATAAAAACTTCCTTTTTGACAAGACTTGCTCTGACTATATCTCATTCAAATTCCTTCTGTTGCCCTTTGCGGTTCAGGGCCGCAGCATCTGTTCCAAACCAACCCACAGCCCGGTAGCCACGGATAAGATACCGATGCGTTTCAGCCATGCAAATCTTGGTATTAAACCGAGTAACGTTAAGAATAAAACACGTTCAACAAGCGCCCGCGCAAACGTGCGTTAAGGATGGACCTACTGAGGCTCTAACAAAAGTGCACGGTGTATACGGCTTAAGAATCGATTGAGACTTTTGTATCTGGTCACACTGAACTAGCTCTTAAAACTAGAGCTAAGATTGGTAATACTTGTTTCGAGCTCTTGGCCACCGTTGACGCGGACTCTGTGGACAGTGAGCAATGGGTGGCTCACCGTCCGTCCGTCTAGTGGCGACAGGCCAGCAAAGCAGGTTATTCGAAAGAGATACCACGGCTCCGGAACACAAAGGGCAAAAGAAGGAAGATTGGTTTTAGTCAGTAAAAGTCTGGCACTCCCTTTTGCTCCGCCCCGCAAAAAAAAAGAATTGGTTATACATATATCACCAAACCAAAATAACCAAAGACTGTAACTGTCTGTAGTAACACTATACCTGAGCTGGCTTTGCGAAGTAGCCAGTTTGGTTTTGGTTTTTTTACTATAGCACGGCCAACGAGAAGCGATACCAAATGTAAACAAAACCCATGCTAAAACCCCATCTAAAATGGCCGCCCGAATGTTGGCGAACCCGTCTTAACTTTGTCATATTTTTGCCGGGAGAACGAGACATTACGACAAAGGCACAAGATGGAAAGAGCTAAATATTAGATTGTCAACGCCACAGTTATTCTTTAGGTTAATGAGCTTTCGCATCGCTTCGCGTTGGCCGTACTATAAGTATTTTTGTTTATTTTACCTCTCACTGCAACCCAAAGCTGCAACTCACCTGTAACAAAAAATAAAGGACATTAGTTTCATCAAAATTAGAGGTAACAATGAGGTAACACTGTTTTGCTTATCTTTATGCTTTATTATGTAATTGTTTGTTGTTCTAAATAAGATAAAATAAAACACAAGGGCCAACACACCCGGGGCTGCGGGTTGTTCGAAAGAGATACCACGGCCCCGGAACATCAAGGGCAATAGAAGGAATATACCCAAGTCCCTTCTACTGCCCTTTATGTTAAAACTCACCCGGATTTGCCAGTACAAGTCTGATACAGCGAAGGAAGTTATTTGACGATTTCCCATCCGCGTTGCAGCGGCACAATAATACTGTTCTGTAGCGTAAACATGTTTTGTGATTTGTGAACGTTGCTGGACGTACTTGGCTTCTCTGCGATAGATCGTAAATAAGCGTAGGTGCTGCTCTTTCAATGTTATTAAAAAAAAACATGAACATCGCCACACCGCAGGAATGCGCGGCGCATTGCACGCCGCAAACTTCTGCGTAACTTGTGACGCACATTAACGCCCATTTTGGCGGTGTATTGCTGCAACGCTTTATGAGGGTCAGCCCTAACTAAAAGGACTGTAGAACAGGCGATTAATATTTTCAATACCCTTAACACAAGTTTAATTTTACCTTGGGTACCAGAGTTCATTTCACTACTTACCAAATGGAAATTTATGTTCAAATTTTAAAGATATTATTAGTTTATAAGTGGAATTGTGTAAGTCTCTTTCTGGCAATAAATATTTTTATTTATTTTATTATTAATAAGTTAGTCTACCCTGACATAAAACGCAGACTATACGCAGTGCTAAATAATAAACCTATTCTCACAAACAAAACTTTATACTCTTCGGTAACAAAACCAGATTGATTAAAAATTTAAACAAATGGCTTCCCACGTAGTCCACAATGTAAGACAAATTGTTGTTGTTTTACTTTGTTGTTGAAAGTTATTCTTAAATGAAAACACACTGGTGAAAATAAAAAGAAATACATACAGGTCTTTTGCATGCATATGTAACAAAAAAGACGTGTGTAATTTGAACACCTATAGAACTCGTGGCTAAAAAACAGACGCTTCTACCTTGACCTAGTCGGACCTCTCAACTATTAAATACAAAGTTTCTGCCGCTGGTCCTGGCTGTCAATTTTAGATCTTTGACAGTCGTTACCGGTAGTTAGTGTTTAGAAAGTCTACCAAGTGTTACCAAGAGATTTCGTGTTACCCAGTACTGGGTTGTGGATGTCAGATAGGCAGCCGCTCCATGTAAAATATTGGTATTCAGATGCATCCGATGAGACTAGAAGCCGACTGTCCCCGAACGATGGCAAAAGGATTGACCTCTTTCGGAAGGTACTTGAAAATAACTGATGAAATTCACCTCTGCACTCTCTGGTCGCATGGGCAGAGGTGAATTTCAGGGAGATTACAGGCTTGATATTATTTAGTGTTATGAAAACATGTATTCTTTTAAAATTATGAAGATACAGTATAAACATCGACGAAACAAAAGGATCTATGCTTGGATGGCCGATATTTGGAGCAGGTACCACGCTACGGATGGGTATAGCTGCCTACCCCTTTCTAAAAAGGTGTGAGTTTGTATACAAATTCGCGTCTACACACACAGGTAAATCCTTAATTATAATAATGACGTCATCACCCTCATTATAGCGAGCGGATGTCGTGGGAACTATCGATCGTGTGGCTACACTGCGCGCCCATGCGGAAAAATTATAAAGGATTATACTGTGACCATGCTTTAAGGAATTTCTTTTTTTGCGGATGGTACAAAAATCATTAAAAATACTTACCCCGCTCTGGGCGGAGCGGAGGAGAGTATCAGACTTGTACTAACTAGCTACACATGTTCCTTCTATTGGCCTTTATGTTCCGAGGCCGCGGTATCTCTTTTGAATAACCCGCAACCCTATCTGGCGGTAGCCTTGGCAGGCCTCTCTGCTTGACAGACATGTCTTTGAGGCACGTGTAGAGTAATAACGCACCCTCAACAAGTACTGTCGTCACTTAACGAACGAACGGTGCATCCATGCTTTAAGGGGTTGTGTGGACGATTTGGAAAGAGTTAAACAACCAACCAAACTATGTATTTGTGTGCCGCTTAAAAAGGGAGAATGTCTCCGTGAGGAATGTCCAAGAACCAAATTCGAAGACCTGACAACTATCAACCCGCTCTCGGCTCGCGTGATCGATTACGGCCCGCCCCTTCTCATAGAGAGAAACTGTCTGTCTGTCTGTCTGTCCCAAATAGTGGAATTCAGAATGAAAGCCTTCATTATTAGATTCTGGTACTTCATCAGATGTTTTAGAATACTAATACAGCCTGCGTCATCGTGGGTTGGATTTGAGGCTAACAGAAAGCGTTTTTGCTCTTCCCAATAACTTCCAGTGGTTTCCATCTAGGGCTGATGTGAACAACTGCGCTTTTTAGTCTAGCTCATCCGTCCGTCATCTTCTCAGAGGTCTGCCAGGACGCCGTCGCGATATTTTAGAATAGTGTTTAATATTCAGATGTAGAATGTATAGACCACATAACCAACCTTATTCTACTACTCTAATGTACAGCTATTCCTCAATTATCAAAGTCTTGATTATTTTATATTTATCTTTCTCCCTCGCCTTATCTCAGCCAATGTATTTTCATTTAATTAAGAGAAGAAAATTATCATGAGAGTCTTTTATTTTTACGAAATAAATTTCCGTTCATTTCTCTTTCATGTCACCACGGTGGCTATGGCATCTTTTATATATTTAAAAGAGAAAATCTAAAGAGTTTTAAATTTTGCCTGAGAGATTCTTTTAAAACGTAGGTGATTTCGCAATACGGGATTTCGCAAAAAACGCCTTTTTGTTTAGCTAAGGTAAATCTAAAACCCGCCTATATTCCTTCAATTGCCCTTTATGTTCCGGGGCCGTGGCATGCCTTCAAACAACTCGCAGCCCCGGCAGGCGGTTGCCCTGGCAGAATGGCTAAATGGCTAAACCGATTTTGATGAATTTTGGTACAGAGACAGTTGAGACCCTGAAGACGGACATAAGCTAATTTTTGTTTTCAAAGTGAGAAATAAGGGGAAAAAGGGGGAAGAAAAGGGAAAACTTAGCTTTGCTTTTAAAATAAATAAGGCGCAAGGGCAAAAACTACAGGTAGCAGGTACCTGCAAAACAGGAAAGTAGAACTGTGTTACCCAGAATTTAACGGGAGCGGAGCCGTAAGCAAAAGCTTGTCATTACATAAACACCTATATATAAAAAAAATCAACCGTTATGGCCGTGAAACAGGGTTGCAAAGTTTGTATGAGATGATTCCATGGCCGGATTGACTTGTAATTTTACATAGGCATTCTTTACCTAAATTAATATACTATTTAACATCACGCTATGACACTGAGAAGCTAAAGTAGCGGGTGAAACCGCTAGACAACTAGTTTAATATATTTTCATGAGAAACTTTCACTTTAGCTTCACATTTTTAAATAATTTTCAGAATATTACGAGTACAATGTTGCAGCACATATTTTAGGTGCGACAACAATTTTACATTTTACAAACTACTTACTGTCTAACTGTACGACAAAATTGTAGCCACTATTTAGTGTCAAAAGCAACTTTGGAGCAATAAACTTTCATGCAAGTATGAAATTATAATTTCGTACAACGATGACAATAAAAATGGAGGAGCTCGTGGCTAAATAATAGTAACCGTTAAACTACGCTTGCCTAGGTTGGTCTGTGGATGGATCGCCCGTTACATACCGAGTCTCCTCCGTGCCTCGGAAAGCACGTTAAACCGTTGGTCCCGGCTGTCATTTGTAGATATTTGACATTCGTTACAAGTAGTCAGTGACCGAAAGTTTGACAACCAGTCTTACCCAGGGGTATCGTATTACCCAGTACTAACGGGGTTATGGAGATCAGATAGGCAGTCGCTCCATGTAAAATACTGATATTCCACTGCATCCGGTTAGACTGGAAGCCGAACCCAACATAATTGGGAAAAGGCTTGGCAGATGATGATGATGACAATACAATGAAACTTATTAGTATTTTTGGCGAATGGTGTTTAAGAAATAAATAAAGAAATCAAGCATTCCTTTTTAAAACATTTTTAGATTATTATTGCCAGTTTCTTTTTAGGGTTCCTGTAGCCAAACGGCTAAAACGGAATCCTTATAGATTTGCTTCGTCCGTCCATCAATGCGTATGTCGCAGCCATTTTACTCCGTGACTGTCTTCAATGTACCGCTACACAAAAGTGAAGATAAATTACGAAAAAACAACAAGAAGATAAAAAAGCAACAAAAACAAACTCTATTGGGTGTCTATCGACAAGTCATGGAAAATGATATAAGGTTTTTTAATATTATTTATAAGATGTTAGTTTTGAGTTTTTTACTGAGAAAAACTCTGAAAAAAATTACGTTAGTAGTACATACAAAAACCCTCCAAGTAAAATTGGAGGTTTGTTGTGTAGTGTTTGAGATATGGGACTTTTTCATAAAACTGCAGCAGCAAGTTTGTTTTTCATTAAGATACTATGAAGAACAAATTTAAGTTTTCGGTTATGTATAAATTTCTATTTAATTTGAATGAGCATTAAAAATATTATTACAGCATGACACTACGGAACACTGTGTGTACGATGGCGACTCGCACTACGCAATTTTTTTTATTATTTTCAAAGAATAAAATATGCCTCCACGGTTTTTACCCTGTTTTCATTTAGTTGTAAACATAAAATCATACTTGTATTTCTCTGTGTTTACGCAATCATTTTTAGTACACCAACAGTCTACTTATTTCTGTTTTCTTGTGGATGGGAAATTATCAAATAACTTCCCTCGCTCTTTGCGGAGCGGGATGGAGTGTCAGACTTGTACTGACTAAAACCCACTCATGTTCCTTCTATTGCCCTTTATGTTCCAAGGCCGCGGTATTTCTCTCAAACAATCCGCAACCACGGCAGACAGTCTACTTAATTTTAACTTAGTTTCTGCGTGACGTGTGCAGTACAATGACATGGTTTCCCTGTGACCCCATTCTTATGGACGTGACCTTCGAGATATTGTAATTGCAACAATCGTGGGTTACATAGCAACTTATTGACTGGCAGAGTACTTAAATACTCTACGTTTACTCCTTTTGAAATTATTATCTATGATTTAGTTTTTTTTTTAACAAATGGTTTCCGTATTAGTATTTAGGCCTGTTATAGTTGTCAAGTAGCAAGGAGTTATGTTTGATCCGCTACTCAAATTGGGCTTCGGGTCGAGCAAAGTGTTATTAAGTATTTTAATTAAACTAATTAAGAAATAATCATAAACAGCTCAAAGTCAAGACCAGGAGCTGATAGGGTTTTATATAAGTGGTCAGAAAATAAAAGGCTAAACCAAATTACTTGAGCTCCTCTCCAAAGAATTTGTAAATTCTGTTCTGTGGAAAGTGGTTTACAGATATTTGAGCGGGAACTAATAGTTATACAGTGAAACTTGGATAAGTGAGACTTGAAGGGATGAGAGAATTAGTCTCACTAAAAGAGGTATTCCACTAAACCAGGGTCTCCACTAACAGAGGTGATTCAGGGCCAAGGTGTCGGGACCTCAGCATGAGGTCCAGTTATGGAGGTTTCTCACTTACCCAGGTCCCACTTAACAAGGTTTCACTGTAATATAATCCTTACTAATATTACAAAAGCGAAAGTGAGTTTGTTTGTTACATCTTCACGCCTGGCCCACACATGGCTCAACCGATTTTGATGAATTTTGGTACAGAGATAGTTGCGACCCTGGAGATGGACATAGACTAACTTTTGTTTAAAAAAAGTGAGAAATGTAGCCGCGGGCAAAAGCTAGTAAAGTTTAAACCGTTTAAACGTTTTAGTAAGACATAGTTCTAAGATTTTTATAAACGATATTTTTTTTAAATAAATCCTCCTTGATACAGCCCTCATTGTGAGGAGGTTTCTGTCTCTAGAGCCTTAACCGCCGATAGCTTGGACCTTGCTACCGATACCAACGGACTACTACTTTATTTAAAAAGAATAGAATTTTAAATGTTATTTTATTAAATGCTTTTGCCCGCGGCTTCGCTCGCGTTAAATTCGGGGTAACACAGTTCTCCTTTCCTGATTTACAGGTTCCTGCTACCTGAAGTTTTTGCCCTTGCGCCTTATTTATAGTTGCAATGGTACGTTTTCCCTTTCTTCCCTCTTTCTCCCTTATTTATCACTATTTGTTTTAAGAATTAGCTTATATCCGTCTCCAGGGTCTTAACTATCCCTGTACCAAAATTCTACAAATTCGGTTTAGCCATTTAGGTGTGAAGACGTAACAAACAAACACACTTTCGCTTTTAAAATATTAGTAAGGATTTAAAATGTATAACAAAATATGCGTGAATAAAAACAAGGACACCAGGCTTGATATTTATGTTATTTTCGAACAGGAAAAATCTGCCCCTTAATAATTATGAGAGCTCCGAGACTGTCGCATGTCACTTAACGCCACATTGGCTATCCAGGGCGTGGCCTTATTTAATCACTAGCTACACCATGTTTTTTACTCACAGGTTAATCCCTTTAACGGAGTTATTGGTTTATTTGAAGTATTAACAGTTATTTTTTTTAATATTTACGACACAATATATACAAACTAAAAATAGAAACCAACTAGTACTAAGTAAAAAATGGTAAATTTGACAGGGTGTCAAAAAATTCGTCCGCATCGCGGTCAACAGGTAAAGTGCCCAGAAGCCTGGCAGCATTACCGCGTTGGATGGCAATGCTTATTTTTTTAAATTAAAACAAGCCAGCTCTCTGGTCACGAGAAGAGTCGACCATTTTTAGTGTTCCGTAACTGTTCCACTCGCTGCTCAGTTACGCTCCCCTTTTCCTACTTAGGGGTATGATGAAAAAATGTATGTAGGCCGATTCCTAGACTTACCCGATATGTACACAAAATGTCATAGAAAGCGGTCCTTGACTAGATTTCTATCCAGTTATATGCAACACACTCACCCCTAGATGCATAAGAATTTAACATTGCTAGCCGATGTGAGTGTACTAGTAGGTACACCGTTTTTGCGGATAGGGAGTCATCAAATACCTTTCCCCCCTCTGAGCGGAGCAGAGGGAATGTCAGATTTTTACTGACAAGCTACCGTGTACTTTCTTTTGCCCTTCTGTGTGTCTGTTCCCTTTCGAACAATCCGCAACTCCTGCGGTTACACTTGTGGCGTGATGTAACCTTTATGTTTAACTAGCTTTTGCCCCAGGCTTTACTCGCGTTAAATTCGGGGTAACACATTTCCCCTTTCCTGATATGCAGGTACTTGCAACCTGTAGTTTTTGCCCTTGCGCCTTATTTATTGTAATAGCAAAGCTAAGTTTTCCCTTTTCTTCCCTCTTTCTCCCTCATATCTCACTTTAGAAAAAAATAAAGCCTATGTCCGTCTCCAGGGTCCCAACTATCTCTATACCAAAATTCATCAAAATCGGTTTAGCCATTTAGGCGTGAAGACCTAAAAAACAAACAAACTCACTTTCGCTGTTATAATATTAAGTAAAGATGATAAGTTTTCACATATTCAAACCCTTTCCTTACGAGAATGTCGGGCATCGATGCTTCCCAAATATTCCCCAACATAAATACAACACGGCTGAAGCCGTTTAACATCCACTTTGTAACTTATGGTCTATATTGAACGCGAAGCTATAAATAATTTATTGCTATAATAAACCGGCTCGCAATACGGAGAGCGATGACTTTCAACGTATTCGTGTTGTTTTTGGTTTCAATTACTCTTACAAACTTATTTTTGGTAGTATGTTAGTTGAGTAATGTTATAGGCTTTACCTAAATTTAGCTCAACTTAATACTTACGTTTTATTTTCAGGCTAAAGAAGGGTGGGTCTTAGTCAGTAAAAGTCTGACACCCGGTCCGTCAGAGTGGGGGAAGTTATTTGAGAATTTCCCATCCGCATAAAAAGCAAGCAAGCAAGTGTCCTTTTTTTTGTTTGGGGTGAGAAATGTGGGAGTGTCAGACTTTTACTGATTAAAACCTACCCCTGTTCCTTCTATTGCCCTTTACGTTCCGGGGTCGCGGTATCTGTTTCGAACAACCCGTAATCCCGGAGCGCAAGTGTCCTCGATACTACATTCCCGTTGTATAATTCCCGACTTCCAAGTAGACGACAAAAGATAGGTAAGAATACATCGTCGATTAAAAAACGATTAAAGTTAGTACTATAGACGTTGAAGAAACTATAGAAAGTGAAATAACGTATCGATTTCAACCGGCTCCGTTTAGCGCCGTAGTAGCTACAATACATTGAACTTCAGAACTCAATGAAGAGGTCGATATCTTACAAATTGGACGCTTTAACATTGTTAATTGTTAATAGATTGTTCACGTACAGCTGTTATACATCGTGGAAGTTCGACTTCTTGTCTAATTGGCTCAGAAAATCCTGAGAACGATCGATTTTTAAAGGTGTATCTACATGTAGACTTGAACTTTTACGAGTAGTTATGCTGCCTGTCATCCGGTGCTTGATGAGAAAACCTTGTCTTTGTTTTTCATCTGCGGATGGGAAATCATCAAATGTGAATGTCAGACTTTTACTGACTAAAACCCACTCGAGTAAGGAACACGAGTGGGTTTTAGTCAGTAAAAGACTTTTGCCCTTTACGTTCTGCCGCAATCCCGGCAGGCGGTGGCCCCTGCAGGTCCCTCAGCTTTGCTGACATCTATTTAAGTCGACACGGCCTGTCTTTACTAGACGGACGGACGGTGACCTACTCATTGCTCATCGTCCACATCTACAGTGGGAATTAGTACGGTAGTTTGAATGCAAAAGAAAGAAAAAATATTGACAAGTATCCATCCATATGAAATCAATATCTTGCCCAATTTAGCCAACTTTAAGAAATTTCATTTTATTAACAGCCCCCAAACAACAATAACATATATCTGAACTTTAGTTGATCAAATTATTCTTTGCATTCTATACTTCCCGTCAAAAAAAAGCCAGTCAAAAGAAAATCTTCTAGTTTTCGCAAAAAAAAAAGCAATACCGTATCTCAGTCATGTTCAGAAACTCCCAGTCATTTGAATATAGGCAGCTATCGTGTGGTCAACGTTTTGGAACATTGCCATAACTTTGCGATATTGAGAACCAACTTGGTATTAGCATAATATGTTATATAGCAACGTGTTGTTAGTATTTCGGAGAAATGCAACTAGTGTTGAGATTCTTAGATAATATAGTTCAATGCAATGATAAATGAATGCCTCGGAAAGTACGTTAAGCCGTTGGTCCCAGCTGTCATTTGTTGATCTTTGACAGAGGTTACAGGTAGTCAGTGTACCGAAAGTCTGACAACCAGTCTTACCAAGGGGTATCGTATTACCCAGAATTAACTGGGTTGTGGAGGTCGGATAGGCAGTCGCTCCATGTAAAATACTGTTAAAAAAAAAATATTCAGCTGCATCCGGTTAGACTGGAAGTCGACCCCAACATAGTTGGGAAAAGGCTAGGCAGATGATGATGATAGTTCGAAGCAATGATATGTTTGATGAAGTGAAATATGGTAGTGGTGATTCTTTTTGTTACAAAAGAATCCTTATCCTTACTAATATTATAAAAGCGAAAGTGAGTTTGTTTGTTTATTTGTTTGTTACCTCTTCACGCTTTAATGGCTAAACCGATTGTGATGAATTTTGGTACATAGATAGTTGGGAACCAGGAGACGGACATAGGCTAATTTTTATTAAAAAAAAAGTGGGATGTGAAGGAGAAAGAGGGAAGAAAAGGGAAAACTTAGCGTTGCTATTACAAATCAATCAGGCGCAAGAGAAACTGTGTTGCACCGAATTTAACGCGAGCGAAGCCGCGGGCAAAAGCTAGTAACTAATAAACCTTTTAACAATCAGAGGTCCTAAGCACGAGTTCAGGATGTCAAATAAAATTCTCGTTTCGCCTATTATTTTTTATATTTTTAAGAATTTATTTAATAACTGTAGATAAAACTTATTGTGTTTGTTGCAAACAATTCAACCGGCGTTTTTTTGTTGTGTTCGTAATTGTCAAGACATTATAAATCCAACATGGCGAACTCCCAAACATAGCGGCTTAGTTATTTTTATGCAATCCAATGATTTGGGTTTATGGGTATATCAAATGAATGTGGAAAAAACACCGAACACAAATATTTATTACACACAAAAACATTCATAATAAATATCATTTTATTACTATTTGAAGCTTGTTTTTACAAAATATTTTGTTCATGTGTGTTGTATTTGACCACCAACAGTTTCTCCTCTTTTAAATCCATCCAAAGGTTGTCTTGAAAAGATCGCTTTTAGCTGTAAGACCGCCCATTGTATCACCCTATTTATAAGTTGTATACTGTTATTTTTGTCATTTGTATGGTGTACATAATAAAGAATATTCTATCTATCTATTTGGGCGACTTGTCGGCGTTGTTTTTGCATTAACATTATAGAGTCAATGAACTCTATACAAACGTACAATGAAACCCTCCTAAATACTCATATTGTCACATTATTAATAATAAGCTCTGCTATCAAACAAACCAATTAGCAGTAATAATTATTTATTCACAGAACCAACACGGATTACAGAGAGACGTTGAAGCATGAAAATGAGGTTGTAATCCTCCCTACGGAACCTATTTATTTATAAATAAAATAACATTTGCAATCCATCGCTTTTACCTACAATAATAATTAATATTTACGGGGAAGTTTTTATTACGAAATAATTATAAAGGTGATAAAATTGTGCGTTTTGGGTGAACTAGTATCTTTCAGACTTTCTGAAAAAAACAAGATATTTTTATCGATTCTTCTTTTGCAGGTTTGCTAATAAAGATTTCATTCGAAACCTTACTTTTTCTGTTCTCGTCTTCTTATATGCTCTATTAATTAATAAATTAAGTACAATATACATGCAGGGCGGCCCTACATATCTTGGGTTAGAACATAGGTTATCCCTTGTTTACGAGGCTCAGGGCTGCCTCCTTGGTGAACAGGTCGAAGGCGATAGTTTAGTATGAGGGCCTGGGTTTGATTCCGCAGTCGGGAACACTGTTATTAGATTTTTCATCAGCCAGAGTCTAGATTTGTGGCCGATTTAAGGTAAAAATTTCGCTCCTTTTTTAATGAAAACTAGCGAAATAACATTGTACTATTAGATACACCTTTGCTTAACCCTTCGAGGATAGCAGGTGTAATGTTATGTACGTATCTAATACGATCCCTTACCATAGTTTCCGACAGCCACGCGGGTAAAATCGCAAATAATAGGCAAAGCTAGAATCAAGAACATTATAATCAAATCTACTACCATTTCCTTCTATACAAATGTTGAACCAAATCTAATTCTAAACCCAATAACTATAATAAAGAAACAGTTATGAAAACAGCAGGCAACGACTAAATGACCGTAAACATTTTCAAACTACACAATAACCAAACAAAATCAACATTTAACACCACGGAATTTGGTTGTAATTCCAACAACAAACTGTCAAGATTTATTAGCTACAATTTTTGCTGCAATATAATAAGCTTATATAAAAGAGATTTACATAATTAGAGGGACCGTTGCGTCTTCCGCTTTGTCTGAAAAATGCCTATTTTCTGATTAAACGTACTTCGACAACCAACTCGGCTTAACCAATCGACTAGACCATTTTGTTTCTATAGGATTTTATCGTCGACGCTGACTTTAATCTTTCCAGCGGTTAAAAATGTACAGCTTTAAACTGCAGCGTATAAGCCGATAAAAATGCGTTCAAAAATAAAAGTTTCGATTTCATCGGAATCACTTTTCATTGTGAATGTAAATAAAAACGTTTGCGGAACTAAATAATAAAATGATGAAATGATGAATCATCTAAAAGACGAACTAAATAGAATGTAATTACTTTGCCCCGGGAAACTACCCTATTAAGAAAAGGCTGACCAGATGATGAGTGATCAAAAGCATTAATCCGTTTAAGACGAAACACATTTGTTTGTGGTACAGACCGCATGTAATTAAAAATACTTTGATCCACTGACTAATTTTGTGGTAAGTTCTACAATGCCTAGGCAAACGGATTTTTTTTTGCATGGTAGCTATTCTTTTTTGTGGAATCTATTAGCAATAACAAATCGCTAATAGATTCCACAAAAAAGAATATCTAAAAATGCTAGGAATAAAGACATAAAAAACAAAAACCAATGTTAGGTGAAAATTTAGAAAAAAGTACTTAAAAAAATTCTAGCTCCTAAACTACAAATAATCGCGGAACATACATGGGGGTAATTCGGGTACCCCTTAGCATAAAGCATCTATTTTTTTTCTTTGGACGCCTATCAACTGGCCACCCTGTATAACAAAAAATCAGAAACATTTCTATCCCTTTACACAAACGGATGTACCTCGTCCTTAAACTTATTGAGATATTTCAATATACGGTTGTAAAAAAGAAAGGAAATGCCCATCAAGGGCTCCTCAAGGGACAATTGAATTGCGGACCCCATGAAGTACATACGAAACGCGAGGACGATGAACACTTGGTTTTGTTCCGACACACTCAACAAGGTATTCAAGTGATGCCTTCAATCTGAAAGAGATTTTTATACAGGGCTGCTGCTCCCCTGAATCGTATTTAAAAAAACTAAAGAAAATAGGTTGTAATAAACAGACTTGCATTAGAAGTTAGACTTTTTAGTTAATAGTTAGTTAGTCTTGCTGTACGAATCATCACTAATATTATTAAAGCGAAAGTGAGTTTGTTTGTTTGTTACATCTTCACGCCTAAATTAAAGTGAGATATGAGGGAGAAAGAGGGAAGAAAAGGAAAAACTTAGCTTTGCTATTACAATAAATAAGGCGCAAGGGCAAAAACTACAGGTTACAGGTACCTGCAAATCAGGAAAGGAGAACTGTGTTACCCTGAATTTTAGGATATACACATTACTTATGTCATCTCTAATGTAAAGCAGAGGTGTAGCCGGGGTTGCGGGTTGTTCGAATGAAAAAAACACTAGGAAGTGGCGAAGGGCAGGGCGTTTTTGTGGGACTGTCTCTTGTAATCTGACGTTCAAAAAGTGCTGATTATCAGCCTAATTTGAATAAATGACTTTTGATTTTGATTTTGATTTTGAGATACCGCGTCTCCGGAACACAAAGGGGAAAAGAAGGTACATGAATGGGTCTTATTCTGTAGAAGTCTGACACTCCCTTCCGCTCCGCCCAAAGTGGGAGAAGTTACTTGCTGATTTACTAAACGAAACTAAAGCAGTGGTGTACCTAATAGTAGACCCATGAATCCAGAATCCGTGGTACTGGTAAATTCCTGATGGAAAAACGCAATGCGATCTTGCTGGACCTGGAAGTCAAACTCAGATCCTCATATTCAGCAGGCGCACTAGCGACCACTAATCCAACGAGGCCTTCTGTAGGGTTACCATGACATCTTATAGCAGTTCTTTTTCCTGTGCGAGAAAGAGATGGTGCTAGACACCCTGTATAGCTCTGTCTCTTTCCCGCAGTGGAATAAGTTCTGCTTTAAGACGTCAGCGTAGGCTGCCAGGATATTTGAGTGATGATGAATTCTTGGAATAGCTTGCTTGAAAAGTAAATACGATATCTTGAATTTCAGATTGATACCAATATCCATCAAGTCAATCAGACAACTAAAACTATTCACGGTTGAACAATCAAAACGTTAATTCCCATATTCTTGTTCCTACTTAAGACGAACACTTCTAAGTAACATCTAAGGCACCAGCCCTCCAAAATATCATAAACAGTCGTCGGTAGTTCGTCGTAACTTCTAAATAAAAAAGTTTTGCATACCAGCCCTGTTCAAGGCCAAACCCGCGGGCAAAGCGAGCAAAATTGTTTAAATATTTAATGAAATATAATGTTCTATGTTCAACGAACATCCTCAAAAATGCTTTATGAAAATATTTTAAGCCGACGACATATTGTAAGGTAGGTGAACGTTCAAGATTCTCATTTGCAAAACTGCCACGTTTCCGGATTTCACCGGTATTGACTGGATTTTGATCGGCTAGTCGTATTGAAATGAGTTTTTTGATCGGAAAAGTTCGTGATCTGTTCGGAAAACAAGTTCAAAATTTTGCAGGATGGATATTTAAATGATCTTATTTCAGTTTATGTTTATGCTGATGTAATGAATATAATTTTCATGATCGTCTGCGGATGACAGCTGTTTTGAAACGTTTTAGGAACTTTTCGTAAGCTTTGTAACTAACAACGGAATCATGTCTTAATCTTTCAAATATTTGTATTCCCATAATTCATTCGTATCGTATTTACATTATTTTTAGAGGAGCCTCTTTGCAGGACCGCAGGAAACTCCCCCCCTCCCCCCACCACTCCAGGCCTTCGTGCACAACCACTGGCACCTATTAGGATTTAAACGAAGCAAAGGCAAGAGCTGTGTAAACGTCCCGGTACTTGCCCCAGCCATCCCTTGCCATCCAGCCCGCATTGCTGAGCCAGTAATTCAAAACCAATCTCCTTAATAATGAGATCATTTAGATCCAGCCTGTCATTTTTCTGTCCTCCCCCAGCAACGCCCTAAGTCGAGGCTCTTACACCACAAGGGGCGCCCTAGGTGTGTAGTCGCTTGGTTTTTATATTGTTTTGCCCTGGCTGGAGGTCTTACTTTCTAGGAAACCACAGGAATTTCTCTGTTATGCAGATGACAACCTCATACATTAAACTGGGAGCTTCACACTGGCCTAACACATTATGAGTTTAATCAACACGAAAAAAAAATTAGAGGTATCAGGTGGAACGAAGTTATTATTTATAATGTACAAAAAAACCTGTATTCACTCTACAAAAATAATTACCGCGACACCACATTGTTCAACGCGAAATAGAAAGATTAAACGAAAATAACTGGTTTGCTTTCTATGAGAGAGAGAGACAGACATGAAACATGCGCACGCTGCACGGCTTACAACTATAGCAAAAAGTGTCGTTACAACTTTTGATCTTAATTGTTTCCGTCTAGCCCCCATTCGCAACGCGCGATAAGCAACTTCGTTTCAAAAGAATATATTTTGCCATTAGTTTCAATTCTTGCTAAAACATACACCGTTAGTTAATAACACATAATCCAGCTTTGATTACTTTGAAATTAACTTGCAAGCTCACTGACCGACAAACAAACTTTCTGTATAGTCATTTAACGCCAACCAATCGCAATTTACTTAATTGCTGGTTTACGGAGCCTTGGCTTATATTGAATGGACTTTGTGTAAATACGTCATTGATGACGTCATGCGTCATGTCATTGTATTGTCATTTCAATTTTGTTTTACCGTAGACTGACCTTTATTCTGATGCATTAAGGTTTAAAATAAATGCGAAAGGACTCCAGTTATGGTTTGTAAAAAGTAGGCTCCGCGTAGGTGGTGTTGAAGGTTAGTCAAGTGTTGTGACAAGTAAATTCGCAACATTGATTTTTAAATTAAGTATATGAAAGTATTTGGTGCAGCCGTGATACACACAACATAGTTTTTTTATTGTGCTTTTTGCGCATTAGTTGCAATTATTTTTTTTGTGCCTATCTGCAATCAGTCTTAAACTATAAGCAGATTTGTTCTCCGTCGTTCATGTCTTATAGAAGGAGCTCCTCAGCAGGAGACACCTCTTCCTTCACCATCTGTCACCAAGTTTCTGGATATCATGGCGCTTCAGTCGTTTAGTGTAGCTAACAGTTGCTAGCGCGGTGGCTAGGTCATTTGGATGATTTTCCAGCCGTGTTCTGTATTTGTGCCCTGTTAGTTTTAACTCCTCTTTAACAGTCTTTATGCTCAGAGCCTCATGGATCTCCGTGTTGGTGACGAACCATGGCGTATTTGAAATGGTTCTTAGGATGCCATTTTGGAGCCTTTGCATTATGTTTAAATTGGAGTCGCAAGCGCTTCCCCACAGTTGTGCGCCATACATCCATATTGGCTTCAGGATCATCTTGTATATCAAAAGTTTGTTGTCGATTGACAGTTTGGAGTTGCGTGCCATCAGCCAGTAATTATAATATTAGTTGCAAATAAACATGTTTTCTTTATCTCTTTCTTTCAAAGGGCTTTTGTTGGATGATAAAGTTGGAAATAAATTAGTATTAGCACTGGATAAAACGATACCCCTTAGGGAAGCTGGTTGTCAGACTTTTGGGCCACTGACTAAAGAAACTCGGTATGTAATGGGTTGTCACCGACCCACTAATCCACAGACCGACCTAGCGAATCGCAGCTAACTGAAACATCAACCCGACTTCTGCTGTTATTATAAAAATGCTACGAGTTTTTTTTTTTTAACTCTGGCAACTCGCAGTTCAACCTATGAGGTTATCGTCTGCTTAACCGGTAGATTTTATGGGTGCTTTGGGAGTAAGCCTATCCCTATAGGCTGGATCCAAGTATGTCATACTTAGATCCAGCCTGTCCCTTTGCTGTCCTCACACAGCGACACCCTAAACCGAGACTGCACCTCACAGGGGGTGCCCTAAGCGTGTAGCCGCTTCATTTTTAAGGTCGCGATGCTGAGCCAATTTTATCTAAACAGTCTCCAAATAAAGGGTTATTTGGAGACTGTTTAGATAAAATTGGCTCAGCATCGCGGGCCAGCTTTACCAAAGGACAGGTGGGGCGAAGATATTATATGACGGCATAGAGGTCCTAGTATTAATTTATATCCTTACTAATATTATAAAAGCGAAAGTGAGTTTGTTTGTTACGTCTTCACGCCTACATAGCTAAACCAATTTTGATGAATTTGGATAATTTAAAAAAATGTGGGATATGAGGAAGAAAGAGGGAAGAAAACTTAGCTTTGCTATTACAATAAATAAGGCGCTAGGGCAAAAACTACAGCTAGCAGGTACCTGCAAATCAGGAAAGGAGAACTGTGTTACCCCGAATTTAACGCGAGCGAAACCGCGGGCAAAAGCTAGTTATTAAATACAAAGCGACAACCCCCAAGTAAATCAATAAGAAGTTATAGCTAGTAAACCAATTAAAGCTACACCGTCAACTTATACCGATTATTACAGGTATAAAGGGCACAAAGTGACCGCCACATCGGCTGACTACCGTCCGTTCAACCTCCGGCAATACGGTAACCATTCGACACGGTAATCCGGCAACTGACAACTTTACATCGACCGCGTGTCATGCGGGATTATTGCAGAATTAAGACCTCAAATATGGGGTCTTTAAACAAGAATCGGCTTTGTCGTTTGCGATACGGTTACATTAAAAAAGCTTTTTGTTACTTAAGTATTCATCATTAATTGATGACATTAAGGGACCCTTTTTCACTTAAGCCCTGGTTATTCCCTGGCGGGTATGTAGTACCGTTTTTCTACGTTTTGTTGGTTATTTTGTGATAAAAATAGATAGCTCTATTGCCACACTAAATCTATTTTAGTACTTTTTGGTCATACTTGAATAAAAGAAATAAAAAAGTATCCCATAGACATTACATGCATAAATAATAACAAGATAAGTATAACTTGACGGCATAATTGATCAGGTTTTAAGCGCAAGCGTTTTTTAAAAAAATACAGCAGGCAAGAACAAAAAGGTAGACAGCTCACAGGTCGTGACGGCGACAAGGAAGTTGCCAACCAGCATGATGCTGTACTGACACAGCACTGTGCCGGTTTTCAGTGGTAACCCGAGAAACCACGGAAACTAGCATAAATGATATAGATTTTTTTTTAATCATACAGGCAGCTGTCGTACTTTAAGTTTGAATACTTAAATTTAGTAATTCGTAAAAGGCTAAAACACCACCATAGACAAAAAACTAAATGTTGGTTAAAGTAGACTGTGACAACAAAACTGTAAGAAAAATAACAAAAACAAAATACCCCACACATTTCGAATTCTCTAGAATTAATACTAACCGGAGCCACTAACCCTACAATGTTATACCTTATAGACATTTGACAGCTACTTTACACCGCAAGATATTCTGCGGCACGACTCCGTGACACGTCTCAAAGCTAAATATTCCGAGTTGGGTCGAGTTGGGCACTGATCCAAATATGCAGCTATATTGACAATAACTGTCATAACGGGACGTCCCGTGTCGTGTGAACCGACCTTTTTGGAATTTGTGGTACTTCAGCTTTGGTAATGGTTGGCACGAGCGATTTTATAGAGTGTGCTCAAGACATCGTGCTTGTTATATCTGATTTAAATTAGGATTTGATATTTTTTGGGTAGGTATGTTTGATTCGGTTAGGTTTTCTGATAAAATGAGAAGGTGAAGGAAGAATGGAAAACATAACTGTAATATAATAATTATCCCTGAAAAACAAGCATTTTAAAGATTGCATAAGCTTCCTTATTAATAAAATTTTCATTCTAGAACGTTTATTTTATGTTTTTTGCCTATAAAAGTTTATAAACTACCGCTCGGGTCGGTCTTTAGGTTAAGTCGAGCTTGCCTAGGTTGGTCTGTGGATGGGTGCTCATTACATATCTAGTTGCATCCATGTCTCGGAAAAAAAAAACTCATTTAATCTTTGACATCTCTATTAAAGTTTGACATTGAATTGAATACCAAAAATATTAATGAAATTGTCATGCCTATAACTGTTATTTTAATTCCTATTTAAAGTTTGTCTTAAAAAATATTTTTATGTTTCAAATATCTGCACGCCCAGTAGCCCGGAATATGGTGAGAACTTTGTTAATATTTAAGACCATAAAAATGTACCATATTCAGACAATTAAATGAATTTGAATTTCAAAGCACATTAAGCTGTTGGTCCCGGCCAACATTTGTAGATCTTTAACAGTCGTTACAGGTCTTAGCAAGGAGTAGGAGTAGTATTACCCAGTTGTTAAATGGGTTGTGGAGGTCAGATAGGCAGTCATTCCATGGAAAAAGCTGACCTCAACATAGTTGGGAAATGACTAGGCAGATGATGATGACGCCTATCCTTACTAATATTATAAAAGCGAAAGTGAGTTTGTTTGTTACCTCTTCACGCTTTAATGGCTAAACTGATTTTGATGAATTTTGGTACAGGGATAGTTGGGAACCAGGAGACGGACATAGGCTAATATTTTTTTTAAAAAAAAGTGGTATGTGAGGGAGAAAGGGAAGAAAAGGGAAAACTTAGCGTTGCTGTGGAACTGTGTTACCCCGAATTTAACGCGAGCGAAGCCGCGGGCAACAGCTAGTATCACTATAACATCACAAAAAATCTCAATATTTTTTTTACAATATATGCTTTGCAACACTAGTTTAATTCACCTCCCACACTGCTGACTCCACATCATTTATCATTCCTTTTAGTCCAAAAGGCTTTCCCGTTCAAGTAATTTCTCAACCATTCCGAAAGAAATGGCCCAAACTAAGTCATTGGTAATGGAATGTACGCTCGGATACATAGCCTGCGGTCCGGTAAGCCTCCCGACCCTCCCAACTTTCCCTCCCGGTATTGTTGGGCTAGTGAAGGATTATCCTAACAACTGAACGGAGACGAATCACGTACTGGACGTACGGGTATTTGTTGCGTACGTAATGGTTAATAACATAACATAACACATAACTTCACGCCGAAGAACAAACACTCGACAGTTCTGCCGGTGCGTTTTCGTTCGAAAAACATATCTCGGCCTTGGAACACAAATGGCAACAGAAGGAACGTGGATGTGTTATTTTTTAACATCGAAAAAAAGGAGGTTTCAATTCGTCATTTATATTATTTTTTTTGGAACGAAGTTCCTTATCGCGCGTTGTGCGGCATCGCATGTTTCTCTGTCTGTCTGTCTGTCTCTCTCTCTCTCTCTTATAGAAAGCAAGCCAGATATTTTCATTTCTATAGGAACTTCGTTCCATCCGGGTGTCCCTTGACACCTCTAAATTTTTATGTATTAAGCTCGCCACACTATTGGCAGTAAACTCGAAATTGTATTCCTAGATCTAGATTAACAAAAACTAGCAAGTTATTTCTAATAAACAGTATACATACGTTTTTATACAAGTTGCCAAAGTTAAAGAACTGACCGATGACCGTTTTAAAACCACATCATACTTATTAAAATAAAGCATATTACTAAATTAAGGACTACGTAGAAGATAAAGAAGTTTGGCTTTAGGTCCTTCTACGCATGTGACTTCCCTGGTAGCTCATACTATTCTCAATCTTAATGTTTTATTCGGTTATCTTTAATCTGTTTATTTTTTTTATACATTTCCCTGTTATATTTATTTATTAATTAGTACTGAAAGCAACCAAACACAATAAATAATTAATTTATTCATGTACATATTTTTCAAATATTTTTACATAATAATATTTCTTACTCAAAAATAAATAAGACAGAAGAAAGTAAGGGCTAAACTCTGTAGTCGATGATATAGGCAGAAATGATGATGAACAGGTTATAGGTTATAAAATGTGGCCTTGATTACACAAAGTTTTGAAATTATCCAGAGAAGGATCTGCTACCCTACCATGACGTGTTAAAGCAGAACTTATTCCGCTGAGGGAAAGGGACAGAGCTATACATGGTGTCTAGCACCATCTCTTTCACTCAGTGGAATCAGTTCTGCTTTAATATGTCATAGTAGGCCTAAAGGTGCTTGAGGCACCCCAATTTTTTGTTGGAAATCAGTTCCAACGTCAGGCTTGCTATTCCTACTTTTCTGTTCATAAAACTCTACTTTAAAACTAAACAGATACCACATCCAACATGAATTTATTCAAACAGATACTTATTATACTTTTTAATCCAAACTTGCCCTAATACCTAACTTCGTCTAACGAACACCGTCCAACATTTCGCCTCACTCATTCCACTTTGAGAATTTCAAAGAGCTTCATTTCTAAACACCCACGCCCTGTATACAGCCCAGCCATTGAAAGCAGCAATGATTACTTTCTGAAACACCCTGTATGTGCTTAATGACAGCTGTTTGTTTTACCCCTAATGCTTTTCTGATTCAACTTTAGCATTTAGTAGATAGATAGTGCTTTTGTTAGTTGACGTCATAACTGTTTGACCTATGGATGGTTCTTTGTCCCTCTTTTATTTTGTCTTTTGATTAAGACTGCACTGCTGGGATATCACCAAAGCGGGGCCTTGCCGATATATGCGTAGCAGAGAGCAGAGGAATTGTTTTTAAACTGAGTGCTTTTACCGGATAATGATATATCTATATGTATAAAGATAATAAAATATGCAAAGTTGCGACATACATATATATTTGACGGTACGATTGGCGCAGTGGCTGAGCGATCAACCGCTACGCTGCATGTTTCGGGTTCGATCCCCGCAAGGAACAAATATTTGTATGGCTTACTTATAGTTGTTCCGGGTTGGTTGTTTCTGTATTTCAGTTTTTTATGTTTGTAAACGCGCCCACGATACAGGTGAAATTCGTTTTTTTTTTAATATATATATTTTGCCATTCAGGAATGGCGAACAGTTTTTTTTATTTTTTGGCTTAACCATGCGTTGAAGTTAAAATTAGCTGGCATATAATTAACAAAAATAAAACGTTGCTTAATTTAACAAGTAATGTAGTTATTGTAGAGTCGATGCATTCGTACATTTGTGTCTGCGCAGACACTTGTGATGGCTGATCTCAACTGAGATTAGCCATCACAAGTGCGGCCCGACTTTCAATTAAACCTAATGTGGTTCAATCCTACTAATATTATAAAAACCACAGTTTGTGAGGATGTATGTAAGTGTGTTTGTAAGTCTCTACTAAATGGATGTTGATGAAAAATCACAATTAATAGCTTCCATATCAGAATAACACATCTAGGCTACAATTCATTAAGGTATATTGTATTTCTATCACCACGCGAGTAAAATCGTGTGGTGCAGCTAGTATCTCAATAAAAACAAAGTACATACTAATAAAAAGTAACTATTCTATTTTGTAGTGGCAAAGAAAGTTAAAAAATGTTATTGACTGATTTTTAAAGCCTTCAATTGGTCAAATTCCTTTGCGTGATAGTATGGTGCATCGTAGTAATTTCATCTCCAGTTTCGATATGGTGTCCCGGAGGACCTGGATGCTTTACATTGGTAGGCATAAAAAAGCTATACTTGAATCCATTCATTCATCAGCAATCTTAAACACATTTGAAACAAGTTATAGCCAAATGCAACCCATTTAGTATAAATAAACCTCGTATTTGAACCCAAAAAAACTGCTCACAAAGCCCAACGAGATTTCTAGTTACATAAATAAATAACCCTTAAACACGGCCTGCACGTTTAATACAAATAGAATTTTCTTTCGTTAACAAACAAAGTATAAAACACACGAGTGAATTGTTAACGGGATCGGCTACGGGTTTCTGTGGTCCAACCCTACACGTTCGTACGTAAACTTACTGTTTTACAAGTTTTAAAAATGGAAGGTCACGGCTAAGGCATAGATACAGTACTGGATACTGGAAAATAAGTACAGAGGGTTAACTCGATGAATGTCGTATGGAACTCGAGCACCGAGGATCTTGTGACGTAAACGGCCATATCTTTTGACTGCAAAGACTTAGAGGGTTGATTTTCACAGCTTGAAGGGACCACAGACTTGAGTACATGGTTTTTACTGGTTACCTGTACGCCAGGGATAAAGGGTCTCGACAGACAGACAGACATACGGACAGTAAACTGATCCTATTGAGGTACGAAAATTATACCTACTGGAATAGTAAAATCATATAAATCCTCTTTCTGGAAGTCTACAGATTTAAGACGTCATCGTAGAGTGTGCCTGTGTTACGAAATTATATAGTAAAGGATTTATAAAAAAAAAAAACGGAAGGTATTTCAGACCCTGTTCCATAACATTTAAAAAGCACGCTACTTATAAGCTATGTGTAATATAACAGCATAGATATTTTAATGTGCAAAAAATACAATGAAAAATATCGCATAAATTTTTTTTTTCTTCGTTCAAAAGTAAGACTTTTTCTAGCAACTAAAATCACTGGCCAGCTTAAAAGTAAAGAAAAAGAAATCCGTGAACAAGACAAGGCTGTCTTTTTCAACAATACTGCATAAAGACTCTTTCGTTATTTTTTATTTCTTTTTAAAATCAAAAGTTGGCTAGAACGTGGTTGGATTTATTAATCGCCGTCTTCGTCGCCGATGAATTCGAATAATTCTTTTAAAAAAAGCGAATGAAAGAAAGAATTTGCGTTACAGTGGAAAGTGTTTGTACTTAATTAACATTATTAATCTTTCATTTTCATGCTTCTTTTTTTCAGTCAAGGATCAGACTATTTGGAAGAAGAAAAATGATTGAGGAGCTATTGAAATAAAATCTTATTATGTTATTTTAATTATTTAAGAATTCTGGTTTGTTAGGTTCCGCTAGAGTTCTGGTTTTTGGTATAAAAAAGCAGAAACCTGTTTTTTTTTTTTCTAATCGAAGGCCTTTCCCCAGCCAAAGTTTCAACTGAATAAAAATCTTGTGACTTGGTCTTAATATTATATTTATTCGTAGAAATAACGCAAAATGGTTTATGTTGAGTGTCTTGTTCACTCTTCCCAATAAGATTCTTATACACTTTGAAGAAAGAACTAACTTTTTTACGATCCAAGAATTCTTATTGAAATAAAAACTTTAACTCCGTGCACTTTTAGTCTTACATATAAACGCTGAAATTTAACCAACTATATCTAACAGCTGGGATCACAATTAAGATATAGGAATATGTTAAATAAGTTACGTGCCAAACGTCGTTAGGAGAAACTGGGGACACAATGTGATTGTGATGCTTCAGTACCCAGGGGATCTTCAAGGAACAGTGGTAAATGCAAATTTCATCATAACTGGTGTTTAGCTTTAGTATTAGTTACTAGCTGGCACCCGCGGCTTCGCCCGCGTGATATTGAAAAAGAAAAGTATTCTAAGTGTTATTCCAGAAATTTTATCATGATCCGTTCAGCCGTTTTGACGTGAAAGAGTAACAAACATCCATACATCCATCCATTTCCACAAACATTCGCATTTATAATATTAGTAGGATCGTCGTGTGTCATTCCACCGATGGACAAAAGTCTCTCACAAAGATTTTCAAAAATGACGGGCCTGTTAGTCTAGTGGTTAGTGGCCCTGACTGCTAAGCCGGAGGTCGTGGGTTCAATTCCCACCCAAGACAAACGTTGTGTGATGAGCATGATTGTTTGTTCTGTGTCCAGACACAGAACATACATACATACATATTATAGATTAGTCACACCCAGGTGTGATTAATCTATAATATGTATGTATTTATAAATTATATAAGTATGTATATCAGTTGTCTGGTTACCATAACACAAGCTCTGCTTAGCTTGGGATCAGATAGCCGTGTGTGTGTTTTCCCAAGATATTTATTTATTTATTAAATCTTTCAAAGCCTAACAATAATATTGAGTTGTTCAGTTTCTAAGAAGACTTCACCAAACGAACCTGTCGTCCAGTAAGCTGTTGTTAGTTGGGCAGAATAATAAGCTGCTTTTCTTCAACGTTACTGTTCATCCCGGGATCAAGAAGTGGTAAGTATCCTATTTATTTTAATGGCATCTTATTTTGAGGAAGACAATTTTTCCGGGACAACTAATTATATAGCTAAATAAATAATGACTGTCTGAGTTAAGCTGATTAGTTTTGAAACGAGTAGGTTGGTAATTATGTTGTTAATAGATATCTTATGCTATTAGCACACTTCTTTCTATTATTACAGTAATTGTAAATGCTTAAATGTTTTGTTTCAGCGTCACTTTCAAACCTATTTGGATGAAATTTGGTAAATAGATAGCACATATTGGATTAGAAATCATTAAATGACTTTTCCCCCTCTGGACCGAGCCGAGTTTCAGAATTGTACTGACTAAAACCCTTTCTTCTTTTATTTGGTTAAAACAAATAGTAGAAGTTTGTTTTTTGTTTTGAGAAATTCGTACAAGATTAAATTAACATTTTTTTTTGGTGTGGCAAATCATCAAATAATTTCCCCTGCTCTGGAGCGGGGGGTATTGTCAGACTTGTACTGACTAAATAAAACCCACACATGTTCCTTTTACTGCCCTTTATGTTCCGGGGCCGCGGTATCTCTTTCGAATGCAAGATATGTTTTAGTAGTAGGTATTTAAAAAAAGGAGGAAGGTCAAAGAAAATATGTATATAAATTTATAGCTATGTTATATATCATAGTTGCTTGTTTTCCTTAATTTCGATCTTTTCACCAGCCTAGCACATTCCACAAACACACAAACTCGCCATAATAACATACGAAACATCAGAAATAATCGTATGTATGGTCACAATAAATCAAATACAAAATGACAAATGTGTCCCTCCATAGCTCCATACACAGACTTGGTGAAACAAAGAGAAGACGTGGAGCGAATCGCTCAATCGTGATGACAATATGTGGCTTATTAATCACTGGAACTGAAGACTGGGCCTTAACGTATTAATAAGACAAGCTATCGGCCGCATAAGACACATTTGTCAAAAGTTATGGAGATTAGGTTCTACAATTCAAAAGCGAAAACTTGTGACATTACCGGTCATATATTAGGACTGCGTAAACTTGATCGGGGTTGATTTTTTCAAATTTCTAAGGAACCACAGCCTTGAGTATTAGGTTTTAATTTCAATTTAAAAGTGATCCAATAAGATTTCCGTTTTTTCCTTTTGAAAAACTGGCGAAGTGTAAGTTAAACTCGTTCAATTTAAAGTTTCGACCCATCCATCGCCTTGAAACGACCAATAAGGTCTATCGTAATTATTATATTACTCGACTTCATAATCCAGCTGCAGCAGTACACGGGGTTTACTTTTTTGTCATAATGGGACAGGGTCAAAAGTAGAACAGTTACGAGAAAATTGAAATAAAAAAAATACTTCTTGATTAGTGATTTCGATCGTGTTCAAATTGCCACTCTATATCTCCTTCATACGCTGTCATCACAAACTGTCTCTAGCATTAACAAACAGATGACTTTGCAAGTTGTTTCCACTAAACTCGTCTAAACACCCCACTAATAACTAAACCACGGGAACATAGACTAAGTTAGTTCTAAGTCAAATAAGCTGGTTGAACCGATTGCTTGATCCTTTGTTCTTGTTCGCGGTAAACTTCAAAGTTTATACTACCAGGATGATGTTATCATCAACTTTGATATTTAAGTTTAATAATCAGTTATGCAATTACCTGGTTAATTTAGTCGGAGCCTATAAACGAGACTTATTGATATTCATTCTGTTTAACCACGTAGATTTAAAAACATTCTTGATTAGACATAAAACTTGTTTATATAACTGGAAGTAGATGGCGTTGTACTGTTCTTACGAAATCCTACATCGCGATGTTTATAGTATAAGGTGTTTGGCTTAGTATTTTTTTTCTTCTTGTGTCTCACCCGTCCCTTGCTAGAGCCAGCCCACGATACTGAGCCAGTAAGCCCAAACCAGTCCCTAAATAATGTCAATCACATCTAGCCTGTCCCTTTACTGCCCTCCCCTAGCGTCGCCCTAAGCCGACGCTCGAACCAAAAATCAAAATCAAAATATTTTTATTTTACATAGGCCTACATGGGCACTTATAAAACGTCGAGAAAAGATGCACGGTTCGGGTTGGTCGTTTCCTATGGAGAAGAACCGGCAAGAAACTCCATGGTTACAAACCCTTAGGGGTGCCCTTAGGGGTGCCCTTAGCGTGCCTTAATTTCAAGGCATCCACAGGAATAGGTTGAACTGACGACTCTGTGTTTTAAGGTATAACCACTATACCTGAGAATAAAACATTCATACATGAGGTCGTGTATTTTTTGTGTCCACACACCCACGTTGAACTAAAACTTTTTTGAGCTTCAAACCCTACGAAGTCGATAGTTATTCACATTCTTTCTTTGATGTGTAGTTAATGACTAAGCTGGTTTCAGAGTTTGTATGCCGCCTTTGGGTGTCTAACTTGGCTTATCATGTCGTCGAAAATATCTCTCAGGCATACTGGTTTCGTCACGATGTATTCCTCACCGAAGCAAGTGATAATTATACATTACGCGCATGAATCCTAAAAATCAGAAGTGCGTGTCTTAGGTTCGAACTCGGGAACCATGACAGCAATCCGACTATCGCCATAGACCATTTTGGACTACTCTTTAAGATTTAGATCAGAAGTTTGTAAGCCGGCTGACGTTTTTATAAAACAAATATTCAAAATTGCCATCTACCTTGGCAATGCTGCTATCCTTCTGGGCACTTTTCCTACTCACAGTGGTGTTAAAGATTGTTTGATATAATGTATATTTATGGAACTACTAGCTGTGCCCAGCGGTTTCACCCGCTGCTCACTTAGGGGTATGAAAAATAGATGTTGGCCGATTCTCAGACCTACTGAATATGCATATAAAATTTCATAAGAATCGGTCGAGCCGTTTCGGAGGAGTATGGGAACGAAAACTGTGACACGAGAATTTTATATATTAGATTATTAAGCTCATTTATTCTTATCTAAAACAACTATTTTTAACAAACTACAAAATAATGTTAATGTTAATATTGTACATGGTAATTAATAAAACAGTGATTGAAAACAGTTACCTACTATATATATTGGATGAGTTCAAAGTTATTTGGTGAGTAACTTTGAACTCATCTAACTTAAAGTACGCACTCAGCATCAACCAGCATTAATGTTATGCATGATTTGCTTACCTGTAGGAAATTGGTACACTAGAATATTCAAGTTACTTGATGTATCTCCTAACCTTGTAAGTACACGTGTATTCAATAGGGTAGTTTCCTATTTTTTTTATTAGTTCATCTTTTAGATTATTCACAAATAAGGGACACGTATTTTTTTTTGTTAATTGGATCAAAAATTACAAAGATATAGCTCATTAAAGTTATGTGAACATCATCGCAACAAGTGACGTCACACGTATCTGTATGCCATATTACATTTAAACCCATTCAGTAGTTTTTTGTGAAAGAGTAACAATCATCCATTCATCCATACATCCTCATAAGCTTTGTCATTTATAACATTAGTAAGGTGTCCCTCACATACGATAAATCAGATATAAGTACATAATTCTAAAGTCACATAAAACTCAATCAGATGAAGTAGTTCTTTATTAGTTCCAAGGAAAGTGTTAGAGGTCTAACATAAGTAGCTGAGAAAATACGACAAACTTTCCTAATAAATACAGAAAGAAAATAAACTACCCACAGATTAAACATGGCAGAGCAAAGACTGACGACATTGTTACGTCATGTAAGGTTCTGCAACAGAATCTGTCCATTAGATAATTAGTACACAGGACTTTGTATTAATGGGGAGATCAATCTGGTTTAGTGAGCTTTTAGTGTTTGTGCTTAACTTTAACTTGCTTTTTCTTTGGATAGGAAATCATTAATTAACTTCTCCCGCTCCGCCCAGAGTGGGAGGGAGTGTCAGACTTGTAATGACTAAACTCCACCCATGTTCCTTTTATTGCCCTTTCTGTCCAGGGGCTGCAATATCTCTTTCGAAAGCAAGATATTTTTTATTTAGTAGGTATTTAAAAAAAGAAGGAAGGCCAAAGAAAAGATGGATGGATTGTGTAAAAAATGATATGAAGGAGAAAATAGTAAATGATTACCTGACGACGGATAGGGGAGAATAGAAGAAGAAAACGTATTGCGCCGACAAATAGAATGGGACAAAGGCAGGAAAATGATGATGATAAAAAAAAAAATTATTAGACACATCTTCCAACTGAATTTAAAACCAGTTCTCCAAACTAGATTAAGCTGAATTACCTTTGGTTCTGGTGACATTAGATTTTTATGACAGACATAACTTGCAGCCAAGATCACTTTCTAACAAGAGAACGCCTCAACGTTTAATAGAACGGACATAAAACTTATGCGTTCAATATTGATAGATAAAACAAAATTTCTAAAAAAAAGTTTATAAAAATAAAACAAAATATTTATTCCATCTTGCCATTCTTTTGTTTGTAGTCTTTGACCACACAAGCAAGAATACAAGGTAAAATATAATTATATTGTTTTACTATTTAATCCTTTTAATATCTCTCCTTTACGGCTGAACGGATTGGGATGATTGATTGATTGACACATGGATAGACAATGATCTGGGTGAGAAAATAGGTCACTTTTTATCCCAGCAGTATGTTTCCGTGGAACATTATCAATCGCTGGCGAAGTTTAGGCAAAATCAAGTACAAGATAGTATTTAATTGGTTACAAACATGGCAAAATATCATGCGAACTTACCTAATACAAACTGCTGTAAACTGAATTTATCAAAGTATATTAGAATGTATTTTAAAACCATTTTTCTCCGCAGTAAACATCATTATTCAGACTTCAGTGCATAGCTTTAAAACAAAGTGCTTCAAGAAGACACATTAATACAACCACAACCTACTTTCGTAAAAAGCTTGCATTTAAAATGTGCTATAAAAAGCTCCTATATTTACTGTAAGCCTACATATACTTATGTGGATATACACTCATAAACCTCGCTAGTAAGTACTTATAAAATATAGGGCTGAGCCTAACGAGTCGACTTAATGAGCTAGGGTTGTACTGCGCATGTCGGCCATTTTAACTTTTAACCTTACGCTCGCCGTAGCCAAAATCGTTGGAGATTTTGTCAGACTTTCTATTAACTTTTACTTTGTAATCTGTTCTGTCCATAACTGTAAGCTTTGTGCCAAAATCGGTCCGTCTCGTGGAGTGCCCTTGATCTAGTTGGCTCAATATTGTTCGGTATACTTCCTCGTTTCTGTGACCAGTATTGAAATAGAGCTAGTTTCAGTATTCAGTTATTCCTCGTCGAAAATATTTTACCTTTCGTGTTTTTATTTGTCCCTGCCAAAAAGTTTTGTGTATGAAATGTGCACTTTATTTTACGTAGGTATTGGGTTTTTGAGTTTTATGACAAGGTTAAATGCATAAACAACAAATTTATCAGTGCGTTGTTCTAAGTTTAATCAACTGAACGGGATCTACTAAAAACACCAACTTTACAAGAGCACATACTACACACAACGTGTCTAAGCTGTTTAACTTAAATGATAATATTTCTCAACGTTATCCTTGAATAAGATAACAATTTAAGTAGAAACAAACATTTCTAAAAGCTTTATAAAACAGACACTTTTCAAAATAGGTCAATCAAAACCAACGAACTTATCCCAAACAGTAATTAGGCAGTCCATTCTTCTATCGATCCTACATAGTTTGTCATTGAGGCCTCGCCGTTGAGCCAGTCCAAAGAATTCACAAAGTAAAGCCTATGTATAATGTGGACGGGTAATTAAGGCCTCATTATGACAGGCCATAATCTTTATTAATTGCAGAATAACGCTGTTGGACGAAACAGCAATAAGAAGATATGACAAAACACTCTATGGAAGAGAAAAATATTGATAAAATTTCAGTGGGATGATTCAGGCTGACAAAGAGACTTCAGTTCTGGACAAACTTTACAGGTCACAGGGCTCATCAATGTCGGCCGACGCAAAGCCACAGCAAAAAAAGAGTATGTTTTAGGTATGAACGAAAGGAAATGAGGAAATGTGAAATTTTGGTGTGATATTATGATCTTTAAAGTTCGAAAGAATCGGTTCCTTCTAAAAACCGTGGTCTTACGCCCTTACGCCGCTTCGGGCGGGTCGCGGCCAGGTTAATTTTGTAAAAAAAAACAACTTACTGCGGACTCCCGCACCGAGGGTTCCGTACAAACTTGCGACATAAACACCTATATCTTCTGACTGTGTAGACTTAGAGGAATGGTTTTTCACAGCACAAAGGAACCCCAGACTTGAGTATATGGGTAATTTTAACTCGGTACCTTCACGTGTTCCTGAGATAAAGGATCTTGAGAAACAAACAGACGGACAACAATGTCATCCAATAAGGGTTCCGTTTTTCCTTTTGAGGTACGGAACCATTAAAACTTAAGGAAACTAAGTCAAACCAACACCCTATAACTTAACACAAAAAATGAGGCAGAGCTACCAGGAGACCAGAAGCTGCAGTAGATATAAAATATCGAAACAAAAAGAAAATAAACTTCCATCCCTAGCATCATACATTTCTAAGCACGTACGCGTTCACTGAAGAAAATATCGAAGTTTTCGCACCGAGTGATGCGGGTAAACAATCTAAATCACCGTATCTGCTTACCCACTTAGCGGGTTATGGGAAAATAATGATATAGTGACGTCGTTTTGAGATTCGCGTGATATGAGGCGATCTTGGTACATTTTTGAGCGATTTTTGAGGTCGAATTAATAAATAAATATCTTGGGACAACTCACACACGGCTATCTGATCCCAATCTAAGCAGAGCTTGTGTTATGGTAACCAGACAACTGATATACATACTTATATAATTTATAAATACACACATATTATAGATAAATCACACCCAGACACAGAACAAACAATCATGCTCATCACACAAAGTTTTTCCTGGGTGAGAATCGAACCCACGACCTCCGGCTCAGCAGTCAGGGTCACTAACCACTAGACCAACAGGCCCGTCGCAATACTAATTAATTGTATTAATTAGTATTGCTTCCAAGCATAAATAAATTAAAGGATTTAAAAATAAATTTTATCTGTACGGATTTATATACTTATCGTTGAAAGTTTTGTAGATATTTGTGATTTTTTTCAATGGAAAATCCTTACATAAAACCAATACGTTTTCTACAACAATACATAAATAATAATTGAACTTTTTTAACACCATCATTTTTGCCTTGATAAAATCGTTTGTTTCCTTTGCAATTTTTAATGATAATAGGAACTGAATTCCATTTATTTTACTTAATTCTACCATTTTACCTAAAAATTGTCGAATTCCAAGTTCTTATTTCACGAAATTGAATACATTTAGTGTGAAAACATTTTTAAAAACGACTGACATGTGACATTAAAATCCTTATCCTTACTAATATTATAAAAGCGAAAGTGAGTTTGTTTGTTACCTCTTCACGCTTTAATTGCAAAAGCGATTTTGATGAAATTTGGTACAGAGATAGTTGGGAACCAGGAGACGGACATAGACATAGGCATAGGAATATTGTTTTTAAAAAAAGAGTGGTATATAAGGGAGAAAGAGGGAAGAAACGGGAAAACTGAGCATTGCTATTACAAATCAATAAGGCGCTAACGAATTTAACGCGAGCGCAGCCGGGGCAAAAGCTAGTATTTTATAAAACATATTTTTGTTGTATAAAACGTAACATTCAATTGTCTTTAAAAAACTTCCACATCCCTAAATTAAACCAAAAAGCATTTAAAACATATCAAAAGTTCATTTAGCAAAACAGAAATTAAAATGACACAATTTTTGCTTCATTTTGGGACTCGGTATCGTTTTACGGTAAAATAACATCGGTGTATAACGCTCCATTAATGGCCGATCAAGCGGCTACATGATGTATTGAAAACCCGATTATATCGTCGCAGCTTACATAAATATGAAACGGGTACATAGACATTGCAGTAACTCTTTTGCAGAATAGCTCTTTATATATCGTTACTAATATTATAAAAGCGTAAGTGAGTTTGTTTGTTACGTCTTCACGCCTAAATGGCCAAACCGATTTGATGAATTTTGGTACAGAGATAGTTGGAACCCTGGAGACGGACATAGGCTAAGAAAATGGGGAGAAAGAGAGAAGAAAAAAAGAAAAGGGGAAAGTTTTTTTTCAATCATTACACGGGTTAAAGTAAGCGTTAGCCTAAAGTAAGTATGCCAAGCGGACGAAGTCGAGGGTGGAAGCTAGTTTTGAAAAAAAAAAGGTTCAAGATTGGTCTGTGGATGACCACCAGTTACACACCAAGTTTCCTCCGTGCCTCGGAAAGCACGTTAAGCTGTTGGTCCCGGCTGTCATTTGTCAATCTTTGACAGTCGTTACAGGTAGTCAGTGTCCTGAACGTCTGACAACGACTCTTATAAAGGGGTATCGTATTACCCAGAATTTTTTTCTGCGGATTTGAAATCAACGAATAACTTCCCCCGCTCTGAGTCGAGCGGGAGGGGGGAGAGTAGAACCCTCGGTGTGCGAGCTGAGTCGCGTTTTTTATTTAGAACAGACCACTTAGGATAAATTCTTCATGGCTACTAAGGTTTTGTACTTACCCCATAGGAACAGCCGTCTCGCGGTAAAATAGGCCGATGACTGAGTTGGTTGAGAAACACAAGTTGATACACGCACAGAATAAAAAGATATGGCGATATATTGCTTGCGCGGGCGCCTTTAGAAGTAGGTTAAGATAACCTACGCGTCAAAGGCGCTTGCTAAGGTCAATAGGGTACTACTAGGGTCAATCACTTGAATATCTGATAGGCTTACCAACCAATTTGACGGGCCTGTTGGTCTAGTGGTTAGTGGCCCTGACTGCTGAGCCGGAGGTCGTGGGTTCGATTCCCACTCAGAACAAACTTTGTGTGATGAGCATGATTGTTTGTTCTGTGTTTGGGTGTGATTTATCTATAATATGTATGTATTTATAAATTATATAAGTATGTATATCAGTTGTCTGGTTATCATGACACAAGCTCTGCTTAGCTTGGGATCAGATAGCCGTGTGTGAGTTGTCCCAAGATATTTATATATTTATATTATTTATAATTTCTTCACATTGATATGTATTTTAAATGAATTTATTAGTACAAATAATGCTTTCTGTTTGTGTTTATTGAAACACCCTATAATATGGCCAGCACCTTTTAAATCACCATTGGAATATTGCCCTTCGCTGACCCCCCTTTTTTTGGGGTGGGAAATTACAAGTAACTTCCCCCGCTCTGGGCTAAGTGAGGGGACGTGTCAGACTTTTACTGACTAAAACCTACCCATGTTCCTTCTTTTGCTCTTTACGTTCCGGGGCTTCGGTATCTCTTTCGAACAACCCGCAACCCTGGCAGGCCCGGGGTACAAGTCTGGCAGGCCCCCCCGCTCCGCCCAGAGCGGGGGAAGTCATTGGATGATTTCCCACCCGAAAAAAAAAACCGCTTGTCGTCAATGGACGGATGGACGGTGAGCTACCCATTGCTCACCGTCCATAGGCCCGCATCTACGGTGTCCGGGAGTCGGCTTCCGTTCATTGACCCCCTTAAGAGGAAAAATGTTTTATTTTCTATTTTCCATTCTGCTTGAGCGCCCGTGCCCAGCTCTCCTAAGTGACTATCATAGGCTTTAGCTAGGATTTATAAACGAGGAGAGGCTTAAACTCGGTACTTAGATATTTCATTTCAGGAGGCTATAAACTTACTTCATTCAATGTTCAAAGCAAATTATTTATTTGTTGGTAACATGGGTACGGCACACCGGTGTTTTTATGATAAACTTATTTATATGTTTGACTGCCACATGGGTATGCAAAGGTTTGTAATTCTAAATTTAATGTATTAATAAGTGGCGCATTATTGAAATTGCAAAAACAAACTACTATTACCATTATTACTGCAATCATGTGAATTGAGATAACTATTTTTAAATTCTTTGTTATTTTGTTTCTTTTTTTTTCGGATGGAAAATCTTCAAATAATTTCCCCCGGCAGAGCGGCGGGGAGTGTCAGACTTTTACTGACTGAACCCCACCCTGAAATCGCACCGAAAGTCTGTCTGCAGCAGATTTTCTTCTTTTATTTTTAACACGTACAGGCGCGCAAAGACTATGCCTTCCGTTTCAATGGTGGCTGGGATTCCACTTGAATCCCTTTAGGAACTACTGATCTAAACGACCAACTTTAATTCGAAAAATCCAATAAAACAGTACCAGTATCCAAAAACCAATACGAATCTAAACCCTAAAAGGGTAACAAACAAGACCTAAATTTAATATTTAGTCCGTTTTCCCCACAATTATATAACAGCACATTAGAGTAGTTTGCCGCCATCACGAATGCATGAGCGCTTCCTCCCTGAGGTAATCACTGCTGAGACGCACGCGTAGACCCCCGCATCTATTGAAACATTCATCATCAAATAAAATATGGTTCAGGCTTACAATGTGTTAAGTCTTGTGTTCTCTTAGGAAATTCGTGATACAATAGGGTTTTAGACGGTGAATTTTAAAGGTATGAGAACAATAAGATATAACAAAAAAATTCAGGTCAATCTTGACTTTCGTTCCAATTATTGCGAAGCTCATGATAATTGTTATTTGGTTTTTTCATGGGGAATGCTTCTGTAGCAAAAATTTTTTTTTGCGTAAAATAATCCCACCGCTCTGGGCGCTCCACTCTGGGAGGTGTGTCAGACTTCTACTGACTAAAACCCATTCATGTCCCTTCTTTTGCCATTTATGTTCCGGGGCCGCGGTATCATGGCCATGGAGTCTAAATTAAGTTGATGGTTGAGCCCAGCTTACAATTTCGTAAGTATAAAAAAATACAAAAGTCCAAAAAAATATGCAGTTTTGTAAAAATTTTGGGAAAAATATTTTAGTTTAAATCAATCAAATGTAGATTTTAGAGCCTTATAACATTTAGAATAATACTAGAATAAACTAGCTGGCGCCCACGGTTTCGCCCCGTGATGATAAAAAAAAGAAAACCATTTATTTTTAATCCAGTCTATAATCTAACTCTTTACCAAATTTCCTTAAGATCCGTTCAGCCGTTTTGACGTGGTAGAGTAACAAACATCCATACATCCTCACAAACATTCGCATTTATAAAATTATAGTAGGATTTAAAACACGTGTCTCTCGTAAATAAATAATAATGGAAACTATGAAAATCAAAAGTCCACCTATTTCATGTTACGATGTGTATTTGGAACACTTTACTACGGTCAGGGCCGCCAGCACTGGAGTACTATAAATAACTAATCGTTATAAGACAGTACATATCGTACATTATTTAGTACCCGTGATATCGACTGGGATTCACGTACAATGAAGTGGGATTTCTATTTAATGGCTGTAGAAACTTATTTTTATATATTTACTAGCTTTTGCCCGCTGCTTGCTCGCGTTAAATTCGGGATAACACAGTTTCCCTTGCGCCTTATTGATTTGTAATAGCAACGCTAAGTTATCCCTTTTATTCCCGCTTTATCCCTCATTTCGAACTTTAAAAAATAAAAAAAAATGTGTCTTTGTCCGTCTCCAGGGTCTCTACTATCTCTGTACCAAAGTTCATCACCTTACTTTATATTTACACGATGTAAACAAACCTATTCCACCATTGCATTCTATACATCAAAATAACTCTAAAAAACGACTTTTTTTTTGAGGAACAAATTTACGTTTTACGTTAGAACTCAAAGTATTGTGGTGATGGGTGCATTGAACTGCACGGGGGTCGAATTCAAAGTAAAGTTATCACATTAAAAACTTGAATTGAATAGCAAACTTTTGAAAAACTTGGAGTTTTGACCCCCAATATCTCCGTAACTAAAAGTACCCTAGATATGGTTTAGACCAACAAAAAATTATCGCAATGAACGGGGAGAACAAGTCGTTCGACGTCGCTAAGGGTAATTCTACACCCTATAGAAATGTAAAACACAAACAGTAGCGATATTTAGTATTCGAACGACAGGTGCGCAGAACTTCTCAATACTACAGTAAAATTGTTCAAAAACATTTAATAATTACCTACTCCAACAGATGTAGAAAATCGTTTAACAACCTAACTTTATGTCCACGTTCACAAACCACACGTCATTGTGACAAAACTGCGACTAAATTCAAAATGGCGACGAAAATTTAAAATGGCCGTAAGGTGGGTAATGCTAAAACTCGTATGGCAGAAAATTGAACGAGACGACGCGTCATAGCTATTCGAGTTAGAAGCGGTGTTTTTCCTTTTTGTTTTCTATCAGCATTTTTGCAGCTGTAACAACGGGTAGTTCTTGGTCCACTCGATCGACGCACGAAGTTTTCAAACTGTTTTGGCTTGTTTACGTAGGTATTTGAGTACTGTAGAGGTTTTATAACAATAGCCAAACCTTAAAGAATGCAGGCATTTTGTAATGACGTTGGAATACTAGGATTGTTCAAATAGAATAGAATAACTTTGGTTAGGATTGATGTGACATGTATTGGAAAAATAATAAACTAAAAATATTGTCTAAAGTGTTGTATGATTCTTTTAGTTAGGAATTTAAATCACTGTAGTATTGTATAGGTTTTATAACATTAGCCAAATCGCAAGTTCGCAATGAAGTTTGAATATTCAAGTTGTTTAAATAAAGAAGAGAATAGCTTTGCAATTCTGTAACATCATCGTTATTATTTTAATACCTTTATCCCAAATCACTTGGGATCGGCGCAGCATGTTTTCTTACATTCTTCCCTATTCGTGCTAATAGGCTCTTTGGTTTAATTGTTTCAAAAATAAATTTCCCCTTTGACAGTTATGACAGATACTTAATGGATCGAAAGTTTGACAACCAGTCTTGTCAAAGAGTATCGTATTACCCAGTTACTAACAGGGTTGTGAAGGTAAGATAGGTACTTTCTAAATGTAAAATACTAGTATTCACTACACTCCAATATAATTGGGAAACGGCTAGGCAGAAGATGATAATTATTAATGGTTCTTTATTTTTAGTTTAACATTTTTTAAAAAAACATACGAAGAAGTCCCCAAGAAATGAAATATTACATAATCAAAACATCAAAAAAGCTTCCATTCAAAGTAAACAAAACAAAGTGTAGGTTTCACTGACAAAACTTAATTACAAATGGTAAGGGCGAAGCTTCACCGGCGGCTCCGTTCGTGTCATTTCCGGTCCCGGCATCGTACACACAGACTAAATATTATTACAGAAAAACCGTTTTGGCACATTCTCAGTCACCGTTACCGGTATTGGTAAAGCGATTAACTTGTATTTATACCGGTACTTACGTCTTTTGAACTTGGAATTGTTGTATTTGTGCGACGTAACCTTGTGGGAGCGTACGCATTTATTTTTATTTAATTGCTTGACGTAAGGACAGGTATTGACGTCGTTGACAGGATAAGAGTGTCTCTGGTTCGGGTTTGGTGACTGGAACCTCTTGTTGTTTTTTTACCAAAGATTATTCCAATAGTCTATTTATTATTATTAGCCAGTTCGATAGTTAGCTATGTGTTACTTTTTGTAAAGATGTCGCTGCGCTTGCATCAAGTAGTGACTTCTGATTACCAATGACAAGCAAAGAAGTGAGTTTTCATAATGTTCCAGGAGTCTATGAAATATTAAATAATCATACATGGTATCTACCTCTGTATACTCCTCAGCAAATCCTTTAATTTGATACTCACATGGAAATACATAAAAAAAAATACTAATCCACTATGGGAGCCGCCACATTGGATTTCAAATTATGTCACTAAGTGAATCAATGCGTCATCCAAATTAATACGGAAAAACCGGCCAAGAGCGTGTCGGGCCACGCTCAGTGTAGGGTTCCGTAGTTTTCCGTCCGTCACAATAAGTGTTCCCAGCTATGAGGCCAACCGAACAATTCGGTAATACCCGATCCAATGTAATAAGTACCTACAGCGCCATCTCTCGGGGAATTGGGTTACTAATTAATACAAAGACGTGCAATTTCGGTGGTAATTTTGGATTGCGAGAACCGATTTCAATAATTCTTTTTATGTTTCAAAAAAGATACGTTCAGGATAATAAAATATGTAAACAAAGTTACAAAAAATGCTTGTATATACGATTATACTACAAACTTAGTCCAGAAATTATTTTGTAAAACTTTTTGTCTTTTTTGTACAAAAACTGTTGTGTCAATCAAGTTCAAAATAATTTTCATAGAAAGTCCTTATAAAGTTCTACTTTTCAGATTTTTTTCATATTTTCTAAACTTATGGTTCAAAAGTTAGAGGGGGGGGGACACATTGTTTTTTACTTTTGGAGCGATTATTTCCGAAATTATTGACATTATCAAAAAATAATCTTAGTAAACCCCTATTCATTTTTAAATACCTTTCCAACAATATATCACACGTTAGGGTTGAAATTAAAAAAAAAATCACTTCCCACTTTACATATAGGGTGGCTACCCTAATAAAACATTTTTTTTTAATTTTTATTTTACCACTTTGTCGGCGTGATTGATATACATATTGGTACCAAATTTCAGCTTTCTAGTGCTAACGGTCACAGAGATTAAGCGAGGACGGACGGACGGACGGACGGACGGACAGACAGACATGGCGTAACTATAAGGGTTCCTAGTTGACTACGGAACCCTAAAAATGGGTCAAATTGAACTTCTATATTGTTTTACCTATACATAGTTTTAGGTGAAGCTTATAAAAGTTTGTTAAACAGGAATCTTACCTAATTATTCGATGGCTTGAATCAGCCATTCATTTCCGTGACACTTTAATAACCCATTCCCAAAAATGTTCAAGTTTCATTTATACCAAAGAAAAATAAAAAGGTACAGTCGCTGAAAAAAGTATTCAACTGAACGAGCTCCCATTTATCTATTCATTAATGCTTAATTGCACTTCGCTTGTCTTTTCATTTCCTCAGTGGATCGTGCTTTCATTCCTGACGTTTTAATACTTGCTAACCGCTTTAAAGCCGAAAAGTAAAACTGTGAACGCCACTGTACTGGTATGTCGCTGGTAAACTTCTCAGAGTCTTGGGACAAATTGTCGTGGTAAATGAAACCGAGACTCACTGAGGTTAAAGTTTTGATTTGTTGTACTTTTTAGTATTTCTCGTTCAATAAACGAGTTCGCGGCAAACCGATGGACTTTGTGGGAAGACTTTGACGTGTTTTAATCGAGAATCGTTAAACGAAGCCCTGTCTTGAAATTGTGTGACTTAGAAATGGGGCGAACTGAAGTATCTGTTACTGTTTATAAATAATAATAATCAAACGCAAAAGCCTCTTCTCAAACAAAGAAGGCACGAGCATTGATCACCACGCACACTTTCAGACTAACATATTATAATACCTAACTGTGCCCTGCGGTGTTGCCCGCTAATCAGGCTCACTCTTATCACTTAGGGGTATGGACAATAGATTGGCTGATGCTCAGACCTACCCAGTATGCACACAAAATTTTATACAAATAGGTCCAGCCGTTTTGGAGGAGTTTGGTAAAGAAAACACCATTACACGAGAATGTTATGTTAAAATAGTTTCCTTACCGATGTCTGTGATATCTAAGATAAACTTTAGAAAGCAAAAATTAAATTGAATAAAATACTGCTTAGAAATACCGTTAGAAACGAATAAACGAAAAAACTCTCATCTCGAGAGCTGTAAAACACGAAGAGTCCCATTGACTTTTACAGGTACTATAATACTGTAATGGGTTAGCCAGCTGTCACCTGCATTATTGCGATCTTTATTATATGGTACACATAACTTCCATCAGCGTGGATCATAAAGTACCAGGGCCCCATACATTGGTAGGAAGAACATTTGCTCATAACTCCTTAAGCCTCGCATGCCGTAGAAACAAATGAACGTATTTTCACATTATGCCCCAGACTCGTGAAAAACAGTGTATAAACGCAAGCAGGATTTTGTTTGGTAATTGTAGAATCTTATTATGGAAATGATACCTGATGCATGATTGTTAAAATTACTGTCTTTTTTAGCATAATGTATTTAAATGACAGGGATTTAAGGAAATGATTCCTGTTACTTTATATAAACTTTGTGCCAAATCACTGACTTAGTGAATGAATGACCTAGTTACACATTAGTCCTCACAGCCCATAGCCTTTTTGCCAACTATATTGGGGTCGGTTTCAAGTCTAACCGGATCCTGCTGAATACCATAAATAAATAAATAAACCAGTATACTTTTCATGGAGCAACTGCCTTATTTTCTCTTAGATATTCTTTATTATACAATTTTCATGAGTAAATTTTGTTCGGTCAAGAAGCACAAAAAAATGTATTTTGAGAATAATTGTATTTTCGATTTAAATGTTGACGCATTTATGTATTTATAAGTCTTTAAACTGACATGGTTACCAACATTACAACTGACACTTGAAACGGGATATTTACCATGTTTGTTATTTTAGTCTGAGACCCCAGCACTAGCTCGTGGCGTTAATGTAACGAATACGTCGATTTTTTAATTGATAATACTAGATAATAATTTCCAACAACCTCACTCATTCATAGATATGTACATATATTTAATAGCTATAATCAGGCGATCAATATTTGGTCTTAGATCTAACTAACTATTAATATGATTTTATCATTTCTATTTTAGAAGAAAGAAAAGTTGGAAATTTCCGAAGGTATTTCTAAACATTTTGTAATAAATATATAACCTTGATTTATAAAACGTGTTCAACAAAATTACGATCCACTCAACGCATTTTTATCGTCTTTCCCACTCATTAAGTTTTATATACAGTTACGGGCAAAGTCAGAGTTTGTACAAAAACTTGTTGAAGAGGAAGACGTACTATTGGTCCCCCAGGCTTCGTATACTAACTGTGCGGAAAGAATAAGCTGAGTTCACATAACTTATAACAGTAGTGTACTGTTAGAAGTTTGAGTTCGAAGTGGAACGTGGTTTAAAATGTTTTGATTACAATTTTTTAGTTATTCCTGGTCTGGCTATTTAATTTGTGTGTGTGAGTTTAAAAGATTGTAAACGCACCCAGGATACAGGAGAAATTCCTATTGAGAGAATAAAAAAATACGCGCTTTTGGATACACGATACTAGGGAAAACGCTGAGAAATTGGTTTTTAATTCACCGACCACCATATAGGGTACCAGGTAAGGTATAAAAGTAGAGAAAGGTCAAAGAAATGATAGACAGACTGTGATGATAAAGTATGATATGCTTAAATATAAATGGCCATATGGCCTAAATGGCCAAAACGATTTTGATGAATTCTGGTACAGAGATAGTTAGGACCCTAGAGACGGACATAGGTTAATTAAATGAGAAAATGGGGAAAAAGAGGGAAGAAAAGGGGAGAGAAAGATTTTTTTTTTCGATCATCGCGTGGGTTATAGTTAGCGTTAGGACAAAGTAACTATACCACTCGGCCGAAATGGTGGACGGAAGCTAGTTTAATATGATAGGCAAGAAAGGAGGTCTCTGATGATAAGACGTGTAATACAGAAGTATAAAAGAAGAAGACACGCTGCTCCGAAAACAAACAATTTGGGACAAAGGGGAATGATGATCCACAATTCAAAGGATCATTTATTTATTTAAACTTTATATGCAATTTAATTAAAAAATAAACAGAACAGAACTGTTTATTAAACTCGCACAAGACAAAACAATAAAACAAAATTTATTTTAAAAAAAAGCACAACTAAACCTAAAAAAAATTACAACTAACATGGCAGCCATGTCACAGCGCTAATCCTTACTTCCTTGCTAATATTATAAAAGCGAAAGTGAGTTGGTTTCGTCTTCACGTCTAAATCGATTTTGATGAATTTTGGTACAGATATAGTTGGGACCCTGGAGACGGACATAGGCTATTTATATTATATATTTTTTTAAAGATTGAGATATGAGGGAGAAATAGGGAAGAAAAGGGAAAACTTAGCATTGCTATTACAATAAATAAGGCGCAAGGGCAAAAACTACAGGTAGCAGGTACCTGTAAATCAGGAAAGGGGAACTGTGTTACCCCAAATATAACGCGAGCGAAGCCGCGGGGAAAAGCTAGTATTCTAACAAAAAAGTTGGTACTTATGGTGTTGGACCACAAGGCGTTCCCAATTAACCGTTGAGATAAATACGTTCCCCACTCGACTCATAACAGCATCTCATTGCAATGCATACCTCCTATTATCTTCCCACGTCATTGTTGTGACGTGTTCTTTAATTTTCTAGAGCAATGTACGTCAGCATACACTATGACGCAACTGGCGAGATACTGGAAGGCTATCTAGTATCACTTAAAAAACACGAAAACTATAGTACGGCGATACCAAATGTAAATAAAACCCATGCTAAAACCCCATCTAAAATGGCCGCCCGAATGTTGGCGAACCCGTCTTAACGTTGTCATGTTTTTGCAGAACGAGACATTACGACAAAGGCACAAGATGGAAAGAGCTAAATATTAGATTGTCAACGCCACAGTTGTTCTTTAGGTTAATGACCTTTCGTATCGCTTCTCGTTGGCCGTACTGTAGAATAGGTACAGTGAGTATTGTGTCATGAAGTCAATGATGAGTAACGCCCGGTTCCGATAAACAAAAACCAGTCGTTTTGCTTACGGATAGTTGTATTTTGACATACGTCTCATAGAACTTATGTCAAAATTCTTACTATCCGTAACCAAACCGAATCGTTTTTTGTTTATTGGAACGGGGTTAAGGTAGTTATCCTTACTAATATTATAAAAGCGAAAGTGAATTTGTTTTTACGTCTTCAGGCCTAAATGGCTAATCCAATTTTGATAAATTTTTGTACAGAGATAGTTAGAACCCTGCAGACGGACGTAGGCTATTTTTTGTGTGAGAAATGAGGTAGAAAGGAAAAAAAAGGGAAAACTTAACTTTGCTTTTACAATAAATAAGGCGCAAGGGCAAAAACTACAGTTAGCAGGTACCTGCAAATCAGGAAAGGGGAATTCCGTTAAACGAATTTAACGCGGGCAAAAGCTAGTAAAATATAGAACAGAATACACTAATAACATTCTATCCTTTAGATTATCATTAAATTGCATTTATTTACTTATACTGAACACAAAAATATTTCAAAAGCTCGTCATTTAAATCAATGGTCAGATATAAAACTCTAAAACGGTTGTATCCGACCAGTTTAATATTCGCGAAAGAGTGTTTCAAGTGCGGTCGAGTGCAAGCTTCGGTGTAGCTAGTTGCAACAGGTCTGAAAAAATATATACACAGACTAGCTGTGCCCAGCGGTTTCACACGCAACTTGCCACTCTAATAACTTAGAAGTTTGAAATATAGATAGTAGCCGATTAATAAAAATAAATATTAATAATAATAAAATTTATAAAAGAATCACGAGCCATTTCGGAGGAGTATGGAAATGAACATTGTGACACGAAAATTTTATATTTTGGACTAGCTTTTGCCCGCGGTTTCGCTCGCGTTAAATTCGGGGTAACACAGTTCCCCTTTCCTGATTTACAGGTACCTGCTAACTGAAGTTTTTGCCCTTGCGCCTTATTTATTGCATCAGCAATGCAAAGTGTCACTTTTCCTCCCTCTTTCTCACTTATAACTCAATCTTTTCTTTAAAAAAAATAGCCTTTGTCCGTCGCCAGGGTCCCAACTATCTCTGTACCAAAATTCATCAATTTCGGTTTAGCCACTTAAGCGTGAAGACGTAACAAACAAACTCACTTTCGGTTTAAAAATATTAATAAGGATATTCTGATGTGAATTTATGGGTTATAAACATGGTTCTTTATAATAGAGATTTCTTTTTTTTTGTTTCTTGTGTGAATGAGGAATTGTGAAGTCATGTTACCTGCTGGCGTCGGCGTCGTGTTCCACACGCTCTTCAATGAGATGTCAGCAGAACAGAGGGGCGCACCAAGGCCACTGCCTGCCTGGGTTGCGGAAAAATATCCGCGGTTCCGCAAAACAAAGGGCAAAATAAGGAGACATGGCTGGGTTTTCGTCAGTACAAGCCAGAAAGTCCCTCCAGCTGCTCCACCCAGAACGGGAGAAGTCGTGTGATGATTTTAAAAGAAAAGCTACCTTTTTTTTCGGGTGGGAAATCCAATGACTTCCCCCGCTCTGGGCGGAGCGGGGGGGCATGTCAGACTTGTACTGACTAAAACCCACCCATGTTCCTTCTATTGCCCTTTACGTTCCGAGGCTGCGGTATCTCTTTAGAACAACCCGCAACTAAGAAAAGCTACCTTCTGTTGTAATTTTGACTGCCTCATTGGTTAAGTATAGGCGTAAGTTCGGTTACTGAGGATAAGCAACTAGGTTCGATTCCCGAGTAAGACAAAAGTGTAGTCGCGTTTTTCCACGGAGTCTTGATTTGTACCCGGTTAATGGCGATAGACTCTTTTTAAATTACATAAGGATTACAAAAAATAACTGGTGAAATGTGAGTGTAGGTACTATAACGTAGGTAGGTACACCTCTCCCGTACCGTACAGTAGGGATCGAAGATTGGAGGCGTGACGTCATTGCATAATTAAAACCATCTATAACTCCATGAATATTGATGACGGGCCTGTTGGTCCAGTGGTTAGTGGCCCTGACTGCTGAGCCGGAGGTCGTGGGTTCGATTCCCACCCAGGACAAACTTTGTGTGATGAGCATGATTGTTTGTTCTGTGTCTGGGTGTGATTTATCTATAATATGTATGTATTTATAAATTATATAAGTATGTATATCAGTTGTCTGGTTACCATAACACAAGCTCTGCTTAGCTTGGGATCAGATAGCCGTGTGTAAGATGTCCCAAGATATTTATTTATTTTTTATTTTATTTTATTTTAATATTCCATTTATAAAAAACATACCTTTTCAAAGACAACACAATTTGGTACCATAGCCAAATAAACTCTTAAATCAAACAAAAACCTAATCACATATAACATTCGAATCCAAGATAATAAAACAAAAACAAACACTTAAACAAAACACAGCCAAATAACTTTTTAAAATAAAACAAACTCGAAATATCACAAGTTATTGGTCCCCAGATCCAATAGGGACCTTTTGAAACCGATCCCATTTCCCTAATAATAACAAATCTGTTAGACCACTTACCTGAATAAAATCGCAATAAACAGTAATACCAAGGGATTGTGGAAAAAAACAGGGGTTAACATGACCACAGAAATCCGTGTCCATTATCGTTGGGAGTCTTTTTTTATCCACAAACAAGCTTATGGGAGTTATGGGGGATGGTGGTTCGGGATAAAAGAGGAGCTCGTGGTTAAATAATAACTCTTCCGGATCAATGTTTTGGATAAGCTGCGTGACTAGGTAGGTATGTGGACGCAAAACACATTAACTTTTTTTTGGGATGGGAAATTATCAAATAACTTATTCTGACACTCCCTAGTGTCAGACTTGTACTGACCAAAATCCACCCATGTTCTTTCCATTGCTCTTTACGTTCCGAGGCCGCGGTATCTCTTTCGAACAACCAGCAACCCCGGCAGACGGAGGCCCTGGCAGGCCTCTCTGCTTTGCTGACATCTCTTTGAGGCGTGCGTGAAACACTAACGTGCCGGGCCTGTCGGCAATAGACGGACGGACGGTGAGCTACCTATTGCTCACCGTCCACAAGCCCGCCAAAAACACATTAACTTAACTTATTTATTTAATGGCGTTTATGGAAAGAGACACCAAAATTTTCCCAATATGACGTAGATACTATTGTAGACCATCAAACGCTGCACGCTGGACATTATAACAGTGTTGTGTAGAAAGATTAAATAATTTAAAATATATCAACATACAAAAAACTTTTTTCTGCTTTTTTCTGCACAGACATTTCAGAGATAGTGTTCTAAGAGAAGATAAAAAGAAGGAAAAGAACACAGTAAGCCGTTGACCCCATTGTCTATTTAAAATAAAATGCTTTTCCAAGCAGAAGCAACACACACAGAAGGGTACAAATTGGTTCAACCAACAACACGATTTCAAATTTGATTGTAGAAAAATATTCAATACCTTAGTTTATTCATACTTTTCATTCAATAGATTGCATATCCCTATTTTGGGTTCTATCTAATGTAGTTGCCTTATAACGAAATACGTCAGACTCGACCTTTGCCCTTCCCTGGCGGGTATGAAGGTCCAAATAAAAAAATATGAATTTTTGTGATGCAAACTTTCTTTTAGGGCCTTTTTATGTTTATTCTACTCTTTGGTAGGTTTCTTTTTAATTCCGTTGTGTGCTTTAGGCTTTTTATTATTGGGTTGTTATTGCCTTGGTATTAGTCACGTGGTTGGATAAAACATACTTTTATTCAAGGTACACTGTAACTCAAAACCCAACTCAAATGGATGTAGACAGGACAGATATAGTTTTTTTTATGAATGTCATCTCGCAGTTCAACCAACGAGGTTGTCGTCTGCTTAACCGGGCGAATCCTGTGGATGCCTTAAAAAATTAAGACCTCCAGCCAGGGTAAAAACTTACAAACTAAGCGACTACACGCTAAGGGCACCCTGACAAGTAGTATAAAAACTGTGCAACAAAATGACAGGTGTCGTCACGGTTGGCTACGAAGGAGATGGCGGAGTGAACTGGACAGGTTCCGACAGAATTGGAAGGAAAACGCTTGAGTTTGCGGAAAATGGAAGCGGTGGAGAGAAGCATTTGCCTAAAGCAGAGTCTTGCTGTTTGTGATTTAAAAAGTTTGTACACGCAAAGCAGTGGAGGCAAGCGTTTGCCTGGAGCACAGTCTGGCTGTCTTTTGTGCATGTGAATTAAAATGTTTGTTAACGCAGCCACGATACATGACAAATTCCTAATGTTTGTTCCAACGTTTCCAACGTTTTTTTAAAAAAAAAGTACCTGTTGTCCATTTTTAGGGTTCCGTAGTCAACTAGGAACCCTTATAGTTTCGCCATGTCTGTCTGTCCGTCCGTCCGTCCGTCCGTCCGTCCTCGCTTAATCTCTGTGACCGTTAGCACTAGAAAGCTGAAATTTGGTACCAATATGTATATCAATCACGCCGACAAAGTGGTAAAATAAAAATTTGAAAAAAATGTTTTATTAGGGTAGCCACCCTATATGGAAAGTGGGGAGTGTTTTTTTTTTTCATTTCAACCCTAACGTGTGATATATTGTTGGAAAGGTATTTAAAAATGAATAGGGGTTTACTAAAATCATTTTTTGATATTGTCAATAATTTCGGAAATAATCGCTCCAAAAGTAAAAAACAATGTGTCCCTCTAACTTTTGAACCATAAGTTTAGATAATATGAAAAAAATCTGAAAAGTAGAACTTTATAAGGACTTTCTATGAAAATTATTTTGAACTTGATTGACACAACAGTTTTTGTACAAAAAAGACAAAAAGTTTTACAAAATAATTTCTGGACTCAGTTTGTAGTATAATCGTATATGCAAGCATTTTTTTTAACTTCATTTACATATTTTATTATCCTGAACGTATCTTTTTTCAAACAAAAAAAAAAGAATTATTGAAATCGGTTCTCGCAATCCAAAATTATTAAAAAAGTATTAATTAGGAAATACAATTCTCTAGTGTTCAACGTCAAACAAATAATAAACTCATAAGTGGGAACACTTATTGTGACGGACGGGAAACTCCGGAACCCTACACTGAGCGTGGCCCGACACGCTCTTGGCCGGTTTTTACATTAGGCTTTTCCAAATTTCCATTTACAAATAGTGATCACAAAAACAGATGGTACTATACTACTGTATCAATACTATCTATTTTGTGGTAACAGTATATATTACCATGAATATATCGTAAAACATAGCTACGATACAGACAGATATCGGAAAAGCCGAACGCTGTCGTATATCGTTGACGATGTTGCATTAGGTTTAGATGTTACGTTTCTATTACCGCGCAGTATCAGCGTTTGAGCGGGTTTAAAGTTGTTTTAAATGGGTTTCAAATCGTTGGGTTCAAAGGTATGCTGCTTGGAAAAGCTTATATAAACACTGAAAGCGAGTTTTAGTGCAAATTATTCGAAAATGGGGTACAGATCGTTTAGATCTATGAAAATAGCGGTAGATATTCGTTTTTCCGAAGAAATTTGTGTGGACAATTACACTACACCTCTGCTTGCCCTTTAGGAGTTTATAGGCTTGATATTTTATGCTTAAAAGGGTAATTTTTCTTTTAGTTACATTAAGTGTGGACAAATTAACGGACGGCATGTTAAGGCCGAAGAGCGGGGGTTTTTGTGGGGCTTTCTCTTGTAATGTGACGTGCAAAAAGTGCTGATTAACAGCCTAATTTGTTTTTTTTTTTATTTACTTTTTAAAGCGAAAGGAGACTATGGATTTCCAGGGAACTAAGCTCTGGGTTTCCATATTGCAATAAATTTCCAAAATTATTTCAAAATGTACCCGAATTTCCGATGCAGCATTCCTTCTTATGTACAGTCAACTACAGAAATAGGATTCACGCAGCAAAATAAAAACCAAATTGTAATAAGTACAATTCTGGAAATATGATAATTCACAAAACACAACGCATTATGTAAAGGCTCCCAGTAAGCAATTCGGTACATACAGTTGGTTTAGGTGGAACGGTTTATCTTAATTACTTCATTTTTGAATTATTGATTTCTCCTTTTACTCTGGACGCTCTTAATGTACACGTTTACCTACACCGTCCTCGTTCTTGGATAATTTCAACATGAATGATGTAACCATGATCTTGTAAAAATAATATGATTAAAAAGAGTGTCCATGGAGATTCTTGCCCATTCTTCCCCATTGACATCAACGCTTTGAAACGATCAACTATGATACTTTCACAATTTATTATGCCTTGTAACCGGGACTGTAGTTCATTCTGTTTCTTGACATTCAAAAGTGCCTGTATCGGTCTTATTAAAATAAATGCTATGTGTTTAAGTTACTACTAATGTTATATTTGTGTGTTTGTCTGTACTAACATACCAGGAGCATGTTATTCCGATCTCATTTGTGCAGCAAATCACTAAGTGTTGTTATAGCAATTTCCTCTCGTTCACTACAAGTAATACTTGACATGGAAATATATTCTGAGAATCAATGTTGAAAATGTGTAGTAAGCTTTACAGTTAAAGTGTTTGTGTTCGTGGATTGCTCTCAGTGGAATTGTTTTATTTACTTGTATTTCATTTTATCGTTTTCTTTTTAAAACTTGAGCTGTTATTTTAGTACAAATTGTAAACAACAAATAATAGTATCGCAACTTATTTATTACAATTTATTGTTTAACTTTCCCTTAAAACCCTATATCTAATCTAGCTTTTGCTCGCGGCTTTGCTCGCGTTAAATTCGGGGTAACACAGTTCCTCTTTCCTGATTTGCAGGTACCTGCTCCCTATAGTTTTTGCCCTTGCGCCTTATTTATTGCAATAAATAAGGCTAATGTTTCCCTTTATTTCCCTCTTTCACATTAAAAAAAAATGTAGGGTTATAGCCGTGTCCAGGGTCTCAACTATCTCTGTCCCAAAATTCATCAAAATCGGTTTAGCCATTTAGGCGTGAAGACTTAACAAACAAACTCACTTTTGCTTTTATAAAATGAGTAAGGATTGCCACATATTCCAAGCACCTACTACTCATATTATAGATTCGCATTCCTATAGACGGGCCTTTGTTTCTACTTCCAAAAATAGAATCCTTTCCTCTCGTGAAAATAAGAATAGTTTTCCGTTGCACAGCCGACTACTCTATTGGAAAATTGGATTTGCATGGCGTATGCGTTAGAGCGAACATTGCTTGCGTATCTGTGGTCGCTGTGACGTCACACCTACTCTATTCCTGTGTAGATGGAATGGACATATCATCTAGCTATCCATTGTTATGTTAGACTGTTGGTTATAGGAGACAATTGATGAATTTGTAACAGAACTTGAAGATAATCGAATGTAAAAGGAAAACACACTTAAATGAATATTTCTATAAAATTTCAAGATGTCTGAATAACTAAGTGACCTCTTCTCAGAGGGGCCTGCCAGGGCCACTGCCTGCCGGTTGTTCGAAATAGATACCGCGGCCCCGGAACATACAGGCCAAAAGAAGGAACATGCATGGGTTTAAGTCAGTAAAAGTCTGACACTCCCCCCGTTCTGTGTGGGAGAAGTAACTTGATGATTTTTCTTTTCGGAAAAAAAACGCTCTCTTCGTTTTTGTATAGTTTGTGTCCTGGTTTTAAAGTCATCACGCGCGTTACGAAGTCAAAAGATATGAACAGCCGAATCTTTGACTTCGTAGACTTAGAAGGTTGTAAACTTAGAGATTTTACCTGTTCTAACTTGATAGCTCTTCGCATTACCGAGATAAAGGGTCTTGACAGTCAGGCAAATAGACCGACGGATCCTAAAAGGGTTCCTTATTTTCGTTCTGATGTTCGGAAACCTAATAATAAAAGAAAACCAACAAAAGAACTCCCACAAGAGCAGACTAGCTACCCTACCATGACGTGTTAAAGCAGAACTTATTCCGCTGAGGGAAAGGGACAGAGCTGTACAGGGTGTCTAGCACCATCTCTTTCACTCAGTGGAATAAGTTCTGCTTTAAGATGTCATAGTAGGCCTACTGGGCAACTTTTCAATCCTAACATGAGTCAAAGCTTGAAGTTACCTGTGGTCTAGACGTCATATAAATAGTTTATGATCCATTCCTATTGATTTTTATTCACTTTATTGCTCATAAACCGTCGAGTTGGGTGCCCAACTTTGATGGACGATGGTTTGCTTTGCGTGTGAGTTGGGTTTTCGAGTTTGCTTTAGGATTTAAATTAATATAAATGATTTAAATAAATTAAAACTATGACGGGAATAACCTGTCCTAATATTAATGTAATTAGTTATTTTGGATTTTGCGTTGATCTTTTATTTATTTATTTTAATATTGAATAAAACCTTTAATTTATTTATATAAAATACTAGCTGTGCTAGCGGTATCACCCGCTGCTCGATTGTCACCCGCTGTCCCTTTCTTAATTAGGAGAATGAAAAATAGATGTTGGGCGATTCTCACTAACCCGATATGCACACTAGACAAGAATTTTATAAATTAGTATTTATTTATTGTATATAGACCATTGGACGTTCGTTATATTTCCCATTATGATAAACCCAACTATTTATTTCAGGATAAACCTGAGATGAGAACTGTCTTTATATTTCATCGTCATAAAAAAAAAGCGCAACTGTATTTTTTACAGATGGGAAATTTTTAAATAACTTTCCCCTGCTCTGGGCGGAGCAATGGCGACAAGTCAGACTTTTACTGACTAGAACTCACCCATATTCCTTATTTTGCCCTTAACGTTTCGGGACCGTCGTATCTCTTTCGAACAACCCACTCCCGGCAGAAACACAACTGTTTACAAGCTATTTCCCTTTCACAAGTAAAATATCAATGAAAATCATCACGTCCCATTAACTAAGGCACCCATTTCGTCGGAATCCTCTCTCCATTCACCTACCTAGATTACAAGTACATAAAGAAAGAGGCGGCACTTCGGAAGGATAGTAATCCCTGATAAGCTGACATTGTAACTTAGAGATACGGCTGTATGCCTACTACGACAGAGGAATACAGAAGGTCAGCTACAATTACTTAGCTAAAACGCATCCACTCATACAGGGTATAAAATATCCCATTACAGAACTGTCAACGAAGTATTCTATGCATCTAGCAAAGGAGGTGGTCGGACATTTGAGAGAGAGAACCTCAAACCATCCAGCCAGGTTAGGCGCCGCGACACGAATCCCGGCCACCGTAGACGGGTCTCTGGACGATGAGCAATGGATAGCTTACCGTCCGTCTATCTAGGGACGACAGGCCATGTCGACGGCGAGTTCGTGTTCTAACGTGCGCCTCAGTGAAAGTCTGATATTCCCCCCGTGAAAACATGAAACAACTTCCCCCGACCTTGGCGGAGCGGAAGAAGTTGTTTCATAATTTTACACCCCTAAAAAAGTATTCTTTAAATCAAACTAAGCAAACTGCGGAAAAATTGTTGCAGGGATATTTTTTTTTTGTTATGAATTAATCACTGCTGTCGGTAACGCACTCAATACGCTGTACTGACGAGCATATGAATAGTACAGTGGTTATTGGGATATTTAAAATCATGGTAATATTTTAAACTTGTATTTAAAAAAAAATGTGACTAATAAAGGCTTCCAGGACAAAAAGAAATTGCAATGCCGAAGAAAGAAATGCCTCTCAGTTTAAAGTTGTAATATCCGATTGAAACGTTTCACGTACAGCGAGTACAAGAGCTATAGCGAGTATCATTTGTTAGAGATCACCGTACTTACCTACGCGTGAATGTGTGTGTACGCTCACTTCGGTCATTGTACGAAATTGACCTTCTGCAGTCTTCTACGTAACTAAGTACCTACCATGAATACCGCCCGCCCTACGTTACACTTACCTTTTCACAATGGAACCTTTTTACTGGAAAAAGTAAAAGTATATACAGCTATTCGTTTTAAAGTAGAGATTTTTTTATGATATAGAAAAAAAAGGTTTAAATTATGATCGTCCGTGAACGGTCATTTTGTAATTCTGTATTAATTATGGAAAGCGTCGGTTTAATATGTAATATATTTTAACCGACTTCAAAAAAGGTTCTAGGTTCAAAATTTTTCGTAATCTTTTTTTTATTAAGATCATATAGAGATATTAGAACAATAAATTTAATTCAAATTCTTTTCAATTAATTAATTAACGGTAACCATGCTATGATTTTCTTATGAAAAACATACCATAACATCATACCTATAATCTCCGAAAAACTCCCCGAATCACCTAAGAAAAGCTATGCGACATTTTGGTGTATAATAATTATTAGTTCTTTTCTAGGATAGTATTTTAAAGACCACTATATTGCTGACAGGTAGCATTACCTGTCTGTAACATCTCACACGTTGTAACATGACATAATTATGTATCCTGATTCTGATTCCAGGCTGTGATTGGGACCTTTTTGACCTCATACAGGGTTAATTTATTTCATGCACATAAGTCTCCCTTTCTAATAGTTTTTCTTTTGTTTTTTTTTTAATATGTATTTCGTTTTATTGTTTTGTGCCCTGTGTGTTTCAAATAAATACGTTTTCATTCCTTTTAGGTAATGCTGGTTTCTTCTTAATGTTTTCCTTCGACGTTTTGAAAATAGTTCAGTTAGTTTACGGTTAACGTACACCGTTAGGCTATAAACGCAACAAACAAACAACCTACTTTTCACTAACGTATTTATAACCACGTTTAATGTAATTTTAAGTTAGTTGACAAAATTACCGAAGCACCGTGTATTAAATTAACATCCTACTCTAACTTTGTTGTCATCGGAAGCCCTTGGTGTAAACGTAAAGCAAATACGTCGGGTTTTACAATACATCTTGTAAAAATGTAGTGTTTTTTTTCTTTGCCCCACTCTAGGAATTTTCCCTCTGTCATGGGTGCGTTTACAAACATTTAAACTCACATACACAAACAGCCAGACCCGGAACTGAATTCATATCAATTTTATATACCCTTTCGATTATAATTTTGAAAATCCACCACACACATACCAACTACTACTCTGCCTGTCAAGAAGATCTGTCTGATAAGATGAAAGAGCATTGATCGCTTTTAGTCAGTAAAAGTCTGACACTTTCTTCCGGTCCATCCAGAGCGGCAAAAGTCATTTGATAATTTTCCATCAGTAAAAAAAAGAAGAAGGGCTTTTATGCCGCCCATGTGCCTCCGACTTAAATTTACATGCCTTCGAGTCTCTTTGGCATGTTGGTTTCCTCACAATATCCTTTACCGCAGTAAGTGATAAGAATGAGGGAAGCACATGTGACTAAAAGATTGATAGACCTGAATGTTCATGGATGGAGAGGCAGAGGAAGACTAAAGAAAAGATGGATGGATTGTGTAAGAAATGAAATGAAGGGGAAAGGAGTAAATGATGCCGTGAAGTGTGATAGGGGAGAATGGAAGAAGAAAACGTTTTGCACCGACCCCAAATAGAATGGGACAATGCCAGGAAAATGATGAGCAAGTGATAAGAATACAACACGCAAAAGAATCCAAAAATCTGAAGTCAAATCAATATTCTAGCATAACATCACAGAGTTATAAATTATACAGCAGTATAAAAGTAAGTAAGCGCACAGCCTAACAATTTTGGTGCAATCAATCCGTGGGCCTCGAGAGAGGCGTAAAATTTACTGCTCATTGATATGAGCCTATAGCCCGAGCGTATGAAGCCGAGGTACATCGTAAGTCATGTGGAATACTTGATTTTGTAAGTGTGTAAGATGTATACGGGAAATTATATTTTCGCGCTTTTCCTGAAGCAACCGGCTCGGCTTGATGTATTATTAGGTACATATTTAATACTAGCTTGCATGAGGTTTGGAAATTATCGGACAGGATCGTTCTACCAGGATTAAAAGTACCAATATAGTCACCGTTGTCGTGTCGACGGCGCATCAGGGCCACTGCCTGCCTGGGTAACGGGTTGTTCGAAAGAGAACCACATCCTCCAATCCTCGTAGAACAAATATACCTATTTCAATGCACAAGAGCTACTTGAATACTTCAGCACAAAATGTAGACAAATAAATGATGCATAATTATAGACATACATATATAGTAAAGCATTCAAATACCTATTGATATTTGAATACATTATCTATACTAATCTATACTTTATATACTATATCTATACTAATATTATAATCTATACTTATACTTATAATATTATAAAGCTGAAGAGTTTGTTTGTTTGAACGCGCTAATCTCAAGGACTACTAATTGGAATTGGAAAATTCTTTTAGTGTTGGATAGTCCATTTCTTGAGGAAGGCTATAGGCTATATAACATCACGCTACGAGCAACAGGTGCTGAGCAGCGCGGGTGTAACCGTGGGGAACAGCTAGTATCAATATAAGTTGGAAGTTACATAATATCTGTCACTTGAGCACCTACGCTCGTGCTAACTGAGTTATTAAATTATTACACCATTACATTGGCATTCCAACAGTAATGCTCGATCAGAGATAATTAACTAATCATTCAAGCACTAAAATCATTACAGTACAATTCATCCTATTAACTCGGTATTAGTAAATCAAATTACCACACAGGTTAAAGGGCTGTCCCGATCCCGAAAGCTAAAGTTTAGAGGTATACCCTTTTTTATAGGGGAGAGAAATCACCAAATAACTTCCCCCTCTCTGGGCGGAGCGGGGGGGAGTATCAGGCTTGTACTGACTAAATGCCACCCATGTTCCATTTATTGCCCTATACGTTCGGGGGCCGCGGTATCTCTTTCGAACACCTGCAACCCCGGCAAAGAGGAATACCCTGACCCCAAACTACACTCATCTTGCGACGGGGTTGTTGTTTAAAAAAATATATCTTTTTTCATATTTTTTAGAAGCATGCCACATAGTATTGTATAGCGGCAGTGAATACGCATGAAACGTGGTTATTCTCAAGCTAATCACATAATACATTTTTTTTGCAGATTGGAAATCATTAAATAATTTCCCCGCTCTGGGTAGAGCGGGGGGAGTGTCAGACTTGTACTGACTAAAACGCACACATGTTTCTTCTATTGCCCTTTACGTTCCGGGACAGCGGTATCTCTTTCAAATAACCCGCAAACCCGGCAGGCGGTGGGCCTGGGAGGCATCTCTTTTAGGCAATCGCAACGCTTGCGGTCGTTTCGTGCGTAAGTGTAAAATTCTCACACAAACTGGGCACTGTCGGTTCTTAAAAGCTATGTACGGTGAGACTTAGGGATTACCAAAGGGATGAGCCTGGAATATCGGGAGATAATGCCGGACTACAGCCTCTGCGACTCAATGGATTTTCCGAGCCTCGAGATCAATCAGATTAGCCGACACGGATTTTTTTAGCTTAGTTTGGACATGTTAACAACAAAATGGCTTTGGTGTACTGACGAGTATTTTTGTTAAGTCAACGAGATGTTTTTTAGCAGTGGCTTTTATTTTGAAACTTCAACATAACATTGATTATTTTGTTTACTTTAAAAACAGTGGGCAATATGGACGCAAAGGATTAAAAATCCATTTAATTTTAAAAAAATCTTTATGAATTAAACAACATTTTTAATGGGGTTAGAAGTGGAAATCAATTTTGGATTATGATACTGACATTTACTTTATTAACATATTTTAAATCGATGATGTCATATGATAATTGTCTTCCTGATTGTATGTTATTGACTTAGTTTTTGAATTAATTTTGTACGCCGTCTATTGGCAAAATATAGTGGACATTTAAACTTCAAATTCCTACCTTTATAAATACGCAAAATTTTTATAAAAAATTATTGATTGATTGAAAGTGCGTTACACAATTGAGTGGTCATTTCAATGTAGAAAAAAAATAAGAAAATTAAAAAATAAATTTAAGTGGTGAAACAAGTTACTGAAAAAAGTCGTATAGTCTACTGAAATAAATGGCCATGTTTTTCAATCGTACTTACACTTAGTAAACCAGTAAATACTGTTATTTATGATATGATGAAGTCTAATGATGTCATAAAATGGGTATTCTGTGACATTATTCCTTGGAGCGCAAATTTGACTGAAATCGGATATTTTTAGTCCGGAAAATTTCCAAGACAACGGTCATGGACATTTTCCATTATATTTCGGCAGTATATATATAATAAGGTAAAAAAAATATATAAATAAATCGTATCATTGAATAGACTTGTTTACTAGGAAAAAGAGGATTTTATCATGTAAATCCCATCGAAGTTAGGTTTTATTTCGGACCAAAATGATTTATTAAAAATATAAATTGAAACAAAAATAGAATACAAATTTAATATAAAATATAATACAAACCGCTCTAACGGTAAAGCCAGTGTAAAATGAAGGGGACACGTTCCATTTTCAAATTTATCGCGCTAAAATGAATTATGGCGTTTTTCCTCATAAAGTATTTTTAACGCGGAGTGAATATAGAAAGTTGAAAGGAAACACTGCAGCCGCTTATGAGTAATATCATTTATCTACTTCCTAAGTTATTGAAAAGAGTTACAGTAGACATACCATTAGTTTGTTGGCCATATTAACCTAAGCTAATTGATAAATAGTCAAAATATTATTTATTATGTACACCATACAAGTAACAAGAATAACACTAAACAACTTATAAATAGAGTACAATGGGCGGTCTTATCGCTAAAACCGATCTTTTTAAGACAACCTTTGGATGGATTTAAAGGAGGAGAAACAATACTGTAGGTAGTCTGTGGCGTAACATTTTTCAAAATTAATTTAATAAATTAATAAGAATTCTGTTAATTTAAAAAGAAACTCACTGTTGTATTTCTTTTAAAAACACTAAGCAGTAATAAACTGGAATGTTACGAATTGATAAAACTTAATATTAAATTGATGTACTATTATTTTGGTGTACTGTTCGCAATTTTGATATTGTGTTCCGGGTTCCGGACCTCAAACGGAAAAACGGAAAACTTAAACATTTTTGCCATAAAAACACAAAGAGACGGCAGACTTTTGGAAGTCACTGACAAAAAAAAAACTACAAATTAAACAAAAGTCAATCAAACTAAACAAAACTTTTGGAAGTAAATTTATTTTCAACTGTTTATTTAAAAAACGTAAATTGATATAGTTAAAAGAGCCTATGCACTATGGTCTTGTAATACTAAATCATGGCATCATCATCTTCTTAGCCTTTTCGTTTCGGACGGATGCAGCAGAATACCAGTATCTTACATGGAGCGCGACTGCCTCTCTATATCTGACCTCTACAATCCAATTGCAAAATATTGTTTATTGAAAAACATTATCAAACTCAAACTTAAATCATTTATTTCAATTACACTGTAATGTCAAAAACCAAAAGATAAAGCTTTAATCCTAGTCACAAGGCATGATAAATTGTAAAAGTACCGTAGTTGCCTATTCTCTATGGATAAGAACGGGCAAGAAACTCCATGGATACTGTTTTTAAACATAAATATAATTTTAACAAAATCATGATTATCATTATCTGACTAGCCTTTTCTTAACTTTTATTGGGATAGGCTTCCAGTCTTACCAGCAGCTTAGTATCAGTATTTTCCATAGAGTTGTCATACGATTCCCTTGATAAGACGGAACTATATTGAAAAGATACAATCCTACTAATATCTTCTTCTAATATATAAAATTTCCGTGTCACAATGTTAGTTACCATACTCCTCCGAAACGGCTCGACCGATTCTTATGAAATTTTGGGTACATATTGGGTAGGTCTGAGAATCGGCTAACATCTATTTTTCATACCCCTAAACCTCAGCGGGTGAAACCGCTGGGCACAGCTAGTAATATTATAAATGCGAATGTTTGTGAGGATGGATGGATGTATGGCTGAACGGATGATTGATGTAATTTCGCACAGAAGTAGATTATAGTCTGGAATAACACATAGGATACATTTTTTCCATCATTACGAAGGCAAAGCTGCGGGCGCCAACTAGACACAATTTTTATGAAGTAATTTAAGTCTAAAACCAATAAAGTATTGCCTTTTCCGAACTTGCTAAACTTGTTCGGATAAATCGGATCACAGAGGTTTTGTTTTTCTTTCTAAACTTCTAATTAAATACTTAGAGGAATTCCAAAAGTTTCTCAAAGCGTTTTCCATCGATTTAGTTATTGGGTGTTATTTAGAATATTGTGTTACAATATATGACTTATTAAACGCGTTGCGCCGACCGCAAATAGAATGGAACAGAAGGGCTACTATGACATCTTATAGCAATTCTTATTCCACTGAGTGAAAGAGATGGTGCTAGACACCCTGTATAGCTCTGTCTCTTTCCCTCAGCGGAATAAGAATTGCTTTAAGAGGTCATAGTAGGGCTACAGGGGCAGGAAAATAATAATGATGATGGACTTATTAAAATATTTAGAGAAGAGATTTTATAAAGAACTATCTGACCATTCAAAGTACATGTATAACCAGTAATATGAACACAAAGGAAGGAATATTTAAGTAGCTGGTAGCGTTAAATAGTTCCCCCGCAAGAAAAAAACGAGATCTAGTCTAGACTCCTTTCAATAAAAGGGACACTGGTTGATCTGTGTGTCTAAAATCTAAGATTGTGACAATCATAATCATCATCAAATCAAATCATTTTATTTGTTACAATGCAAGTATATAGTTTACAATAGGTGTTCAAAATAAGTATGTTAGTGCGCTGCATTCTGCTTTCAAGCATACTAATATTAAAAATACATTACATAAGATTTTTTATTTTTAAATTTTGAAAGGAAGCAATAACTAAAATGTCAACCAATAAAATATAATTTGTAAATGCAGTCAAAATAAAATCAATAATAAATTTAACAATCCTCCATAAATTCAGTCGTAATAAGTAATAAGATTTAATTATTAAAAACTGTTTAAGTCGCTTTTTGAATAAAACTAAATTGAGTTCCTTTAGTAACAGGTTAATACCTAATACAAATTACGTTAACATTCGTAAAATGATCACACGTAATAATTTCCAATATTAACTGCGTCTCTGACTATTTTAAGAATTTGAATGTTATTCATATTATTAACCTACTAGCTTTTGCCCGCGGCTTCGCTCACGTTAAATTCGGGGATAACACAGTTCCCCTTTCCTGATTTGTAAGTACCTGCTACCTGTAGTTTTTGCCCTTGCGCCTTATTTATTGTAATGGCAATCTTAAGTTTTCCCTTTTCTTCCCTCTTTCTCACTATTTAAAAAAACAATTGCCTATGTCCGTCTCCAGGGTCCCAACTATCTCTGTACCAAAATTCATCAAAATCGGTTTAGCCATTACGGCAAGAAGACGTAAACAAATTCACTTTCGCTTTTATAATATAGTAAAGATTATGATTTTGCGAAAGCCGCCATTTTAAACCCCCAGTTGTCAAAAATAAAAGGCTTACAAAGTACCACAAAGGCAATAAAGGCTGAAGTTTCAAAGAGGTTTGAAAGGTATAGAAGATTCCAAGTTAGACAGTAGAACCAGTACTTCATAGTCATCAATATCTGCTTAACACTTTACCTACTATTTTGGGGTTGGTCTAGTCTAACCGCATTCAGTTAAAACATGTATTTAACCATAGAGCGACTGCCTATCTGACCTCTATAAGCCCATTACCATATAATACGTGGTCCTTTGGCAATACTTTTAATAACAGAAGAAAAACCTTTTGATTGTGAAAATACCTAAATTTCTGCACATGAACCGAGTAAATGAAACTCCCAACAAAATCTAGACTCTATCAACAGGCTAGATAAATATAACAAAGATGTAGCAACAGATTAAAAAGAAACCTCTTTGTTATCCAACTCAGTGGGCCTTTAAAAACTCTATTAGAAAGCACAGTCTTTCTTTGCTCCTGTGCCTAACACTGGTATAAAAAAAAGAATTTTGAAAATAGAATGATTTTTCATTTATTGGTCTACCGCCCGCTACACGAAAACTAGAAAATTGAAAGAATGCTGCAAACTTTCAGCTTCATTGAAAATGTATATAAATGTTTGTGCGTGTATATGTGTGTGTTTGTATAGAACTATGTATGACGGTATACGAGTAAGAATTCCTTTGACCATGCCGAACTAGAGAGCGGGTGAGCGCAACACAACGTAGGTAACTATTTCATGTTTTAATAAGTTTGCACATTGTATTATTCTTGATTAAAATTAGTATAGCCATGAAAAAAAAACGAAGATACATTTAATAATTTTGTATAATAGTTTCATAGCAAAATTGTTTAATTTATTTTTTATTTATAATCAATTGAATATCTAATTGAGTAATTGATATACTGTATACACGATACCAATTATTGTTATTAAATAATTAATTGGTAAAACATCTGCAGTACCAGGACGTAACGAACTTGGTTTCGACTTGCTGACCTTTTACCTTTAACGCAGCGCGTAGTCGCGGCACTTATTGTATGATTAGGGGCAGTGTTGTGCCTACCAATGTACCGTTACGACGACTGATGCCGTCATCGATCTGCACTATTGAAGTAGGTCAGGACACCAGCATGGGATACGTTCAACCATCCGACACACCATGTGATACCCACGCCGACTACAAAACTTCCACCAAAGAAAATTTTAAATACAACCTAAAAAAAGCGCGCCGTCCCAAATCTATAATTAAAGGTTATACCAAAATTAAAAGTCCTTTAATAAATAATGTATCAGTAACACGACTCACCAACAAATATCGATCTCGGCGACGAAAGTTCAATCGATTTCACGTTAAAAACCGTAAAGTTTCACTATTAGTGCATGCTCACCTGTGCCCGGTATCACAACACTCGCAACATGTTAGCGGGCGGCGAGCGGAGCAGGCAGAGGGCGCTCGGCGCGTGCGACGCCGGCTCGGCGCGGCGCGGCGCGGCGGGCGCGGTGTGCGCGCTCGGGGCACACGAGCGGCCGGCGCGGGGCGCGGCGCGGACTGGCCCGGGCGTGCCGGCGCCCTCGCCCCCAGCGCCCCACGCGCCCCTGGCGGTCCGCGCCGCCGCGCCGATGCCCTAAATTCGCGCTACCGCCGGCACAATAATTGTCGTGCCGCTGCCTGCAGCCGCGACGGCCGCACACCCTATCGATTCATGGCGCGTACGTTTCGTGAAAGTAAAAAGTTAACTCGATCGAATACGATGCGGTCAACGGTTTTCTGAAAACGCGATCCAGTCGTTTTCTAGGTCACAAAGTCGATTTAAAAGTTATTATTGATCCTTTGACTTGTACGACTATTATATGAATTAACTCGGACAATATCCAAACTAACGACAGCAACTTCTACGATAGCTTTAATAAAAAATAAGCTAACAAATTATCGTAGCCCTGAATGTCTGTAGCAACAGGAAAATGATTTTAAACAAACGAGTAGACGTGGGTTTTATTATGGTTAATAAAAAGACACATTTCCTTGAATTAATAAATAATTTATAACGCCGAAATATTTTTATTCTAATCGAGTTTTATGCCATGATTTGGTTTTATAAATAGCTGTAGGCGTATACAAAAATGCTACGTAAATAAAACTGGGGTTTGTCCTTTATCTACGTGGGCTCGTAGGCGAGTGCTACGCGGCTACGACGTCACCGCTACGACGTGCTACGAAGGATAATCATGATTTCTCGTGATAGTGGCTGGCGCTTTTGACAAAAAATATTATTTGACAAAAGTAGAAATAAAGGAAATGGTTACAACATTTTTAGCTTGAATGTAAAATAGTATTATATCTACTAATTTTATTGTTTGTAGGAAGTTCAAATTAGAGTTCAAATATCGAGTTCTGTTTGTTTTAAAAAAGTTTTTCAGTCGGTATAGCTAATTACATGAATCGTAAATTACATATAGCTTGAATGCAATTAATAGTCAAAGACAAATACTGAATGGGTTTTTGCGGATGATGGGATTAACCCTCGGGTTGAATTCTTGGGTTAATTTCTATTATAATTCACTGTGGGTTACATTAAAGCTTTTTGTAACTGGGTTGTGGAGTTTATGTAGTTAGTCGCTGTATGTTAAATACCGTTATTCAGCTGCATCTGATTTTACAGGAAGCTGACCACGACCTTTTTGGGAAAACAGTTGCCGATTGGCTGCTGTAATACGTGTTGTCGGTTCTAATAGTAGTAATAGTAATAATTTATTGAACCAAGTCCTTAAAATATGCCTAATTAGCTTTCGCCCGCAGCTTCGCTCGTGTTAAATTCGGAACCTGTAGTTCTACCTGTAGTCTTTGCCCTTGTGCCTTGTTCACTGTAATAGCAATGCTAAGTTTTCCCTTTTCTTCCCTGTTTCTCCCTCATTACTCACTTTTTTTTAACATCGGTTTAGCCATTTAGGTGTGAAGACGTAACAAATAAATAAACAAACACTCACTTTCGGTTTTATAATATTATAGATATAGATAGTAAACGAAAAGTAGATATCCTATCTAGCTGTCAAAACAAGGCAAGGCAAGACATGAAACCCTGCCTTCTAAACAAGGAATACTCGACTTAAAATACAGTAGTAATAAATACAGGTAGGTAAGGTATGACTAGTGATGGTCAACGTTTCTGTTTTAATGCTGGCTAGATGATAATGGTAAGGGATGCTTTTAAGTACAAGGTACGTTGAGCGTAAAAATAAATAAGAATCTGGCTGACTACTTAAACTTTTACGACAGCATGAGTTGTCTTTGTCTACTGGTAGCGAGCACGACTGCTGAGTATAAAGTCTGGGGTCCAATTCCCAGGTCGAGCAAAGTGCGGATGCAGCCCGAAGCCTGCATTCACGACCGGTTGATGGCGATTCTGGGCCCGGGGGGCACCCTTCCCGCCTATTACGTGGGATTTAAAACATAACTGGTGAAATGAGGGTGTACTATAGAAACACTTCTTGGGGTACATCCTACTAATATTATAAATGCGAATGTTTGTGAGAACGGATGGATGTAAGGATGTATGGATATTTATTACTCTCTCACGTCAAAACGTCTGAACGGATCTTGATGAAATTTCGCACAGAGGAAGATTAGGCTATAATCTAATCTACCTCTAGAAATAACACCTAGCATTTTTTGGTCTCACGCGAACGAAGCCGCGGGCGCCAGCTAGTTGAGCATATAACTGACTTTAGTCTATGCTATAGGCTAACAACGCACATCTTCTCCATTCTCCTAAGGGTCCCTGGACTCTAATGGAACCATTTGGTGAATATGAGCTGTGAACTGCGATCATACGCTATCCAATGCGACAGTAGAAAAATAATCCATCACTGAATACAATCTTATGCCAATCAGGAATAGCAACATTTCGCCCAAATTTGAATTACATCAACTACCCCATCATTGCCAGCTAAATCCTAGACCAGGGCTAAAAATCTCCGGAGTTGCTGTTTGTTCGAAAGAGATACCATGGCCATATAACATAAAGGGCAAAATAAGGAACATGACTGGGTTTTAGTTAGTAAAAGTCTGACACTCCCCGCCGGAGAGAGCGAGGGAAGTTATTTAATGATTTCCCAACCCAAAAAAAAAAAGCTAAAAATCTCCGGAGTTCCGGGTTGTTCGAAAAAGATAACGGGCCACGTTATCTTTTTCAGAAAATAAAGGGCAAAAGAAAGAACATGGTTTAGTCAGTAAAAATTGGAAACTCCCCCCCAATAATGATTGTCCAAGCACAAAAAAAGGCGCAAAATCTCAGCCTGCCCCAAATTAAACGAAATGACATAAGTTCAGCAGGAGCAGGTTCGATCCCGGGCACTGCGGGTAATCGACCAGCTCGCACGTCGCACGATGGCGTGCAAACCTCGCGTGTCAGCAGATGCGTGCCACTTTCTACTTTATTTGTGATTCTTAAAAAACGTATTAAAACCCGCACACGGCACACCGCTGACCAACGGACGGCGGCCGGCGAACATCCGAGATACGATTGTATGTAGCTTTTGTTTTGCCGAAGTTTGGTTATGAGTTTTACAGTTTTAAATACAATCAGGTTACAACTGGATTGTCTAATACATAAAATTCTCGCGTCACAATGTTCGTTCCCATACTCCTCAAAAATGGCTGGACCGATTTGAACGAAATTTTGTATGCATATCGGGTAGGTCTTTTTTTTCGGGTGGGAAATCATCCAATGACTTTCGCCGCTCTGGGCGGAGCGGGGGGGCATGTCAGACTTGTACTGACTAGAACCCACCCATGTTCCTTCTATTGCCCTTTACGTTCCGGGGCCGCGGTATCTCTTTCGGACAACCCGCAACCCCAGCAGGATCGGGTAGGTCTGAGAATCGGCTAACATCTATTTTGCATAACCCTAACCGAGCAGCGGGTGAAACCGCTGGGCACAGCTAGTATTATCATAGAATGCGTATCTTTGTGAAAAGTATGGATGAGTGTTACTCAAAAACTGCTATCCTGTTAACCTAATGCTAACCTGAATTAACACATAGGCTAATTTTAATCCCGGTTCTATGTTCCCGACTAAGTTTGGTATAAAAATTGATGTCCACGCGAGCAACGCCGCGGGCAAGATATAGATTTACATTTTGTTTCAGCTGTATCTATCCGAAGTAGTGCTGTAGAGATCACTACTATGTGCTGTGTTGCCATTCTTGCGCTAGGCAAATACTTGTCAAGTTAAAAATAATCACTGCCATTAGTATCTTTGTTTGTTAGGTTTTTAGGGTTCTGTACCTCAAAAGGAAAAAACTAAACTCTTATTCAATCATTTTGTTGTTTGACTGTCGGTCAAGATCCTTTATCTCGGGAACGCGTGGAAGTATCAAGTTGAAATAATAAAACCAAATATTCAAGTATAGTGGTCTCTTTGTGTTGAGAAAAATCATACCACTAAGTCTACGCAGTCAAAAGATAATTATGACTGTTTGTTTATGTCGCAATTTTGTACGGAACCTTCGGTAAGCGGGACTGACTCGCTTTTGCCTGTTTTTTCAGAGCGACTTGTCGACCACACTATTCCAAAACTGAAATCGATCAACAATGTTGTTAATTTAAGTCATCGTGAACAAACAAACAATAAATTATCGTCATTCCGATATTTTTATTGTTTTTTTGTTGCGTTTATCAAAATATGTGGTGCGAGAGTCATATTTCTTTATTATGTGCAATAGAATCCTTACTAATATTATTAAGGCGAAAGTGAGTTTGTTTGTTTGTTACCTCTTCACGCTTTAATGGCTACACCAATTTTGATGAATTTTGGTACAGAGAGATAGTTGGGAACCAGGAGACGGACATAGGCTAAATTTTATTTAAAAAAGTGGAATGTGAGGGAGAAAGAGGGAAGAAAAGGGAAAACTTAGTCTTGCTATTACAAATCGATAAGGCGCAAGGAGAACTGTGTTACCCCGAATTCAACTCGAGCGAAACCGCGGGCAAAAGCTAGTAAAATTATAAAGTTAAGCATACGTAACAATAAATTCATACTGTATTCTTTCAAAGCAATTGACAACCTGCCGACGTTGAGGGTTGTTCGAAAGAGGTACCGCGGCCCCGAAACACAAAGGGCAATAGAAGAAACATGGATGGGTTTTAATTAGTACAATCTTAACATTCCCTCCCGCTTTTTCCAAAACGGGTTAAGTGATTTGATGTTTACCAATACGCGAAAAAAAAACAAGAGCCAGTTTGATAATTTATCGTTAGTGTGTACAAATGATGTCTTAAAGAAGAAACAGAGATAGACAAGAGAAGAAGAAGAAAGAAAGAAAATCCTCACTGGTCGCAAGGGCTACTGCTGAGCAGAAGACCCTGTGTTCAGTTCCCATAACACATTGGAAACCGCATTTTGACACAAATGTTCACGTTCCATGCAATGTCTTGATGGCAAGGTTGGCGCAGTGGTTAAGCGATTGGCTGTTATGCCTCGAGTCGCGGGTTGAATACCCGCACGATACCAATATTTGTATAACCTACATGTAGTTGTTTCGGGGCTGACTGTTTGTGTATGTGAGTTTCAATGTGAAAATGTGAAACAACGCGCTCACGATACAGGAGAAATTCTTAGTTTAAGGGAAAGTTGAAAGTGGAAAAACAAACAAGTGAGAATTGAAGCCAGGTTTTCACACCTCTGCCGTTATGAAATCCAAGCTTTCTTTACGAACAGTCAAATAATGGCAGATATCATTTCCAACAAGAAGCCCACACATTTCAAAATTACGTCTCTAAGCGTAGTCATGCTTATACAAGCTTTCCACAGGTTCCAAGCGTTGCATACTAAACTATTAAATATAATAGAGGCGATCATTTTGTAGGAGAACTACCGAACTTCATACTAACGAGCTTAGCACAGTCATTTTATGGTTATGTAACCTCGGACAACTGCAATGTAACATAAACCTTATTGCACCCACAATAAAGAACAATATAATTTCGACACTTATCTACTGTAATTCAAAAACAAGTCATATTGCAACGAAAATAAAGATCACTTTTCATTTTGCGTGTGGTGCAAAGTCTGGGGAAATTAAGTGTGAAAGGGCTGTTAGTGAAGTTCAGTTAAGTTAGGCGAGTACGTGCCAAGCCTCTGAGCCAGTTCACACAATACTTGAATAGTTTATTATAACGCATGCTATTTTGGCCATTTTCGTGAGCTGAAACTTTAATGATGGCCCCTACCTTTACTTTAGAAGTTTGATGTGATTTCTAGAATGTGAATGACAGCTATAGACTCTCCGGGGCTGCGGATTGTTCGAAAAAGATACTGTGGCCCCGGAAGGGTAAAAGAAAGAACATGGATGGGTTTAAGTCAGTAAAACTCTGACACACGACCCCGCTCTGCGGAGCGGGAGAAGTTATTTGATGATTTAACATTAAAAAAAGGATAAAATATATTTATTTGTAAGTATATGGTACACTAGCTGGCGCCCGCGGATTTTGTTGTTGATGTGTTATTCTAGCCTATAATCTAACTCCGTGCCAAATTTCATAAAGATCTGTTTAGTAGTAGTAGTTTTCTCGTGAAAGAGGATCAAATATACATACTCAAAAACTTTCGCATTTATAATATAAGTAGGATAGGATTTAGATCTTACATGTAGGATGTAGACTCCATGATTAAATAATAGGGTTGAAAATTGGCTATTATTAACCAAAAGAAACTATTTCGATGCAGAGGCCCAAATAGAACTAAGCTAACGTAAAAAATTGTTTTTTTAAATCGAATTTACAATTATAATAAAGCATTGTAGTTAGCCAAATTGCTTGCAACAAGCACAATCATTATCGATCGATTGTACTCGGCATGTTTTTTTAATAGTCAAAATACCATATCCTTACTAATATTTTAAAAGAGAAAGTTTGTTTGTTACGTCTTCACGCCTTAATGGCTTAACCGATTTTAATAAATTTTGGTACAGATATAGTTGGGACCCTCAAGACGGACTTAGTCCAAGTGAGAAAAGCGGGAAAAAGAGGAGATTAAAAGGGAAACCTTAGCTTTGCTATTACAATAAATAAAGCGCAAAGGCAAAAACTATAGGTAGCAGGAACCTGCAAATCAGGAAACGCTAGGGAAACCGCGGGCAAAAGCTAGTTAAGATTAATTTTAAAATCGACGCATTTGCATTACATTTACACCACGCTCTCGTGTTAGCATTGGATTTCAAATACTCAAAAGTAAACATGATCCATTTAAACTAGGCATCATACAATAAATAAATGAAATCAAGTATGAAAAAAATTAAGAGTTTATTTCAACTTTTTTCCTTAAAATTCAACCACAGTACTGAACATACAAAACACATTAACAAAACAAGATTTAAAATGCAAAACGTTACAATAAAACTGCTCTTATAATTTAAGCAAAAAAAAAAATGTGGTCCAGTTTACTGCCTGAAGACGTTTGTCTAATGATAGATGTTCAGATGCTTAGGCTCAGGAACCGCAGCATTGGGTGCGTTACCAGCGGGGCTGAAGTAGTTGACGACAACTTGGAACCAGTCTTGAAGTGTAGCGAGCACACCAGGTTCCTGTGGTCCATTATACTGAACCTGAACGTGTCCATCATTGTAAACCGGATTGCCGAACTGAGGAGCGGCGATTGGCAGCTGTTCCGGCACTTCAACAACCTCGGGGATGGCGGCAGGCGGCATCACAATGGGCTCAGGGATCACGGGGCTGGGAATCTCAACAGGCTCAAATCCTGGGGAAGGTATCACGATAGGCATAGGGTGGAGATTACGTGCGAGCTGCGCCATGTCATTGTCCACGAATGACACTTCATTTGAAGGTGAGGCAGCAGCAGCAGCTTCAGCGATACCAACAGCAGTGTACGGATACAGGAGATCGGTAGCAACCACTTCACCGTTAGCGTGCTCCTTCAGCTTGATATCCACAACGTTACCGACTTCCAAAGCTGCCCCATCAGGCACTCCGTTCACTATCATCTCAACAGCATCGCTCCCTGATTCATCCTCAGGCAGAGGGGCGGTAGTCACCGCTACGACGAACACAGCCAAAAATATCGCTTTCATTTTGCCCGACCTAAAACAAAAATAGACTTTAGCAATAGTATTGTAAACCAAAAGTTTGAACTAGACGAATTTCGCCAAATATTGTGTCAGTTGTTGAACTTGTCAAAAGAATCATAGACAAACTTACTTGTGATCACGAAGAAGGTACCTCGACGTATGTTCCAGTAGCTTAGTGTGGAGTTGAATATTATGAAAAAATATATATTAAAGATAAACGATAACAGTATTAATAACCATTGTAAACATTATTGGTACTATCTTGGGTTCGTAAAAAAATTGGCTACCCTTCTAGTTTTATTTTATTGAACTATATTATAGGTAATATATTAAATAATAAAAATTAATTGTCTTTAATTTTCCTGTAATCTTTGCTTAGCCTGTCTGTCTGGGAACTGTCTTTTTGTACACTGTAAGGCTCAAATAAGAGATTACTAACGCCATCTATTACTCCCTTATTGCACTTTTTGTGAAGCTAACCCCTCACGTTGATTTTGGGACTATGTAATGGTGTCATAATTTAGGGTGATCTTTAAGACCCTAGTGGAGCCTAAAAGAGACTCTGATTCTCCCTTAGATATTATTCAGTACTTATTTCGTAACTCAACGCCATCTGTGTTTAGGCCAACAATTTACTTTATACTAGAATTGTCTAATCTGTTAATCAAATAACAATGAAACAGTAAAATAAAGATGTTTTCACAATCATTTAAAGGTACCTTCTTGCCTGCCAGTGTTGCGGGTTGTTCGAAAGAAATACCGTGGCCCCGGAAAATAAAGGGCAAAAGAAGGAACAGGGTGGGTTTTACAAAACATAATATTTCAGAATGCAATGGGACATATCTGACACTCCCCTCGCTCTTGTCGAAGCGGGGGTAGAGTCAGATTTTTACTGAATTATTTGATGATTTCCCATACGTAAAAAGAATGCATTCTTAAATGGATAGATGTTGAGTATAATGTGTCTATTTGAAAGAAACAGGTATCGCATGCTGACATATTACTTTCGCAAGGTTACGTTACAGTCCTTAATGTAATAATCATACAAACTTAAATTTTACCTTTGACAAACAAGAAATTAATTTGAATTCGTTCAAATTTGCATATGCATATCATATGCAATAATACGGATGACACTGTTATCGTTTACCTAGCCTTTTCCCAAGTGTATTAGGGTCGGCTTCCAGTCTAACTAGATCCACTACCGGATACACTGTATTAATTGTATTCTATAACTGAAACAAATATTTTACTGGCATGGATTTCCGCAATGACCATTGAAAGTATCGCCTGAGTCATCCGGAGCAAGAGAGAATGCGGAGAAGCGGTCACCTCCTTCTGCGATGCAGACATGCTAGCGAAGGAAGTGGTCAGACGTTTGAGGTAGAGAACTTCAAACCAACCCAGCCGCCGAGCGGGAGACGCTCCGGGCCTCGGGCGCCGTGAACGTCTTCCTGCCACTTTAGATGTGGGTCTGTGGACGGTGAGCAATGGGTAGGTCACTGCCCGTCCATCTACGGACGACAGGCCATGTGGACGGCTTGTTCGTGTTCCACACGCGGCGCAAAGAGATGTTAGTAAAGCAGAGAGGCCTGCCAGGGCCACCGCCTGCCAGGGTTGTGGGTTTTTGAAAGAGATAAAGCGGTCCCGAAACATAAAGGGCAAAAGAACATGGGTGGGTTTTAGTCAGTAAAAGTCTACACTTACATACTCACACCACAACACCGCTCCGCCGAAAAAAGAAAATCGGCTGGTTCCATAACATAGCAATGTGGCAGTCTTCGTAAGTAAGTTATAAAAATACATTTCTGATTTGGTCCGCTGAGAGTTCTAAGCATTAAGGAAAAATTTTGAATGACACAACATTTTTGTTTCCTACAAAAAATACGAAAATCTGTTTACTTATTGAATCATCTCAATGTCTGTCTTTTACGGGACCTTTGTCAGTTTATATGACATTGAGCGATAACACTTGGGCACGCCACGGAAAAATCGCCCAAACTCAAGTTTCTTACGTATGAAATTGCCAGTTTAAGAAAAACAAACTTTTATACAGAGAAGTTTTAAAAACAGATCATAGAGTTGTTGATCCCTGGTTGTTGTTTTCTGGTCGATTTTCCGAATTGGGTTTAGATACATATTCCATGCGTGCACCGCTTTTTTTAGGCTTTTTCCAATAGATTTCGTGTTTTGACTTCTAACTGAGCAAGTTCTGCAAGTTGTTTTCAACAACTTGCAACAAAATGTACTAATACAACGTACAAAAAGAAAGTACGAATAGTTAATGTCCAATTATTTCCTTAATAAGAAGAGAGTTAATTAATTTAAAATTTTAATCATAATTCAAAATACAATAAAAATACCGTAATATAAATAATAAATAGTAAACAGATTCTAGGCTATATCTAAGGATTAGGGGTGATGAGGACTAAGATGGGGGTGAACTTAGGGTCCCAGGTACCGTCATTCTTAGAGACAGGGGTGAGGTCCCCGCTCTTAGCCGTCTCCTCAACCAAGGCAAAAATATCGTGGAATTTCTTGGGGGCGCTTTCGTCAGCCGCTGCTTTTTCCACGTCAGAAAGCTCTGCTCCGGATGGAACTACTTGTTTTCCAGTTGTGTACGGTGTCTCCTTTCCGTACTGCAAGTCCATGTAGTCGTTGAGCAAGCCTTCGACCACTTTCTTGGTGCTCGGGCACAGTGTGTTGTCCTGAGTCGCGTCGGACAGCTCGCGAATTGTGACAGTTGGGAGAGCCATTTTGTTTTGTTGTCTGTTGGAAGAAACGTTGTGTGATTAGTAATTAATTTGAGCTTAAATTAGGTATCTAGTGGTAATCTTTATTATTTTCTTGATCGTGTTGTACCAAACTTGGTCAGCCACAGTCTTTAACTATACTGGGCCTCTGACGCCTCTACGCCGTCGAGAAATATTCCGCACTCTGTTTTCCTTCATCAAAAAAAGTGATAGTGAATGTAAATGATGTGGGAAAAACAAAAATGCCTGTCTGTTATAAGTGTCATTAATCTGATTAGAGATTTTGGTACCAGGATTCGATGCCCAGGTAGAGCAGGGTCTATTGATTTCTCCGTCGGGAATTTCTCAATAGTATCCAGACTCTGAATATTTGCTTGACTGATGGCAATACTTTATCTTGCCCCCTTTACATAGTTACTTTTTGCTATACATCTCTGCCTAACCCTTTGCGAATTACAGGCGTGATGATATCTTGATATCTATGTGATGAGTCATGTTATCATTGGTTTTCGGACTTCATTGGGTTTTTATCGTTATCAATGATAGGGCCCCAAATCAACAAACTTATCAGCGTTTTGGGACTTGTATATCAAGACGAAGTTCAGCAGTTATCTTAAAATAAATGTGGGAAATACATACACATATACGATGACACATTAGATACTCTTTGGATAAATACACACACACACCGCCAAAGATTGTTTTTAAAAAATAACCGATTTGCCAAAGAACGAGTTTTTGACAATCAAATCATTTATTTCCTTGCAAACATGGGTATAGTGTGTAACTGTATTTTGTAATAAAGTTCTCTATATTTGACCGTCATATAGGCATGTAAAGGTTTACAATTCTCAATTTAAAATAAGAGGGGGATAACTGGAATTAAAAAAAGTATTTTTCAACAATGTCAGCGTGGTCACAGCAAAAAAGAAAAATAAAACTATACAATATCATAGGGAAATAAAACAGAAAGTCAGTCAAAATAATATCAATCAATTAAAGAATCATCATAAAGAAAATCGTCAATCGGAAAAGAAATTTTCACAATTAAAATTTCGTTAAGGGCCTTTAAAATTTATTATGTCGTCATATTTTTTATAACATTTGGTTTCATCTATAAGATGTGTGAAAAAATATAAAAAACTTGAGAATTAAGCCTATTAGTGTTCTAACCATCCTGCCTATACCTGGGCTTGCAATTCTAATTCCCGTTTTCACTAACACTAGTTGATACCTTCATAATGATCATTAGCCTACAGCAGTGCACTACTTCACATAGGCCTCTTCCATTCCACACCACTTAACTCGATTCTTGACATCTCTCATCGTTTTGTTATAAGCTACCGTGAGAACTTCGTCTACCCTAACGGTCTTTGGTTCTGCGGCTTATATGGTCGACCCACTGTTGACAACTTAACGATTCCCTAAATTAAATTCTATTGTTTTATTTTCGAATCAGAGCCAGACTTTTATTTATGACATATATACATAAAACTATGTATATATGTCATAAAGCCATATATTTTTTATCTAAAAAAAAAAACAGAAAACGATAAACCCAAAAAAATAAATACTCTCTTCTTTAGGTTAGTTCTTTTTAGAAAGATACTCTTTTAAATTTTCATTAAATTACTAATTAAAAATTTACAGAAATATTCTTGCTTTCAGTCGCTTGGTTAAAGTGCAAGCAACCATAAGTATACCAACTGAACTGCTTGAGATAAAGACATGCCACTATAAACACAAAATATGGTGAGAGGAAATCGTTGAAACAAATCTTAACATACAACCCATTGCTAAATTGCCTATATTTTTAAACACGACATAAGGAAAACATTTCCATACAAAACGTCCTTTTTCGCGACTAGGACAAAATAAATATATGTTTTGTTTTATTTTGCCCGCGGCTTCGCTCGCGTTAAAATCGGGGTAACACAGTTCCGCTTTCCTGATTTAGAGGTACTTGCTACCTGTAGTTTTTGCCCTTGCGCCTTATATAATTGCAAATACTTAAAGTCTGAGTTCAATTACTTAAGCGAAATCGTTATTTTCAACACAGCTTTTAGGCTCACAATCAAAACTGGGTCTAATAAAATTATCTGATTATAATTAATTAATATAAAGAGAACATGTGACATGCAAGTATTCCACTCAGCTAAGTAATCTATACTAATATTATAAAGCTGAAGAGTTTGTTTGTTTGTTTGAACGCGCTAATCTCAGGGACTACTGGTTGGAATTGGAAAATTCTTTTAGTGTTGGATAGTCCATTTCTCGAAGAATATATAGGCTATATAACATCACGCTACGACCAACAGGTGCTGAGCAGCGCGGGTGAAACCGTGGGGAACAGAACAGCTAGTACTTTCTAAAATGTCAAGTCTTACAGTAACTTATATCACCATATTATAATCTTGAGATTTTTTGGTGAAAGCTTGATATACCTTAATCTATTAACAACTAAATGGACAATCACAATTAATAAAACATTATCTGCACATGTAACAATTATCACGAAACGTGTTTATTTACTTTGATAAAGAAAATGTCGCGGTAAACACACAGTTTGGCAATAAAACAAAACAAGGTTTTGTTGATTCTATCTTCATTTTTACCTGAAAATGAAGCATATGTCTCAAAAAAATTACTTTTGAAAAGAATATTATGGTACAAAATGCCTGTGTTGTTATCAAAATCAAAATAAAATATTTTTTTAGTAAACAATTCATGATGCGGCTAAAAAATCAGCTGCCCTACCATGACGTCTTAAAACCGAACTTATTCCACTGAGGGAACAAAACTGAGCTATACAGGGTGTCTAGCACCATCTTTTTCTCACACAGAAATAAGAACTGCTATAAGATGTCATGGTAACCCTTCAGGACACTAACCCAAGCTATAATAAGAACACATAATACGTAGCATATTGTTAAATTAACTTATTAATGTATTGTAATAAACATCTGAAATATATGTTCACGACATCTTCACATGTACTGTTCGTTTAAATCTTCTAAACAAATTTTAAAGCAGTTTTCAGCAATAAATAAAGTGATTTAAGAGGAAGGTTTAAATGTATGATATCTCAGTCTATGTAACTGAAGCTAGCTTACTAAAAACATAGGCCACTCTACTACAACGAATCTATTTCAAAGAGCAAGCCACCTATAGACAACAATAAAATATGAGAGATTAAAAAAATCAATACCCAATAATTGTAGTACTAGAACTGTGTCAAGTTAGTAAGTCGATATTGGTTACTGACGCTAACTAGGAGAACACCTGCGGCAAAGAAATTATGAACAGAAAGAAAAAAGTCCAACACAACAGCTTTTTTTTTTCTTGGGACAACTCACACACGGCTATCTCATCCCAAGCTAAGCAGAGCTTGTGTTATGGTAACCAAACAACTGATATACATACTTATATAATTTATAAATACATACATATTATAAATCACACCCAGACACAGAACAAACAATCATGCTCATCACACAAAGTTTGTCCTGGGTGAGAATCACACGACCTCCGGCTCAGCAGTCAGGGCCACTAACCATTAGACCAACAGGCCTGTCAATAAGTCAAGTTATAAAAACAATTTCAAAATCTTTCTTTCTGTAATCAAACTAATTGTATGGCGGATTAAAGAGGATAAGATACTATATCAACTATAAAACAATGCCATAATCAAGGATATGGAAAGTAAATAATTATGATACCGACGATATTAATAAAGAAAACAGACAAATTCTTCACAAATTAAATAAAAGAACGGAGAAGAAATTCTTCTCCTATGATTACTCACTTGTTTAATACTGCTAGAACTCAGTCCTTAGAATTTTAGTGATGTACTGACGTCGATAGTTTGTGTACCACTATATAAATCACACCCAATCAGTGAGTGTTGAGATATGGGCGTGGGACACGTCAACTTGTCATGGGTGTGTCAAGTGTGCTAGCGATAACTATTTAAGGTTCCGTAGAGTACTTCATGAAAGGTTTGCATTTTTAAGTTCTTACCCCACACTATCATTGCATATTCTCATATATCGTAGGTGCATTTTACAAACATTTGAGTAGGTCATACAAATATTAGTTTTGTGAGGGAATCAAAACAGTCACATCCAATCGCTTAAGCACTGTGCCGATTTTCAAAACCTGTTGCCAAACTTATTATTCACGATTTTAGTTTTTTTTTTTTAAAAGACTTAGTTTTTTTATTTAAAAAAACGTTACAACTTAAACTCGCGGAATTTCGCTATTTTTCTCTCTGTTAAACTCTAGGATTTCACAAACAGCCAGACCCGGAACAACTATCAGTAGGCCATACAAATATTTGTTCCGTGCGGGAATCTAACCCGAGACACGCTTCCAGCAGTCGATCACTAAGCCACTGCGCCAACCGTGTCGTGCTTTCATGATTGTCCAAAAACCATTGATATTCACGAACTACTGAAACATAACCGTTTTCCTTTATTAATACGGTATTCTAAAGTCACCGCACACTATCAGTCAAATGATAAGCATTTCGCAAGCCGTGGCCAAAAATTCGCACATACTTCATTCAAACCCACTGATAACAAATAATTTGATAAAATACTGTTGCAGCGTTGCGAAAGTGCATATCAAATTGATAACATATTATTTCGGAACACCTAATGGTGTCAAACCTTAGCCAATATTTCGCCTGCGCTTTTCTTCACTTAGAAGTTCTTTTTAATCCTCACCTTTTTTAATTTCTACCGCTCTGGTGGAGCGGGGAGGATCATCAGACTTTTGCTTGCTAAAACGCTACCGTGTTCCTTCTTTTGCTTTTTGTGTTCCGACGCCGCAGTATCTTTTTCGAACCTGCAATCCCGGTCACTATTTTACCCAATCTCTATCCTTCGCCTGTGCTTTTGTTCAGTTAGTAGCATTAGTCATTAGTGTCCATTCTATGAAAAAACAATAAGTGCCTATTTTCATGTTATGCCTAAAAAAGAACACTTGAATTGTATCTATTAACCACACTTTTTTGCGGATGAGAAATCACTAAATGACTTCTGACTGGGGGGAGTGTCTTGTACTGACTAAAACCCACCCATGTTCCTTCTATTGCCCTTTACGTTCCGGGGCCGCGATATCTCTTTCGAACAACTTGCAACCCCGGCAGGATCTATTAACACAATGTCATCTAGTTTTAATGAAATTGATTTGATTATTCATTAAATAAATACTATTCAACGTGAATGAATAAAAACAAAAATGGCCTTATTTTTAGTACATATTAATTCATTTTTTTTACTCGGATAGATCGTGATCGTGATGGAGTACAGGATTGTCCTAGTTTAAAAAGATAAACCAATAATGTGTGAAATAATTAATCGTTATAATGTTTATACAAAATTAAGTTGTATTTAAAATACAAATGGACGGAAGGCTCATCATCTACTTACGCCTAAAATCTATCCACTCCCTTGATCATGTATTTTTCATGTAAATGAGGACCAGTCGTTTCTATGTCACAAGAGAAAATTAATTGTTTACTCTTCACGAAATCTCAAAAACCACGAGTTTAAGGACTCAAAATTTGTCTTGGGGGATCCATTTAGGACGTATGGGCTCACTCAAACGGAATTACGCAAAATTCAACCCTTAAAGAAGTGAAACAGGGGGAGGCAAAGTTTATACGGGAGTGCACGATTTCTTGACCTGCAGCCTTACCATGACGTCTTAAAACAGACAGAGCTATACAGGGTGCCTAGCACCATCTCTTTCCCACACAGGAATAAGAACTGCTATAAGATGTCATGGTAACCCTTCTGATTGACTTGAAAACATCACGCTACGCCACTATGGAGCTGAGCAACGGTTGAAACCGCTGAGCACAACTAGTCATGTATGAAATTATTCATCGTCAAAATGTTTATACTATATTTGGTTGTTTACTGTCATCTATTTGCGCCTAAATTCGAACGACTCTTCGTCATATTTTTTCCATGAAAACAAGGAGCAGTCATGTTTCTAATAAAATGTATGACGTGTGAAAACTGAAAAATGGAATTCATAGTACCAATGTTTTTTTTGATAAGATATCCATTTAGCAACGGGCATGTGCATAATTAATAATTAAGAAAGATAAAAAATATCATATTTTAGATTTTTTTACATAACACTGTAGATTAAGCATATTAGTAGATATCTTATGATATATATAAGTCTAAGTTTCCTCAGTTTATTTTCAGGCAAAATCATCTTAAACAACAATAAACTCATTAAAATCTTTATTATACTAATACTATAAACGGCAAAGCATACTGGACCGTACATAAAGATGCAATCACAACTCTAAAGCATATTTTATTTAAGATCATTTTAAACTGGCCTAGTTTACATAGACATTATTATAACAAATCCCTACCATAATGGCACCTCAATCACATCCAATCATGAGGAAGACAGGGAAACTTTAAATGAGTAAAGTTATGTCATAAAATACACGATACTGATACCCGAAATCTACGATACCATCGATAGGATACCAATAAATTTGTCTTTACATCATTTTAAGTCGAACTTAATGATTCATACTGATTTACAGCCGTATTCACAGACGTTGACGAATGTTTGTGAATAATTTTTTAGGGTACCTCTTAAGGATACCTAATAGGATCCCTTTATTGTCCGTTGCTTTGTCAAGATTCTTTTCCTCAAAAATGCGCTTAGGTATCGAGTTAAAATTAAAACTATATGCTGAAGTCTGTAGTCCCTTGAATCTGTGAAAAATTCAACCTTCTAAGATAACGCAGTGAAAAGATATACCTAACTGTTTATGTCGCAAGTTTGTACGGAACTTTCGGTGCGAGAGTCAGACTCGCTATTGGCTGGATTTTATATGTATTCTGATACGAAAAACAATAATTTGACCTAACCATTATTATAACCATTGAAAGTCTTCTATCACGTAGGTAAGTGTAAATTTCATAGTGTACGTAATAAAGAAAATTCTCATCTCATCAATTCTGTTTTTAAATAAATGTGAACTACCGATACATTACTAAACTGGTATATCGCCATCAACATCTATCAAGTAAAGTAATCAATCTTCTACTGAGAAATTAGCATTAGGGAAACTCCACTTCATTTAACTTTGAAAATGGGAAAATAATTGAACTACCAGTACCAACACTAGATAATTTTTCAAGTATATTGTAATAATACGTAAGTGTATGTAAGTCCACTTTTTAAATTCTGGTCATACAGCACTACCTCTCTCCTTAAACAACAATATTAAATATTTCTTTGCTCTTCATGATTATAATATTATATGTATATTATAAGTATTTATATATAAGTATTTGTTTTAAATGTAGCTATTAATTTTGAATAATGTTACGCCACAGATTACCTACAGTACTGTTTCACCTCCTTTAAATCCATCCAAAGGTTGTCTTGAAAAGATCGCTTTTAGAGATAAGACCGCCCATTGTGTCACCCTATTTATAAGTTGTTTAATGTTATTCTTGTTATTTGTATGTTGTACATAATAAAAAATATTCTGTCTATCTATAATACAGTAAATATTTTCAGCTGCTGTGACTGCGGTGCTAAACGTCCAACTCATTCAAATGTTTGACTTCTAGATAAAAGGACACGAAACCTAAGATAACAAAGGTTTCAATGGAACTGAACACGCAATTCAATGTCACATTCAATGACGAATAATTCATATGTCTCATGATTTGTACTCTACAGTTCCAAACAAGCATAGTTTTCATTCATAAATGAGAAAAGGAAAAAAATACTTTAACTAAAAAATACTTTAACTAAAAAATACTCACGTGTCTGCAATATGCAGGTATTTGCCGTTTTATGCAATTTCATATAGTTGCTATGCAATTTTCTACCTACCCTACCTACCCTACTTACCCTACCTGCCCTACCTACCCTACCCTTTCTTTGCTATAAACCTCACGGAGCCCGAGACCTTTCCAACGAATGAAAAACCGTGGAAATCGGTTCGTGCGTTCTGGAGTTATAGCGTCAGGAAGGAAAACCGTATTTTTATAAAGTAGTTAGTAGTAGACAGTTGGCAAAGTATTCGATAAACATATATAAAAAACGATCAAGCATAGAACCTCCTCCTTTTTGGAGTCGGTTAAAAATTTACGTAGGTAGATATGTACGTTATGGCTACTAGTTTCTCGGGGTTTTACCAACCATAGATTACAATCAACTTCAATCAGGTTAGATAATATTATAGTGTCGGTCTAGGATACAGTTCGATCTTAGATTATAGATTACCTATTCGAGATATACCGATATTATATATTCGAGTTTTACGCAAAATAATTTGAGAAAATAGATAAAACTACCTTACCAACCCGGTCTATGGGGCACAGCTCATAATCACTACATAGTATAAAACTAAGTCGCTTCCCGCCGTCTGTCTGTCCCTATGTATGCTTTGATCTTTTAAACTGCGCAACGGATTTTGATGCGGTTTTTTAATAGAAAGAATGACTCAAGAGGAAGATGTACACAATTAGTATGTGCATTGCACCAGTGCGAAGATAGATGGGGCGAATCGCTAGTATTATCTATACTAATATTATAAAGCTGAAGAGTTTGTTTGTTTGTTTGAACGCGCTAATCTCAGGGACTACTAGTTGGAATTGGAAAATTCTTTTAGTGTTGGATAGTCCATTTCTTGAGGAAGGCTATAGGCTATATAACATCACGCTACGACCAACAGGTGCTGAGCAGCGTGGGTGAAACCGCGTGGAACAACTAGTTATAGATAAATGCGATAGTTTTTGAGGATGGGTAGATGTTTATTACTCTTTCACGCACAAAAATACTGGACAGATTTAAAAGAAATTCGGCATACAAGTAGTTTATGAATTATACAAATTTTCATGTAGAACAATTTCGTGTGGCAAACTCCATGCGGGCGGAGCAGCTAGCCTAAACTAGTCTATCTACAAGAGACCACATGCAGCGGTCACGCGGTACAAAGACACACCACGTCAGGCATTCCATCGTGGCATGTCACCCACCCTCACAATGCAACTGCATGATACTCAGCCCTCATACGTTATCAAAATCTCCGGAGACACATCGATCTGTCAATCTTATCTCTTATCAGCCTTATCTTATCTACTCATGTGCTGATGCGCATTTGTTTATGTTTGTTTCTTTCCATAAACCAATAGATTAAGAGTTCGTGTCTAAAAATACTCGGTCTTGGATTAGTGACTTATGCCCTTGCCGTCTAAAAGGTCTATAGTCCATTCCTTTGTTTTTTTTGGAACTTGATTAATCTTCAATGTACTTGATAATCATCTGCCTTGATTTTTCCAACTTTATTGGGATCGGATTTCTTGGTAAGACCTATTGACTTTTGGGCCTTGGAGTGCCGGTGGCGACCGTCAAAGATCTACCAATGACAGCTGGGGCCAACGACTTAACGTGTTTTTCGAAGAACGGAGGAAATTCGGTATGTTATGTAAATTTACAATCACATACACCAAGAACCACTCCATGGTCCTCGGCAAGGTATTATTTGTAAGTCGAGAAAGATTCCACTTCTATATCCAACAGTTCTAAGTAAATACAGTATTGTCATCTATAAAATTACATAAAAGTTAATTTTAAATAGTATTGTATCAAATGCAGTAAACTAAAGTGGGACAGTCCACTGCATTTTAAAGTGGAACAGTCCACTTTAGCTTACTGTAGGCCTACCATAACGTCTTAAAGCAGAACTTATTCCACTGAGGGAAAGAGATGGTGCTAGACACCCTGTATAGCTCTGTCTCTTTCCCTCAGTGGAATAAATTCTGCTTTAAGACGTCATAGTAGGGTAGCTGCATTTGGTACAATACTGCCATAGCATACATTCATAGGATCAAATAAAAAATGTCTTATAAATTATAGCTACATTTAATCGTGTAGAAAAATCTCTACAGAATTATTTTAACGAAATTAAGCCTGTTGCTGGACGTTCACGATGATTTGAACGAGAGGGCTGGAGCTGACGGCAGGGGGGGAGACAGGGGATGGCTCAACATCGACCACGGGGAGAGGAGAGGGGACAACGACGACATCGGGCTTGACGGGAGCAAGGCCAGCGGGAGCTACGATGGCGACAACCTCCTGTGAAACAAATAAGACGAAAATTTGAGCTTTGGAGACACAACCGCCATCTTTTTTTCAGGACCAGACAATATGTAATTTTTTTGGGATGGGAAATCATGAAATAACTTCCCCCGCTCTAGGCGGAGCGGGGGGGAGTGTCAGACTTTTACTGACTAAAACCCACCTATGTTCCTTCTATTGCCCTTTGCGTTCCGGGGCCGCGGTATCTCTTTCGAACAACCTACAACCCCGGCAGGCGGAGGCCCTGGCAAGCAACCCATTGCTCACCGTCCACAGGCCCGCATCTACGGTGGCCGGGAATTGTCTCGCGGCGCCCGACGCCCGGGGCGTCTCCCACAATATGTCATTTAATTTACAAATCAACAACTACCAAAGCGATGCACGACTTTCCTAATGCCACCCAGCGTTCGGAAAACCTAAGGCGGTGATCAAGTACATTTTTGTTCGAAGCCTTTGCCAAACAAATTGGACGCGAAGATCACTTTATCACGAGACATTCTCTTAAATAATGACCATATTTAATTTTATTCCACACCACACCAAATTAGTCGCGATTAAAGATGGTCCGGTGTAGCTTAACAATTACTGTTTTTTTTTTAAATAAACCTCAATTTCAGGATAGCGATATTGCCATTTTCTCTCAATTGAGTATGTAACTAAACTATCATGAATGCTGTCAAGCTAATAATAGTTTGACAGCATTAAACCATATAAATGGTTTAAGCTGTGTCACGAACGTCAAACGACATTTGTCAGGAATAAACCAAATTAAAACTATTTTTTGTGATTTTTAGAGTAGTTTCAATTAAGTTTGTGACAATGGAACCGACAGCACTGTCTGTAACTGTGTATGTATTATTGAGTTATTATTTCTACTTCTCAAAAAACTTAACCTAAACTTTGTTACAAAGATTTTATCTTATATGCTTACAATTTGTTGACCAGCGAAGAGAGCGTCCATCATCTCGTTCAGGGCGTGTTCCAGGTAGGGGATGAGAGCGGGGTCGGTGGCAGGGTCTTGAAGTGCAGCGTCCAGCTCCTGCAGGCTCCAGTAGCTGACTTCCAAGGGCTTGACGGGAACACCGACGGCCTCCTGAAATTTAAAAAGAAGATAGTATTAATTTTAATTCTGCTATGTTAACAATATATATATATATATATATATATATTATATTATTTAAGATACGCCCTGGTGTATATCCTTTGGCCCTTAGTGTCCTAAAATACAGGCCACGAGTAGTTTAAGCACCATTCTCCCACAAATAAACATAACCCAGTTTTAAAGATTAAAGATAATATTCCAGGAAGAATCTTTCTTCCTGGAATATTATCTTTTAAGTTTCAGCCAATATACGTTCATATGTGGAGGAAATAAACATTTTTGTGATGTTTCTTTAAAACTGGGTTATAGGATATTATGATTATGATTCCGATTGATGTTACCAAGTAACCTGCAATGGTCCTTTGTAATAACTGAAAAATACGTCATAACCATTCTCCATAGTGTTGACCCGCACGATTTATAACTGACAGTGACATTGATGGACGTCTGTGGTATTTTTATGCACCAGATTAAGCCGCTGTGACACGTCACTCATACATGCATCGGAAGTTAGTAGTTTTGAAGTTATAAACACGGCAATATAGATGGCATCATGACACTTGAGCTACAGTTAACCTAGAAAAGTTCTGGTCTTCGATAACATTTTTATAATTGGCATCTCGCAGTTCAACCTAGGACATTGTCGTCTGCTTAGCCAAGATTATAGGCTAAGGGCACCCCGTATGGGGTACGAGCCTCGGCTTAGGGCGTCGCTGGGGGAAGACAGCAAAGGAACAGGCTGGATCTGAGCGCTCTTCGGTAAATTTCGTGTTTCCGAATAAATACGAACGTCTCTCTCCAACCCCCAACAGAGTTAAAGCAAAAGGTTGCTTATGCAAAAGAAGGAAGGACTACTCTAATTGTAGAAACAGCTCAACAATAGACATTATCATCCGTTCGTATTTCCGAAGAATAACGATTATTGCCGAAGCGATTACTTCTTCCAGAATGTATATGTAATGAAATAACTCACAACAGGGATTCCAGCGTGGATGGCGTCCATCATTTCGTTGAGGGCGTGTTCCAGGTAGGGAATGAGAGCGGGGTCGGTCTCAGGGTTCTGCAGGGCAATGGAGAGGTCGTGCAGAGTCCAGCCGGTCAGGTCGACGGGGGCGTCTGCGGGTGCCTGTTACAGAAAAAAACTTATGTAAGAACCCATGTCTGTGTCCACAGAGTATTTATTCTATACAGCCACAGTTTGCTATTCGATATACTAATATAATAAAGCTGATGAGTTTGTTTCGTTAAACGCGCTAATCTCAGGGAAGACTGGATCGAATTGAAAAATATGTTGGTTTTTGATAGCTTATTTATCGAGAAAGGCTATAGGCTAAATAACGTCTTGCTGCGACCTAGGATCTGAGCAGCAGGCGAAACCGCTGAGCGTAGATAGATAAGTTTACACATATATAAAACTAGCTGTTCCACGCGGTTTCACCCACGCTGCTCAGCACCTGTTGGTCGTAGCGTAATGTTATATAGCCTATAGCCTTCCTCAAGAAATGGACTATCCAACACTAAAAGAATTTTCCAATTCCAACCAGTAGTCCCTGAGATTAGCTCGTTCAAACAAACAATCAAACAAGCAAACAAACTATTCAGCTTTATAATACCATTAGTATAGATGAGTCATTAACCAAGGAATCTAACTGCCAACAGTTAAGCAAGTAAAACAGTACAACATAACATCGTTCTGTATTAATACAGAGTTACAGGTCTTGTCTCCATCTCGTGTTAAAAAAAAAAAATAACCCTGCTTTAATCTTATAGTAAGATTTTTTATGTGTGTTGTATGGATTGTGAGAATTTCATCAATCAATTGAAGAAGAAGCCTTTTGTTTTTGTAATCCATCTGGCTTTCATACAAAAAAGCTCCTTGTCAAAACCCCCAAAATTACATAAAAACCCTAATATTTTATCAACGCCAGTTGGCCGATTCTCAGACCTACCCGATATGTACACAAAATTTTGTTTAAATTGGTCCAGCCGTTTCGGAGGAGTATGGGAACAAAAACTATGACACGAGAATTATACATAATACTAGCTGTGACCAGCGGTTTCACCCGCTGCTCACTTAGAGGTATGAAAAATAGATGTTGGCCGATTCTCAGACCTACCCGATATGTACACAAAATTTCGTTTAAATCGGTCCAGCCGTTTCGGAGGAGTATGGGAACGAAAACTGTGACACGAGAATTTTATATATTAGACTAGCTGTGCCCAGCGGTTTCTCCCGCTGCTCACTTAGGGCTATGAAAAATAGATGTTGGTCAATTCTCAGACCTACCCGATATGTACACAAAATTTTGTTTAAATTGGTCCAGCCGTTTCGGAGGAGTATGGGAACGAAAACTGTGACACGAGAATTTTATATATTAGAAGATATAGGTAGTAAGGAAGTAAGGATGACCAGAAATGTATGACTTACCACGGGCTGTTCGGCGAAGAGAGAGTCCATCAGGTCATTAAGTGCTTGTTCCAAGGCCGGGAGGTGCGCAGGATCGGTTTCAGGGTTTTGGATGGCATCGGACAGCTGGGGCAGGGTCCAGGAGCTGAAGTCAGCGGCAGCCACGGCCACCAAGACGGCGAAAACAGCGAAGAATTTCATCTTTTAAGATTTTTTTTGCTGCTGGTGAAGAGGAAACTCGTTAGGCACTGCTTGAATTAAGCACCATTAAAAAAGAGCAAAGAGAAACTTTCTGATTTGTAACTTATCATGCATAAGTAATTCAGAAGCCGAACAAATAGGCTGGTATCTCTTTAGGTAATAGTATGTTTATCAATACTTAGATTATAATGTAGACACTATCTAAGAAACATGATATTACATCACGCATCGTTATTCCCAAAAGGTTAGGCAGAGTTATATTTAGTGACAAACACATAAGTTTAAGCCCTATAAATAATCCATGGATCAATCTGGGCACAGTTCTAGATTCCAAGAGAAATCTTATTTTAAATTACGGTTTTCCCTTCTCCGAGGGTTCGAACCCAGGATCTTATGCTCAACTCGATATCTCCACGCGTTCCCGACATAAAATGTCTTGACAGACAGACAGACGGATAACAAAGTGGTCCTATAAGGAGGTCCGTTTTGCTCTTTTCAGGTACGGAACCCTATAAAACGGGTCAGTGAGATCCCAATCATTAAAATTTAAAACTACTTAAAGTGTAAATTTTAATATGTTTCCAACTTACCTACCGTCGAGTAATTTGGCGATATTTTACGAATCAGCATTATTTATACAGGATTTAATCGAAACTGCAATAAACTGTATCTTCAGCAGTTTATTGCATTCGATCAGATATCTCATTAATAAATCATGATATAATAATCTCACTGTTATGAAAGAAAGATACACGTATTAATAGTCACTTGTTAATCATGTGATTAATCCTGAAAAAGCTCCAGGGGATGTACATAATCTTGCTTACTTTTAATCCAAGTTGATAAACCATTGACAGCATGCTGGCACAGTGGCTGAGCGATCGACTGCTGCGCTGTGTGTCCCTTGTTCGATCCTCGCACGAAACAAATATGTGTATGACCTACAGGTAGTTGTTTCGGGTTTGGCTGTTTGTGTATGTGAGTTTCAATGTTTGTAAATGCATCCACTATACAGGAGAAATTTCTAGTGTTTAACGTTCTTTTTTTTACTTTCTTTTACAAGCCAACATAAAGTATAAGCATTGTTTTAAGGTTTCATGATTTATACTAGCTGTGCCTAGAGGTTTCTCCCGCTGCTCAGCTCCTCGATGTCGTGATTTTATATAATCTATTCATTTTCGTAAATGAATGCCTATTAAAAATTTCGAGTTAATCTAACCATGGAATCGCCTTCTATCATAAAAACTGCCACCACCATTTTTAGTACAAGTCTGACACTCCCCCCCGCTACATAATTGGGAAACTATTCGATGATTTCAAATCCCAAAAAACAGAGGATGGTGTTTCGTATTCATTATTTATTAATTTCTAAGTTGGCACTACTCAACAATATTAGCGAATCGAATGCAGCGTTTTGGAACTTCCGCCACTATTGTAGGGTTTCCAACCAATTAGCAAAGAGAAAAGAAACGTTCATACGTTCTGGCCAATCACGGCTCGCCATCGGGAACCTCTAGCGCCATTTCTTTTTTTTTGCGAAAAAAGAGCAAACCAAGCCGCGCGTGCTCTCGACAAAAAATACAAATGTTCAAAATTTAGAACTTTCTCATCTTCCTAAGAACTTTAAATGTGTTTGTGAAGTGGTGCTTCAAGACTACTGCGAAGAACAAAGCAAGCGGGAGCTCCCAAGCTATTCCTGGACCAGATCGTACATGGCTAAGAGGTAGGGGACCCTTTTTACTTTAGTTATGGATGTCTGGAGCGTTGCAGCCCATTTCGATTCGTTTTCTTAGCGCTGCCCCCAAATGTGCTGAGGAAGAAGCCTTCCCGATACAGATGGATTTTGCAAAATCCCGACTTAATGAGCGCATCTACCCATGCAAAATTTGAGACTAATAACACTTGTAGTTTCGTGATGAGTGCGTCAGTGTTTTCTCTTTTACATATTTAGATTTAAACTGTTACTTACGGGATAAGTTATTAAGTACAAAGTGTAGGTAAATTATTTCCCGTCAGTCATCATTTTCCTGCCGTTTTCCCATGTTTCTTGGTGTTGCCGCAATACTTGAGGCGGCGCTGGTCGAAGTCTTGCCAGCCTGTGTCCTAAGTTGTTCGAAAGAGATTTAATAGTTTCGTTTCGATATTTCGCCTCCGTAAACCCTTATATTGCAACTTACATCGAAAACATTGCACCTGTTTTCGAGAACGAATTTTACAAATATACAAAAACTAGTTTTTGTCCGCGGCTTGCTCTCGTTAAATTCGGGGTAACACAGTACCCCTTTCCAGATCGGGGAAGTTATTTGATGATTTTTCAACCCAAAAAAGGAGGGGAGGAAGATAGAGGGAAGAAAAGGGGAGAGAAAGATTTTTTTTTGGATCATCACGCGGGTTAAAGTTAGCGTTAGCCCAAAGTAACTATGCCACGCGGACGAAGTCGTGGGCGGAAGCTAGTGGTGATATAGTTACGAAAGTAAACAATTAGTGCTTCCGCAGGTGTTTTTATCAAGTCGCACCTTTTATCAGTCATTCATAGGATCATAGCTGGCCAAAACTACAGTTGTGACAAACACGTTATTTGTTATCATTGATGACGTGCACTCCTAAGCCTATGTGGACTATAAATGGATTATCTATTTTATTTTTATAATGTTTATATAAAATTCTTAATCTAACGAATGTTTTTGTGCGTCGTACGTATTAAGAAGCTGGCAATGTGGCCTTCCTTTAAATTGAGAAGTCAATGTAATGTTTGAACTTTAATTTAAGGTACAGACGCCAGCAGGTCAATCTACCCGAAACTGTCAATTTATCCCAATGAACCTTGGACCTTATACTTTAGAAATAAAGTCGAAAATCTATCAAAGAAATCTGACAGATTGTAGTAGCTTGATGTGCAGGCGTCTGTACATGACGTACACACGACGGCACATCAACCTACATAAAACCATTTTAACCTGATCTCTCTACTGCGGTGTGCGATCCGTAGTAAAGAGATCAGGTTATAATAGGTTGCTGTCGTGTGTACATCGTATGTACTCTTAGGGCAGTATTTATAAGCAAATCTCACTTCTGATGGTTGTGAGACCGCATTTGAGACATCGATATTAATTATATCAATTTATATTAAATAAACAAACATTGAGACCCGGTTTGCGACTCGATTTTCAAGTGAGATCATTGCTGATTAATATATCGGTTCTATCGCTGATGGTCTCGAGACATGTTAGACCTTATCTTAAAACCATATGCTCATTAAAATCACATTTGACTTGGTTGACTGCGCCAAATGCGCCTTGCAATGATTTTAAGTCTTTTATATTCCCTATATTTATCTACAATTTCAAAAATATTTTTTAATAAAGGTAAAAGATATAAAAAGATAACCTATAGGCACCAGAAACATGTTCCAGTCTCCCGATGGTCACCCTTGACCATCCAGAGAGATTAACCTTCTCAATATGCATGCTATGTCAAGGAGTACTGTCTTCTAAATCAGACCTTTGATTAATTAACCGCTTAAGGATAGCCTCGACATTGTGTTCAACGAGGCTTTCGACAATCGGCACAATGATAGCCGAATTCCGAATATTGTTTTATGAATTAAATTATATAAGATAAGATATAATTTAATGATATTCCTACTAATATTATAAATGAGAATGTTTGTAAGGATGGATGGATGTAGGGATGTTGTTACTCTTTCACGTCAAAACGGCTGAGCGGATATTGAGGAAATTTAGCACAGAGGTAGATTATTCATTTTGTTTATTTATTAAGACTTTATGCACAAGTAAAAACTGTACAAAGGCGGACTTAATGCCTTAGACATTTTCTACCAGTCTACCTTAGGGTGATGCAGAGATTATGGTCTGGAATAACACATAGTTTTACTCCTTAAGAATCAATTTTCATATAAGGCGCCCGGTATGAGAAAAATCCGAGGGTTAAAACCTACTAAAGTAACGAAAATGTGTCACGTTTTTGGTGCGCACCTTTAGTGCGCAACTTTCTAATTTGGCTGTGAGTGTATTAAGACGTACATATGGTATGCTGTATAGGCGACTATACCTATATACTAAATGTTATTGGGCTTGTTTTTTTCATTAAATTGTGAATTTACCCTTTCATATGATATTAATCTTTTTTCAGTTGAATAAACTCTTTTTGCGTATGGTTAGATACTCGTACTTAAGGAGTACACTCCGGTCGTGCGTCGGAGCTGACACACACACTTTTTTTTCAGATTTCACGCGGGCGAAGATGCGTGCGCCAGCTTTCTCACTAATCTTATGTTACTCTTTCACGATAGAACGGCTAAGCTGATGAAATTTGGCACAAAGCTAGATTATAGTCTGGAATAACACATAGGATACTGTCTTTTTTCGATATCACGCGGGGGAAGCCGCGGACGCCAGCTAGTTATGTTATAAAACAGCGAGATGGGTAGAAAATATTGTGACCATCGTAAAAACTACCTGGATAAAACTTGCTAAAGCAAAGAGACGCCAATACCAACCTTAATGACCCGATTTAAAGCTGATTATGTTAATTAATAAAACAGCGATGCTATTTACCAATTTATTAAGAACACAGTCATGAAAAACCACCAAGACCTTATCTTATATCACAATCATCTTCACATAAAATTCCTTGATTTTTTCAAAACATTTCGCGTACCAGTTATCTGGAAATAAAGATAAAATAATTAACTTTGGGTTCTGAAGATTTTAGGCTGTGGCATTTGTCTCTCTTTTTTTAGCAAGCACAAAAAATCTAAATTAAAATAATTATAAAATTCATTTGAAATATTATCACTACTTAGACTTTTAAAATAAGTATGATATTAATACAAATAAATAAAAAAATACAATTAATTTCAATTAAGAAAGCGGCCAAGAGCGCGTCGGATTCGCGCATAGAGGGTTCCGTACAAACTTGCGACATAAACGGCCATATCTTTTGATTGCGAATACTTAGATGGTTTATTTTTTTACACCTCCAAGAGACCACAGATTTGAGTTTATGGTTTTAATTTCAACTCGATACCTCCATGCGTTCCCGAGATAAAGGATCTTGACAGACGGACATCAAAGTCACAATACAATACAAATTCCTTCTAAAATCCTTTTGTGGCACTGTACCCTTAAAAAAAACTAAAATGAATTGTTAAATAATAATAAACAATAGGTACCTTCTTTCGGTTATTTAATGTTTATTACTCAAAATAGCCTTTCTTCGTCTTCTTGATGAGGTTCTTCAAAGGCTTGGGAAGAAACTCGTAGTCTGCTTTAGGGGGGATTAGACCAACGGGTGTCACCGTGTATAGAGCTTCCTAGAAAAAAAAAAGTTTTAGTTAGGTACCTAAGAAGTACATCATACCCGAAATTGGCACAAAGACGCAACTAGTGCCACACCAAAAAAAAGTACATCGTTAGTCTTCCTATTTTAAAAGTATCTCGTATATTATAGTTTTGAACCGATTTCAAAAAAGAATGAGGTTCTCAATTCGACTGTTTTTTTTGTATCTATATTTGTTTTGCGATTTCCTCACAAATTATCAGGATTACCTATTTAAAAAAAAGAAAGGTTATTCCTCCCGAAGAGGTCCCATATATATTTTAACACTATGGCTTGGGTAGTTTATAAGCTATCTTCTATAATACATGATAATTACGGAAGTAAACACATTTTCCTCTTTTGTGTTTTTTGGAAATCGTTTTTGTCTATGCAAAGCAATTTTTAATTTAATGTATCTGGTGGGATATCATGACATTTTGAAGCAGGATTGTTTTAATGTATTTCTAGTGTGGGATAGAGACTCTTTCCGACAATGGAATAAGATTAAACAATACTGCTCTGCTATATTATGTATTTTATGGTAACCCGAATATTCCTTTTATACCATTTTCTCGTAAATGATAAATGATGTTTACATACACATTATGCAGACAATATTGTGTATTTGTTTAGTGTAGATTTTGTAATTTATTGCACGCTGATATTGATAAAATTAGTGATAATGCCATGTAATGTATGGCACGGTGTTGGCATATCTGTTTAGATATAAACCTCAAAACAAAATAAAGAGAAAAAACACACAGGTTTACGTACAAGTTCATTTTGTCTCGCATTATCACGATCCAGTTCCGAAATGCGCGGACGCAGCACGAGTTGGCGGATGGCACAAGTGTTAACATTTTTTATTCTAATGCTCATGCTGATTTCCTGAAGATGTTTTCACACTTGGCTTTGAAAGCAATGGTCATTTTGATGAACAATATTTTATGACTTTCAAATTAATAATGTTGACGAAACCTTAGAAGTATTTACCAGTGTTTCTCCTTTCTCTAAAGCCGCCTTCAATTCGATGTTTGCCTTCTCCAAGTGAGGAATGAGGGCAGGCTTCGTGGTAGGACTCCTGAGAGCCTCGGTCAGATCCTCCGGAGTCCAGGTCGAGATGTCCAACGCTGGGATTGCTACTTCCACAGACTCCTGTTGAAAATAAAAAGAAAACCCAATTAGATATTTTTTAATATCTAAAACCCGCCAAGTGCGAATCGTTCTCGCGTACCTAGGGTTACGAATTTGGGACATAAACGGAGGGACCACAGATTTGCGTACATGGGTTTAATTTAATTTTAATTTCTCGATACCTCTACTCGTTCCCGAGATAAAGAGTTTTTATTGTTAGACAGACGGACAAAAAAGTGATCCTATAAGAGTTCCGTTTTTGTCTTTTTGAGGTACGGAACCCTAAAACGAATTGCATAGAGGTAGTTTTAAGTACAGAATGCTTGGTTGACGGCTCCGAGAAAGGTCCCTTTATACAATTACTAGCTTCCGCCCGCGACTTCGCCGGCGTGGAATAGTTACTTTGGGCTAACGCTAACTAAAACCCGCGCGATGATAAACACTTTTTTTAGCCTATGTCCGTCTCTACTGTCCCAATTATCTATGTACCAAACATTCATCAAAATCGGTTTGGCCATGTAGGCGTGAAGACGTAACAAACAAACAAACTCACTTTCGCTTTTATAATATTAGTAAGGATCTAGGTTTACCTGTACATTTCCAGTTGCATTCTGCATTTGAACGAAGGCAATGGCTTGCATCAGCGCTGGTCTGTATTCCTGTTTGGTTGCAGGGTCTGCGAGCGCCGTGTTCAACTGTTCCACGGTCCAGGTGGCGCTACCAGTAGGGGACGGCACTACTGCCTGGACGAATTTCTGAAAACATAACAATCACACCAATTTACTCAGCCTTTTTAAACAAATAGGCTACTACTCGCCTGTGTGGCCTAGGGCTATTTTTGCGAATGGGAAATCTATACTAATATTATAAAGCTGAAGAGTTTGTTTGTTTGTTTGAACGCGCTAATCTCAGGGACTACTGGTTGGAATTGGAAAATTCTTTTAGTGTTGGATAGTCCATTTCTTGAGGAAGGCTATAGGCTATATATAACATCACGCTACGACCAACAGGTGCTGAGCAGCGTGGGTGAAACCGCGTGGAACAGCTAGTCATCAATAAACTTCCAGAGGGTGTGTCAGACTTTTACTGATTAAAACCCAGCTATGTTCCTTCTCTTGCCCTTTATGTTTCTGGCAGCAGAATCGACAGCAATATTTAGATATTAATTAATTAAATAATTGGTCTAATCCATCGTATTTAAAATAACAGTCAGATGCGTGAAAGAAACCAACAACAACACGTTGCAACCTGGGTGTCGAACCCAGGACCTCATGTTGAGCGAACGCGGTTGTGACCACCCATCAACAAGGTATTACAAATAATAAAAGTACTTGAAAAGATTAATGTGTTCGGTTGTATAAAAATTGAATATATTTTATAACCTGTTATGGTAATCTCCTGTCTGCCTTAATTCATTATTTACTGATGGTTATATTTATTAAAGACATAAGATATGTATATTTTTCCTACCTAAAGCCAATGAATTATTTAAATCTTTACTTAATCAATTTGTTTAGTAAAAAAAAACAACGATGTCCGTATAATTAATCACAGTACCTACCTATATAATTAAACTATTAACTACATAATTAAATTATTTGTCACTCTAATGAAAAATGACAAAAAAAACGATTAAGTGCGTAATACATATATTCTTTGAATATTAACATCTTTGGGTTCTGTAGAATTGTGCTTTAAAGACTCGAAAGAATATAGGATATCTTGTTTGTCCCGTAGTTGTCGGCTTGTCGCTATTTCTTCGGCATTTAATCGGTTTGCCTATCTGGTGCATAGCTAACCATATTCTTTCTTTTTTCGTGATTGGAAGTCACCAAATAATTTCCCCCGCTTTGGGTGGAGCGGCGGTTAGTGTCAAACTTTTAATGACTAGAACCTATCTATGTTCCTTCTAATGCCCTTTGTGTTCCGGGGCCGCGGTATCGCTTCCGAACTACCCGCAATGTAGTGGCCCTGGCTAGCCCCTCTGATCGCGCTGACGACACGGAAAATTGCGACTTATGAGTATTACAATTCGATCCATAATAATTAGTAGCGATGTGATGTGACAGTGAGAGAGTAAGGCTGACTATAGTACGGCCAACGAGAAGCGATACCAAATGTAAACAAAACCCATGCTAAAACCCCATCTAAAATGGCCGCCCGAATGTTGGCGAACCCGTCTTAACGTTGTCATGTTTTTGTCGGTAGAACGAGACATTACGACAAAGGCACAAGATGGAAAGAGCTAAATATTAGATTGTCAACGCCACAGTTGTTCTTTAGGTTAATGACCTTTCGTATCGCTTCTCGTTGGCCGTACTAGACTATAGCATAAAGTCTTCATTCTTTTATATGCTTGGAGTACCTATTTAATAAAAAATAAAGTAACAGCGGAACTTACAATACGAAACTATGACTCAAACTTGACCGAAATTATTTTATTGTAAGAGAGGTAAAGTTTACGAAAAACGAGTTTTATTTCTAAAATAACATTGACAAATGGGATTAACAAAAATAATATATATCTACAATAATCTACATATCATTATATAGAAACCTACTTATATAAAACTACGCAATAAGTTCACAAAATATTATGACTTCAACAGGTTTTTTATTGTATCTATGATTAGAACTACTAATTTAGAAAACGAATTATTTTCTTCGTTTATGGTAACAAAGATCGTAGAAACAACAGATATCATTTAAAGGCCAGTGTGCAATTATGCGCGCTCACAAGCTGAACCCTTCAGTCAACTTGCACAATTAAAATAAGTATAAAGTTTCAAGACTTGTTAGACGCTTTGACCACTCAATATTAGCTTTGCTTTTTATGTTTTTCTTTCCTTTTTTATTTTACATAAAAAGTGTTAAGTTTTAAGTTTTTTTTAAATGTTGGGTGGGCGAGAAGAAGCAGAGCACCGAGAGAAGTAGACGAAATGGGGGGAGACTTTAGCCCGAGAGTGGGGTAAAAAGGACTAACTAAAAAAACAAGTAACATGTATAAATGTTGCTATTAGATCACTAACAGGCACACGACTATTTCGATTGGTGCTATTGAGCAATGGGTTGTGCCCTAACAGGCGTTGCACTAAAGGGGTTCCTGACATATCTTTTAAGAAGTAACAGTGCCTCCTTCCGTGTACGGAATTTGACCACTGTGTTGGTTTTAGTGTGTGAAAAATCCCGCATTTCTCAGTTTTATCCGACAACTGGTGAAGTTCTGGACTGTCATATTCTTCACACGCTTTAGTACGTATATGGTTTTAATTTCAACTCGATACTTCCACGCGTTCCCGAGATAAAGGGTCTTCACAGACAGACAGAAACAGTCATCCTGTAAGGTTTTCGTTTTTTCCTTTCGAGGTATAAAACCCTAAAAATTATATGGAAACTTGGAAGCAAACTCTTAGGAACAAAAAAAGAATTATGAAAATTATTGGCCCCAGTTCTTTGTTTTTTTTTTTTAAACTTTGGCCCACACTAGGAATTTCTCCTGTATCGTGGGTGCGTTTACAAACATTTAAACTCACATACACAAACAGCCAGACCCGGAACAACTATATGTAGGCCGAACAATTATTTGTTAGTGCGGGAATCGAACCCGCGCACGCTGCGACAACCGTGTCGTCAAATCGTGTGTGGTTGGCGGAGTAATCGGTGAATATACATAAAAAAGCATAGATCCTCCTCCTTTTCTGAAGTGGGTTAAAAACTAGTTTATGCTAATCTCACTGTACGTTAAGTCTAGACCAAGAGGGGCCTTGTTATGTTGGAACTGTATAGCTTGATGTGTCCGCTTCAAAATGTTACAAACCTCATTTTTGCCAGTAAACAACGCGTACATAATCTGGTTCAGGGCGTCTTCGAGATACGGCTTCAGGTCAGGGTGTGACTTGGTCTCGAGGGCATCCGACAGCATGGAGAGGGTCCAGGTCTTCACGACTGGGTAGCTAGTGGCTAGTGCCAAGACGAGCGAGAATACTGCTAGGACCTTCATTTTTACTGTGAATTAAAACGTATAGCAATAGTAAGTGTTCTAAAAGTCTGACAAGCAGTCTAACCGAGGAGTAACGTATTACACAGAACTAACTAAAAAATACAGGCCTTGGCTTAGTTTAGGCGCCAGTCTCCCACAAATAAAATAAATTATTCCTATATCTATGTTACATCTGAAGTACTGATTTAATTTATTTATGGAAGAGAAACAAACAAATTTATTATTAAAAAAAAAACTGGGTGGTCAGGGGGTCTAAACTATCATTATTATAGAGAATATTATTATAGAGGTCTTAAAATGATGAATAATATTGTGAATTGTCACTTTGTGACGATTTTACGAATTGTAACGTAATTCAAATGATTAACCTATTATGTTTCGGCTGAAGCGGCCATTTCAGACCCCCAGATGGTCAGTATCTCCATGTAAAATACTGGTATTTAGTGGCATCTAGTTGAGACTAGAAGCCGACCACAACATTGACGTGTTACCCGGCAGAGGATGATGTGGACAAAAGAAAAGAAAGAAAACTGCGTACTGTTATATCCACAAATTGTTTGTAAGTAATTGCCGAGCACATCAACTTATTTTCTACTAGCTGTTCCACGCGGTTTCACCCACGCTGCTCAGCACCTGTTGGTCGTAGCGTGATGTTATATAGCCTATAGCCTTCCTCAAGAAATGGACTATCCAACACTAAAAGAATTTTCCAATTCCAGCCAGTAGTCCCTGAGATTAGCGCGTTCAAACAAACAAATAAACAAACTCTTCAGCTTTATAATATTAGTATAGATTATAATATTAGTATAGATAAATCCAATCACCCCCATGCGGACAAATGAGTCATAAATTAGTATCCAAAGCGCGCGGCCATGCCCTAATCCCGTACATTACGTGAAATCGAAGTACGGTTCTTTAAAGTGTATTTACTTTAGTGTCATAAACTAAGTGTTAACCAATCGGTGTTTTTTTAAGACTTTCAGCGGCTTCCGCCTAACAGTACGTTGCTAATGCTAATACTAAGATAGCGATGAAAATGTTTTCCTAATCAATAATTGTACATATCACAAAGAGCAATGCAAATAATAAATCATGGTTTGCTTTTGACTTAAAAGTGAAAACAAACTAAGTAGGTTGACACAACACATGTATGATACCGTTACCTATATCCAAAATTTTACCAAATACTGGAATTTTGTGAAATTTTGTTTTGGTAAGTACCTACTTACGAATTCCATACAGAAAAATTCCGCATCATGGATGAGCACCGTGTAACTTTGTTATTTTTTGTTTCTGGTCAATTTTAGCATCACGCACCACGATCATTCATCACATACAAAAAAACAGGTTTATAAACCTGTCAAACAGTTCCGAAATATCGGGAACATAATAATAATAGCATTTTTTTGTTTTTTAATAAGAAATATAAAAAGATATACAAAAATTAATAAACGAATTTAATAGTAAACATGCCAATATCCCGTTTTCAGAGTTAATATTAATTTCAAATTAGCAGGTGCCCGTGACTTTGCCCGCGTGATGATCGAAAATAAAGTATCTTATGTTGTTATTCCAGACTATAATCTACTTTTGTGCCAAATTTCATCAAGATCCGTACAACCTTTTTGACGTGAAAGAGTAACAAACATCCATCCTTACAATCATTCGCATTTTAAGTAGGATTATAATATTAGTAGGATAACCCAACTCACAAAGAAAGTTATTTATAACATTTGAAACGGGATATTTACCACGACATACTAAATAATGAAAAACGAAATGTTATAAATAATGTTAATGACCGTGTCAGTCATTTAACTTAGACACAAAGCTAAGAGTAGACTTACCTTATGACACTATAGAATTAACAAACAATTAAAATAAATTAATATTTAGCAACGCCAATATACTTGCACCGACTTACTCGACCCGCACAATACTAAGCATATTCGAAGAATATCCAGTATGAATTTTAAATCTCCCCCATAAGTTATATCTTATCCGAGTTATATGAATAACTAAACTAAACTAAACTCTTTCTCTTAGCAATAGGGTTCAGAATTGAGCAAAGATTGGCCTAACCGTTTATAGTTTTAAGGTACATGGCCGATTGAGGAAAATAATCGTCGTGAACATTAGTGCCGCGACCCACTGCCATAACAGTGTTGTATTTAGACACACAAGACACCATTACATGCAAAACAAATGCATCTAGCTAACAAAGGCATGCACCGATGCACATGCACAAGATGTCAAAAACGACGTTCTCTATCAAACCCCATTCCTTTTTCAATTTTTAAAAATAAAAAATGGTATTGAACTGACAAAAACCTAAAAATCAATTATTGAATTCTAGTGCTAAGCGTGTCTGACCTGAACAATCTTTACCTTCTTATCCCGGATCATAATTAACTTACAAATAAATCTCAACTTAAACCATAATAGAAATAGAAAAGTTTAAAATCTCAGACTCATAACATCATCTTATCGTACCTTTAAAAGAAGATGCGGTACTCCCTGTATTTCAGATTAATAAAACGATTTTGCAAACAAAAAAATCGACTTCCAATAAAAACATAGAAGAAGAAGAAGTCTGTGGCGAAAAATGCTGATTCTATCTTACACAATTTTTTATCCCTTTCGATTACAAAAATAATTTTGAAAATCGGCCCTCAATAGACAAAGGAATCGCGTAAAAAAACACATGATAATAAAGATACTTAAATTGAGAACACCCTCTTTTTTGAAGTCGGTTAAAAATCAAAGGGCATTTGGACACTGAAGGCCTTTACCCCCGGAATATAATGCAGATAAAATAATAAAATGAAAAAAAAACAAAACAGATACAGGTTCGAGATTTAAATATCATGAAAACACGCAGATATTTGTTAACCATGGTCATCGACAGAAACCGGAACTAAAAAGGATTCTGAACTTTTTATTACTTAAAAAAAAACAAAAAAGAAATCTCTACCTAAATATCAGCATATTTTTGTTCCATGGTAAATATTTTTGTTCGTGTTTATGTGTCCCTTAACTAAGTTAAATAATCAAAATACCATATACGTACAATCATGCACAGCAAGTGTAGACTAATTTGAAATCCCGCAGTGAAAATTTGTCGCGCAAAGCGAAAATAAATTCCACAAGCCACTAGTGCGCAATAAGTAGTTAATTGCAATCCGCTGTTCGGGATAATCCTTTACTACGAGCTCGGATTTAGTACTCTGGAATTTCGAAATAAAACTGATACTTTGTACTCGAATAATAATCCTAAATATGAAATCATTCGAGATTTTAAAACGTTCTATTGAAAACTTTTTTTAGGGTCACCAATTTGCGATCTATGCCTAATTTAAAAATCACGATAAATTTAAATTTAGAACACTCTGAACTCCATGGCTAATGGCGTTCATTTCAGTGTTCGTATGATCCTTAATTTTTCTTATTTTGTTCTTGTTGCATCCTGCATGTATGGCTTGCGGGTTGTGCCGAGGTTGTGGGTAGTTCGAAAAAGATACCGCTGCCCCGGAACATAAAGGGCAATACAAGGAACATGGGTGGGTTTTAGTCAGTACAAGTCTGACACTTCCCCCCGCTCCGCCTAGAGCGGGGAAAGTTATTTGATAATTTCCCATCCTGCATGTATGCAGGTAGCTATGTTCAATATTTATTAACTTTTGTAAGGGACTGTACCATTTTTGATTAAAATCCGCTAATAACCTAATCTTATTAATTGCAGTTGACTGCCCCATCAAGTTTTTTGTTGTTTACATCTATCTAAAGACGCATTTATCTACAGTTATGTTATAATACTTTTTATTTGAATTGAGCCGTTATGGCCATCCACGGTATTTACGAACATATGACTGGGTCGTTGAACCTAGTTGAATAGAAGTAAGCTAAAAATACTTAAAAAATGACTTGCATGGTCAATGACGCCATATCGGTCGGTTCAATGACCGACTAAGTCATAAGTCGTCGAAAATATCATCATATTTAAAAAACAAAACAAAGCATGATCATTTTACTGATAGCTTCAATAAGGGTTTTTTTGGAAATTCAACCCTAACTACAGGTTCACTAAGGGTAAATTTTGTTTATCTTCTTTAGAGTCACAAGCTTCACAGAGCAAATAATCACCGAGCAGGCAGTGTCTGGAGAAGGCAGAGCTAAGCTAATATTAATACTCTTGCCGGTCCAGTTAGCGCCGAGTACAGGAGCACTGGCAAGTGGCTTACTTAACGCCTAGAGTCCAGCTTGTCACGAAGTGAAATGTATGGTTTAGAAATTTCGCGTCTGGCTGCATTGCGTTTTCGGTAGCAAATATTAGATGTTAGGTGACAAAACGCTTAGCAAGCCACCTATCAGTGCTCCTGTAGCCTTTGGTGTTGACAATATACACCATCGCGTCACGCGTCATAGCATCACACAGCAGCCCGCCAAATTACTTCTGAGCTCTATGGTCACATTTTTGTTTTTTTTTAGGATACCACTTAAACCGGTCCGAAGAAAAAAGAAAGAAAACACATTTGGCCCCAAATAAATTGTATTATAGTAACTCTTAACTATACATATTTTATTTTTATAAGTATTTAATTATAATTTACGATATATTCTTCTATAGATTCTTTACATTCTTCTCGTGTCCCTGAAACAAAATATACGGTTTAATTATAGAGACATCGTCTATATATCCTAATTCCTTAGATTTGAATTTCAGCACGAATTATTATTGTATGTATTGTCCACATAATTAATTGTTACGGGACAAAGTTTTATCTCACTAATACATGTTAAGTTTTCATTTTCATCTTGGTCAAACTGATTTTTTCGATTTCTAAATGTGTACGTTTTTTTACAATTATTTTATTTGACTATTATCAGAACTTCAGTTTTTCGCTTTCTTTATGGCAAAATGAAAGGTTTTTTGGTAAATTTATTATAATACCTACCCAGAAGGGTTAACTTAGCTAGCTATGTTTTTAAATGTCCCTAATGTATTGTACTAGCAAATTATCATCGACCAGAAAAAAGATTTTATGGCTACTTCTGAGGACCGGGAACCCGGAATCAAATCCATACAATCCATGCCAACGCGTCAATCAACTTTTATTTAATTTCTAGTATTTTTGAGAAGATGCAATCTCTTCAAGGCAAACTTTAGGAGAGATTTTATTCATCATTCATTTCACAGTTTATAATAAAGTTACTGACATTTGTTTTGGACGTGGAGATGCGAACAGCAGCCAACTATGTAACTTGTGTACGGTGCAAAGAATAAATGTTTTATTTGGTTGTAACCTACCCTAACCTAACACGCTATTTTATTGAAATATTGCCTAATCTCAATAGAAATAGAACTCAAGTTGGCTTTGAGCGAATTAAAGTTGTCCAAGCAGTCCTGTGACCAACTAAGTAGGGAATTGGATGACAATGAGAAGGTTCTCTTTGAAGCCCATGAAACAAATAGGAAATTAAAAAAAGAAATGGGTCAGTTATACACTCAATTCACTGTCGCCATAGAAGACCGGGATAGGCTCCAAGTTATTGTGGACGGGTTCAGCCAGTGTAGCAAAGAGTATGAACAAGCTCTGGATCACAAACATTTGTTACAACAGCAACTACACGAGGCTAGGAGTCAAATTACAGAACTGGAGACTACCAATTTCAACATCACTGCCTCGCTGAATCAAAGTCTGTTCAGTGAATTGGTGCCTATTGCCCCGTCAATAGTTTCTGCCAGTAATCCCACCTATACCATAGATTTGACAGGTGAGGATGATTCTAAGATATCTCACTCAGTAAAGGCAGTCACTAGTAAGAATAAAATAAAAAAATACATTAAAATCAATAAATACATTGTTAAGACACAGAGAATGGTTAAAAGGCAAAAGTTTTTCATTAAAAATGTTAAATTAAATAGAGAAAGATTGAATGTAATAAAACAATTAGATATGTATTCATATAATTTAGAGCAAAGCACTAGGAAGTACAAAATTGACACCGAACACTTGCAATCCAAACTTGACCACCTACAAGAGAAGTTAAGTTCAATGACTACCAAATATAATACCTCTGAACAACTAATGAGGGAATATGTGTTGGCAATGAATGATCTGGTGAACTCACAAACCAATAGCTGTGAGCACTGTCAACAAACTTCAGATGTACTTACGCCAGACCATTCAATGACAACATGTAATGCCACCTTACCGCAGCCATGTGTTAACTTGCATATTCCTAGAAATAGTTTTAAAAATCACTGCAAACCAAGTGTAAATAATGACATAGTAATATATTGTGATGAGATTGGAAAAGACCTAGGTAGTTTGCTAAAAGATGAATATCCAGGGCACTCAGTTATAAACAACTGTATGCCAGGATGTTCATTATATTATATAATGAAAGAAATAATTAAATGCAAATTTAATAAGGACACTGTATTAGTCATTTTGATAGGTAATAGAGGAAATGTCAACAAAGGGGAATTGCTCCAATACCATAATACCTTATCCAGCTTGAATTTAAGACAAATTGTATTGTTTACATTTCCATATAGTACAAGTTTGCCACAGGAAGAAAATTACATTCGATATAATATGAATAGGACATTACATAATTTGACATTTCATAGTAATGTGTTCCATTTGATTGACACCAATAACTTTGTTGGTAACTATTTTTATTTGACAAAAGATAGATTTTTTGTGGATCGGTACTATCTTGCAAACTATTGTAGAAGACAAATAGCTGTATCGCTATCCTATTTTTTTACAATTACAGCCAAGAATTTGGCTAAGCGAGTTGCCTCTATTGAACATTGTAATACTCAGTCAAGTTACTCAGCCAATAGTTTGCTCACAATTAATGAATCAGATCATCATTTAAATTAGAGATTGAGACAATAGAGGCAACCTCTTGCAATAATGTAAGGAAGCCAGATAGTAAATCAGTTGAAAGTATTGGGGATTTTGATTGTATCAACCTGGTGCATCAAAATATTCAAGGGTTTTTGAACAAAGAATTAGAAGTAGGGCTTTTCCTGAATTGTAACAACATAGATATTCTTTGTATCACAGAGCATTGGCTCAAAAGTCATCAAATAATTTTTAATTTTAGTAATCACCAGGTTGGTAGTTCATTCAGTAGAGTAAATGCTATACATGGCGGCGCATTAATCTTAGTAAATAATCAGCTCAAATTTAAAGAACGCAAGGATATTGTAAACCTGTCTGTTGAGAGAACAATTGAAATAGCCTGTATAGAATTGGAGCAGTTTATCATATTAAGTGTGTATAGACCCCCTTCAGGTTTGTATGATTGTTTTGAAAAGGTAATGGACGAAGTGTTGCATAAAATCTGTAGCTCAAAGAAATCTATAATTACTTGTGGTGATTTTAATATTAATTTGCTTGAAAAATCTGTGTTAAGTACTAGAATTACAAATCTGTTTCAGTCATACAACCTTGGAAACAAATTTTTGGAGCCCACTAGAATAACCCAGACTAGTGCCACTTGCCTAGATAATATTTATACTGATGTTATACCAACCCACAAAGTAATTATTAACTTATTAGATTCAGATCATTGCGGGCAACTGATTACAATTCCAAATGTAATCAAAAAAGTAGCTAAAATGGATATCACTGTCAACCCAAAAACTAAAAGTCGCCTAGAAACTTTTAAAAATAAACTTTCAACTAAATTACCACTTTTGTCAACTAGTGATGACCCCAATCAACAATATAACAATTTTTTTAGTATGTATTGCACACAGTTTAAGACCACATTTGTTCCTAAGACTATCTCGGTTAATAATAACGCTTCTTTCAATGACTGGGCCACCTTTGGTATTCATAAAAGTAGAAAACGGCTTTATGAGCTGTATGAAGAGCGAATTTGTATTAATACTGTAGAATTTAATTTGTATGTTAAGAATTATTCTAAAGTTTTTAAAAAAGTTTGTGCTATAGCTAAGTCACATTATTTGAGTTCAAAAATTAAAAATAGCAGTAACGTAATTAAAAAGACTTGGAACATTATTAATAGCGAAGCAGGAAGGTCTTGCAAGCGAAATAGTGACTACAGCCTTGCTATCGGCGATAATATCATAAAATCAGATACTCAAGTTGCTACAGCGTTTGAAAATTTCTTTGCGGATATTCCTGTGTCGACTACTAAATCGCTAGACTCGTCACCTGCTGCTGCAGATGCTTTACTAAAGGAAAATATTCCATTTCATGATTCCGAATTTAATTTTCAATATGTTAATTGTAATGATGTAATTAAAACTTTTAATATGTTAAATGTTAAGAAGACCGCTGATCTATGGGGTCATTCTGTGGACGTTGCCAAGTCCATTATAACCATTGTAGCTCCTTCATTAGCTGTTATATTTAATGATTGTATTGACCGTGGTGAGTTTCCTGATCTAATGAAAAACAGTAAAATAATACCATTGTTTAAATCGGGTAGTACATCAGACCCTACTAACTATAGACCAATTTCAGTGCTACCAACATTTAGTAAAATTTTTGAAAAAATAATTTTAGATCAAATGCAAAGATTTTTCAATAAACATAAGTTATTACATAATAAACAGTTCGGTTTTACAAAGGGTCGTTCAACTACTGATGCCGGTGTTGAACTTCTAGGACACATTTATAATGCCTGGGAAGATAAATGCGATGCTTTGGGGATTTTTTGCGATTTGTCCAAGGCTTTCGATTGCGTTCTCCATAAAACATTAATCAGAAAACTACACCACTACGGAATCCGGAACGCCTCTCTGAATCTTCTTACGTCATATTTGAGTGGTAGGATTCAGAGAGTTGATGTAAACGGGAAAAGATCTCCCGGATCTGTAGTAAGCATGGGAGTACCACAAGGGTCCATTCTTGGCCCTTTTTTATTTCTTATTTATATTAATGACTTGCCTTACCTCATAAAGGATAATCATGATGTAGTGTTGTTTGCAGACGACACTTCTCTTTTATTTAAACTAAAACGTCAGCAGCTAGCTACTGACGATGTTAATGGCGCTCTGGCAAAGGTCGTTAATTGGTTTAACGTTAATAATTTACTTCTAAATGAGAAAAAGACCAAATGCATTAAGTTTACGTTACCTCATGTTAGACAAGTGGAAACTAGTGTACTAATCAAGGATGAAGAGTTGAAACCGGAAGATAATACAGTGTTCCTAGGCTTAACTTTGGATGCTAAGCTTCAGTGGGGCCCTCATATAGATAAGTTGTCAAAAAAGCTTAGCTCAGCAGCATACGCCGTTAAAAAAATTCGTGATTTGACTGATTTAGAGACAGCCCGTTTAGTTTATTTTAGTTATTTCCACAGTGTGATGTCGTATGGTATTCTCTTGTGGGGCCATGCCGCCGATATTCAGACAATTTTTATTTTGCAAAAGAGGGCAATTCGTTCAATGTATAAATTAAGTCCTAGACACTCCCTCAGAGAAAAATTTAAAGAGATTAACATACTAACTGTGCCCTCTCAGTTTATTTACGAAAACCTTTTGTACGCGCATAAAAATATAAAATTGTTTAAAAAATACAGTGATATCCACGACATAAATACAAGGAACAAACACAAATTTGTTGTTCCTGCAACGAGGCTCAAAAAAATAGGGGGTACATTCACATGCCAATGTATACGTTATTATAATAAACTGCCAAGCGATATTCAAACACTAAGCCTCAATAAATTTAAATCTTTTATAAAACGTAAACTATGTCTCAAAGCTTACTATAATATTAATCATTACCTTGAAGATAAAAAGGCTTGGGATTAAGCTGCTCCAATTTAGTTTACTCAGTGAGTGTCAAAATTTGCCTTTGTTTCATTTATTTATTGTCTATTCCTTTATTCTATACACTTTGACATTAATGTTTACTTTATTTTTACATTCTTTTTATTATTATTATTATGATTAGTGACATTTTATTTTCTTATTATTTTATGACATTTTATGATTTCATTATGATCTCATTAATTATTTATTTTTTTATTTTATTTGTTTATTGTAAATGTGAGGACCATGTGGATCATTTCTTTTATTTACTTTGTTTTTTGACGAAGGTCTGGCAGTTTGAGTGCTATAAGCGACCTACACAAATGTCCTTTTTTTGGTATTGTTCGTCGTGTCGTTGAGCTCCTTGGGTTATGAGTTGAGCTACACGATAACTGACAAATGCTTGCACTGACTGGACAGGTCCACTCAATCTGTGTGGTGCTTTCTTAAAAAGACCATTTCAGACACTATCTGCATAGTCCTCATGTAAGTTGACCAAGATTATTCTGTCTGGACTTTAAAAGAGACTATGACCTCTGAGTTTGTTTCGGCTGTTTCTTCTCAGAGTAGTCGGGTACGAAACACCGGCATCATCTAGTTTTAAAAAATATGACGTGTAAAAGTGTTTGTGAAAACCTACTTGCAAAATAAACATCATTTATCATTTATCATTTATCATTAAAATAAGTATGAAGACACAAAGTAAATACTAACTGTACATATCCTCAAATCCGTCGATAATCATCCAGTCTTTAATCTACGCCTCGGCCGCGGACACAGCCAGCAGTTTCTTGTAGGATCCGGCAAGCGACCGCGCCGCTAACTGCAGCAATTCTCGCCTTGAAACGCCGGTCGAAGCCTCTTGCCATTGGTTGTGGGGTACCTGATGGACGATGGGGTAGAATACAGTTATTTTCTTTTACAGCTACATCCTTAGAGTAACCTTATTTAGGTAACTATTGTTACCAAAATAAGGGTTATAATATATATATTATAACCTGATCTCTAAACTGCGCATGTCATGTGGTTTCGTGTAGGTTGATGTACCGTCGTGTGTACTGTGGCACTCACCGTTTTTTGATGGGTGGTACGCTGGTGAGTACCAGCGTGTCTTGAGACTATTCACATATCTTATAGTGGCCTTACCTGTAAGCTAGCTCCCATAATAGATCCAATGGTGACGCTGTACCCGGTCTGCGCGTGCGCATAGTCTGGCGGCGTGGCTGCGCTGGCGGCGGCGACGGCGGCGGACGGCACGGGCGTGCCCTGGGACTGCAGCTGCAGCTCGATGCCGAGGGAGGGCTGGGAGAGGATGAGCAGGGACATGTCGTACCACCTATGGCAAGAAAAAAGAAGACAAGCTATTAAGAAAACGGGGTTGAGGGTTGTTCGAAACTGATACCGCGGCCCCGGAACATAAAGGGCAAAAGAAGGAACACGGGTAGGTTTTAGTCATTAAGTCTGTCATTCCTCCACTTCCACCCCTGATTTAATATAAATGTGAAGGTATCGCGGACGAAGCCGTAGGCGCCAGCTAGTAATACTATAAATGCGAATGTTTGTGAGGATGGCTGTATGTTACTCTTTCACGTCAAAACAGCTGAACGGATCTTCATGAAATTTGACACAGAGGTAGATTATAGTCTGGAATAATACATGGGATATTTTTTTTTCGATATCACGTGGGCGCCAACTAGTTCTTTATATTTTTAAATGTTTTTTTTTTCATACATATTTTTTATGTAAAAATATAAAAAAAATATATAAAAACGAATATGAACAAACCTGTCAGTAACTGACTCATGCAGATATCCCTCTACGGCGAGCACGGGCACGTTATTATTAAGTTCTCCATGCACGGAGCGTATGTGAGCGATGCGTTGTTTCGCTGCTGCGTATGCGGCCGCGTAGCCGACCGGCTGATCAGCTGTGACGTCACTCTGTGCGGCGTAGCCACTGGAAAGTGTTCCTTGATTAGTAAGGTACAAGGCGGGTTATTGATTGGTAGAGAACGACAGAAGGCTTAAGGCTCTCTTTCCAATAATGCCTACCGGGACTATAGTTTATAGTTCTTTACCTTTACAAGTTTTATTTTTTATTTATTAATATAAATTTTTAATGATAATATTTTACTATAAATAGTTCCACGACCCCTGGACTATTCATTGATAACGCTTTGAGTTTATTTTTAGTTTATTCATAATTATGAATAAACACATCTAATATATGAAATTTCCGTGTCACAATGTTAGTTACTGTACTCCTCTGAAACGGCTCCACCGATTCTTATGAAATTTTGGGTACATATTGGGTAGGTCTGAGAATCGGCTAACATCTATTTTTCATACCCCTAAACCCCAGCGGGTGAAACCGCTGGGCACAGCTAGTAATAATATAAAACTACAGTCCCAGACACAATGCACAAAAACTTGTGAAAGGTCTTTCGTTACCCATTCCCAAGCGTTGCTCTCTATGGCGAAGATTGGGCAATAAAACTCCATGGACACTCTTTTAAATCATAATATTTTTACAAGACATATAAGTATACTTACACTACATTAGCTTTGCCGAAGACAGTCTGAAAAGCTTCTCTGATTGGTGAGACCTTCACTTCTTTGTCTGACGCGACAACCACTAGCAAGTCTCCACCACTTCCTGAAACAAATCAAGACATTTAAGTTTTTTTTTTGGAGTTTACTCCTTAAGAATCGATTTTCATATATAAGGCGATCGGTATGAGAAAAATCCGAGGGGTAAAACCTACTAAAGTAACGAAAATGTGTCACGTTTTTGGTGCGCACCTTTAGTGCGCAACTTTCTAATTTGGCTGTGAGTGTATTAAGACGTACATATGGTATGCTGTATAGGCGTCTATACCTATATACTATATGTTATTGGGCTTGTTTTTTTCATTAATTTGTGAATTTACCCTTTCATATGATATTAATCTTTTTTCAGTTGAATAAACTCTTTTTGCGTATGGTTAGATACTCGTACTTAAGGAGTAAACTCCAGTCGTGCGTCGGAGCTGACACACACACACACTTTTTTTTTTGTTTACTCTAAGTACTACAATCTGTCCCCTTTGTGGGACATTCAGTGGTAGGTGGGTTGGTGCTATTGCTGGCGAGCTTAGTATGTGACCCATGTCACATCCTCATTGTTAATCAACAATGTTTACTGTGACTGTAACTTGAGGTATTTTACGCTTTAAACGCCGCGCTTTGTTTTGGCTTGCCATTAATGGTCGGGCTAGGTTGTTTGGGTGCCGTTCAATCCGTTCTTTGTAGTTTTTGGTATAGCGTGTAATTTCCTGTTTCACAGAGGGCAGGCTTAGGTCGCGATGTAATAGTTCGTTGGGTACGAACCAGGGGGCGTTGTTTTCATATGGAGTGCTTTATTCTGAAACCTTTGTATGATTTCGATTTAAGTTATTTGAAACATAAGCTTTAAATAACTAATACTAGTTCGTACTTGTATGGACTTCTCGGAGCTCAGAGCTATGGAGGTGCTCATGGTTAAATAAGAACTAAAGCACGGTTACTTGGGTCGATATTCAGATTAATCCGCACCGCCTATATCCTACATACTGTTTATTTTTTTTTAGGATGGAACATCATCATATAGTTTGACGGAACGGTGGACGCAGTGGCTGAGCAATCAACTGCTGCACTGCGTGTCGCGGGTTAGATCCCCGCATGGAACAATTATTTGTATGACCTACAGGTAGTTGTTTTGAGTCTGGATGTTTGTGTATGTGAGTTTATATGTATGTAAACGCACTCACGATACAGGAGAAATGAATAGTGTGGGGCAACGTTAAAAAAAAAATCTTTTTTCCCTCTCCGGGCGGGGCGGGGGAGTGTCAGACTTTTACTGACTAAAACCCACCCATGTTCTTTCTTTATTTTTATGTTTTGGGGCCGCAGTATTTCTTTCAAACAACCCGCAACCCCAGCAGGCGGAGGCCATTTCCTACAGACTATCATATTAACCTGTTCATTCCACGACTATACTTACTAAGATACTCCTTCATCTGAGGATCGAGTGTGGTGATCATGGAGTCGACGGAACTCTTCGCTTTCTCCGCCACTCGCTGCAGGATCCCTCCCGTGGAGACTGCGCCCTTCATCCATGTGAAGATGCCACTTCCAGGCATTATGTCACCTGGTCAATAAAGTTCTGATAAATATCTGCTATTAAGTTATTCAAAAACTTCTGTTAAAATAGTCAATTAAATAAGCAGACTAATTGCCAAAAAAACCGGCCAAGAGCGATTCAACCTCGCGCACCGAGGGTTCCGTAAAAACTTGCGACATAAACAGCTGTCTGCGTAAACTTAGAGGGTTGATTTTCACAGCACAAAGGTTTTAATTTTAACTCGATATCTTCCACGCGTTCCCGATATAAAGGGTCTTGACAGGCAGACAGACGGACAATAAAGTGATTCATTAATGGTTCCGTTGTTACCTTTTGAGGTACGAAACCCTAAAAAATAATCTGGAGTAGTAGTTAATATTTACTGCTTCAGTTTACCAAACCACTCCAGAAATGACAGATCAGTTTTGCCAGATTGATGTTTGGATGGTGTATACCAGGCTAAGATGATGATGACGGGCCTGTTGGTCCAGTGGTTAGTGGCCCTGACTGCTGAGCCGGAGGTCGTGGGTTCGATTCCCACCCAGGACAAACTTTGTGTGATGAGCATGATTGTTTGTTCTGTGTCTGGATGTGATTTATCTATAATATGTATGTATTTATAAATTATATATAAGTATGTATATCAGTTGTCTGATTACCATAACACAAGCTCTGCTTAGCTTGGGATCAGATAGCCGTGTGTGAGTTGTCCCAAGATATTTATTATTTATTTATTATCCACATTATTTTTCACGGAAGATATCCTCCGACCAGGGAGAGCGAGCTTTTCTGTGTCTAAAACCACACCCGTGTTGCGCTCATTTGCGTCGGGAGGCAGCAGGATCTAATGAGACTTCTGCTTCAGTGGACTATTGTCGTCCGCTTGAGCTGCGGGCCTAGTCCAGGGTAGGACTGACGTGTAAAACTCCTCCCGTCACTTTTAATTGAGTAGTGCTCCGCCATTGACGGATGTCTCCAAATCCGTCGCCCCTGTACCTGTTTAGAGGGGCCGAAAGGGGGAGTTGGCTGTGTTTTTTTTTGCGTCTGGGAAATCAGCAAATAACTTCCCCCGCTCTGGGCGGAGCGGGGGGAGTGTCAGACTTTTACTGACTAGAACCCACCCATGTTCCTTCTATTGCCCTTTACGTTCCGGGGCCGCGGTATCTCTTTCGAACAACCCGCAAACTCGGCAGGGTTGTTTGTGGTTAAGACCCTCTTACCGCTAAGAACCTCAGATGATCATGATGGATGTCAGCAAACAATAGCTGCTGTTCAAAACACACTCATTCTATTGAACTTACCAAGTTTATCGATATCTGATGTGGAGTCAGGCAATGATTCTGGAGACGGTGTGGCCTGTGAGTCTTCAGGGGACCTGATTGACATCAATGGCTCCCCCTTACTTAAAGGAATTGCTGGGCTGGAACCAAGAAAATACATTATCGTTTAAAAATTTATTCTGAAAACCATTCCATTACTTTACAACGCTGCAGATCAAATTCAAATATCGAAAGCTATCTCGAAAATTATGTAAACGCTAACTTCTGCCCACAAATTGCTTATGGTCGTAAATTTACCCCACTGAAACGGTTTAATTATCTATGACACTTAAGATGTAGCTTCCCATTATTGCAAGAGTTTTCGAAATCAGATCAGTAGTTTTGAAGATAATATAATAATATCTTACAATTTTTATCCCTATAGAATATTAGTATAGACTACAGTAGATTGTTGATTGATAAATAATTGCTTATGTATTAATTCAAGTAATAAATTATCTGTGTACCAAATTTCATCCAAATTAGTTCAGAAGATTTAGCATCAAAGAGTAACAAACAATACACATTCATCCATCCATCCTCATATTATACTTTAACATCTATCAGTGCATTCAATACATGCATAAATCTCCGTGAGATCATCAGCATCTCCAACATATTGTTAGCCTTTCTCGTGCAGAGGGGTTGCCAGAACCTCCGCCTGCCGGGGTTGCGGGTTGTTCGAAAGAGATATCGCGGCCTCAGAACGTAAAGGGCATTAGAAGAAACATGGGTTTTAGTCAGTACAAGTCTGACATGCCCCCCCGCTCCGCCCAGAGCGGGGGAAGTCATTGGATGATTTGCCACCCGAAACAAAAAAAAAAAACTTTCTTGTGGAGCTAGCTTGGATCAAATAATATTCCCACTGTTACACAAAGTACAAGTCTTGGACGTGGAGTTGCAGATACATTGACATTGACAGAATCTGCATATTTAATGTATATAATTACTTGTATTATTTTATGATTGTGTTCAAGCACATATTAGACATACATATAAGCACATATTAGATGTACATGCTTAACTCATTGTTGAAGTGGGTATAGAATATAGATGTTAGTGTAGGTATAATACATTATGCATGTTCTCTCAAAACATTTCATCATTTTCCTGGCCTTGTCCCATTTTATTGGGGTTTGGCAAACATGTTTTTCTTCCATTCTCCCCTATCAGACGTCACAGCATCATTTACTGCTTTCTCCTTCAAAGCATTCCTTACACCATCCATAATTTATTCATCTATCCATCTTGTCTTTGGCCTTCCTCTCACTCTCTATCCATCAACATTCAGATCCATCACTCTTTTAGTCACATGTGTTTCGGCCCAGCTGTCTGAAAACACTCATAACACGAAAATATGAGGTTTTTATAAAATACCCAACTTGATTTCAATTATTCTTGCAGTATAATTGAAAAAACTACCACAAGACTACTGCAAAAGTAGGCATCAGTTTTTTGGAAAGCTTTGTTAAACACAAAAACTATGTTTAAATCACAAAACTGGTATTATTGTGGTTTTTTTTTTAGAACAAGTCCAGAAAACTAGCTGCCAATGAAACCTTTTCAATCAGTTTCATATGATGTTGATGTAACTTATATTATAATTGTACACAACATTTGAATGTATTAAGCCCACAGGGTATCCTGTTATGAATCACATTTAATTACAATAGGGTTCTAACTAGAAGCCTTGTCTAGGAACAGTTTTCAATCAGAAATATTATTGAACATTGTGCAACTGATAGAAGTTCCACATTACCTGAATGTCTCCACATTTTCAGCTTGCGGTGGAGGTTCATCTCTAGTCTGCACTATGATTGGCTGGACTGGCACCGGGGCTGGTAGAGACTGACCTACAGGTGCTTGGGGTATCTGCAATCACAGTAAAATTGATAGCTTTGGCAGACAAACTGAGACATTGACAGAATTATCAAACAAAGACCTTAAAGTATAAGAATACTACAAAGATAGGATATAAAATATATCTTTATGAATTGCCTTTGTGCTATTCTGATATGTAAGCTATATTTGTGAAGTGTCATTAAAATCAATTCAGTAGTTTTAGCGTGAAAGAGCAACAAACATACTTACATACATCCTCACAAACTTTCGCTTTTACAATATTAGTAGAATGGAATATATTCTTGGGTATTTTACTTATAAAATACTTGATCCTTGGCACCAAGTACTTGATTCTGTGTCAAAGCATATGTTAGCGAAGTTGTCAAAAAATGTCAAATACCTCAGCAACTGGAACTACAGGACTAGCGGTCACGAAGTTTGGCAGCTGCGACGGCGGAGCCACACTCGACAGCAGGTTACCGGTGCCACCAGCGGGCGCCGGTGGCTGAGGGATCTTCGGCTTCTTATCCAACCCACTCATTTTGTTTCGCTATCTCCTATCACTACAAAATCACAAAACAACTATTAATTGAACGCCAAACTTAACTTTGTACTGACTTCAAAGAAATAAATAAACGATAACTAGAATTCTTTTCAATAAATGTAAGCAAGCACACATTAAATGCGAAAAAACATGTTTTCTTTACCTTCACAACAAAACAATTTCGTGGATCTATTTACGTTTTGACAGCTGATAAAATTAAAGTACAAGATTCTTGACATTGACAGCTTCTAGTTGCATTTCTTCGTTCTGCTAAATAAGGCTAATCAAACAACTTGTAATAGATCTGCAGCAATCAGTATGAAGAAATTAAAACTGTTTTTAATAAAAATAAATGCAATTTAAAACCAATATTTTTCTACACTCATTTTCAACACTAAATTCGTAAACAGAATTGAATACGTCACTAAAAATCTGACAATTAGCATCCGACAGAACCATGTACTAATATCGTCAATATTTTAAACATTGATATAATATTAACTCTTTCACACCTAATGGATTTATGGACAACGTCAATTTAAACATGTTCAAAATTGTATTTAATTTTTAGTCCTAATTACAGACGGGGGGTTGTTCACTTCTGTCAAGCGAACCTTGGTATCGGAAAGTTATCTTGCTGTTTTCGGGAAAAATTTGATTAGACGCTCTATTGTTCGTTCAATTATTTGCGGTCGTGACTACTTCTAGTGCAATTTAACCATGTCGGAAGAGCCTGATACACCGCCCTTCAGCACAGTGGATATCAACAATGATAACAGGGATGACGAAGATCTTTTCGCGTCTGCGGTCCAGGTATCTTATTGGAATCCTGTTTTAATAACTTGTTGTGTTCGCGTCCGCCCCCCGGCGCCCGGCAGATCGTTGACGCCCCTGTGCATGATATGAAATAAACGAATTTTCAACATTCCCCTGACCTCTGGTTGCTGATGCTGCTTTATTACTGTTAATTACCGCTTATTACCATCATCCCACCGAAATTTGCATGAGAATCATAAATAGCATTTTTTCACTAGATACAGAGTTATTATAGAACTTGATTTCTCTTTGAAACATCCTTGAAAGGTAATTTAATTACTGAATCAATGCCCCAAGTGTAAAAACTTGGTGTATTATCTAGTATTAGTCACTTTCTGATAGCTGTTTGTTCTCAGTTGTTGTTATAGTTATCAATAATAATAGTATTTTGTTTTTGGAAGATAGTACCAGTTCAATAACCACAATGTCTTTTGAATTTAATCCTGTGTTTACATTTGTGCAGGTATTTGAAAAAACAGTATTTTTAACTATAAATTAACTCCTTATTTCTCTTCTCTATCTCTTTTCTAGCATGTTGATGGTAATCTAAATTGTTTAATTTTATGTCAAATGTTACAGTTCCAATAGGAAGCCACAAGTGTAATAAAAGATTAAGTTATGTTTAATCAGCTGCAATATAATTGAAATATCTTTTTGTTCACAACTCTAATGTATACATAGATGGGTAATTCCTGCGTTGCATTAATTTATGACAGCGGTTATCCTTAGCATCAACATGTTATTTTATCCATTTTCCTTACTGAGAGAATCAAAAGTAATTTATCACAAAATAAATAGGAATCAATTCTTTTCCTTGTAGGTAGATAAATAAAAACTAAAATCATTTAATATTGTCGTCTCTCTCTACACATTGTAAAAGAACTCAATTTTTAACAAAACATCATTGTTTAATTTAAAATATTGTAAACACACAATGTTTGACTTTACACAAACAAAGTGTCTTATCAATTAGCTTTATTTCAGTGAACATGAAAAAATTCCAAGAAATTGTAGAAAATAAATAAATATAACTTGTATGTGGGTAGATTTAAAAATAAGCTGCTTTTTTTTCTTATTATTGGCACACTGCTAAGAAAATTATACCATGTCATGGTAGAAATATTTTATTGCTCAAGAGCTGCTACATATATTTAATTTAAGAATATATTATGCCCTCAATACAATAAACCCGAAAGTTAAAACCTTTAACTTTAATTTGCAAACCATCTGAAGAATCTCGTCAACTTGTAGACATCCCAAGAGTAAATTTGAAACAAAAACAATTGCTAGAGAAATAGACTTAAAATCTAAAACTTAACTTAAAGCAACCTATACGTTTTTTTATCAGGATGGGTAATTATCAAATAATTTCCTCTACTCTGGGCGGAGAGGGGGGACTGTCAGAGTTCTTCTCACTAAAACCTACCCATATTTCTTCTTTTGCCCTCCATGTTCCAGGGTTGCCGTATCTCTTTCAAACAACTTGCATCCCGCGAAGCAACCCACACCGGGCTTATAACCTACTCTATCACAGCAGTGTGACATTATAATCATCATTCTCCTGCTCTTATTTATACCGATTTATTTATGGTCGGCTCAGCATGCCTTTTTCTTCCATTTTTAACTGACTTCAAAAAAGGAGGAGGTTCTCAATTCGTCACATCTCAGCTATCCTTTGTAACCATCTCAGTGGTAGGTACATCAACAACATTAAGATGTGCTGAAAAAATTAATTGATGTTGTGTGACACCTATATAAGATAAGATTAGAAGAATCAAACATGTTGTGCTTTTATTAAAGCAGATAAGGCACTAAGCAACCCAACAAACAGGCAGTGTGTGTGAGACATGGTAAAAGTATTTTTCTAGATGATCCTTGTTTTCTATTCTTTTACTAGCCTCTTCTTTTTTTGAAAAAATCTTTGTCCCATACCAATAATCTCTGAACAATGGTTGAAAACACACAGACACAATAAGTGAGTTTATAATTGTATTTGTTTTGTTATAAGTAAGCATACCTTCTCTAAACACAGAAACTTGTAATAAGTTTTATCTTTGGTTCATCCTACTAATCCAATAGCATGTAGTTGCGTAGTGTAATAAATATCTATTAGCTGATACAGAAAATATTATACATATTTAAACAGAACCACCTGCTATCTGCTGCATGCAAAGTATTCTCTTCTTTAAAACTCCCCACACAGAACTTAGATTTGAATGTAGTTACTAAAATCCAATATGTACCCGAAACAACTACCTGTAGCCAATACAAATATTTGTTCCGTGCGGTAATCGAACCCGCGGCACGCTGTCGCAACAGTCGATCGCTCAGCCACTGCGCCAACAGTGTCGTCAATGTTTTTCTTTAGTTTTGACCCCCCGAGTTTCAGGTCGTAAATCGGGGCCGATACCACAGAGCCACCGCAGCTCTCTCCCACTTCTAAACTGCTAGCTATTGTTATAAATTGAAGATCTATTAAGTAGTTAAACAATCTGTTATCTGTTACAGGAAGTGAGCTTGGACCCAGAGGTGAATGGTACCCGCGAAGGTCTAGAGAAGGTCAGCATTAGTGATGCTCCGCCTTCTATTACCACTTCACTGAGCAGCCCTATCATGGAAGAGGTAAAAAAAACAAATAATGAGTTTTCTTATAAAACATGTTAACAGTTTAAAACACTACTTGACCATGGACATTCATACTATATCAGAAAATAAAATATTGTTTATGCTAGTAAATTATTTTTAAAACACCAGGTAATCTATGAGACGTTTGTAATAAGGTCGTGAATACATTATGACGAAGGTTTAAAATCAACAAGCAAAGTGAATCGCGAGTTCTATTCTTGTGCGAATCGTCCAGACCAAGACTTATTTGTTGTTGTTTAAGACGTTAACAAATACCTACTAGTAAACAACTATCTATGTAGAATTACTAACTAATCCTTACAAAAGTACCATAATTAACATCGTACTAAGGCTTCAATCGTATCAAATACATCGGTAAACCTCGACGATGCCCGCGCATTTACAAGGTCGGCGCTTGAAGTAATCGGCTAATAAATAGCTGATTTTAAATCCGCGACCAGACACGAGATCACTCGACTTAAAACCAGCCATGCGCGACCGAAGTGTCTAGTAATAGCTAGAGAAATAAGTTAAATCGGTTAGTTATTACATTGTAAGATTAATTTGTATTGTTTGATTATAAAACGTGGGAAAAATGCATAATTTCTGGCGTAAAAGGTTACGTTTAAATAAAACAGGTTGAGGAATGTACGTGTCTAAAACATTTGCTATTTCTTTTGATTAAACAATCTATAAGTTGAAAACGCGTTGGTCCAGTGGTCGCTTTTACTGCTAAGGACGAGGTCCTAGTTTCGATTCCCGGGTTGGGCCGTGTTATTATATTTTTCCATTAGGAATTTCTCAGTAGCAGCTACTGAGTCTGGATTTGTGTCCTCTATTACATTGAACTTATACATAACGGGCAAGATCTGGGTGTACTATTATGTACACTACTACATTTTTTTTACGTGTGGAAATCCTCGATGGATCTCCTCTGTCATTGCGGAAGGGTCTGTCGGACTTCTACTGACTAAAACCACACGGTGGTCCTTCTTGTCACTTCTGACTGGGGTGCGGGGACACAATCGCATTCTACACACCCTAGCAGTAGGTACACTACTACCTTATTACCCTTTTGGAATTATAGTCGTATGTTACGTATACAGCTTTAATAATTTCGTGCAATAGGATGTGCCTGTACCTCATAATATTTTTTAGGGATACGAAGCTTATTGTCTAATTCAAAAAAAGTTTTTCCATGAACTAATAATTTCCATACTTTTTATGTAATTTTGAAGCAATGGTAGCGATTGTTAGTACATAAACTGGACACAAATCCAGCCTTAAACTGCTACAGATCCTCCCAGATTTAGGAAATCTAACCAGATCCTCATACTTAACGGCCAGACGTGTGCAGCCACTAAATGTTCTAAAACTTACATCCTAACAGCGATTCAAACAAGCACTATTTTATTATCTAAAATATAAAATTCTCGTACGAAACGGCTCGACCGATTCTTATGATTTTTTTAAGCATATTCAGTTAGTCTGAGAATCGGCTACTACCTATCTATTTTTATGCCCCTAAGTTATAAGGGGGACCTGAAAAGCGGGTGAAACCGCTGTGCACAGTTAGTAATAATTAAAATAAAGGTCATATTAATGTCCAATTTCAACCACCATCATAATTTAAACTCATTAACTTTTATGAAACATGATTAATTTTCAGTGCTACAGTATGACTTGGTGTATTAATTACTACAGCTTCGAAAAATGTCATAATAACTACCGCACAGGTCGATCTTTATGGTTAAGCTACGTTTGTCACGGCCTGTCTGTGGATGGTTGACCATGGCGAGTTCCCTCCGGGCTCCGGAAATAACGTTAAACCCTGGGTACCGGCTGACCAGAATCCCAAAAGTCCAATCATTCTACCAAAGGGTTTCCTATTGGCCAGTATCTTACTGAATTGTGATAATGGTAGACACCTGATGAGGCGGGAAGATACTAACAGCTGTGACAAGGCTAGGCTGACAGAAATGGTTAGAAATAAACCTAGAATTGTGAACAAACGTGTCCTATTTATGTCAATCTAGACCGCTTTCGTGCTAACGTTGCGTGTTGCGGGCGACGAAGGCTGCAGTCTAGTTTCTAGTATCTAGACAGTGATCGGAACTGACAGACAAAGGTCATATATGGGTCAGGTATTTCTATATAACTGTTGGGGTCTTCTGGACTCAGTCTCATGGATCAAGGAATGAGATTTCGCAGGGAGTTATGGGGTAACAAACGGTCGGTTAAATAAAAATACAGCTGAATTTATAAATAAATAATAAATATCTTGGGAAAACTCACTCACGGCTATCTGATCCCAAGCTAAGCAGAGCTTGTGTTATGGTAACCAGACAACTGATATACATACTTATATAATTTAAGGTACTTATATAAGGTGTCATGGTAACCCTACTGCTTATAAGCAGTAGGGTTACCATGACACCTTATAGCAGTTCTTATTCCTGTGTGAGAAAGAGATGGTGCTAGACGCCTTTTATAGCTCAGTCTCTTTTCCTCAGTGGAATAAGTTCTGCTTTAACACGTCATGGTAGGGTAGCAGGTCGTCCATATAAACCCAGAAGAAAAATATGTATTATAAACAATAACTCGTAATCATAAACTACCCAAGCAGGAAGGAAGTATACGCTATCGAACAACAAAATAATTATGAAAATCGGTCCATAGTTGGCGGAGTAATCGGTGAACACACATTCGAAAAAAACGGTCGAACTTAGTACCCGACCTCCTATTGAATTTTCCACTTATTGTAGCACTAGCTTTTGCCCGCGGCTTCGTTCGCGTTAAATTCGGGATAACACAGTTCCCTTTCCTGATTTGCAGGTACCTGCTACTGGTAGCTTTTGCCCTTGCGCCTTATTTATTGTAATAGCAAAGCTGTTTTCCCTTTTCTTCCCTCTTTCTCCCTCATTTGTCACTTTAAAAAAAACAGCCTATGTCCATCTCCAGGGTCCCAAATACCTCTGTACCAAAATTCATTAAAATCTGTTTGGCCATTTAGGCGTGAAGACGTAACAAACAAACTCACTTTCGCTTTTATAATATTAAGTAAGGATACCACTTATTGTAACCATTTATTGTAGAGTTTATTTACTAAGTGCAACTGTTATATTGTATTTACTGCAACACCGTTTATGCAATAAATCCTTTTTTTTTTTGGGAAGTCGGTTAAAAATAGAATCTATCTACAAAGTCTGACCCAAAGTGACGTCACCAAAAGATAACGTTCACCCAGCACGAATACTATGACAAATAACTTTATTACTCCACAGATAGCTACAGAACGCGCGAACAACATCATTATCACAATAACGGAACCACAGAAGATAGGTGAAGGCATGAGCTCGTACGTTGCGTACCGAGTACTCACGAAGACCAACATGCCGATATTCAGCAAGCATGACTTTGCAGTACTAAGGAGGTTTAGCGACTTTCTGGGACTACATGAGAAGTTGACCGAGAAGTATCTGCGATCGGGGAGGATAATACCGCCGGCGCCTGAGAAGAGTATAGTTGGTGGGTAGTTGTAGATTTTTATTGAAAACTAGCTGTGGCCCGGCCGGATGCGTTGCAATGCATTTTTTTTTCTACCCTACCTACTACACAAAAAGCTATACTGTCTTTACCTTTTTTTGTCGCCGTAAAAACCATCCTTGGACTTCCACGAATATTTAAAAAAAGAATTGGTAAAATTTGTCCAGGCGTTGTTGAGTTATGCGCTTACCAACACATTTTGCGATTCATTTTTATATTACAGAAGAAGAAGATGATGTATGTACGAACACGTTTTTTTTAGTGATGGTAAATTATCAAATAACTTTCCCCGTTCTAGGCGGAGCCTGGGGCATTGTCAGACTTTTAGTGACTAAAACCCACCCATGTTCCTGCTTTTGCCCATTATGTTCCGGTACCGTGGTATCTCTTTCGAACAACCCGCAACTATGTAGGGAGAACTTATTTTAATTTTTGCTCTATAAAGCAATCTATAGTCATTTGGCAGTTGTACTTGTATTAGTGTCTTGTTGGTAGGCAGCCTAAGAAATGGGCAAACAAAATTGTGTCTATTGCTGGTAAAACCTAGAAGCCATCTAGATGCTAGACGTGGATGTTGAGGATGAGTTATTCCAAACGTATGCAGCATATCTAATATATAAAATTCTCGTGTCACAGTTTTCGTTCCCATACTCCTTCGAAACGACTGGACCGATTTAAACGAAATTTTGTGTACATATCGGGTAGGTCTGAGAATCGGCCAACATCTATTTTTCATACTCCTAAGTGAGCAGCGGGTGAAACCGCTGGGCACAGCTAGTTTTTTATAAAAAGTCTTAAGATGGTTGTGGCACGGTTTTCTCTACCAAATAGACATTCCGTTTGGTGAAGTTTTCTATGCTTAACTAGAAATAGATTTTTTAAAAAATTACAGAAATATTTTCGGCTACGCTATATTCACGTAACTACAAAAAAAAATGGAATCGATTGATGGTATAATTTCAGTAATTTCACTTTCTCAGGTACAACAAAACTAAAGATGACATCCACACCGTCAACGGAAAGCGCAAACGGCAGCGTAGCAGCTGGAAGCGTTCAGTCACAGTTCGTAGAGCGACGTCGTGCAGCGCTCGAGCGCTTCCTGAACCGAGTGGCACAGCACCCCGTGTTGTGCATCGATCCTGACTTCAGGGAGTTTCTTGAGTCTGGTAAGTTGGTGGAACTGCAAAAGTCGCCCTCCACTTAAGACTTTTTTTTATAAAACGTTGCCCCACACTAGGAATTTCTCCTGTATCGTGGGTGCGTTTACAAACATTTAAACTCACATACACAAACAGCCAGACCCGAAACAACTATCTGCTGGTCATACAAATATTTGTTACGTGCGGGAATTTGAGGTACGTAAACCTAAAAATGATTATTTCTTATATTGTGCAAACATCAATACCTAAATACTCGTGACATCTCCGGAGTTACGCTTACTTATTTAATTTCTTGTGCCTACAGACACAGAGCTGCCAAAAGCGACGAGTACTTCAGCACTGAGCGGCGCAGGAGTGCTGCGTCTGTTCAATAAAGTCGGCGAGACCGTCAACAAGATCACGTACAGAATGGACGAATCTGACCCGGTAAGATACCAATTAGTTTCAAGTTCAAGCTCTTTGTATTGAATGTATTTTGAATATATTTTTTGTTTCTTTGAGTACCTTATTATCTGATTACCTGAAGGGTTACCATGTCATCTTATAGCAGTTCTTATTGCTGTGTGAGAAAGAGATGGTGCTAGACACTTTTGTATTATTGTATAGCTCTGTCTCTTTCCGTCAGTGGGATAAGTTCTGTTTTAAGACGTTATGGTAGGGCAGCTGTTTTCGTAAAGTGACGATTTGCAACATAAAGAAGAGACCTACTTCATATAATCAATGATTAGTAAGTATTAAGAAAATAATTCCGCAAAAGGCATAAAGTTACAATCAATGTGGTGAAACAAAATCATTTTTAATAGCACACTTTGATTCAAGTGGGGAAACTTTGTCATTGCGTTCGAGGCAAAATTCACAGCCGAGCCGTTAGGAGAGGGTGTTATAAAGCCGAGAACAACAGTGACAAATTCCCACGTAAATCAAACAACGTTTTTCAATACTTAAGAAGTAAATAAATAACAAAACGAAAATACTTTGTCATTAATCATTATAAAACCATGACTTAATTTGCTTTATTCCTGCGCTTTGCCTCCTCAGGCTGAAGGAAAAGCAAAGATGTGTGTGTTCCAGCCTAATATTAAAAAGAAATTCAAATGTTAAATTTATATTACAATTCTTGTTATAAACAATCAATCAAATCATGGTTATTAATGACATTTTGTTGCATAAACACAAAGTAAATTTTCAATAAATATGAAAGCCTTAAAATATGCGTCTCCTTGCTGTAAAGAAAATCATGACAATAGGGAATAGAACAGTTGTTGATTATTATCCGTGGCGAAATCATAAAAAAATACTTCGTTTTTATGACAAATTAGAAAAAAACTCGCGTTTGAAATTAGTCGCACTACAATAAGAGGCAGTTATCGAGGAATTGAAAAAGTTTTTACCGCATTTATAGTGCTAGTGACTGTACGTTAAGATCCACAGCAGCAGATCAGACATAAAGTAATTTCACCATTAAGATCTGCCTAACTTTCACCCAACTATGTTGTGGTCGACTTCCAGTCGAACAAGATGCACCGGAATATCAGAAATTAACCAACTCGCTCTTGGCCGGTTTTTTGATGTGCAATTGTTTTGTATCCTATCCCCAGTGGTTCGAGGAGCGTTCAACCCGCATCGAGGCATTAGAAGCGTGTCTGCGTCGCATGTTCGGTGCGTGCGAGGCGCTGGCGGGCGAGCGGCGCGAACTGAGCCTGCGCACGCACGACGCGGCCCGCGCCTGCGCCGCGCTGTCGGGCGCCGACCCGCACGCGCCGCTGTCGCGCGCGCTGTCGCACACTGCCGACCTACATGAGAAGGTAACACAACACACACACACACTATGAAATGCAGCCGGATTAATAAAACAAATAAAATAAAATATAGTCTAATTAGAGCATACCACATTCACCGCTCTGCGATAGTAAGTAGCAGACTAGTGACGCAGGAACGTATCACCTTATCGCTTCAAAACACAGCTCAGGCCTTTCTTCAGTTATAGATGACAATATACAGCCAGAATATAGGTAAAACAAAAAAAAAACAACAAAACTTGAAACAAAAAAAGGTTCTGATAACCACGCAATGACATTGAACTACAAAATCGGCCGAAAAAAAAGTAATACGAATGGGAAATCATCAAATAACTTCCACTATTCCGGTCAGTGCGGAATCCCGAGTGTCAGACTTACTAACTAAAAACCATCCATGTTCTTTGGCCACGGTATCAGTTTCGAACAACCCGCAATCTGAAGCGCATAATTTTTTCAATAGGGGACAATTGGACGAACTAATGAAAAGAAACCTATTAACTCAGTATTGAATTAACAACGATTTCCTATTGTATTACAGATAGAACACTTAAGACTGGAGCAGTCGAACACAGACTTCTACGTGCTGGCTGAACATGTTAAAGATTACCTCGGACTCATCGGCGCTATCAAGGACGTGTTCCATGAGAGAGTCAAGGTAAACATTTTTCCTGAAATTTTAATTTTAAAAGTCTCCACGCAAGACTGGTTAAAGAAAGTGTCGGCAACCTCAGAGAAAAGTGGCTAGATGTTCTGGACGCGCACTGCTAAGTCTGGTCGAAATGGCGCTAAAAATATGCGGGAGGCCTTTTCCCAACTATAGAAAATCCATGCCTACTGAAAAGTATTGCCACATCACATTCATTTATTATGTTCAAAGAATTGTTCTTTCTGAACAATGTTTCAGAAAAAACAATTCTTTGAACATCAAGTCAATATAATTATCTTAAACGTTCCTTCTTAAACTCGTTTGTGGAGCCTACAAATCCAATCTCCATTATTTGTAATTAGCTGGCGCTATCGGCTTCGCCCGCGTGTTATCGAAAAAAAGTATGTGTTATTGTTGTCCTATGTGTTATTCCAGACCATAATCTACCTCTGTGTAAAATTTCATCAAAATCCGTTCAGCCGTTTTGACGTGATAGAGTAACAAACATCTGTCAATCCTCACAAACAGTCGTCATTTACAATATTAGTAAGATAAGATAGCATTACAAGTGCTAAGTTAACAGATCGCGAAACACCCTGCGTATGATAACTCAGGTTGTAGATGTTGGAAAAAACAACCAAGCTAAAGTGGGAGGTATACCGCGGCAAAAGTGTTGTGACGATCTGATCTTGTTACGGGGCAAACTTGGCCAGAGATCGCACAAGACAGAGAAGAGAGGTCTTTGCCCAGCAGTGGGGTACTTGACAGTCTAGTAAACAAAAGGCGTTTAACGTAATCTTAGAGGTAAACCAAGTAATTTTCCTTAAGTCCCATATGAAACAATAACTAACATCAAGGTCTATGTTATCAGGTATTCCAAAACTGGCAGCACGCACAGATGCAGCTCACGAAGCGGAGAGAGAACAAAGCGAAGGCCGAGCTCGCCAACCGGCCCGAGAAGATCGAACAAGCAGCCAATGAGATTGTAGAAGTGCGTATAAATTTACAACTTAGACTCTTGCGTGCCACTGTGACGTGTGAGAAAATGTACTACAGTGAAAAGTGCATGAAATCCATTCAAAATTATATTTTATTAAATATATTACTAGCTTCCGCGTGGCATAGTTACTTTGGGCTAACGCTTAGTTTAACGCGGGAGATGATCGAAAAAAAAATCTTTCACTCCCCTTTTCTTCCCTCTTTCTTCCCCTTATCTCACTTCTTTTAGCCTAATTTCGTCTCCAGGGTCCCAACTATCTTTTCTATACCAAAATTCCTGAAAATCGGTTTGGCCATTTAAGCATAAAAAGGTAACAAACAAACTCACTTTCGCTTTTACAATATTAGTAGGGATTTCACTGATACATCTCACACAAGAAGTCACGCCATTCTCTACTCTATTCTTAATTATTTAAATGACCTGAGTATAAGAACGTTATGCCCAACCAGCCTGCATTCGGTTTTCATCAAAGGTATAAAACCTATTACACTGCCTTCACATTTGTGTGCGTTACAAAATCACAAAACAATTGGGTAGTTGACACCATTAACCAATAATTAACAAACACAATTTTTCTGAAAGAACACCTTATTCTAGACCTGAAGGGCTACTATGACATCTTATAGCAATTCTTATACCACTGAGTGAAAGAGATGGTGCTAAACGCCCTGTATAGCTCTGTCTCTTTCCCTCAGCGGAATAAGAATTGCTTTAAGAGGTCATAGTAGGGCTATTGAGAACTACATTCATTTCAAAATAACTTTAAAATTCGATTTTTAGTTGCTTTTAAATCAATAAATAGTTGCATCATTGACAACTCAGTGACGTCATCGTTGCGAGTCTCATACAAAATCTATGGGGGAAGCGCGTTTTGACAGCTCATAAAAAGTATATCAATTGATTGGTGGTGTCAACTACCCTATTCAACGACAAGGATGACGCAGTGGTTGAGCGATCGGCTGCTGTATCACGTGTCGCTTGTTCGATACCTGCACGGAAAAGATGTATGACATACACCTAGTTGTTTCAGGTCTGGCTGTTTGTGTATGTGAGTTTAAATCTTTGTAAACGCATTCCCGGTTCAGGAGAAATTCCTAGTGTGGTGGTGACGTGCAAAAAATCACACGCATGTATAATCAATTTAATTTTTTATGTGAAAACAATATACTTGTTCAGCATTTTGATCAAAATCGACGATTACAAGTCCTAATAATCGTTATTGTACTTAAAAAACCTGTTTAATAACATGAGGTTATTGTCCACAGTGGGAGTCGAAGGTAGAACGCGGCCAACAAGAGTTCGACACAATATCGCGCGTCATAAAGAAGGAGTTAGAGCGATGGGACGAACTGCGCCTCAACGAACTACGCGCCGCACTGCTGCGCTATCTAGACGAGCACATGAAGCATCAGGCACAGGTATTATCCTTACTAATATTATAAAAGCGAAAGTGAGTTTGTTTGTTTGTTACCTCTTCACGCTTTAATGGCTTAACCGATTTTGATGAATTTTGGTACAGAGATAGTTGGGAACCAGGAGACGGACATAGGGTAATTTTTATTTAAAAAAAGTGGGATGTGAGGGAGAAAGAGGGAAGAAAAGGGAAAACTTAGCGTTGCTATTACAAATCAATAAGGCGCAAGAGGAACTGTGTTATCCCAAATTCTACGCGGGCGAAGCCGCAGGCGGAAGCTAGTCACACTATAAACGGCACGGTTGGCACAGGTTTTGAACGATCGACTGCTGCGCTGCGTAATCACATGAAAAAGAAAAATAGCTATCTTTATTTATCATCATTCTCCTGCCCATATTTGGGGTCGGCGCAGCATGTCTTTTTCTTCCATAATTCTTACCCAGTCATCTCAGCAGTCGCCTCCTAGCCATATAGTCCAGCACACAGTCCATCCATCATTTCTGGTCCTCCCCTTACCTTTAAACCCATCCACATCAACATCACATCCATACTCAAAACTTTACGCACTATTTTTTCTAAATAAAAAGAAGAAAGAGTATCGAGTGCGACTGACAGCCAACCCTGTTAAAATTGTAAAAAAAAACCAGGCAGTTTATGAAAATATTAATGCATAAATTATTTACAGGCAATCCGCTACTGGGACGCGTTTCTGCCAGAAGCTCGAGCCATCAAATGAGTGGGGGAGTGTCGGCGACCGCGCGCGCCTCACACCTGACCCGGCGACCATCGCATCACGTTAGTAAATGAATTTCATACTACCTTCCACAAAGAGAATTCAGCCCCATATACATTGCACACAAAACTTATATAACATGTTTTAACCTCTAGAGCCCCAGCGGCACAAAAACGTTCCAGTAATAAGTATCACCGTTGAGCCCCGCTGGCACAAATTGGTGCCAACCCCGACCGATTTAAAACTGTATTTGTAGTAAAGAGAAGTCTTAAAATCAGATTACGCTTACGATACGAGCCCGCCCGGCGGTGCTTGACGGAAAGTTGACGTAAATAATGGCGGCCCTTGAGAGGTTAAACCTAACATTTTGTTGACAACAAGTTTCCTGTAACATAAAACATGTTTCCGCAACATGAAACATGTTACAGAAACATTGTTGTATAAGTTTTGTTCTTCATGAATACTGAGATAATAAATACACTATATTTTAGTGCAGAAAACCAGTTAAGAAAGCTATTAAAGAGTGTTTATACGTCAAAATTTTTTGTTTGTATATTTTCGGTAAAATATTAGGCCTTACGATGTGGTGTTTAATGAAAGGGTAGTCTAACATACAACTTTGAAATAAGGCAAGTAGAAATTAAGAAAAGAATTTGCTATAGGCACTCTGTTTATTTATTAAAAAAATATCCGTGCTAATTGCACAGTGAAAAACGTATATCTTGTTTAAATAGCAGCTTTGCAATAGTTTTATTTAACTATTGCAATACACTTATAGTTTCATTTGTATTCTTGTTTTGTGGTGGCAATTATGTCGAAGTTTTGCTCAGTGGTTTTCGAGATCAAACGCACAGACAGACTCAGTCTACTTGTTGCGAGGTATAGTCAGTCGAGGTTTACTTCTAGTAATAAAGTTTTTTTTTTCTCAATTATTTTTAAATTCATGACACATAGTCACGTCAATAAACTAGCTAAAATTATTCTGAACATAACAATGGTTTTTAGCTTTGAAGATTTAAAATACTTTTCTTTTTTTATATATAATTTTATAGATAATATAATACTAGAAATATCTACTTATGTATAAATTATATTAAATCATAAAAAGTGTAACTGATTTTAGGTTATAATTGTATTTTGTAACATGATATAATTTCACAAGAATCGTTTTCGTAAATATCGTTAAATTATATATTGTAAATGAACCTAAAACTAGTTAAACTCGTAAATAATGTCACCTGGTAGATAAATATGTAATTTCTGAATAAAGTAAGCGGAATTTTAATGCCAAATTATTTACATTCCAAATTGATTCTGTTGCATTATATCGGCATTTTAAATTCATTTACTAACGTTGATTCCATACGGACATAAAATATTTTTAACATTTATAAAAATGGTTAAAATATTGTATGCCATTGTTATCAATACCATACATTATAATATTAAAAAAATGTAAGACTTATTTCTAATTAAATATAGTTCAATTTTATTGCACGCCTCAGTCCGCGCTAGACACGATGATTTTCAAAGATCCAATAAAACGTTTGTTCATCGTTTGATCTCTACGTTTTTATATGAATATAAATTAAAATGTAAACATGTTTAGTAGAAATTGAAGCCTGGATTGTGAAATGTTAACAGTTTGTCTCGAATTATGTTCCTGTAGATTTAAGAGACTAAATTTCACCAGTATTGTTAATTTTTCTTAGACCATAGACTAATATTTTTCTTTTTGTAATATTCTTTTGGTGGACAGTACTCCGATAAACAATTCTGCCGTACTATACTCAAAGCGGTATCATAAAAAAAAAACTAAAGTTGATTTTAATTGCATCGGATGAATGCGTATCTTATAAACTTAGCCAAGATCCAGTATCTAATAAAAATAAAAAAATATTAAAGTAAAATTTAAACTATTTTTACAAATCTACATTTTAGAGACATAAGAGATACGCTTTTAACCGCCGCTTAAAGTATGATCTAATTATTATCCAGTGTAAGTGGCGAATAAGGTTGAAATCACATTAACAGACACGTATCAAATCGAAAAATTTTAAATTTTATAGTTTTATTTCTGCTATTGTTCCCTCTTATGTGCATGAAATCGTGAAGCACTGGTGGATTTTGCAACTCAAGCTACTGCTATTAAATCTAACGTCATCTTCTTTGATTCCTGCCGCGGTTGCGGGTTGTTCGAAAAAGATACTACGGCCCGAAACATAAAGGGCAAAAGAAAAAACATGGGTGGGTTTTAGTCAGTACAAGTCTGACACTCCCCCTCGCTCCGCACAGAGCGGGGAAGTTATTTGATGATTACCCAAATGCAAAAAAATACTTCTTTGATTAGTTGACCGAACTTGTGTCTGACCTTAAATAATAGAAAACAGAATAAATTCAATATGTCTAAGGTTTACCTATGAATTACGGTCCATTCAAACATCTTTCTCGCATATCAATATTATTTTCTTACTTTATGAAAAAAAAAACATTTTTTTCACATTTTCAGCCGGGCTTCAATTAATTTTTATTTCTATATAGAAAAATGTGATGTATTCCTTACTCTTTTTGTCGACATTATCTTTAAGGAAACGTTCATTTATGTGCTAAATTATAATTTAGATATTTGCTTTAGATTATTACTTGCGATGAACCTATATAAGCGAACTAAGCATTTTGGAGATTTAAACTATTTAATTTTGATTTTTGTTGCACTGTGTCTGGCACTTTTAACTACCTCTCTTTTCTGTATTTTTTTAGCTATTAATAATGTTAAAAACTTATGATTTAATGTCTCTATCCCATTACTGTATGACATATAATGTATTAAAAATATTTTCTTCTTAAATCTTAACTCGCACAGGCGATTTTCAACTCTCAACATTAAACAGAGCTTTGGAAATCCAACAGTAATCTTCTTCAACGCGCTAGGAGGACTGTACGTTGATAGATTCTCAACTCCCGGCCGTTGAAACAAAAGTTGAGAATCCTAGAGCTGATAGTTCCCCGCCCTTGCGATTCTGTGCTTATGGTAGAGGTATAGTTTCATCGCAAGTCTTCGCTCATTGCTTCGTCATATTAATTTCACAAATAACTATTCTTAAGAATTTGTTATATCATCATTGTATATTTTTATATAGTCATTTGTTTTTTTTTATCTTAAATGTAAGAATACTAGATATTGCATATTAGAATTGTATTCCAAAAGAATGGTTATGCGTATGTTACAGTCAAAGTATTAAATTGGAGATTTTATAATATTAGTTGGTAGTACGATTAGAATTTTGGAAGAATTGTTTTGTTATGTAATGTCGATGTCTGTCGGTATTATTATTACGTTATAGCTACGTTGTAGTTTTGTAATCGTAACTTGTAAATTTCCATTTGTCCGAATTCATTACTCTGACCGTAACACAATATTTACATTAGATATGAATATTAGGTAGTATGATTGAAAAAAAATCGAGTCTAATGTATTCCTTATTTTTTATATTGCCAAATATATTTTAGTGGTAATTTGGTGTAATGGAAGAGATGAATAATTATGAATAAAGTATATAATGTTGGTTTCCATTTCAATGTTTGTGTTATTTCTTTCCTGTTATCTTTTGATATGCGTTACGGGAGTCAAAACCCCGAAAATCTTACAACTGGGTATGGTGTATAGTCAGCATAAGGAATATAGATAAAATTGATATGAAAACTCATCGTGGGACTCTTTGGGTTATGGCACGAAGGATTTTTGGGCCCGAAATTGTCGCAAAAAAAAACATACCATCGAATTGAAGATTGAAGAGCCTCCTCATTTTTTGAAGTCGGTTAAGAAAATTAACCACTCTAGTAAATTATGGTTGTTTTTTTTTTGCTTAGAAATTGATGGACCGCTGCAACTCAGGTGGGAACATAAGTTTGTTGTGTTTATCAATTGTTGTATCGATATGCCACTTCGTTTTTTCCTGTATGAGGCAAAAACCCCAATAAAAATAAGAAGGATATAGCTATCGGTGACTATCTATTTCATATTTACCTAATAACAATTATCTAAGTTTAAAACTAAGCTGTGCCTGTGGTTCCGCCCGTTGTTTATTTTTTTTTCTTGATGGCAATACAGGAATAAATTAAGACAATTAGCTAAACTAACTAAACTTCGCATACACGATTTAAAACAAAAGAAGTTGAACCGTCAACGACCGCTCGTGTTTAACCCTTAATTGGGCGCGCCTAAAAAGTTGCATAAACGGTCGCGAGGGGTGTTTGGCACCCCAGATTTAGGAAATTAAATAAAATACGGAATACATGCAAAATCTGATTTTTATTAATAAGAACATTTGAACTTACATATTAATCAACTTTTAAACGTATTTTTAACATAATTAACTTTTTTTTAAATATAAAAAATATTTTTTTACTAATCCTAGTTTTTATCGTCCCAATTTTGACAGACTGTATTCATATGGTCATTGCACACATGTTTTTGGCATTTCGAACATCATAACCTCAAAAATGTCGAAGTATTATAACGGAACACTTATTACATTTATTACTTTTCAAATTACAATGTTTTGAAACGGATACAATGAAATTGACTATCATTCACTACCTCGGAATTTAGACCACACAAACAGTCACCTGGGGTGTCGTGCACCCCAAACACGCTCTCCGAGCCCAACCGTCCACAACAGAGAGTCGCTCGCAACTGAATCGTGTACGTTTTACGTATTTACGAAGCTACCTAGAAGGCCAACTCGTTAAATTCAAATTATAAAAAGTTGTGAGCCTGGAAACCTGCTTTGGGGTGCATGACACCCCACGCGACCAATTAAGGGTTAATTGAAGTTTTATCTTGTTTAGATATCGATATTCGTCATGTGTATGTTGTTTTGTGAAAGTAAACAAACACAAAACAACTAATTTAAACTGGTATTTCAGGTAATACACTTAAGTAATGTGATTGTTTACCCCAATATTTTGGTTTTGGTTTATTGTGACGAACGCATCAGATCTGTAATACACTTAATGTGATTGTTTACCCCAAAATATTGGTTTCTGTTCATTGTGACGCAATAAACGCATCAGATCTGCGGTACCTATCGCTAGCTAATTAAATATCCTTCAGAGAACGAAAGTCAAATTCAATATCTGAAAACAACACAAAGAAACAAGACCAAAGAATGAACCAACCAATAAGTAAGAACAGCAGTAGTCAACTCCTTACTTTCGGAAGATAGTACGGAGACACCGAGGCCCCGAAATATAAAGGGCAAAAGAAGGAACATGGGTGGGTTTTACTCTGACAGTCCCTCCCGCTCCGCCCAGAGCGGGATATGGGGCGGTATAAACTAAGTAGGTCGGTTTCATAAGAACGACCTTGGTCGCGAGAAATAGAAAGAGTGAAGGGAGTGCCTTTGCCTAAGAGTGTAACAAACCAGGTTAGGGAAAATATGCCATTTCATGAAACGGTCATAGAATCACATTTAAGAACATTAAGACTTGTCTATTTTATTATTATGAATTGTTTATTTCAGGCATTTACCCATAAAACTAAAACAATGAATTATTAAATTAAATAATTACATTATTAAAACACACAGCTAAATATTACAGATACTAACTGATTATCACACGCAGATAATCGAGTCAGAAAAGATGCTTTGAGTATCCTCAAGAGCCTGTAAAATTCAGTTACCTACTTTGTTCTGGGCGCACATGCCAGGCTGGCAGGCACTACTCCGCAAGTGTAGCTTTAAAAAATAGCTCTAAATTTAGTAGTTTTGCACAATAATTCATTAACTTGGAAAAAGCATAATTATGATGAATCACATGAAACATACTTATATATCTATAATGATAGATAATTTCGTGGAAATAACATTAATTGGATAATGCCGATTATGCAATAATCGGTGAAGATGGTTTTGGTTTCTCCAATTTACTTACATTGTTTTTATCCTCCTCAATTCTATTACCGTTACTAAATAGATTGATAATAATCAATAATTAAAACGAAATGAGTAATATTTGCGATTTACCTGGATACTCATTATTGCAGATACTATACCCATTATCTACTTATGGAGTGATTTTTATTATTGTAAGCATAATTATAATCTCTAAAACAAAAATAATGATAAATCAGTTACGGATAAGCCGATTGGCGTTGAAATCAGAAATAGCTTTTGTAATTTGTGAATGAGATTTAAAGGTAAGAAAGTTACATATAATTTCGTACGCAAAATACGAGCTTTGGACGTGGAGTTGCGGACACCAGCTGCTGTAATACAATACACTAAATTCAACCTGTACCAATCTTTTACTTCTGAGAGCATTGACGATTAAATAAATGATCCTCACAATCATAATCACGCTTGTCCGGTTTGTTGAAAAGAGATGTCATCTTTAAGTGAAAACGGGCATTTCGTTTTCTAGCACCACAGTTCGACAAAATAGAAGCAAGAAAAAACATTAATTTTCTGCTGATCGGAGTTGCAGAGTATAGGATTAGGGATAGTCCCAGTATTCTTCCCTGAGAAAGCCTTTTCTTCTGACAGGTATCTGCTTAGTAATGCCTTGGTTCTGGTTTACTTGGAGTTGGAACAAGTTCCTAATTAAATAATTTAACTATTTAAGTACTTATGCGAACAGAAAGTTAGATGGGTTATTTTAAATAAGGTTTTTATTTTAATATTGAACGTGGCAAATGCTGATGGCACGTCGACTTAACCCACTAAAGTGATGCGCAGTATTTTTCGTTGCAGTTGTGCAATGTGCCGCATTTGGTGATAGCGATGGCGGGCTAAAACCAGTGGGGATTGTGCGTGTCTACGCGAATGCACTTATTTATATCTCCCTTCGATTCATGGTAGTTAAAGGAACAGTAAGGATTCATTTGGTATCACGCCAACAAAACTCTGTTCTCCTTGCAGCATCTTTTGCTTTTCGTCGTTTTCTCACGGCTAAGAATAGCGACTATATATGACACGAATCCAAGCCATGCGGTGTCCTGCAGTGTGTAACGCTCAGTATGGGCTGCCTCAAACAAGCTGCAAGATCATCATCATGCATTTTGCGACATAGCTTAACTCAAATCTCTCTCCGTTGAGTGTTAGATGATATAAAATTTCTCCAACATTTATTGCACTTTTAGCATGAAATAAGAACTTGAAATGTCGACCGAGTTTATGAGGATAATTCTCTAAAGATGATGGTACGACGATACGTATATTATTGTTTCGTAAAGATTTAATCAACTGTCTGACTAATCAGCAATAGCTTGCTGCTTGGTTTAGTCACTATTTAGGTAACAATAAGGCATTAATTTAAAAAATCAATGTACCTACGTGGACAAATCAGATCAGCCGATAGACTTATCTTAAGATTAGGATAAGCACCACTATATATAATAATGTAAATTTAATTAACGACAGTTTATTTGTTGAAAAGTAAAACGAACAGGTGAGTTTTTGATTCCAGCATTTTCATATTAAATTGTTTATTTATGTAGGCATTGTTTCCAATCTGCTGACTTAGTTGACCCAACAATTAATCGGCACATAAGTCTATTGTCTTGATAAATGAGTAGAGAAGTAGTCATTATACAGCCACTTTTATTCTGCTGTGGCCTTTCAAAATAGTTGTCGTTTTTTCATAAAATATTTTGTTTTATTGTTGTAACAATTTTTTAACTCCGAGTTACATACTTAAATGACAAATTTGTTATCATATAGTAACTTTAAAATCTAGTCACCTTGATCTGGCTATCGAATTCAATTAATCATAAAACACTTTGCCCTATTTGACAATAGATAAGATTTTTAAATTCAAGAACTTACAATACGTTGAACAATTTCAAAACTAAGACTTAAATAAAAATCACAACGAATTGATCAAACTGTAACGTGTTAATTATCTATTTTCAGCAAATATGAAGCTCTTCATCGTACTCGCACTCGCCGCCGTGGCTATGGCCTCACCATTGGTCCAGCCAATTGCTATGCCTGAGGCTCCCTTACCCGAATTCGAAGACGTGCCGTACGTGCCCATGATCGAGCCCATCGACATCAGGCCTCTTTTCGTTCCCCACGAGGTCGTTGAAGCCCTCAAGCTAGCACAGGAGCAGTTCCCTTCTGATGCCGAAGCGGTTTTTGAGGCTATGCAGCAAGAGGTAGATCATGTTCACGTCGTGGAATACGCTGTGTACGAACAAGACCAAGATGTCGCTGAAGAGGAGCTCGTGGCTCCCGCTGCTGAAGAGATTCCCGCTGATGCTGTTAACTTCGTAGATGTCGCTGAGAACGCGGAATACAGCGAAATCGCTGAGGATGAAGTCGCCGCCCCCGCTGCTGAGGATATTCCCGCTGACGCCGTCAACTTTGTTGATGACGCCGAGAACATTGAATACAGCGAAGTTGCCGAAGAGGAAATCGCTGCTCCCGCCGTTGAGGAAATTCCCGCTGACGCCGTCAACTTCGTAGATTTCGCTGAGGAGGAAATCGCCGCCCCCGCTGCTGAGGAAATTCCCGCTGACGCCGTCAACTTCGTTGATGTCGCCGAGGGCATTGAATACAGCGAAGACGCCGAAGAGGAGCTCGCCGCCCCCGCAGCTGAGGAAATTCCTGCTGATGCCGTCAACTTTGTTGATGTCGCCGAAAACATTGAATACAGTGACAACGCAGAAGAGGAAATCGCCGCCCCCGCCGCCGAGGAAATTCCCGCTGACGCCGTCAACTTCGTAGATTTCGCTGAGGAGGAAATCGCCGCCCCCGCTGCTGAGGAAATTCCCGCTGACGCTGTCAACTTCGTAGATTTCGCCGAGGAGGAAGTTCAGGCAGAGATCCTTCCTGAGCCTGTTCACTTCGTCGACAACGCCGAAGATGTCCCAAGCGCTGCCGCTCATGTTGCTGAGGAGGTTTCCGCAGTGAAGGTCGTAGATGTAGCACCAGTCGCCGACAACGATTTCCCCAGGTACCCCGGCAAGATCTACGACAACGAAATGTTGCGTTAAATTATGAAATAAACTATCATGTTTCGTAATTATGGTTAAGCGACACTTTCTTTATTTTCTCTGCACACAATCTCACAAATAAATGTGTTTTTTTTACACCACAATGATTTTGTAATTTATCAGCACCAAAATAAAACAAGAGAATGCCAAACAATACTGGTTTTTTAAGTTGCCTGGTTTCCTCTCATCATGTCTACATTGCTAATTCTTAATAGACACGAGACGGAGTAGATAGCGAGTGGAACAGTTTTTTTTTAACTAGTCACTCAGCCGTTAAATCGCATAAACTGTTGATGACCAATGACAGAGTAGAATTACATACTAGAACTGCATGTGTTCAGTGCAGATCATGTAGGATCACAACTGAGAGAGACTTTAGAAAACATTAACTCAATATGTTAAGCAAAACTATGACAGGATAAAATCTACAACTTATTTACCATTCAACAAAAGGAAATACCACTGATTTTGTCCAAGTGTTTGATAAGATAATTTATAAAGCCCTAATTACTAATCAAAAATAATTACTGGAAAAACCAAAAAAAATATTAAACTTATTTTCATAGATTACTAAGCTGATTACTACGAGATAATTACCTACCTAATGAGTGATTAAGTGAGTTTTGAATTCCGACCATTCGCGGGGCGTAGCATCGGCGTCTCTTCAGCGTGAATTGTCGTGGCTGCATCCTCATGGCGTGTGTCGAGCGACCGATAAACAATAGCATAAGGTGCGACAATGATTAGTTCAATGCTTCGTTCTTCAGCGATGGTTCATATGGTTTTCACAGCTGCACAATTTGAAGCAGCAAGCAATTGGGGTTTAGCATTGCCACCTGCAGTATTCTCAATGAAATATGCCCCATTCTTAAAACTTCTACTTGCTCTTTCATTATATACAGGCCAGACATAACAACGTGTACGAAATAGGAGCACTTCTAGGTATGCACATATTATATCATGTAAAGAATACACTGTGAAAGAATAATAATTAAAATCAATGATCCAACTTTCAATAGGTAATTTTTTTTTATTATACTTCACTGTTACAACCCTAGGCGTTTAGGTCAATGGCCGACAAAAGCAGGCACTAAGATATTAAGTATGTACGTAAGTAAGTAACTTACCTACTACTTAATGGATGTAAGGATACCTACCTAATAAAAAAACTTGGAAATAAACAGCTCTCAGCGAATTTTAGGGTTGTGGCACGGAGTGCGTGCAAAAAAAGTAGAAATTTTTCTCTAAAAGTATAGTAGCTATAAACCTGGGAACATGCCCAAAGACTGCTTATCACCTTAGCTATACCCCTTTTTTTGGGGTGGGAAAACATCAAATAACTCCCACCGTTCTGGGTGGAGCGCGGGGGTGTCAGACTTGTACACACTAAAACCCACCCATGTTGGCGTAAGGGGGGGGCGGCGGGGGCGGTCCGCCCCGGGTGCCAAGCATCAAGGGGTGACAACCTGCCGGGGTTGCGGGTTGTTCGAAAAAAATACCGCGGCCCCGGAACGTAAAGGGCAATAAAAGGAACATGGGTGGGTTTAAGTCAGTAGTAGTAGTCAGTAAAATTCTGACGCTCCCCCGCTCCGCCTAGAGCGGGGAAAGATATTTGATGATTTCCCACCCCAAAAAAAAGGGGTGACAACGGAATGCCAAGCCAGTCGTGCAGATTAGTAGCCACAGGCGCATCTGCACGACAAGGTCGGCGTGGGCGGCAGGGGCAAGTTGTTGATGTGTCGATCAAAGCAATCACAGTTGACACTTGGTCAGTTAGCCAGTGTTATTGTTTCTATGATTTGATCGTTTAATCTGCACGCGAATCATTATTTGGATCAATTTTGAAGTTCATTGCACCTTCTGGTTCTCTGGTATCAAACACACTCCAGCAAGGTGTTGAAAGTGACATTGAAACAGATGGTGGTGTACAAACAAGGAGCCAAAATGCATTGCATGGGGACGCCACCGGGAAGATAGCCTGAAAATCTTGATACACAAGATGAAAGAAGGTTGAGATTAGCAACGAGAAGAATATGACCAAGAAAAAAACTATTTTGAAAAAAAAAACGACTTTCAAAAAAACAGTCGAAAATAACGTAAGTAACTTTTGTTGGTTTTGTTGAATTATTTGCCACCGACACCCGGAAAGTTATTTTCGACTTCTTAGTTTTATTTTGGAAGTCGGTTTTGATTTAAAAAAAAAAAAAATCTGCAGTTTTTGTATAACAGAGTTTCGTCAAAGAATTTAATTCATGGTGGAAGCTAAATCCTTAAGTGTCCGAACACATAATAGTCCATTGAAATGTTGCATCTTTTAGGCCTAACCTTGCATTTTTTTTTTAAATTTTAATTGCGTCCTCTAACGCAATTAAATTTTTTTGATGTGTAGGGGGGGTCAGTGTAAAGCTAAAACCAAGTTTGTGGGGTCACCACCTTTGTCCCACGGCCGCCATCTTGAAAATAAGGGTTGCAATGGTTTTTACGATATATAGTATCTCTTAAACTATTTATTTGATAAAAAAAAAAATTAGATTTTTTTGTTGCAAATTATATTCTCTACAACTTTGGTTCAATAACTTTTTGTCGTAGAACTATAAATAAAAAAGTTATAAGCGAAAATCTTCAGAAATTCTAGAAGAAATATATACATATTTTTCGATGTAACTTTTTTTTATCATTTTACGAAAAAAATATATCTGACCATTTTTGTAGATCGTTTTTGAGGAACAACTTTTATTCGCAACATTGTTTCATTAAGTCAATAACTAAGGTTTTACAGCGCTCCGAAGTGAGTACTATTTTTCAGTACTTCTAACTATACCTACCTATATTAAACATGTGTATTAATAATATTGTGTCATCAGTTATTGTTTTTTTTTTTTTATTTTGTCATTATAACTTTTTTAATTACAAATTTTGCAATATTATTATTAATTAATTATTGACTCTTTTCCCCACCACTCACGAGGTAGAGTCTAGAGGCGCGTTTTTTTTTTTACGTGGTATCCCCAATAGGCATAATCCCCAATAGGTGATTTTATAAGTTAGAACTACTCCGTCCTCAGTCGTTTCGATGGACCAGGCTGCGACTCAGCATCTGATCGGCTTTCTGAATTAAATACCAGTGGGAGAACTGGAGAAGGAAGGGGTGTTAATGTCGGCGGTTCATCATCAAAGTCATTTTCATTTATTCATTCTGAGAGTTCCATTACGTTGCTGCAAGTCTCTCCAGAACAATGGAAGCACACTGCAGAACATTTCAGAAAATTGAAAAATAGTACTCACTTCGGAGCGCTGTAAAACCTTGGTTATTGACTTAATGAAAAAATGTTGCGAATAAAAGTTGTTCCTCAAAAGACGATCTACAAAAATGGTCAGATATATTTTTTTCTTAAATGATAAAAAAAGTTACATCGAAAAATATGTTTCTATTTTTTTCTAGAATTTCTGAAGATTTTCGCTTATTGTTCTACGACAAAAAGTTACTGAACCAAAGTTGTAGAAAATTTAATTTTCAACAAAAAATGTTAATTTTTTTTTATTAAATAAATAGTTTAAGAGATATATCGTAAAAACCATTTCAACCCTTATTTTCAAGATGGCGGCCGTGGGACCGACCCCACAAATTTGGTTTTAGCTCTACATTGACCCCCCCTACATATCAAAAAAATAAAATTACGTCCTCTAAAAAATGCAACCGCAAATGTAACTTTTCAATGGACTATAACGAATTCTGAAGGTCTACTCTCCTGTTTTAAAAAAGGAAAATCTTGAAATGGTTTGAGGCTTCAAAAATCTATTGACTATGAACATCAAAATGTTAAGAGACCAAGAAAAACAAAGTGGAGTGCCATTTTGAGTCGCCTTTCAGATGTTTTTCTCTTCCTGGTACGCCAAAATCATGTCATCAGACAATAGAGGGTTTTTTCAGAAGTAGTTTGACCTAGGAATAGAACATGCTATCTATATACAAAAAGTAAACGGGTAGTGTCCAAATATGTACATTCAAAATGAGTTCAATATTATTTTTGATAGTACTGAAGTACTATCATCGAGTGTTACCATCTTTTTTTTAAGCATTTGTGTGGCTTCAGTGACTTCTTGTAAAAGAAGTTTCTCAAATGTTTAGTTAGGTAATAAAATCTTACTTAACATTTACAATGACTCAAACGCGACTTACCAGTCTTTCCATATTGCCCATTGTAAAGGACCGAAACGTAAATTTTGATATTATTGAATATTTTAGCAAAATAAAGTCACGCAATCGCGTTTAGTATTTGTCGTTTTATTTTGAGGGTGCTCAATAGAAAGTCGCCCCGGGTGCCAACCCACGCTACGCCGCCACTGCTGGCAGGCCCTTCTGCAAGCTATACCCCTTAAATGTTATTGCTTTTTTTACACCTTGTATATGAAATATTTAAAAGAAACAGGCAGCTCTTTCATCCTCATAAATTTATTAACAAACTAATCTTATCTAATTAATATTTACATAACTTCTTAACCAGTTTATTTCAGTACATAGTCTTCAGGATATTCCATTACTTTAGGATAGGTCTTCGTCACCTCCTCCGGTATATGATCAAGCCTGGTTGGTACAAGACGTATCTGGCGAATTTGATTGGTGACATTTTGCATAACATCTTCAGGCACATTTTCACCAGGATATATAAAGAGTCGCTCCATAGTGTGACGCCTTTGGAGGTTTCCTTTCATTGCTCTGTAAACTGCTTTTTTGATGATCTGAAAAGGAAATCAAGGCATTCGTAGTAAAAACTTTTTTTTACAATTCCTATTTGTTCTACCCTCCCCTTTTTTCGGTTGGGAATCCATCTAATAACTTCCAAAGACTTTTACTGTTCCTTCTTTTGGCTTTTGTGTTCCGGGGATGCGGTATCTCTTTCGAACAACCCGCAATCTTGTTCCTTCCTTTGCCCAGTGGCGTAACTATAGGGTGGCAGGACTGGCAAAATGCCACGGGCCCCCGACCCAAAAGGGCCCCGGCCCAAGAGGCCGCCAGGTCAGAAATATTTTTTCTTATTGTCTCTACTAAGTGGTTTATTAAAGTTAAACTAAGTACATGCATGGGCCCCAATAAATGAATTAGCCACGGGCCCCAGTTGGTATAGTTACGCCACTGCCTTTGCCATACACAACAACTTTGATTAGGGTAGTAAAGTAAGAGAAGTTCTTTTTTTATTACATAAAGGGATTAATTTTATTAAAATCCTGAGTATTGGGTGTATCCAGAGACATTTTTGCACATTCCTATAGGATTGATTGACCTATCATTTGTGACAAAACTAGAGTTGGACAGGGATGCATTCTTTCGCCACGGGTATTCAATGTCATGGGCGAGCATATAATGCGAAGAGTGCTAGAGGATTAGAGCAGCTGCATAAAAATTAGGGGGACATTAATAACCTATGATTCGCAGATAAGACTACCTTTATTGGCAGTAGTGAGAAGGAAATGCGGTGTGTTTCTGCAGAGGGTACAAAACCTAGGCATGATAGATGGATTCAACTATGTTAAAACAAAATAGATATTTATGGATGGATGCTTGGAAATAGAGCCAGTTGTTAGGCCCAGATACCTTGGCTCAATGAGCACAGATTGCCAAAACTGCAGTGAAGCATTTAGAGAAGATCTGAAGACGAAAGTTAATCTGATGCAGACCCTTATCTTCTCAACATTACTGTTAAGACATAAACTTTACAAAGAAATTAAAATGAATCCAGGTCCCTATTCTCAAATGAAAAGATAAGGCAAAGCAAAAAAAATATATAAGGACTGCTTTCAAATACATTCTTGAACAATGAATCCAGGTCATTTAAAGAAACCTATAAATCTTAGAAATCTTAATGTTAGAAATGATGTTTAATAGAAAATAATTATAATACCCTGTAAATGAAGGCAATAATATTTATGAGTCAAAACATTTTATTTATTAAAAATGACATGATGAACAATAACTACTGATCTCACCTTAAAACAAATTATTATTTTTGAACAAAATTATGTTTTTCTTAAATTCTAATACTTTTTTTTCTCAATCCCAATAATACTTTCCCAACCCAAGTTGGGTTGTCCCAAGTTCCAAGCTCGCTTCGCTCATTCTAGCATCCTGAGTTTTCCTCGCCACATTACCATGTGTTAGCATTGCTTACATTCACTAACAATAACACTTTGTTACACATTGTCCTTTCAGAATAAAAATGAAACTTTATTTTTTTAATTTATTATACTGCTTGCTTCATAAATGATTTAATTTTGTTAGCAGCTGTTTATAAAATTGAAGTTAACAAATTACAATAATTATACTAAAAATCATTAAAATCTGCTAAACTGTGAGGAAACTACATGAGAAGATTTTTCTGAAAAAATATAACAGCTTCTAAATGGCCAGTTAAAAGTGTAGCCAACGGCAGTACATTATAATAGGAAGCTTGATGGTTAATGATCAAGTTATTGCTCACCATAGTTGGGTCTTTATTGTGAAGTTCCCAAGCTAATGTCCATGAAGCTCCTCCAGGGTACCCGGTGTGGTGGAAATAGGCTCTTTTACGCCACTCATCTCCTCTCAATGCGATATCCCGGCTATTGATACAGACTACGACATCTCCGCAGTCGTTCATAGGATGATATATGGGCTTATGTAAACCCATTAAGTATTTCTTAATAACGTTGGCAGATTCATAAGGGTCTTGCCACTTGCAGTCAAATACGTGCCAGCTACGAGCAAAAGTGGCCCATTGCTGAAATTAATATTGGTTTCGTTAGATGTTAGGTTATGTTATCGACAATTTTTTTTTTTTACATTGGATTAATAGCAAAAGTTGACTTAAAATATGTTGATGGAATGCTACCTGCACTCTTTTAGCTGCAGTCATGGCGTTTAAACTCAGTTTGTGTTACTAACTCGATTTTATTGTATTTTAGTTCCAAGCAAAGCTACTATAATTTTTAGGTTATATTTTTATGTCAATGTCAACATCAGAAACTTTCGTGCGTGACAGCAGAGCCGTGAAACTTCTATACAGATTTCGAACTCCAAAAAAAACATGACAAAAGCGCCCTCTCTTTTTGGTGGTGGTCAATTTCAGCCTTTAGTTTACAAAATTAGCCGCTAGATGGCAGCAGTATAAGAACATAGGTAACATACTTATTGAATTCTACAAATAGAAATAATAAATATGATGAATATACAAAAAAAAATATATTTTGTTAATTCTTAATTGTTTAGATTTATTTCTTAAATATGAAATAAAAATATTTTTATATAATGGCAACTTTCTATAGGTCCTTCGGGTACTTCCGAATCCGAACGTTTGAAACGGAAGTACACGAACACGAAGTACCGTTTGGAAAACATTTTGAAGTCAGCCATTGTTCGGATTTCTTCAAGTTTTCTCTGCGTTATTTTATTGTGTTTCCTTGCTTATTATACGACTTGGTGTGATAACGGATTCTGTGACCTCTGCTTACGATACGACCTGGCCTGTTACTGTGACACCGATTACTTGCAAACCTGTTAACTTGGCTTTTCATTCACGGACTTTGTTTTTGTTTGCGACCTGGGACGTGAACTTTTTACAATGCCGAAAGCAAACGAATTAAAGTGTTATTTTGGATGTGTTGTAGACGGTAAGCTTTATTCCATTTAAGAATTTTATATTCTATATGTGTATTTCTGTTTTTTACCTTGTAAAATATTTTTGCTCTAATGTGCCGTGCACATTTATGCTGCTTATTTTTTTATTTTTGTAAATATTGTAGTAACAATATTTATTCAACAATACTAAGATGACCCACTGACCTAAAATTTAAATACAATTTCTGACTTGTGGAGGTTTCACTCAAATAGAAATATTAATTTTCAGGTCCCCTACACCGTTATCCTAAATGGGATTATCCACACACAGAAAGATTTGGTCTATGGAAGTCCATACTGAGTCCAGCAACTTCAGCACGAGGCAATGAATATATTTATAATAATGTTCGGTTATGCTACAGGCATTTTGAAGAAAAATTTCAATTGCCAAGTCATCGCTTGACCAAAAATGCAGTACCAACGTTGAATATATTTTGTAAGTACATACCATTCTACATAAGTAATCATTCATTTAAATATATTATAAATATGTGCTGTTATCATCATTAACTGCTTACAGTGTCCCATTGTTAACTGATATCATCTGCATCTAATCTAGCAGAAGAAGCATTTAATCTCTTAAAACCTTTTTAATAAGGAAACATTTAATAGAGCTTTGAACTTTTACAGTGATTGGTTAAGTCACTGTTGAGTGATGCGCTCACCCACAAACAGCATAATATCTCTAGGGTCCCATATCTGAAGGCCCCTATTACTAAGCCTTTGCTATCCATGTATCTGACTGTTTATCAGTCTGTTTGTCTGAGATTGATATTTTCACAGAATGTGTATTTCTGTTGCCTCTATATGATCTCAATAAAAATATGTTAAAAATGAAAATAACAAACATGTTTTTTTTTAGTTTATGGTATGGAAACAGTGTGTGTGAGTCTGACTCGCACTTTTCGCACGGCTTTGTTTATAGAATTTTTACTTCTACATATATAAGAAATGTTTGCTTAGAAAATGAACTGAATCTAGACTAGATTATTTTAAATTAACTAAGCATTTCTCATTTATATTCACAGCTTTGAGTCATACTGAAGAACAGCCCTCAACATCCTCTGTATCAGTGGCATATGAAGAACAGCCCTCGACATCAGCTGTATCAGTGGCATATGAAGAGAGGTTGCCAACAACATCTGGAATTGACTCTTTAGAATTAAGACACACAATGGCTCCAAGTAAGTAACAAATTCATATTATATTATCAAGTTAAAGCATTAGCATTAGCATCAGGAATCTATGCAGGTGCTAAGCACCTGCATAGATTCCAGATTATGTGTTGTATCAGACTAATATACCTCTGCGCCAAATTTCATCAAAACCTGTTCAAAAGTTTTTCAAAAGAGTAACAAACATCCATCCATCCTAACAAAATTTCACATTTGTAATATTAGTAGGATAAGTGGGTAGTAAACATTGAATACAACTGGATTATTTTTTATTACAGACCCTAAGAGAACATGTTTTTCAAAACCCACGGACAAGGCCATTGTAAGGCTAAACGTGAAGCTACAGAAACTAAGGGAGAAATGCAAATCACAAACAAGGAAAATACGCGTAGCACAAAAAATGGCAACTTCCAAAATTTTTTTGAAATTCATTGATAAACTACCTGATGCGGCACAAACTTTCATGAAAATGCAAATGAGGTGGAAAAAGAAACCACGAGGGAGACGCTACACTACTGAAGAAAAAATTATGTCCTTAACAATTATGAAGCAGAGTCCAAAAGCCTATAAACTTTTACAAAAAATGTTTGTGTTACCTTCAAAACGTTGCTTACAAAAAATACTTCGGGCATTTAGCATGAGACCAGGCATTAATAAAGAAATATTAGAAAATTTGAAAAATGTGGTTCAGCGAATGCCAGAACAGAAAAAGCTGGTCAATTTATTATTTGACGAAGTGTCTTTGTCGCCTGGTCTCGTATATAATGCTTCTCAAAATGAAATCATAGGCTTCGAAGATAATGGCATTAACAAAGGCAACAATATTGCAGACCATGCGCTAGTTTTTATGATTAAAGGTATAAAATCCAAAACAAAACAACCCATTTCTTTTACATTTTGCCAGAACAGCACAAAAAAAAATGATTTAAAACAACTTTTAGTCAAAATTATAGAAGAAATAAACAACACAGGGCTGCGAATTGTTGCCACAATATGCGATCAATGTACATCAAATACTTCAACTATAAAAGCTTTAGTAAAAGAAACAGCAGAAAGATATGCCATTGAACAGAAGTCTATGGAATATAAAACAAGTTTTGAGGTAAACAACGTTACAGTGTTCCCATTATTTGATCCACCCCATCTACTTAAAGGTGTAAGAAATAATTTGTTGACAAAAGATGCCAAATTTACCCAAAATGGGGTGGAGAAGTGGGCCAAATGGGAGCACTTAAAAATGTTAATGGCTGTGGACGTAGGCGAAGATGAAATTCGACTCGTAAATAAGCTAACTGAGAGACATATTGATAAGGACAAAATAAAAAAAATGAAAGTTAAATTAGCTGCTCAGGTATTCAGTCAAAGAGTGTCTTCTGCAATGAGATTTTTATCAAGTAAGTGTGAATCGATTTCCTTTAGAATAATTTATACTTACATTTAGCTGGTGTTTTTTTTTTCTATTACATTTTATTTTATTTAATTTAGTAATACTACAAAGGAGTATTAAGAGGCAATTTAACGCACGTAATATTTAAAGATACGTGTATTTCTGCAAGTAGAAAAAAAGAATAATTTGGTAGATCAACTTAGAGTAGTTTTTGATCTAATTACTAAGTACAGTTTCTTAGATGAGACATGAAAAAAACTCAAGATAATAATTGTTTTTTTTTTTCAGGACATGGAGTTTTGCCGGAGGAGTGTCAAGATACAGCTGATTTTTTATTAATATTTGATAAATTATTTGATTCTTTCAATGGTCATTCCTATCAAGGTGATTCAAAAATATATAAATGCTGTGTCAAAAGGAATTCCCCTCACTTCCAACTGTGGACTGATTTACTCCCAATTTTAGAATCAATCAAGTTTAAATCAATTTATCGTAGAAATAACATTGATCACATAAAATATGAGTCGATTCCTTCAATTAGAAATTGGATCCACAATATTAAGACATTCAAAGAAATGTGGCAGTATTTATTATTAAATCATAATGTTTTTAATTTAGTAACTAGAAACTTCAATCAAGATCCTCTAGAAAATTTCTTTAGTAGTATTAGAAGTAATGGAGTTAGAAATGTTAATCCTGATTGTAATCAATTTATGAATGCATTTAAAACGTTGATTATTAATAATTTTAATTCACCCCATTCCGCAGGTGCAAATTGTGAAGAAGATTATAATTCATGTATGCAATCATTATCACATTTGATTTTAACCAATCGTCATGATTCTGTAAGCTCTGATTTTGCATGTAACGTTGATTCTTTGCTTCATGTAATGCACGATATTAAAATGAATGATTCTATATTGCACGCCGAATCAAAAAAATATGTTACGGGCTATGTGATTAAAAAATCAAAGTCTAAAATTTTCAAGAATTGTAATATTTGTTTAAATGATTTATGTAGATCAGAAATTGATTTAGATTCGTTTAATTATGAAGTTGATTATACAAAGAAATCATTATTTCATCCAAATGACAATTTTATAACTTTAATGAATGAAATTTATTATATGATTGTTGCATGCCTCCGTGATAATCCTCAATCAAAATTTTTGATTCATAAAATTCGTTTTTTTATTGATTGTGCATGTAATTTTAATATTATTACATGTGATAGACATAAATGTGATTTAGTTAAATTTATTTGTGATCTCTCTATAAAATTGATTGTACACAGTTGGTGTCTTGGGGTAAATAGATTATTAAATGGAAAGATTTCAAGTTTTGATAGGAATGACCTTGTTAAATTGCAAGCTTTTGAATATTGTAATAAGAGAAATAAGAAATAAATTTTTTGAAGAATATGTTTTGTTTTTTTTTCTTTTATATCAATTCAGCGTTAAGAAGTAATAACTTGATTTAGAATACTTTTTAATCACGAGTATATAATTAGTTTATACTCGTGATCAAAAAGTATTCTAAATCAAGTTATTATTTCCTTGAAATTTTATTTGAAAAGCAGTACGGCCTACTTAAGAGCGCCATCTATCGGATGCGTATGGAAGCTAGCATGCTCCTTAACGCCATCTCTGGGACGTGGGGGAAAAAATGTGTCGTCCTTGGACGCAGAGTGGCTTATCTATAGCAATATTATACTGTATAATCTATGCGTGACAGGTTTCAATTCGTTCCGTATCGCCACTTTGCGTTTACCTTCACAACAGACTTTATACTCTGTTACTGAAAATTCAGATACGAATTTGATCAATTAGCCTAAAACCATGAACCGATTAACGTTAAAGCATAAACGGTTAGACCTGTAAGCTATAGCTAATACCTACAGTACCTACGGTTCGTCCCATCACGCAAGCAGTTATTCAGGTACACATAACCCTAAAGACCTAATCCATATTTCACGCTTAACCCTTATGATAAACTAGAGATAGCCGGGTCTTTCAAAAATGCAGGCCCACAAGTCTGTTTGTTTACAAACCCCAAAATTACAAATAGTGGTAGCCTTTATTAGTAACTAGATTTTGCGTTAAATTTGGGGTAAAACAGTTCCTCTGATTTGTAGGTACCTGCTACCTGTAGTTTTTGTCGTTGCGCCTTATTTATTGTAATAGCAAAGTTAAGTTTTCACTTTTCTTTCCTCTCTCTCCCTCATTTCTCAATGTTTAGCCTATGATTGTCTCCAGGGTCCCAACTATCTCTGTACCAAAATTCATCAAAATCGGATTAGCCATTTAGGCGTGAAGACTTCACAAACAAACAAGCAAACTCAGTTTCGCTTTTAGAATATTATTTATTTATTCATTAATAGTAAGGATTATCCCTTAATGCACAGAAAACGCGTAAAAATAAAACATTCGTTAACCATCATAAAATAATAATTTTATTCAAAACCAGTTTGGTATTAATTTTATAGATACACTATCTTACATGATAAACGTGTAAAAATACTATTCTTTAGTTGCAGTATTGGTTTCCGCGAGATGAAGGTCCTTTCTCAAGGTGTAGGCTGAAACATGCATCATGTATTTCTCGTTCTTGAGGAAGTTGTCTATGGCCTGTTGCCGGACTTCCTCCCAGGCATAGAGGTCCCTGTAAATAGGACGGACGTATTTCATGCGGCCCTGGCTGTTTACAAAGTTGAATACTTCGCTGATTTTGGACTGGTCTCTGCTTCTGATGCACAGTCTCAACCATCTGGAAATTAAATAAAAATATTTTTCGTAGATGTTATAATTCTGAACCTTTCAGCATCATAGTTTTTTATACGAACAACTCGCCAAGACCAGTTTCTCGCATACGTAGCTATAAAAATAGATACATGAAGCAATGACTTGGGAAGCAGGTTGTAGGCACACAAGACGAATTATTGTTCGGCCCATACGCTGAGTTGCTGGAAAGTGTGTACTTAACAAAAGTGTTTAAAGAATGAATTCCGTACAGATTGCAAAATGCATGGTAACATGCCAAAACTAGTTCTGATTGCATTATTACGCAGCTTTCCAAACTATAAATAAAGACAAGGGTAAAGTTGAAAAGCGGGTAATGATGCCATCTAGCCTATTTCGGCCACTGCATTCGATGGCTTTCTAAACGGAATGTGATTAAGAGGCTAGGTGAAATTTTGGCCTGTATCTCAGAGCGCAAAGCGGAAATATCAAAATTCCATTGACAACATTTAAGAATAATAAGGTTTTATATCCATAGCGACCTTCTTCTCTCTACAAAGACTAATAGAATTCAAACAACCCACCTATACAGAATCTCGGTGTTCTTATTCCCGTTGACGCGGTACTCGGTGCCAAGAGTTGTGAGCCTATCGATCGGGGTCGCTGGGCTGTCTATCAGCTGCTGCAGCATGTGTATCATTTGGTGCGGAGTGAACGTCTCCACGTCTTCGTAGGATAACTTCGCAGTCGGGTCGGCGATCTTCGAGAGGACGGCCGATATTGCTTTTGTCATTGTTGTGTCGTAGCTGAGAAGGAAATGAGGGGTATTTATTTATTACGTTATTAACTTTTATATTTTCAATTCAATTCAAAAGCCTCTTTATTTCCATGACAAAACATTTTTAAGTTCTTATATAACTAAACACTAGGGGTATATATATTTGTTATTAACATTAAAAGAAAACATTTTTAGATACTTATAAATTAATTGTATAACTATGAAATATTTGGGACATTAAAAAAAATTATATATATTATTCTATATTCTGTGAAATAAGATTAAATGTAAATGTAATATGTTGCTGCAATGGTGTTCGTGAAACCATAACTAACAAAATTTTAAGAAAATATAAGAAAAATGAAATATGAAGGTTGTAACCAAACATAAGTCTATTGAGTATTTTAAAAAAAGTGATATATTATTCGCCTTTTTGAACGGAAAGGGAGAAAAAACATCATAAGAGAGAAAAACGCAAACATTTTTAATGAATAAGAAGAATTTAAATAAAACGTAATGTCTTCTTATTTCGAAAATCGATTTAGTTTTCATGACACTGTTTATTCTGCTTAATTATGGTAATCATTGTGCGGTTATTCTAGAAGCTGACCTCAACATAGTTAGAGAAAAGGCTGAACATGTTACATTGCACACATGTAACTCTGCTTTAATTTCCAATCTGCTTCCATCTTCTGCTTTTCATTGCCCTTAGCTTGATGGCCACAATCACGCCTTTTCTCATAGGTATGGGCAGAAACCACAAAACGCAACCAGTTGGGAAACACTTATAAACTCCTTTTGCCTCGTCAGCTAATATTATAAAAGCGAAAGTTTGTATGTCGTTTGTGTGTTTATTCCTCCCTTACGCTCAAAATTCTAAAACGTTTTAAATTAAATTCTTTACGTAGACAGCTTATATCCTGGTCCTGGATTAACACATAGGCTTTTTATCCTAATCTACCCTAGTGAAACCCCGGGACACAACTAGTAATAATAAATAACTAAAACTCACGCAGGGATAACCGGCGGCATACCGGCCCTGTACAGCCACGTGTCCCAGTCAACGCTCTTCAGAGCCTCGTTATCCTTGAAGTAGTTTACGAAGAATCTCCTGAACTGCTCGGTGTCCAGAGACTTCTTCCTGAACTTGGTCAGGTACGCTCGGAGAAAGTCATCGAACACTTCTGTGGAGAAAAAAGAAAGGGTAATTTAAAAAAAAAACAGGATTAAGGCGAGTCGCCGACACACCGAGGATCTTGCGAAATAAATGGCCATATGTTTTGACTGTGTACACGATTGATAACGTTAAGACCGCCCATTGTGTCACCCTATTTATAAGTTGTTTAATGTTATGCTTGTTATTTGTATGGTGTACATAATAAAGAATATTCTATCTTCTATCTATCTTAGAAATATTATTTTTTCACAACTCCCAGAGACTTGGGTATCTATATAGTTTAAATTTTAACCCGATACCTACACGCAACACAGACAGACAGACGGACAACGAAGTGATCGAATAAGGGTTCCGGTATTTTCCTTTCGAGGTACGAAACCCTAAAAAAGATGGTGTAATAGTGAATGTTAGGTACTTTTTTGTTTAGTTACAAGAATGAACGATTACCATTAATGTCTATTTAGGACTGCATGGAAATGACAAAACCTTTTTTGGGCTGGGCAATCATCAAATAACTTCCCCTGCTCTGGGCGGAGCAGGGGGGAGTGTCAGCCTTGTACTTACTAAAACCCACCCATGTTCCCTTTACGTTCCGGGGCCGCGGTATCTCTTTCGAACAACCCGCAACCCCGGCACAAAAAAATACCTACTTAAATTACAACCCAGTTAATGTATAGGCTTAAATATCCAATTAATGACACACATAATAATCTTTTTAATATACTTTTGTTATTCAAATATATTTACTAACTCACCAGGTCCACCGAACAAGTCCTCCAAATACCTCAAGAATAGTGACCCTTTCTCATAAGGAACAGTCGAAAACGCGTCATCAGGGTGAACTCCATCCAAATCTACCACCAGCGCCGTCAACGGATTCGTACGACCCAGTACATCAATGATCTAGAACAGAGACCGGAGGGTCAAGACTTACCGGGGCCTCCAGCTAGGTCTTCCAAAAAGCGAAGGAAGAGGGATCCCTTCTCGTAGGGCACTCGCGAGAAGGCGTCGTCTGGGTGGATCCCGTCTAGGTCTACCACGAGGTTCGTTAAGGGACTAGTACTGCCGAAGACTTGGATCTGTAATTTTGTGCTTTTTGTCATTTTAGTTTTAAGGGAGTAAGCACAACGCCGGAGCCAGGTGTGATATTTTTTGTTTCGTTTATATTTTGTTTGCGTATGGAACTTTTTTGCACTTTTGTTGCCAGTGCTCACCGCGTTATGCTTACGTTTAAAGGTTATAACAGAGCAGTGTAACATTAAGTTTATAAATATTAGAAACTGTAAGTTAGTACTTAGTAAGATCCACCCAGACTAAATAGAAAAAAGAAAGACTTTTAGATAATATTGGGGTCAAGCTGTGTAGAAGTAAATAAAGATAAATCATTAAAAATATAAATAAATATGTAAAAAAATCAAGTATTTAAGGACTAGAGTTTTCTGTCGAGCCAGTACAGAATTCAAATTATTTATTTTCCACAAAGCAACAGTATTATACGAAATCTGGTTGAATGCTCCCCAAACAAGACGTATTTTTGTATATATTTTGGGGATCAGATTAATACATTTTCTTAATATCCAAAAGATACAAACCATCAAAAATTTCCAAATTTATTTTTTACTCACCGCCTCATTCAGTTCTTGTAGTCCTAGCAAGCTTTGGAAGTCCCTGCTTCTCTTGGCCTCAACAGAGTCGTTGATGAGGGAGGCGCCGACCTTCCGCTCCAGGAACACAGTGAAGCCCTCGTTGAGCCAGAAGTGCTCGAAGTTCCTGTTGGTCACCAGGTTGCCGGTCCAGCTGTGCATTATCTCGTGGACTATGACGTCAGCTTGGCTGCGGTCGCCCGCCTAGAAAAGTATCATGTTTATGATTGTACAGGATGGTTTGTTGTTTATTACCTTACTATATTTTTTTTTGTGTTGTTGACTGCTAATCACAAAACAATAAAATAAAAATAAATCCTTACTAATATTATAAAAGCGAAAGTGAGTTTGTTTGTTACCTCTTCACGCCTAAATGGCTAAACCGATGTTGATCAATTTGGTATAGAGATAGTTGGGACCCTCGAGACGGACATAGGCTACTTTTTAAAAATAACTGAGATATGAGGGAGAAAGAGGGAAAACTTAGCTTTGCTATTACAATAAATAAAGCACAAGGGCAAAAACTACAAGTAGCAGGTGACCTGCAAATCAGAAAATGGGAACTGTGTCACCCCAAATTTAACGCGATCGAAGCCGCGGGGAAAAGCTAGTACGTGAATAAATTAAAACACTATTACTTCATAATATTCAGGAATATTTTAAAAATCTTAGGAATTCTCACGATGGTTTTCTTCCCCTGTTTCATGCCTGTGATGTCTAAGATAAACTTAGAAAGTACATTTGAATTGAACTCAAAACCTCATGCGTGAGAGGCGAGGCCTTAACCTTTGGTCCATCACAACATCAAACAATCCTCAGTTTAAAAAAAAAATCTTATCCATCACATGTTTGTCTTATTGATAAAGCAAGATGGAAAAATTTGAAGTTAACGTGTCAAGCAATTAGCCCGTTGATCTAATTAATCTTCTTGACTTTAATTACCAGTTTACTTGATTAAGAGATTAACGCATAATCATAAAAGAAAATTGCATTGCAATTTATTGCTTTTCTTGTCAATACAAAATCTAATCACAACATGATGCATTGATTGTCAATTTCTGTGTTAATTAGCAATTATATTAGTGGGATTATATTAAACGTTGGTCCAGAAACTGCGCTAGTATGTATAATAAAACTGTTGATTTTATTTATTAAGCAGAGGTGTACCTAAAGCTACACACAAATTTAGCTAGTTATGTCGAAGTCCCATATAACAGGGGACGCGCCTATTGCCATCAATCGGGCCCAAATTCAGGCTCCACAGTTGTTACTGAGAAATTCTTGGTGGAAATACCAAAAACACATTGCTCGACCCGGGAATCGAACCCAGGATCTCATGCTCAGCAGTCGCGCTTGCAACTACTAAACCAACGAAGTAGTAAACACTAATTACAAATAAGGAAGGTATGACATAAAAGTGCGCCTAAATGGTGCTTCAAAGGGGTGTATAATACTTCCCTTTTCGCAAGCTATTTATAAGTTCCATGTAATAGAGGCTACACCCACTAACTGGGCAAGTCAACAACCCGGTGTGCGCAGTGGCTAAACGTTTGACTGCTCTGCTACGTGCAGCGGGTTCGATTCCCGCACGGAAAAAAAAATTATGACCTAGCTAGTTATTCCGAGTCTGGCTGTTTGTCTATGTGAGTTTAAATATTTGTGAATGCACCTACTAAATAACATGTCCAATATTCTGGCAGGTACTCGAAGAAAGAAAATGGCCGCCTCGCCTGACCCGATAATCCAACACACTTTTAACTACCGCACTTGTTTTGTTCGGATGGGAAATCATCAATTGAGTCTTCCCGTTTTGGGCGGACCGGAAATAGAATATCAGACTGTCTGCCCCTTTGTGCTCCGGAGCTTCAGTATCTCTTTTTCAAACTAACCGTAGCCCTGGCAAACTATCACACTAACACTTTCCTTTTGGACGTTTTATCAAATTATTGAGACGGTTCTAGCAGGTAAAACTGCTGGAAAAAACTAGTTTTCTATAAGAAACTTACCAAAAGCGTAGGTGTAACGAAGGTCAAGCAGGGGTTCTCCATGCCCCCATAGGGGAAGGAAGGCGGTAGCACCAGCAGGTCGTACTGCGTCCATTCATATGGACCGCACAACTTCTCAGCAGCTTGCAGGTATTTTTCAGTCTCCGAGAACTCCCACGCGCTGCGCTCAATTTCTTCCTTCTCCGACCATACTTTGGATCTGAAAGTGATGAACACGATGAACTTTATTGCAAGATTGTATTTGTTCTATAAATGGTAAATTATGTTTATTTTGCAAGTAGGTTTTCACAAACACTTTTACACGTCTTTTTTCAAACTACTGTGAGAAGAAACAGCCGAAACCAACTCAGAGGTCTCTTTTAAGGTCTAGACAAAAAATCTTGGTCAACTTACATGAAGACTATGCAGATTAGTGTCTGAAATGGTCTTATTAAGAAAGCACCACACAGATTGAGTGGACCTGTCCAGTTAGGGCAAGCATTTGTCAGTTATCGTGTAGCTCGACTCATAGAGAGTTAACCTTCTCTATGGTTCTACTCTATGGAATCGTCGTATGGTTTGATGAATCCCGCTGTCGCTGTACACATGGATGTCGAGAAAACGCAATGATAAAAACTTTAGGTCTAAGCGACTTAATGTGCGTTCCAATAAATAAAAACGACTCGTTTTGCTTACGGATAGTTGTATTTTGAAATAAGTTCTATGAGACTTATGTGAAAATTCAACTATCCGTAAGCAAAACGAGTCGTTTTTGTTTATTGGAACCGGGCGTTAGAGGTACGAAGGCAGCAGCATAGGCTGACTAAACGTCTTGTTACTCCTCGCCTCTCCCTCACTACAGTCACTGTTGCACTCACCTAGGTCCAAGCGTCCTAGACTCTAGCACCCCTACAGCGAGGGCCACAAGATAAGAAGGCAACGGCATCGGTTGTCTGAAGGTAGTCTTGTTACTTCTCTGCTCCCCCCTCAGTGCGCTCATGAGGACTGTGAACTCCTCAGGAGCCGTTACTTCTGCGTCATAGGTGAACTTGACAGCTGGGGTGTCTTGGCAAGGCACTATGGAGCGGGCGTGAATTGGCTGGAGAAAAAATAAGATAAATTTAGTAACTTGGTGCTACAGCAGTGGTTTATGTTAAGTGGTGTGACCAACGGTCTGTTAAGGCCGTACCCTACACAAATAACCTTGAGCATTCGTCGCGCAGGAGTAACAGTAGTGAATAATGCCTATTTTTTGGAACAAAATCTATTTAAAATAAAGTTTTGGTTTTTGGAAAAAAAAATGAACCAAAATGTTCATTATAGAATTGTGTATCCATTAGTGTCAGTAGCAAAATTAAACAATGTTTACTTTACGAGGAGATGCATGTTATTGATATTTTTTTCTCATTTCTGGGGTTTTGTTGTAAGGAGATTTAGTAAATAATTACTCAATAAAAATAAAAAATAAAGCTACAATAATGGAATCAAGATTATATAGCAATTTAGTGTATTTTTTTGTTACTTAGTTCGTTTTAAATAACAATTAGATAGCTCCAGAAAACTGCACAGAAACGGCATCCACGGCGTTTTGGTAGGGGAGGCGCCTTAAGTCAAGACGAGAGGTCTTTTTTGCAGAGAAAAAAGGCTAGATAAACATACTTACACATTTTGTAACGTCTATTATAGTATTAAATGTACCGTGTCCCAATACATACAGATTCTATTTTATTTTAACATTCGATTGTGTTAATAATACTAGAGATTTATATGCGCGTTGTTTGAAATACACATATATAACATAACTGGAGAAATGTGGGTTTGTGAAACTGCCCGCTAGTTTTCACACACGAAGGGTGGGGAGTTTTTGTGGGACTGTCTCTTGTAATGTGACGTTCAAAAAGTGCTGATTATCAGCCTAATTTGAATAAATGACTTTTGATTCTGATTTTATCAAACTTCTGCCTAACCTTTCGTGTAAATCACGAAAGGTGTGATATTGTTTGAAATATTAGAAATACTGATTTGTCCCTTTGTATGAGCTATCTTTATCTGCCTACCCAAAAAACAACCGGGGCCAAAAGTTACATGATTGCCAAAAGATTAACATGCTTTTTGAGAAAAGTGGGCATGTAATGGATGGTCACCCATCTACGGACCAACCTAGGCAAGCGCGGCTTAACCTGAAGATTGACTGTTTTTATATTATATAGCTACGAGCAACGATAGATATAATAATTATGTCGATCAAATGTAAATAGTTAGGTATTCCCCGTTAGTTAGATAAGAAAGCCAGATGACAGATTCTCTGTGTAAAATATTGATATGTTTTGGCATCTGGTTATATACCAGCATAATTACTGATTATATGTTTTTCCACGACCTGCAATTTCGACATACAGATAATATATCTTTTTCGTTCAACATCGAGAAAATAAGTCATGATCTCTAGCTTTGTCGAAAATTCAAAGCACAGTCGAGAACTTTCGAGATCAGAATGGATTTATGTTAAACTGACCTGACATTGGCTGAATAAGTAAGGGTGCTTCTTGCCCGAGGTCTGCTCTGGGTCCAGCCATTGCAAGGCAGACGCCTGGGGATCCGTGCTGTACTTTATGTTAACGGTTATTCTGGAAAAATTATTATAAGATGAATGTTTTTTCTCTATGGTGTCATTCAAATGATAATGCAATGAAATAATCCTAGCTACTGAAGCAAATATTGTCTATGACGGCTGTATACCATAAACCATCAGAAAAATGGATCTAACTTTTTCTCAAAACTAGGTTTACACAATGAGATGGACCTAAAAATACACCTCTGAGCTACTGTTGACAAAAATAGTAAAGACTGGAGTTCCAAACCTTAACCGAAGATAGGTAAGGTAAGGCCTTATCAGAGGCATAAACAAAGTTCAATTTTGTTTGACCCATAACATAGATTGGCTTATTGCGCTGATTTTGACAGATCGAAGCATAAGTTTCTGTAAATTGCCCTAAAGATGAATGATACGCTTAAGGCCCCAACAACCGCTTTACGAAGTTCATTCTCCAGTCTTTACAGACTCCTTGCTGCTAACCTATATCCTTGATACGCCGTTGCTGAAATATCATCACAGCACCCCTCGACGATAGTAGAAGATTCTCTTGAGAATGGAACCCCGCTTTTAGAACAACCCATGGTCGGTTCGTACACAAATCCGTTGATCATTAAAGGGAGGGTTGGTGAGAACTTGTCGAAAGAATTCTTGAAGTCTTTAGGATAAGGCTTGTTCAAGATACCTCCATCTTCAGCATTCGGTACGGAGAAATCCTCATTTCTTTCCAAAGAAAAGGGGTAAATTAGTACCGTTTTATTTCGTTCCGAAGCTAATAACCTAACTGTATTCAGAAACGGTTCGATTCGAGGAGTCATATTATGTTTATATTTTTAAGGTTTCGTACTCAAAGGTTAAAATGGAACCCTATTACTAATAATCCGGTGTACGTCCGTCTGTCACCAGGCTCATGAACCGTGGTAGTTAGACAGTTGAAATGTTCACAGTTGATGTATTTCTGTAGCCGCTATAACAACAAATACTAAAAAAACGGAATACAATAAATATTTAAGGGGTTTTTATTTTTTAAATGGTACTGTACCCTTCGTTCACGTTTTTTTGGCAATACGAAACCGAGCGAGTTAGACATACGACTTCTCGAATCTAAGTAGAGTCAAAACGTTTAGAAATATGGGGCGGGTTTTTGTTTGGGTTTCTTTTTTGTCATCACGGCATACAGTCCGATCTAAATTCGACATTGATTATTTCAAGATAGATAATAGATTATTAAAGAATACTTTGACCATTGAGATTTAGAATCTAGCCACCATCTCGCCTGATATTCTCGCAAAATCATTCAAAGTGACATCAATTCCACATCAGCAAGAGGTCACCTTTAAAAACCAATGTATAATTTTTGAAGTGAAAATTTATTTACGGCCAGTTACTATTTCATTAAACTATGACCTTCAGTTGTAGGCACCTAATACAAAACGTGCCATTCATCAGAAAATACATTAGATCTTTGATCGACATTGCGAAATGAAATATTTATAATTGCCTCGCCTGCTAAGCGGTATGATAAGGTATGGAGTACCCAGGTTGGGTTATTCCAATAGAATTTTTTCACTAGCAGCCCGGAACGTCTGTTAATGTCCTGTACTATGTACTATTGGTACCATCGAGGTCACGCTCGCCTGACCACTTTCACCCATAGCTCGGAATAATAAGGTTGAAAAGTGGTAAGGCGTGTCTTCGATGGTACCTTTGTCTAACTCTCGGAAATTACAAGCGTGTGTTATGTTACTGACCTACACCTGTACCACGAGACACTTTTTGCGGCTAGATTTTCTGCAAAGTTCCTAAAACCTTTTAATTAATGATAAATATCATATAAGAACTTACTTTTCTCCTACAGTTAGTTGCTTCGGCAATATTATGGTCAGCTTGGACCCCATGTTAGCCAAATGTTCCCCAACTTTGAAGTCCAGTTTCGAGCCATCTTCCGCTTCTATGGACTCGATTTTTAGTTTGCTAACGTCTAGAACCTGAAAAATGATTTTAATTAGCGTTGAGCCTTTTTATCGTTAACCAGATTTTGCCTGTGGTTTTGCTTTTGCTACTTGGAAATGCCACGGCAAGATCTACCGTTAAGAGGCGAAGAGGTAACAGAGGGATGGTCATACTCAACGACCACAGACCCGCGCCTACGTTGGCCGGGAATCGTCTCACACCCTTTTTTGTTGTAGATGTGGAAATCTTTATAGATGTCCCCCGTCCTGGGGAGGACGGGGGGTCTGTCAGACTCTACTGGCTAAAACCACGCTGGTGTTCCTTCTCACACTTGCGTCAGGGAGCAGCGGGAACAAGTGTGACATCCGCTGCTCCGGACTAGTGTGGCCCGCTTGACGAAGGCGGACCTCGTCCCGAAGGGAGGAGTGAGGTGTCGACTCCACCCGCTACGTCTGAGAGGCGCGCGTGGATCACATCGCGCCACCGTCTCGGGTCTAATGTGATGGGGGGCGACGGATTCCCCCACCCCTGGACCCATTTATGGGGACTGGAAGTGGGCGTTGTCCGTCCTCTGCCGAAGCCCAGTGCGTCTGCTGCGGGATGGGCGAGAGCTGGTCATCTCCCTTTCGTTTTCCGAGCTTCCTTCTGCGACATGATGGTTTCGCAGAAGGATACCACCGACAATATGTACACCCTCATCTAACTCTTCGGAGATTGCAGTGTTATGTATGTAAATTATCATGTCAAACCACTTCGATACGCAACAGTTTTGATTGCATGGCCCCAATTATTTACATTAAATTACATAAGTGGTTGGAAATCCTTACTAATATTATAAAAGTGAAAGTAAGTTTGTTTGTTTGTTACCTCTTCGCTTTAACGGCTATACAGATTTTGATGGATTTTGGTACAGAGATAGTTGGAAACCAGGAGACGGACATAGGCTATTTGTTTTTTTTTTTAAAGTTGGAACAAGAGAGAAGAAAAGGGAAAACTGGGAAATCAATGGCGTCAGGGCAAAAACTACAGGTAGCAGGTGCCTGTAAATCAGGAAAGGGAAACTGTGTTAAAACGGCGAGCGAAGCCGCGGTCAAAAGCTAGTGGTAAAATAAGATCTAAGGTATCATAACAACTATTGTGTATCTTATCCTATCGTACTAATATAATAAATTAGTGGGATGGATGGATATTTGTTCTCTTTGACGTAAAAAATACTTCAGCTTTAAGTGAAATTTGGAACACAGAACAGACCAGAATTAAGACATGGTATACTTTTTGATCACGGTACTATGTGTACTCGGGATAAATATCGATGCCCACTCAGGTAAAGCTAAGGGCAACAGCTAGTTATCCATTTTTGCAAAATAAACAATAATAAATCTAATATAGGTATAAAATTCTCGTGTCACAGTTTTCGTTCCCATACTCCTCCGAAACGGCTGGACCGATTTAAATGAAATTTTGTGTACATATCGGGTAGGTCTGAGAATCGGCCAACATCTATTTTTCATACCCCTAAGTGAGCAGCGGGTGAAACCGCTGGGCACAGCTAGTATTCTATATATTTGCCATTCCTGCCAGACTCGTAATTTTTTTAGATATTTTCAATCGTATGCAAAGGGATGCAGAACCGTATTGAGGGAAGACTTATAGAGCGGACATTGGGAATATTTTCGAAACATACAATAATTTTGATCCCGAATGTTTTCTTTTTTTATTTTGACACAAGAATGCTACCTAACAAGCGGGCATGTGACACTAGACAAAACAAATTTACTACCAAGTCGTAGGACAAGAATCGTAATCCAATCCTTGTGGTATTGGATAACGATTCTTGTCCCGTCACTAGCAAATATTTGAGTCTTTGATCGTGTGCCTTAAAAATGAGTGACAACGATATGTCAGTCATTTTCATTTCAAGTATTGATATGCTTGTAACTGTTCTTTTTTTTTATCTAAACGGACATTTGAGACAAACATCTATCTTATCTCAGACCTCATCATCCCATGGATTGTTTATGCAACTAGATAGATTTGGTGCTCTATTATTGACTAGCTTTTTTCTTCTAACTAAATTCGAAGACTACCTTTACCAGTTGCTTCGTAATCAATTCAGCCGATAGTTAGATGGGATCCTACTAATATTATAAAAGCGAAACTTTGTGAGGATGTATTTAAGTATGTTTTTTGCGCTTTCCAGCCGAAACTTAAGCGACGAGTTTGGCCTTTTTAGTAGCGACCATCAGCTCTTATGATATGCAAACAACAAGACAGGAATGACACGATATCAAGTGCCCCATTGTATATAAATAAAAGTGGGATTTTATATTTATTGGCTAATAGACATGAATTGTTTTAGCTTTCACTAATATCATTACAAACACTGATATAAAATATTTGAAAGAAGAAAAACCAATGTTTCTATATTATTATTCTAGTCTAGACAAGTCTATAAAGAGGTTAGGTAATATACAAAACTATATTCAGCCAATTAAAAAAAAATATTTTAGAGATAGAAAGCTACACCATAATACCATGTACCTTAAGGTCTGTTATTTAGACGAAGTATAATTTGCAATCTTCCGAAATAAACGACACTGTTAACGGCACACAAGGTCTTTCTAAACTTACCAATTCGTTGATATCTAGTAAAACATCGAAGTCTATCTTAGCCTGTCCACTCAGGACCTGCTTCGCAAAATCGACGTTTAAATTTAATGACATATGTTTTATTATCGCCAGTTCTGTAACAAATCACATCTTCTATAAACATCGAGCATTTTAATGATTATAAATAAATAAATAATAAATATCTTGGGACAACTCACACACGGCTATCTGATCCCAAGCTAAGCAGAGCTTGTGTTATGGTAACCAGACAGCTGATATACATACTTATATAATTTATAAATACATACATATTATAGATAAATCACACCCAGACACAGAACAAACAATCATGCTCATCACACAAAGTTTGTCCTGGGTGGGAATCGAACCCACGACCTCGGGCTCAACAGTCAGGGCCACTAACCACTAGACCAACAGGCCCGTCGGATTAATCTAGTCATGCATGTTAGTTGGTTTTCTTCTCATAATAAATAGAAATTTTTACTTTATGCACGTACATATTTGGTATAAGCAAGCCTATATCCAGCAAAAGGGTTATCGCATAAACTCCAGACGTTTTATCGGGGATAATACTTCGGTTATTCTCATTCTATTCACTCACTCTATATTCCTACATTTGTTGTAGGTACAGCACGTAACATATTTACGCCAAAAATGTCCCAAGCGGTAGGCCAGGACTAAAAAGCTTATACTAAAAGGTTTTAAAAACTTACCCGGCCGCGAATACGAAGATGGATCAAGAGGACTCAAGGTACCCATGGCTTTGATTTGACTAAAACACAGAACAATAACGAAACATGATAGTAAAATACATATTTTATCGGCCATTGTGCGACACGTCCTCACAGCACAATGTCCCTTACTCGATTGGTACACAGAACGATCAATATTCTCTTTAACGATAACTAGATTGAAAAGATTAGAAAGTTAGGCTTCGTACATAGCGAATGAACAAACGTTTTTTTTTATTATGGCAGTACGATTTGTAAATAGGCGAACAGTATAAAGGAGTGTTAAGCTAAGCCGATTTAATGTTAATTAATAAATCGCTCGTTATTTTAACCACTCCCGGCCGCGTTGTCCTGACTAAGGAGCTCCAAACACGAAGCGCGATGCCTTCCAACGCGTAATATCGACTAAAACCCAAGATCTATGTCGAATAAAATATAAACATTGAACTATTTTAACATGACATAGAAGAAAGAAATACATACGCATTCGGACTATCTGTACTAGAGTTTTTGGGTAAGATATGCCACTCGGGACATAAGCTTTGTGAGCCTTCAACCAAGGTATTTGGGCGAGACCTTAGTGATTGTTCTTTATCAAACAATATGTTTGTGCAAGGAGTTTTGCCACTAGAGCTCGGAGGTGCTAAGGGACTCTCCTTGGTGGACAATATTGTTTTGAGAAGCGATTCGCAAACACTGCTTCGTGAAAAGACCTCCTCATCTGTTGATGTTTCTGCGGGTGGCACAGGAATGCGGCTTTCGCTAGTTAATGATGGGCTCTGATTAAAAAACGTTAGTGCTTTGTTATTGAATCTCGATGCCAATAACGCCTCATTGGTCAACATTTTTTCGGCAGTTTTGCAAGAAATGCATTTTTCACCGCTTGGTGATTGACTCTGGCACAATGTATGATCAGAATCAGGCAAAAGATGATTGATAAGTGTGTCATCACTGAAGCTTAGCGAGGCTATTTGAATCTCCTCAACAGTCGATATTTTTGTTTGAAGGGCATCGTTACTACTGCTTCGTGAATGGATCTCCCCGTCAGTCGCCATTTTTGTGGAACACCGTTCGCAAGCAAAATGGGTTTCACAGCTTGGCGATTGTCTCTGAGCAGACATCGTTTTTGTGGTAAGTGGTCCGTTACAACTGAAGTTCAGTGCTGGCAAATATATCTCTTCGTTATTCAACATTTTTACGTTCAACGGTTGGCAAGTGCATAGGCTGTTTTGTGAATAGATCTCCACATCAGTCGACATTTCTCTGGCACACCCTTCGCAAGCAATGTGGGTTTCGCCATTTACTGATTTACTTTGTTCAGACATCGTTTTATTGAAAAGCGCTTCGCCACTGAAGTTCAGTGTTGACAAAAGAATCTCCTCATTATTCAACATAAACGCTTTGTTGCACTCTTCGCACCTGGTTTCTATTGATTGGATCTGATCACAAGCCGACAATTTTGTGGCAATGTCTTTCTTACATCCACAGTTTCCGTAGCACTTTCCAGCAACACAGTCTTTGGAGCTTAAGTTTGTATCCTTATTAGTTATCATTTTTACGGGAATCGCTTGGCACGCCTCGCCATCCAAGGTCTGTGAATGGATCTTCTTAATCGTAGACATGTTTGTGGTAATCGTGCACCCCAACCTTGCTAAATGTTTTTCATCATCAGTCGACATTTTGACATAAATAATAGGAAGTGTTTTATTTAAAACAAATTTTGTCAATAACAGTCGCGACTGTATGCAAATTAATAATATTCACAAAAGTTTAATTGTTGACATAGACAATATCAAAATGAAATCTTTGACAAGCCTTGATTCTTTTTACCAGTTTTATTTTTCTTAGGAGGTATGTACACTGGCGGCCACTAGGTTGCAAGAAGATAGCATGTCGCAGTAATCGTAGCAGTTGATAAAACCATCCGAATACTTTCCAGCTTCTAGAATGAACCGAATAGAATAAATCAATTCTGCCCGAACTAACTCAACAACTTTATTCAGTCAACTTTATTTACGGCTGAATGACTTCTGTCGATGGACGAAAGAAGATTGAGACCAGTGGCTAAACCCTATTTTCAGCAGTTGACTGCTATAGAGACTGGCGATAAACATCATCTGCCAAAGGACGTTACTGGTTATATCAAGTTTCTAAACATCACCACAACACACAACTGATTTGGCAAATACACTTCGAATTTGCTAACAAATTGTCAGTAAAAATAAATCAATCAACAAATAACAAATTGAAATTTATTTCCGTCAGCATCTTTACTCTATAGGCAGTCGGTTGACCTGAGTGGTCTCTATTTAAGATACTACGTGAAACTTTTCTGATTTGCTACACTTTTGTTTTAAGGGTAATCACAAAATATCTTTTCCAACTCTGGGCGGAGCGGGAGGGAATAACAGTCTTTTATTAACTAAAACCCATCCATGTTCCTTCTTTTGCACTTTATGTTCTGTCCTGCAACCCCGGTAGGCACTGGCCATGACAGGCCCCTCCGCTTTGCTGACATCTCTTTGAGGCGCGCGTAAAACACTAACGCGCCGTCGTCATCACTGGACGGACAGATGGTAAGCTACCCATTGCTCACCTTCCACAGACCCGCGTTTGCGGTGGCCGAGAGTCGTCTTGCGGCGACCCACACCCGGAGCGTCTACCGCGGCGGCTGGGTTGGTTTAATACTCTCTCCTTCAAACGTCCAGCCACCTCCTTAACTAGCATAACAGCTTCGTAGAAGGAAGTGACCGCTTCCGACTCCCCCTTGCTCCCGACCATCCACTGAACCAGGGCCGGACACGAGAGGTCGCCGCCGATATTCTGCGAGGACACAGCAGTGCTCCGCCAAATGGGACTTAGCGGTGCTCCGCCCGAGCGGGACACACCGCCAGTGTGCTCCACGGTATCCTCAGGGCAATTGTTACAGTTGTTACACCCTGGCGTTTCCTCCGCCCGATTTGTGTGCAGGAACCTCCTAAAACTTCCGTGTCTGGTGAGGTGGCAGGTGGTCGTCAGGTGGCAGATGAGAACGCCGTGGTGCCTCTCCAGCCACTCCTCCAAAAGGGGACTTATCACCACTATTGTGGTGTGTCCTGATTTGTTTCACTGATGTTGTTCATTACTTGATTTAAAAAGTGAAGATATAGTCCTCTAAACATTTTTGGGAATTATTTCTTTTTGGGAATGTGACAGCTTATGATACGATATAGCATAGCTTCATAATATTACCAAGAACTATTTTAGTTCCCTACAGATAATATAATTAATTAATTCATTCAAGATTTTAAGAATTTGTTTTCTATTTGTAGAGACATTTTATTTCATATAATTTTATAACCAGTTGTTACTAATATTTTCTTCTCTTAGTTCTTCTAATAGTTTTAAGGAAAATCAATTTCATAATATTATAAACACTAACTAACCAATTGTTTATGATTTCTTTGTTCTTCATAATAATTTTCTAGTTTTTCCTATACCTACAGATAAATTTTACAAACAAGAAAGTTCAGAGCTACAGAAACATTTTCATTAAATACTTTGTTTGAGTAATTGCTACATAGCCTCATTGAGTTTGTACCTAAATTACGTTCAAATGGACAAATTAAAACTGTATCGATATGGATTGAAGAAGTCTTCAAGATAAAAAAATATAAACATTTTTCACTATTCAAGTTGCAATGAATTTCAAAGTTAACAATAGATAGCTTAACACTTTTGCTGCCCAGAACTTAGTGTATGAGTCCAAAATAAATTGTATAATTTGGACTGGGCAGCGAAAGTGTTAATGCAATTTCCTGTTCTGTAGCTATGTTGACAGGATATATTGGTATATCCCAACCACAACGGTTTAGGTCCCTGCTCTTACTGCCTCATTCCAAAAACCCATTGTGCAAAGATGATAAACACTTTGTAGGTTACTTCTTTCTCTTGTTAAGTATTACGCTAATTGCTGTTCAGTAATTTTAAAGTGAGTCCTTTTTATGAAATTTGTTCTATTCAATCAGTTATTTATCTCTGCTGTTGCTAAGCTACTATAAGCACTTGAACTATACAAATAAACGGAGATAGTGAATGCCTTTTTCATTAGTCCTGGTATTTTAGAACAGTTCTTGCAAGGATATTAATGTAGCATTAAGAAAACTAAAATATTACACAAGAAAACTGTAGAAATCAAAAGTTTCGTTCTGTTTACATAGTTTAAATATGATGGAAATCTTATCATTAAATGATAAGTTTATTGAACTGTAGAAACACAAATAATACACCTAAAAGGTTAGGTTTCAATACACTGTATAACTTACCTTTCAACTTGTACTAAAGGAGAGATTTAATTAATAAATTGTAACTCCTAAATAAAATATCGTACAATTTGTTAATTTAGTAAAACTTGGCAAACTATTTCCAGTTCTTCTCTACTTGACGCGGCACTTTTATTTGATTTGTTGCATTTACGTTTAGTAATTTCGTTTAAAAAAACATCATGCAGACTTTATTTTTTTTTATTATAATTTTTGTAAACATTGGTTATTTGCTAACAACTAGAAGTAAACTTGTGTTGTAATATAATCTGAATTTTTTTTTGGAAAGAGTGAAGAATATTAAACCTGTAATGAACTTTTCTGTGGTTGTTACTCATTTAAATGGAAGCAAAAACTAAACGACTTACCGCTCTGCTGTATTTGTTGACATGGTGCTACACAAGAATCCTTTGGTATCAAAGAGTTTTTGCTTTATTATAGTACTGTAATGGTGTTTAGGTTGTTTTAAAATAACTGAACATGTTCGTTGCCTGATATTTAAAATAGAATTTCGTAAATTTAATTGAAAAACCCGCGTGACTACTTTGCCGGAAAGTGACATTTTGTTTTTTTTTTAATTCGTTATGCTCCGTGGATCGTGGACGTATTATGCCGAGGATAGATTCTATTGCATGCGGGTTTTGACTATTCGGCAAAGTCCTCACTGTTGCAAGCGTGACAGAACGAACAAGCTGCGCAGCGGCTGATACGGGTCTTAATTTTGTAGCTCAAATACTTTTTTTTTTCATAAACGTTGCCCTTCACTATGATATTTTTAATGTATCGTGGGTGCGTTTACAAACATTTAAACAAACCAGCCTCACCCGAAACAACTATCTTTAGGTCATACAAATATTTGTTCCGTGCGGGAATCGAACCCGCGACACGCAGAGGCCGCTCTGCGTGTCGCAGTCGATCGCACAGCAACTGCGCCAACCGTGTCGTCAACACATTATATTCTTATTCTCGTTTTTTCTTCCTACTTTGGGTGTCTTTCATAAATTGGAGCTGCAAAAACACCCCAAATTCTAGTAGCCATTATGGCAATGTAAACAGAGAACATTATTGCAAGAACCACTAAAGTCATTGTAGCTGATGCAGTAAGCACAGTGAATTCTGTACCTTACTGTCAAAATGCATGACATTTCTCCTCGCAGTCACTGTCATGTCGTAAAATTAATGTCAACAAATTCCACCTTTATCGAACAACGACGGATGGACGTTGGGTAATTTGTTAGGTTTTTGTTTAATATTTACCGTTCTGATGTTCATCACATGAAGCGGTAAAAAGTACAGAAGTGTACTTTAAAAAAAAGTGACAAGTAGTGTTTTCATTATTTCTAAAAGCTCAAATGTGTTTGTGAATATGTTGTCGAGATTTCACCATTATCACGGGTCAAATATTATTTTATTTGAGGATAATACCGTTGCGTATAGAAAAGCGAGCTTTGCCCATGGGTTAACCTTTAGCGAGAAACCCCTACTACCTGGAGAAATATTTCTGGTGGAAATCGAGAAAACTGAACGCGGTTGGAGTGGTCATATGCGACTCGGGCTGACATTGCTCGATCCTCAAACGGCTGCACTAGGTGATAAAGGATTGCCTCAGTATGCGCTGCCCGATCTTGCAAACACTGGTATGTCATGGATATTTCCCATTTCAAAATCACAGAACAATGTACTTGTAGAACTTGTGAATCAAGTAGCTAATGGGCGGAGAGAGAACGAGCCCCGCGTATCTGTGCTGGGTGACGGGCACGTCGTGAAGACGCCGCGCGGGTTCGTGTCCAAGATGGTTCTGAGGCCACAACTACTATCACAGAGTGGAGTCCCACAAGGCATTTTACCAATGGATGCTGGCAGTCGCATTGGTGTTATGTTTGTCCCTTGTGCCAAAGTGAGTAAAGATGAACAGGACTTAGCAGAGATGCATTTTATAATAAATGGTGAGGACCAGGGGCCTTGCACAAAGGCTATACCATACACCAGGGGCCCTCTACATGCAGTTGTGGATGTGTATGGCACTACCAAACAAGTGAAAATTGTTCAACTATATGGAGGTGAGTCAACCGTTATAAACATATTCACTTTTTTTTCTCATTATTTGATAAAGTAGTTGAATTTCAGATTTTTGTTTGGTGTACTGTGTTGTCTTTTAAGCATTGACACAATTTTTATTGTTTGTTTCAGTGAAAACATTACAAAGTGTTTGCAGGGATGCAATTCTACAATATGTGAATAATGGCTCGATTAAGGCATTACCTTTGCCTAAGTGCTTAAAAGACTTTTTACTTTCATAGAGCTGGGCTTAAAGCAAAGTGTGAAATGTTTGACAATAAGGCTGTTAAACAACTGTTCTTTTAAAAACAATGACTGGGTGATATTGTAACTATTTAAATTTTTATATATCTTTCAAATTTAGATTTAGAATGTGTGAAAATCATCATGAAGTAGCTATGGGCAAGAGAGCTGTACAAAAAATGAGAATATTTGTTATGACAAAACTAGTATTAATTTGGTGGCCAGAAGGTATAAAATATGATAGCAATTCAAGGAAATGGTTAAAAGGTTCTGTTGGAGTTCAATTTGTTAATCTACAGCTCTATTAGATCTTTTTAGAACCTATAGACAGGAATGTGTGTAGATAGACTATCATATTCATAGAGTTTTTATATGTCTTGGTTCCTAATGTTTAAATCCAATGTTTTAATCCATGAATGTAATTGTTGTAAAACTTGGCATTAAAAGACTGAGGAAGCATATTCACAACATTGATTTTTATGATTTAATATTATTTGTTAATATATTTACTATCATTGTGACTCTGAATCAGAAAAGGGTTGAATCACATTTGGCTGCCCACATCAGAGCATGCTGCCAAACACATTGGTGGTGCTCCTGAGTGGGATAGCATTCTGACTGTTTCTTGCTCTAACTAAATTTGTTAATGAAGGTTCTGATTACCCATAGATTTTGTATGGCAATAGCAGCCTGTGATGTAAGGAACTTATCAACTTAATTACTCGACTTTTTAATGATTTGAAAGCAAATCAACCTCTGGTTTTACAGTAAATTGAATATTAATTGGGTATTCAGTTCTAAAATTTAATGTTATTTTAGACAATTTATGTCTTGGAAACCATCATTAACCAACTTACAGCAACAGTACAGGGGTCTATAATGGCAGTTTTGCCAGAATCATAATAGGATTACAATTTGTATCAAATTAAAATTCTTAATATGGTCACAGACCCAGGAATTGTCACTTAGAATTTATTCATTGTAACGCAATTTAAATTATGATTTTGCTAAAGCGGCCTCTATAGGTTTATTGTTTAGTGATGGCTCTTGAAAATGGTTTTTGTTTTAATGATACAACATTATTTGACAATTAAACTAATCTGTGGTTTTTGCCTACCCCCATGAAGAAAAGGCGAGAGTTTACCTCACCAATCCGAAATAGGCATACCAATGACGGTACCAAATAAAATCATGAGAGTAAAATTGCAGGATTTTTGACCCAAAATTGTAACATTATGTGTCACCCAAGAAATTGTAAATGGTTGAATGTTAACTATATAAATGTGGAAACTAGGTATGTTGATGATCGAATGATGATATTCCGCAATCAGGGTTGCCAACCGTAAAAAGAAATCCCTCGTACATTTTATTAGGTTGCACTTGCACTGTTGAGAGTGTCAGTCAGTGTAATTGGCAACCCTGTCCGCAATAATTGAATAAATGTGCACATTATGACCTTAGACTTAATAAAAAAACGTACCTATGTCATGTACCAGTGATTTGTAAGGGATTCTATGCACTGCTTCGGTTTGACACATTGTCAGTCCCCGAAAATCTGACAACCAGTCTTACGAACTCCTTCGTGTAGGTCTGTATTACCCAGTACTAATTAGGTTGTGGAGGTCAGATAGGCAGTCGCTCCATGTCACTGACGCCACATATCGTGCCATCAGCGTCTGCCATCACTGAATCGTATGATTATTTCTGCCGAATCCGTACATAAGGCGTTGTTCTAACTGGCTATCAATCGTACGATAACACGATGCGTTCAGTGTCTTAATTGATGGTCGCAAGCCATCGCGAGCGCAGGCAATGTTTCTTTGACCATTTTCATCGTACATCGAGAACGCATCGTGTCCTCGTACGATCTTTGCCAGTTAGAACGAAAGGGTCCGTTCACACAGACCGGCTCGGAGAGCTTCGGCGTGCAGTTTTCTTTTCACACAGACCGGATCGTATACGCTTGGAGTTAGTCGAGCGGAGCCGGCAACTGTTTCACATAGACCGGCTGGAAGCGACCTGAAAGCGGATGCGCTCGGAGCCAGTCGGATGCGCTCGGGGCCGGTCGGATGCACACAAAGGCCAGTATTCCACGCAGTCCAACTTTTGTTTTCGGTGTTAACGTGTGCTTTTCGGAACATGGATTTAGATAGCTCCGATGAAGAAATATATTTGTTAGCAAGATTGTTTGAAGCAGAACAAAACAGACGAAAGCGCAGGCGAGAAAGAGCATGCGATCGGAACCGATCGGCTGCGCGAGCGTTAAAGAACATGCAATCGGAGCCAAACAGCTGCACGATCGAGAAAAAGAACGCGATCGGAGCCGGTCACCTCCTCTTATTATTTCACATCAAGCGCCTTCAAGCATTCTTAATGACAAAAGCAGTGCACATGCAAAATAAACCTTACTACTAATACTAAAAACTCTGTTTTCAACGTGATAAGCATCTGCTCTCCTCTCCGAGCCGGTCCGTGTGAACGGACCCTAAGAGCTAAGTTGAGCGGCATTATTCTGGACTACTGTGCCGACCCGAACAAGTGCTTAGCATCCCAACTTGTGCAAATGTAATTTGTACAAGTTAATTTGAACAAGTCAACAGTAATTTATTTAAATATAATTTTAATCTTACAATGTTGATAAAATGCTTTCTTAATGAATGAATGTTTTATTGATTGAAAAGTTGTGAACAATTAGGATGGAGAAACGAGTTAAGTTTTTAACAATAAAATCTTAGTCTTAATTACGCTTTTCCTTGATAGTGTTAGCAATTTTATTTTTTTATCAACTGAGAAAGGAGCAGTATATGAAAGCAAATCACTGATTTAAATAATTTTGACCTGCAATAGTCAACTTTTCAATAATAGGAAGCTACATTATCAGGAAGTAACATAGGCTATACAATATCACGCTACTAGCCACGGGAGCGGAGCAGTAACTAAACACGCGGGTGAAACCGCGCAACACAGCTAGTATTTTATAAAAACGAGTAAGAATCGGTGTAGACGGGACCACCGGTGGCTAAAAGCAAAGAGTAGTATTTAAGTGAAAAGTGCATGCTTATAGACATTTTTGAAAAGTTGATTGCTCTTTTACGACCTTTAAGCATACCAATCAATCTTCGTATTAATGATAACTTGGCTTAAAATAGGCACACAATCACACAAACAAGAACTATATTCATAAATGCAGGCTTTGAACTCACCGAGTATCCATCGGTCTCGAATCAAAATGCTATCGAAACTACGCAGAAGTGTGGAGTTTCGCTAGTTATCCTTAGTTCCTTTTTTTACGGATGGGAAATCAACAAATAACTGCCCCCGCTCTGGGCGGAGCGGTTGGGAGTGTCAGACTTGTACTGTCTAAAATCCACCCATGTTCCTTCTATTGCCCTTTACGTTCCGGGGCCGCGGGATCTCTTTCGAACAACCCGCAACCCCAAAAATACTTCCATAAGTATTTTTATGAAGGTCTCGTCTACATCAGCTCTATTTAACTGATAAGTAGCTACCCGCTTTTGTTATTCAATATAATTATTGCCTGTCAAATTGAACTTATTGCTTGATTGAAACTAACGATGTTATTTTTAACATGCTTTATTTTAATAAGTGTATAACCCTCATTTTTAACTAAAATATTTTACTTTAAACTAAATAAAATTAATAGTGAATTGCACTTACAAAATATTTAACATGAACTTAGGACGACACAGGCTACTTCTCTGTGAGAAGTAAAAAATAATAACTGCTGAAGAAAAAAAATAAACATCTAAATGTTCCAATCGGCGGGTAGAGGCAGAGTATAGGGTATTATTATGCCACTCTCCGAATCAAAATCTCTGTAGTCCAACAAATTGTTCAGTTCAGTATGGTCGCGCCAGTAGTTTATGAACTTAGGGTTGAGAGTCCCTTTCCAGTGCTAAAACGTACAAGATCAATATTTTAATTCATGAATGTATAATCTCAACATGAATGTGGTATCCATGATTTTGTAAAAATATTATGATTTAAAAGAGTGTCCATGGAGTTTCTTGCCCATTCTTCTCTATAGAGATCAACGCTTTGGAATGGGCAACTACAGTACTTTCACAAGTTATTATGTCTTGTGACTGGGACTGTAGCAGCGTCTTTTTTGTTTTTATGATATTCAAAAGTGCCTGTAATGATCTAAATCAGCGGTCGGCAACCTTTTGGCAAGCAAGGGCCACAAGGTGACAAACTAAACTAAAGGCGGGCCGCAGTCATTTTACTCGCATAAACTCAAGAAGCTCAAAATAATTGGTAATATACCATAAAAAAAAATGCCATTGAAAATTGTTAAAACAGGGAATTTCATTCGTACACGTATTACTTACATTATGTTTATATGTTTGGGCATTATAGCTATAAAAACAAGAGAAAATTAAATAAATGCAAACTACAAGCTACCTACCTAAATGAGACTGATTTTACACAAATTTTAGTGTGATGTCTGAATTTGTATTTGAGAGGCGGTAGGGCGGCGGAGGTATTTCTTGTATGTTAGCTGTCATATTTGTCGTGGCAAATCGTAGAATAGGTTTTTTTTGCAGATGGGAAATCATCAAATAACTTCCCCCGTTCTGGGTGGAGCTGGGGGGATTGTCAGACTTGTACTGACTAAAACCCACCCATGTTCCTTCTATTGCCTTTTACGTTCCGGGGCTGCGGTATCTCTTTCGAATAACCCGCAACCCTGGCAGGTGGTGGCTCTGGCAAAATAAATGCTTTCAGTTTTGAAAAATGTTAAAAGACCGCCTTTTTGGTCGAGTGGTCAAAGCGCGAGCATGACCACTACGAGATCCTTGGTTCAATTGCCGAGTCTTGCAATGTCATTGGGTTTTCATCATGAATTATTCAGTAGCAGCTACGGTGTCTGGATTTGTGCACGGCGATGGCAATAAACTGGCCACCTTTGGACCTAAAACGTGAACTATTAGATTCACCTCCGCCTAATCAAAAAAAGATAAGTAAGTAAATCTGAGTTTGACACCAGTAGCCCTACTATGACCTCTTAAAGCAATTCTTATTCCGCTGAGGGAAAGAGACAGCTATACAGGGTGTCTAGCACCATCTCTTTCACTCGGTGGAATAAGAATTGCTATAAGATGTCATAGTAGCCCTTCTGTTGGAACTTTACTTCGATGGTAGATTTGAGTAGTGTCATAATACTATAATTGAATTGATGAAGTCAGATCGTGCGACCCATACTGACCTTTGCAACAATAGTCCAAATTGAATAAATTGCTCCAACCTAATTTGGCCAAAATTACCACGGCACGAAGAATCAGGCCGGTAATTTGGTCCGACTTAATACGTGATTCACGTGTGTGTCGGTGAAAACTACGAAGATACCTATCTTATCTACCTACACAGAGCATTCATCTCGGTTCTCAAGACTTCCAAGGCAATTGGTAATTACATCATAAGAAAGTTAATCGTTTGTCATTGTGTCAAATCTATGAGAATTCTTAAACGCCAATTAAAACTAGAAAATTCCTCGTGCGCCTAAGACTTAGCCCGCGTGATGATCGACAAAACTGTATCCTAAGTGTTATTCCAGACTATAATCTAATTCTGTGCCAAATTTGATCTAGATCCGTTCAGCCGTTTTGACGTGAAAGAGTCACAAACATTCATACATCCATCCTCAAAACATTCGCATTTATAATATTAATTAAGTAGGACTGTATATTAAAATATTAAATATTAGAATGGCCAGTGGGCAATAGGTATTCTGTAATAACTGATCAATTAAACAATTTGGTAATACGATGAACTTTGATCTAACCCTAGTATAAATGCTTCGTTTACTTGATGTTAGTTTCTAGGTTTAATTGGCGTTTTAATCTTACAGTGGCCCCAGGACATTCCCCAGGACAGTCTCTAGTTTAAGTCCCATAAAAACAATTTGACATTTCGCTCTTTTTTGCGGATGAGTACCTACCTAATCATCAAATAATTTCCGCCGCCATGGGCGGAGTGTGAGAGGGTGTCAAACTTTTACTGCCTAAAAGCTACCCTTGTTCCTTTTTTTGCCCTTTATGTTCCGGGGCCGCGGTATCTCTTTCGACAACTTTGGTACCCTAGACGTCATAAGTTTTATTCACACAATATCTAATTTAAGAAAAAATACCAATTACCAACTCTAGATCCTAAATGGTCCTAGATCGTCATTATCTTCCTGCCGATGCCGTTGTCCCATGCTAGTTGGGGTCGGCTCAATACGTTCTCTTCTCCGGTCAGAAATTGCATAATTTAGGTAGGTACTTTATTAACATGCTTTCCTCTCACTCTCCATGCATCACATTCATATCTCTTTCAGTCACACGCGTTTGTTTCATCCCTCCTCATTACAAGATAAACGACTCCCTTTCAAATTTAAGGTCCTAGATCTAGGTCTTAAATTCGGAGAAAAAGAACATCAAAGTTTGTGTACAAGTTGAAGAATGCCAGTACTAACATCATGAGTATGATCAACCCAGAACACGAGGGCCAGGTGCGAGTACTGATTGGCAAGGTCCCGCGACATGTTTAAGTACGTATACGCACGGTGCTTCTTCCCTCTGATGTAGCTGTAGTAGGCATGCATCAGGCAATATCTAGAAATTAAAGAAGCCAACGTAATGAAATAAAGAAAACAAGTTTATTTGGCACAAGCCATTAATGCCCACAGTAATAAAAAGAATAAAACTTAATTCTAAACACAAATAAAAAATAATTATGTTGCAGTCAAAACTCTTAACTAGTCAAAAGTACTAATGACTAGCAAAATCAGTCAAAAGCACTTTTATGTAAATACTTAATTATAGTACTACCTTGATTTATGAATCGGAGTTTTATCACATGCTTTTTTCATATCTTTAAACAGTGTTTTAAGGTGCTTTTCCAATACTAAGACTTTCTTAAAATTCAAGTTATCCATCTGTAAATAAAGTTTGTTGTTTAAGAACAAACATATTGTAAAATTGGAGGAGGAGGTCGTGGTTAAATAGTAGCTGCTCGGGTCAATCTTTAGGTTAAATAAAGACTATCCCCCGCTTTTTCGCCAAAATACTCTTATCAAAGCTGTACAGTTCTGTACGCTGCACTTCGTCAAAGTGTAATTTGGAAAATAACTCTATCCTTTAGAACTCATTATCAATCGGGCACAAATCCAAAACTATGTGACTGTCTATTGAGTAATTCCTCATAGGAAAATCCAATAGCACTGCCTGAGCCGGGATTCGATCCCAGGACCTCATGCTCAGCAGTCGCACAGGCGCTTGGCACCACTCGACCAAGGACGCAGGAGAAAAAGGAAGAAGGTCTTATACTTAGTATGACTTTTTTATTGTGTCCTAACACAAAAAAGACACAAAGTTTTTATATGTCTTTTTGTGTTTTTATGAGTCAGATTTTTGTGTTAGTAAAACGTAGTGAATCAAAATTGTATTATTGAAGATAACTAATAAATTACCCAAGCTTTAGATATAACTCATATGGGACTAATGGGACCCCTTCGTAAGTATACTCTTTCGATTATAAAAATAATTATGAAAATCGGTCCACAATCGGCGGAGGAATAGCGTACAAAAAAAATAGTCAGATTGAGAACCTATCCTTTTTTTAAGTCGGTTAACAATACTTACCTCCCTCACAAGTGTTATAAGAAGACCCTCGACTAATCGTATAATTATCATCATATTAAATTCATGCCTGTTTAACTTAATTGCCATTAGCTGTTTGATCTTCTCCTCCCATACAACGGTTCTCTCCCATGCACCTACTCGGATAGTTCTGGAAAGAAAGCAGGCAACAAAATTGGATAGAACCACAGACACTTTTGAAAAATGATACTTAAGCATAGATTTCACTTTGAGCGTACATTTAAGCCATTTGATTGGTTGAAAAATTGTTTTGAGGATCCTTCTGTGAGACTCTATAAAGCCGTTGATTCAAAATTATAAAAATTAGAGATTGGGTAATGAATATAATGAATCAAATGTATATATCTAATCAAATCCATAGATCTCTGAGCTATTTTTTTAAATTAAATGAACCTAATTTTTAAAAAAATAGCTTGTTTGCTTTGAGTAGCTAACAGCACAAAAGACATTCATTTTCTATTTTAAAAACAACCAAATGCATAGGTAAAATAATCAAAATAAAGAGACATTCTAAAACACAAATAAAGAGTGAAGAGAATAATTTTAGCTTACACTAGCCACATGCAAACGAAGAAATTCCAAGCAGCTTCCGGTATTTTGGTCCTAAGTAAGGCATCCCCCTTCTTCATGTAAAACGTCTCACACGCTGTGTATGACTCCACACAATATCCGGTGTCAAGCATAATCACTATAGCATAGTAATAGTACCAAGTTTCGGCTGGAACCATAGATAACAGAAAGAAGTTCAGTGTTTAATATTTCTGTGACTGTAACATATCAATAATATTGTTTTTTTTTTTGTAGCAATTGTCAATGTGACGTTTTGAAGTTTTATTACCTAAAATCTTAATTTTCTTGTAATAAAGATTCTAATTGATGATTGTTTTAAATTCAAAGTAAAAGGCCGCTCCGCCCAGATTCGGAGACATTATTTGATGAGTATCCCATCCGAAAAAAAAGTAAAATACCTAAAATATATATTTAGATGTTCCCCAAATCTGTCTTATAGTTTTTAACAACTTTAACATGCAAAATCTGTGTCGAGCCACCGCAACATATTTAATTATGAAGATGTTTTTGTTTTATCTTGTCTATTTTTAATATTAATAGATCGAAGCAAAGATCTTGCCCTCTTATGAGACGTCAAACTTATATAGGTACTACTTACAACACAGGTCATAATGATCAGTCAAATAGAAGAACTCCCTCATAATAGTGACCATCTCATGTATCTTCAGGTCATCCAGGAGTAGCTTCAGCATACACAGCACCAAAGTCTCTCGCGTGTTCATCTCCGTCCGAGTAGTTACCATATGCATCACAGAGAGACCAAACTCCAGGCTTTCGATTTTTTTCCCGCGATCAACACTGTAATGTAAGGTTTAAGCTGTAATATGGGGTGGCCGGGCGTTTGAGGGAGAGAACCTCAAATCTATCAAGTCTCCGCGGGAGACGATCTGGGTGTCAGGCACCGCGAGACAACTCCCGGCCACCGTAGATGCTGGTCTCTGGACCGTAAGCAATGGGTAGCTCACCGTCCGTCCGGCCAGTGAGCAATGGGTAGCTCACCGTCCGTCCGGCCAGTGACGACAGTAAGGGTTTCATGCGCGCCTCAAAGAGATGTCAGATAAGCAGAGGGGCCTGCCAGGACCACAACAAACACCGCGACACGAGAATTTTAAATATTAAATAATGATTGTTGATATCTTTGATTGTTTAAAACGAAATCCTTGTATCTTGCGGTTTCAGATGTATGCATGTAGTCATGTGGAAACCACAAGTACAACGTCAGAAACCATAATTAGAAGAGCTCTGGTGAACTCCCATTAGTATCTAAATAATCAGTGCCAGATTAAGCAAACGTGCCAATAGCAGATTCTATCGAGGGACCCTCGATCTACCAGAGACGGACCTCATCCCAAACAATATTTTGGACACCGCAAATTATTACTTTTAGAATTGAGTTTAAAATTATAGTTATTGTTGTGAAGCTTTCCTACTACCATCGATCTATTGGCCAGTAACCCATTGTAGTGACAGGTGGTGGGTTAAACTTCAAACAATGACGCTCAAATGGAAGTGGGCTGGTTTGGACACGTGGAGCCTATTTTGCGAGGGGCTCGTAGCAATTGCTAGGTGGTTAATCCGGCACTGTAAAAGCCCAATAAGTGTATTGTCGGCTAGGCTAAGTAAATAGGTCTACTGAACATACTGCTACGGAAAATAAATACAGTACTAACTAGACAAGGAATATGCTGGTGTACAAATAGCAGACGGCTGGGACCTCAGTGATGTCCAATTGCCCGCGTTTACGACGACACACCTCCATCGCTCGGCGTTCTAATTTCTGGCATAAAGAGTACTGCACAAAATAGAAAGATGACCAGCTTTAATCAGAGGAACACAGTTGCTTGGACGAACAAATATACATATCAATAGGTGAACGCTGTGTTAACGTAGTAATGTGATCATAGTGAGACCGCCACACAGCCAAGACATACGTCGAGTTGGAACCAAAGACAACCTACTTCTGGTTTTTTGGATAAATTTATTTAACAATTTATTATAAACTAGCTTTCGCCCGCAGCTTCGCTCGCGTTAAATTCGGGGTAATAAAATTCCCCTTGCGCCTTATGGATTTGTTAAAGCAACGCTAAGTTTTCCCTTTTCTTCCCTCTTTCTCCCTCATATACAACTTTTTTCAAAAAAATATTAGCCTATGTTCGTCTCCTGGTTCCCAACTATCTCTGTACCAAAATTCATCAAAATCGGTTTAGCCATTAAAGCGTGAAGAGGTAACAAACAAACAAACTCACTTTCGCTTTTATAATATTAGTAAGGAAGTAAGGATATAAACTGATCTATTTAATACGCTTCGCATGAGAAGCTGGGCCATCACGACATTAAGTATTGTAAGAATCAAACAATTAACACTAGACAGATTAACTTCCAGAAAATTCATTAAATAATTTACCTGTTGTCTTTCTCCATAGTCCCTTAACATGTTCGCGTAGCTGACGCACAAAAGTCGGAAGTTCGAGTTATTTCTAAGGGCGTAGTGCAAACACCACTTAGCTGCTAACGTTGCGTTTTGTGGCTCCTTCACTTCCTGTACAACATTATCGACCACTATAATATTGAATTGGACTTCCTAGAAAACTGTCACAGGGACTTTTTTTTAGACGGGCCTGTTGGTCTAGTGGTTAGTGGCCCTGACTGCTGAGCCGGAGGTCGTGGGTTCGATTCCCACTCAGGACAAACTTCGTGTGATGAGTATGATTGTTTGTTCTGTGTCTGGGTGTGATTTATCTAAAATATTGATGTATTTATAAATTATATAAGTATGTATATCAGTTGTCTGGTTACCATAACACACAATCAGCTTAGCTTGGGATCAGATAGCCGTGTGTGAGTTGTCCCAAGATATTTATTTTATTTATTTTCCATCAGGGATTTCACATTGGCAGTTTGGGCTTGTTCAATACCATTCGGTCTATTAAAAACATAGGAAATTGATGAAATAAATGCACTACTACTCGGTGCTAACAAACCGACGAAGCTCTGCCTAACCCGTTGGGACAAACAGGCTTGATGTTGACTCGCTTAGCTACAACACAAGTGTGGGGACTTTGTCAGGGCTGGCTCTATAACACCCTCGCATGGCGGCTCGGGGGTTAAATCCGCCTCGGCCGCAAAGACAAAGTTTCCTCACTTGAAACAAAATGTACTATTTTGGTGAGAGAAATCAAGAATTACAGTAGGTACTACTCAATAAATAAATGATAGGGAAAACTCCGTTTTGACCACTTTTGGCTGCATTCTTTTACACCCATTAATCTATGTATTAATACCTACAAACTTACCGTGAAAAGTCGGTACAATCTATATAATGTAGTAGCGATATCTTCGTAGAAATTCCCAATGACGCCACTATCTCTCTCTATGTAGTAGTTCGGGGCAACGTAAAGAGCCATCTTTTGATGAAACGAAGCGCCCCAGTTACAAAATCGTATCTTGTTCCTAAAACAAAAAAATCCGCAAATCAATCAACTTACTTAAAACTCAACATTCTAATTTTAAATCCGGATGAGCGACTTTTTTTTCGTTTTTTTTTTTAAATTACATAAATGCACATGATTACATTTGACTTAATACACACCGGAAAAGTGCGAATCGGTGTCGCGCAAGGCTCCATAACACCAAACAATATAGGTAATAATAATAATATCTTAAAGCTTATTCAATATACAGGGTGGCCAGTTGATAGGCGTCCAAAGAAAAAAATTAGATGCCTTATGCTAAGGGGTACCTGAATTACCCCCATGTATGTTCCGCGATTTTTTGTAGTTTAGGAGCTAGAATTTTTTTAAGTACTATTTTCAGAATTTTCACCTGACATAGTTTTTTATCTCTTTATTCCTATCATTTCCAGATATTCTTTTTTGTGGAATCTATTAGCAATAGCTTTGTTGTAAGAAGTAACAGAGAAGCCTTTATACAACTAAAAGACAATTTCGTCCGTAGATGTAGATTGTGCATTTCTGTGATAAGGCGGCATTTTGAAAACCTGTGTTTTAATTAATTTAATTTTTAATTTAACACGGAATGGACATGGGGGTAATTCATGTACCCCTTAGCATAAGGCATCTAAATTTTTTCTTTGGACGCCTATCAACCGGCCACCCTGTATATGGAAAAAACCCAGATATGCCCGTTTATGTCGCAAGTTTGTGAGGAACCTTCGGTGCCAGTCTGACTCGCTCTTGGCCGGATTTTTTTAATTTAAATTTTTTGCTAAAATTATCAGTTATTTTTTGGCAAAAAATATATATTTTAGCGTTAATAGTTGTGGTATCTCTCACAAATTCTCATCGAATATTTATTTTTCATTGCCACTAAGAAGTATTATTAGCATAATAATATCGTCCATATACATTAAAAGGAAAAAATACGTATCTATCTATAGATAGATAAAATTTATATGGACCCCTTCGGGAGTATAACCTTTCAATTATAAAAAGGTAAGATTTCGATAATAAAGAGTAGTCGAATTGAGAACCTCCTCCTGTTTGAAGTCGGTTAAAAAGGACACTTACTTAGACGCAGGAAAAGGATGATTATACAGCTGCATAGCACGAAACAATTGCTTCCTAGCTTCACCATGGTCTCCGGACTCGAGCATACATATTCCTCGCAGTGAGTATACGTTTGCCATGCTAAAATCTTTAACCCATTGCTTATTCATATCCTTAGGGTAGAAATTCTCATTCTGAAATAAATTACTTAATTAGAGAGTGCAGCGATATAAAATTCTGAACATGACAAAAAGTGTTATAGCGTCATCTATGCTATCCACTTATAAACTAACTGCCGATTCCTAGATCGCGCAAGCAAAATTATCCGTGAATTAATCCACGGGGCCAAATGGCTACCCTATTTTTTTTCTTTAAGTACTGTATGAGGTTTTATACCCTAACCAATACTGGCTGGTTGATGCCGGTCCTGGTCGGATGACTCCCTTTTTCATGGGGAAGGAAGAGCTTAACACCCTGTTCCTCATTAATAATTCTCTTATGGGCAATAATAAGAGATTTAATAAAAAGGGCCAGTGGCATTGTGAGCCGGTAACCTCAAACCGAACTCTTGATACTTCTTACTAATACCATGGGGTCTCATTGCGAAGAAAGAAAAAGTAGTTCAAAAAAACATCAATAGATGGCGTTATGTGTATCGATTTGTTTTTGAAGTTTGTGTAACTGTTTAAATTTGACCATGGAAGAAGTATGTTCTTGTTTGTAAAAATCCCCATAACACAAAAAACAGGAATAATGGGCTCCTAGTTCCAAATTCCATGATTTTTCTAAATAATATTACGGTGTTGGCTCTGGTGATAACAATTTGTACTACGTTGTGGTTAGGTAACTCGTTTACTGTTATTTCTATCAATAGATGGCGTTGTTTTCATTTTCTGAGTTTTACTACACATCTCAATATTACCATTTACCATACCTATTTTGATAGAATGAAATATTATGAAATACAAACTATCTATACCAACTTATAATAAATCTGTAGAGAGGTCAATTTTGTACATGAAATATATTTCCAAAATAACTATCAGGGGGTGATTAGTGATCGATACTGATGCCAAAAATGCAATCAGTAATATTTTTGTCTGTCTGTCTGTATGTTCGTCATAGAAACAAAAACTACTCGACGGATTTTAACGAAACTTGGTACAATTATTCTTCATACTCCTGGGCAGGATATAGTATACTTTTCATCACGCTACGATCAATAGGAGCAGAGCAGTGAAGGCAAATGTTGGGAAAACGGGAGAAGTTACTTCATTTTTTAAGCTTCTGTCGCGTGTGTGTGTAGCCTTAATGGTTAAAGCTACACAGAAATCATGTATGACGGAAATATTCTCCTTAAAATTATATAAAAAACTAGCTGTGCCCCGGCATGCGTTGCAATGCAATTTTCTACCTTTCTACCTACCTGCCTACCCTACATACCCACCTACCCTACATACCCTACCTACCCTACATACCCTACCTACACTACATACCCTACCTACCCTACATACCCTACCTACCCTACATACCCTACCTACACTACATACCCTACCTACCCTACATACCCTACCTACACTACATCCCCTACCTACCCTACATACCCTACCTACCCTACATACCCTACCTACCCTACATACCCTACCTACCCTACATGCCCTACATACCTTACATACCCTATCTCTCAAGTTGGATCGAATTGCACATGGTGTGCGAATTTTATTATAATCGGTTAAGTGGTTTAGGAGTCCATTGAGGACAAACATTGTGACACGAGATTTATATATATTAAGATATCATACAACAGCATATGTCTATCTTTAATGGTTAACTCACAATAACACGTGTAAGTCCCGATAGTTAAGCAGTTCGGAGCTTTCTGATTATATTTGTCTACTCTTACGTTTATAACACTCTCTCTCATCTCTTATTAAAAATAGTTAACATTATTACCTATACAATAAAAAATCCTATATATATATATATTATATATAATATTATAAAAGCGAAAGTGAGTTTGTTTGTTTGTTTGTTACCTCTTCACGCTTTAATGGCTAAACCGATTGTGATGAATTTTGGTACATAGATAGTTGGGAACCAGGAGAGGGACATAGGCTAATTTTTATTTAAAAAAGTGGGATGTGAGGGAGAAAGCGGGAAGAAAAGGGAAAACTTAGCGTTGCTATTACAAATCGATAAGGCGCAAGAAGAAAGTTATACATGAAATACGCTAATAAGCCATCGCGCATGAATACTGGATCATGTCATAAGGATTATTTTTGTGTGCGCTCGACGCGGCTACCGTAATATTTGGCTGTTGATGCGAATAGACGTTCAGAGTGTTCGGCCTTATTGACAGACAATGCTTATCACCGCGACTTTTAGTCTTTAAATAATTTATTTTTAGATTTCTTTTGTTGTTATTTAATAAAATAGGTACTTATTAGTTATTTTGGTAGTGTTTAAATAGGTAATCGTTCAAATTACGAATTATTAATAGTTTACATTTAATTTCTTTTTAGGTAAAGTAGGTAGGTACGCATAGATTTTTAGATAGATAGGTACCGAGTTTTGGTTAATTTAAGTTAGGTTTTTTTTTATATCAAGTAGGTAAAAGCGTACGTACTTCTATTAATTATATTAAAGGTATTATTAATTAAGCATAGTAGTGATAGGTTTTTATCACAGTTTTAATTTTTAAGTGATGTAGGTATAGGTAGATAGTATTGGAGAGGCGTTTTAGCTTTATTTTCATTTCTTTTTTTGTACAACACGCAAGGTCATCCGCACTCTATCGTCTAGCGCCCAAGATTCGAGCCGGTAAGTATACTTACCTACTTTTGTAGGTACCAACACAACATACAAATATTACTACCTACTTAGTTAAGTAACAACTTGTATTTAAAATAAAATAAAAATATTCTACACACTCCTGAGTCTGTTAAAAATTAACTCCCTGCTTAAAATCATCTAATTTGCAGCAAATATCATTTCAAGAGCTACCTATTTCGATATTATAATCATCAGCCTAGCTTTTTCCCAACTATGTTGGGGTCAGCTTCCAGTCTAACCGGATGCAGCTGAATATCAGTAGGTACCTACCTATTTTATATGGAGCGCCGTGCGACTGCCTATCTAATCTCCACAATTTGAGGAGGAGCACAACCCAGTTAGTACCTACTGGGTACCTAATACCATACACCTTGGTAAGACTGGTTGTCAGACTTTCGGGACACTGACTACCTGTAACGACTGTCAAAGATCTACAAATGACAGCCGGAACCAACGGCTTAACGTGCTTTCCGAGGCACGTAGAAAACTCGGTATGTAACGGGTGGTCACCCATCCACAGACCAACCTAGGCAAGCGCAGCTTAACCTAAAGAACGACCCGAGCGGTTGCTATTATTTAGCCACGAGCTCCTCTATTCGCTATTTCGATATTATAAATAACTTTGATTGACTTAGATACTTGATAATTGTCAAAATTTGCTTTGACTTTTACGCTGAACCTAACAAATACCTCAGTCTACCGAAAAACATGTAGCTATACCGCACGCCTCAGATAATATAATAGTAGGCATGAAAGAACGTGAATTTATTAATGGCGATTGCCGAGTGACTGACGACGTCAGCTTCAAGGTCAAAGGGCTATATACCTACCTTAGTTTACAGTACAATAGTACAGTTTGGTTTTATCGCCATCTATTGGTTCTCTGTAAAATAAACTGAACTTGAGCTATCGCTGCAAGCACCATCTAGCGCCGTTGTGAGTAAAAAAAAAATAGCCCGAATAGCCCGAAGAAATTAACAACTTACGGCGGTCACGTTTCTTTGTATGAGATGGAGTATCTGTACGCTAGTATTATATTATCTGTGCTAATACTAATAAATGCGAATGTTTGTGAGGATGTATGGATGGATGGATGAGGTAGATTATGGTCTGGAATAACACATCATAGGATACTTTTTTTTTCGCAATCACGCGGGTAAAGCCGCGGGCGCCAGCTAGTAATTTATATTCGTGCGCGTTAGCCTTGGGTTTTGTTTTTTTTTTTTTCTTTTTTGGCAACTGAGCCGATATCGACTATTCTGCCAGGGTCAAGGTTTTGCTTTGGCTTATAGTATTTTATTCTAATGTATGTCATGACAGTTGTCCGATGTCAAACAGTTGAGGAATATTGACATCATACAATATTGCCACCCCATTAAATTATTAACGTGATAATATATTATAGTTTGTGTCCGTCTCAAAGTTGAAATCTCTTATCCAAATTTCATTACGTACGATCCGATCAGCCGTTTAGTAGTGAAAAGGTAACAAACAAACTAACAGGAACTTACTTTCTCATTTATAATAATGGATTTTACCTGAATAAAGTCTTCAACCTCAATCAGTAATCGAACAGCCTGTGGTATGTTCGAATTAATGTTGATGCACAGATCTGTATACTCCAAATACGCCTCGTACAGTTTTTGAAACTCGCCTGCAAATACCGATAAAAACGTTTATCTAGGCTAAAATGTTATTCAATCATTCTTCCAGAAATTACGGCAGGCTGGACACTGGTGCACCTTAGTAGTTAGTACGCTGATTTTTTCATAAGTAAAAAAAGAAAGAAAAAAAAGCTGTTTGTTAAGACTCGCAATACAATAAATTAATTTAAAAAATAGAACATCAACTGTACGAGGCCAAAAGACCCCTATTCCAGCATGGTGCTGCAACATGGCAGCCGTGTCACAGCGCTGTAATTATTAGCGTATTATTGTTCTCCGTGCTAGGACAGAAACCTCTGCTCTGTCACAGGAAATGCGTCATAATCCACCTTGCGACCTTGTACTGCGAAATGGTAGTTACAATGCAAATTTACACATGTTATTGGTTACGGCTTCTTTGTGGCCTATCTTATGCTGTCACACTGCAGAGCAAAGGACACACTTATCTCGTCCCTTCGAATCAACCCACACGGTACGCATCAAGGCATTCTAGCCAGCAATGTCCGGGGCTGCCTTATCGGCGCTATTCGTCTCACTCATGGCACCCATTGTGTGGAGGATTGAAGAATTTTGCCCAGAACAAACTTGCTCGAACCTATTTCCACCACACTTGTAGAATGCAAAATATCTCTTAATACTTAATCCTTAAAGAAGAGATAAGAATAAACATGTCGGCCTCACCAGCTCCACGGCAATGGTCAATGACCTGAGTGTAGAAACTCATCAAGATAGCTAAACATTCACAGTTCTCCAACTCCAAAGAAGAGAAGGAACGGACACGCTTGTTCTTCGAATAAAGATCCTTCGACTGTTGGTGACCACGATTTGCTGCAAACAGAGAAAAAGAGACTTAATTTGTTTGTTAGGGAGCATGAGGGATAGCAAAGCTAAGATGATGATTTTTGTACTTTGAACTAGGTATGGTGCTAAAGGTCAGATTAGTTGCTTCAAATATCTATGGTGACGATAAAACTCCAATGACGTATTATACATACATCATTAGCATTAGAAGTACACATCAGCCGACATTTGAGCGGTCTTGTGCTTATCGCATACAGCGAATTTCCGCGGCTTCTCTCGTCTTTCCAATTTGGAGCAAACTAACTTTGCTCTAACTATAAGCGTGGCCGAAACTTAAGAGAGTAACAATGAAATTAAAAAAAAAAAAAACGGTCAAGAGCGAGTCTGACTCGCGCACCAAGGGTTCCGTACAAACTTGCGACATAAAGAGCCACATTTTTTGTCTGCGTAGGGTTAAGTTTCACAGCACAAAGTGGCTACAGAGTCAAGTATATGGTTTTAATTTTAACTCGATACCTCCACGCGTTCCCGAGATAAAGGGTCTTGACAGACAGACGGACAACAGAGTGTTCCAAAAGGGTTCCGTTTTTTAGTTTTGAGGGTTTTGTGTTTTTAGGGTTCCGTAAACCCTAAAAACATAATCCGTTACTCAAAAAAGGGTACCTATTTTTTTTTGTATGAATCAGCTGATGGTATCTTTTGTAAGCTATACCTACATATTTTCAAGTATACAGGGTGCAATTGAAGTCATGGGCATTATTTTAAACTAAGGCTCTACTCACGATACTAAGTGCATTAGGGCAAACGCAGATCAAAAATATTATTGTTATTGCTACTTCTAAGAAAATGCCGCGCGCGTGCCGGTTGCGGCAATAACTAGTTTGCATTAATAATATTTTTGACTAGCTGTTCTCTGCGGTTTCACCCAAGCTGCTCAGCACCTGTTGGTCGTAGCGTGATGTTATATAGCCTATAGCCTTCCTCAAGAAATGGACTATCCAACACTAAAAGAATTTTCCAATTCCAACCAGTAGTCCCTGAGATTAGCGCGTTCAAACAAACAAACAAACTCTTCAGCTTTATAATATTAGTGTAGATTTGCGTTATAGTAGCCCTAATGCACTTAGTATCGTGCGTAGAACCTTAGTTTAAAATAATGCCCATGACTTCAATTGCACCCTGTATACAAACAAATCACAGTAGAATAAATAAAAAAAAAAACATGTTTACTGTAATCAATATTCGTCAAATTTCCATCGGCGTCTAACATTTCGTAGCTAGCTAAGTCTGGCGTCATATCAGTCTAAAAGCAACAGAGAAAAATTAAACTACATATTACTTTTAAAGTTATTTGAATATTGCACTTTTCAAATAAAAAAAAAACCGCCGTAGGTTATCCTGACCGGAGTGATCAGGGGTATGGCAAAAAAGACAAAAACATTTTCTTTATTTTTTCAAAAGATGATACACTAAGAATTTCTCCTGTGTCGTGGGTGAGTTTACAAACAATTAAACTCACATACACAAACAGCCAGACCCGAAACAAGTATTAGTAGGCATATACAAATATTTGTTCCGAGCGGGATCGAACCCGCGACACGCAACGCATCAGTGTATCGTTCAGCCATACGTTCGTCAACTTGACTCTGGACCTTTTAAGCCCCGAGATCTTCTCATCATCATCTGCTTAGCCTTTTCCCAACTGTTGGGGTCGGCTCCCAGTCTTACCGGATGCAGCTGAAGACCAGTATTTTACATGGAGCGACTGCCTATGTAACCTCCGTAACCCAGTTAGTACTGGGTAATATATGGGGAGATTGACTATCTGTAACGACTGTCAAAGATCTACAAAAGACAGCCGGGATCAACGGCTTAACGTGCTTTCCGAGGCACGGAGATCTTCTATAGGTGAGATAACCATCTGGTTGTCTATAAAACCTTTTACTATGGCTCGGTTTTCTCTATATATCCGTCTAAATAAAAAAGGTTGGTACCGTCAAATTATTTTCACGAGTGTACAAGAGTGTTGAGTCTTCGCAACTCGTCCGGGCTTCAGCGCTTAGAGCACATATTTGTAGACGCGTTCTCTTTAGCTCTTCCGTCTCTGCAATAAGACCCTAAAGCAAAGACATACCGTGAAAATCTTAAGTCTCATAATTTAACAAAAAAAATAATTAAAATACTCAAATCAAATCATTTATTACAGGCACTTTTGAATGTCAAGAAACCAAATGAATCTACAGTCCCGGTCACAAGGCATAATAACTTGTGAAAGTACTGCAGTTACTCATTAAAATATATGTCCACCCTCGGTTGAAAAGCAAACTGAATTGGCAGTAGAGCTATTCTCTAAGAATATAGCACCGAGCTTAGCGCTGCCGCAGTGTCAAGTTTCATAGAGAGTGGTGTTGTTGTCAGCGTTGCGTTGGACGCTAAATTCTTAGAGAATAGCTGTACTGGTTCTTTTTTTATTGAATTTCTTTTGTAGAAATTCAATAAAAAATTCATATTTGATGTTGTATATAGCTGAAACCGGTTAGACTGGAAGCCCCAACACAGTTGGGAAAAGGCTAGGGAAAAGATAATTGTGGACATAATTATTTGTCAGAGTATTTGGAATCTTTTCTCCCGCCATTTATAACATTATTCCTAAAACCTGACAAAATCCATGTCTACAATTTGTTTGATCTTCCTTTTCCCCATAATCCATCAATCATCATCTTCTTCCTGCCCTTGCCTCATACTATTTGGGGTCGACGTAACACATTTTAGATCAAAGTCTTTTTTGTAGTGTAAGATTTAAGTTTTTTATTTCATTTTAAAACCTGTGTACTTGTGGCAAGTGCTAAATAAACATGTTTCCTTTCTTTTTTTTCTTTTTCTATTCTTCCCTGTCAGACGTCACTGCATCATTAACTCTAGTTAAAGAAAACTTAAACAAAGAAGGTAGGTTAAACATACGTCATCACAGCGCAGTCCGAGAAGCTTCACGAAGCAGCCAGCGCCGCAGCTACTACATCTTCTTGTGTAGCGCTCAAAGAAAAGCAACGCACGCGCATGCATTTCGAGCTGTGATAGACATTATAACTGTCAGTATGGTATGTGTGTTCCGGGTTTGCGGGTTGTTCGAAAGAGATACCGCGACCCCGGAACCCCGGGTTTTAGACAGTAAGAGTCTGTCACTCCCCGCTCCGCCGAGAGCGGAATTTACTTGATTGAGAATTTATTAGAGCGGTTCGGCTGAGCACAAAGTTGTGACTTTGATTAAGCAACCAGGTAAGGACGGCATGGTTGGCGAAATGGCTGACTGGTTAACTGCTGCGCTGCATGTCGCGGGTTTGATCACCGAAAGGAACAATTATTTCTATGGTTTGCTAACATAGAAATAATTGTTCCGTCTGGATTGTTTGGGTTTGTAGAATTTTCCAAAAAGAAAGTGTGTTATTTTGTTTTACAAATCTCAATAGTGACACGCATCCGATATTCATGCGTTTTAAGATTGGATTTGACATGCAATTCATTGGATGGCATCTAGATTCGTGATTGGTTGCTGGCAAGTCTAGTCTGACCTCCTCATTACATGAGCTGACAATACACGACTTGCATTGCCTGGAAAGCAGACTTGATCTTTTGTTTGCTTATTGCTAAGATCTAAATCTTTACCTACGTGATTTCTAGATGGAATACCTATCTTATGTCACGTCTTTTATCTCAATTTTCGCTACAAAAAAGTCGCGTATTATCCCTTCGATGAAAATATCAGTAGATAAGAAAATACGTGTTCGGTGTTATCTCACCTTTTGAGTCTCCGTCAGTAAGTCGTAAGTGGTTGTCCTGAATAAAGTGTGACGGAACTTCATGTAGCCACAGAATGCGTACATTGGAAGGTCTCTGCAATTAGCTGCAAGAAAAGACAATCCTTACTAATATTATAAAAGCGAAAACGATGTCATTAACAAAAGTTCTGAAATAAAGTAAAAAAGTTTTATGAAAAGAGCGATGTTCTTCTCCGTGTCAGAACTCTGCTGCAGAGGTTTACAATGAAGTTCGTTCGAATATTAAGGTTGTTTAAATGAAGAATTAATAAAAATAGAAATGTTATGGAATTATATGACACTAGCTTTTGCCCGCAGCTACGCTCGCGTTAAATTCGGGGTAACACAGTTCCTCTTGCGCCTTATTGATTTGTAATAGCAACTCTAAGTTTTCCCTTTTCTTCCCTCTTTCTCCCTCTCATCCTATTTTTTTTTAATTTAGCCTAAGCCCGTCTCCTTGAAAGTAATATTGCGAAAGTAATATTTGTTGCTCTTTCACGCCAAAACTACTAAATGGATTTTAATGAAATTTCACAATAATATTGCTTAATACCAGAATAACACAGGCTACGATTTATAAAGATATTGTATATTCTTTCACCAGGCCAGTGAAACCGCGGGGCGCGGCTAGTATAATATACCCTAAAGTATTTTAGACTCCTTTTAATGACGAATATCACCCAGTACCAAGTTACGGTAAATTCTATTAACTTACGAGGTTTCCTGGTCCCCAAGCAGGAGCAGTAGGGCGGCGTCGGATTGGGTAACGCCGGCGCCGGGTGCACCAACACTAGCGAGGTGTCGTGAGTGAAATCCCCTCCCTCACACTCCAGCACTCTGATGCTGAAGAGCTTTGCCACAGCTGTGAAAACGTAAGGCGCGGGTTTTTTCTATTATAAATATAGAAAAAAAGAAAGAAAACAGGTTTATTTTGCACTTGCCACAAGTAAAAAACCTAAATCTCAACACTACAAAAAAAAACTTATATAGCGTTAACCATATATGTGAGCTAACATTACATCGATATATTATGAACATTTATTTCGAAAGAATGAAATTTCTATTGAATTAGCGACGTCAAAGTGCAGTCATTTCCTTACTTAAAAAAGTTTTGTAAAATTGAGTGTCTTTTTGACAGCAATCAGTGAGTTTGCCAAACATTTAAAGTTACACACATACAGCCAAAACCGGAACAACTACCTGTCCATCACACAAATGTTTGTTTCGTGCGGGGATTCAACCCGCGACACGCGGCGTAGCAACCAATAAACACTGCGCCAACCATGCCGTCAAAATTATCTATTTAAAATAAGCTGATCAGCACTTTTTTAAACGTCAAAATTTGCAAAAACGGTCCCCTAAAACGTCTGCGCGTCACCACTTCCTGATGTTTTAGCTGGGAAGATGAAGTGGCTGAACCAACTACCCTACAGTAAGAACCTGAAAATCTATACACATCGTGCATAGGGTCAACCTGGCATAACTTTTGGGATTTAGAATTAAATAATAGGTTCTACCTTCAGCAACTTTCCTGGGAGAATCGCTTTGAAGTAAATTCAAAAGCATTCGTCTGGAGAATATATCTCCCAGCACTGAACCACATTTTAGCAGCATCTTCTCAAATGGTGTCAAAGCGTCGTATGTTTTCAGGATTATTGCTGTGAAAATTAAATTATTATCAAGTTACTTTTATTGTCCTTGAAAAGCGGGCTCGTCCTGGCTTGTTGTTCGTGTGTAAATCGTCCTCCGTCCTGAAGCGAGCGAACCATATTGTAAAGGTAACTTTGACCGAGCTAGACCCGTGGATGTTCATGCCCTGTCTGTACCAGTAGATTCCGTATTATGGCGACATTCAGGACTGTAGTTTACTGGATCGAACAAGATTGTTGCCATAATTAACCGTGTAAATTTCCATGCGATGCCTTACTGCTTTTCTCTAATTAAATAAAAAGGGAAGCACAGAGGTACTTTGGATACAGTCTGTAATTACAAATGCTTGACCCAAAAAAAGTGCTCTCAGCAAGATTTACCATCCATAGCCATATCCACTTTCATATCCTCAAAAGAGTAGGAATCAGCCATCACTCCCACTTGTATGGGTTCGTTATCTTCATCACCAACCAAACTCCCACGTATTTTAAATATATTTAAGCTGACAACTTCACTGTAAATACTCTGAAAAAAGGAAAATCCGAAATCATGTGACACATTGCTACTGCGGACTGCCGTCCTGTCCTGCTGCAACGTCAAGTTTCATAGAAAATCGTCTATCTGTCAGAGTCAGCACTGCGTTCAAGTTTTCTTAGAGAATGGCAATACTGCGCGGTGGATGATAAAGGCAAGGTGGGTTACCATGACCTGTGCCATGAATCCGCTGAGGGAAAGGGACAGAGCTATACAGGGTGTCTAGCACCATCTCTTTCACTCAGTGGAATAAGTTCTGCTTTAAGATGTCATAGTAGGCCTACTGTTCTCTCTTGCAATGTCTCAGCAGTGGCGTGATTGAGTAATCGTATAGCGGTAGATTTTGAAGTTTAACACACGTGGCTTGAATATGACCATCACCCGGTAAATTGCGCCGAACCCCACGACTATTAGCTTAGCTCAGCATGAAAAACTTGTTTCGCCGCTAATGTTATAATCATAACAGCGTTTAATGTTGGGGACACGGCCGTTGCCGTAACAGAGCTCTTTACTCTGTAAAACGGAATGGGCTGTAGACTAGAAGTCCCCCTACCCTCCAATTATTTGATGATTTCCCATGCGAAAAAAACAATAAGAATCTGTTATAAATACCTGGGCACTACGATGTCCTGCCAAATCTTTCTCTTCATTCTCCAAGGGTTTTTGTAACAACGACTGGGTAGGCATTACTATCCCTGGCATCTTTGCAGCCTCACTGCGAGGAATCGTGACAATAGTCAAAGCTCCTCTCTGAACCAGGCCTATTAGAAAGTTTTGAATCCATCCGGGCATGCCGCTACTTGCACTTTCAATTACCCTGAAAATTGTTTACACTGTAAATATTTAAATTAATGACCTACCATAGTCTTCCTGGCCCCGGAATGCCCCGGAATACAAAGCGCAAAAGTAGGAACATGGACGGATTTTTGTCAGTAAACTACACTCCCTTCCACTCCGACCAGAGTGGGAGAAGTTATTTGATGATTTCTTATCCGAAAAAAAATACCCTACAACGTAACATTACAACTTATAATGTAAGTAAGGAATGATTTAAAGAAACTTGTGGAAGAGGCTGTCTTACGGCCCTTTATATCTTGACTACCGTTATCTACAAACTGCCTTTCTGCTGTCACTTTACCACCTATATCTATAGACCTATAGATATCTATGTTTGTTGAAAATTAAAAAAAAATGTCTTTCCATCCCGAAACCTCACATGCCACTGGGAAAAGGAACAGTCCCAACTATGATGACAAGACCATTAAATTGGTGAAAGGCTGTGGTAGAATACTGTGAAGTGATTACTTCTCCAAATCAGCAGGAATTGCTTGCACGTCGAGTAGCTGGCAGGCTAGCGCGGCGTGGTACGTGCGGTCGATGCCTGACAGTGGAATCTTCAAAATCATGTTGTTCATCAGACAGGTTTTAACTGTTTCTGTAAGTCGAAATAATAGTTCAAAGGCATTGAATAATAGTTCAAATTAAAGTCTCTTAGGTGGGCTTAAAGCACTTCTATTAGCAATCACCTAATCTAGACTTGGTGATCCCGATCCGAAGCCATGTAGTAAACATATCATACCTACACACACATAATTATAATGTATATCATACCGTTCTCAATAAATTAGCTGTGCGCAGCGTTTTCATTCGCTGCTCAGGTCTCCTTCTTACGTAGGGTATGAGAAATAGATGTTGGGCTATTCTCATACCTACCCGATTTGCACACAAAATTTCATACAAATCGGTCCAGCCGTTTCGGCGGACTTTGGTAACAAACACCGAGAGAAGAGTAAAATCCTGTCGTTTCGGGTTGAGGCGATGGATGCTGTGATACCGTGCTATGATTCGTGGAAACCAAAAATATCGTTTTAATCTATTAGTATGTACACTTATGTACTTTCAATACTGAACAAAATTGTAAGATTTTACCCGGAAGGATGTCAGGATCAGTGATAGACAGGACAATAAACATCATCTTAGTTTGTAGGAGGAGCAACATAAGACGCCATGATTCGGTGTCCATGTTCTGCGCATCATCGACAACCACCAGCGAAAATTGGTGGAGAACCTGGAACATTAGATAGGAGCTTGTGGCTCAATTATAATAGACGCCGGGGTCGATTTGTCTACAGTACGGCCAACGAGAAGCGATACCAAATGTAAACAAAACCCATGCTAAAACCCCATCTTAAATGGCCGCCCGAATGTTGTCGAACCCGTCTTAACGTTGTCATGTTTTTCAGTTTTCTGTTTATACTCACATACACATGTGAGTATAAATGTTTGTAAACGCACTCACGATACAGGAGATATTCCTAGTGTGGGGCAACGTTTTTTTTTTAAATATAAGTATATGTATAATAAGCTGATATTCTGATGCATCTGGTTAGACTAGAAGCCTTTTCCTAACTATATTGGGGTCCGCCCCAATATAGTTGGGAAAAGGCTCGGCAGATGATTAACCTGGAACATTAGATGATTTCGTATTTCGCCAATACCCAAATTGTACTTAATCCGCCAAGTGCACAGTACTTTTCAACATGTAGTGCCTATCTTAACGCCTTCATTCTTAAAAGTCTTAAATTCATTAATTCACTGACGGACACCGTCCCAAGAAATTGAATTTACACAAGAAATCAGAATGTATTGATGGTATAGTTTACATAGGCGATAAATGTCGAGCTTGAACATCAACTGGCTGGCTTAATAATAATTAAATAGAGTTAAGTTAATTCCAGTTTTAGGAAGTTAATTTCCGTTACCTTTATACAAATTTCCCGAACGATCATCTTGATCGTAGCCTCTGATAGGACATCACTTTCGTAACTAAAGTTTTCGGGCAAAGGAAACTGGCACTCGAAAATGGTGTTGATGCCGTGGATCTGTAGTGGGGTTAAGTTCTCCATGGCGATGCTAAGAGAAAAAGAAATGAATAGGAGAAGAAGTTGATTGCCATGTTTTATTTTGTTATTTGAGAAACTGCAGGCCGTCTTGAGACTTCTACAAATCCAAATAATAATCCCAAAGCCAATATGATACCTACCTAATAATACCTACTTTATTTATTTATTTCTGTTGGCTATTGCAAATGTCTTTATTTACCGACATTTGTTAGTTGTGGCCCGCTGTTTAACCCGCATAGCGAGGGATAAAAACCTATGTGCCTAGCATTACTTATATATTATTTTGTAGTATCTACTTACAAAATTTCATCTAAATCGGCCCTGACATTTAAGCGTGAAGGAGTAACAAACATACAGACACATAATTATAAGCTGTCGCCATCATAATTATGAGTGTGTTTATAATAGGTGCAAAAGCCAGTGTTTTAGATACCAAAGCTAAAGTTACTAGAAAAGTAAAACTAAAAACATACGCTTGTCTTATTATGTTCTCCTTGTTTTCCTTCATATTACGTGGAGTAACTCGTCTGAAATGTCTCACGATGATTTTCCGAAAGAGATAGTAGGGCACCTAAAAGAAAAACGTAGTATAATCTTCTGGACCGAATTTCAGTCACGACTCCAAATTTTTAATATACTTATTACGCTTGCATTTGGCCGCAACTTGCCTAATGGGAAGCGATCACAGAACATTTAACTAACTTAAAGACCGATGATGCGACCGAACTAGGATGGACCATGCTTGCCTAGAAGAAACCGATTTACCCAAGCTTTGAAGAGATCCAGATTATAAACAGGGAACAGAGAATCTGGGTGTGAATTCCACAGACACAATAACTGTGGAAGCATAGCGCGGTGTTTGGAACTGCAACATAACGGATATCATCTCGAAGACCAGTCAATAAAACAGAAGTAGCAAGTACTATATGGAGTACGCAAATACTGGTGCACTCTCTGTTCCCTTTCTCTCATGCCACATGGATGATATGATCTTATGGGACTATCAGAGAAATCTTAAAATGACAGACAGATTTCTGATGTTTTTCCAAAAACTTAGTAGTCACTGCCTCGTTTGTTGAGTGGTCGCAAACATGACTGCTGAGCATGAGATACATGATTCGATTCCCAGGCCGTTTCGACGGCGCGTTTGCACCTCCAAAAGATGCCAGCAAAGCAGATGGGCCTGCCAGGGCCACTGCCTGCTGGGGTTGCGGGTTTTTCGAAAGAAATACCGCGGCCCCGGAACACAAAGCGTAAAAGACGGATCATGGATGGGTGTCTGTTAGTAAAAGTCAAATACTCCCCTATCTCCCAAAAATTCTAATTCATTTGCGTGTGTTCCGACCGCGGTATCCTATTCGAACATTCCACAACCCCTGAAGAAATACACGCGTGATATTTTTTATGTTTTGGTTCGTTATCTTACCTTTTCATTTTGAGTTAAAGTTATTTTGCCCTTGCGTATGAAATCCGGAGTGCCAACCAGACATTCTTCCAATAAACGCGTCTTCCCAATACTCAGTTGGCCCTGAAGTTGCAAAAAATAAGTAGTACTAAAGAAGTCTCACTTTGAAGTATTGAGAATGTCTGACATTGGTTTAGGAAATGTGGTGTTGCGTTGCCGGACTGTCATTACAGATAAATTAATATATTTAACAATTCAGGTATCCCTGGGATGTCCATTAGTATCGATGACTTCAGCATCATTTACGTTTTTGTCCCATATTGCCCCACTCCTGACCAAGGGCTTTCCAACATTTCTACTTTTCTCGATAGTGTGAACGAAAAAAATCGGCTAAGTACGAGTCGGACTCGCGCACCGACATTTCCGTACAAACATAAGTATGACATAAACGGCCATATCTTTTGACTGCGTAGACATAGAGGGTTGATTTCTCACAACTCCCAAGGTACCATAGACTTTAGTATATGATTTTAATTTCAACTCGATACATTCACGCGTTCTCGAGATAAAAGATCTTGACTGACAGATGGACAACAAAGTGATCAAAGTGATATAACGGTTACTTTTTGGAGGCACGGAACCGTTACAAAACTATTACAACGTATAGGTAATTGTATTGTGTTTCAAGATTACAGCCTCCTTGGTTCTCCCTCCTCCTCTACTTGCTCCTCGGCTTGAACCTAAGCTAATGTCCAAGTAATGTACCTACCACTCATAGAGAAGTGGGAGCACCCTCTTTTCTATGAGTGGTAAAGCAAGCTTATTAAATGTTAAGTACTAACAGTAAATGCTATTCCGTATACATGATCCCGGTAGCGAGTAAAGGGTTTAGTTTGTTGTTCCATCGCGTTCTGGAGCGCCATCTTGAATTTGCGCATCTCTTCGCTTCGACCCAGCAGTGGGTGACGACTGCCAGGTGGACGCTCTGGCCACCTGTAAGTTTACTCAGTACAGCTTTGGATTGCTATTTTACCTCATTTTTGGGAAATAAAATATAACATTCGCTAGCTGTGCCAAGCATGTGTTGCGATGCACCTATCCTTCTCATACCCAACGTCTTCTTACCTACCCTACCCTACCTAGCTCGACTGGAGATCGAAAATTCGAGATCTCGAGGGATTAGAAATTGCAATCTCGTGAGATCCCGGATTTTCGAGAACTCACGATTTCGAGAACTCAGCTTAAAAAAAAACCGCAAAATAATGACTCTCACGGCACAGGTTGACTGTTGAGCACAATTACCGATAAACAAGCAAGTACCGATATGTACGCAAATAATTTTCGCTCACTCACTCCACAGCATTAAATCATCTTCTGCCCTAATCGTCATCCGTGGCATCGTTTTATGGACGAGATAATTCGCTTTCGCTTTTCGAAAATTCTAACCGTCAGTCGCACGGAGCAGACGTGAGTAACGTCGTTGACTACCGCCGCCGAATTCCGTCGATCTTGAACGAATTTTAGCCATAATAACGAAAAAAGTCATGCCAGCTAGGACCAAAGGAGATAGGTATACATACGGGTGGTATTGATAACCTGAAGACGGTTTAAAATATGTACTTACCCATAATAATCAAACTCGTACACCGGTCCGGGCTCCGCTATGCCCTTCATAGGCTTTGATTCAAGTTGCCTGAAGAACTCATGTTCAAGCTTACTCCTCAGAAAGGTCTCTTTATCACAAGTTACTTTATCCAAATAGGTCATCATCAGTCTTGCAGCCTGCAGCAGGATAGGAATTCGGTACAAAGCATGACCCTCGCAAGATACCTTTGCCGTTTATCCACACAGATCAAGCTGATTCCACGTTGCCACACCATCGTGGAATCAGCTTGAGTCAAGATAAAACGAGCTTTATGTAGAGGCAATAAAAGCGAAAAACAGATATCTTAATTGGACGAAGCGACTTGATAGTGTGTATCTGACCAACTAAAAATAACTGCCCGTCACACGTCACTATATAATAATGGTTTTTATGCTAATGGGAAATCATCAAATAACCCCCGCTCTGGGCGGAGCGGGCCAGTGTCACACTATTACTGACTAAAACCCATCCATGTTCCTTATTTTCCCTTTATATTCCGGGGCCGCGATATCTGCTTCAAACAACCCGCTAACCTGGAGTGTAGTCAATAATTGCATCATCATCTGCCTAGCCTTTTTGAACTATGTTGGGGTCAGCTGTACCAGTCTTTTACATGGAGCGACTCTATCTCACCTTCACAACCCAGTTATAGGGCAATACGATACTTTTTCGTAAGAATGGTTGTTATTTTCGAGCTACAAATGATAGCCAACACCGACACCAGCGGCTTAACGTGCTTTCCGAGGCTCAAAGCGAGCCGTTCCGATTTAGATTATGACGGAACTCGGTACTACGAAACTACCTTATTGACTGCTGGTCCTATAACAGTATATTCTCGTCGCAGTTCATGGCCGACAACTCCGCAATATGTCGTACCTGTGCAAATTAAAAGAACGTACAAGCTAAATAAACAACCATAACTTTGACTGCGTAGACTGAGGGTTGCTTTTTTCACAGCACAAAGGGACCATCGATTTGAGTACGGAATTTTAATTTAAACTCGATACTTTCACGCGTTCCCGAGATAGACAAAATATAAGGGTTCCGTATTTCCTTTTACCTTTTTGAATAAAGACGCACGCCGCAATCAATATTCTGCAATTAGAACGGTTGTAATTAGCCGGAGTTTGTACACAGCCACGAAGAGCCAGGCCACACCATTCATCAATCAGGAAGCCCTTTTAATTGTTTTTTTTACTCGGGAAATAGACTTCAAACGACTTTTTGCAATTTCTTAACCAACTTAGTAATTCACGACATCACGATCCTTTTAACCAATAAGTACCTTGCCAGAACAGTGACAATATCATCTTATCTTACCAGAAGTAACACCAATGGAAACGCCGATAATATTCTCATCAACGATCTTGTCTTTAAGCATGAATGCGCAGAGCAGTGCGTGTTGTGCCTCAGCTTCATGGCTCAGACCTCGCAGTCCAAAGACGATGAGAATCATCATGTCTTTGTCGAACATCGACACTTTGTTCACCAGCCCGTCTGCTTCTAACGTCACGCTGTAACGAAACGGTATCAAAGATTGTACGTTCACGTACTTATTATACTTACTTTGGAAGACTAGAGCATATGGTCACGACAATTAGCAGTTAAATGAAAGAGAAAATAAATGATTTATCTATCTATCTATCAATTAGGAAATGTTAGATGAATATGTTAATACTTTGGTTTTTTAGTAGGGATGAGCAACAAATCATTAATTTTACGAAGTCACTCGTGAGTTATAAGCTCGTGGTCAGCTATTTTGTTTTGCTGGCCTGTATCGGTACAGCTACCCTACATCTTAAAGCAGTACTTATTGCAGTGGGGGAAAGAGACAGAGCTATACAGGATGTGTAGCAACATCTCTTTCTCACATTGAAATAAGTACTGCTTTTAACACGTTCGTTGCAAAAAAAGAAATCTATCAGATATCTTTTTTTGCGGTTGTGAAATCATTAAATTACTTCCCCAATAAAAAATGTCATATGCGTGCGAACCTAGCAAAATAGGCTATCTTTCACCCACAAAAACTCCAAAATATATGTCATTGGTTTTTTGGAAGATATAAATTTAACTTATTCAAAACTGTATCTTTAGGAGACTCATTAGGTCTCAAACGCACCAAAGGGTAAGTTAGTTACGTTTAGGCCACCAAAGCATCAGCTGTATATTCTTTAAAAACGAACATGTTAAGACATGTTATGGTAACCCAGTAACATTGCGAATTGGATTAGTTATACTTTAAAAAAAACGTTGCCTAAAACACTAGGATTTTTTCCTGTATCGTGGGTGCGTTTACAAACATTTAAAAAATCACATACACAAACAGCCAGACCCGAAACAACTGTACGCTAATGAATTGCTTTCTGAAATACGTTATTCATGATGATTGAGGAAAAAATATGATCAACTGAGCAAAGCTAAACTGGATTTTAATGAATATGGAGTTGTTACGCCAGATTCTTTCTGTTAGCATTGAAAATAATACCTTGAGACAAGTTTATAAACACCATCAACGAGTTCAATAAGCGCATCCTCAGTGATAGTCTTCGTGATAATGTTGAGGAACACCACGACGACCCGGCGGACTTCAGTCAGGAACTCCATGGGCTCTTCGTTATCCACTGCCCGAAGGACAGGCGTCGCCATGAAACGACGGAGGCCCGGAAACCACGAGGTTTGGACTGCTGAGATCACGGCTGGGCGAACTATAATTAATTAACCGTTTTTGATTTCGCTGTTTAAGGAATAAAGGTACTAAGGTAGTCTGCAACTGCCCGGGTTGCGGGTTAAAAGAAAGAATATGTGTTTTAGTCAGTAAAAGTCTGACATTCCACTCCGCTCCGGCCAGAGCGGGGGGATTAGTTGATGATTACCGATCCGGAAAAAAAAGGTAGTAGTCTGCAAAATCCTATTTAATATTATAAATTACGAAAGTTAGACAAACTTATAGTAAACTAGCTGCCCTGCGCGGTTTCACCCTTAGTTTTAGTTGCTGCCCCGCTCCCTATGGTAGTAGCGTGATGTTATATAGCCTATGTTATAATCCTGATAATATAGCTTCCTATAAGTGTTTTTTTTAAATCGGTTTAGTCCTATTCGATACAAACAAACAGGATCTTTCCTCCTTATAACTGGTAAAGAAAATTATGTCCAAAATATTAACTCACGAGAAAATTCCTTATACAAATTATTATGTGGAGAATTCTTCGTTTGTAGTAATTCTGTAGTAGTAGAATGTTTTGGAGGAAATCCTGAATCAGATACTGAAAATGAGATTAGTGGTTAATAATGTAAGATCATATTCATATCTTTATTGCTTTCCATATGTGTGAGGATTTTAAAATGGGCTTAAAGATTAGAATTAATTGCGGGTTGTTCGAAAGAGATACCGCGGCCCCGGAACGTCTGACATGTCCCCCGCTCTGGGCGGAGCGGGGGACATGTCAGACTTTTACTACTAAAACCCACCCATGTTCCTTCTATTGCCCTTTACGTTCCGGGGCCGCGGTATCTCTTTCGAACAACCCGCAATTAATTCTAATCTTTAAGTCATTTGATGATTTCCCACCCGAAAAAAAAGCTAAGAATTAATACAGTTGTGAGAATATTAAAAATAAATAATGGTAGCCTGTGACTTACATTTTTTGTCTCCTTCTTGGAGTTTTTCCACCCTTTTCCAAGAGGCTCCAACTCCAAGAACCTAACAAAATGAAACCAGTTAAATGTCGATTAGTGAGGACCTTGACATAAATCTATCTGTGTCGATTTCGATTTTTCCACATAGTTTTACCCTACAAGATAATTAGGTGAAGCCCCCACCATGAATGCATCATAGTTAGCTCCTCGCAAAAAATATTGGGGTGACAAATTATGTTTTGCGGTAGAAAAACAATGTATGTATTCAAAACATTTTGCTGATGGATGCCATTCCATAATACGGGTGTTGGGGGGTAGTTTTAATGTTAAAAACATCGGATAAAAAAAACATCAGAAATAGTTGGAATTTTGACCTCCAATATGACGGTACAGTCGGCGCAGTGGCATGGCAGAGCGATTGACTGCTGCGTGTCGGTGGTTCGATCCCCACTCGAAACAAATATTTGTATGGCCTACAAATATTTGTTTCGGGTTGGTTGTTTGTGTATGTGGATTTAAATGTTTGTAAACGCACCCACGATACAGGAGAAATCCTAGTGTGGGAAAAGTTCTTTAAAAAAAAACCGGCCAAGAGCGTGTCGGGCCACGCTCAGTGTAGGGTTCCGTAGTTTCCCGTCCGTCACAGTAAGTGTTCCCAGTTATGAGGCCAACCGAACAATTCGGTAATACCCGATCCAATGTAATAAGTACCTACAGCGCTATCTCTCGGGGAATTGGGTTACTAATTAATACAAAGACGTGCAATTTCGGTGGTAATTTTGGATTGCGAGAACCGATTTCAATCATTCTTTTTTTGTTTGAAAAAAGATACGTTCAAGATAATAAAATATGTAAACAAAGTTACAAAAAATGCTTGCATATACGATTATACTACAAACTTAGTCCAGAAATTATTTTGTACAACTTTTTGTCTTTTCTGTACAAAAACTGTTGTGTCAATCAACTTCAAAATGATTTTCATAGAAAGTCCTTATAAAGATCTACTTTTCAGATTTTTTTCATATTTTCTAAACTTATGGTTCAAAAGTTAGAGGGGGGGACACATTGTTTTTTACTTTTGGAGCGATTATTTCCGAAATTAATGACATTATCAAAAAATGATTTTAGTAAACCCCTATTCATTTTTAAATACCTTTCCAACAATATATCACACGTTAGGGTTGAAATTAAAAAAAAAACTCACTTCCCACTTTACATATAGGGTGGCTACCCTATTAAAACATTTTTTTCAAATTTTTATTTTACCACTTTGTCGGCGTGATTGATATACATATTGGTACGAAATTTCAGCTTTCTAGTGCTAACGGTCACAGAGATTAAGCGAGGACGGACGGACGGACGGACGGACGGACAGACAGACATGGCGAAACTATAAGGGTTCCTAGTTGACTACGGAACCCTAAAAAGAAAAATCTCCGAAACTAGAATGTTCCCACGTTTGATCAAGAATAAAAAAAAACGCAATGATAGGGTGAATACGTGTCTTTGGGCTTACGAACTCCAAGATCAGTTCAGCGGTTTAGAAAACTAACGAACGGAAAGACTCTGTATTTATAGTAGACTAGCTTTTGCCCGCGGCTTCGCTCGCGTTAAATTCGGGGTAACACAGTTCCCCTTTCCTGATTTACAGGTACCTGCTCCCCGGGGTTTTTACCCTTTTTTTTCGGGTGGGAAATCATCCAATGACTTCCCCCGCTCTGGGCGGAGCGGGGGGGCATGTCAGACTTGTACTGACTAAAACCCACCCATGTTCCTTCTATTGCCCTTTACGTTCCGAGGCCGCGGTATCTCTTTCGAACTACCCGCAACCCCGGCAGGCGGAGGCTCTGGCAAGCCCCTCTGCTTTGTTGACTCTCTTTGAGGCGCGCGTGAAACACGAACGCGCCGTCGACACGGCCTGTCGTCAATAGACGGACGGACGGTGAGCTACCCATTGCTCAGCCGTCCACAGGCCCGCATCTACGGTGGCCGGGTTTTTACCCTTGCGCCTTTGTCATTGTAGTAGCAATGCTAAGTTTTCCCTTGTCTTCCCTCTTTCTTCCTTATATCTAAATATTAAAAAAAGCCTGCGTCCGTCTATTTTGGTACAAAGTTAGTTGGGACCCTCCCAACTAACTCTGTACCAAAATTCAGCAAAATCGGTTTAGCTATTTAGGCGTGAAGACGTAACAAACAAACTCACTTTCGCCTTTATAATATTAGTAAGGATACTATCTTAGATTTATTGTATAAGTACTACTTATTTATTTTCTGTATGGGTACCTTTGTATGCCTCCCATCACCGCAAGGCTGCGTCCAATACTCAGCTTCATTAACATACATCCAGGCACTGGCGGCTGTGAGCACATCTCCTGACTTAGACATGTACTGCGCCATCTTGACATCCCACACTGGCTGACCGATGATAACGTAGCTCGAGGAACTCGATTGGAGTAACGACTCTTCACCGATGATAGAGAAGTGGGACACGCCGGCTGAGATCGCGACTTTTACTAGTTAAGGAAAGAGGTTGTTTTTTTAATAGGACGGAGATATGTTGCTGGGTGCCAGCCAGGACATGTGCCCAATTAGTATATATTTAAAAACGAGTATTTAAAAACCTCTTCGAAAATGGAACAATCGGGATCGAAAACATAGGTCTATCGCGTGTCGCTTATCCAGGTAATCAGCCAGGGTCCGGCCATAATACCGTTCTTTATGTTATTATATTACTAGCTTACTCCTGCGACTTCGTCCGCGTGGCATAGTTACTTTGGGCTAACGCTAACTTTAACCCGCGTGATAATCGAGAAAAAAAATATTTTCTCTCCCCTTTTCTTCTCTCTTTATCCCCCTTTTCTGACTTTAAAAAAAATACTTGTGTCCGTCTCCAGGGTCCCAACTATCTCAGTACATTTTAAAATTCATCAAAATCTGTTAGGCCATTTAGGCGTGAAGACGTAACAAACAAACAAACTTACTTTCGCTTTTATAATGTAAGTAAGGAATTGAAATGGGACAGCTTGGTTTACATAAGGTTGATCCCAACATTTCTACTGCTCGTCGTACCCATTAGCTGAGTGTCTTCATGTCAAATTGGTCAAAACAATATGAAGCCTAGTACCAAAATGTTAAAAAAATAACAAACCCTTAAGAACCACTCCAACATCTGTGGTAAAAGTTCCGTAGTTTTTCTGTATAATGAGTCCGCAATCAATAGCATTATGCACCACATCTTGCATAGATAACTTCTCAGTCTTTTTCCACATGGTGAGAAAAGCGTCTCCAGAGAACTTCAGCACGTCTCCGTTATGCGTTAGAATCTCCTGGACCATGGCTCCGATATAGGAGTTCAAAACTTTGGTCAATCTGGAAGGTCCACCGCGGCCAAAAGTTGTGTATTTTTCGCAGAGGTTAGTGAAACCTTGAAACAATGCATTTTTTTGAGTCTCTGTTATTTGCGTGACTAGATAACCTATACCTAGGTACGAGCTATTTGAACTATGGTGTTTATTACTTCACTTCGCCAGTTGTGTTTGCAGCAACTAACAAACCTTTTCACCATCAACCTAGGGTTGCCAGGTTCTCAAACCTAATAGCCGGAGAGACCAGCCAGTTTGGCCGGACATTTGGGTAAAAAGGCCGGACACCATATTGAGGATTTTGTGTGTCAGTACAAAATCAAAATGATGTGTAAAGTGATGCTTTTTTGATTATTACCACAAATCTTGTTAAATCTAATGCAATATAAATAAAATGGAATGGAAAATCAGTAGTACTCTAATCATTTAATTATTAGATGATTTAGCCACGGGCAAAAGCTAGTTTTATATATTAGATTCTATCTATCTATTTTGCCCGCGGCTACGCTCGCGTCAAATACGGGGTTACAACCGCTAGGCACAGCTAATCATATATAAAACAATGTTGGGTTTGTTCGAACACTTAAAACTCGTGAACGGCTGGACCGATTTTCATTGCTTTTTGCCCCAAACGGCAGAATAACTATTAAAATATTACAAACAACAAGAGCGTGTCGGGACACCCTCAGTGTAGGGTTCCGTAGTTTCCCGTCCGTCACAATAAGTGTTCCCAGTTATGAGGCCAACTGAACAATTCGGTAATACCCGATCCAATGTAATAAGTACCTACAGCGCCATCTCTCGGGGAATTGGGTTACTAATTAATACAAACACGTGCAATTTTAGTGGTAATTTTGGATTGCGAGAACCGATTTCAATAATTCTTTTTTTGTTTGAAAAAAGATACTTTGAGGATAATAAAATATGTAAACAAAGTTACAAAAAAAGCTTGCATATACGATTATACTACAAACTTAGTCCAGAAATTATTTTGTACAACTTTTTGTCTTTTTGTACAAAAACTGTTGTGTCAATCAAGTTCAAAATAATTTTCATAGAAAGTCCTTATAAAGTTCTACTTTTCAGATTTTTTTCATATTTTTTAGACTTATGGTTCAAAAGTTAGAGGGGGGGGACACATTGTTTTTTACTTTTGGAGCGATTATTTCCGAAATTATTGACATTATCAAAAAATGATTTTCGTAAACCCCTATTCATTTTTAAATACCTTTCCAACAATATATCACACGTTAGGGTTGAAATTAAAAAAAAATCACTTCCCACTTTACATATAGGGTGGCTACCCTAATAAAACATTTTTTTCAAATTTTTATTTTACCATTTTGTCGGCGTGATTGATATACATATTGGTACCAAATTTCAGCTTTCTAGCGCTAACGGTCACAGAGATTAAGCGAGGACGGACGGACGGACGGACAGACAGACATGGCGAAACTATAAGGGTTCCTAGTTGACTACGGAACCCTTTTTTTTTTTTTTTTTTTCGGGTGGGAAATCATCCAATGACTTCCCCCGCTCTGGGTGCAGCGGGGGGGCATGTCAGACTTGTACTGACTAAAACCCACCCATGTTTCTTCTATTGCCCTTTACGTTCCGAGGCCGCGGTATCTCTTTCGAACAACCCGCAACCCCGGCAGGCAGAGGCTCTGGCAAGCCCCTCACTACGGAACCCTAAAAATGAGTTTGATACAACCTTTGATGACATTCGGTTTGTTAATTAGGTAGATAGGTAGGGTAGCGTAGGTAGGGATGAAAGTAGGCTAGGTCAGTAAGGTAGGGTAAGTAAGGTAAGTAGGCGAGGTACGTAAGGTAGGTAGGTATGTTGGGTTGATAGGATAGGTAGGGTAAAGTAGTAAGAGAAGCATTGCACTGCAAACCGGGCACAGCTACTTATCAATTTTACTCACCACCATTTATTTATTATTTATTTAAACTTCATGTATAATAGTGGTACATAGGGGACATTAATTACTATTACCCTTAAATAAATATCTATTTTAATTAAAGCCCATGCGCTTAACCTCACCTGTTTTTTTTTGTCGATGTGTAAATCCTCATGGGTTTGTCAGACTCTACGGACTAAAACCACACCGGAGTTCCTTCTCACACTTGTGTCAGGGGGCAGCGGGAACAAGTGCGACTTCCGCTGCCCCGGACTAGTGTGGCCCGCTTGACCTGAGCGGACCTCGTCTCGAGAGGGGGGAGTGAAACCTCACCTAACCTAACCAGTTATGTGGACAACAGAATACCCACCAGAAACATCACAGAACATCAACGCAGTCTCGTAGCTCCTGATTGAATAATCGCTATGTTTGTAAATGATCTCATCGGGAACCATGGACGCTATAATTCCCATTCTAGCCGCATCAGTCATAGAGTAATTGTCTTTGCCACCCAAACTGAGGAATATAATAATAAATAAATAAATATTTATTTCATAAGTAGTATCGCGCCAAAAGGTATACACGACAACACATCAACTTATACAAAATCAGTATAATTTCTGGCAGTTAGGACAGTTTTTTTTTATGAATGGCATCTCGCTGTTCAATCTAGGAGGTTGTCGTCTGCTGAACCGGGCGATTCCTGGGGATGCCTTGCAATTCAGGTCTCCAGCCAGAGCAAAAACTTACAAACTAAGCGACTACACGTAAAGGGCAACTTTTATTTCTGGTGTATGATTCTATTTACATTTTGCGCTTAACTAATAATCTAATGCGAGTGATTCTGTAAAACTGATTTCATTCAATATTTGGCTTTAAAATTCCTCCCGCTTTTCGTGTTTATAATATGGCGCGAGTTCAATCCTACTGTCATTTTAAACGGATTGTACACTTTATTTATTTCATACCTAGTTTGTTTAGACAAGCTCCGTTTTCTCCTGCGTTCTCTTGGAGTCTCAATCTCGTGCGGTATCTCGTTGGAAGCGGATTGTCGATGGTAAACCCGTTTCATAGCCATCAGATATTCATCGTAATTTGTTTCTTGAGATCGAAAAGCGTTACCAGCCATCCATTTTGTGCTCCCAGGCCCTTGGTTCGAAAATTCTGTGCAGACAGAATAGAAATGAATATTCTTTATAATGTTTATAATAAAATAATTACAGAAAACTTTCACATAGGGTGACACAATAGGTGGTCTTATCGCTAAAAGCGATCTTTTCAAGACAACCTTTGGATGGATTAAGGGAAAACGGAGAGACATACTGCAGGTAATCTCTTGTGTACAAACTACTTAACAATATATGGAATATATAATCATTTGCATACACAAAGGAAATACCAATCTACATAAATATATAATAATCATGTAACAAGAGCAGAGGAACTGTTTAGTGATGCTTTAGGAGACAGAGTAGTGATTTTTGACCATATTTTTAAATAGGGGGCGCCCTTGCCTCTTACCGGCAATTCATTCCATAGCCAACGACTGTAAAAGACTTGTACATTGCCATCTATAGTCTCAGGTTTTCCGATGACCTCAGAGATACGTGACTTTTAATCAGCACTGCTTTGTTCGGGGAGTGGTGGCCAGATGGTAACCGACCCCGCCTTATAGTGTTGTAGGACGTGCATTCGTACGTAAGCATCTCATTATATCATCGCTGATCTTAAAACGGGGGGGGGGGAGAAAACAAAACCATCGTTAGGAAATCGCATGTCATTTTCCCCACTAATGGTTTTGTTTCTAATAAAAAGAAAACCCTTTGACGTGACGTCTTCCAACCCATAATATTTCTATGCTGGTGAATTACCTAAGGTAGTTTACCTACAATAATCTGAGGGCCAAGTTTCCTAGATTTGGGAACATTTTATTTAATTCTATTTTGTAAGTAAGTAGGTTACGTACTTTCCCACGATTTCTTATTTTCGAAAATTCGTTCCGATTGTAATGAATCCTCTTCGGCTTGCATTGTTGAAAGTGTTTAAACCAGGTTTTTACTGAAAATTATTAAATCGTTGTGCTGTTGTGCTACGAAAACATTGAACTGAACGATTAATTGATTAGACCAATATAGTTATACAATAGTAAATTGATTTTACTCTTTGGAGTAAAATAATCATACCATGCCTGAAATTCAATGGAAAATGACCAAAATGACGGACAACAGAGAAAAAACCTTCCACATACATAGGAGTTTTTTCTCTATGGGGTAATACTAACTTTTATGACATCAATGAGTATGTATAGCCTACGTTGCATTGTGCAGATACTCAATTTCTATCAGCAATAATTCAGTGTAGATTTTGTAGTGACGCGGCTACATACAGAACTACCAAAGTGGTTAAATCTAACGCTACTATCATATAGAAAAGCACTTCAGCCAGAAGTGACGAGAAGAAATATCGTGGAATTTTAGCAGTGCCGGATTAAGCAAGCGTGAGGCCTGTAGCAAATTCTATTTGGGGCCCTTAATCTGCCAGCAAGGTTACATCTCAATAAATATTTTGCGAACTTTCTTCATAAATTATATTTTGCAGTGCTAATAAAGTTAAAAATATTTTTTTTTAACTTATTTCTTAGTTTATTTAATACCTATAGTTTAGCTTTTGATACTACCCTCGATGTCAATGCACTGACCGGTTTTAGCCGGTTTAGTGAAAAGTGGTGGGTTGATAAGGTTCCCTCAAAAAATACACTCAACGAAAGTCGGCTGGTTTGGACACGCGCCCCATTTTGAGCGGGGCCCGTAGTAATTGCTACTCTTGCTAAATCGTTAATCCGGCACTGAGTTTTAGTCAGTAGTAACCTGACCACGGCGGAGGCCATCCATTGAAGTTTTACAAATAAAAACCAGACAAGTGCTAGTCGGACTCGCGCACCGGGGGTTCCATACAAGCTTGTAACATAAACGGCCATATCTTTTGACTGCGTAGACTTAGATGTAGCCGTAACTTTTATTTTATTTTTGCAACAACTAGTGGTTGAAATTAACTTTTAATACTTTTCATGCGTTGTTAGTAGGTACTGCTTTTCATTGATTAATATATCTAATAGGGTCTAGCTTTTGCCCGCAGCTTCGCTCGCGTTAAATTCGGGATAACACAGTTCGCCTTGCGTTTTATTGATTTGTAATAGCAACACCAAGTTTTCCCTTTTCTTCCCTATCTCCCTCACATCCCACTTTAAAAAAAATGCCTTGCCATTATTAGATACTAATATTAAGTAAAAGTACCTACATACATACTTTCCTCTTGAATCACTACCTAATGCAGAAAACTGCATTTATATTAAAGTTGTTCCACGCTGGGAATTTTTCCTGTACGATACAGACCAAACAGCCAGCAGTTAGCACAGCCAAAATTATTTGTTCCGAGGGGGAACCGAACCAGCGACACGCAGCGCGGCAGTCGATCGCTCAGCCACTGCGTCAACCATGTCGGCATTAAAATCCGACTTCGGCGTTTAAAACAAAAAAATCGATCCGGCGTTTAAAACAATAAAATCGACATGAAATTTGACATTTTAGTTCTTGAGGCTAAAGAGATAGGTGCACTAAACAACCTTTTAATAATCAAATGCCTTAACAAAGAGATTCATCCTGGGATCACCCACTGCTGGCTTCAGTTACATTCTTCAATACCTAAGTACTTCCGGTTCTTGGCGTCACATGGCCCGCAGCTGTTTCCCCGGTGACGTGCGGCCACGGGCCACCAGTGCTGGTGACAATATCAGCCTTGCTACTTCGTACCTACGGTGCCCTTCGTTTCATAGCCTGAATTTTAAATATTTAAGTAGGCGCACACAGCGACACATGAACCATATAGGTACCTTACTACCTACCTACCTTTATGAATATATAACCTTTTATAACTCGGTGATTGTAAGGCCATGCTAGATTTCTTTATACAATTTAAGATCCGCATAGTTTTGCATAGCTTGATTGGTCCTCGTGCGTACTCATGTAGTGTAGGTACTTACCTACACCAAAGCGCCTAAACTAAACCTCGGAGCAAGTTAACACAACAAGACAGATTTCAGTGGGTACCTGCCATTGTAGGATGACAAAATCACATATGGTAGATTAACACTTTTTTATAGCACAGCTAACAAGCGTTTATTTTTAAAAAAAAAACGTTGCCCCACACTAGCATCATTTTCTCCTGAACCGTGTGTGCGTTTATATTATTCTATTTAAACAAAAAAAACGAAGTAATAATAGACTTCCGTTACTAACTGAGTTCATTCCCATTACTTCGATTTATTAGTTCGATAGCGGAACTAGTGAGATTTTTTTTCTCAGTTGTTCGACCGTCGAACTAGTGAGAATTTTTTTTTTAACCAGAACCCAGAATGTAGGGGACCCGCAGTCGACTACCCCGTCAACAGACTTGGGGGCACCCCGACTCGGATAGATTTAGGTTAGAAGGAGCGAACAGACCCCGCCACCTCCTTCGTGGTTGCTTTTTTTTAACCAACCAGAAGTAGAGGCCTTTTAAGCAATATTTGAGTGTTTTGAGGTTAGTTTACAAAAGATCGTTTTCCTCGGAAACGGTGAGTTACCTTGTCATGGGAGTGGTAGTAGAACTGTTTTTAAATTTAATTAATTCGATGGTCGAATATATGAGGAAAAAATTCTCACTAGTTCGACGGTCGAACTGAGAAAAAAAATCTCACTAGTTCCACGATCGAACTAATGGGAAACGGCTAACTGAAGCTAGTCAACTAGGTCATACTGAAGTCTAAGATCTTTAACTCTACAACAGCATCCTATACATACACCATCCATTGGAAGTTATGATTCTTGTCTGCGTTGTGGACATACTTCCAGCCTCGCCTGCACACCAACAGCATGTCAGTGCCTACTTATGCAGTTTGATTAAATCAACCACTTTACTGACCCAGTAATTTTAATAAGGATAGATAGACCGATCCTATTGCAGATCAATATATTATATCTATCCTCACTAATTTTTCCAAAATATTTATTGAGAACGAGTGACAGTATAGCTGAGTGTGTACCATCTGTATGAGTAATGTATGTATAATATGGTAAGTCCATAACATGATATAGTGCGGCTTGAACCAAGGTCTGGTTGTTCCTGGAGTATATACCACAAGTTTAGGTACTGTGTGTGTATTCATCTAATTAACAAACTTATGTATGTGTTGTGTTCTCTCCATTTGTGCTATTATTTATTGTGGTTATATACCTAGTAACTTTATAGCAGGGTTTTAGGTGATGAGTATGGTGGAGCGTCTTAGTCGTTAACGTAACAAAGGGAAATAAAATCAGGACCAATAAAAAAAATACACAAACTTGTAGGTACCAAAGAAACTTTTATTGATAAACCACAGCTACACGGAAAAGCACAAGTAAATAACACCGTTATGGCCTCATTATTAGTCTTCTTGGCGAACTTTTAACTTCGGGTCGTTGACCTCTGGACCTATAAATAAGGAAATAGCGGTACACACGTACAAACGCTTTTGTTATTAACACTGCACTGGTAGTTTTGGTGTATTACAGCCTTATCCTGAAAGTACCGTTAGTTAAGATTTTTAATTATGTAAAAAATTGTAGGTACGTGCTGAACTAAAACAAGAGCTTGCACTAAAGGTAAAACACTCTTCGTGTGAGTTTCAATTAGCAGACTGTTCAAAAACCCTAACATCATGAGGAGAGTAGTAGCTTGGGCAAGCTAAGCACGGCCTCAAGGGAAGGCCGAGCCGTTTAGGTAAAAGTACTCAAGTGGTACCGGAGCAGATAGAATTGAGGCTGGAAATGTTAGTACCTAGGTAATATTTTAAGTAAACCTGGTAGTTGTTACTCGAGATAGGTACTTGTCGCAACTTGAGATAGATTGTACCAACTCGATTATATATTAAAAAACTTTACCCTTCAGTTTTTTTTTACTTTTTTTATATTATTGATAGGCTCGCGTTTGACCACTATCTCACCTGATGGTAAGTGATGATGTGGTCGACGATGAAGCACGCTTATACTTTGACCAACATTTTAGGTGAAAGCTCCAGGATGATCATGCATTTTGCGGGTCGGTGTCGGTTGTTAAGTTAATAAAAATAAGAACTGCGAATGTTTAAAATATGGGATTTCTGAAATATTAAGCTCGTTTTTCCCCATAATTTTTACATGAACTAGTCATTTACTGGGGTGAAATGAACGTTTTAACATTGTATTGGTTTCAATTGCTACGGTCGCAATTCATATTTTACTCAACATGCAACTTGGTATTGGCCTGCAAATTGCAAAGAACGAAAACAAGTTAGGAGATTTGCAGGCTACCCTGGCGCTTCCAACTCACACAAAACAGCTAGACCTGAAACGACCTGGAGGACATCCAAACGTTGATTCTGTGCGGAATCGAACCCACAACATTCATCAATAGCCACCGGAGGGACCAGTAATGATATACGTTGATTGCTCAATAGTAACTCCGAATGCTTACCACTGCCACAGATACTTACGAAAACAATTGACTTCAGGATTTTCCATATGCCTAGTGCGTCAGCTGTTGGCTAAATAAGTTCAAAATAGCAGCGAAATACCTACCTAATTCCCTACTAGTTCCACAAATTGGGATGAGCAAGACAAGACAATGCAGTCATAGATACTTACAATTTTTTTTTATTTTATAATTATTAATGGTAAAAAAATGATTTATCTCGTACGCGCTTATCCCAATCGATGGTCCCACTTTCTAATAATTATGAACCTTTCAAAATTATGAAGAAAAGAAATGACTACTACATGATAAATAATTACAGTAATACTTTGTTGTTTGCAAGATTTAATTACTTTCTGTAACAAAGTTTAGGCTGGTAAGGGAATAGTGAGGTTGTTTGTTTCGTTCTTTAGTTTTAATGCTGTGTTTAGAGGTTAATGTGCTAATAATCGGGACGTTGTATTACTAAAAATAAATCATGCCAGTTATGATGACAGTAAAAAAGAAAAAATCGTTAATGTTGCCTAGAAATAAAAACAAAACGATTGTGTTATAAATTATTTTGGCCAATCGTTTTTAAATGGCATTAGACAGTACCTGCCTCTTACATTTAATTATTTAGCAAAACTTCAGATGTGATGGGTTTAGTGATCCAATAATAACAATGAAAGTACCAGAAAACTGTTTTCTGAATTTATAATTTAAGCTGATGTTGAAGAATAAATTGTTTCAATCTAAGTGTGCAATCCATCACATCTGTGAAGTTCAACTAGATAAATCAAATGTTGTAAATATGACAAAATGTTTATTGTGAAGACTAGATATGACTAGAACTAGAATTAGATGTAACATTGAGCGGGGGTCAATCAAAAGCTGCAAAGCAGGGAGATGTGTCCATACCCACAAAATACTTACCAAGTGGTGGAACTAAATGAGTGTTTCATACCTAACTGTGTCACTATTGTTTGTTCACCAAGTTAAAACGAAACTGTAACTTTGATTTTTAACACAGCCTTTGGAACAATCACAATATCTACCTACACTTTGTTATTGTCATATTTTAGTCTTTACGGACCACAACACAAACACAACGCTTCACTGAATAATTTTAGGGTAGAAGCATTTTCACTTGATTACTGAGCAATGACTTTTAAGTCATTAGGAAATTCACTCAAGTGATTATTAATCACTGAGGACACATTTGAACATCACAAACCAGTCACTGTATCAACAACTGCACTTGCCAGATCACAACTCACAAGGTATAAAAAAACTACATCATAAGATGAAATATTCTATTTGCAACTTCACACACTTACACTACACATCACCTAACATACACTGAATAAGTATACACTATAACTTTTTATCATAATAAATATACACTTAAAAAAAGTTTAAAAAAAAAATCTTTGCTGCAATTCTAGCAAAACTATCTTTCATCTACATTTTTGCAATAATTTTGATTATTGCTGTCACTACAAGGCTAACACAGCACTTGCACAGAAATGTGTAACTTCACTAACTTAGATTTACAAACACCTCACGTCACTACACATCACAAGTATGCATGTTCTTATATTTCTGAAGGAGACAAGGGAACTTTAATCAAAACTTAGTCTAGTAATGTAAACTCAAAATGTGTAAATCTAATAAGTTAGTTCGTTCAATGGAGAACCACCCTTCACCACCACTTTTACTGATCTCACTACAAACTTGTAGGTCAGATTGTGACCTATCCAGTTTGGGAGCTCAGAAGTTCATACTAGGCTGACCCACCCCTAACTACCACTATTACCAGATGGTCCTCCTTCAAACTCTCCTCAGTTAGGTTGTGGCATGTCCGCTTGAGTAGCTCAGTTGAGAATTCACAAGGTGGGAAGGAGTATAGTACTCCAGTAGCCTCTGTCTCTTTGTTCAGGAGTGAAATAACACCTGCTGCTTCTTTTTGCTTTAAGTAAGACACTAAGTTCCTCATTGGTCTGGTCTGGATACTTGCATCTTCATTTGTGATGGAAGCTGTCGACCCTGCCACTCCCAAGAAAATTGCATGTGAACTGGATGTGGCAATGCGCTTCTGAACATCATCTAGTTTTGGTTGATCTAAACGCAGCCTCTGTGTTATTCTCAGCTGATTTTTGCCATCCTCATCTTTCATCAGACTGTCGACAATCTCGGAATCACCATCAGTCAGGTGGAATTTAGTTGGGAATAGGGAGTTCTTCAAAATCAGGGCACCATTCCATATTGTGGTAGCTTTACGTACAACTTCAGGCAGTGTCCTTGCAGACGCAAGCATTCCGCCACCACGACGAGGCGACCCGTCGGAGTCACTGTCTGGGGAGCGACGGCGCGGTGTTCGTGAGCGCGAGCGGTCCACACCTGGCTCCCGTGAACCAGAACGACGGACTCGCCCCTCGTATTCAGGATCGGTTGGGGCACGCCTCCACTCTTCGTCGCGATAATCTCCCGAGCCGTGATATACGCCTCTATACATTCCTCGCCCTCGGCCGCGGCCACCTCTTCCTCTGTAGCCAGGCGTTCCATAGGCAGGGTAAGCTGCCGACCCCTCTTCCCAACCCTCATACCCTTCATAACCTTCAACAGGTCTACCGTCTTCTCCAACAGGAGGTGCATAAGGCTTTGGCCTGTAGGGGCCCCCAGTGCCGACATCGGCGAAATCGATTCGTAGTCGTCTTTCTGGACCACCAAGAGGAAAGCCTCGCATTTCTTTTACGGCAGCTTGAGCTGCATCAATTGAGTCATACAAAATGTATGCATGAGGTTCACCTTTAGCATATTCAATCTTTTTAATGGCCCCAAACCTATCAAACTCCCTTTCCAACTGGGCGACAGATGTCCAGGGACCAAGACCACCTACCCAAACTCGAGTAGTAGGTGTGGCTTTACCATATCCTATTTTACACTGGAATTTGCCAATATACTGGCCGGAAAGTTCTACTTTAGCTCTATGAGCCATATCCAAAGTCTGATAGCGAACAAATGCAAATGCATTTCCTGTGCCCGGTGGTGGGCGTTTTATGTCAATGTCCTCAACAATGCCGTATCGGCCAAAGATGCGTCGGAGCTCTTCATCTGAAATGTTGATCTCCAAGTTACCAGCAAAAAGAGTTCTGGTAGCCAGAGGATCATCTTCTGGCTGAACATGATGTAGATAATTAGGGAATTTGTCTTTTTTATTTTCAATTTTCTCAAATGGAGGGTGGTGGGGGCGGGGCATGTATGGACGCGGCATGTAATGAGGATGGGGTGGATGATGCATAGGTGGCCTGTGATGCATTGGGGGTCCATGAGGCCCAGCCATAGGATATTCATGCATTGGAGGACGAAAATCTCTGTGGTGGGGAGGTACTGTCGGGGGAATACCATAAGCCCTATCATCAGGCGGTGGTCTACGTCTCTCAGGCACTGGTGACCAAGCATAGGAATACGGGCGTTCATAATCAGGGGGTGTGATGCTTCTAGGCCTGCTTCTGTATTCAGCACGAACAGGCTCATAGACAGGGTCAACAATAGCTACTTTATCATACAATATAATCCTGGGCTTGGCATGTTTAGCGTCTCTAGCGTCTTCAGCACTACGGAAGCAAACATAGGCAACCCTCTCATCTAATTCATGAGAAATCTTGATACTAAAATCACCAAACTTCTTGTATTCTCTGTATAGGGTATCCTTGATAATTTCATCAGAAGCTTTTGGATGAAGTGCACTAACGCACAGCACTTTGTAATACGGGCGAGCCGAGTCTTCTCTGACGTCCCGAGATCTCACATAGTCCTCGCGGTGCGGCGACACGTATCGCCCCCGGGGGCTCGGCGAGCGCACCCGACGGCGCACCCGCTCGGGAGTGACGCGCTCATCGGAGCTGTCGTCATACCTGCCTATACTACTGCGTGTTCTTTTCGATCGCGGCATACTATCTCTTGACGAACTCCTCTTCATGTTACGAATTTTCACCGTTATTCGATCTCTATCTCTATCGCTACGCGGTAATCCAATCATGAAAGCTCAGTACGACGAACCACTATCTGAAATGCACAACATTACACGTCACTTCAAAATGTCGCTTTGTTCCAGAAGATAAATCACCGCAACGCACAATAGTGTTTTAGTCTTACCACAACGAAATTAGCGACTTCAGTCACTTAGATCACTGAACACCTCCACTCTGCACAATATATAGTCGGTAATCACAAAACATAGACGATCACGAAACGTAAAACAAATAGAAATTTCGATGGCTGGTTCACAAGCACCGCACAACGAAAATTAAGTTCAATATGGCTGCCGCCTGCTGTCGCTTGCTTGACTTTCGTCGTGAGTTCGTGACGCTGCGGCGCCGCCCCACTTCACCGAAATGTTTATTATAGTCTGCATGTTGCAAACTTGCAACATCCGTTTCGTTCGGTCAGTAATCATTCACCCTTCTCCAATCATATCACAAATTCCCGCCCACTTTTGTCATTTTTGCCAATCCGCTTCTATTAACCATAGACGGTAAAGTACTTTCAAAAGGTTTTTGTTTTTCATAAATCCAAGTCTTTTTGCAAATGTTTTATCTAAAAACGCTGCACATACCAATTACCACTACCCAATGGCCAATAACTATCTGCTGGGTATTTTTATTATTTTATATTGAACTGTGAAGACGTACCAAAAGCTTCAACATTGAAAAGCCAAATAAATGGACGAATGATTTACGAAAGTTGAGTACACATAGTTCATAGCAAAGCACTGAGGTAGCAGGTAAAAATATACAATCATGTAAAGGTGATGGATGATAGACATAGGCAAGGTAAGGGTAAAAATCTGGATGAGGCTGGTACCTGTAGCAGCCACAAATTAGTCAGTATAAAATTTCAAATTGTGAATGATTGATGAGACGGACAAGTGAAAATAGATAAATATAATTATGCTATTTTTGGAAAACCGTTTCAAAAGCTAATTATTGAATAAATAATTATAATAAACTAGTTTAACCGAAAATTAATGAAGGCAACACTTATGCAACAAAAAATAAAAAAAAAAGGAAAATGTCAAAAATGTGAATGAAAACCAACTTCATTGAAGTTGAAGTTGTTTACTTTGAAATTGAGTACCTAATAGAAAGAAACTAATAATTCATTAGAATTACGTACAATTTGAAAAGTTTAAACTGATTTTATCAAAGCTTCAGTTCCGCTACTAAAGTCACGTCAAAGGTACCTACTGCATAAAATTAGGTCCACCAAACATGTATAAATGTAAATTTAGATAAGTTCATCATAAAAACATTATATATGCACAGTTCAAGGTTCATATCGAAGCTACGGAAACGTAAACATAGAGCTGTTAAGTACAATATCTAATATTGATGTAAAAAATGTGCTGTATCTTGCTGATAGTGACTAAATTCGTCAGATAAAAAACAATCTTTATTACTGAAGATTTACAGCTTATTATCATTAATTCAAGACCACGGCGACGCCAGGATGGACGTTATTATAAAAGTAAATAACCAGTCAAATGGTAGAGATAAACTAGCCAGGTGTGTACCTATTTTTTATTCATTTTTTAACACTCTGTTTCACTGACTGACCTTAACAGAGCCTTAGCTGAACGGATTTTTATATTTAAGAAATTTGGCATAGCATACTTTTCATCCAGTAGTATGTCCCGTTAGGGATTTTCATTCTGGATATGAATTATTTGTGTAGCTTTGGGCCTGGGCTAGTTCTATACAACTGAGAGATAATAATTAAAATCTCAGTTAAGTTTGTAACTTAAAGAGAACAAAGTTTTTAAGTGGTGGTTTTCAGTAAATTCATGTTTTTGTATTCTGTCTTTTCAGACTCATTCAATATACTAGTCGACTTGTCTGGCACCAATTGGAAATAAGAAATGCAAACAAATACTCTGTTGATAGAATAAAAAATCTGGAACTCACTTTTAGTTCTTTCAGAAAAAGTAAGTAAACTACTGTTAGAATTTTCTTATTTTCCACACATGATGTTTGAATGAAAACCACTGGCTTACATTCACATTCACTCCATTTTATTTGATTAAACCATAATATTAAAAATAAGGGTATCAAAATAAAGTGTACAGCTCAATACTCATAGAACAACTAAAACAATTTTTCTAAGCCAAGACACTTGTCAATCCTTAACATTCTTAGTTTAAAATACATTTTCTTTTTATACCAAAGACAAGTAAAATTTATTTCTCTAACAACTACTGTCTCTAACTCTGGTTTCAATTATTTATTTATTTATTTAAGGACAACCAACAAAGCTACACCAACATACATGTTAAAACACTCACATCTTTACAAAATTTAGTGTAGCCTTAATTAAAGGCTGCCACGGCATGCATTAAACATAGAGTAGGAACTACAGTTCCTCACAAAACGGATTTTACTTATTTATTATTTTGAGATCCTAATTAAATTAAAAGCTTAATTAAATTTAATCAATTAATCCTATTATATTCAGCGGTGTGCCAAACCACCACCATTAAAAAAAGGAAAAAATTAAAATATTAAAATTACTTAGAAATTTGCCTGTTTTCTCTCAAAAGAAGTAATAACTGAATGCCTAAATAGGAATAATTGTTAGATTAATGTTTAGAATAGAATAGAAAATACTTTATTGCACACCAAAATCAAAACATAACTGTTTTTCATAAATTGCTAATTCTATGGTTACAATGGTGAGTCTTATCGCTGATAGGGATATCCAGACAACCTTGGGATGGTCTGTACAAATAATGGCGGGTGGTCTAAGTTGTACCTACTGCTAATACTACACAAACAATTAAAATATATAAATACATAAAATCTATTTATTAAATGTGTTTTATAATATAATGTGGTAGAAAAATAGGATAGGTTTATTACTAATTGTCTCCAACAACAACAGGTGGAAAATAACTACTTTAACAATTATGCTTCTTTTTTCAGTTTTAAGACTTGGAAGATGCATAGACATCTGTTACACTGCCTTAAATAGCATGCACATTGAAGATCCCATTTTAAGGGTAACATTGACAATCAGCAAATTGGCAAATGCATTGTTTCTCTACTCAGACCATGTGGTCTGGCTCACTAAAAGTGGATTTCTAAAAACTGACTCTGAAAAATGGAACAGAACGGCGAATAAATTTTGGCTTCTTTCAATCATTGCGAATTTAGCTAGAGACTTCTATGAAATTGTTCATCTCATGGATTTGCACAAGTCCACATTCCTGAAGCCATCCGAACTATTAAATAGTTCAATCACAAACTACGATTGGAATGGTGGGATGAAGTATATGTATATGTTGATGACTTGTCACAAGGATGTTTTTATTGATACTTTGAAGAACTCCTGTGATATATTCATTCCACTTACTGCATTAGGATTTACTAAACTAAGTCCAAGTACTGTAGGAGTACTGGGAGCAGTTTCATCGGTGGCTGCATTAGTGACTGTTGTGAAACCAATCACAAAATTAGTACCCGCTTGAACATTTTTGTATATTTTTTTAATAATGGTGCTGGGCATATCTATGGAGATTGTGATGTTTGATCTTGTATAAGTTTACCAAAATTTTAAATATAAAAGTGCCAGGGTGCCTAAGCAAGTCAGCCTTAATTAGTAAGTAATTGCTTGAAGACAACTCTTTAAAATAATGTATGAATAAATAATGTATACAAAGATAGGATGTTTTTAATTTAATGTACCTTGAGTTTGTATCAAACTAATCAGTACCTAGTTTATTGTTAATAAACTCCTTTTATTACACATTGTAGCTGTGTAAACTGGTATAATTATAATATATGGGTTATGAGTTTATAAAGCAATATATTTTTTTTTAGTTATAAGCAAATCTTTTATTGTAACAATACAAAACTATGCATAATCCTTTTTTTTTCTTTATTTACATCATGTAATATTAAACAATGTCACACTTCAATATTCTCTTAAGCGCTAGGCACAGCCATAGTATGGCTGTAACAACAATGTTGGCTACCACTCTTTAGAGTTTGATGTCTATTATGCTGCCTTATAATTGAATAAATATAAAGTATATGGACTGCTAAGCTAAGTTGCGCCGACCCCAATAATTTAGGAAAAGGACAGGAGAAAGATGTGTAAATAAGTGTGTGTGTTTTAGTTATTAGGTAGAAATATAAACCAAAAAAGGGCACTTTAGATGTTTTCTCTACTTTAATAAATACTAGCTTCCACTCGCGATATCATCCGCGTGGCATAGTTACTCCGGGCTAACGCTAACTTTAACCCGCGTGATGATCGAAAAAAAAAATCTTTCCCTCTTTCTCTCCCCTAACTCACTTTTTTTAGCCATGTCCGGGGGTCCGGGGTACTAACTATCGCTGTACCAAAATTCATCAAAAAAGAATTTGGCCATCTAGGCATGAAGACGTAAAAAACAAACAAACTCACTTTCGCTTTTATAATATTAGTAAGGATTACAAGAAAGAGGTTTTGTTGATGTTGTATGGGCATGATAATTAAAAAGTATCCTGGCAAAACAAGCTACAGAAACAGAGAATTGTAAAACTGCTTTGCTAATGGCGCGCATATAAATTGTTTTTTGCTGATTGATTTTTAAACATGGATGGATATTTTCTTAAAATAAAACAACTTAATCTTCAACACTTAAATATCGCTTTCTGATGATGTGACCTATAGAGTTATGGGCCGGCAAAATTAAATATCCCTACCTACTTGAAGATGGTGGTTTGAATGTGGGTCGTTAAATAGTCCAGAGGACTGGGCAATGGTATTAAGAGACCGGTACGGTCAAATAAAGAGGTTTTTTTTTTGTTTGGCCGTATCGGTCGATTTGGGAAAAAACTATGCACAAATCCATGAAATTTCGGTGAGTCAGGCGTTGCGAAATCGTAACACTTAACGAAGTGTTGAACTAAAAAAAGCCTTGAAGAAGTAAGCGGAGTAGAAGTTAGTTTGTGGACAGTAGAAAGAGGGTTTTGGCTGCCAGTATTAGCAATTAGCGCCTGACCCGGGGCTCTAAATTACTCCATGAGCACCATGATTTCAGGTTACTCGAAACTGGGCTTCATGGACTCTAGAGGACTGGAACGAAGTACCTTTAATTATTTTAGGAAGCTGGAATCTCTTTTATGTAGAGAGGACCGTGGCGAGAAGGGAACGTTATGCGAAAGAAGAACTGAAAAAAATATTCATGTCCGCCATAAATATTTTTTCAGAAGAAACTTTCGCATAGCGTTCCTTCATGTTTCGCTCCGTCATGTTTTGGGCAGAAATTAATTCGACGGAGCATACGGAGATAGTTTACATAGAAAATTAGTACCAGTACATTATGCAAGTCCTTATTCCACATATACCACCTGAACTGCTCTTGGGAAAGATTCCATTTTATGGACGACAATACTTCCTACATTCAAGAAGTTGGGTTCCATCGTTTAGATTGGCCAGCTCCATTAAATGTTTTAAAGGGACGGCTAAGAACTAAAAAGAGTCATTTGTAAAACTTAAAAAAACCTTTGTCTTTATTGCGGACCACTTCTTATTTGCAAAGCAGTGTATGTATGTACTATGAATCGATGAATGATAGTCAAAAAACATTTTATGTCATTAGTAAAATTTTTTGGCAATACCAAATTGTCACTGTCAGTCAATCTGTCATTGACTTGAACGAGCTGAGTACCAATTTTGTATTTATTTTCAGTTTTTCTGTGTGAAACTTGCATTGAATTATAATTATCAATGGCTCGCAATGTAGCAGAGACAGCAAAGAAATTTCTACTGTTAGGCCAGTGTGTTCCTACTGTTAAACAAAATGCTGCCAAAATCAGAGTGAAGAGGTTAGAATTGGACGAGAATTTACTGATGGTTTGTATTAAATTTTTATTACAAAAGGTGACTACAATTTAAGATTTTATCACAAATTATTTAACAAAATTATTTTCTTTCTATTTCAGTACTTTAGAAAGGATGAGTTTTATTACTGCCATGATCCTAAAAAGGTCTGTAAAACGGGCGATATTGTCCTCATACAGTCACTACAACAAAAACTGACCAAGTTAATTACTCATGAAGTAAAAGAGGTTGTATACCCTTTTGGTGACATTACTGACCCTATCACAGGTAAAAAGGTTGCCAAAGAACAGTATAGAGAAGACATGGACAGGCAAGCAGAGCTGTATGGAAAATTAGATTCTACCTTCGATCATGATAAGGCGCCGGAGCGAGGCTGGCAAGATGGAAAGAAAGACTTCACATCAAAACCTACATACACAAAGTTCCATGTGTTTGATGAAAATGATCCTTATGCCATTTAAGTTAACTGTTGTTTATAGTAATTAATTAAATGTTTAGTTAGTGTTTATCTATCTTTTACTACCAACTGAGATTTGCCTGTTTCATCACACCAAAATGCCATTTGCTAGTGTCTAGTAATTTAGACTGGACACTGACACAAGCTTAAAAATCTGGCAATCTTCACAAGAGAGTTTATACAATAAGACCCTTCAGAAAGTCTTAAATGTTCTTAACTACCAAGCATTATTATACTTCCCAAGCAGATAACTCTAAAGTTTATTTGCAAACAAAGACACATGGGGGGAAAAACAAAAACAGAGACTACAATATACTTTACCCACCTAATATTGTATGATGTTATTTCTAGCTGTTTGGATAAAGATAAAATGTCCCCAATATAATAATAAAACATTTATTTTCAGGCAATTTAGGCCCATAGATAAATACCTTACAGACAAACATATATATAGCTAATACAAATCGTGTTAGTAAATAAATCCTTAACAACTATGTTAGTAACACTTCACTGCACTATGTCACTGCGCGTTCATGTGGCACTTGTCCGTGGAAGCGCCGGAACACCACTCCTTGCGGCGAAAAGTCCTCTTCCAAAACGAGGTGCAGATAACAGGTCGGTACTCGCAGCACAAACGCCTTAAAGTTGACGTTGCGACGCGACTCCAACAACTGCACTCTCGCTACGTACTTGAGCTTTTGGCGTACGTACTCAACGATGCCTTCCGCCGTAGTGGTGTAGTGTAGGCGGGAGATGTACACCGGAGTGTTCGGCTTAGCGGCTCTTAGGGTGACATTTGGCTCCGATGGAGCCGTGCCACAGCGGTTCTTGTTGGTACGTTGACGACGCTTCCTCCTTAACACCGTCACGAAACCATCATCAGCCCGGATCGGTGCCTTTTCAGGCATGGGCTTCTCAACGCGAGCAGTAATGCTCGCACCTACGCTAGCAGAATTTCCACCAACTCGGCGTGATTCTGCCGACACTGCGAAAACAGGCAGCGGTCGTGTGGCGACACGGGAAGGAGCCACAGGGGCGGGAGCGGGGCAGCGGGGCGCACAAGGAGCGCACACTGCAGGCTCAGCATTCCTTGGTGACGACTGCGACAGAACTGCTGACGCGAAACTTGCCGCCGATACATCGAGGCCAGCTCCGCGACGCGTGTTTACGTTTGATGCACCCAACGATGACCCAGATACCGCTGCCTTTTGACGCAAGTCATTGACTTCATCGCGCAAATCAGCCACGGCTTTTTGGGAAGCATCCAACTTGGTCTGCATATCCACCAAACTTGCCTTGAGAAGAACAATGTCCTTCAACAGGCTCGTAACATCGACATGGTCGAATGTGACGGGAGGGAGCTTGTGTAAGTCCTTCGCCACAAACGTCGGCACGTCGTCAGGGTCGGTCTCCTTTAGCAGCGTGATAATGTCTTGAATACTTCTCTTCGTCCCGTCACGCCGGCGGGACACCATCTGGTCACTCTTGTTGAGCATCCGGTACAACATCAGCTTGGCAGCAGCGATGTCCTCCTCACTGAAGTTCGTAGCGCAGATTTGGACTGCGGACACCTCGTCCATCACATCCAACTTCTGCTGCAGGAAAGCCAGCAATTCATTAGCCACCATTGGTTGTTGACCCATGGTGATTAAAATAACAAGCGAACGACTCGCGTCGCCGCGTTTACGATATTATGTATGCGTCAGCAACACGTCCGCATTGAAACGTAGCGAAAACGAACGAACTGTGAGCAAATGAGCACTGCCTTAAACTGGGATGGTGCATTTTATTGCTGAAGTCAGATTGTGTGTGCAATTAATCTATACAGCTAAAGTCAGTCCTTTGGGTTAAAAAAACAAACAAAAAATACTAAAGAAAAGAGCATTTATTTTATTCTTAGCCATAGGGCTCATAATTTGTAAAGATTGCTTGTATCGGTGGCATCAGTCCTGTGCCAGGAGTTCTTTCTCTAACGCCGCGCCCATGAGGTTCCAAGAACTGTCATCGTCATCCGGTGGTTCCTCATCTGATGGTGGTGATGATCTTCGTGGTCTTTTGCGAGGGCGGGATTCGTCATCTAAAAATAATAAAGACAATAAAATTGTTAGGGTTGACTGTTACATAAATTAATTAAAAAACCTACGCCTTTTCTCCATAATTATGAGTGGACTATAACAATGGAGGACAATATGAAAAAAAAAATAATCCAAATTTATGTATACCTTACATAATGATTTGGATAAAAAACACCGGCCGAGCGAGTGAAAAGAGCGGAGTCAGACTCGCGCACCGATGGTTCCATACCAACTTGCTTAAATAGCCATTTCTTTTGACTGCATAGACTTGAAGAGTTGATTTTTTCACAGCACAAAGGCACCGTAGAGTTGAGTATATGGTTTTAATTTCATACCTGCATGCATTCCTGAGATAAAGGTTCTTTGTATGGAGGTGAGGAAAAAACTGTAAATACTTACCCATTTCAGAGTCATTTGTTGCTTCTTGCGAATCTTGTAATCTGAAAAATTAAAATACAGAATTTAGTTACACATTTATACTCTCACCATCTTCCTAGCAACTAATAAATTTCTACTATAATTTATTGTGTCTTACGTCCCTAGCCCACTCATTCTTGCATACAGTTTTCAATAAGCAACATGTTCATTTTTACCTGTCCTGTAAGCTATCCTGCATGCTATTTTCTGCGCTGACTGATATCAGTCTATCTTCAGGAGGATTCTCTTCATCATCCAGGTCATCATCACCTGGTTTCTCCTCATCTGAAGAACTTTCGTCTGATTCATTGAATATGTCTTCTACCTATAAAACAAGAAGAACATGTACTTCTACAACAATTGAAATCGAAGGAAAAGCAACATGTAAAACCTTTACACTATACATAAGATTGCATTGCAAAGTAATGTTATCACAACCTACCTCTCTATCCATATCAGCGATGTCATCGCTCGAGAAAGACAGCAGGGGATTGATCGTGTCCATGAATCGTCCGGAAGGAGTGCGCTTTCTTAGTGCGGCCACGGGCGCTGGCGCAGGCGGTGGACTGCTGCAGTGTGCCGGCGGCCGGCGGGAACTGCTCTGTGGATATGGAACTTGCTTGGTCATGCACTCATCTGATTTAATGCTAAAGACATTTTCTTTAACTCATTAACGTCAGTAAAAGCACAGCGACAGAACATCAATTTGGCTAGAAATTACTAGGGAAGGGGTTTATAAAGTCTGTTGCAAGGCAATTAGTTTATTTTTTCATGATAGGCCTATAAAAAATCAGGGCGGCAGTGAAAAATAGTAACAGCCTTTTGGGTCCTAAAATAAATTTGTTTAGTTACTGTACCTGCCCCCCTCTTTGTAAAGGGTATAGTCTCTCGTCGACTCGCTCCCATCTCTCGGCGCACGTCCACAACCATTCCGGCGTCACTACATGTAATTTGTTCGATTTTCCCTCGCCAATTCGCCTGCTTGCGTTCACTTTTGCTGTTCCTGTAAGGAAACTTCAATATAGAAAACTCTTTGTGTGGTCATTTGATGGTATCATTATACTATCATCTACTGCTAGAATGGCATGAATGTAGTGTTCAATATAATATACTATAAGGCCTACCTGCTCTCACTGCTACCAAATGTGTAGTCTTATCAGAATAATCCTGTGTAACTTCGGCTCCAAGACTTCTAGCCACTTGATACGCCCTTGAGGTTTCCAAACGCTGATGAGTCGGCACTAAACCACTGAAGACTAGATTAGTACCCGCTAATACTTCAGATTTAACTTCTGGGATAATAGACTTTAAGTCCGGAATTTGATTCTTGCCCATTTTATCGTAGTTATCGTAGAAGTGCCTAGAAAAATAAGAACAACATAGTTACTACTCTACAGAAATAATTAAGTTGTCTCGAAAAATATTATTACTTGTGTATTTTTTTTTTGTAAAATACTAGTATTCAGGTGCATCAGGTTAGCTTGGAAGCCGAGCCAAATATAGTTGAGAAAATACTGAGCACATGATGAAGTATTTTTTTTTCTATTGCTAATAAGCTTTTTACAAATTTTGTTTAGGTTTCATTGCAGAAGGATCAACTGGTACGAAAAATTCTATACTGTGATAAATAAACACAATACTTGTGCTGATACTTACATATGTATTCTTTTAAGTATATCATCCAAGTAAATTAAGTAGTCATCAGGATCCTCCACTTCTATCTGCCCATCCGAGGTCTCCACCCACCGCGGCTCTGCCGGGTCTTGCGCTATCCTCTCATCACCCTCCTGATCAGCTTCTTCACTTTCCTTTTCTTCCGTATTAGAACTCTTTACTTCTTTTGGCTTAGCCACTATTTTACCATTACCACCGTCTTCCTTGTTCTCTTTATTCTTTGATGCGTCTTTTTGTTCTGGTTCGGCGTCGAGGGTGGGCATCTGATTTTGGGCGCCGTTTTTGCCGCTTACTAGTTTGTCTTTAAGTTTTTCGTTTTCTGTAACACAATAATCAGGATTTAGAATAGTCATTGCTATGTTTCAGAATGAGTAAAAGTATTTGCTTATTTCGATATTTTTTTTATTCATTTAACACGTGTGTTTGCATTTTCTACAAATCAATCTTTGGGCGATGCAAAGACAAACAGTGGTTGGTGCCATTTCGAAAATTGAGAAAACATTTTTTAGTTAAATCCTTACTAATATTATAAAAGCGAAAGTGAGTTTGTTTGTTACGTCTTCACACCTACATGGCTAAGCCGATTTTGATGAATTTTGGTACAGAGATAATTGGGACCCTGGAGACAGACAGGCTAACTTTTTTTTTTTTAAAAGAGTGAAAAATGAGGGAAGAAAAGGGAAAACCAAGCATTGCTATTACAACAAATAAGGCGCTAGGGCAAAACTACAGGTGTTATCCCATATTTAACGCGGGCGAAGCCGCGGGCAAAAGCTAGTATATTATAAAATATCACAGATTTGCTTGCTTACCAGGTGGAGGAGGTGCATTTATATCGCCTGTAGACTGGAAGAACGAGTAAGGCCTGACGTGAATCAGATTGGTAGCGTGTCGCCATACGTCTTCGCGATCGTCGATAATACAGACCATGTTATCGCCACAAGGAAATAATGCCCTGAAAAGTTATACCACAATAAATTAAGGTCATGAAATATGAGTTATTCTTAGTCTTTTGGCAACTTTCAAGTTTAAATTTGACTTACTTTAAATTAGCTGCTTTCGTTCTAGCATCAAAACACTCATCTCTAGACAAAATTCTATGAGAAAAATACTTTTTCTCTGGATCAAGTAAGTCGGCAACGGCGTGGGCGTACTGGCGGGCTCCAAAGGTGCATACATGAAGTTCATAGTTTTTAGAGGCAGATTCTAGGAACTCCTTTGTTCGTGGTCGAAGGCGTGTGTGGCACCAGCGGCCTGGAGCCCCTGGACCACGCAGGAAGAAGTGAAGGACTCCCTGTAATCAAGAAATCATTTTTTTTTAAATATTTGAACACCAGGGCATAAATGCACGCGTATTCCCTTCATGTCGAGAAACATTCACCCTTAACCATTTTTTGTTGTTGTTAAATTTATCCTTATTTTCACAATATTTACCTTCAAGTGAGGTGGTACATTATCATTAGTTGTGTGAACCAATGTTTGATCAAGATCCACAAGTAATACTAGCTTCCTGTCCTTTAGAAGACGATCAGCATCCTCTCGACCCAATTTTTGTGCCAGCTCTTCTGACACCTGAAAATAGAAACCATAATCATGTGTTATTTGAAACTATAAAAAGTTCAATGAAATATGAATCTTTTTATATGCAAGCAACATAATGAATCATTTTAAAGTTTACAATTTTTACTTGAATAAATGTAGTCCTCGTATCTGTCTTTCTTTAAAAGCTCAAAAAAAGAAAGTCTTCAGAAGGACTTGGTTGTTGCTCTCTGGATTGCAAGTGAAGTGATAACCATTACTCAAAGTTAAAACTTGTATCTATCTAATCCAGTTTTAAATACAAACTTATTAAAGGCCAATTCTGCTTTAATTTTGGATTTTTTCAATAAAAAAAATTAATGACTATGTTTTGTTTTTTATCTATGTATTTAGGTAATAAGTTTAATAATGTAGGATTACAATTTCAGCAAACACACCATACTCGTCGATTACTGCCAATTTGTTTTAGTACTTTGATGGTCTTGGACTCACCTTCAATTCAGGTACAGAGTGTACCATGGGCACAACGGCGACATCCCTGTTCGTCACCTCGTCTGTGCGCAAGTCCGCGCCGCACTCTGCACACATCTCCTTCATCACAGTAGGATGGCGACATTCTTCAAGCTCTGCTATGGGTTTACTGAAAAGTTACAATGGTTTTATGAATGAAATTATAATTTTGTTTGGGATTTATCTGTCGCCTAACTATAGATGATACGATTTAACAACATTACAAAACAAAGGTTCTTTCGACAACAACTTGTTGTGTTATTTGTTGTTTACAATAAATTTAGATTCTAAAGTAGGTTGCGCATTTATGGCACTTTTGGACGAAGTTAAAAAAACAGATACCTTATTCATAAATTGAATGTTACACAAAAGAAAATTATCAAAACATCTGGAATGTTTGTTTTAGGTTACATTTTACGCGGGAAGCTATTGCTGCAGTTGTATTTGCCGCGCAAACAATGCAACTGCACCTTAAATAAAGAGTAACGTAGTGATGTAGGAATATGCAAATTATTATTGTTTGTTATGGATATTATGCATGTAAAAATGATAAATAATAATATAAAGCGCATTTATAATGTGACGTCACTTACCCAGGCTCTGCAATGTCTCCTTCCTTCACCTTGATCGATGAGATAGTACCAGCGCGTATAGCTTTGTATTTCTTTAATTCAGTGCCTGAGCCCGATGAATCGTTGTATAAAAATAATATCTGACCTTGTGACACAAAAACACCTTGTTTTACTTTCCACTTTACTACTTTCAAAGGTTTTTCTGATGGAACAAAAATAGGCATAGTTTTGTCGGCCATCTTGAACGGATATGGTGAGTTATTTGTAGAATGGCGTTGTGCTATTGGCCGGTATCATGTAGTTTTGGCGGTTAATGTTTTTCCACCAATGACATTACAGGACGACCAAAATCGATACGCAAAAGAACATTGTTTCCGGAAATAGTGGCACTCGTTGAAATGTCAAACTGGGGACGTTCAAAAATCAAATCGAAGAAAAATAAAACAATTTCACAAAGATTTTCAAAATTGACATTTGGTTACGAGTTTAGGACTAATAAAACTTAAATGTCCAGAATAAAAAGGTTTTTAAAATTCAAGCTTACTTAATTTACATAGCCAATTATAAATAGTCGTATTTCAGTAAAAAAAATGAAAAGAAAGTTGGAGCCTTAAAGTTATCCTATCCTTACCATGAAGTTAAAGTGTAAACATCACCATTTTCAATTTCGATCGTAGGCAAATCACTATATTAGGCAGCTTTCATATTAAATAAAATACCTAAAGCTGTAATGTTTCCGTTTGTCACATGATAAATGCGTGACGCCCACTTTTGACTATGATTAGAAATTTATAACCTGTGCTTGGAATCTCTATTTGGAGTCTGTGGAACTAAAGTCAAACGTCAAATAACAGCAACAATTTTCGTTGTGTATCTTCCTATGTAACGAGTTTTTAATAATTATTATTTTTCGTTTTGTTTGTTTTGTGTAGAATTTAATGTAAATATTAATTCTTAACATTTGCAACATGATTGAAGAAAATATAACAGTGAGCGATAACTCGGATTTAGAGGATGGCGGAAATCCTGAACTTCGCGGATACTTGAGTAAATGGACAAATTACATTCACGGTTGGCAGGACAGGTTTATTGTTTTGAAGGATTCTACTTTATCGTACTACAAGAGTGAGTTGGAGAGTAATCTTGGATGCCGAGGTGCCTTATGTCTGAAAAAAGCCAAAGTCAAGGTGACTATGCATAGTTGTTTTATCGGCGAAGTCCAATAAAAAGATTAATTTGTCCTTGTTGCGTCTCGACTTTTTGTCGCAACGGTTTCTGCTTGAGAACAAACAGACTTAGCATGTGATCTAATATTCAGATATTCGACCTTGGACATTTATTATTTCAGCCTCATGAATTTGATGACTGCAGATTTGATGTCTCAGTAAATGACTGTGTTTGGTACTTGAGGGCAACGAGCCCTGAGGAGAAGCAGCAATGGATTGATGTTTTGGAGTCATTCAAAGTGAGTATGACAAAAACTCATCATAATTCTTGGATAATACATATAAATATTAACATTTTTCATAATATTTTATTGGTTGTAACTGGATAGCTATCATTATCTGAGTATGCTCAGTAAGTATACTACACTCTTCTGCATATAAAAGACATTTATGTCAGTAGCAACCACTTGTTTTGAGTGTTTACAATGACTTGTTATCCTAAAAGTGTTTGTTTACCCCATTTCAAAACATCCATTTTTTGTTAGTAAGCAGAGGTACATTACATTTTTTGGTTCAATATGTGTCAAAACAATATTTAATCAGATCAAATCATTCTGGTGACAATCAAATTACCATTATCTAAATTGAGATGATCACCTTGAATGCCATTTTAAATAAACTCGGATGACATTCACAATGAAGTTATAACCTCATAAATAAAAAGTGATAAATATTATCAATTTCATGTGAATATTTATAACAAGTCCATGTGTATGATTCAGTCAATTTATATTAGAGTACTTAGTGTGTATGTGTGGATGTCTTGTTATCAAACATTAAAGTATTGTATTACACATGAACATCCAATACTTATAACTGACATTGTAATTACAATGTTCCCTGTAAATTCGTGTTATGATATTTCGGAATTATCGTCAAAGGAATTGTTGAATATATTAACTTCTGACTGTGACCTTGGTAGCTAATTATGTAACGAATACTTATTATTATCACTAGTTATATATATATATATATTTTGGAATTAACATAGCTATCAAAGTGTGAATGTACTATTGGTACCTATAGTAAGGTGTAGGTAACTTTAATACATTATGAATACAATCTAATAAAAATAAAATATTTCCTGATTTCCCTGAAGCCATTAAAAATGTATAATTCTTTTATGGCTTCAGGGAAAATGGGAAGTTTTTTTATTTGTTTCGAGATTCCGATATTTCGGCGATGTTGCAAACGCCATGATCATGGATGAATTGAAGTTATTGCAGGTGGATGTTTATGAGCACACTAAACCTACCCTCTACCTTATTTGTTTTTTTTTTAAGGGTTTGGTACCTCTGACGTTGTCACTCTCAACTGGATTTTGCTCTCTAAACAGAAACTCACTGTATTAGGTTGCAACCTTTTTTCACTACTTTTAGGGTTTTACACAATTGAACCATGGAATTCCAGGCTCTTGATAATTAAAACCCATCATCTCAGTTGAAATTCCTATTTTTGGTAAACCCAGTTGCTTCTCCTACCAATGTAGGAATATAGTGGCGTTTTATCTGTATAATAATGTTAGTGACCATGTCAGTTTAAAGACTTATTTAAATTAAATTAATTTGTGGTAAATTTTACGACAATGTAACTTGATGTGAACATCATGAGCACTTTTTGCTTGGTAAAATTCAAAGGCAATTGGCAAAAAGAAAGCTCACAATAAAACAGTTTTCTACTTTGAGAAGAGACTTATTTTGTAATAGTAAGACTTCTAAAATACTCTGTTAGTAAAAACCTAAAACCTTATTCAATACCATAGGAAAGATTTACTTTAAAATTTGTAGTTTGTATACATATTAGTACTTATGACTGTACATGGATGTTTCTGCTAAAGTAAGGCAAATAATATGTATGTACATAACTTGAGAACATAATTAAACTATATAATTATATAACTAACACTATACTAATCTAACACTTTCCATAAGCAGTATTGTTCTTTTGTTTAAAAACAATGTGGGAATCATTTATTCTCTACAATAATTATTATTTAATTTGTTGCTGCTTAAAATGACTCATCACTGGGCTATTTATTTGGCCTACAACTGTTTAGCTTGTGTTATAATAATACTCATTATCAGCTTAGTGAGTAATGCTGATAAGATCTGATAATATTATTCTCTATGTAACTTATGATTGAATTGAATGTTCTAAATTGATAGACTTTATGATAACATTGTGTGTACTGGTCAGTTTTTTTTTTTTAAGTTTTCTTACATAAGTAATTAATCATCCGAATGTGGCACGTGTAAAGCATTAAAAATATGTCGAAAATTGTTTTTCAGTAGGTACACAATAATTGTTACAGTCAAAGCGCTCAATGTCAACTTAGAGATAATACAGCCCCTGCAATATGACTCATTAGCTTGAATGTTAGTATAATAAGTAACAGAGACAATTTTTTTTTTTTAATAAAAACTGTGTGTTTACAAACATTTAAACTCTATGTGAGTTTTTTTACCCACACACACAAACAGCCAGATCCGAAACAACTACCTGTAGGTCATATAAATATTTGTCCCGTGCGGGGATCAAACCCGCGACACGCAGCGCAGCAGTCGATCGCTCAACCACTGCGCTAACCGTGTTTTTGTTTTCTGCTATTTATTTTAACTTCATTTACAGTAGGTAAACATAGATGCACTTAATGCCATAAGGCATTCCCTATCAGTCAACCTTTGGGTTAAATAGACAACATTGTGGTAGGATAGAAAAAATATATTGAGAAAAAAATCTTGTTTACAAAAAGTATGCTATGCTTGCTATTTGCCTGCACTTCTACGATGATAACATAATTATGAGAGAATCCGCAATATTGCCTGAATTTGCATTACTTTAACTATTTATTTTCAAATTAACATTATTCATTATGGGTATTTTAATATTTTGTTGTCAATGTTCCTGAGCTCATAATATAATCTGAACTTATTAAATCGCGAGTTAATTGGCTACTTTTGGGCTAGATCTTATTTCTATTTATATCCTTATTGAGATTAGGAAATAAATAGAGGTAAGGTCTAGATTGATGTTTAAATTAACAAGATTGAGGTTTAAATTAGCGGCCTACTTTTTTAACATATTATTACAATACAATTTAATGTCAGATAGACAAAGGACACAAAAGTATTATAATATAAATTGATGACTGCTAATAAATAGGTTTTCCCATTACCAATATAGTTTTAATTACCACATTATTTTCTTATAAAATCAATTAATGAGTTTCATTTAATAGTGATCATTTTTTAATGTTTGAGAAATTAATACCCATTTAAACTTATGTTAATTTAATTCTCAGGTGGAATCAGGGTACGGGACCAGTTCAGATAGCAGTTCCAACGGTGGTGGTCTCCGAAGACATGGCTCAGCTACTTCGTTGCAGTCGACTGGCTCTCATGGTTATTATTTATTTATTTTTCATAACATAAAAAATTATTTGCTTATAAAATGTTTCTGGTATTGAGGTAAAGGTCTTCTTTCTGGCAGCCCCAGTGTGGGTTGGTTTACAGTATTTTTTTATCTTTAGTAATCTTCTGTTGAGTATATTTGAGGAAGTTTGAAAGTTGCGCCTGTTACAGAAAATTTGAAAGGGAGTCGTTTGTCTTGGTATGGACATGTAATGACGAGGGACAAAGCACATGTGACTAAAAGAGTGATGGTGATCTGAATGTTGAAGGACGTAGAGCGAGAGGAAGGTCAAAGAAAAGATGGATTGTGTAAGGAATAATATGAAGGAGAAAGGAGTAAATGATGCCTTGACGTCTGATATATATGACCCCAAATAGAATGGGGCAAGGGCAGGAAAATAATAGTATTCTTCTGTTGATAAACACCAATAATTCAAATCGCTATGGTGAAAACTTGTTAGTCTAGTTAATGTGTCCTTAATTGTATTCTAACCTCATTATTCTACTGCGAAATTCGTTTTATTTCACAATACTATACGAGATACACATACTATTATACAAAGCTGCTTGTCGTCGGCAACATACATCTCTTATTTGCCTTTCATTAACGTTTATCATACGATCATATCATTTAAAGTGGTGTCGTATCGTGTTACAGCGCAATACTGTACCACTTTAAAAAATCACGTGGAACTGAAAGCTGATGTCTATCCACGTCATCTACGATGGTCGATCCAATGATAAAACAATGGACGACCTTAAGGTTGCCCTCACTGTAATTGCACGTTATGGTAATACTTAATGGCAACAAAATATAATTAAGACTTTTGCACGAAGACGACAAGCGCTAGTTTTATCGAATGAAATAGCGTCAAGTACCTAAAAAAGTTTGTGTGTAATTTACGGTTCGGCTTTTTAACCCTTGTCTTCTTTGAGGACTTAATTTTTTTTTTGAACTTTTTAAATGAAAATCGTCAATAAACGCAATATGCAAGCAACTCACACACCTCACTCAGTTATAATACAGTGTGTATTCTATTCTTTATAACACCTTTATAACTTATTCAAATAAAGGACTTGAACTTGACAATAAACTCGGGGTCAATTTAGTGCGACCGAATACTTTACTTCTCTGAAGTTCTCTGTCTATGTCTGCAGAGCAGGAGGGTTCTATCCTCGGCTCGGTGAATTGTTATTCATTTTTTCCACCAGGAATTTCTCGATAGTAGCTACGGAGTCGGGATGCCCTGTTGATGGGAATAAGAAAGAAAGAAAAGAAAAGAAGAAAGAAAGAAAGAATGAAACGGGCGAAATGTTGGTGTAGGTACTATTACGTACAACCTCTGCGTAATTGTTCAGGGATTACAAGCGTGAATATGAATGTATACTACCCTCTTTGAAATGTAGATTTTTATCACTTCCACGAATAAATTTCTGCCTGGCTACGGTATTATATGGATGGATGAACATTTCTTATTATCCCCATAATCCAATGATAAGACTCAAGTTTGCATGTAATTATTAATTTACCGCCATGTTTGCGTGTCTGTATCAAGTAATCTAGCATTGAGAGATAGTTATAAGTTATTATGAAGCGGAGGTGTCGTTGTATTTTGCAGGGCCTTCTACCTGTTTATACGTACACTTAGCGTCTAAGCTACACTTAAGTATTTATGATATGGCACCGTTAGAATTTCAACTCTCCGGGTTGAGCTTGAGGGATGAAAATTCAATATTTTGCCTTTTTTTAGGTATTACTTTAGTGTTACTGAATATGGGCATTAGTATGTTCGGGTTTTAGTGTAATATTTTTTTTTAGGTTTTTGGGCCCTATCCGCATAAAAATAAAGCCAGACATATCCACCGACTTCTTCCAATTTTAATTTTCCTTGTTGCTGTTAGCTTGACACTTTTTTGGCATAATCCCAGCTAAGCAAAGTGACCATTTTGCAGAACATATGTTCACCCAACTGTGCGGAATGATGTCGTTCCGAACTAGTGTGTTGGACGCCTAAAAGTTAATAAAAGCATTCCCTAAAAACATATTTTGTTCGCATCTAGACACTCCTAAAATTCTTAATGTTATGGTATAGTAACTTATAGTTTTAGGTATGTAGGCGGATGATATTCGAATTTTATTTGTGAACTAGATGTATGTATTTTTTTCTCGTTATTAGTACTTACTTATTGCATTTTAGAGAATAGATTACTAACCATTTGACATTATACTACTTATTTACAATAATTAAAATAATGAATATTTACTATCCATTGGCATCATATTTATAATATTGTTTATTGACATTTTTATTATTAGTTATTGTTTAATGTTTTTGAAATTTACTATTTATTGTTTTTAGTTGTATAAATTAATTTAATGTAAGTCTAATATTTATGGTTAATTTGTGTAATTTAAACATAATGTAAATTGTTATATGGATAAATAAATGAAATATTAAATTATTATTCATATCAGTGAGGTAGGTAAATTGCAGTTCGAGTGATTCATTAATTAAATGTTTGCGTGATCGGTTGCACGTCAATTAAAATGTATGTATATTATTTTATATATTTTTTAAATATAAATAATTGACCCTATTAAATACTAAATTTTAATCATAATCTAGGCGCGTACCCTCTACACCAAGCCGGTCAATTTACCTCCATTTTTATCAGTTGGCGTCCAGTGCACGCGCCAGTTTGTCACTTAATATTTGTGACAATGGCGTTAAAAAAAAAGTAGTACATTTACGTGCCTTTAATTTATATGGTAAGGATTAGTAGCAGGACTGGTTGTCCTGCGAAGCGTTTGACATAGGTACTCAGGGAAGAAGAATAAAACAACTGATTTAGCAAATTGCCATTTGCCAGCTTTGTCTAAATAACACTTTCACGATTTATGGAGTGTAGGAAGAATTAATGAATATATCTTTTAACTTTACAATATTTAGATATACATACAGCTTATTATTAAAACTTTATGCATATGTATAATGTATAACCACCGTATAGAAGCGGACTTCATGCCTTCAGCATTTTTTTAGTATCGTGTATAATTATCTTGTCGTGATGGCCCAGAGTGAGTGCCTTGCCTCTCGTGCATTAGGCTGTGGGTTCAAATACGTGACCAATGCTCGTGCCTTCTCTGTAAGAGAAAAAGCCTTTGCCCAGCATTTATACGCTGGTATTTATCATTTATTAATTTTTTCACATATTCTTTACATTTTTACATATTTCCTATTTTGTATAACAATAAAAACATTTAAAAATAGTAGCCCACCGGTATCGGGAGCAGGGTCCAAGCTACCGGCAATCAGGGATCCAAAGAGAGGAACTACCTAACGATACAATCGTGTCCAGGAGTACCGGTTTCTGTATCAAACCCTTGATCCAGCCGTTTAACGAGAGCGTCCTCATGTGCTGGTCGAGGCTCATGCCAATTAAGCCATGTCAATAGACTTGATACATCTTTTTCGGCTTTCACGAGGTTCTCTTCATGCGGAACCGTTATGTCAACAATCCACTTTCGCTTTTATATTATTAGTAAGGATCTAATTCTAATTTCACTTCTTATCCTCAGGTCGCACAGCCCGCCGCCTGGCAGAGAAGATCGCGGAGCTGGACACATACAACGAGCTACTTTCGAAGCAAGCGGTGCAGTTACAGCAGTACTTTGACAAGTGCGTCGCGGCCTACCCTCAGATCAATGACCTGAATGATGCGTCAGAGGCCATCGATGCTGTTAAACTTGCTGATGGTACGTTGTTTTGTTATGTAGTAAATGAGGGATTGAGGAGTAAGCGAGGAGGTTGTGGCTGAATAATAATAGCCAGGTTCATCTTCAGGTTAAGCCGAGCTTGCCTCGATTGGTTCGTGGATGGGTGGGTTACATACCGAGTTTCCTTCGTGCCTCGGAAAGCACGTTAAGCCGTTGTTCTCGACTGTAAATCTTTAACGGACTGTATAGGTATACTCTACTACTAGTTATACTCCAAATATTGGGCATTTTGTTCGGAGGTTGATCAAGTAGGACCTATTGTTCCTGCTTTGTCATCCTTTCCATTAATATTTTATTTTTACTGCTAGTAACACTAGAGTATAAGCCGCTTGTTATATAAACAAAAAATGGATCTTCGTTGTCCGGAATAAATGAATTTGAATTTAATCAGCGGCCCGAAAGTTCGATAACTAGTCTTAACAAGGGGTATCGTACTACCCAGTACTAACTGGTTTGTGGAGGTTCCATAGGAAGTCGCTCTATGTATATTTAGCTGTATTCCGTGAGGCTGAAGCCGACCCCAACATAGTTGCGAAAAGGCTGGGCAGATGATAATTTGAATCATTCCCTCTATGTCGATTTCCACAATGTCGATTCAGAAAACAAATGACATCTGTTTTAAAATGTTCACGCTTGACTTTGAGGTTGCAAATGAAGGACTTCAAGTGTTCTCAAGAATACTTGAAGTCCTTAACTTCATATGATTGCAGCTTGCATTCAGCTATAACAACGTGTATAAAACGTAGATTACAGTTGATTCTGGTTTACTGCTGTTTGTTAAATCAATGATTGCAATCTAGGTAGCATATAAACTAAAATATGGCTATGTGAAAAAACAATTTTATTTTATTTTAGCATCTTTTTAAAGATTTTCAAAAATGTTTTTATACATAAGGTAGTAAATAACCTATATACCTATATGTATGATAAAAGTCAAAAACCATATTTTTGTTATCGATGCGACCAAACATACAGCTGATATAGAAATAATACAATTTCAAAACATTTCCTGCCCGCTTATTATCACTTATCACTCAATTTCAGTTTTCAAAGTTTTTAAAAAACTATTTATTGGCAATTTGAATTTGAAGGAATGATATGAAGGAGAAAGGAGTAAATGGTGCAGTGACGTCTGATACGGGAGAATGGAAGAAGAAAACGTGTTGCGCCGACCCCAAATAGGACAAGGGCAGGAAAATGATGATGATGATGGCAATTTGAATTGCCTGTCTCGTTGGTTTAGTGGTCGCAATCGCGACTGCTGAGCATTAGGTCCTGGGTTCTATTCCCGGGTCGAGCAAATTGTTATTGGGTTTTTCCTTCAGTACATTTAGTAGCATCCACAAGGTCTGCATTTCTGCCTGTTCGATGGCAATAATAGGCTCGCCCCCCTTTACATGAGACTTATATATTACAACCGAATTGTGGTTGTACTACCAGGTCCATCTCTGTTTAACCTTTCGGTATTGCAGGCGTGCTATTATGTGTTGAATTAATTATCAATAAGCTAGTGAGTTATTACGAAAGTTGAATTTAATTTTCTGTTTTAAAAATAGATCTTTTTTTTTCGGATGGCAAATCATCAAATTAGCCGGGGGTAGTGTCAGACTTTTATTAACTAAAACACACACATGTTCCTTCTTTTGCCCTTTTTGTTCCAGGGCTGCGGTATCTCTTTATGAAAACGCAACCCCGGTTGTTAAATTAGATCTTTAGTTTATTTTTTATAGTAAAGAACATGAAACTCTATGGACACTCATATAAATCATGATAGATATTACAAAGTCCTGCTCACATTATTCTAATAGCTTCTAAGTGTAAGAAATAAATGAGCATCTTCATACAATGACATCATATTCAATTGGTTTATGCAAGACTGTTAATTTTTGAGATTGAAAGAATGGTTTTCAAATTAGATTATTATGTCTGATGGTTAATTGGTTGTCAAGGTAGTGGAGACTAGTTTGACTAGCTTGCTAACCTTGAAACACCAAGTTCAATTATGTGGAGCAGAGAGGAGGTAGGAAAAAAGTAACTAATGCCAGGAAAAACTAACGTTATTTGTTATTTTTAGGTAATTTTGAGCAAAACTTCTAGACCATTTATTAGGATTCGACTGTGTTATTTTTTTTTTACAGAGTTTGTTGTAATTGTCGATTTCACGCTGTTCGGCTCCACTGACTACCCACTGGTGCCGAACGGCGCGAAATTTAAATATATTTGTTGTTACAAAATTCTTGACATTAGATCTAGAAATGTCATCACTGATATGACAATTAATTATCTCTTGTCATATTATTAGGACCTCATTTAAATACAATACTCCAATAAAGTAAAGGAGACTTATGGCTTTATGACTAATCTGGTTGACCAGCCTAAGTCATAGACGATTGACCCTAATATGCATAAAGTGAATATAACGGGAATACCCGTATACTGAAGTCTCGGTTAGACTTGTTTATGATAGATGACTGGTATTCCCGTAACCAACTCAACTGTGGTTCTGTGATTTGTTAACATAACATAATATTTGTGACATAATGTCTTAAAACAGGTATCATTCTAGTATTGGAGAGAGTTGGCGCTAATCATACTGTATAGCGCTGAATCTTTTGTACCCTGGAATGACATCTACTTTCGATCTTTTCCCGAAAGACACACAAGAAAAGATGTGCCGTTAGATTAACAACATAATGTCAGTTATTGATGTATGAGAGATGATGATGATGAAAAAAGAGACTACGGTCACAAATCCAGACTCTTGGATACTTGCCACCAAATTGTCCCAGCTCTCGACTCCAGACTGCTTCTGATAAATTCCAGAGAGGAAACACAGTATCACTTTTTCCGACAAGGGCCCTGGGGCCTAAGTCTGCTATTACAATTGTGTCAGAATGGTCGAACACTGATCGCATAATGGTTGATTTTGACAATTTTGATAATCTACTACATACTAAACTTGTCAAAATCAACCATTATGCGATCAGTGATCGACCATTCTGACACTATTGTAATAGCAGGGGCTTAGGCCCCAGGCCAGGGCCCACTAGCCCAATGAGGTAGTCAGAGCATTTTTTTTTGTTTAACAAAGAAGTCGTTTAATCTATGTGAACGAAGCTTGGGTCGAGAAAACTGGAAGTAACAGAAGCCTTAGTTCAACAATGGTATGGTGCAGGCTACACACACACACAGCTTTGGTTCCTCCTTTAATCTAATCATATATTTTTTACCAGGAAACGACCTAAGTCTACACGTGGGCGAGGTCCGGGCAACTAGTGCGTCGTTCCGGGCGACGTGTGGCGCCACCATCGCCACCTTACAACACTGCGCTGAGCTGTTACGGCGTCGGGAGAAGCAGGCTAGCAAGGCTGAGGAGCTATATATGTAAGTACTCAGTATTACCATAAAGCATGAGGTCTTTGGTTCGGTCCCCGGCCCAAATGTTATTAAATTATTCCATCATGGAATTCTCATTAGGAGACTGTAGTTTACTAGCGCCAATCATATTATCCGAGAGGCTACAATCGATTCTGCTTAGCACTGCACAGTAGCATATCGTACTTTAACAAGCATACCTCAACTTCATTTGGTGCATTTGCCTAAATATTGCCGACATTTGATGATCACGGTTCTGAATACGCATATTGACTAATGCTTAGCGAACGAGAATCGTATGTCTATCTCGTTTGATGTCATAATTCCGATAACAGATAGACTATTCATTGTACTTGACTCGAAATCAAATAGAAGCGTTTCTGAATACAGGGCTAGTTTAGTACTTGAATTCTGTGTCAGTTGATTCGATGATAACATTCGAATAGTAGTGGTACTAGTAATTGTTTCTAGATGGCGCTACTGACATGGTTAAAACTACATTTTGAGGTAAATTACGAGATTTATAATTTGTTGTTCTTTTGCAGGGCTTTGAAGAATCAGCTGACGGAAGCCAGGTTGGCATCGAAACCAGGGCCAGATCATGAGGTGAGTCCTTACTTAGTAGTTATTTAAAAAAAATGACTATTTGCATTATGCAATTAACTTGTATTTCGGACTATGTAATTATGTAAAGCTTTGGGTAATTTTTATCCTCCATTTCTTTTTCAAATAGTTCGCGTCCCGGTGATGTCCTATAAAGAAAAGCTTAGCTTTGTTTAAGATTTGTAATCAGTGAGGCCTTCGAGAACCACTGCCTGCCTGGGTTGCGGGTTGTTCGAAAGAGATACCGCACCCCGGAACACAAAAGGCAAAAGAAAGAGCATGGATGTGTTTTAGTCAGTAAAAGTCTGACACTTCCTCCTGCTCCGCCCATAGTGGGAGAAATTATTTGGTGATTTCCCAACCGAAAAAAAGCCCTGTTGTCACGTCGGACTAAGGATACTTAAGTTATGTCTGTAGGCCTACTATGACATCTTAAAGCAGAACTTATTCCACTGAGTGAAAGAGATGGTGCTAGACACCCTGTATAGCTCTGTCCCTTTCCCTCAGCGGAATAAGTTCTGCTTTAACACGTCATGGTAGGGTAGCTGATCTGTGTGTTGAATTGTCGTCGTCTTAATAAAACCAATATTAACTAAAAGGAACACTTAAAAAAAAAACTTATGTGTTAACTGTAAATGAATATAATTACTCTGCAACTTGTCAAAAATATTAATAACACTTAAATGTGTCTTCTGCTCTCGCCTCCGCGTCTCCTTCTATCGCCCTCTCATGCATTCGTAGTAGTTCGTGCTATTTCGGCGTTGGAAACCTTCGATTTCCACCTAAACTTCGACTTGATTCGGCTGAAGCCGTAGGTTCGGATATTATAAGTTGATAAACCTAGACGTACATTGTTACAGCCAGCCTAGCTGCGATGGCCTATGTCGCAGTCACTGCGCTTCTTTAGAAGTAGTATTATTGAAACATTTAAAAAAAAGTAGTGTTTTTGAAAATCATGTTTGGAACACCTTCCAAGCATGATTTTAAGAAAAAAAAATACAATGCCAATACATTGTTCTTTTTTTAAATATTATTGTTTTATATTTTTTGTGTAGATAGACTATGGTTCTAGTCCATTTAAGCTGGTTAGTATGTATGGCATGATTCGGTTATTCAATTGAAAAACAATATATTTATATTGATGGAATTTTATTGGTTTATCTGACGTCAGACGTCTTGTGATTCGAATAATATTCATGATATTTAACAAAGTTTTAAAGAACATGGGTTTGCTGTTTGTTTTACGTGTTTATTTGTAATATTATATGTATGTTTATAATGATATTTAATTGATTACCTATATAATATTATATTTATTTATTGTGACACTAACATTTTGTTTTATTATTTATATTATAATTTACTAATAATACAGCCTATAACTTTCCCACTCCTGGGCAAAGGCTTCTCCAGACAAAGCAGAAGCATTGACCAAATGCGACACGGTTGGCGCAGTGCGATCGACTGCTGCGCTGCGTGTCGCGGGTTCGATTCCCGCACGGAACGAATATTGTATGACCTACTGGTAGTTGTTTCGGGTCTGGTTGTTTGTGTATGTGAGTTTAAATGTTTGTAAACGCACCCACGATACACAAATTACTAGTGTCAAGAAATTACTAGCCGTTTTTTAACTTTGCCAAAGTTAAAAAAAAACGGCTTCATGTGTCTTCCGACGCAAGGAGGAAACTCGGTATGTAATTTGTGGTCACCCATCTACGGACCAACCTAGGCAAGCGTCGCTAAACCTCAAGATCTAGCAAAGCAGCAGTTATTTTGATACGAGCTTTTTCGATCTGAATATAAAGTACAGTTTTGTATCAAAGTAATTACTTTATCAATTAACTGTTTTTTTTGTAACCGGGAATTACAAAATGATTGATTTATTTCCACGCTGAACTAAAAAAGGGTTTCGCATTAATGCACACCTGCTAGCTTCTAGTCTTTACGATTTTATACAACATTGTTACGCTTCGAGAATAGTGATGTAATGAGCACATTATATGGCACAAAGCTTTATGAATCATAAGGTAGAGCCAGAGCTGTACTGTATTGTGGTGGATTTGAAGGATGATAAAATACTTGAGGCTGATATTTTAATAGTCAGTTATTATAATAGAAGTTTGACATAATTTCTATAGATAGCTGCCAAACCGCCATTTTCAAATCCATAACTTCAGCAATACTTGTCACACACTCCCTACATTTTTTTATTCTCTATTTAAAACTCTGAGTAGGTATTCGAATGTCATTGCAAACCAGCCTGTATTGTCACAGGTTTGATCAATGTTATTAGACGTCTACAGTCCTTAGCTTCTCAAGGACCGCCATTATTTATGTAAACTATCCGTCAAGCACCGCCGGGCGGGCTCTTATCGTAAGCGTAATCTGTTTTTAAGACTTATCTTTACTACAAATACAGTTTTAAGTCGGTCAGGGTTTGGTGGCACCAATTTGTGCCAGCGGGGCACAACGGTAATACTTGTTTGCTGGCACATTTTTCTGCCGCTGGGGCTTGAGGTTAAAAGTATACCCACATTGCGCCAGTTATGTTTTAAGTCCCATATAAAAAGAGAAAAACCTATTGTTAAACCGGATAAAAAATAAACTGGTCACAAATCCAAACTACATTATTGGTACTGAGAAATACTGTTAGTAAAACCCAATAAAAATTTGCCCATCCTGGGTGTCAAACCTTCATGTCAATCATGAATCATGAGTGAATCGTTGCTATTCTCCACTATCTGAGTAATATCTTGAACAGATTATTTGAAAGATAGGAGATAGAAACAATCCTTCAAACATAATCATATATTATATGAGTCATTTCTGGAAATGACGATAATGAAATGGCCCATCCTCTGCCAGGAAACATGATACACCCACTGTTTTTTAAGCTAAACCATTTATTAACTGATAATACTTGTTATCTTTGTAAGATAAGTATTATTATTTCATTTATTTCCATGCCCATTAAATATATTTTAAATATTCCAAAATTAAATAGTTCATTAACACAATAGTATAAAAAAGTGTATTAATATTTCTGTACACATTCTTTACATTTTTAAACATAAAAAAAAATACTAAGAAAATATTATCTAAAAAAGTAGTTCGACGGTATCGGGAGCAGGGTCCAAGCTACCAGTGGCTAGGGCTCTAGAAATAGGAACGTCGCAATAATATGTTTGATAAATCCTGATGAAATATTTTGTTTATTATAATTTTTTATATTGATAAATCAATAACCTATATTGTGTCCCACTACTGAGCAAAAGTCTTCTTTACAAACCTCCATGTTTTGGTCTTACATGACCATCAAGCCACTTTAACCTTAAAAATTAAAGAAAATCCGCCAGTGGTGGGAGCATGGTGCAAAGCTACCCGTTTTTTTCAAACATAATATTTTATTGTAGTTGTCTGTACTCTGAACTATAGACCAGAGAGACTGTCTGTTTTTTTACCCGGCTGTCAAAAGGAAGAAGGTTATATTTATATCTCAGTTTTAATCCAAAAAACCGACCAAGTGTGGGTCGGATAGGGCACGCCACAATAGTGGCGGTAAGTCCCCTCTTTGAGGAGTGGCTGGAGAGGCGTCCTGGCGTCCTCACCTACCGCCTGACGCAGGTCCTCCCCCGGACACTGAAGTTTCGGGAGGTTCCTGCACATCATCGGGCGGGAGGAAGCGCCCGGGTGTCACCATTGTGATGATCGCCCGGAGGACACGGTGGAGCACACAGTGGCGATCTGCCCAGCGTGGGCGGAGCATCGCCGTGCCCTCGTAGAGGCGATCCGCGGCGGCGATCTCTCGCGTCCGGCCCTGGTTCAGGCCATGGTCCGGAGCGAGAGGGAATGGGAAGCGGTCACCACCTTCTGCGAAGCAGTAATGCTAGCGAAGGAGGTGGCCGGGCGTTTGAGGGAGAGAACATCTGCCCAACCCAGCCGCCGCGGGAGACGCCCATGGCGCCGGGCGCCGCGAGACGACTTCCGGCCACCGTAGATGCGGGCCTGTGGGCGGTGAGCAATGGGTAGTTCACCGTCCGTCCGTCGATTGACGACAGGCCGTGTCGACGGCGCGTTCGTGTTTCACGCGCGCCTCAAAGAGAGTCAGCAAAGCAGAGGGGCTTGCCAGAGCCTCCGCCTGCCGGGGTTGCGGGTTGTTCGAAAGAGATACCGCGGCCTCGGAACGTAAAGGGCAACAGAAGGAACATGGGTGGGTTTTAGTCAGTACAAGTCTGACATGCCCCCCCGCTCCGCCCAGAGCGGGGGAAGTCATAGGATGATTTCCCACCCGAAAAAAAAAAAAAACGTACGTGGATTTAAAGGGTTGATTTTTTCACAGCTCCAAGGGAACACAGAGTTTAGTATATGGTTTTAATTTTAAATCGATTACTCCACGCGTTTCTGAGATAAAAGCTTGACGGCAGATAGTCGGACAACAAAGTGGTCTTGTAAGGGTTCCATCTTGTTCCATTTGAGGCACCGAATCCTAAAAAACTACATTACTGTTATTTAAATCACTAAACCTATCATGAAGTAATTTACAAGATTCATCTAAAATGATTATGCTACAGATATGATCTTGAACTTTTTTATGTCAAGTTGCGTAATGGGCCAATTACACGTGGTCGTTGACCCGCTGTCGGATGCATATGGCATTCGAGCTAGCGGCCAAGTTTAAATGAACGACATTGAGTGCGCCAAAACGGACAAGTTCGACAGAACATTAGCGATACTTGGAATATGGTTATAACCCAATACAAGGATTCCGTAGACCTCATTGGTTATAGATTCCCACATTTAACCATAAGGCATAAGCATATAAAGGGTGTAAAAGTACCTTTAATAAAGCCGACATATTCTTGTTCTCCCCGTTATTGCGATTTTTATTCTAGACCACACCTGGGAACTTTCTATTGGAGCTGCGTATATTATTACTCAAATTCAAATACTTCCTCAACATTCGTACTATTCATCGCATCCCCCCAATATCACAATGTTTTGATTGCGATTGCAAAACGTGATTTTTCATCTAAAAAAAAAGTCTTTTTTCCAGCAAAAATGCTTTCGTATAGTTACTTAGTTTGATGTTCAAAACGCATGGTTGACGGCTTCGTGAAAAGATTGTTACACCCTGTATTGTTCTAAGAAACCTTTAATATTTGCTTAAACACATGTTTTGTTGAGACATTTCGCTTTGTGTTATCCATAAATCGACTAGAAGTAAGTAAGAGTAATCGAGCATTAATAAATCATCATTCAAATAAAATATTGCAGTTGTTCTAGTAGTTGCAGTTATGACTGACACTCTTCTTTTAAAATTGATTTGCAAACTGCGTCAGTTTGGCGCGATCTCAACATGTTGATCGATAGTAATTTTTTCCGGCTTTTGTTTTTTCAGCATCTGCCTCTTTTGTCTAGTGACCTCAAGAAGACTGGTGAGCGTGAGGTTATGGGTTCGATTTCCGTGTCGAGCAAAGTGCTATTTGGAATTTCTCAGTACACGGTCTTGATACGTTCCCAGTTGAGGACGATAGGCTTGCCCCATGTAATTTGGGACTTAAAATAACTAGTGAAATGTGGGAGAGCTATCAATTACACCTCTGCCTAACGATACGTAGATTACAGTCGTGATGTTATGCGGTTTTACAGCATCGTTCTTTCATCTATACAATACAATTTCTGTTTAGCCTCCCATACTCGTGTAAGCATTCCCAGAATTTGTAAACACTAACAGAAATACACCACGAGCAAGATTAGAGAAACTGCACATTATTATGCATTCGATATGCAGATTCAGTCTACCTTAATCGAGCAAAACAAGATCTAATAGAGTCTTGATTGCAGTATCGATATCAATGATAGCAATCTATGTTAACAGCTACAAGACAACTTTCCACGTTTTTATGGAAGTGAAAATTACTTAGCGATATATCCACGCTGCATACTATACAATGTTTTATTGGCGTATCGTGAACAGAATTATTTTCTACCCGAGCGTCACTTCGGGCGCGGACGCCAAACAGAACGGACGTCCGTCATACATCATTTCATTTTTATTTATTTACTTTCGCGTTCCGTTGACTTTGCCGCTATTTCTGTGCTTTTATCTCTAGCCTTGATATAAAATTAGTTACCATTAAGTTCTGTGATGTTTATATTGTGTTGATGTGAGTTCTTTTTGCCGATATGAAGTTTAAAATTTTCAAGAAGATTCTGCGGCAGGTATGTTCATCAGCGATGTTACAGTTTGTTTAGTTGAATGTTTACATGATAGATTTCATGGTTTATTAGGTATAAATAGGTGTGTTTCACGTTAGGTCACATTGACTGTTACCTGAGCAGTTTCTGTAAGATTACGTGTTATGTTTGAACAAGTGTTTCATTATTCTTTCCTAGAACGCTTCAACGCTGTTATCGGTTTTTGCAGAATGAAAACACTTCATGTTTTGTTTTGTTACATTTCCAATGATTTTGAAATGTATCACGATGTGTCCGTTACTTCAACGTCAATCTTTATTGCAGTTATCAACTTCATAAAGGATCTATAGGCGTCCTTAAAATCCTACAAATCTAGTTTTTGTGACCTCTTCATACGACAATTCGTCTAGTTATTTGTTCTTGGTATACCCCTTTGTGGTATTTGGTGCAAGGCGAAATGTTATTACCAAATTATCGACGTGAACAAACCAAGGGCAGACTTTCTTGTAATACTAAAATTTCTACAAAAGAAAGTAATTAGAAACTCATTTCTTTCTTTGCTACAAAAAGTAACCTTGTTAAAAGAGTTGTTAGTCTACTTGTACCTATTTCATTTAATCAGACCGCTATAACAGATTACCCATGTGGATGATATGATGATATTATCACTTTAACGAGTGTCTTATTTTTATCAATCTTTTATTTACTTATTTATCTCATTTTATAAATATTACTTCAAGGAAAACTAAAAAACAAACATTGAAAAATTGTGGACTGCCCGTGTCTGGCATAGGGCCTAAGCTACAGTTGGTTAGCGTCCCAGAAACAGGAACCATAATTTAAGTTAAATCGAGTACAAAAACTATTTTTGGTCCCTTTTTTGAACCACGCGAAAGCAAAGTTGACAGAGCTTGTTAATTTGGCCCGTACTCTTCTGACAATACTAAATTTTGCGGGTTGTTCGAAACAGATACCGCGGCTCCGGAACGGTGGGTTTTAGTCAGTACAAGTCTGACACTCACCCTGGCTCTACCCAGAGTGGGGAGGTTATTTGATGATTTCTCATTCGCAAAAAAGCACAATATCTGACATTACCTCAATACAGATGGGTCTACGTGTTTCTTGAATCATGACTGCAAATTGTGGGTATACTCTAGCTAGGACAACCTGAGCGTTACCCTTAGGAGATGAGGTTATGTATCTAAACATACTTTGACTACACCGTTGGCGCAGTGGCTCAGCGATCGACTGCTGCGCTGCGTATCGCGAGTTCGATGTCCGCACGGAACAAATATTTGCCTACAGATAGTGGTATCGAGCTGACTGTTTGTGTGTTCTAGTTTAAATGTTTGTAAACGCACTTATGATGCAGGAAAAAATCTTAGTGTGGCGCAAAGTTTAAAAATAAAATAAAAGTACTATTATTTTCAAAGTCCCATAGTACCTATAAAATATTGCCCATAATTTATTACACCGACACAGGCGAGGGTCATACATTTGTACAGCCTGCATTGTGCACATAGAAAGATATGGCAAAGTCATGCGCATGCGCATACAGACGCAGCAGCCGGTTTCAGATCCGTCGTATCTAGTTTGTACACTGACCTACAAACAATACCGGTATCTTTTCCATAAAAAATAACTTAATTAATCGTAAAAAAGATGGATACAGAATTTAAAAATATTGGTGGTATGACATTGATTCAAGTGATGGCGTTAATTACACATAATAATGCAAAATGACATTACTTATCAATGTTACTAATTATTTTGTCCGTCCCAATTAATTAATTAAAACTTTGATCAATTGCTTGAGATCAAAATGGGCTAAGTCAAAAGATCAAATTGATAGCCCTGATAGTCGAAAATAGTTACAATACTGTTATCTAAAGTGCACTATCAATCTTCGTCTAATTCTAACGTCACATTTTGTTTATCTCCATTAATATTAGAAAGACTTAAGTGTTGTAAACTTGGAAGAAGGTGGTTATCTCCGAAAGTGTTTACCCTGTACCACGCAACGCTAAATGTGACGGTGTAGGGAAGCCCGCTATAGCATGATTCCGAAAAAAATTGCACAAATGTAAAGCTACTAGCTTTTGCCCGCGGCTTCGCTCGCGTTAAATTCGGGGTAACACAGTCCCCTTTCCTGATTTAAAGGTACCTGCTACCAGTAGTTTTTGCCGTATCGCCTTATTTATTGTAATAGCAATGTTAAGTTTTCCATTTTATTCTCTCTTTCACCCTCATAACTCAATCTTTAAAAAAAATTGCCTATGCCCATCTCCAGAGTCCTAACTATCTCTGTACCATAATTCATCAAAATCGGTTTAGCCATTTAGGCGTGAAGACGTAACAAACAAATAAACAAACTCACTTTCGCTTTTATAATATTAGTAAGGATAGTAAGTATACTGCTACCGAGTACCAAAGTTTGTTTCTTCGACGCACATACAGTGCTAAAAATCAAGTTAAGTCCCAAAAATAAGATAAGGGATGTACCAGCTTTTGGTCACTCGACTAGCTTCGTTGCCCCATATTTTTATTGCTCAAGAAGTAATGTTGAAACCGCGATCCTAAATACCCCTTTCCTTGTTACAAAGAAGTCCTTGTGTGAAATACTGAGTCGACTACTAATTACATTACGCTTGCTTATTCCGTAAGGAAGCTATTCACTTTAAAAACTTAGACAAATATTAAAAAGAAAGTGAAAGGATTATGCACAGTTTTATTACGTTTACTTCCTACGAATGTATGTATTATATTTTTCGCTCATTACCACTTACGTCGTTGTTATGCAATCCTCTTTTGCGAATCGGCATCGCTCATGCAGTACTAAGAATGCTCTTTGCGATATTTGTTGCATACCTAATTCTTTGTAGTTGTTTATGTAGGTTAATAATACAGTTGATATTAACTATAATTATGTAATAGTAACAACAAATTGACGTCCAAAAAAGAGTGCACTAACGCGCAATTTGACGAATTGGTTCAAGTCTTGCGTAAGTCATCATCTTAAACATTTGCGTTTTTTGAGACTGGTTCGACTTGAATGTTTCTGCATCATTACCTACGATCATTGTTTGATAAAAATAAAACTAGGAACTAAACCGTATTGTTGGAAAGTTTCGATCATGTAACTGGTAGTGAGAGCAATTGAAGAACTATTTACATACATAGAGATGAACAATAGTTTATTTCCTTTGTGGTTTTGATTGATTTGATATCTTAGATGAAGAAGTGATGAATCAGCAGATTCTTGCCCTCATATTTCAGTAGATTGCTCTTTGTTTTATTATATTTTGATCTTCCTTCTAATGTCTGCATGAAGGTGTCATCGTCTAGCCTTTTGGTTCTTTCTAATTTGACGGGCCTGTTGGTCTAGTGGTTAGTGGCCCTGACTGCTGAGCCGGAGGTCGTGGGTTCGATTCCTACCCAGGACAAACTTTGTGTGATGAGCATGATTGTTTGTTCTGTGTCTGGGTGTGATTTATCTATAATATGTATGTATTTATAAATTATATAAGTATGTATATCAGTTGTCTGGTTACCATAACACAAGCTCTGCTTAGCTTTTGATCAGATAGCCGTGTGTGAGTTGTCCCAAGTTATTAATATTTTCCCTAAGGTGTCCTAAACAAATAACAAAAACTAACATTACTATTGACTCGTCACTGCAATTGTCGTGCAAAACATGTTCTCAAATAGCAGCAATTACTTTATTACAAACACCATTTATCTTGTAAACGTGAAAAGTAAATATTGTTTGCAATAAAACGATGCTACATAAGGCAAGGTTGTGTTTTCTTCAACAAACATTGTAAGACGACATTGATCGCTAAATAACTATAGGACACGAGTTTATTATCTTAGACAACTGTCCTTACTTAAAATGTTATTGGACTGCGGTGGCCACACATTATTATTAAGCTTTTATTGCTGAATCTAAACATCCTACTTTATAAACGGGAAAGTTAGTATGGATGTTTGTAACTCTTTCAAGCAAAAACTACTGAATGGATTTGAATGAAACTTTACGGCAATATAGCTTATATATTAGAATAACACGAAGGCTACAATTCATAAAGATATATCGTATATTCTATCACCACGCAAGTGAAACCGCGGGGCGCAGCTAGTAAACAACAATTAATCAAACTTATAAACTAACAAAAAATTTTTTTTTGGTTTAGTGATCAGCGTGTCCTGTGACACATACTCTTTTCCGTCTCTGGCTTTTCTTGACCTGGTAGCTACTCCGGTTTTCCTTATGTCATCCATCCATCTTTTTGCATGTCTACCTCTTTTCCTTTTACCATCTCATGGCCACACATAATCCTACTAATATTATAAATGCGAATGTTTGTGAGGGTGGATGGATGTATGGATGTTTGTTTGTTACTCTTTCACGTCAAAACGGCTAAACGGATCTTGATGAAATTTGGCACAGAGGTAGTTTATGGTCTAGAATAACACATTGGATAGTTTTTTTTCGATATGACACGGGCGAAGCCACGGGCGCCAGCTAGTCGGACATATTTCTGTAGCAGTCTGGATAAAGGCGCTGCATAAAAAAGGGAAAAGGTAATGATGTTGATTTGGTTTATATACAGATTGACCTTCAATGAAGTCGAAACGCACTTGTGGTCCGGGTTCTCCCATTTATTGCGATAGTTTCTTTTTTTGTTCTGGACTTCAACTTAAAGGTTCCATCTTTTCCACGCCTTATGTTTTTTGTTTATAGGAGTTTTTAATGTGACTGGTTTTCTTTAAATAACTCCATGTCCTCTGGGGGTCTATAATGGTCGTTTTAGCAGAAAATTAATACTTCTAATATAATATTATAAATGAGAATGTTTGTGAGGATGGATGGATGTTCGTTTCTCTTTCACTTCAAAACGAATGAACGGATCTTGATGAAATTTAGCACAGGGTAGATTATAGTCTGGAATAACAAATAAGATACTTTTTTCGATAACACGAGGGCGCAGCTGCGGGCGCCAGCTCGTAGGATAATAAAATTACGCAATATTAAATGATCACAGACTTAATAAATATTGTCTAATGTCACTTTGTGATCCTTTTACGAATGGTAATTTAATTCATATTATTAACGGCCAATTAAGACCCTCTGAACAATTCAATGCATCTACAACCACAGTGTTCCGAATTCTTTACTCGAGTTGTATCGTAAACCATTATTTTTATTCGGAGCTGAATCCCGTTGCGTAGTAACTTAGTTTCATGTAGGTACATAATGCCTGGTCGACGGCCTCGTGAAGGGTCCGTTTACCCCCTTTTTTTTGGGGGTGGGAAATCATCAAATAACTTCCCCCGCTCTGGGCGGGAAATGTTAGACTTGTACTGATAAAAACCCACCCATGTTCCTTCCATTGCCCTTTATGTTCCGGGGCCGAGGTTTCTCTTTCGAACAACCCGCAACCCCGGCAGGGTTTGGCCCTGGCAGGCCCCTCTGCTTTGCTGACATCTCTTTGAGGCGCGCGTGGAACACTATCGCGCCGTCAACACGGCCTGTCGTCAATAGACGGACGGACGGTGAGCTACCCATTGCTCACCGTCCACAGGACCGTCCGTTTACACCTTGTAATAGAATTTAGCTTGTCAACTTCATAATTCGCGAGATGTAGATAACACGGTCTGCGTATTGTCTTCAGGTTTTTGTCTAAGAACATGTGATCTTGTCTCAGAATATCTGCAATCGTAACGTGATAAGGAAATTAAACGACGCAAATAGTTATCTATATGTTCTGAAAAGTGGGTCAGTATTGTTACAGTGTCTTGCTTCGTTGCATAGATTATCGTCCCCTCTTTACAACTGCAAGCATACTGAATAGATTTAAATCGTGACGACTTTAAAGCTAAGACCATCTGAAGGTATATCACACGTTTCAGAAAACCATAGACAACGTTATCGTCGTCATAAATAATATTCAATGACAGCAGTACTCTGACATGTCAGAACCGAATTTCGCCAGTTCTGTTTTAAATCCCATGTAATAGGCAGCAGAGTAAAACCGGCTAAGAGCAAGTCAGACTCGCGCACCGAGGGTTCCGTAAAAGCTGGCGACATAAACGGCCATATCTTTTGACTGCATCGACTTAGAGGGTTGATCTTTTCACAGCACAAAGGGACTACAGACTTCAGTATATGGTTCTAATTTCAACTCGATACCTCAACGCGTTCCCGAGTTAAAGGGTCTTGAAAGACAGATAGACAGACGGACAATAAAGTAATCCAATAAGGGGTAAAGGCAAATAAGGTACTGAACCATAAAACACCGTCTTTGCCTGGAACTTTAAACTTGCTAGTATTCTTTTTCTTTTTGAACATGACATTTAGCTATTTGTTACATGACATATTATGTTCATTCTCTCACAATAATGTGTACGTCCTTCATATCAGTCTGGAATGTCGACAGATTAGTCTTGACATAGCATGTACCAGATTACCGCGGCTGCAACCAGTCTAATCCGACTGCAATCTCAAGAGAACATATATGCTTATATCTTAAGTTAGCCTAGTCCGTAATACTACCAGATTTGTTAGGGTTACCACAGCTTACATTCGATCGTGTGTTACTTATTAGGTCAAGTTGAAAAGTGACTCATTCTATAAATTAAATAGGTATTGAATTTCTTTGAGGCGTAAAAGAAAGAGGAAAATTAAAGTGTTTTTCTCTTACGCATAGTCGTGACGCATTTTCTAGTTGTTTTTTTTTATCGTCTCTCCTTTGCTGCGTCAGTGTATGATTTATTTATTTTATTTATTGTTATTTCACGTACATCGTTTGATAATTGTATGTTTCTACTTTATGGGCTGTAAGATTGGCACAGTTACACAATAACTGTATCTGTGATTAAAATTCACAACGCGAGTTTACGCGACATACATTGAAAAAAAGAAGTATAATAATTTATTTTTTATTCTTTTTTAATAAAAAGGGCTTGTTTATGTTTATCCATGCAGATATGCGAACCCTCTCGTACCTTAATAATTACTAGATGCGTTTTCACCCGCGAAGACCGGGTTAAAATCCTATCTGTTAATCCAGGGTTTGATTACCTACCAAATTTCATCGAAATCTATTAATGCCTAGTTCCAATAAACATAAACTTTGTTGTTTGGCAAAAACTTTGTTGTTTTTAATCTTTATTATTGGAACCGGGTGTAAGAAATTAGAGCTTGCAGGAAGAACAAACATACACACATACTAACTGTCACCTTTATAATATAACTGTGATTTACATATACTTTGAATATCTACTTACTATTTATCAGAAGTAGAATCATTAACTAGGCATCTTCACCAAGCCAAACAACCTCTTTACAATCATCGATCTAGGGTTTGTTAAAATACTTTGGATTACCCCAACGTTCAGGATATGCCGATGCTCTACATTTATTTTATTTTTATTTTAAAAAGTTGGTCCATACTAGGAATTACTCCTGTTTCGTGGGTGCGTTTACAAACATTTGAACTCACATACACAAACAGCCAGACTCGGAACAACCATCTGTAGGCCATATAAATATTTGTTCCGTGCGGGGATTAAACCCGAACCGACACGCAGCGTAGCAGTTAATCGCTGAGCCATTGCGCCAACCAAGTCGTTATTTCTTTGTGACATTTTTCTTCGGATGTCTCTTGCTTACGTCTGGCTCAACGTTTTTGGAAAAACTTAAGTGTGATAGCCCTAAAGCCAAGCCACGGCACTGGCACGGCGCCTAGGTCAACATGCCACATGGCTCCAGTAACTGGTTATAGGACAATGGATCATTGACAATGTGCCAAATGCACTTATACGACACTCATCCGTTTTATATGCAAGTGGCATGAACGAGGCAGTGTTTATTTTTATTCTAGGTATTTATTTAACTGCTCGACTGGAATGAACTAGCAAACTTTATCTGGTTAAATTTTTGCTTGAAAAATTTAGACTTTTATTGGATTCATTGCATGGTATGCGATTGTAATGTTGTTTTGGAGATAGCACCAAAAACTTGTAAAATGATTTTAAAGTCGGTTTCGTAGTTCTGTTTTGCATGGTACGCTTGGTATTCAATCGATTAAAATGTCTGCAATAGATACGCAAAATACGCGCCTCAGACGTGGAGTTGCGGACACCAGTCCGTTATACAATACAATACAATAGATAGAATCGTGGTAGAATCATTTCTTTGCTAGTGGAGAGCTTCATCATCATATTACTGGCCCTGTCCGATTCTACTTGGGGTTGGCGCAGCACGTTTTCTTCTTCCATCCTCCCCTGTCAGACGTCACGGCATCATTAACTCCTACCTCCTTTACATCATTCCATCTTTTCTTTAGGCTTCCTCTCGTTCTTAATACAGCAACATTTATATCTTGAGCGATCACATTTAATATTTTACAGGCAAAAGTTAAAAACGCTCAAACGGTATTAGGATGAAATATGGTATAATACCCTATATCCTGGATTAACACATAGGTATACTTTTTATCCCGGTTTATGCAGGTGAAACCGCGGGCGTAGCTACTAGTAAATAAAATAATAGATTATTATATATATATATATATATATAATATTTGAATGGCCTACAGATAGTTGTTTCGGGTCTGGTTGTTTGTGCATGTGCTTCCAAGAGTTTGTAAACGCACCCACGATACAGGAGAAATTTCTAGCGAGGGGTAACGTTTCTTAAAAAAAAAATAACAGCCATTATACTGGACGAGATAGTGGAAATAAATAATAAATTAATAAAGAATACTATTTACTCATCTGCTTTCAACGGGCAATTTATCTTCACACTTTGATTGACGTTAACTATTGATCAATTTGTATTGAATATTTACGTGGAATACTACAAACTGCTAAGGTCGTTAAGTTCGCTACAAGTACTGGGGTGGGGTTCACTAACCTACACAATTGTCATTGATCGGGCGGCGGTTATGTTATTACTAGCTGCGCCCCGCGATTTCACTCGCATAGTCATTATAATATACAGTATATCTTTATGAATTGTAGCCTTTGTTATTCTGATATGTAAGCTATATTATTGTGAAGGCACATCAAAATCCATTCAGTAGTTTTTGCGTGAAAGAGCAACAAACAAACTTCAATATCCTTATAAACTTTTGCTTTTATAATATTAGTAGGATTGTGTTAGCGGTATTCAGTAGCTAGACTGTTACTTACGCTAGGCTTGAGTCATACGGCGATGTGTTTCATTTACTTGATTTGCGTGTGATTCTCAGAATTAGTAGGTCATTATTGCAGAAAGAAACAATGATGAAGAGGCACTTCCGAATTACGTGTTCTCCTATAAACTATTACCTATTGTTAACCATATGTTTTCTTTTTTGCTTTTGTGTATATTAATGAAATGTAAAAAGTCTGACAAACTGCAAAACAGGTCGGCAGTTTGCTCTCTTTTCTTGTGAAACTGACTGAACGAAAAAATGAATTTATCATATTGTTATGAAAAATTCAGTTTTTCGGTCAGTCAGTTTTTCAGACAACTTAATTTGAAAACTGGCCAAGAGCGAGTCAGATTCGGGTACCGAGAGTTCCGTGCAAACTTATACCAAAAACAGCCATATATTTTGTCTACGCAGACAAAATATATGACTTATTTTTTTTTGTCCCAGCACAAATTAACCACAGTTTTGAGCATTATAATTTCAAGATCTTGACAGACAGACATACAACAAAGTGATCCAATAAGGGTTCCGTTTTTGCCTTTTGAGCTACGGAATCCTAAAAAAAGTAGAAGGGTTTACATAAACTACACTTAATTTATCGACCTTTACCAGTAATGGTATTTTAAGTATTGTAAGCCATACATACATATTTAATTACTAAACCATTATAGGACCGCTATATTTCTTTACAATTTACGATCGCATGCTGTGATTGAGGTTAAACGTCTGTATCAACTACAGTAATTAGAATCACAGAAGCCATTTTATAATTGATTGGAGTAGTAAACCATTTTTTACGAGTAATCAGAATCAAGAGAAACTTGAAAACTAGCTTTCAGCTTCGCCCTTAATAAAGTTTGCCATTTTTTTTAGGAATGGTAAATCACCAAATATCGTTTTTTTTTGGGTTGACTATAATGTGGGCTTTTTAGGGTTGAGCCTTATCTGTCACCACGAAATCTCAATTTTCCATCGTTGCATCCTTTTCCTTTGCTTGCACTATGGATTCGGCAGCATGTTCTGTTTAAAGATAAATGTGATTTAACTCTTATTGCTACCGAGATAGAATTCATACTGATCATTGTTCAAAAGAGCTGGATCATTCTCAATAAACTACTTAGCAAAATAACAAAGGTAGCCTTAACCAGGTTAGAAACTTAATATTAAACGTTATTAAACATGAGACATGCAGTCACGCTTGTGTAGCTATCGTTTACATTGTAAATACTAAGTATCTTGAAGTAATTTGTTTGAGAATTCATCTAGAACAATACTTTAGACAAAACAATATTCTCTCATCTTAATCGAGTTGTGGTTGCGGGTTGTTCGCAAGAGATACCGCGGCCTCGGAACATAAAGGGCACTAGAAGGAGCACGGGTAGGTTTTAGTTAGTAAAAGTCTGACACCCTGCTCCGCCAAGAGTGGACGAAGTTATTTGATGATTTCCCATCCGCAAGAAATAACTAGTCGAGTAAATCGCTTTATCGACGATACGACGATACAAACGCATTTATAATCCTTTCATGTGTTATGCTGAAAACTCCTTCAATTTTGACAACTTAACAAGCAATAATTTCGTTTATCCAACGTGTGCAGTATCCTAAAACCAGTCTCGTCTGCTAGCAATCCTAGCTGCATCGTGCCTCCTGGCCATTTCTCGTTTGTAAACTCGCTCGCCTTGCACTAATTTATAATAACGTGCTTGCTGCACTTGCACTATCACATTATTATAAAGTAAGAACTATATTTTCTGCGCTATTTACGGCTAAGCATAAGTGTGATGTAGTTCTAAGTGTTCCAACACGCAATGACTTTTAATTATACATTTTATGGGATTATAAACAGGGATGTTATGGATATGATTTTTCGGATCTGGAAACGGATATAGGAATAATATTATATTGGTAACGGAAAGTAATTTCGAATTATCCGATAGTTTCGGTTACGGATATTGGAATTATTAAATTTTAAATATAAATCATAAAGAATGCAAAGTGACGCGCGCGGATTGAGTGAAAGTTGACAGCTTGGCCGGGCAAATAAAACAAAATCCTGTCCAGAAGGGCTACTATGACATCTTATAGCAATTCTTATTCCACTGAGTGAAAGAGATGGTGCTAGACACCCTGTATAGCTCTGTCTCTTTCCCTCAGCGGAATAAGAATTGCTTTAAGAGGTCATAGTAGGGCTACTGAAGGGCTACTATGACATCTTATAGCAATTCTTATTCCACTGAGTGAAAGAGATGGTGCTAGACACCCTGTATAGCTCTGTCTCTTTCCCTCAGCGATCTGCTATTTAGATTCTACTTTTATCCGAAACTTATCCGATACTGTATTATCGGTTTCGGTTACGGTACGGAGCTCCATAACATCCCTGATTATAAGACAATGACCGGCCTGCATTCTAATTGCATTAAAGAATATTAAAACTTGGCTACTACAACTGGTGACTCATACAGGAATATAAACAATAGCAACGTGGTTTTAAAAATAAACATGATGTCTGACCTATAAAAAGTTACTCATTGAAAAGTACACGATGTAGGTGACTAAGTTATCCGATGACATGATTGATTACTGTTAAAAAATTAAATGAAAGGTATTTAGATATGCAAAGATGTAATACTGTAAAATGCAATAGTGAATATAATAAAATCTTATCCATTCATGTTGTCTATACTATGAATAACTTAATATTCAGATCAAACAGCACCGGATATTTTGAGATCAAGTTTAAAAATTCAGAGCAGCCTTAGTAGTAAAATACGGCCTTTGATCATACTAAACACAATTTTTTTGTGTCGGTAGGTACAATTCTGCCTAATCCATGGATGTGATAGGCGTAATGTTATGTTAAAAATACATTTCAGCGAACATAATCATGTATGACTGCAACAAAACGAAGTTTATCCAATCGGTAACCATGACCTTGCAACAGTACTGTTTGGATCATTTATTTCCATCGTATTTCAGCCAAGAATATTCACTAAAATCGGTTCCGATTGAGTGTAAACCGATTAATCGAAGGTTAATGAACACAGTGCCTATCGATTTTCTAACCCTATTTCGTGGTAAACTCTATTTATACGTAACGCGTTGCCCATCAAAACATTTACTGATATGTCTTGGCATTTAAGTCAACGTCAATAGGTTTATATTGAGTTGATTTTTTTGGTTTATGATTGTGAAATCGTAGTGGTATTTGTTTAAGGCCACGGCCAGTCCTACGCGACTTTGAATGTCAATCCCAGACTATGTTAATAACAACCCTATTATTAACAATTTGAAGCTTACATTTCAGTAATCGTTTTAATTTGTTTGAGTATTGATGCGGGCTTAGAAATCATACCTATGAATGCTAAGTAAAATATCACATGTGGAGAATATTTTCTTGCCAGTGCAACTAATGCCCAAAGTGTCTAGTGTCTGATACTCCCCCTCCAATCGGCCCAGAGCGGGGGTAGTTATTTCTACTTTAGATAAATTCCCATCCCTAAAAAAGTGCTATCAATTATTTGAATGCAGTATGTGCAAAAAGTAAGTTATAACCTGACTAAATAATAACAAGGGATCAATCTTCAGGTTAAGTCGCGCATGCCAAGGTTGATTTGTGGATGGGTGACCGCCCATTTCATACCGAATTATTTCCGTGCCTCTGAAAGAACGTCACACAGTCATTGCTCCGGACTGTTATTGGTAGATCTTTGACAGTCGTTACAGGTAGTCCAGAAATCTGACATTGAGTTTACACTATGCTGTTTTGCATGCTAAAAAATAGTTCAATAAAATTGTATACATACGTTGATATTGTTGTTGGAGCTCTTTTACATTTTGGAACTCATTTGTTACTAGACTAGAGATGTACGGTCAACAAAAGACATAAATAAACAACCTTCACAGATAAAGAAGTTTTTTTCGTAGAAACCAAATTTATTTTATTTAAGGAACTAGTAAATTTTTTTTTGTCAAATATATTTAACTTTATTCGAAATCATTCGCGGATTTTTAATGAACATTTCAACTGCACCTGACGAGCTTGCTTTTTTTTTTAAAAGTTGTTTCACACTTGGAATTTTTCCTGTATCGTGGGTGCGTTTACAAACATTTTAACTCACATACACAAGAGCCAGACTCGTAGGTAGGTCATACAAATATTTATTACGTGCGGGGATCAAACCCGCGACACGCAGCGCAGCAGTCGATCGCTCAGCCACTGCGGCATCTGTGTCGTCTATTATAATTGTCGCTTTTGTTGTTTGTACCTGGTAAAACACTCTCTATTATGAAAAGTTTGTAGGTCAAATGAGTTAAAAAGTTTAGGCTCTAATTTACTCAATTGTTGTCATTACAAGACTATATTTTAGTCTATTAACTCGATGTCTGGAACTATTAACATGTCGTTTTCCTAAGTGTTATCGCACCGTCTGTTTTTTTTAAAGGGTTCAATTATTTCTTCACTATTCTACATTAATTTGATTGACATTGATTACCCTACTATTATTTTGTTGGGCTTACGTCATAGTCATTACGTGTTGGTAAAAAAAACATCAAATCAGAGTCTGCCATAGTCGAGCATAATTGATGAGGCCACTTTCATTTGTGTGCTGAAGTATAATTAATTGACGTCCAATACGCCATTGAAAGGCTTCGTTGCCATCGAAAGTTCTTGTAGGTACCACCATTTTGTTTATGCTTTCTACGTCATCCGTGTTTCTAGGAAAATAGCTGTAGAGGGAGCATTGTACGGCTTTGGGTAATGAAGCCCGCTTAAACTGTTTTAAATTTGTTTCACGCATTTATTTGACTAGCTTTTGCCCGCAGCTTCGCTTGCGTTAAATTCGGGGACACAGTTCCCCTTTCCTGATGTGCAGGTACCTGCTACCTGTAGTTTTTGCCCTTGCGCCTTATTTATTGTAATAGCAAAGCGTAGTTTTCCCTTTCTTCCCCTCATTTCTCTTTTTTTTTCTCAATTCATCAAAATCGGTTTAGCCATTTAGGCGTGAAGACGTAACAAACAAACTCACTTTCGCTTTTATAATATTAGTAAGGATTTCTGGTGCAAGGTATATCATAAACGAAACTAAACGCGATCATTTAAACTGCGTTCTAGACCTGTCATGAAGCTGTCGCTGCTTTCAAATGTGCTCTTGAACGTGTTTAATAATGTCTGCGTTCAGTTTCATTAGTGAAATTTGATCTTTAGAGCCTTTGTTCGGGCTGCAGGTGGTTCGGAAGAGGTACCGCAGCCCCGAAACACAAAGGGCAAAAGAAGGTACATGGCTGAGGTTTAGTCAGTACAAAACTGACACTCCCTTCCGCTTCGCCCAAAACGGGACGATTTATTTAATTGACCATCCGAATGAAAAAGAGAGCCTTTGTTGAAGTCAAAAGTATTTCTAACGTAACCGTATGATTGGTCTTAATCTGTTCTGATGTCCGTCAACAGTCAAATCAAAGAAAGTTATAATAGCAGCCTACGTAGGTGCCAATTATCGTTGTTGGTATGTTGTTGATTGTACTTCCGTAATCGTGCTCTGCTATTACCTCGTTATTGTTTCCTTCCTAAACAGTTTTATTGAAATTCTTCGTATTATCGGGAAACAAATGCTAAATTGATTGTATATTGCATATTTATTTACAATTAATTCGGGTTGTACTCTTGATTTAATATAATTCAATCATTATTCGAAAGATGCGTGGCGCCATTTTGTATCTTATGAACGTCATTGTTGTTTCTCTTGGTGACAGTACTTTTTTTCGGGATTAACCGCTCAAGGACCGCCATTATTTACGTCAACTATCCGTCAAGCACCGCCGGGCGGGCTCTTATCGTATGCGTAATCTGATTTTAAGACTTATCTTTACTACAAATACAGTTTTAAATCGGTCGGGGTTTGGTGGCACGTTTTTGTGCATTTGGGGCTCTAGAGGTTAAAGATACCCTCTGTCCTGTGTGTATTTCTGTGCACGTGGCGTGTATAAAATATTGTTAGGATTCATTATTGATTTACGTTGAGATGATTCAACTAGGACCAACGCTCGTCATGTTTCCATTGTCTGCTTATCGTGGTTATAGCCATGTGGTTTAGTTATTATTATTCATGGGTTTATTACTTATTCAAATACATTTGATTTGTACCTACTACTAACATTTACAACTTCGAAAGTATTTCAAAGTCAGTCTGTTACTTTATAACGCCATAACCTCTACACCTCACACAGTTAAAACCTCGGATGCTGGAATCATGAAACATAGGATACTTTTTACCCCTATAGAGGGATAACCAGACAAAAACACGAAACCAAAAACGCCAGTTTAAAATTAATCTACAATTTAATTCCCCTATATTCTAACAATACAACGCAGATCAATTCAAGACTATCTATTGACCTTCCAACCAATTTCATGACATCATCATTGGTAAGGTCTCCCAAATACCGCGTCGCCTATAAAAAGGCACATTCGTTTCCCCTCATCATGACGTTTGCGGTTCTGACGTCATTCTCCCGTGTCCCGTAACAAGCGACTCTGATGGCGCAACTTAGGGGCTTTGCTTCGTTATGATGTCATTGAATTAGGTGGATGTTTTGTCCAGATGTTGTTGTTATTTGTATTGGGAAGTGTATTTTTGTATTCTGTTTATAGAGGAAGAAGGATAAAGAAATGATGGATGGATTGTGTGAGTAACAGTATGAAATGGGAGTGATAGAATAACCACGAGTGACCCTAAGTTGAAAGATGAAGATTAAGCAGGTTGATGTGTTTTTGTGGAGGTTGGATTATCTCAATTTTGGTACCAAAGCTGGACTCTGTAGAAAAAGACGAGACCTTGGCTAGCGCAGTGGCTGAGCGATGGACTGCTGCGCTGCGTGTTGCGAGTTTGATCCCCGCAATTTTTTTTGTGAACGCACCCACGATACAGGAGAAATTCCTAATGTAGGGCAAGGTTCTTTTTTAAATTCTATTATGCATATTTCTAGGAGTATAATAATGATGCTGTTATAGCTATTTATTACAAAAGGTTAATGTTAATTTCCTATAATTTCTATTAGTGCTATTAATTATTATATTAATCTACGAGACGCCACCTCTAACACTGTTATTAGAATACTCACGGAGTCAATAATTGTATATTACAGGATATCGAAATATCAAATTTAATTAACAAGCCGTGTGCCTCATAGAATTTCCCGTCAGCAAAATTTACGAAAACTGGTAATATTTTTTCTAGAATTCTTCCTTAGTACTCATATTAATGTATGTACAAAAGTCAAGCTCGTCAGAAATATAGTTGAAAGATTCTTAAAAACCGAGCGATGTTCATAACTCGCAAAAATATAACCCAATTTTTAGGGTTCCGTAGTCAACTAGGAACCCTTATAGTTTCGCCATGTCTGTCTGTCCGTCCGTCCGTCCGTCCGTCCTCGCTTAATCTCTGTGACCGTTAGCACTAGAAAGCTGAAATTTGGTACTAATATGTATATCAATCACGCCGACAAAGTGGTAAAATAAAAATTTGAAAAAAATGTTTTATTGGGGTAGCCACCCTATATGTAAAGTGGGAAGTGATTTTTTTTTTAATTTCAACCCTAACGTGTGATATATTGTTGGAAAGGTATTTAAAAATGAATAGGGGTTTACTAAGATCATTTTTTGATAATGTCAATAATTTCGGAAATAATCGCTCCAAAAGTAAAAAACAATGTGTCCCCCCCCCTCTAACTTTTGAACCATAAGTCTAAAAAATATGAAAAAAATCTGAAAAGTAGAACTTTATAAGGACTTTCTATGAAAATTAATTTGAACTTGATTGACACAACAGTTTTTGTACAAAAAAGACAAAAAGTTGTACAAAATAATTTCTGGACTAAGTTTGTAGTATAATCGTATATGCAAGCTTTTTTTGTAACTTTGTTTACATATTTTATTATCCTGAACGTATCTTTTTTTAAACAAAAAAAGAATTATTGAAATCGGTTCTCGCAATCCAAAATTACCACCAAAATTGCACGTCTTTGTATTAATTAGTAACCCAATTCCTGGAGAGATGGCGCTGTAGGTACTTATTACATTGGATCGGGTATTACCGAATTGTTCGGTTGGCCTCATAACTGGGAACACTTATTGTGACGGAGGGGAAACTACGGAACCCTACACTGAGCGTGTCCCGAAACGCTCTTGGCCGGTTTTTTTAAACTAAAACTCAACCTCGCTCCCTCCGCTGACTGGTGCAGTATACAGTGATGGGCAAAAAGTAATTAGATTAATAATTACAAATTACAGTTACATTGTAATTAGTAACTAAAATACTTTATAACAGATTACTTAAGTAACTAATTGCAATGAGTACTTACTGTAATCAAATACAAAGTAATTTAATTGCAAGTTAAAGTAATCTGATAAAACGTGATTACACATTTATACAAGTAGAATATTTTGCAAATTGTTATTTTTTATTATTATTTTTTTATTATTATTATTTTACAAATAAAACACATATATATATACAAAAAAAAAAACATCTGTCAATCATTATTTAATTTTAAATCTTTTTATAAGTTTTAATTTAATGGTGAAAATTTATTTGGTTGATTAAGAAATATAATCATCTGATATGTAATTTAAATTAACCTTCAATATGAGTCTCTTTTTTCGAGCACAATGCATAGAACCTCCCCGCTCCCCAGCACATTATCCTTACTACTTCCCGATGACGCCGTACGTACCGTACTTGCAGTACACACGGCGACAGATCAACCTATACAAAACCAGTTTATGCTGCTCTCTCAACAACGGATCGTACACCATAAATTTTAAGTACAATGAGAGATCCGCATAAACTGGTTTTGTACAGGTTGATCTGTCGCCGTGTGTACCTACATCGCAGACATGCGATGCAAACGCGCTACATTTCATATGCAATACAATTATAATAACAGTATAACTGGATACTATGTAAGTAATTAGGTTACATTGTAATCAAATAATTTTGTAATTAAATATATTGTAATTAATTCCATACCACATTCAAAGTAATGTAATTGAACATTATGTAATAAGATTACATTTTAATCAAATTATTATGTAATTTAATTATTAATTGGATTATAAAAAAAAAAGTTACGCCCATCACTGGCAGTAATCTAGTACCCAGATGATCGGGCATAATACTATATTCTATATTCAGTATGCAGACTAGCTATTATTTTTTTCTAAAAATAAAAGTAGGCTTCTCAGTTTAATGATACAAGGCGATCATATAAAATAACTGACCTAAATATTATATGTGTTTAATTGGACTGGATTTTGTAAAAAAAAAAAACAACGGGTACACGGGTAAAACAATGCGGAAATCGGTACAGAAATTGTATCTTAAGTCAAAGTGACAGATCCAGTTCAGTTTGTAGACTTGTTAAAAACAATAGGCTTCTCACTTTAATTATAGATACTTGCTTGTATAATGGATCCATGTGGTTGAAGTAACATACTTATAGGTTTTCCTGATTACACCGAAACTTAAAATTAAAACATCTCGCTTTTATTGATATCTATTCTGCTCTCTAAACTAAAGTTGAACTTAGATGTGATAAGGTATACCATTTTAATCTCAGTTTAGTTTAATCTGGTGGTTCATCAGAGTCGGCTTCCATTGACAATATAATTTAGATGTCAACTAGTGTTTTGTATTAGTCAAATCAAGCGTTATCAGTTTAAGATTTACCCAGAATCTCATGTAGATTACTAAACAATCTACACTTTTTTTCTGTTTTTATCGCAACACAAGCCAAACAACAAAACAGAAAACGTCAGTTATCACCTTTTTATCATTACACCAACTAAGTATTTAGTGTTCTACTAACGACCAAACATGTAGTACGTCAGGATTTCTTTGATGTGCTAATTCCCTCACTATATCCCAGAACAAAGCTCTATTGTGGGTACAGATGTACTGGTCTCACAGTTGATGTAATCGGGTAGCCTTGAGCCGTATGTGGTCGTAATATAATTCGTATGGCTGGTTGTGACTTTGAGTGATAAGACCTCGATATTTTGAGCTATTTTTCAGTTGATTTGATTGGGGATTCCGATTTCAAATCAACGTTTGTTTTTTTTCTTAATATATTTTTTAAAAATGAAGGTCATGTGTCATGTGTCACCTAGCTAATATCGCCGATTCTGATGAACCACCGTATTAGACTAAGATTAAAATGACTTACCTAATCACATTTAATTTTATCCACACCATTTTAGTCGCGACTAAAGATAGTCCGATTTACCTTGACAACCACAATTTTTTGAAGAAAAACGTCGAATATCGGAATAGTGGGATTGCGATTAACTATCTATCATCAATGCTGTCAAACTATAATATAGTTAAGTTGTGTCACTTCCATCGTGTCATTTCAGATTAGGAAACTTCGTTTGACAGGAATAAACTGAATTTTAGTGATTATTAGAATAGTTTTAGTTTCTAACAGAATCGACACCTGACTAATATTTTCTCACCATTATGTTTTTATAAGTCTTTAAACTGACATGGTTACTAATATTATAATTAACACTTGAAACGGGATATTTACCATGTTTATTATTTAAATTGACTTTCCGATTCATCCGTGATCATGGCGTTTGCAACATCGCCGAAATATCGGAAACTATATAAACATGGTAAATATCCCGTTTCAAGTGTTAATTATAACATTATGTTTTTGTTTATAAAAAATGACACACAAATGACATAAGGTCCTACTTTAGGCTATTGTCACTTGACAAAGGAGCGTTAAAACTATTAGGATACAACAATTAAGAGGAAAGACTATTAAGCTTTGTTTCATTTGCATTGCTACACTATGTAACAAAACCTTAGATAATGACTATTTGCGTAAGGGTCAATCGAAGAAGGAACTATATTTACTGGTGAACTCCATTATTTTCCTTTGACGTGTTCATGAGATGTTTGAAGCCCGTATTATTATAATGGACGTATAATATGACTAGCTGCGCCCCGTAGTTTCACCCGCGTATACCGGGATTAGTTAGGGAAAAGTAGCCTATGTTCTGCCCAGGGTACAACCTATCTTTATACAAAATTTCATTCAAATCCGTTAAGCCACACACATACAAACTTTCGCCTTTATATTATTAGTTTGATTTGTCTTAACTTGAGATTGAAAGAATCCTCATTGGTCATATAGAAATATGCGAAATAAATAACGGCCTCGCGTGACTTATCTATCAAAAAATAAACGTTATGCTTGTAAAATAAATGGTCTGAATCACAGATTGGCACTGCTATGAAAGATCCTGCAAACATGTAAATTAGATACTGTCGTGAAATATTAGAAGTGACATCGAAAATAATTGTTATTGTGGAAAATTATGAGAATATTAAAGGGGTTTTATGGTATTACCCTTAGTTTATTATCTTTAAACTTATGATAGAGGAGCTCGTGTCTAAATAATAAGAACTGCTCGTCGCTTAAGTTGGTTGCTTTGTTCGCTGTGGATGGGTAACCACCCATTACAAACCGAGTTTCCTCTGTGCATCGGAAAACATGTAAAGCCGTCGACCAGCTGTCATCTGTAGATCTTTAAATGACAGTTGTTACAGGTACGATGTAATTTTCTAACCTAGATAACAGGCTTTTGTTGATGAATTATTTTTCCTCAAACAAATGATCTGGCTATGGACTGAGAAATGAATTTGGTCTTAGATATCTTATCTGAATAACATTTTGTGTTGTTCACGCCACTGACATTATCACACGATAATTTTATTTCCTCTCCGAAATATTCAACACTATTGCCGGAATCGTGTCTGAAAGTAGCCGTCATTACGGTTACGAGTCGTCAAGGCACTGTCTATTTATGTATAGCATGTCGTTTCTGTGGGAATTGGGGAGTGCCATGGTGACGTCACTGGCTCACTGCTCGCCACAACGGGGTGCGCCGGCTACCCTTCAGCGGGACTGCGGGCTACGGGACTATGCTGCGGGAATTCTAAACATCCCGCATATTGCACGAATGTTTAAATACCCAAATGGCATTTCACTTATTACTTTAAATACACACGCGATGAAATGCGTTAGTAGAATTAGCTTAATTGCGCTTGGTAACAGTTTTGTTTGAAATTAATTGCTTTGTGAAACTTGTAAATAATGAATAATTGTCAGGCAGTTAATTTCGTACTTATAAGTCTATTTTATGGAAACGGTGATGATATTTACGTTTAACTTTAATGAAAACCTGTCTTATGTGTTGAATAACCGATCTTATACCCCTGAAATAAGGTTTCCATGAAAAAAAAAAAAGTTCTACCAATGTCAGTCGTGTTATCGCACTAGTTATCTGAACACCATAAAGTAAATGTTGTCATTTACATATCTCATTAGTTTTGTTGTTCAGTAAATAAATAACAAGTACTGACTTTTAACAAATAGAAGTAAAGATAAACTCTTTACAAATTACTGGGTTTTAAAACAATTACTGTCGTCACAGCGAATGTTGGAAACTTTTGTAAAGGATCTAAGTACCTACTTGTTCTAAGAGACGATTATAATCATAAAATACATAATAATGTAGTATTTGTCATATGATGTTTGCGTCGTCAGATGAGAATAAAACATATGTGTGTGGCACAAGTATTTCGTATGAATTTGAAAACACAATTAGAGTAACATAGCATTATGTCACTTACGTTACCGAAAAGTTTTATCAATTATCGAGAAACTTCATAGGAAAAATAATCAGCTGTTTTTTACAGAACGGTTAAACATACACGAGCAAAAACCATTTTAATAACCGATGTACCTAATATTTTATTGGTAATCATCGAACTATATACTAAATTTATGATATAAGTTTGTATTAAAATGTTTACACCGGCTGTACTTTAAACTGGCTTTATCGAGATAAAAGAGCGGCTCCTATCAACCCTAATAACCCAAAACAACGGATGAATAGACACTAGTCCGCTAATTACCCTTCGTTAACCCAGACACCATCACACTACTAATCGAGGTCGCTAAAGGTATCCCTAGACTACGCATCGAGGTCACGAAATGTACCCCTAGACAGCTATTGTTCTTATTTAGAGCGTAAAGCAAATCCAACCTACATAACGTGTCAGGGGACTTCACTAACAGGTGGTAAAATGTTCCCGACTAAACAATTTATGAATATTGTTGTTTAAAAGCTTTGCCTCGTAAAGATTAACGTGCTTGAAGAACAGGTGTTTGTTTCGTCTTTGGAGAATTTTGGGGATACCCTGGAGTATTTACTGGTGGTGTTTATTATGCTGTCGAGATAGTGTGTTATAGTTATATAATCATGATCCTATATCCTATATCTCTTTCACTCAGTGGAATAAGAATTGCTATAAGATGTCATAGTAGCCCTTTAGACCTCCACATACCATCTGTACTGGGTAATACGATTCCGCTTGTAAAGATTGGTTGTCAAAGTTTAGGGCCACTGACTTCTTAACGACTGTCAAAGATGTATAAATTACAGCCAGGACCAAAGGCATAACGTGCTTTCTGAGGCACGGAGAATACTTGGTATGTTATGTTGGTCATGGTCACCCATATACAGACCAACCCAACATGCGGCTTAACCTGAAAATCGACCTGAGCAGCTAATATTATTTGGCCACGAGTTATAATTTTATTACTATTCAATTTAAAAATGTTGTATAAAATTTGCAAAAGTTTTAATTGGCTAAGTAAGACTAAAGAAAGTTTTTGAAGACAATATAGCTTGAAAAGGCTATTGAGATGACTAGTATGGAATAAGAAGAAATTCTGCGCCAAACCCAAAAAAAAAAAAAATTCTGTAAGAATCATCAATCCGCACCAATACATAAATTCTTTAAACCCCTTCACTGCTGCGGTTATGTATATTCAAACGTGTCCATATGTTTATGTGATGGTATTTTTAGCCCTTGTGCTGTTCCATATGTGATGGTATTTTAAGCCCTTGTGCTGGTATTAACCACTCACCGGGTTAAACCGGGTACTTCATAGTATTTATATCTGCCCCGACTCTGATATGGTTGCCTCGTTTCGCGGTTTCATCTCGTACATTCAGATGTATATACCTACGGACTTCTTCAGGTATTTATTAAACTATTTCCGTATCTGCTGGTAAGAAAAGATTTGGTTGTTCTATATTCATGGCTAGCTTTTGCCCGCAGTTTCGCTAGCTTGGCTATCGAAAATTCTGCAACGTTAATGTACTACTGTCATAATAATATCCTTTGCCCTACAGCATGTCATGGCCTATCTGTCGGCTGAATTTCTTCCAAATCAGATAATAGCTGTATAATGTATATACAAGGTGAAAAGGACACCGACGCACTAATGATGACGTATTCAGCACATCATTTGAATACTCGATAGTAAATGAAAAAACAGCTGTTCCTTAATAAAGAAGAATAAGATTGAATAACGAGCGTAACGAGAGATTCAACGGGGTTTGTGGGTTGTTAGAAAGCGATACCGCGGCCTCGGAACAGAAAGGGCATAAGAAGGAGCTCACAAGTTATTTGGTGATTACCCATCCATGATTCTAAAATAGAATCTTTTCTTGTTCCTACAAAATGCAGTTTGTCCCTGTAATTTATCGAAGCTAGCAGCTCCATACGCAGATTTTATCATAATGAACAGGTATCATTGTATGCGTGATATACCGTATCCAAAACTATTGTCGGAAATAACCTTCATGCATCATTTCATGATGTGAGCACTGGAATCATTGTTTAAACGCTCTGCTGGCCACGGTTTGAGTTAATAGCTGATACATAGTAGTGTACACAAATATCCACAACAAATCTGTGCACACAAATACTCATGATTTGTTAAAACTCATCATAATTAAAATATTAATATTATAGGGAATTATAGTGAGGTTGAATGGGGTAATCTCTGGACCTAAAGAACCCATTTTGAAAATTCTTTTACTAATAAAAAGGCACTTTATTTGTGGGTATCAGAGGATATATTTATATATATATTATTATATTATATAACACACGACATATATAAGCGGAACAGCCTGTGAAACCGCTGCGCACAGCTAGTTTACATAATCAAAAAAATACTTAATTGGCGAAATGACTCACATTTCGAACACCGTCGTGTTGTATACTCTTTGGTATACCGTCCAGATAATCCTTCGGAGATTACTGGCGTGATTTTATGTGATTTGTTTCTAAAATATTAGCCAACGTAACTTTATCTGATCAAATAATCACGACTAAGTATCGGTGTGCGCAGCTGTCTGAGCAAATTGACTGAACTGATGATGGATAGCCTTCACCAAAATTGAGTAAAAGCTGACGAACACCACGTTGACTTGCCAAAAGAACAGGTGCCTCGGGTCAGTGACTTTTTCCATTAACCGATCACATATTTTGTGGGTTTTGAAGGAGTTCGAGAACCATTAGTTTCTCGTAAACTTTTTGTTTGTATGTAATCATAATTTCACAGATAATATCAATTTCCATAGATAATTCGGGCGTGTCGCTCTGAAAACATTAAACGTCATTCGTTTATTTATAGAAATAGATAAATGATGTTTATTTTGCAAGTAAGTTTTTACACACACATTTGAGTGGACATATCCTATCAGTGTAATCGTGTAGCTTGACTCAACCTAAGGAGCTCAACGACGTATGTGCCGTTATTGTATCTTCAAGAAGGGGTGGTGAAGTACATATTCGATTATTCCTTAATTTATATTTTTTCGGTAGTTTTTGTAACCCTCAGCGGGTGCTTCGTCATGATTATTATAAGGTTGTCGGTTCATATGCCTCTCCCTAACGTGCTAACGGGTTTAAGTCTTCGCCATAGATTAGGCCATGACCAAAATGCTAAATATCTAATTCTAAAGCATGACACGGTAAAAACAAAGTGACTGTCGATGGATGCGTTTTACTATCATCATCTTCCCACCGTTGTCCCATTTTATTTGGGGTCAACACGTCTTCTTCTTCCGCACTCCCCGTCAGACGTCACTGCATCATTGACTCCTTTCTCTTGCATTCTACTATAAAGCCCAAAAGTGTTTTTGACTCATCACTTCAACCAGACGTACCTATTTAAATTTAAATTTCAAATCGCTCTTTTTAATTATTATAGTTAGTTACCTAGATAGTAATTGACTTTGCTTGCTTTTAAATGGACATTGTAGAGTCGTTGGCCTTAGTGTCCGGAGTATCGATTTTTCAACATAGTCTTGGATCTAATGGCATGGGAGCCTTGGCAGCTAGGTATGGGAATTACAATTTGTTAAACGATTAAGTTTTATTTATTTTCTTTTTAGTCCTTTATTGGTCGAGCAGTTCTCCCATCCTTGGGTGTCGTAATCGTAATCTTGATGAAAGTATTTGGTATCTTTCACTTTACGTATTTTTTACTAGCTGAATGATTTTGATTTTAGACATATTATGGTGCTTATAAAAGTGCGTTGCAGTATGGATGGTTCATATAAAAGGAACTTGCTGGCGTTTATAATGTTGATTTTTAAGATGTTAATGAAAACAACAGAAATATCTCTAAACGAACCTGTTAAATAAACAACACTTACGCTACATATTCGTATCATGCAATCCTTTCTTTCTGAGCTAAGATATTCAATGCTTATTTTTTCCTGTTTCGGAAATCCTAACGCCCTTGTGCTTGACAGTCGTATCAAGTCGTAACTAATAATTATGCGAGGCGAGCCATCACGGGGATCGCGCAATCAACCAAATTTCATTTACTATCGCGTCCTCACGGCTGTGTCTATGAATGTAGGTCGGAACGACGCGGAATAATATTAACTAGAGGCTACGGATACTTACTACTTTATTATATTTGTTTACGTTTGTTAGTTGTCTTTGTATTATGGGCTTATTTTTTTTTTATCGAATTTGATTTTATGTTCAGGGAGAACTTAGCTAAAATTGGTTAATACATTGAAAGTACCTTGATAGGAAAACTACAATCCAGTCCCTACGTGTAGTACAGTAGCTTACGATACTCAAGATAATTCTTTTCGAGGGTGTGTGGCGGTGCAATATAGTGATTTAAAGGCAGGAAGATCATGATAAATTGGAAAGTAAACATATTCCTAAAATAGGAATAGCTTAGACTCTACTAATTAGAAAATGAAATGCACTAATGCATGCATTAGTCTGGCTGGCCACAGTTCGTTTGTCTAATTTAATTCTGCAAAGTTATGGCTGGGAACTAATTGAGCATCTAAATATGTACGAGAGCGACGCAGACTTGAAATGCTGCATTCCCTTTTAAAGATAAATATTTTATATTATTATTATATAGTGCAACATTACTCGCTTTTATACAGTAAAGGTCTACGTCTGTCATGGTGTTCCAATAAAAATAAAACGATCTTTATGATTAATCCATCGACTTGATCTAGTGATCCTTTGCGGCAATCGTTCGCCTCTAGATGGCCACGATAATGTTGTTCATATAACGATGTAGTGAGTGATGCAATTGAATATTCTGCGGAAGCCTGATTTATCTATTGGTTAATATTGTGCACTTCGCTAGCATCAAATATGATTGGATAGTGCAACGATTTTAGATAGACCAACAAATGAATAAAGATGATGATACCATCTAGCCAATTTTGGCCACAGCGACAGCATTCGTTGGCTGTTTAGGGTGGTTTAACAGCTTTGGTGTGCTGTCCTCAAGTGTCTATCTTATCTAACAAATAAAAATAATATTTAACCGATTTTCTTTTGTCAACAGGAGGGTCCACACTCCACGCTGCCAGACGACGAGTTCTACGATGCAGTGGAGACAGGCTTCGATAAGATGGAGGAGGAGAGGTGTGCCCGCGTGGTGCCCCCTAGCGTGCACACACGTGACCAGGTGGAGCTGCCACCGCCAGCCATTGATAACCGACTCACCGTGCACACTTTGTGGACTGAGGTAAGGATAACATAGATCGAGTACAGTTCTACCGGCTTATAGTAAAAAGCGAGTAGATTTACCAACTAAAAGTCCAGCGTCCTTACACGTGACCAGGTGGAGTCGCGTTTAACCACTCGTTGTGAAGCAACGATGTATTCTATAATGACACATCTTTGCTTACTGGTTCATTCCTGGACAAAACAAGGTTTCTTGCCAGATTTTCCTCTTAGTCATATTATGTGTCATTCATATAATAAGGTGGTGATTATTTTGTATGCTTACCCAATATGGTTATAGGTCTTGACAAACCGAATCCTCATTTATTATAGTTTAACTAGCTGTGCCCAGCGGTTTCACCCGCTGCTCACTTGGGGGTATGAAAAATAGATGTTGGCCGATTCTCAAACCTAGCCAATATGTACACAAAATTTCGTTTGAATCGGTCAAGCCGTTTCGGTGGAGTATGGGAACGAAAACTGTGACACGAGAATTTTATATATTAGATAATAGTCTGGATATATGATGTATGACTACCAAAAAATATAAACATGTTTTTTTTTCTTTTATTATTCAAAAACACATTATAAATTACACTTGATACAACAAAAACACACTGTCAGCGTCCCATAAATGTATCCTTGGATTACTAGTACTTATAGGTTATGGTTTATTTGGATCAAGCCTTTCAACTATCTCTGTTCTAGTTCGCCGTTGCCCCAAAAACGTAATGCCATCCAAATTACCACAGGCCAGGTATGAAATACCGTGGTATTAATATTCTGGGTTAATGGCCAGATAAGGGAACATTTCGTGTATCTTTTTTTCAAAGTAGATTGTATGACATAAAAGAGGTTAGAATATAGATACTGTTATCGACAATAGTAATTTATGCATGCGGGTTTTCTGTTAAATTAAAATAATGATTTAGTGGTTGCAAGTGCTACCATTCTCGGGGTTCCATTCGTTGTTCGGTAAATTGACATTGTTTTTTTTCACTGCGAATTTATAGTGGCAGGAAATGTAGTTCCCGGCCGGCATTGTTAGGTTAGGTTTTATTTTTATTGTAAATGGGTCTCAAGTTTGTCTAAAGACAGATATGAGATCGACGTTGGGACGACTTAAGCTAAAAGAAGCCTGTTAACTGTTTCTTTGCGTTAAATTCGGGGTAACACAGTTCCCCTTTCGTGATTTGCAGGTACCTGCTACCTGTAGTTTTTGCCCTGGCGCCTTATTGATGTAAAAGCAATGCTAGGTTTCCTTTTTTTTCCTCTTTCTCCCTAATTTCTCACTCTTTTTTTTTTAAATAGCCTATGTCCGTCTCCAGGGTCCCAACTATCTCTATACCAATATTCATCAAAATCGGTTTGGCCATTTGGGCGTGAATACTTAACAAACAAACTCACTTTCGCTTTTATAATATTAGTAAGGATAATAAACAAAGTTAAAAGCACTGATAAACTTATTAATATTTAACCGCTTGTATGCCGGAATTACAGACACAATTAATTACGCATTGTGTCTCGCGTGGATCCACATCATAGACACACGAAAGGTTAATATCTTACTCATACTTTATCTTTTTTGAGACTAAATACCTTACCTATACCTAAACAATGTTTCCAGATCGACAGGATATCGACAGAGCAGATCCAGGCGGCATTCGAAGGCGTTGGTGGTGAGATCGGGTGGCAGCTGTTCGCCGAGGAGGGCGATATGAGGATGTACAGGAGGTACGTGGAAAATGTTTGTAGAAGTGGGTATGTGGACACCATTCTTATACTACTTTTGCTTACCTATATTTTACCCCTTTATTCATCATTTAAGCCTTGTATTACTCAGTTGGTAGAAGGTAAAACATTTATTTCAATTACAGTGAACATTGTATTGTATTGTGTTGTTTAATTAATTTAGATAATTCTTACCTATAAAGCTAGGCTTACTTGTGGGTGTACTATTAGTTATTTCTTACTTATGAAGCCAAGCTTGCTTGTGGGTGTACTCTTAGTTCAACTCTGCCTTAACCTTCGCGGATTACAGGCCTAATGGTATATGTTGTGTGTTAAGCTTATAACCTCAAAGCTTGTCGGGCTTAGCATCGGTATGTCATATTGTATTATGACACACTTGAGTTCTAGAGCGCCATCTGCGCGACAACATTAACCCATTTTTTTTTGGCGGATGGAAATAAATAAAATAACTTCCCCTTCCCTCCGCTCTAGGTGGAGCGGGGGGAATGTCAGACTTTTACTGACTAAAACCCACCCATGTGCCTTTTTTTGACGTAAGTTCCGGGGTCGCAGTATCTCTTTCGAACAACCCGCAACTTCAGACAACATTAACTTTTAGTTATCAAGTGTACAGATTGCATCAAGCATGCAGATTCATAGTTTCCATAGTACTTGATTTCACAAAGAGACCATCGCGATTCTCTCCATGAAAATGTCGCTTAAGTGTTCCAAGGCTTGAAAAGTCCTTGAAACTTTGTGTATATCCATCATTGCACTTCTAATTTGATTTAAATTATATAACAATATCACGACTGTAATCACCGAAGGGTTTGGCAAAGGGTTTTTTTAACAGTACACCCACATTTTGCCAGTTACGTTTAAGTCGCATGTAATAGGGGGCAACCCTATTGCCATCAACCAGACACATATACAGACTCCGTAGTTGCTACAGATAAAATCTGGGAAGCGAATCATGTTCACCAGTCACGCTTACATCCACTCAACCAACGAGGCAAATTAAGTTATGAAGCTTTAATTAATATTTGTATGAATAAGGGGGTAAAAATGTAGCTAAAAGGTGTTCTTCTAAAGACTAGCCCAAACTGCAAATCACAGCGGCAACATCGCCCTTTCGCGATGACAGTTTACACATTCGGAAGGGCACCTTGATTGTAAATCTGTAATATAAGCTGGTAGTTTTTAGTCACAGTATTGCTTGGAAGTTTTTGCTAGTTTGTAGAATAGACAATTTTATATAGTTCTTCTTGCAGTTTTTGGTACTAAAGATGTTTTTTGTACATTTGTTTTTGGGTGCTGTGTAAAAGATTTTTCACATAAATTTGAATTTCTTGGATTCGATACATACTTGTGAACACACGGCTAACTCTGCATGCGCACATTGCACGGTTTATTCTGGTCACAATATCTAAATGGGACTAACAGTCACAGATACCCCAGGATGCTCAATTGCTGTACTTTCTCAGGGAGATGGAGGTAGACGGCATGGTGACCGATCCTCTGAAGGCGATGCACAAGGTCCGCGGCGTGACAGCGCGCGAGATGTGCCACTACTTTTTCAACCCACGCTACCGGTATGAGTGGGAAAGTGAGTATTTGTGATAAATTATTAAATATAGTCCTGGTTGCTTTCGGCCACGGCGGACAAACTATCTGTTTCTTCACTCTCATAGTCCGATGGGACGGCAATCCGACACGAGCGGAGGGAGATCAGGCGCAGGACGGCTTAACGTGTTTACTGAAGTAAAGGGGTCTTACTCCCAACTTCACTGGCACACTCGCACGTAGTGACGTGCGAGCGCGTGACGTACACAGATACGTGCCAGCGCGTGTGCAAGTGATCAAACTGTATTCGGTATAACTGAAAATGACAGATAATGCAAATGACACATTGTTCTCGGAGAGTTGTGTGAGAGTGACAGTTTTAATCGGTATTTATTATAAATAAATCGGTCGGTACCAATAAAAAAAACTGTTCAAAATTAAAAGACATTTCTTCAAATTAGGCTGATCAACAGCATGTTTTGAACGTTAAATTCCAAGAAACAGCCCCACAAAAACGCCCCGCCCTTCGCCACTTCCAAGTGTTTTAGCTGGGAAGAAGTGGAGGAACAAATTCACCAGCTAATTCTTTTCTTGTAATGCTGTTGTAAGATCTTTAAATATATATATTTCAATATTAAATATATGTTACTCTAAAATTTTATCTCTATTTTGTCCAATATCCAATCAAGAAATGATGATTATGATAAAAAATAAACATTAACAAACAGCCTTGACCAACACAAAATCGTGCACATATTCCTTATGAATTATTAAAATACTAAAGAATTTAAGATCTTACATTTATTTTTTACTATAAATAAAACATTTCCACAATTTTGTGTAAGATTATCTTGTCAATTGTCAATATAAATATACTCAAACACATAAATATTATAAAGGCATGGTATAAGGTTAAATTATACTAATGCCTTGTTCTCCATTGTCGTCGGATCACATCAAGGCATACACCTTTTTATTCTTTGATAAACAAGGACAAAAAATACCATATAAGATTATACAAATGACAAATTATTGTTGTAGACATGTCAAAGACCTAGAGTATTTTAGATCTTATGTGCAAAGTCGACGTCAAAGTTCCACGGCACGGTTGGCACAGTGGCTGAGCGATCGACTGTTATGCTACGTGTTGCAGTTTCGATACCCGCACGGAAAATTATTTGTTTGACCTTTAGGTAGTTGTTTTGGGTCTGCCTATACAAATAGGCAGACCCAAAACAACTACCTAAAGGTATGTGAGTTTAAATGTTTGTAAACCTTTTATTCTTCTAATTTCAACGATTTTTTATTATTTCTCTGTAGTCAGTACTCACTTCACTCATTTATTTAATGGCGTTTGTGGAAAGACACCATAATTTTTCCAAAATCACGTAGGTACTGTGTATTGTGATAACTTAAAATGGGGCTGCCAAAGTTGGCAATAACTGTCAGAACGTCATTACAATTCTTACAGAAAAAAAAGTTACAACCATGCCAACGTATGTTCACAGTAAAGCGTAACTCTGTTTTGAATTGGCATGATTAGAGCTTTAAATATAATTATCTAAACCAACCAAGAGATGCTTAAGTTCAGCTATCTGTAATTTTTTTTTAGCAGTATTATTCCGTCCCAGATGTCTATGTCATATTTGGTCGATCCAACTCTCCATACCGCTTATATTGATTACGCCCATCGACCTGGTGAAGACTAACCATGGATTGGTCTTGTACGTTGTTGATTGAAAGTGTTAGAATTTTCGCGGTTTTGTAAGGAGGCAGAGTAATTCCATTAATTTGATTTAGTGTTATAATTTGTTGCTGTACTTAATATATTATAATAATTATCCCTCTATTCCAGCTACGCTAGAAACGATGACAATAGTCGAGGAGATCGCGTCAGACGCGCTGGTGTTCCACCAGACGTTCAAGCGCATCTGGCCGGCGTCGCAGCGGGACGCGCTGTTCTGGTCGCACGTGCGCCAGTCCACCGACAACACCTACGCCGTCACCAACCATTCCACCACCAACGCTGACTATCCGGTAACTTGAATACTTGTACGGGTGATAATTGGCGTAGTTAGTTCGGCTATTATCGTCTATCTTCGGTAATGAACGACTAACTACAGCAACTTTAGTAGTGGAGGCTTGTTGGTAACGGCCCCGACCTGTATGACCTAGCTAAGAACCGATTTTTCTACTAAGAAGTTGAAAAATATACGTCTATGAATGTGTCGGGCTGGGGCTGGTTATCCGATATACTCAGGAGTAGTCTATTTCCTAGTACTCTGGACGCTCTTACTATGCACGTCCTTCTACATCGTTCTCATTGTATAATCTCAACATGAATGATGTAAAAACGATTTTGTAAAAACATTATAATTTAAAAGAGTGTCCATGGAGTTTCTTGCCCATTCTTCTCCATAGAGATCAACGCTTTGGAATGCGCAACTACAGTACTTTCACACGTTATTATGCCTTGTGACCGGGACTGTAGATTCATTTTGTTTCTTGACATTCAAAAGTGCCTGTAATGGTCTAATTGAAATATTTTATTTGATTAATATTGAGAATGTTTTTCACTTATTTCTATTTAAGCCAATTAAGAAGGTTCTATAAAAAGTTATCTTCTTGTTCCAGTCAAACACGGGCGCATGCATCCGTCTGTTCGTGACGGTGTGCCTGGCGTGCCGCACCACGTTCCCGGCCGGGGAGCAGCCCAGCAGACATAACATCACCACCGACATTGCCTACTGCAGTACAGGTAGATACAGCATTTATACATAACTAGCTTTCGCCCGCGGCTTCGCCCGCGTTAAATTTGGGGTAACACAGTTTCTCTTGCGCCTTATTGATTTGTAATAGCAGCGCTAAGTTTTCCCTTTTCTTCCCTCTTTCTCCCTCACATCCCACTTTTTAAAATAAAAATTATTTTAATTCCCAACTATCTCTGTACCAAAATTCATCAAAATCGGTTTAGCCATTAAAGCGTGAAGAGGTAACAAACAAACTCACTTTCATTTTTATAATATTAATAAGGATACAAGCAGAGTGCTCGAATAAATTTCCCATAGGTAAATTACAAGGAGTTGTTAGATATGCGCAATATTACTACAATAAAACCACATATTATAATTCTTTAAGATTATATTTTTTTATTATATTAGCTTTTGCCTTTCGCTCGCGTTAAATTCGGGGTTACACAGTTCCCCTTTACTGATTTGCAGGTACCTGCTACCTGTAGTTTTTGCCCTTGCGCCTTATTTATTGTAATAGCAAAACTTAAGTTTTTCCTTTTTTTCCCTTTCTCTCTCACTTCTCACTTTAAAAAAATAGCCTTTGTTCGTCTCCTGGGTCCCAACTATCTCTGTACCAAAATTCATCAAAATCGGTTTAGCCCTTTATTAATGAAGACGTAACAAACAAACAAACTCACTTTCATTTTTTATAATATTAAGTAAGTAAGGATTTTAAAGATACATCTCACCCTCTCTACGCCGTTCCCTAGTCTCTGTTTCTCTAGTTCTTTATTTAAAACGACGTGAGTATTGGACCGTCATGGCAAACCAGCCAGCATTGGTTAAGGTATAAAACCTCTTACAGAATCTAAATACAAAGTATGTATTGTATTTAACCTTTGAAACTGTAATGTTTACCTTTGCCTTGCTTTGGAAAACGAGAGTGAGCACTAGGTTTTTAGGTTAAGGGTGTCCGTTGTCTGTCAGTGAATTTAATATTTTACGAATAGTAGTCGTGCATGGTAATAAATCCATCTTATACCGGTCGGTCGTGGTTTCATTGAGCTTACTTACTTATCAAGTCGATATTACAGAATCCAACTTATAGACCAAAAATTCCGTCCTTGTCGCATATTTTTAAGCCTCAATGCATGGCGTTCAATTTAGTCTCTTAGTTGTTGAGGAATGTTTAGAAATAACGAGCCGTTCCGTGTGATTGTTGTACATTTTTTTAATTGTCGTTGTGTTTGTTCCAGTGAACCCGGGAGGCTGGGCGCCCGCCGGCGTGCTGCGCGCGGTGTACAAGCGCGAGTACCCCAAGTTCCTCAAGCGGTTCACCAACTACGTGGTGGAGCAGTGTCGCGACAAACCCATCGCCATCTAGCGGCGCTACTGCACTACCGGAGGGCAGGGTACCTCCCACCAGTAATGGCGCACACCTCAACAGGTGATGAATCATTCTAAAACCCGTACGCACTACATTTCGTATCTTCGAATAATATTTTTCTCAGAAAAGTTTTTTTTTTCTATTTTCCGTTGGTGAGAACGAGACAAAATCTCCCGTGAACTGAGAATTCCCAACCGAAGTGTAGTGCTATTAGACGTTTAAATAGGTGTTATGTAATATTAAAGGTTTTATTCAGGGTGAAGTTTAGGATTCCTGTTTCATAGTACTCCGTTCAATAATTGTATTTTCTTCACGATCTCGGTGCCCGTGTCTGATTTTTATACGAAACTGCAGGAACATTTTCGTTTGAAAATAGCCCCGGGCATAAGTAGACAGTTTTTTATTTGATGTCGTTACGAATAAGAGTTTTTTTTTGTAACGATTCTTTCTGGAATGACAGAGTGGGATGACGCTATATGTCGCCTAAACGCTAGAAAGAAAGCGAACGTCACGTGCCGCCTGTTATGAGCTAATAACTAACTGTACTTGTTTATAAAATATTGGATTGGTAAGTAATCGTGCTGGATAAGCCGGTGTCATAATTAGTATATTGTATGATCAAAATATTATTATTTAATGTTTAATTTGGATTGGTTTATTTTTAATTCTTAATTTTTTTTCTTAATTATAAATTCGAATAGACATAATAAGTAGCTATCTACTTAGTAATAAAATATAAATATTTTGCTGTCAAACTATCATTTCTTAAAAGTGAGTTCTTAAAACCTTGTAAATTGTATTTTAATGTGTAAAAGATTGTAGGACACACTGTAAAATATTATAATGTACCTATGAAGTTGAGTGTTACTATATAATACAATTTATACAATAATTATAATTCTATAAAATATAAAAAGAATACTCGTTAAGAGTCAATACAATTCTTTAAAAGCGATGTTGTGAAAAAAAAAATATTTCTAAAGCACTTTTGACTGCATATACTATGATTTGAAAGTATGTATTATATTTTCTTCGGGTTTAAACAACACGGTATCAGTAAGGAAGTAGACTTGTCTGAACATATATTATAACTGTTGTAGGTATTAAAAAGATGCTTTTATTGTTAAAAATATGAGAGAAATACTACTTCGACTGTATTGATGGTGTACTCACGGCGACTATTCTAGCGGTATATGTGGATCTTGCTAGAACGGGAAATCTAAACAGAGCGAGGATATATTCCGAGGTTGCGGTTTGTTCGAAAGAAATACCGCGGTCCCGGAACATAAAGGGCAAAATAGAGAGCATGGTTGGGTTACAGACACTAGTCTGACACCTCCCCGCTCCGCCCAGAGGGGGTGAAGTTATTTGATGGTTTCCCATCCGCAAAATTATGCAATGCCATGTTGCAATGTACATGTATAGGTAGATGTGTCGCCGTGTGTACAGCCATTGTTAAATTATGATATGGAGAATGTTTTCTAACTTTAAATAGCCAGTCTCCTATATTGAAGTTACGTACTGATTCCTCCGGAGACTCGGCTATAAACATGTCGATAATGCCTTTTGTAAATAAATAAGTGTTGGGTGGATATTGTGACTCTTATGTATTGGACTATTTTAACTTATATGAGTGTAAATTGAGGAATCTCTGGCGAAATTTGTTTTCAAGGCGCGTGCAAGTACCTGACGTAGATTGTCACGCCGAATTGAACTTTATGGCTGAACAATATGATACTAATTATTGAAAAGAAAATGTATAGCAAACGTGTCTATGTACGGAAACATTTAATTAGTACTTACGTTTTTATAGAAGGTCTTGTTGTTTGTGAAGGGGAGAGGGTAATATTCAAGGATGGTGATAGTCTAATGTGTTCAGTTAGATAAGTTTGCGAAAGAAAACACGTACTCTAACACTTTCTGGGCCGTGGTCAAGGGAAAGAACGACGGCGAGTACTGAAACATGGACGAACCATTTTCCAGTATTAAAACGTGCTGATAAATCAAACAAAAAATACGTTGACCTCGTACACCACGCTACGGTAATAAGGCTGAGCAGGGGGTGAAACCGCTGGGCACAACAAGTGTTTAAAAAAAGCCCATTTCGCGTGTTGTCTGTCCTCGCTTCGGTTTTTTCTCAAGTCTACGGTCTCTTAATCCATTTCATGTACAGGGTGGGACTAAATAATTGTAGTTCTTAATGTTATATCAACTATGTTACTTCGGTTTTTGACCAAATAAAATCTAGACGAGTTGGTTTACGTAAATTTGACAGAAAAAATAAATAGTTATTATAGAATTAATTACAGCAGGGTTACCATGACATCTTACAGCAGTTCTTATTCATGTGCGAGAAAGAGATGGTGCTAGACACCCTGTTTGGCTCTGTCTCTTTCCCTCAGTGGAATAAGTTCTGCTTTAAGACCGTCATGGTAGGGTAGCTGATCAGGGAATTGACATTTTAAATTTGATTACCTAATTGTTTTTCTATGCATCGGGACGAAACTTTATTCAATATTTCTAGGTTCTTTGTTTGGTCAAAACTATTTATTTGTACACATAATCGATAGTATTACTAATGTTTTACTGTCTTATAATATTTTTCCATTCCAGCTTTTTTTTATCGAATATCTGATTTTGTATACATTTAAAAATAAAATAGGTTAAAAAATGGTTACTTGGATATTTCAAATATATAATATTGTACAGAACTTCACGTTTATGTCTCAAAGTAATATATTGTTTGCTGTTTTGTAATGTTGAACTGGTAACTTTTTTGTTGTATATCGTAAAAAGGTTAACGGTAAATGTTACGTCACATTAAAAGTTAAAACCTGAGCGGAAGTGTAAAGAAATTGCATTTATAATACCGCAATGTTGCAATTGTATTAAGTTATATAAAGTATGTTTTTTTTAATAATTATTGTTTATAATAAAATGTTTTATGGAAATAACTCGTTGTTTTTTTTATATTTAGTAATATATTAAATACACGTTAATATTTGACAAGAATTCAAATATTAACGTGTAATTATATATTACTCTTACCAAGTAGCATGAAACCATGCGCGCGTATTTTCCTTTCTGGGTTTATTTTGAGAATTTTGTAGTCTAATGAATTTAGAGAAGGGCTATCTTTATAAAATGAATATTTTTATTATACACAGCCTACAGCAGTCCATCGGATAAAGGTCTCTCCTGTCACCAGCCAACTCGATTTACAACAACTGTCATCCAGATGGTACCTGCCACCCAGCTCCTATCGTCGCTCCACCGAGCCTGAGAGCGTCCGTTTATGCGGGCTGCAAACCAAAAGCTAAGCTAAATTATTTTAGCTTAGTCCTTTAGCAGCTTTTAGCAATTTTACATACTTGTATGCTGACTTGTAAACAAGTATGAAACCTGTGTCAGCTATGCGAGCTAAGCTAAACTAACTTAAGTCTTGCTCTGCAACCTAATGTGGGTTGTAGACGAAGAGCTAAGCTTTGCCGTTTTGGTCTCCCTCAACGGTTATCGGTTCAACGGCCAAAATGGCCGGCCTACTGCCGTTTCAGATTACTAATTCTGTGAGCTATGTCTATAACTTGGAACTAAACGAGTAACTGGTAATTGGATAACTTGAACTTATGTTTTTTTTGCACATATCTCAAAAACTAGGCGTCTGAGGCAAATATGTAAGTATGAATCAAACAAGAACGAAAAAAAAACAAATTGTAATTTTTAGTCGAATCCGTGATGTACAGTAATAGGTTGAAATTCTTCGGGCAGTGGCGCCGCCGGAATCCACTCGACAAGGATGGGTAAAGGCGTTAGCAATCTATTCTTATCCGTTTTTCACAAAGCTGAGAAACTAGACGTATTAGGTCAAAAACAAAACAGCTCTTCATGTATGTGACCTCTCCCGGCTGTGATGATCGTCTACCGAGCGTTTATAGATAAAATAGACTAACGTACATACTGGCAGAATGAGAGTCTTTAAAATACGGCATACGCATAATGGTCCACTGCAAGGGCTAAGTGCGGAAACCGGAACCTCCAAGAAGCAGGTCCACATGATGAAGAAGATGCGAGTGTTTTTTGCGCACTACGGGTAACCGTGCGTGCGTAGGGGTAAATATGTATAATGCTAGGAAATAAAACAGTTTTTTTTTCTTTACTTCTTTGTGAAGTATTTTGAATCTTTATTCATTTACGTTAACATTAATTAATTGGTACTTATACAAGTTATGCATAGCACACGTCTCCGCATATAAAATTCACAACAATGTAATTTTATCTATTCTTCACATTTAAATATGGGGACCAGCCCCCGGTATCTTAATAGTTATAATTTCTCAAACATGACCAACTAATATTAAACTCAATATAAATAGAAATCGGTTGGATTAGGTATTGATTCTTCTACATTAACAAAAACACGTACATATATAGCTTTTTAGGTGACTAAGTCTAACCCTGGGTGAAGATGAAATCATTTAGACCGAAAGACAATCCCAAATAAAGATTCCATCATCATTAAAATCTAATTAAATTGAGCTAACTATAACAAAAATAACTAATTTGATCATTAGAATTTGTTAGTAGGTAAAAAAAGTAGGTTTTGGTATGTTCATATTACTGATTAAAACAATTATGAGATTGAACACCGCGATCTATTCAATACAGTATATTATTGGATAAGCAAATTGAACTACGTATAATTTACGTTGACGAATATTGAAGAAGGTATGTATTACATTAACATTAGACCGTTATGTATTGACATTGAGCACAAGGAAGCGTATTTTATTTATTTAAATGATCTCATTACAATTGTATCAACTATAGTACATCTCTTAATATACCAGCGTCATATAGACGAATACATAATTCAATAATCGCTATATGTTAGACCTTATTCGAATACAATAAATTATTTTATTAAAGAAATATTCAAGTGTTCTAATATATCTATTAATAAATAACATTAACATTTATAATTGTTAAGTATAAAATGTAAAATATTCCCCAGGAATTAAACAAAAGAGTCTAGGTAGATTTATTGTTTAACAGTTTTTGTATCAAAATCATTTCAAAAATTTGGAATTTTGATATGGTTGAGGCCGAAAGTGTGCACTACATAAAGTTTTTTTTTTTATATAAAAATAGGAATTCTTTGAAAGCTCAAGTGTATAAATGGACCAATCGTTCAATAGTATAACAATATAAGAATTAGAGAAATACTTTTAAAGTTTGGTGCGAATCTTAAAGTAAGGGCGTCACACATATGAACATTGCAGATTGATGGGGAATTCCCGACTCCACGGATAAAAGTGTCATAGACAAGCAAATATACCTACATCAAATTTTAGTTCAGTTGAAAAATCAAGCGACTGGACGCCCTCACTGTACTCAAATCATATAAATATCTATTAGTAAGTAAATGGTGACGTGTGGGTGATAAAGGTACTGTCATGGGATGCAGTGACAACTGATCGTAACACCGCTAAAATGAAACATGGCCAACCGTTAATATGGCACTTAGATCACGGACATTGTAAAACATTATAACATTACACATTATGTTACTAAAGATACCTACCCGTGTATATGGCAACTTGAATACAACAATTAGTGGATTATGCCGATTGTCTAGTGATTCCACAGACGACACAATAATAGACAATATTTGGATAAGCACAACGTATTATATTGTATGCCATTATATTTTATAATTTCGCTATTCATGTCATAGGTTGCTTTTATTTATAGGACATTATAAGCTTAAATGAGGACTCCTGACTCTACATATTCAATACGACAAAGTCCAGGGCTACGATAAGGCCAATATGTATAGTTCAGCACATCACTAGTAAACATATTCTATCACACAAGTTAAGACATTTAAGTACACACAAAGCCGGACAAAATCATGCCATCTGTGGACAGTTAATGAAAAAATCCAATGATACATCGATGCAGTAAATAGTTTGCATTCAAATATTACCTAATAAATACGACTACTTAAAAAAGTAGATATCAACAATTATAATTAGTGATATCCACACTAACACGGATATATAAGTATAAAATAAGCGTATTATCGGACTCATCCGTCAGGCGTGTGCCTATGATCCGTTTCAGACTTATAACGTTGACATCCGTACCTGTCCGGTCGCGTGCACCGAACTCTGCCGAACATAGCCGAGGGCTCCCGAGCTCTCCCGAGCGCGGCTGACTACTCCTCGGCCGTGGCGTGCGCGTTGTTGCGCGCCTGGCCCTGCGCGCGCCGCACGTCCGCCAGCGTGGTGACGCCGGCGTCGTCCAGCTCGCGCCAGCGCCCGTGGTTCATACGCGCATGGTTTACTAGCTCCGGCATGTCGATGAATGCTGGAACATGACATAATAAAAAAGTTGGTTAGATTATAATTAGCACATATCGGTGATGAAGAACATCGTGAACACATCAGAATATACATGACAACTACAAAACCAGTAGTGACCGCGGATCCAGTTGATAACGTCCCGCTGGCTCTCACAGAGAACTGGCAAACTTCTGTTCTGTCAAGCCAATCAATAAGTAAGAAAACTTCCATCATGATATGACTGACAAAACCTTAAGGCCGAATAGAATTATGAATTTCATCAATGAAAGACGATATGGAGGAGACCATGGAGGTGACCAATGATATTTATAATATTTATTGAAGAAGGAGATACACTGCACTGCGAGGTATTGCAATAATGAGAAGGTACTCACCAGCCCAGGCCTCCATCATGTCGATGATAATGTAGTCAATGAAGCCGATCTGCGAGCGGGGTATAGAGCAGGTCGCGCGATCGAACATGGGCATCACTACCGGCAACTCTTTAGCTTTCTCCTCGTCTGTTTGCAGGAAGTATTCTTCTGCAATCCTGGAATAAGTATCGAATAGATTTAGTCAAATTGGCTTTATTACAGTTACTTTTAGTCTTTTTTATGTTTTGTTTGTTAGAGCAGTAGTGGTCCAGTCGAAACGGCCGCGACGGGATTGGATCAGACCCCTTTACTTGCAAATTATTTCATCACCACCTCCACTCACTGAGAGAAGGCTTGTGTTCCCGCTATGGGAGTATTAAGGGCCTTCAATGGATGCAATTGAACTGTTCACATTTCGAGGGTAGATAAAAACACATAGTTCTATATGGACACGTAGAAAAGTCAAGAAAAAGCATCGGGTTTGGGTTGTTTGTTTTATATGGAGAAGAACCGGCAAAAACTCCATGGTTACTCGTTTACTAAGAGATAATTACATGATGTTTTGCAGCCCAACATCATGTAATGCTACTTGGGCTTCGTCGTCCTGGTAGAATTAAACATAACAAATGGCATTGGCCTCACCTCCTAGCCCACTCGAAAGCGAACTTCTGCGGACGCGACGCGTTGGACACGTCGGCGCACTTGATCATCATTCTCTTCACGAGCACCACGTTCTCCGGCAGCGACAGTGCTGTCGTATCCAGTGCTAGTGGCTCTTGCTGGAAATAGAAATGACCATAATCAGACATTGCAAATGGAGATAAATGGACGAAAACTGCTTAGACTAGTCCGTTTGAATTGAGTCAAAAGGCGATGAAAACATTTGGAGTCCCTTCCTGCAATGCAAATTAAACTACGGTCAAAAATTGTTTCGAAGTTAATCAAAACACAAAGTCAAAGTAATTTATTTGTCAAAATCATGGTGTTGAGGATGGTGCATAGAATAATGAAAAGTTCAACATGTTTCACCATTAGATATACAAATATTGGATTGGCCATAGAATACAATGTCAATACATATTACTCACATCAGTATGCATGTTATCCTCCTTGCTGCCACTAGACTTGGCGTAGAAGACGTTGACGAACTTGGCGAGATGTTCGAAGTGCTTGGTCATCTCCGTGGCGAGGATCATGTCGATGACGTTGTGGCGCACCTGTTTGTATGTGTCGCGGTCCATGTTCTTGAAGATATTTACTCGGTCGTCATCTGTGTAGGGTAGAAGTCAATGTTATAGTTCGAACAAGAAACAGACGCGGAAGGCACGAACATTAGGAAATGATGTAGCTACGGATTTCGTATTACTTTTGGGGAAACTGGGAAGGTTATATCAGGAAATCTCATACCATCAAGGGCATGAAATTTTCCTGTATGGAAATAAAATGCAATCTTTTATTAGAAAAACAAGAATAGCATAACAGAACATAGATAGCAGAACTTTGTTCATCATTCCGTGGGATAGGCATTCCTCAGACTTGCTATGAGGGTTAGTCAGAGGTCATAACAAATACTTAATTATAAACTTACTAAGAGTCAACTTGAAGGTCAAAGCCGCGTGATGCGACTCTAGCACGCTAACATCATTGTACAGTACAGCGAGCGGATGTCGAGCATTGCACAAGAAAGCTGACGATGTTCCCGGGTGGTCCACGTCGTGCGCTGCGGCCGCTATTAGAGCTGCGGCGGCCTCCAGGGGCTCTAGCACTGACTTCAGCCGGTCCTTCTCCAGGAAGAATGCTACCGCCTGGAAAGTAATAAAATGCAAGTATGAAACGGAATCAGGCTAAACTTAGTACCCTATGGTACACCTTGTTATTGTTGAAAAATAATATGTACAGAATAAATATTTTCTAAAATTAAAAATTGGGTAAGTTTGCGCATGTGTAAACTCGAATGCACAAATACTTTTTCATGCATGCCTAGCCAATACCGTCGATGTTTAACAAAATATAATTACTTGAAGCACATCAGCAGCATGCGTAGAATTATGATACGTATTGACAGCATGGTAGTTGGTTTCCACAATAGTCAGCCAGTGCAACAGTGTGCGCTCATCACACTCAAGTGCAGCGCACACGTCGAAGCGTCCTCCCATGAGAGCGAGACCAAGATGAGCGAGTGGCCGGCCGCGCGTCATGTCTTCTAGCTTGAAGATCTCGAAGTCCCAGCTTAAAGCTGTGTCTAGTAGTTCACGGAGCTGGCCCGTTGTCTGAAAATAAGTGTAAAAATGGCGGTAAGTAACAGTGATCAGTGGTTTCTTTTCATGTTATTTACTCAATTATTTACTTTAAGGTATTCACTGTAATCACAAAGTAGTCGAAAAGTCTAGCACCCCATTACCTTCCTTTTCTTTACAAAGAGAACTACCGACTTAATGTGTTTACCACACAGGTATTGATATAAAAATAATCAACAATAAAAGAAAACTTAATAAAAATGTTTTCACCTAACTATAGAGAAACGAGATATGTTACCCACGCAGGTTGCGAAAACTGATAGAAGTGTGTCTTAAGAAGGCAATATAAATAAATTCATTCCTAAGGAGTCTATAAAAGCACTTTTCTGATTTCTAAATATAGCTTTTCTAAGAAACGGGACTGACAATGCTTGAAGATGTCATGGGTGAAGAAAGCCGTTAAGGTGTCAAGTCAACAAAACAATTACTGTACAAGGAGCTTATTTCACATTGTAAGGTTGACATGTTGATACCCTTTTAAAAGCGTTACCTGATATTCAATTCTGGGATGCTTGGTCGTAGTAAAAAAACGATAAGCCTCGGACGAATTATTCTAAAACTAATTCTGAGCTATGAATAAGCATTCAAAATAATAAATGTCACAAATCTTATCATCTTAATAATCCGAATTCTCAAAACGTGACTAGAATCGAAATAAACTCGGTTTCAAACTAAACTTGATTAGATAATCTTTCACTAAAAACTTCTATAATGGTGCTGATCCTGATGAACCACCGGATTAAACTAGACTAAGATTAAAACGACAAACCTAATCACATCTAATTTTATTCCACACTATTTCAGTCGAGATTAAAGATAGTCCGATTTAACTTGACAACTACTATTTTTAGGGAAAATCGCCAATTTCAGAATAGTGAGATTGCAATTTTCTCTAAATTAAGTAACTTTACTATAATTAATGCTGTCAAACCAATTTCAGAATAGGAAGTGTCGTTTGACAGGTATAAACAATTTTTTACTGATTTTTAGAGTAGATTTAGCTTAGGTTATGACACCAATATCGCCTATTATATAACTAATAATAATTCCGATGTTTGTTAATTTATTGGCAAGTCATTATAATGTAACTGTTTGCTGTTCCTTTCAATAAAAATAATATGAAATAAAACTTTCTAACACACGACAGTTGAAGTAGCTAATCCTTCAACTGAAGTTATATATTTTGTTTAGAATAATGCAAAATTATTATTAATATGCTTACCTTGTGCTTGATATTGGTTCTATTGGTCTGCGATCTGACGACAGTTGAATCATTGCTGCTTCGTCGAGAAGACAACGTGTTGGTCGGTCCTTGCTGTAATCGATTTAACGTTTTTTTTTTACTTATGATGTCTTTAATGAGTAGTTCCATTGGTGTTTTTTTATAGAGTGGTAGGTATTCTACAAAATTTGAAGCATGCTCTAATATTCTAAGGATTTTGAAGTTGTTATGCGGAAGTTTTTTTTTAAAGCGGCCGCTTTCACTAAATATTTTTTTTTGAAGATTTGTGATAGTTTAATTAATCTCAAGCATGTTACTTTGTTTTCATTTGATTTTCATTATAGCGTAGCGGACTTTGCATTATTCACAAAATTAATAAATATGGTAGTTAATTATTGTATACGTTAGTAGATAAATATGTCAGGTTAAATAAAATTAGTTAATATTGTATGATTTTAAAAGATTAAATACATGAAACTGGTAGAAAGATTTTTGAAAATTGTGCTGCACACAATATTTATAGTGGAATTTACCAAAAGGCTTGATAGATTTGAGACTGAGACGACAAATATGTTACACAGGGTTCATTTTACGGTTATAATTCCTATTAAAGCAAATAACTATATTTTATTAAAATCAGCTAAATATTATCCATATCTACATAATAATTAGGTTGTTATATTGTGCGCATGTTATTACCGCATTTTACGTGTCAGTTGCTATTCTAGAAAGCCAAACCATTTCATAATTAAATATAATACCAATAATACCTAATTACCTAATATAAAAATAAGTAACATCAAAAATTACTTAAAATGAGCCCTGTGTAAAAGAAAAGAAAGCATGAATCACAAAGATCTATGTACTATCTAAATAGTCTATATGTTTGAAGGTATAGACAGACAGATTTGTAATTCCAAACCTCCTACCATAAAGAATAGGCTAGTGTTCACTTGCTCCCTCTTCCCCACGCGAACAGGATCGTAAACAAATAAATAGCACTGTTAGTACATATATAAAACAATACATGCATACAGTACTATAAATAACCAATATCTACAATTATTACATCAAAAATAAGGATAACAAATAAAAATAATTCAAACATCGTGTTTTATAAATATCAACATATCATCTATATAGATGTAATATGGAAATTCATTATGGCTATATGTGAACAGACAACATCAATTTGATTTGTAGTTATTATACGGTGTGCAAGGTAGCAATACATGTCTAAGTAAGAACGATTTCACATACATACTGTGAATTTAACACGAAATATACAATTATTGCAATTTGGTAGAAAGCTTCTGTTGTGTCTTTCAAAAGAAGATTTTAACTCACCGAAAGTAAGGCCCCGATAAGGTCAGTGGCAATGGGGTCTTCAACACCACGCATCCTGGGGTCATCATTTCCTCGCATTTGAGGAGAATACAATTCAGAGGTCCTCAGCATGTCCACTGCCCTATCGATGCATGCCACTGTTGATGGAGGCGCGCCCTCCGTTGCCGCAGACAGTAGAGATATCACCTAGTGAAAAAACAACGACACTGTGATTTTGGCGTATATTGTTATATTGATAGTTAGCTGCACTGTGAAGTCTATTTGACGATTAATTAAATGCTCCAAAAGAGGATTAAATGTGTTCTTTATGCTTAAAAATTATGAACGCTACAATGTTAAAGTTAGTTGAATGACAGTTTTTTATCGGACAGTGTACACTATTCAAAGGTACCTCTTTATCACATAAAGGATGTATTAATATAAACTGAATCACTGTTTGCCGACAAAATGTGATGCAATTTTACTTATTTTAATGATACGATTGTACCAGAAACACTAGATAAATTACAAAAGGGTTTTGTGGTTCAGAAACGAAAAGTGTAGTAAAACATAATCATAGACGAGATGTAATAAGAAAGCCAAATAAAATTTCAAATATTGTATGACACTAAGTTTTGTATGAAACTACTATATTTTCATTAAGTCTATCAGTGGCTATGAAAATTTATTGCCCTCAAACTTTATCAAGGTAACCGAATGTTACATAAATGTAATACCTGCAGTTATCATGAAACAAAAGCGATATTAATAATGTGGACATAAAGAGACTAATATATCGCATGAAATGCTCTTTGATGAAATATATTGTAATAAAATTTTGTGGGCCACGTGTGTCGTATAAAATATAATTTCTTTTTAGGGATCGGCACATGCTCTATCATTTTATCTTTCTTTAAGTACTAGCTGTAAACATTTCTCATATCATAGTGATTGGTACGGACTCCATGGTTTATTGCTTCACTAAGTTTTGTGAGCTAAATATTAAGTATTACTTTATCTGCCCGTAAATAGGATTTTAGTTCACAAATTATAATAATTTTAACTAATAGACTATTTCGCAAACTTGACACAAGAAAATCTACCTTAAGAAGAGTGTTTCTCTGCAAAGCAAACTGCACTTGCGCCACAACGCTTCAAAGGCATCAAAGCGAATGACTCATCACTCGTTAGCTAGACAACTCCTAAACACGACTAAACATGTGTTTTTTTTTTTAATTTTCACTTTACATATAAATGTTGCTTATAGACGTCAATACATTTATAAAATGGCTAAGTAGGTATTCATACTACAATAGGATATAATATAAGTAATCAGTAAATAGAAAAACCTCATTTGAGGTCCCTTCTCCTTATCCAGTATCCTTTGTTTTTATGTGTAGTTGAGTTATAAATTTTCTGGAGCCGAAATATAAGGTCTCCAAACTAACCTTCGTAATAGGAGCTTCAAGCGGCAACCCCTGCAGCTTCGCAAGAGAAGTTCGTCGCAAGCCATCGGACGCAACTGAGCGCACATCCAGGGACCCTCGCCGGATCGAGTGCAGCGATCCTCGACCACGCTCGTTCTCTATCGCGTGTGTCGGCTCGCACACGAATACTACGTGTGAAGTGCTCCTGTGGAAAAAAAGATAAATTGAATTGGAATCGGAATTGAACGTAACTGTGATTTTAACGTGTCAAGTCCTTAGGGTAACAAAATTCTTATTCTAATTTGTGACTTTGTGAATAATAAGGCTCAACCTCCCCCTATAGGTAAACTACATATTTGCTGAATTAAAACGTAGAAAATATTAAAGGCCGCTTAATCTACCCCACAACTGTAAGTCCTATGGGATTCCGTCTTTGTACCTTCGTTTACTGGCTTAATGCACTACCTTTTTAAAGATACCACCAATATTAAGTGACCTAATTTTAGCGAGAGAAATTTACTAAGCTCGGGTGATACAATATATCTATACAACTGTTTACTAACCTAACCTTTTTAATCATAGCATCCATACATAAGAACCAAATTAATAGAGGAAGGATCCTAAAAAGGCAACAACGAAAAAACAACTGTTCGATTAAATTTTGCCAATTCATGTATGGAAAAACGAATGTATGAGATTTTTTTTTTCCCGATTTCAAGTTTATTGCCGCAGTAAAAGTTTTTAATAATAATTAAGCGGTTTATGGTAAAAACCAAACATGTATAATAATAATAATAATAGCGTATGACCCTCATCAATCGTTTTCATTGTGCAAAATGAGATTAAATACTGCAAATAGAAGGAAAAAGAAAAAATGTGACATGAAATGTCATCTATAAAATCAAAAAAACCTAACATGAAATTGAAGACGGAAAATGTTGACTAGATCTCACGCAAGAAGCGCACGCCATCCACCTCCGGGCTCGTCGCTCAGCTCCGCCTCGCCGCCGCCGGAACCCAGCCTCGTCGTGAGCGCTGTGACACCGGCCGTGGCAGTTGCGTCGAGCTCGAGTGACGAGTATTTTTCCCCGCCCACGACGCCACCACCTGCTCGTCGACGGGGAGGACGCCGGCCGCCGGACGGTTTTGGACTTCGAGGCCCACCGGCCTCTGATAGGGTCCCAGCTCCCGGCGGAAGTGTGCAGCGCATGCGATGGACTAGTTCCATCAATGAAAACGTCATGCGCTCATACTATGGGGCTACAGAGGGAGGAAACAACCTGACCGCGTACCGTGTTCGGATGCTCTCTCTGTTTCAGGTGCTTGAGCCAGCTGTCAACGTGTCGGCACAACGACTGTCGGATCAGGTGCGGGTAATCCAGCGTAATCGTATGTTGGATGACACCGTACTTGATCGCTTGCGAACCGAAATGCAGAGTAGCCAGGTCATTACCTCTTCGTCGCAGGCTGTGGTTCCACCACAGTCCCACCAACTAGTTAGTCACGCTGACGAGGTAAGTAATGACATGGCTACTAATGTAAGTACCCAGTGCAATGAGGAAATGAGGAGTGCTTTGGAGGGTGCGATTCGAGAATATCGGTACATATCGCCCGAACTTAGACCACGCTTACCTCGTTTGCCCATGCATAATAAAAATAGGGCGCTGGTGGCTGTTTTGGATTCGCAGTTGTCAAACTATTTTGACAACTGCGAAAACCTCACTGATGCTCACTCAATCCTGTATTGTGCGGCTGTAGCAGCGTGTCGTGTAGCTCACGTTAAATTTCCTGATGACAGAGCTGCACGACCGAAACCAGCTGTTCCATTCTGGCAGTGCAGGATTGAGCGGCGTATTGGTGTGGCCAGAGCACTCATTGGCAAACTAATCAGTTTCAGGGAGGGCAACACTCGACCTCGAGTGATGCGCTTTGTGAGGCGGGCATTTGCAGGGACTGACATAAGTCCTCCAGACTATATGTCCCGCATCACAGAGCGCATCGACTTCCTGAAACAGAAAGTATATGCATGGGCAAACCGTATTCGTAGGTATAAGCGGCGGGTGGAACGATACACTTTGAATCGCACATTCCAAAGTGATGAAAGGTGGGTGTATAGAGCCTGGGAGCGACCGGACCAAGGTGTGTCTGAGACGCACCTACCGGATGATGACGCCATGTGTTTGTTTTGGCGCAACATCTGGTCGGTGCCTGTCAGTCATACCGAAGGTGAATGGACTCGGGAAGTCGAACGAGCGTGTGACCCCATACCAGAAATGGGGGCCTTAACAATCAGCCCCCAAGATGTAGCTTGTGCTGTCCGTCCGCTGCCTAATTGGAAATCTCCAGGGCCGGACGGACTGCACAACTTCTGGATAAAGAACATTCAGAGGTCGCACGCTTGTTTGGCAACCCTATTCCAGACAGCCTTAGAGTCAGGGTCGCTACCCAGGTTTCTGACAACTGGTATAACCCACCTGCTCCATAAATCGGGTAGTACGGCGGAACCCAAAAATTATAGACCAATTACGTGTCTTCCGACACTTTATAAAGTTCTTACATCCATTTTGAGAGCTAAAATCACTAAACACATTGATGACAATTCTATCATGTCTGCTTCTCAAAATGGATGTAGGAACGGGTCCCGCGGTACTAAGGAGCTGCTCCTCATTGATATGGCCATTAGTCAACAGGTTCGCCGTTCTCGAAGACATCTGTCGACATGTTGGATAGACTATAAGAAGGCCTATGACTCCGTGCCACATACGTGGCTCATGAGGGTGCTAGAGTTGTACAAAGTTGATGCAACTCTGCGCACCTTCCTGAGCTCGTGTATGAGGCAATGGAATACGGTCCTTCGCTATCCAGGATGTCGGCAGATTCTGAGGAATAGTGAACCGATAAGGATAGAGCGAGGTATATTCCAGGGCGATAGTTTGAGTCCACTTTGGTTCTGCTTAGCCTTGAATCCTCTAAGCACGTTGCTGGAGAATTCAGGTCTGGGCTATCGATTGAGGAGAGGTGGTCAGGTTATATCTCACCTCCTTTACATGGATGACCTGAAACTCTTTGCCCCCAACGATTTGCAGCTGATGAAGCTACTGAAGGTAACTGAAACTTTCAGTAGCGCCATCAGGATGGAATTTGGTGTGGACAAATGTGCGGTCATGCATGTAAAGCGAGGGGAAATTGTAGAATCTGTGGGAACCCAGCTCTCAGATTCCATAAACCTTAGATCCCTCTCAGCAACCGAAACCTACAAGTATTTGGGGATGTCGGAAGCGCTGGGCATCAATGTTGCTGACATGAAGCAATCGTTGAAGGAACGCTTCTTTGGCCGCCTGAGAAAAGTATTTAATAGTCTTTTATTAGGCGGAAACAAGGTGCGTGCTTTCAACGGTTGGGTCATGCCGGTTTTGATGTACTCTTTCGGCATACTCAAATGGACTCAAACAGAACTGGACGCCCTAGATAGGAAGGTGCGTACATTGTTAACGGCATTTCGTATGCATCACCCACGTTCCTCGGTTATGAGACTGTATATCCCGCGGAGTTGTGGAGGTCGAGGCTTTTTAAACGCCAAGACTCTCCACAATCGCGAGATATGCAGTCTCAGGGAATATTTCCTAGAAACCGACGTGGGAATGCATCGGGATGTAGTTGCAATGGACAAAGGCCTCACCCCGCTCTCCTTGGCTAAAGAGAACTGGCGCAAACCTGTAGTGCTTGACACTAACGACCGCAGGGAGGTATGGCAGAGTAAGGAGCTTCACGGACGCTTTTTTCGGGCCCTACATGGACCCGATGTAGATCAATCAGCGTCCGTAGCCTGGCTACGTTCCGGGGACCTCTTTGGAGAAACCGAAGGTTTTGTCTGTGCAATTATGGATGAAGTTATGATGACAAATAACTACCGGAGATTTATTGTGAAGGACGGTACGGTTGACATATGTCGGGCATGCCACCGTCCGGGAGAATCAATACGACACATTATCTCCGGTTGTTCGCGTCTAGCTAACGGAGAGTACTTGCATAGACACAACCTTGTAGCCAGGATTATCCATCAGCAACTTGCTCTAAAATACAACCTTGTGGAATCGGAAGTGCCGTACTACAGGTATGAGCCCGACCCAGTTCTTGAACATGGCAATATCACATTGTACTGGGATCGCTCCATCATCACTGACAGGACTATTGTTGCCAACAAGCCTGATATAGAGGTGGTGGATCGATCAGAGCGGCGCGCAATGATTGTTGACATAACAGTCCCGCATGATGAGAACCTCGTGAAAGCCGAGAAAGATAAGCAAATCAAGTATATTGACTTGGCTCGCGAGGTTGTCGACATGTGGGATGTGGACTCAGCGATCATTGTGCCGATAGTCGTATCTGCCAATGGCTTAATTGCCAAGAGCCTCGACCAATACCTGAGGAGGCTCTCGTTAGGCAGCTGGATCAAGGGCTTGATACAGAAAGCGGTACTCCTGGACACGGCTCGTATTGTTAGGAGGTTCCTTTCTCTGGAGCCCTGACCGCCGGTAGATTGGACCCTGTTCCCGATACCGGTGGGCTACTATTTTTATATTTTTAAATGTTTTTTTTTTATGATTATAAGAAATATTTAAAAATGTAATTTTATGTATAGAGATCAATAAATGGACGATAATAATACCTTGAAAGTAACTTAATATCCGGAAAGTACTGCGAAGACTGGTCTAGTATCTCTTGATCTCGGATCATGACAACCGTGGTCAGCAGTGGTAACCACAGAAATGTGTACTGCGCATTTATTACTACTACATCATTTTATTTGTAGGTTTCCTGTTTTGTTCAGGTAGACGAATGATTGTTAATTAAACATCCGTCACAACGAGGATAACTTAATTTTTGGTAATGATTATATTTTTATTGATAAACTAGCTTTTGCCCGCGGCTTCGCTCGCGTTAAATTCGGGGTAACACAGATACCCATTAATGATTTGCAGGTACCTGCTATCTGTAGTTTTTGCCCTTGCCCCTTATTTATTGTAATAGCAATGCTAAGTTTTCCATTTTCTTCCCTCTTTCTCCCTCATTTCTCACGTTTTCTTTTTAAAAAATTAGCCTATGTCTGTTTCTTGGTTCCCAACTATCTCAGTACCAAAATTCATCAAAATCGGTTAAGCCATTAAAGCGTGAAGAGGTAACAGGTAAGAGGTACAAACAAACAAACTCACTTTCGCTTTTATAATATTTCAGTTTTATACGACGTATTTTTTAAACCAGATGAACATGTAACGTACCCGACTACTCTGGGAAGAAACAGCCTAAACAAATTCAGAGGTCATAGTCTTTTTTTACAGTCCAGATATAATCTTGGTCAATTTATATGACTTATGCCTTGCAGACTTATGTCTGATATGGTCTTTTAAAGAAAGAACCATACAGATTTTAGTGGACCTGTCCAGTCAGTAAAAACATTTCTTAGTTATCGTATAGCTCGATTCATACATAACTCAAGGAGCTTAACAACACGACGAAAATACCAAAAAAGGAGATTTGTGAAGGTCGCTTATAGTACTCAAACTGCCAAACAATAAAAAAAAGAATTAAAAATTATTAAATAAGTAATTTTCGAGTAGTGTATATTGTGTCGTGGATAGGTAAAAACTATTGGAAAATTATATTTGGGTAAAAAATCTTCTAACAAAACTGAAAACTAAGTAGGTAGGTACTTTTCCAAAGTTGTGTTAACCGTATCACGCTTAAAAGAAACGTCTACAGAAGGGGTATTTAGCTTAAAATTTTATTCTCTTTGCATTTAATCATTTTAGTAGTTCAGTAGTAACTTACTTGGTGAGTCCTATAGCAGCTCCTCGGCAAGGTAGCAGGATGGGATCAGGGGCAGCGCGACGACGCAGCGTTACCGGTGCCTCCCAGTCACGTGCGCCGCTGGTAGCCAGGCGTAGAGCTTCGCCCCCTGCAGTTTCCGTCAGAAGCCTCGGACCCTCGTCTACACGCCAACCCAGAACTTTGCACCAGGATTTGTTAGCCAACTGTTGAACAAAATACAGTTTTATATCGTTACGACTTTTTGTTTAAAAAGGTTTTGCTGTATTAAAACAAACGCGTGCCGAATCCCGCACTGTGCGCTGTTGCGCTTGCACCGCGATACTGAACAACTTTACGCAATAACACGCAAATAGTACATTACATATTGTTTTTTTAAATAAATAAATATTAAAGTCTTCAGAAGTGCATCTGTTCAGGCACTCCAGACACTCCAGCAAAGACAATGAAAACTTAAGCAAACTCAAATTTTAAAAGTACGAAATTGCACCAAATAGGGAATAGGAAATAGGAATCACCATTTAAATCCCCAGTCCTGTACAAGTCTGCTTTCTCCACAACTCACTGCGCAGCAATTCTACTACTCCACCAATAGTGTAGCCTAGGGTGCTTCGACCACGTCTTGAAGCAGTGTGTTTTATTTTATAGTCTTAGTTCAGCGTAGGAAAGAGAAGGCTACAAGTCTGGCATAGCTTCATCTCTTTCCCGCATTGAAGTAAAATTAACACAAAGAAAACTTTATGAGCTGGTGCTAAGTCTTCAGATCTGTTTTCTTCTTCTGATCTACACAAGTAACCTTTGCTGGTCGTCAGTGACAGCGATATGCGCGGACTTCGATCCATCTGTGGAACAAAACTGGAGCCCTTCAGCACACCACGCTGTGTTGGTCAAGCTCCCCGTTCCTTTTCTACCGCACGAGAATGTACTTACAAGTATCCTCTGTTGGTCGTCAGTGACAGCGACCAGGTCGCGGCAGCGGTCGGCAGCGGCGGCCAGCGCGGCCACGGCAGCGACATGCGCACGCACTGAGGCGCCCGCGGCGCGCGACTGCAGCACTTCAGCACACCACGCTGTAACGCTCATGGTTTCCACCATTACCTGTTGACGGTTAGAGTTCAGTGGCGATTTACAAGTGCAAATTGTTTTATTTCTATACCTAAAACAAACAACCTTTTAAGCAAACAATGCCTGTATTAGGAGACTCCTTTCTTCCATAACTTAAAATTGCGTTGACAGTTTCTATCTTGTTTTTCAACTTAAATTTATTTATAAGTGTAAGGCACGTATCAGTGTGTGTGTGTTTGTTTGTGGGATGTGTGTGTGTGTGTTCGTTTGTATGTAACTGTGTAAGAGATGGTTTATTTAATGTGTTGTAGTAGTGCTTCAGTACCAAAGCAATCAGTTGGATTTGGTATGTCATGTTTGGGAAAATGTCGTACCGAAAGTTTTGAATACAAATGAGTCTTGTTATAAGAGCAGATGAAGACCAAAGAAACGATGAATAAATGAAAGTGTGAAAAATCATATGGTAAGAAAAGATATGTTCGATAAAATGACGAGTAAGAGAGAGAGAGAAGTATGGAAAAGTAGACATGCTGCATCAACTCCAAATAAATTGGAATTACGGCAGGAGTAAGAGAGAATGGTTATATGTAAAGGAATATAATTACGTCCACACGGACAGATAAAGGTACAGAAAAAGTACGTCTGTTATTACTATTTCATTTCTAAATGATAACGAAATTATAGCCGCCCGCTTGCACCGGCGAGGCTGGCGCACAAAGAGATCTCATATTTCCTTTGCATTGAAAATGTCTGCAATTTTACTTCCGAGCTAGAATTTACGTAATGAGCGAAAATTTACAACTAAAGAAGTTTGAATATCGTACCTTTATTTAGTAAGAATATTTCCAAGTATTACTTGGTAGGCAAAACTCAAGACAACACTAAAAAATATTTCCAAATTGAAAGAGATGGCGTAATTTTTAATAATGGAAGATTTCATTCCATTTTAATTGCGTTTAAGAATAGAGTGCCAGAATTTTTGGTGTTGGGAAAAACAATTACCTCGATTTAATTATTTGAAAAAAATGCGACTACCAAGCGCCTTTCTATTAAAATCAAATTGTACTCGTTTTGGTATGTATTAAGAGTTGAATGAAACATAAAAGTTTTTTTATCTGAAAAGTTTAATGTTTCTGGAATTACTTTATCGCGAACGGTTGTTTATTTTTTTGATTTGGTCAACTGCGGGCTTGTTTGTTTTTGAAAACGCATGATCTGAATAGTTGTCATTTTAGAATAAAGCGATTTTCTAGATTTAATAAAAGCAACTACACATTGAGATTTAAGGCTGAGGACGATAGAGAGGTTAAGAACGTTACTGATTTTTCTCAGTTTTCAGGGTTCCGTACAGCTGTTTTGTGATTCCGTTTGTTTGTCTTGCTGTCTGTCGATCACCAGGCTGTATCTCACGTACCGTAATAGTTACACAATTGAAATGTTCAAAAACGATGTATTTCTGTCGCTGCTATATACAACAACAAAAAAATGTTTGCTGTTTTTATAGATAGTGGTAACTTCGTGCCAAAAAAAAAAAAACTAATCCTTGAAACCATCCGACCGATTTCAATGAAATGGCGTGATTGGTTGGTTTCAGCTTAAAAGATAGGTGGCGCTGTACAAAGCAGAGGCGGGTCGTTATATAAAGTTAAACTTCCACGACATTACCTACTCCGTGTTTTACTCCAAAATTTATTTTAACCGAAACTGAAAGTTTATTAACGAAGAAGACTACCTAAAACTTGAAACCAAGGCTTTATAATTTAGCATTCTCAAATTAAATGACATGCTGTCATATGATTATGTGTAGGTACGCTTTTCGATAGGGGTGTTCTACAAGTTGTTCGCAGAGCTCATTACTGGTACAGAGATGAGAGAACAAACTTCAGACGAAGCTATTGTTCAACTGTGTTGTTGAGACAACCATCTTTTGTGTTAGTACACTAGTCTACCCACCTATCTAGATTATGGAGGGGATATGTCTAGACGTTTTAGTATGTTGGTAAGCGAATCTCATTTTCTTTGAGAATGTCTTGTTAATTTTTTAGTTGTAATCTTTTCGTGAATTGTATCCTGAAACTTCTGAGCAGCTACATATTTGGGTAATACAACCAACTTTAAGTGGAGGTGTGGAAGGAAAATATATTATTAACTTATAATGCCCGTTTGCAATGCACTTTTTCCTATGAAATACTTATTTTGAGGTTTGAAAGCACTAATTATGCTATTTAAATCGAAATAAATTAGAAAAAGTGAAATGTCTCAGGCGGGACTTGAACCCGCGAGAGAAAGATCGCGGGTTCAAGTCCCGCCTGAGACATTTCACTTTTTCTAATTTATTATGAAATACTTGTCTACATACTGACCTATTATATACTAAATATATATATGTATGTACTAAACGATTAGAAAATATAAAATAGGTATCTTCTCTGAACTTCCACAAATATTTAAAATAAGTTCAAAATAACGCAGATCGGTCCAGTCATTCACGAGTTTTAGTGAGACAAATGAACAGCAATTTATTTGTATTTAAATAGATTATTTACTATTTCATGAAAAAATCATTCAATCAGATTAAATTACCTTAGTCAGTTGTGATGACTTTAACTTAGTGAAACCATTTTAGTTAAAACTGACCTGCTAATTGAAAAAAAAACGCAAGAAATTTGAATTTCGTGAGTTTACCCTGGCGCTTTCACAGCGTGTTTCCAAAGGAAAGAGGCCTACGTCCGGCTTTGTTCTGCTGAGAAAAGAGTCAACAGAACAAGGCAATGGAAAATAGACATGATTATAGGATTACTTAGGAGTCTTGGGGTCTCGAGAAAGACTTAGAAATTGTATTTAAACTGCATAGGCTGGTCACTTAAAGAAGGAGGTAAAATACTCCAAGTCCATTTAAACTCACTAAGGGAGAAAATTAAATGCGACTACTACCAAGTAGTGGTAAGCACTGGCGCCCCACTCTTTACACAATGGCTGGCAATGGCTTCTTATTTCATGTATTACTAGTTCAGTTTAAAGCCAACGCTCGGGCTAAGTGGCTCGCATTTACATAAACTCATTGGTATTCACTGAAGTCATTGTAAACCGCGTTAGTTCAGCTCGTCTCTTGTCTCCTCCCATTGACTGGAAACTAGGTAATGTATGCATCCAGGGTAAGTTGTGTCAGTGTTATGATAATCAGATTGTTGTGTTTACAAGGGTAAACATGAGCGGTTAATGTTGAGTGTTGATTGTAATTTGTTCCATTTATTGAGGCCATTTTGTAAAGGTTTTTTTACGTATAAGTATTGTTGCTTTCTTTGAGAAGGTGGTTTTGTAAATGAATGAGATGCTAACCTCATTAATTCAAAAGACATCATCAACATCTTTTTCCTGCCCTTGTTCCATTCTATTTGTGGTCCGCACTACACATTTTCTTCTTCCATTCTCCCCTGTCAGACGTCACGGCACATTTATTCTTTTCTCCTTTATATGATTCCTTACACAATCCATGCATCTTTACTTTGGCCATCCTCTTCCTCTCCATCCATCCCTCTTTTAGTCACATGCGCTTCGTCCCTCCCGTCAATACCAAATGACTCCACTCCTCTCGACTCAACTCCTCGATCTAAGTCAAAACTCCGCTAGCGTTTTGATTTAGCTTTAGAGAAAAACCAGGCGAGTAAAACCACATACATTTTTTTTTGTTAGTTATACCTTAGCCATAACTTTTCCAATTGTTAGTTTATTCTGGTTAGTTAACCAACTGTAAGACTAATGAAAAAAGGTAAGATAAAAGAGAACTGTAACAAATTGTAAGACTTTTAAATTACAAAGTTGTAAAAAACTTCTAAACGATTGTAAAAATACAGATTGTTCTTTTTACTGCTTTTTACTTGTAGCGACGTGCAACGTATGTACAAAGCGTTCTTGTAACAAAGAACGTTCCTACATAGTTTGTTCTGAATGGTTATTATAGGGATCGCAAGCAAGATACAGCCTATTCGTATCCAGTATCCACCCAAGCGCTAGTCGTAACGTAAAACCGACTTTGTTGTTACAAATTTGCTTACAATGTTCCTAAGTCTGGGTTAGTAAAACCACGTATGCAGGCGGAAGGTTTTGTACAGTCAACATAGGAAATAAGTAACCATGCTCGTTAGACATAGTTGATTTTTTCTTACAAACTGATGGATGGATTAAAATTAAATATAAATCCGTTTAGTAAACTGTTTACTATCAAATAAACTTTACTGTAATAAAAAACGTTCATATTTTATTAAGAAAATGTCAACGGTTTCTAACGATCTCCTTTGCTGAATACATTTTTTATGCTTTTTTACTTATAACTTTCAGTGTTCTATACACATATAACACAAACATGTATTTATATATGGCAAATTTTTACTAACTCGACCTCGTTGGTCTAATGGTCGTCAGCGCGACTTCTGAGCATAAGGTGTGCGCTTCACGTGTCGGGCAATGTGTTATTGAGATTTTCGTTCAGAAATTTCCCAGTAGCAGACACAGAGTCTGGATTTGTGTCTAGTTTATGGCAATACTTTCGCCTATAAAATCAAAATCAAAAGTCATTTAATCAAATTAGGCTGATAATCAGCACTTTTTGAACGTCAGATTACAAGAGACAGTCCCACAAAAACGCCCGGCCCTTCGCCACTTCCTAGTGTATAACATTGGACTTAAAACATAATTGGCAAAATGTGAGTTTCTGCCTAACTTAAAAAGATAATAGGCGTGATGTTAAATGTTTAGAGTGAACTCCAAGACATGGTTTATCAAAGAGATGTCAGCAAAGCAGAGGGGCCTGCCAGGGTTGCGGGTTGTTCGGCTTTTTCGGCCCCGGCACAAAAAAAGGTAAAACAAGGACACATGGGTGGGTTTTAGTTAATAAAAGTCTGGCACTCCACCCCGCTCTACCCAGAGCGGGGAAAGTTATTTGATGATTATTCATAAGCAAAAAAAAGACAGGTTTATGAAATATTTTAGTGACAACACCAACCTTGTTAACGGTTACAATCACTTTACATAACAATATCATCATAATATAACATAACATCAGGTCTGTTTTCTGAACTTTTTTATGTGGTGTGGATGTGGTGTGTGTCACCTCGGTTTACCAAGGGGTAAGCAGAGGTAACACACACCACATCCCACGCATCATTTATGATTTAAGCCACATATCACTTTAGCTACCAGGGGGCCTAAAATGGCCGCCTTAAAATGGTCACAGCCGCATTTTGTGAATTTTAAGATAATTAATATTACTATCCTATTATAATTCTGCTTAAGCGGCCATCTTAGATCGGCCCTAAAACTTTGCCCATGTAAGTTCGTGATGCTGAAAGTTCTCTTATTCCAGTTTCTATTCAATGCCAGTAGTCCAGTTTAAATAGAACTAGCGGCGCCCCGCGCTTTCACTCGCGTGGTCATAGAGTATACAATACTAACTGGCGCCCGCGGCTTCACCCGCTAGATATCGAAAAAAAGTATCCTATGTGTTATTCCAGACTATAATCTACCTCTGCGTCAAATTTCATCAAGATCCGTTCAGCCGTTTTAACGTGAAAGAGTAACGAACATCCATACATCCTCACAAACATTCGCATTTATAATATTAAGTAGGATATTAAGGAAGTAGAATATGTTTATGCCTGTGTTATTCTGATGTATAAGCTATATAATTGCAAAGTTTCATTAAAAGCCATTCAGTAGTTTTGGCGTGAAAGAGTAACAAACCTCCATACATCCATACAAACTTTCACGTTTATAATATTACTAGCTTTTGCCCGCGTTTTCTCTCGCATTAAATTCGGTATAACACAGTACCTGCTACCTGCAGTTTTTGCTCTTGCGCCTTATTGATTTGTAATAGCAACGCTTTCCCTTTTCTTCCCTCCTTTTCCTTCATATCCCATCCTTTTTTAATAAAAATTTGCCTATGTCCGTCTCCTGGTTCCCAACTATCTCTGTACCTAATATTAGTGAGGAATAAGTAGGAAGAAGGACACACTCACCCGATTGAAGCCAGCATCCAGGAAGGGAAGCACCGCAAACTCGTCCTTCAGGTAAGCGCTGTAACAAAAGAGATAATAAATTAGGAATTTGTCGAACTTCTTTCATTTTGTAGGATTATCTTTAAGAAGGAGCTCGCGGCTTAATAATAGCAGCCGCTCGGATCCATCTTTAGGTTAAGCCGCGTTTGCTAGGTTTTTCTGTGGATGGGTGACCACCGGTTACATATCGAGTTTCCTCCGGGTCTCGGAAAGCACGTTTAGCTATTGCTCCGGGCTGTCATTTGTAGATGTTTGACAGTTGTTACAGGTTGTCAGTGTCCCGAAAGTCTGACAACCAGTCTTATCAAGGGGTATTATTCTACCCAGTACTAATTGGGTTGTGAAGGACTGGCAGGCGATCGTTCCATGTAAAATACTGGTATTAAGCTGCCTCTGGTAAGACTGGAAGCCAACCCCAACGTAGTTGGGAAAAGGCTAGGCAGAAGATGACCTAAAACAAGGTAGATTACGAAGGATGTTGAGTGTACTATTAGGTAGCTACACCTCTGCTTAACCCGTCGGGGTATTTTTTCCCCCACACTATGAATTTCTCCTGTATCGTGGGTCCGTTTACAAACATTTAAACTCACATGAGGTCTACCTGTAGGTCGTACAAATATTTGTTCCGTGCGATAATCGAACCTGTGACACGCATCGCTGCAGTGGATAGCTGCCACTGTACCAACCGTGCCATCAACACTACGTGTCATCCATACTAATCTATACTAATATTATAAAACTGAAGAGTTTGTTTGTTTGTTTGAACGCGCTAATCTCAGGGACTACTGGTTGGAATTGGAAAGTGTTGGATAGCCCATTTCTTGAGGAAGGCTATAGGCTATATAACATCACGCTACGACCAACAGGTGCTGAGCAGCGTGGGTAATACCGCGTGGAACAGCTAGTATTATTATATTAATGTTTTCACTGAAGAACGGATTGTGCGATCTTATATATAATTGGACTTTCCGTTTATTAATTTAAAACAAATTAAAATATCATTTCATTTCCTTATATTTCACTCACATTCTTAAGATTGCGTAAGTAAGCTCTTCGCAGATTCTGATAGTCATTACATTTCGAAGCATTCCTAGGAATCTTACAATTCATCCAGCACTTAAACACAAATTCGTCCTATTTATTAAAACATCTCGCATTTCGCTAATGCTAGTTTCAAAGTAATTTGACTGCGACGATACAACATTCAGTTGAATATTGCTGAATGCTTTCGACAGTTGCCACTACTGAATAGTTTCATGAAACTCGAGTTGTTTTCCAATTCGCAATGAATAACTTCCGATGTTCCCGGAGCGCGGTATACGCGGTACTGTATTTAGTCTGTATGTTAGCATTGCTTTTGAAATCAATAATTAATTATTTTTAAAAGCTTGAGGAAGTTGGGATTATTTTGCTGTTTTTAGAGTCAAGACCCTTGTTTCGGGAACGTGTAGACGTATAGCGAGTTTAAACTTAAAGCATGTACTTAAATCTGTGATCACTTTGTGCTGTGAAAAAATTACCTTCTAAGTCCACGCAGTCAAAAGATATGACCGTTTATGTCGCAAGTTTGTACGGAAGCGTCGCCGCGTCGGTGCGCGAGTCTGACTCGCTCTTAGCCAGTTTTTTATAGGTAGGTGCATCTAATATATAAAATTCTCGTGTCACAGTTTTCGTTCCCATACTCCTCCGAAACGGCTGGACTGATTTAAACGAAATTTTGTGTACATATCGGGTAGGTCTGAGAATCGGCCAACACCTATTTTTCATACCCCTAAGTGAGCAGCGGCTGAAACCGCTGGGCACAGCTAGTTATTTATATATTTGGAAAAACTAGTTGAGTTACATTACAAATTATCTTATACTTAATTAAAACTTCTAAGTAATAAGTGCATTACCTATCCTATAACACACATTTAATTACAGGTAACCTCAGCTAATACTATAATGTATTTATTGCAGGTGTTCGTGATAGATAATGTTAATGCTATAAATATATAATTTAATAAATTTAGGTATACCTACATAAAGAATGCTATCGTGCTATTATTCAATATTAAACTATCAAGAATACGGATTACCTAATGTTTAATATAATTATGTCTGAATGAATTTCTTATGTTTGATTAAAATTGAAATACACAAACACACTAATTAAAACACAATAAATTGGTGATAATAAGAATTTAATACAAATAATATAAATTTTCTTTAACTAAAAGTGCTTACTAATAATATACTAATAAGTAGTTGCTTTTAGCCGTGAATTTGCTATAATTTTTTTCACAAGTTTAGCTAAGTGATGTAGTCTTATAAACGTGTGGGTGTTTCAAAGCGTTTAAGCCTAAGGAAAATGCTTTTATTTTTATATATAAATACGTCGCAGATTTCAAAATCCTCAGAACCAATTTGCGCGGATTATTTATTCAGACTCAAGGAAAAAATTACCTCCCTTTTGGATCGCGACAGTTTCAAGCAAATCAAGTGGGTAGGTGCGATACATTATATTGTTTTCACGCGTAAAAGGTTACTGGAAAATGCCATGTTTATGTAATGAGTAAAACGCCAGGCTTTTAGCAGTTCATGTGGAAGTAATATTGCTTTAGAAACCAAGAGTTTCACAAACACGGTGAAAAGATCCGACGAACCTAGTGAAAGCTGTGGGAAGGTTTTGTATTCAGTAAAAAGTTTTTGAAACTCGGTTTCATTGTTTATTGTACTTGTAATACGATGTGGGGGCTCAAACATCTTTTTATTAAATACATTTTGAATTAACCCTTATGGGCGAACTTAATTTTGTTTTCGAATATTTCCGCTCTAAATGTGCTCGTTTTTCTACATCGTTCTCACATTATGTATAATCTCAACATGAATAATGTATCCATGATTTTATAAAATATTATGATTTAAAAGAGTGTCTATGGAGTTTCTTGCCCATTCTTCTCCGTAGAGATCTACGCTTTGGAATGGGCAACTACAGTACTTTCACAAGTTATTATGTCTTGTGACTGGGACAGTCGAAGCATCTCTTTTTTGTTTTTATGACATTCAAAAGTGCCTGTAATGGTCTAATTGAAATAAATGCTTTGAGTTTTCTTTAAAAAAAAACTGTGTTTGATAGTACAGAAAAATTAAACTTAATACACAACAAGTAATTTGTAAGTCTCAACTTTCAGAATCGTATCACCAATAAAACGACTACAAAAAGAAATTCAGATTTGTAAAATCTAAAACCCGCCATCATCATCATCTGCTTAGCCATTCCCAACTAAGTTGGAGTTGGCTTCCAGTCTAGCCGGATGCAGCTGAATACCAGTATTTTACATGGAGTGACTGGCTACCTGTAACGACTCTCAAAGATCAGCAAATGACAGCAACAGCTTAATGTACTTTCCGAGACACGGAGGAAACTTGATAAGTAACGGGTGGTCACCCATCCATAGACCAACCTACGCAAGTAGGGCGTACGTAACCTAAAGATCAACCCGAGCGGCTGCTATTATTTACCCACAAGTTCCTCCAAAAAATAAAATCTAAAACCCGTATTGCAATCAAATGTAATCGCCCAAAACATTACAAAGGAAAACAAATAAATCTTGCCGTGTCAAGGCTACACAGAGTGCTCGCATTAATTTGAACTAATCCCTCGTATACACGTCCATTCGAGACTTGGAGTCCATTCATCAATGCATCACACACAGTTTCCTCTGTCCTCAATAACCAAGCGGCAAGTCCGACAATATTATCTGCGAACATTGTCTCTGTCTACACAATTCTGTCCGAAATCGGACCTGGCAGACCACAGACAATAAGACCCGAAGGTTAGATGAAAATAGTTTTGATGTGTATGGAAGCTGTCGAGCCTAGGACACGTATGTAGGTATTTGTATGGGAATTGAGGTTGAAACATATACCTACCTACAATGACAGTAAAAGTAACGTTATTTCGTGATTGTTTTTGTGTTACCTAAAATTTGCGTTATTTATTTAAGTATATATGATACCTATACTTACTTACTTTTTGTATTTGTATTTGTATTGTATTTGTATTTACTAATATTATAAAAGCGAAAGTGAGTTTGTTTGTTTGTTAGCTCTTCACGCTTTAATGTCTAAACCAATTTTGATGAATTTTGGTACAGAGACAGTTGGGAACCAAGAGACAGACATAGGCTAGAAAAGGAAAAACTTAGCGTTGCTATTACCAATCAATAAGGCGCAAAGGTAAAAACTGCAGGTGACAGGTACTGTGTTATACCGAATTTAACGCGAGCGAAGCCGCGGGCAAAAGCTTGTTGTCTATATATACCTGTACATACTCTTTTTTAATATCCAAGTAATTCTAATATATTTACTTTTTTCTTATTTTATAGAATCCCGCGTGAATTTGTGGAAATCCATGGCATTACATTTTATGAAAAATATTGAGTCATATAATTAGTGTTTTATTGTTTAGTAGTATGTTTTTTTCACATCAACTCAATATTCATCATATTGGTATATTTATCGCTATTTATGAAAAAAACATTTATATTAATTACAATTGAAAAAAAAAGCATACCGACAGCGGATCGCGGGTTTAACTCATTATAAACATTATATCAACTTTTTGAAAATAGTTTGTATCTTTCGTGGTTAAAATTATCTGCTGTACAGCAAGGTGGAATGGCGGCTGCCTAGAATACCGACAGGTTAGTATGATTCGTAATGGCTGCATCGGAGTTCGGAATACAAATTAAACTACAGTGTTATCCCCGAGGTACCATCTTGTCATACCACCGTGTATATTGGTCGCAAATGTCCCAGTTTTCGTCACTGTCACTTTACTTTATCAAAACAAATTGCTAGGATTTGTGATCACGGTTCAACGTAGCTTGTACAGTCGCGAGCATAATTGTTTACGGAATTATCAAAATTCTTAAAGTGCTTCTTCTTGAGATAATGATTGAAACTTTTAGTTAAGAGTTATTTTACGTTATTCTATGGGCTCGAAAGAACTATGTTGTAAAATAGGGTTTTTTTTTAAACTGCCCCGTTTTCTGGAGTTCGGGTTATTGAAAGTGCGGGTTATTGGGTTTTTCTATCAATGATTTCACAGTCATCCGTAGCAGCCACAGAGTCTGGATTTGTCCCGGGTTGATGGCAAAAGGCTCGACCCTATTACATGGGACATGGGACTTAAGACAAAATGTGGATGTACCACTAGGCTACTCAGGTCCAGTCGAAAACCAGCGTCAGACACTAGTTGATCGGCAGTTTGCTGAACAGCCGTAAGACACACAATAATTATCTTTTTGTGTTTAGTTTTAAGTTTATCATTATTTTTTAAATTCGTTTTTATATTTTAGATACTTTTTGTTTTCTTTCTTTCTTTCTAATAGACTGATCTCTCAGCCTAACCCTTTGAGGATTATAGTAGTAATGATGCGCTATCGCACAAGTCGATCATCGAAAACAACCGGCGCTTGACAAGGTTAGTCTAAAGATATCCATAACATACCGAGTGTCTTCTGTGCTTAGAAAAGCACATTAAGCCGTTGGTCCCGGCCTGTCATTTGTAGATCTTTGTCAGTCGTTACAGGTAGTCAGTGGCCCGAACGTTTGACAACCAATCTTATCAAGGGGTATTGTATTACCCAGTATGATCAGGACTGTAATGTTTTGATAGCTAGTGGCTCCGTGTAGATTACTGGTATTCAGCTGTTTCCGGTTGAAGTAGAAGCCAAGGCGGATCAAACCAACCCAGCCGCCGCGAGACGACTCCCGGCCACCGTAGGTACGGGCCTGTAGACGGTGAGCAATGGGTAGCTCACCGTCTGTCCGTCTATTGACGAAATGCTGTGTTGAAAGGCTGTGGCGATGTTCGCTTAAATATGGCCGTTTTTTTTTCTGATTCATTCTATTGTTGTATTTATGCTTGCGACTGTACTACGTGAATAATAAATTAAACTTTGCGTTGGCTTAATTATTTGCATACAACAATTAATCTTGATAAGAGACAAAGCCGTGTTTTATACGTTTTAAGTTTAGATGGGTATCCTAATGTACTAGTTGGATTTGGTTTGTTAAATGCTTTTGTTTGTAGTTTTGCAAGGTTTCAATCCAACTTCATGTGTTGTTTATGGTAAGCCGGGTTATTGGGGTTTGTGGGCATAGTGCCAGTGACCTTGAACAAGATCTGAGGTATTATCTATGAGGTGTTTTCATTACAGCAAAAACGTAACTCGAACACAAAATATTTATTTCAATTAGACCATTACAAGCACTTTTGAGTGTCAAGAAACAAAATGATGCTGCTACAGTCCCGGTCACAACGCATAATAACTTTTAAAAGTACTGCAGTTGTCCATTCCAACCGTTGATCTTTATGGAGAAGAATGGGCAAGAAATTCCATGGACACTCTTTTAAATTATAATATTATTACAAAATCGTATCTCAATCGTAAATTATGTTGCATGTGTTCTTCTTCCATATTCCTCTTTTACTCGTCATTTCATCTGACACCTCCTTTCTTGCCATATCAACCTTCACACCTTCACAAAAATATTGCATTTTGATTTTTTTAAAGAGGATGATTGTTAGTGTTCTTGGTGCCTGAAAAGTTATAAAGAAAGATGAAAAAACGTTGATGAATTTTCGTTACGTCATTTTCCTGATTCCTTCGCATCACATGCTCATACTAAGCCAACCAATTACTATGTAACTTTCAAACTTAACTTTTTTTGCTTAAGCATCATCAAAATAGGATTATTATATGAATTAAATTCTTAAAAATGTTCACAGTCGCAGTAAATATTGTGACCATGACCATGACATCTTATAGCAGTTCTTATTCATGTGTGAGAAAGAGATGGTGCTAGACACCCTTTATAGCTCTGTCTCTTTCCCTCAGTGGAATAAGTTCTGTTTTAAGACGACATGGTAGGGTAGCTGGTCAGTGCTTCGCAGTTGTCATGGCAACAGATTTTTCTTATTGTGTAAGGTACCTAAGCAAATATTGTTATGAAACACAATTGAGTAACTAATATCCTACGTTAAATGATTTGATTTGATTTAATTTAATAGTCGTAGGTGGCATATTGATTGACATCTGAATATGCTACTTAGTCTATTGTTGGGTAGTTTCTTTCTGATATTATCTTAAGGTGACATGTGAACTAGTTTCGGGGGACTCACGGCTAAGTAATGACAGCTGAATAGGCCTATGAATAGGTTTAGGAAAGTAAGTTATTCTGGGCGAGGTCAGTCTGTCGATGGGTGCCCATTCTCGGACGTTGGAAGGGTTTTGATAAGGCTACAATCTTGGGTAAGTAATTTTTAAAGCATGTTGGGCCGGTTGTCATTCGCGGGGGTAGCGACTTGCTCGAAAGAGATACCGCGGCGTCGAAACATAAAGGGCAAAAGAAGGAACATGGGTGGGTTTTGGTCAGTAAAAGTTTGACCGCTCCGCCCTGAGTGGGGGAAGTAATTTGATGATGTCCCATCCGCAAAAAAAAATCGGTTGTTGCTGTTGCTGTCGTTACTTGTTGTCCTTGCCAGAAGCTGAAGTCTTACCTTATACTACCTAGTATCTGGGTTGTGTAGGACATTGCATCCAATCCATCAACTCATCCATGCGTTCAATGTGATTAGGCAAAGGCCCAGGTATGAATTAGTTTGCCAAACTGGCTATTTCATGGATAAGTCAATAAATGAGATTTAAATAAATTTGAAGGATTATATTTATGATTAAAAATATTAGTACTAGTAAAACTATATTTGTTTTGGGTCGCGAATCTTATCTAATCAACATACAATCCAACACTAACCTGCAAATTGCAAACGTAAAAAATATATATTTCGTTGGGTACCCCGGAGCTTCCACATTAAGCTTTCCTTACTAAAAGCTACCTTAATTCTTTATTTAGCTTGTAAATAAATACAAAAACAATTGCTATTTTGAAAGATGGAGTTGTTACTTAAATCGAGAAATACGGAAAGAAAGAAAGCCTTGTATTAAGATGAAAGCATTGAACAAAAGATGTTTCTTTTTCTTGCTTTACACTCAAAAAGACTCAATGTTTGTTTATTCATAGCCATGTAGGCATGTAAAAAATAAAACAAATTAATCATCTTTAATAAAATTTGAATTTCTAGACCCAATTATTAGTATCCGATAATTCCTCAGGTGAAAAAGATATTGGTTGCAGCATCAAATCGTCTCTACTAAACAAGTTAAGTCGTCGTACGATGACAGGGTAAGATTGAACCTAGATAGGTCATGTGTGTAAAATAAGACAGAAATAATTTTAATCCGTAATAACAATTGAATAACAGTTGCGTCGAGTTCGAGCGGCGAGTTTTTCCCCCGCCGTCGACTCCACTACCACCGAGGAAGAGGGCAGCCACCTCGAGGCCAACAAGCCCCGAACAAGATTCCCGCTGCCTTAACCTACCCAGTTGGTGTTCCCATGATACCGTTCATCTTTGAACAAAATGTGTCGCGCATGCGATTGCTTTAGTCAAACTAAATCTGTATCGGAAAAGTGTGGTTATATTCAGATCATCAAACTGAGGGGACCACGCGACTTCCGTAGAAATTACGAAAAAAAAAACAACTGTACTACCTGACCTAATTGTATAGGACAGCTGATATCTATCAGGACCTCCTTGAACAAAACTTAACCAGAGAATATGGTCGACGGCTTTTGTTTTTCGGATTGAATATCACCTAATGACTTTATACGCTCTGGGTGGAGTGGATGGTAGTGTTAGACTTGTGCTGACGAATACCCATCTATGTTCCTTCTTTTGCTCTTTGTGTTCCGGGGCCGCGGTATCTCTTTCGAAACATCCCGCAGCATGTGTTTCGGCTGTCAGAAGGACATATTTGAAGGATAAAAGCTACCATTGAAAACCTATTCGACTCACAGAGTAAAGAACACAAAACACACAAGGCATCGAATGTACTCCGCAAAATAAATTTCTATATGATTGATTGGATATGACAAAACCTTTGATAGTGTTTGATTAGTTTATGAAGTGTATTGAAATTTTAGTGTTTTTTGTGGAAGAATAATATTGTTGCGGGGTTTTGAGAAGCGTTTTAGTTCGTAAATAAACCGCATTAGATATTGTGAGTGGCTGTGATAATTTAGCCAAAAACTCTTCATGATGTTAGTAAACATTATTCTTTTACCAGACATCGTTCCAAAATTATTATTAACACTTAAAACGGGATAATTACCATGTTTGTTATTTATTCTGATTTTCCGATATTTCGGCGAGATGCAAACGCCATGATCACGTTATTGAGTGTCGAGAATAAAATTGAGTTGTCAGTGACGGTGTTAGTGGTACCGAACGCAAAAAACGAATAAGGTAAAATTCTGCTCATAAACACACCACCCGCACTAACTTCAGTTAAAGAACTTCAGATCATGTCGTTAGCAACATCGCCGAAATATCGGAAACTCAGAATAAATAACAAGCATGGTAAATATCCCGTTTTAAATGTTAATAATAATGTTAGTGATCACGTCAGTTTAAAGACATTGTTCCAAAATACAAAAACTACAAATGAAGTGAAATGAACTTTGCCAACATTAAAGGGCTCATCGCAGTTTTTAGTAGCATCATTTCCATGATAGTTAATCCACTTCCTTTATAAATTTTCTTTACAAAAAATTGTTTAGCGGAATGTATAAAGTGAACGTGTGAAGCTTTTCCAGCCCAGTGGCTCGGAAATGAAGGGGGCTCAGCAAAAATCCAGTCAAAGATTTTTCACAGTGGTTAACCGGTCCGATGGAAGTTGACCCTTTACTTTGTTAAGTGATGGTTGTTGCTGTGTTTTGTGATAATCTTTGAGAGAAGATAACTGTTGCCCTCACTGTACAAGTGTGGGCAACAGTTGGTTTAAGTTTTCTTTGTGTTGTGAGAGGTTTTCTTGGTTTGTTTAACATTGTTTGTTTTGCAGCTGTTTTTGTCTGTATTTTCTTGATTATGAGTTTTAAATAAATCTTTTGATTTCTGAATTGTGCTTGACAATGTACAAGCTCTACTAGGATTCATTTTTATGCATATTTTTTTTTTTAAAACCTATTTCCAAAAGAACCCTATATAGGATAAGAAATTTAATTTCGCAAATCGATGACTTTGTTTGATTCATAGATATTTTTGCCATGAATATAAATATTTAATTTAATATGCATTTATTGTGAATGTTATTTTTTTTTCTAAATGCGGATGTTTCAACAGTTATATTTTAATTTCAGCTCATATTTAATATGTTTGCTCATTTTTTTTTTATTAAAGTCATTAATGTATGATAAATTAACATACGAATATTAATGTTGTGATTTCATGTCTATTAAATATTGTGTCCCCATTTTAAATACAATTTTAGAATCAATGTTTAAAAGCTTGAGCTTGAAGAAAATAAACTAAACATACCTATTAGTTATAGTTTCCTAGTTTCCCAAATAACAGTCAATAACGTCGTAGAATATGAGCAATTTGTAATTTCACGGCAAAATCCATAAGGCAATCAAGCATCAGTAAATATCTATTTATAAGAACAAGATTGACGTCACACACACTGTTAAATGGTTTTCAATGAAGACGAAATTGCTGAAGTAATTTCCTTTCTACGAAATATTTCCCCAGGATTATGTGATTGGAATACGTCGAATTCCTCGTATTTCAGAACCTATATCGTTTGGTGTATAAACTTAAGAGGGGATTTATTAGGGAGTATATTGGTAGTTTGGGAATCATATTTGTTATTTACATATTTAAGTAAATAATCAAGTTGTTGTAGTAATTCCTAAGCGAAACAATAGGTATAATTGTGTCAAATGTATTCATTTAAAAACTTTGTTGTTCCTTTATCAGTGTTCTATATATTATTTAATGAATTTTAGTGTTATGTCGATCGTTTTTTGTTTTTTATAATCAATGAATTTTGTTTTTTATTATTATTTACTAATATAATTTGTTTATTTAGCCCAATTTTTTTTCTGTTTGCATTATTTCCAATTTTAATTTAATTTTATACTGCCGCTTATTAATATGTAAGTTAGCTGCTTTTTGTAATGTATTGGTTAAGCAAAATATTAATTACCTATGAGTATTTGTTGCGCTGTTATCTAATTTTAAGAATGTAATGTCATTGTATTCACGGTGAACCTAATTAAATAAAAATAAAATTATTCAATGTGGCCTTTCTGACATATTTTTTTTTTGTTGTAGTTAGTAGATTATGAACAAAGATGTTCTAAATTTAAATACAAGAACTTGGTTATATCATTTATAAAAAGGTGTGTGTCAGCTCCGACGCACGACTGGAGTTTACTCCAAAGTACAAAAATATCACTAATGGACGATTAATTTCATAAAGCGCCATCTAGTAATATTAAAAAAACACGATAGGTGCATGTGCACCAAAAACGTAACGAGGTCATTCAAGGTAGATTTTAAACCTCACATTTTTCTCATACCGGGCGCCTTATATATGAAAATCGATTCTTAAGGAGTAAACTCCAAAAAAAAAAAACTGTTAAAAAAGCTGTTATGTTACCCAATTAACCTTTCCATATAACGCTTGCAACGTTCAAAGGTAAATAAACAAAGGTTTTATGCAGAAGAAAAAAGGTTCTACACTTCTGCAATTTCGTTTGTTAAAAAAAAAACAGCATTGTCTTATGAAAGCTGAGATCTAAGCTGATATTATAACAATATTAACTTAATACAATCTGGCTTATCTTGCAAAATTTATAAAGCTTCGTCTGAAAGCTTTTCTAAATAATTCTTTGTTTAAAAAGTTAAAAGAAGTGAGCTTAGTGTAATGGGTTAAATATACGTTCTAAATTATGACGGTTTTCTATTTTATAAAAGTGTTAAGTAGGTTTGTGTATACTTTGAAAGCTAAGGAACTACTGCTTCGAATAAATATAAATATGATAAAATTACTATCTTTTGCCCGCGGCTTCGCTCGCGTTAAATTCAGGGTTCCCTTTTCCTGATTTGCAGGTATTTTTCGTTGGTAACAAAGAGTGTGTGTACCGATTTTTAGCTTCCTACCTTGAACATTGCGAAATGTCCCATATGAAATTTCTCCCTCTTTTCTCTTTTAAAAAAAATGTGCCTATGTCCGTCTCTAGGGTGCCAACTACCCCTGTACCAAAATTCAGTAAAATCAGTTATGCCATTTAGGCGAAAAGACGTAACAAACAAACTCACTTTCGCTTTTATAATATTAGTAAGGATTGTTGCAGGCCAAAGAAACGATGGATGGACTGTTTGCCAAGAAAGGAGGTGTCCGATAAAATTATGTATAATAGAGGAGTATGGAAGAAAAGAATATGCTGGGCTGACCCCAAATAACTTAGGATAAGGGCAAGATAATCATGATGATGATGATGTATTTGTTGGATAGCCCATTTATAGAGGCCTATAGCCTTATATCATCACAGTTTGGCACTTAGGAGCTGAACAGCAGGTAAAGCTGCTGAGCACAACATTTTATAACGAAAGCTAAAGAATTTAAAATTTTAAAGAATCTAAAGACCAAGAAAAACGAAAGGAGAATCTACAAGTATCTTTAAATAACAAACAGCCAAGAGCGAGTCAGAATCGCGTACCGAGGGTTCCGTAAAAACTTGCGACATAAACGGTCATCTTTTGACTGCATTATCATTAGATTGATTTTTTTACAGGGCAGACTTGAGAATAAGGTTTTGAACTCCATATTTCCACGCGTTTCCCAAGTAAAGGGTCTTGATAGACAGACAGAGAAAGAGACAGACGGACAAAGTGATCCAATAAGACAATATTTTTCTATTTAGCATTAATGGTTTCGCAACTTTATTTAAAAAAAATACGAATAATCAAACATCTGCTACCCTACTATGACGTCTTAAAGCAGAACTTATTCTACTGAGGGAAAGACACAAAGCTATACAGGGTGTCTAGCGCCATCTCTTTCCCTCAGTGGAATACGTTCTGCTTTAACATGTCATGGTAGGCCTACTGAACGGAGTAACACAAAAATTGCAGAATTCAACACTAAACAAACATAAAGCACCTCCACACGCACGACCTCGTGTCGCAGTCCTTCAAAGTTTCGACGTCAAAAGCGCACACTTTAATTATAAACTACAAGTACACAAAGGGAAACTATACGAGTACACCTTTAGGTATGTTTTGATAATTCTTTTGATCCCTGCACGCTGCTAAAAGCCACTATCTGGCCTGTCAACAAGTTTGACGTTGACGCAGCGTAAACGCGATAGTTTCAGGCCTTTAGGTTACCTGTCAGCTTTTACTTTAACGAGTGGTTTTGAAGTTTGGATCTGTATAGCCGTTTTATTGGATGATTTGATAATGGAAATGGGTTCTTTGGGTATACAAGGGTAGGGACACTGACAGTAATTTCCTTATCACGTATTCCGTACAACCAGTCCACAAATGTAGTATTTACGTCAGTTATTAACAAAAACCAACCAACTGCGAATCGAAATTGCGCACCGAGGTTTCCGTACAAACTTACAACATTAACGACTATATATTTTGACTGCGTAGACTAAACTGATTTTCATATACGTAGTGCCAAGGGACAACAAACTAGAGTATATGGTAATTTTAACGCGATAATTCCGCGTGTTCCTGAGATAAAGGATCTTGATAGACAGACAGACGGACTACAAAGTGATCCTGCAAAGATTCCGTTTTTTCGTTTCGTACGGAACTGTAGCGACACAAAGTTGCAAGTTGCAAGTGGCCAAAAGTACTACAGCGCCATCTATCCAGCCACTGAAGAACTAACGGCGAGATTCCAGAACTAACGGCAAGATTCCTACATCGCGCAAGCAAAGTTGTACGCGAAGTTAGCATATATACGAGCACCCGACAAGAAACTGTCGGGCAGTGGCCCACCAGACACGACATCCGTCTGGTCGGAGGATCCTCCCTTTACCATAGAGGATGGAAAACTTTCCACCCTGTTCTTCATACCTCTAAAGAACCATGTAAAACAGCTGTTTACTATAAACTGCTATACCTGCACAGTTAAAATGTATGGATCCTTTTACATTGTGTGAAACATTCCAGAAGTAAAGCTTCAATTAACTAAAAGTCTAGGAACAAGTAAGAAGGGCCAAGTTTATATGTTCTAGTAATTACCATTGTAAAAGTGGTCAAAGCATACTGCGTCGAGCGTATCGCCGATCTCAGACGACTCTCTATGAAACTTGACGCTGCAGCAGCGCTCAGCTCGACGCTGTATTCATAGAGAATACCTACAGCAGTTATAGTTCGAAATCCCAGTTCAAATTAGAAATCATAGCTAACACTATTTCAAGCTTCCAGGGTTTAAAACTAAACTTAACTCGTACTTGGCCTCGAGCTTACATAACTTAGGCACAAGTCTCCCAAAATGTGTACTTATTTAAATTATGTATTAATGTCGAATTTGAACAATGTAAAAAAACTAATTGTGGTGAGAAAATAAATCCTATTAATATTATAAATGCGAATGTTTGTGAGAATAAAGAATGGATGTTTGATACTCTTTCAGGTCAAAACGGCTGAACGGATCTTGATGAAATTTGGCACAAAGCTAGATTATAGTTTGGAATAAGACATACGATTTAGACTATTTTCGATATCACGCAGGCGAAACCGCGGGCGCCAGCAAGTGAAAATTAATCTTCCGTGATATTCGGAGCTTACAATGAGTGGAAATAACAAAATATTTCCAATTAGTTAAGTATAAGTATAAGGAGTACTACTAGGTACTTCTAAAATACTTCGTTTATAAAAAAGCTACTGCTGATGGAATATACAACCAAAACAATCCGCGAAAAGATATACGAGACTGCCGAGTAACAGTGTAAAATATTTAAAAGTAGTTACATTGACAGGGTTGTTCAACATTTTAGATCGCTCGGACGGGTCGACGCGCTCTTTATAGCCTGTAAAAGGGATTGCTTCATTAAATGGATGGATCGGTACAGAATATTGCAACACATTTACTCTTTTTTTATTTAGTCGAACGTTTAATTTGTTGGTTACAGATATTGGGGTTGACGTTACAGAGTGACAGGAAAGCAGGTTTTTAAGCTCGATCACATCTCTAGCGGGGCTTGACATGACCTTATAATCTACTACTCTTCATCATCATGATTTTCCTACCCTTGTCGTATTATATTTGGGGTCGACGCGAAGACACGAAAAAAACAATGTTTTTCTTTTTCCATTCTCCCCGGTCAGACGTCACGGCATCATTTACTCCTTTCTCCTTCATATCATTCCTTACACAATCTATCCATGTTTTTTGGCATTCCTCATTCATTCTTCGACATTCAGATCCATTACTCTTTTAGTCACATGTGTTTCTTGCTTCTTGATCATGTCATACCAAGACAAACAACTCCCTTTAATTTTTTTGTGTTACAGGTGCTACTTTCAAACTTCTTCTAATATAATCATTCCTTACTTTATCCATTCTTGTCACTCAACACGGCCATTTTAAAATGCCTATCTCCGCTACCTGCAATCATTTTTATCCACCTTTTTTACAGCCCAGCATTCTGAATACAGTACGACAACTCTAATCACGGACTTCTAATTTACTGCTATTTAAGATATTTACTTAAGCTGGTTACTTATTTAAGGATAAGATAGTTTTTATGTAAGCACTTGATTTATGTTACCTAAGATACAGGTTTATTTCGAGTTTAGGTAGAATCCTGGTATTATATGTTTTTGGTTTTTGAATGCCGTAATTTTATTAATATTGTAGTAAATCAGTTATTTCAATGAACAATTTATTTCTTCACTTTCTGAACAATCTGTTTGCCTTATGAAGTTTTCGTATTGTATTCCCCCAGGCACTCAACTATATACCAACCTCAAACTTTCAATCCCTCAAAGAAAAACATTGCAAATGAAAATAAATCCATAGTGTTACTCTATTGTCAAAGAAAATTGGAAACTTCAAGACTTTAAAAAAACCTAAACCATATTTACAATGAATCTTAGACAGAACAAAGTTGAAAAGTGCTCATACAAAACTGAAACAAATATAAAATACTCCAAAGCAATTCAAAAGAATTGAAAACAATATACCAACCAATTTAAGCTACAAATACAAAAGAAAAACAAACAAACAAATCAAATACTGGTGCTACGGCGTAGCGAGCGTAGCACAGGTTGACAATAGTGCTACGAACGACATTAAAAAGTACAAATTGCCGAAACACGTGTACGAAAGAATCCATTAGGGACATACGACAAATATAATCATATATTTTCATTTGAAATAATATTACATGACTCCTGTAACTCTCAAAGGGTTATGTTTAAGTCCCATGTAATTGGACGCGAACCTATTGCCATCAAGGGTACTGAGAAATTTCTGATGAAAAACCCCAATAAAACGTTATTCACCACGGAAATCGGACCAGGACTTCATGCACAGCCATAAGTCGTAACGTTTTGGAACACAATTTACTACATATTTTGTTATTAATATTATGTCGGACGTTCGTAATGCACACAGATAATTTATAAGAGAATTTAATCTACTCGTATCTGTTTTTCGTTTGAATTCGAGGGACTTTTGTGGGATTCTTTAGAAAAATATGTATTCGTTCTTGGCTTGCAATAATTGTTGCAGATCTATTATGTGAAATAGATATTTGGCAAGTTTCTCGTGATAATTGTCGGGAACACAAGAAGGCCTGCCTTTGATAATAACATCTATTGTTTCTATCTCACCCCATAACCAGTACTGGACAAAGGGAAGTCATAGAGCATACTATTTAATGAATGTGTCATCTCTTAGTTGTTGACAAAAGAGGTGTAATGGATTATGTCAGGACGGCTCCCGGCAGAAGACAATAGTCGCGTCAGATAGCACAATACAGGTAAGAAATAAATCATTTACAGGTAAGGTAAATGGACGTTATAAGTATAACTATTGGATATGGTGACTACTATTTTGCTAGATAAAAATAAGGGGACGGGAAGACGTCCCCGGGGGTAAATAAAGTGACATTCTATGATCCAAGGAACAAATACTGTGACAGGATCGGAAGTCTTTCACAATATAAAGATTCTGTTTAATTCTTCATTAGCCACATTTTTTTTCTGAATTGCTGAAAATGTTTTCATTTCGAAAGTTTTTCATATAATTATGAAGTTGTGGATAAAGCTTTTCATTTTAACAAGTTATGCTGTAAGATATAATTGACTCTAGTTCAAAACTTCCGATAAAGCATTTATTATTTACTAGCTTTCGCCCGCGGCTTCGCTCGCGTTAAATTCGGTATAACACGCTAAGCAGACCTGCAGTTGTTGCTCTTGCGCCTGATTGATTTGTAATAGCAACGCTAAGTTTTCCCTTTTCTTCCCTCTTTCTCCCTCACATCCCACTTTTTAAAATAAAAAATAGCCTATGTCCGTCTCCTGGTTCCCAACTATATCTGTACCAAAATTAATCAAAATCGGTTTAACCGTTAAAGCGTGATGAGGTAACAAACAAACTCACTTTCGCTTTTATAATATTAGTAAGGATTAATTGTAAAAAACGTATCTGAAATATAAAACGCTTTAAAAGTTATTGTAACTTGTCTAGGCCCTCAGTTATCAGGAAAGTGCTTTTAATTGTTTTATTATCTTTAAAATTTGTTTACCATATTTTAATGGTTCTTACCATTATTTTTAAAATACTTTGGTATTATTATTAAAACTGTTTTGAGATTAAAACAGCATTTTCATTTGTTTAACCATTTTGTTTTTATACGTAACTATTCGACATAATATTTGTTACAATGTTACTTAATAACTCATCGTTGTATTAGTATTGAAACTGCGTGATATAAATTGTTTATGAATAAATTAAATGAAATATTGTCTGAAAAATGAAGTTGCTGCACAAAAGTTGAAATAGTCTTGGCGATGCTAAACACGCTTTGGTTTCAATTCTTCAAGGACAAAAGTAATCACAGCACATTCCGAACAGAAAACATTATTAACTTTGATAATAAACTACATTATAAAAGGATGGTATTTAAAAGTACTTCAATTTATTCCCATTTCGTTTACCTAATTTTGCCTGTGTTGCACCAAATATACTGAATGTGCACCAAAATATGTTAATTAAAATATGTCATAACGAGCATCAGGAAAAAGACAGCACTACAATAAAAAAGTGTTATATCTTTATCCATTTTCTATTAATGCAAGTCGTTACTGGCACTCGCCGGCCGCTGCCGCGGCACCGCTCGCTCCGCTCGCTCGGCTCGTGCGTAGGGGGTGGCAGTTTTAACCTAACCTAACCTACGCATTTTTTTAGCATTCAGGAAAGAATATTTGGTGCACGATCAGTATTTTTGGTGAATACAAAATTTTTTCCCATTATAAAAACAACAAAAAAGTATAAAACTGAACCAAACTGAAAGCAAAATACTTCCTCGTCAATTTTGTGTTAACTGGTCTCTTACAACGAAAACTTTGTGGAGTTTAATAAAAACGTAAAATTACATCGTCGCTGTAACTTTTACGACGTTTTGTTGAGAAAAGTATTCATCAAATTAATGTGAACATTTTCATAATAAACTCTAATCTAGGACGCTGTGTTGTATAAGTCTCCTTTAGTGTATTATAAGTGCAGTTTTTGATTGCTTGCTTGATAGTTTTATTAGAAGCTTTCTTGTTCTTGTTAGTTTTACATCATGTTGGTGGAAACAAAGAAACTTTTATAAATATAAACATAACAGCATCACGCTTGTAATCCGCGAAGAGTTAGGCAGAAGTGTACTTAATAGTACACCCACATTATCTTCAGTTATGTTTCCTATGTGATAAGGAGTCTATCTATCAACCGGGTCAAGATCTAGACTAGGTAGCTGCTACTGAGAAATTTCGCCGCGCGCGCGCCTCAAAGAGATGTCATCAAAGCAGAGGGGCTTGCCAGAGCCTCCGCCTACCGGAGTTGCGGGTTGTTCGAAAGAGATACCGCGGCCCCGGAACGTTAAGGGCAATAGAAGGAACATGGGTGGGTTTTAGTCCTTAAAAGCCTGACAGTCCCCCCCGTTCCGCCCAGAGCGGGGGAATTTATTCGATGATTTTTTTTTTTATCCACCCCAAAAAAAAGGTATTGTTTATCAGTATTTTTTTAATATCATTATAGTGATGGAAGTTTTTTTACAAGTACAGTTTAATTCCAAGTGGCCAGTTACAAAAAGTATTATAAATTAATTCAAGCCAGGCATTGTTTTCGTAAATTGCTTGATTTATTAGAGATTAATTCTAAACGATTATTGCATGCTTAATATTCATTCGATTTTTATTACATTTTTAACGACTTTCATCCATGTTTGAGCCGAGATTTTCAATTCTTATTACCATTTCTGATTTATATGCTGAAAATACTCGTAAATATGAAGGATTTTTATTACTCTGCACGGCGCTTTAGTAAAATACTTTTAAATTCTTGAAAGAAATGTAGGCAGGGATAATGAATTCATGACTGGCAAAAAGAGAAAAATAAAACCCTTTTCCAGATTAATTTTCACGCTGTTAAAGTATTAACTTTATGACTAATTTAATTCCATTGTGTCTAAGACTGCCTCTGCTAAAAAGTTAAATTAAAATTTATTCTCGGGGCGATAAATAATTAAGACTAAGCTGAATGATCAAATGACTAGAAAACGTCTCTTTGTGAAATTATATGAACGATATGTACATTCAAGTAAGCTACTTGGTTTCAGTCAAGTAAATTGAGTCTACTATTAATGTTGTGAATGAATGAGTAGTCAATTGTTTTTATAGTTATTTCGAGTTAGTTTATTAAGATTAGATTTAAATTTTTGCACACAATAATAATAAACACTGGCAGTGATTTGGAAAGGTTAATTAATACTTTTGACTATTTACTAAAATTATGTAAACGCAGTCAAGTAAAAATGTTAAAAACTCCTAGTAATAAAAAATAAATCAAAAATGCTTAATTACATACTAAATTAATTCAACTGTACAATAATATGAAATGGAAAAGTAGATAACGGAAATGAAAAACGTTTTGTATTTCGAATCCGTGTGAATTAACAGTTGTGATTGCAAATCACTGTTTGAATTAGCCCATATTAATTATAAACTGAAATAATCTCGTTCTATGTTTTATTTGTATAATATCGAGTTTTGAGCTAATATTAATTTATCTACAATATTAAATAGAAAAATCTCTTTGCACAAATATTTTTCTAATAACCTTGTTCACTAAAAAAGAGCTTACTAGTAAGTTATAAGTTAAAACTTACTCATTCGGTAATAACGTTTCTGTTGGCCTCAATAGCTTTTTTATTGTATGTATTTTTAATAGAAAATTGAAGCGTAAGCTGATTTCGAGGAGCTTGCTATTGACAATAACGAGGTTGAGATCGAGTACCACAAAAAGGGACACCCGGATGGAACAAAGTTATTATGTACAAAAAACCTGTATACAATCAACAAAAACAATCGTCGCGGCACCACACTGTTCAATGCGAAATAGAAAGGCGAAACTAAAATAATTGGCTTTCTATTAGAGAGAGAGAGAGACAGACAGACAGTCTTAACCAAAAAATGTCGTTACAACTTTTGGTCTTAAGCAAAAAGTGTCGTCAGAACTTTTAGTCTTATTTTTTTTCGTCTAGCCCTCATTCGCAACGCGCGATAAGAGGTTTCGTTCCATAAGTTTATTAAGATTTTTTTTTTTTAATTTTGCCAACATTTAAAGTCACATGCACAAACAACCAGACCCGGAACAACTATCTGTAGGCTATACAAATATTAGTAAACACATCAAACCCGCGACACGCAGCGCAGCAGTCGATCGCTTAACCACTGCGCCAACCGTGTCGTCAAAATATCTAATGGCTTCCCTTTTCTTTGAAATTTTCAACAAAGGCTAGATGCTAAGTGGCCGCAACCGATAAACGATCTATAAATGTGGACGAGGCAAAAGGAGTATGGGAGGATAGAAGCAGATAGAAGATAGAAGCAGATAGAAGATAGAAGCTAAGGTTTGGTGTTCTTTGTTTTCAGCCTCATTACAATAACGGCATACTAAGTTTTGTTTCTTAGTTTTTCCTCAGGCACACACACTCATACAACACACACACTAATACGCACACACACACACACATTCACACTCGCCAGTAAATGTTTTACCTACCTGTTTATTGTAATTTAATTATTTTTTTACTTTATAACTTTTGTTTTGCACCTAATATCCTAAATTATAATAATTTCAACGAGGGTGGGGGCTGATACCTATAATTGGAAGATATTAAGTTATCTTACCTTAGGTATTGGCTGCAACTCTAAAATTCGTCATTAATTACTTTACCTTATGGAATACCTGTATTGTAAATTATATTATTATTTGTTTTTTTGAAGGTGCAAATAAACTATTTTTATTTATTTATTTTTGTTTTCAGCCTACCTTCTTTATAAAACGGCCTGAGTTTAAGGTGACAACGTAAATACCAATAATCGTCCATCTTTGTAAAGGAGGTTGTAACACAGTTTGACCTTTCAAATAGATATTAATTAATCTTAGTTGTGCCCCCAAAATTATTAACCTTTCATTATGTAGAGACGATAATTGCTTGTGGGTTTTGCTTGGATGTTTAATGTTTACGAAAGTTACATGCATTTCAAACTCCGTACAGTAAATATGTTTTTTTTCAAATATAAGTAATTCCTTTTTTACTGTTACGTACTTTTGTAATCCTTATTAATATTATAAAAGCGAAAATGAGTTTGTTTGTTTGTTTTCGTCTTCACGCCTAAATGGCCAAACCGATTTTGATCAATTTTGGTACGGAAATAGTTGGGATCCTGGAGACGGACATAGGCTAAAAACTGAGAAAAGAGGGGGAAAGATGGATGAAAGGGGGAGAGAAAGATATTTTTTTTCGATCATCACGCGGGTTAAAGTTAGTGTTAGCCCAAAGTACTAACTTACTATACCACGCAGACGAAGTCGCGGGTGGAAGCTAGGGCACTACAAAAGGCTTACCTTCACGATTGAAAAAACAAATTAATCTTTATACGACTTTTGGAATAAAGAAAACCCAGTCGGTATAGTATTCAAAAGCCTTTGTACGACTTACCTATTACATTTTAGAAATTTTATAAGAAAAATCCGACCAAATAAATGTGAGTCGTACAGAGTCATAGAGAAGCTAAGATGGAATTCTGTCATTCCATCTTAGTCCCCAACCGAGACTCCAGTCTAACTCGTTTACTACCAACTCAATTAAAAGAAAAACCCGTCACCTATAAGTTCACTAGTAACTTTTTCCTGATACAGTTTGCACTTAACAATCTATTTAGTGCCGGTGGCGTGGCAGGATCCAATTTATCTGAGCTCAAAATTAAATTGCGTCTCATCCCCCTCACGTTGGCTTGTCTCCACTAACTACAATTCATGCCAACCCTATTTAGGTCCTTTCAGGGTTAGCACTATAGTTTAAGTTCTAATTTTTATATTTGGTGCGTTTGTTTTTAAACCTGTGGTTTGATTAGCTGAGTTAACCTTTTTTAAATGATTATTTATTTAGGAGCTGCGTTGACAATTTTTGATACTGACACGGCATTCTATCACAAGATTCCGTAGTTTTTAATCTAATACTGATAAGTGTCCACGTTTGCGGAGCGCCTTTTTTATTTTGGGTGGGAAATCATCAAATAACTTCCCCCGTTCTGGGCGGAGCGTGTCAGACGAGGCGTGTCAGACTTTTATTGACTAAAACCCACCCATGTTCCTTATGTTGACCTTTACGTTCCGGGGCCGCGGTATCTCTTTCGAACAACTCGCAACCCGGCAGGCGGAAGCTCTGGCAAGCCCCTTAGAGACTTGCGGAGCGCCTTAGAGACTGATTATGCCAACCCCATCGTGCCACATCTACATGATAACAAGTATACTTAACAATAAAACTGGAACCAGACAATGCATTGATTTGAGTACTAAAAGCGACCTACACATACGTCCTCTTTTGTTATTATTCGTCGTGTCGTTGAGCTCCTTGAGTTATGAGTCGTGCTACACGATAACTGACAAATGCCTGCACTGACTGGACAGGTTCTTTTAAATATGTGTAGTTCTTTCTTAAAAATACCATCTCTGATACTAATCTGCATAGTATTCATCACAATTTTTGTTTGGACCTTAAAAGAGACTAATTATGACCTCTGAGTTTGTTTTTACTCAGAGTAGTCGGGTACAAAAACGACAGGTTGTGTGTTGGTGGTGTTTGTAAAAACCTAGGGCACCCGATTATGATAAAATGTAGTTAAAAAAGTCAAGGACAGCGCGGTCCTGCCGGGGTTGCGGGTTTTCGAAAGAAATACCGCGGCCCCGGAACGTAAAGGGCAATGAAAGGAACATGGGTGAGTTTTAGTCAGTACAAGTTTGACACTCCCCCCGTTCCGCCCAGAGCGGGGGAAGTTATTTCATGATTTTCCAAACCAATAATAAAGGGACAGCGCGGTGTAACTTCTATGCGCACCATAACGAAAAAAAGTATAAAGAATTGTATTGCTTAGCCTAAGCAAAGCAAGCGCAATAATGTTGTAAAATGGCTAGTTAGTTGGCAACCCTATTAGTTTCGCTCCATCACCCGTGCGGCGAGTTTCATTCGGTTACAGTGCGACGCCGGATAACTGGCGGAATGTTAACAACTGACTTGGATTTGACGCTTTTGGTATTCAAGGGGATCATAACTTTGGCAGAACGTAGTGTAGATCTATATATACAATGTGTCCAGTCACGGATTAGCGGTATTCTATGTACTTATATTACAAACATTCTAGTACTCGAATTTATTGATTTAAAAAAAAAATACTACCATTATTTTCGCAAAAAAGTTAACAAATCTTTCGTTGATTTGCATATATTTTTTGGACTTAAATTTTGTTTTCTAAAGTTACGAAAATGTAAGCAAGTCAAGTAAGCAAGTAATCATTTCTTAATTAAAACGATAGACAATATGGTTGCTCTCTGAATAAACCTACTTTCGTCTCAGTAAGACCAAAAATTTGCGAGATATGATTATTTTTTGAACACGCATAGAGAATAACTCAAAATGGCTGCCAAAAAGCGGGGAAGTGAATTAGACCCAAGTGTGTATCGTAATAGTATATTAAAACACTCGTTACATAAGTATCTAGAATATCGCTAGTCCATGACCGGACACATTGTATGGATAGATAGAATATTCTTTATATTCCAGTCCGCGGTATCTCTTTCGAACAATCCGCAAACCCGGAAGGCAGCGGCCCTGGCAGGACCTCCTGTTTTGCTGACATTTCTTTGAGCCTCGCGTGGAACACGAACGCGCCGTCGACACGGCCTGTCATCAATGGACGGACGGAAGGTCAGCTATCCATTGCTCGCCGTCCACAGACGATCCACAGATCTACGGTGGCCGGGAGTCATCTCACGGCATCCGACGATAGGAACAGGGGCTATCACACGTAAACGTCTTCTATTTCTAATTATAAGTATACGTTATTTATTTGTATAACTGTTTTTGGATAGCGCATGGGCCCTTATGATTTCAGCAAAATGTTATAACGTTAAATGTCATTTTAGTAAAAATAAAGGCAATTGAGGCAATATTTCGCCGAATTATCTACCTTAACAACAATATATAGTTAGTTCACAACCTGATAGGTACTCGTATTTCTAATAAATAGTTACCTATTTCTCTGCCTCCTGTATAAACTTAAAAAGGATTCCGTAATAAACCTTTCCGTAATTATTATTCCAAATACTGTGACTCAGATCAAAGGATATGGCCGTCGGGTTATTTTATTATGTTGAAAGGCTAAACCACTAAAACTGAGAGCAATGGTAACCGTTACATAAGGAAGGGACAAGTTGTAAAACAAAATGTCGAATTAAAATCGTTATTCGGGCGCTAGTACTTAAAGTGAAACTGGAATTATATTATATTACAGACGACTTGGAAGTGAGGGTTGAATCTAATTTTGATTCAAAGGTTTTCTTTTATCAGTTCAAAGTTGAAATTTGAATGTCCGGTTTTTATGTAAATCTGGGTACTTAATGTTAAATCTAATTTGGTTGACTAATAAATATAAGGTAATATGGACAAAAATACCTTAGTCTTATTGAGCTTTAGACATTGATAACGTTGCTTATTTTCAGTAAACAAATATACGGTCCGTATTTTAGTTAATGAATGTTTTCAGCCGGAGTTTTAACTCAAAAACCTATGCAAATAATATTCGGTAGTTTACCGACCAAACGTAATCGTCGAAAAGTATTGTTTAACCATTTAAAAGTTCCCAAATAAAAGTTGGTCAATCAGTTTTCTATACGAATTTTAATTGGTCAACTTTGAAAACATGGTAGGTAATGATTTATTTTATTATTTAAATATCAGAAATATTTACGCTGTATCAATATTTTTTTGTAAGCTGAATGTTTGATTTAGATTCCACACGTTCATTAACTATTTATGAAAACAAAAGGAGGCGGTTGCTCTAAAGCCTAAATGTACATTTAAAAAATATATGACCGCGCATAGTTTTTACAGAGACGTCCGACTTTGATGTTTTTTTTTTAAAATAGAAGAGAGAACATCTCGTTTTAAATTGTCTCTGTATTTGTACATTTAATAAAAAATACACATATATATTTTTTTTTAATTCATAAACATTTTCCATTTTCGTTTGATTTTATAATCAGCAACACTGGTCCAATGCAATCAAACACAAACCAGCTTCTGAATCGTTTATCACAAAAGCGTTTTTATGCGTCGTGAAAAGCCGAAACGCGATACTTGTTTTGCGTCAACGCTTTTACGCGATAAATAATAACATTTTGATGTAAAAGCTTTATGTCGCATTAAAAATCATGATCGTGAACCAATTCGGGATATATTGCTGGGACTTCGATTTATATATTGGACAACATAGTTGATATAACGACGTAAAAATAAAGTTTTTACGACATATAGTAGTACTGTAGCCAATTATTTTGTAATAGACTCTTCCAAGGGGGAAACTGTTGCTGAAAATGTAGTTTATTGTTTTTTTTAAGTCCAGTTGCTGTAAACTTTAATACAGTAGTCTGTTGGTTTACCGAACCATTCAAATTGGTAAACGAAATATTTATTAAAATACGTTTTCAGTGTTATTGCTTTTGACCATTTGGAATTTATGAGAAGCTGGCATGGAGTTTGGATTTGTGCCTAGTTGATGGCAAAAGCCTCGCTCCCTATTTTATGGTACTTTAACATAATTGGCGATATGTGGGAGTGCAATTAAGTACATTTCTTTTTTTTTTTGGGTCGGGCAATCATCAAATAACTTCCCCTGCTCTTGGCGGAGCGGAGGGGAGTGTCAGACTTGTACTGACTAAAACCCACCCATCCTCCTCCTTCCGCCTTTTATGTTCCGGGCCGCGGTATCTCTTTCGAACAACTCGCAACTCCGGAGCAACCACCAACCCCGGTAGGTACATCTCTGGCTCAGCCTTCGGGGATAACAAGCGTTATGTTATATTATGTTTTACTTTCAGTAAATCCTATTTTGTCATCCACATACGTATGCGTTTACGTATTTTAAAGGCACCGAAGTCACAATTTTACAGAATACATAGGCTTTCAATAAAGTTTAAAGTTACAAGGTAAAAATGCATGAACAAATTAACACTAATAGCTGACCAGTAGTCAGGTTAATTATTAAATTTCCGAGTACCACTCGAGAACGGATTTTTCTACGTAATTAACTTCAGGGAAAATTGGAACAGTTACTGGAACTCCCAGTTTAGTTCAAACTGTTTCGGACCGGTTGAAGTCAAATATTAAATGTTAAACGTATTTGCCTAGAGTTTGGTGCATAGTTTATAATCCAATTTAGTAAGTGGTTTAGCATTTAACATCGTGGTTAATGTGAAATAAGCCTTTTAGTCTAATAGCTTTTTAGTTTGCAGTCGATTAACTTTTTGATACATGAAGAGGCAAACATTTTTTTATCGTCTATGGTTGTTTTTTCATTTATGTTCTCACTAGCTTTTGTCCCAACTATCTCTGTACTACCAAACGTCATCAAAATCGGTTTAGCCATTAAAGCGTGAAGAAGTAACAAACAAACATACATACAAACTCACTTACACTTTTATAATACTAGTAAGCATTTGTCACATTGATGAATATTTTGAAACCGGAGCGGAACTATTTTAAATTTCGAACCACTTTCGAACATTGGAATTTAAAAGTTTCATAGAGCAAAATCACAATGACGATAGTCATTTTTGCCATTCAAAAAGGTTCTATGTGCGAACGTCACAGAATTCGAAAAAATTGAATGCATGCGTTTATGACTAACCACGTCCGTTTTACGTACTCTGTGCCTTAAAATAGACGCTTGAAAAGTGCCTTAAAATAAGTGCGATTGAAATAGTGCACGTAACTACTATTATTTTAAAGATAAGAGAGTATTTTCATAATTATTAGTAATCATTAATTGTTCCTTTTTTTTTGCGATTGGGAATTCATCGAATAACTTACCCCGCTCTGGGCGGAGCGGAGAATCCGACTTGTACTGACTAAAACGCGCCCATTTTCCTTCTTTTGCCGTTTATGTTCCGGGACCGTGGTATCTTTTTCGAACAACCACAACCCCGGGTAAATTATTCCTTAACCTATAACAGATGCCTTTCCGCCATTTTCCGAAAAAAAACATAAATATTTTCAATTAATTAAATAACATTCAAACAAGAAATGTATAGTAGAAAGCTGAAACTTATCTGACAAAGTTGGACTAAACAAATGTCATTTTTCTTGAATCATATTAATATTAGTAATAAGATTAGTTTTTCCTTGGTCAAAATCCTCGGAAATCTCATTTAGGTCAGCTTGCACAGGTCAAATAATAAAACTGTAGGATGAGCGGAGCTTTCGCGGGAATAATTAAAATTCTTCCGCATCGCATGCATAGATAAACAAAGCAATTGAATCTAGAAAGTCTTTATGAGATTTTGAACAGAATTTCTATAAAAACGAACAGCTTAAGATCACTGTTTCGTAAAGGATGGAACAGGAATAATTGGCATTCATAAATATTAGTAAAACAAATTGGTTCCGTATAAACTTGCAACATAAACGGATCTATCTTTTGCCAGCAAAACTTACAGGTTTGATTTTTTTGCAGCTAAAAGGACCCTAGACTTGAGTATATGGTTTTAATTTTAACTCGAAACCTGCATGCGTTCCGGATATAAAGGGTCTTGACAGATAGACGGACAACTAAGTGATCCTAATAGGGCTCCGTCTTTTCCTTTTGAAGTAGGGAATTCTAAAAACACGCTTCCCGTATTCTTCTCCATGCTTCGTGTCATTTGATAGCCATACTATCAAAATGCATATAAAATAACTAGTCCGCTATCTTTTGTAGACTTTTTGCAACGTTAGTTTTAGGTGAGACTAATACAACTATTTTAAAAAGTAAGTTATTACTTACTATGGACAGTCTGAAATAAAGTTCGCCAAATCGTCTTGAGCAAGCGTGGTTCTTTTTTTGGGAAGAGGCAGTGGGACAGTAATATGCTATTACTAGCTTTAAAAATACGATTACGGTTACCCAGCAATTTTCACCAGACACTTGGGGCAAACCAATGTTTATTTTTAGCATTCACTAATTGGCTCAAGTCTCGGTATATTTCGTCTAAGGTTGCAGACTTATCTCGCGTTGCAGGCTCCTTTGAGAATGATATTCAAGCCGACTCGGTTTAAGGAGCTAAACTAAGGATTTGAGGATGGGATGAAACTGCTTACGTAGTTGGAAAATATTTCTTTGAGCTGTTGCTGTTTTGTAAAAATGGGGTAGAGTTAAAGAAGTCTGTTATGCCATTAGTAATTATTCTAAATATGGTAAGGATGTCTTCTGTTCAAATTTTTCTTGAAACTGTCAGTATTACTGTCAGAAAAAAGTCAGGGAAGTTAACTGTTAAGCAAATTGATAAAATTTCGTCTATTTACCGTATTTCAAAAAACCATGTCAAAACGTGACAATTGACAATTTGAATGTGCGCACAATTTAAGTTGGAAGTAAATTAGCTTTAAATTTATTTCTATGACTTAACATTATATTATTACTGCGTCATTCCACATAAAAAAACGGCCGAGAGCGAGTTAGGCTCGCTCAGCGAAGGTTCAGTACAAATTTGTGACATAAACGGCCATATCTTTTGACTGCGTAAACTTAGAAGGTTGATTTTTTCACAGCTCTGAGGAAACACAAATTTAAGTATAAGGTTTTAATTTCAACTCGATACCATTACGCATTCTCGAGATAAACGGTCTTGACAGCCAAATAGGCAACAAAGTGCTCTAATAAAGGTTCCGTTTTTTTAACTTTGAAAGTACAGAACTCTAAAAAAAACTGCTTTAGAATGTAGGTGAAAAACGCCACAATGTATCTGAGGCGCATCTCAACACTTACGAAAGTAGGCTAAAAGCGTACAGCGGGAACAGGGCTCCATAAAATACACCTCAGTGACTACTTTGTTACGGCATAATATAGGAATGAAGACACATTAGAAAGCCTTGTAAAAGAACTTTTAAATGGTTAATACAATGGTTGCCGGCGAATGGTTAAAACTTCAATCCTAACCAATATTATAAAAGCGAAAGTGAGTTTGTTTGTTACCTCTTCACGCTTTAATGGCTGCACCGATTTTAATGAATTTTGGTACAGAGATAGTTGGGAACCAGGAGACGGACATAGGCTTCATTAACTTTCGCTTTTATAATATTAGTAAGGATAGTAAGGATAAACAGCAAAATATTCTTGAAGAGTACATTCTTGCATCCACATTTTCAAAAGAGTAAATCCACAAAAAGAATTCACGGCGAACTGTCAGATAGTTACTCGTGCACCTTCGTATCTCTTCAACCTAGTTCACACTCATCGCAACTTGTTATCGGCCAGGCATGTAAGGCACTGACATATCTTGCACAAGTTTCGTTGCATGTGGGAATGCGGCTTAACTAAACTTATTCGACCTTCTTTATCACTAATCTGTCGTAACTTGTCGTCAACTCGTAAAAAAGGCGTTGGCTTTTTTTATGTGTCAACAGTCAACTGTTTGCGCCTATTCACACCTGGGGGCTTAGACAAAGTAACATCGCTTCGTATCGAAACGATATCTAAGTTCGTCATCGATATCTTTTTGCGCTAAAAAGCAAAAATATTGGTTTTGGTATCGAAAATTTTGCTGTCAGTGTCAGTCAAGAAAATCAAATCGGATCAATCCCGCGAGTTACTTATTGCTGTTTTTAAATTTTATTTACTAATAAGAATAGGTAAGTGAGTTGTTGGCGATCGCCGTACTAAAATCGTTTTATTTAAGTGAAATCATACATTTAAAGAGCCGCTAAAGTATTTTAAGTCATAATAAAAATGTTTGATTTTTTTTCAACAAAGGTTTGGGTGGATTGGAAGTCGAAGACAAAAAAAAGGCATTGGCCATAAAGCATCATGCAAGTGGGACTAGATGTGGGCCAGCAAGCGGGCAAACATTATCAGCTAGCGATGAAAGAGTGCTGGCTATGATGGGTCCTTTAGCAGTAGCAGGACAAAACTCTGTAGAAGAGCTAGGATTTAATGTAAGTACCACCTTCAAGGCAGATGTTTTATAAAATATTCCTATAAACATTGGTCAACCAAGTAACTTTACTCAGTTAACATGAAAGACAACATTTCATTTTTTGTTAAATTAGTTTTAACTTTGTTAAACATATATGACTGAAAAAACTTTGCTATAATTTTTACATAAAAACGTACTAAAAATAATAAACTTGTTCAGTAATAAATAATTTGACGTACATCTACCACTTATTTTTATTAAATCTACCACTGACATTTTTTTTCAGAGATCCATAAATACTGCACAAGATGATCCTGCCGCCCAAGATGATCCCGTCACCCAAGATTATTTGGAAATTGTAGATGGTAAGTCTAAAGACTTCAAATCTTACTTCTTACTAATATTATAAACATGGAAGTTTGTTTGGATGGAAGGATTTTTATTATTCTGTCACGCAAAATCTACTGAACCAATTTGGATAAAATTTAGTACACAGATAGTTTAAACCCAGATTAGCACATAGGATAGTTTTTATTCCGATTATTTGCGAAGCCGCTGGCAACAGCTAGTATACTATTTTTTTGTTGTGTATTATGTGGAATATAAAATTATCTAAAATTCGTAGAGAACCTCAGTTTTACTATTTATATTCTATACCTGTGTGCCAATTTTCATCCGTACAGCCGTTTTTGTATGATTGAGTAACTATTAAACTTCCAAACCTCCACATTTTATAATAAAAGCAGGATTTGATTTAAGAAAAAAAAATTAACAAACAAAGGATCAGTAAACTGTCCAAAATAACACTCATTTTCTTTTGCAGAACTATCCACTTCACAGCCCTCAAATAATTGGCTTCCGCTCGTGCTCAATCAGACTTCGGCTCAACGATGACAGACTGTTGCGCCAGCCCCACCAGCCACATCAGCCCCGGCAGCGCCATCCCCGCCAGCCCAGTCCCCGCCAACCCCTGCAGTGCCCCCGGAGTAGTCTCCGAGGCGAAGGCGGCCACCTGCCCCCTGCACGTCTGCTATTTCTCCATTTACCAGGCGTCGTCCGCGGTTGAGGTCGCCAGCGACACCGCAGTCAACAGCTGCCTCTCCCGACCGTCCTCTTTTGCGCGTCCGCCGTAAGCGAGTTTACGGCCGTGAAGTTACGACGCCTGGAGCTGGAGGAAGCCCGGATTAGGCTCCAACAAGAGCGAGATTTGCGAGCATTGGAGATTTAGCACGAACGGAACCAGGTTTTAGCTCATTACTAAACGTCGCTCAAGCTTGGCTTGACGATTATCGCAGTAGGGACAATACAGAAAAGCTGTACAATGAGTAGTTCAGCAATTGTCTTGTCCCTATTGCTATAGTAATCAAAGGTTTTTTAGTATGTATGTCCGAAGCCTTAGGCATTCTGCATCTCAGACTTTTGCGAGGTGAGGAATTCCTAAAGCTGTTTAAGATGTTAAGTTTGCAGCAGTTGACGTATGAAGGCTGATTAATATAATTATTATGTTATTAGAGAGAAAAAAAATGTTATAGAGTTTATCAAGTGGCTTAATAAAAATATTAAAATATTTAATAGTAATTTTTATTTATTCACCTATATTACATCCTACTTACATTCCAAGTAACATTAAATCTGATTAAAGTCAAGAGGCTGATTGTAGATATAAAATAATAATTAATATATATATATAAATACTAGCTGTGCCCAGCGGTTTCACCCGCTGCTCACTTAGGGGTCTGAAAAATAGATGTTGGCCGATTCTCAGACCTACCCGATATGTACACAAAATTTCGTTTAAATCGGTCCAGCCGTTTCGGAGGAGTATGGGAACGAAAACTGTGACACGAGAAGTTTATATATTAGATTACATCCTACTAACTAAACGATTGCGCATAGCCCTGCCTCGAATTACATCGTTTTGGTTTTCATTGGAGGTGCTATACTGTACAGCATGATCTTCACTATCTTGTACCCCTGCAGCTGGCATATCACTTGGAGGTGGTATTCTAGCATCTAATGCAATGTTGTGCAGCACACAACATGCATTAGTGATTTTGCTAGCTATGTAAGGGTGATAGTGAAGAACTCTGTGTCGAAGCATACACCTCCAACGAGCCTTAAGAAGACCTGGCTTGGACATGACGTCGTGTGTACACCTCTACCTGGGATCCTGGTTCTGCATTCAATATAGGAACACTATCCACCTGCTGACCATCCAACTGTGATTAAGGGCGTTCACAACCTCCCTGATGCAGCGACTTGTTGTCAAATGCTGGCCCACACCCACAATTTTGCGGTGTGACCCAGTAGCTAAAAAGTTAAGAGCACACAGCTCCTGAAAAATATAATAATACATTGATAAGTTTACCTATTGATATGATGGATCTTTTATTGTTCATGCTGTGCGTCTGTAGAATGCACTTCCATACTCTTTGCGTGATAGTCCTTCGTTAGAAGTGTTCAAGAAAGGAATAAAGGAAGGTTCCCTGTCTGTTGATTGATGATTATATGTACTTATTTATTTATATATGTATTACCGTTATTGTATAGTTTGCAATATTGTTTTTAATTTAAGTTATAAATGTATTGTTATTGCACATAAGCATATTATTATCCTTATTTTATGTTGGGCCACTCGCAGTTCAACTCTCTTGAGTTGTTATACTGCTTTTAACCGGACTTGCCTGTAGTGACCTCAATAAATTAAGGCACCCAGCCAGGGCTACAAAGACTACAATATACTAAATGACCGCTCGCTAAGGGCACCCCCTGTGAGGTATGGACCTAGCCTTTTTTTTCGGGTGGGAAATCATCCAATGACTTCCCCCGCTCTGGGCGGCGCGGGGGGGCATGTCAGACTTGTACTGACTAAAACCCACCCATGGTTCTTCTATTGCCCTTTATGGTCCGGGGCCGCGGTATTTCTTTCGAACAACCCGCAACCCCGGTAGGTTGAGGCTCTGGCAAGCCCCTCTGCTTTGCTGACATCTCTTCGAGGCGCGCGTGAAACACGAACGCGCCGTCGACACGGCCTGTCGTCAATCGACGGACGGACGGTGAGCTACCCATTGCTCACCGTCCACAGGCCCGCATCTACGGTGGACGGGAGTCGTCTCGCGGCTCCCGGCGCCCGGATGGACCTCGCCTTAGGGCGTCATTGAGGGAGGGCAACAAGGGTGGCTGGGTCGATTATTTAGGGACTTTACCTATACAGCAGTTAAAATAAAGTATTGTGTGGTACAACAATATTTTTGTTGTATAGTAGGTACCTATAATATACATAATTAACCAGACGAATATGCTTTAACTCAAGTTATGAGGAACAACAACCGACAACATTAAGTAGGTGCCTACTTACCTGCAAAACGTAGTACTTATATTGTTTTATTAATGTAAATTTTCTTACCTTTATTTCCAAGGGAATCTCAGGGGATCCTTTTAATCCTGCATGAGCTTTTAGATCCATGCATAACTTCTTAAATGTTCTTGTAGTAGCATATATCCCGACATATCGTTTCGATAACTACAACGTTTTAGCATTCGTTTCGTTATCTTTATTGACGATCACGATCGAGGCGAAGACGAACACTGAAAGTGCTACTTGTCTTACTTGAATAATAATAATGTTTATGGTTTCGTTATGAAATGTAACATTGTCTACCAAATTGCGATAACGATGTCGATTTACCACGTGACTTAGCGCGGCTTATGTCAATCTCATACATTTTAGTCTTTTCGAACTTCGTTATCGTTTTCAAATTGTTACTTTGTCTAAGCCCCCTGCGCTTACCATTACTAGTCATAAGACCAGAAAAAAAGAAAAGCCATTAGAACATGTTACGTAGACGAAGTATGGAAATAGTTGTAACGTTGCAAGTCGCTTGGACCGCGACCATAAAATTAGCCAGTAAAGCGGGTTGCAGACCAAGCACTAAGCTAAGTTAGTTTAGCTCAACTAATTAATTTAGCTTAAGTAACTTAGCTTAGTTCATGGTGAGTAATCCACATTAGGTTGGTAGCAACATTTTCAGCGCGTATAAGCTTGAATTTTGAACCACGCTTTTATGTGCGTCTATTTCCATACGCGCAACTTAAACGCGCGTTGATGCGCTTATACGCGCGAGTCATACGGCCACTCACCCCGCGCGGGTACGCCGGAATATGTGTTGTTGGTCGGATTTTCAAAGCTAAAAATGTGGCGCGCGTGCAAGCGTACTCGCCTGAAACCGATCTAAAAGTAGACAGTTAGTGTAGCTTTTAGAAAACTTCGATACGGTAAGAGTAAATATAACACGTAGTAAATATTAAGATGGCCACAACAAGGGCACAACAACAAAAACTTATTAGTCAACTAAATTGTACGCCATTTATTCGTCACCGTTACCTCTGCTGATAGGGTTGGCAAGAAGGTAGCCAAGTTCTTTGTTTGGTTTAGAAAATATTACATGAGTAACATTCAATGTTTAAATTAACATGATAAACATAATAATTTTAAAAGCAAAAACTTTTAAAATTATTCTCGCTTTTTTCTGTTTGTGATGTCATCATATCTCTACCCCCGTACTGTTACTGGCTAAACCCATACATTATCCTTCTATTACCCTTTGTGCTACCGGGGCCGTGATATCTGTTTCGAACAACAGCAAGCTGTGACCTCGGCAGCCACCACAGCTTTGCTTGTCTTTTTAGGCGCGCGTGGAATCCATGGCCGTTACGGCCTGCGTCAATAGAAAGACGGACGGTGAGCTATCCGTTGCTAACGATTCACAGACCCGCAAAATTTATTCTTTCTTCCAAGTGTACGAATCCAAGAAACATAGTTAGTTAAATTGTTTATTTACTTTGCTTTCATCTACACTTTGAAAATAGCAGTTGTTCCTAGTACCATGAAGGACAAAGACAGTAATACTTTTATCATTCCTAATCGTAGAAAGTTCACTGAACTTTTTGTTTTCTTTTTGAGCAGCCCTAGCCTTCGTTTCAGTCACGACCTCCCGATCGTAATGATGACTTCTTTATATCTCATAAAGGTGTTTCCCTTTGCCGTGACGTTACTCTGTTTGGACCATTACTTCGGAACTTTATCGAGTTCTATCGTTACAAAAGTATCTTCTAAATAAATCTAAACGATTCTTGTTTGTGGGTATAATTTTTGTAGATGATGAATTGTGTTATTGGAGTTTATTGGTGTTTACTCCTTAAGAATCGATTTTCATATATAAGGCGCCCGGTATGAGAAAAATCTGGGGGGTACAACCTTCTAAAGTAACGAAAATGTGTCACGTTTTTGGTGCGCACCTTTAGTGCGCAACTTTCTTATTTGGCTGTGAGTGTATTAAGACGTACATATGGTATGCTGTATAGGCGACTATACCTATATACTATATGTTATTGGGCTTGTTTGTTTCTATCAATGTCGATGTATTTATATTGCTATTTTTTTTCATTAATTTGTGAATTTACCCTTTCATACGATATTAATCTCTTTTCAGTTGAATAAACTCTTTTTGCGTATGGTTAGATACAAGTACTTAAGGAGTAAACTCCAGTCGTGCGTCGGAGCTGACACACATTTTTTTTTGTAACGAAAACTTACTTTTACTTTAATATTTGAGTTGATACAGTCAAAGAGAAAGATAGACTTTAGGCAGTATATTTATCATGTTTCAGAGTCTGCATCACATCCTAAGATATAGTGTGCTATGAGCTAGGATGTGATACAGACTATTAAACTTAACAACTTTCAGTATGGGACATTCAGTCAGCTGTTTTTTAAAGGAAAGGCAGAGGAAGGCCAAAGAAAAGATGGATGGATTGTGTAAGGAATGATATGAAGGCGAAAGGAGTAAATGATGCCGTTACGTATGACGGGGGAGAATAGAAGAAAAAAAGTGTTGTGCCGACCCCGAATAGAATGGGATAGGGGCACGAAAATGATGATGGTTTTAATTGTGTTCCCTTGGAGAAAGTTATAAGAATTGCTCATTGATTGACATGACAAAACACTAAAATAACATGAACTCCTAGACCTAGTATTAACTAAAATAAACTGACGTAGCACGTACAAGTCACACTATGAAACAAAAACTTTAATACAGACTTTAATACCCAAAAGTGAATACAAACTGAACTTGGTTTATGCAAACTTTGGTCTTTACCGCTTTGGAATTGCTTCAAGATAACAGTGTTAAACGTTACTTCGAAATTCACGAAACTTTTTAATACTTTGTGGATAAATAACCTGTAAGTTGGTTCTGTATGAAAAAAAAATATACACAGACTAGCTTTAGCCCGCGACTTCGTCCCCGTGACATAGTTACTTTGGGCTAACGCTTACTTAAGCCCGCGTAATGTTCGAAAAAAAAAAACTTTTTCTCCCCCTTTTCTAACGTTTTTTGGCCTACGTCTGTCTCCGTCCAGGGTCATCCAACTATCTCTTTACCAAAATCCATCAAAATCGGTTTAGCCATTGAGGCGTGAAGATGTAATAAACAAAAAAACAAACTCACTTTCGCTTTTAAAATATTAGTAATAAATTTTAGAATAAGCTTTAGAACAAGGTAGCCTTTAGAAGCTAAAGAAAGTTTTACCTACAAGCAAGTAAGTGACTATGTAATTGATTAAAAAATGAGTGGTTTTTTTTTCTTAATATTTTATGAAATTTTCTAGTCTCCTAGTACATTTTATCTTTTGTTGTGTGTTTTGGTGTATGTTTGGTACAAACCCAGTTTCCACATTATATCGACGACCTTTTACCCTCTTAACATGGCTCAAATACCAATATACCCTACACGGGTCACATATAAGTACATAGCCACACATCCGGGTTCGTATTACCGTCACATCCGGGACGTCCTCTATCAACCTTCCCCGGGTTAATTAATTAAATGTCTTTTGCGTTATTCGTTTTAGGTTTGGTGAGATCAATCTGCCTGATTTTCATAACCAGATAAAATTAGCTGAAAATCTTCGTTGGTGTAGTGGTTGCAAGCGCGTCTGCTGAGCGGGAGGTCTTGGGTTCTGTTCCCGGGTCTTTCGAATGGTTATTGGGTTTTTCCATCAGAAATTTCTCAACAACGTTAACCAGTGCAAGTCAGGCTCACGCACCGAGGGTTCCGTGCAAACTTGCGACATAAACGGCTTTATCTTTGACTACGTAGACTTACGTACGTGCGAAGGGCAGGGCGTTTTTGTGGGACTGTCTCTTGTAATGTGACGTTCAAAAAGTGCTGATTATCAGCCTAATTTGAATAAATGACTTTTGATTTTGAAATGACTTTTGATTTTAGAGAATTGATTTTTTCACAGCAAGAACATGGGTGAGTTTTAGTCAGTACAAGTCTGACACTCTCAACCGCTCCAGAGCGGGGGAAGTTATTTGATGATTACCCACCCCAACAAAAAAAAGTGTTCCGTTTTTTCTTTTGAGGCACGGAAACTTGAAAACGCAATTTATGTTGTTGCATTAACGAGTAATGCAATTTACCGGCAGTTTCACAAAAATCCCAGACCACTAGTGCCCGCATGGTAAATGTTTGGTTTGTCGGTGAATATTAACCCGATAGCATCAACTCGTAAATAGGCTTTTTGGTGGCGTAGCGTGCACCGGTTGAATGAATGGAACGCTTTTAGAATCAAGCCTGTAGCTCTGTTTATTTATCCGTCACGGATTCCCGGTTTTAGGTCCCCCAAATAGCTGATGTATACCTACCCGTATTTAAATTTCTCTTTTAGGGTTGGTGATATTTGTATTGTAGTTTTGTTTGGTTGTTTAACTTTGTAAGTTGAAATTTACGGTAAATTGTTTTTTATTAGTTGTGAGACTTTAAAGATGTAGGTGAAATTAGATACTAAGTGGCTGAAACTGAGATTTTTATGTATGCTGTGCCCACCTGACCCGTTGCTGGGCTCTTTTTAAGGTGAAGGTCACCCTTATCACTTAAGGGTATGAAAATTTAATGTTGGCCGATTCCCAAACCTTCTCGATATGAACAGAAAAAATCATGCAAATCGGTCCAGCCGTTTCGGAGGAGTTGCAACAAACATCGCAGCATGAGAATTTAATATATTAGATATACAGTGTATTTTTGTATGTCAAATGCCCTAGTCTTGACTTCAATCTGGTTTTGACGGCAGACATAAGGTGGACGATAAGACGAGCTTACCCAAAAGAAGCGTGATTTAAAGATTCAAGCTATATAAACTCTAAAACACACAGACACAGGTATGAAAATCCAGTACTAGCTGCGCGCTTCATAAACAATGTAGCAAAGCGCGAATGTTATATCCATATGCTGTTAACCGAAGCAGATCTTCACAATGTTTCTTTAAATCCGACTAGCTTTTGCTCGCGGTTTCGCTCGCGTTAATATTGGGGTAACACAGTTCCCCTTTCCTGATTTCCAGGTACCTGCTATCTGTAGTTTTTGCCCTTGCACCTTATTTATTGTAATATCAATGCTAAATTTTCCCTTTTCTTCCCTCTTTCTCCCTCATATCTCTCAAAAAATGTTGTCTCCAAGGTCCCAACTATCTCTGTACCAAAATTCATCAAAATCGAATTAGCCGGCGTGAAGACGTAACAAACAAACAAACTCACTTTCGCTTTTATAATATTAGTAAGGATTAAACTAAAAAGAAACCGAAACAAACAATTACACAATACGTCAAAACAAACGTCCTCTTACTCCGCCATACTTTGTTGAATCCGAAAGAATTCTCATTTATTACAAACTGAGAGCATTCGAGTTACCGATTCCTTTGAAACTCACATTAAAATGTTTGTGAGTGATGTATACGTTTAGCGAAGGACAATAAAAGCTTTGCACTGATGAAACTTCAGCTTAAAAATGCCTGGCCATTAGCGTTTGAGAAAATTCGCTTGATATGGAGAACAAGTGACCCACATTGGGTACAGACGCCTGCACATCAAGCTACTACAATTTCTTTGATAGATTTTCGACTTTATTTCTAAAGTATTAGGTTCAAGGTTCATTGGGAAAAAATTACAGTTTCGGGTAGCTTGACCTGCAGGCGTCTGTACGTTTAGGGAAAGCGTTTGTCTAGCATCGAACATCTTTTAATGATGACGCTGATAATGATCAAGAATTAACGGAGAAATTAAGTGAGAGCAGAATAGTTGTATCTCTGTTTACTGAGTGGAACATAAGGAGAACAGAAGCAGAACATTTATGCCGTGTCGACGGCGCGTGTTTCACGCGCGTCTCAAAGAGATGCCAGCAAAGCAGAGAGGCTTGTCAGAGCCTCCGCCTGCCGGGGTTGCGGGTTGTTCGAAAGAGGCCCCGGAACGTAAAGGCAATAGAAGGAACATGGATGGGTTTTAGTCAGAAAAAGTCTGACACGCCCCCGCCCCGCCTAGAGCGGGAGAAGTAATTTGATGATTTTCCACCCCAAAAAAAAGCAGAACATTTATTATCATAATTTATAACATATAATACGATACGATATATAATAAGTTGTATCAGGTGGATGTTCATAAGTAGAGAAAGCGGTCTGTCCTCTTCCTGATAAGATTTTTGCGCTACTACTGACTACTGCCAACAACAACTTGACTTTGTTCTCGACACACGAAAACAGAGAAAGCGGACAACACTCTTAAACTCCCATATTAATAGTAAACTTGTTAAATATCCCGTTTAAATGTTATAAATAACTAGCTGACGCCCGCGGCTTCGTCCACTTGATATCGAAAAAAAAGTACCCTATGTGTTATTCCAGACTAATATATTTAATCTACCTCTGTGCCCAATTTCATCAAGATCCCTTCAGCCGTTTTGACGTGAAAACGTAACAAACATCCATACACCCATCTTCACAAACATTCGCATTTATAATATTAGTAAGATAGGATAAGAAATAGTAGTAAGATTTCGTGACTATATCAGTTTAAAAACGTATCGGTATGATTATGTTATTTACTTATTTTTACTTGACGAAAATTATTTGACATTTATTTTTTTTATTTTATGTAATTTGAATCTGCTGACATTAATTCTAATTATAATTTATTGTATTTTATTTTAATATTAATTATTTAAAATGTTATACGTAATTTGTTAGTTTGATGTAATTTTATTGTTTTCTGACATTCTATTTAATTGAAATTGGAATGCTTGTGTTTTGTGTTAAATTGTAACGTTGTTCATTAATTACATCGTTTTATTGACAAAAGAGAAACACAATTAGTAGGTTAAACAATAATATTTCAATTCATCGCAATTCCAACTAGGGGATTATAGTTCCGACCCGTCCGCATCACCTACGTACTGCGCCGGTATTTCTATCTCGCTCGCTCGCGTTACGGGGAACCTGTTCTGTTCCCCCACTCGTCACGATGATGCGCGCGCGCAGCGCGGCAGCGTGACGTGCGCGGTCAGGGATCATTCTAGAGAACCGTCAGTGGAGACGCACGTTCACGTAGACTACGTGCTAGTGCGTGACGTTATACGTGTAGTCTCCAAAAAACGACATTCCTCACTTTTAAATTTATTTAAACAATAAAATAATAAAATCAGTGAACTGTGTATTCCCCGTATTGGGTAAGTGTTGACGAATTCGCGTTTTTCCTAGCTGATGTGTCATAACGGTCAATGACTTGCAAGAATTGTATTTCATCATCTTTTTGTTTTCTCTTCAAATTCTTGTTGATTTAGTATTTTCTTTTTACCTTTTAGCTTGCTTTATTGTTATGTTTTTTTTCTTTAGTGCTTCAAACCTTTTCTTTCTTTTCTTTGTAAACTCCGATTCTGAAGGTGACCTTTACACACATTCGCCTTAAGCGCAATAGTACATTTGCCCTACGCTTACGCTTACGCTTACGCTGCTGTGGTCACCGTCAGGGGAGGATGAGCAGAGAACCCATTTTTAATTTACTGGACATAAATTCCAGGGTCCAAAGTTCGGGCATAATTGCCCCTTCAAACCGCTGTCGCGACAGCTGATGATCAGCGCACAGACTCGTCGCTCGTCGGTACTACCACTCACCACCTCAGCCTTCAGGTCTCTCACCACCCCGGGTCTACTCCTGGTCTTCGGCATCATCACCGGCTACGTGGAAGCCAGGACAGTATTGTTGCGCCTACCTCCATGGGACGGATTTAATTAAGACGGGCTTTAACGGATCCACGTAGAATAAATATTTATGAAAGTGTTCGTGGGTTTCATTTATACATAATATAAACTTAAACTCGCTTTACGCTTCATTGGCGCCCCTTTCGTGGTTTTTTTATGGTCTTATTTTTTTCTGTTTTCATGGAGGTAGTAGTGTTTTAGGTGTTTTGTGTTGTATTTTATTTTTATTTTTGTGAAACGTTTTTTTATTTTTGGTTGCATAGTAACTAAGGTGTACGTACATTTTGAAGTTGTAGGTATCTGCAAATAATTTAAAGAAAAGTACAGTCATTGTCATATACAGGGTGTTTTTTTTTTTTGGATTTTTTCTTGCTGTATATTTTTGTTAAATTCATAAATACTGATGTTTGCTATTACCAAAGTACAGTCAGCAACATAACTTAGTATTTTTATAATTAAAAAAATAAAAAAACAATCACATTATTATGTACGTACGTACACATTAGTTGCATTTTTTTTGTTATTTATTTTTTATTTTTATTATTTTTTATTTTTATAATTTTCTTTTTTTTTTAATATTGACTGTCATTTCATTGTAGTGGAAAAACAACCGAGACGTTATTAGTTTTAAATTTTAAATTGTAACAGACGGAGTAATTACTACTTATTTAAAAAAAAAAAACGCGAATTCGTCAACACTTACCCAATACGCAGGTAGCGATACAGGTGATAATTGTTCTGTTATATCTTTCCACTAAGTTTACCTGAGGGGTATACTTAGGTGTATAATAAACATTTGGGATCTTATATTTCTTAAATAGTGCCTCTGTGACCTTGCTAGTAAACTGAGTACCGTTGTCCATTAACACAGTTTGAGGTACGCCGTGAGTCAGGAATACTGATTCTTCTATAATTTTGGTAATGATATCTGCAGTAGCCTTTTTTATTGGAAAAATTAAGCAAAATTTAGAAAAGCAACAAGTCACTACCAATATGTAATTGTTTTGCTTTCTTGTAGTAGGAAGAGGTCCCATGAGATCAATAGAGATCATCTGAAATGGACGCGAACAATGTTTTGGACGTCCCATTTCTCCTAAAATTTGATGATTTTGAGACTTATAAGCTAAGCACTTTTCGCAAGAACCAATGAATTTTACGACGTCTTGGTACATACCAGGCCAGTAATAACGTAAAGCAAGACGTCGGTAAGTTTTAAAAATGCCCATGTGTCCAGCCGTAGGCTCGGAATGGTTTTCGAAAATTATAGTCTCGCGGAATTCAGTAGGTACGACCTCTTTCCACGAGAATTCTGTAGTTAATTCGTGTTTGTTTTTGGATAACCTATATAAAGAATTATTTTTAATTATAAAATTTGGGAATTTTGACGGATCATTTAAACAACCGTTGTAAATATTTTTGTACCAGCAGTCTTTAGAATTTAAATAAGAGTTGGAAATGTCGATGGCACTAACTGGAACGATTCTGGACAACGCGTCTGGAATAACGTTATCAACACCACGTCGGTGTTTGATGACAAAATTAAAAGCTGAAAGACGTACGCCCCATCGAGCTAGTCGACCGGTAGGGTTACTTAGAGATAGGAACCATTTAAGAGCGCTATGATCTGTATAGACTGTAAACTGTTGGCCGTTTTCGATATAGCAACGCCAATGTTCAAGAGCAATAAGTACCGCTAAGGTTTCGCGTTCGGTTATACTATAGTTTTTCTCTGCATCGGTTAGGGACTTACTCATATATGCTATTGGGTGTTCCTTTCCTTCTATCGATTGAGTGAGCATTGCACCTATTCCGTAACTACTAGCATCCGTATGCACTTCGAAAGGTTTAGTATAGTCCGGACAGGATAGCACTGGTGCAGAAACCAGACATTCTTTCAAGTTATGAAACGCATCGTCAGCTTCAGGTGTCCACTTAAAAGAAGGGGTGCCTTTCTTGGATGAAGTCAACTTATTCAAGGGCCCAGCGATAGTACTAAAATTGGGCACGAAGCGTCTATACCACGTCGCAGTTCCTAAAAATCGCTTGAGGTCCTTACGACACTTTGGAGTCGGATAATTAAGAATGGCCTCAACCTTGGCTGGATCAGTATGTAAGCCAGAGCCATCAACGACATACCCTAAATATTTAAGTTGAGAACTAAAAAAATTTGACTTTTCGAGGTTGATAGTTAAGTTAGCCTGTTTTAATTTCTCAAGTACACGTAAAAGTAGTGTCACGTGACTGTTAAAGTCTTCAGATATGATGATTATGTCATCTAAATAAGCAAACACTTTGAGATCAAATTTAGAAAACAGTAAGTCAACCAATCGCTGCTGAGTAGCTGGTGCATTCGTAAGTCCAAAAGCAGTCCGTTTGAAACGAAACGTACCTCTACCGGGAACGTAGAACGCTGTCTTATCGCGATCCTCAGTAGCAATCGGAATTTGCCAAAATGCTTTAGACAAATCGAGACTAGTTAGGTAGCGCGCGTCTCTTAGATTATCTAGGATCTCAGTTATATAAGGGAGATTGTAAGCATCGCGTTTTGTGACCGAATTGAGTTTACGACTATCCAGGCAAAAACGAGGTTGGCCGTTCTTCTTGGTCACGATTAGGACAGGGGATGACCACGCACTCTCACAAGGCTCTATCACGTCAAGGGAAAGCATCTCGTCAACCTGTTCAACTAAGATACGTTGCTTCTCCGGTGATAATCGATAGTACCGTTGGCGAATTGGTTCAGAGTCACCTGTGTCAATGCGATGCGTGATGAGACTTGTTACTCCCAAGCCCTTGTTTTGATATGAAATGTCTTCGAACTGTTTAATAACATTATCAGCTAGTTGCTTTTGTGACTGGTCTAAGTTCTCATAACCTTGTATGAAGGTTGGAAGAGAAGTATCCAACGAGCTGTTTTTAGCTTTGGCCAGGGCAATGCTACCAATAAGTTTTGGACAAAGTTTAAATTTACGCCAAAAATCTATACCTAAAATAAGGTTGCGCTTAATTTGAGGAATAACAAATGCTTTTAAAATGTGAAATTGATCTTCGAAATGAATTGGAATATTAATATAACCTAAACTTTTAATATTTTGGCCTCCCGCAGCTGTTACTGTTATGCAATCAGATTTGGCAAGTGGCAAACCATTAGCAACTAGTACTGAATGAGCACCGTTGCCTAAAATTGTGACAGCAGAGCCAGAATCCAGAAGTCCCGATACAGTGAGGTTATTAATTTCAACGGAAACGTAAGGTCTATTATCCAGATCGCCTTTATCTTCGAGAATTGTGTAGATGTTATACGATTCAAAAAATAATTTAATAGTTTGTAGCCAGTCTTGCCAGTCTTTGCTATCAAATTTGCTATTTTCACAATTCTCGTTTCCTAATTTTTTGGATTGGTATGTTTGATTTTAATACACTTTGGACAGTCAGGTGTTTTTACACCTTTGTGACCACATCTAAAACATACCACTTCGTCTTTATTAGCAGTACATTGCCTAAGATTGTGTGTATTATCACGGCAACGGGGGCAGTAACGCTGTTTCGTAGTAGAATTAGGCTTATCAATTGTATGAACCGATGTTGATTCCGAATTGTTATTATAATAATTTTGACTTTGGAAATTATTTGATTTAGAGTAGCAATTGTTATTTTTAGAGTAAGTTTTACTATTGGATTGTCCTGCATAAGCAAACTCAGGTGCTAGGGTACTCGAGCACGGCTTTGGAGGTTCCCGAAATTGGGAAAATCGTGATTGAATAGCCTCATAATTTCGGCACAGGGTTCGCAATTCGTCTATAGATTTTATCTCCGGTGCGGAAGAAAGGGTGTTAGCATAGATTGGACGGATGTTGTGGAGTATAATTTCCAATTTATCTTCCTCTGATAATTTTTTCGTCAGACGTGAAAAAAGTCCAGACATAATGGAAAGGTAAATAATAATATTTTCAGTTTCTCCCTGTGTGCGAGACCTAATTTCTGTAAGCAATCTGTAATCGTAATCAGACCGGTCGAAATCACGTCTCAATGACACTGTAAGATCGTTCCATCCCGAAACCGTATCCCTAATACTTCTGAACCAATGTAGTGCATCACCGGTAAAGATGTCGGTTGCATTCGACAAAATTTTATCGAGTGAAATGCCCTTAGCGAAACAAATTTCCTCACAACGTTGAATGAACGCCCGGACGCAGGACTTACCGTCGTACTTTAATTTGGAAAATTTATTAATGTTACCATCACAAGTAACGGTGACATTAACTGGTGTCGAAAGAGTAGCCGGCAAAAATTCACTACTAGTAGTAGCTAGGGAATCTAAAGCTGAATCGTTAAGCGATGCAAGTTTCTTTGTAGTTGTCTTGTAAAGGTTAACACATTGACTGTAATCTTCTTTTAATTTATCATTACAAGAAATTCGGTTAATCCGATGATACAGATGATTAAGCAAATTTTGAGACCGAAGCAATGTGTTTTTATCAAATGATGTTGATTCTAAACTGACGTTAATCCTTTCAAGAACATCCACCACATCATTTAGGTCGTCCGCTGGTTCGAAAGGACTAGTGAGAATATCTTCCGAAGGAAATAATGGTCCACATTTAGCTATCTGTTTGCGCAACTCCTGCACTGTGGCAGCTGGTGATTCACCCCTAATAGCGACTTCGTACTCAAGTTCAGACTTTTGAAGTGACAAAAACCTCACTGGATAAGCCATGGTAAAGAGAAAAAATAAAAAAATAAAAAAAAGTAAAGAGAGAAGGAAAAAAAAATTTGGGTAAGTGTTGAACAACTTCGTATTTTTAGTCTTTGGCCGTGAGCTTGTTACCTGTGGTTCACATTTTACTGACAATGACCTTGGTGATGAAATAATATTCCTGCCACGAGACGCATACGCAGAAAACCTAGGTTGTTTGTCTTCTATTTTTGATAACGTACAGGCGAAGTTATGGCAGGCCCATGTTAAAAATACTTCACATTACAATTTAAGACGCAAGTTTGCCGATTTTGACATTGGAGATGTCGTCATGAAACGCACTTACGTTTTAAGTGACAAAGAGAGTAAATTTTCTAAGAAGCTAGCTCCAAAATTTTTAAAAGCCAAGATCATTGAGAAAAGGTCTCCTCTCGTTTATGTGTTACAAGACATGTCTGGTAAAAATTTAGGTTCTTGGCACATAAAAGATCTAAAGTTGATAGGCAAAAATAAATAGCATTATTTTTTATATATTTTTTTTAGCAAATTCGTTATGTTCTATAGCACAAATTCTGATATGTTTTATTATTATTATTTTTTTTTGTTTTTAACAATCCCTCTCGTTTTTATTCTACCTTCTTTTGGAACGTCTATTTGTAAGGTATCAAGTTACATAAAACAGGATACCTATACTTTATGTTATCGTGCGTCAGTTATTTTGTATCGGAAGTATACGACAACTGCAGCTAGTTCTTGTAAGCGAGATGTATGAAAGATGATTTTGTAAGGATAAACAAATAGTCTAGACGTTAGTTCTTAGTGCGGATTTTTGCTCATTTGTAGATATGACAAAAATCCTTGATTGCGCGCGGGGGTATTGTAACGTTGTTCATTAATTACATCGTTTTATTGACAAAAGAGAAACACAATTAGTAGGTTAAACAATAATATTTCAATTCATCGCAATTCCAACTAGGGGATTATAGTTCCGACCCGTCCGCATCACCTACGTACTGCGCCGGTATTTCTATCTCGCTCGCTCGCGTTACGGGGAACCTGTTCTGTTCCCCCACTCGTCACGATGATGCGCGCGCGCAGCGCGGCAGCGTGACGTGCGCGGTCAGGGATCATTCTAGAGAACCGTCAGTGGAGACGCACGTTCACGTAGACTACGTGCTAGTGCGTGACGTTATACGTGTAGTCTCCAAAAAACGACATTCCTCACTTTTAAATTTATTTAAACAATAAAATAATAAAATCAGTGAACTGTGTATTCCCCGTATTGGGTAAGTGTTGACGAATTCGCGTTTTTCCTAGCTGATGTGTCATAACGGTCAATGACTTGCAAGAATTGTATTTCATCATCTTTTTGTTTTCTCTTCAAATTCTTGTTGATTTAGTATTTTCTTTTTACCTTTTAGCTTGCTTTATTGTTATGTTTTTTTTCTTTAGTGCTTCAAACCTTTTCTTTCTTTTCTTTGTAAACTCCGATTCTGAAGGTGACCTTTACACACATTCGCCTTAAGCGCAATAGTACATTTGCCCTACGCTTACGCTTACGCTTACGCTGCTGTGGTCACCGTCAGGGGAGGATGAGCAGAGAACCCATTTTTAATTTACTGGACATAAATTCCAGGGTCCAAAGTTCGGGCATAATTGCCCCTTCAAACCGCTGTCGCGACAGCTGATGATCAGCGCACAGACTCGTCGCTCGTCGGTACTACCACTCACCACCTCAGCCTTCAGGTCTCTCACCACCCCGGGTCTACTCCTGGTCTTCGGCATCATCACCGGCTACGTGGAAGCCAGGACAGTATTGTTGCGCCTACCTCCATGGGACGGATTTAATTAAGACGGGCTTTAACGGATCCACGTAGAATAAATATTTATGAAAGTGTTCGTGGGTTTCATTTATACATAATATAAACTTAAACTCGCTTTACGCTTCAAAATGTTACCTCAAATGAGTCTACAGTACGGCCAACGAGAAGCGATACCAAATGTAAACAAAACCCATGCTAAAACCCCATCTAAAATGCCCGCCAGAATGTTGGCGAACCCGTCTTAACGTTGTCATGTTTTTGCCGGGAGAACGAGATATTACGACAAAGGCACAAGATGGAAAGAGCTAAATATTAGATTGTCAACGCCACAGTTGTTCTTTAGGTTAATGACCTTTCGTATCGCTTCTCGTTGGCCGTACTGTATGTTACTTCAAATAAATGAATAATCAAATAAATAAAAAAATATAGTTTTCATCATAACTTCGCACAGCTCCGTTGCAAGTGACAGGTAGCCGAATAGTCTGATGGCAATTTTAGTACATTCAAAACTGCCACAAAGTTGAGTTGTTGTAGCATCCAAACTGTAGTTCACGTTCATCGTAAAATACAAGTTTGATCGGTAATGTACTCACGACGTGGGGTATTGTGGACGTGTACGCCTTAGGGGTGCCGCGATATCACTCGGCCACCGTAGGCACGGGTAGCTCACCGCCCGTCCGTGTGTGACGACACAGTGACGACACGACGGCTGTGTCAACGGCGCGTTTGTGTTCCAAGCTCAAAAAGAAGTTAACAAAGTAGAGCTGCCGAGGTTGAAAGTTGTTCGAAAGGGAACACAAAAGGCAAAAGATGGAACAAGGATGGGTTGTAGTCAGTACAAGCCTGACTCTCCCTATCGTGCTGCCTAGAGTGGGAGAAATCATTGAATGATTTCCCATTAAAAGTGGGTGCAATATTTGTTGAATAATAAAGGTGACCTGAAGCGATGACTATAGTATTAAGCGTTCATTGTAGTCATACTTTTTGGCAATTTTCATTAGGCATCTACCACCACTGAATGATGATCGAGCCAACTCGGTACAGTAGGCCTACTATGACATCTTAAAGCAGAACTTATTCCACTAAGTGAAAGAGATGGTGGTAGAAACCCTGTATAGCTCTGTCCCTTTCCCTCAGCGGAATAAGTCCTGCTTTATCACGTCACGGTAGGGTAGCTGTTCGATGAAGTGACAACACATGACATATGAGTGGTTAAACGTTCTAAAAACATGCCTGTAATCCCCGCAGGATTAAGAGAAGGTGTTCATAATAACGCATGCAATAGCGGACCAGCCTAATGTCTTCAACCGGACACAAATGGGCTACAGCAAGATACCTGATAGAAAAACCTAATAGTCCTTCCCCGACCTGGAAATCAAACACACGACCTCTGTGCTCAGCTACCATACTTACGACTAACGAGACAGCCCAAACTACATGCTTTCGAATTTACCAATCGAAAGTGAGTTTGTTCGTTTGTTTGTTACGTCTTCACGCCTAAATGGTCAAACCGATTTTGATGATTTTTTTTATGGTACAGAGATAGTTGGGACCCTGGAGACGGACATAGGCTAAAAAAAATTAGAGATAAGGAGGAGAAAGAGGAAAGAAAAGGGGAGAGAAAGACATAAAGTTAGCGTTAGCCCAAAGTAACTATGCCACGCACGCGGATGAACCCGAACCAAATAAATATTAGGCTACTCAAATATGTAGCACTCCTTTTTTTAATGATCAAATAACTTGCCCCGTTCTGGCCGGAGTGAGAGAGAATGTCAGACTTTTACTGACTAAAAATCACCCATTTTACTTATTTTGCCCTTTATGTTCCGGTGCCGCAGTGTATCTTTCGAGTGTAGCACCCCTAACAGGTAAAGTACCTCAGTACTTGTATAGGAGAAGTTTGTTCGACGTCCGTCGACGTGGAAGTTATAGTGAAATTGGAATAAATCAAGTTTCAATCCTTAGTTGTGCTAGAAGTTTGATTTCTGTGGAAATGGGTGATCAGGGGGTCTAAAAGGGCGACTTAAGTAGAACTGTAATAGGTTAATAATATGAATTATTACTTACTAGCTGTTCCCCACGGTTTCACCCGCGCTGCTCAGCACCTGTTGGTCGTAGCGTGATGTTATATAGCCTATAGCCTTCCTCAAGAAATGGACTATCCAAAACTAAAAGAATTTTCCAATTCCAACCAGTAGTCCCTGAGATTAGCGCGTTCAAACAAACAAACAAACTCTTCAGCTTTATAATATTAAGTATAGATTACTAATTATTAAATTCTACTAAAGCGGCCCTTTTAGACCCCTAGTTACAGCAATAAATGCTGTGGTTTGTTTACATTTTGTAAAATTGATTTTATATTTTAAAAAATATACAATCATAAATGGTCAATTTGAAACAGGATATTCAGCATGTTTATAATTTATTGCGCTATTGCAAACGGATTACGGATAAATAAATAATAAACATGGTAAATACCTATACCGTTTGTTAATATGTTTTGTATTGCAAGTTATTGAAAGGTTAGTGTGAATTCAAAATTTGGTTAGGTATTTTTGATCATGATTTCACGGTATTGTAGTTAAGGAAATTAGAGATGTCAGCAAAGCATGATACAAAAAAAGCTAGTAAAGGGATATGTAAGTGACGGTTGAAGCTGTCCCGTTTCACTAAGGGACTGGGCAAGCGATTATGTGACTTATGCGGTGATTTTTCGTAAACGCTACTTTGCGGTCCAAGATTCACAAGCAGAGCTGAATATGTAGTGGGTTGATGGCCACTTCACTTGTATTATTTTATCTGCTAATAGAGGAGATGAGAAAAGGAACCAAACGAAATCTTAGAAATGTAATAACCTTCATGAAAACACACGTTATTACACCCATAAGTACACATTGATAAACAAGCTTGAAATATTCAAAACATTAGCATACAAAACAAACGAGTATACTTGAAACAAACTTGGATAACTCCTACAAAAAGGGAGTGTACTGAGTTTCGACTTTCACCAAGTACACACGTAACTTTTGTTTCTTAAATGAAAGTTCTTAAGTAGGTCATTATACTTATACCACAAAGGGGCTTGTCAGGGCTACTGCCTGCCCGGGTTGTGGATTGTTCGAAAGAGATACCGTGGCCCCGGAACATAAAGGGCAAAAGAAGGGACATGGGTGGGTTTTAGTCAGCACAAATCTGACACTCCCCCCCGCTCCGCCCAGAGCGGAGGAAGTTATTTGATGATTTCCCATCCGCAAAAAAATGTTAACTTATACCATGATAGTTATAGAGATCGCGGGTAACCTGATGAAGAAACCATACTATAGAGAAATGTATCAGAGGAAGGGGTGGCCTGTACCTAATAGTGGGTGATTCCGGGCTGTAATGATGAGAGGGCCCGATTATGACTTTGGCCGACAGCCGACTTGCCGATTAGTCGGTTTCAAATAGGCTTGACTAGTCGGAGAAGTCGACAATTTTTTTCATATATAATTAGTTGGATTTATAACTTATCGGTATAGCAACGCTATTACAATTCAAAAATCTTCTTATTTATCTCAACTAATTCGCAACCAATGTACAAATAACTTCAAATTGTAAATAGCTAATGATAAGGCTATCAGCCTCTTTAACAAATAGCCAATAAACTAAGTTTAAAAAGTTATTTAATTAAAGCTTTAGCGACGATGGTTCACAAACCCGTATCGATTCGCGTTGTCAAACATAACTTTTAAACTTAGCGAATTTGCAATGTATCTGTGAAGAACGAGAAGTTTTTAAGTAATCTTACCTTCAAACTTGGTATAAAAGAGATGGAGAATGTGTTTGGTGTTCTGTGAGAGTGGATTTTAAATAGGTGACTATTTTGTTGTCAGTAGAAACTTGGAACATGGACAGACTAGCTTTGTTATAAAGCTCACACGGAGACGAAAGAAGGATTACTCTTAAACGACAAAAAAATATTTCAGACTTTGTATAAACATGATGAGAGTGTAGATTTTTTAAATTAAAATTATTTGCTTCACTTATAATTTTAAGTCTTTATACTTACATAGCATAAATTTCATCAAGATCCGTTCAACCGTTTTGACGTGAAAGAGTAACAAACATCCATACATCCTCACAAACATTCGTATTTATAATATAATATATATTTTATTACATAGTAGGATTATGCCAGATAAATGTTGAAAGAGTTGTATAATATAGTAACGCTATATTGAAACCTTTTGCTGGGTAAAACAATTGTAATGTTTGGCCTTGTTAATAAGCGCTCATATGTTATTAATGTGAATACAATACATTCCACAGAATACATGCAATTCACTATTCGTATTTTCATTTTTCAGCATATTTTGTTATGAAATTGTTGTGTCATTTAATTCGTCTATGGCATTATCGGAATGTTTTAATTATTTATTAAAACTTTATGCACATGTATAAAAAACAATGTACAAAGGCGGACTTAATGCCTTGGGCATTTTCTACCAGTCTACCTTGGGGTGATGCAGAGAGAAAACAAAGTAGGTGCAGGGTGCATAACAGAAAGTGTTCGAAAGAATTATATATATAATTACAATTAATATATAACTATAAATACATTTTATATCAATGTTACATCAAATAGCTCGTTAGGAGGCACGCGGGCGGAAGCTAGTATTATAATAAAGTAGGATATAACTCTGAAATCGCCAAACCAACTTGACCGAGCGTGGTGATAAGTCTGAAATCGCCAACTCGTCTTGAGTTAATGCTCCTCTGTATAATAAGAGGCCTTTTTCCAACAGTGGGACAGTTATAGACTTGTATTATTATTATATAAGAAGAACAAGGTTTGATCAATTTGTAGTATAGTGTATTTCGAAAAACTTGCTTTGGGGGGGTATGTGCTTAGAGGACTGTCTAAGCACATACCCTACATATCAAAGATATTTTCTACGTGCATTAGAATGTATTGAATATCTTTGATGCGGAGAAAATGGATCATATTTATCCCGTCCTTCCTTGTTCACTGGAATACCTGCGAAGGTCGCAAGCTGTCTCAATAAATGTCTATTCGTACATTTTACGTTGAACTCAATGCGGCTTCATAGCTGTGTTTATGTATTTCATGGATGACCTTGGCGCGGCAGCCATTTTGTAAGTTCATAATGAATGTGGAAGGACATAGTATATTTGAGGTGATCTACGGAATGATAACTAACTGTCACGGTTGAGACAGAAAAATTAAAACACTAAAGTTCCATTTCAAGTTTTAGTAGTTTCTATTGAAAACTTAACCTGAATACTAAAACCGTACTCACGTCATAACTATCTATTTAGCCTTTTCCCAACTCGGTCGGCTTCCAGTCTAACCGAATGCAGCTGAATACCAGTATATTACATGAAACCGACTGCTTATCTGACCTCCACATCCCAGTTAGTGCTGGGTAATACAATACAAAGGGTATTGGTAAGACTGGTTGTCAGACTTTCGGGACCTTTTTATTTTACCTATAAACGACAGTTCAACAAATGACAGCTGGAACCAACAGTTTAACGTGCTTTCCGAGGCACAAAGGAAACTCTGTATGTAAGTGGTCACCCATCCACAGACCAACCTAGATATGTGCGGCTTAACCTAAAGATCGACACAAGCTCCTTAACTGTAATAACGTATTATTTGTAAAATATAATAAAAGTGTAAACCGGTCCTAAAAGATTTCTCTTTACACAATGAATAATAACCGTTTGGAATGAAAGAAAATTATTAAAAAGTACAATTGTAATAAGCTTAATGTATAATTTCTTTAGGTAATAGATAAAAACTTACCTTTTCTTGACGACAGCGACAAGAATGATGTGCTGTGTGTTCTTAGTTCCTCGTATCGCTCTGAAACAAAACATTTGTTTTATTATTACGGAGAATTTAGAGAAAAATATAAATACACTAGCTGTGCCCAGCGGTTTCACCCGCTGCCCACTTAGGGGTATGAAAAATAGATGTTGGCCGATTCTCAGACCTACCCGATATGTACACAAAATTTCGTTTAAATCGGTCCAGCCGTTTCGGAGGAGTATGGGAACGAAAACTGTGACACGAGAATTTTATATATTAGATAATCATACATCATATAAATACACTAGCTTTTGATCGCGCCCACTCCTCATTTTAGAGAAGTGGGGGGTTAGAAAGAGACCAAAAGGCAGCCTATGTTACTCTCCATTCCTTCAACTAACTCCACATAAAAATCACGTCAATTCTTCAATCCGTTACGTCGTGATAGACGGGCAAATAAACAGACACACACATAAACTTTTCTATTTATAATAATAGTCCGGATATATGATGTATGACTAACAAAAAAAATTTTTTTTCGTGTGATAAACTTGGTTTTTTTTTCTTTTATTATTCAAAAACACGTTATAAATTACACTTGATACAACAAAAACATACCGACATAAACCATCGCGTTTGACAGCGGAATGTCAGACCCACTAACTCGGTGCCAAAACGTTATTTAACATATATTTAGCACAATTTAGAAAAAATCTCTTTAGTACCTTTCTTCACATTTATTGCATTTCGGTTTTCTATAGGTAAGCCATTCAGTATAGCTTTACTGTTGAACGTTCTCTCTTAATGCATATTTGAAATAAACTGTCAAATTTGCTCTGTGTAATGAAAAAAGGGCCGTACGGCACGTGTCGAAAACCAGCCCAGTGCGTAGCGACTTGTAGCTCTTCGTAGCGTCTCGTTACGTCTCGTAGCACCGCGTAGCGAATTTTTATGTGTTTTCGAAAACACCAAAAAAATCTTATGCTAGCTTAGCTATAAATAAATAATAGGAATCTATAATAAATACGAAGGTGTTATAAATTATTATCAGAGCACATAAGTGATCAATTGATTATACATTTCGCTTTCGCTGTCTGTTCGCTTAGACCTTTAAAACGACTCAATCGATTTTAATGCAGTTTTCAGTGGTTCAAGATAAAGGTTTATATGTATTATACTATATCCTACCTATCCTATCCTATTAATTAGCCTACGTAGGACATAATTAAATACTGCGGATTGTTTATTTAAAAGCAATCGACTTTCTATTGCTGATCCATTATAATAATTATATTGTCGAAATGATGATGAATGGCATATATTATGTTTTTAGTTATTTAATTAAAAGAAAAGGGGAAATAATTTATTAGATCTAAATGAATTTTCTAATGAAACTGCACTGGGTTGCTTGTGAATATCAAATTAAAATACAATTAATTATGACTTTGCGTGGTTAGCAGAATTACAGTGCACCTACCCCGTGTATATAATATGTCGTTAGAAGAAAACATGTATAGCAGATTGTGGGTTACTTTTAGAATTCTGTACTTCAAAAAGAATAACGAGACCCTTATAGAATCACTTTGTTGTCTGCCTGTCTGTCTGTCAAAACCCTTTATCTCGGGAACACGTAGAGGTACCGAATTGAATTTTAAACCAAATTACTTTGCCTAGAGCTAGGTCCCTTAGAGCTGTAGAAACATCAACAATCCTCTAAGTCTATGCAGTCAACAGCTATGTCCATTTATGTAGCAAGTTTATACGGTGCGGGTCAGACTCGCACTTGACCGGAATTTTATTCCAACCATTCTCGTTCGACTTACAAAACCCGTTCCCACTTATTCCAAAGTCGAGATCAATCACACAGAAATATACCTGGGTAAGTTGGCAACATGGAACGGGGTATATTGATAGAATGTATCCGGGTAGGCAAAATCTGTCTCGAACGAGGGTCTCCATCGGACCCGATGTTGCGTACGTAATACGCTTTGTACCTACACTACACAACAACATATAAATATGAAACGTGTGTGGAGGATTATAGCGTGTGAATACATCTTTGAGAGATGTATTTATGTTGCTATAGTTTATGTAGGTATATGTACACACGACGGCACATCAACCTACACCAAACCATTTTAACCTGATCTATCTACTACGTTTTGCGTTCTGTTGTAGATAGATCAGGTTATTATAGTTTAGAATAGGTTGATCTGCCGTCTCTAAATATACACAGTTACATGTAGTAGCAGAAAACTCTCACAGCCGATCTTCCCAGTATTATGTTATGTGTGACATAGTTGAGATATTGGTTATACTGACAACAATGTTGAGTTGAATTTTGGAACATTTTTTTTAGAAATATACTATGGTATTTAAAAAGGACTTTGAATTTAAGCCTTCTAATTATTTTTATTACGCGATCCAAATGTTAGCGACGCTGGGGGTTGGTTCGAAACAGATTCCGCGGCCCCGAAACACAAAGGGCAAAGAAACATGGATGGACCATCGTTGCCGCTCTGTGCGGCTCGAGAGCGGAAGGAATAGTTGGGAAACCCCCTATAAAAGGCGTCGAAGAAAATTGCAAGAGTAAAAAAAGTCGAAAACTGATGATGATTTTAAAATAATAATATTGCATTAATATGAGACAACTATACAGAGTAACTTAAGTATAACCATATAGACATTCGTTTAAAGTTATTTTGTCAATAATATATGTTATGGGTACGTCAATAGTCGTATAATATGAAATGGTAGATCGTAAGAGATAGTTTGATTGTCTTCGGACTGATTCGCCTTATCCCCCTCGTACTAGTATAAAACTGTATCACGAGAAATATTTCTATATTATATATATGAAATAATATTTTAATTTCCAAATTCAGAACACGGTAATCTAATCACAAACTCCTTTAATCTAGTATGGTCTACCACTGAAAAATCGTAAGTCTGGCTGGTTGCCCATAACTGCCAGTTTTTAAGCCAAAGTTTTAAGCAGCAGAACACAACATTCACATTAAAGTAAACTTCTTGTTTATTTCTCCCGACGAAGGTAAGTTCTCAGAAAGCTGGCTTTGTTATGATATTATATTGTAAAGGAGCTTAAATCGACATTGTTAGTTCAGAAATAGGTAACTGTGACAACACTATTCTTGTTTCACAAAACATTACTATTGAGTAGGGTAAATGGGTCTTATGTCCTTACTAATTTTATAAAAGCGAAAGTGAGTTTGTTTGTTTGTTACGTCTTCACGTCTAAATGGCAAAACCGATTTTTTTGATGAATTTTGGTACAGAGATATTTGAAACCCTCAAGAGGGACATAGGCGAAAGTGAGAAAAAGGGGAGGAAGAGGGAAATAAAGGGTAGAAAAAGATTTATTTTTTTTGAGTATCACGCGGGTTAAAGTTAGCGTTAGCCCGGAAAGAAAGTATGTACAAAAAACCTACACTCATTCAATGCATTCAAGACCCAATTATGTAAATATTTAATAGCAAATTAAAAAGCTAAATCATAAATAAAATACAATGTTAAAAGCAGTGACGAATGTAGTAATTATAATTATTAGCACAAAGCAATTTTGTTCTCATGTTAGTTGCTATGTCTTTTTTGAGAATAAATCTTTAAACCCCAGAATATACCAATATAAATATAATAGGCTCCAAAACTACTGACCGATTTAACTATGTTTCATTAATAGAAAAAATAACAGAAACATCAAATCATAGATGTCCTAACAGTGGCGTAGCGTGCCTTGTCGGGGCCCCGTATAAAAAAATTGTTTGGAGGCTTGTGAAAAGAAATATTTATTTATCATAACATAATTTAACCATTTTACTAATAAAAATTAAGTTTTAAATATTCTCTCTCCTTGCTTTTTTTCGGCAAACTGATTTATTAAATCATTTATAGCTGAATTGGCTGATGATGATTTTAGTTTTTCTAAAATTTCTGCCACTATGGACAATAGTGAGGGGGTAGGGGCCCCCGTGGCCCGGGGGCCCTGTATAATTGATACGGCAGATACGGCGGTAGCTACGCCCCTGTGTCCTAACAAAATATAAAAAAATAATGTTTGATTTATAATAGTAAAACGGTGATCCATTTTCCTGAACTACATAAGTTGCCTCAAAGCGAAAATAAACATTGAAAATCAGACTACCCACTCCGGATATTCCGTGCAGCAAAAAATTCAAATCTAATTACAAAATAAAGTGGAGCTTATTATAATCCTGGTAATCAGGTTATTGCTCGGGCCGCGTTCGGCGTTTACGTAATTAAATAGGGTTTACAGTCACCCCCCCTCGTTTTCAGTGCGTGGTAATATTGCCTACATACTGTGTTTTGCAGGTGATAATGCTTGGGCGAGGAAATATGGGATTAATTAACTTAGTACGTACCTGACTAGCTAGTGCTTTTTAACCGACTTATTTTCTATGGATCAGACTTCTGCCGCTTTGGGTGGAGCGGAAGGGAGATTTAGCTTTTACTGATTAAAATCATCCTGTTCATTCTTTTGCCCTTTGTGTTCTGGGGCTGCAGTATCTCTTTTGAACCAGCCGCAACCCCGGCAGGCAGTGGTCATGGCAGGCCCCTCTGGTTTTTTTTAGCGTTTTTAGTTATTGTATAATAAATCACATATTTTTTTGTCGAGTATTAATTTTCCATTATTACTAAAAGATTAGCAGATCATCAACAGAGAAAATATTGGCAATATAAATAAAATTGATATGGGACAATCGAACAAAAAAAGAATTTTGCACATTGGTCGAGGCGTCTTTGCCTAATCGGTGAACATACATAAAAATAGAGATTCCGATGAATTGAGAACCTCCTCCTTTTTTCTTTGAATTCGGTTAAAAACGAGTATTATAACTTAATCACAATTTTGGGAAGAAACAATTTTAGCTGAATGGTTTTATACATAGTTTAAACCTAAATGAACAATGGCAGATTATGAATAGATTACTCTATTCCTGTTAGTTTTACTTAGAACGCAACAAATCGACTACCATACATCACAGGCAGGAGAATCCATGCAAGCTTGTAGTATAAAGAAAATTTACTACATATACCAGCAAATCAATCGGGCAGAAGCAAGACTCCGAAAAAACGTTCTTTTGCACCATTTGGGATTCAAACTCGGCTATTTAATACACAATAAACTATTTGCTCCTACAAACACATACATATGAATAAACAATTTGTCACAAGTGACGACACAATCAACACAAATAACTACTTTCTACACTAGTGTGCGTAACACACATTATATTGTTGCCGCACGGAATTTCGTAATTACCTCCCTGAGGTCTCAATACCGCACGAGAGGTTCTAAGGCTCTACAATATTAATTAAGTTTTCAGTTATCTGAAAGATGAGATATTTTGCCATATATTTAGTTGGTAAACTAGTTGTGTGTAACCGCGCAAGTGTGAAAACTTCAACTTAGAGCACAAGTCAAGAATAATGTAAATGGAAAAGCCATAATTATTACTTTTTTTTTAAAGATGTTTTACTTAATCTATATTTCTATACTAATATTATAAAGCTGAAGAGTTTGTTTGTTTGAACGCGCTAATCTCAAGGACTACTGGTTGGAATTGGAAAATTCTTTTAGTGTTGGATAGTCCATTTCTTGACGAAGGCTATAGGCTATATAACATCACGCTACGACCAACAGATGCTGAGCAGTGCGGGTGAAACCGTGGGGAACAGCTAGTCTTTACTAATATTTTAAAAGCGAAAGTGAATATTTTGTTTGTATGTTTGCTTGCTTTTTTGTTTGTTACGTCTACATGCCTACATAGCCCAACGGATTTTGATGGATTTTGGTACAGAGATAGTTGGAACCCTGTAGACGGACATAGGCTAATTAAAAATAAATAAAGTGAGATAAAGGGGAGAAAGAGGGAAGAAAAAGGGAGAGAAAGATTTTTAGCAAGCTAGCATTAGCCCAAAGTAACTGTGCCACGCGGACGAAACTGCGACCGGAAACTAATAAAAATATTTTTTTTTTCATACTGTGGTCCATACAAACATAAGTAGTGTGTTTACACACACAACTTACAATCTACGTTAGTAACAAACGCAATAAAAGATTTCAATTAATAGATTCTGCACTCGCCTGACGCACCAGGTACAAGCACCAATGCGCTATAATGATGCAGCCCGGCTTTTCACTAATGTATGTTATTTTTGTCAAGATCCTCATCATTTTCTTGCTTTAACCCCATTTATTTGGGGTCGGGGCAGACTGTATTTTTCTTCCACACCGGTGTTACCCTTAACATCTTTACAATAGCCCCTCTGTCATTTCTTTGTTACCAAGATAATATACAAAGACTTCTGTTAAAGTATATACTGAAAGAATACAAGGTCTTCAAATGATGGTCTTAAATGTCAACCCACATTAAACAAACATGTCGGTCTCCATGTTGTAGCAACTAGGTTCTTGTCATTAACCGTACCCAGCGCAGAAGTCAAGCCAGTCAGAAAACTAATCATTATTATTTCTATTATTAATAAAATACTGGAGAACCTACAGATAAAACAGGAGAATAAGGGTTGTATAAAGTAACACAGTAATTATTCTTCCCTCAGTTATGACGTAAATTTACTAACTGAAATGCTGGCATCAAATTAACACACCTTGTTTACTAGTAGTTTGGAAAGTCGGCCATTTTGTTTTAAATAGTTGACTGTCAGCTGGACGTTTTGTTTGAATACTCCTGTTCTACGAGCCAGTTGAGAACTGTTGAAGGTGAAGTATTTGTATGGTTTGCAGAAAACTTGACTTGAGCGGCCGTTTGTGTAAATTACGATTAGTTGAAACTTGACAACTAAAATAGTGGCTAACTTAAAAGGGTTTTGAAGTTGAATTTAGTATAAAATTACTCCTGTAATCCTGTAAGGTTAAACAAAGGTGTACCTAATAGTAAACCCACATTTTGCGAGTTTTTTTCAAGTCTCATACAATAGGGAGTGACCCTATTGCCATCAATCGGGCACAAATCCAGCCAGCGTGGCTGGTACTGAGAAATTCTTTAAGGAAAAAATCAATAACACTTTGCCACCTCTTGCGCTTGCGATCAACGAGATTTATTTGGTGGAAAAAGACACACAAGAGTAGCTTAACCAGTTTTATTTTTGTCAATTTTTGCAAAATGCGTGACCACTCCTCCCCTCTCTTTTTTGTGTCAAATGTCAATAAGTACAATCTAAGTATGTATCATCCGATTGCAAGCGGGAGTCGTTCTCGACTCCATCATTATTTTTTTGCTCTTGTCCCATTCTATTTGGGGTCGGCGCAACACGTTTTCTTCTTCCATTCTCCTATCAGACGTCATGGCATCATTTACTTCTTTCTCCTTCATATCATTCCTTACACAATCCATCCATCTTTTATTTGACCTTCCTCTCGCTCTCCGTTCATCAACATTCAGATCCATTAATCTTTTAGTCACATGTCGTTCATCCCTCCTCATTACATGTCCATACCAAGACAAAGGACTCCCTTTCAAATTATCTGTAACAGGCGCAACTTTCAAACTTCTTCTCATTGACCTAAATTAAACTGTACCAAAACTCTTTAGTTTTAACTAAAGAGTAATTACAACCCGGAAATAAATCCAGTTCAAACAAAGATCCCATAGGCAGAAAGTACCCTTTATCGTTGTCTGCTGCGTAAACATGGGGCTGCCCCATTTCATTAGTTACCTGTCAAGGGGTTACCTGACGTCAATGAGGTACCTTCAACCACAAAATAGATAAGCACAGAAGGTGAATCGGCGAAATCGAATAAACGCGGACGTACGACAAACACTAAACGCAAACATGTGTTTTATCACTATCATTATCAGTTTCTGCCTAGCATATCCTTGACTATATGGATCGCCTTTCAGTCTTCCCGGTTGTCACACATTCGGGCTTCTTAACTGTGCGACTGTCGGAAATCAACGAAGCACATCCAGGACAAAATACCGTACTTTCCGAGGCAAGAAAGGGCCATTTGTTCTTCCCCTTATTGCGATTTTTTTTGTTTTAGACCTAGTTTCGGCGATTTTGGTGGTCGAAATTCCAACTTTTTTATAAGTTTTTATGTTATAATTTTACTTTTAAGTGCGTTACATTAAGTTTCATAACAATGTTCTACACATTTTTTAACCCAAAAAATGTGCATAGAGTAATTAATTAATTTATTTGATGTACTTAATGCTTAAAAGGTGTGTATTCGGTCACCCATCTATTGACCAAACTCGTCGCGCGTTCGTTTTCGCTTGCTGTATAAAACAAAACTTCTGTACATATATTTTGCGCTTCAGCTTAATGAGAACTTGAGGTTCCTCTACTTCGGGTCATTGACTGCATTGTATCCTGATGCTGACTTGATTTGTTAGACAGAGATTTGTTAATTAAAGGTTTTTGGAATAGTATTGTGTGGGCTTAATTACTTTTAGTTTGTTTTGGGTCCCTTTGTTGTAAAATCATTCGAAGTATAGACGCTTTCAACTTCTGTTTTACTATAGATATTTCATTTTTTTTTCAATATTTGAGATTACGGTAACCATCCAAGAGACAACCTAGACAAGCGTGGCTTAACCTGAAGAAGCCATGAGCTCCTCCTCGGCTCGGCTTAGCTCATTTCCTTTAATAACGGCATGACTGGCCCAGTGGTTGAGCGATCGACTGCTGCACTGCATGTCGTGTGCTCGATCCTCGAAAGGAACAAATAATTTTCATGACCCACAGGTAGCTGTTTCGGGTCTGACTGTTTATGTATGTGAGTTTAAATGTTTTTAAAACGAACCCATTATACAGGAGAAATTCATAGTGTGGGGCAACGTTTAAAAAAAAAACATTTTCTAGTGGAAAAGTGTACGTGTGTGTAAGTGCATTTCAACCAATAAAGTTTTTACTATTTCATATATTTTATTCTGTATCACCCACTAGAAAACTAGAGAACGCTTTAATTAAAAATGGCAAAGTTAAAATAAAAATGAGAGTTTATATTCCTTTATTTTCGTTCGTTTTAGTTATTATACTATATATTAGCACTAATTAAAACTTTTCATGATTATTAATGTGTGGATACCTAAATACTAGTCTAGATAGAACAGCGTAGGTGTCTAGATTACTAATGAAAGCAAGTTGTAAAACTTAGTGTATTAAGATAACGAAGGTATCAGATGCTTGTGGGAAAAGTTAGGAGTTAGGTAAGTGTAGATATTTGATTGCTTTGCGTTTGTTCTTTAAAGCGGTAAGTGCTAGGCGATGGTATCACCCATCTTTCGAGATAATCTTAAGCTGAATTAAACAGGATGTTACATGATAAACGTAAGATCGTTTGTGAGGTGTCTTAGATTATAGAACTAAATATTTTTTGTTTCTTTTTTTTATTTTTATATATTTATTGTACCTCAAAAAAACGGACCCTTTATATGATTACTTTGTTGTCCGTCTGTTTGTTTGTCAAGAACCTTTATCATGGGAACGCAACATCTGTGGTCTCTTGAAGCTGCGAAAAAGTCAACCCTCTAAGACTATACACTAAAATATATAATACTAGCTTTTGCCCGCGGCTTCGCTCGCGTTAAATTCGGTAGCGCCTTATTGATTTGTAATAGCAACGCTAAGTTTTGCCGTTTCATCCCTCTTTCTCCATCATATCCCACTCTTTTAAAAAAAAAAATGTTAGCCTATGTCTGTCTCCTGGTTCCCAACTATCTCTGTACCAAAATTCATCAGAATCGGTTTAGCCATTAAAGCGTGAAGAGGTAACAAACAAACTCACTTTCGCTTTTATAATATTAGTAAGGATAGTTAGGATAACTGAAAGTTCGTGAGTTTCTTCGTAAAAAGTCAGCACTTCGACAGTATCGTCACATTGTCAATATTTTCCCCACTGTTTATCTTTTTATTTAGTAGTAGTATCTATACTTTGATATATTTATAGAGTTTTGTCTTATATTTATAGTATTTTAAATATTTGTATTTATTTATGTACACACAAATCATTATATAAAAAAAGTACATAAGGAAAAAAAGAGCACAAAGGTACTGCCTATTTCATAAAGAAATTCCAGCAGACTTGCGATAGGACAGATATCCAAATATGTAGTATTTTTTTTTGCTGTTTTACACCTACCACTGTTTGTTTCTGCATCACCCAAAGGTTGACTGTTAGAAAATGTCTATGGCATTAAGTCTGCCTTTGTACTTTGTGGTTGAAGTGTTAAATCCTTACTTCCTTACTTATTATTAATTTAATTAATATTATAAAAGCGAAAGTGAGTTTGTGTGTTTGTTTGTTACCTCTTCACGCTTTAATGGCTACACCGATTTTGATGAATTTTGGTACAGCGATAATTGGGAACCAGGAGACGGACATAGGCTACAAATAGGCATACAAAACTGGGATGTAAGGGAGCAAGAGGGAAGAAAAGGGAAAACTTAGCGTTGCTATTACAAATCAATACGGCGCAGGGCGAATTTTGTTACCCCGAATTTAATGCGAGCGAAGCCGCGGGCAAAAGCGCATTTACGCATTCTACCTATTAATAATCATAATTGTACAACCTCGAAAACATTTGAAACATTTTTTATTTAAAAAAAACTTTATTGTAAGACAACCTCTTTTATTCAAGTCAGTTAATAACAAAATCAGCATTTATTTATACTCACGAAGAATTCGTCGCTGTTCTCCGAAGTTTGTAGATTCAGTCGAATCAATTAGAAGGTAATAATTGAAATAACTTTGTTCTTGGAGCAGTTGTGTACAAAGTTAGTGTCCGTGACTTCGCTCCGGGATACCAACTTTTGAAGTCCTTTATGCAATTTGAATTGATTTAAATACCATATTTGAAACTTTAGTTTGTTCTGTTAAAGGACTGCAATTTAACGATTTATTACAATAAGAAATTCAGATGAATTCTATTTGTCGTCTTGTCTCGAAGAACTTATTACTTCTGTCTTTTCATATATTTGTGTTCAACGGGACTTAGGAGGAGCTCGTGGCTAAATAATAGCAGCCGCTCGGGTCGATCTTTAGGTTAAGCCGCGCTTACCTAGGTTGGTCTGTGGATGGGTGACCACCCGTTACATGCCGAGTTTCCTCCGTGCCTCGGAAAGCACGTTAAGCCGTTGGTCCCGGCTGTCATTTGTAAGATCTTTGACAGTCGTTACAGGTAGTCAGTGTTCCGAAAGTCTGACAACCAGTCTTACCAAGGGGTATCGTATTACCCAGTATTAACTGGGTTGTGGAGGTCAGATAGGCAGTCGCTCCATGTAAAATACTGATATTCAGCTGCATCCGGTTAGACTGGAAGCCGACCCCAACATAGTTGGGAAAAGGCTAGGCTGATGATGTGTTCAACGGGACTTAGTATACTATTTTTTTTATTATCGCGTCGTAGTCAAATTACTTTAAAACCGCATTTTGCTAATGCTAGATAAGCGAAATGCGGAATGTTACTAAATATTTTGATAAATAAGAACGAATTTGTGTGCTGGAGATATTGTAAGATTCCTAGGAATGCTTCGAAATGTAATGACTATCAGAATCTGCGAAGAGCTTACTTACGCAATAGTTTTTCTTTAAAAAAAAACGTTACCCCACACTAGGAATTTCTCCTGTATCGTGGGTGTGTTTACAAACATTTAAACTCACATACACAAACAAACAGAACCGAAACAACTACCTGTAGGTCATACAAATATTTGTTCCGTGCGGGGATCGACCCCGCGGCACGCAGCGTAGCAGCCGATCCCTCAGCCACTGCGCCAACCGTATCGTCGTTAAGATTATACTTCGTAGTTGTTGGTACCTATCGACTCTAACAATCTAGTTTAGTAATATTCCCATTTACATTCCCTATTTACTATAGTAACACGGTTGTCAGAAATAACGCTAAGACAAAGTACCTTCTAAACAATGCCATGCCTTTTTCGCGATAAGGAAATCATCAAATAATCTTCCCCCGCTCTGGGCGGAGTGGGAGGGAGTGTGAGACATTTACTGACTAAAACCCATCCCATGTTAGTTCTTTTGCCCTTTACGTTCTGGTGAACGCACGGAGCGTCTCCCGAGGAGGCTGGGTTGGTTTGAGGTTCTCTCCCTCGCGGCCTCCTTAGCTAGCATAACAGCATCGCAGAAGGTCACCACTTCCCATTCCCTCTTGCTCCGAATTATGGACTGGACCCGGGCAGGACATGATAGATCACCGCAATGTCTTCCGGGCGATCGTCACAGTGGTGATACCTGGGCATTTCTTTTCCGAACGTGGATTAGTAAACTAAAGTTATCCGAAAAAAAAACGCATGTCGTCGTTTTGTCGTGGATAACGGATTTGCGCGGAAAACATTGAAACTTGCCAGTATCGAAATGTCAAGCGCTTCGCTTATTTTAACACAAAACCTTTCTACTGCCTTCCAAAGTGAATATAAGCGTAAAGATTCACAATGAAGAATGCGAGCAGAGCATGTGACGTGTAATTTACTTTTACGAGCATATACCGAAAGTGCTTAGGTCAGGAATGCGTCCGCGTCTTCAATTGTCAGCACCCATTGGGGTCGGATTCCAGCGACCAAAACAACCGTATCGTGGTGTTTATATTGGACTAATGTGTTATTGAAACTGCTTTGTGGAATTAATTGGAATGTGAAGTTGGCGAGCTTGAGGTCGCACAAATAGTTCAGATTCTTTTACTAAGTTATAATGTTTTGTGTCTTTCGTTTTGGTCTTTCTCTTTGATTTAATAAAACTCAAACTCAATACTCAAATCTCAAACTCGAAACTAAAACTCAAAGCATTTCTTTCAATTAGACCATTACAGGCACTTTTGATTATCATAAAACCAAAAAAAGATGCTGCTACAGTCCCAGTCACAAGACATAATAACTTGCAAAAGTACTGTAGTTGCCCATAGCAAAGCGTAGATCTCTATGGAGAAGAATACCTTTGTGAATAAGGAAAAAAAAAATTTCATTACACTATTTACTACACTAATTTCGCCTTTATAATAAAGGCGAAAGTTTGTGTGTGCGTGTGTATGTTTAGGCCTTCACGCTCAGAAGAATTAATGGATTTAGATGTCTAAGGGTATTTAATAAACTTATACGCTAGATTAACATATAGGCATACTTTTGAAAGGTTGTATTGAAAAAATAGCTTTTAGCGATAAGACCGCCCATTGTGTCACCCTATTTATAAGTTTGTCTAGGTTATTCTTGTTACTTGTATGGTGTACATAATAAAGAATATTCTATCTATCTACATTTTTTGGTCTACTCAGGTGAAACTGCGCGGTGCAGCTAATAATTAGTGAAACAAAATTATGTGAAGCTTCTGAAACCCAAACTAGGTAAAAACCTGTATGCAACCTGACAACAGCATTTCAGTTCAATATCGTTGATTGTACAACATTTTATAGTAAACACAAAACTAAACCCAGATACCTTAGTTCAGCAAAAAATAACAAAATTACAGAATCATATTTAGAAGATTTCAAATTACAAAGTTTTAAACCAATGTGAGTGTTGTGTGTGCATACTTTTATATAATTAACTAGCTCTGCTCAGCGGTTTCACCCGCTGTGCGCTGTCCAGATCCCCTTCTGAAGAGCCCTCTTCTTCACCTTTATTGCCTATTTTTTGGAGAAATAAACTATTTTATATGTTCGACCCACCGAATATAAACATCGGTTAAGTAGTTACGGAGGAGTATGGCAACTAACAGTGTGACACGAAGATATTACAAAAAAAAGATAAAAAGAATTAAAAGTTTATAATTAATACATTTTAGTAGACTCCTTAAAACGATGTTAATGAAAGTAAAATATACGAAACTCCACCTCAATATTTATCTTCGATACGATTACAAAATGGCGTATTAAAGTTTCAAAATCAAATTCTGCAAGCTTACGACGTCCACCTAACGTATTACCTTGCAAAATGAAAATGAATCCTGTAAAATGTTATGCCCGATCGTCTATCGTTAGAAATTTCAATCTAAATTCCAGTAGGTAAGACGCAAATTGCTTTGAAGCAATTAAATTGCAGTTATGAGCCCGTTAAGGGATATGACGGGGTCATCAATTACTATTCGATGGCGTTTGAACTTGAATTGAAAATGGCTGTCGGTTTTTAAAATTGCTTTCGTCTTTTCATTGTCGGTTTTTAAGTTTGTGGAAAACTCGTGATGTATCGGTATTTACTGCATGTATATCCTTACTTCCTTACTAATATTATAAAAGCGAAAGTGAGTTTGTTTGTTACCTCTTCACGCTTTAATGGCTAAACCGATTTTGATGAATTTTGGTACAGAGATAGTTGGGAACCAGGAGACGGACATAGGCTAATATTTTTTGAAAAAAGTTGGATGTGAGGGAGAAAGAGGGAAGAAAAGGGAAAAATTAGCGTTGCTATTACAAATCACTAAGGCGCAAGGGGAACTGTGTTACTCCAAATTTAACGCGAGCGAAGCCGCGCGCATAAGCTAGTAAGTAAATAAAACCAACAACGTTTTTACTAAATGCGTATGAAAGTACATATATTAGGGTATATACGGTACTTATAAAAACTAAATTTTTGGTTCTCTTTCTGTTTCAATTGTGATGGATCAATTTAACGAGACTAAAAAAAAAATTGTAAACAAAATCGTATTGCAATAAAAAAGGGCGTAAAAGGCAATAGAAGGATCATGGGTGGGTTTTATTCAGTACAAGTCTGACACTCCCTGCTCCGCCCAGAGCTGGGGAAGTTATTTGATGATTTCCCACCCAAAAAAAAGTTACAAGTAAGTTTAAAAATAAAGTTATACTTATAACTAGTAAATATAAACTATAGCCATTATTTTTTATTTAATGACGCTGCCAAATCGTAAAGAACGCACAGATTAATCGAATCATAAATATGAAAAAAAAACAGTAATTAAAACCGCAGTGTGAAATACATTTGACAGTTTCATACGCTCGATTTAAAAATGGAGACCCCGCTTAACATCTGAATTTAATTTAACCTGGGTATGAAATGTCAACGATATTTATTGGCACTGTAATGTATTGGGTACTTGTTTATTGAAATTAATAGCATTCTGATAATAAATTACACCGTGATGTGGCTTTTATTGGATTTTTGTTTCACTCATGGTCTTGAACTTACATTCATGGAGCAAGGCTTTTTTTTTGGATGGGTTATTTGAAATAAGTTTCCGCTCCCTGGGCGAAGTTGGAGTGGGTGTCAGGCTTTTACTGATTAAAACCCATCCATGTTCTTTATTTTGCCGTTTGTGTTCCGGGGCGGCGGTATATCTTTCGAACAAAACCCGCAACCCCAGCAGCAACAGCCCGCAACTGCGGCAGAAGGAAGCAAAGATTGTTCCAATAAATAAGTTTACTGCTTTCTGTCAAAACCGTCTTGATTCACAACGAGTTCTTATTTCATACGGAACTTTTCTTACTAGCTGTTCCCCACGGTTTCACCCGCGCTGCTCAGCACCTGTTGGTCGTAGCGTGATGTTATATAGCCTATAGCCTTCCTCAAGAAATGGACTATCCAACACTAAAAGAATTTTCCAATTCCAACCAGTAGTCCCTGAGATTAGCGCGTTCAAACAAACAAACAAACTCTTCAGCTTTATAATATTAGTATAGATGAGAAGTTTTAATTAGCTAAAATCATAAGTTTTTATAAGGGTTAAAAGTTATGTATATAAAGTAGTAGTTTCTGTAAAAGATTGTATGTCACACAAACTCTGTCTGACAAAGTCAGATCATATGGCAGCACTGACAGTACCAATGTACATTTACATGGTGAAATTAATTGGATTCAACAATTACTATAGCGTGTTCGACTGCACGCTTATAATTACTTTTTAACTATGTTCGTAGGCACTGTGAAAATCTGGGTGCATTCATTCAAAGAGCCCACTTTTAAAGTGTTTTGACTGACATAAAAAAACAGGTTAAATAATCGTTCTATAGAATGATAGATTGCGGAAATCGTTATCAATTTTTTGCCTGATTGTACACATGATGGCACATCAACCTACAGAAAGCCATTTTATTATAGTTTAGGATAGGTTGACTTGCCGTTGTGTGTACATTCGGGCGCCGTTTTATGTTGACAGACCAGATGCCAAAAGAAACAAAAAAATGTGTGTGTCAGCTCCGACGCACGACTGGGGTTTACTCCTTAAGTACGAGTATCTAACCATACGCAAAAAGAGTTTATTCAACTGAAAAAAGATTAATATCATATGAAAGTGTAAATTCACAAATTAATGAAAATATATAAATACATCGACACTGATAGAAACAAATAAGCCCAATAACATATAGGATATAGGTATAGTCGCCTATACAGCATACCATATGTACGTCTTAATACACTCACAGCCAAATTAGAAAGTTGCGCACTAAAGGTGCGCACCAAAAACGTGACACATTTTCGTTACTTGTTAGTAGGTTTTACTCCTCGGATTTTTCTCATACCGGGCGCCTTATATGAAAATCGATTCTTAAGGAGTAAACTCCAAAAAAGAAACTAAAAACCAAAAGAAGAAGTTCAGCAATATTTGAATGTAAATTACACACGATGGTCCCCCTAAAACGCCCATATTTTTCCACTTTCTAGGGTTTCGTCTGGGAAGAAGAGTGGCAGAACAGACTCCCCAGCAACAACTATTTGATAGATTATGAGGTTTACCTAAGAGTTTTTTTTTTACCCTACCCTAAGAATTTCTCCTGTATCATGGGTGCATTTACAAACATTTAAACTCACATACACAAACAGTCGATCCCGCAACCCGCAGCGTAGCAGTCGATCGCGCACTGCACCAACCGTGTCGTCAAAATAAACACAAATAGTAACATCCACATTTCTCCAGTTATTATAAGTCCCATGTTGGTGGTGGGCCTACTGCTATCAACCAGGCATAAATAACACTTCCGGGCTGCTATTGAGAAATTCCTGATAGAATAACCTAAAAACAATTTGCAAACACGGGATCTTTTGCTCAGCAGTCTAACCACAAACAACAAGAACCGTAAGGACCGTAAGGTGCCATGCGCTTAGGGTTACCATCTATCTGGATTTCGCTGGACTTTTATATCGGACTTTTGAAATCCTGTCCTGTGTTTTCTAGTTCGGGAGTTATTTTTTTTTTTTAATTTTAATCGGTCTTTAAAAAACCGGCCAAGAGCGAGTCAGTATCGCGCTTCCGTAGGCTTCCGTACAAACTTGCGACATAAACAGCCATGTCTTTTGACTGTGTAGACTTAGAGGGTTGATTTTTTTCACCTCACAAAGGGACTATAGAGTTGAGTATATGGATTGAATTTCGACTCGATATAACAGCTGGGCGCTATGGCGCTCATTAAGGGAGGGCTATATCCAGCAGTGGACTAATATAGCCTGATGATGTGATGATATCTGCTGTGCTTTTCAGATAAAGGGTCTTGACAGACAGACAGACGGACATCAAAGGGTTATTTCCTTTTGAGGTACGGATCCCTAAAAAGAAAGATCGGAGGGTTTAATCTTTACTAATATTATATAAGCGAAAGTGAGTTTGTTTGTTTTTTACGCCTTCACGCCTAAATGGCTAGACCGATTTTAATGAATGTTGGTACAGAGATAGTTGGGACTCTGGAGACGGACATTAGCTAAAATAAAAAGAAGTGAGAAAAGGGGAGAGAATGATAATTTATTTTCGATCATCACACGTGTTAAAGTAAGCGTTAGCCTAAAGTAACTATGCCAAGCACACGAAGTCGCGGGCAGAAGTGTTTTATATTTTTAACTAGTTGCGGAAGGATTTCACAAATTCCGGCTCGATGACCCTACATGAGTTTGCATGTCGCGATGCGGTCGCATGCATTGAAATAGCTGCAGCCAAGTTGATTGCGTGTGGCTTTTGATAAAATGGAATCAAAAAACTTATTGCACGTCCAAACGCGGTTATTGTGGGGTTTCCCTAAACCACAACGTTTAATATTAACTTTATTAAAACTACCCTACCCGTAAAATATACGAATCACGACTCCTGTTGAAACTCAAAGCGTTTATTTCAATTAGACCATTGTTTTTGCGTATGGGAAATCATCAAATAACTTCACCCACTCTGGGCGGAGCGAGGGGGAGTGTCAGACTTCTACTGACTAAAACCCACCCATGTTTCTTCTATTGCCCTTTACGTTTGGGGGCCGCGGTATCTCTTTCGAACAACCCGCAACCCCGGCAGGCGGTGGCCCTGGCAGGCCCCTCTGCTGACATCCATCTCTTTGAGGCGCGCGGAACACTAACGCGCCGTCAACACGGCCGGTCGTCAATAGACGGACGGACGGTGAGCTACCCATTGCTTACCATCTACGGTGGCCGGAAACAAAATGAAGCTACAGACCCGGTCACAAGGTATATAAAGTTGTGAAAGTACTGTAGTTACCTATCCATAGAGAAGACTGCAAGACACTCTATGGACACTCAAAGTAAAAAAATGGTAAAATACAAGTACTCAGCTGCATTCGGTTAGACTAGAAACATACCTAAACATCAGAAAAAGGTAAGCTTAGCGATGATTGCAAAATAAATGTCAAAACAAACATTTTACGTCAAATAAAAGTGGACATGAAAATTTCAAAATTCACTTATGACGACGTTTCAGCCATTTGCAATGCGCGTTAATATTTAAAAAGTATTCCTAAAACTGTCATAACTGCCGACATTAATGTTTCATATCAACAGTTGAGCTAAAAGGTTTCCTTTTTTATCTTGTCTTTGGGTAAGCTCTGCGACATTTTATTTCTGGAAATAATTAGAAAGGTGTTTTTTTTCTTTTTTTAAAGACGTGCCCCACCCTAGGATTTTCTCCTGTACCGTGGGTGCGTTTACAAACATTTAAACTCACATACACCAACAGCCAGAGCCGAAATAACTATCTGCAGGTCATACAAATATTTGTTCCGTGCGCCAATCGAACCCGCGACACGCAGCGCAGCTGTGGATAGCTCCGCCACTGCGCCAATCGTACCGTCAAAACTTGTTGACTTGTTTTATCCCAAATTTAACGCGAGCGAAGCTGCGGGCAAAAGCTAGTGAATAATAATTATGAAGATTTCGACAAAAAAATTCGGATCGTAACCCACTACCCAGATGACGCGTTTCAATGGAGCGTCGTTGCAATGCTATGCAGTAATGAAGAACTTCACACCATGTCTTTCATAGTATTGAAATAATGACCCCGAAGTGGTACAAACAAGAGTACCTACATCATGAACTGTCAACGTTTCCGACCGTGATCAAATCTCCGCGCGAAAAACATTTACTGTCATCGTCGATTTCCTAGCAATGTGCCCGTACAAAAATGTAGGGAAATGAAATGTTTGAAATAACTGTCGGGACATAACTTATTTTTCCGTTCAAAATGGCGACGCTTTTCCCCCTTCGCGTTAGGGAATATTATGTAGAATGTAATGCCTTTATATGATGTGTGAGTATCTGAGTTTATATGCAAAAGATTTCTGTTCGATGTTACATGTTTTGGTAGTAGGAACTGTTAGATGTATTGGAGTAGTTTTTATTGATGAATTTTGCACAAAGTTATATGGCAATGCTTTTTTTTATCGGTTGGGAAATCATCTAATGACTTCCCCCGCTCTGAGCGGAGCGGGGGGGGGTATGTCAGACTTGTACTAACTAAAACCCACCCATGTTCCTTCTATTGCCCTTTACGTTCCGGGGCCGCAGTATCTCTTTCGAACAACCCACAACCCCGGCAGGCGGAGGCTCTGGCAAGCCCCTCTGCTCTGCTGACATCTCTTTGAGACGCGCATTGTTTGCTGACAATGTTTGTCTGTTTAGTAAGATAGAATAGTCACAAAGCTATGTTACAGTTGTAATGGTCAGATTGGCAGTCGTTCTGTACACCGTGTTATTTTAATAGTCTTACAACGGCAGCCTTCATCATAAATTTTTAGGGTTACGTGCCTCAATAGGAAAAAAACGGAACCCTTATAAGATCACTTTGTTTTCCGTCTGTCTGTGTCTGTCTAGACGCTTTATCTCAGGAACGCGTAACCACGCTAAAATCTGTGGTAAAAAAAAACCCATCGCAGTCAAAAGATTGTACGGAACTCTCGTTATTCGAATCTCACTCGGGTTTTGAGTAACATTTTAGTAAATTAAAAATATTATTAATATATTATGACGCATGACGTTGTTTTTCACGTTAGATGTAGCTGCTCTAACTTTAAGCTTAGGAACGTAAGACTCGGACTGCGCTCGTTACAAGATGTTTTAAACTCCGTCATATTCCATTATAATAAACTAGGTTTTGCTCGCGGCTTCGCCCGCGTTAAATTTGGGGTAACACAGTTCCTCTTGCGCCTTATTGATTTGTAATAGCAACGCAAAATTTTCCCTTTTCATCCCTCGTTCTCCCTCATATACCACTGTTTTTTAATAAAAATTAGCCTATGTCCGTCTCCTGGTTCCCAAATATCTCTGTACCAAAATTCATCAAAATCGGTTTAGCCATTAAAGCGTGAATAGGTAACAAACAAACAAGCAAACAAACAAACTCACTTACGCTTTTATAATATTATAAAGTAAGGATGATATTTTTACTTTGTGAATTGCCGTGTAAAAATATACCAAAAATGTATGGAAATACTGGTACTCGGTTGTATTTAGTTTTAGACTAAAACCCTACACTAACATAGTCAACTAAAACAAAGGCTAGACACACGATGAGAAAAGTAATGAACCATTACGATATAGGTAAAGGTAAGAACAAATGTATTGTTTACCAGGAACATAGGTACTTCTTTTAAGAAATGGCCACAAATCTCACCATGTTGGACTTAACAAAGTTGTCCGGATCGCGAATTGAATCCCGGACCCTCGGAAACAAGTTCGAGAAAGGGATAATACACACGCCACGCTAATGGAAATCTTGTGTGGCGGAGTGTGGGGAATATAAAATATTGGGGAAGAAACGATGAACACATATATAAAAGCTCTTTTATTTACCCATATTGAGAGGAATAGACTACTTGATAGAAACGAAAAAACCTCAAATATTTAAAAGGACAACGAACTATTTATATAACGATTTAAACTGACATGATCACTAAAATTATTAATAAAGTTTGAAACGTGATATTTACTATGTTATTTATTTATCATGGGTATTAGAGATATTTCGGCGTATTTGCAAACGCCATGCAACATCGTAAATCTATCGTTTCAAACTTTACTTCTATCTATCCATAGATATATTTAATACATTTATTTATTATTTAATACGAACTTTGACGGTGAAATGTTTATAAAATATTTATAATGTAATTTGTAATAATTTATTCAATGTTTAATCTTATCAATCTAATAGTTTAATGCAAAAATAAAAAAACAATGTGTAATCACATGTGTTATGTATTGTATAGTTTGTACCTCAAATTATGGAAAAAAAACCTGAAATAAACGAATACGTATTTCCCTTGGTCACGACATCACGCGTGAACGGCTGAACCAATTTTGTTAACTATTTTTTTATTGCGATGGTCACAGTTAGGAGAAAGTTCTAAAAAAATAAGTAGGGTAGATAGGTTAGGTAGGTAGGAAAATTACATTACTTGCCGGGCACTACTAGTTTATGTATAGTTATAGTAGAAAAGACATGTAGAAGTGACAAATAACATAGGACAAGGGCAGATGGCCATTCGAAAGATTTACGGCAAAAGAAGGAACATGGGTGGGTTTTACTCAGAAAAATTCTGACACTTCTTCCGTTATGCCTAGACCGGGGAAAGTTATTTAATGATTTCCCATCCGCAAAAAAGGGCAGAAAATTGATGAATGGTAGCCAATACTTTGTAGTTTTAAGTACAATAAAACACAACATTTTGATAAGTCATTTGTAAATGGTTTGAAGTTCACTTTCCAGTTGTATTGACAACAGGAAGACAAGATAAGATAGTTCTTTAATTTATATTTGAAAGTGGTGAACTGGATTGTAACGGTGATGTTTGCTCTAATGGTCAATGCTTCACAGCCTGTAAAAATTCAAGCCAATGTGACGCCGGAGAAACATGTGCAAAAAGTTTTTGTATTACATTGTGGTCTTCACAACGATATTATATCTCATAATTTACCCAAAAAAGGTACTTTATTTCAGAAAAACCTTTGAAATTCTTTGAAACAATGTCAATCGATTTGTGTAGATAAGCTCAACTTTCGGTAACTTTAGGTTTTAAAGGGTCTGAAATTCCAATACAAATTAACTTGATGAAATGGCATGCGAACCCAAGCATATCAAGGTTGTATTCGTTTGTGTACAGACAACAGGCTCATTATTCCATCAGGAACAATTGTCCCGAATTAGACCCAACTAAGGGGCAATAAGCAATAACCAATGGGCTATATATATGGAAGATTTCGCCAATAAATACTTGATGATGTAACGGATATGGCGTCGAAATGTCTTCACTTCAGTTTTGATAAAAAGCTTAATGATTATAAAGAAATTGGGAAATCTTGTGGATAGACTCGACACGGTTAGCGCAGTGTCACGCGTTCGATTCCCGCACGGAACAAATATTTGTATGGCCTAGAGATAGTTGTTCCGGGTTGGCTGTTTGTGTATGTGCGTTTAAATGTTTGTAAACGCACTCACGATACAGGAGAAATTCCTAGACTTATAATGTACAACAGTAAAGGATTTAAGGAAGAAAATACACTGTATGAATCTGAATTAACAGTTACATAACATTGCAAATAGAAATAAATAACAAGCAACGACTACAGAAACGGTTGGAAGCTGAGCTTGTCAACTTAAATTATTTCATAAGGCAAAAAGTTTTCTCTCAAAGTTTTACATTATGCTAGATTATTAATCGTATACCACAAAGTTCTACTTACTAAGGACCCCTGTAATTAGACTACATAGGTATCATGTATTAAATAATAATATAAAGATGAGATACATAATTATCAAATTTTCCATCTGTCAAGTCGAAAAAAGAAAGAAATTCTTTTAAACATAAAAAGGTTACTTACTTAATAATTAATATGTAGGTTTTATTACACGTTTTCAAATTCAGAATATTTATTAAACAAAAAAAAGATTTGGAGACCCGTGCTAGTTGTCACATAGAATACTGATGATTGAAGTACAGCCAATATTGGATGAATCTGATTCAATCTCGGCCAATTACGTTCCCATTTCAAGGAGTCGCTCCACATTGGTAGTACTTAAGTGAAATTGAAAAAGTAGTGAAAAGATTCGATTTTATGGACCTACAAGTTTTTTGGAGATACAAGGCAGAGTTGTGGAAGGCAAGTATTGTTTTTGACTAAACCGTTCTATTAGTCTTGCGGTCGCAAGCGCGATTGCTGAGCACGGAGCTCTAGGTTCAATTTCCGGGTCGAGCAATAAGTGATATTGTGTTTTTCCATTAGTTATTTCACAGTAGCAGCCTGGAATTTAGAAGTTGACGGTAAGATACTCCTGTGCCCCGGAAAGCACGTGAAGCCGTTGGTCATGCGCCTGATCTCTCTCCGCTCGTGTTGTATTGCCATCCCAACGGACTATGAGAGTGAGTCTTAAAATAATTAGGAGTAAAGTGTTTGACATAGTATTTTTCAATCGCAATCTGTATTAAGTAGTATAAATTAATTTTAAATGACATACCCAATATTTGTATACCTAGTAATGGTGAAACATGTTGAACTTTCCATTATTGTAATGTACCATCCTCAACACCATGTTTTTGACAAATAAATTACTTTGACTTTGAGGAAACTGAGAGTGCAACTGTGTCTGCGCACACACTTGTGCACTATGATATCTCTCGTGCCAATTATTTTCGCTGAGATTGTCCACCGACTATTTATAGTTTTGGAGTTTTTTTTTTTAGTAAAGTAACAGTTAGTAATAGAAATATTAGATAAGTGGTCAAGTCTTTGTTTACATTATATATCAGTCTTCGTTTTCCAAATCAAAACATCAGTATATAGACCGCTAAAGAATTAACTTTTGCTGTTAATTACTTCGTATATTAAGCCGAAAAAAAAATACATTTATCAACATTTTAATACTGCGATATAATACAAAAAAATAACAAAGAATTAAACCAAACAAAAGTAAGACATAGATAGATCTTAAGAAATGTAAATTTACTGGAAATAAAAGGCTTTTTATTTTATTTTATTAAGGCGGAATCGAAACTGCAATGATCTGGGATGTAGTTAAAAGTTTATGACAGTCCAAATCGACTTAATGGTGAATCGTCCATCTTTAGTGGGTCAGAGTTTTAGTAGTAGTAGTTGGTGTAGTTGTAACAAGCAAAACTTTTAATTGGTCTCGCTATTCAAAGTTAGTTGTTCCAGCTGGTTTTGAAATTGTGCCAAGAATTGGTTTCACCTTCTATTAAAAACTCAACGTGATTCAGTCCTGCGGCTTTGAAAGTAGTCCATTGTCTTTATTGTTTTCTTTAACAGCTTTTTGCGACAACTTATAGGATGTATGATAAACCGGTGAGAAACAGGTATGTTCAATAACTAACAGCAAGTCAACTATTCTACGCCTGGTACCGGCGGACCATTACTTTTATATTTAATGTAATGAATGGATGTTTGTTACTCTTTCACGTCAAAACGGCTGAACGAATCTTGACGAAATTTGGCACAGAAGTTGATTATAGTCTGGAATAACACATAGGGTATTTTTCTTTTTCGCGGGCGAAGCCGCGGGCGCCAGCTGGTAATAATTAAAAAGTCACAGTAGGTAAATATATAATGATAGACCTTTGCCCAGCTGTAAAGCCGCAGGGCCTATATATGTATATAGGCCTCTTTTCAAACAGATGTATTTCTAGTAATAAAAACACAGTGAAACTGAAAACTTCCTCCCATTTTTGCAACTGACAAAAATATCACAAGCTGCCATGATCGATGCCAACAAAGTAAACACTATGCAGAACGAAAATGTTTGCACAAATCAGGGATCTGTAACTTAAAATAAACGGATGGGGTTGTCAACATTTTATGTTTGAGTAAACATCAACATGGACTGAGAAAATATTGGGAGAGCAAACTTTGAGCGGAATTTCCGACAGTGAGGCGTTACGTATTTTATGCTATAATAATACTATTATTAATTTTATTTATAAGTTTTTTTTTTTAATTTTTGGAAGCAGAACTTTTAGTAGAACTATTTGTGAAAAGCTTCGTCGTTCAAAACTTATGATTTAAAAGAGTGTCCATGGAGTTTCTTGCCCATTTTTCTCCGCTTCTACGCTTTGGAATGGGCAACTACAGTACTTTCACAAGTTATTATGTCTTGTGACTGGGACAGTAGCAGCATCTCTTTTTTGTTTTCATGACATTCTGTGCCTGTAATGGTCTAATTGAAATAAATGCTTTGAGTTTGAGTTAACTTTTGATTTTCAAATAGCGGTGGGTCTAGTCATATGTTCAACGTTAGTAAAATAATTTTTCATGGTTTTCTTTCTTATATTTGTGAATTTCCAGAGGTTCAAAATTGGTTAACTTCGCCAAAAATATGAGAGACCGACGGTTTATACGACAAATAAATTAGGTACAGCAAATAGACGATACTGTGCTACAAACGTGAAGTTTGCAACTAGTAAGTACATTTTGTCCATTAAAAGCTAAACTGAATTACAGTCCATAACGCCACAGTCACTACCGTCTCTCAAATGTTTTGTTTCCATAGATTTTATTTCCATTTAAAAAAATATCAATTTTAGAGACATGAACATTAAATTCATTTTAGAATGACTACTGCAGAAATGACAGAACCATAGAAAAACTGCACTTTACGAATGGTCTTACAGTTGTTTTTCCAAAAAATATATTTATTTGCAAGTTCAGAAATCGTGAAAATGGATACAGTATAGAAGGTTGTTTATTTGCTAGCTAGTGGGAAGGCATGCACTTCAATTTGTCAGTGTGTGTGCTACGTCACCGCGTCCAATTTAACATGGCCGCGCGGACGAGACGCAAATTGCGTTCCGTCAGGTACAGCGATGCACACAAGTTGCTCTCATTATATTAATGGAGATTGAATGTGGAGTGTGTAAACTTTTGTTGACGACCGTTCGTAGGCATGACCGTTTGGAGGTATTTTTTAGGATGGTCTGTCAGACTTTCTGTTGTCTAAAACCCACCCATGTTCCTTCTTTTGCCCTTCATGTTCCGTTTATTTCTTTCGAACAACCCTCATCCAGGGTCTTAAATTACTGTTCTGTGTTCTATTAGGAACATCAAATCAAATCAAAAGTCATTTATTCAAATTAGGCTGATAATCAGCACTTTTTGAACGTCAGATTACAAGAGACAGTCCCACAAAAACGCCCTGCCCTTCTCTTCTCCCATCTCTTCAGGGATTACAAGCGTTTTGTTATGTTATATGAAATGCAATTAATCGAAATTTTATTATGAAGTATATTGCATTATCACCGGACTGCCGTGACAGAAATACCGACAGGAGGGCGTGTGTGACATATCTGTTAGCTTAATATTTTAATGTCGTTAAATTTAGTATAACAGCACGTGTCGATGCGTTTTTGAGATATTATCTGAGGAATTAATATCAAAAACGGTACACTGCTACTTTTATCGTCGCTTACGTGATTCCTTATATATATTATAGGTAAGTTTCAATACCAACCTGGCTAGAAGCGACGCGTCCAACGTCTGCGGTTGCCGCGCGTCTACGACGATGACGTGCGGCTGCTTGGTGTCGGAGTCGCGTCGCAGCGCTTCCAGCGCATCGCGAGCGCTTCGCACCGAGCGCGCCTCGCCGCCCACCCGCGCGACTGCTCCGCACGCTGCCGCGCACACGCGCGATTGTCGCTCCGGGAACACGCATAGTAACTGCCAGGAAATAAAACGATATATATAAGCAACAATGTTATGGAAAAAAATTATAGCTCGTGCTAAGAATTAAAACACAGTTGTAACAATATGGCCTGTAGAATTGTATATTTGAGTAACGAATTCTCATTAAATCTTCCGTATTTCTTAGTTATAATACTAAAAGCTTTCTCTTTCTTTTTAGGCTTCGCTCGCGTTAAATTCGGGGTAGCACAGATCCCCTTTCCTGATTTGCAAGTACCTGCTACCTGTAGTTTGTGCCCTTGCGCCTCATTTCTCACTTTTTCCAAAAAAAAATAGTTGGCCTATGTCCGTCTCCAGGGTCCAATTATCTCTGTACCAAAATTCATCAAGGTTTAGCCATCTAGGCATTTTTTTAAAGTGGGTTATGAGTGAAAAAAAGGGAAAACTTAGCTTTGCTATTACAATAAATAAAAAACTACAAGTAGCAGGTACCTGCACATCTTGATTTCATTTTCTGAAATGGGAACTGTATTTCCCCGAATTAAACACGAGCAAAGTCGCGGGCGGCAGCTAGTTAGATAATAATTTAATCAATGAATTAAAAGCGATATTCCATAGTCCATGGTCAGAACATCCTTTGATCTTCAAACAACTCTCCAGTAGGCTTCTCTTTCTTTGAACCTTTTGTTTCACTTTCAGTCCCAAACGAAGCTCACCAACAGCCATTGTTTTATAGCTTTTCTCATTCACTCTTTAACACAGGCCGTTCATTCAATGAACGATTTCTTCATTCATAGTTTATTTTCAGTGTATTGGGAATGTCAGAATAGGCCTTCAGTTTCCTATTGTTAGGTACCGACAATCCTACTAATATTATAAATGCGAATGTTTGAAGATGGTTGTATGGATGTTTGTTACTCTTTCACGTCAAAACGGCTGAAAGGATCTTGATGAAATTGGGTACAGACGTCTGGAATACATTTAGGTTTTTTTTCGTTTACACGCGGGCGAAGCCGCGGACGCCAGCTAGTCTACTATAATGTAGATACGAACAGGCAAACAAACTGTTTGGTTTTGAGGAATTATTATGTGTTCAACCATATTAACAATATAAATTGGGATTAAGGATACTTTGGTATTTTATTTTTTTGCGGATGGGAAATCATCAAATAATTTCCGCTCTGGGTGGAGCGGGGGAGAATGTCAGACTTTTGCTGACTAAAACCTACCAATGTTCCTTCTTTTGTATCTCTTTCGAAAGGTGGTTTCGGCAGTGGCCCTAGCAGGACCCTCTGCTTAAGTGTATACATATACCTACTCAATAGAGTTAAAAAAAACTACACAAAACATTCATAAGTTCAAACATTTATAACACAATATCTAGGAAATTCAAGTCAAGGAAAAATTGCTAAGCAAATTAACAACCAACTTGAGCTGTCCGAACAATACAATCACAACTGTCAGTTTTTGACAGTTTTAAGAAACAAATCTTACACTTATAATTGATGTGGCTTTATTAGTGAACTTCTATTCCATTCCGCATCTGTTCTAAGGATGCCAGTATTGATTAATGCTGGGGTCCAGAATTTCAGTGAAAATGTCATTAGAGTGACATAAATCAATTAGGAAGGTTCAATCTACCGAGAACGCGATTTGGCAAGTCTTGGCCCCTATTAATAAATTCAACAGTTTTGACAGAGATGGTAACTACCTTAGCTACCCTCTAAGGGGGACCTAAGCATAATGCTGACGCTTGAACCTCTTGTTTCCAGTATTATAGTTATTATGTATTTATTTATTTAACACTTCAAGCACAAAGTACGGAGGCGGACTTAATGCCAAAGGCATTTTTTACCAGTCAACCAGGTGATGCAGAGACAAACAGCTACTTACTACTACTAGCTGTAATACTGGAGACAATAAACGTTTATTCTATTCTAACTTGGTTTTAGAATGTATATATCCAACCTGTAGTCGTGTGATACCACAGAATGAAGAAAATATAACATGACTCCGGAACACAAAGGGCAAAGTAAGGAACATGGATGGGTTTTGGTCATGAAAACTCTGATACTCCCTCCGCCCAGAGCGGGAGAAGTTACTTGATAATTTCCCATCCAAAAAAAAGGGAAAAAGGTAGCAGATACTTTATATAAACGAAATAATCACCAAGCATTTAGTTAAAACGAAAAAAGTCCCCTTGAACTTCGCTGATTTTTTAAAAAAAATCAATGGTGAAAAGTCGGTTTATTTCTGCTATTCAAAATCGATATTAAAATACCGGTAAAGGAATGAAAGAATAGGAAATAAGCGACCATTGAATAGAGCAGTAATTTTCAATAGACATCTTTTAAAGAAGGAATTATCCTGGATTGTCATGAACTATAAAATCCGCAATCAAGTAGCAATTTGTGGTTTGATTTCTAAATTTTTTTAGCTGTGTCTAGTTTTCACCCGCTCAGAGTCACTTAGAGGTATGAAAAATAAATTACGAACGATTCTCAGACTTACCGAAAATACATATAAAATTTCATAAAAATCGCTCAAGTCCGAGGCGCATGGCCACTAAAACTGTGGTACGAGAATTTTATATTTAAGAGATCTAGATTTACAAACAGCAGGTCGGTAGGTAACTAGCCTAGGGAATCACCATATGCCTAGCCTTTTACCAACTATGTTGAGGTCGGCTACCAGTCTAACCAGATCCAGCTAATTTTACTTTGAGTAGGTAACTGCCAATCTACCCTCCACAACCCAGTTAGTACTAGGTGATACGGTTACCGGTACGGTACCTTGGTAAGACTGGTTTTCAGATTTTAGAGTCACTGACTAGCAGCTACAAAGACTATCAAAAATCTACAAATGACAGCCGGGACCAACGACGCCGACGGTGTGTTGTGGCTGGTCATCCATCTATGGACCAACCTAGGCAAGCACGACTTAACCCGGTGATGGACTTAAGCGGCTGTTCTTATAAAGCCAAGAGCTACAAAAGGGAATATTAACGACCTAATAAATAAAATAAATCATCTTTTTTGATCCAAGAAAGTAATCTTGATTGAGAAAAAAAAAATGTGTTGGTGTTTCCGAATGCGGTTTACGCAATTAAAAAACACTAAACAAAATAAAGAGCACCTCACAAAGGTGGCCATTTTGTACTTTTAGTCCAATTAAAAGGCACCGCATCCCGCATTTCCACAGATTGTGTTAAAATATTTTAATTAACGGCGTTGCCAGTGTTAATTGCTAATGGCAGTTGGTGACACTGCTTCATTTTATATTGTACTTGTTAAAAATTTTAAATATTGTTTGTTAAAATTATAATAAACTAGCTTTTGCCTCGTGGCTTCGCTCGTGTTTATTTGGGGTAGCACAGTTCCCCTTTCCTAATTTGCAGGTACCTGCTACCTGTAGTTTTTGCCCTTGCGCCGTATTCATTGTGATAGCGAAGCTAAGTTTACTCTTTTCTTCCCTCTTTCTCACTTCTAAAAAATAAATTTAACATTAAACGTATTTAGAGGTCTATGTCCAGGTTACACGGGACTTATTCATAACTGGTGAAATGAGGCTGTACTTCTTTTATTTCTTTAAAAACCAGCCAAGTGCAAGTCGGTTCCGCGCACCGAGGCGAGGGTTACGTACAAACTTGCGACATATACGGCCATATTTTTTGACTGCGTAGACTTAGAGAGTTCATTTTCACAGCTCCAAGGGACTACAGACTTGAGTATAGGGTTTTAATTTCAACTTGATACCTCCACACGTTCCCGAGATAAAGGGTCTAGACAGAGAGGCAGACAGACGGATAACAAAGTGGTCCTATAAACTGTTTTTTATCCTTTTGAGCCACTGAATCCTTAAAATGTGAAGACTTTATCAAGACAAATGAAGGAGAAAGGAGTAAATGATGCCGTGACGCCTGATCTTATAGAAAGGAAGAAGAAAACGTGTTGCGTCGACCGCAAATATAATGCTCTTGCTGCTCCTGCTCTTGTCCCATAACATTCCAAAGACAACCTTCTCATTACCGCTAACGGTGTGCTCACTCACATATTAACAAAATGTCTACCTTAATTAAAACGTCTCGTTGTTAACCGTTCTTAAGTAACAGGCATCAAATATTCATGTTACAATTAAAACTAATCGCTATAAGGTTTCACGTGCTTGTTGTTATATGAAACTTGTGGAATATAAATGTAGTTTGTTGTCTATGTATTTCCCGATTCAAATATAACTTCACGCCAATCCCTGAAGGCTTAGACAGAGGTGTTTCTTATAGTACAGACGCCAGCAGGTCAAGCTACCCGAAACTGTCAATTTTTCCCAATGAACCTTGAACCTAATACTTTAGAAATAAAGTCGAAAATCTATCAAAGAAAACTGACAGATTGTTTCTACAATCTTTCAGTTTTCTTTGATAGATTTTCGACTGCACATCAAGCTTCTACTTGATGTGCAGGCGTCTGTAATATCCACATTTCCGCAGTTATAAATAAAATAAATATCTTGGGACAACTCACACACGGCTATCTGATCCCAAGCTAAGCAAAGCTTGTGTTATGGTAACCAGACAACTGATATACATACTTATATAATTTATAAATACATACATATTATAGATAAATCACACCCAGACACAGAACAAACAATCATGCTCATCACACAAAGTTTGTCCTGGGTGGGAATCGAACCCACGACCTCCGGCTCAGCAGTCAGGGCCACTAACCACTAGACCATACTGGGCACAAATATTTGACGACACGGTTGGCGAAGTGGTTGACTCATTGACAGCTGCGCTGCGTGTCGCGGTTTCAATCCCCGCACGGAACAAATATTTGTATGACCTACAGGTAGTTGTTCCGGGTCTGACTGTTTGTGTTTCTGAGTTTATATGTTTGTAAACGCACCCACAATACAGGAAAAAATCCTAGATAGGGCCAAAAATAAAAAAAAAAATACTGAAAATAAACTTACTAATAATACCAATAACACTGACTGATCCGGGAATCGAACCCAGGTTCCCATGATCATGATATTTTTTTATCTTTCTTTATTTTGTGGTTAGGTTTGGTTAGTTTTTGACCTGGTGTCACAGATTTTATACCGCCCATGGGCCTCTGTCTTGACTAAACATGCAGTCGAGAAATATCTCCTAAACATTTGTTATAGTTAATTAATATAAAGTTTTATATTACCTCTAGCGGCTCCGGCGGCGAGTACAGCATAGCATTCGGGATGTGAGCGGGCGGCGGCGACCTGTTCTGCAAAGAGACACCACTGTGTAATATACATTAACATTACCTTCACTTAACATTAGGAGAGAAAAGGGTCAGTAAACGTAGGTATTCGAAACTATTGTCGTAGCACTTCGCCCGAACAGTAGGTGTAGCCTGCGAAGGAGACGGCTGCTGCTCAAACCACTTATATTATATTTGTATTCTCATATTTTTCCCTAGAAATCTTAGCTGATTAAATTATTTTTGACATTCAAATTTTAAAGATTAGCTTAAATAGGGTTTTTAATAAGGTTTTCAAAGTTTCTGGAACTCACCTAACCACGGCGATCACGCCATCGACACGGTAGGTCTACAACCTTTTTTAGTTTCTTAATACGTACATGCACTTATTCCTGTGGTACAGTCGTCAGCACATCAAGTTGCTTCACTTTTAAGACATATAAAGCTTTTTGTCAGTTACTCTATTTTCAACAAATTTTACAATACCAAGTACTTAAACAAACTACCAACGTCACTATATTCAGTACGTCACTTTGTATTCATTCTATGGGATGAAAAGGTGTCGTGTGTGACCGTGTTCTTGGAAAGGTATGCGACACGGAACATGGACTGTCACAGCTCTATGTGTATTATAAAATAACTGGTATTATAATGCATTTGTTTGAAAGCCTGTGTTATAGATGGGTACCCTCCATGCCAAGTGACTCATTTTACTTACATTTTGCCACATATATGTGACATGGCGTTCAAAACGTTAAGTTGGATGTAGCGGGATAAATTATGTTCTAATTTTTAAATTTTTGGAATTCACTCCTTAAGAATCGATTTTCATATATAAGGCGCCCGGTATGAGAAAAATCCGAGGGGTAAAACCTACTAAAGTAACGAAAATGTGTCACGTTTTTGGTGCGCACCTTTAGTGCGCAATTTTCTAATTTGGCTGTGAGTGTATTAAGACGTACATATGGTATGCTGTATAGGTGACTATACCTATATACTATATGTTATTGGGCTTGTTTTTCATTAATTTGTGAATTTACCCTTTCATATGATATTAATCTTTTTTCAGTTGAATAAACTCTTTTTGCGTATGGTTAGATACTCGTACTTTAGGAGTAAACTCCAGTCGTGCATCGGAGCTGACACACACACTTTTTTTTTTAAACACCATACCTCGACCAATAGAGATCATTTCCCTTTTAAATCTTTAGGACAAAGGCTATTATTGCCATACACCGGGCACAGTTTTGGATTCTGCCCGAGGAATAACTTATAGTGAAAACCTTAGGACTACAAAAGTCTTTGTTTATATTATGAACACAGCAGTGCAGTCGCAGTGGCTGACTGATTGGTTGTTGAGCTGAGTGTCGCAAGTTCGATCCCTGTAGGGATCAATTTTTTTTTTATGGCTAGAGGTATTCATTACGGATCTATTAATGAGAGTTTAAACGTTTTGTAAACGAACCTATGATACACGAGAAATTCATAGCGTGGAGAATTTTTTTTTGTTTAAAATTAGAAGATAGAATAAGGCATATTCAAACCTCTCTAATATATCTATGCTTCAACACTTATACGCTGCATGCATTTATTTATTATAAAAGGTTCGTGACCTTTACATACTCTAGACCTACAAGGTCATCTCTTAAGATGCCTACAGCTATGAAATGAAAATTTAATATTCAGGGATTAAGACAGTCTTTTATCTGCGTCATTAAGTGTGCTACGATTCGATCAATCAAATTACCTGTAATTAATACCGTGAACAACTCCCAACTCTGGGCCGCTACTGAGAAATATCTGATAATGGAAGACCCCAAAATTCTACGTTATCTTGTACTTCACTATAATTAAACCAATAATGAATTTCTAACTGTTGTCCGCCACTTTTTCAAATTATTATAAAAATATTACTTTCATTACTGAATCGGATGCTGTTTATAATTTCATGGGTTTAAGGTCCTAATTATAAAATAAAAGAAACCTGCTCCTTTTAAACGTACTGTTAACTTTGGTACAGTCATTTTGGGGATTAGCTGGAATGAACACACAGACAGACGCAAAACAAATTAAATAGTAATATTGTTTATACTTTCATATGCATTCTGCAAAAAGCTGTTAAAGTTTAATTTACTTGTACCAACTACACCGTTCATGACCTTCACAAGTATACACCACCCTTAATATTCAACCTTCAAGGTCAAGGTTAACCCCAAGACGTCTACAGGTATACGTATTGATAATGCTCAGTTAATATTCAACGTAGGCTAGGGGTTAAGACGGGCTTTTTATCTGCGTCATTTGGTTCGCTCCGATTCGATCAATCAAATTGCCTGAACACGCTGAATTACGGGCAAAATGGGCCAATGATACAGATGGTTGAAGTATAAGTCTAGTATTGAGAAACATCTTTAGGAATGGCTGGGATTTTTTACTTTTTATAATGTTGAGAGCTTGCCGTGATATTATTTTGTTGGAGCTTTTAATCAAATTAAAAGCGATAGCATCGCAGTTAATTCTGTAAAGAGCTGATGAGTTTCCACAAAATTGAAAATACGTTTTGCTTTTCCGTCATCAACGTTTCGTATATACATATGATATAATATTTTGTAATTATCCAGTTTGTTAAAGGACAAGTAAGGAGATTACAAAAAAAAACGGCCAAGAGCGAGTCAGGCTTGCGCACCGAGGGTTCCGTACAAACTTGCGACATAAACAGCCATATCTTTTGACTGATTAGAGTTAGAGGGTTGAGTTTTTGTTAGCACAAAGGGGCCACAAATTTGAGTATATAGTTTTAATTTCAATTCGATACCTACACGCGTTCCCGAGATTAAGGTTCTTGATTGATAGACATACAGACGGACAACAAAGGGATCCAATAAGGGTTTGGTTTTTCCTTTTGAGGTACGGAACCTTAAATTGTGTAACTATTATGAAATACTTACACATTTTTTTTATTCTTTAAATCGTTATAGGTAGCATCAAATCAAGATAATACTTTACAAATTGAATACAAATTGTGCCCTAATTTGCCGCATAACAGTTATCTATCAGAATCAAGTGGCTTTTGTGCCTATCTTATGATAACAATTATAATCAAAACATTTTAAAATAAAACCACTCCAAACTATACTAAAGCTGAAGAGTTTGTTTGGTTGAATGCGCTTATCTCAGAAAGTGCTGGTTCCTATTGGTCCAAGTGCTAGTCGGACACGTGCACCGAGGATTCTGTACAAATTTGCCACATCAACGGCCATAACTTTTGACTGCGTGCGCTTAAAGCGTTTTTTGTAGCTTCAAGGCTTTACTGATTTGAGTATGTGGTTTTAATTTCAATTTGATAACTCCACGCGTTCCCGATATAAGGGTCCTGACAGACAGTCGGACAACGAAGTGATCCTATAGATAGAGGTTTCATTGTTTTCCTTTTGAGGTAAGGAAACTGAAAACGATGAAAAAAACCGACACAGAGACAGTCGCTTAAAATAAACTTTTTTGGAGACGTTTAGATAAATAGATAGAAGATAGTCATTTGTATGGTGTACATAATAAAGAAGTATTCTTTATTATGTACACCATACAAATGACAAGAATAACAATATACAATTTTTTTACTTCCCTTACAACCAATTCTAGTGAAATCCTTTACAGTTCAAGCTGTACTGCTATGGAATGCCCTGCCCGTGTCTGTAAGGAGCGCTCAAACTCTGTCAACTTTTAAAATTCTGGTTAAAAAGCACTACCTCTCTCCTTAAACAAAATATTAAATACTTCTTTGCTCTTAATTATTATGATTTTAAATGTATATTATATGTATTTATGTTTAAGTATTTGTTTTTTTTTTATGTAGCTATTACTTTTGAAAAATGATACACCACAGACTACCTACAGTACTGTTTCACCTCCTTGAAATCCATCGAAAGGTTGTCTTGAAAAGATCGCTTTTAGCGATAAGACCGCCCATTGTGTCACCCTATTTATAAGTTGTTTAATGTTATTCTTGTTATTTGTATGGTGTACATAATGAAGAATATTCTATCTACCTAGTGTGATGTTTCCTTTCGCATTTTCTCTTACGTGTCTGTTCGTATAAGTTTTATCAACAACTAGCTGTTCCACGCGGTTTCACCCACGCTGCTCAGCACCTGTAGTCCCTGAGATTAGCGCGTTCAAACAAACAAACAAACAAACTCTTCAGCTTTATAATATTATTAGTAAGTATTAGTAAGTATAGTATAGATACAGAAATAACCAACCTATCAGACAGTTTGTCGCCTTATCAACGCCTATAAAATTATTTAGGACAGTCATAAAGCCTGTCTCCACATCTGCCTCAAGAAAGCCCCGGGGTAATCTCACGTGGTTGAGGGAATGAGGGCGTATTACTGGATCCCGGGATAGTTCCCGAAGGAGATTCCGGGACCGCGTGAGTGCCTCTTTGATACGATTACGCCGTCCGTTCAGTAGCTGTGAGCTATTTAGAAAATTTTATTTTTATTAATTGCGTCTGTGCCCATTTTAAGATTAAAATATAGATAAGATATTAGAAGTTATTTTGTCGTGATTAAATTTTACAATAAGTATTTATTGTTCAACAAATTTACATTTGTGTCGAACTACTACATATTATCCTTACTAATATTATAAAAGCGAAAGTGAGTCTGTTGGTTTGTTTACTTCTTTGTTACGTCTTCACGCCTAAATGGCCAAACCGTTTTTGATGAATGTTGGTACAGAGATAATTGGGCATAACCTAATTTAAAAAAAAATGAGTAAAGGGGAAGAAAAGGAAAATGCTATTACAATAAATAAGGCGCAAGGGCAAAAACTAGAGGTAGCAGGTACCTGCAAATCAGGAAAGGGGAACTGTGTTACCTCGAATTTAACGCGAGCGATGCCTCGGGCAAAAGCTAGTATATTGATAGAGGATGTATAGATGTATGTATGGATGTTTGTTACTCTTTCACGTCAAAACGACTGAACGGATCTTGATGAAATTTGGCACAGAGGTAGATTATGGTCTGGAATAAACACATAGTATACTTTTTTTCGATATCACGCGGGCCAAGCCGTGGGCACCAGCTAGTATCAAATATAAATGGAGTCACTTTTATAAAGATTGGACAAAATAGATATTATTAAACAGAATCGATTTTGCCAGTAGAACGTAATTGACACTTTTATGATTTCCGGTCATAACGCTTTCTTTTTTCTTAGAAACCACTATAAATAATAAATACTGGCCAAGTGCGAAACGGACCCGCGCACGAAGGGTTCCGTATCTATCTATAAAAAATGGCAAAATAATCATGTCTGTGGAATGGGAGTCCCGAATGTTGTTATACCGGCAACAATAATATATTATCTGTGAAAATTTCAACTATCTAACTATCATGGTTCATGAGACAGAGACTGGTGACAGACGGACAAATGGACTAACCCCCGAATACTGAAACGTCACTCAAAACTTAAGTACCACTTAAATCTATATCTATATCTATACTAATATTATAAAGAGGAAAGATTTGTTTGTTTGTTTGTTTGTAATGAATAGGCTCCGAAACTACTGGACCGATTTCAAAAATTCTTTCACCTTTGGAAAGCTACATTATCCCCGAGTAACATAGGCTATATAAGATCACGCTACGACCAACAGGTGCTGAGCAGCGCGGGTGAAACCGTGGGGAACAGCTAGTTTAAGATATACTCACAAGTGACGTTTGACAATACAAAATCTATAGTATGAGAGCTGCTCAAATGTTAAGCAGCCCTCTAATTTTGAGTGACGTTTCGTTATTGGGGGTAAGACTCTTAGTAATAGGGTCCCGTTTTACCGAATATAAAAGGTTACGGAACCCTAAAACAGACAGTATTCAATACCTTAACGCCTAATTTATGGACGACATCGCCATTAAATTACTTCCGTTGCAATACTTTCTATGTTGTAGACGCTATAAATTACTAGTAAATTAATATTTACAATTGTAATTAAAACGAACGAAAAAAAGTACGACGCATAAATTAATTACTGAGTAAAAATAATCTATGGTATTGATAATCGTTAAACTTTTTGATATAATTAAGTACGTATAATTTAGTTTTGTATTACCCAGTACTAACTGGGTTGTGGAGGTCAGATAGGCAGTCGTAGTAAAATATTGATGTTCAGTTGCATTCGGTTAGACTGGGAGCAAACTAAGTGTTAATTTAGACAAACTTTCTTCTCTACCGGTATGTCAAAGTACATTCCCGGTTCGTTTCATTGCGACCTTATGGTCGTTAAATTTTATTAAAACGTTTTTTTAGCGACATCTATTAATTTATTTTTGGAGGCGAACAATGCAGGATCGGCAAAACTGGAGGGAACTTAGTAGTTAAATAACTTTAACCGAAGTTATAAAACAAACACAATTTCTCAAGTTTTCGACCCATTCAATACATACAAATAAATTCAGTCAATGTTCACTACTCAATATTAATTAGGTAGTACCCTTTCTTGTCAATAAAGTGCTGAGGAAGTACCCTTAAATAATTATGCGATCGAATATAAATGGAGTTTAACGCCAAACGGCCGTTAATAGGTACGTTTTAGGGAGGTCCCTAATTGTTGATTTAGGCAATTGGACTCTTTAGTAGATAAATAATAAATAGATGGGGCAGTGTTTGCTTTGGAAGGTGGCGTGTATGCATATTTTAGAGATTACGATGTTTATGTCTGTTTTCTTTAAATAAATCCTACTGTCTGTCCTATTTATGACACTAGTAGGTACCTATTGTTAAAGCGAAAGTTTGAGAGGATGTATGGATGTATTTTACCTTTTATGCAAAAGATTTTAATGATTTTTCTTCCAAAAATAGTGGGGTTTCTTGATTTACACATTAGTTATTATTTTTGATTTAATTTATTTATTTAAACTTCATATACAATAGTGGTACATAGGCGGGGTTAATGCCATAAGGCATTCTCCAAAATACGACAACATTGTGATAAGAAAAAAAACTTTTTGTTTTTGAAAACTTATACAGATACTCGACGTCCACTCGGGCGAAACCGCGGGCAACAGCTAATCACTACATAGTATAAAACAAAGTCGCTGTCTGTCTGTTGCTATGCTTAAATCTTTAAAATTTCGCAGCGGATGTTGATGCGGGTTTAGGTAGAGTGATTCAAGAGGAAGGTTTATTTTATTATGTTATAATACTTGACGCAATGACTCTTAGGAGGTGAGCAGCGGGTGAAACCGCTGGGCGGGTCGCTAGTGTATCAATAAGTGGGATGTTGTTACTTGAACGTCCTACCCAGCGCTATTAGTTTCTATTTAAATAAGAGTTCATTTTGACAGTGCAATAATATTAAAAGTCAAGCAGACAGACATTGAATTGGTCTAAATCATTACATACCATAAATGTATAATATAATGTATGCTTTGATCTTTAAAACTACGTAACGGATTTTGATGCGTTTTTTTTATAGATAGAGTGTTTCAAAAGGAACCTGTATACCTATGTATTATATTAGTATCTACATTCGACACCCGAGTACGGGAAGCCGGGACGGAACGCTAGTCATTTATAAAACTTTTGATGAGCTTTCTAAATTCAAGTGCGGTTTATATGTAAGCATGTTAATAAATACTTTAAAAGTATTTATAAAATAATATATTCTTTTTTCATAGTTATTATGATTATAAAAGGAAATACATAAAAAGAAGAAAGTGACAAGACTTTGAAAGCTAAATTAATACAAAGTGAATTTACCAATAAAATGCACTTTTATATTTGCAATGCAAACGAGACTGCTCACATCTTGCTGTTTACTGCATTGAAGAAACTTTAATGAAAAGTCATATTTCAGGAATATTTCTATTTAATATAACATAACATCACGCCTGACGTCCCCGAAGGGTTAAGCAGAGGTGTACATAATAGTACACCCACATTTTGCCCGTTATGTTTAAGTCTCATGTAATATGTCAACCGAGTATAGAGACCAGACTCAGTGACTGGTACAGAGAATATTCTGATGGAAAAATCCAATAACAGTTTAATAATCCGGGAATCGAAGCCAGGACCTTAAGTTTTGCCATCAATCCACCAAAAAAAAAAAGTAAAATCAGCAAGCTAACTTCAATTGGGTTTCCAAGTTTCCAATTGATGTTCCGGTTTTTAAGTTTTCAAATTATAAAACTGCAGTTCTGGCTTATCCGGTCATAGCAGTTGCAGCATTTTTTTAAATAGTTTCGGATTAAGATGCACGTTATTTTACAAAAGTTTTCTTGCTTTAAATAAATGAAGTGCAAGACCTTAATTCATATTTTTGCAATAAATTTTATTGAGTCTATGAACATACGAAGATCGAGGGCAAAATTCCAACAGTTATAGAGAAACCGGTTACTCTAATTGTCATGGGTAAATATTGTGAATCATTACATGGGTATCCACGTAATGAATGACAATATGCGTTTCGATAGTAGATCTTTTAAAAACAACAAATAAATATAAATCAATGTCAATGTATGTATAAATCAATGGCTAGGCAAATAGTAGAGAGACTTGCCGGGGTAAAAGAGGAACATGACTGGGTTTTAGTCATTACAAGTCTCACACTTCCCCCCACCGCTCCGTCCACTGCGGGGGAAGTTATTTGAAGATTTCCCACCCCCAATAAAGGCTAGGCAATAAATTTTGATGATAATGGTATAGGGAAATTGTCAATGTTCATCGCAGTTTATTCTTTTCTAAAACAATTGATGTAGAACTTATTAAAAAGTGAATTTATTATGACTTAAGCCAGTATCTACAGAAACAACGAACGACTCGAACGACTCAAATCTGATTTAATTGAGTAGGTATTTTCTTGCTATGTATTCGCGTAGAAAATTTTAATTGGATTATTAAGTTTTCATCTCAATTTAATCAGAACTTAGACTTAAGAGAATAAAACGTTCAGCTACTGAATATTCAAATTTTGATATAACCCAGAGTTTTCTTGGTTATATGAAGCCGCATTCAAAAGAATGTTTTTCGTTTGTTTCAAACAAAATCTAAATGGAAACTCAGCACAAAACCTTTCGTATTTTAGGTTGTTGTTAGCAAAATTTGGATTATTTCTTTCCTTCTGTTACAAGAAGACGAAACAACTATGAATTTCAAATTTTAGAGGACTTCAACTTCAACTCTTCATTAATGACTTTTGTGGACGAGAGATACCAGAATTTTGCCAATATCGCGTGCAAACTGTTAATAATCTATCAAATGCTGGAGAATATTTAGCAAGTAATAACAGTAATTAAATTATATCAATTTATGACTAAAGAAACAGAAGTAACTTACTTATAGTAAAAAAAAAAAAACTTTTATATAGGTTGATGTGCCCGTGTGTACCTATGCGTAATCGCTTATCAAGTTAAAGCGATCTGGCAACCAATGATTACACACATCAGTGGGTTTTCGCACACGCCGTAAACATGAAGGGGAGAAACGTCACTTCAATATGTTTGACTTTGTTTTGATGCATAAGCATAGCAGCATGCGGTGAAACAAATTCTTCTGCCAAGCACTTGTGCTAGCGAAGGAGGTTGCTGAATGTTTGAAGGAGAGAACTTCAAACTAACCCCGTCGCCGCGGGAGACGCTACGGGCGTCAGGAGCCGCGAGACGGCCACCGTAGATGCAGGTCTGTGGACGTAGAGTAATGGGTATCTCAACTACGCGGCGCCAGAACAAAAAAGGCAAAAGAAGGAATATGAATGGGTTTTTAGTCAGTAGTAGTCTTTTTTTTTAAATGAACACAGAATGACAATCATCATCACTTAGGACATGCCAGCTATGAACAGTTGAAAGAGGTAAATGCGCATAGCAATAAAAAAAAACGTTCACAAAAATCATTCATGCGTCACTTTCACGTATGATAAGACCCGACACGGCGTCGTTGATACTCAAAATTTCATTGATTTTCAGATAACATTCTGACGTAATCACGTAAGTATGTGGTGAATTTTGCAATTTCCGAGCTCATTCTTAAAATGATAAGGATCATTTTCGCGTCACTAAATTGTCATAAGTCGTTGTCGTCATAATCTTTGTTCGTTGATCGGCTATCTGTGACGTCAGTGTCATCGGTAGCAAGGTAACTGTTGCCATGTTCGATTGTTTTACGCTTGACTGGACTGGACTGGAACTTTGGTGGGAATATCGGTATCATGACAGCATAATAGTAATTAATTAATCTAAATAAAAATACATCACCATGTTTTTAATTTGCACGCCGAATTTAAAGGCAAAATAAGAGATCAATATTGTATACTTGACAACCTTCTGTACCTTATTTACGCAAATAAATGATTTTGATTTGATTTTTTGAATCGGCTCGATTTTGACTGTTTTTTTTCTTTATTTAAAAGGGCTTTGTTGTTGAGCGATAACGTCGCCCTATACAATTACCAGTAAAACTAAAGCTAACAAACAATCATTTTAAAACAAAAGCTACAAAAATACAGCATGTTCTGTTATAGGACAAGCCAGGATTGCGTTACAATTTCCAGTTTTATATATTTTGGTAGATCCGAACAAATTGCATCTCGGGTACACATGTATTTAATACACACTTAACATAATACACAAAAACTGCTGCAAAAAACAAAACACAATAAAATTATAGCAACATATGTCAATCAAATGGACATGAACTATGAAATAAGGTACTTATTAATAAAAATCGAAACCTTTATTAAAGAGTGTTTTTACAGTTTTTTTATCCTCTGACGTGTGCAAAGACTTTTAAATATTTTCGCGTGATAAACGCGACAAGACGAAAGAAATTATAATCCAATACTTGTTACTATTTGGTAACAAATTCTTCTGTCTCAAGTCACATTCACACACGCGCTTGTCATGTAGCATTCGTGTGTAAAAATCAAAAATATAAATCAAATATATTATATATTTTATTGTACATTTGAAAATATTAACAATATCGGCTCTTTAAGTCTTCTCTTTAGAAGAGTGCGTCCGTACGCCAACATCACGATATCTCAATTTAGCATTATTCAAAGTAGTCGTTCTGTAACGATACCGCCTCGTTTTGTATGATTGAGCTACAAGCTATTGTGTTTCCGTGTTTTCCAATATTCTTGTATCTTGGTGCAGGAGTGCCTTGGACGTATCGGAAATTTCTCGTACAGGTAGAGATAATGGAGGCAAAAATATCTTTTGTTTTTTTAGGAAATTGTCAGCGGTCCTTGTGCTGATGTCGAGGGAAGTTTATATTCCTACTCCTCTGTTGTTCTTTTCTGATTAATTTCGCTGCGAAATAACTCGATTTTACCCAATACTTCGACGACACTGTTGGCGCAGTGGCTAATCGATCGACTGCTGCGCTGCATGTCGAGGGTTGGATCCCCGTGCGAATTAAATATATGTATGACCTACAGGTAGTTGTTCCAGGTCTGGCTGTTTAAATGTTTGTAAACGCACCCACGATACAGTGGAATTTTCTAGTGTAGGAAATGTTTAAAAAAACAAAAAATACTTTTTACCCGAACTCGGGAATCAACCCTAGCACTCACGACCACTAGAGCAACGAGATAGTCTTGACAGAATGACTCGTGTTTACTTCTAATTAAGCTTCTAACATTAACATTTTCGATGATTAAAGACGTGTCTTGGTAGTCAGTTAGTCAATCAGCCGTATATAGGTCAAACTTCAAACAAAACAGTTAATTTTACCTTCTTTATAACACTATACAAATACGGTCTCAATCACGGCACGAACAAACGGCCGTATAGTAGGTACAGTCAACAAAAAAGCTGTTAACTAATTCACGATGATATAAATCAGAGTGTCGACGCGCAACGTGTGGGCCGCAGTGACACCGAAGCGTAACGAATAAATATCAATTTGCAACTATTTGCGAACACTCCAGCGATTTGTTTACAAAAAACAGCGTGAGGTCTAGGATCGTTTCGGCGCGCGGCGTGTTGGAGCTTTATTGAATTGCTCTCTTTGTAGCGGTTTTTAAATAACGGAGAAACATTGTTCTGATTAAATTCGCTTGTGATTTTTAGGGCTCCTCAAAAGAAAAAAAACGGATCCCTTATTGGATCACTTTGTTGTCTGTCTGTCTGTCAAAACCCTTTATCTCGGGAACGCGTGGAGGTATCGAGTTAAATTTATAATTAAACTTTAATTATTATATACCTACTCAAGTCTGTGGTCCCTTGGAGTTGTGGAAAAATAAACCCTCAGTCTACACAGTCAAAATATATGCTGTTTTGCTCGTTGCGCGAGTCTGACTGGGTCTTGGCCAGTATTTTTTTTAAATATAAAAAAAAGGTTGTGTTTCACAATTATAACCATTTATAACTATATTTTAACTATTCTTTGCTACGAACAGAGGATTTTTTATTGGTTATCATCACAAAGATTAATGTTCTGCCTCAGGTAGTTAATTATGTAGAACTTTGTACAATAGAAAAAAACATCAACATAAAAAAAGAATTAAAAATAAATAAAAAAACTAATCCATATAAGAAGAAACTTAAATATAACTGGCGAAAAATGGCTACTATTTGGTATACCTCTGCCCAACCCTGTGGGGATTACAAGCATGATGTTATGTGTAGCAAAATCCCGCATCCATCCGCGTACGTGCCTGGTAGGTACACGTACGCACAGCGGTGGCGGCGGCGAGTAAGATTAATGTCAACGGTGTAAATCTTTCAATACTCGGATATCAAACAACTTATATTGGGTTTACGGCAGCTTTTATTTTATTTGCTGAGTAACACTTTTGTGTTTGATTGTATTTAGTTTTACTATTTTTTAGGTTTGTGTCTGTATACAACTTGATTAAAAAATGTGTGGTTATATCTTAATATCCCTTGGGATGTAATCAAATATTAAGATCAATAATGGACCATATGGCAAGCTGGTTTTTAGGCGATTGCTATATTGGTCCCATGAAGAAAGTTCGGTTATATCAAAGTCAAATTCTTTATTTTTAACTATGTAAGTGTACAGAATTTTGATATTGACAATAGGCAGATTCTTAGAACTTTGTTGCCTGTTTAAGCATTGCATTTAGTTGCAAATAGTTGTAGATATATATATATAAGAAAGACAAAAACATATTAAATTTAACAGTAAAACAAAGAGATAGCGAAGCCGCAGGCAAATGCTAGTTTACCATAAGACAATTGTGAATAAAAAGAAAACAAACACTGCAATTTGGCAGGTATACAACTCTACCATTAAGTAACCTTACCAAACACAAAACTACTAAAACACTGGTCTATATTATACTGAAAATGCCCTTGATGTGTCGTCGTGGTATTTCATTATCGAAAACAGTTTTTCGACATAAGGGTAGAATTAAACTTAGTTAATTAGTAGGCCCCCAAATAGTAATCTTCCAGAGCCCCACAATATCCGTCGCTAAAGTCCGCCTCTGGTAGCGACTGTCAAAGATCTAGAAATGACAGCCAAAACTAAGGTGCTTTCGGAAGTACAAAGGAAACTCGGTATTTAATGGGTGGTCAACCCTTCATTTACTAACCTGGGTAAGCGTGGCTTAACCTGAAAATTGATTTGAGAATTTATCATTATTTAGCCACGAGTTCTTTGAAGACTGGATTCAATGTTCATATTCGGTATCAGACAAAATCTTGTTCTACATACCTACAACATCGAAATACAAGAACGTAATTTGTGATCAAAGATCCGATGTACAGATAAACGCAAAATTTCCTCGACAGACATGAATTTTATTTGTCAGTACCAACACGGCGTCAAACGAATTAGCTGATTTTGTACAAGATAAAATACTAATTATGACCAAGATTATAGTTTCAGATTTTTATCTTTTGAAGGTAAATGTGTATGGTATGTTATTGAGTCAAGATACAAGCTGTAATATTGTTTTCAACAAACTCGCTCGATTTGTGGCTTACATATTTCTTAGCTCAGGAGTCAGACTTGTTTTGCAATGACTAATTTTACGCACTTGCATCAAAATGTGGTACTAGTAATATGAATGCGACATTATCACTTTCAGCTTGCTTCATGTTTCTTAATGTGTGTTCGAAACTTCATGGATGGAAATCTAATTAATATAAGAACGTAAAAAAAAAGTCTTTTATAGTTTCTTTACTCATTTCCTCGTCGTTATTTGGTTTTGAGTAATTAACTAATGATATTGTACTCTATGACTAGAAACTAAACTCTAAAATTGATTGAGAATTCTCTGGAAGCACGTTCAATATTCTTACCAAACCTTAGATAATCGCGATGTCATTGTAATCCTTTTGAAGTTAGGTTTACCTCGAACTGTTTATTTCCAAACTTTGTGCTGTCTCCATTTTAATGGATCAGATAGCAGAAAAAGTTTCGTATTTTTTTAAACATTTTAGCTCAAGTAATCCTTCTTTTAAAAGTATTTAAAGTTTTTTTAATACTCCTCAACTGAACTGAAATGTAATCCGTTGTGTCGACGGCGCTTTCGTGTTCCACGCGCACCTCAAAGAAATGTCAGCATAGCACGGGCTTGCCAGGGCCACTGCCTGTCAGGGTAGCGGGTTGTTCGAAGAAAATATCACGTCTCCAAAACACAATGGGCAGAAGAAAGTGCATGGATGGGTTTTAGTAAGTAAAAGTCTGAGAAGTTATTTCACGATTTCCCATCATCATCTGCCTAGCCTTTTCCCAACTATGTTGGGGTCGGCTTCCAGTCTAACCGGATGCAGCTGAATATCAGTATTTTACATAGAGCGACTGCCTATATCTGACTTCCACAACCCAGTTAGTACTGGTTAATGCGATACCCCATGGCAAGACTAGTTGTCAGACTTTCTGTACACTGACTACCTGCAACGACTGTCAAAGATCTGACAAATGACAGCCGGGACGAACGGCTTAACGTGTTTTCCGACGCACGGAGGAAACTCGGTATTTAATGGGTGGTCACCCATCCACAGACCAACCTAGGCAAGAGCGGCTTAACCTAAAGATTGACCCGAGCGGCTACTATTTATTTAGCCACGAGCTCCTCCTTTAACTTTACTTAATGCAACTACAGCAAAGAAAAGCTGGCAAAGATTTAATACAGTTTATATCCGAGATCTTAATCTAATTAGATGCCTTGTTTGCTTGCTGAAAGAAACGACTTTGTAAAAATGTTTTCTTTTTTTTCAAACTGCCTTCATTCTTGAACTGTTTTGTCAAGAATTTACTTTGTTTTTTTTCGTCTTTTGTATTATTTAGCTGTATGAAGACATAGATGACCAGTGGACGAAGCGAATGGAGTAGAAATTTTGCATTCTTTATTGTAGTTTGTATGTCAATGATTAGCTGGCTGGCTGGGTCACCCATTTTAATTTTAGGGTAAGGAGCTTTTTGTCGTTACAAAAACTTTTGAATCGCTGGCTCAAGACTGTGCGCATGCGGCTTCCCTGGTAGTTCATAAACGGCAAAATTGTTGATGTCTATTTTTCTAATCTCAAATTACAATAGTTATCAAATCACATATCTATACAACCTTTGTTCTAGATAGTGACAGTACTGATGGCAACATTTTTATCATTTCTTTCATATTTTTTTTTAATTTCTTGTATAGATTTGTTGTTGGAGGAGCTCGTGGCTAAATAATAGCAGCCGCTCGGGTCGATCTTTAGGTTAAACCGCGGCTTCCCTGGTAGTTCATAAACGGCAAAATTGTGGATGTCTATTTTTCTAATCTCAAATTACAATAGTTATCAAATCACATGTCTATACAACCTTTGTTCTAGATAGTGACAGTACTGATGGTAACATTTTTATCATTTCTTTCATATTTTTTTTTTAATTTCTTGTATAGATTTGTTGTTGGAGGAGTTCGTGGCTAAATAATAGCAGCCGCTCGGGTCGATCTTTAGGTTAAACCGCGCTTGCTTAGGTTGGTCTGTGGATGGATGACCACCCGTTACATACCGAGTTTCCTCCGTGTTTCGGAAAGCACGTTAAACCGTTGGTCCCGGCTGTCATTTGTAGATCTTTGACAGTCGTTACAGGTAGTCAGTGTACCGAAAGTCTGACAACCAGTCTTACCAAGCGGTATCGTATTGCCCAGTACTAACTGGGTTGTGGAGGTCAGATAGGCAATCGCTCCACGTAAAATACTGATATTTAGCTGCATCCGGTTAGACTGGAAGCCGACCCCAACATAATTAGGAAAGGGCTAGGCAGATGATGTATAGATTTGTTTTTAATAATTATTTGTGAATGAGTGGTCATTGTGGTCGTTGTAGACTCTTGGACGCTTGTTATATTTTGTTTACTTTTTATTTTATTCTACGTTTTGTAAAGTAAGCAATAACTTTATTTTCGGGCCTACGCTGTCCTCTCATATTTAAGTTCTAACGCAGCATCAACAACATTGTTTATACAATGTTTTAAAATGCCAAATTCCAAATGATTATAAAAGATGGAGATTCTTGTCGGTTCTTCTCCATAGGAAACGACCAACCCGAACCATGGGGTTGTTCCCGTTCGTCCACACCCCGTCGTCCACACTGCGGACGACTGGGAATGTTGCGTTCTGTTCGTCTACACTGTGGACGAACAGAACGCATTATTCCCAGTCGTCCACACCCCGTCATCTCACGTCTAGTCTAAGAGTTAATAAAGAAAATATGATGATAGTATTTCCTTATATAATAAACATACCTACTTTTAAAATATTATGTACTTAGCTTTATTACTTTAGTAAGGCAAATACTTTAAAAGTACATACCTAGTAAATCTAAAGCTTTTTTGCGTATTTAAATACGTACTGCGTACGTAAATCTAAAGCTTTTTAGCATAAGAATATTTCACATGTTAATTTTACACATTGGGTATTGTATCAATATCAGTTTAAATGCAATTAATATGTAAAAAAAAAATTAAAGTTACAATCGCCTGGATATACTCAACTATTATAACTGCACCCTGTCGATCCTCCAACAAAAGATAGTCTTTGTATTTAAATACGCAAAAAAGCTTTAGATTTACTAGGTATGTACTTTTAAAGTATTTGCCTTACTAAAGTAATAAAGCTAAGTACATAATATTTTAAAAGTAGGTATGTTTATTATATAAGGAAATACTATCATCATATTTTCTTTATTAACTCTTAGACTAGACGTGAGATGACGGGGTGTGGACGACTGGGAATAATGCGTTCTGTTCGTCCACAGTGTAGACGAACAGAACGCAACATTCCCAGTCGTCCGCAGTGTGGACGACGGGGTGTGGACGAACGGGAACAACCCGAACCATGCACCTAATCTCGACCTTTTATAAGTGCCTACGTTAGCCTTTGTGAAATAAAAATATTTTGATTTTGATCGACTATAATACATTTATTTTTAATACAATTTCCAGGGAAACATTTTTTTTGTTCATCCACGCTTAACTTTGAAAGACTGTACTTTACATTAATGCACATAGTGCTAAACTACAGTCTCTACAGGCTAGCAAAATATTCTTAAGAAATCAGCAATGTCTATGTACTCAATTTTTTATTATATTTTTCCTTTCCTGATACTTTAAGGACATAATATAATCATATGTTGTTCATGTACACACAAAGTTCTTATGTATAGCGTATCTACATATTTCTATGTTCGATGTATTGACATTTTGATGGCTGAGGCTAGTGCAACGCGACGGACACATTCTGGTTAGTTAAGCAATTCACATCAGTTGGCTGTGCACAGGAGATTCATCTCGCATCAATTCAAAATTGACTGTTTTCTGCAGCAAGGGAAATGATTTAATTTAATTGGGTTTGATTTTTATATTATAATTCAATTATAATAATAAATTTGTTTATTAGAAAATCAATACTTAAGATGTAACATAGCAGGAAAAATAAAATTAATTTGTGGGAGACTGGCGACTAAACTAAGCCAAGGCCTGTAGTTTAGGGTAACAGGGTGACTCCACTAAGATATTTTTAGGAAAAGGTAACAATAGTAGTGCCGAAAATTGCAATATCTCAACGAATCAGGGGGCCTACTCTCTTTCTCCGAAACGTAACTTCGTTAACGAACGAAAGTCAAAAGTAGTTACGTTTGTAACCCTACTCTATATCATTTTGCGTGAATTAGAGTAGGTTTAGAAAATTTTAACGTCAAATAAACTTCGGACGTCCGAAATTTCGAAATGAATGAAATTAAATGAAACCGTGGTAGAAAACGTTCGAAGTTTCGGCCGCAATTTCGTTTTACGTAGAATTAGAGTAGACCCCCAGTTTCTAAACCAAATAAATAGGCACACATTTACTATGGTACGATTTTTTAAATAATGATTTAATTTACTAAGGTGGGCCTTTTTTTTGTTTCGGTTGGGAAATCACCAAATAACTTTAGGGGGAGTGTCAGACTTGTACTGACTAAAACCCACCGATGTTCCTTCTATGGCTCTTTATGTTCTGGGGCCCCGGTATCGCAGGCGGTGGCCCTAGCAGGCCCCTCTGCTGTGCTGCCAGCTATGGTGGCCTAGTTGCATGCGCATATAATCAGGGTTTGTTTTCCAGATCGAAAAATGTTATCGTTGTTTTCCAATTAATAATTTCTCAGTAACAATTCGGTGTCGAGATATGTGCCAGGCTGTTGGCAATAGGTTTTGACCCTTTACACATAAACTCAAGGGTTTTCTTTAAGTACACCTCTGCTATACCCATCGCAGAATACAAGCGTGTTGTTATGTGATAACATAATTGAATAATGGAATTCAATACCTCATAGTTTTGTATACGAAATCCTATCGAAATTATCATTTTAGATTTATCAATGAAGTTCATTCATGCGAAACTGTACAACCTCATTAATAAATCCTCAACCTGCCAATTGATTTTCAACCTAAACCTTCGCAAAATAAGGCAAATAGTTGTACCTAAAGCTTACTGTATTTCGAGAGCTATTTCCCGAGCATAATGAACATGGCACATAATCTTGTTGGTTGAATTACAGGTAGTAGATAGGACACAGAAGTTTTACTCTCTACAACGAGTGAAAACGCACCCACACATACACACGTTTCACGTACAGTGAGTGCAAGCGCACTCGCGTCTACCATTTGCTTGAGATCTCAACGTACACATAGATGTGCTTTATTAAGTACGAGTGCAAGTGCACTTGATCGAGACTGTCATTCGTTTGAGGTCTCCACGCACACATAGACAAGCTTCACGTACAGGGAGTACACGCGTGCTCGAGAATGTTATGTGTTTAAGATCTCTAAGCACACAAAGACACGCTTCACGAAAATTGAGTACAATCGTACTTGCGACTGTACATTCGTCTGAGAACTTTGTACTATGATTTAAAAGAGTTTAATTTTGTTTCTTGCCCATTCTTCTCCACAGAGAGTACTGCTTTGGAATGGGCTACTACAGTACTTAAACAATTTATTTTGTATTGTGTCTTGGAGTGTAGCTGCATTCTTTTGTTTCTTGACATTCAAAAGTACCTCTAATGGTCAAATTATTCCCGTGGCCAGTGGAACGTAAAGGGCAATAAAAGGAACATGGGTGGATTTTAGTCAGTACAAGTCTGACACTTCCCCCTGTTCCACCCAGAGCGGGGGAAGTTATTTGATGATTTCCCAACCCAAAAAAAAGTCAAATTATTGACATAAATGCTTTGAATTTGTATGTATGTGTTTTTCGGTACGTGCGTTTGTTTTCACCCGTTGTTTGCAGCCAACCTTCTGCTCCAATCTCCTGTAGTAGAATTATTGCCGTTGACGGGTCCTAATAGGCTGGCCGATGGAGTGCCATAGTCTAGTCCTTAGGACAGGCTGACGTTGATCCCTCGCTTGAAGGTAATTAATCCAGAGTAATAGCCTCACGGGATTTACCGGGTTTTCTGTCTGTATATTTGTTTTGACACCGTGTTGTCTTTTGTAGTGGACATTAAACCCTTTTTACAAATTTTCATTCTATTTGTCAGCTCGTTTGTACTTGATCAGCTAACTATTTCTATCTACCTAGTCCCAGAAACGTATTTACGAGACCCAAAAATAAAAATGACTTTTAATTGTCTACGTCACTATTTGCTGAACTTATTCCACTGAGGAAAAGAGACAGAGCTATACATGGTGTCTAGCACCATCTCTTTCCCTCAGTGGAATAAGTTCTGCTTTAAGACGTCATGGTAGGGTTGTTGTTTTTACGAATTTCATTAGAAATTATTATAAGAAATGACATCTATACCTATTGAAAATTTTATAAATAGTTTGTTTGTTTATGTATTTTTAAAAAAACCTTGCCCCACACTAGGAATTTCTCCTGTATCGTCGCCGTCGGTGCGTTTACAAACATTTAAACTCACATACACAAACAGCCAGACCCGGAACAACTAACAACTATCTGTAGGTCATAAAAATATTTGTACTGTGTGGGGATCAAACCCGCGACACGTAGCGCAGCAGTAAATCGCTCAGCTACTGCGCCAACCGTGTAGTCATATCTGATGATGCCTCTATTTTTTTGATGACTAGGCTTCGCCCGTCTGGATTTATTCCACGGTAACATACTATCAAGATAAACCGTATTCCATGTCCCAACCTAATCGAAACGAATTTGCATAAAATATTACTTTCAGTTAGCTATGCCGCGCGGTATTTATTTTGTACACACGGCGACAGATCAACCTATACAAAACCAGTTTATGCTGCTCTCTCAACAACGGATCGTACACCATAAATTTCAAGTACAATGAGAGATCCGCATAAACTGGTTTTGTATAGGTTGATCTGTCGCCGTGTGTACCAAGCATAAATTTAAATTCTCAACGATGAACAACATTGTTAGCAATTTTGTAAAATTGTTTTTCTATTTTTTGTTTGATTTTCCGATTTTTCTTTTTCGTTTATACTATGCAAACACTGGAAAAACATATTTACTTTTCAGAAATATATACTGTGTACAGGTTTATATGATACTAGCTTTTGCCCGCGGCTTCGCTTGCGTTAAATTCGGGTAACACAGTAACACAGTTCCCCTTTCCTGATTTGCAGGTACCTGCTACCTGTAGTTTTTCCCTTGCGCCTTATTTATTGTAATAGCATTGCTAAGTTTTCCCTTTTCTTCCCTCTTTCTCCCTCATATCATAATCTTTTTTAGTCTCCTGAGTCCCAACTATCTCTGTACTAAAATTCTTCAAAATCGCCATTAAGGCGTGAAGACGTAATAAACAAACAAACTCACTTTCGCTTTTATAATAATAGTGCCTAAGGATTTACTTGCTAAGCTTGCTTGCTTGTTTTTGGTAGAAACTAATTGTTAACCAAGAAACCGTAAAAGAAGTGATGGCAGATCAATCTCTAGAAGAGAATGACAAGCAGGAGATTGCGGGTAAGATCAGGTTGAGATGATCCAATGACGTCACAGACCACACACAAAAGGAGGAAGCATAGACCTCATACGTCGTGAGTTTCCGTCGTCCCTTGATACACTCGTTAAGACGTTGGCCTCAGTTATGATTTGTAAAACTTTACGTCTTTTAGTCAGTGTCCCGAAAGTCTGACAACCTATCTCACCAAGGAGTATCGTATTAGACAATAAATAGGGTTGTGGAGTTCCGATAGGCCGACGCTCCATGTAATGTACTGGGATTCGGCTAAATTTGGTTAGACTGGGACCCCGACGCCAACATGGCTGGGTAAACTTTAGAGATTATCTAACTTGTAACGAAATAATTTACACAAACCCAAGTTCCGTTTTCGAATAGGCATTCAAAAAATGCAGCTCAAGAAAACAAATTCACATTCTAATCTTTGATTTAAGCGATAATTGATTTAAAATCCATCCTTCCGTAATTAATTTCATCGTCATTAGTCAGGAAGTAAGAAAAACAATAATAAATGTTAATCTATTTAAATCTGTAAAGTAATTTACATTACCTTCAACAGAGATTAGGATTTATCAGAAATTAGGATTAGGACATAATTATCATATGTTAATCCCAGTTTTTTTTTCTTTTTGTTTTCAATATACGTCATATCAGTTTTACAAACATACTAGCTGTGCCCAGCGGTTTCACCCGCTGTTCATTTAGGGGTATGAAAAATAGATGTTGGCCGATTCTCAGACCTACCCGATATGTACACAAAATTTCGTTTAAATCGGTCCAGCCGTTTCGGAGGAGTATGGGAACGAAAACTGTGACACGAGAATTTTATATAAACACTAGCGGCCCGGTACGTGCTTCGCTACGTATTTACAAAAAAATGTGATGCAGCGCCATCTGCCGGACAAAATTGTAAATCCAGATCCCCTTGAACACACAAAAAAAATTTCATCAAAATCGGTCCAGTCGTTTGAGAGAAGTTCAGTGACATACATACTCACAGAAGAATTATATATAAAGATATTGAGATCTTAGGCTGGTCCCGCGTATAATCGGATAAGAGGAAACGAACGGTGTCACCATTGTGACGATCGCCCGGAGGACACGGTGGAGCACACTGTGGCGGTCTACCCCGTTTGTGGTCTTAGTCTAGATTATTGTCCGGAGCAAAACCGATCGGTTACCTCCTTCTGGCGCGCAGTTATGTTAGCGAAGGACGTTGGACGTTTGAGGGTGAGAAACTCAAACCAACCCAACCTCCGTGGGTCGGCTGAGACGACAATGGGTACCTCACCTTCCATCTTTAAACAACAGAAGGGTTACCAGTACATCTTATAGCAGTTCTTATTCCTGTGAGAGAAAAAGATGCTGCTAGACACCCTGTATAGCTCTGTCTCTTTCCCTCAGTGGAATAAGTTCTGCTTTAAAACGTCATGGTAGGGTAGCTGGCCGTGTCTTTCGAAAGAGATACTGCGGCCCCAGAACACAAAGGTCAAAAGAAGGAATATGGGTGGGTTTTGTCAAAAGAAGTCTGACACATCATTTCGTTCCACTCAGAGCGGGAGAAGTAATGATGATGATTTAATAGAATAAGTAAAAAGGGCCTTCCCCTACTACAATAACAAAACAATGAGGTAATTTATCGAAAACCGAGAGAGCACGAGATATTAATTAAAATAAATATTAATAAATAAATATCTTGGGACAACTCACACACGGCTATCTGATCCCAAGCTAAGCAGAGCTTGTGTTATGGTAACCAGACAACTGATATACATACTTATATAATTTATAAATACCTACATATTATAGATAAATCACACCCAGACACAGAACAAACAATCATGCTCATCATACAAAGTTTGTCCTGGGTGGGAATCGAACCCACGACCTCCGGCTCAGCAGTCAGGGCCACTAACCACTAGACCAACAGGCCCGTCAAAATATTCTGGTTATTTAACTTAAATAATCTACTTTAAATTACAAAAATAGTACATTCATTTATCACTGATTATGATAATAAGTCTAGATTAGACATAATTAAAATGATAGAAAAGGGCTTATTATATGTACATATATCAATGGGAAAAGCAAAAATGTATAGGTTTGACTTACGCTACCCGAAGCTTATTACACATATAACAATCAAGCGTGTAATCTCCGATAGGTTTATTATTATTTAATACTAGCTTTTGCCCGTGGTTTTTCTTGCGTTAATTTCGGGGTAACACAGTTTCCTCATTAGCGGGTATTTTTCGTTGGTTACAAAGAGTGCGTGCACCGGTTTTTAGCTGCCTATCTTGAAAACTGCGAAAATTCCCAGAGAAAACTTCATCCCCTCTTTTAAGGGGTTGGGGGCAGATTACCATAAAAAAATAATACCCGATGTTTTTGTTAGTGACAAATAGTCCGCATAACAATTTTTGGCTTCCTAACTTGAAAATTGCGGAATGCTCCATACAAACTTCCACCCCCTATTTTAGGGAAGTGGTGGAAGTAAAAAGAGACAAAAAGTAGCCTATGTCCGTTTGCAGGATCTCAACTACCTCTGTACCAAAATTCATCAAAATCGGTTAAGCCATTTAAGCGTGAAGACGTAACAAACTCACTTTCGCTTTTATAATATTAGTAAGGATTTACTTTGGTCAAAAACCATGGTTACAAGAAAAAATAATAAGTAAATATATTATATTAATTACCGGGTTGATATGTATAAACCTACCCAGTAACTAGAAAATGGACTATCCATTTTATCTACTAATGCCTTTAGGATGCCATTGCTCCCGTGTAAGCTGCCCAGCATTGACCCAACTCTTTTCCTGACGAGGAATCATCAATGCGGGCTTCTGCGTTTAAGGAAGTTTCATTTAATAGACGCCAAGTCTATTGCCAACAACCGGACACCAAACCAAGCTCCACGGCTTCAATTAAAAAAGGCTTTATGAAAAAGCTCAATAACAGTTTACTTGACCTTTTTTACGGATGGAAAATGATCAAATAACTTCCCCCGCTCTAGGCGGAGCGCTGGGGGAGTGATGGGGCCGCGGTATTTCTTTCGAACAACCCCCAATCCCAGACTTTGCTTGCCCTGGGATTGATAATCATTCTCATGGTTATTTTACGGATAAACTCACTAAAACCAGTTTCATCTTGTTTAGATTTATTCTATATCAAGAAAAGAAACGACAGCCATTCCTTTAGTAAAATATTTAAGTGCAAGAGATTAATTAATCTTATCAGTCCAGTCTAATAATCTTATCATATCTAAGTGATCTGTGAATTACTTACGGCCGAATTCTCAAATGACACTCAATTTTAAGTAGTCGTAATGTCTTCACACTGTCGTTGTCAATGTAAGGTGGGTTTTATAGCTACAGTATCTTTCAATAACGTCATTTTAAGAACACCTACGTAATTTACGCGTCGTTTGAGAATGTGGCGGTTACATAACTGTATAACTGATAGATACGAAACGGAGGGAATTTAATTTCATATGTTGTGTTTCAATTATATCAAGATATCGTAAATTAGGCCCGGTAGCCTAAAAACATTATGAAGTGAAGTTGTTTTCAATGTCTGTACATGTTTTTTAGGTTGGTAATTAATCTGAGATTAGATCAAGACACTAGCTAATATCTATGACGTTTCTAATTTGTTTTAAGGTGTAGATATTCGATTGTGAGTCTCACGGCATTGGCTATAGCAAAACATTCATACAGAAAAACTTTTCTGGCAAAAAAAACAAACTTCCAATAAAAACTAATAAGAGGGAAAATAGATTTACTTTTGGAAGTCAGTAACTTTTGTTTGATTCAATCTCTGTTTTGCCGAAAACAATTTCTGTTTTGCCTAAAATCAATCTGTTTTGCCAAAAAACAATCTCTGTTTTGGCAAAAAAACAAACTCTGTTTTGCAAAAAAACAATCTCTGTTTTGCCAAAAACAAGCTCTGTTTTGCCACCTACTTTATTTCTGCCCTTTAGTTGTGTTATGAAGGTATCTCAAATATTTTTTTATCTAGTATTTTATTTTCATTGCTACAAAGAGATATTAGTATATCATCTTCATCATCATTAGAAGTAAAAATATGTATTATCGAAGATAACTTATAAATTACTCGAGCAATACAAGTAAAATTATTATGTAGGTACACATTTCGGAAGTATTATACTTTTTGGACAAAAATAATTTAAAAAATCGGTTCAGAATCGACGGAGAAATCGCGTAACGAACATAAAAAAACATATTGTCGAAATATCATCCTCCTTTTTTGAAGTTTGTTAAAAAAATTGGTTGTCTGTAAAGTCGGTTTACTGACGATAGTTGAACGTGACAACGTCTTAAGAAAATACTGATGGAATGGTAGCATTTTTCAAAAGAAAATTTTCAGCAGAGCCAAAAATGTAACAGTCTCGAACCATATTTTATAAACATACTAGCTCACACTGATTTGCTTATTACAAATACCTTTAGATTTTTACCAATATTGCGGGCTGTCCTAGCTCAAAGGGCTGATTTTTGGTGCATGCAGGCCTTGGTTTTTTTTTTTTTTTTCGGGTGGGAAATCATCCAATGACTTCCCCCGCTCTGGGCGGAGCGGGAGGGCATGTCAGACTTGTACTGACTAAAACCCACCCATGTTTCTTCTTTTGCCCTTTACGTTCCGAGGCCGCGGTATCTCTTTCGAACAACCCGCAACCCCGGCAGGCAGGTGCATGCAGGCCTTGAGATCACTTTTCATGATAACACCGAAATGCCCCATGTACACACGACGGCACATCAACCTGTACCCAACCATTTTAACCTGATCTCTCTACTAAGGTGTGCGATCCGTAGTAGAGAGATCAGATTATGATAGTTTAGACTAGGTTGACCTGCCGACGTGTGTACAATGAAGGAAGTCCAACATATTCGACCAAAGTTGTTATTGTATGAACATGTTCATCAGCCATGAAACATAACAAATCAATTTGAATGCGAAAAACAAATTAAGCCAATTTATGCAAGGTCTTCTTTAAATTGTTATGATGATCATCCTCATACATCAACACGTAAATTTCCAATTCCATTTGTCAGATACTGATTATCATGAATATATTGGGGTCGGCAAGTCGAATTACTACCAGGCTCTTAAGAGTAGTAGGTATTCGTAGTAGTAGCTTTACCGAATTTCTTGGAAAACAGCATTATTGTAAAAATGAATGCCAGTTTTCTATGTGAATCCTAATAGAAAATCTTTTTAAGGAAACTTGGTAAGAGAGAAAAATCTCAGTAGACACATGTTTTGGTAATAGGGTATTTTACTCTTTATGAAAGAAATTCTAAAAATATACAATTCAGATAGCTTAGGCAACAAGCAGTCGGAAAATAATTAATTTAGTTAATAAAATAACTAAATAAATTTTAAAATTGATTTCAAAGGTTTCACTTTTTTAATCTGTAGTTTCACTAAGCGAAACGTGTCCGCCATGATTATTACGTCATATGGTCATGTAAACAAATGTGCTATTAGTAGTGACGTAACATGGCGTCAAGCGTTTTTGTGATTTTACGCGCGAAAATAGAAATTGTAAAATTGAAATGCAGTTTTATGGCACTTATCGTTTGGATATATTTTTTTTGTTTTTTTTGGTAGTTTAAGAGGACCCTAGGATCAAAATGAGATACTTTTTAAAAATGGGTGTATACCGTATTGTGTTTCAGGAAATAAGAAAAACATTCAGTAGAAGTTATGATTTTATGAAGTGTGTTTAAGCACGAAAATAATAATAATTAGTTAGAAGACAATTCAAAATCTAGTTTTTTTGATTCACTACCTGAAAAGAAAAAAAAAAGAACCCTTATTAGATCACTTTGTTGTCCGTCTGTCTGTCTGCCTGACTGTCTCTCAATACCCTTTATCTCAAGAACGCGTGAAGGTATCGAGTTGAAATTAAAACTATATACTCAAGTCTGTAGGCCTTTAGAGTTGTGGAAAAATCATACCTCTAAGTCTAGGCATTCCAAAGATATGGCCCTATATGTCGCAAGTTTGTGCGGAACCCACAGTGCGCGAGTTCGACTCGCACTTGGCCGGTTTTTGAGTTTTATATCACCTTAGTGATTTATATCACTCATATTTCGAAAGTTATAGTCAATAAATCTTGCTTAAAATATATTATTGACGTCAAAATAATATTTCTTCTAATCACGCTTAGATTAGGTGAAAAAAAAATACAAAATTTATGTAATAAACTTGTCGATAACGACGTATAATTTTGCAATCAAATATTGCAAGGGGGGTATTTACTATTTATATTAAAAATACATTAACTGAAATGTGTTGGTTTAATACGGAGTGGGAGAGACATCGGACACATAAAGGATTACCACATGTTCAAAACTTATTCTTCCTTTCACTTCATTATTTCGAACCGTCTACAAAAAAACTGTGCTGTGTTTGTTGTTGTGCACAAAAGTGTTTTATTTTTATACTGTCACTTAGATGATATCTCCTCGCGATACGAACCCTCGCGAATTAGTCAGATTCGCCATCCTAGGTATACTCACATCCATCCTGATGACGCTATAACCCTCAGCCAGGAGAGCAGTAGAAAAACTAGCAACCTTAAGATAATAGGACGTAAACTGACGTCATTCTCGACTATGACTATAAAACGACAATGAATATGACTAGTCTCGACAATTTGACTATGCATTGTTTTATTGTGATGAGATTAATAAACCAAATTTACTTATTTATTTATTCTGCTCTCGCTGACATGCCCCATCGCGACTCTTGGTCCTTGCATCACCCGTCCCAGGCTAAAGTCAGCCCACGGTGCGCTCAAGGCGCTTGTAACAGCGTCAAAATATCGGGAGCTCGAGTACAATAAATCACGTAAGATGACTCTTAAGTGACAAGTTTAATTTTGTTATAAACCGTGAAAGCTTGAAAACAATGTTTAAATGAGTTCATTACTTACATGATATAGCTATTACAGGAATAGCTGTTTTTTTTTTCATCACAAAATGATGTATTTAATACGTGGTAAATTGGTAATCGTTTATGCCTTGATACTCCTTCCACGTTGTAAATATATGAACGAATCTTTGAACAATGTTTTAGCCCTGGCTGGACGCATTAAGGCGCAGTATTATATCGTTGACCTTGTTCATACATTTTGACATTGGACTTTACTGCATACGTTTGTCGTAAAAATACAAATAAATTTGTATAAAATTAAATATTAACTATTCAATCAAAAACAATCCATCATTGAACGCAGTTTGGCATTGGAAATTTCATTGTATACTTTTGATTATAATTACGATTAATATTGAAGAGATAAACTGCTTTAAAAGAGAATTTAGAGGTGTTTGAATATTTTTTTACACATTTTAGTATATTTAATTATAACTTGAATTCCATAAATGTATGCAAAAAAGCCTTAAAAATATCATATTTTTTTCAGTGATTAAAATTATGTATGATTTAAGAGATACACTGCGTTAAAAAACCTGATTTTGGCCGTTCTCAAGAAATCTTCACCTTAATCTCAAGGCATCCACAGTAATTGCCTAGTTAAGCAAACGACAACCTCCTAGGTTGAAGTGCGAGACGCCAGACACAAAAACACAAAACAAATATTGACATTTATTTAGCCACTAACGTAAATTAAAGTCTCGCCCAATCTAAGCTTTTGATTATTTTGTGTTTAGACGGTATAAAGTTACTCAATCAAATAAGCCAAATCTGAACTTATAAAACTTCGCATTCTTATTTACGTTCCTAAAATAAAATAAATAAATAAATATCTTGGGACAACTCACACACGGCTATCTGATCCCAAGCTAAGCAGAGCTTGTGTTATGGTAACCAGACAACTGATATACATACTTATATAATTTATAAATACATACATATTATAGATAAATCACACCCAGACACAGAACAAACAATCATGCTCATCACACAAAGTTTTTCCTGGGTGGGAATCGAACCCACGACCTCCGGCTCAGCAGTCAGGGCCACTAACCACTAGACCAACAGGCCCGTCAAAAAAATATGTTTCAGATCTACACAATTGTGTAACTGTTCGGGAAGCCGTCATATCAGCGATACACGGTGAATGGGCATCCCCACAGCTGCTATTATGGCCCACTGTCAACCATTATCCACCATTGTCAGCCAACCAAGGCCTAGTATTGTTCGAGCTTATTGTAACGACTGTGATCGAATATTCTCATTCGGACAGCGGACAGGTGAATTACTGTCAATCATAGGCTTAGAAGCTTTTTAGGTGTATAATAGGCTTATTTTTCTGATAGGAAAATTGTTGATCGAGGGGTCGTAAGCGTAACTTCTGAGTACTGTGGTCTTGGGTTCGATTCCCGAGTCAGGTATAATGTTATTTGGTATTTCTGTTAGGATTTTCTCAGTATCTACCAAGTAGGCTCATCCCTATTACATAGGACTTTAAATAACGTAAGAGTTAATCTTCTAATATACATATAACATTCTCTTATCACAGTGTTAGTTAACATACTCCTCTGAAACGGCTCGACCGATTCTTATGATTTTTTTTTACCAACATCTATTTTTCATACCCTTAAGTGAGCAGTGGGTGAAATCGCTGGACACAGCTAGTATAGAAAATAATCCGACAGCACAGGAAGGAAAAGAAATATTTTACAGTAAGTACATAGTAATATTCAAGAACGATTTAAGTATATTTTAGGCCGAATGCTTGAATCCACACTGCTTAAAAGGAGTGGTCATGTTTTCCATAAGGGTTGAACTAAAGATGAAATAGATTTGGAAAGGGTAAGTAGATGGTAAATTTTGCAATGGTTTCTCAGCACACGTAAAAAGTTTAAATTTCGTTTAAAGACATATTTTTTAAATTAACTTTAATCTTTAAGTACTATAATATTATAAAGCTAAAGATTTTGTTTGTTTGTTTGAACGCGCTAATCTCAGGGACTACTGGTTGGAATTGGAAAATTCTTTTAGTGTTGGAGAGTCCATTTCTTGAGGAAGGCTATAGGCTATATAACATCACGCTACGACCAACAGGTGCCGACCAGCGCGGGTGAAACCGTGGGGAACAGCTAGTTATATCTACTTAATACAAAGTGTATACAGACGATTTGCGTAACCATTCATTTTGAACATTATACTACTCTACGACAAATAGTACAAGATTTCATGAAGGAACTTAAAGTGAAGTGTAAGCATTAAAAGAATGTATTTCAATTTTTCACCTCCAATATCTCATATTCATATTCATATTCATTTATTTGCGTACCATAATGTGTTTAGTAGATGTTACAAAAAGCTTAAAGCTAAAAGTACATTTATGGACCCTGTTAGGGCACAGCAACAGTCTTAAAATTAAAAATAATCTAAATGTCAAAATATTACAATAACAATAACAATTTAAGTTTGAAACCTACCCCTACAGTTGCACTTGACATATAAAGTAAGATAGTGAGATCATTTTATTTTTTATATACTTATACATTTTTAGTAACCACTTTTTATTTAAAACATAAAATATACTTACTAATTAAGAATATATAATTGTATATATATATATATGAGTGGTATTATAATTATATCAAAACTATATTAAGTATTCATTTATTAAATAGTTACACAGTTTCTCATTTATTTTTCATATATCATAATTTATCATTCAAATATTCATTTATGCTATAGTAGCATTTGTTTAATAGAAATAGTTTTAACTTGTGAATAAAAATATTATGTTTATTTATATTCCTAATTTGGTCCGGTAGCTTATTATATAATTTTATTGACATCACATATGTACTAGATGAATGCATTTTTAGTCGTGATGTTGGAATGTTAAGTCTATTTTTGTATCTTAATGTAATTCTAGTTTGTATGTCTTCCCTTTTGGTATAAAATTCCGGGTATCTGCGTACAAATTTACAGATTTCAAAAATATAAAGGCAGGGTAATGTTAATATTTTGAGATCTTTGAAGTGGGGCTTACAACTGTCAGTTTCTACTATATTTACTAAAATTCGCATGAGTTTTTTCTGAAGGGTAAATAATATGGGCGCATCAGTACTATTTCCCCATAAGATAACGCCATATTTGAGCCATGCATAGGCATACGCGTAATATGTTACAAGCGCCGTTTTGAGGTCTGTGGTTTTTTTAATTTCCCGAAGAGCATAAGAAAATTTTGAAAGTTTCGTTTTAATTTTTTGAATGTGTGATTTCCAATTTATATGCGAGTCTATGTCTAGGCCTAATAGAGTAAACTTACTAACTACTTCTAGTTTGGCGTCTTTGAAACTAAAATCTATATATAACGGTGATTTTTGGCGGGGGTGAAATGTCATTATTTTGGTTTTATTAAAATTAATTTCTAAATTATGTTCTGTCATCCAATTCATTGTAGTATTTAATATAGTATTCAATTTATTATTTAGATTAATGTTAGATTCAAATGAGGCAATTATTGATATGTCATCCGCAAACAAGACACAGGATTCATTTATATGATTAGGAAGGTCGTTAATGTACACAAGGAATAAAAAACAGCCAACTACGCTTCCTTGTGGAATTGAAGCATTAATTGGTATATTTTCAGATCGGAATAATTCAATTTCATTAGTTCTATTATTATAAAATTCTATTTCTACTAGTTGCTCTCTATTTTGCAAGTACGATGTGAACCATTCGTGGCATTTTCCACGGATTCCTATACTGGATAATTTGTTTAATAATATTTTGAATTGCACTTTATCGTAAGCCTTTGTCATATCTAATAATAAACCTATGGCGTATCTTTTTGTGTTAACAATATTGAGTGCTTTTTGTATGAATTTATAGACGGCCAAGACGGTGGAACGGTTTTTCCGAAAACCGTTTTGACTGTCGTTAAATAAATTGAATTTTTCACAAAACGCATAAACTCTATTACACATCTCGGTTGGTTGTGAGGAGCTCGTGGCTAAATAATAGCAGCCGCTCGGGTCGATCTTTAGGTTAAGCCACGCTTGCTTAGGTTGGTCTGTGGATGGGTGATCACCCATTACATACCGAGTTTCCTCCGTGCCTCGGAAAGCACGTTAAGCCGTTGGTCCCGGCTGTCATTTGTAAATCTTTGGCAGTCGTTACAAGTAGTCAGTGTGTCGAAATTCTGACAACCAGTCTTACCAAGGGGTATCGTATTACCCAGTATTAACTGGGTTGTGGAGGTCAGATAGGCAGTCGCTCCATGTAAAATACTGATATTCAGCTGCATCCGGTTAAATTGGAAGCCGACCCCAACATAGTTGGGAAAAGGCTAGGCAGATGATGACCTTCAATATCTCGGTTACTTCAATGTTCCCAGGTATGGTCAAAGTTCCGGGGTTGCGAGTTGTTCTAAAGAGATACCACGGCCCCAGAATACAAAATGCAAAAGTAAGAAAATGGATCGGTTTTAGTCAGTAAAAGTCTGACACTCCGAAGTTATTTGATTATTTCCTATCCTGAAAAAGTCTTCCTCTGTGCATTTACAGACTTTTCAACAGATTACATATTAAAGAGCCTAATATTAAATCGTATTCTAAATTAGCTACCGATTCTCTTATCTACTATCACTTGATAGTCACTTGCTCTTGTTTACATAAGTCTACTCAAAGTTGATTGTTAGCACGACGCAAAAGTGTTTGGTTATTTATAGTCAACCAACGGAGGTTTTAACAGAGACCACGCGAATTACTACTTACATACGTTTAATTAATAATCTTACTTAATATCATATTATATCCTACTTAATATTATAAATGCGATTTTTTGTTTAGATGAATAATAAAAAATTAAAATAATAAATAAATATCTTGGGACAATTCACACACGGCTATCTGTAGCCCTACTATGACCTCTTAAAGCCATTCTTATTCCGCCGAGGGAAAGAGACAGAGCTATACAGGGTGTCTAGCACTATCTCTTTCACTCAGTGGAATAAGAATTGCTATAAGATGTCATAGTAGTAGCCCTGATCCCAAGCTAAGCAGAGCTTGTGTTATGGTAACCAGACAACTGATATACATACTTATATAATTTATAAATACATACATATTATAGATAAATCACACCCAGACACAGAACAAACAATCATGCTCATCACACAAAGTTTGTCCTGGGTGGAAATCGAACCCACGACCTCCGGCTCAGCAGTCAGGGCCACTAACCACTAGACCAACAGGCCCCAAAATGATGAATGATGAATGGATGTTTGTTACTCTTTCACGCAAAAGCTACTGAATGGATTTTAATGAAAATTTACAATAATATAGCTTTTACATCAGAATAACACATAGGTTACAATTGATAAAGATATTTTGTATATTCTATCAAAACGCGAGTGAAACCGCGGGGCGCAGCTAGTGCTTAATAAATAATAGTAGTAGCTATTTCTTGTTCTGTCGTAGTAGTATTTTTTTTTCATTTACTTGACCACTACCCACCCTTAAATTATTGTCCAGTAGCTGATAAAAAAAGAAAATATCCTATGTATTATTCCAGACTATAATCTACCTCTGGGCCAAATTTCATCAAGATCTGTTTAACCGTTTTGACGTGAAAGAGTAACAAACATCCATACGTCCATCCGTACATCTTCACAAACATTCGCTTTTATAAAATTAGTAGGTTAAGAGGTTTAAAAATTACCCAGTGTAATATTTAAAGTCGTATTTCGGCTAAATTAATTCCTTATCATTTGATGACAAAATATCACCAGGGTAAGTAATACCTTTTCACAAGTAACAAGTTTCACGATGGATAATTTAGATTTCAGATTTTGATCAAGGTCCTCTTTTTCTTGACAGATTCTTTTTTCAAATACAAAAGTGTGCCCTTAAAAAATATTTATTTAGTTTTTGTTTACCTACTACTACTATTATTTTATAACGGGACATTTGCAAAACATTACTGATTCCTACAATTCAACGATCAACTTTAGAAAACAAACTTTTTTTTGCGATTTCAGGTTTGGTCCTACAGTAAAAGTTCCTTAAACCCGAACTGTCACTCAAAGAGTCTGGTAGCATAAGAAACATTAATCCAAATACCTTCCTGATCTCTAAATCATAACCAGCACACAATGGACTGCGTAATTGCTCCACATCCTGTCATATCAGATCGCAATCCAATTATAGAGAAAGTCAAGTTTCGTCGTCCGACAGTATTGCCAGAGGCGTTTACTAACCTATGCGATTAATTCCAATCTAGCGAAGCTTGCATTGACAGGTTAATCTGTCACCAGCGCACAGATAATAAATTGAAAACCAGTTTCATTTGGCCTCTCATTAAGATATCACAAAAAATTAGTAGTATCAAGTTTCTCTTATTCAAGTCAGTGGGCGAGCTTCTGTATCTAATGATTTTAGTATTGATTGCGAAAAAAATTGCTACCTCTTTCTAATTCAAATGTTTCAAGATAACCGTGGAAACAGGAAAGCAATTGAGTCGCATTTTTTTTGTAATACTTAATTTGATATTATCATTTGTTATTCTTTGATAAGATTAGGTTTCCAAGATCGGATTTCCGTGATGCATAATTTTCAATGAAAAATTAATCATAAACTATTTTAGTTAACATAATTTCCTACTAACTAAAAAAGGCTGGCCACATCTGACATATTATGTTAGAGCTTTAGGGTAAAATGAGCACAATGTAGAACCCTAGAAACAACCAGAAGACAGACACTGTGGGTGATGACAATATGAGCTATTCAAAACCAAATTACTAGCGGTAGTCATGGAAGTTAGAACGCAAACAGTAATTTTCACTTACCACTTCAATTTCATCGTCAGGTTCCTCCATAATGTTAGTGAGGATGGCACTAGGTCTAATGGACACTCGATGCCGGACTGACTTCCTAAATAGATCAGGTTCTTCCTTCGTCTCCTCATCATTTAAAGTAGTAAATTGTTCATAAAATTTAAACTCATCACTGAAATTTACGTTAGTGTTATGAGACGAATTGGTCAGAACCTTTTTGCTAACCCTAGTCACATTTGGTTTTCTTTCAGAAACTCTTCTATAGCCATTTGCGTCTTGGTCTTCGCCAAGTAAGCTGATCGGTCTTGGAGTTTGCGGGCTATATTCATACTCTAAATCAAAGCCTCTATCTTCGAACAAACTCTTGAAGCGAGACCAGCAACCTAAGTTTTTCTTTGGATCCGCCACCGGCTGATTTTCTACAACCGCTTTAGTCTTATCCATATTTGCTGCGTCCTCGTTGATTCACTTAGATGAACAGAATCCCTTATACAATAATCGTTCACATAATGAATTTACTAACGCGTGAGTTAATCTTTTCTAATCAAAATCAATGCCTATCGAAACACTTCTGATTGTGTAGATAATTAATAGTTCCTGTTGCTTGATAATGATAATGTATATTAATAGTCGATTTTGAAATCGTTACATGATGCCTGATTTAAAGTAGAAATTGTTACTCAATTTATCGACACATCGACATTAAAATGCTCATCAAGCAGTACCAACTGCCAACGATTGCGTTCACACCTTGATTATGTTCATAAAATTCAACAGACGTGTACACTTGTTGCGACCATTACCACGTTTTCACTTATGCAACACAGTAAATAAGTATCACTCGAATCACAAAATATTTTCTTAGTTACATCACTATTTATTTCGCACGTGGGTTAAGGTTGATACATACAACCCCCATGACTTATTCACACGGCGTTTTATATCAAACTAAAACATTAAGAATCATTGTATTGAAAATGATAACACTTATCGATAATAGTCGCACTGATTACGTTTTATAAGTTATTTGAAAATGTAGATTAAATAATTGCTTCAATGCTGAGCTGGTCAAGGATACAACACTGATTTTAATATTTTAAACGACGGATTTTACTGAAGTGTAAAATAATAATCGGCAGCACAAAATATAATAACTGAATGAACAGCTTATTGAAATGAAACCGTAGCAAATAATTCAATTTTATTCCAATCCGTTTAATCAGCATTGTCTGTTAAGGTCGTAATTATAATAACGATTGCAAATCGAACAGAATAGTGTTCATAAATTGGAAGTGCAAATTCAACTCATATTTTAGCAAATTCTATCATCGCATTAAAATACTCATGCTAATTGACAACGTACGTATTATGGAGATAGTGAAATAACGACAACTAGTCAATTTTGTGTCAGACTACGAACACACTTAAAGTGGTGATGACACAACTAAAATTAAAACCAAACTTTAAAAAGATAGTTTATAACATACTGATATATAGAACATGTTTTGCACATACATTTTGTTATTATCTCGGTCCTAGACTGTACAACAAAATAAGTGAAAATCTAAAATTAAAAAATCTTGATGGTTAATCATAAAAAATACTATCGAATATCTACTTAAAAAATAATGAAAGAAGACAGAAGGCACATAAATAAATCAGAAATCACACAACTCTATGCATACATACAGAAGCATTCATAAAACTTATACCTATATATTATATGTACAAGTTTTATAATGAAGTGAAAGACGTTATATAGAAAGACAAAACGTTTTTTTCTGGGTGGGTAATCATCAAATGACTTACCCCGCTATGTCAGACTTTTACTGACTAAAACCCACCCATGTTCCTTCTTTTGACCTTTACGTTTCGGGGCCGCGGTATCTCTTTAGAACAACCCGCAACCCCGAGAGACAAAACGCTTTGAAAGCTAATGCAAATAGCAAGAACAGCTTGATAAAAAATGCTCAGACAAGCCTCACTATTTCCTCACTATTTCATAAATAATAAGATGGGATGATGAAGAATAAAGTCTAATGGTCAACCATGCCTAGATTGCCCACAACATCACAGTTTAATCAGTTTTTTTTTTTTAAATGTCTCGAAAGAAACGCGGTATGCAAGGGGTGGTCACCCATTTACAGAACAATTAACGAAGTCGGCAAGCGCAGCTTAACCTGAAGGTCCAACAGAGCAGCTTGTTATTGATAGTACTTCTTACGACGAGAAAATAACATAATATCAGTTGACTAGTATGTAATTATAAGGGTTATGTTTAGTAGATAGATGGCTGATTGGAAGCGAACGAAACGTAATCAGCTAATGATCGTACCTAATACGTAGTTTATTCAAGATGTCGTCTGTGTTTATCCTCATTAAGATCTTGGGGTTATATAGATATAGTTGTTATGTGCTGTTTCGTATTATCTACATTAATTACTACTGTTACGTTTTGTATTGTTGCTGACGACTGTCATACAGTTTATACTAGTATAGTCGTCAACGTAACCTTACAGAAATTGTATTCATTGCCAAACATTACACATTAGATTAAGATCATTTTTATTAACTTTATGAGTGAAATAAACTTTTATAGTTCTATTGTCATCATAATCATTTTCCTGTCCTTATTCCAAATTATTTGGGGTTGGCGCAGCATGTCTACTTCTTCCATTATCCTCTATTACTCGTTATTTTATCAGACAACTCTTTTCTGACCATATCATCCTACAGTCCATCCCACATTTCTTCATTCTTCCTCTACTCATATCCTCACCCACATTCATACTCAAAACTTTTCCATTTCCTCATATGTTTTTATTATAAGTATCCGTTACTAATCCAAACATTGCCTCGATATTGTTTTGTTTGTCTTTTACAATTTCATTAAATAATTTTAATTAATTGAAAGTCAAATTGAGAAATTCTTGTGGCGATGGCATCGTTTCTATTGAGTCAGCTCTACTGCCTTAAAGATGAAAGAAAACATTTGTGAGGAAACTGGCATGCCTATTATAGAACCCAAAATTCGCTATGATACGTGACTTCTATCTATCGAGTATATTTTCGGATCTATGAAACCTCTCATAGAGCAGAGGTTTGTGTGCAGCAGAAGAAACATTAAGGTTGATTATACTTGTCAAATCCTGACTATATATGATGGTTCATTATAACATGGCACCGTGGTCAAGATGTACTAAGAGACTTGCATAGAGTTGTGGGTGTAGAATGGGATACCAAACGAGAGAAATAGATCCAAAAACATGAAAGGAAACACAGAGCAGTTCCTAGCCCAGTCTGTGTCGCGAGACTACACCCGGACACCGAAGATGAGGGTCTGTGGACGGTGAGCAATAGCGGTAGCTCACCATCCGTCCATCTATTAACGATAGACCGTGTCGACGGAGCGTTAGAGTTCCACAAACGCCTCAAGGGATGTCAGCTAAGAGCAGAGAGGCCTGCCGGGTTGTTCGAAAGAGATGCCGTGGGCCCCGAAACATAAATAGGCAATAGAAGGAATACGAGTGGGTTTTATTCAGTACAGGTCTGACACCCCCCCCCCCCCGCTCAACCCATGAGGGGGAAGTCACTTGATGATTACCCACCCGTAAAAAAATGCCAGTATGTGTCGCGAGCATGCTTTTAGATCCTTATCGGACACCATTTTTAAAGTCCGTACCACGAGAAACATAAGAGCTTGTGTTTAATTTTAAGTGCATACTCATCAAGATTTGACATGCATATCGTAGTCCTATTTCCAACTGTACTGTAAGTTCTACTAAGGCACAAGCTCTATGTTTTGAGGTCCACGGCAAATTTCACTTAAGTGTTCCCCGAAATTATATATTTTTTTACTTGTGTGTTATTATTTTTTTTACAACTTATTTTAAGATGAAAAATACCAAAAGCTCTTAAAACGTCCTCAAGTTGAAGTGAGTTTGTCAACTGTGAAGTGACATTCTTCGGTTGAAATCGTAAAATTAAAGGAAACGTTTTGGAATGAGTCCCGTAAAAAGTAAACCCAGCTCACCTCAAATATTTACATAAATACGAACTGACCTACATAACTACTTCATTCTTTTGAATTAAAAAGCCTTTTTGCACCAATCAACGCCTCATAAAAAAAGATCAAATCATCATCAATCTCTTAAAATGGACTGATTCTGCGGTAGCCATCTTTAATTCTTAAGTGAGGCGTTTTGCCTCACGCGGATATGAACCTTGACCCTTCTGATTGGTTCGGCGCCAGAATTCAATCAGCAATTTAGTCTTTTTGAATACGTTATTGTGAATTAAGAAGTTCCTTAATGAGAAAAAGGAATTGGGCCAATTTATTATAGGAGTGTGTCATTGTTAAGGATATAAAAATCAATACCTATGTAGACTGATGTTTGGGGATTTCAACAATGAGTTACGAAAATGGCAAGGTAAAAATAATAATATTTGACGTTTGAAAGAATAATTGAAAGAAAGAAAAAGTTTTGTGTAAACGCCAAATAACATGGGGCAAGGGAATGGAATGAAATGGACGGAGGTCTACTCTCTAAGTCCGTCTACACAATAATAATCTCCTTTTTGTGTTTAGATTAAAGTATTTTTTTTTAATAGAATTTTATGGTATAACTGATATTTATATGGAACTTGTATGCATGCATATTTTGTGTGCCATGCTATGTATCCCTAAATCATCTTAAGAAAACTTTGAGTTAGTCAAATAACACACGATGTTCTTCTAAGAATATTTTACACTTCCTCCAATCTGACAAATCAATTACCCACAACAAATTGGAGAAAAACTTCAGCAAATATTCATGAAGCAACACAGAACGTCATAGCAATATAAATACTTTGCACCACGAAAGGTCAAAGTTGCCCAGCAAGAATTAATTTGCTACATGTCTTGAATAGTTAACGATCCTGAGGTTAAGTGTTAACGACATCAAATTAGTTGAACCTTAAGAACATTTACATAACTCACTGAACAATGTTTTCATTGTTACTAAACGTGCAGTTAATATTTATGGTAATGGAGGCTAGAAACAGCTCATTCTTACATGAGTGACTTGGTATTTGTGGTTCGTGATATAAATAATAAATAAATAAAAATAATAAATATCTTGGGACAACTCACACACGGCTATCTGATCCCAAGCTAAGCAGAGCTTGTGTTATGGTAACCAGACAACTGATATACATACTTATATAATTTATAAATACATACATATTATAGATATATCACACCCAGACACAGAACAAACAATCATGCTCATCACACAAAGTTTGTCCTGGGTGAGAATCGAACCCACGACCTCCGGCTCAGCAGTCAGGGCCACTAACCACTAGACCAACAGGCCCGTAAAAAACATTATCTTATCACTATTAGTTTCTTAGGCATACGGGGTTATAGGTTGTTCCGGATCATGGGTGGGTTTTAGTCAGTAAAAGTCTGATACTACCCCCTGCTTCGGCCAGAACGGGGAAGTCATTTGAATTTCCCAAGTGGAAGTTATTTGAAGATATTCCCCCCGCAAAAAAGCCTGCTGTCGCCGGACGCGAAGCTTCATAGACGCGTATTCGTAATTATACGCTTGGTGTACGCCTGCTCACATACCAAAGCGTTCATACAAAACAATAGACGGAGCGATAGCTTCACTCGCGTCGGAGCAGGCAGGTTCGTGACCCTTCACAGTGTTTTACGTAGGCTCCATCTAACAGAGTTTCGAGGTTTATGTAAGCTCTAATATGTTCAGGATATAGGACCTCGTCGATGTGTCCAAGACCATAATTGCATAGAGTACCTGTACATAGTTTAAGATAAATATTTGTTTTTTCTAAATATCGGGTACAAAAATAACTGTCGATTTTCATAAATGTTTTTCTGTAAAACTTAACATGCTATTTAAGTGGGCATACCAATTCTTGCATTAAAATGATTTAGGCTATTATTTTTTTATAATAAAAAAAGCAATGTCCGTAAAATGGTTTTGTTAAAACACAATGCGCCTTACCGTATGTCATCTATCGAAGCGTACATCGAGAGAAAGCACGTGTTTATTTTTCTATAAATAGCGGGAACGGGTGCGAAATTTATTCAGATATTAGAAAAACACCCGTGTTTGTACAACAATCATCTACATATTATATCGACGGCACGGTTAGCGCAGTGGTTCGATTCCCGCACGGAACAAACATTTGTATATAGTTGTTTCTATTATATTCTTTACTAGCTTTCGCCCGCGGCTTCGCCCGCGTTAAATTTGGGGTAACACAGTTCCTCTTGCGCCTTATTGATTTGTAATAGCAACGCTAAGTTTCCCCTTTTCTTCCCTTGTTCTGCCTCATATCCCACTTTTTTAAATAAAAATTAGCATATGTCCGTCTCCTGGGTCCCAACTATCTCTGTACCAAATTTCATCAAATTCCGTTTAGCCATTAAAGCGTGAATAGGTAACAAACAAACAAACAAACTCACTTTCGCTTTTATAATATTAGTAAGGATAAGGATGTTACTTTAAATGTTTGTAAACGCACCCACAATACAGGAGAAATTCCTAGTTTGGGGCTACATGAAAAAACAAATATGCTAGAAAAGTGAAATACTGTGTCATCTTCTAATTATTCTCTTGTGCCTACGAACAATTTACAGGTTTTTTTTTCTGTATATATGTTAAAGTGTTGCTGACCGTTTTTCGGTCACGGTGGCCAATCTCAACGGAGATAATCAATCTGCCCTAGAGATATTATAGTGCACAAGTGTGCAAGCACAAACGGATAGTCTATATATAAGGGATAGGTACGTGTAATATTTATCGTCTTCGGCGAATTTAAATGTAAAGAAGTAATATGCCAAAATAACGTCGGTTGGTGTCTTTTGTTAGATTTATCGTTTCGTTACCGACTTCAGCAAGTATTTTGGAACGAATTTCCTTATCGCGCGTTGTGAAAGGGGGCTAGACGGAAAAAAATCTTACGAAAAGTTGTCACGACACTTTTTGCTATAGTAAGCTATTGTAAGCTGTGCGGCGTCGCATGTTTCTCTGTCTGTCTGTCTGTCTCTCTCTCTCTATCTTATAGAAAGCAAGCCAGATATTTTCATTTCTATACGAACTTCGTTCCATCCGGGTGTCCCGTGACACCTCTAATTTTTTTTTATTTTGGCTGTTTTTTGGAACAATGCTGTTCGACGACGAAAAAACCCACTTACCAACTTTACGGTTAAAAAATCGGCGCAAACTGCGTCCAAATTACCGACTAATTAATTTATCAAATCGTCATTACGCATGTTCTTATACGTGAATATACCGACAAAAGGGAAAGTGTTTGTCTGTCTGTTTAACGGCTTTACTGTCAAATTAATTCAGTATTGAATTAATAATGTGACTACCGTATTCGTAAGCGCACATTCCAAGACAGGTTATTTTTGTCTAATCTATACAAGTAATAATAATAATATTATAACGAGGAAAGTTTTGTTGTCTTGTTTGTATCGAATAGGCTCCAAAACTACTGGACCGATTTTAAACATTTTTTCACTAATAGGAAGCTTCTTTATCAGGAAGTAACATAGGGTATATAACATCACGCTACAACCCACGAGAGCGGGGCAGTAACCAAAGACGTGGGTAAAACCGCGCAGGACAGCTATAAGTAATAAAAGAATGATGTTGATGCCAATTATGATGAATGAAATTATCGTAGTAGAGTTGAAGAGAAAACTAAAGTTGTTTCTCAGACAAAGAAAGACTGCGTTTTTAGTGTTCATCATCATCATCATCATCATAGTGTTTTTAGTAATACAGATAAATTCTAAGGTTTTCATGAATTTACTAAGTGTGAGGATTTATGAAAGAATCAATTTGTTTTGATACAACGATTCCGTGGGCATGAGCTAGTCTAAACTATAAGTGATACGATTCTACTCACGAGTGCCAGGTAGAAGGCTGTATTCTGCAGATTTCTGCACGACTTGCGAATTGCTACATTCGCGACTTGGCTTGCGCCAAGCGGCTCGCGATTTTCATTTGTTTCCTTCGTGTCGCACTCATGGTATTCTCTAAACATTCATTTGTTAAAAAGCACTACCTCTCTACTTAAACAAAAATTTGAAAAATTTCTTTGCTCTTCATGATTGTTATTTTATATGTATTTATATAAAAGTATTTGTTTTAAAAAAATTGTTTGAAAATTCATTTTGAAAATTTTTACGCCAGAGACTACCTACAGGACTGTTTCTCCTCCTTTACATCCATCCAAAGGCTATCTTGAAAACATCGCTTTTAGCGATAAGACCGCCAATTGTGTCACCCTATTTACAAGTTGTTTAGTATTTTTATTGTTACTTGTATGGTGTACATAATAAATAATATTTTATCTATCTATCTTGTTTTTCCACGGCGTTCTAGCTACGCGCGTGAATTAATTAATTAATTAATAACATCCATAACGGTTGTGACGTTGCATCGCTATGATGTGTGATCGGTGTGAGGATGGAGGACAGCATTGTGATGTGTGTATGATTAATCTATGTTGTATTATGTGAAGAGCAACTTACGGCGACGTCCACTAGGGGCTCGTCCTCCGGCGTGAGCGCCAGCGAGGAGCGTCGGCCGGCGCGAGCCCCCGGCGACCCGCTCGAGCTGCCTGCGACAACAGAAATAACACATTATTATACAATACAGTCCTGGGTTAGTGGTCCTGGGTTAGTGGTCCTGGGGCGGGAAAAGTGTTGCAGGGTTTTTATTCACGATTTTTTAGTAGTAACATCCATGGAGTGTGGATTGTGTCCGGTTGATGGCAATAGGGTCGCCCCCTTTTACGTGTGACTTAAAAACATAACTGGCGGGAAGTACATGTACCCATTGGGAACACACGTTTTGTTATCTTTGGGGAATCCTTACTTCCTTACTAATATTATAAAAGCGAAAGTGAGTTTATTTCTTTGTTACGTCTTCGATTTCGATGAATTTTGGTACAGAGATAGTTGGGACGGACAAGGATAATTTTAAAAAAAGTGAGAAAAGAGGGAGAAACAGGAAAGAAAAGGGGAGAGGAAGATGCAGTTTTTTTAGAATGGCATCTCGTAGTTCTACCTAGGAGATTGTCGTCTGCTTTACTGAGTAATTCCTGTGGATACTTTGAATTTAGGCGGGGGGCCTTAAATTCAAAGTAAGAGAGAGAGAGAGTAAGAGAGAGTTCAGACCAAAAACTTATAAATCAAGTGACTACACGCTACTGCACCTACGAGCTTCGGTTTAGCAGTTCCCTACATTTTGACGATTTACTGTATGTATAATACCACAAATATATGAGATTTTACTTCCCCAATTCATAGTTGGGGCCGAAGACAATTTTACAAGTTTTAAATGATGAGTACAATAACCCATGATGATGAGAATTTAAGAGTAAAAAAAAACTAAACGGAGATTTTTGTACTTCGTGAAACAAGACCAATCATAAATCAGTGATATAATAATATTCAGCACGCGACCGTTTACTATCATCTTCTGATATCGGTCAGGGTTATCATTGGATGTAGCCGTAATCATGATCATCATCATCAAGAGTGATTACGGCTAACACGAGCATTGGAACGTTGGTACAATGTTGTTTTTTTACAATTTTATTCGAAGCATGCGTTAAGGATGCTTTGCTTGGAACATCATCACATGACTTACCACTCCAACCTACAAAAATCCAGCAACTTTGTATTGGATTTTGACGGCATGGTTAGCGTAGTGGCTGAGCTATTGACTGCAGCGCTACGTGTCGCGGGTTCGATTCCCGCACGGAACAAATATTTATATGGCATACAGGTGGTTGTTTCGGGTCTGGCGGTTTTTGTACCTATGTGTGTGTTCAAATGCTTGTAAAAGCGCCCACGACAGGAGAAATTCCCAGTGAGGGGTTCCAAGGTCTTTTTTTTAAATTGCCCCGTTAAGCAAGCGACAACCTCCTAGATTGAACAGCGAGATGCCAAACATGGATAAATACTAGAAACGTATAACTTGATACGTTGCCGTGTGTACGAAATATTGTGACCTAAGTATATATTTTTCGAAAGCTGCGGACATCTGCAGTACTTCACTAATACCGATGACGTCGTAATCGTTTGTATATAAATATATTTTGACTCCGTAATTAGCTAAAAAACAAGGTTTATTTTTAGCCTTTTCCTTAAAAACCAGTCTTTATCTGTACTATTTGCGTGTGAATTTATTACTAATTTAGTATACAGGTTTTAAATTAGGTATTTGGCATATTTATTGATGTAAAACTGTTTAAGTTGCAAAAAAAGTAGGATAGCTTTAATGTATTGGGTCTGTGTAGTGTAGAAAATATTCAATATAAAAAAAAATACGAAACATATTACTAGGTAATAAAATTTTCTGATTTTCTAATAGGAAACTTTGATATATATATATACTTAATTTTAAAATATTGTTTAAATTATAAAAAAAGTATTTTAATAACCTGTGTCGGTATCATCACTGCCTCGTCTCTGAAGCCACCTTTGCACCAATTCGATGCTGGCCTCCTGACCAGCCAACATCATCATTCACATATTATTAAATCACAGCATTCCTAACATCACCACACACATTTGAACAATTTAACACATTTCTGATAATTTCACTCTCTAAACAAAAGAAAAATATTGATAAAACTAAAGAGAATTATTTTATTATTTTTCAGTTCCGCAAAGGATGGTTGCCTATACCAAAAACACAACGTAAAAAAAACACTGGCCGAAAGAAATGACAGCACTTTGCCGCGTTCAAATATCGAATTAATTAAATGACGATCGTCGACGGACGAGTGTAAACAGCGAGTAGAGTAGATGAAGCAAAATTAATTTTGCACTTGTCTGATTAAATTCTCAACCATAACACGGTGTGATAAGAGAGTTTGGTGGTTTTTAAGCGCGTTTGTATATTGGTACCGTGGTGTGGAGTTTGTAGAGCGCGCAAGCGGTCGGTTAGGTAATGGCCGTCAAGCCGAGACAGTTGATCGAAGAAGGGGGGTGAATGTAGGACGAGTGTATCTGAGCATACATTAACCCACTGGAAGGGATACTGGCAGCCTGTTGATAGATCTGTGATATACTGCCAGTGTTTCTCGTTGACAAATAGTGCTGGTCGCTCTATAGGTTCGGGTCAAATTGCTTACATACTTACGCGCTGGTCCAGTTTCGAATTTTAAATGTCATGGAAACGGAGCTTCTGTATGGTGCAGCCAACTAACTAAACCGTTATAAATTAATCATTAACTTTAATTGTAGGTTTTTTTTATCTGTACATTTAAGAACTTGAAGTATTAGCACAGATTACTTAACAGTGTATTTGCTTTGCTGGCTGTTAGAATGTTAATCGATCGAGTTGAAGTTTTAAGACCATGTTTATAGAAACTAAATTGGATATTACATGTTTTTAGTATACTGATCTTAGCGTTTAAACTAAAGGTAGATTAAGATTTTTCATGTATTTGACCGTGGAAAGAATCTTTACAAAGACATTTATAATAAATTACAGACATTAATTGCGCAAAAGAGACTGTGTTTAGTAATTTATGAGTGGGAGGTCCGATGGCGATTATTCCGTTTTGCCTAAGTGAGTCCAAACAACTTTCACACTAATCATGTGGCCTCAAGAATTGAGAGTCACATTCCTACCAGTTGCCAAATATTTAGAACAATTTGTCATCTGTTCAAAATGTTAAGACTAGAAAAATCTGATCTGATAGATTAATAACTTATTATATACAGGACAAGAAATAATTTATTTTCTCACATTTATGCTGAACAGATAAGAACGGTTTTTTTTATTTATCCAGAAATATTTTAAGCCCTTTTTACAAACTTTTTTTTAGTAACAATGGAAAATTAATATTCGATAAAAATTATGTAATAAACCATCATTATACCATAAATAAACATGTTGAAATAAAAAACTTTTTTCTAAACATATCTATATTAAAAAAAACCCGACGAAATGAGAACCTCTTTCTTTTTTTAAGTCGGTTAATAAAATATGGTTTCGTCTGGTTTTAGGTAGTTTAACTTGGTGTTAGTTGCATCAAAAATATATATAAAAGAAAGCCCTTGGATAGCTGCAATCAAGCATAATTTGATGCAATTTGGCTCAATTACTTGGTCGGACAAAGTGTTTCTGGGTTTTCTCTGTAGTATCCATAGAGTCTAGAACTCTAGACTTTTGTCAGGTTGATATGGGTTCACTCCTTATTAAATAAGACTTAAACATAACAGGCAAAGTGTGGGTTAAGTATTAACTGTATCTCTGCCTAACATTTAGATGATTACAAAGACAGGTAAAAAATAAAGAAAATACATTCATGATGTTTTTTTACAAGCGTGATATTATTTGTCTTCATTGTTGGCAACAATGAATAAGATTGTCTCACTATCACAAGCTTACTACGTTACTCTGGCTTCCCCTTATCTACCTAATCATCGAGATTGCCTCTCTGACTCAGAATCTAAATCAACATACAAAGATCTACACATACTCATTCATCCCGAAATCCTACATCTCAACATCAAAGATGTATTGAAACTCATTAATTGTAAGACTCCTTTGAAACTGAAAACATTAATCAGAACACACCTTATACAGTATCGTTTTGGTAATATTCTGAACGCGTCAATTCAGTTACTTAGTTTTCCCGCCAATTTTGCTGTCAGGAGAAAAGTCAGGAATATGGAAGATGTGAAGGTTACGTAAGAAAATTGTGTTTTCGACTTTAAATTTTTGATGTCATGTTTTTAAAGGAGTCTTGTTTAATGATGATGATCAACTCATTGCTCAAATATTTTAATTCAATAAGTACTTAGTATGTTGATTTATTTTGCTGTTTCAAATACGGGGTTTTCCGATAAATCGAAAGAGGCTGTATATGCGTAATTGTTTTTGAACTTTACCCAAGTGCGTATTGAACAAAAAACTAGAGGACACGATGATAAACCAAAAAGAATTATGTATTTTTAATTCCGTGGTGCCGTGTCATTTTAATATTCTATTGAATAGAGTTTTTTGTGTTAAAAGCATGGTACATTTAGGTTTTATAAAAACCGGGGTTGCGGGTTGTTCGAAAGACATGCCGCGGCCCCGGAGCATGAAGGGCAATAGAAGGAACATGGGTGGATTTTAGTAATACCAGTCTGACCTCCCCCGCTCCGCCCGCAGCGGGGTAAGTTATTTGATGATTTCCCAACCGCAAAATAATGGAATAATTGAAAGGGTTATCATCACGTTTCGCCGAAGACTGGCATACACATATAACACCAAGATAAATTATTTTTTTTTCATAAAATTACATAAATAAAAAATATCTAAGAGTTAATATAATAAATGTGGGATTTTATATATTTTAGCTTTGGCAACTGATAAATTAGTGTGTCTTCGACATGATATCGTAGGGCATTAGAATATATAAAATACTAGCTAGTGCCCGCGGCTTCACCTGAGTGATATAGCAAAAAAGTATCCTATGTGTTATTCCAAACACATAGGCCAGAGACATGAAAGAGTAACAAACATCCATACATCCATCCATCCTCACAAACATTCGCATTTATAATATTAGTAGGATTAGAATGTTCTGTCTAATCTAGCGACTGTACGTCTACGGCATTTACTTCATATGGAGTTGCGTTTATCATTCCATATAGCGCAACACTAGTCGCCTAGTCGGCTATTGTTCGAACCGGTTAATAGTCCGGATTCAGAAGCGAATGATCGATGACTGGCTACTGCATTTGTGAAGAAATTACATTTATCTTTACTGTTTGATGTCGTTGATTATTATTGTGTTTGTGTAATGAACTGGCTGACTTTGGTTTGAGTATTTATTATTAGTTTGAGCTTAAAGATTTTTTAGGATAACAAAAACGAACATTCAAATAGACAAAATATTTTGTTAACGTTGCCGAACACTACTAATTTCTCCTGTACCATAAATGCGTTTACAAACATTCGAACTCACATACACAAACGGCCAAACCCGGAACAGCTACCTGACGGTAACATATATGCTTGTTCCGTGCGGTTATCGAACGTGCGATACGCGGTGCACCAGCCAGTCGCTCAACCACTGAGCCAATCTTGCCGTCATACAAAATATGGTTTTTTTGTATGGCGTAGATATCTGTATTGTAATCTTGCAGGTGATGTGTACTACAGTCCACATACTCTCAGCTTCCATTGTAGAAATCATTAGAACTCAATTCTATACGTAGATATAATATTTTTTTATTTTTCCAACTATGTTGAATTTAGTCTGGATGCAGAAGCATACCAATATTTTACATGGAGGGATTGCAAATCTGACTTCTACAGCCCAAATAGTACTGGGTACGATTTATTTCATTATAAATAATGAAAGAATAAGGTTTAGGTTTATTCGTTTCACACGGGTAAAAAAAGTATATTGAAACAACAAAAAAAAAAACGAAAGCAACACTTTTTTATGTGTAACACAACAACACAACTCTATAGCTTTTCATTAAATGTGCACGAGACTAATTAGTGAGAGCTAGAGATTAGTTATTAATTATTCTTACTCGCTTTTTAAAATTTCGGTCATCGAGCTAAAATTCCAGACATATCTGGGAAATTGCGGATGTATTGAAACTACAAGTGTTCGTCACAGAATGCAGATTTTATTTTTCCTTTGTCCCCGAAACCATAAACCATAGTTCTACTTCTACAGATATCATACTAGATGTTGCATTAAACAAAAATATTATTATTTTGACACATATTTAAATTTACCCTATTCAACTCGCATTCAGGACAATCGTGACTTGCAAGTGCCATGCTTGACACCAATGTCACTTTGACATTAAATTGGCATTAAATGTAATGTCAATCAACTTTATCGAGTTCTATTCTTGTTTGATAGATGATTCACATAACATTACTGAAGAAAGAAACTTGTTTATCTATTAACATGCCATAACAACATCACGCATTTAGGTTTAGTATAGGAGTCAATTTCATCACGATGTATGTTTGTCTCTTCCTAATAGGGATGGACCAATCAACAGATTTGAACTACTGCCGAGAAACTCGTGATGCAAACGTTCAATAACACCTTTCTGATCTGGGAATCAACGTCAAGACTTTATACTGAATCAATATCAAGGTTTTAGTCAGTAAAAGTCTGATAATACCCCCAGAGCAAGAGCGGGGCAAGTTATTTTTTATAACGTTGCCCCACACTAGGATTTCTCTTGTGTCGTGGGTGCGTTTACAAACATTTAAACTCACATACATAAACTGCCAGACCCGGAACAACTATCTGTAGGCCATACAAATATTTATTCCGTGCGGGGATCGAACCCGGGACACGCAGCGCAGCAGTCGATCGCTCAGCCAACCAACTGCGCCAACCGTGTCGTCGTATTTGATCAAATCAAATCAAATCATTTATTTCAATTAGACCATTACAGGCACTTTTGAATGTCAAGAAACAATGATGGCATCCACACGCAAAAAAAAACTTAATACTCAGCAGCCAGAAGTACCTAATGAATAATCTAGACCAAAGGCGGTAGAATAATATGCCATTTGAATGAGACAGGCTTGTTTTAACACCTTTAGATTGAAAACATATCTTCTCTCACAATAACGAGAAAAAGAGAAAATGTGTCGCATTCACAACAGACGCCATTTTTAATAAGAGCTGACCTGCTTTGTTTTACGGAAAACACCAAAGAGAACGCGCGACGTATATGTACATTAGAAAATTCGAACGTTTTTTTGAATTTAGAATACAACTATCGTGTGCATTATGTTTTTTTTTTGCGGCAGGCCAAATTAGAATCGATATGAGATCTCAAACCGTAATAAAATAAAGTTAAAATACGAGTATTCGATTTTAAACCGTCTCCATTTTACGTGACGTTTCCTCGTGACGAGATGTAGGCCCACTGATCATTGTTCTACAACAATATACACGTTCTAAGAGCAGAGTTATACATAGTATGCAGAACACATTGTAGTTCTCACGTACATAGATCAAACTGCAGGTAGTGTAACAAATAAAAGGGGTATTGTAGCTAATATCAATTATTTCCTTTAAAATGTATGCTTATCTCCTTTTATTTCAAATGTGCTTCAAATAACCATGGAGGTCTCCACTGTAAATAATATGTAAACCTCTATGGTTTATTTATGATTGGCTGGAAAATAAATGAACGCTAATTTTGAAATTAGAATAAGTCAAGTTTTGAAGATGGAACTAGGAGTCCGTCAAAGGAATGTGTGTGTAAGGAATGTGAAAATATGATTTATAAAATTACCTACTAGCTTTTGCCCGTACTTTCGCTCGCGTTAAATTCGGGGTAACACAGTTCCCCTTTCCTGATTTGCAGGTACCTACTACCTGCAGTTTTTGCCCTTGCGCCTTATTGATTTGTAATAGCAAAGCTAAGTTTTCCCTTCTTTTCTCTCTCATATCCCACTTTAAAAAAATAAATTTGCCTATGTCCGTCTCCAGGGTCCCAACTATCTCTGTACCAAAATTCATCAGAATCGGTTTAGCCATTAAGGCGTGAAGAGGTAACAAACAAACAAACTCACTTTCTCTTCTATAATATTAGTAAGGAGTAAGGAGTAAGGAAGTAAGGATAAGGATAACTAACGGTTTTGGATATTGGCTGCGTGTAAGATTAGAATAGATATTCGTATAACCAACAGGTAGTTGTTCCGGGTCTTTCAGTTTGTGTTTAAAGATACATAATGTATGTTTGTAAACTCACACACGGTACAGGAGACATTCCTAGTGTAATCAACTTTTTAAAAACGAGTCCGCGCGCACCGATGGTTTCATACAAACTTGCGACATAAACGGCCATATCTTTTGACTGCCTTGACTTAGACTTAGAGGGTTTTTTTACAGCGCAAAGGGACCACAGATTTAAGTCTATGGTTTTAATTGTAAGTTGATACCTTCTCGCATTCCCGAGATAAAGGGTCTTGACGGACAACAAAGTGATCTAATAGAAATAAAGAAGAAAGAAAGAGAAAAAAAGGGGGATTTTTTTCCTTTGAGGTACGAAACCCTATAAAAGAATTAATTATCTCAATTAATTATCAAAGACGCCTACCTATTTCTTTTCAAATACCACATACATGAACTGGATACTACAATAGCCACGTGCAATCCACACGAGCTAGAAGGCAGTTAATTAAGGGAACATCCACTGGGACTTAATTAAGAGTCCCTGAATGCATAGCAGCTAGATCCTCAGTAAGTTAATTTCGAAGAACGGACGGAATGGAGATAATTTAACAAGTAAGGTAAGGACCTGTACAACGTTCTGTTTCTTGAATTCGTACTGACTAAGTTAAATTAAGTTGCAGCTTTGAAATTCTCGTAAGATATCGCTAACTTTAATTTTACTTCAGTTGATTACTTTGAGATTTAATGGAGTTTTGAAAGATCCTACTATATCCTACTAATATTATAAATGCGAATGTTTGTGAGGATGTATGGATGGATGTATAGAAGAATTTGTCTATGGATATTTGTTACTCTTTCATGTCAAAACGGCTGAACCGATCATCATGAAGTTTGGTACAGAGGTAGATTATGGTCTGGAATAACACTTGATATTTTTTTTTCGATATCACGAGGGCGAAACCGTGTGCGTCAGCTAGTTTTTAGTAAAAAAAAAACAAATTGTAAAAGATTTAAAGCTAAAATCATTTATTTCAAGTAGGCTTGTTTGTAACTAGCCACAGGCAACTAAACTAAAAACTAAACTACTACTAACTAAACTAACTAACTGTAAAAGTAATGTAGTAGTCCATTGCGACCTTAATAACATCATTTATATTAACAAATACACAAATTTTCGCCCAAGCTTATTTACCTAATAAATGTAGGATGATAAAACTAAATGTGGTCTGAAAACAATTTCACCACATTAGAAAGAAACTAAATAAAACCAGTAAAGTGTGAGTCGGACTCGTTAATCAAGGGTTCGGTACAAAACGGCATAAATATCTTTTGACTGCTTAGTTTTAGAAGGTTAAATTTTTCACAGCCTTTTCAGCATTTTTCAGAGTTAGATTTATATTTATTATAAATATTTATTTTTATTATATTATATAAGTATATTTATTTTTATATTACTAGCTGGCGCCCGCGGCTTAACCCACGTCACATCGAAAAAAGTACCTCTGTGCCAAATTTCATCAAAATCCGTTCATCCGTTTTGACGTGAAAGATTAACAAACATCCATCCATCCTCACAAACAGTAGCAAATAAAATATTAGTATGAAGTAGGATAGTTTCAACCCGATACTCCACGCGGTCCCGAGATAAAGGTGTCTTGAAAGACAGACAAACGAACTACAAGGTGATCTTAAGGTTTTTCCATCGTACCGAACCCTAAAAAGTAACGACCCACAGAAATAAGAATCTTATAAAGATTTAACGTTACCTTTCAGGATTAACGTACCTGAAAATATTACGGTTGTAGAGGACATTTCCCACACATCATAGTGGAGTTAATTCTCTGCGTAGTTAATGTGCTATGACGCATGAATGTGAAGACGCTCATTCAAGGGCCATTGGCGTTAGGGAGAGGACACAACCTCTATGGTGAAGGTCTTATATTTCTCGTACAAATAAGTATTCATTTATGCATCCATAAGCTATGGGTTTGAGAAGAGATTTTATGAGCATTATTGATGAACTTGCATACATCTTTCTATGCTCTATTTGATGCCATTTATAACTTATAGATACTTAGTTTTATAATTAATCTATTGTACAGAAATGGGCCTAAAGACGAGAAAAATCTCTCCACAAAGGCGTGTTTGGAGGTTGCATTAAACGTGCAAACAACATCATTCCGTCTCTTGTTAGTAATGTCATCATTGAATGTGAGCTTGGTGTGCTGAAAACAGCACACTTATACGATTACTTTGTAGTCTGTCTGTCTGTTTGGTTGTCAAGGCCGTTTATCTCCAAAACGTGTGAAAGTATACATAGAGTTGAAATTAAAACCACATTCTCAAATTGGTGGTTTCAAAAATCGCCTCTAAGTCTACGTAGTCAAAAGATATGGCCGTTTACAACGATTTTTTTTTATGGAAAATGGGTAAACAGGACAAAAATCTGATTTCGAAACAAAAATACAAATGTGATTTTAAAATCCGGACATCTTTCAACTCTTGCAAAACAATTAGGATTTAAAAATGTTCATTGGCTTAAATAAAATCTGTCAGTTTTACGAAACAAATTATAATTAATTACAGTTGAGACAGTTAGGTGAAGAGGGAAAATATGGGGCTATTCGGAACAGCCCTTTGCCTTAAACATTATTTATTGCTCCATATATAACAAAATATACCATCACGCATGTTTGTCCCAAATGTTTTCTATGTTGTTTTTTATTACTCATTTTATTGTAAAGATCCTTACTTAATATCATAAAAGCGAAAGTGAGTTTGTTTGTTTGTTACGTTTTCACGCCTAAATGGAAAAACCGAATTTAATGAATTTTGGTACAGAGATAGTTGGGAACCAGGAGACGAACATAGGCTAATTTTTAATTTAAAAAAGTGGGATATGAGGGAGAACGAGGGAAGAAAAGAAAAAACTTAGCGTTACTTTTAACACAAAAACTGCAGGTCTGTTTGGTGTTTTCTACCGAATTTAACGCGAGTGAAGCCGCGGGCGAAAGCTAGTACTACTATATATTAACATATACTTCCTATTACAGCTGTGTCTGTTGATGTAAGAATTTATTTTCATATGATATCCTACGTGGTTACACCGAACACTGGCGCGAAAACCACATAAGCCTGTAAATATAATATTGGTAGCTATGGCAACAGAAAATATATTTAGATTATATTATCACTAGTTTCCGCCTGCGACTTTGTCCGCGTGGCATAGTTACTTTGGGCTAACACTAACTTTAACCCGCGTGATGATTGAAAATGACAAATATGAGCTTTTGTCCGTCTCCATGGCCCCAACTATCTACCTTGGTGCTTTAGAAATAAAGTCGAAAATCTATCAAAGAAATTTGACAGAATGTGGTGGCTTGATGTGCAGGTGTCGTCTGTACATACTTTATCATGGACCTTGTTACAGACAGACTGTCAGACGGATTTTTGTTCGTTAAAATAATAATAATTCTTCTCTTTTTTCTTTAAGTGTCTAAATGTCAGACACTCAGCCTTTGAACCGACGGCATTTGCAAAAGTATTTACCAATTTTTTTTTACGAGTTTAACTTTTATTTTCTGACGATTTCTGGAAATTCTTTGTCTTAAATAAACACTTAATGTGAAGAATGGTGATTTAAGAAAAGATTTATGGTGTAAGATTAACGTTTTTCAACACATTTTGTACCTATCAACATGGTTGACGAAAATTAAAACATGTACCGCATTTGGAAAGAAACGAAAAACATAATTTTATGTAACCAAAGGAATGGCTGTATATTCGGAAAATTAACATTGTCATTTAATGTGATAATACCTACTACCAGTTTTTTGGGCACATTTCTGAAAGACAGCAATATGGAATGTATGTGACACCTCAAGTTCTTTTTAACTAACAAGGACTAATGTGATTTTGGTACCATTCATGGTTTACTTTTTATAAAGCATAACTTTTTTTTTAATTCCCTTTTCACCACTGCCAGACTTTTTCATTCTAACCTCTATAACACCGAACTCTTTCTCAAAGGTACCGTATTCAACATGCAAATCGTTCACAGTACCGACGTAATAGGTAATAATAAGCGAAATTAGCACAAGGCTGTCACTTATCGAGGTACAGATACTGTCAGCTCCTAATGCTTGTATCACGAGAACGATTGTTACGATATGAAAAACAATACGGACTTAATGACGGGAGGTAGTGTCAGAAAAGTAGAACTCGTTTGTTAGGTAATGGTGGCTTTTATTATTATTTGCGGATGGGAAATTATCAAATATGAGTGTCAGACTTTTACTGACTAAAACCCATCCATCCTTCTTTTGCCATTTTTGTTTCGAACAACCCGCAACCCCGGCAGGCGGTGGCTCTGGAAGGCCCTTCTGCAGTCATGTGGGATGAGACATTGATTAGTAGCAGAATTAATTTTAAATTAAGAAACGTTTTTTGCAAAATGTTTATTGATACAAAGTAACTATGTTTTGGTTAAACATGAACATTATTAACATTGTATAGGTATTATACTGCAAGATGTTGATATACTACTGATCAAGGATATTTGACCAAGGTTCTTGTATACGTGGCGCGAGGCGAAAAACCGAACTTACGCCAAGTTCTTGTCTGTTTTCAAACAAATAGTTTAAAAAATAATAAGCAACAGCACCTCAAAGTTAATTTCATTAAAGCGCCAGAACATCCGTGTAACGTAGCCATGTTTGATAGGAAATTAGGGTCTTTTATTCTATCCAAAAACACTTCTAGTGATTTTTATTCCCATCATATTAACTACTATTATTTTTAAACTACAAATAGACATAAACTAATTATAAAAATGATAAAATAATTGCAGGGCGTCCAAAACTTCGTCCGCATTGCTGTCAATGGGAAATGTGCAGAACCGCAAGCGCATTCGGCTGGCTGCAGTACCGCAAAGCTAATTCTTTGGGCAAAAAAGTCCTTCCCAGGTCACGAGAAGAGTCGACCAACCGCTTAGCGATTTCTCGAAATACTACGTGGGCACTCGGATCTCATGGCCCTAGTGTTTCAACCCCAAACGGCTCAAATAAATAACTACCAATTAAATTGTGATACCTGCGCTGTTTGAGGTTTTCAGCACATGCATTAGACCAGCGTGCTACGAAGATGGGATGCAAGGGTGTTGACACAATTTGCATCCTACACCAAAGATCTATCCAGCTCCCATGGCAGTCCACTTCTACTTAATAGATACTCCATTTTAGTTCAACCACGGAGTACAAAATAATGTAAAAAAAATTTCGAACTTTAACAATCGATCAATTCTATTTTACGACCACTTAAAAATCTTTATTCATGAAACAATTTGTAACATTCAGAATATCAGCGAAGCACGATTCAGGAAGGGACTGAATAAATGTTTACCACTCGAAGCAAAACAATAAAATATAAGTACTTACTCACACGAAAGATGCTACATTGTTACATCAAAAATCTCACGTAAGAAACAAATAAGCAATTCTAAATTCAACAGCAAAACAAATACAATAAATGACGTACAGTGTGAGATAAACCAACATACTTATTTATGCGCATGGAGAAAAGGAGAACTAAAGTAAAATGTATTAGATTTGACAGCTGTCAAACTTCTTTCCGTAGCAAGCAGCACCACTATGACGCGCAAAGATAAGCGTGTCTATGAGCTTGTTATTTTTTTTAATGTTTCGTTATATCTATGTACTTAAATGTGACGTCACTGCAGCGTGGTGTCTTATCGGCCAGCCGTATCAAGTGCACGAGGACATTCGTTGTAAATACCTATGTATGGAGGTAGTTAGTGTTCTAGTCTGTAACTAGGTGGTAGGTACTATGTCAATAAATTGTATGTTATGAAAGAAACCTAATTTTTGAGGGACACAGTAAGACAGGTAGACGGGCAGCAATACTTAACGTGTAATAAAATGGTTTTGAGCCTGTAAGACATTTTTCGATGTCATGTATTTTAATACTTTTTTTTTAAAACTACCTTTTAGTTTGCTTAAAATTAATTAATAACCTAACAAAAGAGCTCATGTTTACAAATCAATCTTAAATTAGTCAAGTCAAAATCGACAATTTAGTTAAACATATTCGGAATTATTTTTGCAATAATTAGAAACTTATAATATCTAAACTGTAGTTGTAGGTCATTCATACCAGTTTAGTTTTTTGTATTTGGTATAATTTATACGGTCGAGGTAAGGATTCGTACCTCCTAGGTATCAAGTATCAATTGCACACAATATTGAATTGAGTTAGTTCGCGCAATAATAGTTCAGATATCAGATAGGTAAGCTAAGTATCTCTAGCCTCAAATAAGGCTTAATGGCAACTGGTGGCCAGGTGGGCTCAATTAATCACTGCGCTATTATCCGTACACACGCTCGCTCCTCGGCTCCCACTTACGAAATGATTTATGCTGTGCCGTGTACCGACTAACAACCACGTGTACAAAGCAAAGAGGATTTACTAAGAGATGTCTGAATATTTTATCTAGTCTGTGGTTGCAAGGATTTTGAAAATGGAATCTGTGGTGCCGAATTTTAATTGAATTGTATTTTATGCTGGTCGGTGAACAAGGTGTACGGTTCGTTGAACTTAAATGAGAAAATAGTGTATCATGGATGTTTGGGCGCCATCTTGTTTTTTTTTCAACATAATTTCCATTGAAAAAAATGTTTACCAAATTCATGCTCCTGCGTAAGCCATTCAACGGCCAAAAAAAATATGACGCACTGATTGGACTAACGTATTTACAATCGATAGTTATCAATTAAATATTTCGTATTGCATTTTAATCCGATACAATAAAAAATGTTATCTAGATACTTTTCGTTGACGCAACCATTGACAATAAAATTGGTGAACTTGATAATTTAAGGTAGCCACGCAAATAAACTGTATCAGAACTAGCTAATATTTTAATCAACCATCTGGTTACGTAGTTAGTGGTTTTGAGAGACCTAGAATATTCTAGAAACACAATTTGGTTACAGTTCTTCCACACATATTTTACATTTGGTATTATTTGGACATAACTTTCAACTAACTAGTTCTAGTGCCGGTGAGAAAAGAGAAATATGACTACATTGTCAACTTGAATTTTATCTGTAAAACAAATGTAAGTGTAAATAAATAAATAACTTAAAATGATCTTATACTCGTTAATATAAGGTCGCTGTAAGGTTTCTGCAACTGATAAGTCTGTCAAAATCATATTGACTTTTATAATAATTACGATAAAAGGTGTTTGTGGCTTTGTTGTTGTCACAGGTAAAATAACTATGGAATAACTGTATGGCTGATCGAAGACATTAAACTGCATGTACATATAATGCCAACAAGTTGTTTAGCTAGTCAACATTGATTAAAGTTAAAAACTATGTTTTGTAATTAAGTAAATGCTACCTATGTTTTTTGCTGTACCAGTCTATCAGATTAAGATTAATAAACCTTGACATGCAAAATATTTTAATACCAAAATTGCAGTTAGTAAGAACAGGTTTTGCACATATTATGTTGCCGCGAAAATTAATCAAGCTTTTTGTAAATCAGTACTAATTAAGTAGCAAAATTTTTAATAGATAAGAAGGTCATGCACGAAAATTCTTTGTTTTATCACGGATTTCGGTTTTTGTTTAGTCATATCCGTAAAGCAAAGAATTTGTCAGGGAATGTACCTACAGGGAAATAAAAAAAAAACAATGTGATTAGGTATTATCTGCCTTAAAAGATAAGGTTGCATTTTCTGTACTAGTTGTGACGGAGACCGTCAGAACGATTATCCTTACTAATCCTTACTAATATTATAAAAGCGAAAGTGAGTTTGTTTGTTTGTTACCTCTTCACGCTTTAATGGCTAAACCGATTGTGATTAATTTTGGTACAGAGATAGTTGGGACCCTGGAGACGGACATAGGCTATTTAAAAAAAAAGATTGAAAAATAAGGGAGAAAGAGGAAAAAAATAATATGTTAATATTATGAATCACGTTAACATTCGTAAAATGGCCACCAAGTGACAATTCACAATATTAACTGCGTCTGCGACTATTTTAAGAATTTCAACTTAATTAATTTTTTTTTTAAATCTTCTGAAGCGGTCATTTTAGAAACCCAGGATTGTCCTGGGTTTCTAAAATGACCGCTTCAGAAGAGTTTCAGTTATCCTTAACTACGAATGTAAAATTCGTATTTTGTTTTGGTCTTGCGGTTAAAAATCTTAGTTATCACACTTTGCGAGTTAATTCTAGCGTAGGTCCTAATAGATGTGCGGCACGACCCAATCACGCACAATCCTAAAACTAGAAGGAATGTAACGGAAAATTTTGGATGAGAGATCTAAAAGCGACACGCCTTTGTGCCTCCAAAATCAGAACAGTTGGTCACGGCGGCTGTTGCCCGTATTAAATAAATATAAATAAATATCTTGGGACAACTCACACACGGCTATCTGATCCCAAGCTAAGCAGAGCTTGTGTTATGGTAACCAGACAACTGATATACATACTTATATAATTTATAAATACATACATATTATACATAAATCACACCCAGACACAGAACAAACAATCATGCTCATCACACAAAGTTTGTCCTGGGTGGGAATCGAACCCACGACCTCCGGCTCAGCAGTCAGGGCCACTAACCACTAGACCAACAGGCCCGTCTCATCAGGCCGTATTTATCTTTGACAAAAATCATAATCAAACTAGGCTGATAATTACCACTTTTTTAATGTCATTTCACAAGACAGTCTCCCAAAACGCCCTTTGCCACTTGCTAGTATTAGAAGAAGTGACGAAACAAACTCCCAAGCAATACAACTGTCTTATAGGTTTGATGAACCAGGTTTTGTACAGACGCCTGCACATCAAGTTACTACTATCTGTCAGATTTCTTTGATAGATTTTCGACTTTATTTCTAAAGTACCAAAGTAGGTTCATGTTTTATTGGGAAAAATTTACAGTTTCGGGTAGCTTGACCTGCTAGCGTCTGTACAGGTATCCAAGGTACACATTATAATAATGAAAACTAACTTTATAGTCAATAACTGTCAGTGTCAGTGACAGTCGGTACAGAAGCAGAATATTAAAAAACTCGATTTAAATAGATCTGAACACTTTATTTCTTTCCCTATGCTAGGTGTATTAAAAATTGATGAAATAACAAAAGATTAAGACTCTTTATACCGGAGAAAACTATTTATTTAGAACTGAATTAACAATGACATGCAACTATGACAATTGTCAACAGTAGAAGAAAATACCACATATTTTATATTACTAGGTGTTGCGCATGTCTGCGTTTCTCCCAACAAAAATAAACAACCAAGAAAAAAAATAAGAAATCCAGTAAGCGACAATGTAAATGTATTTGATCTTTGCATTTGTTATTTCGACCACATAGATCACAAGATGCATAAAAATATGCCGCTGACTAGGATTACTAATAGGTACGTCATATTATTATAATTGTTCATAATACCAAGTTTCTAGTGCTAATCTTCACACCCACATTGCTACTTTACAATCTATTATTCTTAGATACATTCAGTTCCTAATGCCATTATAAAGTCGGTACATTCAGTTAAGTAAGGTAAATTCAATAAATATGGGGAAACCCACTAATTACATCATTTTGATTCGTTCTGTTATCGCTTATCAGTGTTAAACTTGTATTTAATTTAGTAAGTGTCCCTCACGTACCGAATACCAAATATCGTGTTTTTGTTATTATATCGGGAGCTCCTGAACAACATTATGGGGTTACACGAGGTCTATCATAAATTTGAAAAGCCGACCGACTTAACTTTTTGCGTATGGGTAATCATCTCATAACTTCCCCCGTTCTGGGTGGAGCGAAGCAGTGGAGGGGAAGATGAACAGTGCCAGCCTAGGGCTAGTTAGCTAGCCCAGCAACTGAGTTTTCAATTGTAGCAAAAACGGATAAGACATTTCTTCAGAGGGAGCATTCTTAACAGTCACGCTAGCGAAACGAGTGCGAACTTCCACGATGTTGTTCTGGTAGGTCACTAAAATCTAGACAATTGACATTTACAAAGTAATAAACTGTCTTAGTACTAGGTAATACGATTTATTTCATATGCAAGGGTGGTTACCAATACCTATAAAAGTCTGTCAGAAATGACAGTCGGTGCCAACGACTTAACATGCTTTACGAGGCACCCAACTCACCCATCCGCGGACCAACGTAGGCAAGCTCACAGGTTCTTGCCAGGGTTGCGGGTTCTTCGAAAGAGATACCGCGGCCCTTGAACTTAAAGGACAAAAGAAGGAATATGTGTGGGTTAAAGTCAGTAAAAGTCTGAGACTCTTCCCCATTCCACCCAGAGCGGGGAAGTTATTTGACGATTTCTGATCCTAAAAAAGACCTAGCACAGGTTAAACTAAAGATCAAACAGGTGATATTACACCACGAGCCTCATCACAAAGTAAACGCACAATATTTCACTCAGTTGACTTTTCCCCACCAACTTCGTCCCATATATCAACGCTTCATAGCTAAACACGACCTAATACTATACTTTATGAAGCTTGTAAAACACCGTAAAAATAAATAAAACTGTGGGGACCGGCTAACGAGTTAATCTTGCCATTATTCACACTACCAACTCGGGTAAGTAAAGCTTGCCGCCCGACTTTGTTTGAACGCGAGAAGTTAGTTGCGTTCACTCTAATTTATTAACTTTGTCGCCTGTTCTCACGAACGCTAAGTTGCACCTAAATGAATGCGTAAATACTTAAGAAACTAACATGGTAAGTAACATGATTAAATAATAACAACTGAAATTGGGATATTGGCCATGTTTATTATACAGTTTATGAGTGATCATGGCGTTTGCAACAGTGCAAGTGCCGAAATATCGGGATATCACTCAGGAATAAACATGCAACTAAGCCGTACTGTAAATGTGTTTTGTGACTTTATATCGAGTTTACACGACATTTGTAAAGAAAATCTCACATCAGAGTCACGCCGCAGCGAGATTTTCTTTACAAATGTCGTGTGGGCGACGCGCCTAACGCGCCCGCGCCGCGGCTGCGCCTCGACTCTTGGTCCTGTGGGCGCCGCGCCTTAGAAAGAGGGTAAGCAGATTTGACTGCACCTAACAATTTTATCTACCCGACTTTTCCAGTCTTTCCGCATGTTCGCGGAAAGACTGGAAAAGTCGGGTACATATTTCGGCGCTTGCAACAGCGTCGAAATATCGGGAACTAATAACAAATGGAAATCACGAAAGATATCCCGTAAGTGACAATTTAAATAGTAATATTGCACTGTTGGATTTTAGACGAGTTAAAGCGAGTATGTTGAGTTCAACAGAAGGGTTACTATGACATCTTATAGCAGTTCTTATTCATGTGTGAGAAAGAGATGGTGCTAGTACCCTGTATACCTCTGTCTCTTTCCCTCAGTGATATAAGTTTTGCTTTAAGACGACATGGTAGGGTAGCAGGGCCTTTAAAATGCCCCCTTTAGCAGAATCATAATTGGTTAATAATAAGAATTACGTTACCATTCGTAAAATGGTCACAAAGTTACAATTAACAAAATTAACTGCGCCTTTGATTATTTTAAGAATTTTAACGTAAATAATTATTATCCTACTAGCTGGCACCCGCGTGATATCAAAAAAGAGGATAATATGTGTTATTCCAGACTATAATCTACCTCTGTGCCAAATTTCATCAAGATCCGTTCAGCCGTTTTGACATGAAGGAGTAACGAACATCCATAAATCCATCCATCCTCACAAACATTCGCATTTATAATATTAATAGGATAGTAGGATTATGATTCTTTAGCCATTTTAGAGCCCCAGAGCGGTTGTAATAAAAACGTACTGTACTAGTATTCAGTAAAAACCTGTGAAATTGCCTAGCTTAAATATTCTCGGCTCTCACTTAGAAGCTAAGTTGGTAACTTGCGGTGCAAATATTGGCTTAATTTATTATGTTAGCCGTCACGTAACTTTTTATATAAAAAGCATTTCTTAAAACTTGCAAGTTTTAACAAATCCTAACTTTTAAAGTATCTTAATATTAAAAGACTTTTATAAAACTTCGTGGTTCTAGTAATAGTGTCAGGGAAAACTTTGAAACACACTAATACTTAAATTGATGCTTCGTACTCAAAATAATGATCTATATAGTTCTGGCGCCCCGCGGCTTCGCCCGCGTGATATCAAAAAACTATCCTATGTGTTAATTCAGACTATAATCTACCGCTGTGCCAAATTCTATTAAAATCCTTTCAGCTGTTATGACGTGAAAGAGTAACATCCATAAATCCATCCTCACAAACATTCGCATTTATAATATTAGTAGGATTAAAACCACAAAATAAAATCACGTTTTACTTGTAAACTCCAATCCAAACTATTACCTAGCAGATTTTTACCTAACAGTACACCCACACGTTGGATAGGCTCAGCCCCAAACTATTGCCATCAGCTACCCTACCATGACGTGTTAAAGCAGAACTTATTCCGCTGAGGGAAAGGGACAGAGCTATACAGGGTGTCTATCACCATTTCTTTAACTCAGTGTCCCACACTCAGTGTCAGTCCCGTCGCACGATTGTTTACATAAATGTAGGGTAACAATGTATGGAAACTTTGCACCCGTCTGCAAACTTTGTCGCGCGACGGGTTAAGATGTCATAGTAGGCCTACTGTTGGGCACAAATCAAGACACACACACTTCACATCTGCAAAAAAATGCATCACCGCTTTGGATGGCAATGCTGATTCTTTGGCCAAAAAATAGGCCAGCCCTCTGGTCACGAGAAGAGTCGAAAGACATAGTAGAATACTAGCTGTTCCACGCGGTTTCACCCACGCTGCTCAGCACTTGTTGGTCGTAGCGTGATATTATATAGCCTATAGCCTTCCTCAAGAAATGGACTATCCAACACTAAAAGAATTTTCCAATTCCAACCAGTAGTCCCTGAGATTAGCGCGTTCAAACAAACAAACAAACTCTTCAGCTTTATAATATTAGTATAGATAGTATAGATTAATACATAGACTAAAAGGTTACACAAGGTCAACTGTCTTGTATTCACATAATATTGTGTTTGGATCCGCTGAGGGAGAAGATTACAAAAGTGACACTGTCATGTTTGGGTCTTGGGCGCTCAACAGGTTTTGTATTGTTAAGCTCACAATGTCATACTTACTTAACCCAATGATTTATATATAGGTACAGCGTTTGTGATTTCAAAAAAAAAATTAGAGGTGTCAAGAGACACCCGGATGGATCGAAGTTCCTATAGAAATGAAAATATCTGGCTTGCTTTCTATAAGAGAGAGAGAGAGACAGACAGACAGACAGAGAAACATGCGACGCCGCAAAGCTTACAATAGCTTACTATAGCAAAAAGTGTCGTAACAACTTTTCGTAAGAATTTTTTCCGTCTAGCCCCCTTTCACAACGCGCGATAAGGAACTTCGTTCCAAAAAGGTATGATACAAATATTAGATTAATTGCAGTTTATTGAAAGAACTAGACTCCAGAGAGCATGAAGACAGTGTTTTTTTTTTTTAAATAAACTATTACAAACATTTAAACTCACATACACAAACAGCAACACCCAAAACAACTACCTGTAGGTCATACAAATATTTGTTCCGTGCGGGGATCGAACCCGTAACACGCAGCGCAGCAGTCAATCGCTCAGCCACTGCGCCAGCAGTCGTCGACACAGTTGTTGCCATGAGCGGGCAATTATATTTTATAAATAGTTCGGCAAAGGTTTTGTTTACTTTTCAACAGAAACTTCTAACATTTTATTACTTTTTCAACAGTAATAGTCATTTAAAAACCGAATAGGTATGTATGGAGGGTGGATTGGAATTAGTACTTTTTGATTCAAGTGAGAAGATTTTGTCATTGCAGACGAGGCGGATTTAACGCACGAGCCACCAGGCGAGAGTGTTATAGAGCCGGGAACAGCAGTGACAAATTCTCACGTGAATTAAAAGACGTTTTTCAATACACTTCGGAGAAATTAAACAACAGAACAAAAAGTACTTTTGTCATTAATCAACATGAAACTATGATTTAATTTGATTTTTCCACGCGCTTTGTCTTCCCATATGAAGGAGAAATAAAGGTATGACATCGCTAAACAGCCTAATATTAAAAATAAGAAATTAAAATTATTTTTGAATTTAGAACGCAAATAAATATTAATTTCTTGTTATAAGCAAATTATTTTGTACATGATCGTGTTTAAATTGTGATATTCAATTATTGATAAAAATATTCTTTTTTTTTAAAATAAATATGAAGGCCTTAAAAACAAGCAACTAAAAAAAATACTGCTGAGTTTAGGGATTTGGGCAGTTGTTCATTGTTACACGTGATGATAAAAACGAAAGCCTTTGCTGCGCTAAATGAGAAAAAAGCACGTGTGTGAAATACATTCCGTGTTGAACCTTAATGTTGAGCAATAAGAGCCAGTTTTCGAGGAAGTGTATTGAAAAGGTTATTGAACACATTTTGACCAACAACATCATTATACACACGTCATTTCAAAAGAACAGTGTCATAGTAGGTATGTTTGCACGATGGTTTATGTTAAAAACAAGTCAATTTGCTTCCGTATTATGTGTATATTTACTTAGGTTATGTAAGTAATTTCCGAGTGAACCTACATAATTTTAAAGGAAGAAAAACAGCTATATTTATGTAATAAAAATCTTTACCAAATTCCGAGTCTAATCCATGGACGTGTTTCATAAATTTTGATCCACAACACCATTTCATTTTGCATAAAAACTGTCACAGTAAAACTAAACACATAACAACTCCTTTCACTCCATTGATTAACCGATTTTCACTTGTCCACTTCACAACCACAGACTAATAAAAAAAAACATGATTAAAAACAAACTTGTACTGATAATATTATTGACACAGAAACGCGTGTAAGTCCCGTTGAGATTAGCAGTGGACTGTCAGACATATAATTACTATAGATAAGGTTAGGTTCCTTAGGTCATTAGGTAGTACGTACATTCAATCAGAATGTATGTGAACGGTTTGATAAAACAAGTTACGCATGACAACATGCTTATGTTTTTACTGTGATCGATGTCAAGTATTTTATACTTTCGTTCACAAACTTAAATTTTATTTTTGTTAGTTAATTGCACGGTAATTTTACAGTTTATCAACTCGGTATGTTTTTCTATTGTGCTGTGTGTCAGCACAACATTAGTCAAAACTAAGTGTCATGATCATCTTTTTTTTAGAAAGGATAGGTATTTATAATTATTTTCCTGCATTAGGTAGTCTTCATTAATAGTTATCGAATTACTTCCCCAGGCGATGGGCGCCGCGAGACGACTCCCGGCTACCGTAGATGCGGGCCTGCGGACGGTGCGTAATGGGTAGCTCACCGTCCGTCCATCTATTGACGACAGGCCGTATCGACGACGCGTTAGTGTTCCACGCGCGCCTCAAAGAGATGGCAGCAAAGCAGAGGAGCCTGCCAGGGCCACCGGCTGCCGGGGTTGCGGGTTGTTCTAAAGAGATGCCGCGGCCCCGGAACATAAAGGGCAATAGAAGGAACATGGGTGGGTTTTGGTCAGTACAAGTATGACACTCCCCCCGCTTCGCCCAAAGCGGGAGAAGTTATTTGATGATTTCCCATTCGCGAAAAAAAGGTATCGAATTACTTAGTACTACTACTAACTGGGTTATGGAGGTCAGATAGGCAGTCACTTCATGTAAAAAGGCTGGTAATCAGCTGCATCCCATTAGACTGGAACTCGACCCCAAAATAATTGGGCTACACAGATAATGATAAGTATCCTGGCTTAACAAAGAAAACAATTTTAAAACTGACAGACATCTTATCTGTATCATGCCATAGTTTACCAAAGCAAATAAACCGTCCTTAGCTATGAAACTCAAAGCGATCCTTCACTGCCAATAAAATGAGACTACTCAGCAAAATTACTATAAAACTTGTCAAACGTGGAAAGTCCCAAGTTTCCCTTTGATCATCTTTTCAGATTTGTTATTAAAAAGGTATCAAACTGAACGGCTAAACTAATATTTCTATAAAATCAATTAAATTGTTGGATAATCCCAGTCATCTTGATCGACAGATCGAAGTTTCCCGCAAAGTAAATGGGGGTTACTATGAAACTAATGGCACTAGGGTGGCTGGTTCCCAGCTTCGTCATTTGTTGGAAACCAGGGCCTTGTTTAATAAATCTGACATCCGATAAGTCCGTCATATGTCAAAAAGTGGCTATTCGATCATTTTTGTATAATACTATTTTTAAGCGACAAAATTGACAAGGTGAAAAATTACAAAATGTCGTATTTTTGCGACAATGGGTCACTTTTACGTTTCATAGAACTTTTTGGACGACGGATAACATGTGACAATTTGTCGTGAAAGAATTGTCAAATCTGCATTAAAGAAGCAGAAAATTGTCGTCACATATTGTCAAATTTGTAGAACTGTACTGTGAACGGTCGTGTCCCGAACGGTCGTGCCATCGTGAGCTTTTAACAGTCAACTGTCGGCAGCAAAAATAATAAAATTATTATATCTTGGCCACGACCTACAACAATCAAGCGCACGTAGTGCGGCTTCTACAACTGTCGAATACTAGTTACTGCCTCGAGGCACCTTGACGCTAAGGGAACAAGTGATCCGAGGCAAGACATGTCGCAAGTTCAGCAGATCGTGGTCGGAGCGTACCACGAGAGATCGAAGACAAAGTTTCCCCGCAAATAAAATCGACTGCAGCTAATATCAAAAGTATTAAAGTTACCAGACGCGTTGATCAAGTTCAAGTACAAGTTTGATTAACTTCTGCAATTCAGTTATAGATAAAACGTGATCGGAATTTCATATCAAAGTGTCTATCTGTAGCTGTTTGGACCTTGCTACTCCTAAGCAGGAGGTCTTTTTTTATTTTTTTGGGGTGGAAAATCATCAAATAACTTCTCCCGCTCTTGGAGGAGCGGGGTAGTGACAGACTTGTACTGACTAAAACCTACCCATGTTCTTTCTATTGCCTATTACGTTCCGTTGCCGTGGTATCTCATTCCAACAACCCGCAACCCCGGCAGGAAGCAGGAGGGCATAGTTTCGATTTACGATTCTCCTGGTCGGGAAAAATGTATTGGGTTTTACATTTAGGAATTTTTCAATAGAAGTAGCCTTTAAGGAAATATGTGTGATGTTGTGTGTCTGTCTCTTCTATTTTTATGTTACGTCAAAAAGCCGGTTATACATACTTATATAAATACACTAGAACTAATAGAAAACAAATGGGTTTTAATTTAAATCTTATTGAACTATGATTTAAGCTACAGTCTACCTATAGGGTTACCATGTCGTTTCAACTACAAAATTAATTATTAAAGAATAGCTTTCGCCCGCGGCTTCGCCCGCGTTAAATTCGGTATAACACACCAAGCAGACCTGCAGTTTTTGCTCTTGCGCCTGGTCGTTTTGTAATAGCAACGCTAAGTTTTCCCTTTTCTTCCCTCGTTCTCCCTCATATCCTACTTTTTTAAAATAAAATTAGCCTATGTCCGTCTCCTGGTTCCCAACTATCTCTGTACCAAAATTCATCAAAATCGGTTCAGCCATTAAAGCGTGAAGAGGTAACAAACAAACACACTTTCGCTTTTATAATATTGGTAAGGATTGAATTGCACAATATAGATTGAATGGCTAAATAAATGTTATTTCTACAGTTGAAAAGAATTTATGGATAATAAATGTTGATGCTTTGTACATTTGCTTATTTAGAAATATTGCATGCTGTTTTTATCCTAGCTGAACAAAATTGAACCATTTGTAATTGTTATGTGTTTCACAACATTGTATACCATGTTTTACGCAAATATATGATTTATGTTTAACAGTACTTATTGTAGTGTAAGAAAGAGATGGTGTCAGACATTTTGTATAGCTATCTCTTTCCCTCACTAAATAAATGCTGCTTTAAGATACATGTGTAGCTGGTTATTGTTTAACGATTTAGGTTGAGGTTGAATGCACTTGCACCCCATAAAACAGCAAACTCAATTGGTCTGTGACTTTTATATATTAATAAATTTAAAACATATATACTTATACTTTTTGTTACTTAATTTTGATGCCAGTCAGGTCAATTTTGCGCCTCAGACGTAGAGTTGCGGACATCAGCCCGTTATACAATACAATACAATTACTTTTAATCTTTGCGGCCTTCACACTCTTCGTGACTAAGAGGTTATAGAAAGATAAATTACAGTTCTATTTTGTTCTCTATCACACTAATCATTATCGATCGATAGCGCTATTTAGGGTTGCCTGTTTAAAGAGGCAGACAGACCGACAACAAAGTGATCCAAAAAAGGGTTCTATTTTCCTTTTGTGGTATGGAGCTCTACTTTTTACTGTTAATAGCGGGAGTCGAGTTTGGCGCTTTCAGTAGCGACCATCAGCTACTGTGATGTTCTAACAACAAGACAGGCAGGACAGCATATCAAATGTCCCATCGTTTATGGGGGCCAACACCACATTTACACGCGGAGGTAGTGTTATCTATGAATCTATATCTATTATCAAGACTTCCAGGGCAGCTATGGCAACACGTATCGAGGTGCTAAATTAAAAAAAAATACTTACATTGAGAGAGAATGCCTAAACATCGCACATCCAACGACAGATACGAATTTCATGACTGAGTGAGACAATTCTGTGACTTCGTGATTATTTATTGAAGCAGTCTAACGATTTAAATATCGGGTTCTAAACATAATAAATCAAAGTGTTCTGTGCGTAGCAGTATTTAGGGCAGCCGTCGATCAGCGGTCTCAGTTTAATGAGATGGTCGTGTCCATAATTAAGATGGCGACGCACGCGCGAGTGGATTGCGCAGCTAGATCATTTTGTATTATCAATGACTGTTGCGTAAGGTTAAGGTGGATGGATTTTATTTTTATTTGATTATGTCATTGAAGTAATAAAATAAACCTGAATTGGTTTACAATTGTTTATTTTTGTATACCTAATCAGGGCACAACCTTTTGCATCAGAAGAATTAACTTATTGATTGTCTGTTTTTTTTTCTTTTATTACTCACGACATTCGACACTTCTGTCGTGTAATAAGGATAAACTCAAAATCAAAACATTTATTTCAATACGACCATTACAGGCTATTTTGATCTTCTACTATCTCATGGCATTTTTACACATTTATCCAATGACAAATTAACCCTTTAAATAGTTTGGTCGTTTCGATTTTTCTAATTTGGTTGCAGTCTCTAAGTGCTTTATTTTTAACTAGCTTTCCCCACACGGTTTTACTTGCCCTACTGCTCAGCTCGCATTTTTAGTCAAACTTCAGAGATTACTGAATACAAACTCAAAAATATTTACCTCTTTATAATATTAAGTATAGATTTCGTCTTGTATTAAAAAAAAATGCAAAGCCCTTACGTGACGTGTGTATTTTGACTTATATTGTACCTCATTACCACAAAAACAGGCTGAAAACGTGTCTCCAAAAATACATGAAAGTTTAAGCAAATATACGGTTTCTTGAAGAACCATATTAACTTTTTGAACCGCAAAAAGTCCTTTTATAGCTACTGAATCACTTTTATGTCGCGAATAAAAATGTATTCATGTTTATGGTCTGTAAAATTCTGACGTGCATCAAACCTTATAACGAGTTACACAGTTATAAGTTTACTAGCTTTCGCCCGCGGCTTCGCCCGCGTTAAATTTGGAGTAACACAGTTCTCCTTGCGCCTTATTGATTTGTAATAGCAACGCTTACTTTTCCCTTTTCTTCCCTCTTTCTCCCTCACATCCCACTTTTTTTAAATAAAAATTAGCCTATGTCCGTCTCCTGGTTCCCAACTATCTATGTACCAAAATTCATCACAATCGGTTCAGCCATTAAAGCGTGAAGAGGTAACAAACAAACAAACAAACTCACTTTCGCTTTTATAATATTAGTAAGGATAGTAAGGATATCGGCAAAGAGCATACATTCAGTTCCATTTTCCTGGGTATTTTTTCTGAAATATGTTTTCGTTTAGAATCTCTGAGATCATTAGGTACTCGGAAAGTTGTGGAGAAGATATTTATGTACCACACTTGGTATTTATTAGACCATTTTAGGTGAGACTTGTGACCCCCCCCCCGTCTCTTTGCTCTTTGCCAGTAATTCAAAATCCCCCAAATAATGGAACTCAGATCCAGCCTGTCCCTTTGCTGTTTTCACCCAGCGACGACCTAAGCCGAGGCCCGTACCCCGCAGGGGGTGCCCTTAGCGTGCAGCCGCTTAGTATATAAAATTTTTGCCTCTGGCGGGAGGCCTTAACTTCAAGGCATCCACAGGGATCGACCGGTTAAGCAGTAAACGACCTCCTAGGTCGAACTGCGAGATGCCATTCAAAAAAAAAAATTAGACTTGTGAAGTTATGAGTATACTTTGAGTATTGTTTGTTGTGTATTGTTGGTGTTATGTTAATTTAATTTAGTTTACCAAAAAAAGTAAGTACATACAGACCTACAGGTAAAGATAAAAAACTGACCAAGTGCGAGTTGGGCTCGCGCATTGAGGGTTAAACGGCCATGTCTTCTGACTGCGGATCACAACTCCAAGGGACCACATATTTGAATATATCAGGGGTCTTGAGAGATATAGGAAGGGACTGTCTCTTGTAATCTGACGTTCAAAAAGTGCTGATTATCAACCTAATTCGAATAAATGACTTTTGATTTAGATTTTTTTGATTTTATAGAGGGCTTTGTTTTTTTATTTTGAGGTTCTCAAATCCTAAACAACAGGAAATATTAGAATGCTTGTAAACACGCCTTACACACGTCACAGGTAAACCAAAACGTAATAAAATAATATAAGAAAAAGTAACCATAAAAAAATAAATCCAATTACCAAGTATACATTTGAAGTAGTTTACAATAAGATTATGGTCTACCTAGGTATTGCATTTGATTATAAACAAATACTCTAAGGTATCAGGTGTTAAAATAACGTTATTGTAAAAGTACCAATTCACTACTCACATTTAGCCAGTAATGAACAGTGGCACTGCTACAGAATGTCTTAAATTTGGAATCACGGGCCCATTGATGCATTGAAAAGTTTCCCCATCGGCGGCCATCTTGAAAAACTACAGTAGAATTATAAACGAACCAATAATATATTAGCCATTTGTTTTTAGGAAAATTTTAAATTACCAGTGTGCTCATTTCAGCTTTTTATAATTACTATGAAATATTATGATCAGCTAATTCAGCTATTTGTTTGGACTTTAAAAGAGGTCATGATGTTTGGGATTTTATTTCTGGGACTTAGTAACAAAAACAAAACTTCTTTAAGTGATTAAGATGTTCTTTCAGATATAAAGATAATTAATTATCCCAATAATGGCTCCCAATCGGTAAAGACTAGTCTTGTTTCTTTCTTTTGTGTTTTTGAGGCAGACAGATTATTAATTTATTTTTTTAACTAACTAGAAGCTTAGAAAGATAAACAATTTGAGAGTTATTGAAAGACTAGGGAGAGTAAATGAAAAGGCGTAAGTCTTTATTATCACAACTGAGGCAACTTACTTGACGGAACACAACCGTCTCTATACACACTTCTTTTTTTTGGGTTAGGAAATCATGAAATAACTTCTCCCGCTCTGGGCAGAGCGGGGGGGCGTGTCAGACTTTTACTGACTAAAACCCACCCATGTTTCTTCTATTGCCCTTTATGTTCCGGGGCCGCGGTATCTCATTCGAACAACCCGCAACCCCGGCAGGCGGAGGCCCTGGCATGCCTCTCTGGTTTGCTGACATCTCTTTGAGGCGCGCGTGGAACACAGAGGCGCCGTCGACACGGCCTGTCGTCAATTGACGGATGGACGGTGAGCTACCCATTGAGCGTCCACTCTCTATACACACTTGCAAACATCTTGCGTACCTCACGCGATCATGTTTCATATCGTGATATGTCCCTATAAAAACTAAACTGAGTTGGGTTAGTCTTTATCTTTCTAAATAAGTAATCACAAAATCCGACGGTTATCAGATTACCACTTCACGACACTCTAGAGAATGAATTTTACAAATTAATGAATCCCACGAGAATATGTAATTTGTAGGACTGGGTACAATTACTAGGTTAGTAAATTTGCATAACGGGACAATGATGGCAGCTGGTGAAAAGTTTCCCAAAAACTTTTTGAGAGCAACCAAAAGCAAATTATATATTTTTGAAAGTAACATCTAGCTTGTAATTCACGAATGGTTAAGCAGTGATATAGCAATTATATGTACGTTTTTTTAAAAGAGAGTGTTTCATTTGCTATCAATAAGGTACTAAACTAGAGTTAAGGCTACTACTAACCGGTGTTGCGGGTTGTTCGAAAGAGATACCGCGGCCTCGGAACGTAAAGGGCAATAGAAGGAACATGGGTGGGTTTTAGCCAGTACAAGTCTGATACTCCGGAATTATTTGATAAGTTCCCATCCAAAAAAGCCCACTACTAAGAAATTCCTTGATCCCAACAACACTTTGATCGACAAAGCAATCGAGTCTTGGACCTCAAGCTTAGACTTGCTAGCTTGTGACTTAGAACGAACGGGACATTATAACCCTTCATGTTTCCAATATATTCCTTTATCCATACGATAAATATAAAACGATATGATTACACCATGCTATGGAGACGACAGGCTTCCATTTATATTGCATTTAAATGCATTTTATGTCCAAAGCCAAGCCATATTTCAATATCAGATTGAGACGTTCCAATAGGGTTGTCACTTGTCTCATTGTTGCTGCAGAGTACCATGTATGGATAAAAAGAAGGTTGTATTTCTTGAATTCATGTAATTTTCGAGAAATTGCTTTCTTGTTGACCATATTGTCGGATTATTGTGATAAATGCTTCTTTTCGTTTGCCTGAATAAAATAAACAGGCAATTTATATGCTTTACTCAATAATTACTATCTAAACAGAAATAAATAAACGGTTCGTTTTTTATTTATTGTTGTTTTGTTTAAATTTTATGGAAGATTGAACTACAGATGTTTTTAAAAGTTATTTTACTGCTGGTTACCTTACTTTAATCATCACTGATGGTACTTTTGTCTCTACTCAATATTTAAACATAACTTGAACTTCGACAACCCTATCTAAATGTTCTATTCTCGATACCCGGGGATTTACCGCGAGGAGCCGCAAAGAATAACACAGGAAAGACAATGTATGGAGCGGCTTATGCTTTAAACTCAGTTCAAAGTGAGGCGTAAGTAATTCGATTTTATACACAAGTTTCTCGAGTTTGAGCGTTCTTCGAGGAAGAGTTTATTCTTAGTTCAAGCTTAATCTAAAGGAAACTGTATGTACTTAAGATTTGAAAGTTGTTCCGTAGCATATGGCGCGTTGAAATCTTAATTAGACTAAGACTGTGTGTAATTTCTGTTTTAAATTACCTAAAATACCAATTTATGTTAAAGCAAAAGGAATATAATGTAGGGATTGTTTTGCAGGAACCTTCAATAAATTTATATATAAATATGTATATATATTATTCTTGTTTTCACCGTTGCCGTTGTACGTTCTATGATCGCAAGTTGAATGAAGAATGCGAAGATGGTAAAAGGCTCAAAATAAATCATGGAAGATATTCCGTAATTGACAATTTAATTAATTTTTATTCTGTTTGAAACCGTAAAAGTTTAAAACAATAGTTTTATTGTCTGTTTTTAAATCTATAGCACGGCCAACTAGAAGCGATACCAAATGTAAACAAAACCCATGCTAAAACCCCATCTAAAATGGCCGCCCGAATGTTGGCGAACCCGTCTTAACGTTGTCATGTTTTTGCCGGGAGAACGAGACATTACGACAAAGACACAAGATGGAAAGAGCTAAATATTAGATTGTCAACGCCACAGTTGTTCTTTAGGTTAATGACCTTTCGTATCGCTTCTCGTTGGCCGTACTATAGGTACATATTTTTAAACTGGTTTCAATATAACTTTTCAATTTAATTAATTCTATCGTAACTCTCGACTCTCGTCTTATAAAGATGTCGTAAAAGTAAGATGTACCTATTATTATCTACGTTACGTTATCAGTTAGGTAATTAAACTCAATTATCACTGTAAATTAAAAACAATAAGTAGACAAATGTTGAATCCCACAGTTCTATACTGCAGGAATTTCCAAATGACATTGGTTTCAATTTATAATGTTACTTTTTTTTTAAACTTTTCCCCACTCTAGGAATTCTCCTGTATCGTGGGTGCGTTTACAAATATTTAAACTCACATACACAAACAGCTAGACCCGAAACAACTACCTGTTATGTAGGTCATACAAATATTTGTTCCGTGCGGGGATCGAACCCGCGACGTGCAGCGCAGCAGGCAATCGCTCAACCACTGCGCCACCCGTGTCGTCAAGTACTCAAGATACTCGTAATAATTATGACAAAAAAAAAGTCATTATGATACTAAGCTTCCGATCCGTCACTTCAAGATGCCATAAGTTACCCATTGTTAGGACAAAAGTTTAACTGTGTATGGCCGCAAAACCAGATCCAGATTCAATTAAATTGTTTGATCACTTCTGTTCGATGGACGGGTGAAGTTGAGGCATAAACTATGCCTAATCTCCTATCTAAACTCCAAAACATGCAGCAAAACGATGCGCCATCAATGTGGAAGTTGCACAGATTAAGGGACAATAATATAAAAGCAAGAAATGTCTATTACTTCAAATACTTTCTTATCAAAACCATAAGCTACATAACACATGGGCCAACACCGTGGGCCATCATAAACCACGAGCAGCCATCTTATCAACTCTCGTGTAAAACCACATTTAATGAATATTTTTACTACCTCGTTTGTAGGCCAACTGTTAAAGGGATTTACGAGCCCCTTCACTCCACTCTGGGGTATAAATTTATGATATAGTGTGTCTACGCATGTCGTATAAATGTGGAATATATTAAGGTAATTACAGCGAGTATGTTTGCTGTAAACTTTGTTGGGTAAGTACAAGAACTGTGTAAAGAGTTTTAATACATGGAACCTCCTTACAGGAAACAAGGCTGTATGTGTTTGCTCCTTGATTCAAGTAGAGGAAACGCACGGGAAATCAGAAAACGTCACATTTGTTTTTTTTTTTGTATTATCAGGTTTTTCAATACCATTGAATCTCGTTGATAACAATAGTTCCAGCCAGATAAGCAAATAAAACAACCTAATCATAGGTGACAAACAATCAAACGACTAGAAAGACGTTTTTCGACTTCGTTACCTACCACTACGTAAGTATAAAACTACGTCACGAATAATAAAAGAAAGTCATTACAAGAAATACCCATCTTACAATACAAATACGTAAGATGCAAATTATAACTAATAGGTACTAGAAGTCTTACCAAGGGGTACCGTATTACCCAGTATTAACTGGTTGTGGAGGTCAGATAGGTAGTCGTTCCATGTAAAATATTGGTATTCAGCTGCATCCGGCTAGACTGGAAGCCGACCCCAATATAGTTGGGAAAAGGCTAGGCAGATAATGATGAGGTACTAGAAGAAGCACAATATCGAAAGATGTGAAAGGAATGAAGAAGGCCTTTGTCTTGGAGAGGGACAGCCAGGCTCACAAAAAATACTAATCCTATTATTACTAAATGCGAAATTTTTTGCAAATAGTCGCTCTTTCAAAAACAACTACTTATATGGATTTTTACAAAGAAATAGTTTAAAACTCTGATGAATAGATAAGATACTAGTCTACTACTACCTACTATTTTTTAAATTTATTTATAGATAAATAAATTCTAACAAGATAAATAATACTTATAATCTTAGTAGCACAAACACGTTAGATAATTACCGCGGTCAAAGTTGCGGGCATAAACTACAAACAAATATACTTTTCTTCTCCATAGGAAACGACCAACCCGGACCGTGCATCTTTTCTCGACGTTTTATAAGTGCCCATGTAGGCCTATGTTAAATAAAAATATTGTGATTTAGATATTTTTGATTTTGACACTATAGAAAAAAAGATGGCCACTCACCCTTGCGAGGTTTCTTGTGTGTGTACATGATGGCCTCACAAACTACCGTCACGATATCATTTCTCACGGTAAAGCAAAAAGCCGCCACGATTGTTTCACATCAGCACAAAAACTAACAAAAAATATCTTCGTAGTGTTCTTGGCGGCGTTATCATGCGATCTGACGTAAACAATTGATAAGAGATACGATGTCTCCGTGGGTGCAATTGTCAATGATTGTTGGCAGTAGGTAAATGTGGGATGAGGTGAGCAAAGGGTTTAACGGCAAACGTCACGTCACCATTCTTACTAATATTACAAAAGCGAATGTGAGTTTGTTTGTTTGTTACGTCTTCACGCCTTAGTGGCTTAACCGATTTTGATGAATTTTGGTACAGAGATGGTTGGGACCCTGGAGACAAACATAGGCCAATTTTTTGAAGTGAGAAATGAGTAAGGGAAGAAAACGGAAAACATAGCTTTGCTATTACAATAAATAAGGCGCAAGGGCAAAAACTACAGGTAGCAAAGTACCTGCAAATCAGGAAAGGGGAACTGTGTTACCCCGAATTTAACGCGGGCGAAACCGCGGGCAAAAGCTAGTACAAAGGTGCTTGGGCAGTCTGTATGGGAAAGTGTGATGGAAGTTTCGGTGCTGTAACGGAACTTTACATAAGTTTACAGCCAGCAGTGGCCAGTGGTAGGTAGATCATTGATTGAATCTGGGTATTGTATAAGGTCACTAAATGTTAACAATTGAAATGGGATATTTACCTTTGTTAAGTTCTAATATTTTGAATTCCAGATATTTCGGCACTATTGCAAGCGCCATAAATACGGCATTAACATGCTTACAATAAATAATACATTTTTATACATTTTAAATGACATAATGTTATCAAAGGAAACCTCTGCCACACTGCCATGCTTTGTTTAAGAAATCACGAGTTTTTTTTTAACTATAATAATAAAATCATGCTTTCTTTTTTTGTTCAGTCTGAGAAATAAATTGCGACGATTTTTTATTCGCTTTGTCTACGTCCAAGATAAGATTTGGATAAGAATAGGCGAATAAACAAATGTATTTTTGGATTTCATTTCACGTCTCAAATCACATGTCATTATATATGACTTTAGGAGAGTACAATAAACCATTTTAACTCTGCAATTATGCCCGGTATAGAAGTATTAACTCAAAGAAGTATTAACGTCTACTAATACGTTCGCTTCGAGTTTTTGAAACGATAACTATGAATGTTTTTTTTTATGATTTCAGGTGCTAGAAGAACCTGTAAAACATCCTACTTATATGTATTACTAGCTGTGCCCAGCGGTTTCACCCGCTGAGGTTTAGGGGTATGAAAAATAGATGTTAGCCGATTCTCAGACCTACCCAATATGTACCCAAAATTTCATAAGAATTGGTCGAGCCGTTTCGGAGGAGTACGGTAACTAACATTGTGACACGGAAATTTTATATATTAGATAAATGCGAATGTTTGTGAGGATGGATTAACATCCATTCTCCATTTCATCCATTCAACGGCTGAACGTATCTTGATGAAATTTAACATAGAGGTAGAATATGATCTGGAATAACACATAGGATAGATTTTTTTCCTTTATTCGATATTAAGCGGGTGAAGCCGGAGGAGCCAGCTAGTTTCTAATAATATTCTTTTCGTTTGCCATTTTCAGTAAGATATACTGGTCACTCCAAAACTTAGTTTGTAAATATTTAACAAGTTTCTATTTATATTTAGTTTTTTCCTGCATTATACAGAAGGTCAAGTAAAATAACTTTATGTAAATATTATACACTGTTTGGAGTTGAAAAATAAAGATAAATAAAACAGATTATAACTTACTTGTAGATCAAGATTGTAGTAATTAATTGTTATTATTTTGATTGCCTTTGAAATAACTGCAATTAAGGAAATAATAATGATGGATGATTGTTGATGCACAATTTGTTTCTTTTTATTGCATTTAATAACGACAAAGGATTCTGCTATTGAATAAATACAGTATCTGCAACATACTAGCCTACGCCTGCGTCTTCGTCCGTGTGGCATAACTTAACGTAAAAGTACATTATCTTTCTCTCCCCTTTCTTCCCTTTTTCTCCCCTTTATCTATTTTTTTTATTTTAGCATATGTCCGTCTCCAGGGTCCCAACTATATCTGTACCAAATTCATCAAAATCGGTTGGGCCATTTAGGCGTGAAGACGTAACAAACAAACAAACTCACTTTCGCTTTTATAATATTAGTAAGGATGGAACGAGTGCCCATCCAATCTCCACAAACTAGTGAGTACTGTTTAATAAGACCGATTGTCAGTCTTTCGGGCTGAAAACTTATGATGATTATCAAAAATTGGTATCATTACGTATCTATTGTTTTTATTTTCCGCTAAAAATAGCAAGATATGAATAAATTGCGCGTGTGACGTTGCCCTTATCATTGTGCGCAAGTTATCAGTATCACATGGGGGAAATACAGTTATAAAAAACGTCAACAATAACTGTTTGTCCAAAGTACATTGGTACACATATTAGTAAGTCGACAAGGTGCCATTGCAGGGTCTAGTATTAAAATTTTAGATCTAGAAGGATCATCACTATATCACTTAGATTCAGTCTGCCCCTTGCTGTCCCTCAGCGACGCCCTAAGCTGAGGCTCGTACCCTACAGGGTGTGCCCTTAGCGTGTAGTCGCTTAGTTTGTAAGTTTTTACCCTGGCTGGAGGTCTTTATTTTTAAGGCACCCATGATTCGCCCGGTTAAGCAGACGACAACCTCCTTGGTTGAACTGCGAGATGCCATTCATAAAAAAAAGGATCATCACTCGCTGGTCACCTAAGAATGGATTTTGCCATCGAGGTCGATCTTGGCGAAAGTAGTCATCTGTTCATGTTCGTTGGGCAAAAGTGGTCATGAATTGTACAAAGCAGACGGGCTGGACAATGGAGCTCTTTTTAATCTTCCAGATTAAAAAGAGCTCCATTGTCCAGCTGTAAAATAGAATGACGAAAAAAAGTGATGTAGAAAATAGACGAGATTCATGTCGATTTACCATAGTATTCAATTATTTTCATGAGGTATTTAACTATCCAAATCATTCTCATTCTACATTTTTTTGTAAATTTGTTCTAAATAACTGCTGCGGAGTGTCAGAATTTTACTGACTAAAACCTATCACGAGAGTATCTTACCACCAACTTCCAAAGTCCGGGCTGCTACTATTAAAATTCCTAATGGAAAGGGTCTAAAGGCTACGTCCTAGGTTCCCAAGTGGGAGAAAAAGTGTTATTGGCACTTTTTGTCCAACTTAGGTACCTAACCAGTACCTTGTAGTCAGTTGTCGCGCTTACGACCGAGTCCAATGGAGCTAAGCAGATGATGGCAGTCTTGTAAGATAGTTATAAATCGCATTCATATTACTATCTTCTGGGGTATCATTTATTATGGTTAAAACTATTTTACTGTGATCTGTCCCTTTTTTGCTCCGGCTAGTCATCAATTTGTCCTTTCCCTGTTGTCCGTTAACCCTTTCGCTGCCCAGTCCGAATTATACCGTATATTTTGGACTCATACGCTAAGTTCTGGGGGCTTATTCGTCTACTCGCGCCTCATAAACTCGCGACTGCGCGAGTTAGCACTTTCCGAATTTACCTATTTTTGCTGTAGTCAACTCGCGACCGAGTGAAAATCTGACGAATTTACAGTCATCTACAAAAGTGTTTTGTCTTTTGTAAAAACGTCAGATTTTCACTCGGTCGCGAGTTGACCGAGTGAAAATCGAGTGAAAATCTGACGTATTTACAGTCATCTACAAAAGTGTTTTGTCTTTTGTAAAAACGTCAGATTTTCACTCGGTCGCGAGTCTCGAGAGACCAAATATTGTATAGTTGGTTTATCAAAAATCAACTTACCAGTCATCCAACCCATAGCTAGATAACAAGGAAGCATAAAACAGCTATGACAGTCTAAAATAGCCATCTTACAATTACATTTTATAGCGACCTTGCAGTTAACACGACCCACACATGGGCGACGCCATCCGTTTTACATTACAACGTTATACGGACGTGTAATAAATGTAATTATAGGAAAAACGAGGAAAGGAAATCGATTTTCTTGGATGTTGTGTTATAATTTATTAGGTAAGGCTGTAAAAACAATTTGATGGGTTAGTAAAATTATTAAATTTTCCGGGCGAAAGATTTATCGACCGATAAAAACTTTATAATATACCTATTGGTACATTTTCTAATGCTGCTTAGGTATTTTTTTTTGTTTTGGCAGGAGTGGGGAATCCCCGCGGAGACCTAGACTATCTCACGGGTGGTGAGATAGTCGAGGTAGTGCCGAACTTGAACCGGCTTAAACCACAGTCCTGCCCCTTTGTTCCTTTGACATAACCAGAGACCTTTTTTGCGATTTGTTTTGCCTTAATTAGCGACTTGTTAACATGAGGTCGAGGAGACCATGCTCTGGTTTGAAGTTAGATCTTTTTATTTTAGGAAACTACTGTTTAGGTATTTATTTGAGCTGGCCAGTCCTCAGTGTATAGTGGAACAGTAGTAAGGGCCAATAATCCAAAGTAGATATGACGGATGAGTCATTAAATAACTTCCCCCACTCTGGGCGGAGTCGGGGGAGGGTCAAACGTTTAATGATATACCTGTGCATATTCTTCCTTTTGCCTTTTGTATTACGGGGCATCTCTTTCGAACAACCCGCAACCCATGCGCGCGGCATGGCTCTGCTTGGCTAACATTTCTTTGAGGCGTGCGTGTTACACGAACACGCCGTCGATACGGTTTGTTGTCAATAAACGGACGGACAGTAAGCTCACCGTCCACAAACCCGCTTCTATGGTGGCCGGTAGTCGTTTCAGGGCGCCCGATGCCCGGAGCGTCTGACGCTAACTCAGTGACAAAGATGAATAAGATGGAATACTAAATTCAATAGAAGCGTATGATGAAAATGAGGTTTGTCATCGGGCTCGACAAGTGTATTAGGAGATAGTTAGGTATGTCTGCAGAATGGGTTTATTGGTGTACATTTGATTAAATATTTCTTTGCATTTCGAATTACACAGCTCTTAAAGCTATTTTTATAAAACATTAACACACGAACACTATTTTCATTAAACTTGTAAATTTCAATTGAAATCAGCGTTAACATGTTTATATTTTGATTCAATGATTCATTCAATACAATCACGAACAGAAGTGTTACATGCGTTCGATTATTTAGAGCGATATTATTTCCGTGGGAGGTGAATGGAAGCATGGCGGTCCGCCAACGGTCAGAGTATTAGCATAACAAAATAGGTTATAAAATATCTAGACAGAAGGTCCATTGTAACATTGAGTGAAAACAGGTCGTGCACATTCGTGACGCGTTCAAACAAATGACAGTCGTATCTTTGTGTGCATGGAAATTCCAAACGATTGCCAGTCACAACTGCGTTTGCACTCGCCGTACGTGAAGCATGTCGACGGTCCCTCCGTACATAAAGACATGTCGAAAATTCAATCATTGGCTTTAGATTATCTTTAAGCGCATGCTGACATACGATTTATTTTTATTTTTATTTATTTACCTTGTTTTAGAAATCGTACTTATAAGAGAACAAGTATTATAAATACAACGAATAAGTGTCGTAGAAACGGTCATCTATCAGGTTTTCCAAGAAAACATAAAAAAATAAAATATTTATGAGTAAATTGCATTATAAAGCTCTAAAAACTGTTGAAATATTGTAGAAAGAAAATATTGATTATTGCTGATAGAATTATTTCTAGGGCGGGTTGAACACAAAATACGCTCTCCTTTTTGACTTAACCGTATGTACGTAAGAACCGTCGATGTCTACTATATGTACGTCCGATTTTGGGTGCGTGAAATTCCACAAAAAGTCCCGTTGCAAGTGCTTTTGCACTCACTTAACGTGAAGAATTTTTGCCACATGTACGTCTGATTTCTGGTGCGTATAAATTCAAAAAAGGGCCATTGCAAGTGTGTTTGCACTCACCTAACGTGAAAAATGGCTGCTATAATGTACATGCAATTTCGGTCTCTGTAAAAAGTTGACCTTCTGTCTGTTATTACCTACTCTGTGGTAATAGTGCATGAAGACAAATAAACACGGGTATATGGGCGACATGCTAATAATCCACGGATTTGTAAATGGATTACACATGTCAGGTACACAGGTTTGTTTCTCTTGTTAATGTTGTTGTTGAATTGGCTGGACATGTTTACATGACAATTTGGTGTGTAGATAGTTCACGTCGTTCTGGACAGCAAGCTACATAAAGCTGTCACATGCATGAGCTGACATTAAAGATACTGAAGGATCTGGCGCTTGATCTTGGTAAAGCGTAGCGTAGGTATTTAAATATCTGACGTCTACATAAATATTAGGGACATGGAGGCCGTTTTTTTTGTAGATGGTTAATCATTAAATAACAAGGGCTTAAGTCAGTAAATGAGAGAATGAGAAGGAACATAGCTGGGTAGCTGTGTTCCTTTTGCCTTTTATGTTCCGTGGTCACCTCTTTCGAACGACTCGCAACCCTAGTAGTGGTGGCCTGGATAGCTGTATTCCTTTTTTTTACCCTTTATGTTCCGTGATCGCGGTATCTCCTTCGAACAACCCGTAACCCCGGCAGGCGGTGGCCCTAGCAGGTCCCTCTGTTCTGCTGACATCTATTTGAGGCGGGCGTTGAACACGAACGCGCCGAGGACACAGCGATATTGAGGCCTGATTCAGTGACAATCGCTTTAACATCGTTACGTATTCCTATAAGCACAATCCAACGTATTTTGACAGAATTTACCCAATATTTTCGATAGGCTATGTCAGTTCTATACAATTCGTTATGTTTTTATAATCCTTGTCATTGATATATTATGTCTAGGTTTGGTGACTGTTAGTCTCATTCCCTCATAAAAACAAAGAATAGTTGACAAAAAAAGAACGGTCCACAGTTAGCGGAGTAATCGGTGAACATACATAAAAAACTGTCGAGCATAGAACCTTTTCCTTTTTTGAAGTCGGTTAAAAACACAAGCATATCGCTAATTTCATCAGCGGCTGCGGGTTGTTCGAAAGAAACACCGCGGCCGCGAAACAAAAAGGATAAAAGAAGGAACATGGGTGGGTTTAAGTCTGCTGTCCTCTCTCAGCGAAACCCTAAGCTGAGGCTCGTACCCCACAGGGAGTAGCGTTTAGACGCTTATTTTGCAAGTTTTTAACCTGACTGAAGGTCTTAATTTTTAAGGCATCCACAGGATTCAACCGGTTAAGCAGACGACAACGTCCTAGGTTGAACTGCGAGATACATTCAAAAAAATAAATAAAAAAAGGGTTTAAGTCAGTAAAATTCTAACACTCCCCCCGTTTGGCCAAGAGCAAAGCAATATATTTTATAATTTCCCATCGGAAAAAAGCACTAATTTCAAAACAGCTGTTAACAAAACTTGCATCAAACTCCATAATCACACAACCAAGTCTCGTTCTTACAATTCTGCTTATTTAACTACACGCAATTTAAATTCCCTCAAACAGCCCGTTTAAATAACGACACGTTTAAAGCAAAGAAAATTTCTGCAGGATTTAATATTCAAATCAGGTCGACCATCACGGCACGGCAGTTGAAATTGTACCTCGATGAGCCACATTTACATCACAAATGGCTTGCAGGAAACGCTCCTGTGTTTATTTTCTACGTTCAAGAATAGCAAACAAAACGTGGCTTGATGGTACTAAATTAATCCTTTGTGATGTACGTAGAATGAAGTATTGTTAATGTGTACAGATAATAAGGTTATTCAGTTTCTAAGGATTTATATTGACGCTTTCTTAATCATCAAAAACTTCCCCCGCTCTGGGCGGTGCGGAAAATTAAAACCATATACATTAGTCTGTGGTCCCCTGGAGCAGAAAAAAAAAGAAATCGTCTAAGTCAAAAGATATGGATATGGTTAGTACGCGACACTTGGTGCGCGAGTCCGATTCGCACTTAGCCGTTTTTTTTTTACATTATTTGGCCTTCTTTCTTTATCTACTATAATCAGGGAACGCGTATTTTACTTTATTTTTAACATACAATAAGAAACGGAGACCCTTGTTATTTTAAATCCTCACAAAAAATAAAATACTGTTTGTTTGGTAAACAGTCATACCTTACGTTTAACATTAAACATGATATATTTTTAAAGGAGGATTTCAGTTAATTTTAATCCTCTTGAAAAATAAAATACTGTTCATTTTGTAAACAGTATCTTTTAAAAGTAAATAGGTATCGTTAATGCAGAAATAGAAAGCAAAAATGTTTACGCTTTTGCATCGTTTTGTACGAACGTAGTTTATTTTTAGTTTATATTTTCGTCAGGTTGTGAGCCGTTGCTTGTACACTCATTTATTTCAGTCGCCTCTTGTTGGTATTCCGATGCAATTGCGAGTTTTTAGAACCATTACGTGTGAATTAATTTTATGAGGAGCTCGTGGGTAAATAATACCAGAAACTTTTTTTTGCGAAGGAAATTATTAAATAATTTCCCCCGCTCTGCGCGGACCGGGGGGGAATGTCGGACTTGTACTGACTAAAACCCACCCATGTTCCTTCTGTTGCCCTTTATATTCCGGGGCAGTTAGACCATTACAGGCACTTTTGAATGTCATAAAAACAAGACATATTAACTTGTACTGTAGTTGTAATGGGCATGAAACTCAATGGCACTCTTTTAAAACAGAATATTTTTACAAAATTATGGATACATCTTTAATGTCCAGATTAGGTATAATATGTGAAAACGATGTAGAAAAACGGGCACATTAAGAGCGTCATGTCCAAATATAAAAAAAAATAGATCACTATTTCAATGGTAGTAACGTCGACGGTAACGTCGATGGACCCAGGTGTTCCACGGTGCTTTCCACTTCTCCCTGTGAACTAAGTGTATCTATTTCGTAGATTTTCACGATCAGGAAGACACGAATTCGCATTGGTACACGAGTTAAGGCCCTCTTTTATCACAACGATTTTTCAACAGGCATTGGTGGATTGGTAGATAAATAGCTAAAATATTATTTATTACTAGCTGTGCCCAGCGGTTTCACCCGCTGCTCAGTTAGGGGCATGAAAAATAGATGTTATGACCTACCCGATATGCACACAAAATTTCGTTCAAATCGGTCCAGCCGTTTTGGAGGAGTATGGGAACGAAAACTGTGACACGAGAATTTTATAATATTAGATGTACACCATACAAATGACAAGAATAACAGAATACAACTTATAAATAGGGTGACAAAATGGGCGGTCTTATCGCTAAAAGCGATCTTTTCAAGACAACCTTTGGATGGATTTAAAGGAGGAGAGACAGTACTGTAGGTAGTCTGTGGTGTTTCATTTGTGGTAATTGGTTGGGTGTCCGCCCAGAGAGGGGAAAATTATTTGATGACATCCCATCCAAAAAAAATGGTCTAATTGAAAGAAATGGTTTGAGTTTGATGCCTTCCTCGACAAATACATATTTTTTTTTGCTGTAAAATAGAAATACGTTGATTTTAACGGCAAGACCGGCAAGAACGACAGTATTGTATTGTAATTCAGAACCGAAACTTTATTGATGCGAACATTATCGATTCGCATCGCTCCACATTCTTCTACTCATTTCCATTTACTACCCACTAAAACCGTCATTACAATTTGTTGACTACCAACAACATGAAACCTGTATATATTTAGTTTTTCTACTTCCATCGTGTAATGCGGAGTTGTGGAAAAAGTTTGTGTAAGTGGTCTCGGCAAATTGAATAGAAACCTCATGTGTGCGGTACCTTCGCGGTGGCACTTAAAAATGTTTGCGATCTCTGCCGTGCTGTAGTTGAATGGAGGAACGAAGGTACAGGCTGCGAGGAAATGTTATTGATTTTTATGTATCGACAGTATCTATAAATATATCACGCTTTTTAATTGGGGTAGGTAATCATCAAATAACTTCCCCTGCTCTGGGCGGAGCGGGGGAAGTTATTTTGATGATTTCCTGGGTGGGTAAATAATACCAGTCGCTTTTTTTTATTAGGTACCCATTGCTCGCTCTGCGTGGACCGGGGGGGAAAGTCAGACATGTACTGACTAAAACCCAGCAATGTTCCTTTCATTGCCCTTTATTTTCCGGGGCCGCGGTATCTCTTTCGAACATGCCGCCACTCCGAAAATATATAGGCTGAATAGTTGTTTTGGTAGCCTAAATCGAAATGAACAGTGCATCTTGTTTTTTTGAATACGTACCTATTCATTTAACATCTAAGATTTTTAAACAGTATAAAGTTATTCTTATGTGCAGAGGGGCTATCAGGGCCATTGCCTGCTGGGGTTGTGGGTTGTTCGAAAGAGATACGGTAGTCCGGAAGACAAAGGGCAAAAGAAGGAACATGGAGGATAGGTTTTTGATTATTTCCCATCCGAGAACTACTATTAATAACTAATAATGCGTTAGGTCGCCATCGAAAAAGGAGGTGTAGAATCCCTTTGCGTACATGGAAAGTTTTGCACATAACAAAATATAATCAAATTAAAACAACATAGGTACCTCACTACCTTCATGTAAATCAAATTGACATCGACTATGAAATAAAATGGCCAAAATGTTTTTTTGTTTTTATAAACTTTAATTCATTACTGATCTAGATAAGTACTGTTTTACAATATTATAAAGTAAAAAATAAAGAATACAATAAGCTTTTATGAATCTATATCTGAGTTTTTTGGAGTAGTCAAAGTGAATTTTAAAACCACTATCCATTAGCGTGGTCGGCAAAGCTTTTAATTATTCTGTATGATCGGTAATTTCGAAACCTTCATTATATCGTTATTATTCATATTTTGTAAGAGAAGCCGAAATATTAAAGTACCTATTTATCGTTTGTAAGGTATGGTTATTAATAGAAATGTGACAAAGTATTAATTACAATAATCTGAAGGGCTACTATGACATCTTATAGCAATTCTTATTCCACTGAGTGAAAGAGATGGTGCTAGACACCCTGTATAGCTCTGTCTCTTTCCCTCAGTGGAATAAGAATTGCTATAAGAGGTCATAGTAGGGCTACTGGGCATTGAGTAAGACGAGATATTAATTGTTGCGTGGATCCTAACTAACCACATATATGATAGATTCATCATTTTTTCTATATTTATTTGGTACACCAACAGTAGTACATACTAAAAATGTACATACATATTTAAAAATGCTGGTATGTATGCCCCTAACAGCTACGTAACAATCACCTTAGTGATAACAATACCTATAAAGTTTTAAACAATAAAATCAAACAATATCATTTCACTTAAAACTTAATTTGGTAGGGTAAAAACTACAAGTAGCACAGGAAAGGGACGAGGAAAGGGGCACTCTGTCACCCCGAATTAAACGCGAGCAAAGCCGCGGGCAAACGCCAGTACGATATAAGACCTGTAAAATAATTCTAAGTCAACACCCTGTATATCGGATCAGCGTCATTCATACAGAGGCAGAATATTCCTCTAGCCAACTTCGCATGCAAATGCAATTTCTGATGCCGGCAACATTTGAAATTTACTCGGTGCCGTTCGTAAGTGAATGTTGTGGAGTCTGGCAACACTGCGTGAGGCGCTGTGCATTTTTAACGTTTCTAGACGAAGTTTCGTTTATCCGAAGGTAAGAACTTTGGAGTATCTTGAGAGTGTCAAGTTTAAATCGGTGGGAGATAGGTGGACTATCTTTTGATATAAGTGACGTCGACGAAATTGTATAGTTCTCTCCTTAGTTCTTTTAAACTGATTATTGTTTCACGCGCATCTTTCTATGACTAGTTTATAGAGTATTCATTTCTTCTAATGCATTTTTTTATGTATATAAATAAATATCTTGGGACAACTCACACACGGCTATCTGATCCCAAGCTAAGCAGAGCTTGTGTTATGGTAACCAGACAACTGATATACATACTTATATAATTTATAAATACATACATATTATAGATAAATCACACCCAGACACAGAACAAACAATCATGCTCATTGATGGCTTTCTGCGTACACCTTAATTATAATAATGCCAGTCAGCCTCAGCTCGGTGCCTAGTTGCCACTACAGGCTACGCCAGACAATTTTTTTGTGTTACTTCGAACTGTTTTTTTGTGTAACTATGAAAAAGAAATACTAGATAAAAATGTGTGTGAGATTTCATCATACCATGACTAAATATGCTGAAATAAAGATCCGTTTGCAAATGTCCTTTCGTTAGTAGGTGACTTTATTTGGTTTCCTTGACGTTTCCACTATTTCGATTTTTTTGGAAGTCGGTCAATTATATGTTAGCAAAAAAAATGCGTGACCTAACAAGCCCCTGCTCTTTTATTTGATTTTTAAAATACCGGCCACATATAAAACCTAAACAAGATGATATCAACACAAACAAGAATAAGTCCTAAGATATAAGCCCTTTTACACGTTTTTTTTTATTAAATAACCATGCCCCACACTAGTAATTTCTTCTGTATCGTGGGTGCGTTTACAAACATTTAAACTCACATACAAAAACAGCCAGACCCGGAACAACTATCTGTAGGCCATAAAAACATTTGTTCCACGCGGAAATCGAACCCGCGACACGCAGCACAGCAGTCGATCGCTCAGTCACTGCACCAACCGTGTCGTCAAACCAATGTATTGCCTTTATCACAAATAACTAACATTGTACATTGACTATGACATATCTAATAATTATGAGAGACATTGCAATAGATATTTCCCAGTAAATCACATGGTTCTATATGAATATTGAATTTCAAAGATAAATAGTGACGAATTGAAATTATCTGCGGTTTCCTTTGCCGTGAATGAAATGTGATAGGTTTAAGTTACAGTCGTGTGAAATATGTGTTTTTCCTGTATAATAGATCTCGTGTCAGTAGAAGTCACACCAGCATAAGTTGGACTTGTTTCACGCGTTGTATCGACACTTTTTGCTAAAGTTGTAAGCCGTGCGGCGTGTGCGTGTTTCTCTGTCTGTCTCTCTCTCTCTCATAGAAAGCAAGCCAGTTATTTTCATTTCGACTTTCTATTTCATTGAACAGTGGTGTCGTGACGATTATTTTTGTTGAGTGTAAACAGGTTTTTTGTACAAAATAAATAATAACTTCATTCCACCAGGTGTTCCTTGTTTTTTTAAACGTTGGAATTTCGGAAAAGGATTTCCCCTGTATGGTGCGTTTACGATCGCGCGACGATACGACGCATCTTATCTCACATTCACAACAAGTACCTGTAGGCCATACAAGTATTTGTTCTGTGCGGGGATCGAATCCGCGACACGCAGCGCATCAGTCGATCGTTTAGCCACTACGCCAACCGTGTCGTCACACCGTATTCGAATGAAACTTTGTACTTCGCTAGGTCACTTTAAGGTCAGGTTCAAGTTTTACCACTACACCATACAATACTTAACATCATCCTAGTAATCCTCGTAGGCATAGGCAGAGGTGTATCATTTACACCTACCCGGGAATCGAACTTAAGCCTAACCTACCACATACTCAGCATTCGCGCTTGCGACCACTCGACCAACGAGGCAGTATCATCAATCATCAAATTACTTCCGGAGCGCTAGACTTGTACTGACTCAAACCGACCCATGTTCCTTCTTTTGGCCTTTATGTTCCAGGGCCACAGTATCTCTTTCGAACAACCCGCAACCCTCACAGGACCCTACAGTCCTTTTGTGACACAATCAGTCAATTGACTGTGTAGTTTAATTAATTGAAAGAAAGAAGAAAGAAAAATCATTTATTTGGCCTATGCCACAAGTGCACACTAAATGTGATAAACTTAAAACTAAACGATAATAACAAATACGTAATAGCGTGTCTCACGGCTGCGCCAAATAGGCCCAGTTCAGCAAACTGCCGAGCAGCTAGTGCCCGACGCTGGTTTTCAACTGGACCTTAATTAGCCTTGCTTAATAAACCTATATACCTATAGGCAAATACTTAACACCCCGATACAACATAAATGTGACCATGACGGACCTGTCGTCAACAAATACCAGACTACAGAGTGTGTAGGGTTGCCAAGACGACATTTTAACAGTTGACATTGTAAACTTTTCCTTCAAATTAATATTCCATCACTAGCTACGGCCCGTGGCTTTATTCACGTAAAGCGGAATGAAAAGTAAGCAATAAGCTAACACGAGACGACTCCCGGCCACCGTAGATGCGGGTATGTGAACGGTGAGCAATGGGTAGCTCACCGTTCGTCCGTCTATTGACGACAGGCCGTCTCGACGGCTCGTTATTGTTTTACGCGCGACTCAAAGAGATGTCAGCAAAGAAGAGGGGCCTGCCAGAGCCTCCGCCAGCCAGAGTTGCAGGTTGTTCTAAAGATATACCGCGGCCCCGGAACGAAAAGGGCAATAGAAGGAACACGGGTGGGTTTTAGTCAGTACAAATCTAACACTCCCCTGCCCCACCATAGTTGCGAGTCTGTGGACGGTGAGCCATGGATAGCTCACCGTCCATCCGTCTTTTGAAAATGATGTTGAGTTTAAATGTTTGTAAACGCATCCGGAGAAATTCCTAGTAAACGGTTACTCCATAATACCTCATTTTAAAGGCTTCACTATTAGATGAAGCAATCTCAATGGAGTCGAGTTAATTTTAATCTAGGATCAGATAAATAAGTCTCAAGATAGATGCAAATGCTATTCTTGAATTTACAAAAAAAATACTCATTAAATGTGTAAATGAATTCAAGGAATAAAGCCGTGCGCTGCCCAAATCTAGATAAAAGGTAACCCTGCCCTTAATACTGAATTGGTAGGCATACCGCGATAGCAGACTTATTTGAAAATACCACCTTATGAAAGATATTAGAAATACCTTGACCTTGATTTCTTTCAGAGATACTGGCAATTTATTTTTTGTTCACTAGTCTAAATATTTTAATTCTATTCTGTCACTGTATATTGTTCGTAGTATTGTCTTTTCTGATAAAAAGATTAAGATAACGTTATTTTGTTTAATTATACAACTGTTGCTAAGACATCATTAAGGAGTTCACGATTACAGAATATGTTTTTATCAAGTATTTCCATATGGTTGGTCTTTTTAAAGGTCAAACCTTACTAGGGAAACACAGCCCTTTGAAAACAAGCCAACTAATAAAGATTGAAGCCGTTCCATACCCACCGTGATTAAAAACCTTTTTGTGTCGTTGTAAATCACGTTTGGCTATGATTTTGTACTGATGTTCCAAAACAAAAGGAGTCTTAATCTGATGTCCTACTCTTTTACTTACAGGAACTGATGATTCTTTTAAATGCAAATGCTTTCACGCGGTCCAAGTAGAGGTGAAGTTGAGTAAGTTGGAGGTTCTTAATTTGGCCGTTTTAAAAAAAAGTCTATGCTTCATAACTCCGATTACAAGTCCGATTTACGTGATTCTTTTTTATGTAGTATGAAATCCGGGAAGTGGTTCCGTAGTTTTATTTACATTGCTTATGTAGTTTTTGGTAGTCTCAGTATTTTCTACAACACATTTTTTTTTCTATTTCTATGTTGATCAGTTAGATTGTTTTTTTTTTTTAAAACGTTCCCGCATACTAGGAATTTCTCCTTTATCGTGGGTGCGTTTACAAACATTCAATCTCACATACACAAACAGCCAGACCCAGAATAACTATCTGTAGGCCATACAAATTTTAGTTCCGTACGGGGATCGAACCCGCGACACGCAGTGCAGCATTTGATCGCTCAGCCACTGCGCCAACCGTGTCGTCAAAACGTCAAAAATTTGTCATACCTACTAACTAACTAACCTGAAAATAACGGTTTGGTGTCGTTTTTTTTTTGCAAAAAGTTCTCTACGCTACAAGATGTCAATTAAACTCCCACAAACATATCAGTCAAAAAACGCCTGGGGTAAGCACACAATATAGGGACGCACAACCCTATTACTCGGTCTGTTCTATGACTTTTGGCTCACATCCATCATGTCGTCAACGTTACATCTCTATTTCTATCAGGCATTCCTGTATCGCGGATATTTTATTTGCGGCCGTTATCAGCTGCTTTTATATCTTGGTTCTATTTGTTTTTCTACTTAAACTAATAAAATAGGATGGTGGCGGGTTTTCTTGACTAGCGAGAAACGTTTCAAAAGTTACGATAAAACTTAAGAGCCTCTCTTTCTATTGTTCTTGTATCTTTTGAATATCATTAATCCTTCTTGGAAAATTGGAGTTCTAAGTTTTACAGTCTGATGCTGTCAAGATTGGAAAGATTCTATTTCTGGAAAATGCAGAAAGTCGCAGCGGTGTGATGCATTGTTGATGTTAGTAACCACTATATGCACTATTTCTCAAACTCAGCCTCTATCCTAGTAATATCTTCTGGAGGCAGTTCTTTCATACAAGCATACAAGCTTGGCTTGCCCTTATAACTTACTACGCTACATGATGTTAGGGTTTCTGAACAGTCTGCTAGCTGTAGTTTTATCTACTACGCACTCTACTGATATCTTTCGGGGACGTTTGAGGCAGAGAACCTCAAAGCATCCTAGCCGCCGCGAGAGACGCTACGGGTACACAAGGTGCCACGTGCTACTCCTGGCTACCGTAACCCTGTGGATGGTGAGCAATGGATAGGTCAGCGTCCATCCCTTTAATGACGTTAGTCCGTGTTGACGGTGCGTTCGTGTTCCATGTGCTCCGCAGAGACATATCAACAAATCGAAAAGGTCCCTCAAGCCCTCTATCTGCCCCTGCCGGGGTTGCGGATCCTGCCGGGGTTACGGGTTGTTCGAAAGAGATACCGCGGCCCCGGAACGTAAAGGGCAATAGAAGGAACATGGGTGGGTTTAAGTCAGTACAAGTCTGACATGCCTCCCCGCTCCGCCCAGAGCGGGGGAAGTCATTGGATGATTTCCCACCCGAGAAAAAAAGCCGTCTCTGCTTTTTTGTGTCCCTTGTCCCTTTGTGTTTCGGAACACAAAGGGCAAAAGAAGGAACATGGATGGGTTTTAGTCAGTACACGGCCGATCGTACCCAAAAAAAATCTGATATCTTCCGTATTGCAATAGCTTTAGGACTGTTTTACCATTGCTTTTTAATTCAATGAAGTATACGTTCATCTATAAACTGAAACTTATTAATGGCTGGGGCTCGACAAAGGTCTAAAGTACCATCAAAAGTTTTGGGTCGAAGTGAGCATGGATGCCAACTTCTCACGAGATGAAAGGGTGTTGACCTTTGACAAAGCTTTTTAACGGACTTTTTAAAAGTCTGCTGTCGTAGGCAGCGATACTACAATGTAATCGAAAAGTAGCTATTAGGTATTTTGATGTTTCTAGTTTAATATAAAGATTGACATACCGTTTTAAATCTTTGTTTTAAATACTATTCCGTGAGTCTAAAGTGCAAATCTGAGGCATAAATATGCCATCATTATCATCCTTGTCCATCATGCCCCTGTTTTATTCTATTTGGGGTTGGCAAAACACGTTTTCTTCGTCCATTCTTTCTTGTGTTATTACTTACGCCCGGCACTATTTACTTCTTTCTCTTTCATATTATTTCCCACAAAATTCAACCATCTTTTCTTTTGTCTTCCTCTCCTTCTCTATCCATCAACGTTAATGAATTAAGTCATATGTGTGTTGAAGATGATAGATGATAGTTCTTAAAGTAAAAATGTATGACACTTTGAAAATGGTTTTGACTTCTATAGCCACTAATTGCATTTTAGGTGCCTAGAAAGGTCTTTGATTCATCTTCTTTAATTATATTTTTTACTATAAATGAACAATGTTTACATAGTCATGTGTAAACAAACGACCTCCCAAATGGCATATTTTCCAACAATCATTCTTATCACTATGTCCACACAAGTATTTATGTTTGCCTGTCCGCATATTTGTGCTAATCTCGAAAACTACTGAACTGATTTCGAAGAGTTTTACATATTATTGTTTTACAAAAAAAAAATGTACATGGTCGGCGCAACACGTTTTATTCTTCCATTCTCCCCTGTTAGACGTCACGGCTTCTTTCACCTTCATATCATTCCTTACACAACCCATCCATCTTTTCTTTGGCCTTCCTCTCCCTCTCCATCCATCAACATTCAGATCCATCACTATTTTAGTCACATGTGCTTCGTCCCTCCTCATTACATGTGCATACAAAGACATCTGGTGTATAAAGATTTCTTAAGCCATCTGTTCGTATTTACATTTTCCATTCGCATGAACGCCCCAATAGTATAAATTAATGAACAAAAACAAAATGTGATCGTCAAAACAGCCGTCTTGCCAGGAGTTGCCACTCAACTGGCAATTAGTTGGCAGATTCGAGCCGACATCTGCCAGTTGCGGTTAAGTGGCAAAATGTGACGGTAATTTTTGAAAGTTTATTTGCCAGAGTTGTCTCGGATGTTGCTGGAAATTTGCTATGCTGTGTCGCAAAATACTATGGAGTTGCAAACTGAGAAAACGACTTAATATCCTTACTAATATTATAAAAGCGAAAGTGTGTTTGTTTGTTTGTTACCTCTTCACGATTTAATGGCTAAACCGATTTTGATGAATTTTGGTACAGAGATAGATTGTAATCAGGAGACGGACATAGGCTAATATTTTTTTGAAAAAAGTGGGATGTGAGGGAGAAAGAGGGAAGAAAAGGGAAAACTTAGCGTTGCTATTACAAATCAATAAGGCGCAAGGGGAACTGTGTTACCCCGAATTTAACGCGAGCGAAACCGCGGGCAAAAGCTAGTTTGAATATAAATATACCATTTACGTGATATATGTAATGCGTAAAATGTTCATTCTTTCGCTCTTTTTGTTCCGAGTTGCGGTATCTCTTTCGAACAACCCGCAACCCCAGCAGGCGGTGGCCCTGGCAGGTCCTTTTGCTTAGCTGATCTCTTTGAGGCGCACGTGGAACACGAACACGTCATATCATTACTAGACGGTCGGACGGTGAGCTACCCGCTGCTCACCGTCCACAGACTCGCATTTACGATAAACGGGAGTCATCTCGCTGCGCCCGACACCCGTAGGGTCTCCCGCGGCGGCTGGGTTGTTTGAGGATCTTGCCCTCAAACGTCTGGCCACTTCCTTTGTTAGCATAACTGCTTCACAGAAGGAGATGACTGGTTCCCATTCCCTTTCGCTTCGGATCATGGACTGAACCAGGGCCGGGAGGTGCGTGACCTAGAACTGTGATTAATCAGAGTGAAATAACAATTGCTTTTCAATATTTCCGGATATGAATAGGTGGATTTATACTCGAAAGCAAGGTGAAAGTACTGACTGCTAAAGGTAGCTAATCAAAATGAAATGTACGAAGCGAAACGAGATATCAGTAAATATGCACTGCTCTGAATTGAAATCTAAGAAAAGTTGGCGGAAAACCTCTAACGATATTGATGCTGGGCGAATTGAAAGCACTACTGCGGAATCCAATCCACTAGAAAGACGTGATTGCACTGACTATTTAGATAAAGGCATCAAAACAAGCCATGTCATGGTATTTATATATATTTATATTCTTATTCTATTTGTTCTAGTATCACGTCAAATCATAGTGTTGTTTCATTTGACCGTATGTTTTACTCACGGGTTGACCTTGCTGTGTAAAAATTAACCCTCAAAGTCTACGCAGTCAAAAGATATGGCTGTTTTATCCCTCAAGTTTGTACGGAACCCTCGATGCGTGAGTCTAACTTCTATTTCGTAGTTCAGATAGATAGATATATAGAATATTTTTTATTATGTACACCATACAAACGACAAGAATAACAACATACAACTTATGAATAGGGTGACACAATGGGCGGTGGGTCGCTAAAAGCGATCTTATCAAGAAAACCTTTGGATGGATTTAAAGGAGGAGACACAGTACTGTAGGTAGTCTGTGGGGTTTCATTTTACGAACGAATAGCTACATTTATAAAAAATAAATACTTATTATAAATACATATAATCTAATATATAAAATTCTCGTGTCACAGTTTTCGTTCCCATACTCCTCCCAAACGGCTGGACCGATGTAAACGAAATTTTGTGTACATATCGGGTAGGTCTGAGAATCGGCCAACATCTATTTTTCATACCCCTAAGTGAGCAGCGGGTGAAACCGCTGGGCACAGCTAGTCTAATATATAAAATTCTCGTGTCACAATGTTCGTTCCCATACTCCTCCAAAACGGCTGGACCGATTTAAACGAAATTTCGTGTTCATATCGGGTAGGTCTGAGAATCGGCCAACATCTATTTTTCATACCCCTAAGTGGGCAGCAGGTGAAACCGCTGGGCACAGCTAGTATACATATAAAATAATAATCATGAAGAGCAAAGAAACATTTCATATTAGTTCAATCCACAGTCCACAACATAGTTTCATTATACAACAAAGATATTTCGATGCGGAAGATGTTACACACCACACACATAGCTATGTACATACTACAGGTATACATATAACGCATGTCGTTATCTACGAATTCGGGTAAACATGTATTATTGATTTTTGCCCATAATGCGTCGGTACAACTGATAAAGGGAACTGTTACTGAAAATGCGTGAGGCTAAAATAATAAACGTCAATTTAGTATTGTGTAGAGATTTTCTTTCATTTTTTTTTCAGAAACTGTAAACGCTAGCTAGGGTTTCGACAGAATATGTTTTTTGCACCAACAGATTAAGGAAGACAACATTGATTTTGATTTATTTTATGTTAAGCTAAATCGAATTGTGAAAAATATTAAATAATTGCTAGGCTAAGTGTTGCCATACTTGTACAACGTGGTAACCCAGCCAGTCTTAGAAACATTACTAGTTACAGCTGAAGATCAGCGTCAGGTAGCGGCCTTTATGCTGAGGCGCTTTTGGCATTATTTATTTCATTTAGTTTAATTGTAAGGTGTTCCTGGTTTTTTTTGCGTTTAACAACGCTGAGCAAACTGATTTTTTTTTCTTTCTTTAACGCTATTTTTTATTTTATTGTTGAGTAACGTTGAGTTCTTCAGGTTACTTGAATGTAAGTACAATGTTATGTAAAATTGTTTAGATATGGAATTTGGCCAAAAGTAAGGAAGAAATTTTAAAGCGCTTTTTTAGACTATCTTCCGGCCGTTACTTTGTCCGCGTGGCATATTTACTTTGTGCTAACGCTAACTTTAAACCGTGTCATGATCGAAAAAAAAAATCTTTCTGTCCCCTTTTCTTCCCTCCATTTCTTGTCTTCCTTATCTTACTTTTAAAATTAGCCTATATCCGTCTCTAGGGTCCTACTAATAACTATCTCTGTACCAAAATTCCATCAAAATCGGTTTGGCCATTTAGGCATGAATACGTAACAAACAACTCACTTTCGCTTTTATAATATTAAGTAAGAATATTCTGGGAAAAAACAATGTGATTTTTTTACGCATTTCTCTTCCATCCCAGCAACACGTGTAACATTGAATGGGTCCAAGGTCCAGATGGCGTCTGCAAAACAGATTAACAGGTGTCCAGAGCACCACACGTGGGGAACATAACCAGGTTGAAATGCATCCGTAACAAAGTAAATTAATTAAATCTATTGGCTTTCCACGCAGTGTGGGTCTTTCCATTCTGGATTTTTAAACACACTTTTATTTTTCTTCTTTAGTACAGACTATGTAAACAAATTAAGGAAGTTAAATTTTACCCAATTTCCGATTGAGCTGAAATATTGCATTTATATTTTGCAATGGAATGTTCATAATTTTCCATACAAACAGTAATAAGTTTTAATCGTCTCCTGAAACAATTACTTATTTTATATGTGCGAATTATCTTAGTTTAGATTCGGGCGCTGGGTTTTAAATAATCCCAATCATGATGTTTCTCGTTATATATTCATATATTGTGTTTTTACATCATTCTCACATAATTTACCATATCAACACGAATGATGTAACTAAGGTTTTGTAACAATATTCTGATTTAAAAAGTGTCCATGGAGTTTCTTGCCCATTCTTCTCCATAGAAATCTACGCTTTGGAATGGGCAACTACAGTACTTTTACAGTTATTATGTAACTGGGACTGTAGCTTCATTTTATCGTTGTCAATGTTTCGACAGTTCAAAAGAGCCTGTTACTGGCCTACTTGAAATAAGTGATTTTGATTTGATGTCATGGAAACGCGTGTTACACTTTTCTCCATGTACGTCATAAATAACTTCGGCACGGTTGGCGCAGTGGTTGAGCGATCGACTGCTGCACTGCGTGTCGCGGGTTAGATCTCCGCACGGAACGTATACTTGTATGACCAACAGCTACCCTATTATGACGTCTTAAAGCAGAACTTATTCCCCTGAGGGAAAGAGATGGTGCTAGGTACCCAGTATAGCTCTGTCTCTTTCCCTCAGTGGAATAAGTTCTGCTTTAAGACGTCATAGTAGGCCTACAGGTAGTAGTTTCAGGTGACTGTTTTTGTGGGCAAGTTTAAATGGTTGTTAAACGCACACACAATAACGGATAAATTAATAGCGTGGGGCAACTGAAAAAAATACTCAAGCCCGTATTCTTCAACAACCGACGACGTTAAAAAATATTGACGCACAAATTTACAGCTGACTTAAAACGACTGCGGAACCGAAAAAAAAAATGTTTACAAAATATTGAAGGAAGATAAATTAAATAAAAATTTTGTCTGCGGAAGTCTGGCTTTTTTTCGGCCATGTTTCGTCGATCACAGAGACTTTTCACGTCATACGATCGGCCATTTTTTTTGGCCCGACCAGGCAAATAATAGCCTCTGGCCATCGTCGGTTTATTGGGAAATGAATGGTTACCGAGCTTGTGAAATTCAATAGCACCTAGTTGGTTTTTCGTGGAAAAGTTTGTTTTAACGGCTGATTGAAATTCAATCTGATTTCAGAGGCACGTGTGAGTACTGTAAACGTGACGTAAATGTGACATATAGCATTTTACTTCAATATTTGGAATAAACACAATCTATAATACTATTTGTATCGAATAGTCTTTAAAACTACTGGACCGATTTAAACCATTTTTTCACTAATAGGAAGCTACATTATCAGGTATTAACATAGACTATACAACATCACGCTATTACCCACGGGAGCGGGGCAGCAACTAAAGACGCGGGTGAAACCGCGCAAAACAAGTAGTCAGTAATATTCACATCCACATTCTTAAAATAATGAAAATACTAACTGTTTTTCTAACTTTAAAATCGCAAGCTCGTGCAAATCTGATTATTTGGTTTTAAAAGGTTATTGATTTGTTTATTCAGTTTCACATTTTTTTTAATATTTCATACTTACTAAGAAACCAAACGAAAAAAAGAATCGGGAACAGGGTTCAAGCTACCGGTGGTCAGGGCTCTAAAGAAAGAAACCCTGAACTAGACGAGTCGTGTCCAAATGTATCGCTGTCTATATCAACCCCTTGATCCAGCCAAACGAGAGTCTCCTTAGATATGGTCGAGGCTCTTGGCAATTAAAACCATTAAAAAGTTTTGTTACACGTATTTTACGATTAAATTTGTGTAGTGTAAGAATTATACGTATCAGAAAAGCAGAAGAATATATAACAAAATAATAAAACATAACCAACAATAATATATAACAAAAATTAACAAAATAAATCCTGTATATTAATATAATATTGGCGCAGGGGTTGAGCGATCGACTGCTGCGCTGCGTGTCGCGTGTTTGATCCCGCACGGAACAAATATTTAAATGACCTACAGGTAGTTGTTCCGGGTCTGGCTGTTTGTGTATGTGAGTTTAAATGTTTGTAAACGCCCCCAAGATACAGAAGAAATCCTAGAGTGGGGCAAGGTTTTCATAAAAAAAATGAACATACACTATTTTAATATTTTTCTTGGTTAAGTCATTCTCAAATGTAAAACAGATAAAACTAATGAAATGTATCTTTAGTAAAGGATTTGGTAAAAGAAGTTCAAACCGCACACCGCCTAACAAGAATTTAATTAAGTTTCATATTTCGCTCGTAATTTCACATAATGTGCTATTATTTTAGTAATTTCAGCAAGAACGCCGGTGTCAGGTGGGTGGGAAGACACGACTTCTGTTACTAAATAACTTGGTATGGCTTTTATAAAAGTCATATTCAAGGCCATTTTACTGACAATTATACGTATACTAGCTTTAGCCCGCGACTTCGTCCGCGTAGTTACTTTGGGCTAACGGTAACTTTAACCCGAGAGATGACCGAAAAGAAAAACTCCCTTTTTCTTCCCCTTTCTCCCCCTATTTCACTTTTTATAGCCTATGTTCGCCTCCAGGGTCTCAACTATCTTTCAACAAACAAACTCACTTTGAAATATTAGTAAGGATACATAATTATGTAATGCTAGCTGTCTTGCACGATTTCACTCGCGTCTTTAGTTGCTGCCTCCCGTGGGTAGTAGCGTGATGTTGTATCAGCCTATGTTACTTCCTGATCATGTTTCTTCCTATTAGTGAAAAAATGGTTAAAATTGTGCCAGTCGTTTTGGCACCTATTCGATACAAACAAACAATTTTTTCCTCTTGTATAATCTGCTAATATATAAAATCTCGTGTCTCAATATTCGTTCCCTTACTCCTCCGAAAGAGCTCGACCGATTCTTATGAAATTTGTTATGCATATTCAGTAAGTCTGAAAATCATATTCATATTCATATCTTTATTGCATTCCATAATGTCTGAGGATCTTAAAATAGGCTTAAAGCTAAGGTACAATTATGGACCCTGTAGGGCACAGCAAACAAATTAAACAAATTCTTAATATTAATTACCAAATTATAAATAAATTATTCATATTGAAGTTAACAAAAAATATACTTATGCTAATAAAATATTAAAAAACTAAATTATAACAAAATAAAATAAAAATTGAGATCAATGGGAACATATTGTTAAAATTTAAATTAATCTGCAGCTATCTAGTTTTCATACCCCTATGTGATAAGGGGGATCTGAGCACAGCTGGTATTAGTATATAAATGAGGCACAGGCATATGATATTTCAATTCTTTTAGCAGTGATAATATAGTGGTGGGAACGCCAAGATATAGGGCTCAAGTTCGAACCCAAGGCACGCACTGACTTTTTGGATTCATATTCGTATTGTACAATTATCACGTGCTTCGGTGAAGGAAACATCTTGAGGAAATAAAATCTCTGACACCAAGTTAATCACCAACCAAGAATGAGTTCTTGTATGTTTTGGTTTTTTCTTTCATCACGAGAAGTTTTCAAGGCTATTTTTTTAAATATTGAGACAATGAGGGATAAGGATAGTTTTTTTTAGACTAGTTTTTTTTTTAAATTTGAAGATAGCCGAATCTGCTGGAATAAAAAAAAATCTTGAAACACAATTTTTCAACTCGCTCGCTGGAGTTGTTATCCGACTTGTTCACAAATTATATTTGATTATTAATGTGTTTGTATTTTGCTTTCCAGTTATTTCAGTCAGGTTTTAGACTATTTAATTACTTTTTTTTATTTCCACCTATTTATTTATGTAATTTTAAAATGATTTTTATATGATAAGATGTTTTTTTTACGATTTTTTCACTTCTTAAACAGTTGTATAAATATTTTTGTAATTATATTTTCAAATCTTTCATGATGACGTCACTGAGGCCTACCAAAAAAATGTTCGCGACAGTTTTCGTGTGTTAGGTTTTTCATAGATTGTATTGAGGATTGGTGTCCGCAACTCTACGGTAAGGCGCGTATTTTGTGTACCAAAGTATTATTCATACATACATAAGTATATGTTTCTGAATAATATATAACAGGACAATTGTTTCTATAATAATTATAACGTAAAAAACAATTAATATCTTGTGTTTCCAAAGTAACTAAATATAACCGGTATGTCTCTTTTCCTTCTCGTTAATTGAATATTAATGTGAACTCTGTGACTGTTTGTGTACCCACAGATAAACAACTATGTAATACATACTAATAATTATTATCTCGGTACTACGTGTAGGACCTACGTCACAGAAAAATATGTAGATCAATAGTTGTGTGAATAAATAAAATTTGATATTTTATATTACAATTATTTTACCGTGAATAATAAATTATATATTTATATGTAACTAGATAGGTCACTAGGCGTTTTGACCTAGTCACACAGGTCGCTGTGTGACTAGGTCAAAACGCCTAGTACTTACGCAGAGGTCAAATCACGGACTTTGTTCAAAACGTGACAAGATTGTAAAGATTTTTCCTTAGCTTATAATGTTACGTCAAATGTATTTTAAATAATAAAAAAAAACTTCACCTGTGCTTTCTTCACTATCCACTTCCATAGTGTCAAATTCCATTTAAATAAACACTAACACACACACATAATGTTCTTCACTAAAAGTCCATCATTTTGCCACATTTTCCACAAAAATAAAAGTTAGTAAATCAAACAGATTTATTTTCAAGACGTTCACCGCGTCAAAGTCTTATATCAAGTCAAGATACAAATCCTAGCACTAGTGACGTGCACTCCGTTTATCGATATAATTTTTTAAACAAATATTTCGTAGCAAGGAAGTCGCACACTGTAGTAGCTACATAGAACAGTTTATCGAACGTCGAACGCGTTGAATATCACTGACTAGGCAACACGTTATCGTCTACAGTAACACGATACACAGCCGTAAACAAAGCGGCAGTCTGTGCTCATTAAACGCCTGCGCACTAGAAAACACTGATTTTTGTAACACATTTTTTTTGTTTTAAAACGCAGCTTTTTATTAATTAATAATTACAAACAACACTTTTAACCGCCGCTCCCAACGACATCCTTTGACGTACGAAATAGAATTCGCCATTTACTTTGAATGCCTCACTGACTGGTCACTTGCCAATTCCTGCGCCTTGGTTATTACAATTGCTAATTAAACCACAATAACATTTAATTCTAAGTTATATCACACGTTTACCACAAACTCCGTCACGTTTCCCACGTGGTTCGCGTTACGATATTTAACACAGTAGGTGTGAAGTGTATCCACAAATATTTAGTAGCGATACACTATTTAATTTATTTTTTATCTAATTAATAGAGCGTCGTTGCACGTAACTGGAGGTCGACTGATAAGCGCCGGCGCAGGCCGCGGCACACAGTCGTGAACTACAAGATTTTCTGCGTGTCTACACTCCATTTTTAATGTTACAGCATTGCATTAGAGTCGAGTTAGCGAGGAGATAAAAACATTGGCATATTTGCGCGGTCCACGTGAACGAAGGTCGACGAGACCGCCTCTGGCATCGATTACCAATTAGCCTTATCGAGCGATTATCGTAAACACTTCTAAGATTAATCATTTGTTCTATTGTTTGAAGGAGTTCAGGTGAACGTAGATTAAATCCGCGTCTTGTGACGTCAAGTCATTTTTGCTGACGAAAATTGTGAGTGACGTAGGTAACGCCATTTAGGAACTACAGGTCGATACTTTTTAAACGCAAGTGAATAAAAATGCACATGTTGATAACTTGTCTTATATTAAAACTTCATTAACGATACTACACTTGACCGCTAATTTATAATAAAAACAATGTGATAATCTTGGCTGGTAATCAAGGTGTCGATGACGTGCAAATTACTTTTCAATCAATTGAACTCGTAGATTTTATCTATGTGTAACATTTTTAATTAGAGTACGGTCTCACTGCATAAATATGACGTCGGCGTCGCACGGTGATAATGTAATACTACAGCGGGACTTTTGCTAATTAAGACAAAAAATGATTGTGGCACGTGTTGGAAGTATGTCTATGTTACTTTTATTAATAAACAGGGGTATATATTTATACATAGTTGCTACAAAACGGCTACAGATTACGTTTCGTTTTTTTTCTTTTTAACCGACTTAAACAAAGAAGGAGGTTCTATGTTCGACCGTATTTTTTAATGTATGTTCACTGATTACTCCGCTAATTGTGGACAGATTTTAATAATTCTTATTTTATTCGAAAGGGTTGTATATTATTATTTTATGCAGATTTAGCACTTTTTTTGTAAAGCAGTTTTTTTTTCAATTTTGGTATGCAATAAGGTATATTCTATACTTTGAGGTGGTCCCATATGATTTTTTTTATATCGCATTCATAGTTTACGGGTTATCGTCTATATTACATTTTTTTCTGCTATGCCTATACATATAGACGAATATTTTAGTAACAATGGATAACGAATACCTACTCGAAAAAAATAGGTATTTTCATATTTCACACATCATACCGTAACTAAAAATACTGAAATTAAAATCATTTTTGCAAAAAAAAAACTGAAGAAAATAACTTTACTTCCGGAAATCTTTTGCAAAAAAGTTAACGAAACATACAAAAGTCACCGACTTCCGGAAATAAAGTTATTTTCCACATATTTTGTTTTTTTTTGGACGTAGGTGGTTTTTTTTTGTATTTTTATTAATGCCAACTTGTAAATTGTTGCTGCAAGATGTCAGGATCGATGATTGATTACTGTTTAATGACTATGTGACTACAGCTATAGTACGGCCAACGATACGAAAGGTCATTAACCTAAAGAACAACTGTGGCGTTGACAATCTAATATTTAGCTCTTTCCATCTCGTGCCTTTGTCGTAATGTCTCGTTCTCCCGGCAAAAACATGACAACGTTAAGACGGGTTCGCCAACATTCGGGCGGCCATTTTAGATGGGGTTTTAGCATGGGTTTTGTTTACATTTGGTATCGCTTCTCGTTGGCCGTACTATACTTATATTCAATGATTTATCTTCCTTCGTTGTTTGTTGCATAAATACCACACTATATGTCAAAGTTTTCTTAAACGGGAGACAACTACAATGTTATGTGTTAAATTACTTGTGAGTGAACTATTACGTATCTGATATAACAAGGATATTCTAAATTAAATTCAGAAGCAAAATCATAACTATTTATATCTACTATACAAGTATTTAGTCGCTCGTCAGTCCGAGAAAGAGGCTGATCCTTTTTTTTATGAATGGCATCTCGCAGTTCAACCAAGGAGGTTGTCGTCTGCTTAACCGGGCGAATCATGTGGGTGCCTTAAAAATTAAGACCTCCAGCCAGGGTAAAAACTTACAAACTAAGCGACTACACGCTAAGAGCACCCCCTGTGGGGTACGATCCTCGGCTTAGGGCGTCGCTGAGGGACAGCAAGGGACAGGCTGGATCTGAGTGATATTATTTATGGACTATTTTAACTTACTGGCTCAGCAGCGCGGGCTGGCTCTTGCAAGGGACGGGTGGAGAGAGGCCGCTCCGCTGGTGCACAGCCCTTTTATCATCTCTGTAGACACCAACGGTCGTGATTTTCAAATATGCTGCCACCAGTTGACAACAGTTTCGCGCCGTAGGATTGGTGTTGCCAACATATGTCCCTGTTTCACAAGTTGCACTGTTTAAGTACATACCTTTTTTTTTGCTGATGGGAAATCATCAACTAACTTCGTGTTTTGGGCGGAGCGGACACTCCCCGTGTCAGACTTGTACTGACTAAAACCCACCCATGTTCTTTTTGTTCTTTTTTATTATGCTTATATGTATGAAAATAAAAATGATAACATGAAAATCGAGGTGTTTTCCTTATATTTTAAATTCAGTACGTCCCTAATGCGTTTACCATTTCCCCACCCCGTTGAGTAGATAAGCTTTTGATGCATTGTTTTTTTTTGCACAAGAACCTCTTTTTTAAATTACGTCATCATTTTGTGCTTACATTTTTGTAACAAATTTCCTGTAAGTTTTGCTTGTATATGATATTCACGAACTGATCAGCCTAGCCTTTTCCCAACTATGTTGGAGTCGGGTTCCAGTCTAACCGGATGCAGCTGAATATCAGTATTTTATATGGAGCGACTACCTATCTGACCTCCACAACCCAGTTAATATTGGGTAATACGATACCCCTTGACTTTCGAAACACTGGCTACCTGTAACAACTGTCAAAGTCAACCTGTCTATCCGACCTCCACGACCCATTTAGTGATAGGTAAAACGATACTTTGTCTACATTCGGGATACTGACTACCTGTAAAGATAGCCAAAGATTTACAAATGACAGCCGCGAGCCGAGACCAACGGCTTAACGTGCTTTCTGAGGCACGGAGGAAACTCGGTATGTAACGGGTACTCACCCATCCACAGACCAACCTAGGTAAGCGCGGCTCAACCTAAAGATCGACCCGAGCGGCTGCTATTATCTAGCCACGAGCTTACGAACGATATTACGAACTAAATGAAAATATTATAGATACTTAATACATTTTATTAATTGTTAAAACCGCAGAGTGCTGCTTATGACGTAACTTGTAACGTAATCGATAAGTGTTTTATCAATTTGATAATTCACTCGAGTGTCTGACAACTAGGAAGGCCTCTTACCATTTGTTGATATAGTGCTTACTAGCTGTTCCCCGCGGTTTCACCCACGATGTTCAACACCTGTTGGTCGTAGCGTAATGTTATATAGCCTATAGCCTTCCTCAAGAAATGGACTATCCAACACTAAAAGAATTTTCCAATTCCAACCAGTAGTCCCTGAGATTAGCGCGTTCAAACAAACAAACAAACAAACTCTTCAGCTTTATAATATTAGTATAGATTGTACACTCGTCAGACTTCTATTATAACAGTTCAGTCCATGATATACAGATGAACTCAAAAGATTTAAAAACCTTTCCCCCACTAGGAAGTCGTCCTGTAACGTGGGTGCGTTTATTATTAGTACGTTTGTTCCGTGCGAAAATCGAACCTGCGACACACGGCGTAGCAGCCAATGGCTGCGCCAATCGTGCCAAAAGATTACACTTAAACTTTTAGAAGTCTCCTATCGAGTCCATACTGTAGTGTTATCCTCGACACGTCTTTGCTGCCGCGTGAGGTTCTTTGGGCGTCGGGAGCCACCTGATGATTCTCGCCCACTGAAGATGCGGGTCTGTGGACGGTGAGCAATGTTTATCTCACCGTCTATATCTACAGGCACGCTCGTCTATGTTGGTAGCTTTGATCTTGAAATGGTCTCGTCTACTGTCCAAATCATTTTTCCGTTAGTTTTAAAAGGTTTCAACATTCATAATATTTAAACATATCTGAATAAAGTAAAGAACAAAGCCGTCGATTTGGCAAAAAAAAAACATTTTGATTTTGCCGATCAAAGAGTTCGTGTGAGCCACCTCGAATGTTAACGCGTTAAACCGACAAAGCCGATTAGATACAGAGAGTATAATGTTTTATATTACACACATCCATCCAACAAGCGTTTTATTAAACGCGTTGGTAATCGATGCCCATAAATTTTATGAGTGGGCTTCCCGTCTCACGAATTATTAGGGAATGTTCATTATAGTTGGGACCTAAGCTTATTGCTTATTTTCGATAGTCATTACGGTTTTTTTTTATTATTATTTTCATATCGGCTTCTAAATATTGATAAAATATAGACAAACACTGATGGTGTGCATATGGTGCATTATTAATAGTGACAGTGTCAATGAAAAACGGTTGACTTAAAATATTCACTCATTACTTTTGCTCGAATGTTGGAACGCGTTTCGGCTCAGAAAGGAATAAATCCATATTACGCCCGTCTAGATCCCCTTTACATTGATGGATACGCGCAATAGGGTACTTTCCAGGGTCAAAGTTATAAGATTCTATTTAGTCCGTCTTTTAGATTATTCAAAAATAAGGAACACGTATTTTCTTATTTGTAAATTATACCAAAAATTACAAAGATATAATTATATACCATTAAAGTTACGTGTGAAGTCACTCGTTGCGGAAAAATGCATCAACAACGTTTATTGGATTATTCAAAAATACGTGTTTTTGAATAATCCAATAGACGGACAACTTTTTTTAAACTAGCCTATTGTATGATAGTAAAAATCCCTTATCTTTATTAACCAACGCATTCGCAGAAATTGGTAGCGAAACATAAATTAATAACATCAGGAAAATCCGTATATATGATTTTATAACTGCATTGCGGGATTCGACGCTTTGCTATTAATAATGTTGCCATATTATGATGCGGTTTCAAAACCTACTACCCTACCATGACGTCTTAAAGCAGAACTTATTCCACTAAGGGAAAGAGACAGGGTGTCTAGCACCATCTCTTTCTCACACAGGAATTAGAACTGCTATAAGATGTCATGGTAACCCCGCTAATCTGCATCTGTTACATAAATACACTTGCGTCCAGTTTCATGGACACACCACTTGTTGCCAAAAAGGTCAGCGTGTGGAGATGCCCTAAATGTGGTGGCGCCACACAAAGTCACGATTAGCGTAAGCCGGGATTAAGATATCAACTGTTTTTAGTACCGAGAGGTTACTTACCTATCGTAGCAATTTTCTATCGAAAATGGGTCATCTTTGCTTACAGTGTACGTATAAACGGTAACTGGAAGATGTTTCTTTGGGTTTATAAAACCAATATTTATTCCACAGAAAATTGTATCAATTTAAAAAAAAAACATAAATTTTTAAAATATATTTGCAGGTAGCAGGTACCTGCAAATCAGAAAAATATAAATGTGTTACCCCGAATTTAACGCGAGCAAACCCGCGGGTAAAAGCTAATTTAGTGGTTATTTTGGTATATTTAAAAACGTAAGTATAGTAATCGTTGCAAACAAAACAAAGAAGGCCAGAAACAAACTAGCTAGCCAGGACATAATTTTAAAACATTAAAAAAAAAGCTAAGGCAGTTTGTTTTCCAAAGCCCTCTAATCCAGCTTATTCACATGAGGCCAGCGTGACAACCACAAATAACAATGGCCGTTGAAATTAAACCTAATTGCCGCTTCCCGGAAAAACGGACGTGAATACGAATCTCCATACAGATCCCAGAATTATAGCAAAAATGGCGCGGTTAGGTAGAATGTGAACAGAATTGATGGAGTAATAAATTCTGTAGGTTATGAGTTTTTTTTTTAACTTTTGTGAAAACAGCGGTGGTTACCAATGAATCAAGAATTTGCTTTACCTGGTTCAACAATGTCTGTGCTATGGAAGTTGCAATTACGAGTTGTGAATGCTTTGGTACTGTTGTGGAAAATCATCTGATCATAAGTATATACAATCCTTACTATAATTTATATATTTTTTTATTAATATTATAAAAGTGAAAGTGAGTTTGTTTGTTTGTAACGTCTTCACGGCTAAATGACAAAATCGATTTTGATGAATTTTGGAACAGACATAGATTGGACCCTGGAGACGGACAGAGGCTTTACACGGACATTAAATTCGGGGTAACACGGTTACCCTTTCCTGATTTTCAGGTACCTGCTAAGTACCTGTAGTTTTTGTCCTTGCGCCTTATATATTGTAATACCAAAGCTAAGTTTCACCTTTTCTTTCTTCTTACTCCCTTATTTCTCACTTTTAAAAAATTGCCTATGTCCGTCTCTATCTATACCGTCTCCTGGGTTCCAACTATGTATGATTGTACCAAAATTCACGACTTTTTAGTAATTCAGACTTTCAGAAATTTTTAGATCAATCAACAATGCCGTAGAAATAAATTTAACTTGATTTAAAAAACGAACACTATCATGACACGAATAGATCAACCGATATAGGATGACCTACATAGATAAATAGTTTGATAGAAAAAAACTAGAAAATAACACAATTAATTGAAACATTTGATTGCAGACATAACTAAACGTTACTTTTTGGTAACTCGAATATTGTCAAAAACTCCGTTACTCCTATCCAATCGATTGTCAACTCAATTTTTTGCGTTATAAGGTTAGTTTTTGAAGTGTGTGAGTATCGCGATCCTTCAAATCGCCTTATCAGCTGCTATCGTTATCAGGGCTATGACGCACGGGTGACAGCAGTGGTTACTAATTTACATGTACTTATTTACCGTAGGCCTCATTCGGAACATCGATATTGCCACATTCATGTTGCATCGATATTGCTATGACGAATTTTAAATATTTTGATGGAAGGAAACAGCTAGGTTCTACAAGTGTGCCGAGAATCTAGTATCAATATCCTTAAAATGACAAACTGCCGTTAAAATAAGTAGTCCAAATACGGATAAATTGACAAATGCAGTAAACTGGACATTATTAGCCACTAGCTGTTCCCCACGGTTTCACCCGCGCTGCTCAGCACCTGTTGGTCGTAGCGTGATGTTATATAGCCTATAGCCTTCCTCAAGAAATGGACTATCCAACACTAAAAAAATTTTCCAATTCCAACCAGTAGTCCCTGAGATTAGCGCGTTCAAACAAACAAACTCTTCAGCTTTATAATATTAGTATAGATTAGTTGAGATTTTGAGTTGCATTTTAAAGTGGACACCAAGAATCGGTAAGCCACGTTGCATGGCAGTGCTGAATCCTTGTCCAAAAAAAGAACCAGCCCTCTGGTCACGCTAAGTGTCGACCAGTCGGCGAAAAAGTACCTTGATAAGTAGACGCGCATTTGGGTCCCATGACACAAGCGCTTCGAGTCCAATGGCTCAAAGCTCCGGGGTTGCGGGTTGATCGTAAGAGATACCGCGGCCCCGGAATATAAAGGGCAATAGAAGAAACATGGGTAGGTTTTAGTCAGTACAAGTCTGATACTTCCCTCGTTCCGCCCAGAGCGGGAGAAGTCATTTGATAATTTCCCATCAGCAAAAAAAGGACTCAAAACTGTAAATACCAATTAAGTTGACAAATGTTTGCACTGACTGGACAGGTCCACTCAATCTGTGTGGTGCTTTCTTAATAAGACCATTTGAGACACTATCTGTATATCTGTACAGTCCTTATGTAAGTTGACCAAGATTATTTTGTCTGGACCTTAAAAGAGACATGGCCTCTGAGTTTGTTTCGGCTCTTTCTTCTCAGAGTAGTGGGGTACGAAACGCCGGCCTCATCTAGTTTAAAAAAAATGACGTGCAAAAGTGTTTGTGAAAACCTACTTGCAAAATAAACATCATTAATCATTTATCAGTTACAGTACTTACGCTGTTTGAGCCTTTAGCAGCCATGGTAGCAATAAATAATACATATCTCAGTAAATTATAGACATGTATTTATCAATATATTGGCACAAAATCAACCACTTACCAATGCCCATTCATAGCTACTTAATGATGCTCATTCATATTAAAGATAAAATTAATCTTAGAAACATAATCTAAACAGGCACGAATGGGTTTAATAGCTGACCTTACTTTTTAACCGACTTCAAAAAAAGGAGGAAGTTTTCAATTCGTCGGAATCTTTTTTTTAACGTATCGTAGCAAAAAGTCATCGAAACTAACAAAATTTCACACAATTTTGTTGTTTTTTGTTGGAAGTCGGTTTTATTCTTTACTAAAATGTTTTTGCTTTGTAATCTTCACCTTATTCTTAGTGTCAAATCCACCATTGTCTTAACATAATAAAACTGTTTTGCATCCGTAACCTTAATGATCTAGGTCCAGTTGAAAACCAGCATCGGGCACCAGTCTCCCGGCACTTTTTGTCGAATTTGGCGCAGCTGAGACACACAGTCTTTTTTGTGGATGGGAAATCATCAAATATCTTCCCCCGCTCGCCTGCAGAGCGGGGGGAGTGTCAGACTTGTACTGACTATAACCCACTCTATAGTACGGCCAACGAGAAGCGATACGAAAGGTCATTAACCTAAAGAACAACTGTGGCGTTGACAATCGAATATTTAGCTCTTTCCATCTGGTGCCTTTGTCGTAATGTCTCGTTCTCCCGGCAAAAACATGACAACGTTAAGACGGATTCGCCAACATTCGGGCGGCCATTTTAGATGGGGTTTTAGCATGGGTTTTGTTTACATTTGGTATCGCTTCTCGTTGGCCGTGCTATAGTTCCATCTACTGCCCTTTACGTTCTGGGGCCGCGGTATCTCTTTCGAAGAAGCCACCACCCCGGCAGGCGGTGGCCCTGGCAGGTCCCTCTGAGACACACAGTCTTACATTTATTTTTGCTCACGGTATATAACTTTTATAACAATATTTATGGACACATCGTCTGAAATAAAGATTTATTTAATTTAATTTAAATATTGTTTAGTTTAAATTGCTTTGTTTTTTACTGTGTTTTAGTTTAATACTGTGTGCGCTTGTGGCATGTCCCAATTTTTTTTTCTTTCTATTCCACTCCAAATTTTGACAGACCGGTTTGTAGCCAGAACTACCTACCCATCTCTAACATTGGCTTCGTTTAAATCTTGAAAGGTCCAAGTGGTTGTACATGATGGGCAGGAAAGGAGGTGGGGCATTTCCTGCACAAGGCTTCACACAGGCATTGTGTTTGGGATGGATCGATGATACCCCATTTGGCCAAATTACATCTACAATAGGGGTGCCATACGTCCCGGTACCCCGGGACATGCTCCGGTTTGGAACGTTGTGTCCCGGTCAATAAGTTAGTTGTACTGCTATTGTAGGAATACTTATTAGAACAGAGTCGTGAATCAAAAGTTTCCGTATGCGACTGGAGACATTTCTTAATCGCCTTTACCGCATTTTTAATTATTATAAACCTTACTAATATTATAAAAACGAAAGTGAGTTTGTTTGTTTGTTACGTCTTTACGCCTTAATGACTAAACCGATTTTGATGAATTTTGGTACAGAGATAAATGGGACCCTGGAGACAGACGTAGGCTATTTAAAAAACAAGATTCAGATATATGGGAGAAAGAGGGAAGAAAAGAGAAAACTTAGCATTGCTATCACAATAAATAAGGCGCAAGGGAAAAAACGACAGGTAGCAGGTACCTGTAAATCAGGAACTGTGTTACTCCGAATTTTACGCGAGCGAAGCCGCGGGCAAAAGCTAGTTTCATATATTTTATACATATGACATGGGTCTACTGTTGATCTCAATCTTGTCCGGAAAATCATATGTGGTCGACGATGGAACGAGCCAACCCTGTTAACTCGCGAATTTAACCCAATTTTCTGCTATTCTTTTACGGCAATTGAAAATATGGCTGTTCTGCTGCAGCTAAATAGCCCCATACTAGCACTGTTCATTCCCCTTTTCCCCAAATATAAGGGTTGGGTATGCCACTTATTAGTAAACTAGCTTTCGCCCGCGGCTTCGCCCGCGTTAAATTTGGGGTAATACAGTTCCCCTTGCGCCTTATTGATTTGTAATAGCAACGCTAAGTTTTCCCTTTTCTTCCCTTTTCCTCCCTCACATCCCACTTTTTAAAATAAAAAATAGCCTATGTCCGTCTCCTGGTTTCCAACTATCTATGTACCAAAATTCATCACAATCGGTTTAGCCATTAAAGCGTGAAGAGGTAACAAACAAACAAACTCACTTTCGCTCTTATAATATTAGTAAGGATTGACTTGCGGATGCGTCAAAGAACTGGCGTTTTTTTTTTCGAAACATAATATCAAATAACTTTTCCTGCTCTGACCGGAGTGTGGGTGTCAGACTTTTTGTAAAGACTACCCATGTTCCTTCTATTGTCCTCTGTGTTCCGGGGCCGCGGTATCTCTTTCGAATAACCCGCAACCCCGGCAGGATTTATGGCAGCCCTAATCTACGTTTGAATGGCCTGTTTCCAATCTGAATGAGAATAAATCAATCACTTAGTCGCTTGTACAAAACTGCACTGCCTGTCGCGTTTCGTCTAATGAGGATGAACATGTACGTCACGCAGTAAATAGTCGTGAATTGCGTCAACAAACACATTCATATTCAAATGTACCTACTAACAAAAAAACTGACGCCTGACAACTTTTAACCCTTATCCACTGAGGAATAAGATTGAAATTAGTCATGCGTTTGTGGCAGCCACAATATTAAAATTTTGTTGTAGATAGAATGTCTTTTTGGATTCTTTAATGATTTAAGAGCCCCTCAATAACTTTTGTATTTATATCTCTACAGTAAAAAAAAGCTTTTAAGTCTTACAAAAGAATTATTATCTGAGGTGAAAGTTTGAATCTTTTTTTAATCTCCCACTCAACGTTGTGAGAAATCTCGTTCATCTGTCAAAGTGCTCTTATCAGTATTCCAGGCTTCAACACTGGAATTACTCACTGATATACCGAGCTTGCAAAGGATTAAAAAGACCTACTTTTTTATTTGATGTAACTTTTTGACTATTTTTATTCCAAATTCACAATTTTATCAGTTTGGACAAATACCTATTTTACCTTATTGTTTAAACTAATTATAAATTAAACTAAAATTATTAAACTAAACTAAACTTATAAATAAATTAAAAAATAGCGTCGAAAAATTCGTCCTCAACGCTGTCAGTTGGCAATGTCCTCAAGAGACTGGCCGCGTTGCAACGTTGTATGGCAACGCTAAGCCTCTGGCCAAAGTAAAAGCCAGCTCTTGGGTCACGGGAAGTGTCAACCAAACGTTTTGATATTGCCTTAAAAAGGCTGTGAGCACAAGGACCCCACGGTCCCAGAGTTTCAACCCCAAACGGCTCGAAAATATAGTTCCCAATAAGGTTACTATATTTACGCCGCTTGAGGTTCTCTGCAGCCGCAGAAGAGCTAGAGAGATGGGATGGCGCAAGAGTATCGACGCACGTTGCGTCCCACACTAAAGGCCTACCCAACTTCCAAGGAAACAAAGACATACCGTCCGGTCTTTTGCCATCGTCGCGTGCCAAGCCATTGGGTTCTAAAACAGCTGGAACGCCGACGGTGACAAGAGCTCGACGGCTGATGTCGTTAATATTCGCGTGCCGCGCAAAACGGCCCGCACTTCGGCTGCATGATAGGCCGTGGTGTCCAAGGCTGTTGACTACTTCACCACAATGACAGCGATGAGGAGAACAACAAGGAGCACCTAAACGTAAGGAAGCAGCGAGGCGGAAAGTAGTGTCGTCGAACAAAGTGCCTATGCTCGACGACGGTAGTGCGTAAAGCCAAAGACCCGACTCCCACTTGCCCACAGCCAAAAGGCGCGCACGCTCAGCAGTAGTAGCAGACGTGTTCAGTAGATTATTCTGAACTACTCTGCAGAGCGGCTCGTCCCACTGTCTCTGGGAAAAGATGTTTGTAATGACTGTATAGCGGGTGTTATGTAGATCCATAGGAAAAAGGCGAGAGTTTAAAAAGAAAGAGGCGGATCTATCTAAGGGCCTATGCACATCTTCAAACCACCCCAGCCGCTGCGGGATACGTTATGGGCGTCAATCACCGCGAGACGTCCTCCGTCTGACTAGTAACGAGAAGCCGTATTGACGGCGCGTTCCACGCGCGCATCAAACAGATGTCAGCAGAGCTGAGGGGCTTGCAAGGACCACCTCCTGCCAGGGTTGCGTGTTGTTCGAAAGAGATAACGGAAAATAAATTGCAAAAGAAGAAGTTCTGGGTCACTTTTGCCTTTGTGTTTCGCGGTATCTCTTTCGAACCAACCCGCAGCCCCAACCGTTATAGTCTGGCATTTAACAGCCGCAAAACTAAAAATAATTCGTACATAGAAAGCATTCGAGGCTACAGAATAATAAATAATAAATAAATTAAATAAAATTTATTGTGTCAAATAATTTGTTAACATAATTGTGTTCGGAACCTTCTTTTAGACAAACAATGCCTGTAGTAGAAGACTCCGCAAAGAAGTGTCCAACCCTTTTTACGTGCAACATCTTTGAATGAAAAATAAAATCATCAAATGACTTCTCCCGCTCTGGGCGTTGCGTAAGAGTGTCAGACTTGTACTGAATAAAACTCATCCATATTACTTTTTTTGTTTTAAATAAAACATTGCCCCACACTAGGATTTCTCCTGTATCGCGTTTACAAACATTTTAAACTCACATACACAAAAAGCTAGACATGAAACAACTATCTGTTGGTCATACAAATATTTGTTCCGTGCGGGGATCGAAACCGCGACACGCAACGCGGTAGTCCATCGCTCAGCCACTGCGGCAACCGTGCCGTCAAACTTTTGCCCTTTGTCTTACAGGGCCGCGGTATCTCTTTCTAACAAACCCGCAACCCCAACCGTTTTAGACTGGCATTTAACAGCTGCAATAGTAAAAATAATGACTTCGTACACAGAAAGCATTCTAAGCTACCGAAGTACGTAATGGTAACATACGTGTATACGAGTGGTAGCGTGCCGTACCTACGTGTTTCAAAGAAGTGTTTAAAAGTCTACGTGCAGTATCTACGTCACCAGACTGTTTACAGTGACGTCAGACACACATGCAACTGCGACTAACGTTTGCACGACTACACCGAGTTGGTCGTCTTGTCGCTTGCTTATACAAGACTACAAGAGTTTCATCAATCATCGTTATTAATATTAACAACACAATGGAAATCAGTGAGGCGAGTTTATTATCTGACTCGAGGGTTGATTTTCAAACAGCTTCAAGGGACCACAGATTTGAGTATACAGTTAATTTCAACTCGATATCTACACGCGTTACCGAAGTAAAGGGTCTTGACAGACAGACAAACACACAGCTGGCAACAAAGAGATTATGGATATTTTCTAGGATCCTAAAAAGGCGTGAGTTTATGTTTGTAACTTTAGTTTTTGAACTTACAGTTTTGTGTATCATAGGATACTATAACTATTACATTGCTACCCCCACAATTGATTTCTTCACAAAGATCTCATTTGAGAATACCATGAGGCTTTACAAGATCTTTAGAAGTTAGTTCTATCTCCAGCTAATGAAAGAATCATTAAGTATGTGATTCTTTAATTCTGTAACCGAATGTTCAAATCAAAAGGTGACAGCAGAGAAACTACCCAGGCTTTCTGAAATCAGAGTACAGCTACCCTATCATGACGTGTTAAAGCAGAACTTATTCCGCTGAGGGAAAGGGACAGAGCTATACAGGGTGTCTAGCAACATCTCTTTCACTCAGTGGAATAAGTTCTGCTTTATGATGTCATAGTAGGCCTACTGTTCCTGCAATCTGGTACCCAACCACGACGACTCTGACAGTTGGCGCAGTGCCCGAGCGATCGACTGCTGCACTGAGTGTCGCGGGTTCGATCCCCGCACAGAACAAATATTTGTATGGCCTACAGATAGTTGTACCGGGTCTGTCTCTTTATGTATGTGAGTTAAAATGTTTGTAAATGCATCCAAGCTACAGGAGAAATTCCTAGGGTGGGGCTACGATTAAAAAAATCTCCCGTGTGTGTTGGCTCTTAGACATTCCACGTCAGTGTCCACCGATTATGACGTCATAAGTATCGTGCAGTGCCACATAGAGACTAGAGTGGCACTTTGTAAAGTTAGAGTAGTTCCATAATGGCACACAACTGGTACGCTACTCAAAGAGTTGCATTCTCTTTAATATATTTAATACCTATGGGAACTTTTGTTCCGTTGCAAATACATTATCTACTGTAGTTTTTATTAGGTTATTTTTAGCCTATGTCCGTCTTCAAGGTCCCAACTATGTCAGTACCAAAATTCAACAAAATCGGTTTAGCCATTTAGGCGTGAAGACGTAACAAACAAACAAACTCACTTTAGCTTTTATAATATTGGTAAGGATAACAATATTGTTTTGAACTGAGAAAATGCCACAGTATGTCTTTTAACATCCTTATCCTTACTTAATATTATAAAAGCGAAAGTGAGTTTGTTTGTTTGTTTGTTACCTCTTCACGCTTTAATGGCTAAACCGATTTTGATGAATTTGGTACAGGTATAGTTGGGAAATATTATAAAAGCGAAAGTGAGTTTGTTTGTTTGTTTGTTACCTCTTCACGCTTTAATGGCTAAACTGATTTTGATGAATTTTGGTACAGATATAGTTGGGAACCAGGAGACGGACATAGGCTAACATTTTTTTGAAAAAAATGGGATGTGAGGGAGAAAGAGGAAAGAAACGGGAAAAGTCAGCGTTGCTATTACAAATCAATAAGGCGCTACCGAATTTTACGCGAGCGAAGCCGCGGGCAAAAGCTAGTATTTTATATTTAAACGTCAGCCGGATTATTTCCAATACTAACTAAAGTTTCTAACAAAACTGAAATTTTACACTTAACTAAGTAATTTTTAACTCTGCATGTAGTTACTTAACCATCAAACTAAAGTAAATTCATAATTTAGTTAGGAAGCATCTACATACAAATAGGTGTCTTGCAAGCAACTTAAAGTGGTTGAACTCAACTTCGATACAACTTGGTAGCATGTCACGTAGGTAACTCTAACTTAAGTTGCTTGTAGTTGCTATGTTATTCATGTGGTGGGATATTGTAGACATTATTATAAACGTTGTCTATCTGTCTGTGTGTTTCTAAACTTTGAAATTGAATTGGAATACTATAGTTATAAGCAGAGGGGCCTGCCAGGGCCACAGCCTTGCGGGTTGCGGGTTGTTCGAAAGAGATACGGCAGCCTCTTTTTTTTGACATTGTTTTTGACATCTACTTCCTAATAAATATTGTGACTTCTTTGATTTAATTGTACCTAGTGATTAAAGTAACATTCAAATTGTTTGTGTTAATTAATTTATAATTTAGTAACAATAACTTTTATTCGATTGCATAATTTTTGTATTTCACTATTTTTGTATGCTTGTAATAAGCTGATCATAGCGAACTTTACCCACTGTACGTAACACCCACTGTACCTATGTTTCACGAATGAATATTTCTGATTCTGATTCTGATTCCTCTGAACATAAAGGGCAAAACAAGGAATATGAGTGTTTATCCTTACTAATATTATAAAAGCGAAAGTGAGTTTGTTTGTTTGTTACACCGATGTACATAGATAGTTGGGAACCAGGAGACGGACATAGGCTAATTATTATTTAAAAAAAGTGGGATGTGAGGAAGAAAGAGGGAAGAAAAGGGAAAACTTAGCGTTGCCATTACAAATCAATAAGGCGCAAGGAGAACTGTGTTACCCCAAATTTAACGCGGGCGAAGCCGCGGGCGAAAGCTAGTTAGTCTATAAACATTTGACACTCCTTATTGAGGTTATTTGATTATTTCCCATCCGCAAAAAAAGAACTAAAAAAAGGAAACTAAAGTTATGCGTTGCATCTACAGCAATTTTGTTATCTTGATTAGGGAAACAAATGGTTAAAAGGCTGTTGGCATGGTTGGTGCAGTGGCTGATCGTTTGACTGCCGCGCTGCATGTCGCGGGGTCGATCCCCGTAACGAACAAATACAAGTATTGGAATGGCCTACAGGTTGTTGTTTTGGGTGTGGCTGTTTGTGTAAGTTAGTTAAAATGTTTCTAAACGCACGTTACAGGAGACAAATCAAGAACTCAATCTTGTTTTTGTCTAAAACTTGCAACACTTTTTAAAAAAAACAAAACATAACTGATTCGTGTAAAACTTTGTAGAAATAATGAAAATTGCATTGAACTTATTTCTTCAATTTGTTGAATTCGTCAGGTATAATTTAAATTATTAAATCAGCAACAACAATAACGCAAGGCGATCGGTAACTTTCTCATTTATAAATCATCAAAAACTTTAAACAAAAAAAGATCATTCAATTCATTTTCACAGCTTAATTGAATATTGAAATACTTCGTGAATCTTTTTACTGTTCCTGTTTCAATTAAAAGAACATCGATGTCGATTTTGGTGTCACAAATTAAATTAAAACTACTCTAAAAATAACTAAAATTTAAATTATTCCTGTCAAACAATAGGAAAAGTCCTATTCTGAAATTGATTGAAATGACACAACTTAACTAATTATAGTTTGATAGAATTAATGATAGTTATAGCGGGATCCCCTGTCGGCACGGGTAAACTCCCTCATCGGAGGAATAGGGGTGTTAAACCTGCCCGGTACTGGCAACACTAATTAGTAAAAGGACAGCCATCTGGTGGCGGATAGCGGAACTATGGGACACCTGGTCGATGATGGTTCTAGAACTTTCGAGACGAATCGTTCCTTCATTCTTCCGTTTCCGGCCACTGTTTGAGGGAGTAGGCCGTCTAGAGAGACCGAGACGCACGTGTGTGGGGTGATGCCATGGTTCCGCGCTCCGCCCGGTTCGTGTTGAGACTAAGAAAATATATATGAATAATTGTGATCTATTGTAATAGTTAAAGCCGTGTGGTGTACGAGTAAACCTGTGTAACTACCGCAAACCGCCTTTCTTTAACGAACCCCCCTATATAGTTTAATTACTCAATTTAGTCACTATTTTGAAATTGACTTCTTTCACGAAAAATAGTGGTTGTCAAGCTAAATCGGACTATCTATAATCGTGACTAAAATGAGGTAGAAAAAAGTTGTATGTCATTTTAATCTTAGTCTAATTTAATCCTCATCAGAATCGGCACTATTATCGTTTCTTTACATTAGCTTTTAACTAACATAAAATAACTTTCCGACGCCCTCAATCTCCCGAGGCCATGGCATATCGTTCCGTTCCACGCTTATACCTGGGGCATACAATTGACTGCATCAGTCTGTACAACTACCAATTAATTGATACAATACACTCGTAAATTTATTGAAATTGTTTTTCAAGCTCAGAAAAAGTATTTAACTTCAATACGAGTAGATATGCTTCTGAAGTGTTTTTTTTTATTATCTCCCGACTCAAAAAGAGTGATGTTATAAGTTTGACGTCGAAGTCTGTCTGACTGTCTGTGGCATCGTACCTCTGAAATGGATGGCCAGAAAGCTAAGCCAACTTCAAAAATATTTCATTAGACAAGACCTCATCAATTTCAATTTATTTATTTTTTCTCTGTCTCACACGAGAATGTATTCTTGTATTGTAATTGCGTTTATGAACATTTAAACTCACACGAACAGCCAGACTCGTAACAAATATCTGTAAGCCATACAAATAACATTTGTTCCGTGCGGGAATCGAACTCATGACACGCAGCGCAGCGGAGAATCGCTCAGTTACTGCGCCAACCGTTCTGTTGTTAATATTTACTTTGGCACCGATTCGTCTAAACCTGTTTACTGGTAGGTACATAATAATATTTTTATATTTATTCCATACTTACATATTACCTACATCAAATATGACGGTGATCGACATTGAACAGTCACAGTGATTGTAAACAGAACCTACTAAGAGACGAAACGTGAACGGAAATACGGAAATATTGTACCCACTTCAACATCTGTATTCACAAACATTTCGATACGATTTGGATTCAAGTAGTCGTAGGGTAGGGGACGCCTTAGAAGGACATACTTATACTGACCTTAATGTTGCGTACGTATATGACCCCTGGTCATACACGTACGTACAGTTTATTTTACCTATATTGCTTCGGTAATTTAAGAGATATTCTTACTATACTTACTATACTATATATCTATACTTGTATATATTATATATCTATACTAATATTATAAAGCTGAGGTGTTTGTTTGTTTGTTTGTTTGAACGCGCTAATCTCAGGGACTACTGGTTGGAGTTGGAAAATTCTTTTAGTGTTGGATAGACCATTTCTTGAGGAAGGCTATAAGCTATATAACATCACGCTACGACCAACAGGTGCTGAGCAGCGTGGGTGAAACCGCGAGGAACAGCTAGTATACTATAATATTGTAAAAGCAAAAGTGAGTTTGTTTGTTTGTAACGTCTTCACGCCAACATGGCTACATTTGATGATTTTTTTGGTACAGAGTTAGTTGGGACCCTGGAGACGGACATAGGCTAACTTTTTTTTAAAATAAAGTGGGAAATGAGGGAGACAGAGGGAAGAAAGGGAAAACTTAGATTTACTCTTACAATAAATAAGGCGCTAGGGCAAAAACTACAAGTAGCAGGTACCTGCAAATCAGGAAAGGGGAACTGTGTTACCCCGATTTTTTTCGAAGCCGCGGGCCAAAGCTATTCTTCTATAATATGTGTTAAAATGAAAACAAAATTTCTGTGCATTGTGTTTATTTATTACCTGTTTTTTTTCTATTTATACACCATCCTAAACTTTATCCTTTTAGACAGGGACTTATCACGCCGATGTCACACCTATTTCAAATTGACGAATTTTCGAAACGGTCGATGAAAACGGAATCCTATTGAAATAAAACTATCAATCAATCAGCTTATCCGATTATCCGCGCACTATCGAGCATCGAGTATCGTTAGTCTAGTGGTCTTGAGTTCTTAGGTTTGATACCCGGGACCGGGCAAAATGTTATTGGGTTTTTCCATCAAGAGTTTCTCAGTAACACCCCCCAGCTATATTTTGAAATATAGCAGGCACGCACACACTTTTTTTTCTAAGGTCATTATTATACATAAGTAGATACAGACTTTTTACAAATGACCTTATTCTATTTCTACACAAATCGGGATTTATTTCGTTACATAGGCTGGGGCTGTATGGTTGTTGCATAGGCTTAATACATCGCCTTTATAAATATCAAAACATGTTATTATTACCTCATTTTTTATTAAACAACAAATTGATTTTTATCGATTACTTTTTTAGAGTGTGTAGATCTTGGTAGGGACCCACATACGCACATATAAATGATAACTCTTTCCATACCCTTAGAGCCTGAGGCCATCATATAAATATCATCTTTACCTTAATAAGATCCTGTAGATAAAACAAATTGTACGAACAATAAAATGGAAATCTCCAAGGAGTACTTACTCCAACAGCCTTGGGTTATCAAAAATTATATCAGCGATAAACTCTTATGTTATATAAATTTCCTCCGGAAATAAGACGTAACGCTTGAGTGTAATTAAATTATGAGATCTATAAAATGATTAAGATCCCGAGTGATCCGGTAGGAGAAAAAAAATTATAATGCTGAGTTTTATTGAAGCAAATTTACTTATTAAATTAGTTACCTTTTTAGCTATTTATGACTTCAAAAGGTAGCTTGCAAATGTTCTTAAAGACCTAAATAGCTTTAAATTCTTCCCATTATCCTTATTTATAATATAAACTAAAAATTTGCTTCAAAAAATTCGTCCTAAACGCTGTCAATTAACAATATCTTCAGGAGACTAGCTGCGTTGCCACGTTGTATGACAACGATTAGCCTCTGCCCAAAGTAAATGCTAACCCTTGGATCACGGGAAGTATCAACTTAACGTTTTGAAATATTCTTAAAAAAAACTGTGAGCACAAGGACTCCGCGGTATCAACCCCAAACGGCTCGCCAACGTGGTTGATTTATTATATTTATTTTTATATAACTTTGCACCACACACAAGTTTTCAAACATTTGAACTCACATACACAAACAGCCAGACCTGAAACAACTATCTGGTGGTCATACAAAATATTTGTTCAAAATTTCGAAAATATTTGTTTAGTTTGATTCTGCGACACGCAGCGCAGCAGTCGATCGAGTGCTGTCGAACTAAAACCGAACCAAACGAGAATATAACTAAGCTTCATGTTCATTAGCATAACATCATTCCCACCTCTATTCTTTCCCATCCTTTCACAGTAATTTCCCCTCAAGACAGATTAAACAGTAGACGTTGAACTAGTTAACTCAATTAATGGGTCTAGCGAACGATTAGCGCCTGATACAGACTGCAAGCAATTACTAAGAGCAGCCACTGTGAACGCATCGGAATAATTGCTCAAAGCGCAGAAATTTATGCACAATTACTGTACTGCGATAAGGAATTAATCTAGTACTGGAAACGGAAATAGGCTATTTAAAAACAAAAGTTTGTGGTGTGAGGGAGAAAGAGGGACGAAAAGGGAAAACTTAGCATTGCTATTACAATTAATATGGCGCAAGGGCAAAAACTACAGGTTGCAGATACCTGTAAATCAGGAAAGGGGAACTGTGTTACCCCGAATTTTAACGCGCGAAGCCGCGGCCAAAAGCTAGTTATCAATATATTGCTTCTCAGAAAACATTTACATCTTTCCATTAATTTATTTACTGTTCTTTTAATATGTTTCGACGTATCCAATTGTTTAATTACGATTAAATGGAAAATTATTACGTCGATTTATGATTAGCGCGGAATCTATATAAAGTTCTGTGAATTTTACATATTTTTAATTAGCTTTCTACTCTTGCAAATTGAAATCATGAATAAATGGCAATATGTAAGTGGTTTTTTAAATGTGCTTTATTTATTTTTAAACCAGAGGTGCAAATTTCATAAATTAAAATTGCTTTAATTTATATTATTTGCCTGGTTAACCAGACGAAAACCTCGTTGGTTGAACTGCGAGATGCCATTCATAATATACAAACACACATATATTACCAACCCATATTCCTTCTTATTCTCTTTATGTTTTTACTTTGGGCTTTTTTTTGCGGATGGGAAATCATCAAATAACTTCCCCCTGAAACTTAACTTTAAATCGCGGGATGATCGAAAAAGAATATCTTTCTCTCCCATTTTGTTCCCTCTTTTTCCCCTTTTCTCACTTAAAAAAATAGCCTATGTCCGTCTCCAAGGTCCCAACTATCTCTGTACCAAAATTTATCAAAATCGGTTCTGCCATTTAGGCGTGAAGACGTAACAAACAAACAAACTCACTTTCGCTTTTATAACATTAAAGTAAGGATTTAAATTATTATTATCATTGAATTCGTCAAAACAAGCCTCTACATGCTTTTTATAATCTTATTGACTAACCATTAATCTGCTTAAATAATTAAAATAAGTCGCCAAAAATTAACAAGAACTCATCTCATTACCTCCTTACAGCTTCTTCTGCTATGCATATTAGAATTAACAAGTTACATAACAGCCCGGAGAAGAGATGTAGCCCCAAGCTTGGACGATGCTCGTGCTGCCGAAATTAACAAGAGATTTCTAGAAAACGAAGGTATTCTAGCTCATGATATTGTAATCAGGTCAGGGATCAAGCCACACCAAAGGAAATACTCAAGTAAAAATCCACCACAATACGATGATTCCAGGGAAGAAATGTTATTTAAACCTCCTTATATGAAACCGAAACGTAATTTAAGTAGAAACTAATAAAAAATAGTTTTTAACGGTTGCCTTTTAATTTTGATTGGGATAAGTGTGTTACGTGTACACAAGTTTTGCGTAAAAGCTCTGACCAATTCTAAATCAGGGTAAGGTTGATTCTTGAGGGAGAAAACGTCCGGGGTCACCATAGTGGCAATAGCTCGGAGGACACGACTTAAAGAGGGAAATTACCGCCACCACTGTGGCGCGCTCTGCAGACAATGCCTTATGGCATAAGTCCGCCTATGTACCACTGTTATAATAAAATAAACCCTTATTTAATTTATACCCTTACTTACCTCCTGCGATTTTCACTACTTGCGTGTCTGTTTGGATTGCCGAATGTAGGCCAGTGTGAGATCGACAGCCTACAGCTAAGACTTAGCCTACACGTACTTGCTTTCTGCACAGTTTTAGAGTCTGTCTACGCAATAAATTTTAAATCAATACAGTCGAAATCCCTATAGACAATGATGTACAGCATCATTGTATCTAATTGTTTTAGTGTATTAAGAGCTGACCGCCTGCCGAAGCCTAAAGTAAATTTAATTTGTTAAGATAATTAATAAAACAGTACCAAAAATAGTTCTTTGTGGAACACCAGTAATAACCCGCATGGGATTAGGGTGGTTTTCGTTAATCACAACTTGTTGCCAACAGATAACGATTTATGAACCACCAATGATAAAATTAAGACGGTTTGGAAAATCATCAATAGTGTAACTAACAAAAAAAAATAACGATATCACATTAGTCTTCAAGAGGTCTTCAACTAATTAAAAACGAAGTTACTCAAGAATTTGTATATTTATTTACTAGTGTTCCAATTAAAACTACTGACACATTAAATTACTCACCCAAATTTCCCATTGATTTATTATGAGCAAACGTTTTACTATGTCCGTTTGAGTTTCAATTTAAGCATATTTACCCCACTGCAGTCATTAAAAATTTTGAGAAAATCAAAATCAAATTAACCGAAGATCTTTGGGGAATGCCCATTAAAGTTTGTAAAGCTAATATACATACTATAGCACCGTACTTAACCTTAAAATTTGACCTTATGAAATTCAGTACAGTAATACCATTTCTCAAGCCTGGGGACAATAAAATCACTAATAACTATAGACCCGTATTGCAGTGTTTGAAAGTGTAATGCATAATCAAATGCTCAACCACTTTAACACCAATAAAATTTGACATGGCAAATATGGTTTCACCAAAGGACGTTGTACGACTCACGGCGGTGTAACTTATTGAAACACGTATTTACTTCGTGGAAAGAGGCACAGTATGCCATAGGAATCTTTTGTGACCTGTCAAAAGCATTTGATTACGTAAGCCTCAAAACCTTCTTCATAGAACATTCAATCTAGGGAGACATACGGTTATGTTAGTAAAATCCTTTCTAATATTATAAAACTGAAAGTGAGTTTGTTTGTTACGTCTTCATGCCAACATGGCAAAACCGATTATGATGAATTTTGGTACAGAGATAGTTGGGAACCTTGAGACTAACTTTTAAAAAAAAGTTAGAAATGAGGAAGAAAAGGGAAAACTTAGCTTTGCTATTACAATAAATAAGGCGCAGGAAAGGGGACCTGTGTTACCCCAAATTAAACGCAAGCGAAGCTACGGACAAAAGCTAGTCGTATATAAATGATAGGCAGCAAGTACAAATGAAATAGTTTCAATTCAATAGGTTTAAAAGTAAAGGTGGGTGAACCACAAGGATCGATATTGGGTCCCTTTCTAGAGATCTTAATCCAAATCTTTGGATAAGACTATTAGGTCGAATTTGCATGTATCACAGCTTTGTCTTTTCCTCTCACAGAGTTCAGATCTATCCCAAGCGGAAGGTATGTCTTTGTGGTTGAAATTGTTGATTCAAAAATCCTTGGTTTCTATTTAGATATGCTATGCCTAAATAAATGCTAATATGCTACCTATGCGGTAGACGCAGCTGGTTTCAATCTAAGCTGTTCGTTTCGTCTGCACCTTTTAAGTGTTCGCATAAGTGCAAATAATTTATTAATTGTAATACGACTACGATTACATAATATTATAAAAAATAAAACTCTTTTTTATTTTTTTTTATTTTACAAAGTTTGATTAGTTCCCAAAAAAAACTTTGTTTAGTTACTTAGAGTATCGTTATGTTCTGATTTTCGTCGTATCCAATTGATTAGTTAATAGGAAATTAAAAATGTGTTGAAAAAAAACTTTGATAAACATCGATAAGCAATAACTATTTAAAGGCAATTATTATTTTTTGCATTGTTTATAATCATTTATGTTTTTGCAAATGAAGTCGTAATGAAGAAATGGAAATACGTGAGTGGATGTTTTATATTTTTTTGATGTTTCTGTGAGTTTTGTGATTTTTTTTAAAGCAGACTGTGTACCTACTGATTTAACAATAGAAAAAAAAACAGTTCAATTGAGAACCTCCTCTTTTTGAACTCGGTTAAAAATTACGGTCGCAAAAATGAGTTACGCTAAAACTAAATTAATTTTCTTACAGATTCTGCTACTTTGTATTCTACAACTGGCCAGTTCCACAAAAGAACGCAGAAGAATTGTAGACAGAAATACAAAGAACAGACGATCTGGTTTGGATAACCGCTATATCTACGTTTTAGCCAAGAAAAACTTATTTGATTCAGATACAACACACTTTCATGCAAAAAGCTTCGACGATCCCTATCAAACAGTCACATTCACAGAAACGGCGATGATACCCGGTTATGATTCCAGAGAAGTAACGTTGTTCAAAGCCCCTGGTTTTTACAATAAAAAACAGAAGGTTATTTATTATATAGCATAACGTAAATGATAACATATTTCAATTCAAAAATTCAAGTATAAATGTTTTTTTTTGCACACATACACCATTATGTATCACCTGTAAACACGAATAAAGTTTAAGTTTTTAAATTGTCATGGTAACTGTCATTTTTGTTAAAACTTAAAACGGAAAATTTACCATGATACACAGACTCGAACGAATATTCATAGAATATTTACGGGATATACATAGAATCGTAGTTATGAGTGACAGTGGTAGCGGTATTAAGTTTAAAAAAATCATCAGGAAACACACAGATCGTTTTGTCTGTTTAGAAACCCACCAGCAATTACTAAATATTAACATCATCATGGCATATGGAATAGCGTCGAAATTCCATATATTTAACATTATATATTTATATTAAATATATAATAACATGGTAAATTTCCCTTTACCATTTCTGTAATGTGTTATAAAATGTGTGCGAAGCATGAAATTAGGTTTACTCTGAGCTGTCAAACTATTGTTCTGAGCTAATTGTGTTTAAAGTATCAAGACTAGTCCATCGTTCACCGCTTGAAGAAGCAGTATTGTTTTGAATCATTTTGGACAGCAATTGAGCAATGCAAGCTGTAAAGCATGCATTTAAATGATAGTGTTTTAAGACTGTTTAAACTGGTTACTGTTTTAAGTGCTTCGCACACATTTTAAAGCTTTTTAGACAAGAAAGTAAGAAAAGAACAGCATGGAATTTATAATGACTATAGGCAGGCCCATCTTTCCCGCTCAGAAAGTACCCAGAGTCCAACGATCTAATGGCAACCGACAGTAGGCTCACGACGGTTTTTTTTTAGTAGGTGCAAGCCGCACATATCCAAATCACCTCCCCAGCGGGCGACAGGCACATAGACATATTCAATATCTGTGGATAGGCATTTTTGAAGAGCTCGTGGGTAAATATTAGCATCGACTCAGGTTGGTTTTTAGATTCAGTTGCGCTTGCTTAGGTTGGTCTGTGGATGGATGACCAACCGTTACATACCGAATTTCATCCGTGCCTCGGAAAACACGCTAAGCTGTAGTCCCGGCTGTCAGTAGTACATCTTTGATAATCGTTACAGGTAGTCAATGTCCCAAATCGGGATAATCAGTCTTACCAAGGGGGTATCGTATTACCTAGTACTTACTAGGTTGTGGAGGTCAGAGGGATCAAAGAAACTCGCTCCATGTAAAATACTGGTATTCAGCTGCATACGGTAAGACTGGAAGTCGACTTTAACATAATTGAGAAAAGACGTTGATGTCTGCATTTTTCTCCAATTCATAGAAACAAGGTGGTTACTCGTGTTATTGTGTGTAACTTTGTATTGGGTATAATATGTGTTCTTTTTTTCAAATAGACATTAAAATTCATAGTTTCCGAATTTAATGCAAATTATTTCACTTCTTGTTAAATAAAATCACACTCCACCACCGGATTGGGTTAGCAGCGCTGAACAATTTTAACAAGCATAACTTCCTGAATGTTTCACAAACATTTTCTGTTTTTTTTCGCGTTAACTTTTAAACTACCCCGCATGAAGTTAAATAAAATGTTATAGGGATTTAGTAATACTCTTCCGTCAGGGTAGAACTTCCAATGCAAGTTTTAACGATGCATATAGGCACTTTTGATGCTGAAATCGTGGATCTTGGTATGCACGATGCATGTAGTGTATGCATCACACAAGAATTTAGTTATTGCATTCGAATGCACGGTGATCATACGCTTTAAATAAGTGTAAATATATTAATTTTTGTGCCCACAATTTTTACTAAATGTGGGCAACCTCGTCTTCTGCGTCAGTGTGCTTCATCGTTGATTGTTTGTTTAGTACGTCACTACCTGAGGAGCGACCAAAGTCCCACCGCCCACGCCTGCATGCTGCCATGCATGTACTGCCATGTTAGTTTCCCCATTTATTTTAGAGTAGCAGGATTATAGTATTATATCTCGATACGTGAAAATACTTCACGGATCGGTATAGAAATATGCTAGAGTAAATTTTATGATAATTTTGTATGTTGGTTTACTGAATTTACTAGTTTACCAGGTTGATTAGAAAACCAAGAATTTGAAGACCGGTCGTGTTTCAAAATAACGTCAAAAGTTCGGTTTGCGAGCAAACAAACCACCTTAAATAATACAGACTTACATCCACAATGTATATTATTATGATAATGAAAACTAAGGCTTGACCATAACTCACCAGATATCCTCTTAATATGCAGCTGTGTCGCAAAGTTGTTCCCCATTTGCGACACATAGCTATCCTTCTTGCTGGAAAGCTGGATGCTGAAGCCATCAGACTCTAAGGAGGCCCTGGGGGCTTTGGCTGCTTGCACGGCCTTGTTACAGACCGGGGTAGGGGCTACCTTAGCCAGGGCCGCCTCCTGGGACCCAGTGCTGTCGCGGCGACGACTCTTATGGTCAAGCAACATGCTTGGGGTGCACCCCATGTTGGCACTACACTTTGGCACTAACACTCACACTAATCTTGGATAGCATTGTTTTATCTGTAACAAAGAAATAGGAACAGTTAGACAAAGTATTTTTTATACAATTTCAAAAACTCATGCGATTTCAAAATCTTTCACTGAAGAATGGTTTATGGTTTATATAATTATAAGAACTGCAACGCAGTCTTGGGTAAACGCTAGTCAGCTTCCTGCCCTTGTGGCTTGTTGCTAGAAGCTAGGGATGTTGTGGATTTATGATAGTTTTGGTGTTATCTTGAATGTTTCGTCATTATTAAAAAAAACCGGTCAAGTGCAAGTAGACTCCGTAGGGTTCCGTACAAACTTGTGACATAAAACAGCTTTATCTTTTTACTGCTTATTTAAAGGGTTAGTTATTTTTTACAGGAACATAGAACAGGTATCAAGTTGACGGTCAGTGGGTAGTCTTAGTTCCACTTGATACCTCCTGCACGCGTTGTCGAGATAAAAACTCTTGACAGACAGTCAGACAGACAGTCAACTAAATTATCTTAAAAGGGTTTCGTTGTTTCCTTTTGAGGTACGGAACCCCTAAACGTAAAAAAGTAATAAATATCTTCTATCTTCAGAAACCCTTGTTATGTTCGTCATAAAGTAAGAAAAGAAAGTTTTCCTATAAAACATAATGTCATAAACTCTTTGTATCAGTTCCCGAGTGCCTCAATAACTTTCAGCTTACGGCTACTTACCGTTGAGACAAGTTTTTTAATTATAACTTCATGTTCTTGCTTGTGTTTAGCGTTTTTGTTTCTAGCGGTTTACTTACCAATAAGTAATGACAAATACAGTTTATCCTACTTATATTATAAACTAGCTTTTGCCCGCGGCTTCGCTCGCGTTTAATTCGGGGTAACACAGTTCCCCTTGCGCCTTATTGATTTGTAATAGCAATGCTAAGTTTTCCCTTTTCTTCCTTGTTTCTCCCTCACATCCCACTTTTTTTTCAAAAAAGTTAGCCTATGTCCGTCTCCTGGTTCCCAACCATCTTTGTACCAAAATTCATCAAAATTGGTTTAGCCATTAAAGCGTGAAGAGGTAACAAACAAACAAACTCACTTTCGCTTTTATAATATTAGTAAGGATGTGAATGTTTGTGAGGATGGATGTATGGATGTTTGATACTCTTTCACGACAAATCGGCTGAACGCACACTGTGTACTTTGGATATTACTAGATAAACTCTGGTTTATCGAACCTATCAGACAGTTGTTGCTGGAGAGTTTGTTCCGCCATTTCTTCTTCCCAGTTAAAATACTAGGAAGTGGCGAAGGGTAATCGTTTTGGGAGACTATCTTGTGTAATGTCGTTCAAAAAGTGCTGTAGCCCTACTATGACCTCTTAAAGCAATTCTTATTCCGCTGAGGGAAAGAGACAGAGCTATACAGGGTGTCTAGCACCGTCTCTTTCACTCAGTGGAATAAGAATTGCTATAAGATGTCATAGTAGCCCTTCTGATCATCAGCCTAATTTGAATAAATGTCTTTTGTTTTTAAATTTGATTTTGACTGCTGAGCAAAAGCATTCCCCTATTCCTTCCACTTTTCTCAATGTTGTGCTCCTTCTCGCCATTTCATTTAATAATTAATTAAAAAAATACTATATATTATTCATGTAGATATCTATTAAAAGTATATAAACAAACCCGGAGAGGCTAACAAGCGCGTTGACACAAACGAATTGTGACATGATAATTCTTTAACTTCGTTCACAAAATTTCGTCACAAACTTTTTAATGAAATAAAAACATCATAATAGGGCCAAAACATCACAAAAGAAAAGCAAATAATCTTTTACATAATTGACGTAACAATTTTATTTGTAAGGTTATGTAATATAGCTCGAGGCTCGTTGAAACTGACCGCTTTTCTGAGAAAACCTGCCTGTAGGCAATGAGGTACGGATTCTTTTAAAAACGGACTGTACATAAAATAAATATTACGATGAAAAACCTTTTTAATGGGACACTGGTTTCATATCTTGATCTTTTAAGAGAAATATTTCAATAATCTTTTATTCCTACTTAATTTATTACTCGAATCTTTTTGTGAGATTCGAAATTTAAAAGAGGTGTTAAAAAAAAACAACCATAGCGAAGCCGAAATCTTCTTGTCATTTGCAATCTTTTTAATGGACCTTATTTTCTGTACAGACAACAAAACAGGAAATAACACTTGCTTTTTTAATTAAGAAGGTTCGTTTTATTTGCTTAGGTAGCCTGGATAAACAACTTTGTATTTTCGCTTTACACCCAGCACGATGTTTAAACTATTATGGTTGGTTGGTAATCGGGGAACCTTGGGCGACCAACCTTAACGGTTATTCGGATCGGCAAACAAGTAAACCCTATGGAATTATGAATTTTAAGCTTGCTTTTGTTTAATTTTTGTATTTTTGTTTTTATGTCTCTCTGGGGACGGAAAATGAGTTTGGAAAGTAGCTGCAGTACTGTTGAGAATATTTAAATAGGTATGCGGAATTATGGTGTATTTGCAACGAAAAAATTTATAACATAAATTATCAGGATTAAAATATCAGGAGAGATACAACTTCAATTAAACAAGTGCACCGAGGGTTCCGTACAAACCTGCGAATTAAATGGCTTAAATCTTTTGGCTGCGTAGATTTTAAGGGTTGATTTTATCACAGATCTAAGAGACCCCAGATTTGAGTATCTAATATATAAAATTCTCGTGTCACAATTTTCGTTCCCATACTCCTCTGAAACGGCTCGACCGATTCTTATGATTTTTTTATGCATATTCAGTAAGTCTGAGAATCGGTCAACATCTATTTTTCATACCCCTAAATGAGCAGCGGGTGAAACCGCTGCGCACAACTAGTATGGTATAAATTTTAACTGGTCTTGACAGACAGACGGACGGACGACAAAGTGATCCAATAATGGTTCCGTTTTATTTCGTTTTAGGTATGGAACCCTAAAACAAAGAAAGAATATACATTTATTTTGGCATTGCCTCAAGTACATTTTGTTTCTTTGTATGTACAAAGAAACAAAATTAAAACAAAAACAATAAAAGAAAAATCAAACAACTTTGAAACGTAATACTATGTGCCTCACGGGCAACTATTGCCCGACGCTGGTTTTCAACTAGATCTGGATTGTTGAGGTACTGAGAACTACGCACCTTATGAAAAAGTTCATTGTGAGTCTGTTATTGGATTATCAACCTTACGACCTGGCTTGAACTGAATGTTGATAAGCTATTTTATTAGGCCGTTATTTAGGTGTGCATTCGTGTAAATTCGTGTCAATTGTACAGCAGCGTGTCTGCCAAGTCATAGAAATTCGAACCTTTGAATCTTTAGATTAATATGGGTTTTTTTTTAATAAAAGTTTGCCCAGCGTCTGGGATTACTCCTGTATCGTGGGAGCGTTTACAAACATTTAAACTCACATATACAAACAGCCAGACCCGAAACAACTACCTGTAGGCCATACAAATATTAGTTCCGTGCAGGAAACGAACCCGCGAAATGCAGCGCAGCAGCCAATCCGACAAAGTAACGAAAAGGAACCCTAAGTGCACGAGTCTGACTCGCACTTGCCCAATAAATGACTGTGGACGGTGAGCAATGGGTAGCTTACCGTCCGTCCGTCTATTGACAACAGGACGTGTCGACGGCGCGTTAGTGTTTCACGCGTGCCTCAAAGAGATGTCAGCACAGCAGAGAGGCCTGCCAGGGCCACCGCCTACCGGGGTTGCGGGGTGTTCGAAAGAGATACAGCGGCCTCGGAAAGTAAAAGGCAATAGAAGAAACATAGGTGGGTTTTAGTCAGTACAAGTCTGACACTCCCCTCGTTGCGGGAAGGGGGAAGTTATTTGAAGATATAAAAAAGAGGCCTTAAATTAGCACAGTATCATGTTAACTTGATTAGTTAAGGGTATTACAATCAACCCAAATATGTATAATTTTCAGTCTTTACCCATAAGGGTTACAAGTTAATTTGTAAGTAACATAATATTTAATAATCTTCAACACGTGCCCGAAATATATGAAACAGTAAATTGTACTTTGTATTTGAGTAGTGTCGAAAAAGCTGTAGGGGTCTAATTAAATTGTTTTTCTTTGAGTTTTATTAGCTGACGGAATGTAACTAAGGTGGAAATAATGTTTTATTCGTACGTATATACACGTGAATCCTTACTAATATTATAAAAGCGAAAGTGAGTTTGTTTATTACGTCTCCAAGCCTAAATAGCAAAACCGATTTTGATGAATTTTGATTCAGAGATAGTTAAGACCCTGGAGACGGACGTAGGCAATTTTTATAAGTGAAAATTGAGGAAGAAAGAAAAGGGACAAATATGTCTTATGGAAAATAACTTATAAACTACTACAGCAATATGGATAAAATTCAAAGAATACCTTATAGTTCGTTCGTATGGTCGATATGAGAGCCTCTTCCTTTTTTGAAGTTGGTTAAAAATCTGTTGTTTAATCTTTCAAACTATTCTAATGATTATTCGACCATAAAACTAATGAGAAGTTGTAAAAATTGTAGTACACTATTATCTGCTAATTGTCTTTGGGACAGGTGTTACTTATTAATGTCAAGATGACGTCATCCCATTAGTACAAAACCATTAACCTAGTCTCTTATTTAAAAGATGGGAAAATACGTCAAGATTTTCAATAATGAAGCCAAATGAAGATAAATTGCTATGAGGATCTTTTGACTGAACGACTTTGACAGAGATGCGCGGCCATGTCGCCTGTAATCCCCGAAAATCCCCTGTAATCACTGCGCCTAGTGTCATTTGATGTTTTTCAACCGAAGAAGAATAAAAGACTCCACGGCTGCTATTGGCCGAAAAACCCAATAACACTTTGCCCGATCTGGGATTCAAACCAAGGAATTCATACTCAGAGGTCTCACATACTCATAAAAAGGTGATGGTAAAACAAAAAATAAATAAATACCGCGGCCCGGAACACAACGTGCAAAACAAGGAACATGGATAGAGTTTTCCTCCTTCTTCCTCGTCTTTTCCGCTCCGCACTGAGTGGGACAAGTTATTTGATCCCACTAAAAAAAACGGATGGAACGAAGTTATTATTTATTATGTACAAAAAACCTGTATACACTCAACTAAAATAATCGTCGCAACAATACACTGTTCAATGCGAAATAGAAAGACGAAACGAAAATAACTGGTTTGCTTTCTATGAGAGAGAAAGAAAGACAGAGAAACACGCACACGCCGCACGGCTTACAACTATAGCAAAAAGTGTCTTTACAACTTTTGGTTTAAATTTTTTACGTCTAGCCCCTTTTCGCAACGCGATAAGGAACTTCGTTCCAAAAACAAAGGCACAAAATAGTCGATGTGTTTTCTGATATGGCGGATTCTGGATAACCATAACTTTACCTTTCTCAGAACATGCCATAAGGCACATAAGGGCTTGTAGTGTGTAAGCGGTTTAAGTTTACCTATATCTGTATTTGAAAGCTTCTCCAGCCATAGATTTCTCACGTCCCGATCCCGACCGTGGGTGCGGACAGATACAAATCTCACATGAATAAACACGGAGATTTGAAATATCTGCTCATGTTTTACCAATCAATCAACTGTTGCAGGTATTTTAGTTAACTGGCGCGACAGCACGGTGTGTGCAGTAGCTGAACGATCAACTGCTACGCTGCTTGTAACGTGTTCGCTTCCCGCACGGAGTAAATATATATTATTATATGGTATATAGGTAATTGTTCCAGATTTTTCTGATCATGTATGTAAGTTTAATCCTTAATAATATTATAAAAGCAAAAGTGAGTTTGTTTGTAACGTCTTCACGTCTAAATGGGTAACAAAGATATGGTCTGATCTTTACCTCTGGTTTCTCTTCAAAGCATATTCCTTACATTACTGTCTTCTTGAATAATGTAATTCTAATTCCCTCGTTGACCGCGCAAATGTCTGCCATATTTAATCAAATGAGATAAGTAGCACTGGGCAAAAGCAATCTTGTCTAGACGTATTGTAAAGTATCTTTATTTAAAACTAGCTTTTGCCCGCGGCTTCGCGTTAAATTCGGGGCAACACAGCCCCTCTTTCCTGATTTGCAGGTACCTGCTACCTGTAGTTTTTCCTTTGCGCCTTATTTATTGTATTAGCAAAGCTAAGTTTTCCATTTTCTTCCCTCTTTCTCCCTCATTTCTCACTCAAAAAAAATTGCCTACGTCCGTCTCCAGGGTCTCAACTATCTCTGTGCCAAAATTCATCAAAATCAGTTTGGCCATTTACACAAAACAAACTTACTTTTGCTTTTATAACATTATTAAGGATTATTTATACAAATGTGCCCTAAAAACATAACACATTCGCCTTTTTGGCAGTCAATCGCAATAGTCCGAGCACAAATAAAAAGAGGGATGTTTTTCTCTTGTTCTATCGAATCCCATACTTATGGTGCAAAGGGTTATTGCCCTCAAACTGCAGAGTTTCAACAACTAACTATAAAATATGTCCGCCATTCTATGAACTTATTTTCAGTTGTAAGGCAAAGTGCCAATGCAAGCGTAGTAACAAGACTCGGTACTATTGAGCCAAACAAGAATTACTTATCAAAAAAGCGTCTAAAAATAATATTTGACGTTAGTTATAGTCACAGGAAAAGTAATAACATATGCTGTTGTACTTTGAAGTGTAATATAATTAAACGCTGATTTTTAGGGTTCCGTACCTCAAAAGGAAAAAAAACAGAAGCCTTATTGGATCACTTTGTTGTCCGACTGTCTGTCTGTTTGTCAAGATCCTTATTTCACCATAAATTGAAACCATATACTCAACTCTGTGGTCCCTTTAGACTGTGAAAATCAATCCTCTAATTCTACGCAGTCAAAAGGTATGACTGTTTATTATATTACGGTTTATTATATTATTTTATTATATTACGGTTTTCTGTACCGGTTTTGTAACCGGTGTGAATTTTAAAGTTTTTGTTAAGCTTCTTATTTATTTTTGTTTTTTTTTTTTAAATACGTTTACAAACATTTAAACTCACATACACAAACAGCCAGACCCGAAACAACTATCTGCAGGTCATACAAATATTTGTTCCGTGCGGGAATTGAACCCGCGACACGCAGCGCAGCAGTTGATCGCTCAGCCACTGCGCCAACCGTGCCGTCAAAGCTTATAAAAAAAAATAAAAAGAAAAAAACAACATTTTCAAAGACAATGATCAAAGGAGCAAAAGCTTTCACAAGCAAAAAATCCACTATAATAAAACACTACTTATCTAAAATTATGTCTCACTGCGTTCCCAGTAAAAACTTGTCTTTACGACTGTCCTTACATTCATACCCGCCTAAATATGAGAGGAGTATCATCCCTCACTGGCTTTCTCTGACATTTATTTACAACCTCCACGAATAAAAGGAACATGAAAAAGATTTTTCATGGTCGTCTGAAGTATATCTCGCGAAAACTTTTCTTTTTGTAGATACTCTAGTAGGTGAAATTTATCATTTGTTTAGAAGAAACATGACAATAATTTTTTGAACGTAATTGGTTTATCTTGTTGAACGTTTATAACAAAGGAAATAATAATGTTAACAGCCATTTTAAAATGTTTAAGGATTATTATTTTAGAACGTTTTTGTTAACTTGATCAAGATAAAAAATAAAACCACAAAAAAAAACATTTGTACACAATTAAAACTGTTTTTACAGATTCTAGACTATTATGACAGTGAGATAGTTTTGTTAAAAGTTTACCTGTAGGCATTCTTTGCATTTTGTTCGAAAGAGATACCGCGGCCCCGGTATATAAGGCTTAAGAAGGAAAATGGATGGGTTATAGTCATAAAGACTACAGATTACTTCATCCGCTTTGGTTGAAGCAGGGCTCCTCCTGCTTCAATCAGATGATTTCAACTCGATACCTCAAAAGGTCTTAACAGACAGACAGACAGACGGCCAACAAAGTGATCCTATTAAGGTTCCGTACCTCAAAAGGAAAAAACGGATATTATAGGAAAACGCAAAGGAAGCAATCGTCTAACTCAAATCTGCGCACAGCATAAAAGCTACCCTACCATGACGTGTTAAAGCAGAACTTATTCCGCTGAGGGAAAGGGACAGAGTTATACAGGGTGTCTAGCACCATCTCTTTCACTGAGTGGAATAAGTTCTGCTTTAAGATGTCATAGTAGGCCTACAGATCTCTTCTTTTCCTCAAATCGATGTCTCAAACGTTATCCGATCAATATCTACATAGTAATCTGGACAGATAGATTCAATTTATTTCATTTCTTATGGCTTATTATATATTACTAGCTGTGCCCAGCGGTTTCACCCGCTGCTCAGTTAGGGCCATGAAAAATAGATGTTAGCCGATTCTCAGACCTACCCGATATGCCCACAAAATTTCGTTCAAATCGGTCCAGCTGTTTTGGAGGAGTATGGGAACGAAAACTGTGATACGAGAATTTTATATATTAGACTAGCTGTGCCCAGCGGTTTCACCCGCTGCTCACTTAGGGGTATGAAAAATAGATGTTGGCCGATTCTCAGACCTACCCGATATGTACACAAAATTTCGATTAACTAGGTCCAGCCGTTTCGGAGAAGTATGGGAACGAAAACTGTAACACGAGAATTTTATATATTAGATATTATATAGATATTAAGGCTTTATGACCTACTGCTGGAACGGGCATTTACCTATTTTATTTTTATAACGAACGACTCTTGGCGTGTAGCTTTTTCTTCCCCTCACCCAATATGTCATATGGTTGATGGTTGATGTTCAACGTCGATGTCTATAATAATAGGGGAGGTCCCTTGCCAAATAAGGAGAATAGCACAGTATTTGGTAGCTCTAAACTTTTGTACAAGACTTTTTGAAATTTTAAATTTAGAAATAGCTGTCAATTGTGTGGCGTTTTGAATATTTAACCAATATTAATATTACTGTGATTCAAGTTCAGCTATGAAATAGTGGTCTATAGAATGGTGGCAATTCTGTTGGCACAAACTACTCTATAAATCACTAAAATTTAGTTTCCTCTTCTGAAATTGATTCGAAGTGACACAACTACATTATAGTTTGAAAGCATAAATTATAGTTTTGTTACACATTTTAAAATAAATTTCAATCTCACCATTCTGAAATGGACGTTTTTCACCGAAACCATTAATTGTCAAGTCAAATCAGTAGGGTTTCCATGACATCTTATAGCAGTTCTTATTCCTGTGTAAGAAAGAGGTGGTGCTAGACACCCTGTATAGCTCTGTCTCTTTCCCTCAGTGGAATAAGTTCTGCTTTAAGACGTCATGGCAGGGTGGCTGATCTGTAGCTCACTGTCTGTCCGTCTATTGACGACAGGCCGTGTGGACGGCGCGTTCGTGTTTCACGCGCGCCTCAAAGATAGTCAGCAAAGCAGAGAGGCTTGCCAGAGCCTCCACCTGCCGGGGTTGCGGGTTGTTCGAAAGAGATACCGCAGCCTCGGAAGGTAAAGGGCAATAGAAGGAACATGGGTGGGTTTTAGTCAGTACAAGTCTGACATTCCCCCCGCTCTGGGCGGAGCGGGGAAAGTCATTGGATGATTTCCCACCCGAAAAAAAAGGGTAGCTGATTCTAGAATAAAATTAGATGTGGATTAGGTATGTCATTTTAATCTTAGTCTAGTTTAATCCGGTGGTTCATCAGAATCGGGACCATAGAGTGCTAAAATAAACATAGATAAGGAATAAGTCATTAGAGGTCTTCATTCATAATCCTGATATATTTATTTTCATTTAAACTGTAATGCGAAATGGGGCTGAAGATTGACTTTGCCGAGGCCAACCTCGAAAAAGTTTTGCAAGATGGTCTCGATACGCATCACGAAGGCTGGTTCAAAATGTGGCGCAGGAGAACATACCCTGGAAGCATATGAGAGTGGCCTTTGCCCAGCAATGACGATAGATATTTGTTTGACCTAAAGTTATTTCGGGTCTGGCTGTTTGTGTTTGTGAGTTTGAATGTTTGTAAACCTATATAGATAGATATTTGTTTGCACCCACAATACAGGAAAAATTCCTCTAAATTCCAATGGCTTCTTTTTACTACGATTACAATTTGGTAATATATTAAAACTAACTGTAACAGTAGCTACAGCTCATCAAATGAAATACACACCGACACACACAAACATCGGACAAATAGCCACATTTTCGCACAAAAGCTTCCATATTCCATTAATTAAAATGATTTTAAAAGCTTTCACTAAATTACTTAATATAATGAGGTGACAAAAGCAATCATTATAAAAGGGCTTCCATTAAGCTTTGTATCCGAGTGTTATGAAAACGAATAATAATCGATTCGAGGTCGATTCTGTAAAGTATCGAGTAATTTAATTGAAAATGTCGCTGGGGGAGAAAATGAAGAATGGATGTTGGTAATTAATAGCTGTTGTGAGCTTTCACATACATTTGAAATCATTTCACTTTAAAAACATTATTTAGTTTGTCAATATTCCGAATTTCGAACTCATTCATACAGCACTGAATATCAGCCATTGCTCTTTCATTCTGATTTTATTATCACTCAAGCAGTCTGATGCAGCTTAGGCCAATTAACGAACTACTTATGTGGCCTCATATTTAGCCTTTAGAAAGGGACCTCAGAGTCAGACATACAAACATACATACAAATATATTAATAAAATAAATAAATAAAAATAGCCTTTATTAACAATCTTACATCTAGTTACACAAAATTTACTTAAAAAGAAAAAAAATGATAGTATTTATTCGACATCGGTTTCCAGTTATTGTTTTGCTTTCGCATAGGCCTCCCCCATAATCTTCCACGTTTCGCGATCGTGGGTTTTCCTTTTCCACAAAGACCCCGCTGCTGCTTTAATATCGTCGTCCCATCTTCGTATCGGGCGTCCTCTCTTCCTTTTCCCCTCTCTCGGGTACCATTCTGCTACCAGCTTTGCCCATTTCTCTTTCTTGTCCCTTATTAAGTGGCCCGCCCATTTCCATTTTAGCTTTTTTATTTTGTGTGATATATCCGCTATTTTTGTTTTCCCTCTAATATGTGTTAAGCTTAGTTTGTCTTTTCTCTTAACATTAAGCATACTTCTTTCCATGTTATGTTGGCATATTTGTAATTTATTACTGTTGTGCTTGGTTAGAGCCCATGTTTGGCAACCGTAAGTCATAATTGGAAGTATACACGAGTTGAACACTTTGCTTTTTAACGTCATTGGTATTGATTGGTTTTTTATTATTTCTTTTAGGGACCAGTATCGCTTCCATGCTACATTTACTCTGTTTTGGACCTCTTTAGATGTATCGTTTGTAGGAGATATGATCTGTCCGAGATAGGTGTATTCATCTACAAACTCGATTAGATCGTTGATAACCCGTATAGATGGTTTCGAGCGATTTGTCATCAGTTTTGTTTTTGCCAAATTCATCTTTAGGCCTACATTTTGGCTTTCTTTGACAAGTTGTTCGAGCATAGTTTGCAGTTGATCTGGGTTATTAGAGATAATAATAAGGTCGTCTGCAAAACGAAGGTGATTCAGCATTTCTCCATTTACCTTTATACCATAGTTTGACCATTCTAGATTTCGGAACACAAGTTCTAGTGTTGCTGAGAATAATTTCGGAGATAAGGGATCGCCCTGCCTGACGCCTCTTTTAATGGGGAATAGTTCTCCTACTCTTTCCGTTTTAATTCTCGCAGTCATGTTTTTGTAGATGGTTTGTATAACCCGAATATATTTTCTAGATACACCTTGGTTGCCCAGTGCTTCCCAAATCTTTTCATGTTTCAGGGAGTCAAATGCCTTGTGATAGTCTACAAACGCTAAATAGTAGGGTATATCGTATTCTTTGCATTTCTCCGTGATTTGCTTTATAGTAAAAATGTGATCTATGGTCGAGAAACCTTTTCGGAAGCCTGCCTGTTCTTTTGGCTGGTTATCACTCAAGCAGTCTGATGCAGCTTAGGCCAATTAACGAACTACTTATGTGGCCTCATATTTAGCCTTTAGAAAGGGACCTCAGAGTCAGACATACAAACATACATACAAATATATTATATATTTTTAAAACGTTGTCCCTACACTAGGAATTTCTCCTGTATCATGTAACAAACACTTTAACACACATACACATACAGCCAGACCCGGAACAACTACATACATATATTTTTTCCGTACAGGGATCAAACCCGCGGCACGCAGGGCAGCAGTCGATCACTCAGCCACTGCGCCAACTGTGCCGTCAAAAATGTAAACCATTACTTTCCTTTCTGGCTACGCCCAAGTCGAGTAGTAAAAATTTTAAAACTCAAACATCTAAAATTTTATGAAATTAGTGACATACCCACACGTGATCGAATAAAAGTATCCTATGTGTTATTCCAGACTAAAATCTACCTCTGTACCAAATTTCATCATGATCCGTTTAGCCGTTTTGATGTGAAAGAGTAACAAACATTCATACATCCATACATCCAACTATCCATCCTCACAAACATTCGCATTTATAATATTAGTAGGATTAAAATCAAGTTACACCCTTCAGAATTGGCCTGTTTATATTTAACTTTAATTGAAATGACACCCTTTGTTTCCAGCTTACTCAGTAGGCATTCATTAATTAATTCTGTGACGTCATTGTTAAGTAAAAAGATTACTGCCACGCAACTAATGTTTCACTGCATTTCAGGTTTCAGTAACTTTTTGATTTATGTCAAAAGCATGTTTCCTTTGTAACTTTGTGCAAGCACTGAAAACAAATCGAGTATTCAGTTTTTTTTTTACGGTAAACGTTTTTGTTCAAAGCGCTAACTAACACACGAAGTGCAGGTTTTATATTATTGTAAACTCGAAATTAAAATGAACATAATAATCAAAGCTCAAAACTTTAAGGGACTGACATTATTATTAATTGAAAAAAAATATTATTTTGCAGCTTACTTTTTAAATGACACTGATATAAAGACTGTATAATTCTATATAATTTAATTTTATTCGTTCATTACTAAGCTCCGATTTGATTATGTTAATTTATTTTTTTTGTTTTATACTATGCATGTCGACCATTGTTTTTCATATTTCAATGCCATAATCATAATCTCAATTTTAACCATTTTATTAATGTTTAAATGCCTAACATAATGTATGGTAATTCCGCGAATTTATTCACTACTACCTTCCGCCCGTGACTTTGTCCTCGTGGCATACCTAGTAACTTTGGGCTAACGCTAACTTTAAACCGCATTATGACCGAAAAAAAATATCTCTCTCCCCTTTTCTTTCGTCTTCCTCCCCCTTTTCCTATTATTTTTTTATCCTATGTCCGTCTCCAGGGTCGCAACTATCTCTGTACCAAAATTCATTAAAATCAGTTGGGCCATTTAGGCGTGAAGATGTTTGTTACATCTTCACGCCTAAATGGCCCAAACAAACAAACTCACTTTCACTTTTATAATATTACTAGCTTTTGCCCGTGGCTTCGCTCGCGTTCAATTCGGGGTAACACAGTTCCTCTTTCCTGATTTGCAGGTACCGGCTACTTATAGTTTTTGCCCTAGCGCCTGATTTATTGTAATAGCAAAGCTAAGTTTTCCCTTTTTTTCTCTCTAAAAAGTTAGATAGTGGTTGAGATTTTCAACTCAATTCCATGACATAAAACATTTCCTCTCTCCAATCTCTATTGCACTTTTTAATATCACAGTTCAATTTCACCGTTGAAAGTGAAATCATGCGTTATATCTACGACGCAGGTCACGTTTATCTGTTCGTGACGCGAATATTCCCGAGGCGCATTGCGATGCACTCCGGAGAACGGGATCATAGCAAATCTTGTTTATTATTGACAATGTCATATTCCTTAGTCTAGTCTAGATATGCGAGAGCGCTGCCTGAATATTTATGGAATTGAGTTGTGGAAAGTTGGCGTAGCTATATAGTCGTGTTATTTTATGTGAAGACGTTCGTTCATTGGTCTTGGAAAGATTTCATTGAGAATCATAACATCCTATACTTATTTATTTATTGTTATTCCACTTCCATAAAAATCACCCTTATTGGATTACTTTTTTGTCCGTCTGTCTGTCAAAACTTTTTTCCTAGGGAACGCGTGCAGGTATCAAGTTAAATTTAAAACCATATGCTCAAGGCTCTGGTCCCTTGGAAATGTGAAAAATTAGCCCTCCAAGTCTACGCAATCAAAATATAATAATGGCCATTTATATCGCAAGTTTGTACGGCACCTTCAATCAAAAGTTTTTTATTTTATTCAAATTAGGCTGATAATCAGCACTCTTTGAACGTCACATTAAAGACAGACCCCCAAGAACGCCCTGCCCTTCGTAGTGTTGTACCTGGGAAGAAGTGGCCTAACAAACTCCCCAACAACACATCTGTCTGTCAGGTTAGAAGAACTAGATTTTATACAATTCCGTTTATCACAAGGTACTTCGCAAGTCCTTCTCGCACTTCGCAGACTTTTTACACGTGGGGAACTTAATAAGTCCCACACTTTCCCAATTTCCACACTCAGAGATGCCAATCAAAAACCAATCAACCTTCACCAATATCAAAGAACTGTTTTGAAACAGTCATAATTTGACTGACAGGATCCAAATTCGATATAAAGTCAATCATTAACAAGTCAGTCTTAATTTGTACAGAGGACAATATTTTAAGTGTCACCTTCTAAAATTTGGTTAAAGAGCAAAGAGGGCGAAAGAAGGAAGAAAAGGGAAAACTTAGCATTGCTATTACAATTAATAAGGCGCTCGGGCAAAAACTTCAGTTACCAGGTACCTGCAAATCTGGAAAGGGGAACTGTGTTACCCCGAATTTAACGCGAGCGAAACCGCAGGCAAAAGCGAGCAATATTATAAATGCGAGTTTGTGTGGATGGATGTTTGTTACTCTTTCACGTAAAAACGGCTCAACGGATCTTGACAAAATTTAGCACAGAGTTAGATTATAGTCTGGAATAACACATAGGACACTTTTTTTCGATCATCACAAGGCCGAAGCCAAGGGCGCCAGCTAGTTTTAAATACATATTCGGCAGGTCTGAGAATCGGTCGTAATCTATTTTTCATACCCATAAGTGAGAAGGATGGCCCTCTTCAGAAAGTGATAGCGCAGGAGCAGCAGGTGCAACCGCTGGGCCCAACTAGTTTTATAACTTTTTGTATTAAATTGAAATAGGTTTTCACCATCTATTTATACAATTTAGTATTAATGAAGGCATACAGTTATTTCGAGGTCATTGACATGCCTGAAAATTGTAAGATACTCACAGGCGCAGAGCCACATATGTGGTCTTCATGGTATCTACACTGTAGTAATTAGAAGAGGCTTCATCACTCATCAATTAGCAGAATATAGTTGTAATGTGAGAGCTGTTAGTGATGTGAGGGCTTACTTCCCTTAATTTAGTTAGCAGATAGTAGTTTAGTACAAAAAAAAATGGTTTGTTTTGTTTTTTTTTTAAGTTTCTTCTCCTGTATCGTGGGTGCGTTTACAAACATCCAAACTCACATACAGTAACAGCCGGACCTGGAACAATTATGTGTAGGTCATACAAATATTTATTCCGTGCGGTGAGGACGTAGCCATTGCTATAAACCGCTCAGGCTCCATGGCTGCTACTGAAAAATTTCTGATGGAAAATCTATTTTCACTTTATTTGAATTGAGAACCGAACTCAAGATTTCGACCACTCGATCAACGAGTAAAGAAAAAGAAAGAAAACAATGAGTCCGAGAAAAATAAGTTTTTAAGGCTTTTCCTATTCACTTCATTAATGACAAGCTGTCATGCGTAGTTTTACCCGCGGTTTTGGTTACTGTATCACTTCTGTGGTAAGTAGCATAATGTCATATATCTATTTCACTGAGAGGTAATGCAGCATTTTAATGGCAAAAGATTTTTTGAAATCGGTTCAGTAGTTTTTGAGTTTATTCGTTACATACAAAACTACAAATCTTTCCTCTTTAGACTATTAGTGTAGATAGCGTTGGTACCTTCTGTCACAATACTTTTCCACTAAACCAAAAACAACAAAAAATATAAAAATATAGTCGATACGGTACTAAGAATATACCAACTTTTAATATATTCGATCGCACTTGACACAAGCACGCACGCCAACGTCCGCGGCGTCAGCAAGAACCCTTAACCCTATTTTTAACTCTACCCTTTGTCCATATGACGTCACATCACGTCACACTACATCAGACGACGTCATAATAAAAGGCTACCTTTTAATTTATTCATTCTTTACCAAACAATGCAATTTGCTGGCATACTCTTACGAAAGCCACTTTAGTTTTCTGTCTCACAAAGGAGGCCGTTATTTGATGAATTATTTCAATTGCCAGTTATTGGCAATCAGGGATATTGATTTCGATTAAAGCTCGACTACGGCCTGAGAAATGGATAAAAGGTATCGATTGAAACGATTGTTCGAATAGTCTTTTCAAAAGGTAGAATTTAACATTTTGGATGAATGAACAGTGATCTTGTTAAAAATGTTGTTAAAAGACGATATTAAATAAATAATAATCAAACCATTAACATAGTTTGACTGTCTCGTGGGTGTAGTGAGCGCAAGGGCTACAGCCAAGGATGGGGTTCTGGGTGAGATACCCAGATTCGACAAAAGTTATTATTTTTTTGTAAAACGGTTTACCACACTAGGAATTTATACTGTATCGAGGGTGCGTTTCCAAAAATTTTAACTCAGATACACAAACAGCCAAACCTGGAACAACTATCTGTAGGCCATAAAAAAAATTGTTCCGTGCGGGGATCGAACCGGCGACACGCAGCGCAGTAGTCGATCACTCAGCTAGTGCGCCAACCGGGTTGCCATGTCTGTTTTTCCAACCGGAATTTCTCAGTTGCAGTCTGAAATTGTGCCTATTATCATGTTATGTACAAAAATAATTACTATCCTTACTGATATTACAAAAGCGAAAGTGAGTTTGTTTGTTTCGTCTTCACGCCTAAATGAGTAAACTGATTTTGATGAATTTCGGCACAGTGATAGTTGAGACCCAGAAACGGACCCAAAATATTAAAAGAGAAATTAGAAAGAAAGAAGGAAGAAAAGGGGAACCTTAGTTTTGCTATTAAAATAAATAAGGCGCAAGGGCAAAAAGTACAGGTAGCGGGTACCTGCAAATCAGGAAAGAGGAACTGTGTTACCCCAAATTTAACGTGAGCGAAACCGCGGCCAAAAGCTAGTTTAACATATTACACATGGGGATAATATAAAGTTCGAAGACTATTCAAAAGTTGACATTTTGCTTCAAACAACTCTACAACACTTATAATAAACTTGTCAACAAACAAAGTATTTTTACAGGCTCAAGTATTCCCAAGATACTTTCAAACACATCAAATCGGGGAACCATTTCCTACGCGTTGAAAGATTCACGCCAATATTCCAGTAATTTTCGCCTATTCGACATTTTTATCATACCCTAAGGGGAGATAATTTTCGTCCCCCTCGCTAAGGAAATTGAACAAGGAAGGTGAAAGAAATAAATATAAACGCGAAATAACAATTTGTTTAGTATTTTGTGTAAAAGTCTTATTTTTACAGTTCCTCAAAAGGAAAAAAACGAAACCCCCGTTTTTGCGGATCGGAAATGAACCAATAACTTCCCCCGTTCTGGGCGGAGCTATGGGAAGTGTCAGGTTTGTACTGACTTAAACCCATCCATGTACTTTCTATTGCCCTTTACGTTCCGGGGCCGCGGTATCTCTTTTGAACAACCATCGACCCTGGATTACGGAATCCTTATTGGATGACTTTGTTTTCCGTATGCCAAGACTCTTTGGGGGAATCGATTTGAAATTAAAACTATATATTTAACTCTGTAGTACCATTGTGCTGTTTTAAAATAAAACCTCTTAGTCTACTCAGTCAAAAGAAATGGCCGTTTATGTCGCAAGTTTGTACGGAACCCTCGCTCTTGCCCAGTTTTTACTTTAACCTCGTTTAAGCGAATATAAACATTTGTATTTAAACAGCGAAATGTTATTAAAACTCCTAACAGCAATATCGTACTCAATGCTCTTAGTCGTCAAGCAACCGAGTATTTACGAAAAATATTTTGATTGCATCCTTCAACAGTGTGTTTCATCACATCATTTTACTCATGGATCACATGTTTTTTCCAGCGATAAATAAACAAATATCATTGCAAGTAAAAACGAGAAATAAGCGCAAAATAAATATCCTTTTACTCACATTTTTATATAAAAAATGTTCCGTCAAACCAAGAAAAAATACCGATTTATAAAAAACTCCAGGTTGGATGGAGACAGGTATAAAATACAAACATTACCACCTACGATACAGTACTAAGCTATCGTCAACAAACACAATATTAATCCATTTCCCCATGTTGACTTCCACTCATACACACATATAGTGCAATGAAGTCTATATTATCTTTTTCCTATGACAGAGCGAATGTGTCATTGATCTCAATAGATGAAACGAAAAATTGGCTCCACTTCTATTGTATTTGAACAGTCTTTTGTGGCCAATTTCTGGATATTCGGTATAGTATAGGAGTACAGACACACTGAAGCAATATCGGCAACATTCGTACGTGTTCAGTAGACTTAAAGTCAACATGCCCGGTGGTTTTCGTTTGTAGGATCTATTCAGTTGTTCGATACAACACAAACGGCTTAGCCAAGTAGCTGTTGCTTGCTGTCAAAGCGTCTCGTTTTCCTGCAAAGCCATTGAGCAGAATTGACATGAGCCATCAAAGTGCTCTTGAAATTTAGTATAGGCTGTGGCTGATGGAATGTTGTCATTGGCTTGCAGGTTCGGTCAATATGGCGACGCTTGAGGCAGATCTTTGTCCAACAGTGTACGCTATATGGCTGAATGATTTTAATTGTGAAACGAGCTGACCTATAAAATAGTAAGTCACCAGTCTTGCAATCACAATTTTTTTTTTGAAACTTTGCCCACATTAGGATTTCTCCTGTATCGTGGGTGCGTTTACAAACATTTAAACTCCCATACACAAATAGCCAGACCCGGAACAACTATCTGTAGGCTATACAAATATTTGTTCCGTGCGGGAATCGAACCCGAGACACGCAGAGCAGCAGTCGATCGCTCAGCCACTGCGCAAGACGTGTCGTCAAACTACATAATTGAACTACATATTGAACGTCCATAATTGAACTAGTTTTGCATATTTCTTCTATACCTAAGAAGCATTAGAATTTATCAATGATAGACCACCCAGTTGCTCATCATACTGGATTATCTCTCTCAAAAATAAAAGAGAATATTAACTATTAATAACCACACTTACTGCCTAAAATCTGTCAATAAGTGATTTCCAGTTAATTGAACAACAAAAGCAGAACTGCCAATACATTTATAATTGCTTAATAACCTGTCACTGCTGAATTAAGCACTTCGTTTTCAGGGACGGTTTCCGAAATTACTGTTGTCAAGCTCTACGTCTATTTTAGTCACACTGCTAAATGATGTACATTTGACTTCATATTAGTTCCGGAAGAAGAAGAGAAAGAAGAGCGTTTTACGATTTTGAAGTAAACTGCGTACCTTCCTAAAATAAATAAAGTAAAAAAATGTCTTCCGTCCGACAGTTATCTGCGCTGATTTTAAAATCGATTTCAGTCGAGTAAGTGGCTGCTGAGCTACCCATAAGTAAATGTAGCACTAGCTAGAGACATCAATTGGAGTTGAAGAAATTGGTGCATTATCATATCATGTTTTCATAATTGATTATCTATGAATGATTTTCATTTCCATGTTGATTGGGTTTTTTTAGGCATGGGAAGTCATCAATTAAATAACTTAAAGGGGGGACCCATGTTCCTTCTTTTACCCTTTACGTTCTGGGGCCGCGGTATCTCTTCTCGAACAACCCGCAATGTCGGCAGGCAGTGGCCCTAGCGGGCCCCTCTGTTTAGTTTTTTTTTGGGGTGGGAAATCATCTAAGAAATACCCCCGGTCTGGGCGGAGCGGAGTGTCAGACTCGTACTGACTAAAACCCACCCATGTTCCTTCTATTGCCCTTTACGTTCCGGGGCCGCGGTATCGCTTTCGAACAACCCGCAACCTGCTGAAGCCATAGCTGAACTGTTGCCTGATAGTATGACTTCTCAAATAAGTGTTTCTTCGGAAAACCGCACACCACATATAATATATTCTTATTAAGACAAAACGAATAAGATAACATTATTTTTATAAACAACATACCGTTTCCAAATCCCTTTGACAACTTATAAATCAAAACAATAGAATCAAATCCTCAACACAATACTAATTGAAGATCCTTGATAAGCTACTGGTATCACTCAGTAGTTTGCCAATTTATGGCTTCGAACAATGTTCGAGAGGGACCTATAAACAATAACCTCCGTACAGTTGGACAACTATAACAAGCTTGTCTTTGGTAAGAGTGTTGCAAGTGATAGGAGTAGCGAGATCCTTTCTCGGACAGTGACGATCTTTTTAGGGTTCCGTAGTCAACTAGGAACCCTTATAGTTTCGCCATGTCTGTCTGTCCGTCCGTCCGTCCGTCCTCGCTTAATCTCTGTGACCGTTAGCACTAGAAAGCTGAAATTTGGCACCAATAAGTATATCAATCACGCCGACAAAGTGGTAAAATAAAAATTGGAAAAAAATGTTTAATTAGGGTAGCCCCCCTATATGTAAAGTGGGAAGTGAGTTTTTTTTTTATTTCAACCCTAACGTGTGATATATTGTTGGAAAGGTATTTTAAAATGAATAGGGGTTTACTAAAATCATTTTATGATAATGTCAATAATTTCGGAAATAATCGCTCCAAAAGTAAAAAACAATGTGTGTCCCCCCCTCTAACTTTTGAACCATAAGTTTAGAAAATATGAAAAAAGTCTGAAAAGTAGAACTTTATAAAGACTTTCTAGGAAAATTATTTTGAACTTGATTGACACAACGGTTTTGTACAAAATAATTTCTGGACTAAGTTTGTAGTATAATCGTATATGCAAGCATTTTTTTTTAACTTCGTTTACATATTTTATTATCCTGAACGTATCTTTTTTCAAACAAAAAAAGAATTATTGAAATCGGTTCTCGCAATCCAAAATAACCACCGAAATCGTCTTGCACGTCTTTGTATTAATTAGTAACCCAATTCCCCGAGAGATGGCGCTGTAGGTACTTATTACATTGGATCGGGTATTACCAAATTGTTCAGTTGGTCTCTCCTTGGCGTTGGCGGTATCTTATAACTACATAAAACTTTTATTAAGAACATGCTATTGAGAACATGGCAATTTAGAAAAAAACTAAAATTCATTTTTAACACCATCAAAATGTTAAGGTTAAAACCAGTTCATAAATGGTTCGATAGATGGCGTTGTGTAATGACGTAATTTTTTAAAAGTCAATGTAAATATTTTCCGTGCTTTCATGACCTACCGTGGTAAAGTAAGTTGCACCTTACATATATTCGTAATTTTATTTATGAGTGCATAATCTAATTAGTCGTCGAGGTTTGAGCGCTCCCCTTTCAGCCCCTTTGTGTCCGCGGTAAAAACCGTCACAAGTCGGAGCCGGAGCGCCGCCGCGGACTCGCAGAGCGTGCAATCTTGCACGCTCCTCGTTTTAAACTCATAAGTGGGAACACTTATTGTGACGGACAGAAAACTACGGAACCCTACACTGAGCGTGGCCCGACATGCTCTTGGGCGGTTTTTTTTTATCCTATCGTGTGATTGGTGACTAACCTTTATGCGAATGGGAAATCATCAAATAAGGAGTTGGGGAGAGTGTCAGTGTGCTTAAACTCTGGGGCCTTAGTCTGCTATTACAATAGTGTCACAATAGTCGATCACTGATCGCATAATGATTAATTTTGACAAGTTTGGTAATCTGCTACATAATAAACTTGTCAAAATCAACCATTATGCGATCAGTGATCGACCATTCTGACAGGAGAGCCACTAAAGGCCCCTGGTGGGTTTTAACCCACCTATGTTCCTTCTTTTGCCCTTTATGTTCCAGGGCTACGGTATCTCTGTCAAACAACCCGCAACCCTTGCAGGTAGGTATCCTGGTGTCAGAGTTTCTATGCCGCCCATAGGCTTTAAACTTGACTAACAAGCCGTCCAGAAATACAGGGTGCAATTGAAATCATGGGCATTATTTTAAAGTAAGGCTTTCCTCACGATACTAAGTGCATTAAGGCTATTATAACGCAAATAAAAAAAAAATACTAATGCAATTACGGAAAAACTTAAAAATGTAGTAAGTCATGTTGTAGAAGGCGTTATCATTGAAAATAAACACTAAAAGTAATTTAAAAAGTACTTTTTAAACGCCAGAAGTCATGAAGTATCAAAATCTTAAAGGATAGTACAGGGCGGATAGTAAACAAACATCAAATAATACTAATAACTAGTTATTGCGGCAACCGGAACGCGCGCGGCATTTTCTTAGAAGTAGCAATAACAATAATATTTTTGATTTGCATTAATGTTATTAGTATCGTGAAAAGAGCCTTAGTTTAAAATAATGCCAATGACTTCAATTGCACCCTGTATATCTCAAGCATGCTGGCTTAATCATAAAGTTTTACTCACCGAAACAAATGATAATATATACTAATATTATAAAGCTGAAGAATTTATTTGTTTGTTTGTTTGAACGCGCTAATCTCAGGAAGTACTGGTTCGAATTGAAAAATTCTTTTAGTGTTAGATAGTCCATTTCTTGAGGAAGACTATAGGCTATATAACATCACGCTACGACCAACAGGTGCTAAGCAGCGTGGGTGAAACCACGAGGAACAGCTAGTTGTATTATAATACGCACACGAATCCAAAAAATCAGAAGTGCGTGACTTGGGTTCGAACTCGCAACCCATGACTTGGGAGTCCAACCTACACAGTAACTCACAATCTCATGGTTTCCAAGCTGTAAGCTCTAACTTTGGACCTATCCACAGTAACCCAAGTCTGAGGAAATTCCTATAGTATCTAGTTGTTTGGTACGTTTTACAGTACCTACCTGAGACGAGGAATAATTGAATTGTCATGCGTGTGAATATACCTATGTATGTATAATGTAGGTTACACGTGGGTGTTCCGCAAAATGTTCTGTTGTTTCTATAGAATGTTCGTCCTATTGTTTGACGAAGTTACCTTTGTCGTATGATATACAATTAAATTGAAAGAATTTTATTATGAGATTGTATCCTATTCTTTTTTTTTTTGTTTTGGTTTTTTCTTACTTATCGTAGTAACTTTTCCTAGTAAGGAACTCGTAGCTACATAATAGCAGCCGCTCGGGTCAATCTTTAGGTAAACCCGCGCTTGCCAAGTTGGTCTGTGGATGGGTGACCACCCGTTACATCCCAAGTTCCGTGTCTGGAAAGCACGTTAATTGTTGGTCCCAGCTTTGAAGATCTTTAATTATCGTTACAGGTATCGTCTTACCTTTCACCAAATGGGTTGTGGAGGTCAGATAGGCAGTCACTCAATGTAAAATGCTGGTTTTCAGCTGCATCCGGTTGAATAGAAGCCGACCTAAACAAAGTTGGGAAAAGGCTAGGAAGATGATGACATAGTAATCACTTAAACGGAGGTCAGGTACTATAGGGATAGGTACCATGACTATATGTCTATTAAAGTCTTATGGCAGAGCATCAAACTTTGTTTTCCTGTGTTTTTATTTAAAAAAAAAATTACCCAAATAAATGTAAAAATACAATGTTTTTGTTGTTTTGTTTGTTGCTCGTTCTCGTGTTTTTCATCAAAATCCTTTGAGCCGTTAAGGCCGATAGACACACAGAGTATATTTAGCATTCTACTCATAATAATACTAAATGGTGAAACGTCACAAGATATTCGAACCCTACACACCCCAAAAACCTCAAATTTTGAGGAAAACATTCAACGTCTATTTGCACAGATGAAAAAGGGAAATCGGGCCGCATAAATGATGCGGTTTATCCACCTGCCTCGCCTCCATAGACCCGTCGAAACAGCATTAGGAAAGAATCACTCGGAACAATTGAGAGGATTGCTCTTTAATCGATACGGGCAAATGGTAATCGTGTCGCGCACGACCACTCGGATCGAATGGATCCGATTCATTGGAGCTCTATTTTCGGATTCGACAAATAGAGAAATACACCGTGGTTCCTAATTGCTGAAGTTTTGTCTCTGCTTGAGTGTGTAGATAGAATATTAATAGTGTTTTTGATATGGAATCCGAAGTTTTTAAAATGCAAGTAAAGTAAAGTAAAATGAAAGTATTGGTATTTGATTAAACAAGAAAAATCGTGATTGATAAAGCACTAACCACGTCTTTTAGTGAAGTGCAGTTACAAGATTAAGATGTCTCTTTTTACTGATTAATTCGTTTCAAAACGTAGTCTTGTATATTAAACTATCAATCGTTTGATATATTTTTTTTAACTTTTTTAAACTTTGCCCCGCACTATGCATTTCACCTGTATCATGGGTGCGTTTACAATCGTTTAAAGTCACATACACAAACAGTCAGACCCGGAACTTGTAATAATGTCATACAAATATTTGTTCCGTGCGGGATTGAACCCGCGATACGCAACCCAGCATTCAATCGCTCCGCCACTGCGCCAACCGTGCCATCAAATCTTTATACTGCGAGCTGGTACATAGAACTTATTATAAGTGGTAGCTAGATGTCTAGCTAGATGTTCTATGTACCAGCTCTGTAGTATAATATACATATATGTGTGTAGTATGATAGTGTTTTCGCATAGTAGGTGCGGTAATGATTTTAGGAAATACCGGCTTGAAAGTTTAGATACAGTAATTCGAAAACACGAGAGTAAATTATTTTTCAATACACTTCCTCGGCTACTGGCTCTTATTGCAATACGATTTAATTCAACATGCAATGTATTTCACATGCGTGCTTTTTTCCTCCTTTATCTCAAAGAGGGCTTTATTTTTTTTCTAATTGCACCACGAAAAACAATAAACTAATCCCTTCAGCCATTGGTGTTTATTTTTTATTTTAAAGCAAGGAGGGACATTTTTTAAGGCCATCATAATTAATTTAAAAATAATTTGTGTTTAACAACAAAATATCACTAATAAACATGAAATAAAAAAAAAATTGCTTACGACAACAAATTGACATTTATTTGAGTTCTAATTTCAAAATATTTCTTATTTTTAATGTTTGACTTTTTAGCGGTGTCATTCCTTTGTTTCTTCTTCAGTCTGATGAGACAAAGCGCAGGGAAAATAAAATTAAATCATAGTTTCATTATTGATTAATAACAAAATATTTTTTTCTTCTGTTCTTTAATTCCTCCATAAGTGTATCGAAAAACGCCGTTTGATTCACGTGTGAATTTGTCACTGCTGTTCTCGGCTCTATAACACCCTCGGCTTCGGCTTTAAATCCATGTCGGCCGCAATGGCAAAGTTTCCTCACTTAAATAAAAATGTACTATTCAACAAAAGCAAAATAGAAACAAATTAACTTTCCTCACGTTTTCTTTTATTAAGCTTTTTACTCCAGGAAAAATGCAGGTTCATTTCCAAGCAAGACGGACCATGATATTACATTCATCATAATTTATAATCTTTTTCATAACACCACGTTTCTAGGTAACGTGGAGTATTTGCGGGAATGCTACAGTATTTTTAGTTTCTTTACGACTTTGGCCGACTAATGCACAACATGTATATACTGCTTGATTGAATGTACTTAAACTACGTTAACGATTTTTGTGATATGCTTGTACAAATGTGTTTAGCCCCTATTACATGGGACTTATAACTAGACTAGCTTTTGCCCGCGGCTTCGCTCGCGTTTTCAAATATTAGCCAATATGTCACATTTCAAATATTAGCCTATGTCCGTCTCCTAGTTCTCACCTATCTCTGTACCAAAATTCTTCGAAATCGGTTTAGCCATTAAAGCGTGAAGAGGTAACAAACAAACAAACTCACTTTTATATTTATAATATTAGTAAGGACTACTGCCTAACCTATTGGGGATAACAGCCGTGGTGTTATGTTCCGACGAACTCCGCCCACAGGAGCAAAGCCGACGCCATAAGCTAGTTGACTAATAAACTGTTAAGTAAATCAGTAACGGGCTTGCGGATTGTTCGAAAAAGATACCACGGCCCTGGAACTTACAGGGGTGGGTTATTGTTAGTTAAAGTCTGACAACACAAAATAAATGTAAATCATTAACAATAATCACAATGCATGAAATCTACTCATAGTGACTAGTTGTAATTGTTTATACTAACATTATAAAAAGGAAAGATTTTTTGTTTGATTGTTCGTAGCGAATAGCGTCGTAACTACTGGACCGATTTTAACCATTTTGTTGTCAATAGAAAGCTAAATTATCAAGAAGTAAGATATAGTAGCTTTTTATAAACAAGCTACAGCATAAAGGATAAACAGCGGGTGAAACTGATGGAAAATTTAATCTGTAATAAAAACAAATTTTTGGATTGTCGGAAATGATTTCTAATCTGCCATGATAATATCATCTGTCTAGCCTTTTCCCAACTATGTTGAAGTTGGCTTCCAGTCTAACCGGTTGCAGCTGAATACAAGTGTTTTACATGGAGCCACTGCCTATGTGACTTCCACAACCCAGTTTGTACTGGGTAATACAAAACCCCTTCGTAAGACTGGTTCTTAGACTTTCGGGGCTCTGACTACATGTAACGACTCACTAAGATCTACAAATTACAGCCGGGACCAACAGCTTAACGTGCTTTCCGAGGCATGGCGGAAACTCGGTAAGTAACGAGTCACCCATCCATAGACCATCCTAGGCAAGCGCGCCTTAACATTAAGTCCGACCCGAGCGTCTGCATTACTTAGTCACGAGCTCATTAAATCTTTCATGGTAAAAAACAACCAGATTTCGTAGAAAATAGTGTTTTGTAACAAAATATCTTTATCCACGGATCTCCGTTGACGTGTTTCTTCGTCCGTTTGACATAATCTTGGCAACTGTGATGAGCGCTTACAGTATTACTGCAATGTTTCACACCTACACGACACCTTGTCATAATTTGACGACACGGTTGTCGCAGTCACTGAGCGATCGACTGCTGCGCTGCGTGTCTGTGTCTTTAAGAAAGAAAGAAAGAAAACTTTTATTTGGGATTCGCACAAAAGAAGAAAAACAGTAACAAAATAAAATAGTACAGACAAGGTTATTGTCAGAGCGAGGCCAAAAAGGTCCCTGTCTCAGCATAAGTTGCGATATTTTAAAATAAAAATAACACAGAGCGCTGGTATTCTGACAGGACCAGCTTTAAATAACCTGTATGACCTGCAGATAGTTATTTCGGGTCTGGCTGTTTGTGTGACTTTTTATGTTTGAAAACCCACCCACGATACAGGAGAAATCCTAGGGTGGGGCAAAGATTTTTTTTTATTTAAATATAAAATGATCTTGTGTTATGTGAACGAGACGGTTCTGTGAACTGTGTCTTTAAGTTATGAAAATTAAAGAAAGAAATACTTTTATTTGGGACTCGCACAAAACAAGTAAAACAATAACAAAATAAAATAAAATAATACAGTCAAGGTGACAAGGTGTACAAATTGACGGCATGCTGCGTGTAGCAGGTTCGAACCCCGCACGCAACAAATATTTGTATGACCTACAGGTAGTTGTTCCGGGTCTGGCTGTTTGTGTATGTGAGTTTAAATGTTTGTAAACGCACCCACGATACAGTTAAAATTCCTAAAGCGAGGCACAGTTTTTCTTTTAATTAAATCGAATTCTCGTTTTATGTTAAAGCAAAGTTAGTAAATCATGGTTCTGTGAACAATTATTTCGATTAGTCATTTGGTGTACGTTAAAAACTATAGAATAATTACATTTAAACAAATTAAACTCATTTATGCTATGACAAACATCTTTCTTTCATTACACTAATAGTGTAATAATAAAAACACATTACATTCAGTTTCATATTACAAATTCTCATTAATTAAACAACCATTTCATTTATGACAGGTATTTGGATACGGCGAATGATCAAACAGATCAATTAATTTTGGTAAACGATCGTTTATTTACTACTCATTGTTTGAATAACTTCGTTTGAATGCCTTTTAGTTCGATATTGGTATCTATCAGTTGTCACTAACTAAAGCACTCTAAAAATATTTTCATGTTGCCAATTCTGAAATTGATTAAAGTGTATTATCTTAACTATATATAGAGTAACAGAATAAATTATAGTTCAGTTAGTCAATGTAGAAAAAATTGCAAATCTCGTAACCCTGAAATTGAAGTTTTTCTCCAGAAATAGTGGTTGTCAAGATAAATTGAACAATTTTAATCACGACTAAAATGGTGTGGATTAAAATAGATGTGATTAGGTACCTATGTCATTTTAGTCTTTTCTCCATTTAAGTTCTGCACACACCATTACTCACTGTTTTGCGATTTTTTTGTTAATTGTTCCGTAGGATTTCTTCTTACTAGATTTAGTATCAAAACTACTTAGTCAATTTAATGTTTAATATTTTTAACTAGCTGGCGCCCGCGGCTTCGCCCACTTAATTAAAAAAAAAGTGTTATTCCAGACTATAATCTACCTCTGTGCTCAATTTCATCACGACCTGTTCAGCCGTTTTGACGTAAAAGAGTAACAAACATCCATACATCCATCCATCTATCCTCACAAATACATTCGTTTTTATAATATTAGTACTCATACGTACGATACCTCCATTTTAATAATATCAACTTTTGACCACTAAATGACTGTGTATTTGATAAACATCGTAACTTCACGGTCTAAGTTAGGGCACAAATTCAATACATTTCACTTAGTAATGACCTCGTGACCTCCCTGTAATTGACCTGTTGCTGCCTCGGGCCACAAAATATGTAGTGCAGAAGGTTCGGTACTATTACCGAAAACACACGCAAACCGAGTGCAAGTGCACTCGACTGTCGTTTGTTTCGAATATCCACGCACACATAGACACGCTTTACGTACATCGAGTGCAAGTGCACTCGACTGACATATGTTTCGAATTTCTACGCACACATACACACGCTTTAGGTACACCAAGTGCACTCGCGTCTGTTTTTTTTTTCTGAAGGGCTACTATGACATCTTATAGCAATTCTTATTCCACTGAGTGAAAGAGATGGTGCTAGACACCCTGTATAGCTCTGTCTCTTTCCCTCAGCGGAATAAGAATTGCTTTAAGAGGTCATAGTAGGGCTAATGATCACCGTACGTACATGTCTACAGTGTGTATCAAAAATTGTAGTCACATATATGGGATTGCATCGTTAACGTAACTGACATCGTATCGTAACTGCTGAGCATGCATGAGGTACTGGTTTCAATTCCCGGGCAAAATGTTATTAGATTTTTTCCAATAGGAATTTCTCAGTAGTAGCCATGGAGTCCGGATTTATGTTGATGGAAATAGGCTTGACCACTATTACATGCGACCTAAATATAACTGGCGAAATATGGGTGTACTGTTAGGTACACTTCTAACTAACCCTTTGGGAATTATAGGACTGTTATGCTTATGATAATGTATGGATGTTTTCACTCCTTGTATGGATTTGGCCTTCTGCTATTATCTACACTGTAGTGAAACCCTAAGCAACAAGCAGACTGAACGAAATATACCTATTTATTAATAAATGTATGTTATGTTATTAAATTCTCGGGTGTTTGTGAGTTTCTTTCTGATAAAATGTAATGAAATAAATCACGTTTTCGTGTTTGTATGAAATGATACTATTTCTAAGCTTATTTTATGGGGAATGTTTTTGTGTATCTTCGTGCTGTTTGACCTTCTGCTTTTTAAGAAAACTAATTTTACTCTCGTTCTGATGTCCGACATGGGTAAAGTCTTGGTCAAACTTACCTGAAAACAAAGAAATATAAATTTTATAAATTTGCTTTTTTTTTTAAGTAGGTAGTTTTTGCCCGGAGCTCCGCTCGCGCTAAATTCGGGGTAATACAGTTTCTCTTTCCAGATTTGCAGGTACCTGCTACCTGAAGTTTTTGCTCTAGCGCCTCATTTATTGTAATAGCACTAAGTTTCCCTTTTCTTCCCTCTTCCTTATTGGCTAATTTAAAAAAAAATATCTGATATGAGGGAATATCAGTTTTTTTTTTAAATTAGCCAATGTCCGTCTCCAGGGTAACAAATAACTCTGTACCAAAATTCATCAAAATCGGTTAAGCCATTTAGGCGTGAAGACAAACAAACAAACTCACTTTCGCATACATAATATTATAGTAAGGATATCCAAAATTTGGAATAATTTCAACCTTTATGTAAAAAAATATACCAATTTATTATTTTATCTTACCAATATCAATATTATTTTACCTAAAAATATATATCTGATTAACCAAAGCCATAAAAAACCCAGGTATCAAACACCAGTACAGCCAGAACTGAATATAAATCTCGACTATATAAAATCTCCCGCCAGCTAAGCTAAAAGATTCGAGATTTTCTCAACCAGAGAAAATCATAGGTAAACATAAAAGAGTATTGAAGATCAAATTTCATGCTTCACTATCTAGGATTAGATTTCCGAGGTACCTTGGTCACAGACTTGATAGATACAGAAGATCGTCTTTGAAATCCCTCCCACACATTAACATGCTTTTTGAAATCATCAAATAATTTCATTTCCCCCATTCTGGGCGGACCAGGAGGGAGTGTCAGACTTGTACTGACTAAAATCCACCCATGTTCCTTCTATTGCCCTTTATGTACTGGGGCCGAGGTATATTCGAACAACCCGCAATCCAAGACATTGACACGCTTCACGTACTGACTAGTAAAGATCGATTTAGATCAATCGAACATAAAAACAGAGGGCCTATGTATCAGTGATAAATACGACAAATTAAAAAAAAATTGACCTAAAGTTCTAAAAAGTTCATATCCAACGGTGATATAAAAATTCGCTTGCAAATAACTTGACGAGACCCTCAGTACAAGACCAATACATAATTTTCTCGACATTTTAATATAGGATACTAACTCTTTTCCTGTTGAAACTAGAAAAAATTGGTGAAGTTTGATGAACAATGTGACTTTGCTTGTTTGATCGATACTTTTGCTACTGTCATATGTTTGAGATCGCCGTACATCTTGTTAAGGCCGATTTCAACTAGGTGTAAAAAGCTAGCATTCTGTACTAAATTATTCTGTGGTTCAGTATCTGCGGGAACAAACTTTACTGTGGTGCAATGTTCAAGCATCTATTCTATTGTTACTGCGGATGGTAATCTTATGCGGTGTCGACAAAGATCTTGTTTGGAGTTTGATGTAATTTTTTAACCTTTCTTTTTGTGGGGTTTTGTTTAGGAACTTTGAATTTTTAAGTTTATTTATTTTGGACTAAACAAATACTAAAAATTTCTGTACAAAATTACATGTCATAATCTAATTAAATAACCCGCCCCTGACCATTCCCGGCGCAAAAGTGCCCATAACACTTGCCGCATTTCCGCGTTGGATGGCAATGGACAACCTTTGCGCCAGAAACCGGCTGGAGCGGGAGTCACCACTGACAATGTTTAGCCTGTGCGGCTGGAGCGGGAGTCACCACTGACAATGATCTTTATTTTGTGTTCGAGTATCTTTTCTATATTTGTATACAAATTTGAGTGTCTCAAAGTATTAATACTTTGTTAGACCAAAAATGTCTAAACATATATACTTATTCTTTTCTTATTAAACATATTATGTAATTATTCGTTAATGATTTGTGTAATGAAACATGGAAAAATACTATACTGGAGAATTCTCTAGCATACAATGTGAATAAGAATCAGTAAAAATACAAACTCATTTTTACGAAGTTTTTTTCATTAAAACTGTTTCCTTAACTAGTTCCTTCTAGAACTCAACAACCAGCAGCTAGAGTTCCACTGGGGTTGTTAAAGAATGCAGTTTCAAAATACGAACCACATATATTTTTATTATTATAATACAGCAATGAGTTCCTTTGAGAGTGTTTCCAACATATATTATTATTTTAGATGGTCTTGGGAGAGTTAAGTTTTATTTTAAACTAGCTTTTGCCTGCGGCTTCGCTCGCATTAAATTCGGGGTAACACAGTCTCCTGGTTCCCAACTATCTCTGTACCAAAATTCATCAAAATCGGTTTAGCCATTAAAGCGTGAAGAGGTAACAAACAAACAAACTCACTTTCGCTTTTATAATATTAGTAAGGAAGTAAGGATGTTACTTGACTACCTCCTTGGTCTAGTGGTCGTACTTTACACTTTTAGATAAGTAGATATTTTGGCATACTCGAACATAACTTTGGAAATGTCAGCATAGCACCCTCTGCCCGGGTTGTTCGAAAAAGATACCGCGGACCCGGAACATAAAGGGCAATAGAAGGAACATGGATGGGTTTTAGTCAGTCCGCTCAATCTAGAGCGAGAGGAGCCATTTGATGATTGCCCATCGGAAAAAAATGAAACTAGGTTAAGTTCAGGGGTAAATAATTTGAAATAAGTATTATTAACAATAAGTTTACAGAAGAGTAATGACTATATATGAATGCACATACATGAATTGAATATAATACGACGTAAACACGATTAAATTCGCTGTATTGTCATGGATATTCAAAGTTTTAAGTCTAGGGCTCATTTTAAGCAACCTAATATGACTCGAGGGAAACCAGTTTTTGACCTAAAAATCTAAAATAGTTATTTTTGTTTTAGTGGATACTAAAACAAAAATAACTATTTTGGACTTTAGTACTTAAATGAGCACTCATAACTCTCTTAAACTTTGTTTATGTTCATACCTAAGCCTAGAAAGCAAAAACACTGTCGTCCAGCAACAAATAAAATATCTAGGTACTTCGTAGTGGTTGTAAACAAATGAACGGCGAACTCAGTCCAACAGTACCCCGTTTACTCAGGACTAAAGCAATATAAAGGCAAGAACTAAAAGATTATTTTAAAATATTCAAACATAACAAAGATGGCCGCTCTAATTAGCTAATGGGTTCCGTTGATAAATTGTGATAAAATGATAAATGGCGCTGTTTCGAATTACTCGACGAAACTGCTCTTTTAAATGTGTCGTTTGAATTTTATGCTGTAGTAATTTAAGTGTTGATGTTGAGAATGTTGTTTAATATCTTAGGATGATACATTTTTTTGACGGGCCTGTTGATTTAGTGGTTAGTGGCCCTAACTGCCGAGCCAGAGGTCGTGGGTTCGTTCCCACCCAGGTCAAACTTTGTGTGATGAGCATGATTGTTTGTTCTGTGTCTGGTGTGATAATAAATGCATGTATTTATAAATTATATAATCAGTTGTCTGGTTACCATAACACAAGCTCTGCTTAGCTTGGGATCAAATAGCCATGTGTGAGTTGTCCCAAGATATTTATTTATTTATTTTTCCTAAAATATCTGTGTCTTATAAAAGTTTACTAATTATATCTCCGCGTAGTTACAAAGAAAATTATTACCCAACCACATGGCCAAAAAGAAAAATAATGCATTTCGCTAAATTCTATTTTCTTATTAGTTTGAAAACAAATTCGTAGAATATTTACGTTCACCATCTTCTAAAGATCAACAGATATCTATTTTAATCAACAAATACAACCAATAGTGAAATCGTTGATTAAAATAGATCTCAATGGAATTCTCTCTTCAGAAAAAAATATCCTGACCTCTTATTAAAGTACTTACCTACTTTCTTTACAAATAAAGAAACCCGATCAATGTACTTGTACAACAGGCGGTACCCTTTTCAATGACGTCACTCGATTTTTCCGTCTAGTGAGATCGGAAAAACAAAGAAATGAGATATGATTGTTTAGAAGAAATTAAAGGCATTGTGTTGTTAATTGAATGTAGGTGTCATGGCGGCGCCCACAATGAGCTGCCCAGAGCACTGAAGGACTGAGAACCGGGCATGTGTGCTAGGGTTGTTAGTAAAAATAAAAGTATTTATCGTGGGTAGAACTTTGATAAAAATAGCTAAAGCTCAATTTGTTTTTCCAAAAATTAGTACGCATAAGAATAGACTAGTTTTGCCCCAGGATGGCACTATATATACCTAGTAAAAATAGTTATGCAATGTGAGCTAAATATTAATGATATAACACTCACTATTACAATCTTACCAGTTAGCAAAATTTTCTAGGTATCTTAAATTATGATTATTTGAAAAAAAGGCTCAATTGTCATGTTCACTTATTATAACTAATTATTAGAATATTGTGTAACTATAAATAAATATCATCCCAAATGTTTGCATATCACATTTTTATGACTATTGAATTGATAGTGTGGGAAATATTGTGACGAGTTTTGTTTCGTGAGTTTTCGTCTTACGCTTTTACAATAAAGCTCTTACCAAACCTATTTAATTTTGCATTTATGTCAACAACTTTCCATACATTCATACAATAAACAAACTTCAAAAAATCGAAAGTCATTTATTCAAACTAGGCTGATATCAGCATTTTTTAAACGTTTTACACGAGACTGTACCCCAAAACACCCATCGCTCTCAATAAACAACTAAACCACACAAAAAAAACCCTCAAAGAACCTCAACGCTGTCAACTGATAAAGTCCCCAAGCTACGGCCGACGCCGCCGGCGTTGCCACCTTGAACGTTTAGATCCGACCTAGGCAAAAGCCAGCTCTTTTAATTTTTAGTTTAGTAAGTTGTTGCTAAGCACACTCTTGTAAGATTAATTAGACAAGATTTGGGTAGTCCAATAATATCCTATCTAGTTTGCAACCATGACTATAATGGATATTTGTTACAGTTAAAAGCAAATTTTAAATAGTAGTCCTTATAAGTGTAGTCGAATATTAATGGAATTGCATCGAATCGAGAGTTTAATCTGGCAACACTTTGTATGTCTTTTAAAACGTATTAAGGCAAGGCAAAGTATTCATAATTTGATAGTTGAACTGAACACTTATTTAAAAAAAATAGATCCGTTATATGGTTACTATTTTCGTTTATTCATTATTTTTATAATCAGGACGAGGATGCCTGTCGGATTGTGGCTTAAATTAAATAAGAGTAACAAAACAAAGCTTACTCAGTTTTTTAAAGTTAAATATTTATTGTTTTACTTTTTATTAACATAAACAAGTGATACCTATATAAGTGCTACTTTCCTGGTCTATTCTAAAAATGATTTAATAACAACTGGCCCAGTGCATTACGGTAAGCGAAATTACTTGTAATAAATAACAGATTTTGTGTTGCATGTTATTAAGGAAACACTTACAAAGTCAAAAGTCAACGACCTTCAATAAGTCAACCCTGAAAAAGCTAGGGAAAACCAGCGCAAGAGGGGCCGGAAAAATACTTAATCATGTGGACATGTAAACATAATTGTTGATAGCTCACCCGAAACCCTCCTTACAACCGTGCTCCCTACGTCGTAGGGGGGTGAGTGGCAAAGGGATCCCACCCTGAGATACACCTGTTGATATTTGGCGGCCGTCCAAACCTAACGGACGAATATTTGGTCAGGCGTATATTTTGTGCCGAAGTGGCTGCTTCCATGAATTTATTAGACAGCTGGTAACGTTAAAGATGTGTTATTGGCTCGTATATATTGATGTTGATGTTTTTTTTTTTTATGAATGGCATCTCGCAGTTCAACCAAGGAGGTTGTCGTCTACTTAATCGGGCGAATCGTGTGGATGCCTTAAAAATTAAGACGTCCTGCCAGGGTATACACTTACAAACTAAGCGACTACACGCTAAGGGCACCCCCTGTGGGGTACGAGCCTCGGCTTAGGGCGTCACTGAGGGACAGCAAGGGACAGGCTGGATCTGAGTGAGATGTTGATGCATTGGAAGCGGCGCTTTAATACTCTTCGTTTTACGTATTTAATGGCTGTTTGTATATGTGAGTTTCAATGTTTGTAACCCACGATACTGGAAAAATGTCTAGGGTGAGACAACAACACGACGCCTAAATAAATGCCTTATTTACTTTGCCTCTAACTTTTAAATATTTCTTAAAATAAAAACATTTAAGAATATAAAAATAGTGGTCCGCCGGTATCGGGAACAGGGTCTAAGCTACTGGTGGTTAGGGCTACCAGAGAAAGGAACCTCCTCACAATGCAGGCCGTATCCAGGAGTACTGCCTTCTGAATCAGGTTCTTGATCCAACCGCCTGACGGTCGTCGAGGATATTGGCCATCAAATTGCCTTACGATAAAACACTCTGTTAGAATTTCTATTACATACCTAGTTAAGCGCGTTAAGCTGTTTGTCCCGCTTGTCATTAATCGCACATTGATAAGAAGACTGTCACTATACAAAAAATGATGCTTTTCTGTTATCAGTGCCATCTCTTAGCGCCCGCAGATACAAATTTATTTCAAAAAGACACTATCGTTGTAACTATAATATTTATCGGTAGATGGCGTTAGTGTCGAACTGCTTTATCGACAGTGTTGATACGATCTGTTATGACAGACCGCCATTTTTTCATTCGTGACTGTGAAGCAAACAAAACCGGTGCCATCTGGTGTATTCCATAGTGACATTATCTGTTTAAAGGCGATTTGGATTGACCATAATTCGTAAGTACGAATTAATTTAAATACGAATACCGTCACATTTTGTTAAGTGTCGTATATTAAGCTATTTTACTTTGTAAAAATTTCTGTGTTGGAAAGACATAGGTACTGACATTTTTTATTTAGTGTCACTCTTCGTGTTACAGAATTTGAAGTATTTGAGTCGATAATTGACTCAGAACGTCATTATTTTCTTAGTGCCATTCTTCCTATAAGCCAAATAGAGGGTTTGTGTTTAATTGGAACGACATACTGACATTTTTTATTTAGTGTCACTCTTCGTGTTACAGAATTTGAAGTATTTGAGTCAATGATTGACTCAGAACGTCAATATTTTGTTAGTGCCATTCTTCCTATAAGCCAAATAGAGGGTTTGTGTTCAATTGGAACGACATACTGGCATTTTTTATTTAGTGTCACTCTTCGTGTTACAGAATTTGAAGTATTTGAGTCGATGATTGACTCAGCACGTCATTATTTTTTTAGTGTCATTCTTCCTATAAGCGAAACAGAGGGTTTGTGTTTAATTGGAACGACATACTGACATTTTTTATTTAGTGCCACTCTTGGTGTTACAGAATTATAAATATTTGAGTTGATCATTGTCATTATTTTTTTAGTGTCATTCTTCTTTTACGCCAAAAAGAAAGTACGTAAAATAACACCGAGACTATCAAAGAATTTTGTTTAGAGTCGTTTTTAATTGGGTTAAATTTTAACATTGTTTTTGGTTATTTTCAACAATTTAATACTTATTATAGTAAATTAAGTATATAAATTTATTATGAAGGTACATCTGTATTAGTAATTACTCGTGATACTTTTTAGTAACTTGAGTAATTTTGACCATAATTTGCTTGTTTTCAGACTTAAAATGCCTTTAGGAAATACTGGAAATGCGAGAATAAATAAACTGAGGAATATTTCTAGAAAACTGTTTGAGGACACACTAGATGATAGAGAAAAATATAAAAAAAGAATGTGTTACGGTATTGAGACTAATCCTGCCCATTTAGAAAGTGCAAATAATATTCCAACGACACTCCAGACCTCCGATAATCATTGTGATCTAAACCGCAAAGAAGACGATGTAAACCAAAATGCAAATGAAGATAATTCTTGCCATAATATCGCATTTGACATTGGGTCTTCCCAAAAAATTACTCCTAAAGATCGCCAGGAAACTGAACAGGTTACTTATTACCACATCTAAAACAGTATTAGATTCTTATCTTGTAATATCAAACTAAGAATACTGCTCAGACTACACTATCGGAAACAGTAACATGTTAAGTAACTAAAACATTCATTGTCGTTTCCTTGTTCCTCTCTTGGTCACCCAGCTAAGATTACTACTGCATGAGTTGAGGGATGAATGTCTTTTCTTCGTGTGTTATATAATATTACTTATTTTAGGATGAACAACTTTATGTGTATGAAAGCTTACCTCGAAATAAAGATCTTCGTGCAGAAAGAAGAAATTCCAGGTCACCTATCTCCAGAGATTGCCAGGAAGCTGAACAGGTAGATAAACCTAGTCTAAAACAGTATTAGATGCTTACCTTATAATTTTAATTCAATAATCTTTTAAACGTTAATTTATTGTCTTTTCCTTGTTCCTCTGCTAGTTACCCAGCTATAATTATTACTGCTTGAGTTAAGTGATGCATCTCTTTTACTTCTTTTAGGATAAACAACTTTATGTGGATGCAAACTTACCTTCAAATGAACAACTTCATGCAAAAAGAAGAAGCTCCATGTCATCTATTTCCAGTCGTGCATCTCCACGTGATTTTTCACCTGCTTCTGACGCTGACCCAAGTTACTTACTAGTTAAACCACCCACTGCAAACCGTCGGCGGTCAGACTCATCTTCTTCTTCAGACTCATCTTCGAGTAATTCTTCGACTAGTTCCTCTTTCTCGTCAAGTTCATCGTCAAGTTCTTCTTCTGAATGTCTTTCGACTAGAAATAATCACTGTCCATCATTGGCGACATTGGCTTCTGCAGTTGTTGACCAAATGTCTACAGTCCAACCTACTACTACTAGTATCAGTAATGACTGCAATGAAAATGGACGAAGTACTATCATGCATTCTTTAGAATCCAATAATGTCACGTCAGTTTCTGGGCCAGCCAGCCTTAATATATTGAACTCTCGTTGTAGATGAAAGCAAAAAAAATACTCGAAAAAAAAGTAGACGTATTAATAAAAAAAAAGCAGCTCAGACGCTAAGAAATCTAGGAAAACCATACGTATCTTCATCATCAAAAATTGTTGCAGAAAGGGTGATGAGAGGACCCTGTAATGAAAAGTGTCGGCTTAAATGTCGTGATATTATTACTGAAGAATACCGCAAAAGATTATTCGACTCGTTTTGGAATCTAGGCTCATTAACACGTCAAAGAGATTATATAGCTCAGAATTTAGTTAACATATATCCTAAGTATCAGTACAAGAGGCTTAATAGTAACAGAAAACCAAAGAATGCATTTTATTTCGAAATAAATGGCAAAAAAACTAGAGTGTGCAAAATATTCTTTAAAAATACTCTTGGTATTGGCGATCGACCCATTAGAACAGTTCTAGACAAGAAGAACGAGCAAGGTATAGTGGGCCCTGAACAAAGAGGCAAACACAATAATAAAAAAACCATTACTGAAGACAATTTAACTGAAGTACGACGTCACATCAATAGTATACCACGATTACCAAGTCATTATTTACGCAAACAAACTTCAAGAGAATTTATTGACGGAGGAAAGACTCTCACAGATTTATACAGGGATTATAAAGCCGATTGCATCGAAAAAAATATTCAATTTGTAAAAATACATATTTATAGAAAAGTTTTTAATACAGAGTTTAACATCAGTTTTTTCACACCCAAAAAAGATCAATGTGATCTTTGCACAGCGTACAGGATTGCAGATGTAAAAGAAAATTTGGAAGATAAATATCAAAGTCATTTAAAGGAGAAGGATGAAAGTAGAATAGAAAAGGAAAATGATAAAAAAATGAATAATTGCATAGTATCTTGTTATGACTTGCAGGCGGTTATGACATTGCCTAAAGGAGAAGTATCAATTTTTTATTATAAAAGCAAATTGAATTGTTTAAATTTCACGATTTCTGAACTGGGAAAAGACCACACTGAATGCTTTTTTTGGACAGAAGTAGAAGGTCACAGAGGTGTGAACGAAATTGGGACGTGTGTGTTCAAATATTTAGAAAAAATGTCCTTATTACATCCAGACTTCGATTTTATATTTTATTCGGACAATTGTTGTGGGCAACAAAAAAACCAATTCATGTTTTCTCTTTATTTGTTTGCAGTAAAAACACTGAAAATAAAATCTATAACCCACAAATTCCTTATAAAGGGCCATACACAAAATGAGGGTGACGCGGTGCATTCAACAATTGAGAGGGAAATTAAAAAAAATTTAAAATCCGGTCCTATCTATGTTCCAGACCAATATATTTCGGCAATAAAGAACGCACGAAAAAAAGGAAACGCATACGTTGTTAATCCGATGAGTCATCGTGATTTTTATGACATTAAAAGTCTTGCTGAAAGTAATGTATTTTCAAAGAATACAGAAGGAGAAAAGGTTAAGTTAGGTGATATTAAAATCATAAAAATGATGAAAGATTTAAATGAACCTGCTACATTCAAAATATTTTATAAGAATTCTTACTTAGAACAGAATTTTAAAGAGATAAGACTAGAAGCTAACAGGGTAGCTACTCGTAGGCAACAGGCAGGTAATAGGTACCAAGTTCCTAGTGCCAACAATCTGTTGACACCTCTCTATACAGATAAGCTTCCTTTGGCTGAAAGAAAAAAAACAGATATCAAATCGTTGATTGACCAAAATCTCATTCCTAATTATTACGTTTCTTCCTATTTTGATAAAATCCTTTAAAAATAAGTTTAATTATGGCTGTGATTAAATAATATTCTTGATCTCAATAATTAAGTACAATTTATGTTAAGTAATTACACAATGATTGTGATTTTTAAAAAAACTTTGTTACAATTTTGATAATTTTGTTTTTAGGACTAGGTCCCTACTTTATTTTCTGTGCTATTTGATACAAAAAGCCTTTTACAAACAAGACTATTGATTTCAGTGTTTAGCTTTACCAAGACCTGTTAATACATTTTTATGTTAATTTTTTATCACTTATGTCTTGAAGTTTTGTAACAAAAAAATAAAGTCTGAAAATATTTATAAAAATGTGATTTCCTAGCTGTTGCCATCGCAAACAAATTAATGTTTAAGGATTTTGTATTAAACTTTGATATAAATTTATTTTATAAATAAAAACCGTTTATTCTTTGCAGAATTATTTTTTTGTATAGATATTGTGTCGATTGTTTGTCATGAAGGAGGAAATGTAAAACATTTTCATTAATAGCATAACGTCACTAAAAAGGGTTTTTTGGAAAAATCTATTACTTAAAAATACTTTTTTACAAAACAAAAAATACATTCCGGTCGTGTTTAATACTCTCTGTAATATAAATATGAACATGATATCGATTTTCTATGCTTTCTGGTGCAAAACTCGTAATTACTGTTTGGTAAAACTTTAAATGCTTCTACTGAAAAAATAGCTTTTTTGGGTAGTGTCACTCTTCTTATCAATGTGCGATTGTATATCTTTGACCATTATTACAAGTAGTCAGTGGGCCCCAAAGGGTATCGCGTTACCCAGTACTTACTGGTTGTGGAAGTTCGATAGGTAGTCGCTTCATGTAAAATACTAGTATTCAGCAGTTCAAACTGAAAGCAGTGATGAAATTTCAGCTTTGCGCAAATCATTGAAAATTCAACAGTGGATTTCTATTTAGGCATTCAATTAGGTGTCTTTAATGTTTGTGTAAACGGGCTTAAGCCACAGTTGTTCCAGGTTTCCACGAATCTTCCCACACTTCGTGAGGAGACGATAAAACTTGTTAATTCTCTTTGTGTTTTAATGTCTTGTAGTAAATGTACATTCTACTAACAATAATAGTTTCAGTTAATTACGTGTGGGTCGTTTTTAGATATTTCTTCTTTGTTCTAAATTATGTTTTGTTTTCATGGTAGGTTGGACGTCAACGGACATTTTAAATTATTCAGTTTTGACTCTAGCTAGACTATAGACTTAGTTGAAAATAAGTCTTTTAAACAGCTTCTTCTATTGCTGTAAACCTGTCCATCACCTGACAATCTTATAAAGAGACGGCATTTGAATTGAAATGAATTTTCAAAAGGACTAAGGCCGCGGTCACACAATATTTTCGCTGGCGACTGTAAAAGTGTATGTCAAACAAGGGACCAATAATCGGTAGGTGAAATTGTTTTGTCAGGCATTTTCTAATCTACTTACTGACTTCCCTTAATTAAAAACGATTTTCGTAAAGGTACCTAAAAAGGAAATACGGAACCCGTAATAGGAACACTTTGTTGTCCGTCTGTCTGTCTGTTTGTCAAGAAATAAAGACAGACTCCGGAACTACTTTTTGGTAGCTTTTATCAATATAATAACTAAAGCATTTTTAGACTGTTACCATTATTGCTAACCGAACATATGTACATACAGATAGACATGTTTTTTTTTTATAATTTACAGTTTTACACCATACAACTTTAAAATTACAGTATTAATTAAGACTTATTTGGTATCACTTAGTTTAACCCTTTTGAACGCTCTCAATCGCCGTCAAAAACGTTTGTGTGACCACGGCTTTACAAATACATTGCTGGCTTAAAAATAAGACAATCGAACTGTCGAAGTGATTCATTTGTTCCACTTGCTCAAACGTATTTATTATTCAACAAGCATTGTGTCCGGCGTTGCGTTTTTCAGTTTCTGTTCATGCAGTATTTTGCATTTGTAATGTACCGCGGTTGGTGGTCGTGTAAAGACAAAATTTACTAGTTCCGTTAACTCGTTCAAAAGTATAAGAGAACTAGAGGTCCTTTTTTTCAGCGTTGGTGATGTAGACAAAAGACTAGGCCTTAAGTTTTAAAAATTATTCTATAACAAGATGATTAAGACATTCAAGAATGGAAAGTTCTAGAAACATATAGGTACAGATGGAAGGACGAGCTATTGTCTTTGTATGGCCTAGATTCAGGTGAGAATATGAATAATGTGCATTTAAACGTGAAGTCACGTTTTAGAAACTAACTGTTTGTTTGTACATTACAGACAGTTTTCCTTACAATGTTCTCCTTTAGTGATCTGATCTTAGAATTATTTATATATCACTACCTAAGCTCCACGGTTTCACCCACGTACACGTTTCTTCTTATATTACCCATATTGTCTCCAGGCATTTCGTACAGGCAGATATTACTGTTACGGTTACGGTTGACTGGTAAAGAATGCCTTATGGCATTAAGTCCGCCTATGTACCACTATTGTACATGAAGTTTAAATAAATAAATATTACCTGTTCCAATTACTCACATTGCATCATAATTTTGATTTAAATATCCACTCTGACATAGAAACGTATCGATATTTGGTATTGGATGAAAAGTATCAAGACGGTGAGTTGAGACATGGAATTATTTCTGAATGAGATTTCTTTGAAACCTTTGAACACAAAATTGAGTCTTTAATTGAACTCATCCTGCGTGTAAACCTATTTGGTGTTTTTACGAACCTACCGTTTTGACCCTAAATTCCCAGAATAATAATTGCTTTTGCAAAATCTAATTAAAGTGACACTACATCGCTTTTAACCAATGACAATGAATTATCATTTTTGTCATTGGTTAAACCGAGGTGTACCTAATAGTAGGTACACACGACGGCACATCAACCTACATCAAACCATTATAACCTGTAGCCCTACTATGACCTCTTAAAGCAATTCTTATTCCGCTGAGGGAAAGAGACAGAGCTATACAGGGTGTCTAGCACCATCTCTTTCACTCAGTGGAATAAGATTTGCTATAAGATGTCATAGTAGCCCTTCAGATCTCTCTACTACAGATCGCACACCATAGTAAATATATCAAGTTAAAATGGTTTTGAATAAAAATAAAATTATTGATGAAAAAATCCAATAACACTATGTTCAACCAAGGAATCCAGTCCGGAACCTCATGGTCAGCAGCCACGCTTGCGACCACTAGCCAAACGAAGCAGTCCTGACAACAGAATGAATAGAATGAATTTTCCCATATAAAATTCCTCAAAGAAAATTCATTTCCTATGTGCCTCGACCTGTCTGGTACACTGTAGCTGCAATTTTGATCGAAATCGTTACTGCCTTTTTCGAAAACGTAATTAAAACATGTTTACAAATATATAACTCATTAATTTAGCACTACTTTGAATATTTTAATTTCTTATAATACAAACACAATTGATGAATTGATGGATAAAACGATTCTTAGACTTGAGATAAAAAGTATCATCATCTGGCAAAGATAAGAGTCGGCATTTCCTAATAAGTAGCGTAGTTCTTAATTTTTTTTTTTTATATTTTCGGTAAAATTTTCATACAAACACCAGAAGAAACTAAAGTCAAAGTTATTTCTTTGTGAAACATAGGTATATGGTATAAAGAATTGTGTTTTTGACCCTGGCAGAATAGTCGACATCGGCTTAGTTGCCAAAGAAGAAAAAAAAAAAAAGAATTGTGTTGTCTCACTATGTTTCGCCTTACAAGGCGTACAAATTAATTACAAGAAACCGTTTCAAATCTAAAATAGAATTACCCATAGATCGGACAGTACACACTCACAGAGTTATTCTAGATCAGGGCTGTCCAAACCATGGCCTGTTATTGCGGCCTAAAACCTTTTTTATTCGACTTAAAAAAAAGTCCGGTTCGGTTACACCGACTACAAAGACATCTGTAGGTACCCACTGCAAATAACATAATAATACTTTATTTTAATTAATAATAGCTGTAACTTAGTTTTCTTAACTTTATTTAAAACACGCACTGCACCTAGCTACCACTAATATTGAGGTTGATGTTGACAGAATTGTAAAAGACAAATTATGAAAAAGTAGGTAATAAAATAACAATTATATTATTATTACCAGTATTTTATTTTTATAAATATTTTGCGGCCCACCAATGTATTTAGTCATTTTTATTGGCCCTGGGTCCCATCTAGTTTGAACACCCCTGTTCTAGATAATCAGTCAGAGTTAATCACGTGCAACGATCCGGTTGCCGTGTCCGAAGCGTTGACAGAGACGAGTGAAGACAGACCGCATCTGTTGTATTTGTGTGAGCCCACACCAATCAGTGCAGATGCCGTCCATCAAAGCGAAACTAGACGCTACTTGGTGCTCGGCTTACCTTGTTGTCTACGATCTAGGAAAATAACCTTGAACACAATGTACTAAATTGTTTAAATATATAGATAAATCATCTATTTCGTGCAACAAAAGACACAATATAGGAATTAACACAAAAAAATATCAAATTGAGAAAAAAAAACTTGAGAGGCGTCAAGGGACACCGAGGTGGAACGAAGTTATTATTTATTACATACAAAAAACCTGAACAAAAAACTCTACAGAAACAATCGTCGCGACACCACACTGTTTAATGCGAAATAGAAAGACGAAACAAAATAAACTGGCTTTCACATATGAATGGATCTCTCATAGAAAAAAAGCCAGTTTATTTTGTTTGAGAGAGAGAGACGGAAACACGCGCAACAACTATAGCACAAAGTGTCGTTACAACTTTTGGTCTTAATTTTTTCCGTCTAGCCCCTTTCGCAACGCGCGACAAGGAGCTTCGTTCCAAAAACATATGTTATGTAAAACATTATCTCCTGTCAGACATTAGAGCATGATTACTCCTTTCTCTTTCATATCGTAGCTTGCAGCGTGATAATCGATAATAATGGTGATGATTGGCTTTCAATTGGTAAAAGAATTTTCAAAAGCAGTTCAGTAAATCTAGAGATTAGATCACCTCTTTATAATATTAGTACAGATACCTTCATGATCCTTGTATTTTTAAATGAAAAGCTTTTGCCTTTTTGTAAATTCGGGGTAACACAGTTCCTCTTTGCTGATTTGCACTTAGCTGTAGTTTTTGCCCTTGCGCCTTATTGATTTTTTAGCAAAGCTAAGTTTCCATTTTCTTGCCTCTTACTCCCTCATATCCACGTACACGTAACAAACTCACTTTCGCTTTTAATATTAGTCAGGATTGTATATTTAATGCTATCGGTATCGGATTACAACCTCCACAAAACTAGTATACACTAAAGATCTTTTCCTAGAACCAACTGCGAATTAGAATCGATTGAAAAACGAAAAAAGATTAATGGGTTTCATCCGTCTCTAAAAAAAACTACTCTCTAAAGAACTTAAATAGCAACTCATCAAGTCTATTGCTTGTATTTTGTAATACAAAACACATATCGCCGTAAAATATTTTAAATGTCGTAAAGAACATTAATCGTGCTGTTGTATTTTTGATTTTCAGTACTGTGTTAAGAGTTGCAAATTCAACAGTGAGCTTCATGATCATTACGTAATTTTAAAGTTTTAGACTGAATATGTGTGGTTACTATTCCCGTAATCCCGTCTCTTCGTGGAATTCTTGTATTTATGAGCTGCATACGGTAGGTATGCGGCTGGTTTACAACCTAAATACATTTAAAATAGACATTTACTGCCAACATATTACAATGTGCATTCAAGTCAATCCTTACTAATATTATAAAAGCGAAAGTGAGTTTGTTTGTTACCTGTCCACGCCTAAATGGCTGAACCGATTTTGATGATATTTGGTATAGAATCCTGGAGACAGACATAGGCTATTTTCTTTACAAAAGGGAGAAATGAGGGAGAAAGAGGGAAGAAAAGTTAAACTTAGCTTTGCTATTACAATAAATCAGGCGCAAGGCGCAAAACTACAGGTAGCAGGTTAGAGCCCCGAATAGACGCGAGCGAAGCCGCGGACAAAAGCTAGTACTTATATATTGCGTTGCTTCTTTGATTAATGACTCGTTTCTATTAAGAGTAGGCGACACTTAAAATTAGTGCCAAAATAAAAGTGAGCTTTTAGAGCTTCAACTTCCCCTTCGTCCGAGCAGTCGCCGTGAGCAGACGTGTTACCAATTTTAATCAATTATTTTAACCAAATAATTTCGAATAGCTAGTCCCAAGTTATCGTAAACTATATCTTATAATCACACCAATATAATCGTAACTTGCAACCCGTGCGCCCGTGCAAAAAAAGTGAAAGGCGGCCCGCGCTGTATGTGGCGCTACGCAGAGTGTCTGTGCGAAGAGTGCAGTCGTCATACCCATAATTGCTGTCTCTGTCTCGCTCGGTATCAACCGCTGTGCGACGACGACGCCTGCGTAAGCGCTGAGCTACACGAGTGACGTCACTGGCAGCACACTGCGTAGTACATCTACGAACAACTGCGACCGCTACTATCGCTTCGCGCCGGCGGCAACACCTCAATAGAACGCGTAAAGAACAGTGAGTCTTAAAACATCTTAATATGAATTCAAGTCGTACTCCACCGCAAGGACTGTCTGCTTCAGATTCTAACATAAATAGATCTGTTATTAGCAGTTCGGCGACACCTGTGACCAATGTCACAAAGAGAGTAAATTCCAAACGTATTCGACTAGATGATGATGATTACAATGCACTGGATATGTTTAAGGATGAGATCCAGGATATGCTCACAATCTGGATGAAACAGCAAGATGAAAAATTGGACAGACTGGATAAGGGTCTTTCGAAATTGGGAACTCTTGAAAAGGGGTTGGCCGAAATAAAGACCGGATTGAAAGCATCTAATTATGAAATTGAAAAATCATTAGAAGAACTGTCAGCACAAATAAAGGACTTAGATAAAAAGATCGATATCCTAGACCGTGACAGGAATAACTTGCGCTCAAAAATTGAGGAGTTGGAAGAAAAAAGTGAAGGGATGGAAAGAACCATTAGAAAGACCTGTATTGAAATAAGAGGCGTACCGAAGAAGAAAAAGGAGAAAAAGGAAGACCTGCTTAACATGGTAACCAGCTTGATGAAAAATGTTAGGAGTGATTGCTCTACTCAGGAAATTAAGGACATATATAGATTGCCATCAAAGGCAGACGCGACAACATCAGCCGTCGTCACTGAATTTACCAATGTCTTTGCCAAAGAGAAGTTTCTAAAAGAAGCAAAGCAATATAATCTCTCCCAGCCTGGTAGACAAATTAACACCAAACACCTTGGTCTAGACGGTCCTGAATTGTCCCTGTTCGTGTCAGACCACTTGACCTCAAAAGCGAAAAGGCTCCTTTTTCTTGCTCGTGACTTCGCCAGATCGGAAAACTACCAATACTGCTGGATTGCGAATGGCCGAATTCTCCTGCGAAAAAAGGAAGGTGACAAATATACTGTTGTCAAAAACGAAAATACCTTTCAGCAACTGCGGGAAACCTACAAAACTGGCAATTAATGTTAAGTATAATATAGCTTATTTTATAATTATAATACTCTGTAAAATGTTACTACATGGGTGTGCCCTTGCGGTTAAGTTTTTCACGTTTTCTCACAATCTTGTCTATAACACACATTACTATAATACACTAGATTACACACATGCTACTCTCACAAAACACAACATAATTATTACGTACTACACACATGCTTATCTCACACAACATACCAGATTCGATACATACTACATTCACGCCTCACTCTCACAACTCAGCAGAAAAAACTCATTCTATATTATATTACTCCTTACGATAATTGGTCGATTCGGTATAAATTTATCAATGTTACAACCCAACCTTATATATAATAATTCATAATGGGCTCCATAAATATCATTAACAATGAGCTTGATAATATTCAAATAGGTAATTCATATAGCTGTGAACCTGAAGATTGCCTCAAGTACATCAACAAATCCGATTGCAGTACGAACGTATTACATATTAATATACGAAGTATTAATAAAAATTTTAATCAACTGCAAGTACTGTTAAATATGACCAAAATCAATTTCGACATTGTTGTACTGACATAATGCTGGCTAAGTAAAGTCAATAATCTACCTGTTTTGGACGAATTCGAGTCTCATTCGAGCTCTAGAAATAATAACCAAAATGATGGTGTAATAATTTACACGAAACGAGGTTTGCAGGGTTCTGTATGGGAGCCGACTTTCGAGGGTGGGAACTGTCTTGTTTATCAGATTGATAAAAGGTTGGCTATTCTAGCCGTCTATCGCTCTCCATCACTAAATTCAAAAGAATGTTTTGATAAATTCACGCAAAGCCTAGTTAAGACATATGATAAAATATCCTCTTGTACTAGTGTTGTCCTCGTAGGCGATCTCAACATCGATATAAGCCCAAGTAATAGAAATGAACGGAGCTTAGAATATCTGATGACAAATGCTTCTTATGGACTCATGCCAACACATCTATTTCATACCCGTCAGGAACACTGTATTGATCATTTTTTTCTCAAGTCAAACTTACGTGCAACCACACTAGTTTTGGAATCGCATATTACAGACCACAAACCTATTGTCTTGTCTATAGCTAACACTGTTCCCCCCACGAAAGTCTGCCAATCTACCACCCGTCTTGATTATGAATCCACTATACTTGAGCTTGAAAATACGGACTTTACAGCTATATACCAAACTGAAGATGCAAACGAATGTATGACCCAATTTATTAATATTATTAAATCAGTTATTTCAAAACACACAAAATCAGTAAATATTCCTAGACGAAAAAGAAAAATAAAACCATGGATGACTCCTGGGCTTTTAAAATGTATTAGAAATAGGGACAAAATGCACATGAAATTAAAGAAGGATCCAAATAATTTAATTCTAGAGACCACATATAAACGCTATAGGAATTTTTGCAATGGCTTGCTCAAAAAATTAAAAGTTGCCTATGAAAAAAGTGAGTTAGATAAAGCCAAAAATAATCCCAAAAAAATGTGGAAAACAATAAAAAACATCACAAACACACATAAAACAAAAGTCAGTGCCTCAGAGCTGATCAAAGACCGAGACAACCCCAAATCATCGATAAATGACGTGAATATGTTTTTCAGTAATGTAGGCAAAAATTTGGCTGCAAAAATTAAGTTACAGGCACGCACAACCACCACAACCAACATCAATCCTTGTCCTCCTACTTTAGTACATGAGAGCTCTAACATCTCCCCAGTGGACTCTATGGTTATATTGGAGGTTGATGAAGTAGAAGTAGAGTCTATCATACTTCAGTTGCGTGATAATTGTGCTGTGGGATGCGACGGAATATCATCTATTCTGCTTAAGAAGAGCCGTCATGTGCTGGTCCCACTAATAACGTACCTCTGTAACCGTTGCCTTCAAACAGGTGTATTTCCGGATGCTCTCAAAAAGGCAATAATACACCCTATTCATAAGGGGGGGAACAGAGACACTGTCAATAATTACAGGCCAATATCAGTTTTGCCAGCCCTATCCAAAATTCTGGAAAAGATCTTAAACAAATCTCTAAAGGCCTTCCTGGACAAACATAAAATAATTGCAGAGAACCAATACGGGTTTCGGCAAGGAGTGTCGACAGAAGATGCCGTATTGGACCTCACGCAACAGGTTGCTAGAAAGTTGGATAGTAAATCAAAATGTCTGGTCATTTTGCTTGATCTTGCCAAAGCATTTGACACCGTCTCTGTTCCCAAACTTATAGACAAATTGGAACTTGTCGGTGTGCGTGGAATCTCACTTGAGATGTTCAAAAGTTACCTCAAAAATCGCACTCAAGTGGTAAAAATTGACGAACACTTCAGTGACGAGGAACCGGTATCCTATGGCGTCCCCCAGGGAAGCATACTCGGACCTACACTTTTCCTAATTTACGTCAACGACCTGTGCATGATGAGCCTTACCAACGGTAATATTTACGCGTATGCGGACGATACTGCGATACTTGTCTACGGACCTACATGGGACATAGTCAAGGCTACTACAGAAGATGCTTTGCGCAAAATAATGGAATGGCTTAGTTATAACCTCCTGACACTCAACGTTAGCAAAACAACTTTCATTCCCTTCGCAATCCGACGTCACACTGCACCTTCTCATGCTTTCTCTGTAATTGCTCACTCATGCCTCAATTTAAACGACCGCTGTGTATGTCCAGCACTCACTAGAGCTGACAGTGCAAGGTATCTTGGAGTGCAGATTGATAGCGGCCTAAGATGGGACAAACAAATCGAAGCCATTACCACAAGAACATTGCGCATTATCCACATTTTTAAGTCCCTTAGAGATTCGGCTAATCTTGACACGCTGAGGATGGTTTATTATGCTCTGTGTCAGTCAGTTCTCGGATACTGCATAACTGCGTGGGGCGGTGCAGCCAAAACGAGTATTTTGAGAGTGGAAAGAGCACAGAGAGCTATTCTTAAAGTCATGACCAAAAAACCTTACAGATATCCGACTACAGAATTGTATTCTGACTGTAGTGTTCTGACGGTACGGCAACTCTTTGTGCTCAGATCACTTCTTAGAATACACGGCGGTTTGCCTCCGCCAAATCCAAATAAGCGAGTAAATCTTCTTCCAAGAACCCAGCACAAAACCGCCTTCGCAACACATCAATTCTACACACTAAGTACACACATATACCATAAAATAAATACGCAACTAAATATTATAAACTTAAACATACACAAACTTAAAAACACGGTGACAGAGTGGCTATTACGTAAGGACTATGCCTACACTGAGTCTTTACTCACATATGTCGTCTAATAATATAAGTACCTATTGCCTATAAACATAAACACACAACGAAAGGACAAACACACCAATTTTCCCTACTATAGACACATACTCACATAAGACTTACACCATACAAAAACACACACACACTCACTCTCATACACACACCCACACATACCCACACACACTCACACATACACGACTTACTCACTTCATATCCCTTGCACACATGTACTTTTTCTCACCCACACTCGCAAATCTATGTAATCTCCCACCAATTATTGTGTCAAACTATGTTTAAGGAACTGCTCGGTGGAGCACTGTCTCTTAAAATACAGGTGTTTATCCTAGTTTAAGAGGCAGGGTTATATCAATTATTGTATAGTTTTTGCAATATTTGTATTTATAAGTTTATTTGTAACCTTTGTTGGTAAATAAACGAAATTATTATATTATATTATTATTATTATATTATTACTGACGGCGCTGCACTGAAGTATGAAAATCCTTGCTCATTAAATGGGCATTAATTAGCATGGTCTAGAATAGTAGGTCTCTTAGAATATAGGCAGGGTCAAGTCCAGAAAAATCTTGGTGAAGTAATAATTGAAAATCCTTATTTACTGACCTATCAACACGGTAACTTCGGATAAGAGCAGAGCAGGAGAATGATGACCTACACAGTACCGGGTCAAGGCCTTCCGGGGTCTGGGACGGTCCGGCTCAGTGTTTGTGTACGTCACAGCGCTCAATGTTTAATACGAAACATTGCAGTTGAGACAAAGTGAAAATTACAAAACCATTATCAATCCATTTAAAAGATATTGTGGATACGATAGTCTAAACCATTTTTGACCGTAGAATAGTATATTAACAAACATTAAGTCGGAAAACTTATTAGGTATTTTTATGACTCTCTGAAAAAGTTATTTGATGCGTTCTTATAAAAGAAAAAATGCACTTTACTTAATAAGGGGTTTCGACCAACTAATAGTTTTGACTGTAACATTAGTCCGAACAACAAGTCTACGAATTTTAACAAGATTGATAATGATCATAATTATTTACAAAGACTAAGTGCCCATGTAGGCCTATGTGAAATAAAAATATTTTGATTTTGATATAATATTAGTAGGAAAAGGACACATAAGCTTCATCACAACCTGTGATCTTACTTGCATCTTGAGTTGTGTCAAACGAAACTCGCCTGTCACTTGTTTCCTTCAGATTATTGGAATACTTTTTTGATATAAATAAATAAATAATAAATATCTTGGGACAACTCACACACGGCTATCTGATGCCAAGCTAAGCAGAGCTTGTGTTATGGTAACCAGACAACTGATATACATACTTATATAATTTATAAATACATACATATATCTATACTAATATTATAAAGCTGAAGAGTTTGTTTGTTTGTTTGAACGCGCTAATCTCAGGGACTACTGCTTGGAATTGGAAAATTCTTTAAGTGTTGGATAGTCCATTTCTTGAGGAAGGCTATAGACTATATAACATCCCGCTACGACCAACAGGTGCTGAGCAGCGTGGTTGAAACCGCGCGGAGCAGCTAGTTATAGATAAATCACACCCAGACACAGAACAAACAATCATGCTCAGCACACAAAGTTTGTCCTGTGTGGGAATCGAACCCACGACCTCCGGCTCAGCAGTCAGGGCCACTAACCACTAGACCAACAGGCTCGTCAATATATATATGAAGCGAAAATGCGGCTTAGGGAGCAGATGGCTTGTCTAGAAGAAACTGATTTATCCAAAATTTAAAGAAATCCAGATTATTATGCTTTAAACGAATTTCTTTCGTTTGTTTTCTCTGCTGTCCTTCTCGTAACAAGCGTGAAGTTTTTTTTGCGACTAAGAAATCATTAAATAACTTCCCCAGCTCTGGGCGACTCAGGGGGGAGGGTCAGAGTTTTTCTGACTAAAACTCTCCCATGTCCCTTTATGTTTCGGAGTTGCGGTATCTTTTACGAAGAACCCGCAACCCCGGAATACACGTGTCTTTGGTGTGATTACAAGCCGTTTGTCTCTGACACTAATGTGTGCATAAGTCACACTAAAACCAGTATTGTTCTCGCCTCTTTTAACCTAGACTATACAATGAACTGAAGTTCTTATGCAGTAACACAAAACATTTTCCTAGTAAAACCCCTTGATCGTGTGCCAAAGTAATCATAGTTGCTATTGTTTTTACTCCATTTCGTAGTTTTCACGTCATCATTTATTATTTGTTATGCAAAAGCGTTAAGTATAACAAACTTTATGTACAATCTCGCTGACCTTTTTCGTCTTGGTATTATAATACGATTTTGAAATTACAAAAAAAACTGGAATTCGTGTCCTCAAATAAAGGAATATTTTGGAACCTTTATTTAGATTGTTTTGGGCTCATCCATTAAAAATGTCCGATGAGGCGAACAAGACACTCACTAAAATAGGTCAAACGTAAACGTTTCTTAAAATTCATCTTAATTTTTCCTGTGTTGAGAATGACAAGATTTTTTTTTTTAATTTTCTTATTTTAATGGTTATTTAATGTTTCCAAAAATAAGAGGGGATTTAAAATGGCCACTTAAGTAGCATTATAATAGGAAAATAATATGAATTACATTAAAATTCTTAAAATGGTCACAGACGCAGTTAATACTTATTGTTTTTTTTTAATTGACTCTTTGTGACCATTTTACGGTATGGTTTTACGTAATGGTAACGTAAATCATATTATCAACCTACTAGCTGGCGCCCGCGGCTTCGCCCGCGTGGAATCTAAAAAAAGTATCCTATGTGTTATTCCAGACTATAATCTACCTCTGTTCCAAATTTCATCACGATCCGTTCAACCACGTCACGTCAAAACTGACGTGAAAGAGTAACAAACATCCATACATCCATCCATCATCACAAACATTCGCATTTATAATATTAGTAGGATAGTAGGATTATGACTCTGCTCAAGTGGCCATTTTAAACCCTAATCTTATATCAAAGAACTAACTTTTGTCCGCGGCTTCGCTTGCGTTAAATTCGGGGTAGCACAGTTCCCCTTTTCTGTTTTCTGCCCTTGCGCCTGATTTATTGTAATAGCAGAGATAAGTTTTCCCTTCTTTTCCCGCTTTCTCCCTCATTTTTCACTTAAAAAAAAAATTGCCTATGTCCGTCACCAGGGTCTCAACTATCTATGTACCAAAATTCATTAAAATCGGTTTAGCCATTTAGGCGTGAAGACGTAACAAACAAACAAACAAACTCACTTTCGCTATAAATCAGGAAAGGGTAACTGTGTTACCCCAAATTTAAAAGCTAATAAACTATAAAACGTCACGCTACGTCACTAAGGAGCTGAACAGCGGGTAAAACCGCTAGGTACAGCTAGTCCAGGTCAGAAGTTATTGCTATTTTTATTACGGATGGGTAACTGATTAATAACTTCCCCCGCTCTGGGCGGAGCGGGGAAGTGTCAGAATTTACTGACCGAAACCCACCCATATTCCATCCTTTGCCCTTATATTTCGGGACTGCAATATCTCTTTCGAACAACCCGCAACTAGTAGTTATTGCTTGAGAAAACAACATACATCCAATTTTTCACGATTTTTCGCATTTAAAATATGAATAGGATTTCCCGTAATAAAATGAACTACTTATGCGGAAAAATATAGGTACCTACAGCTTCTTAATATTCTCACTTACTTGTAGTTACAACCATTAATTATTCATGCAACCACGTCATGTTCTATTTACATGCTAAAAACTTTTCCCTCTCGCCACAGAGTAGCTAAACGTGTAACATACTTAGTACCATAGAGTAGGGAACTTCGCCGTCGAACTGACTGGTGTCAGATAGTGTGCGATAGTGCTGTCCAATGCTCGTTCGAACACTGAAAGCAGGTGTGCTTCTATCTAGTTTGTTCGAGAAAGAGATAAAACATTGAGTTCATTTATTCTACGGTTAAAAGAGATTTGTTTTTTTTTTAATTTGTACTGAAGTCATTGAAACTAAAAATATCAAGAATAGGTTTTTTTTTTAAATTAGTCATACTACATAATATTATAGATGCGAAAATATTTGAGGATGAATGTATGGATGGATGACTGTTACTCTTTAGCGCAAAAACTAGTGAGCCGATTTGGATGAAAATTGGCACACCGATAGTTTATAACTTGGATTAATCGATAGGATACTTTAAATCCCGGTACAATGTCGGAATCCGAGTTAAGCACCGTACATACGCTAGTAGTTGTAGTTCAGAAAAATGCTATTATTGGATACATATAGATACATCTCTTAAATAAATAGACCACCACGGTGCCTGCTATTTCACGTGTAACAAGTTTCTTTATTGTTGTTCATTGCCTTGACAAAACTACAGTGTTTGCCTATATTTTAGTGGGTATAGCAATGTTTCTGTTTTTTTTTTAATATTCATAAATTTACATTTCAACCAAAACACTTATATTCTAATTAAATATAAGTAAACAGTACAACCAAAACAATTCTATTCTAAAATCTTAGACCTCCGTAGCGGTAGTGTTTTTTTTTCTTTATTAGAAAACTGTGTTCAGTCTCACAACTGGCCTGCTGGATTGAACAATACGTAAAACAAAGATAAATTACAAAACATCTAGTTAAAAATTCCAGAAAAGTATTAATTACTCACGCCATCTCAGTTTCTAAGGATTACAACACATTTTCGTCCAAAAATATATATCTCCAAATAACGTTATCGTCCCCTCGAGGCTCAACTAACACCCACGCTGACTGCAGACGTCAATACCGTCTGTTTTCCAAGTTAAGAGTAAAACAAATGTCATGGAGGACAAAAAAAGAACATTTTTCGCAAAAAAGTTTTGTGACGTCAATCAAAAACGAAACAAATAATGTTTCCCAATTTATTGTTTGAATTATAAAAACTATTACGTAAGTAAAGTAAGCGTTCTTAAGACACTGCTTTATTTTATGTTCTGTTCAAAAATAAAAATCAGTAGGCCTACTATGACATCTTAAAGCTGAACTTGTTCCACTGAGTGAAAGAGATGGTGCTAGACACCCTGTATAGCTCTGTCTCTTTCCCTCAGTGGAATAAGAACTGTTTTAAGACGTCATAGTAGGGTAGCAGGGTTATAGTTGTGTATTAACTAAGTTTGTGAACTACATCATCGGTTGTTATGCCACAACATTCCTATTTTAAAACATTCCTATTTCAAATTTTGATTTCCACAAAATGTTATAATTCTTTTGTTTTTTTTTATCTACTTCTAAATGCCAGCAATATTAAAACTTTAAAAGTAGTTACATCCAACAAAAAAAAACATAATACGGAGAGAGAGAGAGGACCAACGAATTACTGGTCCACATTAGCACTAGATTGAAATATTTTGAAGCATTGGCCCAGTGGGACAACACAGGCTAATTCAAAATAAGATTTATCTCTTCAGTAACTATAAGCTACAAAATAATTAAAACTTCAAGGCTGAAACATTAAAAATATTTCTTCGAATGCAGCTAGAAGTAAAATGGAAAATTACAGCAATTAAGTATTTTACTCAGCTCTTCAAAAGTAGTTTCCGAGAACGTATAAAAAAGTCTTCAAATAAATTATGAAGCTCTAATTATACTAGATAGAGTCAGCAAATAAGATTGTCGATAACTAATCAGAAGATTTATTTTTGTCTACATAGTAAGCAAGAAAATAAATTAGGTCACAGATCAGATTTATATAAAATATCCGGTTTCTGAGAGATTATTTAATAAAACTGTTATCCAATTTCTCAAAATTCTGAGCTTTGAAATAGATTGTAATCAAATTATTATTTGCTCTATGGATTTGATTGGCTCTAATAAATATTTCAGTCAAACTTTCTTCTTTGTTAAATACAGGATGTAAAAGAACTCTTGACTAAGCCGAAAGGCACTAGTTTTTTCCGTTCTTTCGTTCTTGATCATATCCGCCTTCCTGCCCTTCAACTTCTTAAAAAGTTTGTTTTTGTTTAAATCACGTTTTTAATAAAAAAAAATATATACAGGGTGGAATTTTGTAATGCCACCTGAAGAAGAAGTACTCTTAATACTTTAGATAGAAAATTTTTCTCAAAGAAAACATTCCTTTATTTTTGAAAAGAAACAAAACGGCATTCAAAGTTTTTTTTTTTAAATTCGCTTGCCGCTCACTGTAATCGAACCGACTAAAATCTGTAAAAGTTGCGCCCTGTACTTTTATTGCATCGATCGTTAGGGTCAATAAGGATAAATCTTTTAATCAAACTTTATAAGTTAAATGAAAGGAAAACAATGAAATCACCCGTTCCCGAGATAAAAGTCTTGAGAGACAGACGGACAACAAAATTATCTAATAAGGGTTCCGTTTTTTTCATTTTGGTTACGGAACCCTAAAAATATTTTTTAAACAACTTGTTAGTTGCCGACCCTACCTAAAAAATAAAGGGCTACATAGCCTAATAACCTAGTTCTAAGACTCATAGCATGTTTGTTTGCCACCGTCAGATAATCTCAGATTATGACGCGTTCATCTATCACCGTTCACAAGGTCAATACTTTACAACAACTTTATTATCAACCTTCTCACTAATATACATAGAGTTGAGATTAAGTTGAGTGATGTACATCAACAGTGTCCCGAAACTCGTGTGACGTTGATCGAGGCTGCTAGATGTGGTATGATGTAAGGGTTTGGGTAGTATTTTTTTAAACCGAATTTAATGAGTGATTTGTCGTCTATTGACGACAGGCCGTGTCGATGGCGCTTTAGGCCCGACGCCCATTATCGGCATTGGCAAAGGAACAGGATTCTTCGGCATCCTACATGCAAGCGCACACTGTCGGAAACTATGCTTTGGCATGCTGCAACGTTCTTAGGGATGACGAGGCGTCCTTAAGCAAGCTATCCCCGAGTGTGCCTCGGCGCCGGCGGCGGGCGCGGCGTACCGAAGGATGCCGAAGCATCCCGAAGCATTCTCAAGGCTGCAGATACAGCAGGCTCAAGCATAGCGAAGCGGTATTTTTGTTATTACGACCATAATTATATAATGGAAATTTCTACTTTATTGCCATTATGTTTATGTATATTGCTATTCGCCACCTAAAATCCTCAGTCGTGCCGATGCCAATAATGGCCGGGCCTTAGTGTTCCACGCGCGCCTCAAAGAGATGTCAGCAAAGCAGAGGAGCCTGCCAAGGCCACCGCCTACCGGGGTTGCGGTTTGTTCGAAAGAAATACCGCGGCTCCGGAACGTAACAAGGAACATGGGTGAGTTTTAATCAGTACAAGTCTGACACTCTACCTCGCTCCGCCCAGAGCGGGGGAAGTTATTTGATGATTTATTTATTTAATAATTCAAGCACAAAGTACAGAGCGGACTTAATGCCATAGGCATTTACTACCACTCAATCTTTGGGTGATGCAGAGAAAAACAGTAGTAGGTGTAAAACAGAAAAAAATACATTAATTTATACTATATGGATATATAAAATACTATAGATATAAAACAAAATACTATAAATATATCAAAGTATAGATACACTAAATTAAAAGACAAACAATGGGGAAAACTTCAACGATGTGACGATACTGCCGACTTTTTACGAAGAAACTCACGAACTTTATTTTTAAAAGATCAGATGAATTTCCATCCCCAAAAAGAAAGGTTACTAAAATCCCCTATCAATCTTTTTTTGCACGCTTTTATTATATCCCTGTATGTAAAACATCTTAAAAATCGTCAATTTTAAGTTAACCGGACACCAGACAATGGGTCATAATTAATAACCCGGTATCCGATTCAGCTAAAATTTTGCATACATTGTTTGTTTGGAAGACAATACAATTATTTTTTAAAAGTATCTAAAAATCTCTTTACGTACACAAAAAAGGCTGGCATAAAACAAAACACGTTCAAATTATAACAACAACATTTTGTGTCAATCAATCTGACACTGGCTTTGAAATAGGGTTACCAGCATAATAAAATGTATCCCCGTATCTTAGTTTTTATTCTACGTTTGATATCTAGGCGTGTGAGCCATAAACAATTGAAAGATGTCACTGGTGTCATTACTGTTGTCACAAACTAAAATAAAACTACTCTAAAAATCACGAAATTTTAAATTATTCCTGCCAAACGATATTTCCTCTTCTGAAATTGAGTTACGTGGCACAACTTTACTAATTATAGATTGACAGCATTAGTGATAGATTAGTAACTCAATTAAGAGAAAATCGCAATCTCACTTTCTAAAACGCACATGTTAAAAAAAATAGTGGTTGTCAAACAAAATTGGACGATTTTTTATCACGACTTACATGGCTCGGAATAAAATTAGAGGTGGTAAGGAAAATTTTTAATATCAGTGTAGTTTAATTCGGTGGTTCATCAGAATCGGCACCATTTTAGTTTTTTACAATACGTCACGTCTTTTTAACTGTTTCCTTGTGTTTAACATTTTCATATATTTTTCTGAAACCACTCGGAAAATGACATAAGAAAAACGAATAGAACTATGTTTCAATTTAAACATTTTATTCAGTACCAAACACAAATATTGAAAACTCTTCCTGTGTTAACAGAAACCGGAGTAAATCATTGTATTAATGAACCTCAGTTTCCTTCAAAAAGTGTCATCAATCCAGCCTATTATCTCGAAGCTAGCAGAGACGATGATCGATCACTTACAACCCGACACCTTCGCTCTTCCATGCTATTTTTGTATCTGGGGTACCGAAATTGGAGAAATCTCACGATATGAATATGGAGAAGGACTATTTATTTCTTAAGTTTTGTTATTGTTTTGATACTAAAATATCCTGTTCTCATACAAGAATTCTAATAATACGATAGCTCAGAAATACGGTAACTCCATGGTATTTGGATTAAAAAGAAACACGTTAAAAATGGAACTTTGACCCCCAATCTCTCCGTAGCTAGAAGCTTCCTAGATGATATAGACCAAAAAAATAAAACACAAAAATTGTTAAGTAATACGTCCGTTTCATTAATTCAGAAAGGCTATAAATATGAAGATGGTTTTAGACCACTGTCATCATGATACGAGATAAAGGAGCCCACAGCTAGCTAATAATATTTTTAATAATAGTAGTTTTTACCACCTGTCAAAACATCCCTGCAACAAGGAAACATTCAATTTCAAAAATCATAAAGCCGTCAAAACACCCTTAAGAACATCACGTTAAAGTTGCTTTTCATATGAAAATTGTTCTGCATTAATAGTTATGTAGGTACGCAGGTGTCAGTATGGCGTCATGCAAAATTTATCTTCCCGTTACAATAAAGCGATGCAAGATTATGTTATGGTGGTAAAAATGTATACGGAGCAAGGCTGTAATATATTTGTATGCAACTTGTTTGTACAGTGACATACAATGATCCACTCTTCAAAATAAAGTCTGTATGACGAATGATCGCCATAAAACATGTTTGTAAATTCTGTTTTCTGTCAAAAGTACAGACAATAACAAATCATAAACATGATCACTAAATGTCTGTACAATGCAGACATGGAAAACAAAAGAGGAATTGGTGTGATGTACGCTCAGCAAAAGTCCCGGAAAAGGTTTTATTTTGAAATTCCGGAGATGAAAAATTCTAATTTGGAATCATTGTGATAAAGTAGTTTAAAAAAACGATTTTGAATTACGAACGTTTTCCTTTTTAACAACTTCAAATAAGGAGTATGTTCTCAACATTTTTTTTTTGTTTTTTTTTTGTATGATACGAAATATTGCTGTCGATGATATTCAAAATTCGTTTTTTATTCAAACTAGGGGATAACTCCCGACAGAGTCCCATATGAATTTTATCTATATTTCTTGGGTAAATTATGAGTTAGCTTCTATAATACATTTTTTTTTCTTACAGAACTTGTGTAAAATACCATCAACTACATAGAAGGCTGAAACAAAAACTATTTTGCCCAAAAAAACTCTCAAAAGACACAAATAAATTTATCTCCAGTGCAAAGAAGAAGGTTTTTGGAAGTAAAAAAAAAATCTTCTTTAAAAATCATTTTACTTCATAGTTCACACATTTCAAGTCACTAATCTACACTTTAACTCAATAAAATAAGTACTTGCAACATTTGAAGCCACCTCACTACGTAATTTCAACCGTACAAGTCTCTAAATCGCACAAACTACACAAAGTAACAGTCGATAATATACGCGTATAAAGTTTCTCTCAACACGGAAGGAGCTGATCTATAATTAGCTATGAATAAGATGTGTAGGCGAAGTAATAAAGCAATGCAAATTATGTTGATAGAACATAAAGCCGCAAAAAGCAATAACCGGGCAAACAAATAGGAATAATATGCTTCTTGCTTCTATTAACTCCTAGTTTGTAATAAAGATGAGGTTTTTTCAGCTACTAGCGTTATTGGGGTTTTTTTTTCATTGTGTGCTATTGTATTAACTTAGGTACTCGTATATGTGTCCGTTTTCACCAACATAAAACGACACTTAAGAGGACGCCGCGCGTTGTTTAGTTATACAGCCGTCGACTTGGTGCTCACAGTTGAAAGTCCATCAGCCGCGTTATAAGTTTAGGTACCTAGTGAAAATGGTTACTGCCATTTTTACTGTTTTTTTTTTAAGTCATTATAATAAAACATCTGCTGGGGTTTCGGCTTGTTCGAACGAGATACTGCAGCCCGGAACACCAAGGACAATAGACGAAACATGAGTGGGTTTTAATCAGTAAAAGTCTGACACTCCCCCCGGCCCGCTCAGAGTGGGAGAAGTTATTTCATGATTTCCCATCTGCAAAAAAATCGAATAAAACAATCCAATGTAAAGTTTGATTTTGGCTTTGTTGATGATCCTTTTTCGGTATCCGTACAGGGAGCAGCGTCAGCAGTTTCATGAGCCAGTTGTACTTTATGTAAATCAATTCGGTATTGACTATCCTAAGAAGTTTTCTCACCTCACCGTACAAAAAATAATCCTTGACGCTACATTTTCATCGGCCTCTAGTTTTATAAACAAGACCTCGTTAAACTGGACAATGTTTATGAAACGTTCATTTTCAGAGAATTTTCTGGAACCTTGGCATCATAACTGACATGACTGTGAAAATACGATTTAGGCGCGAACGCCATTTTGTTACGCGGTCAGGAATTGTAATAATAACCATTTAGTCATACTTATAGCAAAGTTATAGTGTCGTGGGTGATATTATGTGCACGTATTACCTACCTACGCGAATATGCGTGCTTTAAACAAATCATTGGCCGATGCGAGTTTTTGAGTTCTAAACGAGCGAAAGATTTTATTAGTGAGGCACAAGGGTAGCTAATGATTCCAAAGTAGAATCCTGAGCGTGTCGAAGAATTCAAAGACACGATATGCAAAAATAACTTCGCTCTCTATACTCCACTTAAGCAGCGACAACACATATCTAATATAGTAATAAATTAATATAAACTATCTTTCTTCTAATATATAAAATTCTCGTGTCACAATTTTCGTTCCCATACTCCTCCGAAACGGCTGGACCGATTTAAACGAAATTTTGTGTACATATCGGGTAGGTCTGAGAATCGGCCAACATCTATGTTTCATACCCCTAAGTGGGCAGCGGGTGAAACCGCTGGGCACAGCTAGTAACTCTATATTTATAACTATCTAAAAAAGTCACTTTGTCTCACGCAGTAAGCAACATTTTCTTCACTTCTACTTCTGTTCTGGTCGATGAAAACCATATTGTGTTAGACTAGTATGTGGCTACCAAATTCATTTGCTCACCGTTTTCACAAAGCAAAATTTTGAGCTTATTTTGTTTGAGCTGCTGTGGTGAAAATAACATTTTCTTATGATTTTATAGCAATTAAATTATTTATCAATAAACATTGAATGATTACTTTTTTGATTTAATTAGGAAGTCAAGGTTTTTCTCTTATAGTTTCCAAGTGTGTTGAAAGAAAAATACGCCAATTCTGAATTAGGCTCGCTTTTGTTTATAAGCTTTTCTTTTATCTAATTTTATCTAATTTTATGTACGGCATTAAACTGAGACTAACGTCGTGTAAATGATCACCTTTCTTTGATTTTCTACTACGAGTAACAAAATTATAAGTGTTTTGAAAGGAAAACCTTGTACGAAGTTATATTATTCAAAATGTTTGTGTTTTATAATAAGCTACTTTTAATTAGGTATACTGCTGAAATATTACCGCTCCTAGCTAATTATTTGTTGAGTTTTCGTTTCTGGGAAATGGCTGCGTTCATTTTCACAACTTTCTCCTTACAGCTTTTCAATTTATATTATTAAGTGGGTATATTGACTGGGTTACGAGTATTTTCCCTATGAAAAAGTTTAGGAGTCGCTGAAGGTATTTTCATTTATGAACATGGAAATATGGGTCAGAAAGGTGGCAGGAAGAAGGTTCTTCAAACGAACAAATTCACTCATGAATCGTAATTTTCTGTTTTAGGTGAAGTATGTGATGAGGATAGACTAACAACGAGTGTCTCAAAGAGTGATGAATATAAATCTTTAAAGATGAAGAAAAAGAGGAAAACTTAAGAAACGAATACAGACAAGAAAGACACGATCAAATTCGAAATCCCAAAAAACGTTAATGACCACCACACTTTCTTCTTATTGTTATGGCATTAGATCTAAAAATTGTAATATTAGTTCTAATACTACTAACTTACAATAATATACTATTAAATTTTTTAAAATTATTCTCGTTGTTTTGTTTTTTTTATTCAATACTGAAGGACCTGTCTCCACGAAGTACGTTATAGACTGTTTTCCAAGGTTATGGCAGTGTTGGTGGTAGTATCGCTTTATTTGATCAGTCCAACGCATGAGGGTCCTTCCTCTTAGTCGTTTTCTCTGCATTTCACCTGTCACTAATGGCTTATCCATATTGTCATTCTCTTCCTGACTTTATTATTATTTATTTATAGCGTCATCGAGATCCTCCATGCCAAATAGACGCATTAGTGCGATACGCATTAGTAGATGTCCAAGGAACTTAAAGCATTTTCCCCCAGCACCATATCTTAAACGCGTCTATGCGTGCACGGTTAGCCTAGAAAGTTCCAGTTTTCTGAACCATAGAGTAAAATCGAGAATACCAGTGTGTGAGGACACTGGCCGATTTAGATATTTATGGAAATTGTGCTGTCTGCCAAAACCCTGCTCAGCTCAGTCATCAGATCAACCCGCTTCCGTACTGCCGTCTGCTTCCTTGAGCTGTCGTTGCATATGGCCTCATGGCATATGTGCCTTGGTATACAAAGTTGTGAGTTAATAAGTTAGCATTGATATATTCTGTTAATGATAGAATTATGATTTACATTTGAATTAAATGCTAGACAATTAAACATATTTATTTATTTATTTTTTTTCTCACCACAATATACATAAATTATTATTTGTTTTACATTGTTCAAATTCGACATTAATACATAATTCAACTTAGTATATATTGTGGGAGGCTGGTGCCTAAGTTAAGCTCGAGGCTTGTGTTTCAGGACACCAGGATCCCACCCCTTTACATTTTCATTTTATAAATAATGTACTAAGCGCGTTGACTGAACTTAGTAAGGAACTAGTTTCATAATTCATAATTCATCTTATTGTAGTTTTAAGTAGTGAGTTCCCTTTGTTGTATGTTAATAGACGCTGTCATTTCCTCAATGTTCACTTCGGAGAATATCATCAATGCTCTATTACTCTGAGAATGATATTTGCATCAATTAGTGAAGCCTGCTTAAGAATATTACTGTTAGAAAAAAATCGAAAATGTTTTGCTTTATAATGGGTTTAAAGATACCCATAACGAAACTGAAAAGTACTTGTTTTCCTCGTAATTGCGATAATTTTTTTGGGTTTTCAAAAGGAAAAAAACGGGACTCTTATAGTATCATCTTTCTGGTCCGTCTGTCCTGTCCTGTCTGTGTCATCATGTCTGTTAAAACACTTTTCTCGAGAACCCGTGGAGGTATCAAGTTGAAATTTAAACCACATACTCAAGTCTGAAGTCGAGGAGCTCGTGGCTAAATAATAGCAGCCGCTCGGGTCAATCTTTAGGTTAAACCGCGCTTGCCTAGGTTGGTCTGTGGATGGGTGACCACCCGTTACATACCGAGTTTCCTCCGTGCCTCGGAAAGCACGTTAAGCCATTGGTCCCGGCTGTCATTTGTAGATCTTTGACAGTCGTTACAGGTAGTCAGTGTTCCGAAAGTCTGACAACCAGTCTTACCAAGGGGTATCGTATTACCCAGTACTAACCGGGTTGTGGAGGTCAGATAGGCAGTCGCTCCATGTAAAATACTGATATTCAGCTGCATCCGGTTAGACTGGAAGCCGACCCCAACATAGTTGGGAAAAGGCTAGGCAGAATGACTCAAGTCTGAAGTCACTTGGAGCTGTATAGAAATCAAATTCTCTAAATCTATGCAGTCAACAGATATGGCCATTTATATCGCAAGTTTGTATGTTCGTAACCTTGTGCGAGTTCGACTCGTACCTGGCCGGTTTTTTTGTTAAGATGCGGAAATTTCAAAAGTTTTTTTTTATTTTTTCTAAACAAAACGTTGCCCCAGTCAAGGAATTACTCCTGTATCGTGGGTGCATTTACAAACATTCAAAATTAAATACACAAACAGCCATACCTGGAACAACTATCTGTAGGCCATACAGATATTTGTTGCGTGCGGGGATCGAACCCGCGACACGCAGCGTAGCAGCCACTGCGCCAACCGTGTCATCAAAAAGATCTATTATTTTGATTGTTATTACTTTACTTTAAATACCTTTATGATCCCTGCACTATTCAAAACATTCATCAGTAGGCCTACTATGACATCTTAAAGCAGAACTTATTCCACTGAGTGAAACAGATGGCGCTAGACACCCTGTATAGCTCTGTCCCTTTCCCTCAGCGGAATAAGTTCTGCTTCAACACGCCATGGTAGCAGCACTATGTTTTAATTGCGTGACTTTTTTATCGTAAAACGTGATTTTTCACCCCAAAAAAAAAAGTTGTTTCACTATTTATGCGTAGATTTAATTAATAATAATGAATGCATGGTTGGCTTTGTGAAAGGTTTGTTTACACCTTATATTATTACAGTGTTTCTGCCTTTCTTTGTATCAAATAAATCCTCATTCGGCCATCCAAGTGATTTTTTGCTTCTAGACATTCATGTCTGCATTTGATTTGGGTCCCTTTTCGATCCAATTTGGGACGGATATCTTCTTTTTGCGAAAAAGATAAATAAACCGTATAACCTAACCTGAAGGTTCGGATTAGGTTAGGAACTTTAACAATAATTAGTGAATACAAAACAAAACAAGTGACTAAAAAGCTGCTCAACTCAAATGAACAGATCAGGGTAGAAAAAAACTAATACATATTAAAAACCTTAATAATATCAAAATTATGCTCGTGACGTCGGCGTCATATCCCGCCCACGTCTTTATATTTAAAGATTACTTGAGTGTAACCTGCAACCTTTTCATTACCTTCTAAAAATATTCAGTTACTAATTTTAAATCAAGAGAAGAATTCTATTTTATGAAAATAAAATTAAAAGTTTTTAAAAACTCTTTATCCTTACTTAATATTATAAAAGCGAAAGTGAGTTTGTTTGTTACGTCTTCACGCCTAAATGGCTAAATCGATTTTGATGAATTTTGGTACCGAGATAGTTGAGACCCTGGAGACCGACATAAACTATATTTTTTTAAGTGAGAAATGAGGGAGAAAGAGGAGAGAAAAGGGAAAATTTTGCTTTGCTATTACTATATAAATAAGGCGCAAGGGCAAAAATTACAGGTAGCAGGTACCTGCAAATCAGGAAAGGGGAACTGTGTTACCCCGAATTTTACGCAAGCGAAGCCGCGGGCAAAAGCTAGTTAATAATAAAAAAGAGAAAGGAACTTTGTCTGTCACTCAAACAGCTAAACAGATTTCGATGACATTTTTCTCACAGTCAGACTAAAATTTAACTTAGGACATACTTTTCATACCTTAGTCGTCGAGTGTGATCTATGCCCTACACACAAACAAAACCACGTGCAAAAGCTAGTAAAACGAGAAACCTCCAACCAGTTTTACGCCCACGGGCATGTCCCTCAAAATCCGAGTGAAGCCGTCCAAGTCATTTAAGAAGTTTTCTAAAACTTTTGTCAGTAACAAAACAATATCGAAAATTCGGAAATGGAGTTATCTAATAACGGCCTAACACAATAATGTTGAGTGCTGGAACATCGAAATAAACAAGGTGTGGAACAATGAAAATTGGAAGGCTGTATGAAGATTACAATGATTGATTAGTGTCGTTAGAATGTGCTTAATTGTAATTAATGTAGACTTTACGCTTTTGCATTTTATAAAATATTTTCGGATACAATCATAATGATTATGAAGAATACACGGTTGCGCTGCGTGTCATGGGTTTGATGCGCACGGAACAAATATTTGTATAGTAGTTCATACAAATTGTTTCAGGTCTGGCTGTTTGTGTGAGTTAAAATGTTTGTAAACACGCCCATGACATAGGAGAAATTCGTAGTATAGTTAAATGAAGATATATACATAAACTCAGCCCTTTTTCCTAAAGGGCTAGGCAGAATACACCAAAAGCCACCTGGGCCTATAGCCAAACAGCAGACGACAGCAGACGACAGCAGACGACAATCGTTTTCGCTCAGCAGTCACTAATACGTTTTCAACTTTATATCCTAGTGCATATAGTTGAAAATCTATTAAAGTCTGCTGAGCGATAACGAATGAATCAAACAAAAACGATATGTAAACGTCAATAGATTTCAACTATAGGCGCTACTGTATAAAGTTAAAAATGTATAAGTGACTGTTGAGCGATAATGATTGTCGTCTGCTGCCGACTGCTGTTTGGCTAAAGGGCCTGGTCATTCACGCACTGCGGTTGTGAGTAGCAAAGAACTTCGCAGTCTCAACAAATGTACATAAAATATGCAAGACTATCGATTAGACTATCACTATCGCAGGCCATAAAACAATTCATAGTCAACTCTATGCAAACTGAATCACCAGCGCTGTGATTAAATATTCTCTTAACCCAGCAATTTGAGTCTCGAAAATAGATACTTTACTCTCCTAGCTACAAGCACTAGAGCTGAAGCAGTACGTATTCCTATATTGAATTTCAAAACTGAGTCAGTTTGTTGGGTTTTTTTACCAAAAATTTCTCAGTCCCTTATAATAATAAAATGTTTATTCTCTGTCTGGATATATGCGATTGATGGCAAAAGATCACTAAGTATGAGTCTACCGAGTAATAAAACCTTCAAGCAGTCTAGAGACATATTAATAAATTCGTGAAAAAAGATGCCAAACATCCGCCCACGAAATTTCGTCATTCGGCCTACACGCTCTGGCGTTCCTAGCGACCAAACAACTATTATACAAGCTTTATTCTCACTAAAAGGTACTCCACATGGACAAGACGTGTCACCAACATCAACTATTTGTTATCGTAACTATTTGAGCTCTCCGCAGTAATGGACTGGCTCTAAGACTTGTTCACGGTTTCAGGCGACACGACTTGCATCAAGCGACTTTTTTGTTTCCTTCGCTGTCACATCCCTTTGACTAGAGGCTTAGCCTCCTTAGGCTTTCATTTATATAGATATAAATGACACTAGCTTTTGCCCACGGTTTCGCTCGCATTAAATTCGTGGTAACACAGTTCCCCTTTTCTGATTTACAGGTACCTGCTACCTGTAGTCTAATTTTTGCTCTTGCGCCTTATTCATTGTAATAGCAATGCCAAGTTTTCCCTTATCTTCCCTCTTTCTCCCTCATATCTCAATTTTATTTTTTTAGATAATAGCTTTTGTCCGTCTCCAGGGTCCCAACTACCTCTACGCCAAAAGTCATCAAAATCGCTTTAGCCATTTAGGCCTGAAGACGTAACAAACACACTCACTTTCGCTTTTATAATATTAGTAAGCATTATTTTGCAGTTAATTCTAGATAACTTGACAGTTTCTTATTGCATTTTTTTTACATTTATCGCTTAGGTTTCGAACGCACTGCCATGTGCCTTAGCACCTACAGTCAAGTAATAAATATCTTACTAGAATACATGGTGGCCAAACTGGGAAGTGGCTTGCAAAGACACAAGCACGTAGGGCGGCCATAACAGTTAAGAACTTGCGTTTCACTTCGCTACTTTTAAGGCGACTCTCGAAGCGCTAAGCAACACACCTGTCAGTGCATACGCAGCCTTACTCTAAGACACTTCTTTCATTTGTTTTTCCGCTGTCGCAAGAAGCGTGTAACTCGTGGCCAAGGGGTAAAATCCCACAGTATAAAAATATGTATTTATTTTTTGTTCTAAAAGTTATTTACTCTATACCTTATCTAAATAGAAGTGTAATCTGTCCATTTGTCTGCCAAGCAATTTTAATGGACGTAGAGTAATACTACGAGATATTTTAGAAGTAAGGCTTTTAATATTATCTAGAGGATGTTAATTTTTTTTTTTATATATATATCTTGGGACAACTCACACACGGCCATCTGATCCCAAGCTAAGCAGAGCTTGTGTTATGGTAACCAGACAACTGATATACATACTTATATAATTTATAAATACATACATATTATAGATAAATCACACCCAGACACAGAACAAACAGTCATGCTCATCACACAAAGTTTGTCCTGGGTGGGAATCGAACCCACGACCTCCGGCTCAGCAGTCAGGGCCACTAACCACTAGACCAACAGGCCCGTCAAATTGACACAGTTTTATATTTAACTAGCTGCTCCATGCGGTTTTACTCTTGTGGTGCTAGAATCTTACTAATATTATAAATGCGAATGTTTGTGTGGATGGATGTATGGATGTGTGGATGTTTGTTACTCTTTCACGTCAAAACGGCTGAACGGATCTTGATGAAATTTGGCACGATGGTAGATTATAGTCTGCAATAACACATAGAAGATTGAGATTTTTTTCTTCGATATCACGCTGGCGAAGACGCGGTACAAAAATATATGTTCTAAAAAATGTGTGAAATTTTGTACTGAGATAGCTCTGCAAATTGAGCTTTCCGGTCACAGGTGCTACGTAGAAAATGGTTTACAGCAACCGATCTTCATCCATTTATTAAATTGACAAGATTTTGCTAGCAGTTACACCTGAAATAAAGTCAGATAGTCTAACTGTATGCTAAATTCTTTTGCATCAAATTCGTATATCCGTTTATATGTAAAAGGTCACAAAGAGTCAATATCACATTTATAACTGCTGGAAAACAAAAAACAATTTAATAGTCCGTGACATGGTCTAGAACATAGTGTTAGTATACTACAAAATAATACTAGCGACATCTATGATCCAAATTAAGAAACTAAAATCATAATTATCGCACGTTCTAGTAAAAGACTAGTCTTTAACATACTCAGAAGTGTCTACTTAATATTCAGGTAGGTTAATGCTCCACATTACTGGAGAGCTCATTAAGTGGTACCTACATCACGCGTCACTCATGATCCGAGTTTCGTGGAGGCACGAGTGACACTCGGGACTTCAGTCAGCTAGTCTATGACCAGTGAAATTTTCAGTGATTTAGCTCATACCTTTGCTTTCACAAATGTTCTTGACATATGAATAACGTGGACTTATTCAAAATAGTAACTGTTAGAAAATGGCGCACTTTCATCCAGTTATTATTTGTTTTATTGGATGAGGACGCCGCTAGTTACCGTTTTCTATTATTTACTTTACTATTTATGTGCACACTGTAGACAAGGAAGAAAACATGTAAAAATTGAGTTTTTTTTTCTGTTTGTTGAGCCTTGTTAACCAGTATTAGCAACTTTCAAAGCCACACAAAAACGAAGTATCAATTTGTCCCAATATTGAACACTTTACCACTAGGCTATGCAATATCGCTAATCCTTACTAATATTATAAAAGCGAAAGTGAGTTTGTTTGTTTGTTACCTCTTCACGCCTAAATGGCTGAACCTATTTCGATAAATTTTGGTACAGAGATAGTTGGGACTCTGGAGATAGAAAAAAGCCTATTTTTTTTAAAAAAAGAATGAAAAATGAGTGAGAAAGAGGGAAAAGGGAAAACTTAGCGTTGCTATTACAATAAATAAAGCGCTGGGGCAAAAACTACAGGTGTCAGGTACCTGCAAATCAGGAAAGGGGAACTGTCTTATCCCGAATTTAACGCAGGCGAAGCCGCGGGCGAAGCCGCGGGCGAAAGCTAGTGTTAAATATTTAAAAAGCTATCCAAAATGCGACTTGCACTCAAATTACGGCAAAGCCCCATTGCTTTTGAGCGTTAACCTAAGTTTATTACAATAAAAAAAAAACAAACGCCACGCTACATTATCGCGAACACATAAGTGAACCTCTCAACGAGATAACACACCAGTATGTCAAGGACCCCGTATCACGTCACCCCTGTCAAATTAGAACATTGGACACACCAATTACTTACTTAAAAACTCAATAATGTGACCGAAAACATCTATCATGCGATTAAAACAACAATATGACAGCGTAACCGTCAAAAATTCATATTTTCCAACAAAAGCAACATTTTCACAGTGTTTCCTTACTGTGAAACAATTTGCATGCTAGTTAAATTAAAATATCTGTTTTTTTGACAGCCACTAATTGGGATGTTTTCCCGCCGGCCGCCATCTTTTTGAAGCGTAACCACGGAGACGTCTATTGTTTTGCTAAAATGTCTCTGTGACTTTGACCATGTTGTTACATTTATTTATCTATGGTAATTATTATCTATGGAAATGTTCGTCAATACAACTATTTTGGTAGGTATTTAACGTAGTAGAAGTAGTGAACTAATCTCGAACAAAACTGAAGATTAAAACTTGTCTTGTGAGGTTATCGGAATTTCGGTAAGTTTGGCAATAACAGATAAATATTATATAAATATTTAATGGTTATTGAGGAGCTCGTGGCTAAATAATAGCAGCCGCTCGGGGCTATCTTAAGGTTAAGCTGCGCTTGCCTAGGTTGGTCTGTGGATGGGTGACCCATTACATACCGAGTTTCCTCCGTGCCTCGGAAAGCACGTTAAGCCGTTGGTCCCGGCTGTCATTTGTAGATCTTTGACAGTCGTTACAGGTAGTCAGTGTTCCGAAAGTCTGACAACCAGTCTTACCAAGGGGTATCGTATTACCCAGTATTAACTGGGTTGTGGAGGTCAGATAGGCTGTCGCTCCATGTAAAATACTGATTCAGCTGCATCCGGTTAGACTGGAAGCCGACCCCAACATAGTTGGGAAAAGGCTAGGCAGATGATGGTTATTGAATATTCACTACACGTTTTTATATGAATAATTCCACGAGAAAGTGTTGTCTTAAAGAAAAATTAGCTTCCGCCCGTGACTTCGTCCGCGTGGCATAGTTACTTTGGGCTAACGCTAACTTTAATCGCGCTTTTTTTCTCTTTTTTTTTATAAAAAAAGCCTATGTCCGTCTCCAAGGTCTCAACTATCTCTGTACCATATTCATTAAAATCGGTTTGGCTATTTAGGAGCGAATACGTAACAAACAAACTCACTTTCGCTTTTATAAAATTAGTAAAGAAGTAACTATAGCTTCTGCTTTTAAACAAATAAACAGAACAATGAAAGTAGGTAGAACAAATAAGATCTTTATTTGATTTCACTTTTTAATTTCTACAGTCTGTTAATAAAACCAAAAATATTACACGAAACAAAATGGCTATTTCGCCGGTAAACTCATTGGAAAGGCCAGCTTTTCGAACAAACCCTTTGTGAAAAGTTACATTACAATCCCGGTCAGTAACGTATCAAGTTTATGAATATTAACGAAAATTCAATATGTATGGGTTCAAAACGGTCGATCTCATGCGATCTGGCCCACAAATAGATTTGAAAGGGTGAATAAGGTATTATTTTTAGAAAGCATAAACATTGAACAGTACTCTTTGCTGTCAAGACATGATTGAGTTTCAAGAATTGGTATTTCTGTTAACTGGACGCATCATCTTCCTGCCCTAGTTCCGATCTTTAAAAATTTGGGGTCGCCACAATACGTTTTTTCTTTCATTCTCTCCTGTCTGACGTCACGGCATGATTTACTCATTTCTCTCTCATATACTTCCTGTATCTTTTCGAAACAGTGTGAAAGGAAAATCGTGTAAAATAATGGATAAAATTGTTGAACCCTCATTAAAAAACAGAGTTTATTCCTTCAATTATATGAGACCACAGCATGCCCATATAAGTAGGTATTAACACAGAAATATTATTGAAAATTATAATTTTAAATTATAACAAACCGGAAAAAGAAAACAAAATGTCACTAAAAACAAAATATAGAAATCAAAAGAATAGAATTAAAATTGATTACCATAAAAATTATAATCATAAATTCCCGGATTGGAAATTCTTAGTTTTTATATGCTAATGAACAAGTAAAAAGTGCGTTAGATATCTAATTTTATTGCCAAAGTACATTGTACTATTCAATAATAAAAACAAATCAAAAGATTTATTTCTTCGCATGATTGTAGAAAGCTATGTTTGGTACACACCATAACTTTATTCATCTCTTAACAAAAGTAGAGATAGCGATCAAACTTGAACCCATACAATGTCAAAAACATCAGCTGATCTTTAACAATTGTAGAGCCAAGTCCACACTATAAATACCCCATTAGAATGCGTAGTATATTCCTGTAAACACGACATGTAAGGGCTCACGTGACAAGGATCTTGCACAATTGTTCCCATATCTTATTCAATAAAGTACTTCTGCAAATATTCCGCATTCTCCATTAGGTTTCCATAAGCGTCATTATCATACTCAAGAGTATGACCCCAAATAACAGATATACCCCTAAATGACACCCCATTTGGGGTCAACATTCACGCCATCCATCCACTGTTTCTTTAGGTTTCCCCTACTCTTATACCCGCCTCAAAAATGTCTTCATGACAAGCAGTTATTTGGCAAAATCACTTTTATACTGACTAAATAAAAACTATAAAATCATGAAGTTGATATTCGTTCTAGGTAAAAAAACAGAAATTGGAAAGCGAAGATTTGAATACTACACTTTAGAGACAGATTCAGGTGCCTACCTCCTTACCCACATCAAGAGTTATTGTGAGTGATGAACGGCTTTCAATCCAAGGACCTGAATGCAAAGTTGTCGAATAATTCGTATGTATCTGATCAACGTGAGACATGTGTCGGTAAAGGAGAAAGCGGTGAATGTGTTTACGTAAGTAAAGAATAATTTGCGTTAGAGACTGCCTCACGTATTTTTACAATAGGTTATTTTTGTTGTTATATAATTTTCTGTTACGTGTACGATAATGTTGATCCTTGAAATAAGGAATTCTCTCCCTTTCTTTATTGCCTGCATCCTTTGATATTTACAGTTTCTGTGTAAAATATCTTTCGCCTTTTAGCAGTGACATTATTATTGGAAGTCCCAGATAATCATGTCAAAAGAAAACAACAAAAATTATCTTTCTTGTTACAAAACGCGTCAAATTGATACCCAAAATAACTGGAGCATGCGTAAAAGTCTAAAGAATGCCTTTTATCTCGAAAGACGCAGTCAAAATAAACATAACTAGTGATGTAATAATATCGTACTGGTGCGATACGTAGTGATGTGATTATCTTGTAGTGCGGGGCACCGCGCAATTGTTTATGGGTCGAGTAATGACCCCTGATATGCCGAGACAAGAGCTACACGGAAATGGTTTTATTTTTGTTATGTAGGAGTTCTGTTTGTTTAGATATAGGATAGTTATTACGATATTTCTGGTTATTGTATGAAGAATTCAGTTAAAATTATAATACATATAATATATAACTAGCTGTGCCCAGCGGTTTCACCCGCTGCTCACTTAGGGTTATGAAAAATAGATGTTGGCCGATTCTCAGACCTACCCGATATGTACACAAAATTTGGTTTAAATCGGTCCAGCCATTTCGGAGGAGTATGGGAACGAAAACTGTGACACGAGAATTTTATATATTAGATAATATAATATAGGTAACTATTATTTCATTATTTAATTTTTTAATTTATTTTTGTTTTTTACTGGGGACACCTTTAACGTTTACGTCTTGCTACATCGTTCTCAAATAATTAACCATATCAACAAGAATGACGTAACCAAGGTTGTAACAATATTCTGATTTAAAAGAGTGTCCATGGAGTTTCTTGTCCATTCTTCTCCATAGAGATCTACACTTTGGAATAGGCAACTACAGTACTTTCACAGTTATTATGCTGGGACTGGGACTGTATCTTCATTTTTAATGTTTTCATTGTTTTGACAGCTCAAAAGTAGCGGTTTCACCCGCTGCTCACTTAGGGGTATGTAAAATAGATGTTGGCCGATTCTCAGACCTGCCCGATATGTACACAAAATTTCGTTTAAATCGGTCCAGCCGTTTCGGAGGAGTATGGGAACGAAAACTGTGACACGAGGAGAATTTTATATATTAGATAACAGACAACTGATATACATACTTATATAATTTATAAATATGTATTTATAAATTATATAAGTATGTATATCAGTTGTGTATATCAGTTGTCTGGTTACCATAACACAAGCTCTGCTTAGCTTTTGATCAGATAGCCGTGTGTGAGTTGTCCCAAGATATTATTTATTTATTATTAAATGATAGCGTGACGATTGGCAAGCAAGAATGGAATGAAAAAAATGTGTTGCGCCGACCCCAAATAACATGAGACAAGGGCAGGAAGATGATAATGAGGCGTGTTCTGACGACAACCTGGCATTAATCCAAACAACCAAACTAAGTATGTTTTTATTTGTAAGCAATTTGTTTTTCCTATGCAACTACAACATAACTATGTACTGTGCCATACTTTTCGTTATGACGTGTTGGGCATATAATGCCCATAGATAAAATACATAATTAGTTTTTTTTGCAGATGGGTAATTATTTGATGATTCAGACTTTTACTAGCTAAAAGCCATCCATGTTCCTTCTTTTGCCCTTTATGTTCCGGGCCGCGGTATCTCTTTCGAACATAGGCCATAAAATACCCCCGAATACTGAAACGTCACTCAAAATTTGAGGGCTGCTTAACATTTGAGCAGCTCTTAAACTATAGATTTTGTATTGTCAAACGTCACTTTTGAGTATCTGTTAAATTTAAGTGGTACTTAAATTCTGAGTGACGTTTCAGTATTCGGGGGTTACTCTTAGAAACTAATACATAATTATATCAAACCTTTTTGAACTACAACTTTACACAATCGTTGGCCAAAACTTCACCTTCAAAAAGGTCTCTTGATAGTGGGATATGTTCCCTTGGGATAAACTTCGACGTCCACACGGAAAAAGCCGCGGGCAAAAGCTAGTCAACTATCCTTATTTAATATTATAAAAGCGAAAGTGAGTTTGTTTGTTACCTCTTCACGCTTTAATGGCTGAACCGATTTTGATGAATTTTGGTACAGAGATAGTTGGGAACCAGGAGACGGACATAGGCTAATATTTTTTTTGAAAAAAGTGGGATGTGAGGGAGAAAGAGGGAAGAAAAGGGAAAACTTAGCGTTGCTATTACAAATCAATAAGGCGCAAGGGGAACTGTGTTACCCCGAATTTAACGCGAGCGAAGCCGCGGGCAAAAGCTAGTAAATAATATATTAAAGATTATTAATGAAATCCATGACACGTTCCATCAGACCATTTATAAGAAGTAATAAAACAATGCATTTAATTAATTATAGTCCAAATTATTTGACAACATAATCCTACAGTCGAAGCACGTAAATTTAATGTGTTTTGTTGATGGTACCTTGCCTCTAGATACAAAGTCGATGACACTTGGCTAGATTTATTACTGGGAGACTTCCTGTGCAAGAAATCATGTTATAGCATCAAACAGTGTTGTATGAAGACCATATTGGTTTTTAGGGTTTAGACGTATTTAGATATATATACTAGCTGTGCCCAGCGGTTTCACCCGCTGCTCACTTAGGGGTATGAAAAATAGGTGTTGGCCGATTCTCAGACCTACCCGATATGTACCTACAAAAAATTTGGTTTAAATCGGTCCAGCCGTTTCGGAGGAGTATGGGAACGAAAACTGTGACACGAGAATTTTATAAATTAGAAAGACTAGCTGTGCCCAGCGGTTTCACCCGCTGCTCATTTAGGGGTCTGAAAAATAGATGTTGGCCGATTCTCAGACCTAGCCGATATGTACAGAAAATTTCGTTTAAATCGGTCCAGCCGTTTCGGAGGAGTATGGGAACGAAAATTGTGACACGAGAATTTTATATATTAGATGTAAAAGAAGATAATAAATGCCTTTAAAACTGTCTGCTAATAGAATGCATGTGTTTTAAGCCACTATTTTTCGGATTTTGCTTTTCAACTTGAAAAATTGAAAGTTTAAAACATTTGTATGTAAGAATTGGTATCCCTCTAGCGTGTTTATTTTTTGAGAAATACTTTTTTGAACTTTGTCAATTTTTGTACTAAAAATAAATACTAAAAAGACACATAAATATCAGAAGAACCCCAAAGATTAGGCAGAAGTGTACCTAAAAGTACACCTACATTTCGCCAGTTATGTTTTAAGCTCTATGTTATATGAGCCGATAGCAATTTGCCCGGCCTGGGAACCAAACCCAAAAATTCATGCTCAGCGCTCGCGGAATTAATAAAAAAGAGGAAATTCAAACTACCCGTAATTGCCCTGACCAAATGGACACTCAAAGTTCCTTCACAAAAATTCATAAGAATCGTATTTTCAAAAATGTTTCGTGTAAAAAATTGTTTTATTTAGCCATAAATAAGCCTTTTTATGAAAATCATCTGTATGCCAGCGTAACAAAACTTCTTATTGAGAAAAAAAATAGGCTTTCAATATTTATCCTCTACTGAGATGCATAAAAAGTCTCCATCGAATTTCCATATTAAGAGCTTCCCTTTCCTTATCACGTAGAAGGAAGAAGGAAAATGTACTCTATATATAAATATTCTTAATTTTCATTCTAATGGAGTGATTTTGTCTTACAGTACAATAAGAGTTGAGAGGGATCTCAACTCTTATTTTAAACAATATTGCTTTAGGTCCGCTACTACAAATTCACATATAGCACTAAGCCAGACTCCGTGGCTACTACTATGAAAGTCCTGATGAAAGAACTCATAATACTTAGCCCGACACGGGAATCGAATTTAGAACCTCAGCTCACCAGTCTCGCTTGCAACCACTAGACCAAAGAGGTAGTAAGTATTTAAAACCTCTTATACTATTGATGGCAGGGTTGGCGCAGTAGTTGTGCAATCGACTGCTGCGCTGCGTGTCGCGGTTTCGATCCCCACACGGAACAAATATTTGTATGACCTACAGGTAGTTGTTTCGGCTCTGGTTGTTTGTGCATGAGTTTAAATGTTTGCAAACTCACCCACGATACAGGAGAAATCCTAGTGTGGGGGAACGTTTTTCTTTTTTAAAAAGAACTATATAAACTACTAGCTGTGCCAAGCGGTTTCACCCGCTGCTCACTTAGGGGTATGAAAAATAGATGTTGGCCGATTCTCAGACCTACCCGATAAGTACACAAAGTTTCGTTTGAATCGGTCCAGCTGTTTCGGAGGAGAATGGGAACGAAAACTGTGACACGAGAATTTTATATATTAGAAGATCGTCGCTGTGCATGGTACGGATTGACATTAGATGAAAAGATATGTTTAGTCATCACTAGCCATCTAGCCACTAGCTAGCTATAGGACTCTATCCGGCTATGATATTCAAGGTAAAGGCTTTCAGTCATCATCAGAAATCGTGGTAACGTTCCAGTTTGAAGAGGAATGGTACTTTTTACTAGGCTTTTTACTGGTGTCACCCGCACCATGCTACATACAGCAAAAACAGTACCTATAGTGAGTGTAAAATCTTCAGTTCGACATCAAACACCTGCATACATTATACACATCACAGTATTCTACAATGACGCAAGTTCCACTGCTTATCATAATAAATCGCCACTGAATTTATCCAAACATTCCACTTTGTTAGAAAAAAAAGTGTTAATTTCTTCAGCCATTAACGTCAGCGTAAAGATAACATAATTAAAGCATAGGATGACCAATCAAATGGTAAAAACAAGGAAACTCATTTCTTGGAACTAGATGTTCTATGCTGACGATCGATTTAAATCGGGAACGCTGTCGATTTTAATCGGTATGAGACTTTGGTACATCTCTACTGTTTGCAGTGTGCAGTTGAGCGCTTGCGTTTCTACATGTTCAATTGTTTTTTTCTGCTTAGTTTTAGATACTTGTTGATGGTCATAAGTGATCACACTAAGTTCATATTAATAAATAAATATCTTGGGACAACTCACACAGGGCTATCTGATCCCAAGCTAAGCAGAGCTTGTGTTATGGTAACCAGACAACTGATATACTTACTTATATAATTTATAAATACATACATACCTATTATAGATAAATCACACCCAGACACAGAAAAAACAATCATGCTCATCACACAACGTTTGTCCTGGGTGGTAATCGAACCCACGACCTCCGGCTCAGCAGTCAGGGCCACTAACCACTAGACCAACAGGCCTGTCATATTGAACGTACATGTTTTTAACTAGCGAACTGCCCCAGCTTTATTTATTTCGGTAACCAACAGCGATACTTAAAAAATATAACAGATAATTTAGTTACAGTTTCATATGGCTAATAATAGGTTTCCTTGTGTAACTGGGGCTCAATAAACGAACGGACAATGAAAATAACAATATCGATACTACAACAGTAGAAAAATAATTCCGAAAAGGTCTAACATAAGAAAGAGAGCCTTAGGTAAATATTGATTGTCATTTATTTGTTTTCGTCTATAGTTTTAATTACCTACTTGTTATTTTTTACAATTAAAAAATATCAACAGAATTCTGCGTTGTAAATTATTCAGATGCAATTTTCTAATGAAATATCAAATAATAATCTATTTAAATTCGTTTATGGCCAACATCGCGCAACATTTACAGTCGCCCGTCTACACTTCATAAGATTAAATTAATACGCGATATATTTTTCTTTGCACAATTTTTATTGGCAGTAAATTCAGTTTCTCTGCGTTACATTTGTGATGGTGATTCGTAATTAAAGTTTTACGGTGGGTATAAAAGAGCGGTGTTTTGTTAGTGTAGCTGTCAATCTTGAGATAGAGTGGAGACCGCCCACGACTTGAAATAAACCTGTCGTTGCCTACGAATTTGATGGGAAGCCATTTCTTTTGAGATATACATTAATATGTCTATAGAGAAAAATATGTTTATTAGTTCGTTTTGGGGATCGTCAATCTATAAAGTACTAGCTTCCGCCCGCGACTTCGTTCGCGTGGCATAACGCTAACTTTAAACCGCGTGATGATCGAAAAAAATATCTTTATCTCCCCTTTATATTCCTCTTTTTCCCCTTTTCTTACTTTGAAAAAAAAAACTAATGTCCATGTCTCCAGTGTTCCATCTATCTCAATATTCATCGAAATCGGTTTGGCCATTTAGGCGTGAAGACGTAACAAACAAACTCACTTTTGCTTTTACCTATAATATTAGTAGGGGTTTAAATCTTTCGGGATAATTTAATCTTAAGGGCTCGCCTTTTTTTGCCGAAGAATAAGCATTGCCAATCCAACGCAGTAATGCTGCCAACCTTCTGGAAACTTTCACTGTTGACGGCGATGTGGGTGAATTTTTTGACTCCCTGTAATTGTTTTTCCTTGTTGAGAATTGTAGATATTTTTATTTTAAATTGTAATAGATTGTATATACATTATAGCATCATCTGTCTGCGTAACTTATTTATATGTAAAGGTTTTTACATCATTTTATGAAACAGTTTGAGATATGTTGCATCTTTGAATGTTTATAACAGTTTGTTTGTTTGTAGATAAGTTTCCAGAATTTACATATAGGTAGGTACATACCTTATACATTTTCCAACTAAACAAATATTCCTGCAGTACCGATTATTAAATGCACGACCGTAATAACTTCTATAAACAAACGAATACCTACATAAACGCTACATTATTTGTTGACAGCTATATACACTTCCCGTAATTCAAGAATTCAGAACCATTAACAGCGCACATTTCCACGAAATAATCTATTTTCAAGGAAACTTGTTAAATCTAAATATAATAATTGCATTAAATTAATGAATTATTTAGCATTAAAAATAATCATCAAACGCTGGTCAGGTCGTTAGAGTAAAATCATTCGACACAGACAAACATAAAATTAAATGTTAATATAGAAAAAGCTTTGACTTGTTGACGACTTGCGTCATGAAGTGTCGCGTTTCATCGCGTTTTATTATTGGTGAGAAAAGTTGGGAACACATTTACACCAAACCACGCGGCTATGAGCGATTCGCATTTCAGCATTAACATTTTACTATCTTTCATAACCTTGATGGGATCGCAAGATAATCTGCCTAAACAATAGGAGCCGTTCTGGTCGATCTTTAGGTTAAGCCGCGCTTGTATAGGTTGGTGTGTGGATGGGTGACCACTCTTTACATACCGAGTTTCTTCCGTGCCTCAATTAGCCTTAAGCTGTTGGTCCCGGCTGTAATTTGTGGATCTTTGACAGTCTTTACATGTAGTCAGTGTCCCGAAAGTCTGGCAATCAGTCCTACCATGGGGTAACGTATTACCTAGTAGTATCTGGGTTGTGAAGGTCAGATAGGCAGTCGTTCTATGTAAAATACTTTATTTCGCTGCATCCGGTAAGACTGGAAGCCAACCCCACCATGGTTGGGAAAAGGCTAGGCAGATGATGAGGCTGTGATTAGTTTTAAATGTAACTTTTGACTTAGGCTGGCGGTAAACTACGATTTGTACGCCATAGGTTTTAGTGATTTCCACTTTTTTTTTCCACCATCCACAAGAAGCTTCCTACTCTTACCATACCTCTTGTCCATGGTGACTACGCAAAAAACCGATTGTTTTCATCAAAGTGATCAATGAGCTCGCGTGTTCCGTAACTAATCTGTCCCTAGCTTTAATTTTACGAAATAATATAGATAATTATGAGTGACTAGATTCATGTTAAAATTAATAAATTATGACGGACGCTGGAATTAGTTAAATAGCTAATTTTGTGGCTGTCGGGAAGTGACATGTTTTTTAAGATCAATGCCAAGTTTCTAGTCGTATACAAATTTAATTTGTCACCAATTAGGTATGACTCAGACTTTGTGCAAATAAACTAAAATTATTGAGGAATATAGCCGTAAAATACCGTTTATTTTTAATATTTAAATGAGTTTTACTTTCTAGTTGTGAACGGAACAAGAGTCCTAATTCTTCGGTAAAAACAACCAGTTCCAAAGCAAAAATAAACTTTGAAACTTTTGCTGAAGAAAAACTACATTAAGTCGCTCTAAATGCGTTTCTGTCGCATTTAAACAGCTGACAAATTACTTTGTCTACCACCATTGAATTTATCAAAGTCAATGTCTAAACTAATGACTGTCGCGTAAAGTCCATAATTAAGTAAAAACATCTATGTCAATTCGGAAGTGGTGAATTGTAGTGTTTCCAAAAAGTGCTAAAACTACCAAATCGCCGAATCAGTGAAACTCGACAAATCCGTCTGGGTGTCCGACTACAAAATTTTACAGAAAACAAGGCAGAGAAGTGGGAAAAACACATAGGTGTACAGTACAAGAATCTTCGACGGAAAAGGCTTTTTTTTTCAGAAAAGGAATCATTTTTAAACCCATTCATATTCCTTCTTTTGCCCTTTATGTTCTGAGGCCACGGTAACTCTTTTGAAAAACCCGATATCTAGCGACCAGCAACGCAACCTCAAGCAGTGGCCTTGACGCGCCGCTTTGCTTTGCTGACATCTCTTCGAAGAGCGCGTGGAACACACGCCACGGCTTTCCGAAATGATTACCTTGAACATAATCATTTTCTTCAACTACTTCATCCAACCTTACGAGCCACAATACACTGGCCACAATAGTATTAGTTCGCAATGATAAAAACCAAGCTAATAACGAAAAAACATGGTTTAATTTCCTTCCACATAGATTATAAAATCACATAGAACTCTCCTATACCCTCATTCTATACTATTATGCCTTCCAACTTCAATTATTTGATCGATACTGCACACCTGGCCTTGAGCCTTGCGCACGTCATCAAATGCGTATTCTACCTGTTATGGGAACTGGGCTAAGCTAATAGTTTCAACTAATTGGTCTAATCAAGTGTTTATATTCTAATTACGGAGTATAACGTTAGTACGTGCACCGCTATAGGGGCAGATCGATAAAACATGCTTTTGTTTGCACCGTATAAATAAAGTGTGTTAGTATAAAGGTGTGTCCAAACATTGAGCAGCAAGAGCGCGGCAGCAACACGCGGCATTTGTAGGACACATTTCTGCCGCGCTCTAGTTTGGACAAAGCCAACTAATGTTTGCGCGGCAGTACTGCGCGGCATAACCAAGATATGCCGCGCGCTTCAGTTCGCATCAGAACTAAAATAAAAGCGGTCGCATGTGTCAAAGCTCTGCTTATTTTTAAAAATTGTGTAAAAGAGCTAAGAAGACACATATTTTAACGAGGAAATGCTGGATGAAACCACTTTTCCAACGGAGGTTACAGAATACTGAGTCAATCAATTATGAAATTAATTACCGGACACCACAGTTTTTAAGACTAACCTTGGAAGAGTTTGAACATTTACATAGCCTGGATGAGTCACATATTAAAAAAAAGATTTTTAAGCTATTGCATAGCTTCTATACCGGGCCTTTGAGCGCGGGGACCGAATCCAGAAATTCCGTAACGAAAAAATACCTGACGCTCCCCACTCCGACGGGCACGGAGTAGTGGCTTATCTAACGTCGCGGTCGTTTACACAATACGGTCAGTTATTTCAATCCCGATTCTAATGTTCTAATAGCGTGTTTGGTAGAGAATCGGATAGTCAAACGACAATACGCTGGATCAATCCCAAGGTCATGTCTTTCTTTTTGCGAATTCTTTTCATGGGAAGTACTAATAATAATAATAATATTTATTTGCAAAAAACACGGTATTAAAAGATGTCACAATACAGAATGAGTCCAAACATGTTTTGCTTAATATTAAAGCATGCAAAATTCATCATTATCAGCATTACAATTTACTTTATAAATATTATATTTAGTTTTTTTTTATTTTTTTATTTATTGTCTAAGTTGATAACAAATGATTCTTTTTGCGACTTCTTTTCATTGGAAGTACTTTTTAAATATTTTATTTAGATTGTTTTTATTTATTGCATAAGTTCATAAAAAATGCTATGCAATAGCTTTACCGCGGGAGTCCCCGAGTACCACACGTATATTTTTTTAGAAGATTGCTTGTTTTTTCTCTATTAATTTCTCGTCTATAGGAACTTAAAAGACTTTTCATTTTAGCCTTTAATTCCTTCTTGGGAAGATCAAAATTGTTGGCTATTTCATTCCACAAGTCTTCACGTTTATTTTTATTATGGTATTCCTTTTGTCGAGGATCCCATAACTCTTTAAAAAATCCATACATTTCAATTAAACGAATCGATGTTTCGTTGTCCATGTTTGTGCGCAGAAATACGTCCAAACACAATTACTGCCGAATGTTTACTAAGAATGTTCGCGCGCGGCAGGTAGCCAGAAGCGTTCGCGCGCGGCAGTCGTCTAAACACAGCGCGGCGGGCCGCGCGCAGCAGCCGCGCTCGATTGCCGCTCGATATTTGGACACACCTTAACTATTTTCTTTTATTCTTTTGCTAGTGGGCGTGCATTTTAGATTTGTGTTTTTTTTAGGCGTGGATCAGTGATAATAAACAGTATATCTAAATAAGACTGGTTGAAATAAAAATAAGTAATTTATTCAAACAAGTTGTTGTTGATGATAAAAACTTTTGAACGTCATTACACAAGACAGTCCCCCAAAACGAACACCCTACTACTAGTGTTGCTTTTTAAAACAACTAGCTTTTGCCCGCGGCTTTGCTCGCGTTAAATTCGGGGTAACACAGTTCCCCTTGCGCCTTATTGATTTGTAATAGCAACGCTAAGTTTTCCCTATTCTTCCCTTTCTCCCCACATCCCAATTTTTTTTAAATTATCCACTACTAGTGTTGCTTTTTAAAACAACTAGCTTTTGCCCGCGGCTTTGCTCGCGTTAAATTCGGGGTAACACAGTTCCCCTTGCGCCTTATTGATTTGTTATAGCAACGCTAAGTTTTCCCTATTCTTCCCTTTCTCCCCACATCCCAATTTTTTTTTAAATTATCCTATGTCCGTTTACTGGTTCCCAACTATCTCTGTACCAAAATTCATCAAAATCGGTATAGCCATTAAAGCGTGAAAAGGTAACAAACAAACTCACATCTGCTTCTAAAAGCAGAAGTGAGTTTGTTTGTTACCTTTTCATCCTAAGATAAGAAAAGCCCCACAAAATATCGAAGAAAAATATGTGGCAAATCCTTACTCCGTAGATGGACCTCAGTCCCACAAATAGGAGGCGTATGCCACAGTCATGGAAACTTTCACTTACTGCTCAGATACGAAGTGGCGGAGCGTGATTTTATATATCCTATAGCATTTCTCGATAAATGGGTTATTCAACAATATTGAACGTCTATTTGAACCAGTAGCTCCAAAGATCAGAATTCCTAACTCAGCTTTTTAATATACATACATATATGTATAGATATATATAAAAGACCAGCTGTCCTGCACAGTTTCACCCATGTTACTTCATGACAATGGTAGCTTCCTATTAGTAAAAAAATGGTTAAAATCGGTCCAATAATTTTGGAGCCTATTCGATACAAACATACAAACATTTTTTTTTATAATATTGGATGTATAAAAATATATGTATATTATATAGCCGTTTGGGGTTGAAACTCTAGGACCGTGGTCTCGCAGCCTTTTTAAGGAAATTTGAAAACGTTTGGTTGACACTTCCCGTGACCCAAAGACTGGCTTTTACTTTTTCCAGAGACTTAGCGTTGCCATACAACGTGGCAACACGGCCAGTCCCTTGGGGACATTGCCAACTGCCAGCGTTGTGGACCAATTTTTTGGCGTTATTTTTTAATTTATTTATAAGTTAGGTAGTAAATTTTATTTAATATTAATATTCTTAATAATAATTGTAACTCTTTTTTTAATAAAAGGTTACCCATTTAAAAAATATACTAGCTGTTCTACGCGGTTTCACCCACGCTGCTCAGCACCTGTTGGTCGTAGCGTGATGTTATATAGCCTATAGCCTTTCTCAAGAAATGGACTATCCAACACTAAAAGAATTTTCCAATTCCAACCAGTAGTCCCTGAGATTAGCGCGTTCAAACAAACAAACTCTTCAGCTTTATAATATTAGTATAGATTATTTGTTTGTCTGCAAATTATATTTAGTACTTTCCATCCCTCAAACGAGTAATCAATGCAAATAACGAAATAATCTCTGCGTTTTCCTAGCTCTATGGTAAAAAATAAAGCTACATTTTCGTTGTCAGCCAGCGTATGTTTCCCTTCAACAACAATGCATGGCCCGCCGAGACATCGCTTTTGTACCCCGAGGCCTCGACACGTTACATGGGTTATACGTGTGTAAGAGACCTGTACAGAGTTTGGAAGGTTCCAGAAATAAATGCTTAATTTTTGTAACTATTTAATTACATAGATTTTGTTTTATTTGATAATCTCTAAAATGCATACGCGGGAGGCATTTTAGTCAACACTATTTTACATTTTGTGAAAAACTACATTAAAATATTTTATAACTATCGATAAAAATGCTGGAAAACTGAGCATTCATAGTCTAGCTGTGTGAAAGTCTAGTCAAGTCATAGGTCTAGAGTTCGAAACCCAGACATGCTTTTCAACTTTTAAGGATTCATGTGAGTTTTATACATATATTTATATTATAGCTTGTTTCGGTTAAGGAAAACATCGTAAGGAAAACAACAGATTTGTTTGACAAATACTATGACCAGGTTAAGCAACTAATCAAACGATAAAAAAAGAAAAAGGTTGGAAAACTTGAAAAATAAAACAAAACACGTAGTACTGAAAATTCTATTCAAGCCCGTTAAAAATAGTTGGAAAACGAAATGCATTGAAAGCAACAGGCACATGTCTAAGCCTTCCTTCACAATAATTTTAAATACTATGCTGCAAGAAAATATCAATATTTAAACATCGTTTTACACAATTTTCTAGCAGCTTCTCTCCGTATCCATTTCACCGGCATGTTCCCGCTACCACAATAAGCCGCGCGTCGACGTCGCGACACCACGACGTCGTGTCGCCGCGACACGTCGCAACGCTATTGTACTCCGACACGTCCCGACGTCTCGCGCAATTCTAACGCGACGCCTGAAAGGTATCTTACAGGATTTTAAACCGCTTTTGTTTCTGAAAGACATTCGAGTTAATTTGATTTACAAGTTGACTGATATCTTCGCTTTGCAGTTTCATTTATCGTTATTAGCACTTGGCGCTGTTTTTGCTCATTCGCGATAGAAATAATGTTGTACAGAGGTTGTTGTCTAAAGGAACTAAGTGTAAAATGTCATTCTTTGGTAAGAATATTAACTAGACAGCAAAGTTCGGAGGTGTTCAGTTAGGAGTCAGTAATGTGAAATTGCGGGGTTAGCTTTTTCAGGTTAGTATCAGTATGGATCTTTTTCTAAAAATGCCTAATGAAATTCAGTTAAATATCACGGAGGCATAAAAAAACTAACTAAGATTATACAGGGGGTAAACGAACTCTTCACGAACCCGTCAACCAAGCATCAAAATCATCGAAATCCTTACTAATATTATAAATCCGAATCCGAAGCGAAAGTGAGTTTGTTTGTTACGTCTTCACGCCTTAATGGCTAAACCGATTTTGATGAATTTTGGTACCAGAGGTGGTTGAGACCCTGGAAACGGACATAGGCATTTTTTTTTAAAGTGGGAAATGAGAGAGAGAGAGGGAAGAAAAGGGAAAATTTAGCTTTGCTATTACAATCAATAAGACGCAAGGGCAAAAAGTACAGGTAGCAGGTACCTGCAAATCAGGAAAGGGGAACTGTGTTACCCCGAATTTAATGCGAGCGAATCCGCGGGCAAAAGCTAGTAAGTATATAACTCTATTCAAAAATTATTACCTACTGGTAACTGACCATTTTGTTGGCATCTAAATAACCTTTTTAGTAGAACTCAAAGTAAAGCACTCTAAACATAGTGCTGATAGATGCATAGAATAAGTACGAGAGTCGCGGTTTTCAAAGTAAAATTAACACTAAAAACATAGATTTACAAATAACTTCCCCCAATATCTACGCAACTAGGAGATTCCCAGATATGATTAAAAAGAAAAACAAATTGCAATCACAGGAAGAACGACTGTCTTTTGGGAAAATCTAGTCTTTGTAGTTAACCTGACCCAGTCTAGCTACAAAAACTTAGTAATAGGGAACGTAAGCAATTTGTAAGCCTGTAATATGAATAGTATTGTTACATAACGCTGTTATTCAATGGAAGAACGAATCTCGTAAGGAAGACCATGACTCTTGCGTTGACATCTGACATTATTTTAATTTCAAATGTTCGCCAAACTGTTGCTCAAACTTTTTGTGCATGTATTTTTAACTAGCTGTTCCACGCGGTTTCACCCACGCTGCTCAGCACCTGTTGGTCGTAGCGTGATGTTATATAGCCTATAGCCTTCCTCAAGAAATGGACTATACAACACTAAAAGAATTTTTCAATTCGAACCAATACTTCCTGAGATTAGCGCGTTCAAACAAACAAACAAACTCTTCAGCTTTATAGTATTAGTATAGATAAGTATAGATATTGACATCTAGCTGACATTTTGTATAATCAAATTTTATAATTGTTATTGTGTTTATTACTTTGATATAATTTAATTTTACGCACGTAACTTGAGAAAAAAAATTGTATGCCTGACGGCGGCACAGGCAGTTACTGATTTTTTTATTTTTTAGTTATGATCACAAATAAATGAATTTGAATTTTTACAAACTATCAACGTCATTTTAGACAGAGATGAAAGGGAACTCCAAAGTTGCTTTTCATCTCAGTTGCGTGAAACATAGTTTTTGTTTTTATTTTTCACTCTAGTTTCAAGTTTTATAACGTGCAACGTAGATAATAATGACGTACACGAATTTATGTTGCAAACGTATTATGATTTTATGATAAAAATGCTTGGCTCAATGCTGGTCCTGCTCCTCAAGCATAGGGGTAAACTCACTGATAAGTATCCGAAGCTATAGTGGAAGCTGCAGAAGATTGTAAGACTATCTTTGCAATGTATAGAATCAATTATCTAGTATTGTATAATTATTAAGCCCATTTGTGAGTGCTAAGTATTATCATTGACTTGACGAAGCCCTGGTGGTTAATAGTGTCATGCTCACTTAAATGTCCCGCTGATAGTGGCGGGTGTGTCGGGTCATTTAGCTCCCTTCAAAATGGTCGAGCTGAATGGGGCTGATCCATAAGTCTTGTTCGTTAACGGGCGCTGTCAGTTGGGACGGGTCATTTTTTAACTACCACGATAATAAATTTAATTTATTTAGATTTTAAATTGAATTTTACTTTTTATTTACTCTGGAGGCTCTTACTGTTGCACGTCATATTTGTAAAATCTCAACACGAATGATGTAAATAAGATTTGTAAAAATATTATAATTTAAAAGAGTGACCATGGAGTTTCTTGCCCATTCTTCTCCATAGAGATCAACGCTTTGGAATGGGCAACTACAGTACTTTCACAAGTTATTATGCCTTGTGACCGGGACTGTAGATTCATTTTATTTCTTGACATTCAAAAGTGCATGTAATAGTCTAATTGAAATAAATGATTTGATTTATATAAGAAAGAAGCAACTTATTTGGATGAAATATTTGTAGTATAATTATGTTGTTACAAAAGAAATAACAACATAATAGGCTTATACTCGCACAAATTACATGTACTTACATTTTTGCTCTAATCTTCTAAGCTTGTCTATATTATCTATATCTTGTTATAATATATTTTTGGCCCAAAATACACCTAGAGATTTCTAATTTGGCCACTGCAAAGAAAGACTGTGAGAATAATAAATTATGTCAAACTAAACTAAAACATAACAACAAAATGAAAATATGAATGGAGAACCTTATACATCATTTCAAAAAACACATCATCTTACTTACGGTATCTACTGGGTTTAAAATACCCTTGTAGTGAACGAACATGGCCAGGCTAGTTATATAATTATACTTGTACCTATGTCGTGAAATAGACGCCATTCAGAATAACGTGGTTTATTTTAACGAATTTTCCACACGTAACACTGTAATAACGACCCTATTATTAATGTAATATAAGTAATATCTATTTATAACGAACCCGTGACACGCAGCGCAACAGTTGATCGCTTAGTCAATGAGCCAACCTTGTCGACAGTCGTGTAGACAGGATAAACAAAAGGTGATTCTTCTCTCCAAGAGTATTTAAAAAAAAATGTTTCTCATGTCAAGGAATTTCTCCTGTATCGTGGGTTTGTTTACAAACATTTAAACTCACATACACAAACAGCCAGACCCGAAACAACTATCTGCAAGTCATACAAATATTTGTTTCGTGCGGGAATCGAGCCCGCGACGCGCAGCGCAACAATCGATCGCTTAGCCACTGCGCCAGTTAACCTATTCTGTAATTAGCATTACCCACCATCCCGGATTTGCGGGTTGTACGCAGAGATACCGCGGGTCCGGGACACAAAGGGCAAAAGAAGGAACATGGGTGGGTTTAAGTTAGTAAAAAATCTGACACTTCCCTCAGCTCTTGGCGAAGTTATTTGATGATTATTATACCTAAATACAGCATCACTTCACGTTTTTATTTTGCAGCTAGCTGAGCCCCGCGGTGTAAGCCCCGGATAAAAATGTTATTTGATCATCCCATGGTAACACCACATTTATCCGGGATCAAAAGCTACCTTTGTTTACCTTGATACCAAATTTCATCGACGAAAGAGTAACAAACATATACACACACAAACATCCACCTTTATAATACATATTAGTGTGATAAGTTACTACTAAACTTTGCTCTAAAACAAAAATGGGCTGGTCATACAGCAAGAGTCGCGGACTAGAGATGGACTTAAATAATAACATTCTGGAGTGGCCTATCACAGCTGACTTATCACACTGATAGGTCAGACCTATCACACTGATAGATCAGATCTATCAGTGTCCCGGGGTTGCGGGTTGTTCGAAAGAGATACCGCGGCCCCGGAACGTAAAGGGCAATAGAAGGAACTTGGGTGGGTTTTAGTCAGTACAAGTCTGATACCCCCCCCCCCCCGCTCTGCCCTTAGTGGGGGAAGTTATTTGATGATTTCCCACCCCAAAAAAAAACCTATCCGTGTGATAGGTCTTTCGGTCCTTTTGCCTTATGTTTTGATTGATCTCATCTTGAGATCAAAAACATAGCCGGTCCAAATTAAGGAAAAGTAGCGCAAAATAGAGACAATGGACATTCTTGGTGGAGGCTCCTGTTGGGTCTTGTAACTTGGAAAATGAGAATAAAATGAACACTTCCATTACTTAAGATTATACAAACACCTACTATCTAAAATCTATCTTTTGTAATTTGCGTGAAATGAAAAGGCTTTCTCTAATATATAAAATTCTCGTGTCACAGTTTTCGTTCCCATACTCCTCCGAAACGGCTGGACCGATTCAAACGAAACTTTGTATACATATCGGGTAGGTCTGAGAATCGGCCAACACCTATTTTTCATGCCCCTAACTGAGCAGCCGGTGAAACCGCTGGGCTCACCTAGTATATTATAAGTCACTACTATGATATGAAGGAGAAAGGAGTAAATAATGTCGTGACGTCTGATAGGGGAGAATGAATGAAGAAAACGTGTTGCGCCGACCCCAAATAGAATGGGACAAGGGCAAGAAGATGATAATGAAGTCACTACTATAGTTTTTTTTATAATAAATGTACTGCAAAAACAATACCACTATAATTTGAATGCCCGGTGAGTTTCGTAAATAAAAATATTCTTACAACACAAAATCATAATAAACCGTAACTCAACATAAATAACGTCAACAAAACATTTCGGGCCATCGATCCGCCAACACCTCGGGTTATATTATAAAATAAAAATACCAGGCACATTCTCAAGCGGAGAATGTTTATCATTTTTATCAGAAGTGGGTCAAGTACTAGCCGGGAACGTCATCCCCCCTCATCTTGTAATCCCTGTATTTTTCATCTCAGCTCACCTATACGAATTTTAGTTTGTCGGAGAAAATTGAAATTGGGCCGTGTATTTTTAGGGTTCCGTAACTTAAAAGGAAAAATTTGAACCCTTATTGGATCACTTTGTCGTCCATATGTCTGTCTGTCCAGGCCCTTTAGCCAAACAGCAGTCGGCAGCAGACGACAATCATTATCGCTCAACAGTCACTAATACATTTTCAACTTTATACCCTAGCGCATATAGTTGAAATCTATTGACGTTTACATATCGTTTTTGTTTCTTTCGTTCGTTATCGCTCAGCAGTCTTTAATAGATTTTCAACTATATGCGCTAGGGTATAAATTTGAAAATGTATTAGTGACTGCTGAGCGATAACGATTGTCGTCTGTTGTCGTCTGCTCTTTGGCTATAGGGCCTGACCTCGGAGACGCGTGGAAGTATCGAATTGAAATTAAAACCTTATACTCAAATATTAACTACTAGCTTTTGCCCGCGGCTTCGCTCGCGTTAAATTCGGGGTAACACAGTACCCCTTGCGCCTTATTGATTTGTAATAGCAACGCCAAATTAGCCTATGTCCGTCTCCTGGTTCCCAACTATGTCTGTACCAAAATTCATCAAAATCGTTTTAGCCATTAAAGCGTGAAGAGGTAACAAACAAACAAACAAACAAACTCACTTTCGCTTTTATAATTTTAAGTAAGGATAAGGATATTAGTAAGGATGTTTTTAAGAATTTTATGTTATTCCTATAATTTTCCTATTATAATTCTGCTAAAGCTGCCAATTTAAGCGCCCTGAGATTACCATGTTTGGAATAGAGCCTACACAGCATTTAATTTATTTATTTCGCTAGTGTGCTCTCCATTAAAGTAATATTTTTTATATCTTAAGCTATGAAAGTTATTCAGTGAACCGTAAACTAAACTTCGACAGTCAATCTACACTAATACTATAAAGACGTAAAGATAGATTTGGGTGTTAAAGGAAATTTTTGAAATTAAGCGACTAATTGAAAAATAAATATGTAAAAGAAGCATATTATTACCGAGTGCCGTACGATAATGTGAAACTGTCTAATGTCTAGCCTTTCCCCAAGTTTGTTGGAGACCACTCTCGGTCACTAGATCAAAGTGTATTTTATTTAAATGCAAAGAAAAACATTTACATAATGAGCGAAATGTAAGTGAACTATGCAGTACACCACTGCTTAACCCTTCCTTAACATTACGCCTACAGGCTTTATGTTATGTTATATTTTAATCATTCAAATTGGTTTGAAGGATGTTTTAAATTGGTTTATACTAGCGCCAAATTATTTTATTTCTTGTTACTCAAACGAATTACCGATACAGGAGTTCTTTATTAGTCTTTTCATACGCATTTCAAAAGTATTTCCACTTTATTAGTAAATAAATAAAAACAATGCAGACCAAGATAAATCCATTTCCATCAATATAGAAAACGTCACCACTGCCGTTATTGACGCAAACTGATATTTGTTCTAGAACATTCATTTCCCATCCAAGACAGTTTATTAACTACGAATACACCAGTATTTGCTCAGCTAGTTAGCAGAATAGACTGCATATGGACTTAGTATTGTTGAACCCGTGTTATTTATTCATACAGTTTGTATTTGCAGTTCTATGCATTTATTTCTATATTTTTAGTGTTCCGTACCTAAAAGGAAAAAAAAGTAAACACTTATTGGATCACTTTGCTGTCCATCTGTCTGTTTGTCAAGACCCGTTTTCACGGGAACGTGTCGAAGTCAAATTAAAAAGTTGAGTATATTTATGATTAAACTCTGTGATCCGTTGAAGCTGTGAAAAAACTGTCAACCCTCCAAGTCTAAGCAATGAGAACAAATGTCCGTGGATGTCGCAAATTTGTACGGAACTCTCGGTGTGTGAGTCTGACTCGCACTTGGCCGGTTTTCTTAAGATGAATGGCAAGTTTCCCGTTTTACCGGACTATAACCTACTCGCAATAATGTAAATCGGTCAAGTGCTCTTCGAGAGGGTACTTCTCAGGGGTTCCGTAACAAAATGGCAGAGTAGAAATAATTAAAATTGTCGACACAGTTGGCGCAGTGCCTGACCTATCGACTGCTGCGCTGCGTATTCGATCCCCGCACGGAACAATTTTTTTTATGGCCTTGAAACCCATTAATGAATAATTGTGGAAACTGTTTACATCGATCTTTTTGTTTTGTCTTACCCGTTTTATATAGTATCGTATTGGATGTTTAAACACCTTAAACGAAGCTGCGAATAAGGAAAAAACGGAACCCTTTATAGGATCACTTTGTTGTTCGTCTGTCTGTCTGTCTGTCTGCCAAGGCCCTTTATATCGGGAACGCGTGGAGGAACGAATTTATATTAAAACCTCAAGTTTGTGGTCTGTGTTGTGAAATAAATCCGTCTACGAAGTCAAAAGACACCTTTTATGTCGCAAATTTGTACGGAACCCTCAGGGCGCGAGTCCAAATTACACTTGGTTGGTTTTTTAGACCATACCTGGGAACTTAGTTAGGAAGATATTGCAGTTCAAAATCCCAACTATCGAATATCATTTATTTATTTATTTATAACCAACTTATACTAACAGTAAACACCACACATACAAGTTATCGGTCGTACATAAGACATGAAAGCGAAGAAAATTAAAAACAGACACACAAAACAATAATAGTAAAAAAAACAAATTATAAAAGAAAAAATACAATATAAATAATTGCAAAATTATTTAATTTACGGAGATATAGTACTTACTGGGATAATAATTTTACAGGTTCAACAAAAAAACAAGTTTTGAATTTCGCTCCATGAAAATACTTGTGTTCAACTGCATTCGGTTAGACTAGAAGCTAACCCCAACAAAGTTGAAGACATTATCATCAACGTGATCACTGAACAACAAAGCATTCGATTTACAAAACACAATCAAAAACAACCAATTAATAGAAGACATCCACTCGATTGTCAATACATCTCGATTGACCAGACAACTTCATTAGTTCGAGTCAGCACACCTCTATTAATAACGAGGGCAGCTCTAGAGCATTTGTTACCACAAGAAATAGGGGAAAAGAAGCTGTCTTCGATCCTTCGTGCTCCCTTGAGGCCATTATTTGAAAATAATTCAGTTTAGTGAGAACATTGTTAGGCCGAAAGGTTTTAGCTGATAATTTTATAGCATCACGGTGAGCCGGGTGGTTTAATGAGGTAATTTGGGATCTGTTATGTGCTGAGTACTTTTTGGTAAGTTATTTAATTACAGGGTTCATCAATTAACGAGTATTGGAATAACAGTCTGTTGAAGGTAAGTTTTTTTTATAGTTGGGTTTCATAGTTAGTGCAATGGCCGAGCGATTGACTGCTGCGCTGCGTGTCGCGGGTTCGTTTACGGAACAAATATTTATATGACCTTAGTAGTTGTTCTGGGTCTGACTGTTTGTGTATGTAAGTTTAAATATTTGTAAATTCACCTACGATATAGGAGATATTCCAAAAGTGGAGAAACGTTTTAAAAAATTATAAGAAACCAATATTTTTAATTTTAAAATTGACCTATTTTCTTTCCCCAGTGCCGAATACTCATTAAAACTCACTATCCTACTAATATTATAAATGCGAAAATTTGTGAGAAGGGAGTTATATGTATATACGTTTGATCCTCTTTCACGAAAAACTACTGAATGGATATTGATGAAATTTGCCACAGAGGTAGATTTGTTCTGGAATAACACATAGGAGACTTTTTTAAACGTCACGCGGGCGAAGCCGCGGGTGCAGTTATAATACTCCTTCAGCTTATTAGGACAAAGATAAAGGCTAAACAATTGCTCAAGTCAAAATTCAAAAGTTCTCAGCCCGAATAATTTTAATTATAGATAATTAAATATCTCAGAGTTTTCCTTAATATTACACCCACATAAAAGTACAATACAAACAAGAAATAAAACCCGGTACGGATATATAATTAAATGACGCAAAAACAGAAGGACGGAATTTCATTGCTATAATTTTAGTATAACTAAAATAACTCCACAAATTGAAGGACCAATTGGGTTACACAGTTAAATTTAATCCCTTTAGAATAAGGATGGCTTGCATAAGTCATATAAGGATTTATCTATGTTTTACCTAAGGGTAGCTAGCCCAGATCATAAGGGAGTTCATTAGTGGGTCAAGTATTTAGGATAACATTATGCCGTTAAGTAAGACATGTCACTAGTTTTTGCCCGCATCTTCTCCTGGATGGAGCTTGAAAATTATCACATCGTAAACGTTCTCTTGAGAGAAACGATAATCAATTATTCGGTCATCTAAATCTCGCATATCAGTTAGGTAAGACAGGTAAGACAGGGAAAGTATTGTATCCATTTTTAGGAATCCGTACCTCGAACGGATAACACAGATCTCTTATAGGACTTACTCGCTTAGCTGTCAAGACCCTTTATCTTGGGGATATTAGCAGGTATCAAGTTGAAATTAAAGCAATATATCAGAGTCTGTGATACCTTGGAGCTGGGAAAAAATTAACCTTCTAATTCTACACAGTCAATAAATATAGTCGTTTATGTCGCAAGTTTGTACGGAACCCTCGGTCCTCGAGCCTGACTCGCACTTGGCCGGTTTTTATGATCTGATTCTACAAATTTCTATAGAAATGATCCCGTACGAAGATTTTTAAGCCTTTTATAAAAACTTTTCAGCTTAATGAGGAAGCGAAATACGTCATTTAATTCTAGTCCAATTAGGGATATTTTTGAAAATAAGCTCTGAGATAAAAAATACCTAATATTAAAAAGATCTTCTTATTAAAAAACTGAAACTCGGCAAAAAGTCTTATTATGAAAGCTTTTAGGACAGCTGATCAAGTAAAATTCTTACTAAGTCTAAGTTTTAAGAAAAAAATATTTCTGACATCCATATGATTTTTTACGACGAGCAAAAATCTAGCCATGTTATAGAAAAATTATAGTGTACTAGCTGGCACCCGCAGCTTCGCCCGCGTGATATCGAAAAAGAAAGTATCCTATGTGTTATTCCAGAGTATAATCTACTTCTGTGCCAAATTTCATCAAGATCCGTTAAGCCGTTTTGACGTGAAAGAGTAACAAACGTCCATACATCCTTCCTCACAAACATTCTCATTTATCCTTATCCTTACTTCCTTATCCTTACTAATATTATAAAAGCGAAAGTGAGTTTGTTTGTTTGTTTGTTACCTCTTCACGCTTTAATGGTTAAACCGATTGTGATGAATTTTGGTACATAGATAGTTGGGAACCAGGAGACGGACATAGGCTAATTTTTATTTAAAAAAAGTGGGATGTTACGGAGAAAGAGGGAAGAAAAGGGAAAACTTAGCGTTGCTATTACAAATCAATAAGGCGCAAGGGGAACTGTGTTACCCCAAATTTAACGCGGGCGTAGCCGCGGGCGAAAGCTAGTTTATAATATTAGTAGGAAGTAGGATAGATTTACTAGTTAGTCAGTTATAATGTTGGATTGTTTAAGTGATTTGTGGTTCCTAAAAGGGTAATACAAAAAAATTACAAGGACAATACAAAAATATTAATAAATATTATGACGACACAGTTGGCGAAGGCTAAGCGTTTGACTAATTCGCTACGTGTCGCGGGTTCGATCCCCGCACGGAACAAATATTAACTTTGTATGGCCTACAGATAGTTGTTTTAGGTCTGGCTGCTGGCTGTGTATTGGGTGTGAGGCAACGTTTCACTAAAAAAAAAGAAAATAGACCACCAATGTATCTGCTGACTGCTGCGCTTCGTGTTGCGGGTTCGATCCCCGCACGGAACAAATATTTGTATGACGTACTGGTAGTTGTTTCGGGTCTGGCTGTTTGTGTATGTGAATTTAAATGTTTGTAAATGCACCCACGATACAGGAGAAATTCCTAGTGTGAAACGTTGCCCACGTTTTAAAAAAAAAAACAAAATCAATGTATGGTATGATCAAAATTGTTTTTTGCAGTAAAACGGAATTGTACATGTTCTAGCAGATTTTGATATCAGACAACCTCAAAAAAGTGAGTGACAACAACAATCTACGCATCATTTAATTCCAATAACACTCCTACGCCCCCGGGAAAACCTATCCACCGATTTTTCACAAACATGTCAGGGAAAAATCACCCCTAAATTAATAAAATAAAGAGGAAAATTGAACTGAATTTGTTTGCGTTAGTTAAACAAAATGGCGACTTAACCCGATGTCATGGCTGACAAAGGTTACTTTGGAATTGTTAATTACTTTAATGGAGCTTCATTATAATGTTTGTTATGTCTCGCGAGAACTTGATGGTCAAACTATGGGTAGGGCTACAAGTTAAATTGCTCTTTGATTGTTGATTCGCATTTTTTTTGTAATTGTATTGGTCTCAAGAGAAATGTAACTTCTATGTTTTAACAAATGTGTTTGAAAGCAAAACAATTCATACTGTCAGGTACAAACAAGCTAATTACTATGAATGATTGTTCCTCATTTACGTAAAAACAACTGAACGGTTATGGATAAAAGTTGAGACATGGATAGTTTACAATATGACTTTTTTTTGAGATTTCTATACGCGGCTAAAGCCACATGCATAAGCTAGTTCAATAAAAATACATTCGCAATATTTTCAGTGGCAGCTAACGAGTTAAGAACGGAAAGAGGTTTTATACCTTAGCCAAACCCGAGTGCAGGCTGGTTTTACTACGAGATTCGAATACTCAAAGTTTTAAATAAAGAATCAAGAAGAAGACTTATAAATGACTAGATTCTTGTGTGAGATATACCGGTGAAATATAAAATATATTCTTGAAAGGATTTCATGTGTTTTTCATTGTAGGAAGGATTTCATGCGCACACGTCAGGGAACCAGCAGATCTATATTGAAATTATTTTACCGTACCGTATCGTATCGTATCGTACCAACTAGGAGTCTTGGGGAGTTCTTGCCCAGCAGTGGGATGACGTGGGCTAGCAGTCACAGTAATCTAATAGATTATCCTTTAATCTTCATATTTCATTTCATTTTTCAACTAGATTTTTAGACAGCGATGTAGATGAATTTTTTGACGAGCTGTAATGTTTTCCCCTTTTTGTAATTTGTAGATACTTCAATTAGTAACATTTACATAGTGATATTTTACAACCTATTTAAGACTTAAATCAATTTAATGTTCATAACTTCTCATACAAAAGGTAATATCTACGTGTTTTTCAGCACCTGTATTTTTTTTAGAGTTATCTTATTTTAGACCTTGGTGTGTGACGTGTAGATTTATATTCCTACTTTTACAGCCGAACAATAAAGGAGGCTTTACAACATTATGACAATAAACTGATTTCTATAGAAGACTAGCTTTTGCCCGCGGTATTGCTCGCGTTACATTAGGGGTAACACAGTTCCCCTCTCCTGATTTGTAGGTACCTGCTACCTGTAGCTTTTGCCCTTGCGCCTTATTGATTGTAATAGCAATGCTAAGCTTTCCATTTTCTTTCTATTTTATTTCCCACTTTAAAAAAAATAGCCTATATCCGTTTCCAGGGTCCCAACTATCTCTGTACCAAAATTAATTCAAAATCGGTTTAACCATTGAGGCGTGAAGACGTAACAAACAAACTCACTTTCGCTTTTATAATATTAGTAAGGATTTTGTTACCAGCGGCACCGAAAATTCGTCTCGTTGGCATTCCATTCACAATCAAGACATGGAACTCCCTGATAACCTGCTCATTCATAACATGACGTCATTCAGTAAGTCAATCAAACAAACAGACACGTTTTAATTGTGACTAAAGACACCTGTGATTGGCTGCAAAGCGATCAATTAATGCCAGTCACACGTATACGCGAAAGTTAATTACAATATGACTAATGTAACTGTCCGCTTGTCTACGTGTTTAGACTTTCAAAGTAGGGCTTGAGGTTCCATTCAGTCTATAAGCCTCGATGGAATATAAATAAATATATCTTGGGACAACTCACACACGGCTATCTGATCAAAAGCTAAGCACAGTTTGTGTTATGGTAACCAGACAACTGATATACATACTTATATAATTTATAAATACATACATATTATAGATAAATGATGGAAATAATGATGGAAGAATTTAACACGCGTGCAAAAAATATAACATTACAACCTAATTAAAAAGAAGTGATCCAGATATTTAACAAATACAATTTCGAGTTTAAAAAAGAGTATGCAAAATATTTTTTCAGACAAATGTAAACAATATTCGGCGTTCTATCTTTAAAACTTTGATTGCAAAATAATTTAACAAAATAAATTTTTGATGCAGTCTACTTTAACTGTTTTTTTTCCATAAAAATGACATTTAATCAAAATACAGCATATTGACTTGATGAAACAATATCATGAAAACATTGATATAAAATTTCGGGAACAAAAAAGCACTGTATGCTGACATCATATCACAAACGAATGCATCAGTGCTCGATTCAGATAACATGCCGCCCAAAAGCGTTCGATTTTCAGAAAGATTGTGATTGACGTACACCGAATTTTTATTTAACACCATGGTAGCAATCTGTGAGAGCATTCAACTGCAGAAATACTTATTATTTATTATCACGTCATACAGTAAAATGAAATTGGGGTCAATAATGTAACTGGTGGTAAAAACAATTGACGGTCATGTGGGTATGAAAACTTTTGATGGATGGGATACGTATGTAATATATCCACATTTCGGAACATTATTTGGAAACTAAGTGTAACTTAAGTTCTGAATAAAACCGGACATTTGCAATATATATATATGCATATTTTACTTTCTGTTATTGTGCTCGTTTAACAACTACAAATTTATTTAAAACGTAAAACAGCCAAGAGCGAGTCAGACTCGCACCGAGGGTTCCGTAGAAACTTGCGAAATAAACAGCCATATCTTTTAACTGCTCCACTCCTTCCTGTAATATGTGTTCGTTCCTATAATACAGTGTAGGTACACAAGCGCAGGAGCTAGGGAATTCATTAATAGGTTTGTATAATTTATGCCAATAAAGATGATAAATATTATTAACTAAGAGAAAGAGTTGCTTTTTTCACAACAGAAAAAGACCCCAGAGTTGAGTTTATGATTTAAATTAAAAAAAAAAACGAAGTTTTTAAGTTCTTGATAGACAGACAACAAAGTGATCCAATACCTAAGTGTTCCGCTTCTTCCATTGGAGGTACGAAACAAAAAAAAACTTAAACTTGGATGAAGTTCAAAAATTACAAACGTTTCTAACCAAATCCACATGGCGTACCCGAAAAAAACCAACCATACGATCTGGCATGCAATGTATCAAGTTAAACAGTGCAGTGCAAATAAAGTGTAGCAGTTCTCCAATTAAAAAAAAAAACAGTTTCAGATATCGAGTCTGTTACTATGCTCTCTACCATATCTTGCACACACACGTTTCAATTCTATCGATATGACGCAAAAAAATTATGCACTTCACTTCAAATAAAACTGTTCAGATATATAAACGCGATAGTGCTTCTGCTGCTATTCCCGCTTTCTATTTGGTCAAACATATTTATAGTGCAATAAAAATGCATGACGTATGAAAATAATCTAGTAAGTAAAAATATCTACAAAGAATTAGAGGTGTCAAGGGACACCCCGATGGAACGAAGTTCCTTTCCTTCTATAAGAGAGAGAGACAGACAGACGGACAGAGAAACATGCCACGCCGCACAGCTTACAATAGCTTACTATAGCAAAAAGTGTCGTGACAACTTTTCGTAAGATTTTTTTCCGTCTAACCCCCTTTCACAACGCGCGATAAGGAACTTCGTTCCAAAAAGTATTTTAAATCGACTAACATATCTACTTCTCAACACATAGGTACCGTTATCATTACCAATTAATTTAAAAAAAAAACAGTTCTTAAATTAAATACTGAATAATTACCAGTTAAATTTTTTATTTAAATAAACCATTCGCTCTCAATTATTTTGCATCAAAAAACATCGATCCTCATTCAAATCTTCTCGATTTACTCATTCAATGGCATCAAATGTCTGGCGAACTCCACAGCGAAAGTTATTTATAATATGACGTCAGGGCATCGTCAGTGGAGTATTTTAGATTCGCCATACGAAACACGAATGTCGTCACTACAGCAGGTCGATGAAATACTTGGCTTTGTTTAGATCGTTATTATGGCAACACTGATGTTTGTTACGTCACAGTGTAAAGAGTATGATGATGCAGAGAGAACACAATGTAAATACATTATGTTTTTATTTACATTACGATGTTTTTATTCATATTTCGAACACTTCGGCTTTTTGTTGTAAAGTGTTTAGTTCTGCCGTGTCGGCGGCGCATTCGTGTTCCACGCGCCTCAAGAGATGTTAACAAAACAGAAAGGCCGCAACCCCAGCAAGCGGAGGCACTAGCACTGCCTCGGCCCCGGAACATCTTTATATTCCGGGCGGCAGAAGAAGGAACATGGGGGAATATAGTCAGTAAAAGTCTGACACTTCACCCGCTCCGCTCAGAGCGGTGGAAGTTATTTGATGATTTCCAATCCACAAAAAATGTCTAATGTTCAAGTAGTTTTCAACTTTTAATTCGTTTTAGAAGTTTATGAGTATGGTAGATGAGATAAAATGAAGTAGATGGGTATACTTAGTTTATCAGCTGAATAGTGAACTAACAAATAAAATTCTAATACCCATGTAACAAAGAGAATTGAATAAAAAACAAGAGCGAGTTAAACTGGCGCACTGAATGCGTAATTCCGTACTAACTTGCATATACTGCCATATTTGTGAACTGCGTAGACTTAGAGAGTCGATTTTTCACAGCCCAAAGGCTAATCTTAACTTTATAATCATTTAGTTGAGATTAAAACCGTTTAGGTTTTAATTTCAATTCGATACCTCACACGTTCTCGAGATACAGACCCATGCTAGACAGACAAACAACGAAGTGATTCTTTAAGGGTTCCGTTATTTCCTTTTGAAGTGTGGAACCTTAAAAACACAAATATATCTGGTGATACACGAATTCTCATTTAGATGAACACAATTTTGCCAAGCAATATTTATAAGACATCAAAGATTAGGATGAGACGTATCAGCAAAAATAATATTTGCCCGGAAACTTCGAAAGATAAACCGTAAAACAAAATTCAACAAGATTTTAAAAGAATTTTTACACAATCGGGATCTGAACTTTAATAAGATTTTTAGAAGTCAAAAGATTTGATCTTTTTTTGAACGGGAAAATAAGATTACTCAAAATTAAATCCTTACTAATATTATAAAAGCGAAAGTGAGTTTGTTTGTTTGTTACCTCTTCACGTTTTAATGACTAAACCGATTTTGATGATTTTTTTTTAAAGTGGGATGTGAGGGAGAAAGAGGAAAGAATAGGTAAAACTTAGCGTTGCTATTACAAATCAATAAGGCGCAAGAGGAACTGTGTTACCCCATTAACGCGGGCGAAGCCGCGGGCGAAAGCTAGTAATAATTATAAAAGCTTAAGACAAAATAAAATATTTAAAAAACAAACAGGGACACGACAACGTTTCTCGATTCTAGAATTCTAGATAACATACCTATAAATTAAGATATATCTTCATCTCATCCAATATAATATGGAATCCCGAATATATTGTGTAACCCGACTAAATCAAATTCCTTACGTTCAGTCTCCATTCATGGCGTAACATCTTTTTACTACAAATTCTTGGAGGTCTAAAATGGCCGCTTAAGTAGAATCATAATCCTTACATAAATTATAAAAGCGATAGTGAATTTGTTTTTTACGTCTTCACGCCTAAATGGCCAAATCGATTTTGATGAATTTTGGTACAGAGACAGTTGACAGACCGCGGAGACGGACATATAGGCTAAAAAATCAAACTGAAACTGATCCAGCATTCAAAATAATTGAACGCAGATTTTAACTGAAGTACAAATAGAAGAACGTTGAAATTGCGCCACCAATGATCCTTGATACTACATTACAACTCTCACACACACACACACACGTCATAACAACACTAACATTAGGGCTCTTAAGATAAACAATACATTAATCATAATACTGTTTTATCAAACCAAAACTATAGATGTAACGATCGGTAATAGAGGTGACTACTGATCTATTCGGATGAAGTCGAATGAAGGCAATTTTTTTTACCGTACTTTCATCATCCTCATTTCAGCCTGATTCTGATATTACCGACTTGACATGGTGGGAGGTCCATGTTACGATATGGGCCTCCTCTTCCTGCTGCCGCACGTCCCGGATCTATGGTACGATCTCGTGGTTAAATACTAACAGCTGCTTTGGGTCGATTTTTAGGGAAAGCCACGTACCTAGGTTGGTTTGTGGACCTCAGAAAACTCTTGTTGTTATTTAACCTTTGACAATGGTTACAGGTATCAATGACCCAGAAGTCTGACAACCAGTCTTAGCAAGGGATATTGTGTACTAACCAGCACCCAGTAATGGGACCAATGTGCAGCTGCCTACCTGATGGTCAGATAAGCATATAAAATAAAGTAAAATACTGGTATTCAGCTACATCAGGTTAGACTCGAGGCTTCCAGTCTAACTGGATGCCTTCCTGAACATAACTGGAAAAAGACTAGGCAGTTCATGACTTTCCAGTTCCGTGCATCCCTCATCCAACTATTTCCCACGACACTGACGCATATTTACTTTAATCACCAACCCAATGCGCGGTGTGGTGACCAGGATTCTTTGGCCTACCCCTTGCAAGAATTCGATCAAATTTTACTTCATCGACCATCTCCGCGCCTATCCAGATGTTGAAAACCTATTCCCATTAACTCCTTTTGATCTTAAACAGCCGTAACGTAACTGTACTGTTTACTTCTTTCATAACTACCATTTAATATTTTAAGCAACCTTTCTGCGTTAGATCTGGATTCTGTATATTGTGACTGTGAGTCGATTTCATCAGTCAGCGAGCGGCAAAATGACTACAGTATCAATCTTGCTATATCCTTTAAACGTTGACCTAATTCCGAGTCAAAATGCTGTACAAAATAGTTATACTGTCTACGTCATATTTTCCTTAAACTACTTTCCTTTTCCAACGACTATTTTTCGGAGCGGAGGGTGTTCAGACTTGTACTTAATAAAACCCACCCATGTTCCTCCTATTCTTCCCGTTATGTTCTGGGACCGAGGTATCTCTTTCGAACAACCCGCAACCCCGGCAGGTTTTCCAACGACTTAAGACCTAATTTCAGTCTGTCTTTATAAAACTTCTTCTCTATGTGTCTATTTACTCAAATTTTGTTCGACGGAGTGCTAATTAAAACTGATTTTGGCAATGTTTAAGAATCGACCAACAATGTATACTCTGAAAACTAAAACTTCAGTTTTTCAACTCTTGATTAAGTTTCACAGCTTCTGAACATTCGGCTAGATTGCTGGTAGCCAGAAAAAGCTAATCTATAAACCCAATAATCCAACAGTTCCAAAATAAAACATGTAAGTAATGCATCCTCCGGGCGTGCGTCACAAATTGCCCAACTATTTTAAGACTACTGTGACCCGACAGATAACTCGGCTAAGTGCTCTGTACCCTCTTATCTTTATTTATCGCTGTGATAACGAATGATGAGACCGCTTATCATACACAATGTATTAGAACTAATGCCCCCTACCTACTACCTGTTGAATGATGGCACGGATTTTTGTAGAACGGATTTTCGTTTCGCACATTTTTTGCCGTAGCGTCAATTACACAATGGTGGACACAATTTCCTTCTAGATTCTTTGGTGGGACTTAAAACAAAATGGTGAATGTATTCGTTCTATCAAGTACCTATACATGTGAAGTTGCTTTAAAGCAGTGGTTTCCAAAAACGTTAGGTATCTTTGAAATTGCTTAGTTTGTTTTATTATAATCATTTGGGCAGTATTTCCAAATCATGATACGTGCCTTGGACAAACTCACTAGTAAGTTTTATAAATGGGTAATATTTTTTAATCTCGGGTACGACTACCCGAGATTAAAAAATATTACCTATAGAACCTAGGAAAGATCACTGAGATGAGAGACCAATATTTGTTTTAGGATTCATTCTATATTATTTTATCTACTTTACGAAGTATAGTTACAAAAAAGGTGCTTAAGAAAATAAGCTCGTAAAAATATACTCTAAAAAGTAGATAATGGTTTTACAACTATTTAAACTTGAAAGCCTAAGGGTCCTTCACCTGCTTTATTTATTTTGTTACTAAAAGTGTTTCTATTCCATTCACTTTCGTTAAATATTAATGTTTTCTAACACCTCTCGTCTGCAGTTGATTGCAAATTCAAAGCTTCAAAGAGCAAAAGCCCGCAGAGAGGTATATGCTTTTTAACTTTTTTCGAAAGTTTTATTTCAAAAGTTCCAAATATTTGAAAAGGTCTGATTGTCAAAGTTTAATGGGATATATTTTATTGATGTTATTGGTGTATTCATGTGAAAATACTAGAGTATATGAGGTAGGTACTTATAAGTAATTGCTTTTACTAAAACTAACAAGGACAAGTAATCACGTACAAAAACTTTTTTTGCAAATTTAGCAGCCATTTTATGGAAATCTGAAAATCTCTTAAAGGGTGTTACGAATGTAAAACAATAATAACAAAACTGGTACAGTCATGAGTGTAAGCAAAAACAAACAGCCGTGTTTAAATAACATTTATAACATAATCAACTCTTATCAGTTATAACATAATAACTTTGTTGTGTAGATGTAGAATATAACAATAACCTAATACATATAAACCGGTGAGCAATTAAATCTTTTTTCCAAGATAATTTGTAAAAAAGAAAAAGAAATGCGGCATTGATCTATTGATTATATTGACATCTTAATGCCGCATTTTTTTGCGAAGTTTAAACGCCACTGGTCTCTGTAAAGCCAGCTCCAAATCAAAAAACAAGCTATCATCATCAAATAACTTCCTCCGCTCTGGACGGAGCGGGGGGAGTGTCAGACTTTTACTGACTAAAACCCACCCTCTATTTCCCTTCCAACCCTTCTATTGCCCTTTGCATTCCGGGCCCGCGGTATCTCTTTCGGCCAACCCGTAACTCCGGGCCCGTAGTCCCTTAAAGCTGTGAAAAATCAACCCTCCAAGTCTACGCAGTTTAAATATTTGGCCAATTATGTCGCAAGTTTGTACAGAATCCTCGGTACGGGAGTCCGACTTGGACTTTGCCGTTTTTTTTGCTGAGATATTTATTAACACGCCTTAGAACGGTTCACAAAACAAGACAAAACCAAATTATCACGAAATACTTCTTATAGCCAATACAGTAAAACTAATCTTCCTTTTGGGTTTAACCGCAGTTGGGCTAAAGAGTATCACTTTGAGAAACATTTCTTTGCTTCCGCCCGCAGTCAAGTATTATGAATTCAGGAAGTCCTGAGAGTCTTATGTCAACTGCATACGTCAACATGACGAAATAGTTATCGTGGCCTCGATAGCCGAGTGTTATAGACTCATAGCCGTGTGCTATAGACGTAAAACCGTAACTTGTAGACGCATAGCTACTCTTATAGCAGAGTGGCTATAACTTAACGTTGAACGAGTATTTGCCGTAGATGTACTTGGAGACCTTTATGGGAGAAGGAAAATATAGGTGTGTACTTGTTTTTTGTGCAATTTGTTTTATAATAATACTAGCTTTTGCCCGCGGCTTCACTCGCGTTAAATTCGGGGTTACACAGTTCCCCTTTCCTGATTTGCAGATACCTGTAGCTTTTGCCCTTGGCCCTTATTAATTGTACTGGCCAAGCTAAATGTCCCCTTTTCTTCCCTTTTTCTCCCTCATTTCTCACTTTTATTTATAAAAAATCAACTATCTCTGCACCAAAATTCATCAAAATAGGTTTTGCCATTTAGGCTTGAAGGCGTAATATTAGTAAGGATAAGTTTATTAACGCAGCAATACACATACAGCATTGTTACACCTGTTGTGTTGTTTCTTTTAACAATATTTTATTATACTTTTCTTACTCTTGCAAATAAATTTCTCCTGTATCGTAGGTGCGTTTACAATTTTTTAAACTCACAGACACAGTTAGACCCGAAATAACCTGGATGTCATACACATATTTGTTCCGTGTGGCAATCGAACCCGCTACATGCAGTGCAGCAGTCTATCGCTGAGCTACTGCGCCAAACGTGCCGTCAAATCTTGCTTAGTTATTTGACTTGATCTTGTATCCAGGATACCTCCTCACGAGAAATCTCAACGGTTATTATAACAGACACGAAACTTTGTAAACACATACAATGTTGATGCATAAACCTTTTTGCTAATGACATTTCATCTTGTAACAAATGGGTTGACAGCTGTCAAATCCAGGTGAGAAAACAGGTATGGTCCTAAAACCGAAATTTTGTATGCATATGACATGACATTCACCCACTCACTTCACTGGATGCGGAGGACTAAGGACTCTGAATCGTTCCCTCTCATAGAGAAGAGCCCTGTGTTCCAGCAGAGAAAACATTTGTAGGCTGGTAGTGGGTACGGATCAGCGAAATTATGGATATGAAATTTGACATCTGGACACGAATATAGGGATAACAATATGCCAGTTACATTATGGAATTATTTCGGATTTTCCGATTGTTTCGTATTATACTTTCGGTTACAGATATTAAAATTAGAAAATAATAACATTTAATACAAATCATGACCAGAGATAGAACAAGATAGTGTTTTGAAAAGAGAAAGGGGAGGCCTTTGTCCAGTAGTGGGAATCTTTCTGTTAAAAAAACACAAATCATAAACAATGTAAATTGCAAGAGACAGTTGGGGCTTGTGTGACAAGTGACTGCTCGACCAGGCAAAATAAAAAAAAACATTTTGACATCGAATTTATCCAAACTATCCGATACTTTTATATCGGTTTCGGATATTTTTCGGTTTCGGGTTTTCGATAGTGTCAGTTACGGTTACGGAGGTCCATAAAATATCTAGTACAGATCACGTATATTGTTTAGAGCGAAGATATTCCTGCATCTAATATATAACAGACTGAAAGAAAATTGGTCCAAAATTGATGAAAGGCCGCATTTGTACTGAGAACCCTTTTAAAACTCTTTTGATCTCGTTTCAATATTTGTACTGTGTCTGTTTGTTTAGGTTATATTCACCGGCTGCTATCGATTAAATAAATGGAGTAACAGAAATGAATAAGAAAAGACACGGAAATACAAGATGTATTTCCGTGTCTTTTCTTATTCATTTCTACATTTTTTTTATTGGCTGACATTTATTTTACGTAAGTACTTATTCTTAACTAGCTTTTGCCCGCGGAGCATAATTCGGGGTAACACAGTTCCCCTTTCCTGATTTGCAGGTACCTGCTACCTATAGTTTTTGCACTTGCGCCTTATTGATTGTAATAGCAATGCTAAGTTTTCACTTTTATAAAAAAAAAATATAGCCTATGACCATCTCCAGGGTTCCAACTATCTCTGTACCACAATTCATTTAAATCGTTTTAGCAATTTAGGCGTGATGACGTAAGAAACAAACAAACTCACATTCGCTTTTATACGTAAAGAAGATAGTACGGATTCCAACTCGCACTTGGCCGCTTTTTTATTGCTTAACAACAATAAAGAGCAAAAATAAAGACCTATGTTCGTATTTTGCCTAGTTTCACAGAGATACCAGGAAACTAACAAAGTAATTTGTAAGAGGCGACGAAAACGTATATTTAAGCACGACCCTTTTATTAACAGAGACTAATGGATTAATTGGACAACTCCATTCCGTCTAGTAACAGGATTTCCTATAAATTCATTAGAGTTCAAAAAATTCAGCGGAGAATTCGAGAGACGGAATGAAAAATGATTGAATGAATATGAAAGGTATTATCAAGGAGTAAAACTCGATGGTCGTTTTTTTCTCTTTCTTGACTTTCTTATTTATATGAATATAAGCTTTTGCCCGCGGTTTCGCTCGCGTTAAATTTGGTATAACACTGTACCTGCTACCTGCAGTTTTTGCTCTTGCGCCTTATTGATTTGTAATAGCAATGCTAAGTTTTCCCTTTTTTCCCTTGTTCTCCCTCATATCCCACTTTTTTTAATAAAAATAGCCTACGTCCGTCTCTTAGTTCCCAACTATGTACCAAAATTCTTCAAATTAGGTTTAGCCATTAAAGCGTGAAGAGGTAACAAACAAACTCACTTTCGCTTTTATAATATTATTAGTAAGGATGCTATGCCTAAATAATTGCTAATATGCTATGCGGTAGACGCAGCTGGTCTCAATCTAAGCTGTTCGTTTTGTCTGCACCTTTTAAGTGTTCGCATAAGTGCAAATAATTTATTAATTGTAATACGACTACGATTACATAATATTGTAAAAAATAAAACTCTTTGTTTTTCAAACAAACAAACTCACTTTCGCTTTTATGTTGAGATGGATGTTGAGTGTCTCATTATTTTTACACAACTGTTCGTTTTCACGATGCATAGTCCATCAGTTATATAGTCTCAATTGATATGTTTTTTGATTGTTACTGTTATTAAAAGTATAAACAGTCCTTGAGGACTCCGTAGGATAAATACTTCTTCGTTTTCGGTTTACAAATAAAACTTAACCTGACAAATACAAATCACATTTTTTTTACATGAATTTCTGGTCAAAGAATCCGGCAGGATTATCATACTGGTTCATCAAACCAATGGGACAGTTAATTAGTAATTATTTATTAATTTAATTAAGTATTATGATGAACTAGCTTTTGCTCGCGACTTCGTTCGCGTGGAATAGTGACTTCCGGCAGCACGGAGCATATTAACAGCTTAACATTTATTTTATAGTACTGAATTGATGCCGACTTCTGACCAAAAGATGGCGCTGTTTGTCCGGAATAATTTTTATTTTTTGTAACAAAAACTATCCTATGTCCTTTCTCAAGTTCCAAACTATGTCTGTACCAAATTTCACACAAATCGGTTCAGTAGATTAGGCGTGAAGAAACGACAGACAGACAGAGTTACTTTCGCATTTATAATATTAGTTTGGATAAACAAAAAAAAAAACAATCGGTCAGTTATGTTGCTGGAGGGTTTGTTCCGCCACTTCTCCCCAGCTAAAACACTAGGAAGTGGCGAAGGATGTGCGTTTTGGGGGACTGTGACGTTCAAAAAGTGTTGATTATCAGCCTAATTTGAATAAATGACTTTTGATTTTGAACTACTGTGCACCTTTTCTATTGACAGTGTAATATTAAAAGTTAGGAAATTTTCATAATAAGCGTTCTGAATTCAGATTCATAAATAAATCTTTATTTATACAAATCTAGAGGAAAGGTCTTAACAGTAACTATATAAAAAGATTACCAGAAAGATTCCGCTATCCAAGATTTAGCTGACCACTAATTACATAAACGTGGGTCACAATTACCTTAATAATTGAACCTTCCTTGAAAATTGTCGGCGACAGAAAAAGGACAGAGGTTTGGAAAACCACTCAAGAGCGGTCACCTCAGGGAAAACTATTGGGGATCCATTGAAACGTATTCTGAACGTCTTTTCCTCTTTAAGCTAAGGTGTACGCTACATGGACGACTTAAATTGTTCGTGTTGTAGCAATATTGGTTTAAATGTACAAGGTTAACATCAAAGGAGTTGAGGGTTGTCCAAAAGACCGAATATACCTCGGTTTCGGAACATAGAGGGCAAAAGAAACATGGTGGGACTTTATCAGTTTTTACTGACACCTCCTTTGGCTCCGCCTAGTGCGGGAGGAATTATTTGATGATTTTCCATCCAAAAAAAAAGTTTAATATTAGACAACTTACTATCACGGCAGCATAAACAAGGCATCTATGTTGGGGTCGGCTTCCAGTCTAACCAGATACCAGTATTTTACATGAAACGACTGCCTATCAGACTTCGACAACCCAATTAGTATTGGGTGTATGAGATACCCCTTGGGAAGACAGACTTGTCAAACTTTTTTTTTTCTTTCTTTGGCAACTGAGCCGATGTCGGCTATTCTGCAAAGGTCTTGTCAAACTTTCAGGCCACTGACTACTCGCAACAACTGTCAAAGATATACAACAGCATGGGGCAGGTAGTGTTGCTGAACCAAAGAATATTGGTCAACATACTGTGTAAAAGCAGCTTTAGGCAAAAGTCATTGGGGACCCCTGAAAGTTATTTGTCAGTCCCAATGATAGATGTGTGGGTCACTGGCTGGACTGTCCTTTTTCATATGTCTCACAATATGGGTTGAGGACGTATGAATTCTTCAGGGTTTTATTGCTACCGACGTATATTTGCTATCGGTAGAAATGTTCTTCTAGTTTTTCTTTTTTTATTTATTACATGGTGCACGATCATATTTTTTATTACTGTCAAAGTAGTATAAAAACACACGGATGGTGTTTACAAAAATGAGTTTTATTTGCGTGAAGATAAATGTTTTATTTCATTGTAAAAAAAGGATGATGTTTTGATGATACTTAGAGATGGTGAGATAGGATATTTAGCAAATAAACATAACCCCTTATTCCTTCGGCAACTAGTAAGAATGTTTCGCTAACTTTTAATGCAACAGATGCCTATTATAATTTGAAGTAATATCAAATTGCGAGCGGTAAGAATGAAAAATATTGTAAGCTTCCAAAGAGCACGCATTACAGTAATTATATATATATATGTATTAGCCATAAGGCATTTAAAAGAAAACTCGAAATAAAGAACAAAATTTTGTATTCCTCCATTTCATTTCATTGTTTCCTTTCAAATCCTTATGAAAAGACCCATCATTCACGGTATTACCAAAACAGTAAAAGGTTTCCGAACGCGTCGAACCAACCTCCAAATATTCGACATAAAAATACAGATACGCATTTTTCTTATACCCGATCGCTGTGGAAATTGATTTAAAAATCTTTTGCCAACAACGAAAGGGTTGACGACCTCGATAATGGAATATAAGTGAATTTTATGAAGTATATTATATTTCTTTTTGTTAAGTCTGCTGAACAATGCCACAAAAGGAACGGGGAACATCGGATGACTGAACATTGAGATAAATCAAACGTTTGAGGCAGTCATCAAGATCTTACTGGCAGTAAGCAAAATATGATTCGGAATGATTGTTATACTATCATCATTGTTAAAAATAGTTTTTACGCACGTTTTTTTTTTTCAAAACAAATAAGATGAAAATTGCATTTTTAAGGTACACAATTTTATAATTTTGCATACAATAGTGCAATTATTGCTTTATAAGTAAACTATTATAACTTATAAGTACTGTCAGTCAAATAAACATGTTCTGAAAAATCATTATAAAATCTCCAGCCAGATAAATCAGTTTTAAATTCCTAAGGCACTCTAGTCATTAGGACAAATTGACATAGTTTTCACTTAACACTATAAACACAAATGATAACATTTGTTGAAATATAAAAGGATTTGCAACCGTAGCCACTAATAGAGACTACGGTAACAAATCATTCATCCTTCCAAGACCTCAGGGCCTTCAATGGTACTGCATTCTAAACGAAATTCATCCTCCAAGCCTTTTCATTATTATGTTAGGGACGGTATTCAATCTTAAATTCAATATTTTACACGGACTGACTACCTGACCTCCAAAACCGAGTTAGCACAGAGTAATACGATACCTTGTGGTAAGACTGGTTGTACAATTTTTGGGACAGTGACTACTAATCGAAACTAATTTAATTAAATAACTACGGGAATTATAGATACGGAAAAGAAAAAGTTAAATGCGAAAACCGTTTAAATAAAGTGAGAAAACAACAACTGAACAAGCAATCGTTGACTTTAACTGCATTCACTCCAAGAAAAACAATAGAAAACTGGTTTTAACCCCGACTGCTTCTTTTGTTACTATACAAACAAAATCTTTTAATCTAACGGTTTTAAGTGGTTCCGGTTAAAAACGTCGGAGTAACTTACTTGTCAAGAATGAACTTAAGTTCGTACTTACAATTTAAAAGGTTTGGACCTGTAAAAGCTTGAGTGAAAAGGTTTTATTGGATTGACAATGGCAGTACAAAACTATTCCGAAATGGTTTTAGAATATGGATTGCTTAATAATTCTAGTGCTGATTTCAGAAAAGTAATAGACATTGTTTATCTTATATCAACAGAATTTGAGTCTCTCAACGAGGTACGGAACGTAGTATACTGGGTGACAAACTTACAGACTGCATCAGAATCTTCATACTTCGCTAAGACCCAAATAGCTGATGCTTGCCTCACAGCCGATTGGTTAAATATGGAACTGGGCTGGTTACATTTGCCGCATATCAGAGGAGCAATGGGCAAAAAAACCACTCAGTGGACACCAAAAAGCAAGAAACGACAACGCGGTGAACCCTAAAGGAGAAGGCGGTATGAGCTGGATTCTTTCTCAAAGGATAAGAAGAAGAAGGAAGAAGGGAAAGGCGATCTTTTTCCTGCAGTGAGACAATATAGGCTCATAATAACGGCTAATCTGCATAATCCTCATGTAAGTAGACCAAGATTTTTGTCTGGAACTTAAAAAAGACTATGACCTCTGAGCTTGTTTCGGCTGTTACTTCTCAGAGTAGTCGGGTACGAAACACCGGCCTCATCTAGTTTAAAAACAAATGTGCTATAGTGTTTGCGATAACCTATTTGCAAAATAAACATCATTTATCATAATAAACTTTAATAAAACAAACGAATTATCAAGGAAAATATCCCGTAATAGAAAGGGATCTCAATTATAAAATAAAAAAAAAAACACTGTCTAAAGAAAATGCTAATCACCATTGTCATGTTTTCAAATATACGAATTACTTATAAATGCAAAAAAGTTTGTAATGGTCTAACTTTTCTAGAAAAACACGTCGAAACCATTAGGGAATCCTCACACTAAACACATTCTATTAAGACTAAACTCCACAGTTATATTATAAACTCCAAAGTTCCTTTGGTTACCTGTATGTCTGACTATTCTTCTATATTTTACCTCAAACTTGTATTTAAATCCTCTTGGGATAATTCCCGACTTCCATGTTGGCGAAGCCGTGAGTAAAAGCTAGTATTGTATAAATCCTTAACTCTTCGCCTCACCGACTCTTAAAGCCAAGATATTCCTTAATAGTTAAGTGCTCAACATTCCACACGTTCCACGATTACAGTATAGAATGTCTTAAGATAACCAGGGAGACGTAGAGTCATCTTGGATATCTTAGCTTGGAGTTTTAACTAAACTGTGTATTTTCTTTACATTCTCAATAAACAGGAAAGAATTTTTAGAAGTATGAGGTACATGTTTAAACGTTGCAGTTATATAAGTGACGATTTGATTAAAAGAGTTTTCTTTAATCATCGATTTGGGCAAAAACGTACAATTAAACCAAAACCTATTAGTTATTGATTGGCAGTCTGTACAACAAAATGGTAATCTAGGTAGACTGGAAGATCCCAACAAGAATTTAGGACAAGGCTAGGTCGGGAATGATGTGCAAAAAAAATGCATCAGATTCAAAATTGTCGTGTAGATTTACGTTGATTTTTTTGCAATAACTAGAAATTCGAATCTAGATTTAGTGAATGGAGATACTAACTATTAAAGACCTAAGAGCATACTATATGCTGTCTTATGTGTGCTCTTAATTATGTTTTTATGTTATTTGTTTTGTTTTATCTTAAAAACAAAGATAATTAAGTGGGTTGCAAATGAGACAGAACTCTTAACCAAGATGTTAGTGATAGCAGTCAGTTTACATCAAAATAGTATAACAGACGGGTAACGAACTCACAAAGCCCTACTGACAAGTTAGATGAAATAACTATTGAGTTATTGCCACTTTTATGTGTGTTATTTTAGTAGAGAAATAGTGGATTTTCTAAAAATCAATTGGTTGCATTCATTAACTGATAAGCTTAAAAATGTGACAAGAATTCCTTAATATCAAAAGTAAATTCTAAAAATCCCTTAATGGATAAAACGAACGAGCTTCCACACAAATATGGTGGCTTGTGGAATCTTCTATTCTCACCCATTCTCTATTTTAAACCCTCTCCATTTCCTAAAAACACATATAATCAAGCAGAAACAGTGATATCAGCATATAATATATTTTCCGAGAACATTGTTATAAATTATCACCCAGATAAGAGACTGTACCACAGTTTTGCATGAAATATGACAAAATATAATACAACATACTGTTTGGATACGCCAACAACAGTGACATAAGACTTGGATTAATTTTGGCGGGATTACGCTGTGCGAACGTTTCTCTCGGATTTTCCTTGAGGCACAAGAAAAGCTACCAATTATTGTATTCTTATGTTTTTTCGTAATAAGGATACAACGTTGAAGGCTATATAACATATACAAGAAAAGAAAGAAAGATTGAGTCGCAGTTTCTGTTCATCAATTTCTAGAACGTATCAATTCAAAATTAAATTCCGAACCATCAGCTGACTACAACAACAGTCAAAAGAAATAACATAATAATAATAAAAACGTCGCCCACTTACCTAATTCACACACAACACACAAAAACACATTAAACACACAACTCTAGTTTTCGTGAAACGTCAATTTTCGACAATCACGACGACCAATCACTGGGTACTTTTGTGATAATCCGCGTTCCCCTCTATCGCCTTGCGGAGAACTAACCGCGGGGGGCAGGGTAGGTCTGGTACTCAGACGAGTCGGCGATGTCGGAGGGTGCTTGCTTCAACGACGCGACGTGCACCTCCGGCCGCGGGTGCACGACGACTGGTGACGAATCCCCGCCCGCCCAACGCCTCGCTACCGCCCAAGTGAAAAACGTTTGCACAACCACCAAGTATTATAATACACTTTTAATACTGTTGTTTCATTAATATGCTAATTCTAATAGTATGTTGATGATTTGCGTGTGATGTATTGAGAACGTCACTTGGTAACTGTTTATTTCAATCTATGCAACAATCTAGTAAGTAAGTAAGTGTTTTATTTTCCGTAGAGTTGTGAACTGAATTTTGTTTAGAAATGCACTTTTTTCCAAAATAATCACATGAAATGATATATATTTTAGATAGTAGCAGGTTTATCATGTGAACATACATTAACAATCTTTATCGTATTTTAATAAAAAAAAAACATGGAAAGGGCACTACAATCTAGGAAAAACTACCGAAAACAAATAAGAGAACTCAGCATAAAATAGTCTTGTTAGCCTCATTCAATAAAAAGAGGTTCTAAATAAAAATATAATGTTTTAATAATAATAAAGAACAAAGAAAAATAAATTGTTTTGGTCATCTTTGATATGTTTAGTGCCAGACTACGCGTGGGCCGGACAAGTCGTCACGTTCACGTAAAAAATGTAATTACAAAGAAAATAATAACTTAATACTTTTCTTTGAAGACATTTTGTTTTGGAGGTTTTTAATAAAATATATAGTTACTAGCTGTCCTACGCGGTTTCATCGGTCTTTCGTTGCTGCCCCGCTCCCGTGGGTAGTAGCGTGACGTCGTATAGTCTTGTTCCTGATAATGTAGCTACCTATTAGTGAAAAAAAAATCGGTCCAGTAGTAGGCTCTAAACTACTGGACCGATTTTTTTTTTCGAATTCGATACAAACAAAGAAACAAATCTTATCTTTTATTTTTTTTGTATATAGATTGGAGCTAGACAGCTCCAAATATAACTATAACTATTTTGAAACCAAAATAGTTATATTTCAAGATACAGTAAAATAAATGATGAAGATTATGATGGCACGCCTGACGCAGGTCCTCACCGGACACGGAAGTTTCGGGAGGTTCCTGGACATCATCAGGCGGGAGGAAACGCCCGGGTGTCACCATTGTGACGATCGCCCGGAGGGACGGTGGAGCACACAGTGGCGATCTGCCCAGCTTGGGCGCCGCGAGACGACTCCCGGCCACCGTAGATGCGGGCCTGTGGACGGTGAGCAAGGGGTAGCTCACCGTCCGTCCGTCGGTTGACGACAAGCCGTGTCAACGTTGCGTTCGTGTTTCGCGCGCGCCTCAAAGAGAGTCAGCAAAGCAGAGGGGCTTGCCAGAGCCTCCGCCTGTCGGGGTTGCGGGTTGTTCGAAAGAGACACCGCGGCCTCGGAACGTAAAGGGCAATAGAAGGAACATGGGTGGGTTTTAGTCAGTACAAGTCTGACATGCCCCCCCGCTCCGCCCAGAGCGGAAGTCATTGAATGATTTCCCACCCGAAAAAAAAAAAAAACATTATAATGGCAAAATGCTCGACCCCTATAACATGTGGGACTTAAATATTATCGGCAAAATGTGGATGTACAACTCTGCCCAACCCTTCGTCCTTTAGAGTAGTAATATTTAATATTATAAAAAATATATATTTGATGAATTCATTGGTCTGACAAGTTTATTGTGCTCGATTCCTATGTGAAATAGGTTCGCTCTAGTTATTTTTAAGGTCAGGTTTCATTCTACCCGGATGCAGGTCAATACCTATATTTTACATGAAGTGACTACCTCTCTGACCTCTACAATCTAGTTAGTACTGGGTAATCTCATCATCTGCCTAGCCTATTCCCAACTTTGTTGGAGTCGGCTTCCAGTCTTACTGGATGCAAATAAATACCAGTATTTTACATGGAGTGACTGCCTATCTGACCTCCACAACCCAGTTAGTACTGGGTAGTACGATGCCGTTTTTAAGACTGATTATTAGACTTTTGGGACACTAGTAATACGGGTAATACGTAAATATTCCAAAACGTACATAGGCATAATATAAACCTACAAATTAGTTAAGTCAAATATGTAAAAGGTTTTTATTTATAAAATAAACATCAACGTTCTACTAACTGTATGTTAATATATAAATATCTTGAAGCTCAATTTCCTGATTTCCGACCGAGTCAGTAATTGGCATCCTCAAGAGACTTTCATAACACAGTCTGAAATCTTTTTAGGGATTCGTACGTCGAAAAGGAAAAAACGGATCCCTTATAACCCGGATAACTTTGTTGTCCAACTGTCAGTCTGTCTGTCAAGACCCTTTATCTTGGTAACGCATAGAGATATCGTGTTGAAATTAAAACCATATACTCAAATTTGTGGTGAAAGAAAAACCTTCTAAGGGCTGATTTTTCAATAGTCAGATAACTTATATCGGAAGAATAAAAATAGTCGTTTGACATATTTTTTATAGATAAGCTGTCAAAACCGCCATTTTTATTCCTGAGATAAAAGTTATCTGACTATTGAAAAATCAGCCCTAAGTCTACGCATTAAAATCTATGGCCGTTTATGTCGCAATTTTCTACGAAAATCTCGGAGCGAAAGAACTCGCTCTTGACCGGTTTTTAAATTCCGTTCGTACATAAATTATCCTTACTTCCTTACTAATATTATAAAAGCCAAAGTGAGTTTGTTTGTTACCTCTTCACGCTTTAATGGCTAAACCGATTTTAAAGAATTTTGATACAGAGATAGTTGGGAACCAGGAGACGGACATAAGTTTTTTTTTTAAAGAGTGGGATATGAGGGAGAAAGAGGGAAGAAACGGGAAAACTTAACGTTGCAATTACAAATCAATAAGGCGCTACCGAATTAAAGCCGCGGGCAAAAACTAGTTTATGACAAACTGTCTAAGAATTTCGAGTCTTTTGTTGCTAAATTAAAAGGTTAATTGGTATCTGCTAAATTAAAAGGTTAAAGGTTATTGGTAGTGTCTACGATTAATCTAGTGGATTATTCTTTTCACTATCTCTAATTTTCTCGAAGTCTCCTTCAACAGCATCATCTGTCTATCAACAATACTGAATCGACCCGATCTCCCAGCATAGTTCACGTGACCACGCGAAATGCGTGTATTTTCAGAGTTTATTAGCACATTCAAACGCGCCCATAGTTACGACATACATAGGTACATAGACACACGTGTGTTTGGTAATAGAGTCGGATTTCAACTGGCGACTAATTCGAATCGAATTGGAGCACAATGGATTTCGTGGAATGCCGTTCGATCACCGGATCTCTCTAGGATAAACTACTGATATACTGTTTTTACTAACTATGAAAGCAGAATTGTACAGAAAATAGTGTTTTTTTTTCAGTTTCAATAACTATACTTTGAAATCAAAATGCACAGGTTGCACTGAATACAATTTAAAAAAAATGTGTGAGTCATGCCAAAAGGGCTAAGGGCTACGGCTACGGGCTACGGTGACGCTACGAAAAAGGATCATGTTACTACGGCGTAGCCCGTAGCTTTGTAGTGACCATTTTTTAGACTCTAAGTCTACTGAACCTTTGATTCTTCTGTCTTCTTTTAAATTTAAATAAATAAATTAAAATAACTTTGAGAAACCAACTTAAAATAAACAAAAAATGCTCCAAAAAATTAGTCCACATAAGGCCATACAAAGTAGCAACGCAACGTGCGTAGCTACTTTGTATGGCAAAGCTTTGCCTCTAGCTAAAAATTAAAACCAACCTTTTTAAATTTAATTTAAGACAAAACTGATAGCTGGCAAAGAAAGATCATCGTAAGGCATTATTTTGATCTGAAATAAACTAACTAAAATGGCAAATAGTAATTTAGTTTATTTATTTAACTTCTCTCTTGAGACAAAACATGCATTGTAAAATTGATTTATCATTATTAAAAGTTACGCACCCTTAATCACACTATTACAATGGCGAAAGTTTGTATATACGTATGTGTGTGTGTGTATGTTTGTTACTCCTTCACGCTTAAATGGCTTAATGGATGCAATTTTTTTACCACCAATTTAAAGCACCTTTACATATATATCGAATACTAAGCTATAACTTATCAAATAACACAAAATACCCATAAAAACATTTGAAACAGAAAACAGTTTAATTAACACATAAGCTAGCTTTTAGAAGAAGTCACGGGACGCAGCTACTATCTCTATAATATCTCCAAATAGCTCTTATAATAAAAGGATTTAAATACAAAGGGCGAAAAGTCCTATAAGAACTGTACAAGAATTTCAAGCTCTCAAATACCGTTTATTACTTTACGATATCGTCTTGCGATACTCAGAACCTGTTGATTGCCGAGTTCACGAGAAACAAGATCTTTGAAACAATTTTAATAATGCCTTCGTTACTTATACATCTGAAAAGTGAGTACGATCATTAAATGTTTGGTAAAATTGTGTTGGCAGTCTTTAGTTTGCATTATTTTATTACCAACTAGCTCTTGCTCGCGGTGTTGCCTGCGTAATGGTTTCTTAGATTTATTGTATTTTATGTGTTAATCCAGGTTTTCAATATCTGTGTGCCAAATTGCAACAAAATCCGTTCAGTGGCTTTTGCGTGAAAAAATGACAAACATTTAACATCCTCACAAACTTTCGCTGTCGCTTTTTTATGTAGGGTTTTGACTACTTTAATATTCCGCGGTATCTCTTTCGAACAACCTGCAACCCTGGCAGGTGACGGCCCTGGCAGGCCTCTCTGCTTTACTAATCTACTATATAAAAATAAGTCGGGTTTTCCTTCCTGACGCTATAACTCCAGAACGCACGAACCGATTTCCACGACATTTCCAGACACAGAACAAACAATCATGCTGATCAAACAAAGTTTGTCCTAGGTAGGAATCGAACCCACGACCTCCGGCTCAGCAGTCAGGGCCACTAACCACTAGACCAACAGGTATGTCAGACTGACATACGTTTGAGGCGCGGAACACGGACATATGTCGTCGCCACGGCATATCGTCACTAGACGGAAGGACGGTGAGCCACACATGGGTTACCGTCCACAGACCCGCATCTACGGTGGCCGGGAATCGTCTCCCGAGAGCCCTGGCCTGTCGTCAATAGAAACAAGTTGTCTTGTCCTCTTGTATGTTTTCTGCATTGCTATTGAAATCATAAGAGGATATTATGTTGGTATTTCTTAACAAGGAAACGGAAAATAGTTAAATAAATGAATTGACGAAGACATTAAATATTCAATAAGTCTTTAGAAAACGTTTGAATCGGCTAGTCGCAAATTAGAGCTACGTTGTCAAACCTACGCCAATTATGTAGTTGGGGACTTCCAAAACATCAAAAAAGTTGCCATTTTTAAACTTATCCCGTTCACAGTCACATGTTCTAAATGTGGACTATTATTGTTAAGAGCCTGTATTGTCCCACTTCAGGATAAAGGCCTCTCAATGTTCACTGTCCTAGAACTCATATATACGGGCAGTGCTGATTGTTAAACTGTTGTATCTGATTTGTGAATAATTTTGCTAGTTTCAACATAAAATTAAAAAGCCTTCTATTTCATTAATTATCATCTGCCTAGCTTTTTCCCAACTATGTTGGAGTCGGCTTTCAGTCTGCCAGATGCAGCTGAACAGCTGTATTTTATATGGAGTGCCTGCCTATCTGACCGCCACAAACCAGTTAATACTGGATACTACGGGACCCCTTGGTAAGACTGGTTGTCAGACTTTCTGGTCACTGACTGAAGGTCTACGAATGACAACCGACACCAACAGCTTAACGTGCTTTCTGAGGCACGGAAGAAACTCGGTATGTGTCGGGTGGTCACTCCTCCACAGATCAACCTAGGCAAGCGGCTTAACGGTTAAGTTCCATAGCGTAGAGTGGCTTTATATATATTGGTTTTTTAATCTGAAAGCACTCCTTAGGTGAAAGCCTCCTCTAGAAGCTATCTCCATCTTTAAAATCTTAATCTTTAGAGTAGAGTAGATCGTTCGTTCGTTTAGAGTAGAATAGATAGATGTCCAGCGAAGCTCGACCATGGTTCGGCGCCGAGTGTAATCGTGCTGAAGCGCTTAAACATGAGGCGTACCTGGCCTGGGTCGATGCTCGAAACTGAAAAGCAAATGATGTAGGTCAGAAGAAGTTGTTGTTGCGTTGTTGGTGTTGCGGAAAGCTCGGTTCGACCACGTTAGCCGAATTGGGAACAAACTTGCTTCATACCCGGCTGGTAGTAAAGCGTTCTGGTCCCTGGCTAAGTCGGTCGAATCGAACTTCTGTCGCCCCTCACTTCCACCACTGCTTAAACCCGACGGGTCACTGGCCCACTCCGCTGAAGAGAAAGCAAATTTATTTGCCGCTCTTTTTGCGGAATCTTTACGTCTTGACAGCGGCGACGCAAGCCGGCCTCTCCTGCTGGATGCGAGACGAGTATGTCGGACATTCGCATCCACCAGAAGGACGTCCGTAGGGTGCTGCGTAATCTTGACGTGAACAAAGCTAGTGGTCCCGACGGGATTCCGGCAATTGTACTTAGAACGTGCGCGCCTGAATTGTCTCCAATCTTGACGCGCCTGTTTCGCCTCTCGTTTGAGACTGGAAAAGTACCGAAAGCTTGGAAGCAAGCTAACGTGCAACCCGTGCCCAAAAAGGGCAGTTGAGCTGACCCGGCCAACTACAGGCCCATTTCAGTCACGTCCATACTCTGTAAGACTATGGAGCGTGTACTGAATGGTAAACTCCTGGCACACCTAGAATCCAATGACATCCTCAGTGACCGACAATACGGCTTTCGCCGAAACCGGTCCACTGGGGATCTTCTAGCGTATGCCATTCACATTTGGAGTGAGGCCATTGAGAAACACGGGGAAGCGCTTGCCGTTTCCCTTGACATCTCTAAGGCCTTCGACAGGGTGTGGCATGAAAGCCTTATTAAAAAGCTTCCTTCTTTCGGTCTACCCGCTGGTTTTTGTACTTGGGTTGCGGACTTCCTGAGGGATCGGTCCATTCGAGTGGTCATAGATGGCTGCTCGTCTGACCAATTGGCTATTAATGCTGGGGTCCCTCAGGGGTCGGTTCTCTCAGCAACTTTATTTTTGCTGCACATTAACAGTCTGCTAGTGCCCGGCACCTTTGGGTATGCAGACGACAGCACTGTTGCTGAGAGATATACGTCCAACGCAGGGGCTAGTGGGTCTCAGATCCGGTCTCTTCGCGAGGCCATGGTTGAGCGGTTGAGCTTGTCCTTGAGGGCTGTCTCCGATTGGGGAGATGCCAACTTGGTCAAGTTCAATGCTGCTAAGACCCAGGCGTGTCTGTTCTCCGCAAAGAGGAGTGAATTTCAACCTGCTCCTTCTTTTCGTGATGTAACCGTGCCAATTACCGACCATATTGAGCTTCTTGGTGTAACGCTTACATCTACCCTCAATTTTGGTCCGTTCATCGAGGCTAAGGCTAAACTGGCTGCTAAGAAGTTGGGTATCCTAGCAAAGGTGAGACAGTATTTCACACCGGAACAGTTGCTGAACTTATATCAAGCGCAAGTTCGATCGTGTGTGGAATACTGTTCTCATCTCTGGGACGGATCCGCCAAATACCAGCTTAAAGCGCTAGAGTCTATAGAGAAACGAGCCAAGAGGCTCATCGGCAACGACGCGCTGGTTGAGTCAAAGCTCCAGAGCCTGGAGCATCGCCGGCGCATTGCCAGCCTTTCGGTTTTCTATCGGTTACATTTCGGAGAGTGTGCGATGGAATTGCACAGCCTAATTCCGCCAAGCCCGTTCCATCACAGGACTACAAGACGTACGGCGATGCGCCACCGTTATATGGTAGACATCCCACCCACACGCACTAAACGGTTTGGGAATACCTTCATTGTGCGTACTGCTAAGGAGTGGAATTCCCTGCCGGAGTCTGTATTTCCTGACAGCTATAACCTGGGGGTCTTCAAGTCAAGAGTGAATAGGTTATTTCTAGGTAAGCGTGCTTCATCGTCGACCACATCATCACTTACCATCAGGTGAGATAGTGGTCAAACGCGAGCCTATCAATAATAATAAAAAAAAAAATGTAGAGTAGATAAAGATAGATAATACAGCTGTGTATTTTGTATGCTTGTTACTTAATTTCTCAGTTGATTGCAGGCTAATTTTCAAAATTCTTATTATAATCGAAAGGATATTATAATATAAGGATATTGATATTATAGAAGATCCTACTTCTTACTAATATTATAAATGCGAATATTTGTGAGGATGGATGGATGGACTTATGGATGTTTGTTACTCTTCCACTTCAAAACGGCTGAACAGGTCTTGACGAAATTACGCACAGATGTATAGATAATAGTCTGGAATAAGACATAGAATACTTATTTTTCGATACCACGAGGGCAAAGCCGCGGGCGCCAACTAGTAATTATGAGTATCCATACATCCATCCAAACATCCTCACAAACATTCACATTTATAATATTAATAAGAAGGAGAACAATGAGAAATAGGGAAATCCAATACTAGATACCAAGTATATATAGTCACACGCTCTATTACGATCGTAGATTCATCTTTTCAGCCTGGAAAGTAAAATTAATTGAGAGAAATCATTTTTATTTCAGTTTGATAGTGTTATTGTTTGGGAAACGTTCCGGTCTCCCCCCGGCGTCGAATGCGCGACATCGCTGTGTGGTGCTGTTGCTGGATAGGTAGCACATTGGGTTATATTGACACGCACGCTCCTTAATGATACTTAGAACTTATTTTGGTACCATATTATACTTTATTTATTTAATTAATCATTTATGTACACACAGTAGACCAGACAGGAAAAAAAACATATAAAATTTGAGTACAAAGGTACTGCTTATTTCCAAAGAAATTTCTGCCAGCAGACCTGCAAAAGGAGATATGAAAACGAAATGTAGACGATAGTGTGTGAGAGAGCACGAGAAAAATAAACGTGTGTGCCTATACCTTACTCACAGGAATTTCTCTCTCATTATCCGGTGTCTGAATTCATACCTATGTACATAACATCACGCTTATGAAGACAGAAGGGTTAAACAGGGGTCTACCTAATAGCACACCCACAATTTATCAGTTATTTTTAAGTCCCATGGAGGTCCCATGGTGGTGTCTTACACAAATCCAGGCTTCGAGGCAGTAATTGAGTAATTCCTGGTGGTACAATTCAATAACAATTTACCCGACCTAGGACTCGAACCCAGACATAACCACTATATCATCGTCATGCGCTTGCTATTACTATACTAACGACTTGTCTGGATTTGTGCCTTACATATAAAGGACGGATATATGAAAAGGCTTTTTGGCCTATAGCCCAGGGCCCCTTGAGGGTGAAGGACCCCCATTTACCTTTAAGACAGTAGAGATAGTAACACTGCAATTTGGCAGATATATATAACTCTACCATAAGCAACCTTACCAAACACAAAACTACTACAAAGCTGGGCTATAGGTATTAAACTAGAAGTGTGCTTCATGAGTCATCGTATGTATCTAGTATATCATTGTCGAAAACAGTTTTTTGACATAAAAGTAATTACTTGGTTAATAAAGCAGGCCCCCAAATGGTATTAGTCCAGGGCCCCACAAAGTTACGGTCCGTCTCTGTAAAAATAGGACTTAAAAAATTAAATATAAGTAGTTTTTTTTGCGGACGGGAAATCATCAAATAACTTCCCCCGCTCTGGGTGGAGCTGGGGGGAGTGTCAGACTTGCACTAACTAAAACCCACCCATGTTCCTTCTTTGTTTGGGCCACGCAAACCGCTACCCCGGCGGTGGCCCTGGCAGGCGCCTCTGCTTTGCTGACATCTCTTTGAGGCGCGCGTGGAACACTAAGACGCCGTTGACACGGTCTATCGTCAACAGACGGACGGACGGTGAGCTAAACGGTAGGGTCACGTCTGACAAACCCTCCAGAGAAAATGAGAGTATTGTTGTGTCAATTCTTTCAAAATATTAAATTTAAAATGCTTTGCTTTTGCGACGTTCCAGTGTGTAAAATATGCATATGAAGTAAATTTAAGTCACAAAAATAATACGTTCTTTCGCTCATTTTACAACTATTTGATAAATGTATGTATGTACCTAATTGGCAAAATCTCATGCTCATTTCGAAATCCCGGAATGTTGCCAGAGCTATTCAATAGACAGAGTGTCGAGAGATGGCGGTAGTGTCATCAATTATTCCGTGTCAACACTCTGAAATCTACGCCGTCGGTGACACGAGTTACTGCCATAGCAATTCGCATTGATTTATCGCATCATGTCCAGAGGCGAACTGCGACACAAACGTTATGATGATCTCTGACGCTTCACTCGAGTGAATGGTTCACTCGGCGGACTGTTCATTTTTGTTTACACAACACAAACAAAATGGCCTACGAAATGATCGAAAAATAAAATGGCAAGTGGTCTCAATAATTCCTAGGTATGTTTACCTAGAAACGTTAATTTGTATATGTATTTCATTTATTTTTGACCGAAGGAGTGAATTAAAGTAAATTATTGTTACCCCTCTTCTGATTCAGTTTGGTAAGTACAGATGTTTTACTACAAGAGTGAGGAAGAAGAATCCGAATAATAAACATTTTATTTCAGAAGATACGTCCATATTTTATTAGTAAACAGTAACTTAAAAACGTATGTTAGTAAAACATGTAGATTGGACAAAACATGCATAAACGGGCAATCAAATTTCCCCGCAATGACATTCAGGAGACTGTTCGAGCTGCCCCGGACCCTCTCCAGCAGCGACACGGCACGCTTACGTCTGATCGCTGCAAAACCATCAGTGAGAAAATCTGCAAACATTCCCGACGCACTGCAGAAGCATGGCAGCCTCAGCAGCATCCTGAATGCATTGTTGTATTGAACTCGAAGAGCATTGATGGCTTTCTGCGTACACCTTAATATAATAATGCCGAATGAAAGGCCATTATTATTCTAAATTCGAAAATGAAGCGTCTAAGTTCTGCATTGTGAAATAAAATGCTACATTGTCAGCACGAGCATGAATGCTCGTCAGACTGACACACTTAAGGTGGTGGACTGGCGTCAGCCACAGCTAAGTGCCTAGTTACCGCTACAAACTACGCCATTCATTTTTCTTTTGTGTTATTTCATCGATTATTATGCGTCAATAATCACTTAAAATTTACACCATGATCTAACTAACTAACTAATAGTAACTAGTAGTAGTAATATGTAGTAACTAGAATGATCCCAATTATATTTTAAGACAAACTTGTAATTAATAGAAGAAATAGGAAAGAAGAAGAAAACGCGTTGCACCGACCCCAAATAGAATGAGACAGGGGCAGGAAAATGATGACGTTATAATCGTTACCGTACCAGATATATTACTTCTATGATGCCAATATTTTTAGAGTTCCGTACCACAAAAGGTAAAAACGAAACCCTTATAGAATCATTTTGTTGTCCGTCTGTCTAACTGTCTGTTTTTACAGACCCGTCATCTCGGCACCGCGTGGTGGTATCGAACTGCGAATAAATTGAATTTGAATTTGAACTGAAATTAGAATAGAATAGGTTTTTAGAATAGAATAGGATTTTATTTCTCTCAAAAAGGTACATTCTTTGGTTCATGTCATATTATGTCAAATCAGTCACCTTAATTAAAAACATAAAGCCCGGATACTTGGCAAGGATTAACTAACATATCATATAGAACTTGATTCAAGGTCAAACCCCAAAACAGGCAAACAAACTCATGGATCAATGATTGGCACACAACTTCAAAAACAATCTATCATACTAGTAGCACTACCAATCAATAGCTGTTTCCAATAATAACAGTAGATAGTTGATGAGGCTCTGTATGTATCTCCTCAACCATACGACAAAGATCCTAAGTTAACAACACCGGGCCAAGGCCCCAAGTTCAAAGGCCCACCACTAGGGGTCAACTTAACTACTTAAGCCCTATTCAAATGTTAATTTTGGACCCTTGGAAGTACACAATCTGGAAGTTTACGAGTTCAGGGTTGGGTAGAAGTCAAATGAAGTTTGTGTTTAGGTTTTCGGAATGGCACTTAAGATGTTTGGGGTGGAGCTTCAGGATTCTTGTGTCTTTATTAATTGTATCTTGAACTGTTGGACTTATTCGATTTGCATAGTTTAGAAATACATAACCAATGAACAAGAACTGAGACGTGAAAGGACTATTCTAGGTATTGGTGTGAATATCTCGCTTATAATCATTTTCACAATGTGTACTTCTGTAAATAGTTTTGACTGTAATGACGTTTGTTTGCTAGTTATTTTGAGAACTCGTCAACTCGCATTCAAATTCCAGCAAGCACAAATGTAACTTTTTCAATTCATAAGTAATTTCTTAACTTAGACAGACATCGGTAATGGAAAAAATATCGTGAAAAACTTGGATGAAAAATTATTAATATAAGTCTGAAATCGCCAAACCACCTTGAGTAAGCGTGGTATTCAATGCTCTTGTTTTCATTTTCTCATGGTTAATATAATTTTAATATACCCCTACCTCTGTGCCCAATTTTATCAAGATCCTTTCAGCCGTTTTGACGTGAAAGAGTAACAAACATCCATACATCCATCTATCCTCACAAACATTCGCATTTAGAATATTAGTAGGATTAGTAGGATATTCTGAATATCTATGATGTACAAAATCATATTTTTTTCTGGCTTTCATAAATGGTACTTTGACAGTCGATACAAACTGAAGTCCACTAATCCGACAACCAGTCTTACCAAGGGTTATCGAGTTATTCGTGTGTGATAGGTACTTCAGCTGCATCTGGTCAGACTAGAAGCTAACCCCAACATGTTTGGTAAAAGGATATTGGTAGGTATAAGGATATTTGATATAGGATATAGGTAATGGTGGAAAGACCCAGTGACACTGGATTACAAAACTTTGCAAACACATCCACAAATAATAATTTGTTGTTGTGTGGTTTTTATGGTTGCAAAAGATTTGGAATCATTGAAACTAAAATCGTTAGTTTCTTCTCAATTCAAAAGAGTAGCAATTATACAATTTTATATAGGGTAAATTAGCTAGCCGAAATTTAGCTTATTATTCCCACATGATGCGATTGATGCGGTATAGACAAACAAATATGTATTATAAAAATGCTGATTGTTGTTTTATTATTTCGCAACCATAAAAACCATGAAATTATTGATGGGTTTATAAAATTTTCATCCGTAAATCGCCGTGGCCCGGGGTATAATTGCAGTTGTACGCTATTTTATGCATATCTTCTTCTTGATTTATTATGAGGCCATTATTTCTAAAGATTCTTGTATATATGAATTTATGTTAACTTGTGAACGGATTTCTAAGATAGCTCTACCCAAATAAAATCAAACGTGCATTAAAATTATCGCCCTATGTTAGAATCTAGAATTTCTCCAACAGATAGACCAGCATTTACGAATAAGTGTTGGCCTGGAAATGCAAGATGCTTAATATGATAGTAATAGGAACGGAGATTGGGTTATAAAATAGGGATGTGCTTGACTGATGAGTTAGGAAGATGTCCTTTCCTCTCGCTGTGGCCAAGACCCCATCCATAATTTTCACGACACCACCCGTCAAACAGTCAAAATCACAAAACAATAGTACAAATACCGTATCATCTGAGGACACGGTTAGCGCAGTGGCTGAGCGATCGACTGCTGCGCTGTGTATCTCGGGTTCGATCCCCGCACGGAACAAGTATTTGGAAGGCCTTCAGATAGTTGTTTCGGGTCTGGTGTTTGTGTACGTGAGTTTAAATGTTTGTAAACGCACTCATACAGGAGAAATTCCTAGTATGGGGCAAGGTTTTTATATAAAAAAAATCTAATACGTCTGGAAATCTAACTGGGTTGTTGAGGTTTGATTATCGTCAAGATAATCGATCGATCGAGAAAATGTACGATCTAGTAGCTACATTAAAACTGGAAGCCGACCTCGACAATGGTGATGATGATGAATTGTTAATTTGTGTATTAATTAACAATTCATTTATGCTTTCCATTTTAAATGTCTTATTGGTCAATAAAACAAAGTTAAGCTTTATAAAAGTTCCGATCTGACTTGCAACGCCATCTACAGTTTAAATATGGGGACCGCTAACACCTTGAGCGACGACAGGTCAACCCTCCTCATTTAACACATAATCCACGTTGTGTCGTTGCGTTCTCGTTTGGGAAAATTAGTACAGATGTCGCTACTTGTACTATTATTTCAAGTTTCATTTCTAAAACATAGATGGCAGTTTTCTAAGTAGTTGTTTTAATGAACGTAAATATTTGATTTTGTCAAAAGCTAATTATTTTCTCATGACACTTTAATTAATGAAACAGTTTATATGATATGTTAAATACATTTACCGATGTAACGCCTGTTTCATTCAGTGGTCAGTAAACAAATTAATAAGATTGCATAATAAATAATGGCAAATACCATGTATTGTATACTAGATTTTGCCCGCGGCTTCGCTCGCGTTAAATTCGGGGTAACTAAGTTCCCCTTTTCTGATTTACATGTACCTGCTACGGGCTACCTGTACTTTTTGCACTTGAGCCTTATTTATTGTAATAGCAAAGCTAAGTTTTTCCTTTTCTTCCCTGTTTTTCCCTCATTTCAATTTTTTTTAAATAGCCTATATCCGTCTCTAGGGTCCCAACTATCTCCGTACCAAAATTCATCAAAATCGGTTTAGCCATTTAGGCGTGAAGACGTAACAAACAAACGAACACACAAACAAACAAACTCATTTTCTGCTTTTATAATATTAAGTAAAGATTAAAGAATACTCTTACGTTAATATCGAGGAGAAGTATTTTTCAGACGCATGAAATCATGAACGATTTTATCTTTGTGATTCGATGCGTATCATGCAGGAGTGTCAGACTTGTACTGACTTAAACCCACCCATGTTCCTTCTATTGCCCTTTACGTTCCGGGACCACGTTATCTCTTTCGAACAACCCGCAACCCCGGCAGGCGGTGGCCCTGGCAGGCCCCTCTGCTTTGCTGACATCTCTTAAAGGCGCGCGTGGTAGTAACACGACGTCGATACGGCCTGTCGTCAATAGACGGACGGACGGTGAGCTACCCATTGCTCACAGTCCACAGGCTCGCATCTACGGTGGCTGGGGGTCGTCTCGTGTTGCCCGACGCCCGGCCGGTTCTCTCTCTCAAACGCCCGGCCACCTCCTTCGCTAGCATAACTGCTTCGCAGGAGGTGACCGCTTCCCATTCCCTCTCGCTCCGGACCATGGCCTGAACCAGGGCCGGACGCGAGAGATCGCCGCCGCCGATCGCCTCTACGAGGGCACGGCGGTGCTCCGCCCACGCTGGGCAGACCGCCACTGTGTGCTCCACCGTATGATACATCACTTCTGGCTCAGGATTTGGGTAGTGGTAGGAATAACGTCATTAAATAAAATATAGAATTCGTAATACATAATTATTTAATTGTGTATAATTATTTGAATACATCAAAAATTTTTGGTGTAATACGAAATTCGCTAATGCGCAATCCCCTGGCCTAACTACCTGTATATAAGTAGGCCAGTATATATATTGTTGCTCTTAACAAGTATTGTACATCGTCAGGAATGTACTAACATCTAACACTACTTAGCTCCATAATGCGGCTAACAGTAAATTGAATTTTACACAATAATCTTTAAAATTAAATACATTAAATTAACTAAGATTATAAAACATTAAATCAGTCATTTACAAAAAAATCTTTTTTTCAATATTTTTTACAACAACGCTACGATAAGGTTTTATCTAGTTTACTGGAGATTTTTTTTCGTAATTTTGGATATTGCTTATTGCACTATGATTATTATAATTTATGAAAACTTATGAATAGGGCAAGCTGCCATAGCTACACGACGACTCGACTGCTCAGCTCAACGGACTCATTCACTTCCACATACTTTACTTAAGTTACACTTAATTAAAACTAATAAAATGGCATGTTGTGATGCTAAACGAACTATTTGTGAACTTTAAGTAGCCTGAAATGTTTCGTCTAAATAATACCTTTGTCTGAATTATTCAATTAAATAAAAATAATGGTTTGACTATTTCAAACGTCTATTCGAGAATAACTTTCAGCTGAGTCACAATTTTCATTCATCAACTTTGCAACCGAAAATGTCAATAAATAAAAACTGCGACAAAGTTGAAATATAAAAGTAAAAAAAACGCGTACTTTAGAGATTTTAGTAACATTCATTATTTTCATAAACGTCTAAAGTTTAAAGACAAAACAACTTGCACCTTGAACGAGTAAGTCGAAATAAGCAAAAACAAATGATTTCTCAATCATCAGTAACCTAATCAATCGATTTTCCCATCCTAGGTGCAAAAAGTTTCAATCCACATTATATAAATACCTACTCACTAAGTACAATACTGACATCTTCATAGAAAAATTAAAATATACACCTTCTGAATCAAGAATCACAAACGTACGACACGGTGTATAAAACGCAGCACTACTTACACACAACAATATCTCTATTTACATTAATATACAAATACGACAAACATATTTAGATTGTATTAACTCAGTATAGACGTAATACAAGTCTCACATTATTAGTTGTAACACGCTACTTACAAAAAACACATTATTTAAAATAACTTGTCACTATAATGAGTTTTTTATAATGTGCTACAACTAATAATTAAGCTAGACACAAGCAGCTGCCACAGGAATAAGGAAACAAATTATAAGTACGAAATTAAGTACCCATACATCAACTTTAACTCGCCCAATGGCTCTTTGCATTTCTAATTTGCTCACTTATTTCTGCAGCTGAGTATACATAGACAAACATAATCTAAATAGGTTCCGTCACCACGTAAACACAAGCCCAGACGCGACGTCCACTCATCACACACCTGTCAAATTATAAATAACGTATAAACTAAAAACTATATTTACACAAATTGTCATTATTGTATGACATCATAAAAAAATGTATTTAAATTATCATACAAAACATCCATTAAAGAACAGCAATGAAATTATTTTATACTTTTTTTTTTATTTACAAATAATTTCACGTTCTTCTTAGGCAGTGTAATTTTTGAGAACTATTAAATACTTTGAAGAAATAAACTTAATCACATTTAAAAATAACTAAGTACATAATGATAATATCTTTATTGGATGATCCGTAAGGTGAATTTTTGTACTTATTTCGAATAATTTGAGTTCAATCTTTAAAACAATACTTTTATGTACTTAAGTTACGGTTACAAGTCCCGAGTATTTGCAAAGGAAACACGCCTGAGAAAAGAAGTATAGTTTAGTTGCTGTTGAGTTCACATCAGACTAATTCAAGAAGTTGTTAAAGCAAATTCTGACAATACAAAGAAAAAGCTCAACATAGCCAAGTGAGCTGTTCATATCGATGATCCTCGTATTTAACATTAGTTTATAAGTAATCTTAGATATAAACTCAACTATTATACACAGTCTGATGACGAAACTGACTGCCTATGCTCTGAAGAGGAGAACAGGAAGAAATGGAACCGGGATAATCTTGTAATTTTTAATTTTAGGTAGATACTAAAAACATGATTGAATATATGTCTGTCTCATCGACTATATCCCGTTTAATAGTGACCGCGTCTTCCCCACTCAACGCACCTCCTAAACATGGACAATTCGTCAACATTCTGCATATGATGGCTAAATCTTTCTCAAGGCGTTACAACAGTAATCAATTTAAATGTTCCAACAAAGATTACCTTTACAAAGTAACCAACAATTTTGCTTCTCTGAGGCCAGATATTTGTGCTGTACCAAATCCAAAGACAACAGGGTATTCAATAAATACTCGATGCTTGAAACCGCAGCAGCTAAAGACTACGCTATCATATGATTGTGTGTGTGTTTAGGACACCATTTGTCTGTGTCCGTTTTGACCATTGCCTGAGGGGAAGAGTACTCCTTCATACGTTACTCCATTCAGCTCTATTGACACTACTAATTGCTGGTCTCCTGTGCTTGCGTCTCCTGTGGGATAAAAAAATGTTGAAATAAAATTGGTGATATAGAAAGATAAAGTACGTACTACTAAATAAATAATAGGCTTTGCGGGATTTCAATCTACAATTCTTCAAAACTTGCTCGAAAGAGCCTGTTTTGTTTCTGAAAAAAGCGGTGAATCCAGCACCAAAAGCAACAGTGATAACCAACAGGTATGGTCAAAGACCTAAGCAGCGCTAGCAAATGTAATAATAGAAACAAATAACGTTTAAGATGCTTACCTCTGGTGGTAATTTTAAAGGCAGCTCCATTGACACCATTAGTGTTGGGCATGCCGTTGATCTGTGGCGGCGACGTGGCGTCCCGGCGGCTGTGGCGGTGCTGCGGCGGCGAGTGCAGGTGGTCGCGCGGCGAGGGGGGACGGGACGCGGGGCGCGGCGTGCGGCGCTTGGCGGGCGGCGCGGGCGAGCGGCACGCCTCGCGCTTGCCGCTGCTCGTGAGCGAGTTGGGGCTCTCGCTCAGGTTCAGAGCCTCGCTGTAACCCATACTGAGGATAAGGAGAGTGTCAGAATTTGCCAACCAGAGGTTGACCTAATAGTAAACGGAAATATAGTACCTACGTACGTAGAATTAAATATAGTACCTACTTTAATTTCTTAAAATATTGTCTTTGTGGAATTACAAACACAAACGAGCTTTATTTTATTGAACCCACAAAGCCTTTCAATTGACATAATACCTACACACTGCTATGATAGATCCTATATCTGACTCAAATCTAAAGCACTATTTTCTGAGAAACAATTCAGTCCAATAAGTCTCCCAAAGTTATTACTATGAGTCTTCTACATACTATGACCAGCAAAACTTAGAGTGTACCCTAGGGAACTATCTTAGGTCCATATATAAAATTTCAAATAATATCAACTTACCGTTGTGGCTCAAGGTCCGGTTGTGGGCTGTTGTTATTGTTATTGTTGTAGAGCGACCAGAGGGTGAGGCGGGAAACGTCGATGGCACTGAGGGCGGCGTCGCGAGGTGACATTATTGGTGCTTGGCCGTTGCTGGGGGGTGATTCGGAGCCTATGAAAAGAAGGAACATAGTTAATGAAGATTCTTGTGCAGCAAGCATGTAATTCAATCAGCGATTTTTATATTTTGGAAAGGCAAAAAGTATTGGATTGATATAAGTTGCCGAAAAGCTTGTCACCCTGCTAGAAGTCGTTGTAGAAAAATATGAACTGGGTTTAAAGTGATAGCTATTATAACCTTATAACATTAAAATGCATTATCACGACTACAACTTTTGAACCAAATATCGAAATGAAATGCATTACTAATATTGGCTATGGGCTAACGTTCTAATTTTAAATTCCAAATTAATAAGAATTCAATCATAATATTTCTGATAAGTAAGAAACCATAAACAAAAGAAAAACTCACCATTTCTCATAAGCTCCCTCTGCTGCTGTATCATCTTCATGTACTCGCGCACCCTGTACTCGATGTCGTGCTGCGCAAGGTGAGGCGCGTGCGGCGGTAGTGGCGGCAGGCGCGGGGCCACGCCCCCCAGCGACAGAGACAGCGGCTGCATGTGCTGCGACAGCTGCGCGAGAGACGCGGGCACGCGATTTAGTGGGGGCTGCAAGAAGACGGGGCGTTAGGTGGTGATGATCAGGCACCCATTTAGATTGACTCTCCAAGCAGTGGTTCTGTAGTTCCAAGCATGTGTACGGGACGGTAGATGGTGACGATAATCAAACATCGAATCGGCTTTATCACTTTTCCAATAAGTGGATTCCATCGCTTTCCAAATGGAAATGTGTAATCATGGAGGAAGTGATCACAGAGAGACACTTTGACCAAAACAACTTTTTTAAACATCATAACTAGATCTCACGTTCTACTGTTTTTGCTATAACATGGTGCGGGTGCCATTAGATTAAAAGACATGTTTAGCGATATGATGATATTTAGGATAAAACCTACATTCAGTAAAGCAAGAAAGAAAAGACTTTTATTTGGCCCATGCCACAAGTGTAACACAAAATGAGATAAAAACTTAAAACTAAATGATAATAACAAATACGTAATTGTGTGTCGCAGTTAACGTGCCAAATTGAACTGGAACGGTTCATCTAACCCGCACCATGTCATAGCAAAAACAGTATAGTAGTGAATGTTTGGACAAATGGAATTTGCCGAATATTAAGTTACAGTTAAAGACATTGGAGATAATCTTCTATGTGAGTCTCATGTATGGTGCATCTAGCTTTCTAACATAATAGAGCAGGAAATACTTCCAAATCTGATGTCTGGATAAGACTTACCATAGCTAAAGCAGCTTGTGCGTCGTACTGCCCTGAGGCGCGACGGCCTTCACGCTTATTGCCTTCAATGGCGGCATCCAGCTCACTCCGGGTTGATAGGTTCTTCTTCTCGCACTCGTAGTCATACAAATATTTCATGTATCTGGAAAAAACACAGAACATTACGTTATTTGTAGAGCTGATGTGTATCGTCATCCAGTGATGACTAATTTACATAGTTAAAGCAGATTTTGAAAGACTACAAAAATACGACAAAGATTATGATTGTTGCTACGTATCGCGATATTTGGAATAACAATTTATGTTGAGCTATTAACAAAATACATAGAATTTTAACAAAAATAGAATGAAGGACAAGAGTTGATGGCAAAGCGGCACCGTCAAAGATCATTTCGATTCTTTTATCATCCAAAATAATCTCCATATCTATCAACTCGAAAATAAATCAAGCGATGTCACCATTCAATCCTTTAGAACGAACTAATCTAATAATAACTTTATTACTCTGCCCGCGGCTTGACAACCTTATAAATCATATTACAAGCCCAATTATTATCAAAAGTCTATCCTTCAAGTATAATGCGTACCATTACAATCCTAAGCCTATTCTGTAACGTGTCAATTTTATATGACCCCTTTGTCGCGTGTACCTCCCATATGTCATATTAAGCGGTCACATATTAAATGCGTAACACAATGAGAAACCGCCGTCTCATAAAAACCCCACCTTTAAAACTGTCACAAGCGATCTATATATACGACATTCGTCATTACGGTTAGTCTAATTTTATGAATTTTACTAGATGCTTTGGCATTAGAATACTTTTGTCTCGATAGAATTTTAACGAATGACTAATGTTTTTCTGCATAGTAACTAGAAATCATTACGTTATAGACGAATCGTGAATAAAATGCCTGATACCTGGAAATGGATGTCTAGCCAACATCAATTTCGAAATGATTTGCATTAATGAAGCAATAATATGCACAGACCAAACAATAGTAAGCTTTCTACAATCACAATACCTATTTAGGACAACAATCTATAAGACATCGTTTGAAATATTTAGTTTCAAAATCACTTCAAAGACCAAACACACTATGAAAATTAACGTAACGAGACGCATACAGAAACAGATCGAAATAAAAGAAGCTGCGTTCGAAATCATCGGTTCGTGCGTAACCGTCGTACATTTTGAATCATAAACGTACACCTTTATGACATCCGACAAAAGACGAGGTGAAGGAACTCTAGCGAGATAAATGGGAAATTATATCGGCTGAGATGAGCTGAGGTTATTAATTATGAAGTTGTCATATTGTCGCGTCCGACACTCACGTAGTGCCATGCCATTGTAGGCCATCTTTTGTCTCCACCTCGTGAGAATTTGAATGAGGATATGATACAAAGCAGGTCGAATATGGAGCGAGCTCCTGACTTGTAGGACCACACAGATACATCTTTTGTCGATCATGTTCTAGATTGACGGATAATGGATACTGATTTGGTAGAGGCCTTTACAGTGAAAGCTATTCGAAAGGATTTAATATTGAGAACATTGTGTCACTGCACCAAAACGCTTTAATCTTCTCTTAAATATTTGTAAAAATACCCTTGTTTAAAAAAAAAACTAATCTTAATAATACAAACACATTTGCACTCCTTTCTCACAACTTCAGCGTACTGATAGGTATTTAAAATTTCGCCAGATAATTAAATTTTCACAGCTAAGACACAGGCTACTTCTCTTTACTGTAAATTAAGCTACCTTAGGATCTCTTACTATTATCTACATGCTTAAGAGGTACCTACTGAAAATCTAAAGGTAGGTACGAGGTACTTACTGTGTGCGTAACGTAAACGCAGCAGACGTAATGGACGACGGCAGCCGCAGTCCCTTGATGATCTCCTGCCACAGCTTCTTATTAATGACCTCCACTAGCCCGCCGCGAGCAATCACCAGGTTGTACAGCTCATACAGGTCTAGCACCGACTTCGCCATTATCGGTAGCCGATTGATTGGAGTGCCTAGAACAAGGGATAGTTTAGGATTAGTATGTTTTTTGTCTCCAAACTGTGATGACTGTGGAGTAATTGATGATGTTTTTCATATTCTGATGGAGTGTGTCCGGAATGAACATCATAGAATTCATGTATTTGGACAAAACAATGTATGTAATATCGGGATTTGTAATTCCATTCTTGCCTTTCCAATGTCCGAGAAAGCAAAAGAATTGTATAAGTTAGTCATAAGTAGATCGTAAGTTAGTTAAATAGATTATAAATATAGCTTTTCCTGCACTGGGTGATGTGGTCGCTAAGCGACAAAACCCTTTAAATAAATTAAAAAAAAAAAAAAAGGATTAGTATGTTCAGATAACATATGACTACTGCCTGATAACCCACACCAGACACACTCCCACCACCGGCCATTTCCCCTCGCAGTCATTGACATTAGATGAAATCGAGCTAGTACTTAAATATCGATGGCATAGGTAGAGATTTTAATAAAAATAAGCTAGTTGTTAAAATTACATGTGTCGTGTATGTTAATGTTTATTTAATTAAGGATAACGAAACCATCGTTACTAAAGTTAATGAGAAGTGTACAGTAACGTCAAAATTCCACAGAGAAACCCAATGCTACACATAAAATACCATAACGAACTAGGCAATGAAATCAGGATAACTTAACTACCCCGGTATTAGTAAGAACATCAACTTGAAACTTCCGTCAGCAATAAAACTTCTCAAAATACAACAGCAGCAATTCAAAATCGGGGATAGCAAATATATCGTAATGTAACAAAAGAGTCTTCACAAACACTGGGAACATGTTCATCACGATGTAACTTCCAATAGAGGAGAGCAGTACGTTCCCTCACTATTGCAAGTTGTAAAACCCTTTACAGCGTACTTCATAAAGATCGTAAAAGCGAACTACATCAACATAGAAATATAGAAATAGATACAGCGCTAAATTAAGCTGAAGAAATGCTGAAATTTGAATGGAAATATTTCGAATTTTGTATTATAAACTCTCGTTCCTCCGACAAAATATATAAAGTTATCGGAAGAATAGAATTTGTTTTACTGCTTCAAACACAAAGCTAACTGTGACGATAAAATGAGAAGAAAAGCTGATTACGTTGACAGCCATAAGTTATCGCCACCTGTATCCCTTTGAAGACATTAATCACAATTTTATATGACGACATTACACGCTTTTATGTGATCTCACAACAACACCGCAGCATTTAGAGGTAGAACGCTGTCGGATATTAGACCCTATCAAATAAAGCTATGGTATCAAACTAAAAAAGCCTTTCATGTGACAATTTTGTATAAGCTACGAACCAAAACGTGCCAGTTTAAACAATCTAACAAACCATGCTTTACAGCATTTGCTGGGACAACACGCGTCAAGTAGGCAACAAGGCGAGCGTGCTAAATCGCATCGCATCGCACGATCGATGATTTACGGGCGCGAGCGAGTCAGATCGCGCTTTTACGATGCGCGCGCGCAGCATTAGTGGCCCCGATTTAGCACAGCCCGTGTGGCCACGGAAGCCAGGCCCGTTTGTTCTATGTGGCTAGTTTGCGACTATTTGATTTACTGTAATTTGGCTGTTAACTTACTCGATGACGTGACCAATCCGTACCGACAACGCTAACACTGCGATTTACAATAAGGAACTGTTAGTCACTTAGTTACGCTTCTGAGACAGTGGAACTGTCAGCTTGTGATGTTTACATCTTTGGAACAAGAAAACAACAGTGTTTATATCCCATTACTTCACCGACTGAAGACACAGTTACATTACCACTTGTTACTACGAAGTGGATGTTAAATTACCGCCTAGGAAGTATTAAGTCTGAATGAATGAGTAGCCAAACTGACAACCGTATCAGTTTTATCTAAATTATCGTTTTGTAGGCATCACTTGCAAGTACAGTACTATCAGAAAACAAAAGAACATCACCAATTATTCCAAATTCATTACATTTATCTCCGACGCAAGCTTCTGAAAGTTATTTCAATTTGACTTGTTGGAACGCGTCGGCAGCGGCAAGCGGCAATCAATCAACATTGTCTAAATGATTGTTGCAAACAATTCGTTACATTTGCACAGTCACCTCGCGCTCGATATCGAGTTACAGGCTGCCTCAGTTCGCGCCTGCCGGCATCACGGGTTGCTCCTGAATGGTAATGTGTCGATTGGTACAATACCTATGTGTTTGAGAGTAAGCCCTTTTACAACTTTAATGTGCCTATAAAATAATGTTCACAGATTGTGTAGATAAATAATTGTCTTAAATATATGAGAGGTTGATATACGTGTGTGTAAACTGAAATTACACATTATATGTAGGTATCTAAAAATCCAGTCAACAGATGAGTCGGTAGATGATGGTAGTGGCGAATAGAACTTAGCCGCTTATTACATTGAAAAGACATAATGTCATTATTATGTCGATGAAATGTGTAACATTGACTTAGGCTATACTGGTAGTGACAACAGGCCGTGTCGAGTTGCCATGCCATGCCCTCAAAGAGTTGTCAGCAAAGCAGAGGGGCCTGCTAGGGTCACCGCCTGCCATGGTTGCGGGTTGTTCAAAAGAGTTACCGCGGCCCCGGAACATAAAGGGCAATAGAAGGAACATGGGTGGGTTTTAGTCAGTAAAAGTCTGACACTCCCGAGAAATTATTTGATAAATTCCAATCCGCAAAAGGATATACTGATGCGTCTGATGACAAACCTTTAAACAATTTCTGACCTTCAATAAACCAATAAAACATTCAGCCCGAAATACGAATTCCCGAAACAAGAACAACCCTCCCATGAACAGCCTCGATCGTTTATTGATGAGAGCGAAACATTAGCAAAATACCTAAACGACTATTTGTCAATCCGTCTTCCTGTCTGCAGTTAATCATTCCCCCGGTTATCTGGGCCGGGGGTGAGCGGGGATGAGGCGCGGGGACCGGGGTAGGTGGTTGAAGGGGTGGCAACGTCACCCGTTCAGATTAATTGCCACGTTTGAAGAGTAAATGGAGCAACATGATGCGCAGAATTGGTGTGGAGTACTCGTTGGGTATTGTGTGAGATACCTGGTATTTTGTTATTAGATGGGTTGGCTATTACTGCTAATCTATCACGTTTTGACGATACCATTACTGTATTTGTATCTGTTAATGTATACTCAAAGCATCACTGATTATATTATCATTGAAGAAACTTACGACCTCGCTTCTAAAATTTCTATACAACCACACGAGTTAGATTTAGAGATACAATTTTGTAGAAAACCCGTAACTATTTAGCATACCGACTGCAGTAAATGACCATTTAATTATCACGGTGCAAAGAACTTATTCAAAATTGCTATTAATAGTGACTACAAAAACCAACCTAATTCTGGAAAGTACAGAGATGAAAATACATTACAAGAAGTAAATTGTCAGAAATACCAAGTACTTAAAAAAAGTGACCGTCAAGAAGCAATGAGTAACGGTAGCACCTAAATACTGACAAGATAACGTAAACTGTACCATGTAACCGGCAGTCAATAACAAAATGTAACAATAGATGACTCACGACGACAGTCAATGAGCCAAAGAGTTTGGAATTCGCCAGGTTTTTTTATTGACAAAGAAGAAAATGTAAGCAGAATTGCTTCAAATACGGGCTGATCGAAAATGATCAAGAAAATTATACGATTGACGTAAATTCGTCAATCGTCGTTTTCTAGATAAGCCTTCAATCAAAGCAGACTCTTGTAAGGCATTTGACTTTCTTGGTCTATTGAGTCGTTCTGCAATAAAACGAACGATCTCTAAATTCTGATGTTCAAACTACGGAAGACATTAATTTTAAATAGTTTTGCTCCTATACGCTTTACCCTTTCACCTACATCTACCAATATCCCATCATTTGCATCTAACAAATCAATATTCGTGCATCTCTAATCGTAACTATCGATTCTGTCTAGATTCGCTCCACACTCGCCACCCACGCTCGTCACAGCACGTTGACAACCTTTATTGCACCCTACTAAGTTGCTTTGAGCCCGATAGCGACTTTTACGGCCAACATTTCACCCACACTAACATGACCTGTGACTTTTCAATACCCTGATTCACACCTTAAAGGGCACAAGATCCAAGAAATACTGGTCACCTTTTGATAGTGCACCTCGCTTTGATGTGCAAGATTATGTGTAACTTTTCTATGCCGTGACGTGTGTAATGGGCACCATAAAGTGAAACCTTAGTGTTAAGGTCGCCTAAATAAATACTAAAGACATTCTGCACTCGTAAACGATTATATGGAAATTCAAATTAAGTGACAGATGTCTTCGAGATGACATGTCGACGTGATTACTTAGTACAAAGAGGACAGTTCAAGTGCAGCAGGGAAATGTGTGCTGACTTTGTAGCTTGTTGGGAGTAGCTTACAAAATAATGTTGAAATCACAGTCAAATGAGGCAAGAAAACTTATGGGTCAGTGGTTACGGTGAATTACGAGAATATCGTAAATACATAATACAAATTACCCACAATTGAACATGGTACAGATAAAGCACGATTTCCAACATCGAATGGCTTCTAAACAACATTGCATAAACGCTGGGTGCGTTATCAGGCGGGGCGCGCCAACCGTCCCGTTATCCGTCTAAATAACACACCGCTTACAAGAACCCGTGGACAAAAGCTATTGTTTATGAAAGCAATCACCCCAATAACGATTTCCACAAAACGCACGGGCTCGCCGGCGGCGGAAAACGCGCGATTCGATGCGCGTGCGCCGAGCCGCGCGCGCTATTTGCATACACGTACCATTTATAAAGGCCCACACAACGTAGCGCGGCTGACGGCTCACTCAATTCGGCCGCCCGAAGCGTTATTTACGACCTATGTCAAATCGCCAGCGGAGCCAATCTAATCGTGCCCAATTGTGACAAATTATTGCTTTTCCTACGAAACCTTACGCTAAATTTGTATTATGAATTTCACTTTATGGGCTAACGTACGCTTTATGGAACTGTGTACGGAATAAATTCCGAGTGTTGCCCGCTACAGTGTTGCCCGCGATTATTCGCACCTCACCCGATATTTATTGGCACTCGGTGTCGCTTAGAAAGGCTAATTCTTTTGTGCTGGCAACTCGCGACTGTCGTAAATCGTCTAACCGAACGCCTCCGAGTGCTGATAAAGGATTGTAAATAACGCCCGATTAGCCAACTAATCTCTTTTAAGTGTTGCAGATTGCAACTTTGATTTGCGCACCGTTTTACAGCCAGATTAAGTTGAAAATTTAATTTTGTTGGGGTGCGTTAATAAATTTCGAGCGACATTTTATTAGTGTAAAATGGTGATTTGGTTAATAAATACGGTGATAAAGTAGTGTGATGACATGGAAGTATTAATGACGCAGCGCGGGTCATCAAAATGTCAAGTGTAGCGGTCGCGCGGAGGAGCCGGCGTCGTGGTCGGCGGCGCGCGACGACTCGGGCGATAATCGATCGAATCGACATTCGACGCCTCCCGCTTATCGAGAGCAGTATCAAGGCCCTTGGAGCCCGACAACCCTGCGGCGGACCAATGGGAGGCGTCCGCGAGCACGGCGCGGCCGCCTATTGGTCTGATACGCTTTTGATTGCGCCGCCCCACTCGATTCACGACTCGATCAATCTCAATTATTCGTGAGTGTTGGTACTACTCCAAGTGGTCTCAGCCGCGTTTAATTGCACATTAACTTCAGGGAATTTGTTTTACAATTCGTATCTACACTGGCCGAATTAGATATTGGGAATAGTTTCTATGCAGTTAATACGGATTCTACTACAATAAAACGGTACAGCCAAGATAATGTGGTTAAACATTGACGCATTGTTAAACATTTTATTACTTATTTAATTTATTATATTATAAATCAAAATAAAGCGCTAACAGTAATGAAATGTACCTACATAACAATAACTGGTGGTTAAATATGATCAGTTATGCTTACTCGCGTATACGTACATACATAGTACTGCGAAATGTACAGAAAACCCACCAATACAACACTAAAACATTTACAGTTGTAGATAAATTAATGCTAATGTAACAAATAAACCTACATTAATTATGAATAATTTCCATAAACCTTCATTTACATGTAAAAATCTTTGAAAGTAAAAACCAACTTGTACAGGAAAGAAATAAATACATATAAGAAGTCAACAACATAACATAACAATTAACTTGTGAAGAAATCCTAGCAACATTATGTATCTACTAATTAGAATTAGATTAGTCGACAATCCACCCGACACGAAAATGCATTCCACATTTTCTCAAAAATTTTAATTAAAACACTTCCTATTATTGAGAAATAAAAAGCGCAAAATAAAACCGTAAAACACTCCGATTGATCATTTATTTTTCTTCCAATTCATTTTAATATTTTTTGCAATGAAAAAGGTGTGCAAAATGGATCAAGAACATAAGTGCATAGTGTTTATTTTATTTCTTATTCGAGTATTAAGGCTATAAACGACAGCTAGCCTCTATTTAGACAGTCGTTATAAGTTTATGGGCGGAAGAATTTATTGCTCCTCGGAGCGAGGTTTTAATTTAGAAATACGATCATTCTAGTGTTAATTTCCACACTTCGGAACAAAACACATGCACACACACACCTAACCATCTTCTAATACGAGTTAATAATTATTTATTAAAACTCATAATGTTCTTTTACATAAGTTAAGACCTAATAATACACAACGCCAGTAAAAGAGTCATATACTATAATTTTGCGAAATTACCATAACTCAATGTAATATTTATTGCTTGTAGTACAAATTCCAGGAGATGCGGCGCGAAAATGACATAAGGCTGAGGATACAACGATCAATCATGAAGGGAGCAGTAAAGTTGAGAACAATCCAGCGTAATTCCGTCTGAAAGACATTAAAACAGCGGCCGGCCCTATCCGGTGCAACAATGTGGCAGCCATCGCCCCGGCACTACACCGGCCCGGCACAATCACTCCACACCGAGTACACTCACTGCTGTCATTTCAATTTGTAATTACTGCTCGCGGTAAGCACGAACCCGCTCCGAAATTTGACAACATTAAAATCCACCAACGAATCAAAAAAACGTCACAACATAAACCCTGGATCCCAATATCACATAAATCATTTATTCGAATGCAAATCAAAACCGGGAAAGATTAAAGTATCGCTCTCAGTGGAATTCAGGAGGCCATTCGATGTAATTGGCAATCATTCAGAAAAGAATATGCTCTCGCTCGAACAATCAAGACAAAGGCGGCCGATAGTACCTACGGGCGAGCCATTACGGGTCAATACCCATTATTATGCTATATTTTCGCGAGCACAGCCCTCCGATATCCCGTACGCTCACATGAGACGGCAAATATCTGTAATTAAAGGTTGTAAAGTTGATTTACGGTCAGGGTCCGAGGATCGAAGTACGGGGAGCGAGTCGACCAATGGCGCGTCGCGTAGCCCTCGTATCAATTTATTAGAAACGAATGAAAATCGCGGCTGCGGTGGCGGTGGCGCGCGATAATGCGCCGCGGTGCGGTCGCGGGCCCATCACTTCCATCGGCCATCAGCGCGCCGCCGCCGATAGTATCGAGCGCTGGTGCGTAGTTTACGATCTCCGCCAGCACGGTAACACCGGCGATAAAATTGCAACAATGGAAATGTCGGATGCGGCTGAAAGACGACGATGCGACTACGCCGGATCATTGCGATGAATGCAACAATGGAATCCTCCAAACGAAGGTGGCAACTATCGACGGCCGTAAAGCTGAGCTATCCGGCGACGCGGCCGCCGTTATGACACTCGACAGATACGAACAATACCAACATAATGTAATTGTAATAAAACTGCGCGTGCGCACACAATGTTAACGAACGAATACCATTACTGTATTCCACCTATTTGCGGGAGAAGTATAAATCTAGGGAAAACGTAGCTATGCAAAGTCCGATATAAATGTGGATCGTAAAATATTTGTTTAATGCAGCAAGCTCGTCGGAGCAGCTCGCCAGATATCACAACAAACCCGATGTACTGTAACTCAAGAAGCCACTCGGATTTATTCTTCAATAAGTCTCTAAGACGATCAATAATAAGCATTGTTTCGGGTCCGCAGGCCGAGTACGCTTCGACCCTTCGAACATTTAAAATCTGAAAAGTAATTATTAGCATTTGTTGTTTCCAAATGGTAGTATCGTCTGGCTGAGATGTATGTAATTTATTATTAACGTAGTCATGTTTACGCTTTTTATGGGTGCGGAGAAAATTGACCGACAAAACGAGTATTGTGCTTACAATGTTGTTTCCACGACTGCGTATAATTACACATCGATCAACATCATTATGGTGTTGTTTCTAATCAAATTGTGTTCTACAAATACTGTACATGTAGATTTTAGTAGTATGTAGGTACTTACTCACAGTCCTAGACCGAACAAACTTGGCAGCCATTGTACAGGTACCACAAACATTCGCAATCTGTACTTACTACACCGTCTCTTTTATGGGTCTCGTTTTGTCGCTTACGGCTATCGTAAAATATCATCGGAATGGAAACCCTTAATTTGTGTATCACTCCTTTTGTTGTAATACACTGTTGCTAATCTTTGTTTACGACGTTTCTGGGCAAAGATTGGTTTTGAAGAAAACCTATAAAAAGTTAAGGGTTAGGAATTATCCCTTAGCTTAACTCACCCGAATTATCGACAAGAAATTTATCCTCAAGATATTTCCATATTCACGTGTGTTATACTCAAATAATATAATTCAAAAAACCGTCATGTTTGAACGTGTCTAGACGAAGGTGTCGAGAATTCGAGTGCCACCGCGTTTACTGTCTCCTCTCAATGGTAATTTGAATGACAATTTAAATTACAATGTGGAACGGCGTCCTGGTGATGACGAGGCATATTAGAACGAACACCTACAGCATTTATCCAACAGAATATTATTTTTTAATAACCCGTAAAGATAAAGAACATGTTATATGACTTTTTTATTCACGTAAGTAAAAAAAAATTACGCAATTTGAATAAAAGATATACGTTATGTCATGTGGGATGTTCAACAGAAACAAAAGCACGCATTACTTGAAACCCAAACATCTATACATCTTATGTGGTAAATGTCATCTTTGAAGCTAAGTTTAACGGTGCACGCCCATAAAATGGATAAGCTGACATATCACAATAAAACAATATAAACACGATCGAAGCTAATATTGATAAACATGAGCCAACAAAGAATAAGAATAACAAACTTATAACGGAAATAAAATAATCTGGTGTTGGTTGACAAAAAACAGACAATGGAGTCAAAGGGCAAGAAGTTTTGACAATAGCCGTGCTTGGCAGATAGAACAAATGAGGTGTCTGCCACAATAGTGCATTTACATAAATGGATGGAAGATGGGATGAAGGAACAGGGTGACATTCGACAGTGGTTCATAAACGAGAAGAAAGGACAATTATTATTATTGATTCTCTCATGAATATTGTTAGTGGGGCTGTCTGTTTGAACGTGGTTATGATGGATGTTGGTTTAGCTATATTAAAGTTTGAATGATCGTTTAATATTAAATTTTATTTGATTCAAGATTAGGTAGTATTTGTGATTTATTGCTGTTTCTACATCATATCATTTAGCATCAAAATTGCATTTAAATTTCTTGTCTTTTAAATCTTTTGTTACTAAATCCTCATCGCCAACTTTTCCTCTTTAATATCGTGCACAACGAAATTGACTTCCCTGAACTTTGACATTTACAGTAATCGAATTAGAGTTCTATATCTGAGATGGATCGATATTCTTTGTGGAGTAATCCGATGAGGTGATAGGTTTAGCTTATCTTGGCGTTATATCTGAAACTTCCTGCCGCCCCGCCTCGACCCTATCCGTATCTATATAATAGATTACATTTAGATACGTATAGATATTGTGTCGCGTACTGATTTCCGTCAGTAGGTATTAGTGGGTTGATATAGTTTGATATAGGATTTGTGGGTGTGATTTCCTTGAAAATTGTAGTGTTTGATTACCGTTAACATATTTATTTTCTTTGTTTTCATTCACTTCTACTATATGATTTTCTAGTTCATGCATGTACATGTTCATGTATGCACCGTCAATAATTTTTAGTATTTTTACCGTTATAATAAGTTTAGTTTTAACTTCAGCTTTCCGTTTACCCATTTTGTCTACAAATAGCTTCTTCATTAGTTGTGTAATACATAAGTTGAGTATTTCCTCATTTTCTATTTCTTACTCCCCATTTAATTAATAGCTCTATAAATGCAGTAAGCTTTCCCCTACGAGATCCGCCCAGCCTACAGGGCGGGCGGGAATCTAGGGCGGGTCGGTGCCGCCTACCCGTGTTACGCTCTATCATTTAATTAACTTCTTATTTAACACAATTAATCAAACTAATATTTAGGTAATAAACTATTTCTTATCTTCATTGTAAGAAGTTTTTTATGCTTAAATTTCCAAAGCTGATAAAAGTTGCGTTGTATTGATTTCAGCATAACAGGGTTGTGGCTAAACACAATAAGATTTGCAAAAACAAAACTATAAAAATATTTTTTTCAAGATAATTAAAATATTAACCAAACTTAACGATACCCAAACGTGGACATCCGTGGGAAAGACACACATTATTGCATTTCGCGGATATGAGATAGGTAGTGTACACCGGCCTACTAAAGTTGTGCTGTACACTTGTGACAATTTGTTTGAGACTGTAAGCAAGCTGTGTTGCCATGTGTACGCAGATAACGGGTATCCGGTACCTTTAGATAAGTCGATCGGCGGATATTAACTAATACTGTCAATATTTGAGTTACGTAATTGGCTTTATGATGACTGGGCTAAAATGGCAAAATATTTGACTGAGGCATTTGATTGTCAACACTGGCACAAACGAATGCATCAGTCTAATATTATTTAGTTAGAATAGTTGGTACTTGCAAACATTGAATAAGTATTCTTTAATTTAATAATTTGAAGAAATACAGTAATTAAACATAAAAAGCTTTGAATGATTGGGTGACATAACTATCTCCCGTATAAAAATACAATTTTAAGAATCAGACAGCTTCAAAAATATTCAAAAATCCGTCATGTCAAAAACCTGTCATCAAACGCATTCTTAGAAGCTCCCCCGAAAACGACACTCCCGACCGTCATATTATTAACCACATCTTCAGTTTCAACCACAAGTGATATTTTATTATTTAGAATATATTCAGCACCTGTGTCTATTCGAATAGTCCTAGATTTCAATCGAGTAGCGTCTTAATCACCAGTTATAACGCCGGAAGTGCTGTCATCACCAGAATAAATAATCACTTTTGGCCAACAGGTCGTTAGTGGGGGAAACCGGTGCGAGGGACGAGGGGGGGAGAGGTAATTTAGCTGCTCATCCATCAAGCACACCTTCGCACCGACCTGGATTTAGCTTTCAATTAAGAATATTTAAAAAATACGGCTTAATGGACAAAGATTTATTCAGAATTAATGTACTTTTAAGGTACGGACTTACATGGATGATATGTTTTTTGTGGCTAATATTGTTAAGGAAACTTTTGTTTGGTATGTAAATAAATTAATAACTATTGTGTTAACAGATCATAAAAATGAGTTCCTGTGTTAAAACCTTCACATAGGTACAGTTAATGCTGATTTTTGGTGGTTACGAATTCAATATAGAAATCTGCATTAAACCTCTTGTAATGACTTCTCTATTTAACCTATTACAATAAATTCATCCCTCTGGAATATGTATTTTAGTGAGAGGAACTTGTTGGGTAGAAATAAAAGAGGAATATAAAAATATATATATATCACAAGTCATCCACTTAAAGTCACTTTGATTGACAACGTATTTGTCTAAATATCTTGTCAAATCTTTAACCGTTTTGGCAAGGAGGTAATAGTCACACTTATAAATTACTTTAGGTATAAATAATATAGCAAATTGTTATATGCACGGTCACACACACACACGGAGTAGATCGAATTCGTGTAGGCTGCACATTTCAACTTGACGTGCCGACAGACGTTTGATTTTTCGCGAATAACAACTGAGTGGGAAGGCCGAATCAAAATATACATTATTTTCCACAACTATTGAAATAGACGACGATGAGTGATCCGTGGGCTAATTAGATTCTAACGACCGGCAATCAGCGACATCTTCTAATATCTAGATGGCCGGTGACTGTTGAGTGATACTCTTTATTTTATAGTACGACTCTCCGACTACTATTCTCGTTCGAGGAAATGGATACGCGTCAATCGTCCGACACACGAAAAAGCGTTATGAAAAGAACAATGTGCGGCTTCCGTGCTTCTATGTTTAGATGGTGTCCGTTTCAATGGACCGATGGGATTGACTTCTGACCTTCTTAAAAGCTGAATGGAAGAAAGATGTGTCTGAATTAGAACAACGATGTGTAGTCTTCGCATTTCGATGAGTGTGAGCTCAAGAACATCGAAGAATACTGCATGATTTATTTTAATCAAAAGATGAATATTCGCTAAATCAATTAACTCGAGATTATGATAACAATAAATTGCTGCATCCAATTGTGTTATCTCGTGCGGTAGCGGGGTTTTCGCTTCGCTGTCGACTTGTACGCGATCACAAAGCAAACGTTTCGAATGCTGGCGGGCCCTTGTTAGCACCTCCGACACCTTGGAACACGATCGATTAGGCCCGCGGCCGCTCACATTCAATTATTTATTTATTTATTCGTAATTAAGCCGCGCGAGTTATGGACCCCGTTTCGATTTACGATCCGGCCAGATGAGTTATCAGCGATCGTCGATACGATTGCTTTATGGGACGGCAAATTGACGAAAAAATATTGTTTTCACACTGTTCTGCGGTGTACTGTGTTTAACGTGGGTGCTTTTACCAACCGTAAAATCTGGCACTTGAGTCGATATTCGATAAAGACTCAATGGTATATAATCGATTCGTGATTTTAGTTTCTTCATTATCATTTTGCCAGTGATATCCTAATAATCTACTAGAACTTAGAATTAGATTGATCAAGTGTTTTCATCGAATTAATATTTATTCCGACGTACAGCAACAATTACATCCACTTCAACACAACGACAAAACAAATGTTATCTCATTACCGAGTACAATAAGCTCTCCATTAATAACCTTGTATCGATACATCGCCAACGATTTTATCGATTCTCGCCACTCGATAAGGCGGCCGTCATGAGGCCAATTTGTAAGGGCCCATAAATTACTTTATTAAAATAAATCAGCCAGTTTATTGTTCTCTTCTCGCCTTAGCGACTATTGTGTTTTGGGAGACGAATATTACGTTTTCTGTTTGTTGTTATAACTTAGTTGAGTAGGTATTCAGTATTCTGATGATACTGCGCAATCCAAAGGTAAACTAAATTACAACTCAAATTATTATTGTATCAATTTTACTTGTGGCGAGTTTACCGAGTCAGAAAGTATTCAGATAAACCTTTTCTTAGTAAGTACCACTACAGATATATGTATATACAATACGATTTATCAATATAATAATATGTATCTAGACATAACTAGATAGCGTGTGTTTAAATATCCACAAATCATCGAGATCAGCACGCCACTAGCGGTCTTATAAATATTGCAAATGCCGGCGGGCTGCTTACAGTAATTCACACATTATTGGACCACGCAATGAGTATAAACATGTTACTCGACCCCATGTTGCAATGGTCAAAATAATTATGTAAGGACATACGATATTGTAAGCGCCCGAAGCTCAACATTACACGCGTATACCCAATGTAACACTCTCAAAACATTTCAGGTAATAAATGTTTTACAAAACCAATCAATTTCAAACTCTAGACTTGTCAATTAGTGTCAAATATTAGTTGAAGAATTCTGTCATTTGATTTGCACATTGATTTTCGGTGGACGCACCCATTGGTAAAGCAACCAAATTAACATTTACAAGCTAACCACTAAACAAATCAAATTAAATCAAACAAGATTACGAGCAAGCTATATGCAATAAATAAGACAATTATAATGAAATTGAAGACATAGTAGATTTATCGGAAGAAGGTGCGAGACGTCCAAACGAGGCACGGGACGAGTCGAGTGCGCGTACGACGTACGACCCGCGAGCGTTAATAAACGATATTAATAAGTTATGTTTTTAATTACAGGCCGATCGTGTGCTTATTTATCCGTGTGATTTTATAGGCCCCCGCGGCGGGCCTGGGCCCAAGGCCAACACTATGAAATATATGCCGATGAATAAATTCGATTCGTAACGAGATGTATCGGCTGTGGCATCCCATTACGGCTTATGTTATCAATGTAAGGAAATGGTGTAAATATTTTGAGATGAATTAGTGGTATGTTTAATTTTGGAAAGTGATTTATTAACAGATGGAGCAATTAATTTGTTTGGGATTAGAGTAGTTGTAATTATAGATAGCCCGGAAACATATCCCACGTGTCTGGTGGCTGATGTTGCGTAAAAACAATGACATACAAATCTCAGAAAACTCACAGAAAAAGTCCCTTATTTTAAAACTTGTAACAGCCAAATCCAATTTAAAAACGGAATCAAATCTAAAAATATCAGACAAAGTAATAATAAAAAAGAAGTTGGTAACGTCCCTTCATTGTCAAGAGGTAAATCCGATACCGTTCAAATCATGTGACGGATCGTGGAATAACGCCGCATCCGTACGTCGCGACGCAGACGCAACACAATGTGGAAATCCAACAGAAAATAGGAGAAAAATAGAATAGAAAAATTGAAGTGACAGCGGACGTAGATTGACGGCTGTGCCTACATACATAATGACTTATTGTCACACCCACACACACGATAGCCGTGTTTTATTTTTAATGCAATGTTGGTACATCTAATTACGTCAAGTGTGGAGAATTGACAGGAACACAGTTTTCTATTCTTGATCCATGAAGTTTAGAAGTCATTTTATTATGCATCCCTGTAATAAAATTCGGTTTAACTTTACTTGTGTCAATACATAAAGTCACAGAACAGGGACAGTTACAAGCGCATAAATATTTCCTAGTGACAGATGGATTAATTTTGTGAGTACAAATAATTTATATAGTTATTATCTGTGGTCAAATAACTTTAATCCTGGCGACAGTCATTTTGGGGTATCAGAAGCAGTTTCTTATTACGTAAGAGAACAAGGCCTTGATTAAAATGAGTCAAGTTACAGGGTCACGCCATGCAGCGGCTTGTTTGGTCTGCGGAGCGCCACCTCCAAAATACGGCATAATCACGCCCCGTAAATGGGTCACCGCAACAATGTTCGACCTGTGTAGACCTACACACAACTGTTATTAATCAAATTTTACAACATCGTAAAACCACGGCGGGATTAAAAACCCACTCGAAAATACTGGAAATCATATTTTTATGAGATTTAGATCCGAAGTTATTATTTGAGATTTTTATAGTGGCGAGCTGTTTAGCGGTGGGATTCCAATTTGTGGCGCGGGTGATTTACGAGCGGCCAGATCGACGCTAGACGGCGCGCAGACGCATCGTCACGCGGCGCACAATGAGCCACTGTTCGCAGTGTTCACTGTATCACCATGATGACGACTAGCTATAAAATAGTAACATTAACGCCCTTATACTTGTCAAGTATATACATTGGAATAAGTTAAAGTCTGAAATTGGATTACGACCGAAACGAACAGTGACGAATCAGAGAATTTAACTCACGCTCCACGCTCAAGTTTACATGGTGTTTGATGTCTTTTATCACGTTTTGTAAAATTATTACATGAGAATTGTAATGTTTAACACCTTAACTAAACTTTTTAATGGCGGAAAATCCAACGTTCACATTTTTCTCTGTTTTCCCATCTGATTATTCAATTTTATGTAACGAAACAGAAAAATATGTACCTAGATTTTTCTGTTCTCTTGTTGGCAGACGAGTGAAGAATTATAATTTAATACGCGCCTTCCGATCAAGATAGTAGTAACAAATGTAAGGAGATGTAATGATTGCAGACGAGATGAATCATTGTGGAGCACGATTCGAAAGTCGATGGCAAATCTATTCTTACAAAGCAGTCTAATTAACCGAGACAGTGTTCCGGTGAACACAAGCCGTCTCGAGTTTCCAATCAGAACTCTAGGAACCAACTCGATCTAATGTAATCGTAGACTCAGACGCATTGGCCGATCTCCCACTAGGAATCGGGATACGACAGCTGATTTCCGGCCCGAGGTTCTCCGAGCACTAGATAGCACCAAGTCTCCGATTCAATCCTGTCAGAATCAAGATTGTTACTAAAATTATGTTGGCAGCCTAATGAGCAGATGTTGCAGATCTGATGGATTTTGTGGCTGAATTTTGCAATTTCTGTTAACAGAATGCATTCAATTATTTCCGTGTAGTATTGGCAGGCTGTGCAGCGACGTGACGGTGCGCGCGCGCCGGCGGCGGGTGCGGCATTGCGCTCCGCTGGCCGCATCCAACACGCGTATAAAATCTTTGATACGCAGCACCGATGGAATCGAAATCCGATATTCGACTCACAAGTTTATTTATCGCGAAATGCGACGATATTTTCGTCCGTCCGTCACTTGGACAGTTCACAGAAGCGGCAAGATTAATTGTATTTCGGTTGAGTCATCAAAATAATTAGAATGACGCTATTTTCGTTTGTGATGCTAATTTGACAGACGTCGCGGGAGATTTCATGTCTTCTTGTTTGCCGGCTGGATTCTTTGATTGGTTCTTTGTTATTTATTTTAATTCTTTTATGTATTACAAGCACGAGCGAGAGCCACATCTGTTTTAACAGTGAGCGCGTTACGAATCGCATCACAATAGGTGCGGTTGATTCCAGACTCTACTACGCACCATATTTCCAACAACGACATGTTATTAGAGCTAAATGACATTATTATATTAACCATAATAAATGTCCATAAAGCATTGGCTGCAATCCAGAAATATGACGTCGCTGTTATTGTGGTTGTAATGTTCAGATGGCACAAGAATCTGGGAAGTTTAACTGCGGGCCCAACTGGTTTATTGTAGGAAATATTTGATAGCCAACAGTTCTCAGAACTCAAATTTAATATACGGTTGTTAATTTTGAATGCGACCGCAATAAATGTGTTTGATTAATATCATTCTCACGAAACAACTGTAACGGGTGCAGCCGCCTTTGATCAGAACGAAGCAGTAGATCATGTGGAAACAATGCTACACATAAAGCGATTGCTGAGACATGGCGAATTATTTTATCATCCACCACCCGGCTAATTGTAGGCAAGTGCTGTTATTATGGATGTTGGCACCTCGCCGAAAGATGCTGGAGCAAACATTGTGTTAAATTCATCTAAATCAAATCATTATTGCTCTAATGGCGACTTTAAAGGAAATTAACATGATGCATGCCCACTAGATGAAGACTCATTTGGTACAGAAGTGCAAGTTGAGTAATACCTTCATGATGTTTTTGATAGAACCCGCGGAAATTTTACAATAACCACACGATGGAACAGAGCCAAACACGTTTCCGCAATCCAATAATAAATATGAACTATTGTATTTTGATTGCGAGGTATAGTCAGGGTACTGGAACGATGTCGTTAAGGTGGACGAGTTGACAATGAAGGCACGTAATTAATATAATACGACAAATAACGATCTATGTAGTTAATCTTATGTGACAAACTGAATTGAAAGAGAGGTCAAGTGTCCTACTTATTTCATGTGAAGAAAAAATAAAAGAAACACAATTTAAAAGCAATTAGCTTCCAGCGTTTCTGTTATAACACAAGAGAGTTGGAAAGTGTAATTTTTGAATGGTACCGAGATCACAGAGTGCGTGGACGTGTTGTGACACTATACACTGAATGATTAATGAGACAGACGCTAATCGTGGCCGTTTTTATTTATAACCTAGTCACCGGCAGGAGGGAATTAGCGTTTGTTGACATCAAAATAGGCCAATGGATAAACACTTGATACTAACCACAATGTGAGTACAAAGTCACAAGACACAGGAATGCGAAAACACGAACAAAATCGGCACAATATTCTGTCGCGGCTTCCATTTAGACCGGTTACTGAAAATATTCGAAATTAATTGAAAGAATTTTCACGAAAATTTTTAACTATCAAAATACATTTCAATTTGACCAGTGATAACGTGCATTAAAGTCGGAATAAATGAGATGTCAGTGTCGTGTTACCGGTCACAATATGCGATGGTTCAGAGCCAACCGCATGACCTCCACATCATTCCATTTATCTTGAATTAGACCATTACAACATTGAACTATTTCGATTCCGAGTTTTTCGTACAGTTTATAAATTCATGTAATATGTTTAAATAATAATCTTAATTTCATTTTAAAACAAAATTGTTTAAATCTTTCTCGGTGAAACTATTTCGAATACTTTTGATGTATAAATAAACAAAGTTTTAGTAAATACTATTGAATTATTAACTTCAAGGAATTATAATAGTTATGAAAGCTAAAGCCTGTTATCATTAAACATTTATGTGAAGATACAAAAACTGGTTAAAAAATATTTTCTTAAGCTGTTATAGAGATAACCTTAAGATAGAAGACCTTAAATTATAAGTATTGGAGGAATCCAATAATAATTTAGTCCAACTTTAAAGATAAAGATTTGCTCGTCTTTCAAGATTATTGCAGCTGAACCATAAGTAAGGTTAAACAAAATGTCAGACCATGTTCCTATAATAAAGAAAAGTTGCGACTTGCGACCTATAATTATCTACTCATATAAAGTCATTTGCGTCAGTCGCATACTTGTAAATTGAAAATTGCATATCCACAGTTATAGTTACAAATCAAGATGGTAAGGTGTGATTCGCACGTTATCCATCAGAGCAGTGCAGCAATGGTCGCGACAATTGGACAATTATTTTAATGAAGTACTTCACAATTGTCTCCCGTCACTATTCGCTTGGGATTCACCACAATGGCGTTATAATTGCTGGTGAATGTTTTATGAAATAGATCGTGTAGATTAGGCTACAGAAATGCACTTGAAGTATTTAATTTTACGTTTTAACTTTCATAACTTAGGATTTCGTTTTATACTTAAAACAATATCATTTCAATACTTCACTGAATCAAACATTTGAACAATTTCAGTTGTTAGTAGGTATTTAAGTTAGGTACATTTCTAAGTCAGTTGTAGAACTTTGCAATAATTTAAAACCGTAAGTATATTAAGATATATCCTAACTAATATTGTGTCACGATCAATAGAAAGGCCGATGAAAACAATTAGGAACCGGCCTGCGCCTGCGCCAGACGCCATGTTTGTCCGCACAACTGGCAGTTAAGTACCGTGACTACTAGCAGCCGAGTACTAGCCGCCAGTGCACTCATCCAATTATAATGAGTTGGTCAATATCTGGATTTGTTGAATGGATAATCTTCTGCTAGAGATGTGTGTATATCTAGAAGCAAACGTATTAAGCAATTTAGTGTAAATTTACGTGGATCAGTCTCTAGGCTAACTCAATGAGATATTATTATCGACACAGCGTTTTTCTCTTTTTACTGCCAAGACGGTATGTGTGTATGTATCTCCTTCTCTTTTTTATGTTTCCCTGGTCTACATGTCTCGAGCAACTGTTTAAGTATCTATTAAATAGACCTGTATTTAATTTGATTAGATCAAAGCTTTTATTTCAAAATTCAATCGGACAAAATCATCCAATAAGATATTGCACTGTTTTTCTCATGAAAAATAATTTACTACCTACTCTTCTTAATGACATTCAACTGCAACCAATAAGAAAAGCTCATTATTCTGATTGGTATTACAACAGCCTTAACTACTGGACCAAAACGCAACCAAGTCAATTGAATCGTAGATAAAAATTATAGACTCACAACATTGTTGTGAAGCAAGCTATGAACTAAGAAGAAGAAACATTTAGTAGAAGGCGGCAAGGGTACAATTACAGCGAAATGGCCGATAAATTATATGGCAATGGTGGGTGCGCGGGCGCAGCGTGACGTCGAGCGCCGCTTCCGCGAAACGTCATCTATCGGCAAATTGCAGCGCGATTTCGAACACGATCGATATCGGGAAGGGCTGGCTAGCTGTAAATGAGGCGCAAGAGTGCTTGTTGGAAATAGTTGTTAAACTACAAGATGGTGGCATGTTTCAGTCCATTTGAGTATTTAATGATTCCAGTAAGATTCTTAAAAGCATAATTTGCAAGAATAATAATTAATAAAATTTGTTCATTTGCTCCAATCCATTTGTTTCAATTAAAAATATTCAAAAAATTACAATTATGACTTGGTAGAAATCTGGGCGTTTTACTTAATTATTTTATAAAACAAATAAATCTATAAGTTACGAAAATATTTGAGTTAATTATAGGGGTTGATATAGGTTCGATATCGACTCATGATTCAGTAACAAAGTTGCGAATCATTTGTTTTACTTCATTTGTTTCCTTATGCCTCGTTTGCGACGGAAACGCATGTTGACATTACCAGAATAGTCCTTTGTTGGGTGTGGTGGAGCCGTTTAATAACTTGAAACGTTTTATTTGAACGAACTGTACTTACTTATTGCCATCAATGAGGCGGCTGCGAGAGAAGCCTATTTTGGTTAGCACGTACATTTTAAATAGTTCCATGTAATCAGTTTACATTGATAGAACACCATTTTAAAACGTGGACGCGGGAATTTATGTTACAGTAAACCTGGCTGTTAATCTTTTCTACTGCATAAAAGAAAAATGAATTTTAAAATTCAAACACATTGTTCTTAATTATAAAATTCTAGAATGCCTTTTCAAATTCTCAGAAAATAACATGACATTAAATAATTGTAAGTAAGAACGGTCACAAAAAAATAAGACCGGCCAGTTTTTTCTTTCGTTTTATTTCACAGGGCTTGTGTAGGGACATTGAAAAGAAATTGGGATGTTTGTGGAGAAGCAAAACGATAGACAATAGCGATGGCGGTATAAGTAAAAGCTGTCATTGTGGAAAGTCCCGACGGATGTCGGGGCCCAAATGACCGGCCATAAAATGAGGCTGATATTTGTACTGTTTGTAAGTAAATAAGTTATTAAAATATGCTAATAAACAAAATAAACGAATACAACTGTAAAAACAGATTTAAATTAAAAAAAACTATTTGTGATTTCATACAATTATGAATTCTTCAGCTAGCGACTGAAATGAAAATGGAAAGTAATGTTACATTACATAACGTACCTAAGTAGGTACATCCTATCAGCTACATGCTGTACTTCAATGTAAGTGAATATCTTAATTAAGTAGGTACGGCAAACCAAAACAAACAGAATTCGATAAAAACATTCTTTCGAGTCGATAACATTGCTGAATCGTGACTCAGGCGACAAATTATCGAGTTTTTTCAACGTCTACGTATCTATTGCAACTTAGCGATACTGTCTCCACCAATTCAGGTAGACGGAATACAATAATAAAACATTTAAGTAGAAAAAAAACTATTTCAAAGCAATTAACTTGAGTAAGCCTCCGTGGCGTCAGAAGGATTACAAAGGACTTATCACTTTTTTGTCGCAGTGTAGAAATATCTAAAGTAACTTCAACTTAAAAAGGTTGGTTTTAAAGTTCGGTTTTCAGTGGAGGTTTGGTCGCATTTTGTGTAGGTGGTCACGTATTTGTTTTTGTTAGATAACAAATTGGTCATTTTACAAGACCTCCGATGAAGATGTTCACGCTATAATGTCACTTGTAAATACTTAAAACCATATTGATTTAAAAATCGTTTTTTTCGATTCGATTTGGTTTTGATTGTATCGATACTTCTACAATAGCCAGTAAAATAAAAAAAAACTTCAATTTTATAAAAACAAAAGCTTGAAATAAAGTCAATAAAATCATTTTACACGGCTGTATATAGAATTGACCACACGTCTGATAGGTCAGCTTCTCAGCACTTGACACAAAGCTCATCAATTCTCAACCTTATAACCTTGTAATAGAAGTGTATAATTCGACAACTTAGTGTAGCAGATGTCGCTGGCGACAAAGTAAAACGTACGTGCTTGTTGCGTAAACACGCAATGATGTGTGGGGCCGACCACGCAACAATAGCTACTGTGCAATTTGTGATTCTACTCTATAATACACCATAATTACCACCAAACAAAAAATATTTATTTTTCCCGATTTTCGTTGCCTCGGGTCTGTGTGGCAACACTCACCATTTAATGGCTACAATGCAATTCTTATACACAGTAATTTGCGTACCAAATTCTAAAGAGCACGTCCACTCAAAAGCGTTCTGAATACAATTTGTTTCATAAAGAATGTCACACACAAAAATCGTTCGAGATTCAAATAAGAACAGATCTTTCATTGTAACTCGTATCGAATTTACGACGAATATGATTTACGGGCGTATTTGATGCGGATGGACAGACGGACAACAATAGGGTCGTACAGACCGGCGGGGAAGAAACTCGCGCCAAGTTTTAGTATTATAATGCGGTCACACTCCCCCTACTCAGGCTGAATAACTTTTTTTTATTACGTATACTTCTGGGAAACAAATGCTCGATTACTTTTATCGCTCGCTTTTATTGTGTTAAATTGAAATGAAAGGTGGCCCGTAATCGTGTATTCAAATGTACTGTCAGTTAACCTTACACCGCTTTCATTACGACTGGTTACGATTTCCTGTCGTCTGGAGACCACAACGCAATTTATTGTTATTAGGTACGTTTATCATTTATGCTTGTCAATGACGACATTTTCAATCAATTATCTATCCATCGGACTTGTTCGTCCGCAAATCTTTTATGAAAATCCACTGGATTTCACGGATTTAAGTACAGTGGGCTGCATCAATTGTACCCTCTTGAAATTTAATTTTAATACAACTGGAGTACCTAATTGATGTGACCCACTGTACATAATATTTAAAAAAAGTCATGAATTAATACAACTCGTAAATTAATCAATTTACAAGAATAAAGCTCGCAGCATAGTAAACCAACCTTTGTAACCGAAAAATTAAAAAAATAAAATCAAAAGTTTCGAATGTCGAAAGGTCAATTAAATCGCAAATATCGCCGTCCGAATTCGATACCTAAACATAATCGATTAAACACGCGCTCGATTCGAATACAATGCGGTTTCGACTCGAGATTATTTTTGGCGGAATTAGGACCAGAGTCATGTGACGAATATAGTATTTATGAATCATGTGTGTTTGTATGTTATAAACGGCTATTGTTTTATTTACGGCTCTGATTTAGTGAGATTCAGTAAGGTGACTTTGGTCATTATACAATGGACAACTCTTTTTGAAAAATTAATTGGTCGTAGAGGCGATTGTTCCGTTAATAGTGTTCTAAATTTTGGTAAAAAATAGGACTTATCATTAAAAAAATATTTAGTATCTACCTAGTGATAGATCAATCTCATAATTAATTAGCAAGTTCCTACTTAATTAAAGAATTTCAGTTACTAGAAACCAATAAACAGCTGTGAAATTTTAAGACACAATACGCACATGGAACAACCGATTTCTTAGAGCATGTAAAGCTATTTAAATTGATATCAATATATAAACATCACCGCTAAAACGCTGCAATCTAAATCTAAATTACATTCTTAAAAAAAAAACTATATTGTCACAGCTGACATTCTCAACATTCGCACACATTACTCAGTTCCTGTATTTGTCATTAAAATATGCATTAACACTGTTTTCTTTTATTCTATGTGATTTATTCGCGGTATTAATTTGGCGAGATGATATATACCACACCCACTGGACCAGACTTCAGTCGATGGCACCGCGAACTAACTCTCCACACATGAAGTGACAGGTCTCTATAGAATCCAAAGATTTATTACAGGAAAATTATGTTTATCTACTTTATAGCTGTGAATTGATGTGGTGTTGATGTACAAAGTCGAAAATGTTATAAATTATAGATAATTTGGGCGCCTTTTTGTTGGTTTGTTGTGACCACGTTATTATTATTTATGATTTAGTCGTTTTTTTTTTTCATAAACGTCTTAAAACTGGTTTAAACGACTTGATTATGGGAAGCTGGGGTAAGGGATTGTCGGAAGTCATTTACAAATTGAAAAGTTCGACATATCTTATTTACATTACAATCACTTAATCCCTGGAAGTTCTCGTTAAACCGAGTTTAACCGCGTGGTGACCACGACCCTAAGCATATTTTGACTTTTATTAATGAACACTAAATATATTCAAGCAGAACTCATTCAGGCTCATCCCAAGAATAAATATTAACCTCTGGGAATCTGATGGATCAGCCTTTAAGAGAGCGGAATTTGTGAAACAATAAACATTAGCATTATGAGAGAAACCGGTTCATTAAGCGGTCGTAAATATGAACGACGCTAAGATTTTGTAATTTGTATCCGATAAAAACTTACAAATGACAGTGTCCAACATAAAAAGTAACATTTAAATGCGTTATGGAAACAGATATACAGCGTTTCTGAGATCAAAGCGCGTCGCATAAAGACTAATAAAATAATTTTATTGGTAGCAAAAACAAAAGAAACGTTTAAGACGCGATAAAAATTATTAATAGAGCGGTAAACGTTGGCGGGACGATTTTGTTAAATTAAAAAAGTGTAAGTCGGACATTCCACGACTTTGATATATTAATTCACGTTTCGGCGCGAGATTGTCATCGTATGTGCCGCCGCATTCGCAGGAAACCGCGGGAACCGCTCATCCGCGCCTCCGCTAGTGATGAGACCTAGCATTTACTAAATATTCAATATAAAAACATTAAATAATGCTGGCTTCAACTAAAAACTTAAATCATAGAAAACAGACTGAGACACACTGCTTGTTTATTCCAATTGAAAGACACGGTTTCGATTTTTATCACTGGTTTCAGTTTTTTCACCGGTCATTCACATGTTTCTATAAAAACTAGAAAAAGTCCCAACACTAGCAGTGCGTTGATTAATTCCACTTTTATTTGTATAAGAATCAAGCAGCTGGCACCGAGCTTTTGATCCCGATACGCCGCAGAGCGCGTCGACATAATGTCGCGAGCATTTTTCACGACACGACGAAAACACGACAAAAATAATCGATCATAATCTTGAAGAATTCCAAGAAATGAGATAGCTGTATTTTTAATTAAAATCTTTTTAGATCGTCTGTTGTATAAAAATAAATGAAATGCTTTTTGAATTTCAAATGGAACTCTAATAATCCGATAAATTAAACTGGCACACCAACACTTTTGAAAATGGAACATTAATTCACAATTAAAACAAAAAAGAACGCAACGACGGTTTAAATATTCAAGCAGTTATCAAAATAATGTTGAACGAGTGAGTTATTCGATGAACATGGAATGAGAGATGAACAAACAAACCAGTAGCGGCTACCAGACTTGTGTAAACGGCATAATTATCAAACGCACACGTAGGGAAAGTCGGCTAATTGGGAAAGCGCATACCTTGATGTCAGATGTCGTCATTATTATGTGTGCAGTGGAATATTTGGGTAACGTACTGTACGAATGTGATTGGAATAATTAATTTAAGAAAATACGAGATTCAATTTAATATTATCTTAAGGTCTGTCTATGATAATAACCTAAACTTGAATGAATGAGGCAGTCTTTTTTTATAAAGCCTTTTAACACGAGCTGTAAAAATGAATATAGTTACAACCTTTTTCAAGTTAGACATTCATTCACCGCACACAAAGTTTGATAGTGTTGCCTCTTTGCATATAACAGATATGGCTTAAGTAAGGAGCAGAAGCGACCTTTGAGATAAAACAAATGTGTTCCTTTGTGTTCGTTTAACTTTTTCTTGCAATAGTAGCAATAGAATTTTACTATACATAACTCCTTATGTCTAGTATCTTCTTTAGTATAATAAATGTATAGTTAATATAAACTTCTTAGTTGCCGACTAAACTGTCAAAAACGTACTGTAGCAACATAATTGTAAAACTATAAATAATATATCCTGCTCAATTAAGTTGTCTATAGGAATAATCAATGTTAATTCAAAATGTAGAATTTAGACACGACTCAACAATTTGAAAAAGAAGAAAATAAGAGGGAGTGATAATACATGAAAGGTTGTCATGAAAAGATCGCTTTTAGCGATAACACCGCCCATTATGTCACCCTATTTATAATTTGTATATTGTTATTCTTGTCATTTGTATGGTGTACATAATAAAGAATATTCTATCTATCTATCTATAAACACACTGGCTGTTCATTCAGCTCTCGCTGAACGCCTTGGCTAAAAGACCCAACCTAAAATAAGAACTTAGAATAAGACTTGTGACAGGTACGCAGTATAAAACTAATGTCTGGATCAGGCCGCATGACAGCCGAGGAGAAGAATCTTCCGCTTATAACTTACACCGCGTCATGATGCGGGTCTCCCATCGTGACGCAGCGATATCCGGACCGTTATTGGCGCGAGATGACCGTCACAATGTCCGATGTGCACCTCGTCACGGCTCACTACTGAATGACACCGCGTGCTGGCAGTTTATTTGTGAAATGGAGTCAGGATACGAAATAAAAACTATGTCCAGTAAGTATGTAGACTAGACATCTATCAGACTTCTACTGACGTTCCGGTGCCGCAGTATCTCTTTTGAACAACCCGTAACCCCAGTAGGCCCCTCTGCCTCGTGTGTAAACTCTTGGACCAAAAAACGGAACAACTTAAAAAAAATAGCTTTATATAGGAACTGAAGCTATCAGCTGATTAACATGTACAAAAAATGTACATGTATTAATACTAACTAACTAATGTATTAAAACGGGTTGCGGGTTGTTCAAAAGAGGTACCGCGGCCCGCTCCAGAACGGGGGAAGTTATTTGATGATTTCCCATCCGCAAAGAAAACGGACAAAAGTTGTTCAGTGCATGGTCTGAGACACTACAGGAGAGGTCATGATGTTATCATGTTGTGTGCAGCTAGGTAAACTATTGGTGAAGTGGCTAAAATGTCAATATCATCAAATCAAATCTTCCACACTTATTGACATAGTATCAATTTACTTAACAATTAACTTTCCTGGCAGATTATAATGCGTGTTTAATTTTACCCAGAAAAATCTATTGTCATTTAAAACTAAAACTTTAATTTGAAACCTTCTGAAACAATTTTAGAAGAACTTAAATAAAGTTTCTTGGTGAGTTTGATTAAAAGGATTAATTAAATACGACACCGCGTTAATATTAGAGCTATAAGCGGTGAACTTGCGCTTTGATGTCCACTAATAAATAAGCTTTTAGTGGAGTTAATTATAAAAGTCAAATGTTTGCCAAGTTAAATCCGCAAATTTTCATCGATATTTAAATATGTACGTGACTACACGGGAATGTGGTCTAAAAAGCGCCATCAAAAGATAAGCCGAAATATAATCAAATAATAAAATTTTGAGAAAAATAATCTGATTTCCTGTTTGCGGCTATTATTTACATGTCAATTTATTCTGTATTTAGATTCAAATAACGTTTTCTAAGGAAACCAACAATTACCCGGGATTAAATAAAATAATGTTTTAAAAATATAATTACGATTATTGTGTTACTGTTATGACATGTAGCTATTATGTTATTGAACATTTCTAAACACCATTTGTAATATAAGCCACCCTTCCTTTGCTTAATTTAAAAAAAAAAAAACATTTTTATTCATGAAAAGAAAATGGAGTAAATGATAGCGTGACCCTTACGCTTAACAACAAATGGAAGAAATTGTGTTTTACCGCATCGAATAACGTGGGATCTTGTGATCAGGAAGACGATATTCTCGAAAACCAAAAACAATATAACCATCATTGCAATTCTTCCACCAAAAAATCAATTAAAACTGTAACAACTGTAAGCGTATCATTTTGACAATGATTACTAACTCGAGGACCATTAATCTTCCCCCTACTCCTAATCGGGGACTCCTCGCCATCAATCTTTAGTTATTTAAAGCATGGGACATGCCTAGACTTGTTACTTCAATAAACGGGGCCGTGACGAATAGGAAACATTGGCTTTTGAATATTAAAGTGTTCATTTGTTTTTAAAATGTTTGATGATGTCGGAGAAGTGAAGTTAGAGTTCGAATTTCAAAATTTTTTTTTTTTTGGGAAAAGAACGATTTTATATTGAATGATATCTAGTAATTACTATTGTTAGTAGAATATCCTTTTTGATGTCAGTCTTTTTTTTTGCTTCAAGTACAGAACTCGTGGCTAAGAGTCGATCTTCAGGTTAAGACGCGCTTTCCTAGATTGGTCGGATGAGTAAGACCACACATTACATAACGAGTTTCTTCTCGGCTAACGAGTTTCATCCCGGCTGTCATTTGTGGATCTTTGACAGTCATTACAGGTAGTCAGACCAAAACTGTAACAACCAGTCTTACCAAGGGATTTCGTACTTCCACAACCCGTCATCTTTCGTACTTCCTGGGTTATGGACGTCAGATAGACAGTCGTTTCATATAAAATACTGGTACACAGCTGCCTGTGGTTTGACTGAAAAGACTATGCAGATGATTAAGCAGTACAAGACAATGATCAAACCCAATTAAAATAAACATAATCTTCAATCCGTTGACAGAACTATCACGCATGATTATAATTACTCACAAACCTATTCAGACAATAGACAACGACTAAAAACAAATCATACAAGTCAACAAAAACAAAATTACATTTTTACAGTCATATTAAATCCACAATCCACTTTCAAACCGTAATACGATCCACGCCCATTAATACATCGGAGTCGCTTCTAATCAATCAACTTTAGATTAACACTCGACCAAACTAAAGGCTAAAACAGACAAAAACAAATGAGCGAAGCCCAAACTTGAAATCGAATTAACCGCCATGCATGTTTAAGACACCAATTAAACCTCCAACAAAGGCTATCTTCAATGAGACGAAAAAAAAATTGATAGATCAACTCTTTAACCTAATCTATCATCTGTTGAACAACAACCTGAATAACACTCTATCCTGGTACACTATGGTTCAAATTTCGAGGATAAGGTCCGTGTAGAAATTCGAGAAGGCTGTTGGCACAACATCTTATATCGATTAAACAGATAATTAATCACGGGAAATGAATCCGAATGAGATGTTATTAGTTATACCACACTCACTATTACCAAGTGAAACAATGGCCCGGCTTTACATGGTGATTGTTAAATGAAGATTTACTTTAGTTTATATTTTCGGTTTTTTTTTACATTGTCGCGTTAATTTCGCAATTTGCCTGGCCTTACAGCTGTTAGGTCATGACAGTTGTCTGTCGTTAAACAATATTGCTCACCCCTCAAAGTGGCAAGCGTGATAATAATATAGCCTATGTAATTTCCCAAGTTGAAATCCATCTCTTTGTAACGATGATCCGATCAGCCGTTTAATCGTGGAAAGGTAACAAACAAACAAACAAAATTTAATATATTAGTAACGATTGGATTGTTAATATGAGTTATTCAGCACTAATATGAAATGGCGTTAATTGAACCTCAGACCGGAAGAAATTACCGTTCGTTTATTTAGCAATTAGTGAATGTTTTATCAATATCTTGATAAGACATTTTATATGTTAAATGTTTTTTTTTGTCATGTTAAACTTGCAAATAATCTAGGATATAAATCTGAATTCCGGAACATTAACAATGACACATTTGATATGAAAAATGAGTTATCATACTTGCCAAAGGAAATCTAAGATCTAAGCTAAGCCTATCCACAATCACACAAATGAGTTTATAGCACCTTTTGATTAAAATGATTTGCTTAATGTACGTTCCAATAAACAAAAACGACTCGTTTTGCTTACGGATAGTTGAATTTTGACATATAGTAAGTCTCATAGAACTTATCTCATAGAAACGGACATTAGTAGTGTATTTACTTTATAAAAGTATTATAATATTATAAAATATTTTAAACAGTTTTAAAATGATACATTTAAAATCAGCCTGTATGTAAAACGCGCCAAGGAGCGGCCGCTAGCCGATCAATCAGCTGCTAACGAGCCGGTCACGTGGTCACAGCATCCAACACTCTTACCATATCTTCTATCATAATTAGCTGATAAAATAGACAAATAGATCAAACTATAAAATTGATAAAGGATTTTAAATTGCACCCTGTATAAAAATAGACGTAATTTAAAATGTTGACAGGTTTGTTACAGTTGTTGAGTTCATTACATTGTAAGCCGAATAAAAACAAATTAACTGCAACTTACATTTAAATCACCAATAACAAATTATACATCAATCGCCGTCAAATTATCGAGTAATTTTCCTTCAATCAAACTCGATCATCGATTTGCAATAGCAGCATTAGACTCGATACAAAAAACTAATCGATTTATTTACAAATTGGAACACCCACTTCGCCAGCCGTGTAACGTATGCACAGTTTTTATTAACATTTACATAAACGTTTGTCGCTCGCATTAAAACCGAGTCCCGTCTCGATAAAATTAAAAAAAAAAACCTTTTAATTTCTTTTCTTGAACTGAGACGAAGACAGAGTGTGGAGAAGGCGCGGGGCGTGGCAGACTAACTTTCATTACTCACCAGTAATAATAAATGATAAAACATTATTAATACGAGGAGATCACTCCGTTTGATGGCTCACACATGCTAACCTACGTCGAATAAATTAATTCTAATTATTAAATGTTCTTTCCTCCCTCAGGCTGTAACAATTTGTAGCTTATGAATAAAATATTTATCCAGAATTGAAAATGGATATATTTGTTTAGAGAATAAACTTGGATTTCTAGTAGTCTGGGCAACAAATCGTAATCAGTCTTATGCGATTAGTTTCCTGTGTTATCTGGTCGCGTAATAATACCCAGAAGTTTATTGGCCGGTTCCCCGGAATGATAAATTGAATAATAATTTATTCCGAACAAGATAAGACTGCGCTCAGATCGCGCGCTGTGATACTCTCAACGTATGAGTGGATGCGTATTACACCGAAGCGTAACATAATTGCAATGACTTTGGACTAATCAAATTGCAGTTATGTTAAATCTGTCTAATTTAAGAGCCCCCAAAAACTTCGTAGCCGTGTTCGTAGACGTTGCTACGATATGCTACGAAATTGTTGTTATCTACGATTTTGTAACAGGTCAGTATGTATGATCATAGATTGTTGAGTGTTGTCAAAACCTAGCAATTGCATATTTACACGTACAATAGATTGGAATTGATTGAAAACTACGAAATACTACCAAATACCCCTAGGGGCATTATGACAGTTTTGGAAGTAATGTGAAGAAGTTAACATCATCACAACATGGTTTTTGGTACGGTAACATTACACAACTACATTATCTTCAGAACATCGGTGTGAGGTGTGGCCAACAGTCTGTTTCAATTACATACAAGGGCTAACAAACTGCCAAGCGAGTGAAACCGCCCCCGATGCCAACCCCTGATGAAGCTATCGGGTTTTTATACGAGAACCAACCCTACCCTTATCAACGAGAGTTGTGAAGAAAAGAAACCATAACATACTAAGCCTGCCGTTAACAGAATTGAAATTTTATTTTAAGGAACAAGGTCTTTTTGACTTAAGATTTTGACTGTCCTTATGATATACTGGGCACTTTGTTTCTGACTGACTCATACGAGCAAATTTAGTTACTTATTACTATCCTTTAACATATTATATTGTACTAGCTTCCGCCCGCGACTTCGTCTTTTACTTTGGGCTAACGCTAAATTTAAACCGCGTGATGATCGAAAAACTTTCTCTCCCCTTTTACCCTATTTCTTGCCAATATCCGTCTCCAAGGTCCCAACTATCTCTGTACTAAAATTTATCAAAATCGGTATTGCCATTTAGGCGTGAAGAAGTAACAAACAAACTCACTTTCGCTTTTAAACCATTAGTAAGGATTTTCATGATTCCCACTGCATTGATACCTCTTATCTCTAAACAAAACTGTACTGAACAAATGAGTAGAGAATTCTTCAAAAAATAAATTCGTATTTTAAAATAAACAGGTTCAAAAGTAACTTACACTTAGGTACAGCTGACAGTTACATCTGCTTAATTATTTATTACGTTTGCCAATTTAACTGCTCGGCAAATGGAAAACATGCCCTTAGTCTTTTAACGTTTCTAATCATTTAACTTGAACATAATTAAATTAAAGAAGGTGGAAATTGTCAAGCCTTAATGATTCTGTTTGTGTTAAATTCAACTCGTTTCAAATTGCATCACAAAATAATTAATCAAGGATTTCTTATAGAATTCGCTTATAGTTTTTGGAGACATTCAAAGCAATGACAGAATTACAAACCCGTTTATAATGAATACAACAAATGAATAGAACGGAAACCAAAGATAAATGAAACCAATAAGCATAGTTAATTACTTTAGAAAATGCATAATTAATATCAAATCCTACACAAGGCAAGCACGAAGCTGCAACTGCAACAATAACCATTGATTTGACTAACAACTAGGCGGTCAGATATCAACATGATCTATCTAGCGACAATCGGCGCCATTTACAACGAAGATCAATTAATGCTAGAGTAGGACAGAGATATAGAAACACATGCGAGTGAAAGAGACAGGTGTCGAGTTATCAATCACGCGTCCGCGCACGATCTCGACGCCCGAAGCGATCGGACGATCTCCCGCTTAATTATTTCTATTATGATATTTAAAATATAATGATTATCTCCACGGATAAGTCTCGTTTGGCGAATTCCCACAGTTTTGAATGTTACACGTCTATAAATTTAATGGATGATTTAGAGTTTGCAATAAATAAGTGCAACTCGCTTCAGAAATTTAATGTTGATTGTGCTACAGAAGTCTAAGTGTGGCTAAATACCAACAGCCGCTCGAGTTGATCTTCAAGCCGCGATTATTTGGGCCGTTGGATAGCTGAGCACCCATTACATCCCGAGTTTCCTCCGTGCATCGGGAAGAACGTTAAGCCGTCGGTCGTGGCTCTCATTTATAGAACTTTGACACCCGTTTCAGGTAGTATGTGAACCGAAAGTCTGACAACCAGTCTTACCAAGGTATATCGGACAACGCAGTTGTATCTAGGTTATGGAGGTCACATAGGCCTATTCAGCTTGAATCCGGTATGATTGGACGCCGACTCCAATCATATTTAAGAAAAAGCTAGGCAGACAATGTGTTGAACAGATTTTGTAAAACTTACTGTATTTAGCAAAAGAAAACTGTTGGTGATCTAGTTTTTAGTTTTGATTGACAGTTACACATATTTTTGACATTGCTCAAACGAAATTAAACTTCTATAAGTACGGCCAACGAGAAGCGATACGAAAGGTCATTAACCTAAAGAACAACTGTGGCGTTGACAATCTAATATTTAGCTCTTTCCATCTTGTGCCTTTGTCGTAATGTCTCGTTCTCCCCGCAAAAACATGACAACGTTAAGACGGGTTCGCCAACATTCGGGCGGCCATTTTAGATGGGGTTTTGTTTACATTTGGTATCGCTTCTCGTTGGCCGTACTATACTACTTAAAGTTAGACTTCGCAATAATAAACTTAGGCTTTCTCAAACACAATGGGCCCCGATTGAAATTTCTTCCTATTAATTTGACGTCGTTCAAATCTCGTAGCTAAGCTTCATTAATATCTCATGGTTCGAGCATCATAGACCATGCTCGTCCATCACCCGTGATCTTATCACCTGATCACTGATCTCCACAATATAAAACCGTTTATACAACCAATGACTGATATTACCCTGTATCTGATTTGTATCTCCATACCATAATAGGTTGACCCCTGTAACATAATTAATTGTTAAAGAAGAGATATCTTAGTAAACTGGATTGTTTCGTATCACTCGGATCGATGATCGTGAATGGAGCATTTGGAGTAGTGATAAATTACAATGAATATCAATCGTTACAAAGGATTAATCAAAATAAGTTGAGGCTGAGGTTACAGATAGAGATGTAGCGACATACACGCACACGTTCTAGGTTTTTAATCATTTCTTAACTTAAAGCAAAATTTTTCAATATCAACGAAAAATCATTATTGAAGTTGTAGAATCATCTGCCTAGTCTTTTCCCAACTAGGATGGAAATGCAGCTGAATACCAGTATTTTACATAAAGCAACAGCCTATATGACCTCCATAATCCAGTTAGTACTGGATAATACGATACCCCTTGGTAAGACTGGTTGCAAGACTTTAGGGACAATGACTACCTGTAACGACTGTCAAAGATCTACAAATAACAGCTGGAACCAAAATCTTAACGTGCTTTTAGTGGAACGGACGAACCTCGGTTTGTAACGGATTCAAGTTGTAGAATACATGGAAAACTAAGTTCACTATTTATCGTCACGTTTTTTATTTAACTCCAGTCTGCAAAATTACATATCTTACATCTTGCTTTAACACTGAACATCTTTCAAGAATAACTCAGATAGATGACATTGACAGAATTTGTTTCTTTTGCCAAGTAACAAATGCTGTCGACTTTGTAAAATCGGTACGAATAAGTACACCGCTCGCGCTGGACCCCAAACCGCAACCTTAGGGATGAATGATGTGGGAAGTGCACTTACCTCGTTTTTGCATGAAGGAGAACAGGTCATCCAGGAATTCCTTCCTTTGTGGATCATCGCTGATCTCGTATAACTGGAAAAAAGACAAAGAAATTAGTGTTTTGTTTAAGATGATTATAGAATTTGAATTGCAGTGAGTCTAAGGACTTTCTTTAGATGATTTGGAAGACATGACGGAATATATGAGCCATTTTTTAAAACTTAGGGCCACAAAAGATGAGATTAATAAATGGTACAATGTTAAAAGGCGGTAAAATGTTACTGGATTGCTGGGGATGTAAATCAGATGAAAACATATGTTTTTACTTAAGAGAAATCCTAAAGCACAACCTAAACTGCTGATAAGAATCATACAATTTTGCGTGAGAGTTTCTTAAAACACCTATAATCGCTTCCAGTCTTAGCGTAACTCGGTCAACACCAGTATTTTACATGGAGCGACTGCCTATCTGACCTCCACAACCCAGTTAGGAAAAGGTGAAGATAAGACTGGTTGATTACCTTAAGACACTATGAGGGGAAGTTTGTATGGGTTCTTAAATTTTCGCTTGAGCAGAATCGTAACAGGAAAATAATATGAATTACCTTAATTTTCTAGAACGGACATAGACGCAGTTAATATTGTGAATTGACTTTGTGACAACTTATTATGATTCTACAGTTTGTAATTTATGAACCGCCACTTGCGGGTACAACTAAAAAAACTTAGAAAAACTGTCATTTTTACATAAAACAGTACTACTTAATAATGAAGATATTAATATTCCGAATAGGAAGCGTTGTTCAACGGAGCGAAGCGACCACGTGCGCCCGCATAAGCAGAGAACATAGGAACTGCATTACACTTTATTCAATTCTCCTACCTTAATTATGCGTGTTCAGCTGACTATTAAGTTTTTTTTATAGATAGCTAGAAAATATCAGATACGTTAAAATAAAGAAAAAGTGACATATAAGCTGAACCTTGTCAAATATCGGGATATATCACTCAAGTTGAGTTGCTAATATGTTTATTTGCCAATATGTTTATTTTTTGACGGGCCTGTTGGTCCAGTGGTTAGTGGCCCTGACTGCTGAGCTGCTGAGGTCGTGGGTTCGATTCCCACCCAGGACAAACTTTGTGTGATGAGCATGATTGTTTGTTCTGTGTCTGGGTGTGATTTATCTATTATATGTATGTATTTATAAATTATATAAGTATGTATATCAGTTGTCTGGTTACCATAACACAAGCTCTGCTTAACTTGGGATCAGATAGCCGTGTGTGAGTTGTCCCAAAATATTTATTTATTTAGAGACTAGATTATGTAGTTGATTATTGCCTAATGTACACCAAATATTTAATTAAATTTAAATTTATTACTAATAAAATTGAAATACATCACATGGAGAAGTCAGAAAGAACAAGATTAGGAAAAGAAATTAAAACATGAAAAAAAACTCAATTTTTACTTCTCGTTACATTCGCAATTACGCTTTTATATTTAATTATACAGAAACCCAGGGGTTCCAGATAAGACTCCTGGAAATACTCAAAGCCACAGAAGGCGTGTCTCATACAAAATTACCTCGATATCCGCCATTTAAATGCACTCGGCAATTTAAATACTGATAACATGGTCGTATCACTAACTACCGCAGATAAAACCGGCTCGCTTGATTGGTCAGGAGGAGCCAGAACGTAGGTATTGTATTAATGCATAACTACTTCTTTTGTTCAAAGAGATTGGTTGTTTAGCTATCCTTTAGCGTCCAAATTTTTAGTGCTCTTGTAATTTTGGAATGAAGTTCCTTATAGCACGTTGCGAAAGGGGGCTTAACGGAAAAAATTAAGACCAAAAGTTGTAACGACACTTTTTGCTAAAGTTGTAAGCCGTGCGGCGTGCGCTTGTTTCTCTGTCTGAGTCTCTCTCTCTCTCTCTCATAGAAAGCAAGCCAGTTATTTTCGTTTCGTCTTTCTATTTCGCATTGAACAGTGTGGTGTCGCGACGATTATTTTTGTTGAGTGCATACAGGTTTTTTGTACATAATAAATAATAACTTCGTTCCATCCGGTCGTTCCTTGACACGTCTCAAGTTTTTACAAATAACTTCCCCGCTCTGGTTGGAGCGCGGGGTAATGTCAGACTTGTACTAACTAAAACCCACCCATGTACCTTCTATTGCCCTTTACAGATTATTAAAACATTCAATTTCCTACTTAGGGTTCCATACCCCAAAAAGGAAAAAACGGAACTCATATGATGATGACTTTGTTGTCCGTCTGTCTGTCAAAACTGTTTATCTCGGGAACGGACGGAAGGTATAGAGCTGACATCAAATCATATGCTTAAGTCAATAATCCCTTGGAGCTGTTTAAAAACTTCAATACGCAAACAAAAGATGACTGTTTATGTCGCATGTTTGTACGGAACCTTCCGTACGCGAGTCTGAATTGCTTTTGGCCGGTTTTCATACCTCGTATTGATGCGCAGTGTTAATTTTTCGCGTCGAAATTTATGGAAAATCCAATCGAATCTGTGATATTAACAAATTATCAACGTAATAAAGCCACATGTCGCCGCGAAAGCGTGATCCTGACATCATACTCAAACAAAGGGAATCCCGTTAAACAATCATGCGCAACTCGTCCGGTTTACATTGAAGAGCGGGCAAAAGTGTCCCATAGCTCTATACATGTCGGCGCCTTCGTACACGCGATCAAACACCGAGCTATTTGCATTGCCCGGATAATTACATCGACGCACTTAGCGCTACGAAGAACTGGGCCGTGGAGAGACAACGAAACGCCATTTGACACTTCCTGTTTCCGTCTAACACATTTGTATACTCATTAAAGATAGATTGTTCTTGCAAAAAAAAACCTATTACGTGGTTAACCCTTCTTGAGCGGGACACATTTGACCGCGACCAAACGCTAAAACAAATGGTGTTCGGTGATCGTTCGTAAATGGAACGTGCTTTTTTATTCCGTGTGTGCTATCCGGCGCTAATCGAAAACGTTCTGGCTGGTGATTAATCGCGGGGGGCGAGTCCGGGCAGACAGTGACGATCGAGAAGATTGATGCGAGAGGCGATCGCCTGTTGCCGCTATTAAGAGTCAAGCCCTCGCGCAAACGCTCATGATCGTCTATTGACACCGACACAACTAATGTACTAACAACACCTGGGTAACACGTGCCTACCGATACGTAAATACATTTACAGTTTAGATGAGGAATTCTTAATTGATTATGACTCTCTCTGACAGTTTTGTTTTTACTTCAACCGATATTCTATGACAAAAAGAAGCAGGAAATAAATGGAATAATAGAGAGGATTAAGCTTTACAGAAAATATTCTTAAAAAAAAAGTAATTTCTCAATATTGACCCTGAACTATCGTAAGTCGTAACTCTCATAGAATAAGGCGCTACATTATGCATTCCAATTATCGCAAAACAGACGTCGAGTGTTATAAGGGTATTACAACGTCCACCCGAACAATTCCCGAACAAATTATTGTATGAAATGACGGGAATATTATCATAACAGGGCCGGGATACCGTCGCCCACCGCGGCCATATTTGAATCACAAAACTGGCCGGGTAATCTCCGTAATCTCTATTGTGATGTGCCAATTAACGACCTCTCCCCTTCCGCTTGAATAAATAAATAAATATTTTGAAAAACCTGATCATTGTAGTGTGGTAGCCACAGAGATTAAAAAATTATTCTTTTTCAAATATTTTGAGGCCTATTATGTGATGAAACTCCGCGTCAAAGTTCACACATAAAAATTGTATCGTTTTTGTATTATTTGTACTAACGTACGTCCCACGTTTCCTGGTTATTCAATTTATTTAAAATATTACTATTAACAGAATAGACTTCGTATGAAAATATGGCAATTTGTTTATAAAATGGGACAAAGTTCTAAATAACATAAATCGTGTAATTTTATAGTTTTGAAACAATAAAATTATGATTACAATGAAGTTCATAAATAGTTAACTAGTGAGTCCTAGTGTGCAGAAAAGACGATGTATCGATGACTCGATAGAAGACATCACTTGATCGAATTATAATTTATCGAATTATAGGAAGTTGAAGTACACAGAGACATCGTAAGAAATCAAATATCGCTGACTGGGAGGATGGCTTAATTGGAAGACAATCTCAGTGTCTTTAAGTTAAAATACCATTGCATTGATATTCAAACCTAGAAATATCGACAACCAATCTCAAGAACACAAATATCGATATCGGCGCAAGCATCGAATAGAATCACAAACTAGACGAATCGATCGCGCACATTATTAGTCGTTGCAACAGCATTTACGATCGACTCGCTTATATACAAGTGTACAACAATAACACAATAAGCGCCAATCACTGTCGTTTGCGCGATGTCGTCAACAATCGGCCCCATACATATTTTATCGATTTGGCCTTTAACTCAAGGTGATTTCAAAATCAATCTTCTGTGTTATTATTGTGCTGTAAAGCCGACGACAAAATCGATGAAAAACTATTGAGTTACCTTAAGCTTGCCTTAACTTATATTTGAATTAATTTTATTAGGTGGTGTAGTGATGTTAATCATCAATATTAGATTGATATTCTTATCATATGTCTTAATTTCGTGTCTTAATCTTTTTTTTTTATTTTGACCGTTCATCACAGAGGTTTTTAAAGACTTTGTTTCATTACATAAAAACCTCTTGCTATTATGAATGATTTGTTTCAAAAATATCCTAACTACCTACAACATGTCCCATTAATATCATCTCCAAAACAATCACAGCAAAATTGCATAAAGGAACCAAACAAAACCTCTGATGTATCGAATAAAATAAATCAATGTTCAGTATTGAATCACTAGCAAATGTTACAAGGTGTAGTCGAAACTACCTTTTTATTGGAAACGTTCAGTTTGGACATGTAGGCGAGACCACTCTGATAGACTATTGTCTGCGAAGATAGATTTATGAAAGGATTTTATTAACTTATAAAGCCTTCATTGCAACGACATAATGTGGGATTTGAATGATAAATAACATTGAATTAGAGACACTATGTTGCTATCTGAAAGTACATTTTATTTTGAAACAGTAACTGTTAACACAGAAAGGAAACGATAAGAAACAGACCGACGAACTGTCTGCAAAAAAGAAATGCGAAAGACTAGTAGATATACGTTATCTACAGTACTTCTCCATCAAGTAAAAGCCTAATCTTATCTACATCGAAAGTCAGGTATGTCAAACAAACAAGTTTGAACTAGACAATGCGTACAACTTTCTTCAAATCACAATACAGGTCAACATCACTTCATATCAGTTCCGTTTTCGTAACCACCGAGGCACTGAGGTACTGAGACTGATTCATATAGTCTTTACATGAATTTCAATACGATTTACACTACACTTGTCGACACATTGGCGCTTATGTTAAATAACATTTTAGACTGCAAGCGAAGGATGCCTCGTCTCGCTGCGTGCCTCGCAAGCGCCCGCGCCGCGCCGCGAGACAATTTCAAATTGCTTGCAATAATTTAAAGGCGTAATATTTAAGAAGGATGCGTTTATAAATAAACTCGTGGTGGGTATCTAAACATAATAGGAACAGCGTTTATGGTAATGTAAGAGATTTATACTTATTGCTTTTGATGGTTTACGGGAGAAATTACTGTATAAAATTTCCTTTTGCATACAATATGGTCGGTGTTAGACTAGTTTCTACGTTTGTTCGTGTTTTGTTTAATAACAAATAGATTGCTGTTGCGTTTTACGTCTGCCATTTATAGCGTGATTCATTACAGACATAACGGTGTTAATTTACAAGAATTTATTGCACTTTCTTTTCTGTTTTATTGTTGTTTTTCGTTTTTTACGTCATTAAATAAAGGTAATAACGTTATATCGTTCGAAACGTTTTATAGATCTTTTAATGTAGCTGCGATTTACAATGTTTGTTTGATTACTAGAATAAATGATTCACTTGTTATTTTCATCGCTTCTATAATATCAAAACATTGTAACAAATTATCATAACAGTCATGAGTTACAGAAATTACGCCGCAAGTTCAATAGAAAAACATAACACATAATACTAAGTACCTATCGACTAAGGAAATTGATTTTCCATTGCGTCGAAGGCAACAATGACAATGTTTCATAGCAATCAGCAAGACCACTAAAATGGTAATGTCTGCTCGTGTATTCGCGCACATTATGTTGATAATGCGACCCATATTCTAAGCACCGATCGCTCGAATACTATAATTATAAGCGACAGTCGCAGTTTTCCGTTTGTAATAAATTAAAATGTATTGATAAGTGTCAAATGCTAAGTTGTTGTAGTAGATTGTCGCAGTCACGCACTGTTTGTACCTGAGATAGCAGTTTGTGTCTAAGTAGAGGAAGACTGAAGCGATATTAACGGAGAAACATAAAAAACCTAGGTAATTTGTTCATTAATACACATTGCCGACGAAAGCATTAAAATTGGTGATTTTAGTACTAAACTCTCACCAGAAGTGACTACGCCAGGAGAATACCATCTTTGAGTAATTGAAGTGGCACTACAGAATATAGAACATATCCAGATTTCAGACAGAGATGGACCCATGAAGGCAATTTAAGATATAAAGGCAGACATTACTAATAATTCTAATGATAAATAATATAAAGAAGATACATTAGAAACTTCCTACAATAGTAACAATTCAATTGCTACTAAAATGAACTCAATAATTAATATACATCATTAAGAAGGTCGTGAGACACATGTAAGATCTAATCGTCTTCCCACACATAACTATTTAGATAGAGATCATGATAGCAAACAATTTGAACGAATGCAACTGCAATGTATCTTGAAGTCAATGTAAGGTGGATCACGAAGCTCACGATTCTATAAAATTGGCTATTAAATGAGATAAGACAGTAAATGAATTGATTTTGGAGTTTTTAAAAGGTGTTAATAATGAGAAGAGCGGATTACATAAACCGGGCATAAATCCAGAGTTCATTCTATCAGTAAGAAACGCAGAATTTTGAAATAAAACCCAACAGCATTCAACTGCCCCCAAATTTTGAGCGAATCTCTCAAAGTACAACTGGTAACTTCTGTAAGTTGATGATGAATAACATTGATTACAAAAACAAAAAGACATACAACATCAGTCCTTACCGGCCTCTACCAGTGAGTCAGTTAAAAGCTGAAATCAATAGAATAATGAAATGAGAGAGAGTTGTCGAAGAGCCAGCAGGTGTCGCGTCTGTATTGTGTGTAGCACAGTTTTAACCGGAGCTGTAATGAGGTAAACAAACGCTGGGGGGGTGGGGAACAAGGTGTAAGAGACAGCGATACTGGTAACACCATTGTTGGGTAAGAAAAAGCACTTAATGTCGCTTGTGAGGATATGTTTGGACTTGCATAATTTCGAGCTGGTTTAAAATGTAATGTAATGAAAGTGTGGTAAGTCTCTGTAGAGTCATGGCTTTCATTATTTGAGGTTGTAAATACTTTAGGCGCTATATGTATATGGAAAAATTGACGTAGATTTGGAAATACTTGCGATTGACCGCGAATAAGGATACTTAGAAACAGAGGATGAATGTTGGGTATACCTACTTCTGTAGCCTTAAGAGTAATGAGTTCTGTAGCTTTAAGAGTTGTAACATTATTAAATTCCGTTGAATCATTTGCACACATTTTTTTTTATAAATTTATATATTTTAAATACAAGAAAGTAGGCCTAATATTACCATTTTATGATTCTCCTAAAACGCTCAATTTAAGCCCACTGTTAACTATTTATTAGCAGCTTCAGCTTATCAGTGATAGCCTAGTATTGTAACCATCGAACTGCCAAGTGAAGAGTTCAAACCCAAGGCACTATTCACTATTATCCGCGAGACGACTCCCAGCCACCGTAGATGTGGGCCTGTGGACGGTGAGCAATGGGTAGCTCACCGTCCGTCCGTCTATTGACTATTAACGCTTCGAATTGCCCTTGTGAACATGGGTGGGTTTTAGTCAGTACAAGTCTGACACTCACCCACGCTCCGCCAAGAGCAGGAGAAGCTATTTGATGATTTCCCATCCGCAAAAAATGGTACTATGTAAACTACACTATGTCGAACATAACAAATAAACGCTTCCGCCTATGACTTGTTTAAATGTACGCATTATATGTAAAACACAGCAAAGTAGCCGAGAGGGCGTTGGCCGCAAAAACAATGCCTCAATTGATAGTTGTGCCTAGTGTCGAAACCAGAGAGTAGCAGCTTATGCTTCTACTGACGGAGGACCAGTGATGAAGGATGGAACCAACTGTTACTGTTTTAGTTTTAACGGCTATTGTTTTTTTAAATTTGTGTTACCATTCTTAAAATGGTCGCAATCAAGTAAGCAAGGAAGTAAGGATCATTCCTTACTTCGTTACTAATATTATAATAGCGAAAGTGAGTTTGTTTGTTTGTTACGTCTTCACGCTTAAATGGCTAAACCGATTTTGATGAATCTTGGTACAGAGATAGTTGAGACCCTGGAGACGGACGTAGGCTATTTTTAAGTGAATGGTAGCCAATTTGCTGGTATTCGTATTTTTCTGTTTCCCACCTATTTTCAAGTTAAACCACATGTATGTATAAATATTTAAATAAATAAATAATAATTAAAATCTTAAAACAACTTCATTGACATTGACTAAATACCCTATGTTAAACGAATTGTAAATTGTAATGCCTCAATAAAAATATAAGTATTAAAATTTTCTAACGTGACTCATTTCAAAGCCAAATTCTATTTCGAATCTGCGAATTCTCAGAAAACGACGAAAAGTAGATTCTTGGTTCTCTCTTGAATGGGTCGTCCCCAATCGGTGCGCTCTTTGATAGCAAGTACGAAAGTGCTAAGTGATTCCCTTCCCATAATGTTTACTCATAAATTACTTCTAATTTGAAAGCCAGTACTTTGCCGGATTGATCGGTTACGTTGCACACACTTGTATCATTATCATTTTCACCTACAATTAGATTAATTTATACTTGTTTGATGTTGATATGAATTATTAATGGTTTCGAAATAGCAATTCGTGAGAGTGGTGATGGATGGGCGAAGAGTAGTTCGCTTTTGTTGGAGTGTGGGCTTCATTGATACAACTGTGTTTTAATTGAAGGAACATCGTGAGGAATCCAGTATCAGACAGATAGATATTTCTCGACGACATGCTAAGCCGGGTCAAAGGCTCATGGGTTGTATTAAAAAGTCTAACGCCAAGCTAGATATTAACAACACGATACAAAAGGCAAAGTGCGAGTCAGACTGGCGCACCGAGGGTTCCGTACAGTATAAACTTGTGACATAAATGGCTATATCTTGGAATTTTAACTCATTACCTTCACACGTTCCCGAGGTAAAGGATCTTGACAAACAGACGGACAACAGCGTGATCCAATAAAAGTTGCGTTTTTATGTACGGAACAATCAAAAAGAAAAAAAAATTGATTCAAAAGTCGATAGATTTGCCTAATCTAGTCAATCATTGAAACATTAAACTTTGGTATACAATATTACCTAAAATTAAAACAAAAGCTCTCTTTTAACCGTAAAATTGATCAATGATTCAATGAAATTTTCCAGTCTTAACTACCCAAGCATAAATTCGGGTCTTTGAACAATTAATTACACACGGAGGAGTACATTATATACGTAAAACTACATAATAGTGAGCGGCTTATGTCCAGGGAGTCGGATAGCGCCCTCTGGTAGAATTATTCCGGGCAAGTAATCGCGTAATTGACGAAAACAATACACGCGCGTGGTCATCAACGCATATGGACAAGGATCATTGGGCACTGGAAACGACAGACAAAAAGAAAATAGTGAACGACACTGTTACGCTTTAGGGCTGACCACCAAAAACTGACATGAGAACATTTATAGTAAACTAGATACGAAAAGAGAAATAATTTAGTCGAAGATCGTTGGATTTTCATTATAAAACATCACTGAAAAGCAATTTATGGGGATTTGACTGATGGGAAATAAGTTATACCTACATCATCAAGAAAGTTGACAATCAACACAGATAATTATTAAGAAACGCGAATGGATTGTCTTTAATTTTATCTACTAAATGAGAAGCATAGTAGCTGTAATGTAGTTATATCAATTTAAATCATGTGAGGTGTAAGTGAACGTAGTAAAAAAAGAAACATGGAACTCTTTGCCGCTTCCGAATATCATAGATCTTTGTACGCTCAACTATACAGTATACACAAAGTGTACACGATTACACGCCCTCTCTTTGATCTCCAATTAGATGAACATTTTGGGGTTCCGCATATCTGCCGTATTATAGGGGAGCCACCGATTGTAAATAAATATGTTCGTGCTCGTCCGGTCGGGGCGAGGGTGTGAATTACTTTCCCAACTGTGCCAAATTAGATCATTTTGTGGACAAGAATGTATGGGTGATAATTTGTCTAGTTTAAAAATTATGGATGAACAACAGCATACATATGGAACTCGAAGCAGCTCTCGGAGGAGCTCGTGGTTAAATAATAGCAGCCACTCGAGTCGATCTATAGGTTAAGCCGCGCTTGCCTAGGTTGGTCTGTGGATGGGTGACCACTCGTTACATACCGAGTTTCCTCCGTGCCTCAGAAAGCACGTTAAGCCGTTGGTCCCGGCTGTCATTTGTAGATCTTTGACAGTCGTTACAGGTTGTCAGTGTTCAGAAAGTCTGACAACCAGTCTTACCATGGGGTATAGTATTACCCAGGCTAGGTAGATGTTTAACAACATACATAATTATGGAAAATTGGGAATTCAAAAACGAGAAGAAAACTGGTTAAGGTGACATTGACCATGACTCAATTTTGAATCACTTAGAAGGGAACAACATAAAGTACCTAGTTCATTTTCTAATACAATCCACAACCCGTTTACTTATCACGTCAATAGTTTCTATTCAAGAAAACAAAAGCAATTCATAAAAATAATCAATCTGAAATAATAACATGGCACTAGGGCGGGCGGCACGAACTGGGGCGGGGAAAATTAATCCACCCGCCCGCAAAGCCTCGTATTGCTGGCCGCAATTATCCGGCGGGGATTAAGTCAGTTGTCGCCGGTTTTAGCCGGTTACACCCGGTTCGGTCGAGTGTAAACTAGTATTGATGTATTAATGAGTGGAAATTACTGGAGATATTATTATATTCTATTATTCGTAAAACTGTTTGGTTTTTTCTCTTAAGTTGTCGAACGATACAGATTTTAGATAATCTTGTACCAAAAGTATACAGTTCAAATAAATAAAAAAACATGGCCTTAATTTATCCTATCCTTTGCAATACAAATACAAGGCGAACAGTTACTTAATAGAACTATTGTAATGCTTTTTAATTCTCTATATCTACACTTCTATTCTAATATTATAAAGACGAAAGATTTGTAATTTGATTTTTTACGAATAGGAAGCTACATTCATACAACATCACGCTACTACCCACGGGAGCGGGGCAGCAACTAAAGACGCGGGTGAAACCGCGCAAAACAACTAGTAATTAATAAGCTACTAAGCCAGGCTACCTTGTGATATAAGCCTCCTCTATTTTCCACCACTTATTCCTGTCCAAAGCAGTTTTTCGCCAAACTTTTAGCAGTTCTTCCTCCCAGCTTTCCACCTGTCCTCCTCTCCGTCTTTTAACATGTCTTTGGTACCTCTTTACTTCTATAGGGCAAATAGATACAAGTGAATCTGTAGATTTGGGCGACATTGCAAAAAACCACTACACTAACCAATCTAGCTTTGGATAATTTGATCCGGTAGTACAAAAATAAATTGAAAGAAGCCGTGAAAACGGAATAGGAAACGGATAGAAAACTCTTTCAGGTCAGTTTGACCGATAAATTGTTGATTTACACCCAATGTTGGACATTCCCATAAGTAGCGCCCTTCAATGGAAAACCTATTACGAGCTAGCTTCAAATAAAATAAAATAAGCAATTATTGAATGGGAAAATCCTATAGTATTAGCGCTCATAGCATTGTATCATTAAAAAAATGAATACATTAATTTTAATGCGGATTTAAATCCTTCCATATTTTGTCATCTAGTTCTAGTTGTCATGAAAACAATTAGCTATAAAGATATCATGGTTTTTAAGCAAAAACTCATTTGTTTTGACAAAATTCCGTACCTAAGAGTGATGACGAGACGCGAGTGATGAAAGATTTTCTTGGCTGTTTGAGCAGCTTCCTACGTCTATATTTATCTTGAATTTGGCTCTTATGTTTTTTTGCGTAGTTTTCGCTGGTAAATAACAAAAGTAATAAGATTTATCAAAAAAAAATTAGATTTTGTAGATAAAAGGAGTTAATATATTTTAACTTTTTTTCGGTAGTTTAAAGTGTTTTTTTTTTTCAAAAAAGTATATTTCGTGTGCCGTGAATATTTCTAAAACTTTTTGTTATACTTATAGTTTTTTTTTTTTGTTTTATAGCACAGAATATAACATTTATTACGAAAATGAACTACACACATTAAAACAATCAATTGAACTAAAATAAACTAACAATAAAAAGAAAAATAAAATATTTAAAAAGCTCGTCCTCAACGCTGTCAGCTGGTAATGTACCCAAGACACTGGCCATATTGCCACATTGTGTGGAGACACAGCGCCCATTTAAAAGCCAGCCTTTGGCCATTAGCCGTTACGGGAAACGTCTACTAAGCCATTGATAAGCCTTAAAAAGGCTATGAGCACTGACCCCACTTCGGCAGAGTTTCAACCCCAAACGGCTCGAAAATATAGTTTCCCCAAAGATTCTCCGCAGCCGCAGCAGCAGCGCCAGGGGTTAAGAGTATCGACACACAATGAAGATGTCATAAATATTAACTGTAGTTTTACAATCCTCAAGAAACTTAATGTGACAACAAGAATATTAGAAACTGCAAATTCACAGATGCCTCAAGCATACTGCAAAAGTGCAAATACAACATAAATCTTAAAGCGTCAACATCTTATTTATTCTTAGTTCCATACAATTTATTTTTCGCCATTTCCCGCACGTTTTCACCATGCACAGGGAAACACGCTAAACGGCGGGCAGTGCGTGTCGGAGGCATTAGCGGGTGACGCACACATGCGCATACGCATCCATTCAAACAAACGTTGTGTAAGGTTCGGGCTGCACCGCCATCGTGCTGAAGTTGTGGTAGGACTTAACATTTCAGGTATTTAACAGAATTTTCGTTTTGTCTATAAAATTTGATTTATGGCAAATAATACCTACACAATTATAGCAGAAAATGTTGATTGGCAGAATGGCATGACACACTTATGGCCGACTTTTGTCCAGCAGTCGGATTAGCAGTTTTGTTATTAAATTATGGTATTTTCAAAAATGATTACTTGTTAGAAATTTGATTGCCATATTACTTTTTAAATGCAGTTTCATTAGCAAACTGATCATTGATCATGAACAATATAATGTGTATGATATTCTCTGATAATTCAATTGAGATACGCTTGTTATTTATTACCAAGCCGTTAATATGACTAATGTGAACGATAATTTTATTCTCGTTACAATATCAGATACTATGCCGATGTAAAAACTAGAGGTAAACAGCCCGCATCACATATAACAGACTAGTTTCCTGTATAAGTGACAACTAACTCGATATTTGTTGCTTCAACAGAAATATTACCAATTGATTTCGCATGTGTACTAAACATACCATAATTCCATCTACATTTAAAAACAAATGCCAACGAAAACAGGCCTCAACGATAATATACAATGATTTCTATTTAAACAAATTATTCAAACGCTACGCCTAAATAATGAAACGTGTTAAATTCTATACAGTGTTTGTATGTACAACATTAACACACAGACATAAAGATCGCATGTTAACGTGCTCACAAAGCCAAGATTTTCACCGTATAAGGTGCTTAATGAATACACACTACATGGAAACATGCATTTATTGGTCCCGCGAATGGACTCCAGTTTATTTGCAGGTGTAACAAACGGGCGGTCAACGCTCTCCGGCGGCTGTGTGCGTCACCAACACACCCTAACACCAGCGACCAACATAGTTGTACACACACGCCCGGGGGGGAGCAGGGGGCGGGGGGATGACCACACCGCACTGAGCGACGACATGCTAATTTCTTACCAAGCCCAACAATCGCTCTGTACGTATAAATACAAATGACACCCGGCTCCAGGCGTATTTGCAATACTTTTGTTACTACGACCCTAAATGAACCTACAATTATGACTGCACATGTACTATTTGAGTACCTTACGTACTTGATACTCCAGTCTTCAGATAATCTTGTTTTCATGACGCCATTACTCATAAGTAGCAGTTAAAAGTTAGACCAATAAAATGTAAGTGATATGTAGAAATAAATCAATGGGGATAAAGAAGGGTTCTAATCCGATCATTAAGATATGTTGTCGTTATAAAATGATCCGTTTCACGCATTATCCGGTGATAAAACGGAGGTGCGTCATAAAAGTAAACGGGCGCGAGTCTGACCACCCCTGACAACACAATCACTACAACTTTGTCAAATAGATAAGATACGCTCAAGAAAGTGACTTACATAGTGGAACTAATGTTAGCTTGGTTTACATTATAACTGACGTCGCACGATGCTACCTAACCAAATCCTACAAAAAGCTGACTGAAAAACCGCCCAAATCATAATTAAACATCTTTTTTCAGTCTAATTTATTAATGCACGAATAAAAACTGTACAGAGACGGATTTAACGCTTTTTATTCATATTGAGACAAGAATTCGTTCAATATCTTGACTGGAAAACACCCCGCGAACTTTTCCTATCTAAATAAACATCCGTATTTACATAAGAAAATTAGTGCACACCAGGTGCCTATGAAATAAAAAAGTACTTGTGAGACAAACTTGTAGTTTTCTTTTCTCATACAAGGTTGGTTTTTTTTTAATTTTCCGAGCTATCTAGAAGGATGGCTAACGAGAACGAGGATAGACGAACATATAATTTTTGCTGGTATGTATGTCCATGATGAAATACGCGTTTTTAATCGAGTCTATTATTTTATGTCGCTGTTTTCATAATGTAGGGTTATGAAATGAAATTACTCAAAGTCACTCAAGCGATTCGCTAGAATTTGCATGCAAAAATATAGAAACATTATTAAAATGAGTGAAGCGAATAGAATTGGTATATTAATAATGTCAATGATATGTCAATTAATATAGAAAGAAAAAAAAAATATTTATTAGTCGCAAAGGACATCACTTAAAATAAAAAAATAAACATGAAACATGCAAGGCATCACAGATATTTGTAGGAAACTGACAACGTAAATCTTTGAAGTCAAAATACTTACACTTAATAAAATGATTTGTCTACAAAAAATCGGAAACTCGTAATAAATAGCAAACATGCTAAATGTCCCGTTTCAAATGTTATATTTGATGTCTACAAGAAATTTAAATGATGGCTTTTTTAATCTATCAGTTAATCAAATTAGTTTGATATTAATCGTTTGGAGATCCAGAGTTCAACCCCATGTTGCAGGCATCAAGATCTTATAGTCTAAGAAAGTAGACCACCCAGCAAAAACTTTAGTAGAACGAACTACCTATATAGCATAATATTTATTTGACAAACAAATATAGAAACCTGAATCAGATAAACTTAGAGTTTAATTCATAATGACACGATATTAAACGCCTATTAAATACCCCATAAATAATCTAAATTTATATCGAATCCATTTTTTTAATCCGTCCGCTTCTCGTTATTAATTCGGCATCGTTTTATATTAAAACTATAATTAACTTCCACATAAAAAGGTCCCTTTAAACAGATCGCCAGTTTTTATTAAGCGATTTAATATTCATATAAATCTTTTACGCTTCATTCCTCTATTTTATTACTAATTTATTTTATATTGTTTAAGTCCGCCACTCAAAACCCGTTCGTTAGTTCATTCTCTGTTCGAGATATTTGAATTATTAAAACGGAATTCATAATAACATAATTTTATGTGCTAATATAAAACTGCAGAATTATTATTACTATTTCGGAGCAACTCAGTTGTCGATGACTTTGTGAGTCAACGTACTAACATTGTATGGCCTATTAATCAAAAATAAACTAATTAAGAATTAGTTTAATTTTAAATAATTAAACAAACAATATTTTCTTTTCTTAGAATCCTTAATTAACTTTTTAAACCATTTATGATCGTTAACGCCCGATTGTTCGTATAAACAAAATCATTATTGTGATATAAATTAAACACCGCCAGGCTGAGCACACACGGGTATCTAAATGATATAAAATTAGTGGAATGATGATAATAAGAGGAAGTCAACAGATAAAATAGGATGTAACTTGATGATATAAAAAAATGTCAGCGTTATTTTCCCTCAACTATGTTAATATAGATAAGTATCCTTTAATTGATTTAAAATTAAACAAGTAATAATAGAAGTTTAAATTAAAGCCGCATCTCAAACCACTAGGCACATTTAGTAAACACTGAAAAAAAATAACTGTCACTGTCAACTGTCATTAACTTGTCACTGCCCGTGCTTCGTTTTAGTGAACTGAGTTATGCAGAAATCTAAAAGAATAGATATTAACTAAAAAGCAAATAATGAGCTACCATTAGATACAAAAAAAAGTTTTCTTATAAGTTGAATAATTAGGTAAGTGATTATAATTATTTATTACTAAATAAATAGCCAACCTTTTTTTTATCAACTTCAAAAAAATTCGGCATCTTCGGAGGCTCGCTGTGCGAGTTCTGATGATGATGATGGTGATGGTCCTCCATGAATGTGTTGAAGAAATCCATGAATTCCATTTAATAGTACTACTATCAAAGTCCAATAACTCACACTAAACAACAATAGGAACTCAATTATTTGCCGCGAACTAATAATTCAAATATGTAATAAGTCGAGCGCGCGACATAAACACGTGCACAATGAAGTATGGCGGCACGCCAGACGTCTTGCTCTTGCCAACATCCGATATAAACTAAATTGAAAATTGGAAACAAAATGCAATGTTCGAATCTTGATATGACAATAATAGGCGAGACAGAGATAAACGGAGCGGCGAGGAGTGAGCGAGATGGAGCGACCTGCGAGACGGCTCCGCTCCACCCCATCGACATTGGCGGCGCAGGGGTTGTCGCCAGACGAGATCGCTACGAAATTTAAAATTCCTACCTGCTTACTAAACCGAAACAACATCAACTCATTCAAACGATTATGAACTTTATTCCTTTTACAAAAGTTTCATTTTGTGTACACAAACAAGATAAATAAGCTTTTCTAGAACAAGATTTTTTAAGTTGTAATTATAAATAGCAAACGCGTGGATACAATGCGCAAGGCTATTCTGAGAATTTGTCTTGTTTTATAATTTAACATTGATGATTGAAAGATACTGTTTTAAATTAGTGCGTGAATTGTGAGCAAAACAACACATAAAAGTACAAAGAGATTCTTAGATAAGTATTTATGTTTTCAAACAACATTTAGGTTAACAGAATCGTAATTTACCATCGGTTATACCTATTGAAAACCAATAAACACCACAGTCAACGACACACGAACACGCATTAAACGCGTAAACGAAGATATGAGACGGAATGAACAAATAATTCATGCATCACATTTTACTGAAGCACCCTTAAATATTTTGGTGTTAATGGATATAGCTGTAGAGTTGCTAAATTTTCACGGAAAACATAGCGGACTTTGGCAAAAAAATAAGCCAGTAACACGGTGTTGCCGATGACCTGTCAAATTATCCCAAAAACCCCATGAGCGAATAGAAAAGACCCTCAGATATTCTGTAATTGTACAAGCGATGAGGGATACTATAATAATTTCACCACAATATAATTTCGTCGTTTCACAAATAATCAATTAAATTCCTACTATTGAAATGTCATAGGATTGCATGGGGCGAGTTTATCTTGTTATTGATATCTTTATAAATGGGGTAAAGTGGGCGAATCTGGTCATACGGGCACTTGAATTGATACGGGTGGATTTGGCAGGGTTTGTGTGTTGTGACAGGTTCATTGAGCCACTGAACGGGTTAACTGTTCATTGTTGGGTTTCTTGGAAAATAGAACTCCATTCACAAGTAATAAGCTTATAATGTTTTCGTTATTGGGTGCGAAAGAATCATTATTGCTTTGATACTATGTGAAAGATTTGAATCATATCTGGAAGGTTTTACCTAAATCGAAAATGAAACGTTTACAAAGAACTGAACACAGTGTCAAGCTCTTGAAACTTTACACTGATATCTAATACAGAAACAAATAGTCTTAAATAAATGACATGGTAACTTTTGCATCAGGACCCAATAAACGTATAAAAGGGAGTTTTGCGTAAATGACCACAATTCCAATAACTCTCCTTGGAATGCCCGACCGCCGGGTGCCGTTATTTTGAGAATCCACTGAATAGACGCCGAAAAAATCCCAGTGACGTCATCCCATCCCTTATGGGATCGGAAAGCACACCCTTTGAACTAACGGCGGTTGACTTTCCTTAAGTTTATTTTTGAGACTTGATTCATTGATTCGCCTACACTTGCGCAATTTTAGTATGTATTTTTTTCTCGCCTTTAGCAAGATTTGTGGATTTTAATTATACAACCTAGGAAAACTTACATTTCTTAAAACATTAACTTAAATCAACTTAAAAGTTCGACCATGAAACATCTTTTTCACTTATCGCTTTATTACACAATTCAAATTTCAGTATAAACAAAATCAACATTCACCGTGATCTATCCTATCGAAAGCTTAAGTGAATTCTAGAAGCTGTACAGAATTTAAAAGCAAATGTATTAACAATTGCGAACACAATAAAATTTACAACTACAAGCCTAATTGCCTACGATACCTTCCACTATCACTAAACTATCCCAAGCATAATAATATCTAACTGCAATAAAAATCACAATAGAATGGGTCGACTGGGTAATTCTGGCAAAAAAAGTTTAAATAACGATTAAAATATTATTTTTGTCGCACAAACAATAGAACGTCGAAGAATCTTTATTATCGGAAAGGAAGTCAATAGATACGGAGTATTATTGGGCACAATTCTACGAAATATTCTGTGAAACCGTGAAACAATGGGCCAGACGGACACCAATAGTTTTTATTCACCATGTGGGTGAGATGAAAGATGTACAATAAAGATTTAGTACAAAGCAATTACAATGAAATGGATACGAAAAATTCCAACGTAATCAGAAACAAATGTTCGACTTTAAATACACGGTATTTTAACATTTTTGTGTGAATACTTGTTTGTGAGTCACGTTTTCGTTAGTTTTGGGTAATGTGAATCTTAGGCCTACATCTTTCCTATTGGCGTTCTCACAAATCACTGAACAGTTGGCCGTAACATTTTGAACACAATATTTTTTCTATTACCCTTGTGGCTTTAGGATCAAGCTTACTCGACCAAATTAATGCGACTCCGTTCATAATCGACCTCTGACATAGGCCTATTGACCCGTGCGCGTCTGGGCTAACTTTAGCACCAACACGACGAGGAACAGCCAGGATAAATATAAAACGTCGAGGATTCTTAAAAATGTGTATACCAGATGGATATTTACCAAATTTCCAACCCATTTTAGGATTATCTACACCAAAAATGCCTATGTAATTAACATTCTCATAACTGATATTATTGTAAAGAGTGAGTGTGGGTTAGCTACGATATTATGCCATAGTCTGGTAATTTCTTTATCAGTGCACCAATCCGGAACGTGTAATTAGAGTTTGGAGATAACGCTTTTGTTACAAAAAAAAGGATTATTTTTATGAATATTTAGAACGCAGTCTCTGCATGTTAAAGCTTCAGCCATAGTAATTTATAATTAAACTGTCACCAATAAAATATTAACTCAACCTTTGTAGATATTGGAATGAAATTATCAACAATAATGTCCAAACAATTACAATAGATATTTAAGCAACCCTCAGATAGTTCAAGTATCATCCCTAATTGCCTTTTGGCAACACTCGTCGTTTCGCACGGGGCGAAGATTTATCGTCGCGCGATTTTAATTAACACGTGATAGTCAATAGTTCCCGATTGCCCGTATCTCCCCTCTTGGTGAGAGTAATTAAGCCCGTGATAGCTCAATGTTTGGGTGAACTTGGGTAAAGCGTAACGTGATCGAGAACCATTACGAAAGAGAAAATGATTGGTGCAAAATGAAACAACAAATAAAATAACCACAGACGATGGCGATGGTCAATTAGTTATTGTAGATAAATAAATTATCATCGCACATGCTTGGAATGAATTAATCGAGATAATGAAGAAAAGTTGAAGAGAAAGCTTCTGCAACAGTTCGAAGTGATAGCAAATGCAGAAAATTTCCTTCACTAATTTAAAAGTTATACTCACTAATACTAAAAAAACGTTAATGTTTGCACATATAAAAGAGAAAACGTATTCGTATTATTGTTGTAAGCAAAGATGTCGATGGGAATCCCGCGATGCAGTTTTAGACAAACATAATGAGAGAATTAGCACAACAGCCTACGTAATTGCCACTTGATTCCGATTTCTGAGTAACACCTATTAATTCAATAATTTCATCGTCAATATTTACTGATAGCGAAAACACCTATGATTTTACAACAGATTTAAACCAAGTCAAGATTAAAGATATTTTAAAGAAAGAAAATAAATATGTTTTAAATCTATGGTTGCTATAAAAATTAGTATTGATGAAAGAGTTTTATTTTTGTAGAGATCATTTCGGATACTTATGTTTAAGATGGATCTGTATCTTAAAACATATTTTTATTTTGGTTTTTAATGTCACTATATCGTTCAGTTTCATTTGTATGATTTTATGAATTTACATTTCTATGGCAATTCTATTCGTTTTGTTTTACCGTGATGAAACTAAACGTGGAATCAATCAACGGCTTATCTTCCCACATAAGTTGTAAAAGTCTTCTAAGAAGAGGGTTAAATGGTTTTCAACAGATAACGGGCCGACGACGCATTACTAGCCCTACTTACGAATTGTAAACAACTACTGGAAACATCTAGTAAATTCTATCTGCCTGATAATGAATATTGCTCATTTGAAGAAGCAAATATCCATTTCTTGACAAATGAAACAGACAATATCGCATAGAAAGACATTACTATCTCTTTCGCTCTTATAGTAGCAGCAGATAGTGTTCTTTGTCTTTCAAAATTTCCCTTTCTAAGCTCTGATCGTGACAGCACATAAAGAATTTCAATGCGTTTGCCGGTGTTACATCAGCTATAAGTGTGCTCGCAACGTAACATAAGCGACTTACTTAATTAAAGTAGTGTTTAAAGCACCTATAAACAGTCCGTTAATGGCACTTCGTTTACAGCCCCGCGCCCTAGGTGGCGCGCCCGTCGCTACTATTGTTCTAGCTATCACAAATATTTGATTTTTAATTAGATTGACTTCGTTTGAAGCTTCTGTCTTAGTGGGTTTGTTTGTTTTGCAACTTGGCAAGTTAGATTCAGTTTGACAATTCTTATTTTGTACTCTTGTTTCAACACTGTTACTATTTGGGACAATAATTGATTTTTAATTAGAATTTTAAAGGTGTTCTTGTTTACTTTCTGGTAATGAGCATGTTAATACGTATGATCAAGTCGATTTCAAATAAAAGTTTGGTATCTTGTAAGATACAGTTTGAGTTTACAAACTTTATCGTGATGAAATAGGACACTACACACATTAGTTAAACCATAACTTACGTTCAGTACATAGCAAGCTCGTAAACAACTGCATCATTTACTTCAGCACACACTACAAATATTTGACAAACCTCCTTGCACAACGGCGAACAGATTACAGCAACCAAACGTAATAAAAAAGCCATCAGCAATCGTAACAGTTGCATGTTTACTTCTAAGAATATCAAGAATCACACGTTGTACCGACGTGGCGACGGACGCGTTCCGTTCTCGACACAAGTGATAAATTATTGAAATTGATAAAACAATGGATAACTATACAAAGTGTTCCACAGTTGGGGAGGTCGTAAAGAGGAAACGTTACAGGCTGATCGTCGGCGCTTTGTGATCGCCGCTGTCTAAACAAATCAAGCGCACTCCTCTAGCGAAGCTGACGTGTACGCTACCGGCTAGCGCTTGAAGCGTGCTCAAGCGATTGATAGAGCTTGATTGTGCTTTTATTTTAATAGGTAAAGGTAAAAGTTTCAGTGTGGTCTTAATAATCCGAGCGCAACCTTTTTTACTTCACCGCGTTGAGTTATGTAAAATTTAGACACGTCTATTAGCTTAGCAACTAGCAAAAGTCCTTCATGGCATGAAATTGCAGTAGTAATCTTTTACAAGATAGAACTATTAGAAGATCTAGCTAAAACGCCTTCTCCATTCATCATTCAGGGGCTTTCATCTGTAGTAAACATTTAGTTCCCTACCAAACAAAACATATCATTTGAAGATCCTCAATGTGACAAAGAACAATAAGTATCAACTTTAATCTTGTCCACAAAGACCGAAGTAAAGGACGAGAGACACCCAGCACCTGCTCTTCTACTTAGTCCCCAGACGTAAAGTGCATCAACTCTAAGTGCTACAAGCCACAGCTGTTTACGTGCAACTCATTAAGTGATTTTCCTAGAATACGTTTAATTGGACTCTGATCAAAGGGCTGATGTTTTGACATGAGCTTTGTTAGGTTTTCCTTCGGTAGATCATTCGCCTTGTTGGGGGTGAATTGATTGTTGAGTTTCTTCTAATTGGGCTATTAAGAATTTTATTAGAATGTTTGGTACTTTGTGTTAGTTAATTGTATTAGTATTGTCTGTAGTTTCAGTCAATTAGAAGCGGAGCTTATAAGAAACAACTAGAAGATCCTATGTGACCTTTGTTATGCTTATTAATAAAAATAATGTCTGCAGATTTAACTGGAAAATGCCACTGGTCAAAATATTTGCTCTTTAGGCAATAAGAAATTAATAAAAATGTCACTACCAATAAGTAAGAGTATATATTTTTAATATGCTAGTAACCACATTTGATGAAACAAATGGTGTAGTTTCTGTTGTCAAAAGTCAAACTAAAACTACTCTAAAACCACTAAAAGTTAGTTTATTACTGCTAAACGAAGTTTCTTTTTCTGAAATTAATTAATCTAACACAACTTAACTATAATATTATAGTTTGACAGCATTAATAATGGTTTAGTTACTCAATTCAGAGAAAATATCAATTTTGAAATTGACGTTTTTCTCCAAAAAATTGTTGTTGTCAAGCTAAGTCGAACTATACTAAAATGATGCTATTGACTGAAATGGTGTGAAATAAAATTAGACGTGATTAAATATGTCATTTTAATCTTAGTCTAGTTTAATCCGATGGTTCATCAGAATCGGGACCAATGTCTATTTGATTGACTTAAATGTATGTTGTTATTAAAACAATAAAGAACCTTTTTGATGGTTATAAATTGTAGACATGTCACATTGTCGATTCACCCCTCTTTTTTAAGTTCCATACATTTATTGTAAACTGTTCACAATAAAAAAGGTGTTTATTCGTCACACATATTCACTTTCAAGCAGCAGTAGAACTCTACATTTTATCATCAACCAAACTATTCAAACATAAAATAAATGAAAATTCAAAATGGGGGCAATGAGGTTTAGGACAGCTAGACACGGATGGGTCTGAGGCGAATCGACATTGTGGCAATTATGGAATGATCAGAATGACGCATTTAGTCATCTAAACTAAATATAGATTCAAAATTTCAGTTTACTCGGTTTCGAACCGGTAAGTGGGTAAAAAACTATCAAGGTTTTTTAACATAGTTACAGGTGAAACTGAAAAAGTGTTGAAAAAAACTTATAAATAAAACAATGCTCGGTGCGAATTTTAGTACAAGACATACATTTTAAGCTGCTAAACAGAAACAATGAAATAAAAACGTAAACTTACCAACAGGTTGTTAGTTCAAGTGTTGCATTCGAATCGCAAAATATAAGGGTGCCTACACATAGGCGCGGCCGCGACAAATCGCGCGTAATAAAATCATATTGACGTATCGACCGACAAAAGCCGCCGGCGACCGACTTGCGAGTCAGCTCGCCCTAATAAACAATTACGTGTATAAACAGTAAAATTATTGTTGTTTGCAGTTTTATCGACCGAATCGACTGTGCCGCCAATCCATGTAGGCAAGCTGAGAAATTGCGAGAAAGCCGTGAATTTAAAAATTAATGGAACAATCGAAACCGTCCTACAATTGCTTGGAACATGTTTTCATGTCGTTAAAACAAATCAAGCGACAAGTCATTCTTGAATTGTTGACGCAAAATACTTTCGTTCAAGCAAAAGCTTTCAAATTACATAAATTTATCAAAAACTTCGAATAACAAAACGACCATAATATTGATCGTTCAAAAAATTCAGCAGCTACAAACAGTAATAACATTGCTTCAGCATCCCGCCGTAAGCAAAAAATATTATGTTGTAAAATTTAAAATAAGAACAGGAAATGATAACCCGTGGGTCGTCTGCGCCCGCACTGCGCGCACCCCCGGCATCGCGCACCAACACATGCAAATAACACTGACATAAACAAAATAGGCACGCCTACATGAGGAAGATGGTAATTAAATTACGCACACAAATGGATTATTTTGGAAGAAAAGAAGTACTTACTTCAATCAAACAATATGATTGATGAAAATTATTAACAAAACAAAAACATTTTATAGACGGTAATGATAGTAGTATGATTTGTTAGTAATAATGAGTCAAATCGAATTAAAAACTTTGTTCCATTAATACCATCCCCACTTTACATAAAATGATCATCCCATACTGAAAGAATTATGAAACAAATATTGAAAACACTCATAAAAATGACGGCAGATTATTTCTCAGGGTTCGTGACAGCGATAACTGTAAATCTGTATTTCAAGGGGATTGTAATCATCTACTCGAGGATTCGGGACATTTTTTGTCCATAAGCATGGATTTATTTATTTTTTGCCCGGGGTGGCAATCTGGAAATTTTAGAATAATCTTTAGTCAAGAGGGCTGCCGCCACATGTGTACGAAGCATTGGTGATAAACATTTTATAGGAATGTTTGGAGCAAAAACTGCCAACCAAATGTTCGGATCGATTTAGGAGTTTCACGTAAAGGAAGTTGTAATATAAATAATAAATCTGCGTCCGTGGTTTTGGAACAAAGGAATGGAGGCATTCAACAACTTGTTACAGGAAGTTCGTGTATGCTAAATTACTGTACAATGTTATATAGGGTATGCAGTTTTCCATATCGGAATACGGGCTATATTGATTGAATTGGCAAAGTGGACGGCACAGTTGCTGAGGAATCGACTGCTGCGTTGCGTATCGCGGGTTCGATCCGGATCAAATATTTGTATGACCTGCAGATAGTTGTTTCGGGTCTGGTTGTTTGTGGATGAGAGTTTAAATGCTTGTAAACGCACCCACGATACAGGAAAATATCCTAGTGTGCGGCAACGTTTATTGAAAAAATAATAATAAGCCAAAACAATGCGAGGAAAGGATTGACAAAACAACAACAACACTCACTTGCAACTTTTGATACAAAGAGAAAAAAAAAACAGAAAAAAAGAGCATATTTCACATTATTACAAGTATTTATAGACACGCTTTTATTCACATCATACCAAATATCATTAACTGAATTGTCTCCTATAACATCCCTCTAACTTGACGACACACCATAAGCTTCTGTTCATATTCCAAGGCTTTATAATGCAAGCAACAAATCAGACCCACCATTCAAAGCGTATGCTTCTATGAATCCATGCCCGAACATCGCTCCACTCAATCCCACTCCTAACGAAGTAATCACGCGATATAAACGTCCGCGTCCTTGATACTACATTCTCTTTGGGGGGCTATTAATATCGGCAGATGCTGCGTGTACGCTATTTACGGCGCCACCACCCTAGCTACCCTCGGCGCGAGCCACTCCAGTAACACGAGAATAAGACGCGTGGCCAAGAGGGGTAGATCAGATCACTGATTTAATGTACGTATCGTAAGTGATTCAAGGTATATGGGGTGGGGTACGGAAGATATTGCAATCAAAATAGATGATGTAAAATTAGACTCAATTCTTTTGCGTAAAACGAATGATGGCAAAGAAAGAAAGAAGATGAAAAAGTAGGTTGCAAAAAGAAGCATGTACTAGGAATAACAATGAAGAAGCTGGAGAAGACAGCATAGTAGTGAATTCCGTTTAAACATGATTTAAATTTCTTGATTTCAAACCAAAATGTCCTAACGCTCTTTGGTTCGATGATATAATCAATATTACGGGAGATAATTTGGATAAGGATCGCACAGAACTGAGAAGTGTGGCAGAAGAACTATATACATATTATCCATGTGATTCCAGGCTGATATGATGATGATGATGTGGAATAAATAACATTAAAGTGCGATAAAGCAACAAAATTTTACACCCTGGGTATAATATGTTTATTTACCTACCTCTTGTAGTCTGGTCAATGAAGGAAAAGTCAGCCTTGTAAGTAAATAAATAAACGTATATGAGCATAAATTCTACAATAAGTAGGAACAATTTTGAAGACATTACCTACAAATGTCGTAAAATCTTCATCAAATACATTTGCAATCTTCAATACTCCATCAATTTCAACATTTGATTCCTCAGAAAATGATAACAAAATCCCGGTTAGTCTATTAATAACGTGTTGCACGGTTGCGGAGTGACGGTCACCCGACACGTTAATGCGCCATGACTCGATACATATGGCCCACGTGTCTACACCGATGGACGATGGTGATGGCCATCCACACTATTACAACATTGCTCATAGAAATTATATTGCTGATACAAAACTGATTAATTTTGAAAGTTAAGCTGCTTGAGCTTTTGCGGATTCCATTTAATAGATGGCAAGTTAGGAGGCTAAGACATATGGCAGCCATTTTGAAAAACTTTGAACAGTATTAACAAAAGTTTTCGGAATTTCGGTAGTTAAAATTCAAAATCAATTTTGACTTTTCTATTATTGTCATCGGTGATATAATGTTACTTGGTCCAGACTCTCTGTAAGTGAGAGATTCACATAAAAACAGCACTATTATACACCTTGGTTTAAACAGTAACAATGTTGCTAAAGATTTACCAAGTATTAGTGATATAGGAGAAAAGCCTAGTGATTCAAACACCAAACATCAATAGTTCTAACAAACTGAAATCTAGACAAGCATTATCAATATAATAAAAGCACCTGTCTTCAGAAACACAAGGAAAAATCATTCACACAACCGTTCATTCTTGGAATACGAATAAACCATAGTGATCCGTTAAAAAAAACTACAAATACAAAAAAAAATACTCTAAACGTATACAGTTCCAAAAATACTGAGAGCAAATAAACATTCTTAAATCACAAAGAATCGCTTACGGACGTAGGTTACTAGAAAAGTAGAATTAACACACAATAAAAACATATTTCTAACAAGTTTGTATCGCGAGTGTGAGCCGTCAGTCGACGGATCATATCAAATAATAAATCAGTATAAACTCTTAAACAATGTACTTATGGGAATGGCGAAAACAAAGCTTCACAGTCTCAATTACCATCCATTTGCCATCAATATTATTCACGTCTATCAGCAAGTTAACGTAATCGTTGATACGATATTTCATCAATAAGTAGAAGAGCCAATAATTTCACAATGTAGTAATCATTTGATACCAAAATATCTTGTAGTACGCTGGATTCTACTATCGAAAGTGTTATAGTAGCGATTTGTTTCTGTTTGCATTTCAACAACTGGGCTGATTCCTGTTGCGAATGATATCATCCATTCTGTAGAGACAGGGTTATTGTGAATTAACTACAGGATTTATTTTGATGACTCTAATGATAATAAATGTACAAATTATGATAACTTACTTGAAATTAACTTTATTTATAGATGAAAGATACAAAAAAGTACCAAACTTCAAAAGCAATTTAATAGATTTGATCCTTTCCAGTTTGAAACTGTACCAAAGGACCAGAAAATATTAATAGAATCAAACTATTTTGATCAACGGCCATATTTATTAGCTGGTGCATATGCGAATAAAATGGATATCGAATTAATACGCCACATGCGGCGTGTTGCACGCATTGATAGCACTCCCACCGTTAGACGATGCAATCAGCTCCAAGATACAAGAGGTAGCGGCTACTGAGCAAATGTACCAGGAGATAGAAAAAAAAAATATAACGAATACATTTTTCACCGTTACTCAATATAAACATTGCTCATTCATCATTCAATTACAGTAAAAAAAATCGGGTGAAGAAGTTTGAATATTTTTTTATTGTTCTGCAAAAAATTGTGTCTAGCGCGTCTGAACTAAAAGGTGTGAATTTAATAGAAACGTCTATCGTGAAATCAGTTACTTTGCAACTTTAAAGAAGATTTATGAAAACTTAAAACAATCTAATCATTAGCTTCAAACTTACTAAAGCGTTAATATAAATACACAATCAAAATTTTCAGCAGTTAGGTAAAATTCCTACAGAAACATTCAATTACTGTTGCAGAGATTGTAAAGCGACTGTTACTTTATCTTTTAATTTGAAATGATAAATAATTTATTTTTTAATAAATAATTTATTATTTAATAAATAATGTTAAATAAATTATTTAATAAATAATGTTAAATAAATTATTTACTAAATAATGTTAAATAAATTATTTAGTAAATAATTTATGGATTTCTTTATTATAATTGCGTCATTCCATCACCAGTGTCTCAGCTCCACATCTCCCAAATCCTGAGGCGCGTGACTTGTACCACCGTAGGGGCCCCATGCAAGCCCCCAGAAATAGCGATCAGCTGGGGTGCGTCAGCGCCGGTATCACGCCGAGAACCACGCATGCGCGTGATATGTCGTCCAAATAGAAGGTAACTCTATACTGATCAAGTTGGCTGAATTGAAAAGAGAAGTTTTTGGAAGCAGTTGAAGAAATTAGGTACTTTACGTGAAAATTATTGAATAGCAAATATAAAAATAGGTTATATTTAAAAATCTTAACTGAATGCGTAACCTATTACACATGCAACAACACAACCCGAAGGATTGTAAAGGAAATTATTATTTCTTCACATTAATATTAAAAAGGCGAAAGTTTGTATTTATAATTATGTTTGTTTCTCCTTTACGCTCAAATGGCTTAATGAATTTGGGTGAAATTTGGCATGTAGATAGCTAGTATACCCTGGATTAACTAAAAGGTTATTTTTTGTCCTGGTGAAACCACGGGATGCAGCTATTTAAAACAGTCATCTGACCGTTTAATTGTCAAAATGTATGTGTTTTTTATTACAACTAAAAACTAAGTAAGTAATGAAGTTTACATAAGGAAAAATCTTTGACAAAACCGAACTAATCTAATCTTAAAAATATAAACCAAACAATACGTACAATTGTCAGCCATTAGTTACAACGTCTCGTCAAAATGTCATTATTGTAAGAATGACATTCAACATCGACCAATCAGAGCACGTCACTCGATAATGTCCTCGTAATTATTGCTTCGCTAGTTAAATGTATCGATATTTTGTATTTAGTCCGTTGAATACATTAACGTATGTTCAGACAAAGTTAATATTAATGATAATTACTGTATTAAAATAACAATTGATAACTGCGGTGAAGTCATTGCTGAAGGTAACTTTGTAGCTTGATACTAGAATTGTAACAGTGTGATGTCTTGGCATTAGCGTTTTGGTCTAAACATATAAGTACTAGATACCTATTACAGTTGGTCCCTCGAATCATGAACTGCGCCTCAGATATGGCTTTATAATTTTGGTAAAATTGTCGACCATATGTTTTAAAATATGTTTTTTTGTTTAATTTTAGTTTTGTCATCCTGAAATTATCATCCATCATTGAAATAAAGCATTGATAGCTTAGTGGTGTGTCCATCGGACTGCCAAGTTCGCGAATTCGAAACCAAGACACGCACCACGTATTGTTACGTGGTCCTACGCGTATGATTGGCACTTGCTTTGCCTGAGAGATATCTCGATGAAAAGCCAAGTCAGAGGTGTGAACTCTGACGGCAGGTTAGGCACCAACCACACGAAAAATAGAGACACGAAATTGGTGCGGAACTTTAATGATTGAATTCTTGCCTTATAAATCTAGAAAGCACGAACTCTTGATAATACCACCATCTAGGTTAGTTATACTATACTCCTAGAAATAAAAACAATAGAACTTTTGATGTTAACTGTCCATGTAACACGTAGTTACAAGATAAATGGCTGCCCGCTCGATAATGAGGCCGATAGACGTAATCGTACCGATTTATGTACAACTCAACATTTTAAGGCTAATTGCGACGACAAATCGGCTATTTAACGATAATAGCCGCATCTAAATCTGAAGAAAAAACAACAATAACGAGCTTGAACACTCCTTAATTAGGATCGGAAGTCTCGAATGCTTTTTAATGTTTGACTAATTTGTTTGTTATGTAGCTGTAAGTGTGACGTCACGAGAAAGTACCTCGATAACGCCGAAAGTACTTTTGGAAACGAGAGCTTATTATAATTCGAGACGCTATTAAAGTTAAACTAATTGGCAGAAAAATATGTGTAGCCAAATAATTCTTTAAGGGGAATAAAAAAAATCTACGTCACAAAACTTAAATGTTTACCACATTTAAACACAAAACAATCGACAAAAGTGACGGTTAAATTGATAACGGTAATCCATAGACAATTATTTCTTCGTCTTTTAAACGGCTTAAACGTTTACACTCTGCAGAAAAAAAGCTTAAAAGCTCATTCGTCGTTAACTTTCCAATTTCAAGTGTATAAAACATTCCACCCTGATAAAAGTATCCACTAGATAAACCGTCTAGACGGAATAAATATCCAAAACACTCGAATACCAGCACGATGGCTCACTTGGCTAATCGTTTGGGTTGCCAGTTAAGAAAAAAAAAAGTAAACTTTTTTCGACGAACGCACCCATAACCTTACTGCCACTTTAAAAGGTTTACGGCGAATCTAATAGTTCACGTGCATTTAAAACAAGCAGCTTTTGAGATTACAGAACCTTTGGGTGTGGTAATGTTGTTTACTTTTAAACTACCTAGCTACACACTTACGGAGAAAATTAAGCTATTTGCAATCTTATAGACTTGCTACTACTGACAAATTTTAGGCAGCAAAACAGTGAAAAACTTCTTGATAAGTGACACAAATGAATCAGTCAAGGGTTGAGCAAAAACTAATGCAACAAAAAGATCTGTTAGTGGTGATCTGTGGTGAAACATTTATGGTGATAAATAGAGTTTTTTTTTACGAAAAACACCACGGAAGAAAAATGAATTAATCATAACATTATATAGACAAATCGAAATCCATCTCGTAATGATATCTCTCATAGAAGTTATTCAACAGAAATTCATGACAGTAAAAAAACTATTTTCTATATTTGACATTGTTTTGCAGAATTCTGCATCAAAGCGTTCAAAACCTAAATCTAGTGTTAGCGGAATAAAAACAATATCTTGTATGACTTTTTATCCCCATGATTAATTCCACAATCAATTTCAACCACACAATCGGCCTATAACCCCATCAATTTGTAGCAAGCAACGTGTTTCGCAATGTGGGCAATTTATAGCAATGATAAATAGTATAAAATCAAACGTGTCGCATTCACTGTGCGCCTGCGCGGGGTGCCTGAGTAATGGACGAGCAACGTGCGCGCAGAAACGTGACAATACTGAATCTTGGACAGAGGGTCTTTTATAGGAGCGCGTTATAAAACAGTTAAACAAGTGAAGGTTGAATTTGAGCTTAACAGTAGGATTTCCAGTTGCCACACAACTTTATATAGGGTAGTTGACACCATTAACCAATAATTTAAAAACACAATTTTTCTGAAAGAACACCTTATTCTAGACCTGAGAACTCCATTCATTTCAAAATAACTTTGAAATTCTATTTTTAGTTGCTTTTAAACCAATAAATAGTTGCATCATTGACTTGACAACTTAGTGACGTCATCGGTTGCGAGTTTCATACAAAATCTATGGGAGAAGCGCGTTTTGACAGCTCATAAAAAGTATATCAATTGATTGGTGGTGTCAACTACCCTATTCATGGTATACATGTTTACATGGACACTGGTTGGAAGAAGCACGGTCAACCTTAATGGCGATTCATAGACTCTGCCCTGGAATGTAATTGTGGTGTTACTCCACAAACGATGAAACACTCGCCATTGCCCTGACCTGTGACGGGCAGGTGGTTTTATGTCCATTTCTACTTTGTGTCGTATTAATGTAATTAACTGTCATTATTTGTATTGTTTTTGTTGATTATGTGTGATACTAACATTAGTTAAGTAAGTCTATTTCATATATTACTAACAATATGGACTAAGGTCTGCAAATAAAAGTTTATTTAATTTAATAGTGTCCTGCCTGTCCTGCTGCTTGCACATCACCGACGCTGATGGATACTACTGAAAGTGTCAAACTCACCGCTAATTGACTGATCTGACTCAATTTCGTTTGTCCGCCACAAGTTATGAAGAAGAATGTTTACTTAAAAGGTGGGTAAGCTTAAGGTACTAAATTGAAAACTAAACCCTATCCGGATTTAACCAATAGTAGTGTTTTAAAATCATTGCAGTTCTTTGACATTAAACGCCTAATAAATAACATCGTAATCATGAAAGTAATTCGGTTCCAGATTGGCCAAGGTCGGATTCATTTGAAAACGATGATATTCGGAATTGAATAAGTACCAAATTACACCACGGAACCCAAAATTGCATAGCTATTTACATTGTGGACTTATAAGTTGGAAAGTTTCCTAAACAGAGGTGTGACGTAGCGGAAACGACACACCTCAAACGCTTAACAATTTCGGTTGTTGTGACACAAAATAAGTAAATCTAAAAAGCATTGCCCATATATACATTTAAACACATTGTTGTAGGCTTTAAAATTACTTTATGAATACGCTATCAGACAAGTAGCAACACAGTAGTCGCTAATAAAAGGAACAACAATAATCCACGCCGATGATTTAGGGTCGGAAAACTGCGGACTTTCCAACATGGCCGCCGTTTATGGACTTTAAGTCTCACGTTAGTTCCACAGTCTTTAATTTATAACCCTACCACCTCGCCACAAGGTGGAAAATCGAACAATTTCCGGTTTTTGCACAAATAACTGTTAATTCAACGACAACGCCCTAAAGAGGGCGCGATAATCATACTATTAGCAGAAATATAAATGTTTATACACGCGAAACGTCGAAGGAGTATCAACCTTGTCATTTTTGTCATAGGGAAGAAATTATGTGGGAGGAGCGAGGGGGAAAACGTCGTATTTTTTTACTATATTACGCTAACGTTTATCTACGTCTTTATATTTATTACTAAGCAACTGTATAACGGTTAATAGCGGGTCATTATATATAAAGGTAATGCATAAATGTATCATTTTCTAAATACACACGCAAACAACGTCCACTATACAATTAAAGTTGCAAGAGATTGAAACTTGTCATTAAGCTCACGTAGAGGTGTGATCCGCTTATAATCACGGCACAGTTTATCTTTAATTGAAGAATGAAGAACGAATGAATGGAGCCTATTTACCAAGACCCTTGAGTAAACGTTGTCACAGATTTCATTCAATCGTCAAATTCATCACTCTCTGTGTCAATAGGCGAGGAGTTACAAAGTGGATTGATCAAATATAGGAAAGTGATAGAATTATAACAGCAAAGTGTGATACGACTCGTCTTTTTCATGTCTTGTACAGTAAACATTCTGCCTTCGATCAAGTGTGCATGTACCTTTGGAGTTCTTATTGTAAGATTCTACTGTAGAATAAAAAATAAACCTAATTGCTAGTAAAAATGAGTACACTAAATCCTTAAATATCAAAAGTGGGACAAATATTATGTACTTGTGTGTACTTTGTTCTGCCGGAGTTGTTAGGTTGTTTGAAAGCGATACCGAGAACACAAATGGCAAAACAAGGAACATGGCGGAATTTTTGACTGTAAAGCCCGCCCAGTGCGGAAGAAGGGGATACATCTGCATTCTCAAGATTAATATCGTCAAAATCGCAGATAACTCCCGAATAACACCCACCCAGCAACCCAATAGTGGATCATTCCAGGCTGATATGATTACTAGGTTACCTTGTATCACTAATGCAAGTAAAAAAAATGATTTATTGTTAGATAACCTAAAAAGTTCATAAAAAACTAGAGTAGTAAACACTACATTCAGCAAATTCAGGATGGGGAGATGCACAATTCTTATATCAAGACCAAACAGCATGCGCGTAAAACATAACCAAACGTTTAATATAAACCGAAACCCGTATTAACTAGAGCATTAAAAGCATAAGAACAATATCTAATCTAATAGCGGCATTACATCGGAATCGCACAAAGGCACCGTGACGCGTCGCAAGTAGACCGGTGTGTGCGCAAACGCACCGCAGTCGCGCGTCAAATCCGCGATTATCGGCCGCGCGTGCAGCCGTGCGATTATCGTGACGCGCGTTTGTTACGGTCGGCGCGATTGGTGACGACTATCGAAATGCTATTCTAAGATTTCTTGTATGGAAATTAATTTGTTGTTAGTGTAGGATGGGTGTTGTGTGGTCTAGGTCTTTCTTTCTTATTTTTCGTGTGGTTAGTGCCTTACTTGGTGTGTGAGTTTTTAAGCCATCTATGGACCTCTGGCTTAGCAATACATGTCATCGTGAAATATCTCTCAGTCATGTTGGTTTCCTCACAATGTTTAATTGATCGAAATCCTTACTAATAATATAAAAGCGAAAGAGAGTGTGTTTGTTTGTTACGTCTTCACGCCTAAATGGCCAAACCGATTTTGATAAACTTTGGTACAGAGATAGTTGGTACCCTAGAGAGGGACATAGGCTATTTTTAAAGCGAGGTAAGGGGAAGAAAAAGGTAGAGAAAAATATTAACTTCGAACATCACGCGGGTTGAAAGTTAGCGCTAGCCCAAGGCCCAAAGTAACTATGCCACGCGGATGATGTCGCGGGCGGAAGCTAGTTATAATAATTATACAATATACACTATGAATCCGAAAAATTTGATGTGTATGCCATAGAATCGAACTCGAAACCTGTGACTTGGTCATCCAAGGGCTACACCACTAGGCTATGTGGTCTACATAATACAGAGATGGTTTTTGTAGACAGATCACTCTTGCTTAAGTAATAACAACCGCGGTGGTCGATCGGATTTTCGCGGTTCTTTTTTTCGTTAAGGATACTGCACACCCTCCATACCGTGGAAAGCTCGGATCGTCGCTTGATCTGTCCATCATATAAATTCAGAAGTCCGAAAGTCGCCATTAAAAGATCTTTACAAGTGAGAAGTCTAACAAAAAGTCTTACACGGTGTCCATGTAAATAACTGAGAATCAGCTGCTTCTAGTTAGACTGGAACAGCTCCCTAAATAGTTGACAATTATCGAGATAAATTATGATCTTTAAAATTTATAATGTGCGCATGAAAAACTGCACAATAGTTAGGTACCCTAAATTTAAGGATGACTGGGCGACCATTAAACTTAACTATATTTTTATTACACTTATTTATGCAGCAAGCCATTATGAGTACTCTTCATTTCATATCAAAATTAAAAGCATCGCCATATTTAACTCCGCAACATTGTATCAAGGCACCTAACTACACAAAAGCTCACACTTTTATTAATCAAGATAATCTATCAACATTGTAGTTTCTTTCATACAAGCCACCATCACAAAGGAAGGTTGCGTGAAACCGAATAAACACCAATAACAGGCTGTAAACAGAATTCCTGAGAGCACCAGTCAACATCCAATTGCAATACATTAACACATAGACTATGTTGCTTTGTGAGAGCTCATGGGCCTTTGTCCTCATTGTTGGGTCTCACATTGTGTCGCAAATTACGATATGTAGAACGAATTAACGTGCTAAACTTTAACCTAGACACAAAAGACCAGTCTACACCTTATGGCCTAAAAGACTGAAAAGGGCTAAAACTCTAAATTAAACTACAACAATAATATTTGGGCTATTTATTGTCTTTAACTGGCTGGTTACCAAAATTACTTTCGAAAATCGAAAACATGGCGTTTAACCTTCTGGTGAAATTGTAACAATGGCCAGACTTGTTAAACGCGGTAATTTTAATAATTAACCTTTTTGGTATAATTTTAATCATGGTGTGGTCATATTTCTATGCAAAATTGTACTACCTACCCCAATTTATAAAAGGAATAGTAATTAACGAAACGGGACTAATTGAGTTAATTGAATGATTAAACGAAGCCCACTTTATAAAATGTGGCGAACAATTGCCATTGATCAACGCTATTGAACAACGCTACTGATCATACCTAAAAGCATGTAGAAATAAAATTCAAAAGCACATTTCAACAGTATCTGGCGTCTCGCCAACATAATTTCCATTGAACCGCACATAATATTCAGTTTATAATTGATCCTTCGGTGAGTAGGTATCAATTGGAGTCATTGTGAACATCGTTAACGCGCGGGGCACGCGAGCATACTGAGATAAAAGAGACTATACCACTCGATAATTTGACTTCAATAAGACGGCAGATGTATGCCTGTAAGGTGGCCATGGATGCTGCGCTGTTAGGCTATCGCGTACTGCTTGTATTTATTTAATTACATAAATTAACTTCTAGAGAAGAAGCTTGCTTACTTTGTGTACTTGCTTGCTTGCTTGGAGCTGGAGAAGTGTGGCTGTATAAGTTACACCTCTGCCTCACGGCTTTGAAGAAGAAGCTTAAGGCATTGAAAAATAAAGTAAAAAGTCTTATTCTTCTACGACTTTCAAGCTGTGAAAGTTATACAACCAGGAAATTGTATGATAAGACTGAATTGCAAACTACATTTTCGAAAACTGTTTTAAAGAGCTACTTAAAAACAGTTGAAAAATAAAAAAAAGCCTTACCGTGAATGTGAAACCTTATTCGGTATTACTTTAACGCACACAAGCCTGCCCCCAGTTAATTATGGAACAATAGAGGCGTGATCAACCCAACAATTTAAACAATTTTATACCTTTCTTCCCTTTGATAGAATACTTAACAGCTTGTTCAGTGAGGTCGTGAGGTGAAAATAAAATACTTATTAATGCTTTTGTACCAGAAAATTACAGAGCTTGTTAACTTTCTGCTAAATGGTGCCGAAAAAGGGAATGTAAGGTTAATCCTTGAAAAAGATAAAAACCTTTTTTGTTGCTGCAAAATATGTACTAAATGTTTAAATTCAACTGACACATCCCTTTTTAAACGTCAAAATAACCAAACCCACCTCATAACAGTTCGTACGGCCCTTGTACGACAGCAATAAAGTCATAAAGAATATTGTCAATCTGCCGTCAACCCTCCAAACGCTACAACGGATTATTATTCATCCGGGGGCCAAAATGACCCTTCACATGTTTTGACAACCCTTCGCAAAACCAATGAAATATGTAACAAAGGAACGGGTTGAACCGTCCATTATGTAGCGATTTAGGAATACATTTTATTGGACACATAGACACGTAATGTGTACTGTGAATAATTCAGCAGGGTTGTCGTGTGAGTGTGAGGGTTGGTGCGATTTTATTTGATTGCTCTAGGTAGTCAAATCGTTTATGATGTATTATGCAACGGTCTAGCTATTACGTTGTTACTTTGCTTTGACTAGGGGAATGGTTATTGTTTTATTGATTTTATAATGTGGGTAGTCAAATATTTTGGTCATGTGGTTTTCTGTTTGAATCGTGTAACTTCTGAAGTTTCAGTCACTATTAGCTTCCTTCATCTTCATCATCCTCTTACCAATCAAAATCTTTTTAAGGTGGATACGTCCCCAAAAGGCGGAATAATCACACAAAAAAACATGAAAGCCGAACTTACCTGACGGACCTGCTTATACTGTTCTTCAAAGCTCCATCCGGCAGCACTGCCTTCTGACGATGACGATGACGCAGAGCCAGCAGGCTGCGCCGGTGGTGGTGGAGCGGGGGCCAAAAATGCTGGGGGTGCATAAGGGAAGCCTCCCGTGGACCCCGCGCCGGCCAGAGCGAACACGCTGCTGGGAGTCGACAGCGGAGCACCTTGGGCTAAAGATGCTAGTGACGATAAGTGTGGGTGGAGAGAAGACTTGAGGGACTCGAAGTCGTCGCGTACCTGATGGGAGAAAAGTTGGGTTAAGTGACAAGTGATTGTGTAGAATGCGATTGTGTCTCCGCACCCCAGCCAGAAGTGACGAGAAGGAACACCGTGTGGTTTTAGTCAGTAAGAGCCTGACAGACCCCTTCGCCATGGTGGAGGATTTCCATTGAGGATTTTCACAATTAAAAAAAAAGTGAGAATATGGTGAGAGGAAGCAAATCGTTGAACTTGATGGCGATCAAAACCGAATATGAACTATTTTCTGCGGTCTTATTACTTTCATTATTTGTGCCAATATCCTAACGTAAGTTTGTTACAACAATTAATACGACGATGCAAATTGCATAAATACATCGTTCGCGATGAGCACGTCAAAATTAGCATTAGTGGGTGTTACGAAAACATCGACTGATGTGGATACAAAAGCCAAATGATTACATTAAATGCTTTTTTTTACGGATGGGGAATCATTAAATAACTTCCCCCACTCTGGGCGGAAGGGAGTGTTAGATTTGTACTGACTAGAACCCACCCATGTTCCTTCTATTGCCCTTTACGTTCCGGCGCCGCGGTATCCCTTTCCAACAACCCGCAACCCCCTGGCAAGCCTCTCTCCTTTGCTGATATCTCTTTGAGGCGCGCGTGGAACACTAACGCGGCTTGGTGTCAATAGACGGACGGCCGGTGAGCTACCCAGCACTCAGCGTCCACAGGTCCGCATCTACGGTAGCCTTACATCCATTTAAATCCAACCAAATAAGAGTGATCTCACAATTAAAGAATACCACACTATAAACTGTTTTCAGATTAAATACATTATTGTGTTGTCCAATAACTAGGTTATTGAGGATTGATAGGCAGTGGCTTCATCACCCCTTCATAAACTTACTTTAAGTTCTCTCTCAAGAGGCCTCGGTGAATTCCTCTGATGCGGATGCGTCATCTGATGGTTCAGCGGCTGATGTTGCACGGACGCGTGGTGGCCCAGGTTGTGCGACGGTTGGTGCTGCAGAGGCTGGTGCTGCAGCGCCTGGTGCGTTTGCAGAGGCAGCGGTTGGTGTGGCTGGTGGGGGTGGGGTGCCGGAGCGTCCCGCCCCACGCCCTCGTCAGAGCTCTCGCAGGATTGCTCCCCGGAAGACTCACCCTCAGACCGAGCGGACTGAAACAAAAGAAAAAATGTTTTAGGCTAATCACTTCTATAGTTATTTTTACAAAGTTGGAAAATAGACTATATACCTATATATGACTCTAAAATAGTTCTAATTAGAGCAATTTAAAGCAAAAAAGGAAAACAGCGTTGCTATTACAAATCAACAAGGCGCAAGAACAAAAACTGCAGGTAGCAGGTATACCGAATTTAACGCGAGCGAAGCCGCGGGTAAAAGCTAGTAATATTATAAATGCGAATGTTTGTGAAGATGGATGTTTGATACTCTTTCACGTCAAAACGGCTGAACGGATCTTCATGCAATTTCGCACAGAGGTAGATTATAGTCTGGAATAACACATAGGATACGTTTTTTTCGATCATCAAGCGGACGAAGCCGCGGGCGCTAGCTAGTATTCAATAAAAATGAGCAACAACAGTGGGGTGCCATTGTACCGCTTGGTCGCCAAAAAGATCCCTGCGCTGCCATCGACGACGCGGCAGAAGTTATAAGCTAAGAAAATAAATATAAAAATCGTCGTGCCCGCAACACGAAGAAGATATCACTGGTAGCTTTGAATCTCATTTAGATTACCTTTGATAATAAAGACAAAGGTCATCTCTAGAGGTTCAAAAGTCAGATCTAGGGAAACGGATCATAACTGTGTAAGTTACCACTAATATAAGCTAGTCGTAATTATAAATAAATAAATATCTTGGGACAACTCACACACGGCTATCTGATCCCAAGCTAAGCAGAGCTTGTATTATGGTAACCAGAGAACTGATATACATACTTATATAATTTATAAATACATACATAAATTATAGATAAATCACACCCAGACACAGAAGAAACAATCATGCTCATCACACAAAGTTTGTCCTGGGTGGGAATCGAACACACGACCTCCGGCTCAGCAGTCAGGGCCACTAACCACTAGACCAACAGGCCCGTTATAAATTAGTTGCGGAAGTTATAAACAATAATAGAGCTTGATCTAACAATTACGATAAAACAGACGAATATAATTCAATAACGTAAACAAATCTAACATTGAAACATTATTCAATTATAATCCTTAACCCAAAACGGCAGCAGACGTCTTAGTTGCCCCGGTTAATATGGAATTATGATTATAACCGGAAATCTAGTTTCTTGACAAATCTTAGATATTTCCAACATACCGTTAAGATAATTACAACATACAGCAGGTTTCATATATGTGACTTATTTTTAAATTGTAAGCAAGTGGCAGCTGCGACCACCAGGACTGGCCAGTTTTACTGCAATTACCCATAAATGTCGCAAGGCGTCAAACTTACACGTAAATGTAGAAAAATACGAAGATGACACGTTAACAATACTCTTTACCATGTCCAGGTTATTGCTAAAATAAGGTTCTATAAATAAAACTGTCTATTTTTGACGTAAACTGATCATGATTGCGTATCATTAAGTTTTTTTTTCCAAAAACATCGTTCAGGCTCTATCATCGGCATCCAGAGGGTTAACAGCTAATAAAGTAATAACAATGTATTTAGTATAATTAGTACAAACTATTACTCACCTTCGATTCGCATTTAATCTACAATTGTTTACTTTCAGATGCTTACATTTAATAAACACAATTTGCCGTGAGTTTCCGTTCCTGGATTGCCCGAGGAGTTAAATTTGTTCAATTATTTATACTTATTCTTTGTTTATAACGATATCGGCAGAGTAACATGTGGCGACTGCAATAAGTCGCCTAGGGCCTACAGCATTTGCTGAAACCAGCCTTATTATTATTAGTCAAGAATTGTAATTGTAACAACTAGTTGTATAACTTCACATCAACATAGTAGGTAGATCGATGGCGGACAATAACGTTATAGGAACAAAAAATATAGAATTGTTTACATACATATAGGAAATGTGTTAAAATAAGAAAAGTGGAGCTATTTCTATTCCTAGAAAGCAAGTTAACATACTTCAGTACTAATACAATCATCTACCGTTCTATCATTACAACTATTACAGCAATTGAGTGAATTTAATCGGATTCACGGAAATCCACGATCGCTGGCTCGGCAGTACTCGGCACATGGGAATTAATGGCAGGTCTCCGCGCGTAATGCATCATTCCACTTCGAGAAACACAAGCACCGACTATGCGAAACCAGTCCCAGTATTAATGCACTTAAAGTTCCATCGGAATCAATATAAGGCAAGTGTTGCGGGCCGCAATCAAATCGTTGTTCGAAATGAGCGCGTTTTGCGCCGACACAGCCCCCGGCCCACAATTACGACATTAAAATTATTATTTTATTTCCATTTTTATTTATTATTCGCATTATTATATTGTGTGGAGTTATTATCGGTGAAATGTTTCGTTCGGATAAACGCTCGCCTCCGAACGACACGCAAGCTTCCTCCACCGGCCAACTTCAGGGTTCCGCGTGTTATATCAATTAATATGCAACAATTTATCGTGCTTCGGAATACTTGTCGGCTTTTTTCGAAATTGGGTAAATGCTTCGCGTCAAAAAGTATCCTGAATGCTACGCATGATTCGTGATTCACGGCATACGCACCTTTTGTATTTTATAACAATAAAACTTTGCTGTAGGTATAAAAATACCACGTTTGATTACCGTTTTTTTTTTACAAAAATGCAAGTGTCATCGACCCACCAAAGAGTATTTGCAGGCAAAAGCCTTTAGTTTTTATTACATTTAGGCGTCACTTTATCACCATTCAAGAGTATAATCTCACATGAAACGCTCCACTCCGGCTACGGAACCCTATAATCACATCAATCGCGCTCCCGTATCCACACCCTGTCATTTCATTCGACTTTTCTTTCTCATGGCTCCAGACTGCTACTGGATTCCTTCCACCTTTTATTACTTTTTAAGGTGACCGCAATTTTATTTAAACGTTATATCAATAAAATGAGCCACTTAAGGAGTTTATTTTAAGTTCGTCTACCTTATAAACTGCGGATTTACCAAATTCAGTGAACAAAACAAACACGGCATACTCAATGTTGGTGTTATTATCATGTGACGAACTGTAAAAATCAACAGTTGCACGTTCCGATAAGTAGGATAACGTTAGCACAATCCGCGCTAACGCCTCTTCAAACAGAATCGGAGCAACTTAGCAGCTTTGTGGAATCCCTCGCGTGATTTTATAATATAATATTAACTGTAAGTTGTTTAGTGGGCCGCGGCCGATGAAAAGGTACGCTTGTAATGGACGAGTCAATAAAAGCGACCGGAATTTCACTACACGTTAATGCGATGCCAAGGGAAATGAAGAATGAAACGTCACCGCCGTACAAGCGAAGAGAACACTCGACACTATTGCACCCAATTTGTAACATGTAAACAAAAACACACTGATACGTTTTAGATCGTGATCGTGACCCCAACAAAGAAACGGAAAGTGAAAGAATTCATCCATCGGAACCATTAAACAACCCACTTGCTTATTATTTGAATAAACAGGGAATGGTCTCGATGCCGTTCTCAGAAGAATCCCGAAGTATTACCCAGATATAAGCAGGAGGACACACCGTTGATTAGCGCCTTTTACTGCCAACACAACGCTACCAAAAGTGGTCTTAAACCATTCAGAATTAAGCTCAATTCTAAATAGAGCATGATTTACAGCTACTGGTATCAATGAAGATAACAACACTAAATTAGCTTTAGTGGAAAATATACTCTATGTCGATGACAAAGGAGCTGCAGCCTTAGCCATCAATCATTTAGAAATCACAGCAGCTAATAGTGAACTTTATGTCGACGAAACACTGTTGAATATTATAAAAAACAAACTTTCAGATACTTTATACAATGTAATATTTGTGATAGAAATCATAATCGTGTCTATGCGAGTAGATTTTATGAGGCGAAATCAAATAGAAACTTGTAATGAAAGATGTCGTGTGCGCTTAACATGTTTGGTCGGTATGCAAGACAAATACGTGTGGTAATAAAATATTGAACATTTAGTTGTTAATGTCGGCGGAGATATCGTCGCTGTGCGAGGTGAAAACATTGATGACTGTGTGAATTGATCGAACACACGACAATTAACCAATCGGGCACGAGGACTGAGTCATTAACAAGCAGTCCAAGAACTCGACAATGCAAATTCGTCCATAGGTCAAGACGTAATTTTGATTTCTGCAATACTGTATAGAAACTTTGATGAACCTATTCGAGTTGTTTCAATACAAGCAACTCCAGAGAGTTTTCATTGAAGCATGCAGAAGCTTGAGGAACATATTTATTTGTTTCAGCTGCCTCTCGAAGCATTGCATAAAGGACAAAGAAGTTCATTAGGTTTCCGTCGGGCGTCGACGCGGCGGCGTGATGGTAATGTTCGCGCGCCCTCACTCCCTGGAATATTTATTAGCAGGATCCGTCACGACGAGCTTTGTCCACACATTAGCAGTATTAGCGCCCGGGATGGCTACCTGCATGTTTACCTAGACATAACCCCTCCATGTTTGCCTAGATATCCACACATATCTGGTGTTTCGCAGAGGTCGTTGCAACACTCATTTGAGCAATGTATTGTTGACGTCGAAGGGAAATCTGCCTTCGTGTTTGCGTAATATACGAGGGAATGCTGATTGTACAAGATGCTTCACACAAATAACTTGTAAATGCAGTCAGTCTATGCCAACTGAAGACGTTCCGCGTTGTTATGGTGGACGATGGCTTCCCAGATTTCGCAGATTTGAAAACAAAATATGATTTTAGGAATGCTAGAAAGTACGAACTATGAAGTAATGAGCTGAAATCTAACAAAGAAAGCCAGACTACCTCGTCTAGGGAAATGTGTTTAGTGTCACAATGTTGCCATATTAACAACCGCAGTCGCATTAACATTAGCAGACATAAAATAACCGCCAATAAGCCGAAGCACGCATCAAAACATCGACAAAGCAACAGGTTCTTGGCTCGACAAACACACAGTGTTTACATTACGATCCTGGGGCTTCATTTAATAATTCTCGGGAACTAAAAGCCTTTGAACATTTCATCAGATGACCCTCGGTGTTTGCACACACTCCTGACTCGAGATGCTAATGTGGACACAAGGACCTGTATCGCCGATCGGCCTCCGATGCGTTTATTGTTAGCCCTTCCAATAGCTGTGGCTTCTTCTATTTCACTGTGATGCTCGATATCCTCGATATCTTGTGCAAACATGCCTCGGATTCTTTGTGTTTTTTCTCTTTCAAGCTTTTTATGTTAATATTCAACATGATGATTGCCTGATTCAGAATTTTCTTAAATATGATAATATACTCTTTTCATGTACAGATATAGTCTATCTATACAATCGAATTCTAGTACTTACTTTCTATACTTTACGTTGACGTACAAACGTCGGTACACGTCACATAGTGCATTCGTGCAGTAGCGTATCAGGAAGCTACGAGTGTCACACGAAACGAGACAAGTATTTGAGCAAAACAAAAGGTGATAAGGAGAGGTAAATAACCCGGGCCATTGACGGCGTGACGGCGAGCGGCGCGCGCGCACCACTCACGCGCCGCGAGTCGCCCGCGACCCGCCACCGGCGCTAAACTCTCGTTCAACAGCTGTTTAACGCTTCAAATACCGCGCTGAAATATTTTCAGCGTCGACTATTTAGCGTCCGACGACTACCGAGTTGAATGGAGCCGTTGCGAACGTACCGACCGATTCACTACACAACATATTTTATTTAGCATCGAGAGGATAACGCCGGAGGTACGCCTTGTTTCTTGAGTGCCAGGTACATAAACATTTGTTCCACGGTTTCTAATAGATGCTCATTACAACCGTACCGACGCTATTGAATTTGAAATCATTTGGTCTCTTAATTTTATTCAAAATACCGCAACAGCGGTAAGTAGAAAGACATCGCGTCGGTTATTGTGATGATAATTATTTTTAGAAAACAAAAACTAGAAAGCGGTCGAACGAAGTGCCTATCTGTTAATTATTGTCACCAAAATGGCGTCCGTTATTGTGGATGCCTCAAAATGGCGGAGTGACAAATCGTTGGGTTTCGTGTACGTTCCGTTTGATTGACGCGTGCCAGATTCCGCAGTAATATACCTTTATATTTATTTATGCGTAGAAAGCGCAAATAAAAACGAGTTCTTTAACATTGCGATTGAGATAATGAATCGATGTTTACGGAGAGCCGCGGTGCACGATCCGACGCGGACGAGCGACGTCGACGCCGATTAATACGTAGGGAATCTGGCGCTGTCAGTTATTAAGATAATATTTGTGATTGGAAAATATCGAAATCGTTGAGACAATTTCGAAGCGTAGCAACGAGCCGGGGTCAAATATTGACAGTTCTCACGAGCGTCGGCGGACGCGACCGCGGCTGGACGCTCGCGCCCTATTCCTTCCGCTTTTCACACATATAGGTAATAATCGATCGCTTTTATTGCGTGGCGTGTGTAGGCGCGCCGGCCGATGGTGACATTTCGAGGAACCTTAATGTGAAATGTCGTTTGCCGACGAATCGAACGCGAGACGGACGTTAAGTGGACCGACAAACTGGAGCGTTCCTTAACGCGTGATTTCGTTGGAACACACGCCCTGTATGCCCATGCGCAGAGCTTTTGTCATCGATTTATCTGTTGATCCGCTGACGCATCGCGGAGTTACCGTGTGAAATGTGAACATGTCAGGTAAACTTCCAAGCTCAGCCTTTATTTGCATTATTAACTTATGCTGCAAAGCGGCAAACAGCCATCATCGTGTATTCATGTATTAAGTTCTTTGTGACGCTAAGCGTGTTTGGCTTGACTCATTATTTTTAAAGGGAAGAGTCATTGATTCGCGAAAGTGAACCTGGGTCAATTTCCCCAAGCGGTAACGAGGATAATTTGCAAATGATCAAGCAAAAGCTGCAATGAATTCATGAGTGTAGATGATCGAGATCATTATCCACAGATTTGCAAAAATAATGTACGTATGTTGTTTTATTAAATATCATATATAGCGTGTCACTACCATCTTTCTATTCATCAATTGTATGACTGTTTGCTATTGTTTATGCTTGTATGTCACAAATCTCAAACAGGAAAATTTTATGCTTACAGAAAATCTTTTAACGCGCAATCCATCTAAGGAAATCACCGCAATACAAATTACTGTAACCAACAGAACGTAAGCAATAAACAAATCTATTGCGGTCATTTAAAAGCTAATTTTCAATACAACAATTTATACTAATCTTCGCAGTACCTATTGGCTGAAGCTGATCAATAGAGGCGCCAAACGGATGTGTTCTCTGTATTTGTATAAAAACATGGCCGACTTGTGTCACTTCCTTTGTGGAAATCGTCAATCGTTCCGATTATAGGCAGGTGACCCGTCACCTCATGAGTAATTAAAATCTTGGAGAATTTTTGACTGTTTTGAGCAATGTTTGACTAAGATACGAAAACTTGTGGTTTTATGACGTGGGGTCACCAAAAACAAAATAGAATGTAAATATAAACCTAAATCTTGATCAAACCTAACGTTAACACTTCTTGGAGATTTCCAAGGCATTGACGCAGGAATTGAAGCTTTTGTATTGTTTGTGAAGGCTTTTATTTCGGATGGAAAATCATCAAATAACTTCCCCTGCTCTGGTCGGGGGAATGTCAGAATTTTACTGACTCAAAACCCATCCAAGTTCCTTCGTTTGCCGTTTAAGTTCCGGGGCCGTTGTAACTCTTTGGAACAACCCACAACTCCGGCAGGCGGTGGCCCTGGCAGGCTCCTCTGGCTCCTCTGCTTTTCTGAGATGTCTTTGAGGCGTGCGTGGAACACGAACGGCCCGTCCTCAATAGACGGACGGACGGCGAGATACCCATTGCTGCCATCCACAGACGGCCTGAAGGCCTGAGAATCAATTAGTACAAAATATTTAAAATCTCATTGTCTATTTACATAGTTGCGCATTTGGTAATACTAGATATGGCACATACAATGACCGCGTGACGGCTGTAAACCGTATCGTTAAACCCAGCCCTAACCGAAGTTTAATTACCTAAGGCTTGCGGTGCTCGTAAACACTTCAGGAAACTAATGCCCTGACCGCAGGTAGGTCACTTGTCTAGTGAAACGGATGCGTTTACTTTGTATCAAGTACTGAGATGAGGACACAGCATCAACAATGGCCCTTGAGTTGTAATCAGGGCGAAGAGTAACGATTGTGGTTGAAGGGCAGCAAAAACTTGAAACAAAAAATAAACATTGAAAGTTGATGTCCCAAAGCCGAGTATAAATACGAAGTAGCAAACGGTAATAATATAATCACAAATGACTGTGATGATATCGAACAATACACAGAAAAACGCTTATAATTAAACACATCGACCGGTTCGAATATATCAAAATACTAGCTGTTCCACGAGGTTTCACCCACGCTGCTCAGCACCCGTTGGTCGTAGCGTGATGTTATATAGCCTATAGCCTTCCTCAAGAAATGGACTATCCAACACTAAAAGAATTTTCCAATTCCAACCAGTAGTCCCTGAGATTAGCGCGTTCAAACAAACAAACAAACTCTTCAGCTTTATAATATTAGTATAGATTTATTAATCTAAGAGAAAAGTTAATCAAAGCCGAGCCAACTTGAGACACAGTCCAGGAATTCGATGCAAACAAAACTATTCGCAGTAAGTCAATACAATTCATTGGTATCATAAATCAAGGAGAGAATTGATGTGTACCTGCTGCATTATCAATCTCTGCCTGTAGGCTTTGGTAGCGAGTAGTGCTGTAGCGACACTTATCGACCCACTGACATCGTTAATATCGATCCCGATGATACACGAAGGATTCCGATCGTGAGTCGTTTTTGAACATATTAATGTTGTTATGTTGTGTCGAACGTATTCTGGGGGTGATGGATGAATTTCTTTCTTAAATGCTTCTGTCTCTTTCTATATTTTTTTAAACTTTTGCTTTGAATTGTGTTTTTAAGAACTATACTGGTGTTGCTGTAGCATGGTGCGGTTGACATTAGTTAGGCAAAACGTTCTTTTTCAATCTTAAACGTTACCGCGATTTACAACCATGACTGAATATAGTATAGGTACTTATAAGTTTTATCCGTTTTGCATACCTACCTTTGCCCACGGCTCCGCTCGCGTTAAATTCGGGGTAACACAGTTCCCCTTTTATGATTTGCAGGTACTTGCTACCTGTAGTTTTTACCATAATAGCAAAGCTAAGTTTTCCCTTTTCTTCCCATTTTCTCCCGCATTTCTTACATTTTTCTTAAAAAAAAAGAGCCTATGTCCATCTCCAGGGTCTCTGTACCAAAATTCATCAAAATCGGTTTAGCCATTTAGGCGTGAAAACGTAACAAACAAACAAACTCACTTTCACTTTTATAATATTAGTAAGGATTCACAAAAAACATGTCTTGTTATCTGACGTCTCCCGCACTGAAAACAGCGAAAACAGATATAAGTAGATTATTGGCTTTGTCCATTCGAGCATCAGTTATGTTTAAACTTTTCAACGACAAAAACTTAATTAAAAAATTAGGTTTTAATTCTTCAGATTTATTGTTGTTTTTCGTTCTCAACTTCCTTCTAATCTCTTGCGAAACATTTTCAAAAAAATATCAACACAAATAAAAAGTATTCAACATTCTGTTTATCTTTATTGCCCATGCAAATCATTTTTATTTCATTCTTTGAGCTAATGAATCATTTTCATGATGTAACGCCATTCTTAGAAGATATATGACGTCTAGGCTCACCTTCCAGTCTGTTTTCAAGTTTGTTTAAACACGTGATTCTAATATTTGCACCAACATTTGTATCAACAAGATGCGGTTCATTCCACACATTTCTGGCTGGTTTTTTTACTGATTAGAATTTAGTTTTTTTTTTACTCCTTTATCAATTACACTATTCTATTCTTTATAATAACTAGTGGGCAAAGTATTTGATACCAAAAATACCAAGAAATCTTTTTTTTAAATTTAGCCAATTCCCGTAATCAGCTTGCACTTGTTGTAAATTATATTCATACCTATTATAAAAGCAAAAGTGTGTTTGTTTGTTACGTCTTCACTAAATGGCCCAATCGATTTTGATTAATTTCGGTACAGAGGTAGTGGAGACCCTGGAGACGGACATAAACTAAATTTTAAAAAAATGATAAAAGGGAGAAAGAAGGAAGAAGATTTTTTATCATCACACGGGTTAAAGTTTGCGGTAGCCCAAAGTAACTATGCCACACGGACGAAGTCACAGGCGGAGGCTAGTTTATTATATTTATTGTTGTTAAAATGCTTTTTCAAAAGCCAAATCCAACAGGTTATTGCTTTCGACCGATATTCTTTGATAATATCGAAATTCAATCTCCAAAACAGCATATCCTTATATCAACGGACACAAAAAACCACCAGTGTCCAATCCATTATTTTTATTAAAAACATCCTAAAGAGTCAGTCCATCAAAACAAACATACATTTTAAAAATCAATAACGTGAACCCTTCCCGATAGCGTTCAAATAAACCATGTCGATTCAAATAAAAGAAAATCAACTAAAAAAACTCGGGTCCAAAGGAATCGTAATCGAAGACCAACAATCTGTCAACCATCATTGTATTTTAATATTTGTATCGAACCACAACTTATCATATTAAAATAAATCGATTGATTTGAATCTATGGCCTGACTTCGTTCACTGCTTAGAATTAGACTTGAATTGGTTTGAAAAGAGAACTTTGGTTAAATAAAACCGAAATTTTGCAAATAAAAAAAATAATAATTTCGAATTACAATAATGTCATTGAATGTGATCGTGGTATCAACACTCTCGACACTAACAGCTCTTAAGCCCGTTTAAATAAGCTGATCGTGTTCAATCTCAGATAAAACTCGCTAGTCTACACTCGCTCTGAGTTTAATACGTTGTCCACGATGTTGACACACTAAAACTTTTCTGGTCGCAAATTATACCGAAACGGCCACTAACACGGCACAGACACCGGTGAAAAAAAAAGGATAAGGTGACAATGTCATTTCGAAGCCACAGATCCTGTCACTTCCTAATAAAACGGCGCACCCTGCTGCGCAGGCGCACCCCATTTACAAACAATACTCCACGCAACCATTTACATTCGCATCCAATTCATCCTTATAATAGCTTTATAAAACCACTACCTTTATCGCTGTTATTTCAATCTCGTTTCATTTATATTAATCGTACCAATCAGATAGTACCAAAATACGCATCGAACACTGTAATTGATGATTTAATTCAAACGGTATGACATGAAAGTAAGATCGTGTCTTAAAAATACCAAGCTCGCATACCTGAAATAATTGATAAATCAATGCAGTTCTCAACGCGAGGGGCACTAAATCAAAAAGAATAAGTGACCGTCTATCATAACATTTTGACGTAGAGAAACGTGCTCGATATTAAACTGTTCCCGCTAGATGGCGCGATAACGGGCTGTCAAACTCGCCTGTCATTAGCTTATTAATGGCCGCCGAACGCCATTTTGATAGAATAAAAAAGTTATTTGAGTTTTATTGGCCCTTTGTCTCACATTGTGTACTCATTAATTTTACAGACAAACATGACGACTCAATACAGTGGAGCCCTTTTGAGTAATGTGGTCATTCGTTTTTATAAAAAATTGCAATCGTTATTGTTGTGGAATTTGATCACGATAAAGAAAGTAATTGCACTGATATCATTTTATGAAACGACGATTTAAACGATCTAATTAAAGTTTGCGACATTGAATGCGTAATAGCATGCTCGCCAGTATTTCACAGAACACAATGGCTCTCCCACGCAACGTCTGGCGTGAAACTTGCACATCCTCTTGCAATTTGAAACAATTTGCATATCTACACACGTCATTCGTGTCTAAAAATAACGTAAATTCAATTTATGTGTTTACAAAAAGTTAACAAACCAGACCGACTTAACACTTTCGCTATTATCCTTCTTTTTTTAAAGGCAACACTGTCTTATTTAGCCAAACATTCGTAAGGCAATTTGGTATGTCAATATTTTGACGAGCTGAATTGTGTCTTTATAGAGTAGAAATAAGATGCAAGTTTGTTTGAGGAATTTGGTCAGATACAGCATTTTGTTTAGGACCACGTGCTGCCATAGGACCACACACGGACGCAAGTCAACATCGGTCCCTAGAACAACACAATAGCACTTAGTATACTTTACAGGTAAACTAGTAGCTTTCGGAGGCACACGTCACATAAATTGATCCGAGATTACGCTGACCAAAATGATAAGTGTATCCTAAGTGAAAGTACCTAATTAGTTGCGTGGCACTTTGCAAATAATTTCTAATCTGAGAGATAAACGAAGTAAGCGAATTTTGGATTTTAATACAAAATTTACATTAAGTAGAAATATTGGTAGCATTAAAATGATAGACCTAACTTAGATCAAGAGATGCAATCTCTTTCAATGTCCAGAATGTTTACTGCTTTTAAAAAGGCACGCGCGAAGAATTCGGAGCTTCAAGCATTAGTTATTACACACTCGAAAACCTGTCTTAACAGGTGCTTGAAGATAAGTAATCTATCATTGCTAGCCAACGTTTAGTAAGTAGTACGATACTGCTAATGGTCTTAGCTACCATTTAGAAACCACTCAAAAATTAAAACTCCAGAAAACAAAGCTTCCAGAAAAGGAAAACTGGTTTTCAGATGATTTAATTACACAGTAACGAAAACAATAAAATTAATGTACGAGGTGGTGAATAAGCAGTGAAGGTCGTGTGGGCGAAGCTGCGCTCGCGTCGCGTCGGTAGCCAGACGCGTCGACGACACCTGATGACACCCGACAACGAGACGCATAAGTCACAAACACTGACGTTTTAAGTGCAACTACACGTTGCAGAAGCAAGCATGCTGTATCTTGATATTTAATTGAGCAATCAGTTGTAACCAAAGGAAAATGGCTAATGAAGCAACAGAAACTAGGTCTGGATGCTGTTAAATTAGGTACCAGGTCCATCGATGTATAAATATGTATACCTAAACTAGATTTAGATTGTTGATCTAACCTAACTGAAGATGTAGGCACATCAAGAAGATGTTTAGATGTTACACAAAGAACTTAAGCAAATAATTACCGAAACAACATTGAAAGACCACTCCAACTCTAGATCAGAAATAATATCGGACGGTATCAGAAATTTCAAACGATCGAAATGAATAATCAAAATAAAACCAGATACTAAAGTCTGATTGATAACATTAATCAATGACTCAATAGCGATTACTCATTGTAAAATTGCGAGCCTTCGTATCACAAACCTGTATGACGAGATGTGGACTACTGTGCGTTTATAGAGCTATTTATCATACTATAAAATATTGAACCATATATATAAGACCAGTTACTGATATTGGTCCTTTGGTATTCATTTGATCAATTAAAGTTGGCCTAAAACCTTTTTTTTAGATTTTGGGACTTATATTGCACTAGGGATTTTTACAGAGTTAGTGAGTTCTATCTATTAAGTGTCAGTAAGTATATTGAAGGGTTAAACAAGTGTCAATCGTTTTTAAGGCATTTCGTTTAAGAACATCGACTTTCTAGTATACATGATTAACATTGGATTCTTTCATCATTGTATCCGCTGGTAGAAGACACACACTATCTTGCCTACCCTTCTAATGATCCTTACATTTTAAACCACATACAAAATCTTCACAGTACCAATATCTACGAATCATAAACTACATAGATGCAGTCCTGAAAGCTAAGTGATTATATTTATCCTGAACCTTCAGCTGCGCAGTGTCATCGGCGCATGCGCGTCGTGCCCGGGGGTGAGCCGGGAGAGGCGACAGGAAGGGGCGTGGTCGCCGCACATTAGCGACTGTTCGGGGAACACACTGGCAACACTGGGCCCACTCCCAATATCATAAGGACATTAATAACTTGCGTCATATTTAACGAAGGAAAAATGCTATAATTGGCACTTAAATATGTAGCAAGAGCCCGTCATTATCTTAAGTGGGAATAAAGATTTAGATGAGTTTATCGTAGGTAAACTAAGCTACGATTTTTGGTACATCAACATTAAACCTTATGTTGGCTTAAGCTAAAAATATTTTAACGAAAAGAAAGTTAATTACAAATCCATTTGAAGAACTTAAAACGTCCATTAATTTCCACTAAACCACTAGGCAGTACATACAGCAAACAAGTGGACGAGCTTCCACAGTTACGGACCACACGTGGCCAATTATGTGACAACGGGGACCAAGAGCTTGAGAGGGTAAACAGTGTGGGGGCGATCCGTAACACGGTAGTGATGACCCTCAGATGAGAGCCTCTCCTGGGAGGCCCGACCTGGGAGGGATCCGGTATCGACGATGTTTTGGGTATTGAAGATGGAATTAAGACTATCTCCAACGGTTATTAGAGAACGAGTTAACGAGGTTTTTTTCTGACCAGAAAGTGTGAAGCAGAACATGCTGTAGCTATTTTAATTACTTAGCAAAAACATCAGCTGTCAAATGTAGGCACAGACTAAGAAAACTACTAAATGTTCTTATTGTTTATTCTACACAAATATTCAAACAAAATAATTATATACCTACAAACAAATTGCAATACTAAAACTTATGTACAACGGCGAGGTTAACCCAGAATTGGGTTTTGTTACCGCAAACCTTACTGAGAAATTTGCAATTGAGGATATGGTTAAGCTAATGTGCAGAAACACTTTAAATCTAACCAATAATTAATTATTTTGCTAATATATATAATAAGTATCTATATACAAATGTTAATATTTTGTAGGTCACAAACAAAACAACGAATTAAATATTATCTAATTTTACGTAACTTATATGTTATAATTTGGCAGCTGTGTAAAAACTTGGCCTTCAATAAACTATAAACGAAACAACTAATAAATATTACGATTTTCATAAATCTCAAAATCCAAGATCAAGGTTAACTGAAAACTAATAACCTTACACGTTGAAGACAACAATAGCTATTGAATAATTAATCAAAATCAAATTCATTTAATAAAAACGGAAAGCTAAATCTGACGATAACATTACCATAATGATATGCATACGTAACCCTCAAATGCTCACTAGTGGGTGCTTATTAACAAATAGAAGAGGTCGGAGAGACCCCGTAGGACCACCGGTGTTAGCATCAGCAAGTCAAATGGAGCAAGAAATACGCGAGTCATTTTAGGATTGAATCTACTTGATGCGGTAAGGACTGAATATAGCTTGAGGCCAGTTGAGTCTTTAAAAACTGAGTTTATTTTCAGTTTTATTGATGACTTGTCGATGGTTTTTTGTTTGTAAACTATAAATAGAACAAAAATGTGTACAAATTTCGAATCAAAACGGGAAATAAATAACAGTGTACCAAGAAATTCGTCTACATCGTTGTCAACAGGAAAAAATCCTATATTGTTTTCTGCTGTAATTTTAGTCAATGTATCACGGTTCATTGTTCGCGTATACTTTAATTTGAACTTCTCCATATGTTCATGTGTGTAAAGTTCAATTGCATTAAGTGAAACCAAATATTGTAAAATATGATAGATTACTAAGAAAAAAGAATGTCGTTGATAATATCTCCGAACGCGATATCTTTGGAACTGCCTGTAGTGTTATATCGTAGTGGAGTGAAACCCTTATAGAGGCGCTTGAAGTGTAGTGTAGCTACTGAATTTATACAATGAACCGAGATACAAGCTCATTTGTATAGTTGACTCATTTTATTTTATAAAAAAAAATGCTGTCGATCCGTAGTACCTGCAGTAGTAGACCAATATTTGAAACAACGTAATACATTTCTGTTTAACTGAAAGTTCATTAATCCATTTGTATGCAAATTAACGCTTAAGTAATGCCTTCATTGTTCGACTGTAGGTTGAGAATAAAGTTCAACATTCAAGCTTTAACGAACAAATGCCTAATTCAATTCAACGCAAAAAGGTACCCCAAGTCCCGAAAACAAAGCAACGAGTGCTAAACGACTGTTTTATGTGCCATTCGCAGGCGGCTGCGCGCGCGCAGATCTCCGAGCGGCCGGCCGCTGCCCCACGACGCGGATCGATACATTAGCATACATGATAAAAGAGACCAGTCAACATGCATGATATATTAAAATCACGTCTCCGGAACAATTAACAGAAACGAGCGAGCGATCAAATAATAAAAAGTGCCTTTGTCATTACAAACAGTCGAGGCGACGAACATTCTTAGAACCACCATAACGCCAGGAATAATAATAACTCAGTATAGACGATGAATCGGTTTTCAGCCGTTAACCAATCGGACGGCGCGCGCGCAAATCGCCAATATGGCGGATATAATAATTACTTACTATATTGTGTATTATAGTTTCATACGACGTGTGTGACTGTGTCTGAAACTATAGAGGACGTAACATTATTTGTAATGAAGTCCGGACACGTACATTTTATAACGGATCGCTCACAAAGTTTCTAAAGATGTCTCAATCTTTATCTGGAAGATGAGTCATTTTAAAATAAGTTTTTCTTTATATTTTCCTTAAATGGACATCCTTTGTTATAATCATCTTCTATTTTCCGTTTAATGTCACATAACGTCGACGATTCAATGTTTTATTTGCTGTTAACACTATGAGTAGATCAAATGCAAAACATTGCATTTGATCATAAACAGAATAATACTGTAAGAGACAATGTTTGTATGGCTGTCATACAAACATTAAAGAGATTGACTAATAAATAATCCCAAGAGTATATTTCTAAAATCGAAACTCGGTAAAATGATAATTTGTATAAATTTTCCAGTCGTCAGTCACAAATCACAAACTACACAATAAAATTAGATACGTTCAAGAAATCAATGCGGAATGACGCAGATATAGTAAATCACAATAATATCACGAGTAGGTATCTATTCAAACGTTGTTGAGCATTCGAAAACAATTTTCCGTCGCGTAGAACGGGCACATCTCAACCTCAAAACATCAGAGAGGACAAAAAGCCGAGACGAGACACATCACCTCCAACCTCCGATTGACAAACCCAATTTGAATAACAATCAATAAATTAATGTACAACCGTAATATATTCATAAGCAGAGTCTGTGACACACCGGCGCGACGAGCACTGAATCCAAATGAAATTTTATAAGAAACGCTCCTTTTCAACAGCCCATTATGGTCAGAATGTAATACTTTTCTTAACGTATCATCATTATCGGTCCGCATCACAATGCTCCTTTGAGTGCGAGTGTCGTTTAAGTGGACTAATCTCTTTACACGTAAAAACTGACGGCACCGAATGAGTTTCTCGTGTTGGAATAATTAGTCTGCAATTGAAAGCGTGCTTTATTTCAAGAGACCGGACAAAACGGACATGACACGGTTCGCCAACGGTAAAACACTTTCACGAATACAATGATAATTATTACAAAAGAGTATGATTCCGAAACGGCCAAGCCCGTACGCAACGCCGTTTTTAGAATATGAAAAGAAAACATTTAAATAATGTCGCGTAGGCAGCCCATAAATAGCGGCTCGTTAATTACCGACTGTAATCACATTTCGCCAAACGCGTTACAACACACATGTCCCATCCCTTCGCTGTTCTAAATTTAAATATTATAAAAGGCGGGAGCTGGGCACGCTCCCTCTATTTCGATAGAATCGAAAATAATTTATGAAACTTTGTGTCACTTCCAAAGTGTTACCTTATACATAATCATGTGTCTCGTGTCGACTGACATAAATACAATATTGTAATTAACCAACTACACTCCATATAATGGCAACGCAAATATTCGCAATAACAAGTTTACACACTTAGAACATATATTTCGAAAATATGCACTATAACACTTGACAACAGGTCCCTTTCAATAGTCTTTTAGCATTCGTAGGGTCGATTTTCCCGAAGGCAAAAAATTATTGCCAGCATATGTAGAACTCCTAATGGGCAACAAAATGCGCTTATCATATTTGACCTTAAAGAAATCTCAAAAGTAACTGCTGTCAAATTGCATCCACATAAAAACCAACACAATTTTCACATTCCAGCGATGAAAAAGTATAATGATTAGAGAGAATGAATTAGTTTCAAATTAAAACTAAATAGAGTTGCGCAGGAGCATCGAGTTAAATTCGCGTGTCGTCACGAGCGCCGGCGGGGACAGCCGAGCTCAATTGTCGATGGATCCACATTTTAGTAGTCATTTGAACATAATCATCTCAATTTAACAACAAAATAATTTTGCAGAGATGTGCGAAAAGCGATTCCTATCAAATTAGCAAATAATAAAAATTAAGATTTGTGTGCCTTACTTATTAGAATGCCACAAATTATAATCTACTTTCAAAACCTCAAAAAACGTCGTTATCAAAATGATAGTTTTAAACAGAGATATTATTTGCTTCCTAAACGAGCTTAAGTAGCCGACCATTTTTTTGAGTATTTTAAACCAAATCTCGAAGGACCAAAATAATCAGTATCACACTTTTTACTCCTTCAAGCTTTATTGAACAATCTTCATCGTCTTACAAGTCAATCTTGACAACAGAACTTCAATAATCTCAGTAGTATCAAAAAATTTGTAGTGTTTTGCACGGGAAAGCGTAACATCGAAAGAAAGTTATCTGAACAAAATCTATTATCGTCATTTATCCAAGATAATTTTTTCTCCATCTTGGCTGGAGTTTGCGTGTCCAAATCATTGCTTCAGGGGAACAGTAGCACTGATCGTGGCTCCAAATTGATGCCTGTCAGAGCCGAAGTCAAGACGAGACGATTAACCGATCCCACAGCCTATCAAACTCACTGCTAAATTGTGGGAATCGATTACTCCATACTTCTTGGTCTGATATGACAAAAAATGTATCAATACGTTTTCTTTCTTGTAGAGCTCGATATAATTTTCATTAAATTGGTATCTAAGTGGTAGGTAGTTTTTATGTCTCAAGCTAGCTGTCTAAGTAATCCGTGGGAGTTTTGAATTGCATTTAATAGTGTTCTGGATCACTGAGATAACTATATAGACCGATAAAAAATACCACAAATTCATTTATTCAATTACAACACTTTTAGCCACTAGCTTCTTTTAAATTAAAGAGAATTGTGTTAAAACTTTCCTAGTCACAATATTCCCGGAGATGTGCGGCAAAGCTCGATATGCCGTGATCAAGCAGTGTGCGGTTATGGCTAATTGCAAGCTTTCCCGCCATCGCTGCTTCATTTTCAAGATGGCGGCGGGCGTCGGAGTGCGATTTCACGTCATTAAGACTAGTTATCGCGCGACCTGCCCGCTATCCTCTAATTATCCGCTACCGGTGCCTCCCAACGCAATAGAAATAATATTGGATATTATAAACTGGAAATATAATTCACTTGATCGACGCGGTGTTACATGTGGCGTAAAATGGGCGTTAAACCGTCGAATAATTGCTTTCTAATGTATGAGAAGCGTCCGGAGTTAGCTGATTGCTGTCCATTTTCATCACCGGACGCATAATCGACGTTTTGCATTTATTCGATTTTCAAGCCATTAGCTCAGGAACGATTCCGCAGATCAGGCTCATTGCGGTAGAATTCATTCACGGAACTCAACCAATTTACAAAAAAAATGATCTTTGCATTGTATGTTCTTTCGTATGTCGTTTAGTCAAATTTGTTTTTAATTTCTAAAATACACGAATATTGATACAAAATAAACCGCGATGTAGGTATAGTGGTAGCGATAGCGTGCGCGTGCGCTCCGCCCTAAGCCGCGCGTGTCTTGTGAGGAGATCCAGATACGTAATTGCAGTAATCTGTAATCAAAACGCCCGCTATTAAACAGTAGCAACACAACACTATATGGACATATACTATAGTGATTCAATTGGCGCAAACTGGCTTAGTCATTGACTGTTGCCATGAAAGTTTTGTTTTCATAGCAATTTTCTTGATGTACCATATATACACCATTCTAAGCTTTCAATAACGAAATTTTGGTTGATTTCTAGTTGCCTTATTTTCTCCAATAACGTGTCACCTATTCACATGCTTACTTCGAAATTAATGAAAGCGCTTAAATACTAAATTAATATTTTAAAGGCTTTTTAGTGGATGCGGAAATAGATATAGGGACCTGAATGTCAATGGATGATAAAGTTTTAATTAAATGTTGACTCTAGTGAATTACTGTTCCGATAAATGATACTGAGTATTCGTAACATGTCACATGTTCTACGAACTCGTCTATTTGCTATAACATCGATATGAAGATAAAATGATAAGCTTCTTTGATTATTCTGAGGTGTTAATGAACTATCTAATGCTGTTATGATTATGCTTTAGCATCACTTGTTAGTTTATTCTAAATAGTATATCTTGAAGAGACTTTTCGAGATATTTATAGAAGGATCAAATTAGTTTTGTTGCTTTGACATAGTTCTGTACCAAACAACGATGTTTTTCTGTCCTCATTAAAAACAAACACCAAATAGTCTATGGTACGTAACAGGGCCCGTTTAGATTTTGATTGTTATATCTTCAAGCATAGGAAACATATCATTAGGGCTGCGATACACATCATTATTCCGAGAATCGGGATCGTCTGCATGATCCCGCTAACTACAGTCCGGTGGCGTGAGCGGCCCGTGAGAATCTGTGCGATATATCGTACCTGCTGGATTGACGGCGGATCAATGTCATGCTGTTCTTGTTTTGTTTGATTATGGAGCTACTTGGGCTACTGATGTTTTGAAAAATACGTGCTGCATAGATTAGAGCCAGTTTTTACAAAAGATTTTGAGGACCGAAGGTCCAAGTTTTTTTTAGAAACGGTTATTAATTCACAAATGCATTAAGTTCTAAGCATATCCTTGACACACATGTGAAATAGCTTCAATAACTAACTCATTAATTATTGTTTTTTTTTTCAAAATTAGTAAATCAATTCATAAATAATACACAAGCACGCCATACAAAATAACTAATAATATAGTAAAATGTCCGCACTTTATTATCATTTCAATCGTAATGTCGCCATCCCTATTTTGCCTTCAAATTATAAAGAGATTTTTTATAGCGAGCCGTGATTGGACAATTAATCACGTCGATTACGCATGCGCCACATCACTAACACCGCGCGTTTATAGAGACAGCTACTTGAAAGGAAACATTCGGCCATTGAATAGCGTTTGTGAAGATCGCTTAATGCTCTTTTATGTAGCGTTAATTAATTATATTTAATGCGGTCGCTCGTTTTTGTCGCGTTTGTTTGTTACTAAGTCGTATTAATATTTTTTTGTACGTTGCTGATGAATTTGTTATTCATGATGAATAAAAGTTGAATACTTTTGTCGGGTAGATGAAATGACATTTCGCAATGGTTGCCATTTGGTTTGAGGGCTTTAGGATGTTCATTTATTATGTTGATGGGTCATAAAGATAACTCTTTAATTTATAATACATTTTTTTTCCACCATTTTTTTTTTGCATTTGTTACAATGTTATTCTTATATTTGTATTTATTAGACCTGTATGCCAATGTGTACCTTTGTGAAGAAAATTAAGATTTATTATTATTTAATTGTTTTTGGTATGGGATTTTCTATCAGGAATTTCTGAGGAGCGACGAAGTTTGAATCTATACCTGGTTACTGACATAAATTACAAAATCTGGGTACCTACTATTAGGTACACCCTCTGTCCAACTTTTTGGGCCGATGTTTAAGCCGAAAAAATATCCTTTGGACTTATGTTCCCGCCACAATATCCATTAAAACAATAAATATATAACCCTTTCTTATAAAAGCTTGGTAACAAATTAACAAACAAGAGAACGAATTAATCGTCTCCGTGGGTGTGAGAGGGGAGATCAAAGTGCGCACGCGTCGTTACTGAACCCGACTGTTTATAAACAACTTGATACCCGTGATCCTAACGCTTTGGGAGGGACTTTTAATTGATTGGATTAACATACGAAGACATTTTCTGGTTTATTTTTTCAGTTTCAGAGATAGGTAACTTAAGTTCCTTTTTCAAATTGAATCATAGATTTTTTATATTAGGTAAATTTAAACTACTTTTAATACAATGACACTACTGAAAGTTTGAAACAATTCGAAATATCGTGACGAAACAATAAATTTTATATTACAATTTTCACTTTGCTCCCACATAATAATTTTTTTTCTTATCAAAATGTATGTAGGTACAATGACCCCCGAGCTTTTCAGTTACCTAAGTATTTCAATTACACTTCGTCTGTGGGTAAGTTCTGTAAGTGGTCAGTCTTAACTTGTTCCCATATGTAATTCTGAAGTTCTTACCTACTTGACAACGTATACCATTTAGAGAGACCACTCTAAACGAAACATCAAACACAAGTCATGTCTCATAACAGTAATTCAGTTCGGATCACATTCGGCCATCGTTCAATAAACTTTATGTAAAGTACACGTGAAATAGTTTGCGCAAACAACTTATATTCGGCCGCTAACGGTACTAGACAGATCACACTTGGATCCCTCGCAAAAACTCTACGCTAACCTACTTGATACTAGCTAATGTTCCGTCAATCGAATAAGTAATGACATCAACAAATAAGTATTTAGGTTTGAAGTGTATGGTAATCATTAAAATTCTTATTGATCGATACTACTCATCCGTCATCACGTTTCATAATAAGGATAAAACAGTGTCCATTTTCTACGGTTTCTAATCTTAGATTTAAACGGATAATCCATAGTTTACACGCCCATACAGGTAATCTTAAACGACGGTTATTCCAGATTTCTAATATTTTCACAATAAGTAATAACAAAATATGTCTACTACCACTAGTTCTAACAAAAAGTACAAATATATTGCAAATGTTATGTACGCACAAAAGTAAATATTTTCCAAAACTTCATCATACAAGTATAAAGTACTTGTATTACAATGAGTAGAGACCGACCTGTATTTTAGCAGAAATCGAAATAAAATAAATAATTTAACTTTTAAACAAATTGGAAAAACGCTTATGCATGTCACAGGTTCTTTTTTACAATAATTTGTCGGAAATATAGTAAACTTAATAAAAAAAAAACTATTTTGTTATGCTTATTTCAACTACATGTTGGATATATTGTCACTTTTTTTGCAATGGGAAATCATCAAACAACTTTATATTTCAAGCATCAACTATGATATGTGTGTGCATATTTCATCGATTTTAAGTTATAAACATATTTACTGCGGTCTTTAATATAGAGTTTTAAATGTTGCATGCATGAACGCGAAGAGCCTCTCAGAGTACTTTATGCATTTGATTCAACAAAAGATATTGCCATTAACTACGTCGCTATAAATTGCGATAAACATAATTATCATAAGCAATCATCGTATAAATGTGTCAAAGATCAAGATTGGTCGGGTGATGTAAACGGGACATTATAGTGACGTGATCATAAGGAAAAACTCCATACCCTTCGGAGAACTATCAGAGATAGATTTAACAATGGAGGTTGAGACAAAAACTCTTTTTTGTCTATTGTGTTAACTGCTTATCATTCAACGTTTATAATGAGGCAAAATTTAGTGAAATTGTATACTATTCAGTAGATAAATTTGTAGCAAAAGGATAAGTGTACAGGTTCCATCGAAAACAGTGACGCCCAGTTTTCACCCTTATGCTCTGAGTAATGAAGTTGAAAAGTGCTCAGGCGTCAGTGTCTGCGGTAGTACATCCTTACTTCCTTACTAATATTATAAAAGCGAAAGTGAGTTTGTTTGTTATCTCGTCACGCTTTAATGGCTGAACCGATTTTGGTGTATTTTGGTACAGAGATAGTTGCGAACCATATGCCGGATATAACTAAATCTTTCTTTAAAAAGATAGTTTAAAAAATGATTTATTTATGAGGGAGAAAGAGGGAAGAAATGGGAAAACTTAGCGTTGCTATTACAAATCAAAAAGGCGCTACCGAATTTAACGCGGGCGAAACCGCGGGCAAAAGCTAGTGTATGTATATTTTTAAGTAATGTGTATTGGTTATTTTTTTTATTAACTTTTACGGTTAACGGAGATTTTTAGCCATGTTTCACCTTCAAACATAAAATATGACAAATAACGTCAACATAATGTTTTTGTCTGTTCCTGTCTTTAGCAATATTTTATATTTAACTAGCTGCAACCTGCGGTTTCACTTTCGTAGACTGAGATATTATACAAATGATATATCTTCTTGTATCATTCTATCTATTGCTGAAAACTGCATTAAAATGCATTGAGGAGTTTAAAAGATCTGACGCAATTTATACTATGTAAAGAAAAATGCATCACTCAGATTTGCTTGTTCTGAGTTCAAATTCAGTTTTATTTGTATCCTAGTGTCATCGTTACTAAATACCGGTACAGTAACAAACTAAATAGCATTAAATGTTCTCACCCTGTTTGCCAAACGTACATACCTGCTACAAAACAAAAATATTTTTTTCAAAAGAATTTGTCTTTTGGAAAAAAATACTATACTACTATGTGCTACGGATTACTGTTCGTTCGTAGCTCTCGTAGCAATCATACATTTCAGTAGCAAACAAATGTGTATTTTTTAATGTTTGAAAAAAAAATACGCAGAGCAAAAATCCTGTTATACATCTCCGCAAAGTAACTCCTGATTCCATAACTTGCGTTTTAGACATCAATTGATAAACTTCTTTGGCCTTGGGTTCGAAATTTGAATCTTTTCATTTTTTAGGTTATTGCTTCTCCATTCATTCCCTCCTCTATGGTCTCTTTACAATTCGGTGTAGGGCGGCACCTTTGTGGTGTTTGTGTAAACAGCAATTCATGATACCACAGTGTACCAACATGGCATACTTGTGCATCGATGTCGACAAACACGGGCACACAATTCTATTAGTTATTTATTTGATGGATATACGCAATGTGATAATGGATATATTGTATCTTAAAGTAGTTTAGTAAGTAGATAAGTGTGCTTTAATTACAATGTTAAATGTAAAACCTCTTAATTGTTTACCACTCTCCCGTCCCTTGAAATATTCAAAATCTTAATTTTCAATAAGCACAACATGTCAATGACAAGTTAAACAAGTTTTTAAGCTGTTTTTGTACAATGTGTAGGTACCAGAAATGTGTGGTTATTTGGTCAAATTAAATAATCTCATAAAAAATACCTAGATCTGAAATTCCCGCCACATAACTAGAGCATAAACATTTTCAAAATTAGAACGATGAACTCCAAAAAGTTTGCAATCCAAATGTCCACCTACACAGTTTACAATATTTTGCATGAGTTTATCAATAAATCTCGTTCATATCGAATGTGTTTAGAAATAAATTTCCTTGTAGCGCAACAAAAATGTTAGTACTTTTACCCAATAAAACTAACTCGCCGTATGCGCAATAAATGATCATTTTATTGAGCGTAACCGGCAGTTATAAGTGGACGCCATTGGTGAATCGTCGCGCTCGTAAAATTGTCAAACATGAATTGCTGTTAGTCACAGCTGAATAGAACACATAAAACCTACGGCTTTTGAGCTTAAGGTCGGCTTACGAAGATGGCTTTGGCATATCTAAAGCGAGTATTCGGTAATATCAATCGTTAAATACAAACATATTCTTAAACGACTTGTCAAATTCGTTTGTGTACCGAATGTATAAAATTGCGCACTCCAATGTTATGTTGTAAAAGTCGCACACGCAGCGTAAATAATGAATGACGCAAATCTTGATGCGTAGGATATGTGTGAGATTAGCACAAATCATAATTATTATAATGACAAAGATTTTAAAGATGGTATGTGCGATTGACACAAGAGAATCACAAGCCTACGACATTCAGATGGTCGTACGAAACAAATAATGGAATTGTATCTCTTAAAAGCTTTAGTAATGAAATGGAAAACTCCCATTTTAGATAATTCGTTATTAATGCTTAAACTAATTATCTCGTAGCACCAACAATTACTGTTCGTCGTATTTTCAACTCAACTTCAAATATGAAGACGTTAGACCCCTGTGGGTACTTATACAAAATTAAAGAAAGAATTATTTATCCCCAAAGGAAAAATACACCTGCCGGAGCGGACTGTTCCTCGCATCACTTTTATTTCCTCCAACGTTTTAGTGTCCGAAAAGACTACCCTAATTTGATCCTTGAAGAGCCTTTTATTTTCCCCTCCGCCTCTTTGCCCCAGCAGTAAAAAGAGGGTGAGGGTAGGTCAAGTTATATTTTGTAAGTGTTAACAGTACGTTTTAGTGCTAGTAAATAATTAAAGCGCCTAATTTGATGCGAAGGAAGCTTCTTTAGTGAGTAGTTTATGTGGGCAACGTCGATTGAATGACGCCGCACGCGTGCGTAATCATGACGGGGAAATAAGACTTTAATTAAAGTAGAAGAAAGTACTTAGGTTGCTATTCCTGCCTTCTTAGGAAATAAGAGAATACTCAACTAATACAAACGCTTCAGTAATTTACTATAATACTAATTACTATAATTTTTTTATTTAAATATAATTTAACCTTCTCGAAATTCTTAAAAAAATAAACTTCTCGATTTTTTTGAGGTACTGGCCAGTGTTCTGAAAGTCTGATGTATTGAGAAATAATTATTATCAAAACAATTCTTAAAAATAAATTAATAAAAACAACTTCCAGTAGAAGACACAACTACGATATTATGACCTATACACAAACAGTATATAATTTCACTAATATCTACCTACAACGTCCTCATGACAAGAAATTCAAGAGCAAAGGCGGTATGCTGGACTATGAATAATGAAAAAGGAGATTACTGCTAAATTGAACCTTCTCGTATACCACAGCACTACTGGCCACTTTTCGTCAAAAATTGGGAGATGACATTAAAACTAATAAGAACAAGTTTTTTTTTAGCGTTAAATGTCATCGAAATGGTTTCTGTACAGATATTGGCCAGGTTTTTTTTGATGATGTTTAATTATTCAGCATCACAGTTTAAAAAAACTTCTTTAAAAAATTACAGTGGTGTTCAACTAATAGTCAAATAAAAACTACCAAATATGGAAATCACACATGCTTTGTCGTACGCATTATGAAGATGATGAGAAAAAAAGTTTACAAATTGACATCCATTCGAGCCATTTTCGAACTCGTAAAATAGTTAAACTCGATTAACTTATGCTGACGTAGATAGACTTTGGTGTTTTAAATGTTAGCTAATGTATATAACTAGACTCGAAAATATTGACTTAACGCCAAAAACCTTGGTTCCTAATATAAATACATCATAAACCATAGCAAAACAGTTCCGTGTTTGTGGCAATATATTAATTATATTATTGATTTCAATCCGAGCCTATCGTATTTCAAGCAAGAAGTCTTGGGAAGCCCTACGCAGGGTAATGCGATCTAATCTGCAAGGTATGGTATCAAAACCTTCCACAATTGTATTATAAATAGCAGTTTTAATACTAGTATAATATTTATGGCTTTTAGTTTTATTTTCAACTAGCTTCCGCCTGCGACTTCGTCAGAGTGGCATAGTTACTTTTTGCCAACGCTAATTTCAACCCGGGTGATGGTCGAAAAAAAAAATATCTTTCTCTCCCCTTTTCTTGCCTCTTTCTTCCACTTATCTTACTTTTTTTTTTTTAATTAGCCTATATCCGTCTCAAGGGTCCCAACTTTCTCTGTAGGTAGGTACCAAAATTTATCAAAATCGGTTGGGCCATTTAGGTGTGAAGACGTAACAAACAAACAAATTCACTTTTGCTTTTTATAATATTAGTAAGGATTTCTTCATATAACAGCCGGGCCAGCTCGGGTTGATCTATAGGTTCAGCCGAGCTTGCGTTTGTTCCGTGGGACCACCTATACATACCGAGGTTCTTCCTTGCTCTGGAACACACGTTAATCCGTTATTCATTTGTAGATTTTTGACAATCGTTACAGGTTGTCAATGGCCCGAGGGTATGGCAACCAGTTTTACCAAGGAGATTCGTATTACCCAGTACTGACTGGTTTGTTGAGTTCAGATAGGCAGTTACTTCATGTAAAATACTAGTATTCAACTGTATCTGGTTAGACTGGAAGCCGACCCCAACATCATGCCCTTGTCCCATTCTATTTGGGGTCGACGCAACACGTTTTCTTCTTCCATTCTTCCCTATCAGACGTCACGGCATCATTTACTCCTTTCTCCTTCATATCATTCCTTACTTCAACATGTGATTCCAGAAGCCGACCCCAACATAGTTGGGAAAAGGCTAGGCAGAACATGATGACTGTTTTTTTTCTCATCTGGCAAGTATAGTACTAGCAAGTGTTTATTCTATTGCCTTCCACATTATTTTGACCCTGTTTTAAATCATTGCCTTTATAAACTGATGTATTATTTTCACTGCTATGAGTTTGTTGGTTTGCTGCTAATATAAATTTAACTTTGAAAGTTCTTTAATTTATATTAACTTATGTTGCTTTTCTGACACAACAACAGTACGTAACGGGCAGTAGTCCATCAGACACAATACCCTGTTCTTCATACTCTACGGTTTTCTCATTAACTACGTAATAAAAAGTCAGCCAATACATCACCGTATTATCACAAATTGAAGTTTTAAACCGTTCTTCTTTTGCTTATTCTCTCTCATTGATGGCAAAAAAATCATCAAACATCGTCTATATTTTCGATTCATGTTCAACTTGTTTTGAATTATAGTGTAAACTTAGCCACAAAACTTTCTAATGTATTGATATGCTTTTTAAGCCAATTATTTTCGACTTAATCCTTTATTTTTTAAATAAATCTTGTCATTTCACAAAGAACACTATCCAATTGATAATTTATATTATCATCCGAATTTTATGGCATTAGAAATTCATGTAAATTAAAGGTATCCTTCCTAAATCAGGGCTAGGAAACTAACGGTAACATGTCAAGGAGTATTGATTGTACATATCACTATCATATTGCACCAATCGATAAATACGACTTAACTTGCAAGAAGCATCGTGTTTCGTCGTAAACTTGACACGATGAAGGAAGGGCAGTGATTGGAGAAATCTGATTAAGTTATTTAATGTATTCTACAAAAATCTGAGTAAGTATTCTATTTAACTTGACCACACACACAACTCATTGATATAGATCTTTTATAAAACGACTAGCTTTTGCCCGCGGCTTCGCTCGCGTTAAATTCGGGGTAAAACAGTTCCCCTTGCGCCTTATTGATTTGTTATAGCAACGCTAAGTTTTCCCTTTTCTTCCCTCTTTCTTCCTCACATCCCACTTTAGCCTATGTCCGTCTCCTGGTTCCCAACTATCTCTGTACTAAAATTCATCGAAATCGGTTTAGCCATTAAAGCGTGAAGAGGTAACAAACAAACAAACTCACTTTCGCTTTTATAATATTAGTAAGGATTAATTATCGTTGAGCTAAGACATGAGATCACAAACAATTGGGGAACAAACTATCAATAGACGCACTAAGTGACTTAATTACAGCAACTTTGCCGCGACATGTTTTGTTCTATAGGGGTATGAAGGAAAGGGTGAAAGGTTCTTCGGGTTTCTGGTAGGGTATTACCCTATAGCTATTGTAAGGTTCTTCTATAAAATCTTTACTCGTGGATAACTTTGCTTGCGCGACGTAAGATTTTGATATTACTTCATCATTGGTATCATAGATAACGCTGAAGTGCCGCTACAGTCCTTCCAATTTATAGCTTTTCATTTAAGATGTCTTTGACTAGTAACAAACACTCATCGACCTTCGCGATGAACCGGACGAACCATCCCAATTCTCATGTTCATTTTAAACTGAATTACGCTAAATCATTAAGAGTTAGTCTATTTACCATTTAAAAAAAAACTAGGGATGACACCTAACCCAATCAAACCACAAAATCTCACCAAAGCTGCGAAAGTCACAGTAAACTCTCAACCAGGAGAAAATTATGAAAATATTTAAAGGCAACGATTACTTGCGCGTCGTGACCGCTTGAGCTGCGCGCGCGCATGCGGCTGTATCAATCATCCCCACCCCGCCCCCTACACTGCGATCGTGCATCTTCGCGATTACTTTTTACCTTAATATTGCCATGTAAAACGTCATTAGTGACTTGCTAACGTTTCTTCTTTAAAGCATTACATGGTTTTATAGTGTTAGTACAGTTTAAAGCACGTTAATTGCTTCTAGTTTTTACTGTTGTTGTTTATCATAATACTTAGTATTTATATATGTGTGGTCTGAAACTGACAAATGATTAACAGCATGCATCTGCAGTTGTTCAAGAATATGGAATGCTCCTACTTAATTGGGATATGCATCTGTGTATTTAAAGCAATAAACGTAATTAGAAAATCTGGCTACAATAGATACTTTTAGACCCAAAGTTTGATCTAAGAAAATACAATCAAAACCAAAATTTGCAAAGTACACACAGGAAAAGAGTCCGCAATAAGAAAAATCTCATTTACTAACAAAGAAAATTCCTTCATAAGAGACGGGGAAAGTCCGACATGCACGCGCGACATTTTAATTAAGGACAGGCGTGCACTGATCGCAATATCGGAACGCGATTATAATGTTCGTATGACTTCGCGAAGACCCACGAGTGCAGTGATACGCGCGGTGTTGTCTTACATAACGCGATGTTTGTTATTACTAACGAACATCATCAAATGCCTAGCCTTTTACCAACCAGTGCGAGGGTAGACATCGAATATAACCTGGGTATGTCACGTCCTCAACTCAGTTACTAGAATAAGGTAGTTGACACCACCAATCAATTGATATACTTTTTATGAGCTGTCAAAACGCGCTTCCCCCATAGATTTTGTATGAGACTCACAACCGATGACGTCACTAAGTTGTCAAGTCAATGATGCAACTATTTATTGATTTAAAAGCAACTAAAAATCGAATTTTAAAGTTATTTTGAAATGAATGGAGTTCTCAGGTCTAGAATAAGGTGTTCTTTCAGAAAAAATGTGTTTTTAAATTATTGGTTAATGGTGTCAACTACCCAATTACGGAACGAACACATTATTTAATCATCATTTGCTTAGCTTTTCTGACTATGTTGGGGACGGCTTCCAGTCTAATCGGATACAACTGAATACCAGCATTTTACATGGAGCAACTGTCAAGCTGACCTCCAGAACCCAGTTAGTTCTGAGTCATAAGATATTCCTGGTAAGAAAGGTTGTGAGACTTTCAGGCCACTGACTAGTTGACTACTCGTAACAACTGTCATACTACTAATCTTACTATCCTACAAATATTTTAAATGCGAAAGTTTGTGAGTATGGAAGTCTGAAATATCAAATAATATATTTTGTATCAACACGCGGGCGAAGCCACGGGGCAGTTTAAAAATGGCAGCCAACACCAACGGCTTCCTGAGGCACGGAAGATTCTCAATACATATGTAATGAATGGTTACCCATCCTCGGGCCGACCTTGGAAAGCGTGGCTTTTTGCCACTTTATAACTAACAAACATCTTGTATTAAAGTAACATTAGCTTCATCCAGAGAAAGGCCTTTAATAAGCAATGTTAATGCATCGGTATTCGTATGTCGTATGTGCGTTTATAGACCTTTGTTTGCTCTCCCAACGCATTAGGTCTTGTAAAATAAACAGCTTTGAGCTTTGAATCATCAATATTCTTGTGTGCACTGCAATTTGTGCATCAGTCAAATTTAATGCCGGTGTCTACACCGTATTTTGTTATCTTGCAAATCAGGTATTACGGCGGAGATTCTGAGAGTTATGTTCAAAAGTTTCCAAGATTCCAGAACATCCCTTATGTTCTACCGTAATCATCACAGTTTTGCTTTTACGGTCAGCCTGACTTATATCTGCGTCCTCCCTTGTGATTTCCAATAGGTTTTATTTATATATTTATCGATCGGAATAGTAGTCCAGGAAATTAAAAGTTTTACCCAAAAGTCTGACAACTAGTCTCTTCAAGAACTAAGTGGATTGTGGAGGTCAGATAGGAATTAGCTCTATGTAAAATACCGGTATTCAGCTGCATCAGGCAGGTTGTCCGAAAGAAATACCGCAGTCCCGGAACATAAAGGGCAAGAAGGAACATAGGTGGGTTTTAGTCAGTACAAGTTTGACACTGCCCCCCACTCCGCCCAGAGCGGGGGAAGTTATTTGATGTTTTCCCATATGCAAAAAAAAAGACTAGGCAGGTAATGAAGTAAAAAGTATTAATTTGGCTATCACTATAGCCAGAACAAAAAACTAATTAATTCTGGACATATATTATCATGAATTTGGAGGTATAGGTAGACACATCATTACCTACTAATTGAAGGTTTAGGCTTTCCTATTAATGCGTTTTGCGAATGTAAGCGTGACGATGTTATTCTCGTGTTGATTTAACACAATTGTGTGAAATATTACTTCCTTAGCAGTTAAATTGAATGAGTCAAGGTGTTTATTTCTTTAGCTGGCGACATGTATGATCCGATACGGCGCGAATATTTGCAATCATATATTTGCGTATCAGACATAATTTTGTGTGACTAACTAGATGTATCATAGAAATATGTAATACAATCATCGATTTCGCAGAAATATCGATGAGATGTTAAACAATACGGTACTGTAAGAGGTTTTATACCCTACCCAATGCTGGCTGGTTACAATAATCTTCAAATACTCAGGGGCCTTAGTCTGCTATTACAATAGTGTCAGAATGGTCGATCACTGATCGCATAATGGTAAATTTTAACAATTTTGGTAATCTGCTACATACTAAACTTGTTAAAATCAACCATTATGCGATCAGTGATCAACCATTCTGACACTATTGTAATAGCAGACTAAGGCCCCTGGTCGTTTTAAAAATAGAACTTAGTAAAAAAAACATAATATTGGTTTGATTTATGAAAGAAGTGTAACTTTTAAAACATAATTGAAATTATAATCTAAAAAGGATATATTATTATGTGCATTTATTAAAATATCCAACCAAATCCTTTTAGTATTAGAGATTTTATGTTTCTAACGCTTATTTTACTAATTTGCGATTTTGATCCTAATTTTATTGAAACAATAATACTTGAAATTTCTTAACTTTAATTTCACTTCCAAGTGACATCACGCGTTGAACCACTAAATGACAAGTTTGAAGTTTCTATTATAAATCAATTAATGTCAAATTTAGATGTTTTCTTGTACTATACGTGGGAAAGACATCGTACTCTTCAGCGTAATTTCTGACGTCACCGGGATCAACAAACAATAATTAAAAAAAAAAAACAAAAAAATCTTTAAATCCGAACTACATTAGAACAACTTCGTTACTAATGTCTTAAGTTTTAGAACCTAAACTAATCCCGATGTTTTATAGTTAACGGTATAATACCCAAACATAAAACTATAAATGACCAACATGTTAATTAATGACGTCAGACCAGATAAAACAATTGAATAATCACTCATTCATCATCAAGTTTAGCCCTTGAAGCGGGAATCTTGTGCTTACAAATAAATTAAAACCATTGATGTCTAATAAACATGATATAAAATTGGCAATAATTTTAAATTATTGACGACTACACAGTTCAATTGGAATATTAGCATTGGAATAATAATCCTTACTAATATTATAAAAGCGAAAGTGAGTTTGTTTGTTTGTTACTTCTTCACGCCTTAATGGCTAATCTGATTTTGATGAATTTTGGTACAGAGATAGTTGGGACCCTGGTGACGGACATAAGATAACGTTTTTTTTTTAAAAAAACAGTGCAATATGAGGGAGAAAGAGGGAAGAAAAGGGAAACTTAGCATTGCTATTACAATAAATAAGGCGCAAGGGCAATAAATACAGGTTACAGGTAAAAGCTAGTTAATAATAATTATTGGAGTATTAATGAATCAAGATTCATATACAAAGAAGACAAGTTTTAATAGATACGCTGGCAAAAAGAAAGCTTGTGGAAAATGTCACACTAGATGAATCTTTGCAATTTCTCCTCAGCTGGATTTGAATAAAATGTGGCCGGTGTGTCGCCGCCCTATCATCTAACGTGCTTATGTGCATGCAAATGAGACGCTATGTAATGACAGACAAACATACACGATCAATGAAATGTGATTAAACGGCGGTGTTGCTGGGTTCATTAGATGAGGCGGAAATGTTGGTTGTATGTACCTATCGTTAGAAATACCATCGAACTATTATTTTTGCTGGGGAGTTTGTTCCGCCATTTCTGCTTCTCAGCTAAAACACTAGGAAGTGGCGAAGGGAGAGCGTTTTGGGGAACTGTCTTGTGTATTGACATTCAAAAAGTGTTGAATATCAGCCTAGTTTGAATAAATAATAAATAAATAAATATCTTGGGACAACTCACACACGGCTATCTGATCCCAAGCTAAGCAGCGCTTGTGTTATGGTAACCAGACAACTGATATACATACTTATATAATTTATAAATACATATATATTATAGATAAATCACACCCAGACACAGAACAAACAATCATGCTCATCACACAAAGTTTGTCCTGGGTGGGAATCGAACCCACGACCTCCGGCGCAGCAGTCAGGGCCACTAACCACTGGACCAACAGGCCCGTCTAATAAATTACTTTTGATTCTGAACAAAGTATATTAGAGAAAATACCAGAAATAGTTATTTAAAGAAAATTAACAGATTTATAAATTGCAGTTTCCACCCGCGACTTCGTCCGCGTGGCATAGTTACTGGGCTAACGCTATGTTTAACCCGAGTGATGATCGAAAAAAAAAATCTTTCTCTCCCCTTTTCTTCCCTCTTACTCCTATAGCCTATGTCTATCTCCAGGTTCCCAACGTTCTCTGTACCAAATTTCATCAAAATCAGTTTGGACATTTAGGCGTGAAGACGTAACAAACAAACTCACTTTCGCTTTTTATAATATTAGTAAAGATGTTGTTTATTAGTCAAACAATTAAATTTTTGCTAAAGCTGATGCACCCAAAAGTTCTAACGACCAATAAATTCGTTATAAACCACAAAACCGTTAACCAACATAAATTGTTAATCAACGATATTAATAGGAATGCTACATTAACCAATAGGGAAGGTATTATGGAATAAATTGTTTCTGTTAAGTACGAATATGCGGGCGCCCGCGCACTCGCCGTCGACACCGAACTGACCTGGCAAAAACATCCTAACACCACATGAAGAACATGCCAATTTACACTTTATGGAGACAACAATAGATGTCATTTCAGATTTTACTGAATTTATAAATTATAAATAAAACTGAATATAATTTAATAGTTGATAGAAAAATATTAATGTAACCGATAAGGTTTTGCTAAGAACTGCTACGGGTTTTGTTAGCTACGCATGAAAATTACTCAGAGAATAATATTAAGTTGACAAAGTATCAGTATCTAGTAATTCATTAAAAAAAACCCCTAAGTGCGAGTCAAACTAGCGCACAAAGGGTTCCGTACCATATAAAAACTGGTAAAAAATTGTGTTTATTTATGACTTTAAATATTTAGTTTAAAAAGAGGAGCTCGTGGCTAATTAATAGCAGCCGCTCGGGTCAATCTTTAGGTTAAGCTGCGCTTGCCTAGGTTGGTCTGTGGATGGGTGACCACCCGTTACATACCGAGTTTCCTTCGTGCCTCGGAAAACACGTTAAGCCGTTGGTCCCGGCTGTCATTTGAAGATCTTTGACAGTCGTTACACTTAGTCAGTGTTCCGAAAGTCTGACAACCAGTCTTACCAAGGGGTATCGCATTACCCAGTACTAACTCGGTTGTGGAGGTCAGATAGGCAATCGCTCCATGTAAAATACTGTTATTGAGCTGCATCCGGTAAGACTGGAAGCCGACCCCAACATAGTTGGGAAAAGGCTAGGCAGATGATGAAATATTTAGTTTAATCTGTTTCTTAGTATTTGTTGTAAAAGCGGCAACAGAAATACATCATCTGTGAAAATTTCTACTGTCTAACTATCACGGTTTATGAGATACATTCTGGTGACAGACAGACCGACATCACGGACAGCGGAGTCTTAGTAATAGAGTACCGTTTTATCCTTTAAAAGGGCGCTATATAAAAAAGTAACAACAACATACATTGAGTGTGAATCCATTCCTTTCTTTTACTGCCAGACCAGCAATCTGGAGCAAAAGAAAAACAGATAATGCATCAAATGTTTTAAATTACTACACAAACTACGTTTATAAAACATAAAATATTCATATCCTTACTAATATTATAAAAGCGAAAGTGACTTTGTTTGTTTGTTACGTCTTCACGCCTAAATGGCTAAACCGATTGTGATGAATTTTGGTATGTAGAGATAGTTGGGACCTTGGAGACGGACATAGGCATAGTTTTTTTTTTAAGTATGAGATATGAGGGAGTAAGAGGGAAGAAAAGGGAAAACTTGGCATTGCTAGAACAATAAATTACAGGTAGGCAAAAACTACAGGTAGCAGGTACCTGTAAATGAGGAAAAGGGAACTGTGTTACCCGAATTTAACGCGAGTGAAGCCGCGGGCAAAAGCTAGTTATATTATAAAACGCGAAAAAAACACCAAAATTTGGTGTTTTTTTCGCGTTTTGACTCAACAAACGTTTTTGATGTCTGTTGAAACATCAACAAAGAGGAACGGGTTTGTTTATGATATTTTTTTTTATAAATAAAACTTTACTGTCACAAAAAAAACTAACTTCCAAAAAAAACAAGAAACAACTCAATAAGTGGAAATAAGTTTACTTGAGAAAGTTTTTTGTTTCAACCTTTTAAATCATATTTTGACTAGCTGTGCCCAGCGGTTTCACCCGCTGCTCACTTAGGGGTATGAAAAATAGATGATGGCCGATTCTCAGACCTACCCGATATGTACACAAAATTTCGTTTAAATCGGTCCAGCCGTTTCGGAGGAGTATGGGAACGAAAACTGTGACACGAGAATTTTATATATTAGATAGTATCTAACACAAATTCTTATCAAGCATTCATTTTCCATTTCTACTAAAACTCATATTACCCAATCAATATAAATAAATTTGAAATAGGATCACCTAGGGCAGAGATGGCGAACAAATGGCACGCGTGCCAAAGACGGCACGCGACAAAACGAATTGGGCACGCAAACAATTTTAATCATATTTTTATCTTACTATCATTTTTTAACTCGCCGGAGCGATTCATTATTTTCAGAGATGAATAAAATTAATTCGCTTACAAACCGTTTGGCGATGACTCTACTAGTCAGTAAAAAAATGTTTCGAATTGATAGTAATTATATTCCTAATACAATCACTTAGTCAAAATTATTTGATGGCACGTCTGTGGCGTCATTCAACATTTATTTAGGAAAAATGGCACGTTGGTTCATCAAGGTTTGCCACCCCTGACCTAGGGAATACGTAAAGTCATTTTGTCGAAACGAAAAAAAAATTTTAAATTCGACCCAAAATTTACAGAGAAATACCTACATACAAAAAAAAACCGGCCAAATGCGAACCGGACTCTCGAACCGAGGTTCCGAACAATCTTGCTACATTAACGGATTTCTATCTTTTGACTGCATAGATGTATAGGATTGATTTTCACAGCTCCAAGGTACCACAGCTTTGAATATAAGTAATATGGCTTTAATATCAACTTAATACCTCCACGCGTTCCCGAGAAAAAGGGTCTTGACAAACAGACAAACGGACAACAAAGCGATTCTATAAGGGTTCCACTTTTTCCTTTTGAAGAACGGAACCCTAAAAACAGTCGAATTGAGAACATCCCCTTTTTTTAAGTCGGTTAAAAACATAGTTTAAAAAATCGGTAATTTTCCTACAGGATCGTACTACCGGTATAAGAAAATCCAGGTTTACAAACTATACGTGTGCCGAATTTCATACAAATCCGTTACGTAGTTTTTTATATGTGAAAGAGTAACAAAAAGAAACATTGGTTTGTACAGATGTATGGATCTTTACAAACCCACCATTTTTAATAATATTAGTAGAATTATACCGATTGTTTATACAGAATCTATAGTTTCACACAGTATTAATACCTATGTCAATAATAATTAACAACCGTTATTATGCTTGATGATGATTATAAATACCACTCAAATTCATTGCCCCCAGTCCCACTTACAAATACTAAATAATGTCAATCAGTTTACTCCTTTAATTCATTGACATTGCCATCAATCATTTTCAATAAAAACAATTTAGAAAAATCCAGCAAAAACTATTAAACCATTCAACGAAATTATTGTAGATTATGGATTGCACACGTATTAAAGGTACACATAAGACTTGTTATTTTACAAATTCAAATAAAACCATTTTAATATTTGAACGCACCATATGAATAAAAACATAGAAAAGTAATTTCCTTTCATTGGTTCACAGACATTTCGACGTGATTAATATGCAAACACGTAATAGAATACTACATAGTGTTGTAAACAAACCATAGTGCACACTTGTGTTATTTTACATCTAATCTCTAACAGTTTTACAGCACTATGCAAATGTCAATAATAGAGTGAATTAAAAATAATAATTGAGATCAAATCCGGATAGGATATGACAAAACATTGATTAATAAAATATACTTTTCACTTTGTTTGATAAACATTCGTTTTGAATTTCCAAGCTCAATTTTATACCGTTACTAGCTAGCGTCCGCGGCTTCGCCCGCATGATGTTTGATAAAAAAAAGTATCCTATGTCTTATTCCAGACTATAATTTGCCTCTGTGCCAAATTACATGAAGATCCGTTCAGCCGTTTTGACGTGAAAGAGTAACAAACATCCGTACATCCTTCCTAACATTCGAATGTATAATATTATATGTATATAAGTAGGATATCAAGTGCCACAAATATTGTTGTTTTCGAATATTCCGAGTAAACATCATGAGATGCGAATACTGATGCTGCCTCTGATAAACAGGGATATTATTGGAATAATGCATCTCCATTGTGTCTTGTGACTACTTGCACAAAAGGTCACCAACTCACACTATTTATAATATCGTTTCCTTTAATAGGTCATGCCTAGATTGTATTGTTGGAAACAGAATGTTACACAATACGGTATTACACCCATTTTTAAAAAGTATCTCATTTTGATCCTAGAGTCCTAGTAAACCACCAAAAAAAAAACAAAAAAAATATTCAATCGATAAGTGCCTTAAAACAGCATTTCAATATTACAATTTCTATTTTCGCGCGTAAAATCACAAAAAACGCTTGACGCCATCTTACTCTGTGGTCATGACATCGGTTGGTCATGTAAACAAATGTGCTATTATTAGTCTTTCTCTTTAGTTGTATTTTTCACTATAGTTTAAAGTATTATTATATTATGGCAGTATTTATTTCTTCCATTATTACTATTATTTCAATAAAAATTAAAATGTAAAGTTTTATAATACAAAAATAGTAATAGTTGCTCAGTTGACAGTTGTCACTTTTTGTTTACATGACCATATGACGTAATAATCATGGCGGACACTGTTTCGCTTAGTAAAACAACAGACTAAAAAAGTGAAAACTTTGAAATCAATTTTAAAATTTATTTCGTTATTTTATTAACTAAATTTAACATTTTCCGACTGCTTGTTGCCTAAGCTATCTGAATTGTATATTTTTAGAATTTCTTTCATATAGAGTAAAATACCCTATTGTATACATGGCTAGTTTCGAAAACGGTTAAGATACTGACTTCTATAACATATATCTCACTTAGGAATTAGGATTTCAGAAAGAACCTTTTTTATGCCATAAAAATATTTTGTTGTCTTTGAATATGGTCGAAAGATTTCAAACAAAAATGTAACACCAATTGATTCCGATTATGTCAAAATGCTGCCGAGTTATCAAGCGACCCACATACACACTGACATTTAACGAATTAGCTAGGATTACCTTAGCTAAATACGGACTTAAATCTATCTATGATCACAGATAGTAGCAATAATAGAATCGCTTCAGGGCGTTACGCGTCGGTGTGAGGGGCAGCCGACGCGAACCCACGCAACCTTTCCTTTATAAATATTGAATGTCAATACGATTATTTACGACAGATATGTTGAATATAAATGAGAGATAAAGGATCAAGTTCGATTTCTGTAGTACAGTGACAATGGCTCTTTTGTCGAGTCAACCATTTTATTTGTATGCAAATTAAAATGTTCAACAAAAGGCCGTTCGTGTCAGATAATCAAAATATCTGAACATATGAAAAGTATCAATTTGATATGCAGGTTCGCATAAAAAATACAAAAGATATAGGTATGTAAGTAAATGACTACGTAATATGTTGACAGTTAAGCGAAAGCATTGGTAACCATTAAGTACTCGGACACATAGAATAAGTATGTTCAGTCAACAAACCAAATAGGTATACAGGTTAAAAAGCTATGGTTTAAGTTTTCTTCAAAACCGATGCATGTTATAAATTAAAATTTAATTAAAATAATAAATGGTTAGTTAATTAATTTTATTTGAAAGCATCAAATCGGTTTGTGAAAACATCAACGATTTTTTTCTAAATCGGTTGACTGATCTCAAAATCAATAGAAATATCAGAATTTCTAGTCAGCTTCGAAGTCAAACTTATAGATGGATTGAAGATGAACTTATAGCATTTATCACATTGTACCGTTCTGTTTGACTTGCTAATCAGAACTTAGTTTTGTGAAAGTCATGATGAATGCTGCAAAATTGGCCAATGATTTAACGTTAATCGTTTTAACGTTAACTACTATCGTTATTATGAACAAATAAGGACACAATAGAAGAAGTCTTATTATAGGGTGCTAGGTTGCACTAACAACTCACGGTAAAAACGTGTGAATGTTTTTTTTTTCTTATACGACTAGAGCAATAGATGAGATAGGGTGGATGCCCACATAGCCCACCTACCATTGTGGCTAGCACGCGACCAGGTAGCGTGGTTCCACCTGCCGACAACTGTGTGTTACACCGCTTTGTGTGACAAGTGGGTTATGTCAGCAAAAAACTAACGTCAAAATATTGAATACAATGAAATGATATTAACCCTCAGGTTAAGTATTTGAGATTTTAGTTAAACTTTTTTTTAAATCGAGAAATCTAGTCTTAACTTTCGGTTCGACAATTCCAATCATTTCACTATCTAAGATTAAAAAAAAATATTTTAGTGTTTCAATTATTTTTTTGCAATACAAATTGATGCGTGTTTTAGAAACAAGGATGCTCTCTTGACATATCCGGTAGTAGTAAATTATATTGACTTTTTTATGTAAACTAAAGTTCGTTCCTCTACAGAATACATCTGCATTTGAAATGAAGCCAAATAAATATTCTAACGCGCAATGTTATGCAATAAACTGATTTACGCGCTCAAATATTACCTAGTAGTTTACTAGGGACTCCATTTTCTAATAGGATATGAATATAAAGGAAAAAATACTGTAAAAAACTGTACATTTTCCTTGTATAAACAACACAGCCACTTTTTTTAGCCCAAATAACTCGACTTTAACGTTGATAAATAAATCTGTCATAATAAAGTACTACAGCAAAAGTCAACTCCTTTTCAAAAATATTTTTCATAAGTTCATAACTGAATAGCATAATTTTTCATCGAAATACCAAGAAATGGCGTAAAAATAAGTGCCACACAAGCATAGTTAATTAAAATTAATGCAAACCGCCAAGCGGTGTTGTCAACGCGAAAAAATAAAATCTCCAAGCCCGCCAATTATTTCAATTAATGGTACGTCGCGGTGTCGACAGGAAAAGGAAGCGTGCGTTCGGGATATGAGCTAAGTATAGTCTGCGATTGTGCACTGACTGACAGCTAGGCTTGATTAATTAATTCGTGGCCCTCTATTCGCCGAGTGGGGATAATAAATCGTGCGTCCTGGCCTCCCGTGAGATGTCGCCAAAGCCGCACACTGCTGAATAAATGATTGAGTCAAACGCAAACATTATATGTGTCGGGACAGAAATAAACGGCTAATGATGTGTTATACAGGTAAGCGATAATAAAGTCTTCAGATCTCCTTACTTCACATCATTAGAATTCCCGGATTGTTCATCAATTCTGACGCGCTCAAAATGTTTCAGATTATATTTGTTTCGGCTACATTTGGTGCAGCTTCAGTTATTTTCGTTTCGAATCTAGATTGTTCTATTATTATATTTATGTTGGAAACCGTAAATCATGTGACAGCGTATGTATTATTATTGCCGAATGTACGACTTTCATGAATCACAGGTGCTGTATAAGCGCTAGGGTATCTTGTTTCGATAACAACAATTATTACAAGACATATAACTTAAGTAACATGTTATCAATGACAACGTCACTATTAGCATAGAAACCATAAACCGGTGCCTTTGCGGGGAGCACAAAAAACAGACGCAATAATATCGATGCCGTTCCTTTAACGAATAAGGAACATGGACAAAAACAGTTCCGCTAAATAAACAATGTGCAGTCAAATTTCGTAGAGACGCCGCAGATGGGAACCTTAGTCCTGCAATAAAACAAGCTTGAAACCGAATCGCAGCCGAATTCGTTATTAATAATCATATCGGCGCCATTTTGTTAAAGCCGCCACATTGACGGCGACACATGTGTTGCATAGATGTCGCCAAACATGCATTTTTGTTTACTGCGTGTTGTTAAAGCTGCGAAATTTGTTTATTTCATTTCTTTTGAAAGTTTTCAAAGTTGTGGTTTGTATACAAGATTATTATGACTGGCACTGTCTTTCTACACTGTTAAATTATGTTCAGAAACTATGTGAAAACAGTAATACTAATCATGCATAAAGCTACTTGCATTAGCAATCATTTTTTTCGTACCATTTCTGTGGTTTCTGTGTCTTACACTAATGCCTTTAGGGATTTATACCTTGCATTTGACTAGCCACTAATACATTTTCATAAGTGGCTAATATTTAGGGACTTGGTCTCTGAGTTGAAGTGTTCAGAAGCCTAAGAAACTAAAAATATTATGTACCAAGGCAAGAGGGATTACCCTATTTTTCGGTTGGAAAATCATCTTCTCCCGCTCTGGGCGGAGCGAAAGGGAGTGTCAGACTTATACTGATTAATACCCTTTCATGTTCCTTATTTTGCCCTTTGTGTTCCGGAGCGCTATCTCTTTCGATCAACCCGCAACCCCGAAAGAAAGATTACCCTGTACTATCAAAAATAGCGGTCCACCGATTATGACTTTCGAAGTAAAAGACCATAAAGCATGCTCATCGATACGATGAATACAAAAACATAATAAAAGTGCCATAAACTCTATGTTGTACCTACTTTGGTACCTGAATATGACAATAGAAGGATAGGATCACAGATGTGGCCCAGACGCAGTTATCGGTCCTAAACAATTGATGATAAGGTTTTGGCCATTGAGGAAAACACCACGAGGGTTTTATTTTTGATAATGGCAGCAGATAATATAAGGCAAAATTATATATAATTTTAAAGTGTACTGTTGTCTAAGAAACATATTTTTGTTTTACCTCTTATAGGAATTTTCAATGTAAATGCATACTTGATTGCACTGATGGACAGAATTGTCTGCCAAGCTATGCCACCACACTCAGCGAACTATCACATCCAATCTAACCGTCATAAGCCTTCATATCAGGGTTGACTTCCCATAAAGCCAAGTCATTTTTTCTAAGTAGATATAAGTATTTATATCTACTTAGAAAAAATGACTTGGCTGACTATTACTTAACTCTCAAACTTGAAAACAAAACTAATTCCTAAATCTTTTCTGAAATTACAAATAATACTGAAGTACCAATATTCATTAAGGAGGTTCACCCCTTATCTAACATAACGAATTTATCTACACTATAATTAAAAAGTTCAAATGATTAAAACATTAAACAGTCAGATAAAATGCTTGAGAAGATGAAAAACGACACTAATCAGAAGAAACGTTTCGAAAATAAAGTTGATAAACTATCTAAAATTACACTAGAATATTTTGACAAACGAGGAGTCAACTAAAATGGTTTTAGGAATCAATCATAAATTAATGTTATACTATAACATAAATGAGACAGCACCAAAATAACGACTTTTAACTTCTAAGATAGTTTCTAACTAATCCTTTTACATTGAAATGTCAAAGTACACAATCATCAATAAATTTTAATACCCACATTGGCTTCGCCTTGTCATCAAGGGATATTCAAGGAATAGTATCTTTAATAATTTCCCTATTGAAACTTATTTCCAATGTAAATTAATATTTTGCTAAACAGATCCGGTAAAATGGCATTCATCTGTATGTATGTTTATGTGTAATTTACATACTTGAGCCGTACTCATATTTAGGACATATTAACATAGTGTATGTAAGTACATATTTCTGTGTGTACACACTAATAGGTTTATGTTATTGAGCCTAGCATCGAAGTTTTGTTGACAACACATGGCTCTCGGGTACTCGGGTACATAAAATTGTGACCGTCATACACATTTAAATCTTAGCTTCGTAATTGCATTTTAACTATCATCATTTTCATCATAACACCTGTCATTTAAGCTCATCTTCGCCAATTAATGTCAACCTACCCTCAAATCAAAATATATCTTCTAAAATTTGATCAACATAAAATAATTATTTAAATACATCGAAAATATATAATGTAAGTTGGTAGCTCATTCGGTTACGGTTGTCATAACAACCGGTTGCAGTCGGCAACATAACAACGCACCGCAACCGGCCCAACAATACGCTCGCTAACAACACTTCAAACATACCTTCCACGGCTGACAGAGATGCCGCCAGACTGACAGCACGACTAGAAACAACCGCATGGGAAAACAGGAACAAGAGCTAATAGGTAACGAAAGCAGAAAATCCTCATTTACCCACATAAAGTTGAAAGTAAGAACCAAACTTGCAGCAGTTTCATTGTGTTGTTAAAGAGTGAATTAAAACAAAAGACAACTCACCACTGGACTGTCGTCGCCAAGGTCCGAATCACGGTCGGCGTCGGCCATGGCGTACGCCGGCACCGGCTCACGGTTCTTCACCCGAATCTTGGCGGCTTTTACAAAGCACGGTGCAACGAATACGCCACGGACGGCACGTGCTTAGCTCACACACTCGCGTCGGACATACAACGGGAACACGGGCCGTAGAGGCGAGAAACGAGCGTTGCGTGTGCTCGCACGGAATGGTATGGCGCGCCAGCTCACCGCTCGCCCCTCTCGGCGAGGCCCCGCCTAGAGGCGGCCGCGTCACGGCGAATCAAACCGCGCGATATCAAACTGATATTTCAGCCTCACGCTCCGCCCGCTAAACTTATATTGTTTTTATTCAAGCTATAAAATAATCGCGTGGCATTGATCGCTCTTTGTGATTAATAGCGATAGTGAAACGCGATATTAATGCGCCTTAATCGGGGTTTCGTTTGCGCATTTAATGAGCCTGTTAGTGTTAGTTTTGTTACTGTACGTATAGCTGCGTTTGATTAATGGATCGGATGAATGAGGTCGGCTGTTAAATGAACAATCCGTTCATTCACCAATCTGTTTCATTTTAATTGGTTCTTAGGAAATTTAATAAGATTGGAATAGGCTTTCTAAAATAGTTTTAAATGAATTTATTTAGGAAAAATTGTTTTGGATGGTATTGTTTGGTACTTACTTGATAATAACGCGTTGAAGTCTTTACTTAGCTTAAGCTAAGCACATTTATAATTGTTAGTAACTATATCCTAATTGGCAATTAATTACACCTAGTATTATTAATATAGAACCAAAACTATATATCTATGCACGAAAAGACAATAAAACTTAACTCAACCGAACTGTACCTAAGTACAATTAGTATGCACCTAAAATAATAATATTAATAACCATAAAACGTTTTAAGACCAATATTTAAGTACCTATTAGATTTGAATTAAACTAAAACACATTAATTTATTTTATTTGAGAAATTAATTTTAAGGAATAGACATCGCCTTTTTGAAATTCTATAAATAGCACTCAAAATGCATGTACCCAAAAGGAAAATGAAAATTTATATATATACTTATGTTAAATTTTAATAGGGAACACCTCGGCATAGATATGAGCTTTTCACAGAGTCCATTACAGACACCTGACATTTTTACACTTTGTATAGTAGTAGTACGGAGGGTAGTAAGTAGGTACCTAGGTGTTACTATGTTTTCAATTAGAGAACTGACATCGTACTGTAGGGCAGTGGCTGCTTATAAGCCTCCCTTTTCTCGTAACAATCTCCAAATTCCTATGCCGGCCTCATCCTGGTTTCTCCGCTGATGGCTGACTTACTAAATAGTAAAAACCTTGACAACTCCATTTCATTTTTTTCTTCCATTCAACATGCATATATTAGTATGAATCTTACAGAGGAAGTTGGGCCTTAGTAGAAACCTTACCTAAGTACGGCAAGATTACCTTTTAGGAAAACTATAATTTATTTATTTATCATCCAAGAAGCTGACTGTCCAATATATAATATGCAAAAAAGGCCCAAAGCTGTCACGGGCCCATATTTAAAGCAAACTAAGACTGCATCATTTAGTACGGCCAACGAGAAGCGATACCAAATGTAAACAAAACCCATGCTAAAACCCCATCTAAAATGCCCGCCCGAATGTTGGCGAACCCGTCTTAAGGTTGTCATGTTTTTGCCGGGAGAACGAGACATTACGACAAAGGCACAAGATGGAAAGAGCTTAATATTAGATTGTCAACGCCACAGTTGTTCTTTAGGTTAATGACCTTTCGTATCGCTTCTCGTTGGCCGTACTATAGAAAAAAAAACATTAGTTTTATCTAGGTATCGAGCAGCACCAACTTCTGAAAAGTTATGACTAAAGTTAAGGAAAGGCTAGTAATGTAGTGGCTAATAATAGGTACCTACCTATTGATTTTCTAAAATTAAAATGATGCAGATTTAGTTTCTACCAATATAGGGACCATTTGAAAAAAAAAACGTATTTGGCTACCTACGCTCACTGAAAAATTCAGCGTGTAAACTTAATAGCATAAAAATTATCTACTTAAAGTACAACTGCTATTGCTAAAGCATAGATCTGCTCCCACTCTGTATGAGGTGGGCGGGACATTGTCCGCCACGGAACCATGAACTGGCTGGGCAGATACCACAAATCTTCTGGTTTTTGGTAAGGAGGTTTAAAGCGATCGTGAAGATGTATACCATAAAGCATGATATAAAGTGCCTAAGAAAGAAACAACGACAATGCAAGAAGCCCGCGAGAGCCACTGCCTGCCGGGGTGGCAGATTGTTCGAAAGAGATATCGCGACCTGGGCAAAAGAAGGAACATGGATGGGTCTTATTCTTAGTACGAGTCTAAAAATCCCTTGCGTTCCGCCCAAAGCGGGGGGAGATATGATGATTTCCCATCCGCAAAAAGGCCTGCTACCCTACCATGACGTGTTAAAGCAGAACTTATTCCGCTGAGGGAAAGGGACAGAGCTATACAGGGTATCTAGCACCATCTCTTTCACTCAGTGGAATAAGTTCTGCTTTAAGATGTCATAGTAGGCCTACTGCTTCAACTGGCCTTTTTGCCAGTTGCCATAAGAGACCTAAAGAACCATAATGTCCTTGGTTCTCAAATCTTCAATGAAAAAGTCAAAAGGCACAGATACTAGAACCACTAACGAAAAGCTGCATCCTTTTAATTTCATGATATGGGATAAAAGTGTCAAAATAGTGATGTACCATCTAGGGGTGCTATTTCAAAAAATCTTCTATATTTTATCTCTAAGTCACCCTCGATTGTTTATGTGGTTTTTGTATACTGATGGCGTTCTTTCTGCTACTGCTGGATAAGATGAGGAATCAACTTCTCCTTACGGCTTTTTTCATTTTATTTTCTTCGTCTTTATCAGATAGACTAGCTTTCGCCCGCGGCTTCGCTCGCGTTAAATTTGTTATAACACACCAAGCAGACCTGCAGTTTTTGCTCTTGCGCCTGATCGATTTGTAATAGCAACGCTAAGTTTTCCCTTTTCTTCCCTCATTCTCCCTCATATCCCTTTTTTAAAATAAAAATATATATAGCCTATGTCCGTCTCCTGGTTCCCAACTATCTCTGTACCAAAATTCATCAAAATCGGTTCAGCCATTAAAGCGTGAAGAGGTAACAAACAAACAAACAAACTCACTTTATATCTCTCACTCTATATATATATATATATATATATATATATATATAGTAAGGATTATTGTTTTAAAATGTAAAATACCTTAATAATAATATACAGCTAGCCCATTTTTTACGGATGGGAAATCATCAAATAACTTCCCCCGCTCTGGGTGGAGCGAGGGGGAGTGTCAGACTTGTACTGACTAAAACCCAACCATGTTCCTTCTATTGCCCTTTACTTTCCGGGACCGCGGTATCTCTTTCGAACAGCCCGCAACCCCGGCAGGCGGAGGCCCTGGCAGGCCCCTCTCTGCTTTGCTGACATCTCTTTAAGTAATTTTACAGCTTCACTTGCATCTTTGGGAATATGATGTAATATGAAAACAATAACTGGTGAAATCAGTCTCAAATGACAACAAAAAGCTTTCAATATAACTTTAAATACAATTTAATCATTTAAACAACAATGATGTCTCGGTCGCAATGACTCAACATCTACCTGCCCTTGATCCAGACTACGATAATTATTTAATTCATCAGATTCAGTTGAATATCGCCTTATCGGATGCAGTATTTATCATAGAGTGACTGCCTATCTGATTTCCACAACCTAGTTAGTGGAATTAGTAGTAAGATTAGTCTTACCCAGGTATTTTCGATATTTCTCTTAGTAAGACTACTTGTCAGGCTTTTGGACTACTACAGGGGCTACCTGTAATGACTGTCAATGATCTACAGACGACATCAATTGCTTAAAGTGCTTTCCAAGGGTAGAAGGAAACTCGGTATGTGATGGACGAATAAAGCAATTTAGGAAAGCGCTATAGACACGAGTGTCTATTATTATTTAGCCACAAGCTATTTAAATAATTGTTACAAAATAAAAGACTAAGGTTTTTGAATGCCTGATCAATAAAATATATAAGTATTGCTCATATTGTTACCACATGCCTAGCAATAACAACAATTAACCTATCCTACCAATATTATAATATTAAATGCGAATGTTTGTCAGGATGGATGGATGTATGGATGTTTGTTACTCTTTCACGTCAAAACGGCTGAACGGACCTTGATGAAATTTGACACAGAGGTAGATTATAGTCTGGAATAACACATAGGAATTTTCGATATCACGCGGGCGAAGCCGCGGGCGCCAGCTAGTTTGTCATAAAATCATATGTAAATAATTTTTCGCGGATGATTCCTTTAGAAGAGCTTCGATTACAACTAAGTAATATAACGGCGTTATCAGATACTTTTTAGTTGCTTAAAGAGTGGAACAATATGTTTGTAAGGAATCAACTATTGCAGGACTCAATGGACCTTTCAAGTTACAACTGTTATTTTAGTTTGACGACACGGATGGCGCAGTGGCTGAGCGATTCACTGCTGCGCTGCGTGTCACGGGTTCGATTCCCGCACGGTAAAAATATTTGTATGGCCTATAGATAGTTGTTCCGGGTCTGGCTGTTTGTGTAGGTATGTGAGTTTTAATGTTTGTAAACGCACCCACAATACAGGAGAAAGTCCTGGAATAGGGCAACGTTTTTTTTTTTGAAGTTATACTTCTTTTGGCGCGATGGAGAAAAATGATGAGAGTAATTTGCGCTCGCACAGCGACATCGTGAAGTTAGTTATATAGGTGTTCTAGTAACTATGTTCGTGTTGTATATTCTAGTATTTTTATATTTAGAACACGTGTTTCATAATAAATAAATATTTTTTTGATGTTTTTGTTAAGCTATTGCATAGCTTTTAAATCAATTTCACATTCCAAGCTACCCTTGCCGAGGTTTGGAAATGGATAGGTTACCACACGGAGCCAGGTTAAGCAACCTTTGCCAAGGTTTGGAAATGGATGGGTTACCACACGGGGACAGGTTAAGCAACCCTTGCCGAGGTATGGAAATGGATGGGTTACCACAGGGGGCTAGGTTAAGCAACCCTTGCCAAGGTTTGGAAATGGATGGGCTACCACAGGAGGCCAGGTTAAGCAACCCTTTCCAAGGTTTGGAAATGAATGGGTTACCACAGGGGGCCAGGTTAAGCAACTCTTGCCGAGGTTTGGAAATGGATGGGTTACCAAAGTTTTTTTTCTTTACACCAAAGAAGTATAACTTCTAACGCGTGTACATAAGTACACACACCCCTTTTTTTTTTAAAGTAAGTTTATTTAAGTTCTATTTAATAGGGAGCGATCCTATTGCCATTGACTGGTCACAAATCCAGGTTCCTTGGCTGCTGCTAAAAAAATCCAGATGAAAGAACCCGGGATTCAAACCCAGGACCGCATGCTCAGTAGTCACACTTGAAACCACTACACCGCCGAGGCCTTTTTAATATAATATGGAAACTGTGTTCCGAACTAATTTATTGAATCGATTACAATTAATCGATATTTCCGAAACTCAATTAGAATGAGCTTTCGTTTTCACGATGTAGTCGGGAGCAGACAATACAAACACGAGTACCTCCTGTACTACATACTTGTATAGGTACTGTGTACTATAGTACAGACAGCAACAATTAATACGGCCGGCAGATCAATCGCTTGTCGAACACTGCAAGCGGTTTTGTATGGTGTAAGATATAGGAGAAAGCTCTGATGATAAATAATAAATAAAATATAAAAACCTGGCCAAGAGCGAGTCAGACTCGTACCGAGACGGTTCCGTACAAATATGCGACATAAACAGCCACATTATTATCTTTAAACTGCATAGACTTAGAGGGTTGTTTTTTTTTCATAGTCCTATGTGTTATTCTAGAGTCTAGAATAACACAGATTATAGTCTAGAATCTAGACTGTAATCTACCTCTTAGCCAAATTTCATTAAATAATAAATAAAAAAAATAAAAATGTTTAATTTCATCACTTTTGAAAACAACTTTGTTAGGTTTAGAGTCACCTTTTAAGCAAAGATTTGCTTGTAATTAGGTGGTTCCACTCCTCCATTTTAAAATACTCTATCTCTAAACATTAAGATCCGTTCAGCCGTTTTGACGTGAAAGAGTAACAAACATCCATACATCCTCTCAAACATTTGAATTTATAATATTATATGGTAGGATAGGATAATTAGGAAGTAGGATTTAACGTTTTCTTCGCCGCAATCGGTCAAAAAGGCTGCTCTCAAAATGTTTTCGTAACTTTGGCTCTAATCACTTTAGGTCTATTACTAGGATCCCTATTAGCAAATAGCTAATTTCAGCAGATTTCAATCATAAAGCAGAGTCTACACATAAGAGTATTTTGTCACCGACTGTTTACTCAGGACACGCAAAAGTCAGAGAGAATATAGGTACAGTAAACACATTGGAGCAGCAAAGGGGCGCTAAGCGTTGAAACTGTACAAAGACCATGTAGCAAAGCGCAGCAATGTGTAGGAACTGCATAAGCCCAGAACGTAGCTGTGCGTAGGAACGGCGTAGCACTGCGTTGCAACTGCGTAGACACTGTGTAGCAAACCGTAGCACTGCGTTGCAACTGCGTAGACACTGTGTAGCAAACCGTAGCACTGTGTAGTAACAGCAAAGGCACAGTGTAGCCCTGCTTAGGCACGGCGTAGCACTGCGCTGCAACTGCGTAGATATTGTATTGCAGGGCGTAGCAATTTATCAGCTTAGCACTGCTTAAGCACGGCGTAGCACTCACGGCTAAGAAGAAGCTTTGTAACTGCAAGAACAATGTAGTAATGCGAAAGCACGGGGTGCATAACTTTTTTTTTCATTTATTCAATGTATTCGGACCAGAAAGCTCCAATGCTAATATACAGCTGGAAAACGCTTCCTTGAAAAAAACAAGGGCTTCAATTTTTTTTTTTAACCTTACTTATCTCCTCCTCCTCCCACAATCCTCTGCTTTTTTGTATACGCGTTCAAAATTCAGAAACACTACTCATCCATTTAACATACTCGCTTTTACCTTGCACCACTGCCCCTGTAATCGCTCCGGGCTGATTGATGAACTTCCCCTCCCACCTCGCCGGTCGGAGTGGACTCCTCCGCCGTTTAGCCCGAGTGATCCATGACTATGAGATCTATTACCCTGGCTACATTACCACAATGCCCTGCAAACTCTGTTTTATTTTACATGGTTCTATCATGCTTAAGTAAGAAAAGTTTATCTACACCTAAACGATATAAAAATCCTTACTATATACTATATGTATATACTATACTATCCTTACTATAATAATTATAAAAGCGAAAGTGAGTTTGTTTGTTACCTCTTCACGCTTTAGTGGCTAAACCGATTTTGATGAATTTTGGTACAGAGGTAGTTGAGAACCAGGAGACGGACATAGGCTATTTTTTTTTAAAGAGTGGTATATGAGGGAGAAAGAGGGAAGAAACGGGAAAACTTAGCGTTGCTATTACAAATCAATAAGGCACTACCGAATTTAATGCGAGCGAAGCCGCGGGCAAAAGCTAGTAGATTATAAAGGTGCCTCTGTTTCATTTTGAAATTCATTAAATAATATTGAAAATCGCATCATTCATTTCTCAAAAACGCATCACTGATTCACGAAAGTTTTGTAAGTTGGAATAAAATGTGGAGAGTTGCTTTCAGGACACTGACTATCTTTAATGACTGTCAAAGATCTACAAATGACAGCCGGGACCAACAGCTTTTCTTTTTTTTTACGGATGGGAAAACATCAAATAACTTCCCCCGCTCTCGGCGGAGCGAGGCGTATTTGTGTTTAACATAAACATTGACTACTTTTTACTTTTGTAACACTCTTAGAAAAAGCTTTCTTTATGGTAGATAAATTTTGCGACACCCATAAAAAATCTAATTTTCAGAATTTTTAAAAGAAGAAAATAGAACTAAAAAGGCATTTATTTTTCATTAATTCTATATGATATGGTTCACACTTTTTTTTGGAAACTAGATAAGTCATAAATATAAACATTAAACATTATTAATGTCTGCTGTAGAAAATGAAATTGTAAGCAAATATTTAAATACACGAGCAAACATCTTGTAGAGAAAACGTTTCTAATTCTGTTTCACTAAACTGTTTGGTAATGATGATCTATGCAAAGATCTATAAACAAAGTTTCGGAAGGATTCGTAGATGGCGCTGTTTGGTTCTTCTCTAGCTGCATAGATGGCGTTAGCATATTGATCGGAGCACAATAAATCAGGAACATGGTTTTTACATACAACAACACAATAATAGTTATATCGACATGGAATTACTTTTAGATTTTTTCAGATATTAGTCTAAATACGGTCTTTTGAGTTTCGCAACGACTTCTGGCAATCTTAATATCAACAGATTTAGAATCAATTTTCAATTGACAAAAAAAAACATATTTTCAATACACTTTCTCGAAAACTGGCTCTAATTGCACTACGATTAGGTTCAACATGGAATGTACCTATTTCACACTCGTGCATTTTTTTTCATTTAGTACAACAAGGGCTTTTATTTTTTCTGTACCATCACGGATAACAATAAACAACTGCTCAAATCCTTAGCAAATGTGTGCTTGTTTTTAAGGCCTAAATATTTATCTTAATAAAAAAAATGTGTCTATCAATAGAATATCACAAATAAACAAACATGATCATTTACAAAATATCCTATAACAAATACAACAATACAACAAATTGATATTTATTTGAATTCTAAATTCAAAAATTCTTATTTTTAATATGTATCAGGCTGTTTAGCGATGCCGTTGTTTCTCTTTCGCTATAAAAAGCCAAATCGAGGGGAAAAATCAAATAAAATCATAGTTTCATATAGATTAATGAAAACTATTTTTTGTGAGAATTTTTACCTGCTTTTCTCGACTCTAGAACGCTCTCGACAAGGTTTTCTCACTTGAATCAAAATGTAAGTACTTCTATTAGGTTAGGTACATCTAGTAGGTTGTCTTGAAAAGATCGCTTTTAGCGATAAGACCGCCCATTGTGTCACCCTATTTATAAGTTGTTTAATGTTATTCTAGTTATTTGCATGGTGTACATAATAAAGAATATTCTATCTATCTATCTATCTATTTTACTTGCGGAATGTGTCCTCGGCCGCGACTTGTGCCCCAGTGATAAATTAACAATAGGTACTATTAGACTCAACACGAGAAAATTAAATTAGTTAAACGCAGCCCTTAGTGCCCCAAGACCATCCGACACGTTGACTTATAGAAAGTTTGTCATTATGGTCGTGACAGCTCACACTCGACACACCGCAGTTTGTGTTTTACATTAAATAGTGCAGGAATTATTGTTCATTATTTGTAGTTCAGTATAGTTTTGTTGGTATTCTTTCTTCTTTGTGGCTAGCCCGTTTGCGAAGCATTAATGTACGCTCGCGGTTTGCTCCGAGACTTAGTTAAGTGTTTCTTAGTAATGTGTTCTGTCACTTATAAACGTGAGAGTAAATAGTCGCTTGCCGCACCTTCTGGAAGGTAGACCAGCTTGTACAATATGCATTATGGGAACCGATTACAAAATCGCTAAATTATTTGATTGTTCTAATAAAATACAAGAGTCAAACAGAAAAGGCATAATTCAATTGAGATACTTTAAAATTAATTAGTTTAAGGTTAATTTTGTGATGTTTTCTTTTTGTTACCGCTCCTTTTATACAGCAACTTATATTTAAATCTAGAAAACGTTATGTTAGATTTTCGGTAGGTTAAAGTCAATACTATTCTTTTTTATAGTTCCGTACGTCTGATCACCTCTGAATAAAAAGCGGAAATCTTATAAGATCACGACAGTGTCTGTCTGTCAGTTACAGCCGATGTGCTACGAATCTACAGGATCGATTAAGTTGCATATGATACTCATATGCATCTACGTGACGTTCTTATGTGGCTTCAACATAAAAATAACTAGTGATGGTAGGAATCGTTTATTCAATTCTTATTATAAACAATGATATTGCATTCCTCTTTTATACAAATTTATAAAAAAAAAACCTAATTCGTTCATTTCGAATCGCTAGTCGTTATTGGCCAACAACGGCGCTTATAATAAATGCTATTTATGATTCGATCGTTGAACATCGATTACTTATGAGAATCGATGTCTCGTTTCATGAAGGGGTGATATTGGCATCAAGGGGAAGTAACGATAGGGACTGTTTGTTCTCGGGGTTGTTCCACGTGGATGGGTTCAGGTTGCTTGGCGGGTCCTGTCTTCGTAATCGGGACTATTCTTTCGCCTGCATTCGGAGGGGGTCGTTTGGGAGCTGTGATGGTGAGGACGCCGTCTGATGACAGTGTGCTGACGAGGTCCTGGACGTCGTAGTTTCCGGGGAGAATGTACCGGCGGGTGAACTGACGGGAGATGAATCCGTGCTCGTCTTGCTTCTCTTCGTGTCTGCCTTCGACAACCACGCTGTTGTTTGCGGCCTTTACTGTGATTTCTTCAGGTGTGAATTGCTGGACGTCAAGAATGACCTGGAATAGAGCAGACCAGCAAATAAGAATTTATTACCTAGAGCCAGGGTATAATTCTTCTATCGAGTTAATAGTTGTAAACATGGGTTGACGGAATAAATTCAATGTGATCCAGACAGATGACACAACTAATGTAATAACCAGCCAAGTTTAACCGGTAACTCGCTTTATTGACTGTGCCAAATTTAATCAGGCCGGTACCTACTGTTGGAGATTACAGCGCTAAATATGTAGTAGAGTAGAGAATATTTGAGCTGAATTAATAAGTCTTAAAAAGAGACAAAAACTATTATAATCTACTACTGCGAAAGTTTAAATGGATGGATGTTTGTTACGGCAGAACCAATCTGAATAAAATTTGTCAAAGAGATAGACGATATTCTTTATCTCGATAGTACGATCGCGTGAGACATTAACTGACCGCCACGGCATCAGCTAGCTTGGATATAAGGCGGTGTAAGCAATTATTTTATTTTATTACATTTGTCAAAGATCGACATTAACAATTAAAAAAAAAACTGTCTTACCTCAAACTTGTCCTTAGTCAGGTTAATAGTAGAAGCAGACTCTTGCCTCGTCAGACTCGTTCTCCAGGGTCTGAAGTACGAGTTTCTGAAGAGTGAGGAGGTTGGCACTGTGGAGAGGGAAGACAAGAGTTCATCCCTCTTCAGCCCCATGCCAAAGTGCTGGTCCAAGAGGCGGGAGGGCCTGTCCCACTCGTCCCACCAGTCACGGAACATCAGAGGTACTATCGACATCTGGAAAAAGAGGAAATAGGGGTTCAGAATGTTAGTTAGTTTTAATAACAAGATATTCAAGAAAGCTATCTAGAACTGTTATTGATTGACTACCTAGTGGTTAAGGAATGTCAGCATTCAGCCGCTTGTTAAATGTAGACTTGTCAAGATGAACAACCAATCATTCAATGACTTATTAAATTGATAGTATAAAAGAATTCTTGCAGAAAAAAAGGTTTTCCCATTTAGAAACCGAAAGTTCAGCTCATTGGATTCAATTTAGAATTTATTTGCTACTAAGTAATAGTAGACTGCAAAACCTTATCTATGTGTTATAATCCCGAATTGTACTATCCAAATATAACCCTAATCACCTTTGGATCATTCCTTGAAAGCATCTGCTCCCAATACTATACCTACCTATACTAAAACTCATAATATAAAACATCCTCATGAATGTCCTATAACATTACACGGTGCCAAGTCGTAAACAACAATCAAATCGGTCATGGAAACCATAGACTAGTCGGGTTATTGTACATTCGTCACAAAGTTAATTCGTCATATTTTGAAAAATCCATACATTGAAAGTAAATTCGTCACATGTATAAAAAATATGTGTAAACTCGTCACAGGTTCATATTTTTTCTTTAAGTAGCGATAGCAAGCAAGTTTGTAGCGCATGTAATATTATATTGATTGGTAATTAAATGTTACATGTTTTTAAAATGTTTCAATTTCTTGATATTCTAAAAACCGGCCAAGAGCGTGTCGGGACACGCTCAGTGTAGGGTTCCGTAGTTTCCCGTCCGTCACAATAAGTGTTCCCAGTTATGAGGCCAACCGAACAATTCGGTAATACCCGATCCAATGTAATAAGTACCTACAGCGCCATCTCTCGAGGAATAGGGTTACTAATTAATACAAAGACGTGCAATTTTGGTGGTAATTCAACAACAATGTTTTGTTTGAAAAAAGATACGTTTAGGATAATAAAATATGTAAACAAAGTTACAAAAAAAGCTTGCATATACGATTATACTACAAACTTAGTCCAGAAATTATTTTGTACAACTTTTTGTCTTTTTTGTACAAAAACTGTTGTGTCAATCAAGTTCAAAATAATTTTCATAGAAAGTTCTTATAAAGTTCTACTTTTCAGATTTTTTTCATATTTTTTAGACTTATGGGTCAAAAGTTAGAGGGGGGGGGGACACATTGTTTTTTACTTTTGGAGCGATTATTTCCGAAATTATTGACATTATCAAAAAATGATCTTAGTAAACCCCTATTCATTTTTAAATACCTTTCCAACAATATATCACACGTTAGGGTTGAAATTAAAAAAAAAACCACTTCCCACTTTACATATAGGGTGGCTACCCTAATAAAACATTTTTTTCAAATTTTTATTTTACCACTTTGTCGGCGTGATTGATATACATATTGGTACCAAATTTCAGCTTTCTAGTGCTAACGGTCACAGAGATTAAGCGAGGACGGACGGACGGACGGACGGACGGACGGACGGACGGACAGACAGACATGGCGAAACTATAAGGGTTCCTAGTTGACTACGGAACCCTAAAAAGAAGGCTGAATATATAGATTGGAAATTAAAGAATTTCAAATTTGATATATCCTTAAAGATGAGAACACGTCGATAATTAACATATGATAAAGAATTGAAAACTATTTTGGACAATTACGATAACATGTCTTTGGGTGAAGTTCTTAAAAAAACTTTTTTTTTGTAGCATTTTAAAACATGTACTTAACATTTAATTGCCAATCAATATATTACATTAAAATATAGTTTTTTTTACATAGTTTCTATACTTATAAGTACTATTATTTTTATATAGTTACTAGCTGTTCTCCGCGGTTTCATCCACGCTGCTCAGCACCTGTTGGTCGTAGCGTGATGTTATATAGCCTATAGCCTTCCTCAAAAAATGGACAATCCAACACTAAAAGAATTTTCCAATTCCAACCAGTAGTCCCTGAGATTAGGGCGTTCAAACAAACAAACTCTTCAGCTTTATAATATTAGTATAGATAAACAAGTCAGCCACTCAGAATCTGTGATTTTTACTTAGGTTAAGAAAAAAAATGATTATAACTATGATGTATATTTTTCTTATAATTGTAATGTTGTTCGTAAATCAGCCGCTGTCTGTGTCTGTGATTTTTATGTAGGTTTTAGGTTAATTAAAGACTTTCATCTTGAAATAAAAATATTTTGATTTTGATTTTAACTGTTTTTTATTATTATTTGTAATGTTACGGGCATACCAGCCATTTGAGAACTATGATTTTTACGTAGATGTTAGGTTATTATATTTATTTATATTAAAAAAAAGTGATTTTTGTTATGATTTAATTTTTTTCTATTGTTTATCTTATTATTGTTAAGTTTTAGGCAAATCGTTCACTCGAGAACTGTGATTGTTGTAAAGTAGATGTGAGGTAAATTATTAAACTTGATGTGATTCTGAAGAATATACAACATTTTATTCTACTTCTTGTTTATTTTTTTGCTATCGGTGCGAATAAAAGCTATGTGACGAATTTACAATAAACAAAATTAATATATTGAAAATAAATTAGAATTGTGGCAAATTTACACATACTTTTTTTCGTGACGAATTTACTTTGTGACGAATGTACAACAACCCGACTAGTCGATACTCTCGCGAACACTCGTAAAACTTGTCTTTGGACTGAAATAAATCAACAACATTGTCTATTCATCGTGTAGATATAAATGGCGGATATTTTCATGGCGCGTTTATTTTCAGTGGTTACATATCCTATGCGCTTTTAATGGATGACGGAGCAATGTTATTCGAATGCGTATCAGCAAGGTAAAGTTATTTTATTTTGAAAACTTCTTGTTTATAAAAAATATCAGGGCATTAACCCAAAGGTCAGGGCGTCCGACTAACAAAAGAGAGCGCGTAATTTCAAATTCTGCCGGTTGTTTAATTACGAATTTACACCAACACACTACAGTACGATGTAGATTTGCTACTCTAATATGTTATCTTGCTACGCTACGATGCCATCGTATTTCGCTAAGATTTGCTACGATACTTGTTTAGACAACGCTCGAACATTCCTCAGTCAAAAACTATTCTCTCATTAATTTAAAAAAACAATTGACACTTCCACAAGAAATCAGCAACATCTATTATTTTTCAACCCCACCGCTTCGCAAGGGTTTAAATTCTTCCATCAGAAGCAACAATTAGCTGTGAACTTATCATACTATAAGAGAAACTAATAAGAAAAAACGGAATCCTTTGTTGTCCGTCTGTCTGTCAAGACCCTTTATCTCGGGAACGCCAGCCCCGGATCTTCAATTTTGTTTAGGCGGGGCAAAAACTGTAAAATGCCGCCCCCGCCCACTTAATTTTTTTTTGCCTTTATCATCTTTATAATATCAGCAATCAGATGTCTACTAATTTATTGACATTTGGACATAGGCCTGACGGAAATATGCATCCATCGTTATTCTCTCTGTGTTAAGCCTATTTATTTACAGACACAGTCATGAACGTGTAGGATATATGTATAATTTATACACAGGATAGGAATAAAAATACGTTTAATAAAAAATCAAATATATTATTATTTTTATGGATTGGAATTACAATTTTACTCTTCGGGCTTTTTGTTCAGCAAATAAATCTATGGCCTTGTCATAATTTATCTCGTGTGCAGTTCGATTTTCTATCGCTAAGATTGCAAGACTTGATAAGCGTTCCTGGCTCATAGAAGATCGCAAATAATTTTTAATTAGTTTTAATTTGCTAAAACTTCGCTCACAGCTTGCAGATGTAGTAGGTAGCGTGGAGTAAATTCGCAGGGCAATGCAAACATTAGGAAAAGCATCCTGCAAATCATGCGCATAGATTTGTTGCAGGAGATAAAAACCGTTAGCCTTTTGTATGTCACCAAATAAAAGCGGAGCTTGTTCTTTAAAAACGTGGAGTTCCTGGCAGAATTCAACGGCACTTAAATCTCGCTCGTATTTTCGAGCCAGATCTGCTCCATACTTTTGCAGTTCTTCAATTGACATTTTCAAAATATTTGTACCATTAAGAAAAGCAAAATTCAAATTCAGCATGGTAGCACAATCGAACCTTTTTTTAATTTCTGAAATGATTCGATCAAATACCATCATTATTTCTTTCGAAAATAGTTGAATAGGTTGGAGTGTTTGTATTTCATCTTCACACATCTCATCGAAATGTTTTTTACGTTTCGGAATGCGTTTGTTTTGCAATATAGGGTCAACGCCACATTTTTCAGCAACTTCTCCAGCTTCTTTTATCCAATATTCCATTGGATTTTGTCTCATTTTTTGCAAAGTTTTGAGCAGACCATCCATTAGTGCAACGGAACGGGCAAGAATAATATCTTCTTTCTGAATTTCTATATTCACTCGATTGATTTCCCGGAGAATATTCGCCCAAACAGTTAAATTAAGGATAAATTTAAAATTCTTTATAGCAGCTAAGAGATGATCTGCCTCGTACTTAGCTTCTGGAGCATGAGAGGTTTGCTTAACTTCGTCTAAGGCCTCTGCTATTTCTGGCACATTATTTAATAGGGCATTCACAGCAACATGTTTTGCCGACCATCTCGTCTGACTACTTCCTTTTAAATTTGTTTTAACGTATTTTTTCATAATGTCCCACCTAGAAGTGGAGCCAACAAAAAAGCAATATACTTTTTGAATCAGTCCAAAAAGATTAATAGCTTCCTGGCATGATGAGGCAGAATGAACACCTACAAGATTTAAGGAGTGAGCCAAGCACGGTACAAACTCGGCCAGCTCATTCCTTTCTGCAATCCTGGCTTGTACTCCTTTATGGACGCCTGCCATATTGGACCCATTATCATATGATTGGCCACGACATTGTCCAATATCTAAATCATCAACTGCCAATTTTTCTAAAATCTTTTGACAAATATCCTCTCCTGTCTTTCCAGCAACTTCAATGAAATCAATGAAACTCTCTTTTATTTCACACACATCGCCAGTTCTTTTTACATATCGAATTACTTGGCTCATTTGTTCTGTATGGGATACGTCTGGAGTGCAATCGAACATTATTGTGTAGTATTTGGCTTCTTTGATGTCATTTAAAATGCTATTTCTAACTGTTTTTGCCATTACTTCAATTATTTCATTCTGTATTGTTTTTGATAAATATGATACTTGTCCCTTTTTTAAGTTTTCTAATTGAAATTTAAGAGTTGAATTATGTTTGGAAAGCAGTGAAATTAAGTTCAAGAAGTTACCTTGACTAGGCTGTGGATATTGTGTAATGAGATCGCTAGGAGTTTCGTGAGACCCGCGAAAAGAAAGGCAGTTTGTGGATAGATATAATACAGCATCCATTACAATACGCAGGATCTGTCTCCATTTTTCTTTCTCTGAGTGAATCACTCTTTCAATATCTTGATCAATACCCTGACATGATTTCATTTGTTGTAACCGTGTTTTCCACTTAATCATACACTCTTTGTGCATTTGAGTTGCCTCGTGTTCGGTTAATCTCTCTGAAACTTTTTTCCAATTAATAAATCCTGTAGAACACAATGCAGATGTGGCGGCAGAAGACTGTTTCTGGTAAAGCTTGCAGCACGCACAAAAAATTGCATTGTTTTTCTTAGAATATACAAGCCAAGATCTTTTCACCCTTTCGCAATTAGCCAACGTCCTGTACCACATAGAAGTTGTTAAATGTCTGCCATTGCGTTCAGTAGATCTTAATTCAATATTATCGGGGTGGTTTTCTGCTAACAATACAGCCTGATTGCTAAAGAAAGATCGTTGTTGGTCAGTCATTTTTTCCACCTCTGGCCAGTTGCCTGGGTCCGTCAAATTAAATCCGGCTGTTTGCTGTTCATCCGAATCCAAGGGCGGGGATTTAGGTTTTTCGTATTCTGACTTTGTTTTATCAAGTTTTTCTGGTTGCTCTTGGCACGTCGATAAAGATGGTGAATTTTGCACTGTATAATCAGACTGCGAAATATCTTGATACGTTTGATCGGGCAAAGTGGGAAAAACATCTTCTAACTGAATATCAACTTCGGAAGAAGCAGCAGATACTGACGGGTCACCGGCCCCTCTGCGAAGCCAATTTTTCATGTTATCTGCACATTGTTTTCCATGCAACTCCTTATTTTTAGCCTTTTTCCTATATTCCGCTCCCGACAGTTTTTTTCTTGGCGCGCTCATAATTACAACCTGTAAACAAAAATAATCAACTTCCTTGTTGAATACATTTCAATTTAATAAATATTTTTAGTACTTAAATAAATCGACCGGGAAACAAGATTATTGGATGGAACAATTAAATTATCAACTCAATGCAACGTAGGTACCTACTACGATCTGACTACAGTTTTACCAACGCACGACGACGTTATACCTAGTTAAAATAACGACGAATTGCATTGCAATGAATTTAAAAAAATGTATATTCATTTAAAAAGCATAAGATGGTATTTATGATAAAACACTTACCGAGAAAGGCGATCGATGAGCTGTGATAAGGCTGTGATGATTGATTGATGTATTGATGTGACAAGTACTAAAATTTTGTAAGTTATAGGTCAACTTAAACGAACAACACACGTATAAAACTAAATACTGTCGTGGAGAGAGATCGACGAGGGAGTTTTCGAATATGGCTTCATCACCTTCGCACGTGCGGTAACCAGACGCGTACCGCAGCGATCTGCGATCTGCAATTCCTGCGGGCGAGCGGGCGCGTATTTTGAACTATGCCTACGCACCTCGCAAATAATAATATTTATACAGCGCGTCTCACTTTGCGCCCGGTAACGTGATTCGTGTGCTGTTCTAGGTATCGGCCGATTTCTTAAGGCCACAGTAAGCAATTATTCTGTAGTCAAAGTTAAATAAATGATGAGTTGTCTATTCATCTGTGTAAAAAAGTGTGAATTTGGCCGCCCTCGTAACTTGCCGCCCGGGGCATAGACCCCGGCTTGCCCCCCCCTAGATCCGGGGCTGGGGAACGCGTGGAGGTATTGAGTTGAATTTATTTACTCAAATCTCTGGTCTCACAGCTGTGAAAAAATCAACTCTGTAAGTGTACGCAGTCAAAAGATATCTGTGGCTGTTTATGCCGCAAGTTTGTGCGGAACCCTCGGTGCGCCAGTCTGACTCACTCTTGGCCAGTTTTGTCAACCAAAATCGATTCAGAAAATCGTTATTCAATCCTTTTTCCAGATTAGGAAACTCACAAGAAAATCAAGAAGCCGTATCAGATATCGCAGTTAACATCCAAACTAAACACTTAAATTATCGCCAGAGCTGTTTCACCAAATTAATTTCCAAGATTAACAGTTACTTTATTGCCAAAACGAAAAGCTTGTTGAAGTTCACCGGGTTTGTTTACATTCACAAGCAATAATACATGCACGTAATAATCGACGAAATTCTGGAACGATTCCACCATGTGTGAGTCACCTGGGAACCGTTTTAGAACTGATGCAACCCGCTGAACCGAATGTTTTCGCGCTATGCTATGATGAAAGTTATGCGACATTATTAGTTTTGTAATAGGATATATTTAGATCGCGTGTTGATGTAAACAATGTGAGTCGGAAGATTTTCGGGATGAGATGTTTCAAAATTGTTTAGTTATTTTATCTATACAAATTACCTGCCCACCTACGTTTTGAAATTTTTACAGGTAGGATACATAAACGTTGGAAAGTTTCTGAAATTGGTCGTATTTATCTGTTGTTTCATACGTACGATGAAAAATGTATGAATTGTGTAACAAATTAAAAGCACCTAGCATTATATTGGTAATCTTATTAAATAAATCTTTAACCGGTTAAAACGCTATTATTATTTGAAATGCTACATCAATATTTTCATTTTCAGAACAATGAAAATCAAAAATAAAACTGAGGTCGTGAAACTAACCGAATCTTCCGATCCTATCGAAATAAATACCAAAAACAAAACCTACATTACCTTTAAAAATCACAATTAAAAACGACACTACGATACTATATCACTATTTAAAAAAAAAACAATTCACCTTTGTGGTTGTTAGTTCGTTGCAAGCGCGCGCCGCTCTGGACTCGAGACTAGAAACGAACGCCATATAATGTGATTTAAATAGAATTTTCAGCGGCCCACACGAGCTGATTCACGAGGATACACCTTGAACTTGAAACATTAGGTACGGTATCATTCATTACGATACGATGGACTATTTGGGCGGGAAATTACCGTGTATGGTCCATAGAACTTTCTAGCGGAGATAGTATATACCTGTGGTGGCAACCACGATTCATGTTGAGGTTTCTCTGCGTTTTTAATATTTTACAACAGAAGATAAATAATCCTTACTAATATTATAAAAGTGAAAGTGAGTTTGTTAGTTTGTTTGACCATTACCATTTATACCATTTAGGGAATATTGCTAAATGGCAATATTGCTATTTAGCAATACATATTGCCCAAATGGTAAAACCAATTTTGATGAATTTTGGTACAGGGATAGTTGAGACCCTGGAGGGGAACTTTTGTCTCTTTCTAACCCTCCATTTCCCTAAAATAGGAGGTAGAGTAATGGAGCATTCCGCAATATTCAAGGTACTGACAAAAAAATCGTGCATATTTTTTTTTCATGTGCCCCTAATCCCTTAAAAGAGGAGATGAAATTTTATATGGAACTTTCCGCAGCTTTCAAGGTTGGTAACCAAAAATCGGTACACACATTATTTGTTACCAATGAAAAATATACGAATATAACGCGAGCGAAGCTTAATTAAAATGCTCTTTATCCTAAAACTAGCTGTTCCACGCGGTTTCACCCACGCTGCTCAGCACCTGTTGGTCGTAGCGTGATGTTATATAGCCTATAGCCTTCCTCAAGAAATGGACTATCCAACACTAAAAGAATTTTCCAATTCCAACCAGTAGTCCCTGAGTTTAGCGCGTTCAAACAAACAAACAAACAAGCTCTTCAGCTTTATAATATTATAATTAGTATTATATAGTATAGATAAGTTTTAAGAAACTGTATAAATAGGTATAACCATTGCTGTTGATTTTTTTTAAAGGGAATTATCTATCTCGAAATATACTCAAAGTATATCTACAGCGGTTCAATCACAATTTAAAAATGCGGGTCTTTTTTCTCCACTTTCGAGAATTTCTTTTTAAAAATTTCATAATTTTCAAGACAGCTACATTTGTCGCAGGGTACATTTATGTAGATAACTACGAGACAGATGCACAATTGGAAAAATAGGGAAATACAAAAACCATGGTCACCATCACCATGATGACTCTAGTAGATTTACGACGTTATTTTCCCACTGAAAATCAGTAGGTGTCATTCGAGAACAAATCCACTTTCCTGAAAAACGTGGGTGGGACATCGTCCGCGTACTGCATATCATAGTAAACTGTATACCGAATCATTGTCATCTCAAGTACCGACGTCACGAGCGATCAAAATAAACGCTCTATTTTTAGTCTGTGACAATTTTATCCCAATACAAGAGTAGATGATTGTCTATGATTATAAATAGACGTGAAGAATACTTCGGCCAACGCTTTCTGAATAACACTGTGTTGTAAATACGATGTTAATCATGTCTCTCGAATACTTACGAGCTTTTCTAGAACGATGCCAAGGAGTTGTATTTTATTAATGAAAGAGGGACAGTTAACAATAGTTCGGCCGAAGTTGCAGGTAATAATCGGTTAGCTCATCCAATCCTAGTAATCCTACTTCCATTTCACTGGTGCTGCGTAGAGTTTGATAGAACTGCACGGTATTGGCTGAAGAAAATAATATGGGAGAACCGATACAACTAGAGCTACGGCTCGTTAAAACACTTCGTTTAGGCCATGTTTTCAAAGCTCTGGAGTTGTTACTGAAAGCAAATGCTGAGAGTTTCATGGATCGAATTTCGCACCAACCACCACCAAGAACTCGGTATTAATCAAAGTCTTTCGTCAGTAGTACAGAGTTGCATATTAAAGTTCTTCGGATACGTCTCTCGGCGGTCTCGCAGAAGAGAGCATCAGGATTCGAGCAAGGCCACTCATGCAATTGATCGACCAAATTACCAAAAAAAGAATAACATAACATCATGTCTGTATTCCTTGTAAGATAATATACCAGTGATATACTTACTATAATAACTTTTAACTTACTCCAACAATTCACCGGTTATGTTTACGTCCCGTGAAATAGATCAAGTAGGGGGCGAGCATATCGCCTGAACTAAGCCCAATCCAGCCTCTGGGCGCTTTTGAGAAACTCCGACAGAATTACATAACATTACATCTTGCTTGCATGCATGCCCCGAATTGCAGAAGTATACGTACACTCATATGCCTACGTGTATATGCGCATATGTCTACTTTAGCAACTTTTAAAATTGTGTAACTCCCGATTGTAATTGTATGATGTTAGAAACTATAGTTCCTGTAGTTGGTAACTAAACGAATCGTTTTCGAAGTAGCTATTTTGTTCATTTTAGCACGCGTGACTCTATCTAATAGCACGATCACAAGTCACATTTCGCCATTAAGGCATGTTTTAAGTCCCATCAAATACGGTACAACGCCATATTATAAAGATACTGTATAGACATTAAGTAAGTATAAATCCTGATGGAAAATCCCACGAACTAGAAAGAAAGAAACTAGGTACTACGTACGTACTTTGTCCGACCTAGAAATTCATACCCATTAAGCACCTCATCTCAGCAGTTGTATTTGCGAGTACTAGACCAACTGCGCAATCATTGGATAATTCTACTAATAAAAAAATTCTAGCCCACAGGTACTTTCAAATTCTGGTAAGAAACCTCCCCCGGGTTTGTAGACGGTGAGCAATGGGTAGCTCACCGATAGCCTCATAGTCCGTCCAGTGACGACAGACCGTGTCGACGGCGCGCGAGTGTTTCACGTGCGCCTCAAAGAGGTGCCAGCAAAGCAAGCCGCAAACATAACAACTTTTGTTCCACGAGTTCTTGAAGTTAGCAAAAAATTAAGTAATAAAGAAATTGTCGCGATCAGCTGATCAACATGGATAGGAAAGCTAAAAAACGGTGGACAAGAGCGAGCCAGAATCGAGCACCGCAGGTTCCGTACAAACTTGAGAAATAAACGGCCATATCTTTTAACTGCGTAGACTTAGAGGGTTTTTTTCACAGCTCCATAGGACCACTTACTTGAGTATAGAGTTTTAATTTCAACTCGATATCTCCACGAGTTTCCAAGATAAACGATCTTGACAGACAGACCGACGGACAATAAAGTAATCATATGGGAGTTTTATGGGGTTAAGTTTTTTCCTTTTGAGGTACGGAAAACGGATGAAAGCAAAGGACATTAAAATGTTTGAGCACTATACATTCGTATTGCCATAGTAACCTTAGATCTCACTACGACTCTGACGATGGAGTAGGCGCTTAGTCTTGTGTCTGTCACGCGAGGCTAAGCGCCTACTATTAAGAAACAAACTTTTGAATATGAAGTATTATTTTTATTATAAATATGGCCGGACATGATAACGCGCAATTTAATAGGTACGCCTTTATATCTTGGCAATGACTTGCAGTTGACCATAGTCAGCTGGTGCCTGCCTTCATGTAACCCACACCTGATGAAAGATGTAGGCCAACATTGCAGCGCTGGTAGTGAAACTGTTTAAGCGAAATATAACCCCCATTATAGTAGCCCACATTCAGAATACTGCGTCATTGATCCGTGCATCCCTCACTACAACGCAAATCCTGTGATTTGCGTGCCATACCATTCTCAAAAAGACTAGTATTCAAACTTAAACAATTAAACGACATAAACTTGCCGCTGAAAATAATGTCAATGTCCCATGTCACTGTCAGTGTCAGCAAAACAAACACGACTAGACGTCACCCATCACTTAGTGATGTGATGATGTCGTGGTCCGTAAATATATATTTTATTCATAGAGGATTCATATGCTATGGAGAAATCAAGGAGTATATGGCCAAACAAAATCTAACACTTTTTACGGGACGCATCCTGACAATCACACACAGAGCAGATGAAGATGATCAGAGTAATTCAACAGAGTAATTCATATTGCTTCTACAAACTCGTACAAAGCCATACACGTATACAACCATAATGACAAAAAAATACACACAATACTAATTAAAAACGTTAACAATAGATTTGTGGAAAGGTGTACTTTGGTGGAGCTTTACCAACTTTAGAGCTTTTGTCTCTACAACGACTTAACATCGATATGATGATGACGTTTATGAACCATCGATGAATAAATGTTGTCCATCCCTAACTGATCTTAAATAAATCTTCCATTGTTTTCCATTGCTCGTTTATTTATTAACTTCCAATATTGTTAATCTTACGAAAAGTACTGCTCCTTGCTTAGGCTCATGTCCTTTTAGACTTTCCTCTAATTATGCTCTTCTATTTTACTATAGTTTAGTTAGGTTACCTCAACGCCGTGAAGTACTTTCATGATAAAAACCACTGATCTTATCGTATTGTCGTATAATTTGTGAGTACTGCTGATAATAGGTGCGCAGACACGTCGCTTTGTATTGAATGGAATAATGAACCTTATCCTCATTACACAATGCGGTTTCTTATAACGGAAAGACATGTACTGATATGAAATATTGCAGAAGCGAAAGTGTGTGTACGTAGCGTAAAATTCGTCAGTGCCGGCAACTCAGAAATTAGTGTTAGTGGATGATTCAAGTGATTAGAACGCGGCAAAGGTCGATCATCATGCTGCCTTGGATACAGCACCGATGGACCGGCCTCTGTCTCCTTGTGACGGGCCTTCTATCCTTCATGTTATTCCTGTATGGGTTTTTCCCAATGAAATTCGATTCAGGAAAGCTATCAGATATAGATGACCTGCCAAACTTCATAGATGGTGTGAGGTTAGTTTGATTGTATATTTTTGTATTTTTAGATGTATTTTCTTCACAAATTCTGCATAAAAATCAGTAAGTAGGAAATTTATTATTTTTCTTTTAAATTCAAGGAAGAAAATAAAATCAAGTAACTTGACTTGGTTTGATAGGTAGACATGTGGGATTTGGACATTTAAATGATTGAAAGTCAACTAATGGCTTGCTTAATCAATTGCCAAGAGCTTCAGTGAGCCTACTCAGATGTTGGTTGACCGCTGGTAGCTTCCACCCTGATACCAATAGACTTCTACTACTATTTAAATGATTTTAATTCAATTTGTAAACTTAAAGAATAATGAAAACTCGTATATTATGCTTTTTTTTTTTTTTTTTTTAATCTTCTTTATTTAAGGGATTTTTGTACACAATAAGCGACGATGTCAATCCCATCGTACTTTTTTCAATGTTTACTTACTTCTTAAATTAATTTAACAAATTATTATAAATGACCTACTGTTACTTAACTTAACTTAATTACTTATTTATTTAATAAAAAACTATACAAAAATTTTGCTGCTTTAGATGAAGGTTTAGCTAAAATGCCGTGGAACACTCCAACATCTATTATAGACAACTTCATCCAGTTGAGAAGTGCATTTCTCTTCGGTATATTATGCTATTTATATTTTTTATTATTCGTTTTTCAAACTTGCAGCATTGACGGCCAGCAAGTGTACAGTTCAGGTGAAAACAGTGTGGTTCTCATGGTGATAGATGGGATCCGATATGACTTTGTAACTGAAGAGTACATGCCTTACACTGGACAGATGATTAAGAATAAGTCTGCATGCATTTATGTAACCATGGCAGAACCACCTACTGTCACAATGCCTAGGATTAAGGTAAGTTTTAAAAAATGCAGTTAAATAAAATACACTTTTTTTGTGTTTGATACTTAAATTAATGAGGCAAACAGGAAAAAAGATGTTAAAAAATTAAATCAATCTAATGCTTAATTGTTTTCAATCACAAAACCAAAGAAAAAAATTAAATTAAATTTCTGAATTAGTATTATAATTAGTGTAAAAAATCACGATTATTTTGTTGTACAGTCACCTGAGAGAAAGAAGGAAAAGGCACAGTGGAGGCGCACAATAAACTTCTGGCGGGATATATTTGCAAGTGTCACTTTTACATATTAAGAATAGTTATATTTAATCAGCTTTCCGTACATTATTATAGAGACAAAGAAAAAACAAAAACTTTGCTGATAGTTATTAAATACTTTACAAGATTATTTTTCCAAAAAAATCTGTCTCAAAGTATGTTTTTTCTTTGGTCTTGTGTCTCATCATCATTTTTCCTGCCCTTGTCCCATTCTATTTGGGGTCGGCGCAACACGTTTTCCTCTTCCATTCTCCCCTATCAGACGACACGGCATCATTTACTCCATTCTACTTCATATCATTCCTTACACAATTCGTCCATCTTTTCTTTGATCTCCGTCTCGCTCTCCGTCCTTCAACATTCAGATCCATCTCTCTTTTAGTCACATGTGCTTCTATCTCCTCATTACATGTACATATCAAGAGAATCAACTCCCTTTTAATTTTTCTGTTATAACTTTTAAACTTCCTCTAATAAATTCATTCCTTATTATATCCATTCTTGTTACTCCACACATCCGTCTCAACATTCTCATCTCCGCTACATGCAATCGTTTTTCTTCCCCTTTTTTACAGGCCAGCATTCTGACCCATACAGTACAACAGGTCTAATCACGGACTTGTATATTTTCCCCTTTAACTTGAGGGGCATGCGCGGGTCAGAAGTTGTACCAGTGACCTGTCGCCATTGCATCCATCCATTACGTCTTGGTCTACTTCTTCACAAGTGACTTGGACAAGTGACCCTAGGTACCGGAAGTTGGAGCAGATCGGTATAGGCGTTCCTCGCTCGTTCTGGGCTCAGGACTGGAGAGACTGCCGAAATCACAGAACAAGTATTCTGTTTAACTTCTACGTAACTTCAGGCCAAGGTTCTCCAGTCTTTTCCACCACACCTCCAATCTTTTCTGGACCTCTTGGCCGCTCTCGGCAACCAGCACAATGTCATCGGTAAACAGCATGCACCAGGGAGCCTCTTCCTGGATGTCCGACGTGAAGGCGTCCATTATTACCAGGAAGAGGTAAGGGCTAAGAGCCGACCCTTGGTGCAGACCGACAGCCACATTGAAGGTAGTGGCCGGTAGTGCCCGCTGTGGACCGGACTTGGGTACTGCATCTACTGCACATCGCACGGATCAACTGCACATACTTCCCAAGCACACCTTTCTCCTTAAGAGCCATCAAAAAAACCACACGTGTTACTCGGTAGTATGCCTTTTCAAAGTCGATGGACACCATGTGCTAGTTCTTATGTGAACTTCTGTATTTTTCGCACAACTGGCGGATAGCGGAAATGGCATTCTTCGTTCCCCGCTTAGACATAACACCGATTTGGCTCTGAGAATTTTCGCTCTCTTCTCTCTACATTCATCATTCTTTCAAAGTAACCTTTCCACCTATCCTTAATTTTCTCATCATCTAATATAACCATTCCAGCTTCCTTTCTTCAGCTTTAGTATTCCAGCTTCGTCTTTTACGCATTTTATCCGACAAACATCCTTCGACTTTATCTCTCTATCTCTAGCAAGCGGGTAAAGGTGTTTTTGGCCTGCTGGACTACCCAGTGTGTCATAGAGTTTGTTTTTGGCTTTTGAAGTTATACTTCTTTTGGCGCGATGGAGAAAAATGGTGAGAGTGATTTGCGCGCGCACAGCGACATCGTGAAGTTAGTCATAGGTGTTCTAGTAACTATGTTCATGTTGTATATTCTAGTATTTTTATATTTAGAACACGTGTTTCATAATAAATAAATATTCTTTTGGTGTTTTTATTGAGTTATTGCATAGCTTTTAAATCAATTTCACATTCCAAGCTACCCTTGCCGAGGTTTGTAAATGGATAGGTTACCACACGGAGCCAGGTTAAGCAACCTTCGCCAAGGTTTGGAAATGGATGGGTTACCACACGGGGACAGGTTAAGCAACCCTTGCCGAGGTTTGGAAATGGATGGGTTACCACAGTGGGTCAGGTTTAGCAACCCTTGCCGAGGTTTGGAAATGGATGGGTTACCACAGTGGGCCAGGTTAAGCAACCCTCACCAAAGTTTGGAAATGGATGGGTTACCACACGGAGCCAGGTTAAGCAACCTTTGCCAAGGTTTGGAAATGGATGGGTTACCACACGGGGACAGGTTAAGCAACCCTTGTCAAGGTTTGGAAATGGATGGGTTACCACACGGGGACAGGTTAAGCAACCCTTGCCGAGGTTTGGAAATGGATGGGTTACCACGTGGGGACAGGTTAAGCAACCCTTGCCGAGGTTTGGAAATGGATGGGTTACCACAGTGGGCCAGGTTAAGCAACCCTCACCAAGGTTTGGAAATGGATGGGTTACCACACGGAGACAGGTTAAGCGACCCTTGCCGAGGTTTGGAAATGGATGGGTTACCACAGTGGGCCAGGTTAAGCAACCCTCACCAAGGTTTGGAAATGGATGGGTTACCACAGGAGGCCAGGTTAAGCGACCCTTGCCAAGGTTTGGTAATGGATGGGTTACCACAGGGGGCCAGGTTAAGCAACCCTTGCCGAGGTTTGGAAATGGATGGGTTAGCACAGGAGCCAGGTTAAGCAACCGTTGCCAAGGTTTGGAAATGGATGGGTTACCACAGGGGGCTAGGTTAAGCAACCCTTGCCAAGGTTTGGAAATGGATGGGCTACCACAGGAGGCCAGGTTAAGCAACCCTTGCCAAGGTTTGGAAATGGATGGGTTACCACAGGGGGCCAGGTTAAGCAACCCTTGCCGAGGTTTGGAAATGGATGGGTTAGCACACGGAGCCTGGTTAAGCAACTCTCACCAAGGTTTGGAAATGGATGGGTTCCCAAAGTTTTTTTTCTTTACACCAAAGAAGTATAACTTCTAACGCGTGTACATAAGTACACACACCCCTTTTTTTTTTAGAGCATCATGCTCACTTTTCCTTACAGGGTTCAAAACACTCTCATTTTCAACACTCTGCCGTTCTTTGAACTTCTTTTTTCGTATCTCTGTCGTCCACCACCTCGTATCCCTGTCTATTGTGCCCTTTCCTTTCGTCTCTCCCAAAATACCTTTTGTGTCTAATTTATTATTTTATTTGTGTTTTTCCCACTCATTTAATTTTTTTACTGCATAGCTAACTGTCCCATTTCCACCATTTTTTTTCTATCAAATCACATGCCAATAATTGGTAGAAAAAAAATTATTTATCTAATTATAGAACTGTGTAATATTATAAAAACTCGTATTGGAAATGAACACATCACATTTCACGCTCATGCAACTTTCAAAATTCAAGTTATTAAAAAAAGGTTTTATATCTGGCTGCATTTCAACATCAGGGTTTGGTACAGCATGCTTGGCGTGTTTTGATATAGCTAGCGTGTATGCTACACGCTAAGAAGAAATGCCACTCGTTAGTACACACGACCGCAGGTCAACCTATTCTAAACTATTATACCTGATATCTCTACTACGGAACGCACACCATAGTAGATAGATCAGGTTATAATGGTTTTGTATAGGTTGATGTGCCGTCGTCTGTACATTTTCTTAATTAATTTCAATAGCTGCCGGTATCTTTATTAATAAAATTATTTGGTGAAATATGCACTAACTAAAAGCATTTAGAATATTTCATGTATTCGTGTATAAAATTAGTATCTACTTTGCACCCATGCGAAACCAGGACGGGTCGCTTATATGTTGTAAAGGCCTTGCATCAAACGCAATCGAAAGCCATTCGAAAAAAAAGAAGAAGAAAAGAAAAAAAAGCGGTCGAAAGTGTATGTCTAGGAAGACTGAGCAACAGACCTCTGTAGTGATATCCAAACCCTGTCGCACTCCCTCTGAACCAGCTCAGTGGCGGAGTGCTAGATCGTTTTTGAGGGCTTATTGTAGCTTAGAATCTTGCAAATTATGGCTACAACGATTCATTAGTACGGCCATTCACCAAATAAATTAATTGATATTACTCAATCAATTACTGATATTACATTGGTTCCTGTGGTTCCGAGTCATTGCACACCATAAACACAGCAGCAGTCATGCGCATCACCTTAGGAAGAGCATGCGTTACTTTGTTATCTGTTGCACTTTCCCTTCCTTATTGCTCCTTTTCTCTTCACTAAAAACGTTCTCAACAAAACTTTGTATTTGCCTTATGTCGAAACATTAACAAGTCGAGGTATAATCCATATCCCTTCGTCACGAGACGCAGACAGAATGCAACAACAACGTTTTGTCGCTACGCTTGTTGACTTGGCTTTACTTGCAATTACCTACGTGTTTTTCGTAGAAGAGTGCAGAACGATCGTGTTTCGTACATTTCCGTCTCTGATTGTGCGTGTTTGATGCAATTGTTTTAGTAAAGGGGAATGTTTTAGCTACAATGTTGTCCGGCCATTACAAAAAATATATAAATATTCCCCGTTAAAATGTCTGAATTTCCATGGCTCACGTGTTTGTCTTGTACACGGGCTACAAAATCCAGCAGCTATAGTATGTCAGTCGGTATCATCTGTCGTGCATCGAAAGGGACGACAGAATACAAATGTAGCTTCAAATCCCAGTTTTACTCATGGCAAACCACATGTAGAATTTTCCGAAGAATTTTGCCATATTTTCGATTCTCATTCAGTCGTCCTGCAACCTGCTGGCAACACAAGAATGCATTCGCTATACCAAAATATGTGGCTAAAGGGCCGCGCCATATTTAAAATATTGTCGTGTATTGCAAATTATGACAAATTGTTGACAATGTTGGCGACAACTTTGTTGGAATCGTACATTTCAGTAAAATCATCGCCCGTATAGAAGCGTCTTAGTTTAATCACAGTCATGTAAAAATCTAATAACCTATCTAATCTAAATTCGTTTTAGAAATAAATTTGCAGTAATTAACGTTAAAGTATAGTAAAGTAGACGTCATAACAACATCATCATTGCTCTTGTCTTCGCTTGATTGTGATGGCGCTTATGCACCACAAACGAAAACATAACACCAATATTATTTTTTATAGTAGTACCTAACATATTGTTTTGTTTGTGTTGTCTGGTGTACATGGATCATTCTGGATATTCTGTACTACCCGATCAAATTAATTAGAAAACATTGCAAGCTGTAAACGCGCACCTGCAGCGAGTCAGAAAGATCCACCCAGTTTTCTAATTCTCTTGATCGGTCTACAGTAGAGCAATCATTTTACAGAAATTAATCCTTACCTACTAATATTATAAAAGCGAAAGTGAATTTGTTTGTTTGTTAGGGTGCGTCCACATCTGGCGAATGTGCCGCGAATGTGCAGCTCGCGAGCCGTTTGCGATCTGCCCGCGAGCTGCGCGCGTGCATTTTTGTTCGTGCGCCGCTTCTGCGCCGCCCGCGCGCAGTTCGCGCGCGACCTAAGCGCCGTACGCGATCAGCGCGCGGGCGGCGCGCTAGTTATTTCGCTCAGTTCGTTTCTGATTACTGGAGGCTAAGTACGTGTTGTCATAGAGTGGACGGAGGAGAATTGTTTACGCTTCATTGAAACATATAAAAGATTTCCAGTATTATGGGATCCTAAAGATCGATTATTTCGAAGATTACTATAGAAAAAATCTAAAAAATGATGCGTGGAAAGAAATAGGGGTGAGAACTGAGCGCGCGCAGATCGCGCGCCGCTCGCGCGCAGATCGCGCGCCGCTCGCGCGCTCTAAACGAGCCTTGTATGAGTTGCGCTAAAGAGGCGCACCAAACCATTGCAGTGACTGCACGCGCGCAGCTTGCGGGCAGCTCGCAATCGGCTCGCGTGCTGCACATTTGCGGCACATTCGCCAGATGTGGACGCACCCTTACGTCTTCACGCCTACATAGCTAAACCGATTTTGATGAATTTTGGGACAGACATAGTTGAGACCCTGGAGACGGATATAGGCTTCCTTTTTTTAAAAAAAAAAGTAGTGACAAATCAGGGAGAAAAAGGGAAAACTTAGCATTGCTATTACAATAAATAAGGCGCTAGGGCAAAAACCTGCAAATCAAGAAAGGGGAACTGTGTTACCCCGAATTAAACGCGAGCGAAGCCGTGGGCTAAAGCTAGTTACCTATAAAAAGATTTTGTCTTAACGCTAATCAATATGGTTTCTACCAGGCCATGATGACAGGCAGTGTATCAACATTTGCGGACGTAGCTCTAAACTTCGGGGCGCCAGCCGTGCGTGGCGACAGCGTGTTGCGCGTAGCCAACGCTAGGGGGCGCCGTACAGTAATGTATGGCGACGACACCTGGCTCAGACTGTTCCCTGGCCTCTGGACCGAGTCCGATGGCACTACCTCCTTCTACGTCTCGGATTATACAGAGGTACTTACTAGAGGCAGACCTTTTCATTGTTGATAGTTCCTAATTACTTTTGGCATAACTTTGAAGGCATTGTCGATCTTATTTGTTGGCTTATCATATAAAAAAACACAATCCTTGCTTGCAATAGGTTGAAACTGGCATTACTTCGGGGAGTAATATACTTAGTTTTATGCCATGTATAATGATGATAAATGCCAAGACTTAAGGTAAAAAATCTTTTAGAGATCTTATTGGATTTGGAGAAATTGTGACTTTGGTTGTTAATCTGGGGCCTTACTCTGCTATTACAATAGTGTCAGAATGGTCGATCACTGATCGCATAATGGTTGATTTTGACATGTTTAGTATATAGCAGATTACCATTCTGACACTATTGTAATAGCAGACTAAGGCCCCAGGTATGATGTCATTTGCATTACCCCAAAGTCAGCTGAACTGCTTATTTCTTAAATTAAATATATTTTTCAGGTAGACAACAATGTAACAAGACACCTAGACAAAATATTAACGCCTGACGAGAATAAGAAGCCCAATTTTGACTTCTTAGTGTTACATTATCTAGGATTAGACCACATCGGACATTTGGAGGGCGCGAGAAGCCCTAAGATTAAACCAAAGCTGTTGGAGATGGACGAAATTGTTAAAAAGATATACACTGCCATGCAGAAATGGGTTCGTATGTATATTAATATATTTATCCACGTGAAAGCACATTCTATGTCACTCGGCAGTAGGGTTATTTTTCTCTGTGCAAGCATTTTAACGATCGAATGAGTAATTTTAGAGACTATTTAATTTCGTTTATTAATTTTTATACATATGCAAAAGATTTTGAACCAACAAGTGGCAAATTGATTCCAGGACCGCAATGGTGTCCTCATTGTGTGCGGTGACCACGGCATGCTGGACGCGGGCGGCCACGGCGGCTCCACGCCCAGCGAAGTGCTGGTACCGCTCGTTTTAATCAAGAGTACTGACTTCCAATGTCCTCATAAGTATGTATAGCTTCTTTTTAAGGAGTTGAGTATAAATGTGGAGATCAGATAGGCGGTTTCATGTAAAATACTGGTTGGTATTCAGCTGCATCTGGAAAGACTCGTATCCGTCCCAGTATAGTTTGGAAAAGGCCAAGTGGATGATGATGATTAAGGTATGAATGTTGACAGGATGAGTGAAAGGCAGGTACGTCCGTGTAAGGATATACACCTTATTAGTTATGATCCTCAGGAATGTCAGGTGCGTAGTAATGGCATGAGATGTATGAACGTTACAGAGACGAAAGCCGTAATAAAGTTATGAATTTCTAAAAGACATTGAACAAAATTGGTTGGTGAAAGAAAGACCTTGCCTATCTAGAAGGCGTGAAAACTTATGTAAAGACTCTACTATGCATAGGATATGAGTTAGCAAAACCCGATTTGTTTACACTTTAAAATCATAATTTTTCTGCCCTTGTCTTATTCTATTAGGGGTCGGCGCAACATGTTTTTTTCTTCCATTCTCCCCACAGACGTCACGGCATCATTTACTTCTTTCTCCATCATATCATTCCTTACACAATCCATGCATCTTTTCTTTCGCTTTCGTCTCCCTCTCGATCCATCAACAATCAGATCCATCAAAAAAATGGTAACACAAAAGTAAATAAGCTAGTCTCAATAATTGTCTGTAGTGCCCCAGCACCTGAATAGATAATCACCCTGCAATAATGTATTGAAAGCTAACCACCATTAACAAAGAAACATTTTAACTTGTGCAGGTATCCAGGACCAGGGCCGTCAGTTGCCCAAGTGGATGTGGCGCCCACTATATCCTGGCTGTTGAACGTACAGTTCCCTAAAGACAACTCAGGCCGAATCTTGCCTGCCTTGATGCCACAAGACACACGCCAGCATCTGTATCTACAACATGTCCATGCACTGCAATTTTCAAAACAACTACCCACTGATATGGGTATGTAGAGAAGATCATAAGTCTTAATTGGTGACACACATTTTTGATGACCTTTAATTGGTGGGTAACTGCTTGTCCGGACGGCACCGCTACAAGTGTGGGATATATTTATATTGCTATGCTATTCGAAGCCCAATTTTGCTGATAAATGTAAATCGGTCCCGCACAAAATGTTACGCTTTTTGTTATTTAGGCACGAAACTCTAAAAATTAAAACAATATGCATTGCATTGAATGGTAGGAATGTGTTTTTATGACATGAAGTTTTTTTTGTTAAAATATGACAACTGTAAATATCAAATTGCTTGACAATTACATAACGAGATAATTACCTTGCCACAGCTTCGAAGTAAGTGGTAGAACACAATTATTTTACTCAGCAGAAGTTTAAAAATGGAATCACGACCCATTCGAAACTTCTGAAGGGCTACTATGACATCTAATAGCAATTCTTATTCCACTGAGTGAAAGAGATGGTGCTAGACGCCCTGTATAGCTCTGTCTCTTTCCCTCAGCGGAATAAGAATTGCTTTAAGAGGTCATAGTAGGGCTACTGATAAAAAAAACATGTTATGCAATATTTGTTTTGTTCTACACTATACCTGGGGTTAAGTTCTAGGGTCAAAGTTACAATTATTTCACAAGTTTTTTGAAATCCTGGTTTTAATGTTATAGCTACATCTATTTATATATCTTCCATCAGCACAATGTTTTGTGAGCGGTACATAGAGTTCTACCGTAAAATGTGACTTTTCACCCCAAGAAAACGGGACCCATTTTTTTTTGCTTTGCGTAGAGTTACATCATTTTATGCATTTTTGACGGTTTTGTGAAAGGTTCAATCGCAAAGCACCTATTTTAATCACAGGCACAAATTTCTTACCATACCAACTCTCCTTCGTAGAATACTACAACCAGTTTCAACGCGCTGAGAAACAATTCGCGCACTACCTCGCGACCGGCCAGCAGACCGCTGCTAAGATAGCCAAGGACTTCTACGAAGAGTCGCTTGCGCAGATGTCTCAGTTGCTAGCTGGGACCGAGACTGAGCAGGACCTGTTCGCTATCCACAAAGCTATTGTTCTTTTGTATTTGGTAAGTTGTGAGCTCCTTACTTTTGAAAATTATCCTATGAGCACGAAATAGGTGTCAAAAATATCCTTAGCCTTACGTCCCCATCGTCAGGGCCGTAGACAGGACTCCTCCTGGTTTTAGGAATTGAAATCCGTGATGAATTGAATTGAATCCGCTTCGCCCGCCCATAGTCCTATTCTGGTGTATGTGTGTTGGAACAAAATTAACTTAATTTATCTGAGGGTGTATAAAAAAATTACGAACTCACTTCACTTTCTCAGACATAGACAGAATTAGCCCTATTTCTACAAAAAAGGACAACAAGAAATCTATCGAATTCGAAGTGAGTTTTCAAGCTTGCAATTTTTAATCGACTTTTTTTTATTTAAAGTAGAATTGTCGCGATTCCAGCCATCCCCAGGGTGCTGACTATCTACCATCTTATCTTCTGACGACGATATCTTCAACTGGCCATACTTTGATTTCAGGCCATAATATATCCCGATAAAGACCCGTTCTTTTGGGAAAATGTTAACGTTTTATATTTTATTGCAGATCGCCACATGCCTACTACTAGTCACTCTATACTCTTTCCAACCAGATGATCGTCTCAAAGACAGCGTCTCCAGCCACTCTCTGCGCCGCTCCCACGCGGGATCCATCGTCGCTTTCATCGTCGTCTTAGCCTTGGTCACGTCAAGCCTTATAACGGCCTGTTACATCACAGAAACTGAAAGCCAACTATGCGCATTCAAACCTCCGTGGAACTTCGCTTTCTTTGTAACCTGCTGCATATTTACAGCATCGTATTTCTTAATAAAAACTGGCATAGAAAGGATCAAAGATTTATCTCCGTTGAAAGAATTAAATGGAACAGAGTACTTGCTAATCGGTGCGACAATATTCCATTGCTGGTCGTTCTTCGGGACCAGTTTCATTGAAGAAGAGCATATGACGTGGTATTTCTTCTGGAATACGTTGATGTTCTTCGTGTTAGTGAGGACGGTGGTGGTACTGCTCGTTTACTTGAGTAAGAGATGGAGTGGCGCTACGGAAGTGCAGGAGAAACCGGAGCTAGCGCAGAAGATGAGTGCGATAGGAGTAGGGATACTGCCTAAATGGGTGCTGCTAATAGCTTTACATAGGTAAGTACTATTTGTATACCTTTTTGACTTACATTTTATATATTTTTGACAAAAAAGGCGTTGACACGCGTGAGTTTATGCTCTGTCGTGCAAAAGGTTTTACTTTGAATGTCTTTGTATACCACTATTTGTGTACGTACCTCTCTTTCACGGTGCGCGTATTAACATCAGCAGCATATTATTTAGGATCCCTTCGACATAAGACTGTCGCAATGTCCAAATGCATCTTAATGTTGTTTAACTTGTTGCCGCAGGTATCTAAGAACAATGAACCAAACTGGGGACCGGTGGCTGTTCCTCCCAGATACAGCAGACTGGTTAAATGCACCGGAAAATGCCTTCTATCTTCAAGCTCACCTAGTTATAGGTAAAGTCAAAGACATAATATCTCAAAGGAAATTTACAACATTATTATTTGGTTCTACAATCGTAGTTTCGTGTTCCAGGCACATTAGCAACATTAGTAATATGTCTACGGAACCTTCGCTACCTCAACAACGTCGTTTACATCCAATCAGGGCTCACCATTGGCGCGGTGGGATGCATCTTTTGTTACCGCATCGCAACCGAAGCCCTCGAAACACCACACGAAGACATCAAGACTTTGGACCCAGTACTGATAGTCAACATGTTCTGGGCCATTCTTATAGTCCAGTTCCTACTTGAAATGTTTTCGTATGTCGGATCTTTGAAGTACTGCGGTTTGAAACCTATAGATTTATCGACTTCAAGCTCTACTAAGTTCGTGTATAATAAGCCAAAGGCGAAAACTGAGGATTATTTCTATGATACTTTGATCGAAGAACCTTGGAATGTTGAAGAAGTGAAGTTAAATCTTGTACGGTCAGCTTCCCACCTTATGTTGAACGATCTCATGTTGATCGTTGTGTTACTAATGAGACCACACAATGTGATAATGGTGCCCAGTATTTATATAACGTGTATGTTGACTTCTGATTGTATGGACCACAAACTGTTAGATTCTAAGTCGGTTAGAAAGACTGAAGTTGTTGATATTATTAGTAGAACGCTAGTACACATGTGGATCGGCAACCTGTTCTTCTTTTATCAGGTGAGTTTTACCTAATGTTTTTTAGTTTTTTCTAATAATACTTTAGCCAAGAGTTTCAACTTGATACAAAATTTTAAAAATCTGTAGCATAGCAACACCAAGAGATTCGCCGAAATTTCGCCAACCTTAGAGACCAAAATAAAAGTCCTTAAGTTACTAAATTTCAAAATTGAATGGTTTCGTCGCACACTATAACCATAACGTTCTTCCCAGGGCAACTCCAATAGCCTGTCGTCCGTGGACCTGGGCTCGGGCTACGTAGGGCTCCGCTCGTACTGCCCGGTGCGCGTGGCGCTACGCATGGGGCTGCACGCGTACGCCGCGCCCGCGCTGGCGGGGGCCGCGCTCTTCTGTACCATCGCTGCAAGGGCCACCACGTGGCGACAGTGAGTATTGCACTCTGTATTTTAGAAAATGTTGCAAAACAAGGGAATATAGAGCGGAGGTGGACAAAGGTACACCATAATCTCTTATGGTTTGGCATTATCCCGCTTGACGTCTCGAAATACGAGTCAGTCTTACCCCCGAGGCGCGCCGATAGATTCTTCACATCAAAATGTACCTAACGTTGTGTGCTTCCGCCCAAGTTGGTTGCAATGCTGGGCTGTGAAATCAACAAAACCTTTGATAGGGACAAAAGCGGTTAAAATGCGGGATTATATTCATTCTGCCTCAATTTTAACCACATAATACTAGAAATACTTGGAATATTGATATAATATTAACTTGTTTATTTTATCAGTATAGCATATAATAACGTATTAGCGTGTATGGACCTACGTATATCAATTTATGCTTTACGTATATATAATTAATGTAATGTAATCCCTAAGGCTGACTGGTAGAAAATGCCTTGTGGTATTAAGTACGCCAGTATGTACTCTTGCACATGAAGTTTAAAGTGTTGCTATCATATATTATGTAACACATGTCCGATCTAACATAGGATCAATGTTACAGTAGATAAGTTATTATTAAACTAGCTTTCGCCCGCGTTAAATTCGGGATAAGACAGTTCCCTTTTCCTGATTTGCATGAACCTGCCACCTGTGGTTTTTGACCTAGCGCCTATTTATTGTTATAGCAATGCTAGGTTTTCCCTTTTTTCTCTGTTTCTCCCTCATTTTTCACTCTTTAAATAAAATAGCCTATGTCTGTCTCCAAGGTCCCAACTATCTCTGTACCAAAATTCATCAAAATCGGTTTAGCCATTTAGGCGTGAAGAGGTAACAAACTCACTTTCGCTTTTATAACATTAGTGAGGATTATGAGCCTATACTGTCCCAGTGCAGGGCAAAAACTTTCCTTCCCTCTTTCCATATTTCGCGATCTTGTGCGATTGTAGGCCAGTCTTTTGAGATAGAGTCGCAACTCATCCCGCCATCTCCTTTTGGGTTTGCCGCGTTGAGTGGTTATTTTTAGTACTGTATATAAATTTCCTAGGTGAGGAAGGACCAAACACTTACTTTTAATTGTTTCCAGGTACTTACAAACAGTATGGCGAGCGTCGAACATCCTCGCGTTACACCGAATATACGCCGTACTAGTATACTGTGTGGTGGCGAGGGTCTTCCGAAATCACTTGTTCGTGTGGAGTGTGTTCTCGCCCAAACTGGTGTACGACTTTGTGGCAACCATGTTCAGCCTCCAGGCACTAGCCACCATCGCACAGATAGAAGCACTAGCACATATCATCAACTGGCTAGCCAGGATGTTCACCTTCAAGTCAAGACTGTGATATAGTTACCTAATAGTTACCAAAGGTACTCTAAGTTGTCGAAACCCTAAAGTGAATTGTGAAACTATACGCATAATGTTAAATATTGCCATTAATTTCATGAGATTACCGCGTATATCGTCCAATATTTCGTGGGCTAGAAACTTAATTACATCAATATTTATTTGTATGCGGGTGAGCTATGAATTCTTTCGCCTTATCCTTCGGGAAATTATAGGCGTAATATTTTTATAGTTACACGATGGGTTTTAAGAGGCTTTGTGGAAGTACAAGCTCTCTTTGAATTTAAGAGACAAACTAATAAGTGTGGTGTAGCAAGGTTCTGTCGGTATTGAAATGGGGATGGTAACTATGAAACTAACGGCGTTTGCATAGCTGTTTCAAAGCATCGTCTGTAGTTGAAGTCATTTTATATTTCAAAATAGCTTATCCTCATTGGTCATATTGAGACCTAGCTATGGTAGTGCCATCTACAATAAGCTTGAAGCTGTAAAACCTAAAACCTAAACATTGAATGGAAATTGTATTGCCAAAATGAAATGGCGGCGTCAGTTCCAAGGTCAAGCGTCAACAGAACCATGCTGCAATGTATTTTGTACTTACAATGACATAATTATAGCAATAACTAGTACTAGTTATACAGACTGGAAGGGACACCAAAGCACAAAGGGTTACCACATTCAATACATAATTATAACATATATCTGCCGTTTCCTATTAGAAGTGTAATACTTTTAATCTTACACGCAGAATGTATGGAAGACCTGTTTTTTTTTATTTTGGGGTTTAGAATTGTACATGGTAATCTTTGTGTGGTGTCACTTCTACCTTCTATAGATACTAGGGAATTAAAAGTTTTTTGACATTCCTTGAACAAAATATTTTTGTACTTTGTTACAAATACCACTTTTAACAGCTACTTTATTTATTAATCTTACAGGAACAAAAATAATAAACCAGTTATCTTAACAATTTTTTTTATTAGTGTAAGTGTATACTGGAACCACCATTTTTTTTTTGATAATGTTATTCTATAGGCGTCGCAGCGACCCCTAACCAAACCGATGTCCTAAATAAACCTAATTTTACATTATTTTGTGTGCATTTTAATTCAATTGACAAAAACAACGAAATATTTCGAAGTACTCGTATTTTTTTTATTTTGTGAAAATAATCACTGGTACTGAATTGTTGATCTGCAGTTTCACCACTTGTAAGCGATATCTAGAGGTGAGTATAAACTACAACATTTTCTGGAGCATTTCTGTGTAATGTAACGTTCTTACGAATGGTACAATACAGGCAAAAGCTCAGTTTCCAAAGCATTTCCATGTAATGTAACGTTCCTGGGAATGCTCGGCGTTATGTTACGGGTAAATGCTCACAGCGAGTGTGCATTTACCGTGCCTCTTTCTTCCCTCTCTCTCCGCGTCACCCCGCAACCGCGCACGCACTCGAGGCTCGAAGAAATGTTACACCAATACGCTCGACGAAATGTTACACCAATATGCTCCTTGGTTTGTAACAAAGAGGCGAGAGTGCTCGACATTTAGTTCGTAAAAGGATGATACACTAGAACATATCATCGAGCGACTCGTTGTTCTGTTACAAGTAAATGTTGTAGTCTATACTCACCTTAGAAGATAAACGAGAAAACTACATAATTTATCTAATGAATAGCTACCTGGGATTGATCAGTTTGTAGTGAAACCGCAATGGATACATAAATGCGAGTGAAAAGCACCCTTACAACTGGAGGAAAGCGCCTCCCAACGTTTCATAAAAAATATTGTGTTCTAAATAAAAACAAGTTGGAATGCCTTTAAATATTTACCCGAACGCATCCATCTTTTTCATTTTCAAATATAGAGTCGAAAAATATGTAATAAGTTTTTAGACTTTTGTTTCCCTATAAATATCTTCTGCAGAATGCGATTTCAGACACTATAAGAAAATATACCTACACATATTAATTAATATGATACATTTTGGCACTAACTATAAACAGAATTTACACAAATATATAAATACATAAATATACATATAAATTTAGACGTAAATGCACATAGTGACGAATGGTCGAAATAAGCCAATCATTAAAATAACTGCAAATATTTATTTAACTACACCTATACCGTTTTTACAATACAGGAGGTATAAGTATTGTCTAATAAGAAAAACACTTTTTTATTGGAATCCTAAATTTACTTAGGATTGTAAATCGAAAACACGACAATAATATGGAAAGTTTTCAGACTACTATGTAAAAAGGCGCCTGTCTATACGGCGAAGCGTCTTTTTGCGTGTAATTAATATTGCACGCAACACGTTTTATAAGAAGAAGAAATGCTTCCGGAATATTAAAGCATTTCTGTCCGTAATATTTTCAAAATCCACTAAATCCGTTGTTACCGTGTAATATCATCATCTCCTCGAATTTTCTCTATTCAAATACTGTCGCACGTCCACATTATTAAAGTCTGCTGTATTTATCATAGACGAAATAATTCGTAACTTGTATAAATATAAAAAAATAATGAGATTGCACTCTGGCAATTCTAACGAGAACTTTTTTTTTTAAATAATTATTTACAGCAGTAACAATAACTATACATAATATTCTCTACGTAGGGTAAAGACCGATAGATTAACGAAGGCTTATGATTCCGTATCAGCGAAGATATGACGTGGCCTTAAGTATAGTGTGCACCATCCCCCTCCAATAACACCATTGGACTCTCCATAACCTGCAAAAAAATTAGGCTTTAAACATTCTGCCTCTTAAAGTATACCCTCGTTTAAGAGGCAAAGAGGGTTTTGTATACGTATTTTTTAATATTGTTGGCACACTTTTCTACCTATTCTGTTCAATCTCTTAATTTGTATACTAGACTTACCCCCGAATACTGAAACGTCACTCAAAATTTAAGTCCCACTTAAGTTTAACAGAGACTCAGAAGTGACGTTTGACCATACAAAATCTAAAGTTTAAGAGCTGCTCAAATGTTAAGCAGCCCTCACATTTTGAGTGACGTTTCAGTATTCGGGGGATAGCCTAATGCCCCGTTCCAATAAACAAAAACGACTCGTTTTGCTTTATTGGAACGAGGCATTAATCTGTAAACTTAAAACAGAGGACAACCTCATTGGTTGAATTGCGAGAAGCCAATTCCAAAAAAAAAAAAAAACGAGTATAGCAGAAGACTGCAGTAGGCTGGTGGTGATGCAAAGCGTGACTTACTTGTGTCTACAGGTAGCGCCGCTAGTCAGTGTGCCTGCAGCTTGTAGCGGTACACCAGCACGCTCGCCACGCCCATCAGGATACTCAGCAGGATGGAACCCCACACCAGCATCTGCGCACAGAACATTACTAGTTATATACCGTCACTTCTTGAATGAGGTTATGGCTTCGAAAAAGATTGATCGAGGTCACTTCCAGCCGGGGTTGCGGGTTGTTCGAAAGAGATACCGCGGCCCCAGAACATAAAGGGCAGTAGAAGGAACATGGATGGTGGGTTTTAGTCAGTTCAAGTCTGACACTACCCCCCGCTCCGCCCAGAATGGGGGGAGTTATGTGATGAATTCCCAGCCGCAAAAAAAAGGTCACTTCCATACATCAGCTTCATCATTCTACAGCTACCTACTATCACAGTTTTTTGACGGTCACCTCAGCATATCTTCGTATTCACAATGCATCTATATTTTTAACCGACTTCCAAGCAGGTTATTCTTTTTTTCTTATAGCATGTGGTAGAAAAAAAACACGCACCTTTTTCTTGTTACATACTTTTAACATGAGGTGCGGGCCTTGGACGTGGAGTTGCGGACACCAGCCCGTTATACACAACAATACAATTCTTAAAGAGCTCTATACTTAATAACGTTTTAATCTTTAGCTGCTTCGCATGTAGTTTGCCTTTCATTTATTACGATCGATGCGAACCGATCATGGGCATTGACCGAGGATTTGTAACGTACGGCTCGGCGTTGTAAGTTTAATTGGAAAAACTCACCTTGGCTCTACTAGGTTTCTTATCAGGAGTACCGCTCTTCGGCTGTGTAGTTCCAAGCATACGCTTCGCTAGTTTCCTTTCCACCGACCTCTCCCTAGTAGCTCTCTGTTCACAACGCTGTAGTTCCTTGCGGGCCCCCGAGTCCTCCGGGGCCGCGGCCGCAGCCGCCCGCGCGGCCTCCAGGGCCTCCGAGTTGCGCCCCATTGAGGATAGGATACGAGATTTGCGGTATAAGGCCTTTGCGTTCTGCGGCTGGCAGGTTAGCACTCGAGTTACAGCCTGTAACATTAAACAAGATTTATGATATAAGAGATCTGAAATTATCTTGAACTGGGCATATATTATTAAACTAGCTTTTGCCTTAAATCGGGGTAACAGTTTTTGCCCTTGCGCCTTATTTATTGTAATAGCAATGCTAAGTTTTCCCTATTCTTTTCTCTTTATCCTACAAAATAACAATCTTTAAAAAAAAAATTGCTTATATCCGTCCCCAGGGTCGCAACTATCTCTGTACCAAAATTCATAAAAAAACGGTTTAGCCAATTAGGCGTGAAGACGTAACAAACAAACTAACTTTCGTTTTCATAATATTGCCTCTGAGGCAAGGTCAAAGGATTTTCATAGTCGATAACGAACATTTCCATTACAAGACTTCTACTACTTTTTATGTTGTTATGTAAATGAACATAGATTTTCAAACATACCTGCAAAGCAGCGTCATACGCTCCCGCCTTCAACTGCGCGGCAGCCATATTGTTATGTACCCGGAGTCGTTCATCCAGAAGCGCCTGCAGTTCATCTGACGTTGACGCGATTTCGCCAGTCGGCGTCGGCGCACTGATTCCGCCGTCGCTCTCGTCCAAGATGTCTAGAGCACGTCTGTATAGCTGAACGGCTAGAGTTGGCTCCCCACGGCCATACCACCAATTGCCGCGGGCACGGCGACGGACGCTGGAAGAACATGAATAACCTTATGAGTATGCAAAGTAAGAGTAAAATAGGTCAACAAAAACAGCATTTTTTAAAATCTCGTATTTGGTAAGTGCGAATCTTTGGGTTTGAAAAGTCGTTCAGTTTGGAGCGTTTGTGTAGTAAAATTTGTTGGTTATACGGGGCTAGGCCGCGAGTGCTAAACATGGGGTTCCGGGTTCGATTCTCACGTTAGGCAAAGTGCTTTTCCGTCACGAATTTGTCAGTAGCAGCGACGGAGTATGGATATTTTCCCGGTTTATGAAAAAAGGGTTCGGTCACTATTACCTACATGTGATTTCCGAAATGTGGGTGTAGGTACTATTATGTACACGCTCTAAATCTTCGAGGATACGGACAGTACAGAATATAAAATACATACATAATACCATGTATGTATATTATATTGCGTCACATTCACAAAACATAATTAAACCACTGTGTTTTTGGCAATATCCCCAACAGAATATGCTATAATTTCCTGTCTGTTACTTCCTGGTCACATACAAGTTGAACAAATAATTATTCCTATTATGTGAAATCGCTACGCAGCTGTTTTCATACTTTTAATAAGAAACACACCCACTTAAAGAGATATCTATTTTAAGTAAAAGGTCACCAAAGTCAAGTATGACGCAAACATAAACAAGCTTTTTACTGCAAAATGCGTAGTTTCCAAAGTTTTGCATATTTTTTGGGACCTTCATGGCCATTGTGGCCTCAAAATGGCCTTTAAAATATCACTACAAAATATAACACAAAGGTGCTGGCACGTTCCCGGTGTCTATGTCTTTAAAAAGTCTGTCTTATCTTTTAAACTATGCATTGGATTTGGATGCGGTTTATTTTTAGTAGATGGAGTGATTCAAGACGATATTATATATTACTAGCTGTGCCCAGCGGTTTCACCCGCTGAGGTTTAGGGGTATGAAAAATAGATGTTAGCCGATTCTCAGACCTACCCAATATGTACCCAAAATTTCATAAGAATCGGTCGAGCCATTTCGGAGGAGTACGGTAACTAACATTGTGACACGGAAATTTTATATATTAGACTAGCGGCCCGGTACGTGCTTCGCTACGTATTTACAAAAAAATGTGATGCAGCGCCATCTGCCGGACAAAATTGTGAATCTAAACCATTCCCAGATCCCCTTGAACACACACAAAAAATTTCATCAAAATCGGTCCAGTCGTTTGAGAGAAGTTCAGTGACATACACACTCACAGAAGAATTATATATATAAAGATTTGCATCCAGACGAAGATGGGGCGGGTCGTTAGTACCTATATAAAATAAAATGTAGTTTCGGCCACGCTAACTAAATCACAAAAGCGATAATGCCTACACGTTAATGCAATGTGCAAAACGAATGCAAAGAATGTTTCTCTCATTATTGTTTCTGAAATCAAATATATATCTGTTATAGTTTATTAGTCTATCCAAACACATGATAAAGAAAACTGTACGATAAACGTATACACTGTCCCCAATATATAACTTATCATAATAAAGCAAGCATTTGTCAACGTTTAAATTTAATGTGTCAAGGTTCTGATAACTTCATCAAGCTGAGTTTTATGTTAATATATTCAAGGGCGAGATTGCTTTGAAACAATCGACAGAATAATACATTTGTGTTTGATTTGGCATTAAAGGAGTGAACAGGAGATAGAATAAAATATCGAAGTACTTAATGTATCGTTTGGGCACAAAATGAACAACCATAATGTAGGTATATAGCATTATGATTAGCTTATTTTGCACCTGACATGCAAAAATAAAACAGTTTCCATTACCGTTTTAAAAATAAAGCCTTAATTAGCATATCTATATACACAATCATTCTTTTATCTTCTATCTTATTTTAGATATTATAAATTTAATCAAATTACCTTCCAAGATAATATTTGAAGTTCAATAACCTGAGAAACCTGTTACGGTATAAAAAGTGGCACAAAAACCGGCGAATTATGTTTTACAAAGTACATTAAATCGAGTTTTTGAAGATAAACATTGAGTCTGTCTCAGATCTCAAATTACCTTTTCCTACCATACCAATGTGTACTTGCTTTTTATTTTTAAGTTCAAGAATCCAAATTAATAGATAGGTACTTCAATTAGAACAAAAAAATCAAACTTTTACGAATATTAAAAAAAAATGTGTGCGGGCTATTTTGTCTTACCCAGTTTCCATTTTCTCAGCAACAGACAAAGTTTCATGTTCAGGCTCTTCCTGCCAGTCGTGAAGTTCAACACGGGCATCAAGCCAAGTTTCTCCATCAATGACAGGGCCCTCATACTTAGGCGCATCAATCAAACCAATAAGGCCCAAACTCTCGCCAGGCTTCAGGCCATTTTCACCAAAACCAAATCGTGGGGCCAATTGTAGAAGACATTCTTCACCCTTGTACATCATTGTTACAGCTAAGTCCAAACCTTGTAGGATCTAAAAAAAAATATATTTTTTTTAATTAATTCTAAAAAAAATATTTTATTGTGGCGATAAAACAAATGTTTTTATTGCCATTCTCGTAAATTAATCTTAACATTTGACAACTGTTTATGCCACTTACATTATTATGTATCATTGAAAGTGCTTTATTTGTTACAATTTGGCAGTCTTCCACTTTTGTAACAACAATAGCTTTTGTCTACTATATTCAGTGACAAACTAGCCTCTAGATTTAAGAATAATAACACCTGTTAGTCATTACAAGTCTTACATCTGATACATACACCTAACATAAAACCTAATCCCTTACAAAACCGGGGTTGGGGGTTGTTCAAAAGAAATACCGCGGCCACAGAACATAAAGGGCAACAGAAGGGACATAAGTAGGTTTTAGTCATTAAAAGTGTGACACTCTTCCCTGCTCCACCCAGAGTGGCAGAAGTTATTTGATAATAATATACCATCCTCAAAAAAAGAAAAAAACCATTACAAAACATCATAGTTAACTAGAATAACAATCACTTGCTTTCATATACCAATATAAACAATTGAACTCTTATATGAAGGCCTGATAAGATTATCTTGGACTAATTCACACTTTCTCTGATTGCCAACTCAAATAAACTTTTGGTATAAATGCTATCGCTGATAGACAGATGCAAGATTAGATAGGTCTATTGTAATGGAAAATACAAAGTCAATACCTGATTATTTGATAATATTAGTGCATTTAAACGGTTATTATTTAATTATTTACAAAATTCTGTCCTGTGTACAAATTCTAGATTTTATAAATGAGATCATCATCACTTTCCTGCCCTCATCCCATTCTTCTCCCCCCTTATCAGATGTCATGCCATCATTTACTTCTTTCTCCTTCATATGATTCCTTACACAATCCATCCATTTTTCTTTGCCCTTCCTCTCGCTCTCTGTCCACCAACATTCAGATGTGTATGTATATAAAATAGAGCATGCTAACTATCAATCTATTAATTATTATACCTCATGGTAAATTTGAGCAACAATCTAATTTCCATTACATTGCTTAACAACAATTAGTTCAATACAAAAGCTGAATCTCATCATGACAGGATAAAATTATCCTTTCATAGTGACTTGCAAGTTTTGTGTTTTTTGGCTCAAGTTTGACTATTATCTGACCTTTGCCAGTTTTTTATTTAGTTAGTCATGTAGGCACATTTTTATATCCTTTATTTGTGAACTTGCCGAACAAAGTTCTCCATGCTTGCCTTTTCTTGTGTTATTGTTCTTTTTCTGACTACAATAAAACCCAAAAAGTTTTTTCTTTATTTGCCTAAGAACTCTCCTTGTAATTTCATGCATTTCCAAAGCCCATCATATCATAAAGGTACTTTTATTACTTTTTTTTTAAATACTAGACTTAATAAATTTTTCTTTTTTCTCGTAAGACCAAAAAGATTATAATATACTTACTTCATTGTCACCCAAGTAAATCTTAACATGATCACGCTTTTCTACAAGATTGTCAGTGTCTTTAATTTTGACCTCATAACTAATACTGCAAATATCACTTCTATGAGGTCGCAAACCATTTGCATCTTCACCTACTTTTATTATCTGTAAAAGAATTTCTTAATATAATATATGGAGAATGTTCTCAAGTCAAAGCCAATGTTTTATTACATCAAGCCAGAAGAACTAACTGTTTCAAATCATGTAATATTTTCTTATGAATCACTATCACAACAAAAAATAATGATTGGTAGGAAAGTAATGTTTCTTATTTACATAATTTTACATTCAAGCTGTCAAAACTTAGTATAAACTAGAAAAGCGAAATTACTAAATAGATTATAATTAACCCAAAATGGTGAATTTTTCTTCAGTAAGATTCTAGTGAGTATATAACTAATTCTCATATGAGTGTTGAATGTTTAACTTGACCAAATGAAACCTGTTAGAATCTGAATCAAACAAGAAACCAATAGAAAATATTTGATCATAATAATATTGATGCTAATGCTAATGCTGAACTTAGTAGAAGTTAATCAAAGTCTTAGCTGACCTTTTTAAGTAGTGCGCCTGACCCTAGCAAATCTTGCCACTCATCAGTTTTTGTGTCATCTGACGTCTTCTCCTTGGAAGCGGCTGCTTCAGCCAGCTTCGCCTCCTCGATCTCATGTGCCGCCGCAGCTGCGAGGTCCTCGAACGAGCTGCTCTCCGACTTGTCCACCAATGTTCCTTCGCCCTCGCTCATCTACAAACACGCGCTCGTGATAATGTGTTCATCGTCAACTAAACTAATACGTAATAATGTTTACTTTCCATATTAAAATCTCTACACGTATAAAAATACAAAATGTAATCAAATAACTACAGCACTCTTACCTTAGCAGTTCAATATTTGAAATACTTAAAAATATAGTTCACTTTCCAAAAAAAATAATAATGAAAATATGACAATTCAACTTTTTGGATTTGACTTGAGTTTTTTGTGAATGAATTGATTTGATTGATCAGTGAATGAGTGTTATTTTGCAAACACAAAGAGGCGTTCCGAATATAAAAACATATAGTTTTTGGGTCATTGCATGTTTTGATTAACATGTGCCTATCTTTGTAATAATGCTAGTAAAACTTGACTTTCTGTATTAACAAGAAGTCAAAATGAATTAACTATACAGCCCACTGTAAAATAATATATCAGGTATGTAAAAAAAAATACTTTAATGTGAGAGCACAAATGTGATAAGTTCTGAACGTATATAGGTTAAAAGAAGACTGTAACAGTCTTTACAAAGTTCGAGTAGCAAATTAGTAAGTGAATTCGTTTACATCACTAGTCCAAATTGCAATATGAATTCGTTCATTTTACTATCAAAATTAGGCTGTTGTAATTTGCAAAAACATTTTCGAAATCCACTCGAAATTAATCTCTTGCCCATATCCTATACAACGATTGTTTTTTTAAACTAGCATTCACAAGCTTTATAAACTGGCTTTGACAGTTGTCAATCAATTGTCAATGTCATAATTTCATGGGAGGAGGTACTTGGCGAAGCGGAATAAACAATCGATTTCACACTGCTGATTTACTTTGTAATTAGTAATAATGCAGAAGTACGAAAAATTAGAGAAAATTGGTGAGGGGACGTACGGCACAGTGTTCAAAGCTAAAAATAAAGAGACTCATGAAATAGTGGCCCTAAAAAGGGTGAGGTTAGATGACGATGATGAAGGAGTACCATCCTCTGCTTTGCGTGAAATATGCCTTCTGAAAGAGTTAAAGCACAAGAATATCGTTCGACTATACGACGTCTTACACAGTGAAAAGAAATTAACTCTAGTATTTGAGCATTGCGATCAGGATTTGAAGAAGTATTTTGACAGTTTGAATGGTGAGATAGATTTAGATGTCGTCAAATCGTTTATGTATCAGCTGCTCCGAGGACTAGCCTTTTGCCACAGCCACAATGTTCTGCACCGGGATTTGAAACCTCAGAATTTGTTGATTAATAAAAATGGTGAATTGAAGTTAGCTGATTTTGGCCTGGCTAGAGCGTTTGGTATTCCAGTGAAGTGTTACTCGGCGGAGGTGGTGACGCTCTGGTACCGGCCCCCGGATGTCCTGTTTGGCGCCAAACTTTACACGACAAGCATTGACATGTGGTCTGCAGGGTGCATATTTGCAGAGCTAGCAAATTCTGGACGACCACTATTCCCTGGGTCTGATGTTGATGATCAATTGAAAAGGATTTTCAAACTTCTTGGTAAGTAGCCTGTAGCATTTAATGTTAGTATATCATGAAATAGCAAAGACACAAATCTGTTTTCTGGAGCAAGTGTTATTTGGAAAGAAATCCAGTTTTGGTAGAAGAATATTTAATTTGTTCAGTGTATTCATTTGTAACTTGGTATTAAAATGAATTATCATCAACATTACAAAGTTTATTTGACTGTCAAAATCATAATAAATTGCTTTTCAAAAGCTAGCAGGCTTTGCAAATAACAGAAATAAAACATGCTCAACATGTGTGTAAAATGTTCTTCTTATTAAATTAAATAAATTGTCAGTCTTCCTTCCTAACAAGATGTAAGTGTTTCAATACAAAACATAGTATTAATCTGTTAATGTTATTAAAATTTACAGGCACTCCAAATGAAGACACATGGCCCGGAGTGACTCAACTGCCTGACTACAAGCCACTACCAATATATCAGCCTAGTTTAGGGCTGGCCCAGGTAGTACCCCGTCTGCCTGCTAGAGGGCGAGACCTCCTTGCCCGCCTCCTCACCTGCAATCCAGCACTGAGGATGCCTGCTGATGATGCTATGGCCCATGCTTACTTCCATGACCTCAACCCGTCAGTCAAAAATGACAGATGTTAACAATCAATACGTCCTTACCGCTGCACCTCAGAACTACTGGTTAGTGATAAAAACAATGATGAGGTGCAAGAGTGTTGTGACGAAGAGACTTAATTAGAAAATAAGAATAATGACATATGTATAGTGGACCCAGTGAATTTATAACTGTAGTCAGTGTGATGTTTGTCTTTAAGATTGTTATTCTGTTATGTTTTGTTTTTCAGTACTTTTATGTCTAGTGCATCTAGCGTTAGAGATTATTAGACATTAAATTGAGAATGAAGCAAGTATATATTTATATTATTTGTTGCAGTTGTATGTACTAATCAATTGTTGACTTGAAATGACCTCCGTTGTATCAAGATAACAATAATTGTCATGAAGTTGTTCAAGCTAGGCTAATACTGTTGATGTATACTTGATAATAGTCTTTAATGATCTCATAATGCTTATTTATTGTATTGATATTAACATGCTTCACCAAAGTGAGGGTTTATTAGTTAAAGAGATTTTGAGTTTATAGACATTTAAATTAATTAATAATGCTCTTGTTAGTAATTTTACAAATTAATGACTTTTAAGATTCGAATTTGTAATAAACAAAATCTTTTATAGTTAAGTAATAAACATTGTAAAAACCAGCCGACATGTTTATATGTTATCAGCAGCTTCCTTCAGTTCTGCGCTGATGATGTCACTGACATATTCTCCAATCTTCCCACTTGTTTTCATGGTAGAGGACATGGATGACGAAGACTTATATGATGATGAACTTTCTTCTATTGATGTCTTTGACATGCTAGAAATCCCTTTCATTCCAAACATGTCTGAAGTAGAAGCTAAACTTTGTCCCAACTGCTCAGTCATTTCAGACAACCCCACACTGGATTTCGTAAGTGATTCTTCGAGCTTGTTCGACATGACACCAATATTCGTGGCGTTCTTTTTTTCAGACATATCCACAATATCTTGTTTGGATGAGTTTTTCTTCTCCCCATTAGTGCTTAAGACTGCCTCCTTGAGTAGTTCTGGTTTTAGCAGACGACTATGGTCTTCTTTCAGCAATATTTGAATCCTATCTTTATTACACGTCATTTCTTCAGTATCCTTTATATTTTTCTTACCAGAATTTTGTGTTGATATAATTTCTGAAGATATGTTGCTCTCATTTTGATTCTTTCTGGAAATCGCGCCGCACATCTTGATTGGTACAATTTTTTCTGTTTCGTCCGATGATCTTTTCTCAGCAATAATAGTGAGGACACCGTCTGAAGACATTGTAGAGGTGACGTTATCCGCGAGGCAATGCCTTGGCAAGGGATAGCGCCTTTTAAACTGCCGCGAAATAAATCCGTGGGTGTCCTGTCTCTCCTCATGATTTCCTTCAACTATTATTTCAGTATTCGTCACTTTCACGCTGATGTCGTCCGGACGAAAATGTTGAATATCTAATGTAATTTTATAATTACCTTTCTCGTTTTCAATTGTAGATCCGAATTCTTTAGAGATAGTTTCGCCGTTATCGTAACGCTTCCAGGATCGAAAATAATTAGAATTTGAATCGTAGAATGGATAAAGGAAGTCCTGTGGTGGCATGCACATGCCAAAGTTTTGGTCTGATAGCCACCGACCTGGAACTATTCTAGGAAACGCCATCTTAAGATATCTATGTGCGACGTTCGAACACAAGTAAACAATAGCAACGACTGAGCCGCATCAGACTGTGCCAAATGCTTTTATAGCCAACTATACTTCCGATAGGAAATTTTTGGCATGGTTGTCTCATACTAGAAAAGTCCGAATTGCTAACTATGTACGCTATAAAGTCACATAAATCTATAGGAGTAAGTAACCAAATAAACAGGGAACGTGAATTGTCCCTAGCCATATTTACCTCGTTATGAAGAGGGGTGAAGATGATAAAAATATTCATTTAGAATTTTGAAGCTGCTTATGCTAGAGCTCAAATTTCTTAGTTTGATTAATACCCTATTACAATAACTGAGAAGAATGTAATTGTTATGGTTTCACCGAACCGCCAACGTCTTCCTTTCCTTAAACCTGATCTAGCTTTCAATTTTGATGACATGGTTCACCCCTACGCGCTACATAACAAATATCGATACCAGTCATTGATGTACGGCTGGACGCTCGAACTTTCTCAACTGTATAAATAGCCTGACATTCAAACGCTGAGCCTCCGTTCCGATCAGGATTATTATTAGAATCATGATCGAATTTCTATCGGGCAATTAGGTCTTTCCTGTTTACTTGTCGCTTGCTCTTTCAAAAGAGTGTTACTTTTTCATTTTATTAGTAGAGATGTGAAAAAGCTTTAGCAACATGTATCATGCCTGTAGTAACAAAGGTATAGTCTATTTCATAGATCTTTTACATTAGAAAAGGTACGCAGAGTGTAGGTGTAGTTTAGGTCCCATGAATTTATATCGACCTACTGCATACATTATCCAGACTAACTTGACGATACGGTTGGTGCAGAGGCTGAGTGATCGACTGCCGCGCTGCGTGTCGCGGGTTCGATCCCTGCACGGAACAAATATTTGTATAACCTACAGATAGTTGTTCCGGCTGTTTGTGTAAGTGAGTTTATGTTTGTAAACGCACCTACGATACAGGAGAAATACCTAGTGTGGGATAACGTTTAAAAAAAAAAAACAATGAAAAAAGTTTTTTTTTTACTTTCACTGTTGGAATTCGAACCTATGACCTCATATCACCAGTATGGTTTCCAGTGGATGCCGACCTACCTTCGTCGTGTGGTCGGGTCATATCTGACGGACGGGGCCGTCATCTACCCCGGTCGCTCTGGAGAGTGGAACCGGCGAGAGATGTCGTGCGGTGTCCCACAGGGATCGGTCTTAGGGCCGCTCCTGTAGGACATCGGTTACGACTGGGTGCTCTGCGCGCCGACCCCCCCAGCGGCGTCAGCGTAGTTTGCTACGCTGACACGCCTCATATTCCGGCGCCGGCGTTGGTTTTTTCTTAGAAACCGATGGATCAATACCAACTCAAATTTAAAAAAAACTTGTGGTTTTCTATCCTACTAATATTATAAATGCGAATGTTAGTGAGGATGAATGGATGTTTGTTACTCTTTCACGCCAAAACGGCTGAACGGATCTTGATGAAATTTAGCACAGAGGTAGATTATAGTCTGGAATAACACATAGGATATTTTTTTAATCATCATGCGGGGCGTAGCTAGTAATACAATAAAATTTGAAATAACTGTTAAACTCAAACCAATATATTAAAACGAATCTTAAACAATAATTATAGTTAAAGCATTTCCATTTCAGCCCTTTTCCTTTTACGGTGGTTAGCAACCATATTGGCAGTGGTAAGCACACTTTCTCCCCTCTGTAGCCAGGCTGAGAGGGCTCTCTCAGTGTTTGCAGCCTCAGCAGCTTGCAGACGTTCACTCACTGATAGAGGTTGAATAGCACCCACTGAGTCTGTAGACACACTGGCAGATAGCAGCATTCTAAATCTTTGCCTGAATGTCTGAAAAACAAATTAGACTCATCAATAAGTTTATTTTAATGTAGAAATCCTCCATCAAATTGTAGAAGGCTGCTTCATTATTGGTCTAGCTAGTGGTTCTAAACATGACTGCTGAGTATAAGGTCCTGGATCAGGCAGTATTATTGGGGTCTAACAGTAATTTCTCAGTAGTAATCATGGAGTTGTAATAAAGTGGATTTTGCCCGGTCAATGATTGCCACCGCTTGTGTGGGAATTAAAATTACTTGTAAAAATTAAAATCTATTATGCACTCCATCCTCTACCTAATGTGATGTTTTGTAATTTGAAGAATATATTTTATTCTCTAAAGTTGTCAAATGTAATGCTTTAAGTGTTTATTCCAACAAATGTGGGTATTGATCTATTCATTGTCAGCATAACATGAGCAAGTAATTTAAGTTGATTTTGTTAAGGATTCCTTCTGGAAAAACTTCATATTACCAAGTTTAGTAGTAGGTTGACTAGAAACACCAGTTTTTTACTTACATTAATGAGAGTAGACGACACTTCACCTTTAATATCGTGTTTTGCTATGTAACATCCAAATTCGTAAAAATATTGACTTAATTTATGCATGTCTACAGTACAAGCATCTGCGTTGAGGATTTCTCTATACGAATCTTTATAAATTTTAGGTAAGTCCACAGAAACCAAAGGTGGTCTTCTGGAGTGTAAAGATTCAGCTAACCACAAAGGTATTTCCACATTTGTTCCTGCTTTTAAATCATCTTCTGCAGCAGAGGGATCTAAGAAGCCTGAAACGGAAGTAAACAAACATCATCACATTGTAGCGCAAATAATTGTTTTGGTTAAGTGTTACTTACCCATTTTTGGTAGGTCATGTAAAAATTTGCAAGGTATTTTTTCATTTGTTACTAGTATATCTGATATAGATAGGTAACCGCTATTATCCATATTTTTTTATTTTATTAAATTGACTAAATTTCACTTGTTCTCTTTATTAAGTTACATTTGGCGCGCTATTTTCTATGACAAATGAATCACGATATCATAATGTCAAAGTGACATCAATATAAGAGGACTGCATTGCCTAGTGTGTAGGTAATATGTCCATGGATTCGAGATTCTACTCAAAAAATTGTTTCGATTAACATTTTTTACGAAAGTGAAAAACGCCAGAGTAGCCCACGCTGTTAAAGTTTTTCGACGCTAAACGGACGCGACACTGTATATAATCATTTAACTCATCAATGCAGGGTTGTATAAATAATTTTAGTTATTATAAATAACGGTACAGTAACGTTCGCATTTAATTTTTAATCAATATGCAAGTTGGCACTGGCCTGCAAATTGCATTGCAAAGAACATAAGAAATTCCGAGTTTCGTGGCTACCCTGGCGCTTCCACCTTAATCAACAGCAAACTTGGCATGTATGTGATTTTCTTGATATCGAACTATGAAAAATAATATGTGATGGACGAATACAAATGTTTTAAAAATAATATTTTTTTAATATCACTGTGCAGTCATCGCGATCATCGCCTATAAGTTGCGTTCCAAGTAAAAACAAAAGCAACACAATAATTTTATTAAGCATAATCAAAGGATTGTGTTCTACGCATAGAGTTAATAGCCCAGGAGCTGGCGTTTGGCAAACAGCCACTTGCAAACAACATTTTCTGCCACATCTTGAGGGAAGCGTTTTAAAACCGTTTACAGAAAACTACGAAAAGATGTCAACATATAGTTACGAAGACATGCATCCTACTGAGCTGCTACAAAATCACACAAAGCAAAAGCAACTACACAATCATAAACACATACATATCGTACATTTAGAAATAATCGTGTACAACTGTGTAACGTCAACAAATAAACATTACTAGTGATGGGGTTCTATCAATGATAGTCCTTCAATGAATCAGTGAACAAAATTCTTATTTAATTTTGATTTCCTACTTTATTTGATGTATACCTGTACTGTACTACGTTTTAACTAACTATGAAAATTTATATCGTTACAGAGTAAAAGTTTGCCGACATTACACTTAAATGAAACTGTTTTATTGCATATTTAGTACTCACATGTGATACAAATCACCATGCAGATTTATTTCAATTTTTATTTAGTAGTGGCAGACCGTTTTTTTACACAATAAACCAAATGGTTTATTGTGTAGAGCGCACTTATTTGCGAAATAAACGATACAGACACAATGGCGTCAGTTGAAAAATTGAATATTTTTAAATAACGTTGCTCTTATGGCATAAGTGGTAAATCCAAATTAACGTAAAACGCAGATAATAAGTTATTTTAAAAATAATAAGTTATTTTGAATTCTGGCAATATTGCGTTGTCGTCGGCTGTCGGCTTGCGTCTGAAAGTGTTTATCGGTTCGGCAAGTTGATAAAATTATGCTGAAAATTCAGGTTATTTAAAAGGAAGAGAAGTTTCAAGACTTTACCTTACATTCCCAGAAACATTTTAAAAGACATTTGTCGACACAAGTTACCGTCTCGAAATTTGTAAGCGTCTGCAGAATACTTGTATACCTTCATTGACCATCTGCATTTCAAACGGATTTCAATAGAAAATACGCATCAAAATGTCGGGGTAAGACTAGAATCGCTATTTTATTTGCATTCAAAGTTGCATCGTGAGCTTCGAGTATTTTTTTTTTTTATAAAAGATTGTCATTGTCATGTTAAACAGGCCTACCTACTATCAACATATTTTTATCACATTCTGCTTTTTCCTTTTATTTTTTCACTATTTATTTTTGTAGAAAACCGTATACCATTCAAGAGTTCAAGATGATAGTAGACTATTTAGTTGAAAACAAGCTATATGGTGAAATCAAGGCTAGGAAGATGTGGGTGGATTTTGCCAATTCTAAGGTAACAATGCTTTTATGAATCTTGTAAGAAATTTTTCAAGTACTGCTTTATCTTTAATCATATGAGTAAACAAATACATAGTTGTATGTCAATTATAATAAAATGTTGTATTTCAGCGCACAACAAGGACATGGCAGAGTTTAAAGGAAGCATTCTTGAAACGGATTCTACCGGACATTCACAATCCATATTTCCAACTTACAAATGAACAAATAAACAGCTTTAGATCCAGGTAAATTTATTACTGTCCTCAATCATTTAAATAACACCAAGCCTGTATTTTAGTCAGTCATGGGATGGTTGGATTTCTGACTGTTGCTGAAAAAATAATAAAAAAATGAATCCTCATGTTTCATTTATAGCTTGACATAATAGCCTGTTGTGTTCAAATGTTTACTCCTCTTTTTTTTCTAAAGGCAACTCCCAAATGAATTCAAAATTAGAAGCACACTGCTAGATTACCAACAGACAAGGCCTACAGTGAGTTGAAATCTGACAATGAGTATTCATGTCTCACTGTATTGTAACTTGTTACCCTTGACTTCATGTGTGTGATTTGCCTTGCCTTATTTTATTCTAATGTGTGTCATGACAGTTTACAAACAGTTTAGGAATATGAATATAATCCAATACTGCTCACTCAAGTTATTAACATGATAATATAATAACTTATGTCCTTCCCCGAGTTGAAATCAATCTCCTTGGCAAATTTCAAAATGATCTGATAAGCCCTTTAATATTATTAAGAAAAAAGGAAACACATACAAATAAATGTAGTCACTTTCGCATCGATACTATTATTGTGAATTCAATTATTTTTCATGTTGTTTCAGATGTGATCTTGCAGATAGGAACAAGAAGAGACTTGAGATCCACACAATCAGTGATGACTCTAATTCAAGTGGTATGGTTTAATACAAGTCTTTTCAAGTGTTTCCTTATAGCATGTATGCTCATGCATATGTAGTTGATTATTATTTCTGATTAGATAGAATAAAGTTAAGGAAAAAATTCAAACGGATAATTCATGTTTTTATTTTTAATAACAAATTTAAACATGAATTATTCTTAAGCTGATGCTACACAGGTGTTGCCAATGCATTGTTTTATCGCAGCGCAGTGATTTAAACAAATTAGCGTCACTGGAGCTTTGCGTTGCACCTTAGTTACGTTAGTAGCCACTAGCTTCTTGCAAACTAAGACGCTAGTGGCTAAGTTATATCCTTGGGTATAGCCATGCTTACCTAGCTTGGTCTGTGGAGAGTTGACTGCCTATAACATACTGATTTTCCTCCATATCCCGAAAACACGTTAATCCATAGATCCTGGCAGTTGTTCAAAGATCTTTATCAGACATTAGAGATACGATTACAGACTCTCAGTGGTCTGAGAGGCTGACAACTAGTCTTACCAATCAGTATTGTATTAACCGGTACTATTGGGTTATAGAGGTCAAATAGGCAGTCACTCCATGTAAAATACTGATATTCAGTGGAATGTGGTTAGACTTAAACCTGAGTCAAAATAGTTAAAAAAGGGTGATTCAAGTGATATCGACCAGTTTTGTATAAAATTTACTTGACTGCAAAGGAAGGGTTATGTTTATGTCTTTTTCATTCCAAATCCCATGGATACTAGAACACCACTGCAACAGGGAACTCAGTAAATAAAAATGGCTTAATGTAAATTGGCATCTTGGAGCACTAATTTTGCCTCATTTAATTGATCCAAATGATTTTATACAGTTTAATTTATTGTAGGTCATCCAAAGGATCACGAGCCGTCCAATGGGGAGACCACAGCAGGTGAGAACATTATATGCTCAAAACCTGTAAGAAGTAGATCTTCCGCCGATACGGTTATAGTAGAAAACTGCTATGAGTCTGCAGAACAAATTCAGAAGGAATTGGAAGCTGATGAAAAACCTTCTAAATCTCTCAGGGATTGCATCACGTATTCTGAACCTTTGACACCTATGCTACAAGAAGTTTTGGATGATTTTGCTTCAGAACCAGAAGATTCAGATTTAGGTTTGGAGATTGTTGAAAATGTACCAGAAAATGTTCAGGAGGTTCCTGAGCCTGATAATGAAATTTCTATAACGGCAATAAACACAGCCACTGATGTTGCTAAAAATGCTGAAGGATTGTCTGCTGAAGTAGTTGAGGAAGTATTGGCTCAAGAATTAGATGGAACTAGCAAACCAGAAAATATGTCTCCCAAGAAAAACCCTCTAAACAAAACAGGTAAAAAAGAAGATTTACTAATTGCCAATTTGGATGATGAAATTTCTGCAGTAGCAGCAGAGAATGGCACTGAAAAAGACCATGATGCTGATGCTTCCAGAACAACAGAGATTTCCGCTGCTAAGGATGCCGAAAAACCAGTCGCTCAAGAGTCTGGAAATCCTGATGAAATAGTTGTTCATGATTCTAACTCAGAACCTCAAGTTCAATCAAGCAGCCTTAATCATTCCAACAGCACTGTAGATGCTTCTCTTCCGAATAATCCAGAGGCTTACAAAAATAATGCTAATGGTGTTGAAGCTAAACCTAACAACAAAACTAACAAAGAAGCACCAGAGACCAAGAGACGGAAGCTTAGTAGGAAACGATCTTACTCTGAAGGTAGTTCAAGCACTGTAGACAATAAAAAAAAGAAACTAGAAACCAAGTCACAGTCACCAAGAACAGAATCGAAAGTTACAGAATCTCACTTGGATGCAACGGCAGAGGACAGGCTAAAAGACAATGAAGAATCCATCAAACAGGATGTTATTAAAAAACCACAGCTTGAAGACCAGCCAATGGACCTTGACAAACCATCAACAAGTTTTGAAGCTGATATTATAAACAAACAGGAAACTGAAAAGAAAAATAATTTGAAAGAGCCTCCAGAGGTCAACCCTTGCTTGCAAAACATTAGTCTGTTTGATGAACAATTTAATAAGACTAGATATAATATGTCAGAGTCTAGTGATACTGAACAAAATAAAAAAGAAACTCAAGTCGATAAACAGGAGGCTTCTATGTCGAAACCTTTAAATGATGTAGTGGTTCTGAGGTCCCATTCGGATTCTGATATTGGGGAAGTTCGTACTTCGCCGAGGAAGAAGCAGCGCGCTGGAGTCTTGATCAATAAAACGGAAAGAGACAAGGCTATATCAAACATGTTTGGCTTCAGTAGTGGTAAGTTACATGTAGGAATAGGTATATGTGCATCTTGTGACACTGCTTGTAGAATACATAATTATAACATTATTTTTATTATATTCGAATCAGCTTATAACTTTGTGATTTTTCATGATACATTTCTGAAATTTTGTATCTACATAGATTCTTTACATATAAACACTAGACACATGTTTAGAGTATTGCATAAACTAAAATTAATTTTGTATGGCATGTCCCAAAATATTTCGATTTATCTGCTAGTTTCGGTTACGGATATTAGGATAATAAAATTGAAATCATAATGCAAATTGCAAGACACACGCAGCTTGTGTGACAAGTGACTTCTCGTCCAGGCAGGCAAAATAAACAAAAACTAGTGGTAACAAGGCTGCTTTCGCAGAATCATAAAAGGATGATAATGAGTTAAAATTCGTAAAATGGTCACAAAGACACAATTCTCAATATTAACTGCGTTCGTGACCATTTTAAGAATTTGAACGTTTAACGTCATTAAGACTGCGCTTAGATCCGATACTATCCGAAACATTATAATCTTTCGGTGACGGTGACGAAGATTTTTTATGTCGGATATACGATTGTTTCGGTTATGTACTAATGAGCTCCATAGCATCCCTGGTTTGGGTACATTTATATGCTGGTCTGGTGAAGCTTCATAAATAAAAATACCTACATCTAACATGGGTTTGATTGGGCTGAATGAGAATGAAAGGTTTAAAATCATAATATTCATGCATGGTTCTTAGACACGCCTTGTTCGTATTATACTTTGGTATCAAAGTTGTTTTAGGCAGAAAATAGGCGTATTTTTCAGTCCAGGTAGACTGGAAGCCGACCCCAACATTTCTGGGAAAGGCTGGGCTATCTGTTTACCTTTACTAAATCAGGAATGTTTAAATTACCTACGCTTTTGGATGCTCAAGGCTGGTAATGTTTTTATGATTAGGTTTGCATGTCATCGTTATGGTATTACCTTCGTTTATTCAGATCCTGCATGCCCTTTGTTTTCAATATACAAAAAAAAAGCATTTATGTTTTTAGAAATTAGTGGCATTCTTTTTTTTTCATAGGTGGAGTTGGTGCCAAGCGTAAACACCAATTGAGTCGTCGCAGCAGAACCATATCTCACAATAATGCTGTTCCACAGTAAGTATTAAGGTTACTGCCATCTCATTTGAGGTTAGCACAAAATAGTTTTCAATGTCCTTTTTGAATTCCATGCATTTTTCTCAGTTCTACCCCTAAGTAATGTCGTTTCAAGTGTTTTATTGCTGCATTTTGAATCCTATAAACAGTTAAATGGTATTTTAGCCACACTGCTGCGCCTGCGTCAAATTCAAGTGACTGGACTTCTGAGAGCGGCAGCGATAGCTTTATCTCACCACCGCGCAGCCGGAAGAACAGACCGACCAGGAAATATCGGTAAGTTTATAATTTTGCAGATGTTTGAAATTTCTTCTGAGTTTCTTATGGGATGTAAAGTTATGTGATTGACCGTTGTTGTTTTGAACAAATCACAAAGCTCTTAGGATCTCGCTCGGCTCAGCTGGATTCATGCCGACCTTTTGAAGATAATAGGGAATAAGCATCTAAATTTTTCTTTACTTTTATCAATGAGAAACGGTAATAACACCCCGAGAAAGATATTAAAAGTTTATTTCAACTACTAGTCGCAAAAAAAAACAAACAAATTTCTACTACAATTCAAAGGCGTGCGTCTGTTGCGACCATGATGTGACGTCATTTACCACAATTTCGAATTTTTATCTCTTTATAAAATAATACAAATTGTTTAAGCTTTATTCATGCAAAAATTGCATTATAACAAAATCTAAGCGTAATTTAAGTACTTTCATATTAAAGTGTTTCTTTCACACATCACTTTGATGTCACTACGGCATTATCTCGACGATGCGTGTTGAGTTTATATTCCGTTATAAAATAATAAAATGTAAAATAAGTGCTGATGTGTAAAATACAATAATTGTACCACATTGTTTAATAGTAAAGGACAAAGCATATAAAAAAAGCTTTGCTTGCATATTCCCTATTCTGCGTTGATGACAAACGCATTTTACTGATCGGCACCAGCCAAATATGTGTTGTAAATGCTTGGGGTCGTTTTATTATTCAACAAATGCCAAAAAGGATAAACCTGGTTCGTCAAATGTAGTTGATTTTTTCTTAGAAACCGATGGACCGATACCAACTCAAATTTAATTAACTGGTCGTTTTCTATCCTACTAAAATTATAAATGCGAATGTTTGTGAGAATGGATGGATGCATGGATGTCTGTTATGTTGTGTCTTATGTGTTATTCCATACTATTTTTATATTTCATGAAACATTTAAATGTATGTATATATAAACTTTAAACGTTTGAACTGTATCTGAAGAGCCTGTGATTACTGAAAGGAGATATCCTTTGCTGACTCTTTGCCTCCAAAATTTTACAGGAGTGAGAAAATTACATTGTAGGACTACCTGAAGTTTTCTTTCAACGTTACAATTGATTTTACTTGCAGAAAGCCACATAGCCACAAGGTATCGGCACTTGAAGAAGAAGGTGGTCTCTTCGTCATGTATGGAAAGAAAATATACCCAGTTGTAAAGGATGGCAAAATTGTCAAGACTTATGTCACTTATTTACCAGAGAGTATGTATTTTGTACAAGAACTGGCTGTTAATTACGAAACTTTTTTTTATTTTGTTCTCTTTGTAGAGTTTTGTCTGTTACTCATACAATCTTAAAACAGTTATTTTATCTCTGCAAGGTATATAGCTAAAAGACATCTACGTGGACCATCGACGAGGGGAATTCCCTTCCATCGTCTGAGTTCCCGAGTTTATATAACTAGTATCATTTAAAGTTAATAGACTTCTACTGATTTAGCCCGTTCCATCGTCGATTTCATCTGTCTTTTGGACAAGATTGAACTCAAATTAATCAATCAGGAAATTTTTTACACTAAGAAAAAGATTCGAAAAAAAAAATGCGACTCTTTATACTAGTTGCATCATCAACATCTTTCTGCCCTTATTGGATGTTAATTGGGATCCGATAACCATCCAACACGATTTTTTTTTCATTATCCTCTAAATATTAAATGCTATGAACCTTTACTCCTTTCTTTCTATGTTTTTTGGTCTGTATCTCTTAAGGGGTTGCTGTCGAAGAAAGGCCTGTCAGGGTCCACTGCCAGGGCACGCCACAATAGTGGCGGTAAGTCCCCTCTTTGAGGAGTGGCTGGAGAGGCGTCATGGCGTCCTCACCTACCGCCCGGAGGACACGGTGGAGCACACAGTGGCGATCTGCCCAGCGTGGGCGGAGCACCGCCGTGCCCGAGCTAGAGGCGATCGGCGGCGGCGATCTCTCGCGTCCGGCCCTGGTTCAGGCCATGGTCCGGAGCGAGAGGGAATGGGAAGCGGTCACCACCTTCTGCGAAGCAGTAATGCTAGCAAAGGAGGTGGCCGGGCGTTTAAGGGAGAGAACATCTGCCCAACCCAGCCGCCGCGGGTGACGCCCATGGCGCCGGGCGCCGCGAGACAACTCCCGGCCACCGTAGATGCGGGCCTGTGGGTGGTGAGCAATGGGTAGTTCACCGTCCGTCCATCGATTGACGACAGGCCGTGTCGACGGCGCGTTCGTGTTTCACGCGCGCCTCAAAGAGAGTCAGCAAAGCAGAGGGGCTTGCCAGAGCCTCCGCCTGCCGGGGTTGCGGGTTGTTCGAAAGAGATACCGCGGCCTCGGAACGTAAAAAGCAATAGAAGGAACATGGGTGGGTTTTAGTCAGTACAAGTCTGACATGCCTCCCCCGCTCCGCCCAGAGCGGGGGAAGTCATTGGAAGATTTCCACCCAAAAAAATAAATAAAAAGGGTCCACTGCCTGCCTGTTTTGCGAGTTGTTCAAAAGTTACCGCAACAAATACAAAGGGCGAAAAAAAGGAACACGGATGGGATTTAGTCGCCCAGACCGGAGGAAGTTATTTGAGGATTCGAATACCTAAACAAAAAGGGGATGCTATGCTGTCATGAACATGTCTTTTAAAATCACAGCAACTTTATGTTCGTAACAATAAGATTGCTAATTGGTTGCTGCTGAACGGAGTACCATCACTGCGAAAATAACTGTTTACTAGTTTCTTTCCAAAACTCGTGCCAGCACTAAAGCACTTGCATTTTATTTATCAAACAGTTGAATAATCATGTTTCAGGTGATTCAGACGAAGGCGAAAACTTCTGGAAACAAAAATATGTGGAAGAGAAAAAGAAAGCAGCTGAATTAAAGAAGTAAGTGTTGATAGCATGGTAGGTACCACAGAGCATGGAAACACCAGCAACATCTAGATACGGCTGTAGTTTCAATAATTGTGGCTTTAGAAGTGCAAAACTTCAGTTACGGTGGCCTTCCAATCAGTTACGTCTTTAGTGTCATAGAGCGAAAAAATGGTGAGGTGTTTTAAATGGATTGTGTTGAAAATGCCGTGTCTAGAAGCACTGCTACTGCCAGATGCGTGATCTGTGTCAGATGTGTGATAGATACACTTTGTGCATATAGTTAAAATTTTAGTACTATTGTATTTTAACAGGCAATTAGAGGAAGCTAAAGAGCCGCGGGAGATAAAAGAAACGTGCGCTCCCGTTACTGAAGCTGCCGCGCTTGGGTATGTCTCACTGTATTAATTTTTCAAGCTATTCCTAATTTATACATCGACGTCGATTATTCCTTAATTTTTGTGCAGACAATTAATTTCACGAGTGACATATCGCGAGAACTCGTTCAAAAATTGAATCATAATATTAATGTTGTAGTTTGTAATTTTTTAGGAACTCAAGAAAATCTGTCCAGGCAGGTCCTTCGAATGGTGTCGGTATGTATTCAATTTGTATAATATTGTGTTGCTAACGTTTAATATTTACATTCTGTGACTGACCTCTTCAATTTTTTTAGCACAAGAAATAGCTACACTGCCCGTTGAAGCAAAACCAAGGACGCCTGAGAAAATAAAAATAAAATTTACAAAGAACAATGAGGTAGGATTCCTACAATATTTTTTCTAATGTTTTACTTATTTGTCAATATTCAGTAAGTTAACTGCCTATCTATGTTAGTGTTTTTTTTCTGTAGCAGTAAGAATGCCCAATGTAGCAGTGTTGCCAGTAATACCTACAGCACTCCATAATTATTAAATCGACATTACAGGAAGTCCTACTGGAAGGTCACTGGCCACAGATCCATCCAGTCTTAGAACAGGTTGTGAACATATTCCACAAAGAGGCCGAGATGCCAGCCAAAGATAATAAGTCAAGGCTGACAGTCACACATCCTGACCAATCCAAGGAGACCAGTAGTGGGGTCTCGTCACCCATCATCATCACTCCTGTTGACCCTGGTAAGTAAGGCGGAAAATTCTACTAATATTAAAAATGCGAATGTTTGTGAGGATGGATGTATGTTTGTTACTCTTTCACGTCAAAACGGCTGAAGGGATCTTGAATAAATTTGGCACAGAGGTAGATTATAGTCTGGAATAACACTTAGAATACTTTTTTTCGATCATCACGCTGGTGTAACCGCGGTCCAGCTATTGGCCTCATAAATCTTAGCTTACTTTGGAACAGTTGGGATACATGAAGCAGCTTCCTTCTTCTTATTGTACTTGACAGCGGGTAACACCCAGCATAGGTCGACCCAGACTACTCAATCGCACCTAGATAGATTAAGGACTCGATAATTGTAATCCACCCTCCGTATTATGGTTGTATTCAAGCAGACATTATATTTTTTTACAGAAATACACGAAAAAGTCAATAAATTAGAAAAAGAAATATTCAAGGAGATTGAAGAACGCGATAAAGAGGAAGAGAATCAGCCAAATGGACAAGCAACTAACGTCACTAAAAGGTTTTTGTATTAAACATCTTAAGCAAAACAATTTTCATAACTTTTAACATCTACTGCCTTTTTTCACTAACAATATGCAATAAAAGTGGTCTGTTAAATATTCAATGCATTCCTTCAGACAAAACAAACAAACTACCACAACCCACTATTAAGAAGTGCCATTCTATCCTCTAGGAAAATAGGCAGACCACGAAAGTCATCATTATCAACACTCAGTCCGGAGGCACAACCGAGAACTACCAATGAACAGGAACCGAAACAATCTGAAGAAAGTAGTCGTACACGCGAGCAGAAAGCCGAAGAGACTGAAAATAATAATAATACTAAAGAAAATGTACCAAAACGCCAGACGCGGACTTCTCGTAATATTTTAAATGGTAAGTCATATATTTCTCCAGATTTGTATATTTTATTTGAATGAAAACCTTTTTTTTTTTGCTTTTTGTGTATGAATGTGGATTGCTAAAAGATCAGGTGAATATAAAAAAAGGGATAGGACTGTGAGTACATGTCTAAAAAGGGCAGTGAATTAATAATTTTGTATTTTTTTTTACCCTAATTAATCCCTTTTGGATATAGGGGATTAGGATCCCCTTTTGATTAGGGTAAAAAAATACAAAATTAGAGTCCTAAAACTATAGGTATATAATATTATTGGATTCTATCTGAACTAGTAATAAAGCTGTATCATAGTTAGCTATGAAACAGCTTTATTACTGTCAAGACTATGTAAGAAAAAAAACTAACTTTTTAAATTTGTGGGTTGGAGCTTTGAAATAGTAGGTCTGCTTTAACTGTATCATTCACTAACTTATGCCCGCGGTTTACCCCGCAAAGAGTTTAATGGAAGAATCCATGCTGCGCTGTCTACATGTAAATAGAGTAACAGTGATGATGATGTATTTATTTTAATAATTGGGATGGACCTTTTAAACGCCAAACAAGTATATTTTTGTCACATATTTGTGTCGTTGGCATCAAGGGCACGCGCTTACTTGTCACATATATATATGTGACAATGGTGTTCAAAAGGTGAAAGAAAATCCCACTACTGATAAAAATTGTACACTTAAAAAGTATCACTGATTTTATAATAATTATTTATTAATTTGATCTCAACAGAGACTGTGAACATCAACGAATCAAAAACAATGCAGACTCGGAGATCAACACAAAGGTTGAATTCAAGCACAGAAGCTGATGACGAGGAAGTGAGATACATGTTACCGCCACAAAACACCAGGCGATTGGCGAAATCGCCAGCTAGCAAAAAGACAAATAAAAAGAAAAGGTAAAGCGTTTAGCAGTAACTTAATATTAATGTAGGTAAAGATTTAAATTGATAGATGTGTCCTCGCCGAACTTAGGTTGTGCATAAATTCCAAACTGAGAAAAGTATTTACGCACATCCTGCATGCATTTCCAGTACGAAACGTGATCATATTTTGACACAGTTTCTTTTTCTAACGATTTAAATCTATAAAACTTAAGTTAAATATTTGAATTGGAAAGTGCATCAAGTCAAATATCGGATAGGCACTAACATTGACGTAAGATCTTAGTATGTATGCAAATTTTACTCTGCATAATTTATTTTACCAACACATATAATAATTAATCCCCAGTACCACAGTATTTTATACCATTGCTATCTATCTCTATTAATATCACTTATTTAGGAATTTTATTTTTATTTTAACCTGTTAGAAATACAGAGCTTGGCCAAAGGCCCATTGACTAAATTGAAAAATAGTTTTATTTATAATATAGTAGATTAACAGTATACTTTTAATTAAATTGGTGTAAACTATAAACTACCAACCTTCTTTGATCTTAACTAACTGTTCTTCTATAAATTTACAATATTTATTATTTCTTTTTACATATAGTGGGTATAGTCCATTTTTTAATCATTGTGCTTATTGCAAAACCATTTCAAGCAATAAGTCGTGTAATCATTTATTTCTTGAGTTTAAATACAGGGAGGAATGGACACGGAATTTATTAAATAGCAGTTTTATTTAAATTACGGTATAAACTGAATACGTGGCAACCCTGGTAACCATTTGTGCGGCGTCAGTATCCGACAATGTATTTTAACTTAAAAAAACACAGATTAATTTTGTTTGGACAATGCCCATTATTTGATTGCTGGGGTTTAATTGCAAAATTTTATATTTTTGTAAATAAATTATATTGTTTACCTATATACATAAGATGTACTTAGAATATTCTTAAATCTAAGTTTATATACTTGTGGTAGCAAGAAAAATATAATTTATGACTAAAATATTATTTCTACATTCTTCACATTGAGTACTCGTGTACTGAATGTGAAGAAATAATATTTTAAAAGTACAACTAATGTACGCATATTGAGTTGTTTGACAAATCATATCGCATGCAATGAAGCATTTTATATTAAGTATCAATGATGGTCTCTTAAAACTAAGTGTGGTTATTATAAGACGTGTCTGCTAGAAAAATTGGTATTGACTCTAAAATTATGCATTTTCTGTAAATAACAAAAGCAGTGGTTAAAGTAGCTCAACTGTGTATTTTTATACTAAATGAATAATGTATCTGTGAATGGGAGCAGGTGGAAATACTTTGATCAATAAACTTTTCAATTGTGAATTGTGTATTATTTCTATTTTCTCTGTTAGATTAGTCAGTAATGATTATTTAATTTGGTTAATTGTGTTTTTTCATAAAGCTTAATATTTCGGTGAGTGCATTTTAAACATTGTTTGTTTGTAAACCTGCTTCCATTATGAGTATCATATCATACTGCATGTTGCTTGTCGCATATTCTTCACTTCATTTGTGCACTTTAGCTTCTGCTGCTCGTGTGTGTTTGCTTTAATATGCATATCTTGCTTTCCTTTCTAACAGCTCGGAAAAAGCCTCGAAGATATTGTCTTTGCCTGATGCTGCCTCGCTACTCTCCATGGACAGTACTCAAGGATATGAAGATACCGACGACAGTCATGTTAAAACAGAAACTAGGAAGAAGATAAGAAATGATATGTCAAGCTTTGCAATCAAAACCAGAAATTCATTACGGCGCAGTTCGAGAAGGAGAACTCACCCTTATGTATACCATGATGCGTACAACGACTCCAGTAATTCGTCTGTAGACGCACCTGTACAGGAAGTTACTCGAGACAATTCTAGTTTGAACTCAGAAGCTTACAAATCAGAGTCTTACCAACATCTGAATCCTCAAGCGAAGGTTTCATCGAGACAACTCGAACCAATAGATGAAACAACGCCAATGGACAATGCAACCTACTTTATCAGACACATGGAGTCAATATGTAGAAACGAAATATCGGCTCAAATTAATAAGGGTTCGACTAGTCCCTCTTGTCAAATGAGCAGCGATGTCGGTAGTTCCAGTAATATATCTCTACCAATGTCTCCAGAATTATCAATTGTGGAAAACATGTCTGTATCCAAAGAAATGCTCAACTCTGTTGAAGAATACCCCACTATTCACGAAATGCAATTTAATGAAGCATCAACATTAACAATGTGTAGCAATAATATGATAGTAGACACCAATGTATCTGTACCGCTGAATAACCAGGACAGTGCACTTAAAAGAAGCAACACGGTAACTGATATGTCTACTGAACCAAAAAGTTTAGTTACAGAGTCATTACTAAAAAAAATTGGCAATTTTAATATAAATTATAATGTTACTGTAACAGAAACTCTAAATAAAAAACTACACGATTTACTTTTGGAAAGCGCTAAAAAGACCGAATCTGAATGTGCGCAAAATGAACCAAGCATGATGGATTTAGATGTCTCCACTGTTGAAGTACAAAGGAAGCCCAAGGCTAGTAAAAAGAGATGTTCCACCCCTCAAAAAAGGAAAGGGTCAAAGAAATCAGCCACTCCCACAGTAGATCCCGTCGTGGAAGAGGAACACGTGGAGTCTTGTTCTCATAGTGGCAGGAAGTCTTGTCCACCTCTATTTCAAACAAATCTGCCAGATGACAATATTGTAACGGAGGAAATTAATATCGCTAACCTTACAATCGCGAATGTGAAACCAAAAGCCAAAAAGAAGAAAGACATTATCAGAGTTAAAATACAGAGACCGAATACTAAGAAAGCTGCAGAGAGGCTAAGTACTAAATCTGCTCAGAATGCAAGCAGAATGTCTGTATTCACTGATAGCGGTATAAATGACTCTGAGTCCGAAGTATTTGTTCCTGCAAACGATAGTGTAGATCTAATACACAATCACTCTGAAACATGTCTTCTTGCTAATGAATGTGTGGGCGACAGTATAGAGTTCGTAGATAACTCAAAGTGTGTGATAACGCTTGGCGATTCGATGCAGTCCGGTGACGCATGGAGCAGTCGTTGTGAGAACAATGATGAACATAGTACATCGCATGATTTGTTCTGCAACAATGCTCAAGATATCAGCTTTTACAATAGTAAGTCAAAAGTCTATCTTTTATCATAATTAAAATTCATAGACTCAGGTTATTTTTTACTTAAACGCTTTGTTAACTAGGATCATATCGTGGCCAAACTAAAGCTCGGACTGGTCGATTTCTGCAGTGTCCGCATAATTATCTGTTGATTACAATAACCAGTCAGTATGTTAAATTGTGAACTTTGCTAAGGGAGGCATCCGGTAAGAATACGCGCCTTAGATGCGGAGTTGGACAAACAGCCCGTTATACAATAAGGCACGCATATGTTTCTAGGCAACACTCCTCAAGAATATTACGAGTTTTAAAGACGTACAAAATATTAACTATGATTTCATAATAAGATGTTTAAATTAATATTTTTTTTATGGTTTAAATCTAAATCTTAGCCTTCATCCAGCTATATTAAGGTCCTTTCCTAGTTTTAACTGATGCTGCTTAGAACTCAAAATCATTAAAAATAATATTCAGGAACATATAAATATATAAGGAACTATTCCTGTTTACAGAGGCTAATTCAGACATGGCCAGTACAAGCGAAACAGTCTACCACAGTCCACTGGGCACTGAAGTCTCACACAACAGCCTGATCACAGAGGACTTGTCGAATGGGTCCTCACCGCCCGTACCCCTTTCCAAATGGTACCTACTGAGCGAAGATGAAACCAACACCAACCTGGTTGGGGCTGGATCAACCATGCTGAGCAGCGGAAGCTACGGTTCCAATCTAAAACAGCTGTTTCCTGTTGCGTGCGCCATACCAGACTTATCTACAATCACGGAAATGTCCAGAGAAAATGACAGCAGCAGAAAACCCACTGTAGAAGACTTCGAGGGCCTAACTGGAGACGATTTCAACTCACTAAGTGTTTTTGATTCTAATTTTAATGATTGATGCATTCCAGCCTGGGGCTTTAAAAAATCTAGTTATAATATAATATTTGTTTTGTAATTGTTTTATTTTATTATTATTTTTATGCATTAAATGTTCAATTATTTTTCTTATTATTATTCATCTTTACAAATTTTCTTTTATTGGCACTTGATACGAGTTGTTTTCACAAACGCGTTCAATCCAAATGTTTACTTTTTAACCGATTTAAAAAAAAGGACTAGGTTTTTATGGTTGACTGATTTTCATAATTCTTTTTTTGTTCGAAAAAGGGTATTTACATGTTGATCCCATATCAAATGTATTTAAACACAGTAAAAATATGCTTCTATTTTAAATTCAAATATTGAGTAGCAATATGTGTATCTTGCCTGTTTTAATCTGCTGTGCTCAGAACTGCAACTATTCACAACCACGATTGTAATCGTGCCGTGAGTATAATCGAAAAATCCTCCAACCGCTATTCGCAGATCCGTAATCGGCCAATTTTGACATCTCTGCACAACCGCGTTAGGGCCAGGCCACACGGCGCGGTGCGGTTCAGGCGCGGCGCCTGATCGGTGCCGCAACGGTTTCCTACATATAAAAAAGAATGGTATGCCATACGGTACGTCCGGCACCGCACCGCGGACGCACCGGACAACGGCGCGAGGCAGACGAGGCGGGGAGGGGTGCAAGCAGTGTGATGTCGCAGCGGTGCCGCTCTATTGTTTATTGTAGACTGTCGTCAACTGGGCAAGCTAAGCCAAGCCTGTTTCGGTGCCGTAAGAACATTGCGACGTCGCAGTGCTAGTGTGGCCGCCAATGCGGTACGGAGTTATGCGGTGCGGTGCCGCACCGTGTGGCCTGGCCCTAATTACGATATGAACACGTCAATCATACCGACAAAAAGCAAAATTTGGTAAAAGGCTAAATAAACATCATGATCCAGATTCCAGGTTAAGCAACTCTTGCCAAGGGTTGGAAATGGATGGGTTACCGTACGGGGCCCAGGTTAAGCAACTCTTGCCAAGGTTTGGAAATGGATGGGTTACCGTACGGGGTCCGGGTTAAGCAACTCTTGCCAAGGTTTGGAAATGGATGGGTTACCGTACGGGACCCAGGTTAAGCAATTCTTGCCAAGGTTTGGAAATCGATGGGTTACCATACGGAGCCCAGGTTAAGCAACTCTTGCCATGTTATGAAATGAATTGCTATCTATACTAAGTGGTTATGATAATACAACAATAAATGAAAACATTGACAATACTAGTTTATAAGAATGATTCTAAAACACCCTAACCAAAAATAAAAATTACGAACACACTAAATGGCATAAAAGTGGAAGCAAAATAGAACGCCCTTTATGAAAGGTCACCTGTGAGTGTTGTAATATCGCGGTCCTGTAGCGACTTGATCTTTGGGCCCATTATTATTAATCCTCAGTCAAAATACTGAATCACAGATGTTTTAACCAAATAATTGGGCACCTCTCTTTCACCCGCGTGTTATTTATTAATCACTACTAGGATCACTGACCAGTGACCGTGACCTAAATTCGTACTTGCAAATTTCGACAAGAAAGCGAAGTAACGGAACTAGATTTATCTCTTTCGCTCAAAATAATTTTCCTATTTCAAGAGTGCATAAGCACTTATACAGATTTAAAAAATCTAAAATAACGACCTGTGACTAGGCACTGGATATATTCAAATGATTTTTTATAGGGAGACTAAGAACATCTAGAGGTCTTGCTTAGTTTAATTTATTGTCGTTTTATCTTAACCACTATATAATTCTTCGCTATCCTTTTCCTATCTTTGTTAGGGTCTTCTTCCAGCCTGACCGAATGCAGCACAGGAAATACCAGTACTTAAATCTATAGTGAAAATAAAAATAAGATCCCGTGCCTAAAACGAATTTCGAAGCTGTATAAGGCATACTATTTATACTGTGCGCTGCCAGTAACTACACTTGGGGAAAAAAGAAACGTTTGTCCTGCACAAATTAAGGTTGATATAAAGTAGCAAAAAGCTGTTTGCTCTCTTAACAATAATTAACATTTGCAATCTTAACACGCACGTGCAGTACAATTTGGTATTGGTATTAGGCTGCCGCTCGTCATGCTATAGCAAGCGTGATGTTTTGCCATTTGCGTTTCAGGACACATTTAAAGTATATTGAGCATATATTTTATAGTTTTGTCTTTGTTGCACTCATGGATCTCAATCATGCCATCATGCTGTCAGTGTCTGTCATTACTGTCAAGTTTGACAATTAGAATAGAAACTATTGTTGTTTTCACATCGATCCTTAGCTTATTTAGCTCGTATTTATTGAATTACTAGTAAAATGGTATAATTATCACGATGCCGAGAAATTTGCCGCTAAGAATAAGTATAAGAGACTGTTTAGTTTTAGTGCTATTAGTTATATTTAATACAATTCACATTACTGATATGGGTAAGTTGTTCTGAAACAATTCTGGAGTAAATTATTAATTTTCATAATAATTCTGTTGTATTCTAATAGTTTTATGTTGTAGCTAACAACAACATGGATATACAAAGCAAAGAAAACAAAATAAAGGACGATTCGAGTGACAAAGGAGTGAATTTCAGTGAGAATGAAGAATACTTGAAGAGTTGTCCTTCTGTTGACCAGGACATTTCTGAATGTTCCTCATTGCAGTATCCATGTATAAATTGTGACAGAAGCATAGATTGTCGATATGGAGGCTTTTACAATTATTCCTGCACTGTCAAACCAAAAATTGTTTGTAATGTAAGTACCTGCTGTCAACTCCACTTCAGCATGAAGAGAATTATTAAAGTGTTAAATTTTACAACCATAACGTGTTTCTCTATATTCCAGGGTACCAAAACATTTAACAGAACAGCAATGTGCAGGTTTTGTTACCAGACTGAAAAATGGGAACATCGCTGTGACCAGAAAGCAAACTGTAATTCACTGGCTTCACCACTGAAATATTACTTGTAAGCAAAAATTCACTATTGTAAATTTTAAACCAACCAACCATACATTTAAATAAACACTTGCAAAGTATTTTGTGACTACACAATTCAATATTATGTTTTCCTTATGCCTATATCTATAGTCGAGTAGAGTCAAATAACTTTCAATTACATTTTCAGAACAAATTGCACAGTATCAGATGATGTTGTGTGCCTAGGAAAGCGCAGGTTTCTGAAGAAAATCCGATGTACTTGGACAGCAGGCACTCGCTGGGGCACCGCAGTCATCCTTGCCTTAACACTTGGAGGATTTGGTGCTGATCGGTTCTACCTTGGCCACTGGCAAGAGGGGATAGGCAAACTGTTCAGTTTTGGAGGGCTGGGAGTCTGGACCCTGGTGGATGCCTTACTTATTGGGATTCACCACTTGGGGCCTGCTGATGGATCCCTTTACATTTAAAATAATTGTCCGAGTGAATTTTAATGATGAGTGTACTTGCTTGAATTATTGTTAATAGAATTAAAAGTATTTTTAAGTTTATTGACATATTTTATTTAACTACAACTAACTGGGACCACACTAAACAATGAGGTTTCGAGGCACAGAACATGACAAAGCGAAAATCTTTTTCTTCGCTAGTATTGCATATACGTACTTAAAGTTCTTTCAATTCAGCTCAAGTCACTTCCGCGTTTATAAGTTTTGTCACTCGTCTGCACAATCCATTTCAGTCATAGTTTACTGACTGGCTGGAAGAGTACAGTTCGCTTCAACCTGTCGACTCCCGGTCACCGTAGACGCGTGTCTGTGGATGGTGACCTATGATGGATAGCTCATCTAGAGCACCTGCGCACAGTGGGTCCTTACTCTTCCAACATATTAGTGAACAAAGAAATCAACTAATGCTACAGATCTCTTTATCTTAGGGGTGCCGATAATTACAATCCTGAAAGTCGCAATAGCCATAGCTCCGGTCCGGTCTCCCATATCCTGCAAACACAACCAATTAGGTATACATGTCCGAGGGATATAATTGAAGTTTTCTTAGAAACCGATGGATGCTTTCAAATGGAATTAATAATAGATGTGAAAAATATGAATTTTATTACATTGAAATCTGTTAGTAAACACAGTACACGAAAAGTCATTGGAACCTGGAACTTCAATTTGCAAACCATACCTACTAAGATTTTTCAATCCGAACTCACTTACATTTTTCCTACCCACTGAACCCACGACTTTTAACAATGCATGTAGGTAACTGTTTTTGAATGATTGGAACTACCGTCCAATTTCTGAAATAAACAACCTTTTTTAGAAATGGGAGAGTAGTTAGTCTAAACCTATTCTAATGGATATCTGATTTTGTAAGTGATCAATTACATAATGATCAAGCATTTATACTGCCACGAAGGTTTGCATAGGTGTGTTCAATGTTGATAGATAAACCTATTTCTAACTGACTTTATAAAAGGAGGAGATTCTATGTTAGACTGTTTTGTTTTTCTTTTCCTTTGAATTAATATTTATTAAAAAAGAATATTATTAACAGACTTCAAATAAGAGGTTCTACGATTGATCATTTAAAAAAACGGGACTTCCGGAAGTCAGACAAAAAAATCAACAAAACAAACAAAAGTCACCGACTTCCGGAAGTCTCTTCTTCCTTAGTTTTTTTTTTTCGAAGTCGGTTATATTTTTTGCTATTTTTAGGGTTCCGTAGTCAACTAGGAACCCTTATAGTTTCGCCATGTCTGTCTGTCCGTCCGTCCGTCCGTCCTCGCTTAGTCTCTGTGACTGTTAGCAATAGAAAGCTGAAATTTGGTACCAATATGTATATCAATCACGCCGACAGTGGTAAAATAAAAATTGAAAAAAAATGTTTTACTAGGGTAGCCACCCTATATATGTAAAGTGGGAAGTGGTTTTTTTTATTTCAACCCTAACGTGTGATATATTGTTGGAAAGTTATTTAAAAATGAATAGGGGTTTACTAAAAACATTTTTTGATAATGTCAATAATTTCGGAAATAATCGCTCCAAAAGTAAAAAACAATGTGTCCCCCCCCCTCTAACTTTTGAACCATAAGTTAAGAAAATATGAAAAAAATCTCTCCCCCCCCCCCTCTAACTTTTGAACCATAAGTTAAGAAAATATGAAAAAAATCTGAAAAGTAGAACTTTATAAGGACTTTCTAGGAAAATTATTTTGAACTTGATTGACACAACAGTTTTTGTACAAAAAAGACAAAGAGTTGTACAAAATAATTTCTGGACTAAGTTTGTAGTATAAGCTATGGGCCGTTGACGCCTGAAAATAAACGATTTTTTTTTTTTATTATAATCGTATATGCAAGCATTTTTTTTAACTTCGTTTACATATTTTATTATCCTGAACGTATCTTTTTTCAAACAAAAAAAGAATTATTGAAATCGGATCTCGCAATCCAAAATTACCATTAGTCGTCGAGGTTTGAGCGCTCCCCTTTGTTTTCGCGCTAAAAACCGTCACAAGTCACAAGTCGGAGCGCCTGCCACCGTGCCGCGGAGCGTGCAATGTTGCACGCTCCTCCACCTTTAAACTCATAACTGGGAACACTTATTGTGACGGACGGGAAACTACGGAACCCTACACTGAGCGTGGCCCGACATGCTCTTGGCCGGTTTTTTTTATTAGTTTAGTTCTAGTAAGCGTGCACTCATATAACTATTATAGATGTCACATGAACTCATGGATAGATTAGATATGCAAATAAAGATTGAAGGCTACTTTCACAAAAAAAAATGTAGGTAGGTACACAGTTAATTCTAATCAAGCAATTTTACAGCTTATTGATGTCCTTTAAGTCCTTTTACCTAACACCTACCTACGTGTTGCGGTTACGGGTATATTGTTAGACCAATTAATTAACTAGAACACGTGACTCCTCACAGCATGTCGACTTCAGCAGTTGATGCGAAATTTTCCAGAAATCACTGATTTCTCGTTCAGTCAGCAAAGCTAATTATCAAGATATGTAATTTTATGACTGCGATTTTCTACACGCGATTGCATCTGTTAATTTCGCATCCTTTGTTTAGAATTAAAACTAGTATGTCGGACTAATTAAACGATTTAAAAACACTGCCAGGGATGCTGTGCGGCTACACTTACAATCCACAATGACTTAACTAGCGGTTTTGGAAAATAGCAGATGTACTTCGCTAAAAAAAGAGAGGTCGTAGCTGTCCACTGTCTTCCATAATATAAGGTAGTATTAGTAGACTGGTAAGGTAAGGATAAGGTCCAAATATAAGATTTGCTAATATTATAATGGACTCGTACTTATCTAGCTGTATAACGTGTTATCATAATATCCTGTTATGCCAGGTCTATCCTTTGTACTTAGTGTAACTATTTTCACCTAGCACCTAATGAGATCATTAAACCAAGACAAGTGCTCTAAGGTCACCTAGTTACCTAATAATCCTGTACCAATGGTAATTGTTTATCGAAAAACTCCCTGAAATTTGTATTAAAATGTGTTTGTCTGAACTATGTAAGTGTGCGTTCATTTTTGAGTCATTGTGTAGGCGCCGTGTAAGTTTGACGTAGGGTGTTAGTGGGTATGTGAGGGAGGAGGAGTCAGGCGGGCAGCGTGCGACCGGCGGCCGGCGCGCGGCGGCGGCGGAGCCTGCGCAGTACGCGCGCCGTTCCAGACCTGCGCGATCCGTCATTCGTTCGCGGGTTCACGCCGCGTCGCCACCTCGACCGCACTAACGCTTCGCTCGCCCCCCGAGCTTCGTCGCGCTCAGCTCGCGTACGTCAGGCCGGATCGTCGCCGGTCTCGTGGTGGTGCGTGTCCCCCTGGTTCCGAGGCACGCGTGCGCTCGCTCGCGCGTGCGCGGCGCCACGTGCGCGCGACGACGGGCCGCGAGCATGCGAGGGGCACGGCGCTGCCGCGCGTAGCGAGCCAGGCCGTGCGCGCCATCGCCATGGGCTGCGCCTCGTCCGCCGAGGAGCGTGCCGCCATTGCGCGCAGCAAGCTGATCGAGAAGAACCTGAAGGAGGATGGCATCCAGGCCGCTAAGGATATCAAGCTGCTGCTCCTTGGTAATGGAGCTTTCCTCTATCTCTGTCTAGGGTAGCAGGTGCGCGCGCACGCCGGTTCGAGCTCTATTGACTCAAACTATGAAGCCGGCAATTCTCCCTTTTGGGCATATAGATAAATGCATTGACTTGGTGAATTAGCATTTTAGGTAGTAGGTATATTTCGAGGAGATTACAACAATTCAAGGTTTATCACTACCTATCTACAAAACACTACGAGTAAACTTACACTTAGGTCTCCATTAGGGTATCCAAATCAACGTTTTCTTCGTTGATAAGTAGAATGTAACACAACAATTTAAATAAGAAGACAACACATTAGTATTCAATATTATTCAATAATAGTATTGGCATCCATGATCTTGAACTTAACCACAACATTCCACCTAGGTAAGTATAACAGACTTTAAAATCTTTAGATCAAGTAATAGCAGGAATATTCTTACTAACATATTATATGGAGAGCTAGGCCACTCGCATACAGCAGTTCAGTTACCTATGCGTTAGAAAATTAGACAACTCAATTAAGATACTATTAATGCCTATAGTGTGCATGTTACCAGGGGACGTGGCACTTAGCAGATAGGTATGTTTCTTATAGGTATAAATATGTCTTAGTAAGTCAATTTAACATCAGGCCCTGTTGCTTGTAGCGTTGTGGCTCCTCCGCCCAGAGGAACTACAACATAGTGTACGCCGTCCCTACTACAAACCATTCGGTTACCAAATGATAAGTAGGAACATTATGGTGAATGATGTTTGACAATTATGGCAGAAAGATCAGTGACCTCGGAAACTTTGCTTATAGGCCATGTTTGGGGACTGGTTACCTATTTATGATACTACTCTACTAGTTGATTGCGTAAACATATACGAGCTACCCCAAACTCTATAAAAATACAGCTAACCTTGACCAGTTGAACTTGAGATATTAAATTTTCACCATATCGTTTTTATAAAAACAATAACCACGTAGAACAGAACAATATATGCGCTCGTACCCTTATATGGCCAATGCTACAGGTTTGTAAGACAGCAAGCTTCAGGGTTATTACTTTTTCCAGCACAATCTTTTGTTCTTACTAAAGATTTTGCTGGAAACACCTGTCCTTCAATGCCCCATGGTGATGTTTAGTTGTGGAATCCTAGTCATATTGTAGGAATTATACGACTAAAACCGAATAATATCTACTCATTGGAAGGGTAGTTCTATAAGCTAACTGTCTTCCTGACCATATTAATATATTTCTAGGATTTGGGGAAGCTATTAATTCTCAGTAGGTACCTATGAAGTAGCTGCACTTTACGACAGCAAGGTAACAATGTATAATATCAATCTATCTTCTTTGTGTATAAAAATTCTACAGTCTTCCGTTATATACTTTGAAACCATCTAACCGATTTCATTAGAAAGGCGAATACGGTTTTATACCACACATCACGCTACGACACTAAGGAGCTGAGCAGCGGGTGACCGTTGGTCACAGCTAATAAAATAGAATAGAACAGAAAGGAAAACTGGAAGAGAATTTCATATAAATCAATTAAGTACCTACTTCACTTAATTAATTGTGACTTACATTATATTCTGGTGATTGATTGTTGTCTTTACTTACCTTCCCATATGAAAACACCTTAACAAGCAGATTCTGTGAAGATGCTGATTTTTAGAACGAATGACATTCGGAATGTAAAAACAAACACTACAGTCATCAATATCCGATCCTAGCCACAGGCCGCAGACGAACATGATAGCTACTAGGGTCCTTGGAAAATGGAACTTACCTACCGACTGACATTGTACGTAAATGAAGACTAATATGTAAAGAAATGAGCAATCAATACAATGATCAAAAATGTTTACATATCCCAAAATTTGAAACGGTACATCCCCTCTCATGAACATGTATGTACAATTGTATATACATACATGTATCACTCAGGGCAAAACTTTGGGTCATCCATTGATATGAGTTCTTTTACCATCATCTCATTGATCGAGAAGAATATTCTCGATATTAAGCCGGATGATGTATGAAATATTATGATGAATTTTTGTGTTACGTTCGGTTCAATTTCCGGCTTGAAAAAGAAAAAATAATCTCAGATTACAAAGGTAAATTAATGAGTAGGTAAATTAAAATAATTCCCTATATGTATATAGTTTTTATATCACACTAATCCTTACTAATATTATAAAAGCGAAAGTGAATTTGTTTGTTACCTCTTCACGCTTTAATGGCTGCACCGATTTTGATGAATTTTGGTTCAGAGATAGTTGGGAACCAGGAGACGGACATCGGCTAATATTTTTTTAAAAAAAGTGGGATTTGAGGGAGAAAGAGGGCAGAAAAGGGAAAATTTAACGTTGCAATTACAAATCAATAAGGCGCAAGGGGAACTGTGTTACCCCGAATTTAACGCGAGCAAAGCCGTGGGCAAAAGCTAGTATTATTATAAAGGCGTAAGTTCGTGTATGTTTGTTACTCATCACGCTCAAACGTCTAAACGGATTTGGATGAAATTTTGTGTATACTTATGTAGACAGCTACTTTTTACATAACACCACGGGGCACCAACAGCTATTAAAGTTTACTTCCGAGGTACGGGCACAAGTACAAGAAGTAGAAAGCAGCGGAAGCTCTATCCATCTGTGGCACTCTCATGGCCTCATGTTATAAAAATATCCGTTCACCTCATGTTACTTAAACTAAAAAAAATGCCTAACAAATCAAGTTATAAAGCAGGCTGTTTTTTTATTTCAATATTGCGACAAAATGACAAATTAAATGTTAGATGTACGATATATATCTTGTAATCTTTCATTACACTCAATCAGATTCGCTTGAAAATTACACAGAATAAGTTTGTGAAATATTTTGGAATCAATAAATAATTCTAAAAGCTACAACGACCTTTATTTAAAATGCGCGCCATTACATTTTTTAGCTAAAAAAAGTAGAAATTGTCTTTGACAAATCTTTGATTTTAGCGCAGTGCTCGTGTTCTCTTTCGCGTGTGAATGTGCCTTCACGCATGTGTGAGCGAGTCCGAACGAAGATTTCCGAACGCACCCGAACGTCAGTCGAGCGGGGCGCGGTCGCTGTCACGGAGCGGAGTTGGTGCTTGTCATCCGGCCGCCATTATCTCGTATTTAAACGGATTTGTAAAATCAATTAAAGTTTGCATTGTCGTTGCGTGTTTTTAGTGTACGGTGCAGTAAAAAACCCTGGAAAATATCGAGTCGCGGTGGTTTATCCAAAGATTGTGTGTTTCGGAGTCGTATGAACAGTGATAAGTGGTACTGTTAGGTTACTGTGTGTTGGGTGCTAACGTTGTGTAGGGTGGCTCCGGTCTCGCCGGAGCGGCAGGACGCGTGCGGAGCGCATGCAGAGGGAGCGGTGAGAGCGCGCCCGACTCAGGGGTCGGGGCGGCCGGCGGCCAAGGAACAGGCACAGCTGCCGACATGGGGTGCGCCCAGTCGGCCGAGGAGCGCGCGGCTGCAGCCCGCAGCCGACAGATCGAGAGGAACCTGAAAGAGGATGGAATCCAGGCTTCCAAAGATATCAAATTGCTCTTATTAGGTACAGTGTAGCTCTATTATTTGGCCGCGATCCGTGGCCGCACCCATGTTTCGGGGTTGTTGCAGACATTTGGGCGTCCCGTTTCACGATTTTGACTTTCATGATGCCCCTGTGGGTAGCGTCGTAACGCTCTTCATGCATCCTATTAGCTTGTTGCAAATTTCGAAGGAGGAGTACAAATGGATAGCTGCTTTCACTTGGAACTAATCATTATGCCGGTATGTACGATAGTTCCGTGCGCAAATGAAAGTCCCTATTTCACATTTAGGAAACATATGTACGAACTCATTGTCTAGTAATTTCTATGCTAATCATGGTTGATTTCTGTTCCAATGTCATGAACTTCAATTCGGATGGGGTTTTCCTTATCGTATATCGAAACATAGGTACCACGCGACGTATTTTAATATTGTAACTATTTATTTTACCCAACTAATGAGATTGATAACGTTAATTGAACCCACCATGTCAAATCTCATAAGATATGCCAAAATGAGTATTGGCCTTATCTCTGCTAAATAAACACAATTCTAAAGTACTTATTATCATCATTGGTTGCCATTACTCATTTCTGCATAATACTAACTTAATAAATTATAGGCAGTGGAACTTCTAATGCTGATAGGCACCAGAGAATGTTGAAGCAATCTCTATCTGAGCTTCAGTGAATGATGAATCCCAAGCACTCATCTAATAATAACACACTCACCCACTAATGATGTCAATATTTCATGAGAAATATGCAACAGTCATCCAGCACAATAAGTGAAGATCTTATCGGCTGAGACTTAGTTGGCAAGGAGACTACTCTATTGTGCTCGCTGGTACTTTTCCTGCTTGACATAGATGACTTTGATGAGATAACATTTTCAGGCTGATTAAACACAAAAGAAAATCAGAATCATAATGGAAACTAAACATGCAGCCTATACTTAAACACTCAAGTGAAAATAAAACATACATTACCAGCAATACCAACTAAGAGGAGGCTTCCCTTTAGAAACACATAAATTGTATAGAGTTGTTTTACTTATTACAAAACCACATGTAATGTTGTCAGTAAACAATCAACTAGTATTTAAAGAATTTTAATCACTGTAAACAGTACCTGTTGGCGGGGTTTTGAACGCTTGCCAATATTTCACCAGAACAATGTCATTCATGTCCAACAATAAATGGCACAATACTTATTTACATTTAAATACAATCACTTGAGGAAACTCAACAAAAAACTTGAATGATACAATTTTGTATTTATGTATATTTATTTTATAAAGATTTATTCACATTTTAGGATGATCTCAGTAAACATTACAGATTCCTGTAAATGGTTACTTGATTTGATTGCCTATTATCATGGTAATTAACTATGTTTCACAATTTTATTCCAATTGAGTCACAACTTATGTAGTACTGAATGCTAAACTTTCACTTAACTGATATAGGACCATCCATAATTCAAAATGCAGGTTGTATGTGTTGCCACTCAATCTGTGACAACACATCTGCTCATAGTCAAAGGACTGATTGCACGATATAGAAATTTAAAAAAAATATATAGGGCCATCCATAATTCGAAATGGAGGTTGTAATTGTAGTAAAATTTTAATTAAATATGTGATGTCTTGCAAAAGCAGTTTGCCTTGATCTTGACACTGATAATGATGTGAGTACATTGACACCAGCCATGCTATTTGTGATGTGTCACACTCACAGATGGTGAGCACCTGTCTTTTATCTCAATGACCATAGTAGAATTATTTAAATGTTTGTAATAAATTTAATTATTATGACTATCTCCTCAAATAACTTCTTAAAAATAGATCATGCCTCTGTTTAGTGAGCAATATGTGTAAAGACATTGTTCTGTCTAATCAACTTGCTGGATCATTTCAATTGGCATTAGCACAACCCAGTCTTTACCTACACTACAGAATTATGCACACCATTCAAAGTCAATTACTTAGTCATTTTACACCCAGAATGAGTCACCATTGTGTTTTTCTAATGTCTACAATGAAGTGGGCAGTTGCTATGATCAACAATTTCTAAACGTTATATAAACCCTATTTTCATTACTTGATTGATATTTTTGTACACTAACTACAACAGTAACATCAATCATATGATACAATTGGTAATTTTTTGCACTTGGCATTTAATCATGATTTGCACTAATGTCTATTTTAATGTTAACAACACAGTGGTTTGCAAAACTCATATAAAGTCATCATTCTCCTGCACTAATGCCAATCTATTTAGGGTCAGCACAGCAAGTTTTTTTTTCCATACTTCTCTATGAATACTATTTGTGATTGATAAGTACCAGTCACAATTTCAAAACCCATATCATCAAAACAGATAATGTATCATCTTTATTTAAAAATTCCACTCCGTCTCACAAGGGACTCACCCAATGTCCGGTCCCGGCAGTGTGAACATTCTTGGTTGATTATTCTATTTTCTTCCATTTTGGTCTAGTATGTCAGCTCATTTTACTCATTCCATAGAGTATTCATGCCATTGTTACATTTTGTTTGCATTGTGATGCATGCTATACAAAACCACAATATACCATAACAGGGCAAAAGTTAAAGGCAAATAAAATACAATATTTGGTACCTTCCATATCAAGGTGTTTTTGAGGGTTATCAAGGTATATACAGTTTAGATTCTCTTTCATGTTTTCAGTGTCCATTGACATTCTTTGCGTAATGCTAAACCAGGATGAAATTAGATTTTTCCTTTAAACTTTTCTGGTATAGATATTTCAAGGAAAATGAAACCAAAACAAAAAATGTTTTGCAATCACATAATGAGCATAAGGTGACCAATCACATGTGACAAGTGTGTCAACTAGGTATCTTGTGCTAGAAATTAATTGAGGTGTCACGGCACGCCGCCGTGGCTGCCAGTGCGTGCAAATCTGACCATGAATGGCGTTTTGCTTTAATAAGCCACTCCTGACATGTCTCACTTTGGAAAAATCCATGAAAATTATTGTCTCTCATTTCTGACTTGAGTATTTGTAGGTTCACAAATAGAATACAAAAGAGAAGAGTTTTTTTGATCATGCTTAAAATCCGCTTTTACATTCGTTTTTACTATACCTACTGGTTATTCATTATTCACCCAGTTTGGTTGCTTTTATTTACACAAAATATCATGTTGCTTTAAAAATATTTGTTGTTAAAATCAATTTTGTGGCCTCAAAAAACTAATAGTATTTGAAGTAGTGTTTAGGCTCAGGTTCTTGCCGACGTCATTTGCCAAAAATCTCTAAAACAATACCATTACGCCCATTACGCATACACCAAATACCATTTGTTACGTGCGTAGCGTCGTTTAACGCTACTTATTGCCCTGTCCAGGCTATCCACCTACCGTTTTTACCGAAATAATTCCAAACGTAACAATTTCGCATCGGGTGTAAAGCTTGTACATATTGATACTTTAATTCTAATACGATCGTTACGTAAACTCGTAAGGCAATCAATTATTATCTATTGCACTAATCGGTCAATATTGAAGTTATTAAAAAGATAAAAGTTTACAATCCTTTAAGTACTGACATTGGGATTAGATAGGCGCAAAGACTTGGCATTACATGAAGTTTCTTTCACGTACTAATTCTTGTTTGAGTCGTAAGTTGCTCGTGAATAGGCAAATATTGTCAGGTTAACATTGAAGAGGCGATCGAACGGACATTACAGACAGGTATTTTATCAGGCAAGCGGCATTCGAGCACGCGACGATGTTATCGTGATGATAGCGCAAAAAGGCTCAGAAGCGGCGTCTACTCATCCTGTCACCCCAGCGATACAGAAGTTCGATTGGATACATTATGTTTATCGAGGTTTACGCCACGATAAAACATTCTGCCAGGTTCATGCGAAAAAGTACTCTAAACGTTAACGATATTAAATGTAACTGGGAACAATGAAATCATGGCTTATAGCATTGTTCGCAGGGACGGAACACTATTAGGATCTAAAAACACGCTAGTGAAGTAAATTGCCGTTTGATCTGCGTGAGATAACTTCTAAACTGTTCAAATTCTTAAGCATTCACTATTTGACTAAATAATCCAACATGGCATTCACTGTTTTCAAAGTTATTATATTGGGTGTTCGTGGGAATACTTTCTTGGCACGCGATTACCATCCACTTTATTGTGAAAGTTGTTCTACTGTGAATATAAAATATGTGATGATACCTTTTGTTATGATATACGAATGCATTGTCTTGCACGAAGCGTCAAGTCCTTTAATGTATGTAACATTAAAGGAAGTATTATTATATTTCTGCCGGGATGGCGGGTTGTTCGAAAGAGATACCGCGGGCAAGGAACACAAAAGGGCAAAAGAAGGAACATGGATGGGATTTATTTAGTAAATGTATGGCACTCCGCCCAGAGCGGGGGAAGTTATTTGATTTCCCATTCCTAAAAAAACAAATGTATTTACTTATTGCTACAACCGTAGAGGTATGCCTGTACTAGTTGCAATGCAGAAATCAGGAGTGCGCTTGTGTAGTGATACTGTGTATATCGAGGGTCAGAGATCGGCCATTCGCGCTGGCGAGCCAATTAGAGCCAACAGGGGTCATGATACCAAGAACCTGTATTTGACAGGGTTCGTTTTACTACGCCTACGTAATTTCGTCACTTTATTAGCCAATTAATATCTACGTACCCAGGACAAGGTATAACGCTAAATAAATATTGTCTGTAGTAATTACGCTTACATAACTGTTTTATAGGTCTCGTTTGATTAGAGTACTTGTAGATAATATTTAAGAGTCAATTATTCCTATTCTTCCACAATCTACAGTTGATTACATTTTGTCATCTAGTCATCACCATTGTTCAGCGTTAATAGATAATTTTGTAATTACAAACAATTAAACAAAGGCCCTAAACGTAGACTTCTTACGTAGTGTTGCTGTAATTAATAATGTGTTCTAGGAATTAAGTGGCAAAGCCAAAGTATAACCAGTGTGCGCAGAGCTGCAAACACTGTATCGATCAGTATTGTAGACCCTACGTCCCGTCCGCGCACAGTTCACAGTAAACGTTGTTAATTTATTTTTCTATGCTATTTTCACTCAACGAGACGTGCATAATGTGGACTGAAACCGTTTACATTTAGGCGGTAATTAAATGTTTTTATATCATCGCGTGTTTTATTACGTGGTTTGGCGAAATGTATGCTTTGAAAAAAAGCAGCTTTTATGTAATTTTGGTCGCCTAACTCCACTTGTCCAATTAATTGTATCTAATTTTTTATGATTAGACATCGGATTATATGCACCACTGAAGTGTAAAAATGCATGCAAATATTCGTTAAGGGCGTAATATGCACTAAAAACAGACCGGCTTTGGGCAGTGCCTTTGATATTTGAATATATGCGTTAACTTTCAGTATTGCTTAAGCGCTTGATTTTATAACAGCGTAATGCAACACGCATAACAACCTACTAAAATAAGCACGATAAAAAATGCAAAAACGGTACAAAAAAAGCAAATAATCCGATGGCTAATTGTGAATAAAATAATGTTATACAAATAGAGCAGAAATAGTATTTAACTTGTGTTTTTGTTTACAGGTGCTGGCGAATCCGGCAAAAGTACTATAGTCAAACAAATGAAGTAAGTATACCAACTATTTGTTTTATTATTAAAATGTAAGAGACTTCATTGGAATAGATGAAGGTAGATTGGGTACAAACATATCCTATAATCTAGAATATAAAAACGAGACATCAATAGAGAGATAATAGGTTGAATGAACAAACAGTATCCTAATAATTTCGGTTTTTACGTAAGTGATACAAAGATCAAACTTGCCTGGGTAGATCTTTGTATTTATCAATGGAGAGCGCATCAGGTTGTGGGTTTAATCCGAGCAAGTACCAATGTTACTTTTCCAATTCATATTGCACTTTCTAAAGGTTATCTAACACATCATAGACATCGGTGATGGAAACCATTGTGAAAAAACCTGAACTTGTAATTAATATAAGTTCGAAATCGCCAACCCTTCTTGAGCAAGTGTTGATCGATGCTCGTGGCTTCTCTGTATGAGAAGAGACCTTTGCCCTGCAGTGGGACAGTTAGAAGCAGGTATTACATTTATATAGATAGCAGAGAAGTGAGATGTGTAGGTATACATATACCATCTACAGCTGTTATAGCAAGGCTAGTTTTTTTTTATCATTAAACGTCGTTTAACTACAAATTAAAACTCCCAAAAAAAACTCCCCTTTTGTTCCCTCTTTCTCCCCCTTTTCTCACTTTTTTAGCCTATGTCCGTCTCCAGGGACCCTATCTCTATCTAGTCGTTCTGAATAAAACATGGTACTAAGGTACAAACCATTTCCAATTGAAAGAACCAACCCAAAACCGGTCAACCTTAGTTGTTCAGTTAGTGTCAATCTTTGCCTATCATTCTCTCCTTGTATGCATTTGGTGATATAGTCCACTAGACAGAAATTGCCACCTTAATGATTGTATGAACCAAAGGCACGCACCTCTGATTCTCATTTGCTGGGGCAAGGAAATCAGTATGCATGAGAGATATCTCTCTACAGCATGTTAGCGAAGTCAGAAGCCAGAGGCATTTTAACCAGGTGTCAACCAGGTTAGTCACCAACCACACGATAAAAAAGAAATCTTCGATGATTTTTCTTCAACACCATCTTCTCAACATGTGAAGTGCGTCGTGGTTCTGATATGTTAAGCAAACCTGTTCAGGTTTATTCACACAATTCTTACATTATGGAGGACCATTCCAAGTTTTAAATGTGACTTTTTTCAAGGGCACTTATTTTATCTTATCTGGTAGGACAATTTAGGTTTTAAATTGCATGACGTGACACGAACTGTACTTACAGCGCGCTAACTTTTTATATTCGCGACAAAATCAATATGATGTACAATGCGTAAAACGATACGTTCAAGCCATTCATACATTTTTAGTAGTTATTAATGACATATTTTATTACTGCTCTTGGGAGTGACAAAGCAAAAAGAAAGAAGTGTTTCTTTTGAAGTGTACTAAGCATTTCCAACTTTCATTATTTGCATTGCAACTCGGCGTTTTGTGCTTCACCACAGTTTGTCGTACAATGTTATCAATTACATTCATTCCTATCTATCTTAATCAATATTATTGTTTAGAGATATAAAACATTGGTCGATTGCCTGCTATCTCCCTATCTACGACTTGTCAACAAGCGTTTTACATTTTGAAGATAAAAGATTACTGGTTTTATGAAAATTTTGTTGCAATGTATAATGGAAATGTCAGTATTATGCAATATCTTTATTATTTGAATTCACCAATGCTCTACTCAGATTTTAAATCATACTTTTTGAATTTTGAAACAATGAGCGTTATGCATCAGCTTGATTAGAAACCGTTTAAATTCTCTGTGATAAAAAAATGGCATGTTGCATTAATAATATCGACTATCACCATTGCCATGTTATTGCAGAATAGTTATAATTTTTAGTACATACGGACGTACGCTAATGCCTAGGTAACGAATACGTAGATATGTTCCGTTGTTTAGCAGTTTCGCGATACGTTTGTTCGTGTTATTTAATTAGAAGATAATATGTGTCTTCACGTCACGCCTCCGGCTGTCACCGACGTTTACTAATATAATCATTTGTGCGACGTCACCAAACGACGTCGACGAGGCTATTAGCTCTGCCAAATAGTTGATGATGGTCAGTGAAAACTGCACATGTCTAATCTGTGTCAAACAGGTTTCTGATTCAGATATGACTCATTCGTAGCCTTCTATATTTAAATTGGGGTTTTTCTATTTGAGGAAATATCTTGAAAATAAGAAAAAACCCTGTATTTGTAGTTGACAATAGTAACAATTTTGGCCGTTATCTAATCAAGGTGTTCACTATTAGTAATGTCAACAAATCTCGATAATTTGTCAATATAATATGGCCAAGTCATATAATGAGTACAATCATCGATATTGCTCTACCGTAATACCGTACACTTACCTATGCTAATGCTAGCGAGATGAATGTGTTGTGGGTGTTTGCACCATGCCGTCGATGACGTCATCCGCGGCCCGGATGCTACAGATCTATGGCACGCCAGACGCGCGAAATCAAATTATTTTATCGATACTCAATGTAATGCTTGAAAAAAATGAAAATGAGTCCATTTTGTGATCAACAACCAATTCAATTGATAGAATTTATTTTGGAAAATTCAATTCAATAGAAGGGCATTACTGTGTAACATCGTTTTCTTAAGTGACTTGATACTATTAGTTAGTTTTGCGAACTTTAACCCCTAAATGAGAAAAACAGAACAGGTCGAAATCTTATTGAAATTCAATTGAGTTAGAATTCTTCGAATTGTGAGGAATCGTTCGCGCCAGCTGCCTGGCACGATTGTTTTTATTCATCATCTACACACGCCGCCCCATTGTTCCAATCCGAAATACTAAAATATTTTCATATCAATTTGTAGAAAACTGACACCAGGTTTTATAAATTTGAATAACAGCCGCAGTTTCACGTGGTGCCTGCCTGGATCTTCATTGCAATCCGGTCAGCATCATCAAGACTGCATGATTATGTATTGTTGCATAGATGCAAAGTTACAAGTTTATTAAGAAGAAGAAAAAACAATGCTACAAAAATAGTAACCAAACTACATAAAACAAAATGACTGCTGAGTTTAAAAATTGAAACAACACAAAACGGACAGTTCGGCGAAATCCATATTCAGCGGCACATTTTATCTCGCGTTCCGAATTGACAATATTCTTGTTTGTCATTGACTCGAGCCTACCGTCCTCACCTACATAACTTATTTATGTACATGCAATTTGAATGTCTGATCGACTTAATAATTTATACAGATAGATCTGGACAATACGAATGTATCATAAATATGAAATTAAGGTTAGGACAGGACTTAAAAAATACAGGTATAAGAAAATCAAGTTCGACAAGTTATGATTTTAAGTAATTTTTGTAGCAAATTTAAAGGTCGCATTGTATGGTTTCGATAGATGTTAAGAATCGTTAACTTTTTATAGTGATTGTAAGGCGCGTCGCTTACACGAACAACAGCCGAGGAGCGGGCGCATTAGGCGCGTCGCCCACGCGACATTTGTAAAGAAAATCTCGTTGCGGCGTGCATCTTATGTGCCTGCGCCTCGACTGTTGATCGATCTTGTGGCGACGCGCCTAAGGAGCTCTGCTTACAAATCAAAGCACCTGCACCTACCTGTAGTTCTAGAATATAGGTACAGCAGCATCGCAATTATAACCGTATTATATGGGAGTCCTTGAGTAATGACCAGTCTTTTTGATGTAATTGCCAGTTTCGAAACAGATTAGTTAAATGTAAGGGTGAGTTAGTAAATCACATAACCCACGTTTTTTAAAACATATCGGATTCTAAAGGAAACAACATTTAACAAAAAGTGTCTATTGGTTCTGAAACAACAACATAATAAGAATGCATTATGGAAACTGTACAAATTTACTCCTAATTTCTTGTACATTCCCGTAACGCTAATGGCTACGTGATGAAATCACTTTGGTCGAGGCTGGAACTTAACAATCTCGTTAAAATACCGCACTATTGGACCTGTGAATCACGAGGCAATCGATGACTAATACACATTTACGCCTTTTATTAACTCGTTCTCTCAATTTGGCCAATTATTTGTTCTGTGTCATATGTAGTACAAAACGTGATAATTGTTCTCCTTACGTCTTCATTTAGAAATCTTATTGTTACTTCTTCAAAACAAACACTATATTCTTATATTGGACTAGTCCGATTATCTTTGTTGTATCTGACTGACATTGTGAGAGATGTCACGTATATTATTATCTTTACAATACTAATTATTAAACATCTGTGACCTAACTTTACTTAACATAACTTTCTCTCCAACAGAATTATCCACGAAAGTGGCTTTACAAATGAAGACTTCAAACAGTACCGGCCGGTGGTGTACAGCAACACGATTCAGTCGCTCGTCGCCATCTTGCGTGCTATGCCCAACCTGGGCATCACCTATGGCAATAAGGACCGAGAGGTAAACTAGTCATTTTACCAACTTATAAATACGAAAATAAATCTTCCCGAAATTGATTTTTTATGGTATATCATCGTCAAAAATAACATTAAATTTATATCTTCCTCCCCTTGTCTCATTTTATTTGGGGTGCAACACATTTTCTATACATCATACATAAACTGTCTTCAGTGTTTTGAAGTCAATTAGCCGGATCAGACTCCCGAATTGCCTGGTATTGATTTTCCAAAGACAAAACTCAGTAAACAGTTACACAAGAACCTTTTGACTGATTTGTGAAAGTGGCTAAGGTTCTCCAAAACTCCTAAATTTGCCTTAGGCTGCGTTTTGCATTTGCCTTTGCCGTTTGCCTTTGAGGTCTTAGAATTTAGACTTAAATCATTTATTTACAAATAAATGGGTATTGAGTTGGTTTAAAATCTTTTCACTATAATACCACCATAACGCAAATCTTGTGATTGCTTTTGGTCGGACATCAAACATGAAATAAATGAACTCCCACAAAACACTCAATATGATCACAGTGTTAAGTACACTGATCAAATTGAAATATTTATTCGAAGATATCAATCGTACAGTACTCATTAGTTTACTAAAAATCGAAAATCAAAGCGAGTATTCGTTGCGTAAACGATAAACCGCGTCGATAACGTGTCGGGTGTATTCTATAAATAATGGGCGATCGTCAGTAAAAATAATGTCGATTGCATCGAAGTCTACATCGGGAATAAGTGCTCCGGGGCTTCTGTTGGCCGCTAATGCTGATTACGAAGCAATTTGTGCGAGAGGCTGGAGTGTTATGATACTTATTGCATAGTAACCATTCGTCGTAGATTCATTTTGATGCTGAATTGAGTGCCTGCTGTAGCTAAGGGTTTTTTAATTCCAACAAATTTCTCTTACAAAATACTCAAACACGAATTCGAAAAAAAAACATCTGAAAAATTTACATGAATAAATGAAAATTGCGTCGGACTTGTTCGATTCCGCGAAATGTTCTCTCTATGGAGATCAATATTGGGTATTCGTTATTCATGAGAGTGGCTCACTGCATACCGGCCGACCAACTCCGGCGGCGGCGCTCTAAACAACAGCTTATTGCAATATTTGTTTGCAATGAATATTGCTCTAAAACAAATATTACCTTTATTGTAAAGCTCTCTCTTTTATTAAAGACTTATTTCCAATTTTTATTGGCTTGAAAATACAAGGAGACGTTCGCCAAGGTTATCGTTGAGATTAAATTGCATTGTTTCTTTAGTGCAAGATTGTAAGATACAATACGTGACATAGCAGTGTTGTTAGTCTAATTTTACAACAAAGCATCAATCAATTTACCACTTTAGATAAGACCAAGTTAATTTGGAAACCTGATCATTGTGCTAACGTTAAATAGACGTTGCAAACTGAATAATTTACAGTAAATAGATAGAGTAGCAATGTCATGTTTGCCATAGTGCGCGGTTCTGTTAGCAACTCACGAATAAACATCAAACATGTAATAAAATCTGAAAGGGATACATTGGCCAGTGTTATCATCGAGAGTACCTGTTCGGAATGTCAGACAGATAAGGTATCTCAGTTCCGCTCCGACCTGTTGAAGAGTCGTTCATGTCAACGTCATCGGTTACACAACGAACGAGAAGCTGCTCTGAAAACTGTAATTAATTCACTCGTCACGAGATGTGACGCACGTACCGTTTGACATAGGTACGTCGTAAACGATCTTTAAAGAGGCGGCGACCAATAAAAAATATCGGTAATTTCCTTCTCAAGTAGTGATTAAACAAACTAGATTGCAGTACGAATCGTTAGTACTTCAATTTCAACACGCAAGTCGGCGTATTTTCCACAATTCACGCAATGTCCGGAGATCGATCCCCTACCCTGTACTCCCCTAATGAGACATGCCCTCTACCGTACCACCGTTCCCCATTAGTTTTGCATATTGTCCGCATCGCAAGCTATGTCGCTTGTGTGCACATGACATGTCTATGTAACCTCGTGCACCTATCTCTTTATAACAGACATGAAAGCAGTGGACGTGACAGCCCTATCTGGCGCAAACATTTTGAAACAAAACCTAAGTACACGCACAATGAATCGCATGAGGGTTGTCTCAGCATTGTTCCCTATGTTTAGACGACGCTCTTTACTTACATAGAGAACGGGTTCAGTATTGTGACCTTCATTCTAGCCTTTAGATGTGCCTCAGTCTTCCCGTAGATACAATAGACAATACAGTAAATATGTGTTTACAGTTTAGTAGCGACGGAAGGCAAAAAAAAAGAATGACAAAACCACCATGGAATATTGAAAATAAGATGTACCATTAATTTGTCAAATTTCGTACTGTCTCAAACAAAATAACAGTAACTGCAAAAACTAAAATAAATCTCGTTTGATCATTACAATTGAAAACCTTTTAAGTGCTTTACAAATAGCCAATGCTTTAATGCCAGCCTAGGTAACGAGCTAATGGACGTCGATGTATTTAAATGAATATGCAATGTGTAAGCAACAAGGGTGGCGGGTTATTCCGAGGAGGGGTTGTGAATGGCGCGGCTTCCCGTCAGCCGAGCGGGCGTCGCGCATGCGCTCTACAACCCGCAACACCCGTCATAATTAGAGCATATTTCACAGAAACCTCTGCAACCAGCAAAAGCACAAGTCTGATGTACGAGTTATTTATTTCATAGCATGGCATTTCATGCCGCAGTGCCGCTAGTATAAACTTTTATAATACCGAGAACAGACTGGACTTGTCTCTGCTACATAAAGTATGAGTATTTTATGATGCATTGCATCGTCAACAAATATATGAAACTTTTAGACGAAGACTAAACATATTAGAATTTTGGAGATTCTCATTACTCATTAGTCAGAATTCTTTGAGTTGGCGGTTAGCGGATTGCGTAACGAAAGCGTACGGTTCTCCGAGACGAGTTTGCTAAATGGATTACTAATCGGATTAGCGTATGTCGAAGATGCTGGGTCACTCAACTCCAATTGAGACGATATTGCTCTTCAACACGAATTATTATGACTCATCGGTCTTTATGACTGCGTTTATGGCTTTTAAAGTTAAGCAATGGATGTTACTGCATGATAGAAACATGTAACAGTGATCATGAAATAAAGCCCAAGTAGCACTGGAGGTTCAATAGCGGTTGCCTATTGGTACACAATTATTCTTTAAGCTGTCAACGTAGGCAGCGTATGGGCTGTATAGTGTGCTATACATCCCTTTTACCACCGATTTGGTCACAAATTATTCAGCCTTAAGTTCAGTAGTGGGACACAGTAGCAGAATAGTAGCATTTTAATGGCAGTTTAAGAGGGAACATGTAGTCTTAAAGCTGATCAATAGCACTATATAACATTCCATGTGGTTCTTTATACAGCCAAGAGAGTGTAAGTAATAAACGAGTGAACAATTATACAACCTCTGTAGTGATTAAAGCTCACAAGTGTACCCCAGAAACTATTAGTGGTATCCTTTTCTCCAAATTATCACTTGAGTACCACTCTTTGTAATAAATATTTGTTTTTTAAAAGATACTACTGCTCGCGTGAGTGTCTCTTATTTTCGATAAATATTAGTGGTAAGTATATTCTGTGTTTATTATATTCTAGTGTGTAAATATTATGGGTAATGTAAATTTATTGTGAAGTATATGGGTGAATATACAAAAATTGGGTAACTCAATGTCATCAGCCGATAGACACAAAGTGTTATTATATTTTATTGATATTATATTTAATTTACAAACAATTAAAAGTCCTTTATATGGTCACCCAACTTCAGCTCTTTATTTGAAATAGAAATTAATAAAAAAATACAATAAATCCTTAAAATGTCAGTCCTTTGGCATGTCACAATTCCTAAAACCAGCAATCAACCGACTATGTATTAAACATTATCATTGATTTAAGAAAACTTTTAAATTTTCTACAATCTGTGTTGCACACAGTTATGTATACTGCAACTTTCATAACGTAATATTTACCACTTTATGAAAAAGAAAGAAATAAACTTTGTGTTTAGTTTTTTTCGTCAGTCCGTTGTGTGTTGTTTAAATTTAAAATTCTCGCCAAATATCACCGACTCAAAATCAAAACCCTGTTTAAATATTAAAGTTAGTAACGAAGTTGTTTGTGGACTGCAACATTTCGTGGCCACCATTGCTACACCAGTGCTAGAGTTGAGTTTACGTCGTATTCACGTGCTGATCCAGTCAAAATATCAGTCTTTTGGTGAGTCGTTATTTTCTTGATAACCTGAGGTTTATTTTTATTTATACATATTTAACTATGATTTGTCAAAATGTAGTCGGTTGATATTCGAAACGACCAAAAAAACATAAGTTCTGATTATAAACCCAAATTAATGTCTTTTTTGTCAGTCCGCTGGCGTCAGTCTTTTGTCAAATATTGCGCCAGAGGACTGACGTGTTTCCACAGTACTGACGTTTTTGTTTATTTTAGATCACTTTTATGTTAATTGTTACCATGTATAAACATTTCTATTTCATATTTCGGTTTAAAACGTCATGCGGCACGTTAAATACAAATTCACTAGAGAAAATATTGTAAGAAAAAGAGAGAAACCGAAAAGGCTCGCTTGGCCAGAATTAAAAGGGACCCCATTATATTAGCGGAATACAAAGAAAAACAAAAACATCATTATATTTGGCAATAAAAAGATTATCTAAAACCAATGCCATGGTACATTTGGACCAGGGCACACCACAATAGTGGCGGTACGTCCCCTCTTTGAGGAGTGGCTGGAGAGGCGTCATGGCGTCCTCACCTACCGCCTGCAGGTCCTCCACAGAAATTTCGGGAGGTTCCTGCACATAATCGGGCGGGAGGAAACGCCTAGGTGTCACCATTGTGACGATCGCCCGGAGGACACGGTGGAGCACACAGTGGCGGTCTGCCCCGCGCAAGTGTCACCACTGTGTGTGTGTGCCTCACGGCCGCAACACACAGTGTACCACACAGTGGCGGTCTGCCACACGCAGGTGTTACCACTGTGTGTGTGTGCCTCACGGCCACAACACACGGTGGAGCACACAGTTGCGGTCTGCCCCGCGCAGGTGTCACCACTGTGTGTGTGTGTGCCTCACGGCCGCAACACACAGTGGAGCACACAGTGGCGGTCTGCCCCGCGCAGGTGTTCCCACTGTGTGTGTGTGCCTCACGGCCACAACACACGGTGGAGCACACAGTGGTGGTGTGCCCACGCAGGTGTCACCACTGTGTGTGTGTGCCTCACGGCCGCAACACACGGTGGAGCACACAGTTGCGGTCTGCCCCGCGCAGGTGTCACCACTGTGTGTATGTGCCTCACGGCCGCAACACACGGTGGAGCACACAGTGGTGGTCTGCCCCGCGCAGGTGTCACCACTGTGTGTGTGTGCCTCACGGCCGCAACACACGGTGGAGCACACAGTGGTGGTCTGCCCCGCGCAGGTGTCACCACTGTGTGTGTGTGCCTCACGGCCGCAACACACGGTGGAGCACACAGTGGCGGTCTGCCCCGCGCAGGTGTTACCACTGTTGGTGTGTGCCTCACGGCCGCAACACACGGTGGAGCACACAGTGGCGGTCTGCCCAGCTCTGGGCTGAGCAACACCGTGCCCTCGTGGAGGCGATCGGCCGCGGCGACGATCTCTCGCGTCCGGCCCTGGTTCAGTCCATGGTCCGGAGCGAGAGGGAATGGGAAGCGGTCACCTCCTTCTACGAAGCAGTGATTCTAGCGAAGGAGGTGGCCGGGCCTTTGAGGGAGAGAACCTCAAGCCAACCCAGCCGCCGCGAAAGACATAGGAGAATCAACAGCTTATAATTACCTCAAAATAATACTAAGGCTGTTTAGAAGACTAAGATAGTATTTTCTCCAAGTATTAATTATTATTTTTAACTGCTTTTATGGTTTTAATACCTAAAAAATATGTGCCATAATTAAATCCTAAGAGATTTGTACTAAGTTCTATTAAATTCCATTATAATTCTTAGGAAATTGTGTTTTTTATCAGTACTATGTCACCCTCGTCAGTCCCCTGGCAGTCAAATTCTGTTTTTTCTAAATATCTCACAATCTACGTAAAAAAGTGACTGGCCCGATTTGGAACAATATATTCATTAGATTAGCTATCATAAACACCCGATTTTGCAGAGATCTGATTTAAAAACTGTAGTAAACAAAATATCCTTAAGAGTTACCCAACTTTTGTATAATCACCCATATACATATTTAGAGTTAAAATTTTCACGCGCTTCAGGAACAACGTATTTTTAACAATAAAATCTTTGTAAATAAGCAGAGATGAACAATGAAATTTTTCTTAATTGTATTTTTATGGCATCAAAATCAGTATTATGGTTTTGTATTTGAACATTAACCACAACATTAATCATTAAAACTCTGTAGTATGTGATACAATCAAAAATCATTTAGAATTATTATAGGTTATGAGTGAACAAAATGGTGGTAACTCTAAATTTATGTTGCGGCCTCTTTAAAGTGTCACATGTACCATTATAACGTCGTGAGCTCTAGAAAGTTTCACTCTGTGTCCCATTTTAATGTCAATTTCTGTACAACATATGGTCGCCAGGCTCATATTCAACCCTGGGCTGATATGCAATTCTTTAACAGTTCACGTGAATACCCTTTTAATATTTTAGCATACTACATTTTAGAGATCCGCATTGAAAATTTAATTTTTTTTTACATACCCAAAGTAAGTCTTCGACAATAAACGCAGTAGGTGGTTTGATTGAATGAATAGAGATATGTGACTGAATAGAGAATGAATTCAGATTTTTCCATAGTTATGAGACATAACTATGGAAAAATCTGAAGAAGAATAATTTGGGCCTCCCATAAGAGTTAGATATAAAATGGCCGATCAACTTGTTGTCTTTTTCTTTCAGATCACACACAAGAAGAGTTGTGAATTTAAATAAAAACAAACTGTAAGAAAGTCAATCTTTAGGTTTTATTATGTTATTTAAAAATAAAAAATGATTAAGTTTTCGTAAAGTTGTTTTATTCTTTTAATGTTACATACAAAGGTATGAAATATTGAAATTCTTTGTATTCAATGCACACTAATTTACACCTAATATCTTTAGGTTCTAAATCAATTAAAAAATGGTCACAATTATGCTGAGTTTTTGACTTGTATATGCCAAGATGAGACGATTTTATTGGATATGTAAAAACATCTTCTGTGTTATTTATTTTAATACCTCTCATTGAAATCTTATTGTGCTCATTTGATATGTAGTTATGTACGGAACCGTCAATAATAAAGTTTGAATTCGCACTTGAAATCGTTTTGTTGGTGTCAGTTTCATATGTACTAATAGGTTGCTGTTCAATGTATTGATTAGAATGATTATTTTGTCTTATTATCTGCATAATATATTCTTTTAAGATTTTCTTCTGAATCCACCGGTTCTCACTCTCTTTTTCCAATTGTTTTTAAGTATTAATTTTTTGTTATTTTTACGTCAGCGCGTGTTATTAATCGTTAAAGTGTTAAAGAATACCACATTCATTTAATTATTCAGCTCAGAGGGTAACATCGTAGTAGTCGTGAACAAATAATCATCTGTTAGTGTTATGAAATATCAATAGTGGGGCGTGTAATATACCTTACACGTTTATGTGAACTTGTTAAACGCTCCTTAATAGAATAATATAAAGTCTGATTAATATATCACAAACTAGACTCCCTTACAGCAACAAGATGAATAACGCTCCATAAAAGAATCTACTTTATAGCTTTTGGCTGCATCAATGTTCACATGTGTTGTATTAAAATGCCAGCCGTATAATACTGTACATGTGGACCTTTAACTAGCCCGTGCCTTATTTCGCACCTCTTAAAATGCTCTTGTTTATCTTTTAAAATGAAAGCTGACAAGAAGAGTAATGTTATCCTATTATAACACCAATAGTTCCTTAATATGTCATTTTTTTGCACCTATACACGCCTCATACAGGTATAAGTGACTTTGTTCACTTTAATACAGCTGATGAACCACGTGTAGCTAATTTTAATGTTTAGAGTTCACCAGTGAACTAAATGTGAACTATTAAAGACAACAAAATGCTACTTGGGAGGTTATACAAGTGAGGTGCACTTTATGTAGTGAGAAAAATATTGAATGATCATCTACTGATTGTTATCATGTTTTTATAACACTACTAGCTGTGCCCAGCGGTTTCACCCGCTGCTCAGTTAGGGCCATGAAAAATATATGTTAGCCGATTCTCAGATCTACCCGATATGCCCACAAAATTTCGTTCAAATCGGTCCAGCCGTTTCGGAGGAGTATGGGAACGAAAACTGTGACACGAGAATTTTATAAATTAGATGTTTTTAATGATCATCAGATTAATTCATATTTCCTAATACATAAGTGATGGCGTCGTTTGAACATTTTATAAGTTCCTATGCTATTTGGAATTAGAAGCACACTTTATCCCTTTCATTGCTACAAATAAGACGTGTAACTGTATTAAATAGGTCAACACAGCACTAATGAGTTCTGCATGGACCATTAAGTCGTTAATACTTAATCACTACCATCAATGCATTTTTGTTCACATTTTCGTCATGCTTATGTCAATATAGTACACACTAATTGCTTGAAGCTTTTCCCCTTAAATGATTCATTCCATACCTCTTCTGGTTTCAAGGAAAGTCAAACAATTATTTCTAGAGGATGTGCAATGGCTAAGCTCATCATCTAAATCATGTTGGGATCCCTAATTCGACATTAAAAGACTTATATATTTCCTCATTATTCGTTCGTGTAGCGGTGATTTGAATGCATAGAAGGTGCGCCTCTGCATCGATCAAGTTCTATCATACATTAACACTTAGGTAAACTAAGTACCAGCCACTTCGACCATTTGGTTCAACACCCCCAGTATTTAGAACGCTTTGATTCAAATTCGTTTGGGAAAGTCGTATGTCTCACTCGTCTCGCTCTTCTTCTGATTTCAATTCGACTTGTCGAATTCGTGAATACGGGGGCAGGTTTCTGTATTTAGACACACTAGCCGAAGTTAATCTAGAAAGAAAGCTTCGTACATCAAGGTTATCGGTATCAATTAGTTCGTTCATTCATAAATTAGATGGATACTAAGTTCCATGGTACCTAGTTTATTAATAAGAATCGATAGTTGACTCGGTCGTCGGCACGAGCCCATCAAACTAAATACCAAAAAGTAACTCTAATGAAATAAGAATTCTACTTTGGATCTATTCTGCCCGATTTCTTTTTCAGGAATAGACTTTAATGACTTTGAACTGTCTGACCTTGAGTCGTGTAACAAATTAAACTATTATGACGGGGCGAAATGGTCTTCTTTTGTATAGCCACGACCAAATGAGAATAGCTCAAGGTGTGGTAAAAGCCAATGAACAAGGTGGCAACTTTGGACATTTTAATGCACCCTGGCAAGACACCAGGAGTGTATTCCCCGGTGGCATTGCCCCTTGCCCCGTACCTTGCACTGCAGTGGTGCATTGGCACCTATGTGTATACGAAACAGAATTCGTGAATGATAGAAGTCGGTAGCGGTGAAAGTGTTGGCTGCGCTGCCAACTTCTTTGCAGCGATGTCGAGTGCTGACCTTCTTTCCTGTTTAGGATTGTTTTATTCTCACCAAACCGAACCGAATAGAACCCATTGTACATTCGCTCTTTCCGTATGTCACACACAGCCATATTACTGAGAGACTGTTAGCACCACATATCTGGAATTCCGAGAGTAGGTGTCCTCTATATGCCTAAACAAAAGTGATGTTTCATTGTGGAAAAATAAAAGTAGGGGTGGCTCTCCATACAAAATAATACCGAGGCACCAAAAACAGCCAGCCACCAACAACAGAAAATTCTGAAAAAATTATAGGTTACCGACCGAAAAAAATACTTGCAAAGAAAATTAGTTTGAGTAGGATTTGATATTTAGCTTTTACGTTATGGAACTTTTGCGTCATACTGCAGCAGTAACTTTGTTTTTCATTAACATACTATGAAAAACAAATTTACTTTTGCTGTCGAGTGTTAATTTAGCGTGGCAAATATTGTTATTATATTGTTTGGTGCGGAACGGAACGGATCCTTGAGTGTGTGCGAGTCGGACTCGCATTTGTTTTAGTTTTTGCAATTACCGGTCACGGGCAGTTTCACTGGGTTTTTCTATCATCAGTAAACCCTTAGTAGCAGTAATCACTCTGGATTAGTAAACAATTAATGGCCATAGCGACGGTTCCTACGTACATAAGGTTAAGTCAAAAACCGAGGTTTACAGGAGAGCGTAATTTGTGTTCAACACGCCCTAGAAATAAATCTATGAGCAATAATAAATATTTTCTTTCTACAATATTTTAACAGTTTTAAGAGCTTTATGATACCATTTTCACATATTTTTTTTCACGTTTTCTTAGAAAAACTGAGAGATGACCGTTTCTACGACACTTATTCGTTGTATTTATAAGACTTGTTCTCTTATACGATTTCTAAAACAAGGTAAATAAATTAAATAAAAATAAAAAACGTATGTGCGCATAGATAATCTAAAGCCAAAGAGACAATAAAAAAAAAATGCCATTTTCGATAAATGTCTTTATGTACGTAGTAGAGACCGTCGATAGGCTCGTTCCCAATATATAAAGTCTTAATTCTATGACTCAGCTGTAATCTCCTCAGGAAATACCTAAATGCTTGGTGTAATTCAGATAACTTATTGTATGTGTCTGTTGCAGAGCGATGGCAAGATGGTGTTTGACGTGATCCAACGGATGGAGGACACGGAGCCGTTCAGCGAGGAGTTGCTGGCGGCGATGAAGAGGCTCTGGGCGGACGCCGGCGTGCAGGAGTGCTTCGGCCGCTCCAATGAGTACCAGCTCAACGACTCCGCCAAATAGTAAGTAGATGCTTATGAGAATATGTCCGGGGTTTAAGAGAATAGGAAAGACAGCGAAGAAAACGTTATTTTTCTTCGTTACAACGGCGAGCTTAACCCAAAATTGGGATGTAAAAATGGAACTTACTTAGGATGAATCCTAAGAAGAATATCAACAGAGTAATCATGGTTTATTATACATAGAGAAAAAATGGATAGGTTAGGGTTTTCCATTTTTAGATAAGTATAGCAGGAACTTAGAAATTTTGCAATAAAGTACAACTCACACTCTCTTCAAACAAATCTTTAATAAAAACTTCCTATCTCAGCTATGTTACAAAACCGTACAAAACACTGAACGACCTAAATTCTATTAGTAAAAAATACCTTTGGCAGTTAAGTGTAGAACATTAAATACGTGGTTAACATAGAAGATTACAGGCTAGTGATGTTACCGTTTCTCTTGCGGAGTGCAAACCGCAACGGTTCGTTGGGCACATACGTCGGCGTCACGCTGTACGTTAGCTCGCCGTAGCGCCACGATACCTCGTATTTATGGAATGTCTGGGAACAAACAAATATAATAAGGATTACATATTGCAAAACCCCAGTATTATTTTCAATGTAAGAATGTTGACCTATTCATTATTTTATAACTTAGAAATGACCTTCTGTCGGACTGCCTCGTTCGTCTAGAGGTCACAATCGCGACTGCTAAAATGAGGTCTTGGATTCGTTACCCAGGTCTAGAAAATTATTTCTCAGTAGCAGCCACGGAGTCTTTGTAATTTGTAAATGATTGATGATAATAGACTCGCCCCTAACCCGCATAACTAGCGAAATTTCCCTTTAACCTTCGGGGATTACGGGCGTGAAGTTGTGCTTTGTTGAAATGAGCCGTTTGCCCTGTATTTGTTTATTTAAAAAAAAAAAGAATGACTGTGCCCTCATTTAAAACAGAATAACTGTAAAATCAAACTCACCTTAGCTAGTAAAAGTTGTAACTCTGCTTCAGCAAATCTCTTCCCTATACACATTCGTCGACCAAAGCCGAAAGGAAGCGATGCAAACGGGTGGATCCCTACTTCCTTTTGCTTGCGACACACCTCCATCGCTCGGCTGTACGGACATCCCGACTTTCCACCATGAACTATCGACCCTTCGGGTTTTTCCGTTGACTCCCGAAGTTCGGTGTCTCGCAGCCATCGTTCGGGAACGTACTCCTTCGGGGACGGGAAGTATCGTTCCTCGTTAGATAGGATGAAGTGAGGAAAAACGATGTGCGACTGAAATAGGAAAAAGGGATTTTTGAATATAAAGTGTGATATTATTACTTTTCCTTTCCCTGTTAGTCGGCAGTATAATATAAGTACATATTACTGCTGAGATGACGATTTCCTCATGCATGTTGGATGTGTGTATCCAAATGTATGTAATCCGTGTGTATATGAAAGTGAGTTTGTTACGTCTTCACGCCTAAATGGCCCAACCGATTTCGATGAATTTTGGTACAGAGATTTAGGACCCTGGAGACGGACATAGGCTAAAAAAGTAAGAAAGAGACAAAAAAAGGGGAGAGGAAGATATTTTTTTTTTTCGATCATCACGCGCGAGTTAAAGTTAGCGTTAGCCCAAAGTAACTATGCCACGAGGACGAAGTCGCAGGCGGAAGCTAGTTTACTATAATGCATAGTCGTTCTACTCACCCCTTTGGGAACTTCATATCCAGATATAACAGCATTTGACTGAATGCACCTTCCATTCCCCAAAATGACTGGTTTTATTCTGTAATAAACATAGAACAAGAATGACCAAACAAACTAGAAATACCTCAAACAGTGTGTTAAGGATAATGCTTATAAGATACATATTGTACTGAAGTTCACTGTAACATCAACTACTTATTAATAGTTTTTTTTCCTGTTCATGGTAAAAGGGTTGAATGTCCTCCTTCTAATTCAACTTAAAAGGGAGTTCATACTAGAAGAAAATAATTGATTTAATGATATTAGTTGCTTTTTACCTTCCGGTGCCTACTAATTACTTACGTAAATGATCATCATTTAAAAAAAAAACGCGTACAACGCTTTTAAAAAAAAACTGAAATACCACTTTTTCAACTGTTTTATTAGGTTCAACAAATTCAAGCTAATATGAGATCATTATAAAACCCGTCATCCACTTGTCAATTACGAATTCTTTGCACTTATCGGTGCATGCGAACCTGTACTGCAAGAATATTATTTACATAACGTGCTATAAACACTTGTATTGTTACACTCGACTTGTGGACTGAGGCCCTAATAGCGGCTCGGGTGCAAATGTAACCTGACGCTGACCATCATTGGTCACGTTACAATAAAACGATACATTTGTATCAAGTTTTTATCCTTTAGGCTCATTGGAGGTTACTGTACTCGTGCCACGAGGAAAATCTCTTGTTACTGATAATGACATTGAAATGACATGAATACCTTAATAAAACAGTAAATCAATATATTTTACTAGTTACGAAACATAACAGATAATCAGTAAAATAATATGTAGGCTAGCGAAACCGCAAACTGTCAAGAATTTAGGATGATGACTAACAGACCAACAAAGGACAAATAAACCTTTAAACAGCTCCCACTTACTTTATGTGTGCTTCGAAGCTTATACAGTATCGTGATGTTGCCTCGCGTTAATGAAGAGAATACACTATCAGGATCCACCAATGTTTACTGCTTCTTCAATAACATTAGACTTAAAATGTAAATATGATGATGCTATACGGTGCTTAGATAGTCGCTCGCTAGACGCCTATAAGATGACGCTTAGGATTTAAAATATCTGAACTAAAAGCAATCAAAAGAAAACTCACCTCAATGATTCCTTTATACAAGCTTTGAGATAAGGCAACTTGTCTAAATCCTTACTGGTCAGTCCTCTGTGTGTTGGAAGATGATTATCAAGTTCCATTTGTAGTTTTCTTTGTGCTCTGTCATTATTAGCCAATAAATACATAGTACTCGCCGCAGCAGCTGCCGTGGTATCAACACCGACCAGTAACAGATCTAATGCCAAAATAGTGGCCACCTTTTCACCAGAAGCTTTTGCTATTTGTGAGCAGATACCTTTATCAGTCAATCTTTTCAAACAGAGTGATCTAAAGGCGTCTAGAGCTTCGATATATGTTTTGTAGGCAGGTGTTGAATATATTCGCCACAATGGAGCTGATAGTTCCAATACAGGGACACTATGGAAGAATCCGTGGATGCATCTAATTATCTCTTTTGCTTCCGCATCGTTATCTCTGAGACAGCCCAATCTTGTCCCCAGGGCCCAAGCACCCACAGCTAGAACAAAGAGGAGTGTTTTCTTTAGGCGTTAAATTAACACTTCGAACAAGTTTATGCTGAAAAGCACAATAGAGTTCACAGAAGGTGGCGCCAGCGCCGTCAAGTAGCACTTACACTCAAGGGCCCATTTGTAGAGTTCCGTGAGAAAATCTTTCGGCAGCTCGCGATTATCGTCGATAATGCATTCCATTCTGTAACGAAAATATTTTAAAATGTAGACCCATGGACTAATATTTAACGTTCGCGTGCCTAATTTAAATTGCTCTACCCCAATTTTCACGTTGCCTAGCTGCTAATCAAAACCTAATTCATTTAAAGCTCACATGTAAATTGTGTTTCTCAATTAAATTCATCTAAGCGTTAAATATTCCGCGTTGAAAGTCAGTCAAACGAAACGTAACGTTTCTCATTGAATGAGGTTTGTTGTTCACAATGACTCAGTGTCAGTAGCCGTCGCTCAAAACAAATGCGCAGACGCCGCGCGCCGTTGTTAAAAACGGGATGTGGTCATTAAACTGAGATTCCACACTCAGATCACTAGAGGCAAAACGAAGTACTAGACCACAAAATTGCCGCATGCGTTTACGACCAGGACGACCACGAGCCCTTTATTATAATGCGTTCAGACGATTTGTTTTTTTTGTGCCTAAATGCAGTTTTAAAACAAATATGAAATGCAAGCACAGCAATCTGACAAAAACTTTAGATAAATAGTTCTCTAAATCTTTTCTTTAAACACCTACATTGATGGTATACATCGTAATGTAGCTACTATAGTTCCATTATGATGACAGTGATTTATCACTATCATGTTTTCTTTCCAAAATAACATTACGAGAATAGCTCAGTAAATTAAACAAATCGCTGTTTTAAGATAAAGAACAAAAGACTTTTTACCTACGAGACATACCTGTGCACAAAATCGTCGGTCACATGTTCTAAATCGGGCACCGCAGCCCTTGCTGCCTCCGGCGCAATCAATGCTTTGGATACTTTTGATCTAAATCTAGACCACGGCTCGCCATGTCTGCAGAAAGTATACAGAACTTACAAACACTTTAAATTAATTGAAAATATTTAAACATCTAACAAAAAAGTAAGTGTAATGCCTTACACTCCAATCAGGCCAGGCTCGTTCCCAAAGAAATCCTTTCTCAAATCTTGCTTGTAATGGCTGAGGCACGGCGCTTTTGCTCTGTGTGGCATTGAGTCTTCTCTTCTGTAAATTCTTGCTGTTTCCTCTGCACAGAACGGAAACACTAAATCGGGGTGTCCAAACAGTTTTGCCACTTTCGCCGCTCCCCCGGCGCCTGCTAAAGCTCTCAGAAACCAGAGCGAAACGTCCAAAGCACGGGTTCTCCATGGGTTCTTGCCTATAGCAAATCGCCAACTGTTGCCGAGTATAGGCAGGGGTCTGGGACCCGGCATCACCGTGTAGCACCGCGCGTTACTCATCGCGTTCGAGTTGTCAATGGCTTGGGCTTCAGCCCCTAAGTTTAGCTCTTCAGAGGAAGCAGTGGGGGCTACCATGTTACGTTTTCAGCGTCGCCGATGTCGTAATCTACGCCACCCGGCCGAGTTGACGCAGTACACACGCATGCGTACAAATAAATACAACCTCGATTGATGTTACAAACCTTTCACTCACGTCTAGAGGGTTGATATTTTCATAACATAAAAAAAAACTATGTTTGGTTCCTGTATTCTGATAGAAATAGTTTTGAGAAACTGTACTGAAAACATCTTGGATGTAAAATTTCAAAAGCTTTCGTTATTAATTCCACAATCCCTTTCTTGCACTTTACGACATCTATGGTGAATAAGGTGCTCCTAATTGTTTACGCATAAAACAAGTTTGAAAATATACATACTTAGTTTCGAATATGTAGCGCCCTATTGTGGCAAGTGTGATGACACCACTTAGAGCGTGCCTGTTAATATTAGAAACTGTCTATAGGAAAATGCAAGTCACCGCTAGGGTTTTCATTTTGACTTGACAAATCATTTCGTAAACTGTTTATCTGCCGTTTAGAACCATAAGGTTATGTGAAATAATATAAAGTTTTAATGACGTACGTAGTGCGGTTAATGAAGACGTTAGTCTAGTAACTAGTCATATAACTAATTCGCATGATGTTAAGATAACGCATACAGGAGAAAAAAAAATAGAAGCCCCGATCACAAAACGTTTAAATTAATTTTACTCACGTATTTAATTTGCCAAATGGGGTCGCGATTAATTAAAAGTCTGGTGTGATAACAACCTTGTTGTAACGATTATGAGCGTTGGCAGTTTGTATGTAGGTAAACATTAGTACATTCCGATAATTTGATGTTCATTGTTGATGCGTATTACGTGTGACGTCACTGCCATCAATTCAATTTGTCAATTCCCGATGGAAGCAGGGAGCGGTGCTCACGCGCCGATTGACTCGTCCGGTCGCTGCTCACTGTGTGTGTACATTTGTGTTTCTTCCGCAATCCCACCCATCCTGAACATGTTTATAGTGAAATGTTTCCCCTATAACAATTTCAAATTAAGCATCATCGCTTACTACATCACCATTCATTTTTTTTGTTTTGTTCCTACTGATAGATCCTAACCAGAGTTTGCTTTATATTAGTTGAATAACCATTGATTCATAAAATATATTTTCTATGGTACTGTACGAAATGAACGTACAACAACAGTACATGAAGTGATTACTGGTTTTCCAACACCAATAATAAGGCGTTGGTTCCGCTCAGTTGATTCCAACTATTATGATAAATGGCTATTATTTATTTGTTTACTGATTCATTGTGGTGAACACGTTCCCATAAACAGGTACGGTTTACATACTTGCATTGTATTATCAAGTTTTTAATCTCTGACGAGTTAGCTGTTACGCTTAGTGCTGTTTGCTACTCTTTAAACCTCAGTGACCACGTATAGATTGATAAAACTTACAATAATTAAATGACACATAGCTTAACTATTCAGTGTAAACCAATGTCCATTAATCATCGAAAATACGTCATGTTCACGTTTACTCTAAGAGGGATCTCTTCTGATCACTATACAAAAAAAACCGGCCAAGAGCGTGTCGGGCCACGCTCAGTGTAGGGTTCCGTAGTTTCCCGTCCGTCACAATAAGTGTTCCCAGTTATGAGGCCAACCGAACAATTCGGTAATACCCGGTCCAATGTAATAAGTACCTACACCGCCATCTCTCGGGGAATTGGGTTACTAATTAATACAAAGACGTGCAATTTCGGTGGTAATATTTTGGATTGCGAGAACCGATTTCAATAATTCTTTTTTTGTTTGAAAAAAGATACGTTCAGGATAATAAAATATGTAAAGAAAGTTACAAAAAATGCTTGCATATACGATTATACTACAAACTTAGTCCAGAAATTATTTTGTACAACTTTTTGTCTTTTTTGTACAAAAACTATTGTGTCATAGTTCAAAATAATTTTCATAGAAAGTCCTTATAAAGTTCTACTTTTCAGATTTTTTTCATATTTTCTAAACTTATGGTTCAAAAGTTAGAGGGGGGGGGACACATTGTTTTTTACTTTTGGAGCGATTATTTCCGAAATTAATGATATTATCAAAAAATGATCTTAGTAAACCCCTATTCATTTTTAAATACCTTTCCAACAATATATCACACGTTAGGGTTGAAACTAAAAAAAAAATCACTTCCCACTTTACATATACGGTGGCTACCCTAATAAAACATTTTTTTCAAATTTTTATTTTACCACTTTGTCGGCGTGATTGATATACATATTGGTACCAAATTTCAGCTTTATAGTGCTAACGGTCACAGAGATTAAGCGAGGACGGACGGACGGACGGACGGACGGACGGACAGACAGACATGGCGAAACTATAAGGGTTCCTAGTTGACTACGGAACCCTAAAAAACTAGCAGTAATAATTTTTTGTGTCGTGCGTGCACGTAAACGATCTTTTAATGATTAATTCAAATGTTTCTCTGAAGAGCATTTAATCCCTTGAATTCCTGATTCGTTCCACATTTTCTCCCAGAGCACCATGAAACTGGTGTACCATTTAGTGGTCCGTCAGTAACACGATAAGGATAGTTGTTTTGTACTGTGTGGCGAGAATCGCGGTCGGCGGATGCTCTTGCAACAGTCACAAGGAACCCTTTGTGCGCGGTTCAACGCTCGTATCTGTGTGTCTCATCAATCATGAGGAAAATCACATACGGAATGTACGTTTTAGTAGATACAATGTTGTGTATAACAGGACCTTAACGCTATTCAATTATTAAATTCGATATTTAAGCAGTGGAAGTATGGTCACCATTTGCTTATTTTTGCCACACGATAACGATCATAATGGATGTTGTGTCGTGTGTCGAAAAGAATGAAGTAGCTCGCAACTGTCACCAGCGCTATGGGTATCTGCATATTACACTATTACTTCACCGCTAAGCATGGGCTCCGATGCTCAATTGGCGAAAAATGATGTCTAACTTGGCTGTTGCGTTGCAGTACGGATATACCTTGCGGAACTAAGTGATACCAAGTTACTCAATGCAAAAGAAATTGTATGTTTTGAGTTATTACTCTCAAAGATCGTACGTCTGAGAAGTAGCTCTACGAATCATATAATTTCTTACTTGGTTTAACGATAAATTGCGTTTTTTGCTAAGTTGGTGTCCGTTATAAAAATATCGATCGCATGCAGTGTTTGCCGCAGATATGACTAAGCGGGGGACTTAAGTTAGAAAATACGTGATCATTGAATAAATAAATTCATAGGTGTTGGAACAGAGTACCTAAAGCACGTTTAGTCTGAAAAAATAAGTTGTCAACGGTATTGGTAGCTCTTCAGGTATCATGGAGAATAAGTAATAAACAATGTAGAAGACGTTCTCTATTAATATATGTTATCAAACCAATTTACATCAATAGGTCTAGGTTCGAGCAATACACAAACTTAGACATAAGTAGTTTAAAATTACAAGAATCGACCTTTCAAAGGGTATCGTTGGTACCTTCTTCAATTCGTGAATGTTTTATTCATTGGATCGCCGCTCAGGCGCTACAAAATCTAACAATTATTGTAAAATATTGTGTAGTAAACTGCTGAAAATAATCGCCACGTCATCGCCTGTGGCTGTTACTTTGTCAATTACACCTCAGGCCGCTATAATTCCGAGCGACAACTGCTCCAATGCGATATTCAACGTTTAGCAGGGACGTTACGTCAGCGTTTTCATACTTTACACCTGCTAATGGCCCTTCTCATTTAGATTGGGCGATTCAATCCCCTGAACAAGTTAGTCTGACATCGTTTGATATCATTCTGGTGGCGGGAAGCGATACTTAAAGATAACTTTTATTTATAAATGCATATTGCCCTCGTCATACATGTGTGTTTAAAAGATTGTCAGCGGTCGTAAAGCAATTGAGATAGTATCGGTGAGTTCGCGATTGCAACCACCGCGGCGCCGCCCACGTCGTCTGCCCATGGCGCGTGGCGCGCGGAACGCCACCGGCGACAGATTTATGTGCCGATCGCATGACGCCCGCTCTAATTCCGGAAGCACTTCACAGCGCCACCGGCTGCTTAAGTCCTGAACTACCTACACCCTCCATCTAACTCCGTAACACCTCATGAACCCCTATCGCCGTCGATTTGGAGGGTAATGTGTCACCGCCGACTTTTATTGATGTAGTCACACTATTGCGTAAACTTTCAGCTGAATCCGTTCAACCCCAACTAAACAAAACCAGCGAAGAGCGAGTCGCACGCCAGCCGCCACCTATTGATAGCCACCTACACAGTTATAAATGTTTTTTTTTTCATCCCTCAATAGAATCTCTGTCTGAAGCACCCCTATTTGTTTATAAATATTTATGTAGCGGTTTCTAATAGGCAACCTACTCTTCAAAATTCAACTAAGTGGTACCAATAGTTTCGGATTAAAATGGCTGTGAAATACGGACAGACCGACTGCCAGGTGAATCTATAAGGGTGTCGTTGCACTCATTGGCTACGGAACCCTAAAAGGTGTTGGATGAAAATTCTCTTTCCTGGTTCTTAGCGGTCTTTTTATAGATCTCTCTGTTCCCACGATGAAGCTGACAAGTGTTTCGTGTTATGGACATTATAAACAAACTAGCGAGTTGCGCGTTTATCCGAACAGAGACCAGATTTAGAAAGATTTTGGTCGTCTTGTTCTTCCAATAACTGTCAGTTAATAATGATGAGTATTGCTGCTTTCGCTTGTATAGTCTAGCTGGATCTCTGTGCATTCACATTCTGAAAATATGCTAATGACATTACGATTTCCTCGTTCTGCTGTGACATTACATTTTTATCTGTCACAAACATGTAGCTGTTTTCTGTGCCTTAGAAATAAGCAAAATGACTGACAAATGGCAAACAATTTTGATAGTGAAACAGCGAAATCAGTCGATGTTGGTGGACATGTATGGCTGTGTGCAAGTCGGCTGTGCGTGACGCGATCACGGGTTCGCGTCGCTTCGGGCGCGCGCCGCGGTTCGGCCGGCGCGGCGTAGCGCGTAGTTATCGAAAGGGCTCGGCTCGGCGCGGCGTGCGGCGGCGCGCGGCGTATTGATCGCGCGGCCGGACCTGTTGCCGGGCGGAGGCCGCGCTCAGCCGACAACACCACCATACATGGATTTTATGCATTACCTAGCTTGCAATCAGTACAAGGATTTCATCTGGCCAATTTTAGCTATCGATCTTCTTTGCGAGATAACGCCTCTTGTAAAGATAGGCGGCGCTGGCCTATATGTGATTTTTGGCAGTTCAAATAAAAATTGTTAGTTTTCCACACTAAATAAGAAAATCGATAAAATAAAATGTCAAATTAAATTCAGAAAGCATACAGTGCAGCTCATACCTAGGGACAGTATAGGAGAATTTAAGATCAAGTAAAGGAGAATGCTAGGAAAATCGATACTCGCAGGATTTTGCAACGTCCCGTCACCGCTAAACGCTGTCATCAATACAGCCACGTTCAATAACACCGGCGGCGTTCAATAGTATAATGAAATGATTTCGGCTGCTCCGAATGTAATTCATCCTTGTTTACTGACCCAGTTAATGTTGACAGAGGTTTGACGTCAGCAACGCCCAGGACCGACGCGAAAAAGCGCGAGTATGATAAACACTCGGGTTGGAACATTTAACTCGTATGTTTGTAATGTTTATGATATGTTTTAATTATAAGAGCGATCTTCGAGAGGGTTATTAGTGCTTCCTCAACTGCCACTCCGACGAATAGTATATTTATTACCCAAAATCAAGTATACTATTCCATTAATATAATTCGTACCGACAGATCTTGTTGATCTAGTAGCTGTAATAACGATTAAATAAATGTCAAAGGCTCTGAAAGCAGACTTCTAATAATAGTAAAGGTGTTTCGCGAGGTCAAAGTAACAATTTATTTATTGATTTTCTACGTTTGTAGTCCTGTATCTGCAGTAATTCGCACTGCGACACCTCATATTGCAGGGGATTTACCAGCTGTAAGTAGTCCCTCGGAACGTGACTACGACCAGCTTCGATACGAAACAAAGATATTCCGTATCGGCGAAATATAAGACAGTTTCCCTCTGGTAGTTAAGTAAGGGTCGTAGATGTCCTTTCTGTTGGCACCCGTCCAAAAGCGCCAACAATTCCACTGACATTGGAACATAATACCCTACTTCTTGCTCCCATAGCACATTTGGACAACTTACAGAGCGTGTAATGAGATGAAAACTTTACAAATATGTCAATACGTATGTTTTATCGCCGTATCTAATAACGCAACTACTTTGCTTTTCTATGTTATTACTTATTAGCATAATCGACCATACAATATGGAATTCTGTATTTTTTTGCGGAACTATATAACTTAACAATAAACTTTTATCCTACTTCAAACTTATTGATGCTAGAACCGAGATCGGGATGATAGCTTAGCTCAGTATCAACCCTTGCTTCGTCGCTAACTTGTATAAGTTCGGCTGTTCTAGGCAATCTGGCATCGGGCCAACGGTGTCAGAACTGCGATCTATACACACTGGCCTTGAATTTCAGTTGTATCTGACACCAATCATGACATAGACCTAATTGTCGTTTGCATAAATCATATTACATTCAGTCCACTAAATGCTTGTCGTTTCAAAGATCACTTTGGACAGTTCCGATATTAATGGCTCATTCCGCCATGATTAGTGAAATAGATTTTTGCTAAATTGTTATTGCCTACAATCTCTATGATATATCTGGGTAAGTCTGTCCTCCATACTTGTCTGTTCGGCCTTGCCGAATATAGTTATCGACTGTTCTTCTAGTACAGTATTTTGAGTACCGAACTGTGTTCGTGGTACTTCATATCGAATGAAATACTTTGACTAGTTTTTCTATAAATGATTTCATTTCAGACCTAGAAATCTTAATATGCAGAAACTATTGTAGACGTTATCGAAAAATCTAGGCTAGAACCTAGATTTTTCCATGCCCTGCAGTAAATTGATGGTAAATTTAAATACAGTCGCCATACGTTAACATAGCAAAGTTTTTCACTATACAAAAGGTTGCGTGTTGCCAACGTGGTTTTTCATTTAGATTGGGAGTTACCGGTATATCGTGTCAAAGTTGGCCTTTCACACGAACGGTAACTACGGCGCCAATACATGCCCACTTGCAATTAAGATACTTTGACCTATTTGAATTGTTAATTTTTATAAACCTTCATACACCGAACAATTTATTAGTGTTGCATTGCAGATTTTTGTTAAGCTCACGATTTAAGTACAGTGACGTCTGATGTTTTGCACAGTAGTATTTAGTGGGCGGTACTGTCATAGCAAGCTTGGCTAGCCTTATTACTCTTCTTGATGTTAAGGTTTCTGAATAGTCTGCTTGCCTCATGGGCTTTGCCGTATTGTTGGGTTTTAGACACGCTACTGCAGTATTGCTAATCATAGAATAATGGCCGCCAGTATATTCCTATTCTAAAAACAAAAACCAATCGAGCGATTCAAATTGATTGTGGTTATTGCTAGTTACAAACTGTTTATATTCAGCAAACAGCCCATAATTTGTTCTTCTGCAATGTAAAAGCTTTTTCTCGTACAGAGACGGACGGAATGTTTCGTAATTTCACATCTTGACAAGTTCAAGATTCCTTTTGAGTTTTGTAATTAAGCAAGAACTATATTTTTATCAAATAATTCACTAGACTTGATTGTTTGTGTGAAAATGTTATCTTAAGCAATCTGGGCGAACGCAGGCGTTGTTTTGTCATTAATCTTAGTCGAGATCGAAGAAGTTCAAAGTCACGTTTCTCGGTACAGTCAACCGCTGCATGGCGTCACAGGCTGACTCACTGATGATTTACCATCTCGTGGTCCTGTGACATTGACCACTTCTTATAGGTAACAGTCATTAGTATATCATAGTCAAGTGTCGATATTTCTCCGAGTACTAATGTTGGATTTAAGGCTGTAAATTGCATTTCTACATGGCCAGTTCTGCAACGACTTTGATTTACGTCCTGGACAACATAAAATGTTTAATATTTTTAAAAACTGCAATGCAGTGGTCATTCCGGTGATGCTTCCACTAAGTACGTCTGTAAGGTTGACAATTTATTGAGAAGCCTTCACCCTGTACAAATAATTTTATCCTGTAACACAGATTTGCTCGCCAAACGATGCCATTATAGCATTTTACTCAATGGAGCGGTCTATGTGACGATTTACGAGAGGAGCCAACGCTCTGTAGTACACAGTTGCACGTGTGCCAGCCAGCTGCTGCGGAAAATGAAGGTTGGGTACTATGACGTCATTGTATACGCGTTCTACCGAATGCTTTACTATTTGACACCTAGTTTAGGACTAACAAAAATATATTATGGAAATAAACGACTATATTTTGTGCTGTTGTTACACCTTTCTCTTCAAGGCAAAGGCGGGCGATCATGATCTTTTCTCAAGGTTTAGTTGAAAACATGTTCTATAAATATGTTTACTTATAATTGTTTGTTTTGGGGAGCGTCAGTATGAAGATAAGTTATGAGCTGGCAATGTAGAAGTATAGCGTGTTGTCTACGGTTCACAGCTCGTTAATATGTATGCGGCGGCGTCGCCCGGCGTCGTTGCGTCGTTTAGCGTGGCGAGGCGACTGCAACTAGTGGCCGGCCGGATGTCTGCTGATATAGCTTGCGGAATAATCAATAAAACTTAGCACTGTTTATTGAACTTAATGCTTCCTATCTCATTATGAACGCGAAACGTATCGTTACTTGGAATTACCATGCGTATTTAATTTTAATTATCGCTTAATTTTCCCCCATTTAAATACCAATTACTGATGTAATTAAATGTTCATAGTTTGATCAAATAAACATAACATGAGATTTGACTGTTGTTACCTGAAAACTAACTGGGCCTCGTTTAAATTAAAAATGTTTCCATCGTACCTACCTAAAAGATTTAGGTTTTTCCAAAACCTTCAGCTCCATTGATTCATTCCGGTTAGTGACTACTGAACAGCATCCGTTTTCCGGCTTGTTTTTGTGCATTATTGGCATCACTGTACTAATGAGTTTATTTATATTGTCCTGTATAATACAAACAAGTGTTTCAAACTGAATTACACATTTATTGTCATCATTCAATACGAATTCTAAGCTGGTTGCAATCGGTACATAACAATGAATTTAATTCTTGCCAAATGTGTATACAAATATTTGATTGTCTTCACAAAAGAGTGCCACAGGCGGTCGAAGCTAAGGTGGAATCCATGATGGCCGCCACGTATCACATGAACAGAACGATATTTTAATTTATTATTTGCGAATTATTATGGTCATGTAACATGCACTGGAAAATTTATGACGAATACCTTTTATGCATTTTTGATTATTTTTTTATTTAAAATTGTCATTCACTGTTATTGGTTCATTAAAAATATTGAAAGACTTTTTTTATGTACCTACTTACAGTGTTTTCCTGATAGATATAGTAAAGAACTTGGTTCCAAAATAGTTGTATTGGAGGCAACATCCTCTCTATATAATACTAGTTGGCACCCGCGGCTTCCCCCGCGTGTTTATATAAAAAGTATCCTATGTGTTATTCCAGACTATCTACCTCTGTGCCAAATTTCATCAAGATCCGTTTAGTAGTTTTTTCGTGAAAGAGGATCAAACATACATCCATACTCACAAACTTTCGCATTTATAATATTAGTAGGACATACAAACTCAGGGTATGTTTATATCACGGGTGCAATGAACTAGAACTAGAAGTCTAATGAGCATTCCAATATGCCAGAAAACTGAACAGACCAAACCTAAGCAATAATCGGGGTCAATGGTGGCATAGAATTGAGTATTTAAGCATGTTAAAACCACGAACACGCTAGGAAAATTACCACGCCATTGAAATAAAATCAAGGGTAACAAAAAAGCAAATCCCAAATTACCTTTCCGTCAAAGCTAACTAGCCCCTCTATATTTGAAAAACTTAACGACATAATTATATCCTTCCTCACTACCTCGAACGATTTCATTGTTTGTAAATAAACTGTTTTATTTGGAACCCTCTGATTGCAGGTTTACCTTAGTCGATTACTTGATACGTTCGATTAACATGAAATATGTAGCATAATCGATCAGTTTAAACAGCGTTAAACGATTTTTATTTCACTGAAAATTCAATAAAAAAAGGTGCCGAATGCGTTGTACTCTAATTGAAGCAATCGTTGTTACGTTGTTTTTATTTATCAATATTCATGTACTACATTATACAACAAACTAGCTTTTCCGTGGACCTGATTTATTGATTTGTAGTGAATGGCATGACGAAAATAGAAATTATACTCCGGTCGAGTTTTTGACGGCTTCACAACTAATGGTTGAATAACGATTTTAATGTAAATGAGATGAGTTCTCGATAATTATTAGTGTTGTATCGTTTTAATGATGATTGTAACTTTCTAACGAGTTTTTTTTTCTATTTATTCCAGTTTCCTGGACGATTTGGACCGGTTAGGCGCAAGAGATTACCAGCCCACCGAACAAGATATTTTAAGGACTAGAGTCAAAACCACTGGCATCGTCGAAGTGCACTTCTCCTTCAAAAACCTTAATTTCAAGTAAGTTTCTGCTGCTATATTTGTGTAAGCTGGACAAGATCTTGGAAGTCTTATGTGGACCATAAAGTTTGATTTTAAGATAGATAAACAAACCAAAGCTTAACACTGCCATATAGAAAAGAACAGGAATAACTGATGTATCCGATGCTCCTCAGTGCTGTGTAGATATTACATTAATTAAAATATTATCAACTAGCTATGTCGTCAACATCATCCTAGCCTCTCTCACAATCCTAAGTCCTAACCTGATGCAAACGATATACCAGTGATCACAATCTTAAAGTTGTTCTCTCAGATTCACATTTACCATGTACGTTTCCAGATTGTTCGACGTGGGCGGACAGCGGTCCGAGAGAAAGAAATGGATCCATTGCTTCGAGGATGTGACCGCGATCATATTCTGTGTGGCCATGTCGGAGTACGACCAGGTGCTGCACGAGGATGAGACAACGGTAAGCCTTACTTGTATAACTTACTAGCTGCGCCCCGCGATTTCACTCGCGTGGTGATAAAATCTATACTAATAATAAAGCTGAAGAGTTTGTTTGTTTGAACGCGCTAATCTTAGGGACTACTGGTTGGAATTAGAAAATTCTTTTAGTGTTGGATAGTCCATTTCTTGAGGAAGGCTATAGGCTATATAACATCACGCTACGACCAACAGGTGCTGAGCAGCGTGGGTGAAACCGCGTGGAACAGCTAGTATACAATATATCTTATGAATTGTAACCTATGCGTTATTCTGATATGTAAGCTATATTATTGTGAAGTTTCATTAAAATCCATTAAATCCCTCTCAATCACTTAGAAAATAGTATAACACGTGATGGTTATCGTAGGAAAACGTGGTATTTCAAGTTTGCAAGACTTGCATTAAGTCAGTCAACAAGATGATATAGAACCTGACTGCCCTTGGTTCGCTAAACGTTTTTATCAGTATCGCCACAAAAGCAGTGTGACCATCGCCAGTCCTGTGGTATAGCAAGTGGAGCGCCATCTCTAGGCACCAGATGGCAATGGCGCCGATGTGCGAAATGTAAAAGACAATTCCCAGCACAAAATATGTTTTTTTATAAAATTCGGCTCAAGGACGCCGATAGTCGTTCTCGCTATACCTTCATTAAGGGCTAGAACCTGGGCTGGCTGTGAACGTCATGCAAATCCCAGACACGAACCTAATTTTTCAGATTCATGTGCTTGTTATTTAATAATTAATAATGTACAGTAATTAATATACATAAATAATAGTATGTTAAGCCATCTCTGAGGCCAAAAAAACGGCATAAAACTGACACCAATTTAGGCACTAAGTACATGATAAAGTATCGGCACTGGTTATATTATAATACACCCCAAATGCGTGCATGATATAAAACCAATAAGGTCTAGAACCTATTTAGGTATGTTATTCCTTGGACACGCCCGAATAAAAACCCGGAAGAGTGTGCTCTTCCGGGTTTTTATTCGGGCGTGTCCTTTGATCGGACACGGACGGTTCAAACGATCACCAATGCGAATGCATTACATAGATGCTGACAAATCAACGACAAGCATTATATTTTGACAAAATATACATCACTTCTATAGGAGAGTTTTATACAAAAGGACAGTGTGTTATGACCTTTCCGAATTAATATCAAATGTTTCCGAAGCATCCAACTAAAACACAATTATAATATTCCAGAACCGTATGCAGGAGAGTCTAAAGCTGTTCGATTCGATCTGCAACAACAAGTGGTTCACCGATACCAGCATCATCCTGTTCCTCAACAAGAAGGATCTGTTCGAGGAGAAGATACGCAAGTCGCCGCTCACCATATGCTTTCCTGAATACACGGGTAAGTTATCAGGCATGTTATTTTGTCTATACTTGAAGAAAGAGCGGAGATGTTGCCAAATAAAGATGACTTGCAAAGTTGAGCTTATACTAAATGATCTTGCGTTTGGCCGCATCTCGCCTGATGTGAAACCATAAGGGTGCAGCACGCTTGCCTAGAAGAAACCGATTCACTTAAACTTTGAAGAGATCCAGATTATAATGATCAGGGAAACTGGCAGTGAATTCCACAGACTGACAGTTAGCACAATAAATGTGTGACGTTGAGTTGTTAAGTAAAGTTGGATCTCATATCTGATGTTTTAACCGTTCTTTCCGTGTGCAGGTGCGCAAGAATACGGCGAGGCGGCCGCGTACATCCAGGCCCAGTTCGAGGCGAAGAACAAGTCGACCACCAAGGAGATCTACTGCCACATGACCTGCGCCACCGACACCAACAACATCCAGTTCGTGTTCGACGCCGTCACCGACGTCATCATCGCCAACAACTTGCGCGGCTGCGGCCTCTACTAGAGCCGAGGAACGAGCCAGCCAGCCCACTGCGAATACGATCACAAAACATCCCGCAACGCTCACTCTGTTGCTGCCTCACCTCCGCATGACAAGTCATGGCTCGGTTCGACCCCACGTCGGCCGGCGGGTGCATAGTTTTGTGGTCGTACTTCGAGACGTTGTTCCTCAGTCCCGCGACGCTCCCTGCCTCGCAGTAGCGCCTCGTGTTGATATCTCCGTGTAACTCTGTGCATATCAATGTGGCCGCGCGGGGCGCGAGCGTCGCGGGCCGCTCACGCCGCAGCTACGCGTATTATAATTACCTATATATTTTTATGGAAAGTAAGCTTACTGGATATACCGCCGATGTGCAGATATCATGTGTCACATGGCTTGGGGCATTGTGTATGATTTTCAAGTGCTCCCACCGACAGTGCGCGACTGGAGCCGACAACAGGTAGCGTTTCATTTCCCCCTGTAATATAAAACCGTAGTTTGGTTCTTATTTCGGCGACGCGGTCCGTTGGGATCGTTTTCGATTAATGTGAATTAGTGATCTAGTGTTCAATTCTAAATTTTGGTGCTAGGCATTCGGTATAGTGTTTCGTTGGCACAAGTGGATGTTGTCGGCGTAGTGGCGCGCTGTCGGGTCCGTCGGGACGGCCGCGTGACGTCATCGTCGTGCGGCCGAGCGGAGCCCCGGTAACATATGTGCTTATATACTCACTCTCTTACGGACCAAACACAGAAAGGAACCAATATTTAGTCTTGAATTAAACACGGTAGTGAGATGCATGAATACGTTCGCAGGCCTACTTAAACTGATTACAAACAAAACATCATTCCATTATTAAGTATTATATCACTTATAATGAGAAATTATTTTTTATAAACTTTTGAATGCACAACTGTAACCGCTCTATGGAATAAGACGACGTCGTTTATGTTACGTACCTACGATCATACTGTAAGCTAAGTCCCGTCATCCAATGTTATTATTTTAAGTTAAGCATCGTATTACGCACAAATTATTTATTCCAGTAAGAGCATTCATTTGTTACGCCATATACAATTCTGAATATTTTTTTGTGTTCATATTTTTCTATATCATTTTACAGTTATGCTTAAGGTGTAGCCATTTAAGATCTATTCTTGTATTCAATTATTGAAATCATGTTAGGTATTTATTTTATCTAGAGTACTTGTATTAAACGTGGTATATGTAAACTTGTCATGTTTAATTTTATATTTAAAGGTAATTAACCAATGTTTATGATCATGTTAATCTTCGTCATTATTTTGTGAAGTGGGTGGAGTCTGTAATGGTAAGGAAGTGAGGTGTGGTCATTGATATAATAACTAAGCAGTTATGTACGTGTATTTACAGCTAGATACGTTGCCGAGTCGGCTTGAGTAGCGCACACGCCCCTCGCGCGTAGTCCGCGGACGATCGTCCGTGTAAGATATGTGAGTATATAAACTTTGTATACACTCGCGAATTGGCGTAATAAACCACTATATATACTATATAACATAATTTATTATTAATAATAAAAATAAAAATCTTACTTTTAAGCATTAGGACAGTAACTGTATCAATAAACATTAATTAATAATGCAATTAGACAGTAACCTTTACTATTGTCATAGTTAGGTGATTTATTTTCATTTTACGTTTATGAGTATGTAAAAAGTGATTAAATGAAAATGTACGCCTACACTGTGACCGCGCGGGCCATTCACCACTCCGCCGGCTCCCTGTGCGAGCTCGCTGAAGACCAAAGATATTGTTAATATTCACTGTTCCAAACCATCTCAATATCTAAAATTAAATGAGTCAATCCAGAACATGAAAGTTGTCACCAACTTTAATTATAGAATAATGCTCGCATTAACTTTCCTTTAAAATTGATTAATAGATTGTTAGATGAATAAAACGTGTTGATCTCCGGATCGTGATCGTATGGTAGTGGCCCGCGGCTCGAGCGTTCGTCGCTCGCTTGTTGCTAGGTAGGTTTTTTACTGTTATGTAACAATATGTGTACGTAAAACTAATAAAAAATAATATTAGCGCAGTTCTACATTCAACCTACATTTAAGTAAGCTTCACGTTACATTTAAAAGTTTTTTTAATGAGTGAACGATGTGGATATAATCATTCAACGTCTTCAGAGCATGAAGGCCCCATACATAATTACGATGGGTTCGAACATAAGTGTTGGTGCGGTGTGGCGTGGAGAGCTGTGCGCGAGTGTGCGGGCGACTAGTGCCATCGTCACCAGCTGAGAGTCCGCGACGCACGGCCGCCAGACTCCACGACCGGCTGTCGCACGACATCCAGTCCTTGTCGACAGTTTTGCATTTCGATGTGTTCCTCCGCCGCAAAACATTTAACTTGTATGCTTATATTTCGAGTGAATGTGATGTAAATTTTGTACACTGCCGCATTGTTTATTCGCTCGAATCACATTTAGTTTATAAGATTTGAGACAGTGAACGAATCGCACAAGCCACATGTAACATGTTTGTCTGGGACACAAAACGTGCGCACAAAGTATGAGGACGTACGTGCGACGCAGCTCAAGCGCCGCGAGTGCCGCATGCATGGCATGGCGTGGCGAGGTACGGGACGCACGGCACGTGGTATGTGCGTTAGCTTCTTATTTGAAGACTGAATTGTTGCGGCTCAAATATTCTCGCGCTTTATTAGATCCACAACTGGGGAAGTTATTGCAAAGTTTTTTTAAGGGAGTAGCGTTTAGTGATCGGGTTTGAGGCATATGTCTTATTCTTATTGTGATGTGGCATGAGATAATTCGAAGACTACCTGTATCGACATTCTACTGTTGATATTCGCGAAATGAGCGACGTTCAGTATAATTTTTAATATTAACGCTGAGTATTGTCGAGATGTTGTCCATCTAAAACAATATCACCATGCTTCATTCATATTTGCCAAAGTTAATACTAACCTCACTATTTATACCTACTGTATGTTCTTCGATAACTAAATTATGTCTGGGATTCGCGGTAAGGGCGGAGGCGCGGCGCACGTATCGCCGTCGGCGCGGCCCCAGCGTCGAATATAGTCGTATCGGTACTGATCAGAGTACAATGTTGAAAATATCTTATTTAGAATTGATGAACATGTAAACATTTATTTCTAGCGCGTGCGAGGGATCGCTCGGGGCGCTTGGGTCGTGCCGCGTGGCTAGGCGGGCTGGCCGGGTCTCCCGAGCGCTCGCAGGCCCTGCCACAGTGCCATTATGGCCCCGAGCGATCCCGATTATTGAACAAACGTTTAAGAAAGTAAAATTTTTAGTCACTAGTGGGTAATTTTTGAATGTGATTCAATCTTATCTTTATTTTTCTATATCGAGTGACATTCAAGTTTGATTTCATTGTTTTCCGACTTATTTTTTGTATTGCATTTACTGAAAGCGATGTATTTAACCAACGATGTAATAAACAATATTTTCTCTTATTTGTATCTCGTCTGCACTGGTATTTTTTATTGAATTTACTATAAATGTACTTTAAGTGTATAATTTTAAATAATTACTGAAAATGATTATATTCTAATTTTTATGTTCAAATAAATGTTTGTTTTATTTCTTCCCTTCATGTACTCCTTGGTTATCTTAGTTTTGTGGTTGGGTTTAGCAATCCTTGAAATTATAGACTGGTTACAGAACTTGGAACTCCCGCAGATAAGAGCTGTTACCGATTTTGACACCTCATCTAATCGAGAAAAGAAATATCCGTAATGACACATCTATCCCACAGAAAGGTACTACCGGAATTTTATAACTGGCCTATCTGCAGTAAATGACGCCTAAAGCAAGAATTGAGAACGCACCCTTTTGTAAATTATTTAAATTTAAGTACTGCGCCCCGCGTATCCAGTGGCGTTTTACTAACGTTCCTCCAACGTTGATAATGACGTCGCGACTCTAGTGACGATGGTTATATCTGCAAACGCAACGATTTTGACGCCACGTTCACGCTGCCGAGTCCCAACGTGAAAGCTTGCCACAGAGTTCATTCTAAAGCTTGCCACAAAACTAACGAACGTCAACCTCGCATTTACGTGCAGTTGGAGTTGTGCGCCAACGCTCGTATGTAAAATGCCAGTTGGATAGCAGTCTAAGCTGTCATTTTATCCAAATTCGTTGAGCCGTTTAAGATTCAAGAAGTGACAAACATCCACACGCACAAACTTTCGCCTTCATAATAATAGTGGGATTGTCTCGCGACGCGATTTCCAAGGAAGAACTTTAAGCAACCAGGGTGGGAAGTGTCTTTTCAAAATTGATGCAGATATTAAAGTACCTAACGAGAAGTCATCAAATACACTTGACAAAATACCTACTTAAAACTTTTATTGCACTAGTATTAGGTTCAACATGCAATGTATTTCACATGAGAACTTTTTCTCATTTATCGCGAAATAGGCTTTATTTTTTTCTGATTTCGAGACATCAGACATTACAAATCTGTTACTGCTCAAATCTCAATAGCCGGCTTCTGTTTTTTTTTTCATTTTTACGCCTTCATATACATTATACCTACTTACTAAAATTATAAAAGCGAAAGTGACTTTGTTTGTTTGTCTGTTACCTCTTCACGCTTTCATGGCTACACCGATTTTGATGAATTTTGGTACAGAGATAGTTGGCAACCAGGAGACGGACATAGACTTTTAAAAAAAAGTGGGATGTGAGGGAGAAAGAGGGAAGAAAACTTACCGTTGCTATTACAAATCAATAAGGCGCAAGGGGGGCTGTGTTACCCTGAATTTAACGCGAGCGAAGCCGCGGGCAAAAGCTAGTTTAATGAAAAAAATACATTGTGCTTAACAACAGAATATCTCAATAAATTTACATTTATTTCAGGTCTAAATTCAAAAATATTGGGTAAGTTTCTTATTTTTAATATTAGGTTTAGAGGTGCCATAGCCCATACCTTTGTTTTCCCTTCAGTATGAGAAGACAAACCGCGAAGAAAAATCAAATTAAATCACAGTTTCATATTGAGTAATGAAAAAAGTACTTTTTGTTCTGTTATTTAATTTGTCACTGCTGTTCTCGGCTATATACTTATCTCCCATGCCTGCCTGGCGGTTCTGGCACTAATTCCCCCTCGGTCGCAATGACACTTTCCTCACTTACAACACTAATATACTTTAGACTGGTCGTTTTCTAAAAATCTACATTGGCCGCCCAATGTTGAATTACATAAAACTTCACACATCCATATTACTTCTTTGCTCTTTGTGTTCCGGAACTGTGTCGGAATGGTTGTTAAATCTTTTGTCTGCACTACCCCAGTAGCGGCGTAAGGGGGGGGCGGCGGGGGCGGTCCGCCCCGGGTGCCAAGCATCAGGGGGTGACAACCTGCCGGGGTTGCGGGTTGTTCGAAAAAGATACCACAGCCCCGGAACGTAAAGGGCAATAAAAGGAACATGGGTGGGTTTTAGTCAGTAGTAGTAGTCAGCAAAATTCTGACGCTCCCCCACTCCGCCCAGAGCGGGGAAAGATATTTGATGATTTCCCAGCCCAACAAAAAGGGGTGACAACGGAATGCCAAGCCAGTCGTGCAGATTAGTAGCCACTGGCGCATCTGTACGACAAGGTCGGCGCGGGTGACAGGGTCAAGTTGTTGATGTGTCGATCAAAGCAATCACAGTTGACACTTGGTCAGTTAGAAAGTGTTATTGTTTCTATGATGTGATCGTTTAATCTGCACGCGAATCATTATCTGGATCAATTTTGAAGTTCATAGCACCTTCTGGTTCTCTGGTATCAAACACACCACAGCAAGGTGTTGAAAGTGACATTGAAACAGATGGTGTACAAACAAGGAGCCAAAATGCATTGCATGGGGGGACGCCGGGAAAATAGCCTGAAAATCTTGATACACAAGATGAAAGAAGGTAGAGATTAACAACAAGAAGAATACATTCAGTCAAAAAAGTATCGGGAATGGATGATTTGTTTATGGTTCCAAATTAAATTTTTTGTTTTTTTTTGTAGTTGTTAGATTGGCACAACTGTTTTCCATTTTGGCGCGGAGTTTGAGTTGCATCTGTTATTTATATTAAATACAGTGCTGGTTTTAGTAATATCATATATAGTGTGTATTGCGAATTTCATAATGGACAAAAATATCGAACAAAGAGTTTGTCTTAAATTTTGCATCGCCAATGGAATTTCGTGTTCGGAGTCACTGAAAATGTTACAGAAGGCTTACGGTGAATCGACTTTATCAAAAACTCGTGCTTATGAGTGGTTCAAAGCGTTCAAAAGCGGTCGAAGTGTGATGGATGATTTGCCTCGCTCTGGTAGGCCGTCAACGTCTGCAACTGAAGTTAACATCGCAAAAGTGAAGAAAATAGTGACTGAAAATCCCCATTCAACTCTGAGAGAGATAGCCGCCAAACTTTCTGTGGTGATATAGAAACTCTTTGAAGTTTCTATGGTTTTAAAATAAAACTATCAGTTTGATATTGTCATTTCTGTCAATACGACTGTAATCTTTTTCTTTGTATTTTGCTGATTAAAACCATTTATTCTAAAGGTTTTATCTTATTTAACAATTTAATCAGCAAAATGTTCTAAACAAAATGGAGAGATTCTTACGTCCCGAAAAACTAGACATTGATCCGTCTGACAGCTCCGCCTCGAAGGATTGGGAACACTGGAAGAGGACATTCGATAGTTTTTTGTCACATTTTGAAAAAGATACGAAAGGTAGTAAAATTATCTTAGATTTACTCATAAATCATGTATCCGCTCGAATTTACTCGTTTATCAGTGAGTGCTCCACTTATGAAATAGCTATTAACACACTCAATAACATTTTTATCAAACAAAAAAATATAATTTACGCTAGACATATGTTGGCAACAAGAAAGCAACAGAGTGAAGAAAATATCGATGCATATATTCAGGTACTAAAATTAATGGCAAAAGACTGTAAATTTGAAAAAGTGGATGCCGAAACTAATAAAAATGATAGTATACGAGATGCATTTATTTCTGGCATCAAGTCAAATAAAATAAGACAACGATTACTTGAAAATCTGTCATTAACACTCGACCAAGCCTACAATCAAGCATTGTCGTTGGAAATGGCCGAGTTGAGCTCACAGAACTACAATACTTCAAATTTGAGTGCTGTTCAAAGTTTAAAAGAAGACAGGGAACATATAGTAACAGCGTTTACTAAGCGAAAGTGTTTCTTCTGTGGAGGGCGTGTGCATCCCAGAAAGGATTGTCCAGCTGTCGATGCCAACTGCCAGATTTGTGATAAGAAGGGACACTATGCTAATGTATGTCGAAGCAAGAAACTTAATACTGTTGCGGTTCTAGATAAACAAGATACAAATAATAACAGTTCTGCATGTATTGTAGCAGCATCACCTGATTCTCTTAAGAAAGCAACTGTAACAGCCTACATCCAGGGAATTCGTGCCCAAGCATTAATTGATACGGGCAGTTCTATCAGCTTTATGAATGAAGCCTTCTTTAAATTGTGTCGATTAAAGAAGAAACCTTGTAACCAAACGATTTCAATGGCTTCAACTACACTGACGTCTCAAGTAGAGGGACAAACCTGCGTCTCGGCTAAAATTGGAGATCATAATTATGAAGGTCTAACATTACTTATTGTTAAAAACCTGTGCGCTGATCTTATTATTGGTCATGACATACTAGAGAAGCATTCATCACTTGAGTTCTCTTTTGGAGGATCAAAAGATCCAATTAAGGTATGCAGTGTTGCTGCGGCATCTGTACCTGCTGTGCCTTTGTTTTCGAATGTTTCTCCCGAATGCACGCCTGTCGCCATAAAATCTCGAAGATACAGTGAGGAGGATAAAAAGTTTATTGGAGATGAAATAAAAAAACTTTTGGCTGAAGGAATTATTGAAGAAAGTTTGTCACCCTGGAGAGCTCAAGTCCTCATTTCACAGAATACTAATCATAAGAAACGTCTCGTTATCGATTATTCTCGAACAATAAATAGATACACACATTTAGATGCATATCCACTTCCAAACATAGAAGAAATGGTGTCACAAATTTCAAAATATCGTGTGTTTAGCGCTATAGACTTACAGAGCGCATATCATCAAGTTCCAATTCTGCCGAAGGAGCGTCACTTTACAGCTTTTGAAGCACTTGGAAATCTTTACCAATTTCGGCGTATTCCATTTGGCGTCACAAACGGAGTGTCAAGTTTTCAAAGAACCATAGATTGGGTTATTCGCAAAGAAGAGCTTAAAGGAACGTTTGCGTATTTAGATGACATCACGGTATGCGGAATAAATCAGGAGGAACATGATGAAAATCTTAAGAGATTTTTAGCAGCAGCTCAAAAATATGGCTTAACTCTCAATAGAGAAAAGAGTAAGTTTTCCAAAAATTCTATAAATATTCTGGGATACAATGTAGAGAACCACGTTATTAAGCCAGATGAGGAACGCTTAAGGCCACTATTGAGTTTGCCACCACCATGTGATGTGCCTTCACTGAGAAGAACAATAGGAATGTTTGCACATTATAGCAAATGGATCCCGAATTTCTCAGAAAGAGTTCACGCTCTCGCGCGTACACAAATATTTCCACTGAAAAATGAATTAGTTCAAAGTTTCGAAAGACTAAAATCTGATATTGCAAAATCAGCTGTTCACGCTATCGATCACAATGCACCATTCACTGTGGAAACAGATGCATCCAATCATTCCATCGCAGCAACCTTGTCACAATGTAATCGACCGGTTGCATTTTTTTCCAGAATGCTAAATAATAGCGAACGTAATCACTCAGCTATAGAGAAAGAAGCTTACGCTATAGTGGAATCGCTAAGGAAATGGCGTCATTTTCTCATTGGCAAATCATTTCGTCTCATTACTGACCAACGATCTGTATCATTCATGTTTGATAATAAACTGCCGAGCAAAATAAAGAATGAGAAAATACAGCGATGGCGCTTGGACTTAGCACCTTTCAAGTATGACATAGTGTACCGTCCCGGAAAGCAGAATGATGTGGCTGACGCACTTTCCCGAGTTTGTGCTTCGGTACCGGTACGAACTGAGAAACTAATTTCATTGCATGAAGCTTTGTGTCACCCAGGAATAATGCGCATGCATCACTGGGTAAAATCTAAAAATTTGCCTTATTCTACAGAAGAAATTAGGAATATGACTAATTCTTGTCGGATATGTTCCGAAATAAAACCGAAATTCTACAGATCTGACTTATCAGATCCAATCTTAATAAAAGCAACCTCACCTATGGAAAGATTAAGCATTGATTTTAAAGGTCCTGTACCATCTAATACAAGAAATAAATATATATTGACTGTTATCGATGAATATTCACGTTTCCCGTTTGCGTTCCCATGCGCTGATATGAATTCTGCAACCGTTATAAAACATCTGAATGAGATATTTATGTTATTTGGCATGCCATCTTACCTTCATTCGGATCGAGGAACTTCATTCGTATCGGCAGAATTAAAGAATTTCTTGAATTCACGTGGCATTGCTTCTAGTAGAACCACACCGTACAATCCAAGAGGAAATGGCCAAGTAGAACGTTTTAATGGGACTCTATGGAAATCAATACAATTGGCCTTACGTTCACGTAAACTAGCAATTGAAAATTGGGAACAAGTTCTTCCTCAAGCTTTACATTCGATACGATCTTTGCTGTGTACAGCTACTCATTGTACGCCACATGAACGAATGTTTACGCATACTAGGAGATCATCGAATGGAGTCTCTATACCTACTTGGCTGACTGAATCAGAACGTGTTCTAATGCGAAAATTTAACCGTAGTAATAAATATCAACCAGTCGTTGAGGAGGTGACGTTACTTCATGTAAATCCGGATTATTCCTATGTGCGTCTTGCAGATGGTCGAGAATCAACTATCTCTAATCGACACTTAGCACCATTAGGACAAGATAGTGAGATAATCCAGGAAACGCCTGAAGTACTAAATGAGACCCGAGATTCAGTCGAGACTAATGAAGACTACTTCTACGACTCTCGAAGTATGAACGAAGAAGAGGAACAGCAACAACAGATGACAGATCATCCAACAATCGAAACCGATCACACGGCTACTGAAAATCCAGCCACTGTTCAACGAAGGTCCACTAGAAATCGAAGGCCCCCAGACCGTTATGGAGACTACGTTCTAAAGTGAATCGTTCTCTTTTAAGCCTGGAAGAATGTGGTGATATAGAAACTCTTTGAAGTTTCTATGGTTTTAAAATAAAACTATCAGTTTGATATTGTCATTTCTGTCAATACGACTGTAATCTTTTTCTTTGTATTTTGCTGATTAAAACCATTTATTCTAAAGGTTTTATCTTATTTAACACTTTCTGTATCTCACGAGTCGATCCGTACCATTGTAACTAATCATTTGGGTATGAAACATGTTGCTGCTCGCCTAGTCCCAAAAGATCTGAATTTTCTCCAAAAACTCAATCGCATGAAAGTCGCTGAGGGCATGCTAGAACGAGTCAGTTCGGACCCAACATTCATGAAACGCATTGTTACTGGTGACGAGACGTGGGTTTACGAGTTTGACATGCAAACTAGTCAACAAGCTTCGGAGTGGCGCCTTCCAACTGAACCGAAACCGAAAAAACCACGCCAAAGTCGATCAAAAGTCAAAGTCATGTTGACTGTTTTCTTTGACTATCACAGTGTTGTGCACTCTAAAATTCTTACCGGAAGGTCTAACGGTAAATAAAGAATATTATTTGAGCGTTATGCGGCGTTTAAGAGAGCAAATTCGACGAAAAAGGCCAGATATGAAGAAAGAAAATTCTTGGATTTTGCACCACGACAATGCGCCTTAGCACAAGGCTATCATTGTGAACGAATTTTTGACCAAACACTCAACAAATACCATCCAGCAACCACCATATTCACCAGATATGGCTCCTGCTGACTTTTTTCTTTTTCCTAAACTCAAATTTCCACTTCGTGGCACCCGTTTTCAATCGATTAGAAGACATAAAGGAGAATTTGCGGCGAGAACTGAACTCAATTCCGGAAGCAGTGTTTAAAAAATGTTTTGATGAATGGATTATTCGTTGGCGCAAGTGTATCGTTTCTAAAGGAGCATACTTTGAAGGTGATAAAATAAATTTGGATGAATAACAGACATTTTGTGTATTATTGATCTTTTCCCGGTACTTTCTTGACAGAGTAGTATGACCAAGAAAAAAACTTTTTTGAAAAATAAAGTCGAAAATAACGTACTTAACTTTTGTTGGTTTCGTGGAATTTTTTGCCACCGACTTCCGGAAAGTTATTTTCGACTTTTTAGTTTTTTTTTGGAAGTCGGTTATGATTTTAAAAACCATATTCTGCAGTTTTTGTATAACAGAGTTTCGTCAAAGAATTTAATTCATGGTGGAAGCTAAATCCTTAAGTGTCCAAATACATAACGAATTCTGAAGGTCTACTCTCCTGTTTTAAAAAAGCAAAATCTTGAAATGGATTGATGCTTCAAAAATCTTTTGACCATGAACATCAAAATGTTAAGAGACCAAGAAAAACAAAGTGGAGTGCCATTTTGAGTCGCCTTTTAGATGATTTTCTCTTCATGGTACGCCAAAATCTTTTCATCAGACAATAGAGGGCTTTTTCAGAAGTAGTTTGACCTAGGAATATAACATGCTATCTATATACAAAAAGTAAACGGGTAGTGTCCTTATATGTACATTCAAAATGAGTTCAATATTATTTTCGATGGTACTGAAGTACTATCATCGAGTGTTACCATTTTTTTAAGCATTTGTGTGGCTTCAGTGATTTCTTATAAAGAAGTTTCTCGAATGTTTAGTTAAGTAATAAAATCTTACTTAAAAATTTCAATGACCCAAACGCGACCTACCAGACTTTCCATATTGCCCATTGTAAAGGACCGAAACGTAAATTTTGATATTATAGAATACTAGCTGTGCCCAGCGGTTTCACCCGCTGCTCACTTAGGAGTATGAAAAATAGATGTTGGCCGATTCTCAGACCTACCCGATATGTACACAAAATTTCGTTTACATCGGTCCAGCCGTTTCGGAGGAGTATGGGAACGAAAACTGTGACACGAGAATTTTATATATTAGACTAGCTGTGCCCAGCGGTTTCACCCGCTGTTCACTTAGAGGTATGAAAAATAGATGTTGGCCGATTCTCAGACCAACCCGATATGTACACAAAATTTCGTTTAAATCGGTGCAGCCGTTTCGGAGGAGTATGGGAACGAAAACTGTGACACGAGAATTTTATATATTAGAAGATTTAAGCAAAATAAAGTCACGCAATCGCGTTTAGTATTTGTCGTTTCATTTTGAGGGTGCTCAATAGAAAGTCGCCCCGGGTGCCAACCCATGCTACGCCGCCACTGCACTACCCTACTACTAGAATAGACTAGTCTATCTAAATAAATATTTATTTGACTGACCTCTTAAAAACCATAGACTACACAAACCAAATAAATATGAAATCTATCAAATAAACTGTTGTCTATGGTTAACCTCTATCGCTCGCTTTTGGCGTCTGAGTGAATATCAAAACAAATAATTTAAATTCGTAGATTGTGTTTTTACTTTCTACAAAATGAAAGACGTAATTGACGTGCTAGCTCTACAGAACAGTAGACGAGAAAGAAGGTTACCTGATTACCGTAGTGCTCCAAGCCACAGTTTAGCGACAAATTTTATTTTTGAGTGTGGGGTAAAACTTGGTTTGCAACCAGCGACGGTCGCTACAGCTGCTGTATTTTATCATAAATTTTTCAAGGAAGCTGATAAAAATGATTACGATTGCTATGTTATATGTACTGCATGTCTATGCGCGGCGGGGAAGTCGCGAGATGAACCTGTGAGACTAAGGGATGCCGTGAATGTTGCACACAATTCTATCAATCGTGGTGCCGGACCTTTGGAGTTGGGCGACGAGTACTGGTCGTGGCGGGGCGCCGTCGCTCAGGCAGAGTTGCTGGTACTGCGGCTACTTGGTTTCAACTTGGATGCGCCATCTCCACACAGATATTTGCTCCACTACTTGCGCTCTCTTCAGGAATGGTTTCCGCCGTCACAGTGGCGCTCTGCCCCCATAGCCCGCACTGCAATGGCATTCCTGCAAGATTTCCATCACTCTCCATCTATATTGGAATACAGAGCTCCGCACGTAGCAGTGGCATGCCTGACTCTTGCTCTGCATGTCCTGGGAGTGTCCGTGCCATTAGCATCAACATTAGATGATGATGCTGCTTGGTATTCGGTGAGTTTTCTACTAAATAATTAACTGCAATTAACATTTTTGAGGCTGTTGTTTTAGAATAGTAAATGGTAATTATAAATGCACATAAATTAAATTGTCTTTGAAACTTTTCACACAATAAGAATCTAAAAATGTGTCAATAATGATGTGTGCACATTATTGTAGCCTTCTAGACCTGAATGCAACTTTCCCTCATATATTTTTTAATAAATCTTTCCTTTATAATACTACTGAATCTTGACAAAAAACATACAATCTGCCATTATTAAAATCAACAAAATGTATTTCAGGTATTTACCAAGGACTTGCAGAAGGAGAAAAATTGGGAGATAATGGAGAAAATTATGCAAGTTTACAGCAGGGAGCCTGAACCTATATAGAAATAAGACATTATTTTAATTTCAAGTGCTAGTAATTAAAAATACCAAGTGTGAAATTCTTGTGTTCATTATATTCCTTATTCTCATTAATTTAAGTAAACATTTTGTTGGTTAGTCAAATGCTTGTTTATCTATATTACTTCCCAGTTTTATAAACCTACTAGCTTTTACACGCGGCTTTGCTAGCGTTAAATTCGAGGTAACACGGTTTCTCCTTCCTGATTTGCTGGTATTTACCATTGGTAACAAAGAGTGTGTGTACCAATTTTTAGCTTCCTAAGTAGGTACCTTAAAAACTGCGAAAAGTCCCATATAAAATTTCACTCCCTCTTTTATAAGGGATTGGGGCAGGTTTCTGAAACCTAATGATGCACAATGTTTATATAGTGACAAATAGTCAGCATTCAATTTTTTTGCTTTCTACATTGTAAATTGCGAAATGCTCTATACAAACATCAACCTCCCATTTTAGGGAAGTGGGGGATTAGAAAGAGACAAAGTATGTCTGTCTCCAGGGTCCCAACTATGTCTACCAAAATTCATTAAACAAACAAATTCTCTTTCGATTTTTAATATTAGTAAGGCTGTGAGTGTAAATTAGACCAAATAAAAGGAATTAATTTTCATACCTGCAGCTAAATTTAATTCTGTTTTGTGGATTTTGGTAGAAAATGAGTTTAGGGAATTAACTCCCTGGCCTTTCTGTGAGCGTCGATGGTATCTAAGACCTAAAGAAAATTGCGAATCTTTTAAAACCATTTTTCTATCATTTGCTCCATTGGGTAAGGTGCCGGAGGTGCTCAAAGTTGACTAGGAATTTGAAGGATGTGATAAACAGTCTGTTTGTCTCTGCCCCAGCTCACTGAGTACTGTTTCAAGAATGCCATTAAATGCTACACAGATCGCAAGACGCTTGTGTACCTACCAAGGTTTTCGACCTTGTAGCATATGGCCTGTTGTGTTCTTGTGGAGCAAGTTGAGCTGCATAAATCTCACTAAGTTCCAGTATTGGTATGTGCACCAGTGCAACTGTGTCAGATCTGTATCAGCCCGAATGCGGAGTTAGGCAGGGCGACTTAACATCCCCTACCTTATTTAATTTATATATTAACGGATTGATCGTGCTCAGCATGTCGGATACCACATTGATGCGTGAACAGAGCGCGTCGGTCTGCGGCCTGTGGAAGTTGGTGTAGATATGCGAAGAGTATGTTTGGGGCCACGGTTAGGTGTATAATATAAAAGAGGGGTGTGTGTACTTATGTACACGCGTTAGAAGTTATACTTCTTTGGCGTATAGAAAAAAAAAACTAAAATGCTGTAGTAATTAACGATAAATATAAATATTAATCAAAAAAATGTGAGCAGTCACGGGACGCCTGGCAGATGTGAAACATCAACATTATTTTGTAAAAGCAATATGCAGAAAAGAACAGATTGTGATAGGAAATAAATATATTAATATGTCATTGAAAACATAATAATTCTGTTTCATTGTGGACTTACCAAAAGGATCTCGTTTTCGTGTTAATCATGGTTTATGACTTCGAGGATCGAAGGCACTTTGAATAAAACTCTATTACTGGCCCCCTGTGGAAACCCATCCATTTCCAAACCTTAGCAAAGGTTGCTTAACCTGTCCCCGTGTGGTAACCCAACCATTTCCAAACCTTGGTGAGGGTTGCTTAACCTGGCCCGTGTGGTAGCCCATCCATTTCCAAACCTTGGTGAGGGTTACTTAACCTGGCCTCCTGTGGTAGCCCATCCATTTCCAAACCTTGGCAAGGGTTGCTTAACCTGGACCGTGTGGCAACCCATCCAATTCCAAACCATGGCAAAGGTAGCTTAACCTGGCCCCCTTTGGTAACCCATCCATTTCCAAACCTTGGTGAGGGTTGCTTAACCTGGCCCCCCGTGGTAGCCCATCCATTTCCAAATCTCGGCAAGGGTTGCTTGGAATGTGAAATGGATTTAATAAAAACACCAAAATAATATTTATTTATTATGAAACACCGTGTTCTAAATATAAACTTACTAGAATAAACAACTTGAACATAGTTTTCGATTTTCATGCCACCTAGAACTAAGTTCACGATGTCGCGGTGCGCGCGCATCGTAAAATTCACTCTCATCATTTTTCTCCATCGCGCCAAAAGAAGTATAACTTCAAAAGAGCCGGTGATGATCTTGGGATTGCAGTGCGAAGTGTCCTGGGAACGTTCCGTTAATCCGTCTCTAGAAAGTGTCTATAAATTTTAATTCCTGGGTGTGTTTTGATTAACAAGTTTTGCTATCTCGCAGACATGGCACGGGAGTAGAGGGCGTTATCTATTAGGGCAAATATGATTCCCCGAAGCTTTGCTCAGTGTTTGAGCCAGTTAAAGACTAAGCTTTACACTGCAAGAAGTTACAACGTCATCCGCGTCCAATATAATAACGCACCAGGGGCCCTGATGGGGCAGGCGCGATACTGCGATGCCTCAGATTTAAGAGCAGAAGCGCGCTTCTACTGCTTTCACGCGACTATGCATAAGCGCGCCGCTTCCTTGGTGCGGAGAATACACCTTGCCACCGATACATTTTTTCAATATTGTCCCTATAATTTGTTAGCACGAAACGTTTAAAAATTCCTAACCGTATTTTTTATCATAACAGTGGAAAAATAACGAACTCACAAATTATAAGAATAACTGAAAAAATAACTTTATTGCTATTAACCTTTCGTGTGTCTATGACGTGGATCCACGCGAGACACAATGCGTAATTAATTGTGACTGTAATTCCGGCATACGAAAGGTTAAAGCTAATTACAGGAAATAATCCCCGATGAAGCTCTATATTTTTTTAACGATTTTGTCTTTTGAAGGTCCATAGAAGTTTTTGAGATCATTTAGAAACCTCTGGCACCCCTGACTTATTTTTTATTAAGCTCTGAACATTTTTGATTACCAAACTCTAACGGTAATTTTGAACTTTCGACTAATTTTGTGGTAAGTTTTACAATGCCTAGGCAAACGGTTTTTTTTTGCATGGTAGCTATTGCTATTACTAATAGATTCCACAAAAAAGAATATCTGGAAATGATAGGAATAAAGAGATAAAAAATAAAACCAATGTCAGGTGAAAAATTTGAAAATAGTACTTGAAAAAATTCTAGCTCCTAAACTACAAAAAATCGCGGAACATACATGGAGGTAATTCAGGTAGGTACCCCTTAAGGCCTTATTAGACCACCCAATTTCGAGGGACCCTAACCCTATCTAAGAGTGGTGTAATAAGACTTAGGGAGTTAGTGTCCCGATTTAGGGCGATCGGGTCATCCCGATCTGCCTAGCTACCTAAGCGCCCTGCAGATTGGGTAATGTAATAACGTTTAGGGCGGTTAGGGAGCTCAGTTGCCGCGCGACTAGTGCGTAGCATATGGGAATATTATTTGGATGATTTACGAAGTCAACCGAAATCCTTTTGAATAGTGCAGGTTGAAAGCTTTTCACGTAAACGCAAATACTCTTTCACCCAGATCTTTCTCTTCTTTCTTTTTTTAATATTTGTTGTTGCGAGCACGGTTGTCACTGCTACAGCAATTTTTTGAAGTTTCGATACTGACGACCGACGGTATAATGTAAAATGCGACAATACGTTTATCTCTCTAGACATTCGCGTATAAACTGAGTTAGGGCCCAATTCGCAGAGAAGTGTAATAAGCGCCGCACTAACTAGGGTACACGCCCACCCTGGATGCAGGGCTCTTCATATCGGGTGGTGTAATAAGCGTTTTAGCTTATGGCATCAATTTTTTTTCTTTGGACGCCTATCAACTGGCCACCCCGTATATGACCTATGTCTCCCCACCTAACTCATCGTATTTTTGTGTAAATATTGGTTTTCTATTCTATTTAGCTGTGCCGGATCTTTTACAACCTTTCGCTGCCCGTACCAAATTATTCCATATATTTTGAAATCATATGCTGAGTTCAGCGAAAATTAAAATATTTTTATTATTTCTAGACTTTTACAGCTTTTAGACTTCAAAAAGTAAGGTGGCAACATTGATCAGTGTCAGTCGGTCAATTCAATTTCAATTACGTCAAGTGTAAAAAACAAAAATAACTTGTCGCTAGGCAGGACTTTCGAAGGCGATAGCTGTCACACGTGTCGGAGAGAATTTTTTTCCTAAAACAGTTGAATATTTTTATTTTATTTATTTCTGTGCAGATCTTAGTTTCAGTATCTTAGTGTAAAAAATGGATCATCCTCTCCCCCCTCCAGCTCCTCCTGACCCTCCTGACCCTCCTGACGCCGTTTCATCAACCTCCAAGACGCTCGGTAAGCGACGTCTTATTGTTGACTCTGAAACCATTGAGGTGGTTTAAAAAAAAACTATAATAAATAGAGACATGGCCGTTGCTTCGATACAAGCTATTTATGTCCACCCTTCTTTGGAAGCCGGGATTGGGTCGTACGACCTATCGGACAAAGGTCCTTTCCTTGTCCATGTTTCCAGAACCGAACCAGATCCTTCTGCTGGGACGTCGATTCGTCCAATTAAGTTTGGCCAATTTTTACATCAAAATCATATAGGTAAAATTAATAGAGATGGTGTTAAAAAAGTGGGCAGGAATAAAATTTCTGTCGAATTCTCCTCTGGAGATGCGGCCAATAAGTTTATGTCTAACCCGATTTTAGAGACATATAAATATTCTTCTTCTATTCCGTCGTACAACGTTACAAAAATGGGTATCGTCCGTCAAGTGCCGGTCGAAATGTCCATGGATGAGTTTGTCGAGGCTTTAATTCTACCAGATGGGTGTGGAATCGTGTTGAAGGCGCGTAGATTAAATCGTAAAAACAAAGAGGAGGGCAAGACCTCCTGGATCCCTACTCAGACGATAGTGGTAACGTTCAAAGGGCAAATGCTCCCTCAACGAGTCTTTTTATACCATACTTCGCTTCCAGTGGAGGTGTATCAATACCCCACCATTCAATGCCAAAATTGTTGCCGTTTTGGTCACATCAAGGCTCAGTGTCGGTCCAAACCAAGATGCTTCAAGTGCTCACAACCTCACTCCGGTGATACTTGTGACGTGGTGGAGTCCAACTCCACCTGTATTCATTGTTTGGGCCGCCACTTTGCCTTCTATGGTGGCTGTCCTGAACAAGGGAGACAAAAATCTATAAAAATATTAATGTCTCAGGAAAATCTCTCTTACGATGAAGCTTCTCGGTCTCTTCCAAGTGTCAAAAAATCGTATTCTGAAGTCACTCAAAATTTCCCGTCGCCTTCTTTCTCTGCTTCCCAATCGGGTATCCTTACTTCTCCTTCCTCTTACAGGAAAACTGTGTTTTCCTCACCCAAGCCTAGAGCTCCTCTAGGTAAATCTTATGATAGAGCTGCTCATAGAGCTATTATTGCAGAGGATCCGTCATCCTTGCCCAATGGTTTCTCTCTTCTTTCTCAAATTGCTTCCTCCCCAGTGTCTCCTCAAGAGGATAGTCTCTTAGAATTACTATTATCATTAGTTATTAGTCTTGTATCCCGTGATAATTCCCCTCTACCGTCCCACGTTGCCCAGAAACTTTCTCAAATTCTCTCACATAATAATGGATCATCCAGTCTCCGCTCTTCAGTGGAACAGCCAAAGCGTTCGGCCGAAGAAGCCTGAACTTTTGTTTTTAATAAATAAATTTCACCCCTCAGTCATTGCCATTTCGGAGTCTTGGTTAGTTCCTGGTTCACACTTTCGGGTTCCAGGATACTCTTGTCTTCGGAATGACAGGGCTGATGGGTATGCAGGTAGTGCTCTTCTTGTTAGGCGCTCCCTTCCCTTCTCTCTTATTTCTCTTCCCCCTTCTTCTCCTGACATTAATATTGTTGCTGTTAGAGCTTTTAATATAACTTTTCTCTCTGCATACATTTCCCATCCCCATTCTAGGTTAATTCCAGATCTTCTATGTATATTTTCCTCAGTTCCCTCTCCAATCATTTTTATGGGGGATTTAAATGCTCATCATCGCTCATGGGGCTCGAGCCATGACGACAACTTTGGTCTTGCCCTCCTTGAAATTTTTGATGAAGTTGATCTATGCGTCATTAATAACGGTTCTCCCACTAGGAGGGTTCGTCCTTCTCAAAACCCAAACTCGGCTGTGGATATTACAGTATGCTCTGCCTCTCTTGCTTCCATTCTTTCCTGGAATATCTTGCCTCATTCTTATGGTAGTGACCACTTTCCTATCCTTGTCTCTATCTCTGATAGAGTTGTTCCAATGCGTAATTTTAATCCCTCTCTTAAGTACAGATTAAAGGATGCAAGCTGGTCCTCATATTCTGATTCTCTTGAAAATAAGTTAGCTTCTCTTCCCCCTCCCGATAGAAATAATCTTGTTGATTGTTATTCCAAATTTGTAGATTCTATTATCTCTAGTGCTGATGACAATTTTCCCCAAAAGAAACCCTACAAGTTTAAAGTCTCTACTCCTTGGTGGGATTCAGAATGTACTTCCGCTGTCAAGGAAAGAAAAATGGCAGAGGATATTTATTCGAATTCAATGACTCCCCAAAATTTTTTAGTTTACCAAAGAAAAGCTGCCATTACCATAAGACTTCTTTCAAAAAAGAAAAAAAAAGGTTGGCTCAGCTATTGTCAAAGTTTATCTCCTTGTTCCCCTTCTTCTCTAGTATGGAAGCAAATTAAAAGGTTCAGAGGCTCCTGTAATATTGTCGATATTTCAGCCAACGATCCTTTTTCCTGGATTGAATCTTTCTCGGATAAACTTTCTCCCCCTTCAGTTCCAAGTTTAAACTCTTTTCCCTCTTTACCGGGTTTCCTTCCTTCCGAAAATATCTTTGATAGCAAATTTTCTTTTTCTGAACTTCGAATGGCACTTGACGGTCTCGTGGATTCCTCTCCTGGTACAGATGGGATTCCTTACTCATTTTTGAAAAACGCCTCAACAACAACAAAGCAATACTATTTAGATCTTGTGAATAACTTCTTTGAGTCTGGATTTGTTCCTCAACCGTGGAAACTACAAATTATTATTCCTGTTATTAAACCTGGCAAAAATCCGTCAGACCCAAACAGCTACAGGCCTATTGCTTTGTCGTCTGTTTTGTGTAAGGTTGCTGAACATATGATTAAACACAGACTTGAGTGGTTTGTTGAAAACAGGAACTTGTTGCCCGCATCCCAGTTTGGATTCCGAAAAGGTATGAGCACTATGGATAGTCTTAGCATCTTAACTTCTGATATTCGTATCTCTTTGCTACGTAAAGAACTATTAATCGGAGCCTTTTTGGACATTTCCGCTGCATATGATAACGTTTTACTTCCGGTGCTCAGGGATAAACTTTTGCATCAATTAAATATACCTAGGAGATTAGTTCGTTTCATTTGTAATCTGTTGATGGAGAGAACCATCTCTATAAAAACTCAAGACTCCTCTCTTCCCCCTAGGACTATCTGGAAAGGCTTACCACAAGGATCAGTCTTAAGTCCTCTTCTATTTAGCCTTTATACTTTTGATTTACATTTCTCGGTTGATTCTTTTTGTCAAATATTACAGTATGCTGATGATTTGGCATTGTACTTTTCCGGAAAATCTCTGGTCGAGGCTAGTGATCGCTTAAATTCAGCACTTGGATATCTATCTATTTGGCTCCTTCAACACGGTTTGTCATTATCAGCTTCTAAGAGCTCCGTAGTCGTGTTTACAAGAAAAAGGCTTGTTCCGCCTGTTGAAATTAAAGTTAACGGAGAAAATATTTCCCAGGTGAACAATGTCAAATTCTTAGGAATTTGGTTAGATTCAAAATTATCAGGAATTGTTCATACAGACTACGTTGCTCAAAAATGCGAAAGAAACATTAATGTTCTTCGCTCTCTTTCTGGTGTTTGGTGGGGTGCCCACCCGTATACACAAAAACTGATTTACAATGCTATAGTTCGTAGTCACTTTGATTATGGTATGTTCTTATTAGATCCTTGTAATAAATCTGGCCTGCAAAAACTTGATAAAATTCAATCAAAGTGTTTACGTATTATTTTTGGGGCGATGAAGTCGTCCCCTATTAATGCTATGCAAGTTGAGTGTGTTGAACCTCCCCTTTCGATTCGTAGACAATTTCTTGCAAATAGATTTATTTTTAAACTGGTTCAAAATTCTGGTCATCCCTTGCTTGGTAAGCTGGACCAATTATCTTCCATCTTTGACTCTTGTCGGCGTTCTAATGTAGAACTTCCTTGTCTTCTTCGTGCCTACCTTCAATTCTCTCGTCTTTCTAGCCCACTTTTTCAAAACCCTATTTTATATCTATATACAGTTCCTTATAATGCGTTGGTGTTCCAACCTGTTGTCATCTTGGACTTTGGAATTAATAAAAACACCTTGGAAGCAAATAAGATTTTTGCTCAAAAAGTTTTGTCTCATTATAATAATTGGACTACTATATTTACTGACGCCTCCAAAGTCTCTGATGATAGCCCTGTTGGAGCTGCAGTTTGGATTCCTCATACAAAAATTATTCTAAATTTCAAGTGTCCTTCAGTTACATCAGTTTTTACAGGTGAATCAATTGCCATTTTAGAAGCCATTTCATTTGTGTTGTCTCATAAGTTGAATAACTCCATTATTTTCTCTGACTCAAAGAGTTGCCTTCAAGCCATTTTATGTAACCCTTTCAGATCTAAGTCAAGATTTCCTATAATTTTAAAAATTAGAGATTTGCTATTTCAATGTCATGAACTTCATATTAATGTTGTTTTAGCTTGGATTCCCGGTCATGTCGGTATTCTTGGTAATGAAACAGCTGATTCATGCGCCAAAAATGCTGTCCTCTCAGGTTCTCTCGACCACTCTGAAATTTATTCACATGACATTTGTACGATATTACCTCAATCTATGCTTAAGTCTTGGTCCAATCAATGGCAAATCTCTAAGTCAATAAAAGGTAAATTTTATGGAGATATTCAACCTGAGATTCCCCACAAACCTTGGTTTTTCAAATATCAATTGGCAAAAAAAATAACTACTTCGATCATCTGTCGTTTACGGTTAAATCATTGTTGTTCTCCTTTTTTCTTGGCCAAACTTAGGATTAGGGATAGCTCTCTTTGTGAATGCGGTTTGGATGAAGGAAACGTGGACCATTTATTTTTCTCCTGTCCCAAATTGCGGTTCTCTTTTCATGAAATCATTCCTCCTCATATCCCTCGTCCAACTTCTGTTAAATGTCTTCTTTCTTTTGTGTTTTCCCGTTTTGTTTTCAAACTATGTAAATTCATCGAAATTAATCAAATTAAGTTGTAACTTTTTGGATCGTTATTTTTTTTTTTTTTTTTTTTTACTTAGTCTCTTTTCTTTTCTGTCATTCTGACATATGAAATGATAATATAAATCTGCAAAGAAATACTTTTATTGTTTTTATATTTTTTAATTACCGTGATTACTTACTAAATATTCTCCAGCGTTTGATAGTTTATTTCCAGTACACGTGTTATTGGCAAAATTGTGGTGTCTCTCGTCCACAAAAGCCATTAATGAAGAGTTGAAGTTGAACTTGTCGCTACTTGTTTAAAACTTTGTCAATTTGTCTTTATACTGTTTTCCCAATCAAAATTAAAGGTAAAATAATTTGTGAAGTGAATATCTTTATCACTCTTTCGTGCGAATAATTACGACACAATGAGCTCTGACGAAGAAACAGAAGAATTTTCTTCATGGAAAGGCATTCCCGCCACTTTAATATGCATCAACACCTACGGTCCCGGGAAACTGAATTCGGCTCAAGTAGCTCACACTGCTACTTGTCGAATGATGCGCCAGTATTTACGAACATCAAGTTCTCAACTTATTGGAGTATGTTTATACGGTACCGAAGGATCAAACACATCAATTTTTGGTATAAAAAGTGTTGAAGAAGTTTTCCCACTAGCATTGCCAAGTTTAGATGATTATAGGAAGCTCCAAAATATCGATGTTTCTTCGATAAAGGAAGCAAAAGAGTTGATACTTTCAGATGTTCTCTGGTACTGCAACAAGGCATTTGCAAGTTGCAAAAAACAGCTCTCAACCAGAACGGTCATCATGTTATCTCGCTTTGATATACCTCCACTGCCATCTGATGAAAAACCAGCACTTAAAAGAGTTGTTGACTTAGTAGATTCTAATATTGAAATAAAACTTATCAATATTTCTGAGAGTGATTATAAGATAAATATATTCTACACAAAGTTCTTAATTGAAGCAAATAAAGGTGAAGATGTTGCTTTACCAAAACCTATTTGGGATCACAAGGAAATTGAACAATTGATGCATCAACAGTCACACCGGCATTTAGCTGTTGCACGATTAAGTTTTGAAATTGGTGAGGGTTTGGCAATTGGAGTAGGAGTATACAACCTATTAAAGAGTTCTGGGTATACACAACAGAAAACTGTTGATTTACATAGAGAAACCAATGCAATACTTACCAGTGTTAATAAAACAATGAAAGTTAAAGTGAGTAATAGTGAACCCATGGATATTGATGAACAAGATAGTGAACAAGAATTAAAGCCAGTGCCTTTGCTAAAATCAGAAGAAATTCACTTTGTAAATTATGGTGAAGAAAAAATTGAATTTACAGCAGATGAAAGGAAGACTCTTAGTAACCCATTTGGGCCACCCATGTTAAAACTTCTTGGATTTAAACCTTCCAGTATTCTGTGCAAAGAGAAATGGTACTTCAAATCAGGCTTTTTTTTATTTCCAAATGAAAGCATAATAGAAGGCTCCATTCTAGCATTCAAGGCTTTACACCAGGCTTGTGAAGAGATGAAAAAAGTAGCAATATGTGTGTTGTGCACCAGGGTAAATGCTAGGCCCACTATTGTAGCTCTGTGTCCTACCTCTAAACCTCTTGGTCTAAATGTGGAAATTGGATTTGACATCATTCATATACCCTTTGTTGAAAATGTTAGAAACATTCCTGTGTTTGAAGAAGATGACGATATGGAAATCCCAGTGGCAAACAAAACTGTTATGAAGGACATCTTGAATAACTTAAAGTTTAATTATACACCTGAAATGTTTGAAAATCCAAAACTTCAAGCACAATATAATGCAATAGAAGCAATTGCTCTGGAAGATGAGGAGGTTGAACCATTCATTGATACCACAAAACCAGACATAAAAAGTTTTCAAGGAATACAGGATGACTTATTTCAGGAACTGTTTGGTCCCTTTGCAGTAGGTGCTGTTAAGAAAGCTGCATCATCAGGAGCAGGAGGTCCTGAGAGCAAGAGGGCTAAACTTGAAAATATTGATGAACAGTTACTGAAAACTAGACTTGATAATAAGAAAGTAAAGGATTACACAGTAGCACAAATAAAAGAAATATTGAAATTTAAGGAAATTCCTGAGTTACCTGCTTTGACAGGCTTAAAAAAGAGTGAACTTGTTGATTTAGTTTATAAGTACTGCAAATAGTTTTTTTTTTATATATTTTCGTTTCTATGATTAATTGATTATATTTTAAATAAAGTGTTTTTTTTTAATATTTCTTTTCATCACTTATACTGGTGCAATGCAATGAAGATTTCATAGCATCCAAATATTGGAACTAACTACATCTAAGTTAATTTCTTTTTCACTGTGTAGTTTATAAGATCGAAGCATTTAATGTGTGCGATCGCGCAGCGGAATGTTGTTGAATTTAAAGATTTTAATTATGCAGATATTTAGTGTATGACGTCGTGTAATTGTGTATGGTAAAAAAAAAATTGTGCATGCAGCCATTGTGGAGAAATTCACCAAAAACTAATTCCGCTACGCGAACGTTCGCCCAGCGGAACTTTTTTTGAAATTTAGACTTTAGAAGAAAACTAATGTGTCTAAAAATTTGTGTGTATTTGTGTGTGATTGTGTATGTATAATTAAAATTTGTGCATGCATAAACTTCGGAGATATTCAAGTTTCCGCTGCGCGAACGTTTGGCCATTAGCTAGTTTTCATATAAAGCGCTTACGTAAAGAGCTGTAGATTTTCACACATATTGTTTTGAATTTGTGTATGTTTGTGTAAAAAAACAGATTTAGAAAAAAACGCAGGGCTTAAAAGATAAAAATATAAACGTCAAAAACGCTTATTAGGTCGTAGTTCTAAAAGTCTGCACTTTGGGGTCTAAATTTTCACTTTTATATAAACCTTGTAAGTGTCTGCAACATGTTGCCAAGTATCAATGATGTTCCGTTAGTAATTAAAGAGTTATAGGACAATTTACCATGAATAGATCACTGTTTACAAAGTAGTCAAATATCACGGCATTCTAAAGGAATTACATGGTAAAATGTATGACCAATAATTAGTGTATTCATTCAACTATTCACATGCAAAATTTCATGTCATTAAATTCAGTAATTAAAGAAAAACAATTAAAATACTGACGAAGCATCGAAAACCTACATAACCCGACTAAGTTCGGATGGCTATAAAAAGTGTGCGTTCGCCCAGCGGAATGTTGTTGAATTCAAAGATTTTAATTATGCAGATATTTAGTGTATGACGTCGTGTAATTGTGTATGGTAAAAAAAAATTTGTGCATGCAGCCATTGTGGAGAAATTCACTAAAAACTGATTCCGCTGCGCGAACGTTCGCCCAGCGGATTTTTTTTTGAAATATAGACTTTAGAAGAAAACTGATGGGTCTAAAAATTAGTGTGTATTTGTGTGTAATTGTGTATGTATAAATAAAATTTGTGCATGTATAAACTTCGGAGATATTCAAGTTTCCGCTGCGCGAGTTTTCATATAAAGCGCTTACATAAAGAGCTGTAAATTTTTACACATATTGTTTTGAATTTGTGTATATTTGTGTAAAAAACAGATTTAGAAAAAATCGCAGGGCTTAAAAGATAAAAATATAAACGTCAAAAACGCTTATTAGGTCGTAGTTCTAAAAGTCTGCACTTTGGGGTCTAGATTTTCACGTTTATACAAACCTTGTAAGTGTCTGCAACATGTTGCCAAGTATCAATGATGTTCCGTTAGTAATTAAAGAGTTATAGGACAATTTACCATGAATAGATCACTGTTTACAAAGCAGTCAAATATCACGACATTCTAAAGGAATTACATGGTAAAATGTATGACCAATAATTAGTGTATTCATTCAACTATTCACATGCAAAATTTCATGTCATTAAATTCAGTAATTAAAGAAAAACAATTAAAATACTGACGAAGCATCGAAAACCTACATAACCCGACCAAGTTCGGATGGCTACAAAAAAGCGGCCGTGCAATATATTTAGGTAACATCCCAAAATTTACAGTATAATACCGGTATTGAATTGGTATAAGTGATAACACAGTTGTTGTTTCGATATAATTTAGAGATCATTTATTATTGTACACCTACTTTTCTAAATGTATTTGACTATGACAGAAAGTAGGTACTACAGGGTGTCCGGTGGCAGAATCAGGATTTAAAATATAAATAACAAAAAAACTACGTGAAATATACATTTATATTTTTAATCATTATAAAGAAGACAAATGCGGGTTTTATTTCTTAAAAATTATGTCGTCTAAATGTTGACCGTCACGTCGGATACATTAATGGAATCTGGCTTCAGTATTTCTTGCCACTCGCTGGAGAAGTGCCGCTGAGATGCCATGAACTTCGCGAACGATATTTTCTTTTAATGATGAGATAGTCGCCTGGTTTGTTTCGTAGACTTTATTTTTGAGATATCCCCACAGAAAAGTCCATGGGTGTAAGATCCGGTGACCTGGGTGGCCAGGGGATGTCACCGAAACGGCTTATCAGTTGGTTGGGGAAGAAATCACGAAGTAGCGCCATGGTCTCCCTAGCAGTGTGCGGGGTGGCGCCATCTTGCTGAAACCATGTCCGTGAAGTGTAGGAAGGATGGTCTCTCAATGTTGGAAAAAAAAAAACATTGAGCATTCGCCGATAAGCAACACCAGTCACAGAAATTGCGTGCCCTTGACCATTTTCAAAAAAATAGGGTCCAATTATTCCCCTGCTTGATAATGCACACCAAACCGTCACTTTGGGACTGTGAAGTGGCTTTTGGTGTTTTAAGTGGGGGTTTTGTCCTTTAGGAGACCAATAACGACAATTCTGCTTGTTTACACTGCCATTTAAGTGAAAGTGGGCTTCATCACTCCAAAAAATAGTGTTCACCGTGCGAAATCGCTCCAACATTGTCTCACAGTAATTTTTACGCAAGTTGTAATCATTAGGCTTAAGCGCTTGCACAATTTGAATTTTAAATGGATGAAGTTTAAGATCCTTCTTCAATATCTCGTGCACTATAGTTTTTGGAAGCCCCAAGGCAGCCGCTCTCTTGCGAACGGACTGACGCGGATTATCACTCAAACTGGACGCGACGAGTTCGATGTTTTCATTTGTTCTCGACGTCCGGCTGGGCCCCGGTCGTGGGTTATTTTCTGCTGAACTTGTTGCCCGGAACCTTCGCACCCATGATCGAATCAAATCTTCACTTGGGGCGTCACGTAACCGTCGAATATTGTAACGTGAACAAAATCTTCGACGAGAAATTGCACACGAATCATTGGCTTTAAAATACGCTTCGATTGCGAACGCACGTTGTTCACCCGTCCACTGCGACATTGCGACTAAAAAACCCGCACGAATGACGAAGCCAACGCGGCCCCCTCCCCGCTCCTCCGTGCAACGGTTACGGAGAAATTCGAAATTTAAATCCTAAATCTGCCACCGGACACCCTGTATTTACGTAGGGACTTTATTTAAGTATGCGCTTGAGATTTGAGATATAATCTAGATATATTGTTTAAAGACAACTAAAATTCATACAACTAATTTCTATTGAAGATTTCACGGATCAGTCTAGTTATGTGATGTGATTTTAATTTTTATTGAAGCTCGTTTTATTATACTTACGTTTAAGTCTATTGCTGTCGTCGCAAGTGACTGTTAACGTAATTATAATTACATAATTATTTTATTATATGTAATTAAAAATATTTTTGTACACGGATATTTAAATAGAGAAGTACTTGTTAATTGAAGATTTATTTTAATCGTAGATAGTGGCGTTATTATTTATAAATATTTTTCATTCAAGAAATGCAATTGTTTTATTTTTTCCTAGCGCTTGTGTACGCAACTGTAACAAATTAATAAATACTATATTGGAAGGTTAAGAACGTTTGTTAGATATATGGCACGGCCGCTTTTTAGTAGCCATCCGAACTTGGTCGGGTTATGTAGGTTTTCGATGCTTCGTCAGTATTTTAATTGTTTTTTTTTAATTACTGAATTTAATGACATGAAATTTTGCATGTGAATAGTTGAATGAATACACTAATTATTGGTCATACATTTTACCATGTAATTCCTTTAGAATGTCGTGATATTTGACTGCTTTGTAAACAGTGATCTATTCATGGTAAATTGTCCTATAACTCTTTTATTACTAACGGAACATCATTGATACTTGGCAACATGTTGCAGACACTTACAAGGTTTGTATAAACGTGAAAATCTAGAGCCCAAAGTGCAGACTTTTAGAACTACGACCTAATAAGCGTTTTTGACGTTTTTATTTTCATCTTTTAAGCCCTGCGATTTTTTCTAAATCTGTTTTTTACACAAATATACACAAATTCAAAACAATATGTGTAAAAATCTACAGCTCTTTATGTAAGCGCTTTATATGAAAACTAGCTAATGGCCAAACGTTCGCGCAGCGGAAACTTGAATATCTCCGAAGTTTATGCATGCACAAATTTTATTTATACATACACAATTACACACAAATACACACTAATTTTTAGACACATCAGTTTTCTTCTAAAGTCTATATTTCAAAAAAAGTTCCGCTGGGCGAACGCTCGCGCAGCGGAATCAGTTTTTGGTGAATTTCTCCAAAATGGCTGCATGCACAATTTTTTTTTTACCATACACAATTACACGACGTCATACACTAAATATCTGCATAATTAAAATATTTATTCTGAATCAAGTATAGTATTTGAATCTCATCCGCTCGGGTACAATTAACTGACGAAAATGAGTCTCATTTCTTATTGTCATTTTTATTAAAAAAAAACGTCACCGTGGCCCATTGATGGATTTTATTTCTAGGCTTACTTTTTACCACATTATTAGTCGTCAACAATGTATAAACGACCTCAAAAAAGCATTAGGAAATATTAATTTTCGCGGGCTGCCCTGGCGCTTCGTAAAACTAACGGTTAATAAAATTCTAGCCAAGATGATACTGTGTTAACTACTAGTATTTATTCAATATTTTGTGAATATTATTACATACTAATTATTTAGCTATCTATGACAAAAGGGAAAAGGCTTTAAAATAAACAACAATTAGATCTACAAACAAATATAATTCAGTTTTCTAACATTTTACGATACATAATTTTTATAAATGTACAGGGTAAGCTCATGACGTGGGAAAAGCGGTACTAGTTCTCAACTGGCTACCGGATGTACACATGTGGTGCATAGTAATCATAGGTGCGACGCGACCGCCGCGCTGATATGCTTTCACTTCGTATGGAAGAGGGATGACGACTTACATCTACTGTGAGTGAAGACATGGAGTATGTTCCATTCCAAAGTGCTGTCAGGTTACAAATCTACATTAGACACCAATGACTAGTATAATTTATAAAAAAATACGCTACGGTTAAGCGTATTGAATTTCAATTTTACATCAGTATGCCAGAGAATGCATATTATAGCGCTCCGAAAGATGCGTTGGGATGTTCGAACTTCGAATAGCAGGCTCTGTGCGTCCCATGGAAGACAACAGAATGAAAACCTTCCAACGATCACGCATTCTAGACATTTGTGCTTTTATGTTAACATTAAGGATTTTGCGTGACGATTAATTTTCAATAAAAAACTGAATATACAAGTGTAATTTGATTAGCATTTCCTACTTTACCGATGCTGAAAATTCTTTAACACCAGTATTAAGAGCGATATATATTTCTTATTCTATTTTTATTAAATTCTATAAATAAATTTCACACAGACAAAATTCAACACATGATATTGATGTAAACGACATAGATAGATGACAGTTATTAGTTATTGCACGATAATAATATTATACTACTGGGTTCATTACACGGGGACACACAGACATAACGCGGTGACGACACGTGACGCACCTCACCTGTACAATGTAACAAACACAACGTTATACACAGCAATATCAGACCATGTACGTGATCATAGGAAAACCAACCGAACATCACACTCCTATCAAGTTATCAGTGCTTATGGATAAATTGTGGATTCGACAGCATCCAATTAACTATTAAAAAATCATGTTCTTTATTGTGAGCCAAATTTACCGCATGTAATGTTTACGTAAGTTTTTTTTAAAAGACACAAACACATCCGTAAACGGTTAATATTGTGAGCATCGTCGTGTTATACTAGTACATAGAGTGGTTTCACAAATTGAACCAGAGCTACTGCATGATTGTTTAATGTCCGACGCACTAAATACACATATCTCACAACACGTTTCACAATTTCACATAGAAAAAGGCAGTTTTAGTAAGATAAAACACGAGATTATTAATATTATAATTGTTAGTGAGAGAGTGTAGGTACTAAGAAAATTGTTTCCAGATTCAAATTGTTGTACGAAATAGGCACTTCGAGTGAGAATTTAACTATAGGAAATCGATGGGCGGACAACAATATTCTCAGAAATAAAATAAATAAATACAATGTCAACCAGTAATGGGAATGTATTAGCTACGTCAAACTCAAACCAGTAGTTAGATACACAACGAATGCCATTGATAACGACAAGCAGCGAAGCGAAGGCCGACATGTATGAAGTGCTAACACAGAGCCATGTCTGCACTTAGTTAACCAGTGTAATCAGAAAGCGGCACATTTATATTTCACAATAAAATAACACATTATATTCATTCAATAAAATAAAATCTTCTATGGCATCTGAAATAAATTTGTACACTTTTGTACATGGCGTCAAAAACGATACACCTCACCCCTCAGGATTTGACTATATTCCATTAAAATTTCCTAATCTACTAATATTTATTAAATTACAATAAGAAATGACGAAAACTAACTACTACATAGTAAATATATACTTAAATATTTAGCGCTACACATGATATTACGCACTCACCTACTTTGGCTGGATTCACAAATTAAGGTGGTAGGGTGTTCTAATTCAAATAATACTGGAAAGTTGTACCTGAGGGTCGCCGAGTGCGCCTGCGCCGGCAGCCGGCAGGTCCGTCCGCTACCAGTAGGGACTTTAGTGTTACTGAACCGAGCCGTTACAGTTTATTCACTGATCTCTTACAGGGACTTATAAAACAACAACAATGGCCTTCTACTTTTTGTTCATTGGAGCTTTGTGTTCGCTATAAAAGTATTACAAAGATAAACACCTCAGATCTATTATAATGTAAAATTGTTAAAGAGCAAACAAAACAATAGGAACTCTCTACAACAGAAAAGAAGATTTAAATTAAAAGACAACATAAACAATTCCTTTTGCTTAACAAAATTACTATGAAACAATCGTAATAAAAATACTCTGCGAAACTAAATAAATAATATATATTTATGTAAGTATATGTATTTCATTAAAACTGAATTTCCCATACGATATCAAGTTTGAAAGTTTATAATATAGACTTTTCAGTCAATAATGTCCCAACACATTAAATTCATAAATTGTCCTGTTCAGATGACATATAAGTAAACTATTACATATTTATAATTTGGCATAATATAATAAACTGATCTTCGCATTACAATCTCCATATACAAATATCGACGAAAAACCATTAACCAAGCTAAAAAATAAATAAAAATAGAAAGTGATAGATTTAATCTAATCACAAAAAATAAAGAATACAACTAAGTATATAATTTACCTAATAGGTATATAATTTTGTTATCATTCAGAAAAGCCTGTGTCAGTGGAAATATCTTAAGTTAATAGAAATGGCGATAGCGATTGAGAATATCCCAAGATAAGACGTGGTCGAGTGCCGAATAGTATTGCATTGTAACCACTCACTACGTTAACATATTTATGTCAAAGTTTAACACTAATGCCTTTTACCCTCGAGTCATAAATTCTTTTATTGTTATCGTCAGCTGTTGACATGTTCGTGTGGTGACGACTTCCGTAGAAAACAAAATCTGTTATGACACGCTTTTAATTAAATAATAATTATATTGCACACGAAAAAGCTACAGATTTGTGATAGAAGAATGAATAAGAACCTCAAAGCTGTAAATGAGTTCATACAGCCGAACAGTGTCGGCGCGTCGTCGATGGTGTCTGTATAGTTATGGCACATACACTGAGCACAATGTCTCGTCAACATTTTGTTTTCTACGCGCTCGCCTCGCCGCCACCTCCTCGGTGTACCTTATATTTACTTAGCTACTAAGGCATTTCTCTATCTAAAATAAGCGTATTTTTGTATCAATGCAATATTATTGAGCGCTCGTTATGTAGTCATCGTTTCACCTTCCATTCAACGCGTAATCCCTTTTATATCTACTACAATTAAGTTCGAATTAAATAAACAACATGGCACTACTTCAATTGAAATCAATTTTAACTTGTGTATTTGAACCTCTACAACATTTTAGTTGGTTAAGCACAAAATATGTTACAATAAGCTATTAAGTAAGCGTTCGCTTTATGAGCACAAACTGACTGGGTTCAATGAGGTTATGCTGTTCAATAAATACGTAAAAGCTACCGTGTGAGCCTTAATTAAGTTATTTTAATATTAAAACGATATCATTGTCATGTATTGGCATGCTGAACTCGACTAGTTTACATCCCCAATCAAATATTACTTGTTCTTAAAATCATCACATTCAATAGCAGTAGTTTTAATATGGTAAGAAATTAACTAAAACGTTAACATGACATATTTCAATTTTAACTATAATTTAGATGAGTGATGTGCGAAGATGTCTTACTACAAGTCAGCATAACCCCACATAAAGCTACGGAAATGAATAGAGGAGTAGATTACGGTGTGTGGAAGGGAAACAAGTGCGGGCGCGTGTGCGTGCGCGCGGACGTTCATCGCACGTCGGTGAGGTTGCTCTTGTCGCCGAACAGCTTCACGAGCTGCTCCTCGTAGTCGTCGATGTTGCGCTTCATGATCTCCATGCACGGGCCCAGCAGGCGCTCGAACGTCTCCACGTCGAGGACTGGAACATTTAAGTTGGATATTACATATCTGTTCGTACCTACCAGTGCAGCATGCACTGGTCGAATTTTCATGATGATCGTACAATACCTGGCGCGTATCTTAGCAATGTTTGAGCGTAGTGGGGGTAAGTTTGCGCATTGTACATAGGTACAATACGCAAACTTACAACTGCGCCTAAACCTTGCCAATATACATGCCGTACTGAGCAGGTGGTGTTTTTCAGTTTTATAAAAAAAAGTGTGAATTTATAAACCATCTGTTTAAATACAACAAATAGCAAAAATATCTAGGCACGCACTGTTTCGTACCTTAGATTTTTATTATTTCTACTGCCTACTGCTATCTCCTTGTGTTTTTAACTTATAGATAGATGTTTGCAAATTCGCATACACTGGTTTCAATTAACTGTATTTGGTAAATTAGGTGGGAGTACATTGATGAGAAAAATGCTTTTTCAACACAAATAAAGAAAACAAGAATTTGGGTAAAGTTTCTAATAGTTACCATATGAGGAAAATATTGATTTAGGTATAAAATATAGTTTAATATAAAAGGTCCAATCAAGGAAAATGAACATTGATTGGACAGGCTTACTAATTAGTACTTATCGTTTCAAAATAAAGTGGAATAATTAAACGAAGGTTACGAACATGAATCCAAACATAACCAATGGAACTTGTTTCTATATCGATCAGTACTTGGTGATAACAAGTTAATAATTGATAACATTTAATTACTAAATAATGATCGCTTCGTAGATATAACAGTGACTTTAACTGTAAGACCGTTATAAGATTGTAATTATGTCACACTGGAAGAATCTCAAACATTCTGTGTATGCACTTTTTTGTGATGACAAAATTGGCACGTATCCAGGTGATGTTTTTATTGAAACATTATATCGTCGGCGGCAGACTTTAATAAAACAAACGACACTAATAAGCATGATAGTCGCTGTCCTATGACAAAAAACCGCTGTGATATAATTGCCAAAACGTGTATTGGATACACCTTCTTAGACGTGATTTTATAACCACACTTAACTCACGTTAGTAATAAACCCGGTTTTTTGAAGCGCGCCGAATATTATTTATTGAGTAGTTTTGTTTTTACGAAAGCTATTTAGCTTGTAAAACCTAAATACAATCGACAAGTAACTCAAAACCTCATCCGAATACACAGGCAGATGTGGCCCAGACAACTTCATGATAACTTATTCAGAATCTATTTGTATAAATAGCTAAATAATTTCGTGCGAATCATTCTAACATTACATCCGGGAATTTACCGTGATTCGTTTCTAAATTCAAATCTCCTCCTCTAAATCCATCCAAAGGTTGTCTTGAAAAGATCGCTTTTAGCGATAAGACCGCCCATTGTTTCACCCTATTTATAAGTTGTTTAATGTTATTCTAGTTATTTGCATGGTGTACATAATAAAGAATATTCTATCTATCTATCTATCTAAATTCAATAATATATAATACTAGCTGTGTCCGGCTTGCGTTGCAATTTTTTTACCTACCAACCCGACTTTTTTCATATGAACCTCTTATGACATAACAAACAAAAAAAAATGCGTAATCGGTTCATCGGTTCTGGAGATTTGCGCGTAGTAAAAAATTCAGTGATTATTTTTTATATTATAGAAGATGTTAAAAAATCAGTTGCTTCATACGACAAGAAACATCATTTGTCCATTTATTATTTCCAATACCTAGGAAATATTGCACTGATGATATTTTTTTTTCTCATTTTGACGGTGGTCCATTGACAAAGTTCATTTTGAAACATGACACGTTTTTGGTGTGTTTGTACACGCCGTGTATTCCAGCACTAATTTGTATTACAGGCATTGTTCCATCAATAAAGGCTTGACAATAAGAGGAAAACGAAGTTAATGTATGGAGATGAATGCTGCAGCGAGGCTGTCGCCGGCGATATGCAAATGAGCCGGCGCAGAAATAAGATGCTAATACTAACGCTTACTGGCCGGTAATAAACACATACACAATGTACTCGTTTTGTTCGGTTGGTTGCATTGATAAAATAGTTGCCAGTGGAAAAAGTGATTCCATTTTTTGTTTCAAAGTAACATCGTACTTGCATTCCCTGAAAAGTCTAGCAGAGGTGATTACTGATCTGATGGTACATCTTTGTTTAAATTCTATGTAATGGAGAGAGAGCCTATTGTCAAGTACCTGACTCCTGGCCTCTGCTGAAGCTTTTCATCGTTCTTTGTCGGACACTAGTTGTCCGGCAGTTTGCTGAACTGGGCCTATTTGGCGCAGCCATGATCTTCTTGTGTTTAGTTTAAAGTTATATTTTAGTTTTATGTTTTCATTTTTGTATTGTTTTCTTTTTTCTTTGCCTGCTTCGGAAATTTAACACGTTTTTGGTAAGCTTGTCGAAACCGTAACTGCTAAACTGAGATTCAACACAGTCACAATATTGTATTATAATACTTACATGCCACCCTGGTGGGTCCGACGGCGTAAGCAGATGCGGCGCGCGGCTTGTGGGTGACGAGAGCCAGCTCACCAAAGTACCCACCAGCCTCTGTTGATCATAAATGACTATTATTAGTACCATACTATAAAACACTCATTGAAAATACCTAAGTACATGAACATAGTATCTAGTGATGAGCGATTATGATCTATGTATAGTATGATTAGTACATTAAAACTATCGATAGGTTTAAGATAGGTACTCTTAGTCGTTCTCAAGGTCACGATGTTGTCGATATACGACATCGATATATTGTAAATAAGAACAGCAATCTGCGCATTGTTTTCACAAAACCCTCGACAAGAAACAGAGTTGTTATTTTGGCGAGATACTGGCTCTGCCATTGTTTCCAATCCATAATCTTATTTGAAAAAGGCGAAGGGTAATCTAATAAGTCGACACAGCAACAACAAACTATGTGTAGTTTGCGCCCTAAATATTTATAGTAGAATATTACACATGCGGTTCTAAGTAACAATCGATCATTCGCCCGTCATTCGAAGCAGCCTGTGCGAGCGAAGTAAGGCAAACTAATAGGTTATTGATTGCTCAACGCTCTTTTAGATGACGTTACATGCTCCGCCTGTCCTGCATCTATTACTCAATAAACAAAGCTACATAGTGCTTGAAGTACCTGTTTAATAGGTGCACCCTTATCTTATAATTGACTACATTATTAGGTGTGAATAGGTGATCTACTATATAAAAATAAGTCGGGATTTCCTTCCTGACGCTATAACTCCAGAACGCACGAACCGATTTCCACGGTTTTGCATTCGTTGGAAAGGTCTCGGGCTCTGTGAGGCTTATAGCAAAGAAAAGGTAGGGTAAGGTAGGGTAGGTAGAAAGGTAGAAAATTGCATAGCAACGCATGCCGGGCACAGCTAGTCTACCTATAAAATTTGCAAATATGGCTAGCTTCGAAAATAAGCCGGAATGAAAACTGTGTGTGTGTGCCACACAGAGCTCGTCCCATTCTATTTGGGGTCGGCGTAACACATTTCTTCTTCCATTCTTACTTGTCAGACGTCACGACATCATTTACTTCTTTCTCCTTCATATCATTCCTTACACAATCCATCCATCTTTTCTTTGGGCTTCATCTCTCTCTCCATCCATCAACATTCAGATCCATCAAAATATAATTTAATACTATGAAATTTTATTATATAACTAGCTGTTCCACGCGGTTTCACCCACGCTGCTCAGCACCTTTTGGTCGTAGCGTGATGTTATATAGCCTATAGCCTTCCTCAAGAAATGGACTATCCAACACTAAAAGAATTTTTCAATTCCAATCAGTAGTCCCTGAGATTAGCGCGTTCAAACAAACAAACAAACTCTTTAGCTTCATAATATTAGTATAGATTACCAAAGTGCAAAACTTTTCTGGGAGGTCTATAGATAAGGAGTTTGTTACTCACCCAGGCGCTTGATCTCATGCTCGTTGCCGTCGTCGCGGGTGATGCGGATGCTGATGGCTCCGTCCTCGACGAAGTACATGCCGTCGGCGGTGTCGCCCTGGCGGATGATCAGCTCGCCATCGATGAGCGTGCGCGGCAGCAGCGCGTCGGCGAGGTTGGCGCGTTCGTATGCCTGGGTAACACAAGTTACAAAGGTTTTATAAATACTGTTCGACAGATGAAGTCTTAAGGAAGACACAACGGTTACATTCAGGTGATATAGTAAAATCTAAGTCCATCTTTTTGGAAGTAATTTATATAGAATCGGCCTGGAATTTGGGTTTGAGGTTGGCGTTATCATAAGCGTACATCAAATGTTGTGGCATGCAGCGTTCAGAGCACGCAAGGCTCAACGTTAGATGCCTCATCGCTTATGGAACAGCACCACATTTGCACCAACCTACCAGAATCTGGAGTTTGTTTAGATACTTCAAGGTTAGGCAAGGTGATCTTCTTAAATAGACCAGAAACACGGTTAAGTGTCCACTGCACACACAGGACATAGGACCTCGGAACGGACAGCCATAAGACTTAGCTAGAAAGCTAGACTGACTGACGTGCACTAATGATACGAGTGAATGCAAAAAATCTTGACGCTACTCTTAAACTTAATGAACCGTGGGTTTTGCGACATCACTTTATTGCAGAGGTCTTCAATAACAATTTATTAAAGACCACTTTAACAAAGCGCTAGTACATAAGGTAGGTTTGGGTGGTCATGGATTAATTTGTTGTGTCAAAAATGCTTATTTGTTTGGTACTTTAGAGAACATGCAGCATATTTGATGTCTGGTAAAAAAATATTGGTGTCGCACGGTTGGCCGACATTTTAATTTTTATAATGAACGTGTGGGTTTGTTTCTCCGTTTAAACCTAATGATAAATTGCGGACATATGTTTGACAAATGATGGTAAATAAATAATATCCGGGAATCTTTCTAAACAAGTTCCTGTTGGTAAGCGGCGCATGACCTATTTGAAAGCATTTACAAGAAACTGTTTTCATTTTAGGTTTTTAAAGAAAACAGACTCGTTAAAATGAGTGTATACCGAGAAACGAATTCCATTTCAAATTGCAAGTGAAAATAAAAGACGCAACAAACATGCAATCTATTACATTGCATGTTTTTTGCATAGCTAGTGCTATACAAAGTTTTTAGTGTGAATGCCGTCGTACGGCTATGGCTGGAAGATTAGAGGCAGGCTAAAGAAATGATGGATGTACTGTGAGAAGGATCATATGTCTAGAAAGGAGGTGGCTGATGAGATGACGCGCGATAGATAATATAAGCAGATTATATAAGTTTACAAAATAAACTAGGTTTTGTTTTAGGGATCATAGAATAATTTCCACCGCTCTACTCGCCACGGTATCTCTTTCGAAAATCCTGCAACTCCGGCAGGCAATAGTCCTAGTATACCCCTATGCTTTACTGACATCTCTTTGAGGCCCGCGTGAAAAATGAACGCCGTCGACACGGTCTCTCGTTATTAGACGAACCAGACACACAGCACCCAACGCCCAGTGCGTCTACCGCGGCGGCTGGGTTGGTTTGTAGTTCGCTCCCTCTAACGTTCAGCCACCTCATTTCCTAGCATAACTGTTTCGCAGAAGGTGACCGCTTCCCATACCTTCTCGCTCCAGACCATGGACTGAACCAAGGCCGGACGCGAGAAGTCACCGCCACCGATCGCCTCTACGAAAATAAACTAGGGTTAGGTTAACCCACATTCAAGAATTTTAAAAATGTATGAAAGATTACTTTATCTATAATATCAATGTCTACTACGTAGGATTACTGCTAAAATAACAAAGTGAACGTCAGCAAAACGTCGTCCGATTTTACTAAAAATGCACTGTCGCCACCCGAGTTTCAGCGTGACGTGTGAGTCTGAGATAAAGCCGTGACGTCATCGTCCGGAAGGTGAATAAATTCGATAGGAACATCGGCGTCCGGTGGCTGTTATCTCTCGCCTCGGTTGTCAGACAATATTATCTACACACGAACGGGAACCGCCTTTGACGGCGCAGCGGTAGTTTGCGCTTTATCTTTTATTGCCCGATTTACTTGAAAACACAATTGGATCAGTTTTATACTGTTCAAACCCAGTTAAGGAATTTACAAGCAGATTTACATGTGTACTTTTATGCAAATGAGATTTACAAGTGTTATCCTAAAGCGATAGGAACGGAGATGAGTTTCTGCATGTACCTACACTATTAGAATTGAATTGTGATGGTACCCAACCGCAAATATCTACCGAGGAAAGTTCCAATCTCGAACAATTTCCGGTAAATCGGGAATTATGTTATCAGCACGAAAATCTAATTTGAGAACTGAACTGCCTCAGAAAGGTACGGTACGCGGAATTCGTTACCGGCGCGCATTTAAAGATGCATGATTGTGACAGGCGAAACAAGAAGCAATTGAGTGGGTGTTCATACAACATTTAACAGAGTAAGAAGTTCTAATATTAGTAGGACTGCTTAATCGTTTTCAAGCATTTTTGACATTGTTTATTTTGGAGAAACGAAAACAACGTTTATAAGAAAATGGGTAAACACACTTAATGATTTCATTATTTGTAGTTATAGAGCATGGGGCGATCTGTAAATTTCTGTCTGAACCCCATGAAAAAAAACTATTCGTATTTGCCAAAGTACCACAGAAAGCCCGCTATGTGAAGAGGTGCTCTCCGTCACGTTTAAACCCTACAACGGAACTATTGCGCTCGCCCGTGCGTCTATGTGTGTCGATGTGTCGCTTCCTCCCCTTTCCTTAGGGGTAGAGTCAGGCATTAGTGACAGCTTGTTAACTAATTACCTGTTGGCGGCAAACTGACCCTTTTCCGTTACTCCTGAGTTTGTAAAGATTGTTTGTCGACTGTTCACACAATCTCTACGAAATTACAGGGATCAGGATTGGCTTGTTTGCTCAAAGTGCTTTTTTATGTTTTGTAACACATCATCCTTACTTATATTATAAAAGCGAAAGTGAGTTTATTTGTTTGTTTGTTACGTATTCTTGCCTAAATGGCTAAAACGATTTTGATGAATTTTAGTACAGAGATAGTTTGGACCCTGGAGAAAGAGGATTTTTTTTTAAGAGTGAGAAATGTGGGAGGATGAGGGAAGAAAAGTGAAAACTTAGCATTGCTATTACATTAAATAAAGCGCAAGGGCAAAAACTACAGGTAGCAGGTACCTGCTACTGGTTGTCAGAGTTTAGTCCGTGGCACTAAACTCTGACAACCAGTCTTACCAAGCTGCAATGGGGTGGCGTATTACCCAATACTTACTGTACTGGTTGTAAAGGCAGATAGACTGTCACTCCATGTAAAATACTGGTATCCAACTGCATTCGGTAGGACTGGAAGCGGATCCCAATAAAGTTGGAAAAAAGCTAGACAGCTGATGATTCAGCTTGAGAAGTTTGACAGCAGGCTGAATGCTTATTTTTCCTAGTCAACTCTATATTGGGCTAACATAACAGGCAGCAATCCTGCTTGTGCATAAGCGATAAACTCATCCCACCTTCCCACAACTTAGGTCTGAGCATACCGTCGGTGTTATACCGTCGGTGTTGACGTTTTTTGTGACCCACTTTGTGTGGTGGCCCACAATGCAACTGACACGTGACAATTTTTTAAGCAAAACGTTGAGTCTATGTAGTCTAACGAAACTCTGATACTGTAACAGTAATCTATTTTAACCACTGCTCATTCACTTGAACTTAAACTTAGTGAAACGCATGGAAACAAATGGGTCTAAGGAAACTATTCACGGCCGGGTATCATACGGCTAATTAAGCAGACTACACACACACAATGCTTTTCAGCAGTTCCTATTTATTACATCACGCTTATATTCGTTCAAGGGGTAGACAGAAGTTCGACAGATACGATTAAGTCTTGCATTATCTTATCAGCAGCCTTTCCCAATATATGGGGCACATTGGGCTGCTTCGTAGACCAGATACAGTTCAGTACATATACACAGTCTACATTCGTGTTTAAAAACTTGTTTCTTGCGTCTTGTATGTATTTTAGTATTTATCATGATTTTAGCAATTACTTGTAGGTTTTACGAGCAGGCGTCTGGCAGTTATGTATGATGATGATGATAAGGAAACTTCCAATGTGAATTGCTCGAAAACTGTTAGAATAACCATTACAATCAATGATCGGGAACGTCGTTCAAAATTCGTTTTCAAATGGAGGGTATCAATTGGGAATAGATATTTCAATGAATGGAGTAAATACTAAAGACCCTATGATAAAAATAAATGGACGGGCAATTACAATTTATTTCGGATCTTCTTCTTCCAGTCGTCATCTCATCAGACACCTAGCTCATTTCTTGCCATATCATCCTACAGTCCATCCAACAAATCCATTTAACCATCCACATTCACACTCAAAACTTTCCTCACGATATGTTCCTCATTTCTCCGCATAACATGCCATTTAATAGAACTGGAGCATCGCGTAAGTATACCATTGGTAATACTAACAGTCGATACGCCCCATGTTAATTATTAAGCCTGCAGTTCACATTGGGCCAGCCTATTGGCCCAAAGCGTAGAGGGCTACTTGGCGGTATGTTGGCAGCGATGTTCGGTTGGCGCCAACATTGGCGAGCAAACCGATTGTTGTCGGTTTTTTGTTCACACATCAAAAGATATTGGCGCGCTTCGTCATTAAAGACACCAATGTGTATACTGCGACATTGGGAATTCATTATCTTGGCCCAATACCTTGGCTCAATGTGTACTGCGGGCTTTAGAAGGAGAAAAATAAGGACCTTGGACATTTTTTTACAAAGCCATGGATAGGCTTTGGGAAAGATATAGCTAGACCCCTCTAGCTATATCTTTCCTAGCTACATGTTTCCGGGTTGAAGACATGCTGTTCCGAATCCAAATAAGTTGGTTTACAGGCAGGTATATTCCAACCATTGATTTTCTCCCAAAATGATAGAACTTCACACTAAACGTGGCTTGCCAAGAGAATAATTTTAGACCGTAAGTACTTCGGTGTTAATGTGTATGTAAACAGACACAATGGGAGCGTGTCAAAGACCTGGGACGCGCACAATAAGCGAGGATAATCAGGAATTGACAGATTATACCGTGGCGCCGGGTCTGATATAGCTTAAGAAATATAATGAGGTTTTAGCTCATAGACGACATACATTCGAGATTGGTCCTTTATAATTATACTATAGGTAAATAGCGATGAAATAATTTGAATTGTTTATAGCATCACTTGAAATTATCAGGATTGCATATAATAAGAATGTTTATTTATTGAACACTTCAAGCACAAAGGACAAAGGCGGACAATGCCATAGTAGACATTTTCTACCAGTCAACCTTTGGGTGATGCAGAGACGAACAATGGTAGGTGTAAAACAGAAAATAAATGATTATTGTATCGGATTTATAAAATACTATAAATATATATCAGGTATGTATTTATGTATAGTATATGTATACAGATATACTAAAACATTAACGATGTGACGATATTGCCGACTTGCGCATTCCACAAAGAAAGAGACTGGACGAAGAATCATCGGTGAATGAAGTCAGTGCAGTGAAAGGGACAGTGAAGAACACGGTAATGTGATGAGCGCAGACTCTTATTGTGTTTGGCACAAATGTATTTTAAGTGGGGAGTAAAGTAATTAGAGGAAGTAGAAGACACAGGAAAGGAAAACCAGGTGGTTAGGTTGTTATGTACTGTGCATTTTTAAGCTATGTTAGAGCAATTAGGAAAGCTGCAATGCTTTAACAAGTCGATTTCAATCGTTAAAGTGTGTGGAATCTACTGTGTATAAGTACAGGTAAACCCATATTCCACAATTCTACACAGACATAAATGATAGTTCTTATCAACAGGTCATCTCGTGCCAATTAAGTGCCGGCGCAAACTCCGCCCTCTCCGTTCAGTGTTCACTCTCGTATAGGGACAAATAGTCCGCCTATACTGCCTATAGGTATTTCTGTCTGGTCTAGTTGTTTCTGTATTTGAATTGCATGTGTGCGATGCGAAGAATTCGATCTGGCTCTATGAGCGTCACGCGTCGTGTCCTAGACGCCGGTTGGCAACATGCTACTGCGACAACTTACACACTATTAGAATCTTCAAACCCGACCTAGTTTCCGTATCAGGCTTCGGGCGGTACGACACACGCTTAGCATTCACATCACACAGTTCGAAGGGACTTTTGTCCGAGTGTGAGCGCCCAAGAACGTGCTGGACGTTGGGCGTCCCTTATCAACACCTAATCTTAGCTTAAATCAGTATTAACTGATAAGTGTTATCGCGTTACGTACGCACGTATCACGCGACGCTAGCCACTATTACAATATCTCCTTATCATTCGATTGCTTCTTACACTTTTCAATTGGAATTGGTATCGTATTTATTATTATAATCCAGATAATAAAAACGTCACAAATGTAATATGTAAAATATTCGTGAAAATGTTTCACGGTAACTAAATAAGCCTTGACGTCACTGTTGAGTAAATGTATGGAAGACAAAGCGGTTTCTTTAATTGTACATGAAACAATAATGACATAATTAAAGGCGCGTGTTAAGTACTTAATATCGACATAAACTCATTGTTGTGATAATATTATAACAATAAATTTGATTTACAATCGCGCTGGTGCTAACTCAAGTAATAAATCGTGTCGAGAAACGGGCACATAATATTTGAAATAGCATGGCACACCATATAAAAATAGGTAAGTACTATTTAAATCTACATAAAACTATGTGGAAAACGCAAAAACCGTTTTAAAACTAGCGTAAAAAGTTGTTTACGCCGTGGGTTGACGCATAAATTGTATAATTTGCATCGAGTTATCCTCCCCTACGCCGCAAGGTTTATTGCGTTTAACTCTATTAAATATGCTTGGAAATAATCTAGGAAAAATATTAATACCCCAGTCTATTTTTGATCACGACGAGCGTCAAATATGATATTATTATAACGTTTTTGGAGCGGAAACAACGAGTTTCTTTGCATGTAATCGCTTTGATATCTAAATGTTGACATATTGTGGTAAGTAGTTACAACTGGTTTGGCTACTATCTAAAAGCAATTAAGGTGCTCGTCCGTCTAGATGGGAAACGCACAAAGTGGAAGATTGAAAAGATTTCCCATGGAACGCCGTATCGTTTTATTTTTTCATGATCACTAATCCGTTTTCTAAGCGTAGTGTTTGCGGCTTTAGTCCCTTGTGTCCATTCATTGTAGGGGTATTACTGGGAAGTCGGAGGATTGGCCTTCTCAGATCAGTTGCCAGCTTTTCTTAGAAAGATAAATGACGAACATTCTCATTGATTTTTCTAGAATAGATGTAAAAAGACGCTTAAAGATGGTGAAAGGCAAATGTTCTGGACCATACCTAGGTAAAGTTTTCAACTTTTCCCACAAGTTTTAAAAGAAATACAATTTTGAGCGTTATAACTTTACTTTAAATGTCTCCATGAGCCCCGTATTGCTTAATGTATAGGCACAATGTTTAGAGTGCGTTGCATTGGCTCCTATCGTAAAGCGTATTTTTTCAAGAAGGAGAAGAGTCGTTTCTCTACATATTTTTTTGCTTAGAGCTACTACGGCTTCATGCATGTCTACGAGGACAGTGAACGAAAAGGAAATCAGAACCAAATGTATGGAAGTGATTCTTAGGTATTTCGGCCACCACAAATAAATTGAAATAAGGACAGGAAGTAACGTATATTAATGAATATTGCCATTAACGAAGCATTTATTACGTCATACTACCTCCCATGTCAATTAGCCGAATATCTATCGAACTCATAAGATAAATTAATCTTCGGTAGTATAACTAGTCTTACGACGTATAGGTAGTTCATATCTTGGAGATAGGAATGGCGCAATGTCGGGAGTTCGGGGCGCCCTTCTGTATTCAGGGTCGTGTAATCAATGCCCGTATCTAGCATAACATATTTGTATGACCTACTGCTATTTGTTACATGTTTTTCTCACAAGGAGTGTACCAAATAACCCCAATGATGAGTACCCTAGTTTTAGAGGACTGCATGAGAGAACAAAAGTGTAATCAAATTGAAAATTTAAATAATATGTTATTGTATAAAATTAAAACACACTTATTCCTTGTTCGTGAATATCAACACGTAAATGGTTGAAAAAAATACACACTATAAAGGAAGGTGTAGACAAGGTAACATATTGATTGTCGAGTCGAGTTCGAGCGTGGTCAGGCAATATTTTCGGGACGCTGGGCAACGGATCCGTTCGCGCGTAAACGTGCTGAGGGGCGGTGACACTCTCGTTTCAATATTTCTAATGTTTCAGTAGAATATGTAAGTTGTGGTTTAGATTTGTTTCCTTTGCTATTTAAACTTTTAAGTTTAATATTATAACAATCACGTGTATATTACATTCATCTCAGAAATAAGTTTTAGTAGTTTCATATTATTTTTGTTTAATGTTATTACACCAGACACCTAGGTAGTGTTTTGTCTGCATCTTTTAAGGTAAATCAGGTTGAACTTGCCCGAAAAGTTAAATCCGCTTTTTTACAGTTCTTACTTGAACATAAAGTTTTTAATAAATAAATAAAGTGATCTTCCAGAATTTTTCTTTAGCCTAATACAAGCTTGCGTTTGGCCGCAACTCAGACAAAATTATTTTTGCAGCTTTGCCGTGCTTCATAGAGAAGTTCTTCTATTTTAGGGCTTGATTTATGCACAACATAACCACACTTTCTAGTTGTAAGGTCAGCCAACAAACGATACAAGGAGAAGACTTATGAGCTTTCAAAGTTGGCGATAAGGACATGATTTTTATTTTACCGCAAAAGGAGCTGTACCTACTTTAGATGTGGCTTCACCTTTGCGGTCAATTTGTATTTCTTTATCAACTAATTTATCAATACAGATTTCAGCGACGGGATTTGACATCGCACGAAAATTGCTTGGTGTCTAGAATTCATTATCATGATCAAGTCATTAATTGATTTTACCGCCTAAACAGAAACTGCTAGATTTCGATGCGATTACTAATGATTATAGTTTTTATATCGCGTGTCACGTTTTATAATTAGGAGAAAAATTGCTAGGTATCTCAGCTTACAAAATGATTGTTTTATAGTATAACAAAAAACTTGTATAGCGTTAAATAATTTGATTTTGAATGACATGACATGACGTGGGCTTATAATGTTTTTTATACACATTATATTAAGAAAATATTGACTTCGTTGGTCTACGGGTCACAAGCAGGTCGGGAAAAGAGATGCTGGGTTTTTCCATCAAGAATTTCTCAGTAGCAGTCAAGGAGTCTGGATTTATACCCGGTTGATGGCAATAGGCTCGCCCCCAAATACATGAAAATAACTGACGAAATGGGGGTGTACTTTAAGGTACACATCTGCCTATACCTTGCGGGGATTACGAGCGTGATGTTATGTTATTAAGAAAATATCTTCTGAAATCTTACAAAGCTTGTTTAAATAAATTAATGTAAGTTTCATATTATAGTATTGTGGGAAAGATTAGCGAACAGATAAATGTTCAAGTGTAGTTCATAAGTGCTATTTCTCAAGGAATTCCAGTTTGTACTATGTATGTCAGCTGCGACTGCGAGAAACATGTCTTAATGCCAGACATATTATAGATCGTTGGACAAAGCGGTAATCGTAATGATAACTTCCCACGCAACCATTTTTGGTTGAGAAAAACTCGGTTTAAAGTCCGATTGTTTACGATATGAATGGCGTTTTTTAGGGTTCCGTAGTCAACTAGGAACCCTTATAGTTTCGCCATGTCTGTCTGTCCGTCCGTCCGTCCGTCCGTCCGTCCGTCCTCGCTTAATCTCTGTGACCGTTAGCGCTAGAAAGCTGAAATTTGGTACCAATATGTATATCAATCACGCCGACAAAGTGGTAAAATCAAAATTTGAAAAAAAAAAATTATTAGGGTAGCCACCCTATATGTACAGTGGGAAGTGATTTTTTTTTTAATTTCAACCCTAACGTGTGATATATTGTTGGAAAGGTATTTAAAAATAAATAGGGGTTTACTAAGATCATTTTTTGATAATGTCAATAATTTCGGAAATAATCGCTCCAAAAGTAAAAAACAATGTGTCCCCCCCCCTCTAACTTTTGAACCATAAGTCTAAAAAATATGAAAAAAATCTGAAAAGTAGAACTTTATAAGGACTTTCTATGAAAATTATTTTGAACTTGATTGACACAACAGTTTTTGTACAAAAAAGACAAAAAGTTGTACAAAATAATTTCTGGACTAAGTTTGTAGTATAATCGTATATGCAAGCTTTTTTTGTAACTTTGTTTACATATTTTATTATCCTGAACGTATCTTTTTTCAAACAAAAAAAGAATTATTGAAATCGGTTCTCGCAATCCAAAATTACCACCAAAATTGCACGTCTTTGTATTAATTAGTAACCCAATTCCTCGAGAGATGGCGCTGTAGGCACTTATTACATTGGATCGGGTATTACCGTATTGTTCGGTTGGCCTCATAACTGGGAACACTTATTGTGACGGACGGGAAACTACGGAACCCTACACTGAGCGTGTCCCGACACGCTCTTGGCCGGTTTTTTAGAAACAGTTTCTTCAAACAATATCGAATGGATTCTTTTGAAATGTTTGTTTAAAGATTTGCAGTATTTCTGCAAAAACGCTACCCATAAATAATTCTATCATTTAAGTAGCTAATCGCAGAACAGATTTATATCTTTAAAATCTAACAACTATTTGTATCCAACTACACGTATTTGTCCATGATCAAGTTGTCATGAAGTAACTGGTAACTGCACCTACTTTTAATTAATTATATTACACCTATTTTAATAATGTCGACTCAATTATTTATTGCGGGCTCAAAAATTCTTAGATTTCTTTTTGGGAGCGTTTGTGACCCACCAATAACCATTCACAGGAAATAGTAAGAGTAAACCAGTCGTAGACCTTATCCATAGATTTCCATCACGCGTTATTCAAGAGCATGGCTATGGTCCATGGCCCAAGCAATGAAATACAAATAGAATAAACAAGAAGCATTATCTTAGAACATCATCATCATTTCCCTAGCCTTCTCCCAACCATGTTGGGGTCGGCTTTCAGTCTTACCGAATGCAGCTAAATACTAGTATTTTTCATGGAGCGACTGCCTATTTGACCTCCATAACCCAGTTAGTATTGGGTAATACGATACCCCTTGGTAAGACTGGTTGTCAGACTTTCGGGAAACTGACTATCTATAACGACTGTCCAAGATATACAAATGACAGCCAGGACCAACAGCTTAACGTGCTTTCTGAGGCACGGAGGAAACTCGGTATGTAACAGGTGATCACCCAACCACAGAAGCTACCAACCTAGGCAAGCGCGGCTTAACCTAAAGATCGACCTGAGCGGCTGCTATTATTTAGCCGCGAGCTCCTCTCAGGAAGCGTTATCTTAGAACATAATATAATAAATGAGCATAAATAAAAGGTGACTTGGTATTCGCATTATGAGATTCCAATTTCTCGGACATAACTTCCAGGCCATTATTTGAAAAACAAAACATTGTTATAGCCTCCAGCATTTTCCAATCGTTCATTAATGTTCACAAATTGAAATGAGCGCAGTTCACAAGTTTAGAAGAGTATTTACAAATATCCCTACTTACGAATTTGCACCAAGAAACATGCAAATTCGGAAATATGAAGTGCGCGTACAACGATACTGGTCTAATTTTATGCTCCAGCAAGCTAACCCGCGGCTTCGGTTTTGTCGGTAAGTGTCCACGTAATTGGACTACCGGGGTAATAAGTATCTATACTTATATATAGGCTTTAAACCACTTGGATGCCAAAATCCATCCAAATTTGTTCAGTAGTTTGAGTGAAAGAGCAATAAAAAGGCCTATACTCACAAACTTTCGCATTTATATTAGTAGTACGATTACTTAAGTTTTCTAGTATACATAGAAATATGCTTAGTGTGTTCATTAGTGCACGTCAATCTGAAAACATAACTGTTGGGTTATTATCTTCACTCAGTCGAAATAAATCAGTTCTACTCTTTCAGTCCAACGGATTCACGTGACCTTCACCTGCCGATGGTTTTTTAGTCGGAACACTCTTGGCAGAGTGGTCGACGCCCTTCTGACTTATCTCTGAATGTCGCTCTTGTGCTTTCGTGCACGGGATCTAACATCTATTACCGCTTAAATGACATACCTGCAACGCCTTCAGCATGGGCACCTTCTCCAGCAGATCCTCGTAGAGCTTGCGCTTCTTGAACGCGCTCTTCAGCAGGATGCGGCGGAAGGTGTGGCGGTCCATGGCCCACAGCTGGCCAGGCGTCTGCGCGCGCACCGACGCCGCACGGGGCATGTTGTACATGAGCGCCAGCTCACCGAACGAGCCCGAGCCCTCGTATGTGTGCACCACCTGGTGGTAATCGGGAAGTTATTGTCTGAACTGGACCTAAATACCTACACGTTAGACTGAAGTTGCATTATCTATGGGTTTACATATTAATCTTGTTCCTTAAATTACATCTTAAAAGATAGCTCGTCTAACGTCTTTTTCGAATCAAGTTCATCTACACTTGAAAATGAATGTCTATATTCCTGTTGAGTCAGTCTTAGCTTTAGGTTGGGATTTAGGACTGTCAACATAGTTCTAAATCCTGTTTGTGGACATACTAGCCCATAATTATAGACTAGCTGTTAACAAAACCCAAGAACAGTAAGTTTCCCATTGGAAATTAGTAATGTAGAGCCTAGGTCAAATGACAAACAGAAGCTTATGACAGACAGTGTGCTTAGTCACCAATGTTATCATACAATATAGGGGACTGGTGATAAATAACAAGTTAGTGGTCCCGTGCCACTTATTCACTCTGCGCGTCTGGCATCTGCCATCACAACTTTATTATAAAGTAAAGATAATGGCTGTCCAACTTCTAAAATGTCTCTGCAATTGGCTACTGGTACATTTTTGTTCAGGAATGTCGAATGATATTTTCATTTAGTAAAAAAAATCTTGGCATTTATTTCATTTAACGATTGAAGGCATCCGACAAACAGTTCGTCGTATCTTTTGAAGTGGTTACGAAGATGTTATGATTATATTAATTTCTATTGATGCCAAATTAACCTCGATTAGATTTCATTACTAATCTACTTAATGGAGTCAACGGCAAAGCGATAACAACAGCTGTTTTTCGATTTGGACACACTAAAACTTGTTATCTATTAAAGTCTAGGCGGATTAGTGTGAATTTAAAGTAATCAAATGGCACAATGTCTTAGAACCAACATATTCGAAGACTTAGTGACTACTACCAACCCGCTTTGGATAATAAGCCTCTCCTTTTCAGAGACGAGGCCTATGTAGAAGCAATGGAAGCATTACAGTCTTACAGGCTGAGGTTGTTATGCTGAGCATAAGCAGCTTTCCATTATACAAGCCGTTGTAACACAGTAAGTAGCCCAAATAATTTGTGTCAAATACCACGTAAATTAGGTGGTACCTAATGAGCTGGCCCGTGAAGTATGCTGGACTTTTTATTTTAAGGTTGACGACGACATTGAGAAACGTTTACGCCGAGGCCAATAACCTATGCTGTAATCACATGGAGTGTGCAACGTTAAATTGGCGGGTGACCTTTTAAAACGGGTAAGTAGACCAGTACCAAAATGACTATTGGACCCTCTAGGCTTTTTTCTCCCCGTTTAGACCGCAGTGGTGATGAAATAAATTACATGAAGAAAAGTGCCTGCTTGGGTTCTAATCTACAACTCGGTTTATGGCCATATCAATGAGCCTCACTGCTTTCATTTGACGTAAATTAAAACCACTATATTCACACAGTTTTGACACTATATTCCTGTAAAATCTCCACGTACCTTTTCAATGCGATCATCGCCGGTGACGAGCACGTCGAACATGCCATTCTCGATGACGTAGAAGTTGTCTCCGTCGTCTCCCTGCCTGATCAGGTACTCTCCGGCCTCCGTGCGCTTCTCGAACATCGCGTCCAGCACCTACGCAAACCACGTCATGTGTCGACAGACTCACTCTGTTTATAATATGTGTAACAAGTGGAATTTTTGTCTAAGATTTATTGTGTAGCTAGCAAGCGAGAAAAGTTCCTGAACAGAGTATAGATTTGGGCTAATCCTGGATGAAATGACGATTTTTTTTTGTTGCTACGTTCGATGACAGAAATCTTTCAGATTTTAGTGGGGAATGAGACGGAAAGTGTCACCAGTTGTTTATGCATTGGTGAGAAGTCACGAGCACGAAATTCCTCTTTATTCAAATATGTATTGGAATGTAAAAACAGCGTATGTAATAGTCAGCATGAATATTATGATGTTCATTATTACATAAAGTAAAGTTTTAAGATTTTAGTATCGTTAAACCACGATTCCAACGCCTTGTATTTACGTTTGTGAAATAAATTTTTGATACAGATTTAGTTTAAAGCCTTTTACGTCACTTGGGATCGAAAGACCTGGCTTTAAAAACGCACATCTATCCTAGTCTAGAAGTAGTAATTCATTTATCTTAGTTTGTTCATGATTGATGAATAATCAGCCCAAAACTGCGTACGAGGAGACGGAACAACGGAACTCGAACAGATAATCTCCCAGGATAGCGCAGACAAGCTAGGGAACTCTGAGATTCAATGACTGGCTGAAGTCTGTAATGTAATGGAGTCCTAACTTTGCCACCTAGTTGCTTCGTACACGAGGTACTGTACTAATAGAACTTAGTTTCTCGTGGACAAAGCTCGGTGCAGTTATTGAGTTATGAGCAAGTTAGTACTGACCTGCTGCATTTGTTGAGCGTCAAGTGAGCGGAACAACAGGATTCCGCGCACCGCATCGGCCAGACGCTGGCGTTGCGCGTCCGACTTCGGGAACACGGTCGTGGCTCCCTCGTCCGAATCATCTTCTTCGGGGTCGTAAGTCTCCGCGAACACCGACTTGCGCCGAGTGTTGAAGCGCGCCACTGGCGGCTCTGTCGTACACGTTACAAACACTTTAGTAATGCACTCAAAAATTATTTGTTAAATAAAATGCCTAGCTTTACCTTTTGTTATTGGTAACTGCATTAATATTAAAAACGGTTTGACTTATTGTTTATCAAAATTGTGCTTTCTTATTTATGCGCTCAGGCGTTTTAACAGGCTCTGTGTAATAGCGTAATTCACACCATTAATGATTTTAAACTCAAACAAAACACTCAATTGTTATCTTAAACGCTTCGAATACCTGAAGGGCCTATTATTATCACATGATACCGTATTCATAAATAACATTACTTATATAATTTTTAGTTTTCCGACTGCGAACAATGTGGATAGTAGTTTTATCGCCCCATAAATATCAACAAGTTTAGTGCGGACATCATTATGCTACCAAATATGTAGGCGAACATTTGCACATGTGCTGAAGGCCTCAACGATCCATATGGATGTGACCTGACGTGTTTTGGTTGCATCTGTTTCTAAACGTTTTGTATCCAAGAGGTTTACTTTAGAAACATATTTGTACTATATGACGCAAACACATTCGTAAGACAGATGATTTGGTCGACACATGTGTAGTTTAGATGTACGTAATGTTATTTAAAACACAAACATCGTTTACAAGTTGCTTGCCGAATCACGGGCATCTTCCCAAATGGCTCACTACACGTATTTGACGCGACTACTAAATTCTTAACACGTACTTTGTTCCAATACTTAGTAACCATGTAAAGATTTGCAATGTAATCATGTGCCTATCGACTTCCCGAAGGCGAATTCAGTTTAATGCATAACACATCCGTGTTCTGACGACCATACAGTCGTAAGATCTTTAACCAGCGTTAGGGAGACGGATAATTTTATGTGTAAGCCATTATTTAGCGACTCGTGCTAGATCCGAAGGCTAAACGGCTGGCGATAATTATGCTCATCATTGTTACAGAATGACGGAAAACCGTCTTGTCAATTATTGAGCTAGGCTACAAACTGCTGTTAATATTTTACGACTTTTATTTTCGTTTTACGTTTTAATTTGTTGCACTTGACTACGGTCCAATCGATTGTAGAAACACGCAAGAATAAAATGTGGCCGATAAATATGCTTGATTAATTAAATAATTGTGTGCACCAGTGTGCTTAAAGAAATATCAGTATGGTGCGTTCAGAGAAAGTGAAGTTAGTGGAAGTGTTTAGTATGTGTTGCAGGGCCGCCAATGTAGCAAACTGCATTATTAATAACACGCCAAGACACTCTCACGGCGGATGCCAGGGGGTCTAAAATGGCCGCTTATAGCAGAATCATAATAGTTTAAGAATGTGAGTTACGTTACCATTCGTAAAATGGTCACAAAGTGACAATTCACAAAATTGACCACGTCTGACAATTTTAAGAATTTTAACATCATTAATTATTAAACTATTAGAATTCTGCTAAAGCTGTCATTTTAGACCCCCAGAACACGGCAGCAGTAGCGTAGCCTCGAGAGCTAAGCGAAACAGAAACGTATAATTTTGCTGATTATAATAAAAACGTTCTAAACATTATAACTATAAGGGGCCTCAGGGGGCTCAGTACATTTTGCCAAACAATAAAGATGCCTTCAGAGTTTCTTATTTATTGTTCCGCCATTGTAATTTCTAAGTGTATCTTTACTATAAATGATTCCGTACACAATTCCTACACCATGTAATTGCCTGAACGTATGATTAAAAATGCTAATAACTTTGAACTGTAGAGTAATTATATTTTTTACACACTTCTTTCACAGTTAGCATTGAAGTTAATGAATGTTCTATGACACTATCTATTCCACAGATAACATTGTGTACCGTTAAACAATCCAGGATGTGAACCATTGTTGTATTGTACATTGATCCATTTCATAATGAATGTGAAAAATTTATTTATTTATCACTTTTGATTTCAATTTGTAATAAAGAGTTTGAAAAGGGAGTGAATATGATCTCATACTGAGCGAAAATTTACAGATTAATCTAGTAAGCCATGGTAAACACTTTTTAAAACATTATGGCTAATTATAGAGAGCATGACATCACATCATATTAATCAACAGGTGCTTACTAATTCACCGCAGAATAAGGTAATTGTCCCATTTTGTTTCATAGAGTAGCTGCGTCAAAAATGTATTGTTTAAAAAAGACTCATCAACTTCATGTAAATCTTAATGCGGTTACATCTATTCAAGTAATGGTACATTGTTCAGAATAATGATCCTAACAAAGAGAGAAAATCTCTTACACAAACAAAACTCAAGGTCTGGTTAGCACCTGAACAATTTTGTTGTGATACTGCGCTAGCTGTCATTACATAGGCTCAGCTAATTTTACGTAACACGCGTGTATATCGCCGACATCTGGTTCGGTTCACGACGTTAAATTCAGCGGCGGACATGGAAAAATAAGCCGATCTCATCATCACACAACTTCAAAGCGTTAAAAACAAACACACAAATAGGATGAGCGTATAGTAAACACTGTAAATTTATGCCTCTCCAAACAATTTTCCTGTAAAAACCTGCATTTGTTGTAGAGTTCTCCGAAGCTTCATGTCTTCTCTTTCTGTATCTTTATACATTTAATGGATTTTATTATTTCAACCATTTGCTTATCAGTTGACATTTTTATATCTTGTTGATCTCTAGATCTGTGTTTACAAAGCTTTATTTAAATTTGTTTTAACACCAAATAAGGAATGTAAATATTGTTAGGTAATACTTTCTGATTATTTAGATAAACATTAGAGATAATTGTATAACTGGACATTATTATGTCTTTCCTTGTAATTTATCACTTGGCAACAGTTAAAAATTATATTCTCCATAAATAAAATTATATACCATTGAAACTGAAATGGCAGGGTGCCAAAAATTGAATCATTACAGATGTTGGCTATAAGAGAGTATTTATAATTCTTTTTTATCAAGTCTATATTCAAAATTATAAATTTAGATTATATCATTCATTTTGTAATAATGCTAGAGGGTGCTTGCATAATATTAGCTATAACTAAACTAAGTACCTAGATATGTACTCAACAAAGCTATTAAAGAGCAAATCATTATCGATGGACTAAATGAGATTGATAAATAAACATTACGTAGTGATATAATGAGAATGATTACATTCTTTTACTGACACTTGTGTTACTCCAACATTGGTGTTAACTCTGTATCACCACAAAAAGTAGGACAGTTAACTAATTATAATTAAATATTGACTAGAAACACAGGTACACTTTTCAGCTGCTGAATGATTAATAGTGAACTCCACATATTTTTTGTATTATCCTTGTCTGCATAGCAAGATAATTACAAATATTATGTATCAGTATTTGGATAAATTCATATCAGAGACGCAATTTAACAAAATTACTTGGGCAATCATAATGTGGAATGGGTATGGACTGTAGGCAGGGTACCTACACACATGGGTACACTATCACTTACATGGGGATGTTGGAATCCTAGCAACTACTGGCATAGCCCTACTAAACCCACCTCAAGTCATTGCAGACAACCGGTAACATTGTTATTGTCTATTGTGTCTAGTAAGTATGGGAGGAGTAGTACCTTCTTCGTCTGATATTATGGACTCATCAGGGGTGCCGGCGGCTGCGGTGGGGGCCCTCACTACGGTGGTCGTCCTGTTGTTTTGTAATCTTGAGAAGAACTCGACCGCGTAGTTGATCACGTCTCCCGGTTGCTCCAGCAGATAACTTATGGTGAACTCCAATAAGATCTCTCTAAGGTCATCCGGGACTTGAATGCGTCCGCCTTGAGGCCTGCTCATTTCTAAAGGCGTCGCCTCTCTTTCTCGATATTATCCCGTGAGGAGAACGTCTAAGCGACACGATAGATTAAAACTTCGATATCATAGCCATTGAATTAGCTAAAGCGACACACCAACGAGCAAATTTTACGATGGGGAAGTAGCACTACATACAAACGTTAGTAATAAATAAAACCACACTATTATACTAAGATTCTGTTCAAATAAAGTCTTCGCTACGAGAAATTAAATCTAATGACACACTTTTTACTGAATATTCCTTGTCCTCCAGCCTGACAAATAAAAAATCTCCCTTCACTAAAAGCAAAAATGGCGAATTTTGGATTGCCCTACTTCACTTCACTTCACTCACTCCCTTTGAAATAATTGCTACAAGAAAAAAAAAACTTACATAGACAAGCTAAACAAATGACAATCGATCGACGACCGGCTAGTCTGTGATATAAATAATGAAATCGAAATTAGTAAGTCATCAAAAATGTTAACAACTTTATATTCTCGATCAAAACTATAATAAATTGTAAATTACGGGTGAGTTTGTTTTTTTTTTGTGTAATTGGAATCATTGGTTCATTTACTATTCTCTTAAAGCTAGGTATACACTTTTCACACGCCATGGCCGCGCCAGGCCACCATAGAGGAGTAAGCTCGTTTACCATAAAGCCACGACATCATCGTACGACCGACTGCGTTTTACGCTTGCGACCGCAGCGATAACAAATCTATGAAAGATTTTTGAGCATTCTCAAAGATTTACATACTCTATGAGCGTTCCATGCATATTCTCATTCAGCCGCGGAGCGATGGGCTGTATCAATCTCCGGTACCCAATATATTATTACACTCTTTGACACAGAGTAAAATAATATACCTATACAGGAGCGCTGTGATCTCCGGACCGCAAGTCGTACCTCATAATGTTATGTCTGTTGACTGCTCTATTTACTCTAAAATGTAGACTTTGACAGGTTTTTAATTTGCACTTGTGGTCGGTGTGAGCATCTTCATCGTTTTTGTATGAACTTATGAAGACAATTAGGCTTTCTCCGTAGGAAAAACATTGATGTGTTAGCAAATGGCATGGCTAGTAACGCCATCTACCGGATATCATTATTTTACACGTCCATTTAGAACGTTGTTTGTTTCAGCTGTGGTTTCAGCTATGGTGGTGGTCATAGTAGCTGTATCGAACTTATCAATGAAAGAAACCTATATATAGGGGTTGACCGCGAATTTTGAACTTACCTGCACATAATACTAAATCCTCTTGATCGTCGCAGAGCGTAATGTTTTGGGATTGATTTTCAATGACGTGTGGTTTTACATTTCTTGCGGTGCGCGTAATCACGAAACAGCTTGTCAATAAGAAACTTGTAGCTAACTTTATTTGCATGGTTATTTACACCCACGTTATGTTCTGGCGGACATTTGAATCGGCGACTGATAGCTTTCGCTGTAGTGGCAGCACTCAAGGTTGAATCACGTCCTACGTAACTCGTTAAGTAACACGCAATTTGTTACTGTCGCGTAGGATACAAGGAAACTTGTTTTATTTTAGACCAGTTTAGTAGTTTGCTGCGACATAATTATTGCTATAACTTGGATGCTTTTGGATCTGTTATCGATTAGTGTTATTGGAACGAAGTTCCTTATCGCGCGTTGTGAAAGGGGGCTAGACGGAAAAAATTCTTACGAAAAGTTGTCACGACACTTTTTGCTATAGTAAGCTATTGTAAGCTGTGCGGGGTCGCATGTTTCTCTGTCTGTCTCTCTCTCTCTTATAGAAAAAAAGCCAGATATTTTCATTTCTATAGGAACCTCGTTCCATCCAGGTGTCCCTTGACACCTCTAATTTTTTTCAATTCAAAATATAAATTTTATGCAATTGCAAATCTGTAATAAAAAGCACGTATTTATATAATCAATAAATAATCTATCCCCTATACTAGTGTGTTCAAACAAATTCGGACTCCAGTCCGCGTCTTTTTATGAAATGCCATGAGAAAACGTTCAATAATGTCATGAATAAAAAAACAACATGTGTTTTAATCAAGGTTCTATATTATTAAAGCCAACCATAATTTATTTCTCAATTTTCACAATTATTAATCTTACCTAATAAATAACATAACTCTTGAATGTAAATCAACATTTGAAAATCTTATCCATTAATGCATCATTTGTCTGTGAATTGTGTGAATCTAATACATTTTTCTTTAAATTACAGTATTTTGTCAGAGAATTTTTCAAAGGATGCGCTATTATGTTTTCCGGAGTTTCATAAGGATTGAATTCAGTAATTATTGGTTCAGTATCTTCGTCTGAAAATAAATCTATTTGAACGCTTTTCACAGTATTAAGCCTAATGCATTCATACTTCTCCAAAAACATGCAGAGATCTTGTACAGATTTGTAAGTTAAATATTCACTTTTATCTGCTAAATATACTACTGAAGAGCCCGGCTTCTCGAATACTAGATTCATGACGACACCACACCATTTGAAGAATATATCTAGTCTTACTTTACCAGTTAAAGACAGCCAAGGAGTTGGTACTATGTATTTGTCGCCTATCTTCACAGACCAAGGTTTTATGGATTTAGTAAGTACGATAAGGTTTTCGTAGAAGCCGACCCGTTTAGCAGTTTTCTTGGATTCAAGTTGTTGTAGTTTTTCTATCAGCTCATTGTCATCTAATCCGGAGAGTTCCTGTAGGAAAAAAAAAAATTTGTTTTCATATTACAGAAGAGGTTTTATCCGTCACCATTTTTCAGAAAAAAAAAAATGGCTGCGCCTTCGCGGCATGTTACATTTACAAAAAAATAAATAAAAAACAATATCCATTCGAAATCGGAGTTTCAAATGGATATTTTTGGAGGCCATCAAGATATGTCCGTGTGTTTGATTTGTGTATGGGTTCACATCTTTATATAAAGTTTAAGATACCTTTAACTCCTGAAATGATGCCCCTTTTTCACCTTTTTTATCCAAATGTAATACTATCGGATCTTCTAAATCCAGGCTTGGCTTAATTTCTTTAACTTCCACCGAAGTGTAACTGTAACAAAGAGAACCACTCTAGTTGATCGCATTTCACAATAAAGCGTCGCATGCCTTTGACATAAGGTCTAGTTTACGGTGAAATAACGGTATAACCTTAGAAAAAAAAGGTTCTTGCAAAAGGCTTAAAAAAAGAAAAGGTAGGACGGAAATAGGTTAGGTGTGAAAACATAAGTTAATGTACTAATTACCTTGATAAATACTTCTCACTATGTTCGATGCCCACATGCTGGTACAATTCAGAAAGTTTGCTAAATTCAGATTTATTTTTCCACCTCAACGTTCCCGTTTTCAATTTGTATTTTGTGTCTATGATTAGAACATTGATCTCTTCGGGCAAGATGGGCGCACCCGATGGGTCTGTGATAACGGGTGCGCTAGTGCACATTACATCCATGACGTCATACGCATGCATCTCGCAGTACATACAGTTGATCTCTGCAGACCCCTTTACGTCGTTTTCAGTTTGCTCTGTGTCCATTATACTGTTTAAACTTTCAGTAAACTCCGAGTTCAGCCGATTCATCCACTTCCGTTGATAGAACGCGGATATTTTATACGACGACTGACATATATCTTCTAGATCAAGTTTACGCATTTGATTGTTAAATATTTTCTCTTTAGCTGCGATGGCACCGCATTTACGTAGCTGTTCCACGGCAGTCCGCAAGGAGGCCTCAGGATATTCTTTGAAAGTCTTGTATATTTTCTTGCCCATTTCTGTGCCGATTTCTGAATCTATTGTTTGCATTATCGTGAGTACTATCGCTTCTTTCAAAGTGGCATGTTCAGGCGTCTTGAACATGTTGCAGAGCTTGTTGGCCGTCGACGTTATTATTGTAAAATGTTCGTGGAAGTCTGCCAGGTCCAGTGCGATACATGGAACCTTTTGGATGTACGATTTAGATTTTATAACTTCGGAAATAGTCCAAACCAGTTCCATCATCGGTACCCGAGACTTGTTGATAAACTTTGACATGTTTGTAGAGTATCGAAGTCTAAGCTTTTTTAAAAGTCCTTCATACTTTTGAATCAGATTCCTCCTTCGTCTCATTTCGTTTATAATGCACTGTTTTTCGTGAATCAATGTTAAGTTTGTTTCAAGAGTCGAAGCTCTACTGTGGCACACGCCTTTCGTTTTTTTCGGATCATTGATGGAAAGTAAATCTTTCGCGACAATGTTTCTAACTATGAGACTGCCGGGTTGTGAGCTGGGACTCAAGATCGTAATAGCAGCTTTGCACATAGTTATTATCATGTCTTCCGCCTTTGACCATCTTATTGAAGAATCATTTCTCCTTCGAGTTAACTTTTCGTTCGATAGTCTATCTGTCACAATTTTTGGAGGATTTTTTTTAGTTTCTGGCTTTATTTTCTTACTTGTTTTCGATTTTTTAATTTTAATAGATGCCTTTTTCTTTGTCATCATGTGACTTTTGACTGGTCTCATGTAGTACGTTTGCCAAAGCCGTGGTATTTCCATATAGAAGCACGAGTCGAATCCACATGGGCCATTACCGTCGCCGTATCGAGCACCGGTGTCATACCTGTGCACCTCGTCCTCGGTGCGCTGTGGCGGCTTGAGTTGCTTCCTGTCGCGTTTTACTAACTCGATGACAGTGTTAGTACTGATAGTGTACACTTCACTCCAGTAGTTAGTGACGTCATCAAATGTTTCAAAGTAAAAAGATTTTTCTATGGCTTTCTCATCAGTTGTCCTTGGCCATATGCCTGATGTGTCCAGTATTTTGGCGCGGCGATTTACATAGAATAAGAAACTAGTATAGGTGACTAGGGTGTTGGTATTGCTCGACTGCGCATGATGGACCAGCTGGATGAGACCAAGCATCCCTAATACCTTCAGATTTAATCTAATCGCGTTCTGTAGAGTGTTAGATCTCATCAGAGTTTTATAAATGTGCGGTGGTGCGTCTTTAAGTTTTATTTGGAGCTGGCTTTCATTTATCAACTGGTTCACTTCTGTCATGCCCATACTGCCCATGTTATTGATAACAAACTCTATGGTTACTTCTTGGATAAAATCAACTATGCTCACAAAACCTGCAGGCAGCGAATGTGATTCGGGTTTCACATGTTCGAAGTAGGCGAAGCGCATGAGAAATTCGTGAAGTTTTTGGATTTTCATATAACGAGGATTCGAAAATTGTGAGAGAGATGGGTAAGTATTTTCTACATTATCTTTTTTGACGGTCACCCTCGCTTTATTAGTGACTGCTCTCATACAGATCTCCTTATATTTCGCTTTTACTAAGGGGTCTGTTGCCTTGATGTGAGGAGCGCAAATTAAGACAGAGTACTTTTGAATGCCAGGCCATTTTACTTTATAAATTTTGATATGACCATCAGTGACCAGCTTTTGTATGAAGGACTTCAGTGCTTTAGTATCCATGGCAGGTTCGTTAATTTCTTTGGAAGTTAGGTTACTGAGTGTGACGTAGCCACAAACACACTGTTTATCTTTGAGAACTTTGAAAATACCATTAGCAAATGTCAGCTGTCTAAGTGTCGGATTTTTCTTGAAGCTTCCAAGCGTTTTTCCGCTTCTTTCAAAGCCTTCGAGAACCTTGACCTCTGTGATAACGCTTTCGTTTTCTGCCATTTCCGCGTCATGATCATTTGAGCTGGTTCCTGAAGAATTATCTTCAGTTGACGTTTTCTTTTCAGTTTCAAGTTTAATCCTTTTCCGTGGTGGTTCGTCATCAGAGGCTGGTGCATTGTCAGGAGTTGATGTACTATCAGGCGCAAGTGTACTGTTACTGTCAGGAGCTGGTGTACTATCTGTCTCTTCCTCTACTGGTTCGTCATGAGTTTGGTACTGCTTTAAGTATTCTAAGAACTTCTTCTTTTCCTCTGCATATTTGATATCCATTTCTCCTGTGGCAGCTATGGCGATAAATCTGGAAGATTTCAATACAAATATTATTATTTTGTATAGACTGATCAGTTTCACTTCTGGCATTTTACTTATTTACCTTGCAGTCCTCTGTTTCCCTTTATCTTCAAGATATTCCCTAACAATATTCCTCATCCTGAAGATCCTGCAGATTCCTCGACTAGTATAGAACTCTATTCCAAGTAACTGTGCTAGTTGTACTTGAGTAAGGCCTTCAAGTCCTGCATCCAGGAACCGTTCATAAGCCTGTCTCATGAGGCTCACACCAACCTTGTACTGGCACTCGAGAGTTGGTTCTTGTGTCTCTTCTTCAGATTCTGATGACTCATCAGCTTTGGATGAAAGGTAGATGAATTTTCTTTTGAGGGTAGTTTTATTTTTCTTGTTTTTGTCATCTGCTGCCACAGTTCTTTCTTCCTGAAAATGTTATAATAATAATAATAAATTTAGTTTATTTCTCTCATCTTCATCTACCTACAAAGACAAAATTATATGTTATGTTTTTCCTTAATTCAGTTCAGACATACAGGAACAATTGGGTCATCCCTTATTTGATGCGTGCTTACACAACTGATGAAATGTGGGTCTAAACCTCTGTTTTACCCTTCAGGAATACAGGGGTACTGTTACATGAACTACAGAAACCAAATAGATGTAAAAAAAAACTAAAACCGATATACACATCTGAATTTGGGGCAAGTTGCCCCTATCCATAACATACCCTTACATTATCCGAGTTTTTGATGGGCCAAAAACCTCCCTGTAACTTCAGAAAGAACTGTTACTTGAATAATTAAAACTGGCCATGTGCAAGTTTAGATTTTTCCCCTGTGATAAAAAGTGATCCTAGAATTCCATGTGATCCTTTCGGGGTACGGACCTCTAAAAAGTAATTAAAATGGAGCAATACTTACAAAATTAAAAATATTCACAGTCTTCTGCAACCTCCTGTTCTGTTTCTGTGAGATCAACCCCTTCTTCACTATAACTTCAGTTTTCTCACTATAGTCCGGTTGCTTCAGCAAATACTCTATGACATCACGAAGTACGCCTGATTTAGGCATAGACATCACACTAGGCGTGTAGAATCTTTTTAACCTGACCAGTAGTGCCTTAACCCCTTTCCCTGCAATCACTTCAGTCATGTTGCAGGTCCTAATAAGGTCAAGGCTGCGCAGGTACTTCCTGTTGTAGAACAAAGTCTTAGGGTCCTTTATTACTTTGGTTAGGTTTGTTAAGCCAATTGTTGATTGTCCCTGAAATTGGTTTTAAGATTGTTATTATGTTGTGTTTTCTATAGTGTTAGTAAGCTAACATTAACTCATTTATTATCTTGTGTCGATCCAAACTACCTACTACTAAATTGGAGAGCTTGAAGCTCGCTGCTACAGTTCTCAAGATGAGCTTGACTGTCTTTTATTTTGAGTGTGTATTAAACAGTCAGTAGATAAAATAATATTTTTTGACATAATAATTGGGATAACAAAAAAATGTGTTCTAAAGAGTGTAAGCGTTGCTATGAAACTTGTTATTTTAAATCACAAATATACCTATATAATAAGAAAATACTGTCTAATATTTACTTTTAGTCCTTGATGTAGTAGAAAATATACTTACATTACCCCTAGATCTGCCAATCAGTTCCAGGGAACAATAATGTATAGAGGTCATCTGTGCCAAATAGTTTATAGGCATATGTGGAGCTAAGGCATGCCATCTTTCTTCCTTATCAGCTACCAGAGTTAAGGTGTTGCCATATTCAGCAAATACAACATCATATGGTTTGGTCATCAGTTCTGCTTTAGGTAATAGTTGTCTTGTATGATAATATTTACAGGATCCATGTTCACCTTCAATGGGGCAGTATTCATATGGGCCATCTAAGTAGTCATCCTGGAAGAGTATTATGAGGAGTTCCAAGTGGGTACGAAAGAGGTTCTTTTTCCAATATTGAACATAACAAAGCAAATATAATGCCTTAATAGTAATATTTTATCAATAAACTAATTGTCACATTAGATGTTTATGTAAAGTATTAAAAAGAAGAAATTGAAGGTGAAATTCATGAATAGATGACTTCCAGCAAAAACTGGTAATCATTTAAACACAGAAAAACATCAAACTTACAGGCTCTTTCAGGTGGCCGGTTGCTTTGTCAACTATTTCGAATCTGTCAAGTATTTCTACGTAAGGTAGGGGCTCTGGCAGTTCATAAATAGATATTCTGCCACAATACACAATGAATCCCCAGAATCGGGCTTTCATTTTTTCTGTTACCTCTGCAGATAAACGATATTGTAGTCGCCGCCATAAGTGATCAATTCCTATGCCTTCTAACCCTTCCAAAGCGACTTCATCTATGATTATGTCTTTATAATTAACAGAAAAGTGTTTTAAGGCATTAGTTCCCATTTTTTCGAAAATATTATATGTGTGCAGTAAAATAAATAAACATTTCACATGTGGCCAACTGCGAAGCTCTTGCAATTAACGCATGTCAATGTCAGTATTGTCACTATTGTCAGTGTCTATGTCAAGCTCGTCAAACTCATGCTAAAAAAAAATAGTAACTTTGACGCGTATGGAACGAGGTCCTTCAATGTTATTTGTTTTTTTTTCATTTGAAACACGTTATTTTTAGTTCTGTACTGTAACTACAGTACTTTCACAAGTTATTATGCCTTGTGACCGGGACTATAGATTCATTTTATTTCTTGACATTTAAAAGTGCCTGTAATGGTCCAATTGAAGTAAATGATTTGATTTGATTTGTGGTTTACTGAATTTTTCCGTTGTCTAAGAGTCGACCAGATGACTCCTCTGTGAAGAATCCTAAGAGTTCCAACCTGTCCAAGGCAAGATATAATTTGTTTTTTTTTTAGTTTTAAGATTTCGGACTAATAAAAATAGTTACCTACTTATTGTGTAATAAAAACACTGTTTATTATTAATATTTGTTTAGTATTAAACAATTTTTGAATAAAACAGTGTTAAAACTTTTATAAATTATAAAAAATACATAAAAGTTTACAGGCTACATCAATACTTTTCAAAATAAAGTAAGGGCCACTGCTTATTTTTAAGACTATTCTAATGCCGGTACGAGGACGAGCTAAACCTGACGGCTGGCCCCAACTGGAGAAGAGTGGCTCGCAATAGAGTTCAGTGGAAGCAGCTAGAGGAGGCCTATGCCAAGAGGCACGCTGAATTAAGGGACATTTTATAACTAAGTAAAATGTAACAGATAACCAATTCAGAATTGCAAGGCTATTAAATTAAATTAAATGAATGTAGGTATGTACAAAAAAAGTTTTAGTCTTTAGTAAAATAATATACTACTATCCCAAATAAAGTAAGGGCTACTTTATTTGGGATAGTAGTATATTATTTTTGCCATATTTTCGCAGTATTCATATTTAATGATGTAGAAATGGATCCGTTCAGAAATACGAAATCGTGTTCAAATGACAGTTGAGCAGGACATTTCTAGTTGTACAGTAATAAATACCCGACATAATATGGTTTTAGCCGAATTGGTCTGGATTGCCCGAAATTCCCCGATTTATGTCATTCCCCGGGCTCTCCCCGCCCTAACCGTCAATTCCCCGCAAATCGGGGATTGTCCCCGCGATTGGCAGCACTGAGCAGGCTGCATTTTCCCTGCTTATTGCATGTCCACACCTTTCTCTGAAATACTCATTCCTTACTTTATCCTTTCTTGTCACTACTCCACACATCCATCTCTCTGCTATAAGCCCTGCATTCTGACTCATACAGTACGATAGGTCTAATAGCGGACTTGTATATTTTGCCTTAAAATCCGTAGGTCACAAGTTGTTCCTGGAACCTGTAGCCATTTAATCCATTCTGCGTTGATCCGATGCATTACATCCCAGTCTACTTCGCCATACCCTTGGGCAAGCGACCCGAAGTACTGGACGATGGTACAGTTTTATGGCCGTTCCGGTAAGCGGTAGCAATGGACACAAATCTGGACCTCTTGGCCGCTTTTAGCAATCAGTTTAATGTAATCGGCAAACAGTATGCATCTTCCTGGATTCTCGATGTGAGAGCGTCAATTATCACCAGGAAGAGGTAAGGGCTAAGAGCCGACCCTTGGTGCAGGCCGACAGCCACAACAAGAGTTTTGGAGCACCAACAAAGCCTGCTTCGAGACGCAGAAATGACAGAGTGGATGGAAAGATTGTTGCGGCCTGGGGTTGGCTTCAAGACCATCGAAGTTCTCCAACCAGTACTCTTGGAATGGATCGAAAGGCGCCACGGTGTACTTACCTTTAGGCTGACACAGTTACTCTCGGGGTATGGCTGCTTCGGAATGTACCTGCGTTACATTGCCGGGAGAGAGACAACCACACGTGGAGCAATACCCTGGTAAAAGTGAAGCGGGACGGACTTCTCGCTTCCCGCATAATTCGATGTATGGCTAGAAGCGAAAGCTCATGGCTAGCAGTAGCTACCTACGCCGAAAAAGTTATGGCAGCAGAAAGAGAGAGGGAGATAACTTCCAATGTATCGAAGATCTGGGCAATGCTCTCTTCCACCCCCCATAAAATGGCCTGCTGGCGATGGACTTGGCAAAGTCTGTTGTCTAAGCAAAATTACCTGAGCTGGCGTCGCGTAGTGTTTCCGCGCACCTCTCATGTAGAAGGACACGGAGAGGAGTAGGTCACTCCTCCTTTACCTGGAAAGGATTTTGCCGCAAGCAAACCGTCACTGCTGGGGTGATTGTGTAGAATGCGATTGTGTCCCCATCCCCACTCCCAGCCAGAAGTGACGAGAAGGACTACCGTGTAGTTTTAGTCAGTAGGTGTCTGAAAGACCGTTCCGCCATGGCGGAAGACATCCATCGAGGATTATCACACGTAAAAAAGGCCGATAGCCACATTACAGTTGCCGGTGGTGCCCGTTGTTGACCGGATTTGTGTTCTACATCGCACCGATCTGCAGATACCCAGGCACACTTTTCTCCTCAAGAGCCCTCTACAGAGCCTCACGTTTAATTTATCATTTCATTGACCTTTATTATTTAAACTATTGATTGCAATTGTTCGGAGTTTATGTCTATTTGTTCCACAAACCTCGGACTATACTGTTTTCGCTGTAGCATGGTGCGGGTGGGATTAGTAAAATGTAGCATTTCTCTTCAAATCAAATCAAATCAAATCATTTATTTCAATTAGACCATTACAGGCACTTTTGAATGTCAAGAAACAAAATGAATCTACAGTCCCGGTCACAAGGCATAATAACTTGTGAAAGTACTGCAGTTGCCCATTCCAAAGCGTTGATCTCTATGGAGAAGAATGGGCAAGAAACTCCATGGACACTCTTTTAAATTCTAATATTTTTACAAAATAGTATTTACATCATTCGTGTTGAGATTATACAAATATGTGAGAACGATGTAGAAAGACGTGCACAGTAAGAGCGTCCAGAGTAAATAAAAAACAAAATTCAATTTAAATCTAAATAAATTAAAAATGACCGTGGTAGTTAAAAAATGACCAGTCCCAACTGACAGCGCCCGTTCACGAACTTGACGTATGGATCAGCCCCATTCAGCTCGACCATTTTGAAGGGAGCTAAATGACCCGACACACCCGCCACCATCAGCGAGACATTTAAGTGAGCATGACACTATTAACCACCAGGGCTTCGTCAAGTCAATGATAATACATAGCACTCACATATGGGCTTAATAATTATACAATACTAGAGAATTGATTCTATACATTGCAAAGATAGTCTTACAATCTTCTGCAGCTTCCACTATAGCTTCGGATACTTATTAATGAGTTTACCCCTATGCTTGAGGAGCAGGACCAGCATTGAGCCAAGCATTTTTATCATCAATATAATCCCCCAACTTATAATATGCTTGCCTACATAGTGTGCGTTTAATACAAGATTTAAATTTCGTTTCGTTCAGTTGAAGAATGTGGGGAGGTATTTTATTGTAGCATTTCAAACAGTACCCCATGAAAGATGAGTCTACTTTAGCTAACCTGAAACCTGGTTGAACTAATTGGTCCCTATTTCTAGTATTATAATTGTGTCTGTCACCTCTTTTACTAAAAAGATGCGAGTTTTTCCTGACATACATGATGTTTTCATAAATATATTGACAAGGTACTGTCATGATGTTAATATCCTTAAACTGTTCCCTTAAAGAATCTCGCCTACGTAGGTTATATATGGCTCTAATGGCTCTTTTCTGCAGAATAAATATAGACTCGATGTCTGCAGCCCGTCCCCAAAGTAAAATACCGTATGACATTATACTATGAAAATAACTAAAATAGACTAGTCTCGCGGTATCAACATCAGTAAACTGACGGATTTTTCTAACAGCATATGCTGCTGAACTAAGGCGTCCTGCAAGAGATGTTATATGCGGACCCCATTGTAGCTTTGAATCGAGTGTTATTCCCAAGAAAACAGTTTTTTCGACGAATTCTAGTTTCTCTTGATTCAATACTATGTCACACTCACTGTTTTTGACATTTGGTAGAGCAAATCTTATACATTTCGTTTTTTTCCCATTTAATACTAAATTATTAGCCGTAAACCAATTATGTACCTGCATTAGGGCATTATTTACGTCGTCAAGATTTATGGCACGTCTGTTTATCTTAAATATTAAAGAGGTATCGTCAGCAAATAACACCATTTGTGGTTGGTTTTTAAACAAATGGGGTAGATCATTTATATATACTAAAAAGAGGAAGGGACCTAATATCGATCCTTGTGGTACACCCATCTTTACATTTAAACCCATTGAATTGACACCATTTATTTGTACTTGCTGCTGTCTATCATTTAAATACGATTTAACTAAACTAAGGGCAAGTTTCCCTAGGCCGTAATGTTCAAGTTTTAAGAGAAGGGTTTCGTGGTTCACGCAATCAAATGCTTTTGAGAGGTCACAAAAGATCCCTATGGCATCCTGTGCCTCTTCCCACGCAGTAATCAATCAATCAGTCAATCTGGAACGTTACCTTGATTTTTGAACATCATAGCCGCATAAGACAACCCACAGACATATTTAGTGATGGGATGTATTACTATGAAGCCCTAACATATCTATTCATCTAATGTCACCCGTACCATGGTACAGCGAAAATAGTATAGTCAACGTTCCTCTTTAACTGTATCGTTATTAATTACCTGGGAATCAGATAGTGTTATCATAACTGATGATCTCTTGGTGTGCACTTCAACTGTTGAGTTATTATCGTTTAGAGAGTAGGGTTGTCGAAAAAGAAAAGCAAAAAAATCGAGTTTCAATATTTTATTTACTAAAGAAAAGGAATACATTTTATCCTTTGCTAAAATATTTAGCATAATATTAATAATATTTTAATGAGAAAATGATCATAACATTTCAAACAATGAAGAGTAAAATATAAAACCTTGCCTCCTTCGAGCTTTCTATTTCATATTTTGCAAATCAATGTTTTACAATCTATTTGTCTCTAGATATAAAAAAATTGCACTCTATAAATACGGGCAGCGAATAAGGTGTAACAGTTCTATCACTGCAATTGCGTTTGCATTATTATTTATAAAACCCCTACTTAAACCTATGCCTTAAAAGAAACTAAATTAAGACTCTGTCTTAAGCTTAACGTATGTCTTGTGTAATTGTAACAATGGTTCAGAGACAAAAACATAGATTACACTTAAAACAGAGCCGACATCTTTAATGTCGCTGGAGTAAAGAGCAAATCATAAGATAGTACAAAACATGTATGAGTTCATGAGAATGAAAAAGGTAATTTATAATCATAGGTTTATCTTAGATTACCAAACTATCATCAGGTATAGACATAGTGAATTGGAATAACAGGTAATGTAATAAGTGAATTTATCTGTAAATGATGACGTATACGTTATGACTATTAGTAAAAATGTACGAAGACTGTTAATGAGGTTCAAAAATAAATTGATAGGCTATTCCAATATTCTTCTTCGAGTTTCTAAAGGGCGGTAACTATGCGATACTAAAGGCACACTATTAGAAACTCACTATCACTTATCTTGGAAGATTAGTGTTTAATTTTAAGCTATGTTCTGGCACTTATAACATTTGTATAGCGGCCAGGACATAGATTAAATTTAAAGCAAAGCTTATAAATCTGGTAATGAGATAATGGTCGGTTCATGAGAATTAACGGGTCCATAAACTACAGGTGCAAATAGGTAATATAGTTAGGCACTTCCCATTAGTTACTTCATGATATACCGTCCTGCTTCTCTTTATCACAAAATGCTCAATGGGATTTTGTTTAAGAGCGAGTGGTTTTATGTCAAAATATAATAGTAAACGGCTCTAAATGCTGTATCAATGTTAGCGACATTTTCAATTTTCTTAATTCTAAACCTACCTAATATTTTTTCTTAACATTTTGTGATAAAGAAATTCTTTACGTAGAGAACACAAAACGCGTTGCTGCCAACAATTCTAATTTTAAAATTCTAACGAACAATTTTGAAATTAGAATTCCGAAATAACTTTCCAAGTAGAAAAATATAGCACACGCAGCGAAACCAAACTTACTTTCTTATCTGTAGAGGCCTACAGTTCACTGAGTATCGTGGCATATATCTAATTTTGCACTAAGGCAATAGTCATTAAAAGTGAATATAATTTATTAGGGTATACTTCAACGTTCTGTAAATTCTTAACGAATAGCGTGTCGCGTTAACTCGATAAGAAGTCTCAGTGAACAGCGGCGCTTCTCCGCCTGATTTTCGAACACAATCCTCGTATTTACATGCTATAACATAGAGTAGTTATGTGATGGATAGTTTGATAGTAACGTGACGTAACGAGCTATACCTTAACATTATATTTTTTTTTAATAAAAGTTGTGGATCATATTTGTTTAATCCCATCTGTTACTTAGTTCTTTATTTCAATAAAAGTCTTCAATTTCTAACACTAAGGCTTCGAATTTCAAACAAAATTAAGCGGTCTATTATAATCTACGTTACGATACGATCTATATAATTCTCAATATATTATAAATCAATATTTTACGCTTAGTACAAAGAAACTTCTAGGCATGTTTATGATTACAAATAACTTTACGAGTATAAAAAGGTGGTTCAGTAATTTAAACGTAGAAATGGTTATTGTACATTTCATCAATATTATTTTTTTAAGTAATACAAAAAACAATGCTTAACAATTCACTTTCAAAAATTTCTTGCGCTTACACTCTAACGCTTAATTTATTTACTCGACAAAACTAATTACATTACAGAACTTGCTATTTACAAGTACTAGCCTCACTTACGTATGTACGTGTTAATTAATTTCCGCAGTACAAACTGTGAAAATGGCAATCACGAGTTAATGGATTAGGTTGAGTGTGGCAACCCCACGTATGACTCGACGACTTCGTACCAAGCGCGTCGCTAGAGGGTCAATTTATAACGAACGGACTATAAATACAATCAACTCTTAAGACGTCATAACATTAAATCTGTAACATGATAAATATTCTTTAGATACTACATGACTAAGGACTGCAAGCTTAACGTTTAAATATTACAAATTGTTTGCCATTTTCGCGGTCTGTACATAGACAATCTCCAAACATTTCTGCCATGTTAAAGCATCTACATATCGTATGGATTAATTAATTTAAAACATAAACTGTGCGTTGCTTTGGTTAATTATAAAATAAGTATACAAATTGGCAGTTATATTCATATATAAAATAACAACTTCATTAAGTAATAAATGTTATTAGCAATCACTACAATAAATAAATAATTTACATTAAAATCATGGCATCTTTGGTATTATATAAAAATGAAATTAAACATGAGTATTATGAAGGCAATGTCGAGAATGCCTTTTTTATTATTATGGCGTATAAAAATTATGTTCTGTTTACTGCCAAATAACTCTGACAAGTGTTAAATCTCCAGTTAGGGCATCAAAGAATTTATGTGGATTTTAAGTTATATTACAGTTGTTTATTGGCTGTTGCGCAGTTTGGGAGACCTCGCCAGAGTTCTGAGGTAGTCTCTATCGTGTTTCATTACGTCTTGTCTACTGTTATCGCTACTCTAAACGCGCGCTAATGTCCGCACTACCATCAGTCGAACAGAAAAACTGAATCATTGTAATGTACAAATTACAATCCTGCCACACACACTTAGGCACTAAGTCATTACAAATAGAATTGACATTTTCTTTACACACATTCAATTGTCAACAATGAGCGAAGATGAGTCTGAACACTATACAATCTCGGGGTCAAAAGTAACTGCTAGCTAGTTTACAAAATAATTCATACAAGTAGCAATATTATTCAACGAGAAAACTCTAGTTCCTCGGTTATTACAAAATTAGCAACAGGAACGTCTTTCGAAAAAGGATTTTTACAAATGTTTTGGCCCACATTTCTGAAAAGATTAATTTATAGAAACGACAGTAGACAAAAGGAGATGTCGTTAGTGTCACAGAATGTATGTACACAATGATCACAGTTACGGGTTGTAACTATACAATGGCGCACCAACAATCTAAATTGGCAATGTGGCATCACAGTGCCGCCTTAACTATTATAATATGTATCTATGTATACATAATAGCTAAATCTATAACATTATCCAATAATTATCAAAACGATCTCCTAGTAATCTAAATACACCCATAAGAAGCACTTTTTAATGAATGAATAAGTATCAGAACTTTACATATCATTTTTATACATGGTAAATATAATTTATATCATATTTTGTGGTTCATAATGTCATTGTTCAACTATAATGTTATAATCATCGTTTAAACTAGGTATAGCTAGGCAACATTGCACAACTTCTCATGTTTTTTTCAAGAACAAAAAGATTTTGACGTCTTTATCATCAGATGATCATCGTGGTGTTGGCACTAATGTTGTCAAGCTATAGTAACGCTAAACTTTAGAATAAGAGAACCCTCCCTATATTTAATGACCTTATGCTTAAAATAGTAGTTTATGTAAAAAAAGCGTTTGTGACTCCATTGCAACTCTTCCATTTTGTTGACAACATTGCTGATAGAACAGTGTTGAAAAAACTGCAATGACAATCAGTTTTAAATTAACTATTCTTTAACATGTTACCAACATAAACTTATATTTTCTCCTACATTATTTGTAAACTATGTATATTCTAAACAATCTACAATTTGTTACATTATTCATCTTACAAACATCAATCGATAATATTGTTCCGTCTTTTAAAAAAAATACATATTTTTTTGTCTCACATCCTCTGACCATAGATACAATCAATTGAGATTGTGGATAATCACCAGTACGTATATATTTATTTTCATGGAAGAATGTTTTGTGTTTTCGCATTTGTTTTAACAATCCATATTTAAACATATTACATATCTATTCTATCAAGTTACAAATCATTTAGAATTCAGCCATTCCGAAAGTGCGTTTCCGATAAACGCTCAACAGCTCCAACGTATAATACAGGCAAAATACGACGTCGTATCCACAGTAACTCACTTAAGGGTCAAAATCGTCGGCAATAACAAAACACGTTCGATCGAACGTCACTCAGTCGAATACGATTCGAATAACAATGTCGTTTAATTTTGGAATGTCTCGATCATGTTCGCGGGTGACGTCACGTGCGCGTGGGTATAGGGTGGTGTCTTTATCACGTATAGTTCACGTCTGACGTGTGGTTCGGGTAGCGGGGCGGCGCGCTAGTTGCGGTAGATGTACGCGCAGGGCTGCGGTGCGGGCGGCGGCGGCGTGGGCGGCCGCTCGCCCGACGGCGACGGCGACGACGACGGTGGCGACGGCGACGACGACGACCCGCCGCCACTCGCCGACAACGACGCCGAGCCGCTGCTGCGCTGCGACACTGTAACATAGGGAGTACGTCTCAGTTAACGTGCAAAGTTCATGATGCATGCTTTGTTTAATGTCCCTTTTATAAAAACCAATAGATTTACTTGGTCATTTAAATAATTCTCTCGTCATAAGAATGTTCAAGTAAAGTCTAATCTTTTACTAATAAAAGAATCTTGAACTCACCCAATGTATGGTGATGGTGCGTATTATGTTTATGATGATGCATTTGGTCGCGCGAGTCCGCCCCGCTTGTTTCTCAGAGGTACACCTTCTTCACTGAGCGCGTGGTCGAGAAGCCATTGTCGTTGCCTCGCCGGTACCCATCGCCCTGCGGTCCGAATATTCCTGTGTTAACTGACATGCCTAGGTGAATAAGCGTGCGTGAGTTAGTGGAACGAATGATTGGTTATTATTAAGTTGAAATTGACGTGAGATTTTCTCTAAAACATTAAGTAACAAACGGGGGACTGGTGTAATAATATTTGAAACTTAGTCTTTATATTTTTATAATTACTAACTAGATTGATATTTAGATAATTTGTCAAGGTTTAAGACATTTTCTACAAAATATTACTTTGTATATATAGATGATATCATTATTTATTATAATCTCACAAACATTTTCAACGTTAATGGTTAGGCCATGGAAATGAAATGATTTATTAATTTGATTAACAGATTAGTAAGAGATTTAATGAAACATAAAAAAAAGATTGAAGGTGATGAGATCATGAATTATGACGATTCATGCAAAGTGATCGATGAGTTGATGATTGAAAGAGCAAGGCGATGGAATTAGTTCAATAAAAACTTACTTTGTTTTTTCGATTGTTCTACAAGTAGTTACTAACATTAATATTGGAAAAGGGTTAAATGCGCATAGAGACAGAAGTATTAATTCAGTGATTATTGGAAAATCATGCAAATAGCTGAATCTTTGTACAGGTATTAAGAAGTAACGATAAAAATACATCAGCAGCATTAAACAATTTTTCCTAAATGTTCCATAGTAGTCTTATGCTAGATTTTCACAAGGATGTTAAAAAGAAAATTTTGGTAGCATGTGTTGTAAACTTTCAAGGCTAACCTTTCTTATACCTGTAAAAACGATCACAGCAAGCCATGCAAGAGAGTAAAAAAGAGAATAACTGACATTGACCTGATGCGAGCGAAGAGTTCCAAAGTTATCGCGACGGTAGGCGTCGGGTTGGAACTGGAACAGCGTCTCGTGGTGGGGGTGGTAGGGGGGGTGCTTGCGCAGGGTGGCGCGGGGAGACGCTGGTTTTGGCTGAGGAGCTAGCACTGGCTCGGCGTATGTAACCTCTTCTACTTGCTGAAGAAGCTTGGGTTCTGCTTGGATTCTGTAAAGACGCAACTCATAAATATTGGAATTTCTCACGTGAATCTCCAACAGTACAGAACACTAATATTTTGTTATTTGTTAAGAATGTATGTTGATGTATGGTGTTAGTTTAGATTAAATGATTGTTTGTTAGTCACAAATTACACATTTCATTCTAACCCTAAACAAAATACAAACCTATTAATATTCTGCCTTTGTTCAAAATACTCATACTCTGTATCAGGGTAAGGCATATTGTCGTCATCATCCTTCTTGCATCTTCTGCCGCAGATGTAGCCGGCTGCAAACCCTGCTCCTAATGCAGCTAAAGCACCTGCAGCTACTGCTAATGCTAAGGTTTCTACTGAGTATGCAGCCGGTGGAGGATCCGCTGCTAGAACTTCAGGACCTGAAAACAAAAACATTAGCTGTTATCCGATTCTTCTTGATGATATGGTAATGTTTCAGAATGTGATGAAATGGGATGTTCTTCAAATTATGAAACATGATAGTAAAAGTACCTTCGTTACCTCCACCTCCTCCTTTTCCATCCTTGTCTTGCACGATGTTGATGACTTCTCCTTTCGTCTCACCTCGGGCGTCATCGTATAAACCTGAACTGAGACCTCCTACGGCGCCAGCATCTTTACCTAAGAAAAAAATGGTACTTTTTGAGTTTCTGTTCTCTTTTGTTTCAAATAATGCTAAATTCATTTGAACTTGCAGTTTCGTGGTGTCTAACGAGCTCTCCGTTATATGCTACCTACCAATCATATTATTTTAACTGTTTTCAGTACTTACTGTGAGGGCAGGCAGCGTGGCTGCCAGTGCTGACACTCTGGTAGAAGGAGTTCTCGTCGAGCCACCGACTGACTCCATGAGAGAAGGCGCGACACCGACCCGCTTGCTTGTCCCACGCACAATACGGGTCTTGTAACGCTACACATTCGCTGAAACAAAATAACTTGTTCTTAAATTTCTAAAGGTCTACGATTTTCATGATCGTTTTTTTTTGTTTTGGATAATTAATGGTTTGTCCTTATGTGGGTATGGGTGATAAATATGGGTATTACTATTTTAGAATCACCATTAAATTAAAACAATTTATAGTAAATGGACAAAGCCAAATTTGTACAGAAAGATAATTTTGAAGTTTAAGTCTAAAAGGAAATTCTTGTTCACACTTACGAGCAAGAACTGATTTTATCACTAGAACACCTATGTAGCCTCAGACTCAAAACTTGTCGATCTGAGACAGCAATCAGCCTGGCTGCATCACGACCAGCCCTCGCGACCCTCAGGGCTCTCACTGGTGAACCGGCTGCGAATGCCTGTAGCTCCTCGATGACCACAGGAACCGCACGCTTATTCGAGTCGTAAGAGACTGCGTTGATGGCTTTTATGATTTTTCCATTGTCTGTTGGAGAGAGAAAAAATAGAAGTACATTATTTTTTGATGAAACAGTATTATTTCTTCTAAGGACTGTTTTGAAAACATCACAGACGAAGCTAATTTGTTTAAATAGTTTTCCAAATCTCCATAAAGATGAATGTTGGAACTCACCTGTGCCAATGAATAAGACATCATACGCTTTCCCTCCAGGAGTCTTCACTTGTGGGTCTACTGCTATCTGCGTAAATCGATAGCTGGAAATAAACAAATAAACATTAACTTCTGTACCACAAAATAACTTATACTAGTTTATAAGACGCATAATTGTTTGTAACATACTGAAAGCTGGTACGAATAACGATGGGCTCTCCAAAGAAAGCTGGCACAGATTCATCCATCAGCGCATGCGTCTTTATAAAGTTCAGCGTCTGGTCGGGTAGCTGTCTCGAGTCGTTGTTACAGGTCCCCGGACGGGGCTCCGGTACCTATAGAGAAAATATTATTTTTAAAGGCACAAGCTTTAAGGTAATATCGGACTATTAAGTTTTTGCGCAAATTTCAAAGTAAGTTGAGCCTAGGACAGGATAATAATGATGATGAAGTTTTTACCAACCCTATAAAACTTGTAGGGCAATAAAATATAAAAATCAGCCTGTGACCAGAGATAAGAGGCAGTCCACAGACTTACGTAGGTGAAGATTTAGAAAAATGTGAAGTTATTATGAGGTTGACTTGAAGTAACTAATCTTAATAGAACTTACTTTAGCACTATTAACAGGCAACCAATTAGAGTTGATCGCACTCTGCTCCTTGAAGGTTCCCTCGAAGGTATCAGCGATGTCCTGCATACTGAATGCGCAGACGGCACTGCCCGATATACTGTTGGGAGGAGTCGTGAATGTTCCGTAGATCAACTGCGCGTTGAGACCGCCGTACACTCCTTCTATTAGTTCTGTTGTCGATTCTGGAAAAGAGGTTAAATATATTATAGTTTTCCTCGTTGTTAATGGTTGTTATTGGCTTTGGCATCAGAAAAAACGTAGTATCTCTGCAGCATCGGCCCTGGGGTAGAGTAAGTGGAGCGGCAGGTCTATGCCCCAGATGACGAGGGCGCCAAAAGTGAAAAAGTTGGCAACAACTTATTTGATTTTGGTGCCCCTCGTAAGAGCAAATTAGATAAAATAAGAGCTACTTCATTTAATTTAAAAGTTACTGTTACAAAAAAAAAAATGACAACCAAAGTAGAAATTCTGAGAAGGGAAAGCTGATGAAGAAAGGGCTCCAGACAGGCCATAGAGCTAGAGCCGGTGCTGTTAGTTGTTAGAGATTAAGATATATTTATTTTAATTTATATATATTATTATCTACGATATATTCTTGGTCTGTTTTTTGAACATCTAAGCCATGCTTAGAAACCAGTTTTAGGTTAATTACTGACGCGAAATACGTCAGCAATATCTCCAGAATTCTCGAGACGTAACACTAAGCAAATGGTAGCAAACTTTTATAATATGCCTCTTTTTAGTAGTGATTTCTTTTTTCTTTTTAATGCAGGTAAAAGAAAGATTTTTCACAGTTTCTGAGATCTTTTTGAAATCTTCTGTGTATTACTAACACTAGTACTACTTACGTATCTCATTGAAGTAGAACGGGAAATCCCCGGCAACGGAGCAGTTGAGCCTGGACTTAAGGAAGGATGTCCAGCGCTGTTTGAAGCGGTGCGGTCCCCCGCGGTCATCCCGACATACACGTGCCACGCGGGAATACACAGCCTGGATGACATTTTATATGTTAGATAAACTAAGTAAAAGCATTGTCTACCACCAAGACCAAGACTATAATATGGCTACGTTCAGATGACACCCGCCCGCTAAGCGCACGGTACACATGCGTAACATCGTCTAAATTACATAGAATACGCTGTTTTATGCGCAAGCCGATGCGTGTGAGTGGTGGGCGCGGGTCATCTGAACACGGCCTAAGAGGTACGTTCCCAGAACTATATCACATACACATAGTCCGGTATACAAAAATGATGGAAACAAAAGAGAAGCAACCATGAAGTCATAATATTCAACGCACCGTCGAAAATAGTGCTGAGTTGGCGAGTACCATACTTAGAAATAAGCTGAAGTGGTGCGCAAACTAACAACATCTACTGATTGCGTACCTAGATTAATATTTTACTTCAGAAACTGCTGATTCTCTAGTTTCAGTAAAGAATGAAGTTATAAAGTAAGACACACGTGTGGTGTGAGAATATATGATTGAAGTACCGAAATACCATTAAATAGCTTTTTCACATTCAATTGCAACAGCACCTCCAATCTAATTCACAAGTACCTGCAAACGCTACAGTAAACCGCATGTAAGCAATGAATTGTAGACGTGTCACGCTGTGAGGACGGGGAAACGTACCGTGTCACGCCGCGAGTGAATTACTACTCGTAGTGCAGTGGAACACGCTCGACTAGAGCATTCCGTGTCGGAACGAATGGGTTCATTAATAAGAGATTTTTAATGAAACTGCTAGAGGTGATAATAAGTCGGCCATATGGGCCATTAGAGTGCAGTGATGGGAATAAGCTTTTTTTGATTTGGCTAATCTAAAAATAATGAAGGAGATAAGATTTTCTATAGAAGCTGGATGTTGATAACGACGGCTAAACAAGAACATAGTCGATATATTTAAAAGTAAGTCGTGTTGGTTACACAATTTATAACTCATTAATGGCTGAACCGATTTGCCTGAAAATTGGTAGTGGGGAGGTAGTTCGGAACCAGGAGACGGACTTAGGACAATATTCTTTTTTATTTCGGTAGGAAGGGTGGGTAGGGGTAGGTAGGGTAGTAAAAGGTGCATTGTAATGCATGGCACAGCTAATATTTATTTATTACTAGCTTTCGCCCGCGGCTTCGCCCGCGTTAAATTTGGGGTAACACAGTTCCCCTTGCGCCTTATTGATTTGTAATAGCAACGCTAAGTTTTCCCTTTTCTTCCCTCTTTCTCCCTCACATCCCACTTTTTTCAAAAAAATATTAGCCTATATCCGTCTCCTGGTTCCCAACTATGTCTGTACCAAAATTCATCAGAATCGGTTTAGCCATTAAAGCGTGAAGAGGTAACAAACAAACAAATAAACAAACAAACTCACTTTCGCTTTTATAATATACTAGCTTCCGCCCGCGGCTTCGCCCTACGTTAAATTTGGGGTAACACAGTTCCCCTTGCGCCTTATTGATTTGTAATAGCAACGCTAAGTTTTCCCTTTTCTTCCCTCTTTCTCCCTCACACCTCCCACTTTTTAAAAAAAAAATATTAGCCTATGTCCGTCTCCTGGTTCCCAACTATCTCTGTACCAAAATTCATCAAAATCGGTTTAGCCATTAAAGCGTGAAGAGGTAACAAACAAACAAACAAACAAACAAACAAACAAACTCACTTTCGCTTTTATAATATTATATAGTAAGGATAATATTATATATATAATATATATATATAAGTAAATAAGTAAATAAGTATAAGTAAGGATAACTAACAATTTCTTAAGTAACTAAACTCGATCGGTTAAAAAGAAAAACTACAATACCTTCCCGCAATTGATGTATTCAACAGCTGTTTCTCTAAAGAAGAAATACACGAAGTTTCCGTGTACCAAAGAATTCACGAAGTCCGGAGCTGTGAATAAGAAATACACTACTATTAGACTACTACATCACTAAAGTCAAAAGATATACCTCGATATTCTGTCACAAAGTAAATTTTAACACCCAATTACGTCAAGTGATGTAACCCTATCGATGCTCAGTCGATAATTTCTAATACGATCCTAATCGGATTTAGCGATTGTTGACACGTCAAACGTCACGCGAGTGACAAGGAGTTCTCGCGCTTCTGAATTCAATTATAATGGCGGATGTCTGTTTGACAGTCATATTGAGAGTCAATCGCCCATGGATATGTAAATACATATTGTAAACAATGCTTGTGTGGTGTTGCCATTATGTTTATTGTTACCTCCCATTTGATTGTAATCTGACGTTTAGGAGATGATCATAATTATTTATTAAGCTTTTATGTGATTTTTGTTGCTTAATATTGTATTGTGTTCAATAATATGCATAGTGTGGGGCGCTACATGCGTCGATACTCTTGCGTCATCCCATCTGTCGCTACGGCTGCAGAGAAGCCAGTGTCAAGTGACGTAAATAAAGGTGCCTTATTGGAAACTATATTTTCGAGCTGTTTGGGGTTGAAACTCTGAGACCGTTGGGTCCTTGTGCTCACCGCCTTTCTAAGGATTTTGCAAACCGTTTAGTTGGCACTTCCCGTGACGCTATGGCTGGCTTTTACCTTGGCCAGCCTAAGCACTGCCATATAACGTGGCATCGCGGTTGGTCCCTTGGGGACATTACCATTAAATTCCTTTGAATGCCGTTTTCTTTCTGTTTAAAAATAAAGGAATGTTTTCTTTGAGTAAAATTTTCTATTTAAAGTATAAAGAGTACTTCCCCTTCAGGTGGCATTACAAAATTCCGCCCTGTATACTTGCTATAATGTCCTATTATTCATACTAGGCCAATTTTGAAAATTAACAAAAGTCACTGACGCTGCTACTGCCCACTTACAAGTTCCAATTGATTTAAAAAGTACTATTGTCACAAAAATAAAAAAGAAGTATAATTGCTTACCGTTAAGTGTCATTGAATCATACGGCTCCGTTTGTAATGGTTCTCGATAGATGATCGGCTCCATACCACTGAAGTCTGCGACTGTACCCGAATACAGTTCTCCGTCTGAAAATAATGAAAACGCGATTTAAAATTTTGATACTTAAAAATAATTGACGTCGTAGTTAAGTTAGAATTGCATCAAATATTCATTTGTGGGGTTATAAAGAACGGTCGTTATTTTCAAAATGATGACGCAGCTATATGATATGAACCCGTAACAACCGAGACACTGACTCATTCATACATTTTCAGGATTCTCATTATTTTTTATCAAACATCACAGAATACTCTATCTACGTATAATAATGCCGAGGGTTACCCTCATTGGTAAGCTCTATAATGCAGTGGTAAGTACCGAAGTGCGTTACATGCCATCGGCTTACGTGTCTCGCATATGAGATGCGTGTGCCCGTTAATTGCCCAAATGTAACTGTGTGAATTGCCCAAACATAGCTGTGTGAATTGGCGGAGAGATTGGTCTGGTGGAGCCACCATTAATTAATTTGTTACAGTACTTGTGTTTGTAAAATGTTTTGTTTTGACACATTATATTTGATGATGAACATGAACCTAATGAGAATGAAAAATATATTGTCAGTTAATATAATAGTAATTTATTCCATAAATTACAGATAAGTTACTACTATAAATTGTTTAATGTGCAATGAGAAAGTAATTGAGCGCACGCCATCTTGAGACTTTTTCTATCAAATGCCACTTGAATTCTGGTAAATTCTCGATTTATATTAAGTGTGCAATCTCAGTCTGCCTCTAGGGGCCAATCTAAATCCTTTGTATTTTATTGGTAATTAAGATTATCGAACAAATAACTTCTTTAAGTTCTTTGATTAAACAGTTTTGATTTCATTAACAGGGCGCGAGGTCATACACTTACTCTAATATAATTAAGTTTATTTTAATTTATCATAAACTATTTACTTTATACAATAAAAAAAATAAAAAAGATTTTATTCACTAACATTATTAGTGAATAATATCTGTTTTATAAAAAATAATAAAAGGCACTTAAAACGATTCTAATTTCCACTTCTATTATCAAAATCACTAAAACTCATTAAGTCACCGACACTATTAGACACTAAATCTCACACAGCCATCTAAACTTAGCACTAATTTGATTAACTAGATAACAATTAGGGCTTTCAATACCGGTTTTACGGGATCCCGTAATACCGTAATCACGGATTTATTTTGGTCTTTTTTCAATACCGGTACTGACGAGCCAATACCGTGATTACGGTATTACAATCATTTTATAAGTTTAAATATTAATTAGATAATATAGTTAATCTACTTAAGGAGGTCGTGGCTAAATAATAGCTGCCGCTCGGGTCAATCTTTAGGTTAAGCCGCGCTTGCCTAGGTTGGTCTGTGGATGGGCGACCACCCGTTACATACCGAATTTCCTTCGTGCCTCGGAAAAGCACGTTAAGCCGTTGGTCCCGGCTGTCATTTGTAGATCTTTGACAGACGTTACAGGTAGTCAGTATCCCGAAAGTCTGACAACCAGTCTTACCAAGGGGTATCGTATTACCCGGTACTAACTGGGTTGTGGAGGTCAGATAGGCAGTCGCTCCATGTAAAATACTGATATTCAACTACATCCGGTTAGACTGGAAGCCGACCTCAACGTAGTTGAGAAAAGGCTAGGCAGATGACGATGATTATAGTTAACCTACCTACACGTTTAAAATATAATAATAATAATAATAACAACAAGAAAGTCTCAAATACAGTGAGGATATGGCTGATATGCCGATAGAAGAACCTTCTTCTTCTTCTTCAAGTTGTGAAAATGAAGACACGTTCATACAAAAGCAATTAGAAAGGGAGATTTCTAAATTGCCTAAAAGTGAGGATGCTGCCTCGGCTTTAACCACAAGCACTGATTTTTGATCAATAATAATAATGAGAGTAGAGATGTGTCTTTGAAACTGCTGGGGGTGGATGTGAGATATTTCTATCGGTGGCATACAAATATTTACTGTCTGTTATATCGACAAGTCTTGAAGCAGAGCGTGCTTTTTCGTCAGCAGGCTATTTATGTAACAGGCTAAGAAGTTCGTTTTCTTATTCGACCTTATTTTCTTTTTTCGATCACAAAAAACGAAAATATCTTTTGATTAAAAATGTTTCAATATGATGTATTTAAGTTTAGATTTTTATTATTGTTTGTCAGCAAATTTGCAAAATACTATTTGATTTATTTTGTCACTTGTTTAATTTTGGATTTTATGATTGGTTTTTTTTTATAAATTAATATAAGTATAGACCTCATTATCATTGTAATTTTCATATTCTAAGTTAGTTGCCTACCGCGATATTACATGTAGTTTAAGTTTTAAACGTTTATAAATCCTAGTCCTATAATCAATCAATACCAAATTGTTATGCCAATAAAAGAGAATAAAGACTCATTAATGAAAACTCATGGAAACAAAAATACGTATTTAAATGGTTTTATTAATGACCTAATTAAAGCTCTTACGAACCTTAGAAGAATCCCTTAGAAGGGATGATAGTCAAGCGCTAGTTTTTTTTTTTATAAAAAAGCTTGAAAATTATGAGTTCAATACCGTGATCACGTGATTACGGTATTGAAATTTCTAATACCGGTACTAATACAGGTATTGAAAAAATCCGGTATTTGAAAGCCCTAATAACAATACAGTGTTAGTCTGTTACGAATGGACCAACGGCCCAACCCCCTCATTTCCCGTGGGTGTCGTAAAACGCGATAAGGGCCTAAACTGGGATAGGCAGCGGTAGTAGGTAGTGTCTACCTGTATTCGAGACAAGGTACTGTGGACACCGGTGTGTGGTTAGTTGGACATTGTTGGCTCCGGGCCGTTTGTTGTTTCAATTTATGGGGTAAACACTAAACAGTGCAAGTTTAAGGAGTTTAAGCTTAGTTCGCCCTCCACTGCCGATTTATTCCGTGTTAATTTTGTATGTTTCTTGGTCATTACTGTGCACATAAATTAATTTCATGACGTTTTTTCTATGACCATTTTTGAACTGATACAGTCCCCTTCTTTAGTATTATTGCAGTTCTTTTTTTAGGTTACCTATCTGGGGTAAAATAATCTAAATGGAGTTTTGTGAGAAATGAGGTCAAGTAACTGTAACTATTGGTATTGTTCTTCGAGGTTCATGAGTACGACAGATAGGTTCCTATTGATCTATATAAACATGGAAACTGAATGGAAGCTTTGAGCTGTCCAGTAAAAGATTTCCAGGAATTATAGGTATAGATCTCTAACAAACTACACGAATTGTATGTGGAATTTAACAACTGGCCACAGCTATAAAGGAGATCTTTCATGCAGATAGTTAGGACATTGATAGTGTTATCACAATCTCGATTAGAACACAAACTATTGCAACCAATATACAATCAAAACAATCCTGTCAATATTTACAGCCGCATCAGCATCAAGACAATGAGTATTTAGCACAATAGTTTAATTCCTTCGCAATCTCCGACCGGACATGATCCTCCTACCTACACCATCAGCAAAATTACGACACGGAAGCAACCGATACGTAGGTATTGGCCGTATATACCGTGGACGTAAGACCAGCTGCCGGTGTACCGACACTGCTCCCCAGGGCGTCCGTGCACTTAATTGGACCAGATCAATAGGAGATAACTAACCGTCCTATGTCCGCACCACGTATTTAATGTGCATGGATGCATCGTGCGTGTGTGTGTGCACGAAAAAATATATGTAAAGTGGCGCCTCTATGTGTGACGGGGATGTAAGTGGTCACTTTGACATTCACACACGCAAAAATTCTTTCGCTCACATATTATACAAAAGTTTCGTTTACACATTTACTCTTTTACACCAGGTGACAAAGGTCTATGTGTGTGTATGACCAAAATGTGTGTCCGTATAAAAATGTAACGTTGGCGTGAATGAGTGGACTGCTGAACATAACACAAGGGCATTTTATTTAAAAAAAGTTTCAGCATAAATGTGTAAAAGTTAGCCCCAGTTTTATATGAAATAATGTAACAAACCGGCAACTGTGCTTTTGTTAAATTCAATTAATGTAAACGTTTTACTCTTTTTTTTTGTTTCTGTCCAACGACAAACCGTGAACACGGTTTTTAATTACTCACATGAATTTTGAAGTGGAATACTTTTAACGTGTTTTAAATGAGTGGACATACTGCAGGTATCAGTTTTAATTTTAAAGCTGGATTATTGTCGTGTTAAACATGGCTTACACATTTATTAATAAAAATTGTATTTCTCTCCAACAATATTCTGCAGTGTTTACATCAACAGTTCATGTAAATACAGCTTAAACAAAAAACACCCCTGTTCTCCATAAAATAAAGCTAGCAACACCACAGTGTTACCATAGATAAGACAAGCAAGCGACGATAGTTTTGTTGCGTGTAATAAATGGGTGTGAATTTGCAAGGGGATGCTTTAATGCAAAGAAAATTGCACAAAGGGACAGGGTGACGGTAATTGATGGTTCAGCACCATAGGAAACTGTTTGTGTAAGGGGGATTTGTTTTGTTGCCATGGTAACTAGGTAGATTTTTGTGACGTCGTGACGACTTGTGACAATTTTCAAGGATAATGTCACTTGTGGCGGTTTATTGAATTGATAGAATCTTTTTATAAGCAGACAGTCGCAAATAATTACTAATTACACTAAGTTATTGAATTAAGTTCAAGTTATTATAAAACGATACATGAATATATCCTCCTTGTGAACTGCTGGGCACGGCTAGTTCTTTATACCCTCATTGGCTAAATAGTCATGCTTTGGTAATCTTTTTTTTGTGTAGTTAGTGCCTATCCTGTACACTAACCACAAAAAAAAAAAGATTTACTGTGTAATTGTCTATCTTGGTGTTAGAGTTTTATGCCCCGCGTGGGGCCTCTGACTTGGCTCATTATTTAAATGTAAATAGTAATCATTAAAATTTTAATTTTCAGCCCATCTTGCCACATCAAAACCCAAAGCTTTTACCATGATCATAAACGTTAAACTGCTTGCACAATAAAATCACACGAGCCATAATTTTACATTTATAATAAAGCTAGTTACACACGACCTAAGCATAAAATATAGTGCATACTAAAACAGTGTGTACACAGGCCGTAAAACAACGAAGCGAATATTAAGTACATGTCCACTTGTCCAGTCTACAATATACTACATTATGTAGAACAAATTAATTTCGCAATACCTCTCTTAGATTTGTAAATATATTTTTTCAGAAAGGTTTTGTATAAAAACGTCGATTGTTTGTTCGGGATAATCTCTTGTCCTTTTCAACGTGTTTTGTCTGAATACAATAGCGTAGGTACAATATGGAGGTACTTACAACTGTGCTGAAACATGGAGGGTCCTTGGGTAAAGTCGGCTAATACAGGTATTTTGTGGGACTTGGTTTATTAAAGTCATGGCAAAAGGAAGAAGTGATTTCCAGAAAAAAACGTTACTATTTTTGGAATTGAGATAGTGCCTAATAACGACCTTAGCTGTCTAGCTTTGGCTTCTAGTTGTGTTCCTGTGTTGTGTTCCAAGTATTTTGACAAACTAAAATTCGAGTATGTTAAATAGTCTTTGAAAAGCTAAAAGGTTGATTATTGACAGAACTTTTCTAGAAACAGTCCCGATAACACAAATACATTTTCTACACAAATTCACGCGATAAAATTAGCATCATAATAAGCATTATTACATAATTTTGGTCCACTTAAGCCCCAAGCATCGAGAACCAGCGGACTCCTACAGCCATTCATATTGGGATACAATTTTCATAAGGATACATTTTGAAAATAATAATAGCTTACATTTTGGTCTTGTATTCTGGTCCAGCTTAAATTCTACTAGATATGTATACACTGCAAAGGATAAATTCAGAATATGCTCGTGGTATTAGCTTTCATGCACCCGGGGGCTTTATTACTATTCAGTTCCGGTATCAAGCCTAAATTATGTAGGAAACCCAGTCCATAGATAAGGGAGAACAGTGGCATACATGCAACCAGTATTATGCCGTTCTATATATCCACGGAGAAGACATGAGGTTCTTGACAAAGTGACATTCTCCTTTAAGGATGTTGGAAAATTCAATAATATGTGGTATTTATAGTCTTTGTTTAGTAATACTTATTAATCGTTGAATCATTTTTATTGGTTTTGGTACATTTTATTTCTTATACTGGCAACATTATTTTAAAATGGCGGGTTTTTTTGACAGGACGCAAAAACAAAACAAAATTATAGTATAGTTTAGTTACACAACTAACACTAGATTCAATTATTTGGAGCCAGCATCGTAAACAACAGACGTGTTACGAGTTGTATCAGGAGAATAATATGATCGTATCCTTCAAATTATTCACGTGAGTTTGCTTGTTCTTTACCATACATAACATAATACCTACATAAACCACATACATACATAACAACACGCCTGGAATCCCCGTAAGGTTAGGCAGAGGTGTACCTAAAAGTTCACCCACATTTAACTAGTTAAAAAACCCAACCGATGTTGCATCTTATTAAAGAAAAATACAGTCGAACGGAGAACCTCTTTCTTTTTTGAAGTAGGTTTATTAAAACGGACTCCCAAAAAAATACGGAAAATGGATTTACTTCCCGAAGTCAGTGGCAAAAAATATAAACCAAACAAAAGTCAGTCTTTTATTGTTTTGTTTTTAATTGTTTATTATTTAAGATGAACATGTAAATCAACACCAACTGGCGTATCACACTACATGACCTGTCATTTACACAATTTGACTAATTCATTGCTTTATATGAATTTTGGAAATATTCAAGGATTATGAATTTATTTTTATATCTTTCAGAAGGTTACTGAAAGTGTGTTCACAATTGGGGTTTTCGTGATTTTCTGTTATCTGAATTGTCCATTTTTAAAAGTATGTATTCCCTAGTTAATAACGATGTTTCGTCGTTCATTAAGAATTTTGACAAACTCGGATAGTTAGTTTGTATTCAACAGAAAACATGGGACTCTTGCTATCTTAGCGAATTATTATTAACTATAAACTTTGTGTGATGAGCATGATTGTTAGTTCTGTGTCTGGGTGTGATTTATCTATAATATGTATGTATTTATAAATTATATAAGTATGTATATCAGTTGTCTGGTTACCATAACACAAGCTCTGCTTAGCTTGGGATCAGATAGCCGTGTGTGAGTTGTCCAAAAAAAAAAAAACAAAAAAACTATATTTTGCCCGCGGCTTCGCTCGCGTTAAATTTGGGGTAACACAGTTCCCCTTGCGCCTTATTGATTTGTAATAGCAACGCTAAGTTTTCCCTTTTCTTCCCTCTTTCTCCCTCACATCCCACTTTTTTCAAAAAAATATTAGCCTAGTCCGTCTCCTGGTTCCCAACTATCTCTGTACCAAAATTCATCGAAATCGGTTTAGCCATTAAAGCGTGAAGAGGTAACAAACAAACAAACAAACAAACTCACTTTCACTTTTTTGATATTAGTAAGGAGTAAGGATTTCTTCGTTTAAAATCAATAAAGATGGTCCCAACTTAACTGTGTTCTAGAACAATGCACAATAAAGAACGCATTATATTAAAAGCTATACAAAACCGCGTATTCGCATGGGTAATAACGAACAGATCCTTTATTTGGACGTAAGTTGCGTATTATTGTTTACGATAATACGCCGCGTATTGTTTTCTATTTTGAGCTTGCTTATAAAGTCGGTTGGTGACAGCGTCTTGGAATATCATCCATTGTTGGGAGCTACGTGGGCGGAGGTTTCAATATTAGCTGTATTTTGTATTGAAGGGATTATATAACTTTCGGGGTCTATATCTGTGAGTATATTTAATTACTTACTTTAGTAGGTTGTATTGTTTGTGTGTGATACATAAACTAATGTTGTTCAATTTCTAGTTTAGAAATATCTAGTTAAGTTAACAATGTGTGTGTTCTGTTCAGTAAACAAATTAGACCTATAAAAGATGTAGATAATGGTAGATATCCTACTATTTTTTATATTATAAATGCGAATGTTTGTGAGGATGAATGTATGGATGTTTGTTACTCTCTCACGTCAAAACGGCTGAACGGATCTTGATAACATTTGGCACAGAGGTAGATTATAGTCCGGATTATTTGTATTAATATTTTTTTCGCTCATAGCCACCTAGTTATGTGTGTGTGTAATGGTTTATTGTATAGAGGTGCTCGTTTTGATGAACCACCGGATTAAGCTAGAGTAATTAAAATGATGTACCTAATCACCTGTTATTTAATTCCACACCATTTTAGTTGTGAATAAAGAGAGTCCGATTTAGCAGATTCAATTTCAGAATTGCGAGATTGCTATTTTCTCTAAATTGAGTAGCTAAATTATTATGAATGCTGTCAAATATGGTTAAGTAAGTAAGTATCACTTTAATCAGTAGGCCTACTATGACATCTTAAAGCAGAACTTATTCCACTGAGTGAAAGAGATGGTGCTAGACACCCTGTATAGCTTTGTCCCTTTCCCTCAGCGGAATAAGATCTGCTTTAACACGTCATGGTAGGGTAGCAGTATCACAAAAGGAAACGTCGTTTCTTAGGATAAGTTTTTTTTTGTGACTGTCTGATATGCATGAATCTCCCTTAATCGAAAGCTCTTTTGACCATCTGAAATACTGCATTAGAATATTTGAAACTGACAGCTCTTGAACACAGATTAAATAAGTTGACCGCGTTTAGTTATATGTGCGAACTACGTCCTTTTTGTTTGAAATTTTCTGGGTATTTGAACGTTTATGTTAAACATGCAGTTATTAAGTTTAGTTAGGTATTCATCCCGCCCACGTCGCATCCCATACGTATCCACCTAGGTACACAAATAATATGTATAACAGTCACGTCATAATCCACTCGTCGTCCCATTGAACGATCCTCTTTTCAATGCAACAATGAGTGGCCATTGTACGCCGACAGACTGTGAAAGTGGGTTCAATCGTTATGAAAAAGATTTTCCCTTTTTCCTAATTTCCTGACAATGGAACGACCATGGAGTCCCTTAACATATGTGACCCCGTTACTAGGAAGGGTTCCAGCGAAATGTTCAAAGTATTCTTAGCCTGGTAACAAGGTTTTGTTATGTTGCGAAGATCCTGCATATTTGGAGGACTGTTTTTGGGATTCACTTGTTGAAATGGAGGACTATTCCTTATTGACTAGTGAACTTTGCAGTAGCATCTAAAACCCAGGACTTGTGTCCCGTTGCAGACAATAGGGTCGCCTACATGGGAGTATGTCACACTTCTGCCGACCCTTTTAGTGGTTACAAGCGTGTTTTTTATATTGTAAGGTATGATCAATACCGAGATACTGAGCTACGGTATCACCCTCAGGAAATGTGGAGCTCCTAATGATACACACCTGAGTCTTATCGATACCGATTGTGGTACAAACTCGAAGGGTGAGATAGGCTTTTATCAGTAAGTAGTTTTTCATTGTCATTTTATTGACAATACTGTCGCAGATGCTGCGATTGTGTTCTTCGAACAGATAATATTTGTATGGTTTGAAGATGGCGTCTTATTTAGTTACTGAGACTGGCTGAGAATCTTCAACTTGGCGACGAACGCATGGTTGATTATTCCAGGGCTGATCTGGAAGTCTTTAAATGGACTCCGGCGGACATAGGTTGGTCGAAGCAAGGAAAACCGGTTTATGAAGACATGACTACTCTGGAGTAAAAATGTGGTATTGTTTAGGCGCTGATAGCTGATCATTGGGATTGCGATCGACAAGTTGAGAAGAAGAATACGCCGGACGTAACCGGCGCCGATCTCGCAGAGAAACATACCTTAAACTTTTAAACCTTGAACTGTCTCGTTGGTCACAAAGTCCTGGGATGCTCAAGATCGGTCAAAGTGTTATTGACTTTTACCATCAGGAATTTCACAGGATCAGCGACGGAGTTCTGATTTGTGCCCAGTTGATGGAAATAGGCTCGTCTGCTTTTACATGGAAATTGAACGTAACTGACGATATTTGGGAGCTATTAGGTTCTTCGGCGATTATAGATTTGGGCTGTTTATGTTATAACTAGGCTTGCCCAACGGCTTCACCCGCTGCTCAGCTACGTAATGTATATTCTATGTAACTTCCTGATATGAAAAAAAAAACGGTCCAGAATTTTTAAAGCCATATTGAACCAAATAAATCTTTCTTATTATAATATTAGTCTAAATAAGATTTACCACCACATCACATCAAAACCACTTCTTATAGTGCATCACTTTTTATAGTGTACCACCTTTTGCTCGCGGCTTCGCTCGCGTTAAATTCGGGATAACACAGTTCCCTTTTCCTGATTTACAGGTACCTGCTACCTGTAGTTTTTGCCCTTGCGCCTTATTTATTGTAATAGCAATGCTATGTTTTCCCTTTTGTTCCCTCTTTCTTCCTCATATCTCAATCTTTAAAAAAAACATTAAAATCGGTTTAGCCATTTAGGTGTGAAGACGTATCAAACAAACAAACTCACTTTCGCTTTTATAATATTAGTAAGGATCTAACATACGAGTTTCTCGTGTAGCGGTGTTTGTTACCAAACTCCTCTGAGACGGCTAGACCGATTTGTATGAAATTTCGTGTGCAAACGCACTTTTCATACCCCTAACTCGTAAAGGTGGTCTGAACAGCGGGTAAAATCACTGGACACAGCTAGTAGTACATATACATATAGTGTATATATAGTACAATGCGCAATTGGAGTCCAACTGTAACATGACCGTCGTTGTATCCCATTAACGGGCGTAGTAATGCTTATATTCCAGCCGGGCCGTGCTTACATAGTGCACAGATATATCTTAAGATATATCGTTAGATAAGTCATGTGGGTATTGTGCGCTGTGCATTTGTGATTCGGATTATAAACTCAATCGTATTAATGGGATTATTGACGTTGTATTGACAAATAGAGTGTGAGAGTTACTGAGAATTTGATTAGAATTAAGGAATTAGAATCTGGAAGAGAAGTCATGACTTGTTTTGAATCAGGAGATCGTCCTCTGCCTAAGGTTTTCCCAACTATGTTAGGGCCACCTTCCAGTCTAACCGGATGCACCAGAATATCCAGAGAGCATTTTCGGTTTGTTTGTCAATTGTTTTCAAATGAAAAATTATGTTTACTATCCAAGTACGTTTTTACAAACGCTTTTACAAGTCGAAATTAGATAAGGTTGGTGTGTCGTACCCGACTGCTGAGAAGAAACAGACGAAACAAACTCAGAGGTCAAAGGCAATAGTGTTACTTTGAGACTCTCTAGTTTCATAGTGACTTTGAAAGTATTGTAAACTTTTTATGAAATTACAGCAGTCACTTACCAGCGTAGACGGCGGTGGAATTATGTTCAGGGTCGTATGGGCAGACGGCTTGGCCCGACTTCTCCCGCTCCATGTGGTAGGAGTCTCGCTGGACGCTGTACTCTCTGCAGAAGGGTCTGAAACTGTTCGTGCCGCAGACCAGCAGCCTCCCAGGACCAAGGGAGACCAGCACGCGGATGTAGTTTTGGCAGCTCTCCTGTGAAAGATGTAGTGGTTTGAGTGGTTGAGCTGGATAAAGTTGTAACAAGATCATGGAAAGAACTAGAATATATATTTCTAAGTAAATGTGTTTGTCTGTAACCTTTTCACGCATTAACTACAGAATGGATTGCTGTAAAATTAGGTACAGGTAGTTTTTTATCTCAGTATTTGCGTACCTTCACGCCATATAATCAGGGTGATAAATTAGTATTAATAATATTATGGGCCCACATCAAACGTTGAACCCATAGAGAAAATGTCACGGAATCGTGATTCGTAACATGTAAACTTAGAAGAAGTCCTCAACTTTGCTATCTAATTAATCAGTGATATTAAAACAATTCGAATTCAGAACGAATTCTGCTTTATTTTAAAGTTGTGTGAATGTCTTTTCCCTGCGAATTATAACACGTATTTGTTTTATTCCGGGTTACATTGGAGGTAAAACGTAACTGGTGAAATGTAGGTGCACAGTTGTCTACTTTATCCTTTGGGAATTACAGGCGTTATGTTACTCTACAAGTATTCTTATCTGTATCATCAATAGTTTAAGATATAGGTAGACCACAATTGGGTAGTTGACACCATTAACCAGTAATTATAAAACACAATTTTTCTGAAAGAACACCTTATTCTAGACCTGAGAACTCCATTCATTTCAAAATAACTTTCAAATTCGATTTTTAGTTGCTTTTAAATCAATAAATAGTTGCATCATTGACTTGACAACTTAGTGACGTCATCGTTGCGAGTCTCATACAAAATCTATGGGGGAAGCGCGTTTTGACAGCTCATAAAAAGTATATCAATTGATTGGTGGTGTCATCTACCCTATTGTCTGGACCTTAAAAGAGACTATGACCTCTGAATTTGTTTCAGCTGTTTCTCACTAAAGGTGTTAGTGAAAACCTACTTGCAAAATAAACGTCATTCATCATTGAACAACTTCGAAAAATTCCAACTTAAGCCACCAAACTATGCTGCAAAATTAATCGAATCGAAGTTCCCGGCATGTCGCCAGTAAAATTAAGTCCAAGTAAATCCATGTCCGCCCAGGTATATTGGCGATATAGTTCGGTAATATGATTGCATTTGCATTTCCATGAGCCACCAGATGTACGTCCCGTAATCCTATTCCGTCGCAATAGGATCCGGACACACTGACGGGCGTACAGACGGACATGCACGTCGTTTTGTACAACTAGTTGAGCCTCTCGGTAGTTCTTAGTTAGGTTAGGTTATATTATGGTTTTAACATGATTGGATAAACATATAATATATAGACAATCATTGAGGTTACGCTAGAGGTATATAATAAATATTATCCTACTAATATTATAAATGTGAATGTTTGTGAGGATGGATGGATGGATGGATGTTTGTTACTCTTTCACGTCAAAACGGCTGAAATAAATAAATAATCAAGACTGCCTTTATTCCATAGGTATCTTTTTGTAATAGTCTATGCGTATTAATTAAGTTTCATAGAGTTTCCTCGTGAAGTCAGGACTATCTTTAAAATTGAATATCGAAATGAATTATCCAAGTTGGAACTAAAAAACTTTAAGAGCATATTAAAAATATTTTAAAAACTTTAAAACGAATTAAGTTTTTATCATTAAAACAGTTTTAAAGAACGGTACTTTACCGGAAATAAATCTTCAAGTTCCAGTTTTATTTTAATAGTTTTATGGTATCTTAAAAGTTACTTTGTGACCTAGTGTTCTAGTAGTATTTTCTTGGTCATATTGTATAAAATAACTTAAAGTGACAGTGGGATTTAAAGAACTTTCTAGATGGTGCTTTGAGCAAAATATCAAGTAACCTACTCCTTTTTTAAAAGTCATCGGTTATGATATTTAAATCAATATCCGCCTGTTTTTTTTTAAGTATAAAGTTGTTTGTTTCCAAATCTATTTTCATATTGGTAATTACTTGGATCTTCACTGAATATTAGTGGGCTTTATAAAATTCAATAAAATAAAATAGGTGTGGCAATCGGGGACTGCCGCGGTAAAGCTATTGCATAGCATTTTTTATCAACTTATGCAATAAATAAAAAAAAAGTTTGACATATCGATGCAAATTTTAGTGACAAGCAGCGCCACCTCGAACTGCACACTTAAAGTGGTTATACTATACGTACTTACTAAACACTTGACACTAGATAACGCCAGCAGTAACTAATCTGAATACAGATCGAAGTTAGTTCAAACTCACGCACATTATAGAACAATAGTTATTGTGTTGGCTTAGCCCAGCCAGTTATTGACTTGCATCAATTACTGTTGAGATTGCCGAGCCAAGCGGGTGACGTATTATGTTTAGAGAATGCTGTGATACAATGACTTTTGATATATATACCTATATAAGATAAGAATATATTCACTAGTGGAATTTTCTAGAGTGGCGGCATGTCAAAACATTGAGGTTTTTGTGCTATTTCAAGGACAATATTAATCCTTAGAAATATTATAAAAGTGAGAGTGAGTTTGTTTGTTACCTCATCACGCTTTAATGGCTAAACCGATTTTCATGAATTTTGGTACAGAGATAGTTGGGAAGCAGTAATAAAAATTAGTCTATGTCTCCTACATAGGCAAATTTTTATTAAAAAAAAGTGGGATATGAGGAGAATGAGGGAAGAAAAGGGAAAACTTACAAAGGCGCAAGAGCAAAAATTGCAGGTCTGCTTGGTGTGGTATACCGAATTTAACGCGAGTGAAGCCGCGGGCGAAAGCTAGTGTTTTATACTGGATTAACTTATCTGACTGTCATTTGAAGAAATTTGGCAAACGTTACGAGTAGTCAGTGGCCTAAAAAGAGCCTAAAATCAGTCTTAAGGGTTTTATTACCCTGCCGGGGTTGCGGGTTGTTCGAAAGAGATACCGCGGCCTCGGAACGTAAAGGGCAATAGAAGAAACATGGGTGGGTTTTAGTCAGTACAAGTCTGACATGCCCCCCCGCTCCGCCCAGAGCGGGGGAAGTCATTGGATGATTTCCCACCCGAAAAAAAAAGGGTTTTATTACGCAGCACTAACTGGGTTATGGGGGTGATAAGAAGAAGGGATAAGTATGCATCCTCTTAAAACTGTAAGCCGATACCAACATAGTTGTTTAAAGGCAGATAACTAAAACACAATTTTGTTACAGGACTTTGTTTCGAACTTTATCCAATCTATTTCGGAAGGGGCAGTCTTAAAATAATTTCATAAAACAACTAGTTGTGCCAAGCGGTTTCACCCGTTGCTCAGGTCCCGCTTGTCACTTAAGGGTACGAAAAATAGATAGTAGCCGATTCTGACTTACTGGAAATGCTTAAATAAATTCATAAGAATCGGTAGAGTCGTTTCAGAGGTGACATGAACATTGTGACACGAGAATGGTAATTAAGGATACTATTCTACAGAAAATATAAATAAGAAATAAGGTAAACAATATCTCATATAATATAATCAATAAACTAGTACTGATCATAAACTAATACTTTATTATAAACCTTTTTTTCACAAATAATCCTGCAAAAGATCTCTAAATTAAATCGGAACGTTCCTAATGAGCTTAGTACCCCGATGTCCTAATACGTAGAACATTTTAGGCAGTGCTCAAAGTTTCTCGAAGCCTCAATCGAGCCCGTTGTCCACAGTACCGTCAGCTGCGACCATTACGTTGCGGCCCATCCCACGTAACGCATCCCGCAATACCGCGTAGGGTTGTCACAAGTGGGATTAGTAAGAGAGAATTGTTGGGGGTTGTGGAAATCAGAGGCACTTCTAAAAGTGATCTTGTATTTGAGATATTATAAGTCAATAATAATAAGAACTTACATCTGAGGGGTTGCGTGGTAGTTGTAAGGGTACTTGAAACAAATGCTTTGAGTTTGAGAATAAATTGATCGGTAGAGGTACAGAAATCATTCATAAAATGGCTGATTGATGTAAAAATTTGAGAGAATAGTCTATTTTTTATGGTAGGATATATTATTATACATAACAATGTAGTGCGAACATTCAGTTCTCATATTTAAACATTCCAACTTGATCAACTTTACTATGAAACCCGTTTAAGACCAAATAAATAAATAATCCATCCAAAGGTTGTCTTGAAAAGATCGCTTTTAGCGATAAGACCGCCCATTGTGTCACCCTGTTTATAAGTTGTTTAATGTTATTCCTGTTATTTGTATGCTGTACATAATAAAGATATATCTTCTATCTAAATATTTCTAAAAATATTGTATCTCCATTTACGGTCAATTTACGAACTAATGATATTCACAAACAAGGGTAGTGGCATCCCTGATCCTCCATTACGTGCGTTACAGCAGCAAGGCTAGAACTCTGTAACAGTTCGCATTTCGATTCGCACACCACCCTCACTTGATCAGTTACTTTCTAATTCAGAGCACTCTAGTCCGAATACTAAATGCTAGTCCATTTCGGATAAATCTAGGATAAAACACGCCCTGTTTGCTCTAGGATTAGAGCTAATTGTAAATACGGACTGGATGTAATCGGATTTGTTAGTGATGTTATAATCCATAGAACGATGGTTATTGATGATAATAAGTACATAGTAGAAATAATGAAATCGGATATTGAAACTGAAGAATGTTTTGATTCAAATGTTGGTTGAAGACTAGGACAATATATTGATCTATAAGCGTAATGAACACATAATTAAGCTTGAAAGTAATTTATTGTTGTTTTGTTTGGTTTATGTAACTAAGTTAGTTTTACCATCTGATTTGGTTGAGTATTAGACAATAATGAATTGATTGACTGAGAATAAATAAATAAATAAGTATCTTGGGACAACTCACACACGGGTATCTGATCCCAAGCTAAGCAGAGCTTGTGAACAGAAGTGGGTTAGGTTGTTCACACTGAAAGTTCCCTGCATTTTGACGTAAGAGTAGTCTGTATTCTTAACCTTGATAAAAATATATGAAAGGTCGACAGAAACTATTCTTTTAGGTTTTCCAAACAAAAAATCTCTACACTAAGCTTGCCTCACAATTGATAAATTCCACTTTGCACCTACAAAATCTAATTCACAATGCTACTCGAATGTTCTCTAAGACGGAATTCAACAAATCTGTTTAGGAGCCAATGGCAGTCGGCTCACGTCGGCTGCAGTTCGGGACCAAGTAAAATGGGGTGCAGGTAGACGGCCGGCCAAGCCTTGCTTGCAATTGAAGCATGAATTTGCGACGTCCCGCGAGCTCCAAGCAATCAACTGAGCGACGAACCTCGGGGACGCAAAAAGAACGTACCTTTTGTTTGTGGTCAACAAACTGAGAAAATTTGAAAATATTTATTTTTTAAATTCTGGTCAGGGGACAGTTTGCTTTGAAAAGTTACTATAGAAATGTCTAGCCAACAGAAATTGAAGTATTATTCTAGTAGGAGAAAAGATATTACGATCAAGATCAAGAAATCATATAAATAGTAAAATAAGGTGGCTAAAGCGGAAAGAACTTGTTAGATGGGACGAGTCATTAATGTGAAGAAATATAATAATAATATAATATAATAATTTTATTCAAGTATAAGTAAAACTATGATTTACATTAATCGTCATAGAGGAAAATTAATTCTAACTATAATTTAGACCTGCCTGATCTAATGTGAAGAAAGAATTTGTTTAAGACTTTAATAATAATAATAAAACTTATGTAGCTACACACTATGTGTTTCTAGATATTTAAATGTAAGAGTTCAAGTCTGTGGTCCATTCACTTAGAATTAATAAGCTGGTATCAAATGTCTACTTTGTGTTAAGTGGGAGTCTAGACATGATAAAAGGGAGTTTACTCTAGGGAATTTATAATCTTATGTGACATATTACTTCTACACTTAGCATGTAATAAGCTGGAAGTAGGTAGTATACACCTTATTCACACCTTCGAGAAGAAGTCATCGGTTTCCTAACCTTATCCCGGCTCGGCCCTGTAGGGGTTGTGGGTTGTTCGAAAGAGATACCGTGGCCCCGGAACATAAAGGCATGTTTCCTTCTTCCATACTTCTCTATTACTCGTTATGACAGCAGTGACTTCAGAAGAATTAGATACATAATTTACTAGCATTTGCTCGCGGCTTTGCTCGCGTTAAATTCGGAGTAACACAGTTCCCCTTTCCTAATTTGCAGGTATCTGCTACATGTAGTTTTTGCCTTTGAGCCTTGTAATAGCAAAGCTAAGTTTTCCCTTTTCTTCCCTCTTTATCCCCCTTGTCTCACTTTTAATTTAAATAGCCTATACCCATCTCCAAATATCCAAATATCTTTGTACCAAAATTTATCAAAATCGGTTTAGCCATTAAGGCGTGAAGACAATACAACTTAACATTAGTAAGGAAGGAAGGATTAGTTAAAAATTATATAAAAATATTGTAAAAACTTTAGATTACAACAGTTATTACGATAAGATAAAAGAATTTGTTTTTATTTTATGTTGCGATTGATTTCATCCTGAATAAATATATTGTGAAAACTTAGCTTTGTCAATAAACCGACTTTTCTGATATTGGTAGTAAAATATTAATAAGATATTTGTACATAGTCATACAATTGTCTTTGGTACAAGATCATCTGCCTTCTGGCGGGTAACAAACAGGAAAACAGCATATGCTACTAGTTATGGTAACTTGTAGCTGATTTAATATAATGAAATATTAATTACACTAAAACATAATTCCCATATTACGACCTTAACTTATAACGTTCTCGTTAAAAGTGTACACATTTCCTTTACATTATTAATATTGCTGAGCAACTTTCAAACATTATTTTTCAGGCAGGAATGACCTACTTTCGACACAGCATATATTTTTAAACCCGAGCCTTAATTAGCCTTCTGTCGACCGTAGCGCCCTCTGGCGGTGAAGGTCGTTAACTTTAGCCTTTAAAGTTTCGTAATAGTTGTTTGTACGCTATAAGATTAAAAAAGTCATTATTAACGTCGGAAAGTTATAAGAATGAAATATGTTTTAGTTGATTACATTTTGGTTCTGTTTTACCAAAATATTAAGTTAATATTGTCGCAAATGCTATTTATTCTGTTAAAAACCTCGCATGGTAGAATGTTCAACACATATTACTAGACTATGCGAAATTGATAGTTGTATTCTCAATTTGAAAACTAAACGGTGTAAATTACCGCAGTTCTAAAGACAACCCACTAAAACAAATGAACATACTAACACTCTGATATCATTGATTCCTAATTCCATTAATTAGAGATTGTTTATCACGTACTGGTGAGGTCTCGAGTGATCCAAAAATATTAATTTGTAAGTTTTGTTAAGGAGTGTTTGTCACAATAGAATAAGAAAGATTAGCGCGACTGTGACAATAAACAGAGGGGTAAATTATTGTAGACATGTTCTTTTGTGGTTTATTGAAATTTTAGTTATTAAAACAGTGAAAGTTTAGTTTTAATAGGTGTTAATATATTTTTGGATATTTACTAAAATAGGCTAATTATAACATGTCAACTGTTGAAAAAAACTGGAATCATTTACCGCTATCCACCACCTTACCAGGAACAATTCAAAGTCAGAACAATATGAAGTTTTCCAAACAATGATGAAAACGTAAAAAAATTAGGTATAATCGAAAAGACGTTCGTCTAAATAGCTGTGTAATTTCTATTGGAAGTCATTATAGAAGTTCGAAACGGTTTGATCGCGATTGCCACTTGTGTAGGTACTCTTTTCTAAGAAGTGATCATTCATGTCGCTACATCAACATCATTCTTCTGTCCTTATGTTCTATGTCTTCTTCCATACATCTTTATATATCTCGTCAGTTCATCAAACACTTGCTTTCTTGCCATAATATCATCCGTCATGCAATCACAATTCAGCATCACATGCCCAGACTAAATAATCGCCTCCTTTTAGGTATATTTGAGGAGAATACTAGTGACGGAACGCCAACAGTAATCGATATAACTTCAGCCTCAAAACACTTACTCACGATTACCAACATTCCTCTCGTATCCACGTCTTACTAAAAGAAATAAATTATAGTTTCCAATTAGTCGAGCAAAAACTTATTAAAACGAGTGCTGGGACCAAATGGCAGCAGTTACATTAATCGAAACTCGTTACTACACACCACTAATGAATGCATAAGCGTTTTAAAACTTCTTCTACTTGCACGGTTTCGTAGAGAAATTCGAGTGAATTTGTAAATAGTCTAAGAAATTCGTTTGGTTAAGACGAAACATTTGTTTGGCGGAATAATTAAACGGGATAGAATTTAGTTTTATTTGTGAGATCTTTAATCTAAGTTTTGTAGAACATGAATTTAGGTTACAAAAAAATTTGTTCTTAAGGAAAAATGCAAAACTGACGCTTAAATCATTTAACTTACAACCCGCTCCAGTCACAAGGATTTTGTTAAATCCTTTATTTTACATAAGTTCAATATTAATATTATACCTATGAATAAAACTTCTACAACAGAGTCTGTAAATGATGATAAACTACATTAAAACTTGTTACCTTGCTTAGAAAAACAACGCAAATTAACAGAAAACTTTTATAGAAAATATAGTTAAGACAAACACTCTTTTAAAAACTTCGCGAAAACTAGGCTGAAAATACCATCACGTCCTTGCCATTCTACTCAAGAGCCTTCTATATCACCAGGCCCCATTTTTACGCCATTACAAGGTCGAAATACCTATACGGCCGCCATAAAAATGTTACCCAATAATAACAGGTTCGTAAAAAGGTAATTTTACTTAACAGCCTTTTAATTTTCCCTACGGAACCCGTTGTACGGTCATAAAACAAACACGATCACTGGAATAGTTTACAGCTTTTTTTAACGGGCCCCTATTTATTGCAGTTTATGCAAATTTTTGAGGAAAACGTCGTAAATGTTGTGGTCGTTTTGTGTTGTAAGAATGAAAGGGTTAGAGTGGGGTTAGCCTTAAAATCGATTAATTGTGTACCCAAACTAAGAACGATGATTAGCCCTGAAACAGTCCGAAGGCGACGCGTTTGTACTTGCAGAAGACGGTGGGACGAGCTAGACAGAACCAACGACCAGTGGCCTTGGATACATTAGCCTTGGATCGAAGGATTTCAAATCCATCGGGAGATGCCTTTGACCAACAGTGGGATAGTGCAAGCTAACAGTCACACCACTGACTACCACCACTCGTGTTTTTTTTAAGTACAGTCTGTCCATAACCCACAGTATCTCAGCTATAAAAATTGGGAATGACCTTATTCGATTTGATTCATACTTTCAAGGACACTGCATAATCTATCCATCTTATCGATCCACCTATCAAATCCAAAGATTTTAAAATTGTCTAGGCATTACTAAAAAAGAAGTACACTATTAATTAACTCCAAGTCGTAGTGCATCGCAAATTCGCAATGCAAGACATTCTTGCGACGATCTGACGATATCCCGGATCCCTCGAATGGCACCGGAGTAAGTTAATACAAATTTCTACATATATTATTCGGGTTATTGCCACCATATACCCGTGCGCTTCCACATTGTGAGCACCCACATTCATATTCCGTAATCCCGAAATGAGGTCGCTCATTAACTCGAACTAAAATAAAGTTATACGACCTCCTGGAGCATCTTCCGTGCGAGTCTAGCGAGAATTTCCACTCGATTGGCTTTTTAATTTGCCGGTATTCGGTAGAGAGACGTTTAGCGGAATAAGGCCTCGTTTCATACGCGACCGACTCGTTCAAAATTCAATTATTCGCCTAAAGATGGCGGCAGGTAACATTGAAATTGAGCTGCGGGCGCTCTTTCATTGTTCTTTATTTAAAATCATATACCCAATTGTGGTTATTAGAAGCATAAATTAACTATTTATATATAAATATACGAAATAGTTTCTTAGAACAGTTATTTTTAAATGATTGAAATAAAAATCAATTATCTGAGTTTTTTCGTAGCGCTACGAAAGTTCGTAGCAACAGTCTACGCCGTAGCATGTTGAAATCTACACAAGTGTGTTACGAGTTAAATTGATGTAGAAGTCATTTCTTTCCAAGAAAGCAAAGTTACTGTCTATTAGGACACGTTACAGTACGCTATCTAATGATCTACGTGAAAGGTTTTACCCAGAATCGTCTTTGGAACTTGATATTTCTAAGATTTTATATTTAAATGGTACAGTCTAACTACCAAGAATTGTTAAAATATCTGTTTGTTTGTCGTAAACAATCCTCAAATAATTTTCTTGTAGGTTATCCAGTATAGGCGATGAGCCTTAATGTAGACGAATCGGAGAACAAAATTAGAAACCGGTAAAGCACGTTATGTTCCTAAAATGGAGGAAAGTTCTATACGGAACAGTTGGACAGTTATATTGAGCTTACTCAGTATCTATCAGTGGGACAAGTAAAGGTATAAGAAAAGTTCCACAACTCACCTCATCCTTCCCCTTGACGACGCACATCTTGACGTCATTCTCCGGCGAGTACCAGACCAGCCGGCGCTGCTCCGTCAGGTCAGTGAGACTGAGGTTGTACACCACGTTTCTAGAACAAAGAACACTCACGTAAGATAATACAATGTTTTTTTTAAAATAAAATAATTATAAACATTTTATTGACATACAAAAAAAAGAGGTTTGATTTTTGTTGGGAACAAGGAATTTGCATAATGATACAGTTGGGGCTGTTTGTATTTTTTACTAGGTAATAATAATAATGGAGAATCTTGACACTTTTTGTGATATGCTAAATAGTTAACGGTTCATGATAACTCCTGACTACTGGTGTCATTCTGGGACCCTAGTTGTACCCGATGTGTTTGTACTTATTTACAATGTTAATGCAGAATCATTCACATTATCATATCACATCATTTGTGATTATTGCCCTTAAATTGATTACGGTCAACGGCATGCTTTGGAAACAGCATACACTTAGATAATTTTGCCATCTTTAGAACCCCATTAAAAGTGACTCAATTATCAAAATATAACGAGGATTAAGCTTGCTTGGCAGCAGAAATAGATGAGATGGTATTTTTTTTGTACAAATAATTTACACAAAGTAGCTATAATATAGACAATACTTTTATTATTTTGCGACCAAACTAATAAGCCTTAGTAATACAAAAACAGACGCTAAAAATAGTTGTTACTCGACTTGTTATTGTGGCCAATTACTTGCGCCTCTTCCAGCAAGCCGGCCAGCATACGTAACCAAATTACACAGAACTCCAACCATTGGTTCAGAACCTTTTCCTTGTTCTACTTCGTTCAAACCTCGCAGTTCATTTTAAGGTGGAAACTCAACTCATAGTTGTTAGCTGAATGTTTGTTCGTGGTTTTAATCGCACTTGGAGTTGAGGATTTCAGGTGAAGTTAGTTGGAATGGGTTCTATTGCCGCGGCGTTTATTCTGCGGGTAGTTGCTGCGGCGACAATTTGTCGCGACCTCGTGCGGCTAAGCCGATCTACTGAATAGCTTCGTGAAACGTTACACGCAAACTTAGGACTATTTACCAATAATTATTCAGTCATTACATCCTAGTTAGGTTAGTCTGCGGTCTACTTTTGATCAGGAGAATAATACCATATATCGACGCACGTATCTGTCTACCTTTGTTACATCGTAAGAGCCCGAATCGGTTACTGACAGCCGTATATTGCTATTGTGTGCGATATAGTAAATAAGGTGGATGTCAATGTTGGTGGCAGGCCAAAGTTCACCACGACAGATTTTCTTGTAAGCTTACAAAGCGAAATATTACACAATGTGGGGTGACGCTGAGACATACTATTGTGAGCCGATTTCGACTGGATTTGATATACGATAAAAAATAAAGAGCTTCAACTAAATCAAATTGAACTTTACTAAACGACTTTAACTGCGTGATTAGGCGCAGTTAACGATTATAACACCGCAACTAACTGTAGTTTTGAAAACTAATGTCAAAGTGACATTACGAGTATACACAATTTAGTATGAATTGTGACACAAGTTGGGGCAATTCATTAAACTTGCTGAGCATACCTGCGTTCTGTCTGGCATAATTGCGAAAGTCCTTCAACCCTTAATTAAGATATTTGGCACGAAAATTTCATAAAGAAATTATGACGTAAACTTTGCCAATTATAGCGCAGCGAATAGCCGGTGTGACTTACATAATGTTTTAGAGATTGAACAGACAAAGTAGAGGCCGGCCCGTTACCGGATTGTAACTCCGAGTTTATGGATATTACAATACACTGTTTAAATGGCAATCCCATGAAGTTTTTATAGTTCTTTTTGTTTTCGTCGAACGACAACGTATTGGAGAACCTACTTACGACTTTTCGATTTCGAAACTATGTCAGCTTTATTGAAATGAAATTGTAAAAATTGTTTACAGGAAGCAGTAAAAGAATTTTTATTTCATATTCCACTTGTTCAAAAGGAAAACCATTCTCAATAAACTAAGAGTACATCATATTTTATGAGAACCTACGTAAATACGTAAATAGGATCGCTTCATACACATTAAAGGTTGTTTAGAAAGCTTGTTTATCACTTCTACGAATTTAATTTTCAATCATAAAGTATTTTCTATGAAGAGCTAATTTAATTACCCTATTTCGCTGTAATGTGGAGGTAATAAACTTGCGCAAAAAAGAAACGGAATAGGGAAAGGGTATCTCATATTTCCATTTTATTTATTTCCAGATTTTAAAGCATGCCGTTTGTCTGTTTTCAGCTCATACGAAATTCCAATACAACTACTGAAATGGTTCGAAATGAAATTTTTCACTTCCATTATGTTGTAAATAAGGCATTCACATTCGACGTCTTGCATGCGAATAATGTTCTTTGTAGTCTATTGTCGAGGGTCCTGCGGCACTTATTCTTAAATAAGGGAAATGCCTGTAATTCACCAATGTTGGGGGAGCCAATTTGTGGGCAGACCCTGCTCGTATTTTATGAACAAACCGTTTTTTGTTGGGTAACGAAGTGACATGATGCAATCAAGTGATCCGTGCACTAACAACAACTAATGTCTAATCCTGTTACAAAGATGTACAACATGTGAATAAGACAATTATTTGGACGTGAGCAGATTGTGTAATACCCAGACTATTAACACTTGATTGCTTCTCAGAATAATGTGATTTGTAGTTTCATTATGTTTAGTTTATTTTAACAAATAAAGGAGACTTGCCATGTTTGAGAAAGTTGGGTATAGTGGATTTTGAGTTTAAGCTTATAAAACATCGTCCTGACTTATTAGTATTGAAATAACAAGTGTACCTATCAACCTTCTTAAAACATAAATAATAATGAATCTCTTCATCATTTGAATTTATTCATTTGAATTTATTTTCTAGAAAATAGTCTTGTTTGTTACAAAAAATCTAAATATTTTGGAACATTCTTGGGTAATATTTTGGCGGACAGGCGAGCTGGCCCAAGCACACAAAGACTGTATCCTTTGTCAATTATTCGCTTCAGTGGTCCCCGCCAAAAGGCGGCGGCCATCTTGGACTGTGTGCGACGGATCGTCAGCGCCATCTATTGTTCGGTCAGTCGCCCATGTTTTTGTGTTCTGTCCAATCCGGGCCGACTCGTTGATTGATGGTCTGAACTTACAATTATTTTCGTGTCTTCGTGATTATTTATTTTTTGTCTCTCATTCTTGGCAAAATAAATTAATCTCGGAGAATTTTCTCTATCCGGATTAAAGTAAATATCTGGGTGGGTGCGAGTATAAATTGGTTTCGTGGAACAAAAGCGGATGCTCAGCCAATCAGAGTTATACTCATCAATATACATGACGGACACACAGCCAATGATCGAATCCAAATGAAAACGTCAAACATGGTGGCGCTTTTAAAGCGAGATTTACATATTAAACAATATTATTGGTTTAATTCGAATGACTGTTTTTGGAGGTTGTCACGAGATACGTCACATTCATATTTTGTGAAGCGTTTAATGTGATTTATTGCCTTACAGAAATGTGACACGTTATCACATTATTCTACAAATGTCCAATACATTTTCTTCTGAATTGCATTTAATTATCAATAAGAGGAAAACGTGCCTAAATAGTTCACAAAAATGCCATCGATATTTACGAGAAAATAACTTACGTAGGTACTCAATGAAAAAAAGGGAAACGAGTTTGTTCATAGTGCCTGTTATTCGATTGTGTGCTTTGCCAAAAAGTATTTTTCGAACACGAGAATTTGATTGAATAAGTGGAAACTGATTCACGTTGCGATGGTATTGCCTAATGTAATACGCACACGGCGCCAAAGGCTAGCTTTTACTTTGTTATTTTGTCTCCATTCCAATATTTTCACAAGGATTGTTTACAAAATTCCTTGAATTCGAGGATATTGAGCTGAATTATGAAAATAAACATAACTCAAATAATATTATCCTTTATACGCCAACATACTAACCAATTCAATTTTCGCCTCCTCTATTTACTATTCCTAGAGAAACTTCGAATAAATAATTCAATCTTGCTAGTATATTCAATATTTATTTATTTGGCCCTGTTTCCAGAATCTGCTGGATATGTGTGCCTCAACCACGTCAGGGGATTACTAAGGGTCCATAAAATGTCTTCTAACTAGTCTCGGCACAACAAGAGGGGAAGTTGGGGAGACAGGGCAACTGTCGTCACACGAATAAATTATAGATAGTGTTACAGTGTGACTTTATCTCGTGTATACAAAAAACATCCCCCTCTATAGTACATTTCTTTATCCTTAATCAGAGAAAACTACAGGTGGCGTTTATTTTGACCATGTTATGCAAAGCAGGGATTGCCTTTGTCAGGATATTTTTGTAATTAGTTGCTAAATGTTGGGGGAGATGGGATGAAAAGCGTATCTCTTTGGCTCGGAAAACCGCTTAATGGGTAAAGGAACAAGAAAAGAAATTGTTTGTTGTTGCCAACAAGTTGATGGCGTTATTGTATGCAGCGACGGATGATATTAAAAGTGTTGTCTGTTTTCTGTGATTTTCTTATTTATTTTAATAAAACAGGTTCGTGTATTTTTTATAATTCATTTTAATATTTTACAGCTTTACTATTGATAAAAACCCATGTGTGAACTACGTCCGTAAAACCGACCATTGAATACAACCTACAAAGACTTTGTGCAACGTTTTTCAAAAGGGGCGATGTCAAAAATTTGAAATTTCATCGCTGAACCGACGAATTGGGACGTCGACAGATGCAATTTGTTTGCATGCACTCGACACGCTCCCGATATTGGAAAACTTTACGAGTTCCGTTTAGAACAATATCAATAGGACATTGGTGTACGTGCCCGACATATCGAGAACGCACACCGACGTACTCGGTAGCACCTCAACGACGTTGTATTTACTGATGCATAAGATCTAGAATTGTGACAAATAATTAAAACTTCCAACAAACGAGATATTTCTACCACAACCCTCTCATATTTGTCGGAGTTCATTACATTTAACGTCACAACAATGCTAAGCTCTACGAATTCCATTTTCGTGAACCATCCAACTAATGACTTCTGTGAAAGTAAATGTCACCGAATTTCAGCATACAGAGTCGCAAAAAATAACATAAAAATAACCGCGAACCATGAAACGTTCCATTTGAAGGCACTAAAGTTAAATCGAGTCGCGCAAGTTGTACGTCATTAGCATTTGCCTGTCAAATGGGCACTCACATGGATTGGTTGATGTGCAAGCGAGTCAGCCATCTTACCGCCAATTTCTAGTAAATAGACTTGACATATCGTGTAGATTTTTCTTTGAATGGAGCCTTTCCGCTATGCTTTTGGCAGGGAGTATTTCATGTGCGGTTTTATTTTCTATGTTTTGTCGTGTGCCGTCTTATTTTTTATTGGTCTTCTTTTTCGGTTTTGTGTGTTTTTACTTTGTAGAAGCCACATTTTGACGCCACATTTACTACAATCCTTTTGTCTCTTATAATAGACATCGTCTACTCTTGAGCCGCACATTTCAAAATCACTTTAAACAACAAATATCTTTGTCTTACTAAACGTTTTTTCGTTTTAATCTTTTTTCCCTGTTTTAGATGCAGACCGTTGCCGTCAGTATCGGCTGGAGCCGTCAATATTGCGAAAGTTTGCACCATCGGCCGCCGAGAAATTGCGCTTCACATGTTTCACGATTTATTGCAATTGTTTCTCAACAATATCCATCGTTTATTTCATCGAATCCATGACGTTTGGACGCTGCGATTATTCTGAATGCTCTGCTATTATTTTAAAATATTTTGTACGCGAGTTCTTTAGTTTTATGCGTTATTTTATATTATGATGTGAGGGAGTTGGGTGGTATTTCTAGAAATAGCTGTTTTAAAGTTGTTTCAGAAGTAGTTAGTGATATTTTCTTTGAAACAATAGGGCTATTTTTGTACAGACATAAACAAATAGGCAGCTTTCAAATGAAAATAGAATAATTTTGGAAAAGTACACACTCGTTCGCACGGTGTTTTATTTCCGGCTTGAAAAAGGTGGAAACAAAAAAAAATGATATGAACACGGTCGCTTACCTAACGAACTGAAATGAATACAAAACAACCAACACACAACACCAAAATGTTTATTTATGTAAACGAATTAAAAACGTTACGTATTTTCGGCAACGATTTTTCTTTCATATTCTTTGTGTGAGTTATTACCTTTTTACACAAAGGTGTTCTTTTCAGCATCGGTAAGACCAGTGTAGTTGGTCTCTGGCATTTCTTTGCGTTCCTTGAGTTTGGTTGAGAAGGAAAGGTCTGGGTAGGTTGGGTATCAACGGCCCGCATGCAGAATACAAATTCTTAACATTTTAATTAAAAGAGCTCAAAACGCCGACCGCGCCGGCTCTATTGTTGTCTCGTTCTGACACCGCCGTGATTTATGGCGAGTGTAAATGGGAAGGGTTGGGTTTCATCTTTCACTGGAATACACGAAATGATAATTGACATTTTTGCGCGGGCGTCACGAAAGGGTTATGATATTTGCGCAAGTAATGCTTCGGCAACATTGTCGCACATTTGTCACTGTTCAGTTAACATAATCTGATGCTGTAGCTATAGAAAGTTTATTTATGTTATTTGTACTTGATCCCAATAAACCGTTCTTTTTTTAAATACTGTCGTACCGCAAATTATTACAATAAAAACTGATTTTCACAAGAATCAAGCTTGTAAGATGTACCTAAGGCACAAACTAATGTGTCTCAGTCAAGAATCGATGCATCACGGTAGGCACTTAAGTAATTAACAATTAACCTAAGCCGCACCTAACTGTAGCCTACATTTCAGTTCTATCCAAGAAACTAGAACACGATTAATATCAGATCCAACTCAATACCGATTACTATCTGACAGTCCACCGCTGAAGCGCTCACAATCGCTTGAAGCGCTAAATATTTAACGATAAACATGTCAATCACTTACCGGATTACCGATTGATTGAGGTGAGAACGATATTCCATAATTTTGTTGAAGCGTCACGCCCAACCGCTAGTGATCTAATATAGCGATTATTGAGGAATATTAGGAATGGCTGTGAGAAGATTTTGATGTTTATTGAGTGTTTTCTGATGTATTTCGTAAGATATACTCAGTAATATTAATCTATACTTACTTATTCTTAGTGTAAGATTTCAGAAATACTAATGCTGTGAAAAGTGATGGCTTTGAAGTAAATGTACTTAAACAAGATGCCTACTTCAAAGGAACATTTCTTGTACAATAACTCTTTTAAGTATGTTAAAGTAATAAGAGTATTTATCATGTTTTCTAGTTATAGAAATACTAGATTTTGCTAAGGCGATGAGAATAAACAAAAAGCAAAACCCCTCGAAGGAAACACTTCTCGTGTTTAACGAAAATAACTCCTGACAAGACAAGTTTTAATTATTTAATTCCTAAGTGGTTTCTGTCAAAGTCTAAGCAAACCAATGTTACAAATTAACAGTTACATGGCTACAAATTATACTCAGTGTAATTTTAGATAAAGAAAGAAAGATAAAATGCTTATTAGACTTGTACAGGATAAAACTAATTAAAATGAGAACACATTGGTCGTGTGTCGTGGGCAAAAGGCACAAATGAACAATGACAGCAACGAAAGTATTTACGTACGTAACGTATACATTTCCATCTTGCCAGAAAACTAAATTAATAAAAGTAGGGCAGCGAAGCAACTGTACTCTTCAGGCAAGTCTTGAAGGGTGAGGCAAACAGTAGGTTGGGCAATTTGTAACAAATCCAAACGCGCTAGGTGCCGTCCTTACACACTTAAGAAGTTAACTGATCTGTTTCCCCCAAACTACTTTATTTGTTTAGGCCACAACAAATAGGTTCTCTTGGGCAAGTTTCCCCGAACTGCCTCAAATTGCCCCTAACTCCTGTATTGTTTAATCAAAAGAACGGCCGGGAAACGTATGGTAGCAATAATAAGGTTGTTTTATTTACTCGTTTGTATATAAAACACTTGTGTTTAGAAGTTTGCTTATTGATTTTCTTGAGGTTGGTGGAAGTTTTGTGGTTCGTTAATGGCGTATTAGAAGGAATTGTGGAATGTTCTGAGTATTTTTGTATTATTAAAAGGTCAAGATTTTTATTTATTGTTATTTTAGGTTGTTTAAGTATTTACTTAATTAATTGTTCGTTTTCTAAAGAGGATCGAAATTGTTTGACATTTCCAATGTTTTGGAGAATTGTTTATATTTAGTGTAAAGGTCAAAATACCCACTCACTGGATGAAAATGTTAACTAAATGACGTCAAGTCATTTTGTATCATTCTTGTTAAATGGTTGATAAGTAGTGGATCGAAAGTTTTACTACGGAATACCAACTAAGTGGAGGTCGGATAAGCAGTCGCCCCATGTAAAATACTGGTATTCAAGTCCATCCAGTTCAGGTGGAAGTCGATCCCGAATCGATCATAAAACTAAATGATTTTAATAGGGTAACCATGGAGATTTTTGCCGGTTCTTCTCCATAGGGATTGACCAACCCGAATCGTGCGCCCTTTCTCGTCGTTTAATAAAAGCCAATGTAAGACTATGGGAAATTAAAATGTTTTTATTTCTGATTTTCATTCTGAACTAAATCGTAACGAAAAATCAACTGTCCAGTACTAAAAATCGATATATATACTAGCTGCGCCCGGCAGTTTCCCCCGCTGCTTAGGCCACCATTATCACTTAGGGGTTTGAAAGATAGAAAGCCGATTCTCAGACTTACTGAATATGTATAAAAAATTATAAAAATTGGTGACAAACATTGTGACACGACAATTTGATACATTAGATATATAGTCTGAAATACATCGTGAATGACTATACATTTTAAATACATACTGTATATTAATACAACAGATTTTCATAAGATAGCTTCAGGTTATACCAAAGGTTTCTACCGATATCAATATTAGTGTAAATTAATATCACTGGAAACCCTATTTAATACACAAGGGGTTTCGCGACCATACATTACTAATACAGATGGGGGAAATGATTTTCCTACCCCTATTACGTCATATTCAACTTTATTGGCCACACGTTAACAATCACATTGGGGTTACCATATCTAAATTCAAAAGCTGTACATTTTTAAAAGAGTTTCCATGACTTTCTTTTCTCAGTACTCATTCAGATATTGATAATTTTAAACTTCTTAAAGAAATCGTTTATAATTGGTCAACCTCGTGCGGAAAAATAGGACTCTGCATACCAAATTTTGACAAAAAATATAATGACGTATCTGTTGTATAAATAGCCGTACAGGGCTATCTTTCGCCAGCTAGTCCGCAATACATACTGGTTTTACAGACACTGTCGAAGTCTGGCAAAATATGCCTCAAAAAGCAGGAAATGTCCGGACAATTGCTGACGCATGGTTACCCTAAATGAGACCAAACTTTGATATTATTTCAGTAATTTTATAATTCTCGAGCGTAAACTGAAACTGAACGTATGATGGCGTTTCTCCCTTTCACTTTTCCATGCATAAATGGTAGGGCATGGTATTGACTTATGTTATTTTGTGCTCTAAGTAGGAGTTTCTATACACCCTCTCATTTCGCTAATTCTAATTGAAGGGTCCCCTATACCCCGGTGTACGTACGTACCCCAGTGGGGCACTCGCCCTTTGCATTGTTTGTACAATAGATACTAATTTGGAAATGTTACTGTTATAGTTCTATGGGAGTGTTGCCAGCAAGTTATATTTCATACTTGTTAGTCCTAGAGGAATCCGTTTGTGGTTTCTGAAGATATTGTAGAGAAAACTTTAGTTCTTAAAGTTACGTTTAGAATAGAATTAGTTTTTTATTTGAACATAAAGTAGGTACGAGTTACAGATGTTAAGCTTAAGAATGAACCTTATCCGTTTATCTAGACAGGCATTGGTTTCTGAGAAAAAAATAGGTAAAATAAGACCTGGGGAATATTTTATTAGAAGTATGGACTCAATTTCCTTGAAATTACAAAAATAAGTTGATAAAGAGTTTCACATTCGAGTATTAATATACCAGACTTTAACAGACTACGAACAAAATTTTCTTTGTGAATTCTAATGACCTAGTATTAGTATTCTATATTGTCTCTTTATGCTATAACTCTACTAAATTGATACGCATTATAGGTTTAGAAGCATTTCACCTGGATATCCTTTTATTTAAGAAAAATGTTTATTCGCTTAAATTGTTGTTCTTGGAACTAACCACGCCCAAGAGGGCAGAATTGTTTTTATATGTGGAAGGTATAACCATATTTCATCACTTAAAAGAGCTCAAATTCAGAAAATGTTAATAAAGGCCAACCTGTTTGTTCCCCAAAAGAAAAAAAAACTTTAAACAAACTTTGCAACGACAATTACGTCATCAGTGGCGTCATTCTGTCAGCTCCGAAGCTCTTATAAATACGTCACAATCAGAGCTGAGCTGCGGCTCCAACCATGGGCCCCCGGGGACCACTCCAGGGCCTGGTGGCTCCGTGATTGATGCGCTGATTACCTTCATTCCTTTTTTGCCACGAACACTCGACTTTCGCCGCTTTTTGTTTTTTCGACCTCTTCTCGTAATAGGATGTTTTAAGTTGGATTTTAGTACTAGTGAAAGTTTATATTTGTATTTTTATTGCGTTTTATTTGTATTATCACTTACAAGGCTCACCTTTTTGACAGTAAACGTTCTTTTCAAAATAATTCTAGTGTTTTTTTAATCAACGTTAACATTTTAACAGATTTGCATGATACATTACGTACAAATTTTGTTTTCTTTCTGTTTTTTTTTATTACCTCTTTGAATATTGCTTATACTCCATTTTTCTTTTAATCTGTTTAAGTTAATTTAGCCCTGTTATAGTTAACGTTTGCTAGTATTATGTTTATGTCATATAGTAATCTGTGGAAAATGTTGTGGGTAGTTATTTGTTAAGTTTCATGTTAAGATAACACCATATAACACACACATTATAATTTAATTTTATTATTTAATTAGTAGGATATACATATAACATTAAACATGTATTCCCCGAATGGTTAAGTAGAGTTGTACCTAATAGTCGACTTCTTCGACTTCACCAGTTATTTTTTAAGGAGCATCTAATAGGGAGCAAGCTTATTGCCACTAACCGGGCAATTCAGACTCCATTGCGTGTAATTATTTCCTTTATCTATATAAAATTTGCTGTGCCCCGGTCGACATGCGTTGCTATGCAATTTTTCTACCCTACCTACCTGAACTACACAAAAGCTCCCTTTACCTTATTTGTCTCTCCTTGGACTTGGACTTCAACGAATATTAAAAAAAATTGGTAAAATTAGTCCAGGCATTGTTATGTCATGCGTCTACCAACACATTTTTCGATTCATTTTTATATTATAGATGACAGTTGTATATTTATCTATACAACTGTTGAACAAAGAAGATTACGACCTTTTAAAACATAAAAAACGACCTAAAATGTTTATTCAGAATCAAGAAATACTTAAAGTTTTGTTTTTCTATTTAATTAGTGTTCGCAAAGGTAAACTGGCTTTACAAACTGTACCTAACGAAGAGAGGGTACCTAAAACTTTGCGTAAACACGATAAGAGTGAAATGTTCAAGATATAATACGCTTAAAAACTCGTAGTTACGACTTTTTGTCCGCCAAATGTTTTCATATTCAAAATTGATTTTCCGACTGGGGCCCGTATGAATATGATTAATTAGGAGGAGATTTATTTATTCAGCCTTTTATTCAGCCCCGATGTTATTACGTGATATAAAATACTGCGCGAAAATTGACTGCGTCGAGGTAATACGATGGACGCACATGAATACAGGGTAAATAAAAACATAACTCTCGTTTGTATCGTGCAGTCGGGTAAAAAGAGTAACGCGCCAATTGACTAGAAACTACGAAATGAAAATTGTATTTTTGAAATAGGTTAAAAAATGTTTTTAAATTGTTATTTTTGGTGCGGATTTTTACCGTGGTTGAATTTTGCGTTCGTATTTTAGTTTCGATGTTTTGTGGGTCGTATATCGTCCTGGGGTAGTCGAGTGTCCGAATAAAACAACGATTTAATTATTAGGCTATATTAATAGGTGGTTAAAAAAGTGTGTTCTTCGTTTTATTATAATCTTCGAGTTTCATGTCTTAAAATCTGAATATCTTAAAAAAAACGGCGGGGGTTCAGTACAAACTTGCGACATAAACACCCATGTCTTTTGACTGCCTTTACTTAAAGGGTTGTTTTTTTTCACAGCTTCAAGGGACCACAGACTTGAGTATAAGTTTTTTATTTCAACTCAATACCACCACGCGTTTTCTAGCTAAAGGTCTTGCCATACACAGACAGACGGAAAACAAAGTGATCCTATAAGGGTTTCGTTTTTTTTTGTTTTGAGGTACGGAACCCTAAAAAGAACTGTCTTCATTTTTACGTTAACTAGAGGCGTTTTTAAATCTCATTAGCACCAGAAGTAACAAAAAAGCAATGAAAAGTAAAGCAAATTTTCAGATACCCCAGGGCGTGGGTAATCTATTTTTGTTTTACTACGTCACTATTTAGACTAGCTTGTATAATCCGCAATATATAACAGAATATAACTTCTTTATAATATCACACTATACAAATTAAATTAGAGATAATCTATTGTCTTTATTTGTAAGTTGATTTTAAAAATAAATCCTTAAGAATCATACCATTCCATTATTAACAAAAAATATTCACATTTTTATTCTAAAACTTCCTCAATACAAAGTACCTACGCCAGCCGCCAGGTACACAAAGATACACCTACACACTTTATGCTTTTAGGTGGCGACGTAAAAACGAAATCAGCAAGTATCATTTTGACGGCCATTATGTAAAAGTGGGTGTGCGTGTGATAAGGCCACAAGTGGCCATTTGCCGGTGTTTGCGAGCCCCTGCTAACGTCCTCTGTATAATATGCTGAGAGAAAACTCGCCTACATAATGATACACACGTACTCTTATGTGAGTATGGGTACGAAGAATGGTGAAGTGAACTTGAAACCACGCATAAGGTGCATAATGATGTTTTTTATCTATGGAGGGCAAAGAAAATAGGTTAGCATCTTTTTATTTTCGGAATTGCGGCCAGTGACTATCCGAAAAAAGAAATGATTGTCTATTTATTTTCATTTTCAAAAATAGAATCTGAGCAAAATACAATAACGGCCAGATATTTTCTACGAACAGTATTATTGTAATAAAACATGAAACTAACTGAACGCTAGGATCACTCCAAATCAATTCCTTCGCCCGACCCTCATCATAAAAATCGACGCGCCATCTTGGGATTGGCTCCCGCCAAAATCTGAACGGGTTTATGTAAACGCTGGTGCTTTGATAACATCGTGTAGGTACATATGAGCCGGTCGAAACAACGTTAATTTCGTTAAAAGGCCGCACAAAAGAGGATCACACTACAGGGGAATACCATTACACGGGACGCGCACCGAATAACGTTTCCGTTCGGTAAGCGACCTTATAAAATTAAGGGTGCGGGTGTGAAACGGGCGGGGACCAACATGGCCTGCAGAACCTGCACTATAATAGTATAACTTCGTCTGGATACGAAAGGGTTTTCGACAGTAGAGATAAACGTATCTCGAAGCGTTTTAACATGGGATGCTGGAGAGCATAATAAGGGCTATTAAATGTAGGAGCTGCATGATTTTAAAGGAGAAATATGAAAGGAAAATTTTACAGATGAAAACGATCTAAATGAGGCTTTCAAAAAAACGACTTAGCTTTTCAGACTTAAAAACCATATTTATGCAGTTCATGTATTAGAAGTCTACTTCTATATATATTGATGCATCAGAATACATAATCAACAGCCTGCCGACTATCCGATTTCCACAACCCAGTTATTACTGGGTAATACGATACCCCTTAGCATAAAGTCAGTCCTTCATGAGAAGATATAATTGGTCTAACAAATAATGAGGTATATACTTTTTTTACGGATGGTTAATCATCAAATAATTTCCCCCACTCTGGGTGGAGCGGGGGGAAGTGTCAGACTTCTACTGACTACCCATGATCCTTCTTTTGCCCTTTATGTTTTGAGGCCGAAGTATCTCTTTCGATCAATCCGCAACTCCGGCAGGATGAGGTATGTACTTATTGTTTCCTAGCTGGCACCCGCAGTTTCGCCCACGTGGTGATAAAAAAAAAGTATCCTATGTGTTATTCCAGACTATATACTACATATCAACCTCTGTGCAAAATTTCCTCAAGATCTGTTCAGCCGTTTTGACGTGAAGAGTATCAAACATCCATACATCCATCCATCCATCCCCACAAACATTCACATTTATAATATGGGAAAAAAAATTGTGTTCACCAAAAATACTGATCGTGCACCAAATATTCTTTCCTGAATGCAAAAAAAATGCGTAGGTTAGGTTAGGTTAAAACTGCGACCCCCTACGCACGAGCCGAGCGAGCGGTGCCGCGGCAGCGGCCGGCGAGTGCCAGTAACGACTTGCATTAATAGAAAATGGATAAAGATATAACACTTTTTTATTGTAGTGCTGTCTTTTTCCTGATGCTCGTTATGACATATTTTAATTAACATATTTTGGTGCTCATTCAGTAAATTTGGTGCAACACAGGCAAAATTAGGTAAACGAAATGGGAATAAATTGAAGTACGTTTAAATACCATCCTTATAATATTAGTTAGATATAAGTAGGAATTATAATATTAGTAGGATTCACAATTATAACCTGCTGCCCTGTAAAGGCTATTAATTTTACCAATTTCAGCACACCAACCTCATTAAATGGCTCCATAAATATATACGACCTTTTAACATAAGGACCTATGTGGTTCCGCCTTCGTCGAGGCCACAACAAAACGACACGTGTTATGTAGAAGAGTATGTTTAGCTGATATTATCATACATAGTATTTGAATTTCATTAGGACAATGGAGATTAAATCGGCTGCGGGCGGAAAAATAATCTTGTATGTTTACTTTAAACCTATTGCGTGCTACTTTTTCAGAGGGAATTTTAAAAGGGCTGAATTGGCAAAATTATATTATATACTTTTAAACATAACACAAAAATGTAAGCATTGTGTGTCTAAGTGTATGTGATAGTAGACCCTCATTTCGCTAGTAATGTCTTATTGGGCAAGTCTCTAGCCATCAATCCAACGTAAATCCGTGTCTGTAAAATTCTTGATACTTTTACAAATGTAGCTATTTTTCCAAAAAAACGTTATTAGCTAGTCCCTGTTTTTTTTTGTTATTTTGAGTGCTTGTCGTCATTGCGAGCAATATAAATATTCTTTTTTCTTAACTTATCTTTCTTGTTGAATGTAAAACCTTATGAGTCTTTTAGTTAACATAGTAGGGATAACAGTATTTCTTAGATTTGATTCTAAAAATCACACAGTAGGCCGAGAATCAGCAAATTTTGAATATCACAATAACAGGCAGTGATTTCATCAAAACTTTCAGGTTTGGCTTTTTTGTAGTAACTATTATATATATTTTATTACTATTTATTAATAGATTCTCATTCTTAAGTTGCGGCAAATAACTTCATTCAACGTTATTTTTGGAATACTTATTTATTATGTATGATCAGAATAATTCTGAATCTTATTTATAAATTCTATTTGACTTTATAATGGTATTTATACCTTAACGACAGCTGATACTCATAGAATATTATTTGGTATTCGCGAGAGGTAAAGTCAAAATGACATTCTTTTTCAGCAGGAACGATGTTGGTGAAGTCTATAACGTATCGAATTGGTATACTCTACCACTAAACGTAGTCAATAGTTTTAAAACGGATTTAAGCAACACGAAATCATTCTAAACCGATTGTCACTAGAATAGGATAGTTTCCAGGGTCAAAATAATTACATTGTATTTAGTCCGTCTTTTAGATTATGCAAAATAAGGGACACATTTTTTTTATTTGTAAATTAGACCAAAAATTACAAAGATATATATCCCTTTAAAGTTACGTGTGACGTTTATTATTGCGAAAAAATGTAGCAACGTGTGACGTTTCACGAAACTAGTCTATTAGCCCATAAAACCGTACGTTCAAACGATACCTAACAGGGGGCCAAGATGGCAGCAAGGCCTACGTGTCAGCAAATTCGCACAGACAATGATAACCAGTAAAGTGTAAACAAAAGTGATCTCCACTTGTCCGGTCCAGTCCTCGGCCCGTCAGGAAACCGTCTCGACATCGGTTTTATTACAAACCTTTTTGCTCCCTTTAATAAATCTCATACAGCCAAGTTCTAGCAATGAGAATTTCATCGGAGACGACGTGACCATTGTCATGTAAATCTGATTTGGAAAGAAATGCAAACTTTGCCAGAACGGATGAATATTTCAAATTATACGGACACAGTCGTCGTTCGTTGTGGAAAATATTGTCCAATTTGCTACATATCTACTGTTTTATGGACTCATTCTGTAACACCAGACTTTTGTTTTATATAATAATCGACCACCTCGGGGTGGTTGTTGACGAATGAAATTCATTATTTAACCTTTTGACAGTTCATGTCAGTTTACTTGTTGATGGTAACATTTAATTTCGTTTCATATTGCATATTAGGTTCTACAAATTTTAAAACGAGTTGTTAAAACATGTTTCATTTCAGTTAAAAACATTTATCAAATATTTTACGCAAACAACAAAAATGTTTTTGAAATGAGCCCCTAGAATTGCGAGCAAAAAGATAAAATCACAAAACAAGACGTTAGACAAAACAGAATGTTTACCATTTATTACATTTTGCTTTTGTAAATACGACTACTTTCCTCACTAAATGGGAATGTAAAGATTTTTCCCAGTTTTTTAAAAGAGGGCGTGTTTTTTACGAAACTAAAGAGCATTCTTTCTCGCCCCTACGATTACTGTGGAAAATTACAGGCTACAATTGTTGTTATTTATTTAACAAAGGGTTTACAAAAGTGGAGGCACGCGAGCAGTATTTACATAAAAACAAAGAATTATATTCGGTGGAATGTAAACAGTGGCTTGCGGCCACGAGGAAGGCAGATGTGTCGCGTGGCTCAGCCTGCCTTAGTGCCGGCAGCATGTCGATACAATTGCGAAACTATTGTCATTTTGGCAACATTTCACTTTGAAAATCCTTTTGAAAACTCGAGAGCTTTCTTTGAAGAGTAAAGCTTTAATAATGACTATGTTTAATTTTGTCAAATGAGTGAAAGACGTTAATATTTTTATCTCTCAAATTGAAGTATTTTAGAACTTTTATATGTATAAAAAGCTTCCGCTTTCTACCTAACATAATTTCGCAGCGTCTTAATTAACATAAACTTTCATCTAGAGCGTTGGAATATGTTCAAGAGTTTTTGAAGTTAATTCATCAAGCTATGAGGAGATTAATGTTTTGGGAAAATGTTCTCTAATAGAATTTTCTCTTTGTCCTTCATTCCACAAAAATTGTGCGGTTTTATGGACATACAAAAAAAACAACAAGTCTTCTATTTAATTTTCATGGAACCTTTCGGCTCGCTACAGTGAAGATTATCCTTTCTTGAAAGATCAGAAGTATATATTTGAGCACACTTCAATATCAAGTGCTTAATACATTTTGGATAACTTATCGACAGTCGCTCCTCACAAAATTGTAATAAAATGGCGACTGTAGGCGGCGGGCGGGCGGGTGTTTTTAAGTCGTCTTGCCTCCATCCAAACACAAGCCAAAAATCTTTATAAATGCAAACGAGACGGGGCTATCTAAATCGTTGTGGGTGCGAGAGGGACGGCGTCAGGTGCATCTGAGTTAGCTCTGCGGTTGCGGGTAGATACAGCACGTTCTCACCGCTTCAGTCGGTGCGGTTAAGGGTACCCCAACTTTGCAACGAATTGGAGTGGAGTTGGGAAAAACAAATAACTAAGTATCTCATTTGAATGTATAACTTGCGAGTCTTTAAAACGAAATAGGTGTTACTGCGAATAGCGCCGCGATTATTTATGTTTTTAACACATATTTAGCTGTGTCCGTTTGTACACCAAATTAATTCGGGAAACATTTTGTATAACAAGCGATTCTTCGAAGTGTAATTAAGCGATTTAAGTGAATTATGTTTTCATTAAGTTAGCATTTGTCGACAAAAAACCTCACGAATACAAACAGCTTGTAGATTTCACAATTTCCGTTATAATTTCGGAGCGTGACGTTATATATTTAAGCGGGTCTTTTTTCTCAAGTCATAATTTGAATTTGTAATACTTGTAAGAGCGGAAAGTTTCGCCATCAATATTTATGGTTATAATGAGGACACTCACCTGCCGCCAACTAGGAGATAATTTCCATCTCTTAGTAATAATCTGAAGTAATCTGTGTGTGTATCGTTTCCCAAGAACTTGTGTGTGTCATCAACTCCTGAAACAACACCAAACGAGCTTAATTAGTTAATTAGCACTCTTAATTAGCACTTACGTCTTAGAGAATATAGGTTTTCGCAAGGCAGACAGTCTTATTCTACAAAAAGTAGTATAATAGTAATCATAAATAACAAAGCTGCAAATAAAACTACACCAAAACTACGACACAGAAATACTTAACTAAATAAATTCAAAATTACAATTATTAATAACACTAAAGGATATCATTACGCCATATTAGCATTTTTTATTTAGAAAAACGTTGTTCCACATTAGGAACTTCTCCTGTATTTTGTACGTTTACAAAAAATTAAACTCACATACACAAACAGCCAGACCCGATACACAACTATTTATTGATCATACAAATATATGTTCCGTGCGGGAAGCGTACCCGCGACACGCAACATAGCAGTCGATCGCTCAGCCTCTGCGCCAAACGTACTGTCAATTCTGTCATTTTTGACGTTTGATTTTTACCTATCCGATTCTACATAATGATCGGATAGTCGTCGACCGATCGTGACGGACGTATCGATAAAATCGATAGAGGAAGCACTAAAATAATCTAATTTAAAAAACAGAATCTTTCGGTAACCTTATTAACGAGCCTCTGTGCAACGTATACACGTTTATCTAAACCCAATTACGGTAAAAGCAGGTAAAAGTTAGAGACGGTTTTTTCTTTTTAGTTTCACGTTACGATATTGTGTGGCCTTGAGGAAATTTACATATCCATTAGCGGAGGTACCTATTTGTTAACTGACTTTTTTAAATTGTAAAATGTTTTGAAGGGGAAGATTTTGCGGGTCTGTAGACGTTCAACAATGACTAGCTCACCGTCCATCCGTCTAGTGATGATAGCCCGTGTCGACGGCGCGTCAGAGTACCACGCGCGCCTCAAAAAGATGTCAGCAAAGCAGAGAGGCCTGCCGGGGGTGCGGGTTGTTTGAAAGAGATTTCACTGCCCCAGAACATAAAGGGTCGAAGAAGGAACATGGGTAGGTTTTGGTCAGAAAAGTCAGACATTCTCACCAGTTCGAACCCAGTATCTGTGTACCAATACAGACACAGTTCAAATCTAACAAAAATACAGGAACCTTACTTGATCTAGACAGTCATAAGAGGAAATCAGTGATAAGAGGAAAAGAAAACCGTTGAGCAGTCTAATATATTAACGAAATTGATAACAACAACTGGTTGACTTTAATTTAAATAATGATATGTATCATGGATGGCAGTTAGTGTTGTAATTGGTCGATTGGGTTTTTCATGATTGGTGCCATGAAAAAAAAAAAAAGCCATCCAGCATCAGGCCTATTGACTGATGTCAATAGGCCTGATGCTGGATGGCTTTTTTACAATAGGGATTTCTCTTCTATTGTGAGTGCTTTTACAAACATTTAAACTCACACACACAAACAGACAATTAGTACGTGGCTAAAACGTGAAACTTAAGACATACAAAAATGGTTAAATATGAGTGTACTATTAAGTAGGTACATCTCTGCTTAAATCTTCGAGAGTTACGGGTATGATGTTATGTTTTCATAAATGTTCAATACTCCCTTGAAGTTACCTAACTTTTAGTGACATCCATATTCAAACAAAAATGTATAACAATGTAATTAGCAAGCTACTAATAGTCTCTTTGATAGACACATTAAAATTCATGGCACACTTCATGAAGATGCCTCTAATTCGACCCAAAGGCTTAAACTCCAGTCTAAATGAGGTCTGAAATAATGGGTGTGGCCCTCATTAAACTCCTTTTGTCGTGATCCGAACTTAGTCTTTTGACATCTGATTCCTATTCGGAATTTGTAAACGATTTTCTACTTTATCCCCTTTGTGATAAAGCACCCTTTGTTTCGTAAGGGAAAGATGTTTCGAAGAAAACATTCATGAGATGAGATAACCTTGGATGTTTTTTCAAAGTCACGCCTTTGAAAGGTTTTGTTGTTTTTTGTTTATAGGGCGCTTAGTGGATACAATATAGAGTTTTCTATCTTGTATTTCCCAGCCTATACTTCGATCACTGTTGAACATAGGCTTCCTAAAACGTTCGCAACTGAACTCAATGATGGGCCATTCTTAACCATCTAAACCCAGCCTTGTGTAGCTCATCGTTCCACATAGGTCGAGAGGATCCTACACTACACTACGTTTGCCGACTCGCGGTCTCCACTCAAGAACACGTCTGCATTGCCACTTCAGCTTTGTTGCAGTCGTCCTATCGTTCTGAGCTTCGCAGTATTTTGTAAAAAATCGAAAAGGTTTGAAAAAATTGCAGAATATCCAAGAAATTTAGCAAAGAGGCTTTATTCCTGGTGATATGGCTAATGTAGTATCATTTAGGATTACCTGAAGCTGATTGCTTTCAGATCGTAAAAGCAAAAGCCGTGAAATTCGTTAGCTCTTACATTGTTTCTAGATGAAAGAGTGCAGCTATGCGTAAAACAATATTCATAAAAACGACAGCGTTTTTTATTCGAAAGTCATAAATTCTGTGAGTAAGATGACAAGTAAAATGCTCGAATGGCACGTGCCGTAAAATAGTGATGTCATTCGCATAAATATTTTGTTATAAATTATTCGATTTTGATTGTGAATGGTATGGGAATAATTGGCGTGAAACTGACAAATCAGTCATGATTTTTTTTCAATCGATTAAATACACTTCATGTTGCTGGTTCAAAGAACGATGTGAATGTGGATTGACCGGCAACAATTTAGAATCAACAACAAAATGACAATTTCCAAAGGTCAAAATTATCGCGTAAACCATCTAAAAAAACTACGCGGAACTGAAATAAACTTAATCGAAATTGATTCGAATAGACAGTTCTCGTCCCATCACTGCGATAAAATCGGCGATTACTTCAAAGTGAAGTTTTTTATATCGATAGGTTCACGAGAGGGGTCAACGCGACGTCAATCAAATGGAAAAAGTCGTTTAAAAACTCTAATAGATTGCTTGGTGGTAGGACGTGTGGGAACCAATCGTTTTCAGTTAACACACGCATAGCAACATTAAATCACTACTTTGGCACAGATGTTGTCGTATACAGTTTAATTTTATAGGAAAAGTGCTTATGCATATTCTTATGTTGTATGTTTTTATTAAGGCGATACGTAAACTGTCAGAGCAAGCCTGACAGTTGAAATTCCGACATTAAAATAATACTTGTTTAGACATCTATTAAAGCATAATCTTATCCAGGTATAACCTACTATCTTATGATCATGGGTTATTCCTGGACATGATTTTTTTCGTCAAAAATTTCAGTATTTTTTACCCAACGACGAAATGTGGGTATACTTTTTTTGCAGATGAGAAAAATCTCACCCATGTTCCTTCTTTGCCCTTTATTTGCCGGGCCATGGTATCTCTTTTGAACAATCCGCAACCCCGGTAGGCGTTGACCCTGACAGGCCCCTCTACTCTTAGGTACACCTCTACCTACCGCTTCTAGGATTACAGGCGTGATATTATTCCTGTCACTGCTTGACATCTGTCAAACTATAGTGTCCAATAACGACGGGAACATGTCTAAGTCAAAGTACAGGCTAAGTAAAGCCTGTAGAACTCTGCCAAGTCCCTTTTACTTAAACTACTTCTAATTAAGTTACACTATAAACTCATATCGCGCTATTAAGCTAGGCAAGGTAACCACGTTGTGGCTTCTAGCACTTCCGACATTTTCTTTCGCTATAAACTACTTAGTTAACTCACAAGCATAATTAATACTGGCTTCCCAAGATTAGCTTGGAGCTACCTGGATTTCCAGTGCTAAATTCGAGAGAATTAGTAAAATTGTGTTAAGACTTTTGCCTGAATAATGCTAATGTGTAATCGACTTTATGGGGTCTGCAAGTCTTTTAATAATATTATGATTAAAAAGAGTGTCTATGGAGTTTCTTGCCCATTATTCTCCATAGAGATCAACGCTTTGGAATGGGCAACTAGTTATTATGCCTTGTGGCTGAGAATGTAGCTTCATCTTTTTGTTTTTTTTCCACATTTAAAAGGGCATGTAACGGTCTAATTGAAATAAATGCTTTGAGTTTGAGTTCTTTTAAACAATATACATATAAAGAACGAGAAATGATAATCAGTGTCACAATTGCTCATAACCAACTAGCTTATGGCCGCGGCGTTACCCGTGTGGAGTTAGTTAATTATCCCTCGGAATTAATCTACCTATAAACTATTTGAGCACCAAATTTCACCCAAAACCGTTTTGTAGTTTTTACTAGATATAGTAATCCATACTCACCAACTTTCGCGTAGAGTATGATTGGCAATTATTTGCTTAGCGTTTTCCCTACTTTATTGGAATCGGCTTTCAGTCAAACTGGGTGAAACCAGTTACATGAAGCGACTGTCAATCTGGTCCCCACTACTCAGAAACGATATATTACGATACTCCTTCGTTCGTATTACAGCGTAATCTCTGGTAGTATTACAACGTATGTATTTTTTTTAGATGCTAGTAATTAAAAACGACTGAATAAACCAACATTTTAAAAATATAATACAAGACATGAAAAAACTCCTCTTCTATTTTTGTTTAATAAAAAAGTATTAAAATTTATCACGATGGTTTTTCAAGATCGGCGGTCAAGTGAACTTTGACTTACATTATTTACAGATATACATAGAAATACACGAAAACGGTAATTAAAACGGATATAGTTGTGGAAATTAAAACATGTATTTTGTACCCGGTTTCAACACGCTCGCGGTAGTCCGCGTATCATTTTACCCGCCCATTTGTTGTTTGTTTCATTTCTAAATGTTTAATACAAAAGAGTTTTTTCCGTGCTTTTCCTGTGAATAGTTTGTATGTAAATTTTTATGGGAGTTTGTATATGAAAATTATTGTAATAGCCGTGCAGTGCGGAAACAAACTACATTTTAGTTGAACCACATTTTGAGAACAATCGCCGATTTTCAGAATGGATACTTAAGTTAAAAGTTCTGGAAGTTTTCCAAAGAAAAGATTCAGTTTTAGACCCGAGAGTTCGAACATTCAGAAATGTCATTTGTGCCACGACCATAGTTTTACAGACCACAAAGATCCTTTATCAATCTTTTAAAAAAGGCTGTAATAAAAAAGAATTTGTGAAAGTTTTAAAACTTTGCGAAAAGACGAGCTGGCTTACGCGAGTTTTAAGTTTGTCAAATGATTGAGGTATTGTTAAAAAGTACTTATTCTGAACATTATGGAAGTACTCCTTCTTTAGTAGGTTATTTTTTTGATAAAACACCTCCTTTTTAACCGACAGAGCGTGAATGAGGGCAATGGTTTGTACGTTAATTTACCCAACAAATTATATGTACTAACTTTGTAGAGGTTTTTTTCCCAAGGAATAATACATATATCTTAAAGAGCTCTTTTCGATACGCGTCAGAAGTAATGTTTGAATAGGTAGTCCTATGTATAGTATATTTATGTAACGCCGACTCCGATAGCGTTCACTTTGTTTATCTAGATACCTTTTCAAGTACTGCTAGGATACGTAAGCAGATAAATATTTGGAGAAGTCTCTAAAACTAACATCCTATTTTGTGCTGTATTGTCTTCGCGATCCCACTATTTTCTTTTCATTTCTCTTTGAAATAGTTATCTAAAAGTAAGTCTATACTTATAAAGTTACTTCTCAGGGGAATTACAGATTACTTCTTTCTGAAACATAAGGTATAAGTTACTTGTGTTTATTTAATCCCGATGTATTTGCCATTAAAACGTTAACCTAAATGCTTCAAAACGGGTTACAACGTTTTTTTTTTAATTTACTTATATAATGGGCCTACCCTTGACCTCAACCTTGTCCAAAGTCAGAGATGAGATCAACGATGGAAATAATTAAGCCGAAAGAAGCATATTAACAAAACTTAGACTTAAACTAGACTTATATAGATCCGGGCTGGTTTGGTAATAAAAAAAAAAACATAATACGGATGAAACAGACTGTTTCCTGATTACAGATTAAATTGAGTAAGCTTAAAGAAACCAGAGGTAAATGAAATAAATATGTCTCAAATAAATGCCTGTTATTTGATTCATTTGTTTACATCGTTAGTGAAAAAGCCACAGTTGTTGTTTTGCTCAGCTCACAGTAGTGAAGTGTGTCGCGTCAACTGAAATGGCAAAAAAATAAATTGGGTGCCAGTATATGGTATTGGGGTGAACATTTTTTCCATATATGCCATTCACGAGTGGGAGTGTCGATCATGGGATATTAGCCTCCACAATCGTTCGCAATCTCTCCCCCTCTGTCGTTTCCGAAGGAGCGGAAAAATCAGTAAAAAATATACCCTTTTGAATGCATGAATTTCCGAACGTCTGACATCGTTAGTCTCGGTCTAAATATGTCTCTTTTGAACCGATCGAATATCTAACTTTTGGGATATTTAGGTTTAATCCTTACTAACAAGGGGCGTCTAAACTTTTTTATTTGTGGACCCTGTCAGCAACAAAATGGCGTCCTTGGCCGATATATTCAAAGCGTCTTCACGCGTCCCGTCACCGCCTTGGGCTGAAACGGGACTTTTTAATTAGTTTTAAAATAATGAAAGGTCGAACAGACCTTGTTAAACTTTAACGCGACGATAACTGAAAGAAAAACGTAATGGTTTTCCTTTTTCATTAGATAAGATAAAGAAAGATAAGGTAGCATGCGATGGTTCCTTTGTTGTGAATTATATCTTTTTTATTTTCCCTTAAGGCATTATTAGCTATCTTGGATTGTTATTTTCTTACAGTATTAGGTAAGTATTGTAGTTTATTGTGGCGTCTTTGTCTGGAGAAATGCAAATTTTGCGAAAATCAACACTTTTAACACAATTACGCAATTATATTGTTCCAAATTCGGTTGGCTTTGAGCATACTACTGTTAACCTGTTTAAAAAAAGAAATGCCAACAATAAAAACTCATAAAAGCACTCTTACGTAATCCTTTGTCCATGGAAAAAGGCAAACCATATTAATTTTTTCACCGAAATTCAAAACAAAAGTTTTAAAAGCCGTGACGTCATCATAAAGCAAAAATTACGTCAATTTGGTCACAAAGAACATTCCAGAGTAAACTTAGCGAAGCATGTTATATTTTAAAAAAACCGTATTCGCTTTTAGCGTGCCAGTATCATAGTACATTTTTCTACAGAGCTAATTTAGTTTTGGGTACGAGTATGCGTACTAGAGATGTCCTAAATTAGATTCGAGATAGTTTCGGTTTCCTTTCCGAGCTAGCTACGTTTATGTGCGGAAATTAAATGTACGCTAGATGCAGGTTGTGCTGTGAAGTTGTGACTTATGAGAGACGGTATTAATTAGTTGACGGGGAGATTTTATGATGAGAGGGATGGGAAAGTGTGATTGAATTTTCAAGATGTTTATTACTAACCAGTCACCCAACCGGGTGTGAGGTTGGCAAAACTGTTTTTGGGCTTTTTGTTTCTTTTCGGCATCGTTTTGAATTAGGAATTGAAAATCAACTGATGTATTTTGAATTAGTTTTATAAAAGTTGAGCTCGTTCCAGGTGGAAGTAAGATTTGTATTAGTAAATGCATTCGTGTCATAGGAAAATGTTCCTTGCAGGATAAATATAAAAACCTTTTTTAAACTACATCAAGCCACACAATAGGAGCCAAAACTCAGCGGCCATTTCCCATGGTAAAAGTTAAAGTTTTTATCGCTACACGCGTCATGGCGTGTAACATCATCTTTACAACTCCTATTCATAGTCAAGGTTTTATGACCCTGCTCAACTTTGCCAAAGACATTATATTTAGGGTATCGTATAAGAAAATGTATGGAGCTTTTCTGCTTATTTGTTTGTTGGTCATGGGTGGCTATTTTCGTAAATGTAGATTGTATGGTAAGTCGATAATTCCATGAATAATCCCATATTGTATCGAAATACTAGCCCATAGACAGTAAAAAATGGAAACATTTATATTTTTTGTTCTTTCTATCCTAATTTGTTGCGCTTTTAATAAAAGCAAGTGTTAGCCATTTTGCAACGAGCTAATGAGAACAAAAAATGGCGGATTTTGTTCAACAATTTTTAAATTCGAAAAAGGAATACAGAATTCTGTACTGAATGAAAGTCACACTTAGCGTGTTGTCAGCATAACGAGCGAGATAACGTTTTACGACGATGATATCCGATGTGTTTCGTCTCGCCCACCTGGCTCGCTGCCATTGTGGCTTTTTCTTGTATTGGCTGAATATCGCCTTATCTCGCACGATTCTTGGCTTTAAAATAAGTAGGTAATAATACCATAGTATTATTATATTTTTAGTTTTAACATTTGGTGTTCAAATATTTATTGTAATTAACTAGCTTTGCCCGCGGTTTTGCTCGCGTTAAATTCGGGGTAACACAGTTCCTTTTTCCTGATTTGCAGGTACTTGCTATCTGTAGTTTTTGCCCTTGCGCCTTATTTATTGTAATTGCAAAGCTAAGTTTTCTCTTTTCATCCCTGTTTCTCCCTCATATCTCAGTTGTTTTTAAAATATCCTTTGTTAGTCCTCCAGGGTCCCAACTATCTATGTACCAAAATTCATCAATATCGGTTTAGCCATTTTGGCGTGAAGACTTAACATACAAACAAACTCACTTTCGCTTTTATAATATTAGTAAGGATTTGTTAAAATAAAATAAACGTATTAACTAAACATAAGCTTACTTAATGAACTCTTTACTTTATCAGCATGTTTTGTGTGAATTGCCATTTCTCAATATGAAGATTGTTAATGATGTGCTGCATAATGTAGTAGAAAAGTAGTAGTAGTAAAACTGTTCAATATAAATGTAAATTTGTTAAAAACTAAATAAATTGAATCATGTTTGCAATTTATCAGACAGAAATCAGTTAAGTTTTCAAACTAAACTTATAAAACTCTTTCCTAAATAATAATAAAACTGCCATCGAGAGGAAAGCGATGCGAAAAACGAAGACCTCGAGACAATTAATCAGTCTGAAAATAAAAGATAGAAGTGAAAAATAATATCTTTATACACGAAACTGTTATCAATCAACTGAACAAGAATTCTTTGTTTCTTTTAGAGTATCGTTACTTGCAAAAAAAACATTAAATTACGTTAAAAAGCGTGAAACGTGAGGCCTATAAACTAGGTTTGTGTAAAGTCGACACTATGAATAGACCCCACACTTCACAAAAAAAGTTCCTTTGTATAATATCAGCTTACTAGCCATTAATTTTAATTTCCAAAAGGGTTTATAGTATCTAGGTGGCAGTAGAATACTGTCTCCTAAGTCACAGGTTTTCCTAGTTTAGGAGGCAGGGTTTCATGTCTTGTAAGCCTTCAATAATTGTAAACCACAGCTAGATATTAAGCATAATGTAAGGACTTGTTTCAATAAACTATCATTATTACTTTCCATGGATGTCGTAAAGTGTTAAATGTTTACATCAGGGAAATGGCTGTTAACAACATTGTTTTTATAAAGGTACTTAACTTCATATATTGCACATCTAAATCATTTAACGAACTACAAGACCACAAAAAGTGTTCATATCTATAAGAATAATGCAAAAACGTATGTACTAGAAAAGATTGAAATTCGGTTTCCTAACTACCTTCAATAACTTGTGTACAATTAATATTAACGAATACTACTATCTCTACTTATATCACCGGTTCTACTTAGGTATAGGCTAGTATTATTAATCAATTTTACTATTCGCATATAACATTAGTGAAAATTTTAGAAAGAAGACGTATTCCTATTACTTTTTCGTATCTAGCTAAGACCATAATGAGGTTCATAAAAAGCAACGTTGATATTTGCATGAATTCAAACCGGAATTCTAAAAGAGTTATTGCTCCTCAATAGTGATTTTTAATTAAAAACAGGACAAGTGTACAAACCGTACAAACTTGCGACATAAACGATCATATTTTTTGACTGTGTAGATTTACAGATACGTTTTCCGTTTCGATACCTTCACTCGTTCCCGAGATTAATGGTATTTACAGACAGACGGACAACAAAGTGATCGTGTTGCTTCCTTTTGAGGCTTTGAACCCTAAAAATCTCACAAATCACAACCTAAAACTTATTTTTCAAGAATTCTCCCAAGAAGCTTGTTCCATTGTATAGAAACGGGTGGTTTCCTCTAAGGGATATAAAAACCGCAGCCCTCATGATGTTGGCATCCGTCATCATTAGCGGGACCGCTGTTACAGTCGGCACCACAAGTGGCGAGCGATATAAATCGTAGTTTAGTTATAATAACTTGTGTGGTGTACTGTACTCCTTTTTTGTGATGGTGATTTAATTTAAAAGACTAGTGTTAGTGTGTTGTTGTGTTTGTGTGTGTGAGCTTTGCTGTATTAATTTGAAATCTCTTCAACATGATCCCTAGATCAGTTTTACTAGAGAAATTAACGATAAGTTAATCAACGATATGGAATGTTGGTTTTGCGATTCTGCAACTCTAAAATAATGTATTTTTTTTTTAAATCCCCTTAGGTCAAATCTCGTGTCATCTTATAGTAGTACTTTTTCCTGTGGGAGAAAAAGATGGGGCTAGACACCTTGTATAGCTCTGTCTCTTACCCTCTCCAGAGTAAGTTCTGTTCTAAAACGTCATGGTAGAGCAGCTTATATGATTTGTTCATGGTTTAAAGGGCTTAAGGGATCTGAGGTTGTTTATGAATCCTAAAAACAGTCTTGTAAAAGTGTTTTAGTAGTGTGTTTTAAATCTTAAGTAATCACTAATACTACTAACATGTTTTTTAATAATATATCCGGTATCTTTTTTAATATCAACCAGAGAAGAAACCAACACAAAGGTGAAAAAAAACCTCACAATTTTTCGACGTTACTAGCAGTATTATATATATACGTTATTAACAGTTTTTTCGTCTGAAGTGAAGACACGATGAATTATCCAAGTGAAAAGGTCCTTCGCTAACAACTACAGAACATGCGTCACTTACATATTGTAAGGTAAAGGTCGTTACTAGGGATGGGATACCGATTTGGATCGAGAATCGGATAAACCAGCGGTGATTCGAAGAAATCCAATCCAGGTTGTTTGCAGAAACTGACTAACTGGATAATTCACGTTCGCGTTTGTGTGAGCTGTAATAAGTTTAGAATTAACGTTTACCTTAACATTAAATAGGAACAGACATTTCCTTTTAATTGAATTAGAGAAATTGAAGTGGAATACACAAGCATTTCTGTGGAAATAGCCAAGTTATATTTCTTTATTTAGAAAATTCTCATAAAGAAATACAACTTGTTTATTTTCCAGACAAATACTTTCGTATTCCGCTTTAGTTTCTTTGAAACAAAACATAGTGTTTCAAATATCGTAATCAAATTTAAATTAATTAATTACGATAATTTATTTCGATATTTAAAATATCGTGTTATAGTGGCATATGAGATGCCAAGCAGTAAGTAATGTTAGTGATTTTATCGTACCGACAAGTCGAGCAACAATATTCGACATGATTTAGTCAAGTTACTAAATCGGTTACACGCTACCCGATACTATCGACTAACTGCGCCACATCCCTACCGGTCATTGTTGGCAGGCAGGACATTTTGTCCTCTCGAGCTTGGCTCGTTAGGTTTAATGGCCGAGCCTGCCATGGTAACGACTAACAACGCTCGTATGTTATCGCCTTCTATTTTTACCGGACAATGCCACGAAAAATCTTCGCTTTATCATTGAAATGTTGCCCGTGTAAATTATTATTTGCGGGCGTTGCCAGTGGAAAAAAAATAACGTCAATTGTGCTGTTGCTTTTGTTTGTTAGGTTAAGCGGCGGGAAAATAATACTTATTTGCGATGACTTTCGTAACAGTGGCTTTTATTTACATAGTTTTATGGTTCTGTATACCTTGATATGTCAATGTGGGCACACACTGTTCACCTCAAGGTCGTGCTAGCTATTCCCGTGCCTACTTGTGTGATTTTCATTTATCTTCTTATTTTGTTGTCATCTCGGTGTTTCTCAGGTTTCCACAGATGGTCCCCATAATATTACTGAAATCTTAGATATTTTAGCTTGTAACTTTCCTTATAAAAAAACATAAAAGTGGTTTCATAACTCCGTACATGCATCGTCTTTTATTTAATTTTATACTTAGCAGCAGCACCCCAGAATTATTTTGAACGACTTAACTTAAAGTTAGTGCTTTTCTAAATACTGGCGAGTCTTTCATGAAACTTGATAGTGCTCAGGTGCTCAAAGTTGCCAGTGCTCTGGACTGGGTTAATTCAGTTTAGACTGTCGGCTATTAACCTGAGCCTTATGGACACACACTGCAATGTCGTTGGAAGAACTTCGTAATGCTCTTTGAGCTCATTCATATTTTGTAAGAACCAAGTTATGGATGTGCTCTGAATGAAATACTTGGTGTGTTGGAATACTTCATGGGATAAACTGTTACTATGGGAACTGATTCCCAAGGTAACAGCTTAGTTTAGTTTTTTAACAGTTAATGTAACAAAATCTACGAACATTTAAATGTTTCGTCAATCATATTGTAATAAGCAACTGTTCTATATGTTTTGATATAACAGCAAGATATTTTGGGTCGTTGATAACAGTTTGTGTGACATCATCTCACATAGCGTGTCTGATAAAGCATCTAAAGTTACTTTAATGCTTTTATTCATTTCTCAAAAACACATTTTTTTTTGTAACCGTTACTTCAGATTAACATTGCCCAGCGGTTTCACCCGCTGCTCTTCTAAGTGTCGTAGCGTGATTTTGCATAGCATTCATTTCCCATAAAGGTAACTATCTATTCTATTACAAGATTTTACACGTGTACAAAAAACAATTTTTTCAGCGTTATACTATAACTAGCTGCACTGCGGGTTCATACACATAGAGAACCATGAATATGAATTACTTCATCTATTACTGAAAACTGCATTAAAATCCGTTGAGTAATTTAAAAGATCTAAGCGAACAGACAGCGAAAGCTACATCATTTTATACTATGTATGTTAAGATAAAGTAGGTATAGATTCACGCCTTACAATTTTGCTAATACCCTTGAACCACTTATTCACATCCTTGTTTCACACAGGACGGTACAGGATGTTCTATTCTAAGTCAGGGACCACCCACTCGCTTAACTCATTTTGCACACGTTGTCATGGAAACTTCAAAGTGTTCCTGGCAATACTTAAGTTTTATTGAGCACTTTAATGATGGTATGTGTGTGTGTTCAATGTGTGGTTGTTACGTCTAATAATAAATAAATATCAATATCTTGGGACAGCTCACACACGGCTATCTGATCCCAAGCTAAGCAGAGCTTGTGTTATGGTAACCAGACAACTGATATACATACTTATATAATTTATAAATACATACATATAATAGATAAATCACACCCAGACACAGAACAAACAATCATGCTCATCACACAAAGTTTGTCCTGGGTGGGAATCGAACCCACGACCTCCGGCTCAGCAGTCAGGGCCACTAACCACTAGACCAACAGGCCCGTCAAACTAATGGGTCACATGGTTGCAAGGTTTTTTTTAAAGAAACATTGCCCCACACTAGAAATTTCTCCTGTATCGTGGGTGCATTTATGTATACATTGAAACTCACATACACAAACATCCATTTGTAGGCCATACAAGTGTTTGTTTGAACCCGCGACACGCAGCGCAGCAGTCGATCGCTAAGCCAATGCGCTAGCTGAGTAGAGTATTATAGGTGTTCTTAGGTGCTCTTATTTTCGTTCATTCATTGTTTTTTTTTACATATGATTACATTTTTAAATATTTCTTAAATAAAAAAAACAAAAAATATTAAAAATAGTAGCCCACTGGTATTGGGAACAGGATTTAGGTTTTAGGTGCTCTTATTTTTATGAATTTATTTTTAATATAATTTAATCTTGTTGTAAATGTTATGAAATGGGTTGAAATGAAATTAATCTGAATTAAAGTTATTTATTATTATTTATTTATTAGTATGAGTCCGGTGTATCGAACATAGTAGTGTAACACTCACGCGCTTCACGCACACATTTAAACACTTACCAAAATCCAAAATGGATTTTCTCTTGAAAGGTCGCTTTGTACTTTGAGATATGACTTCTTTCGTAATAGTATGGCTTCCAAAATACTATATTCGTGAAAACCGTAAAACTGTAATCAATATAGTAGGTGGATATCGCTTTGGATATTGATAGGTGTATAGTCATTGTGGTTGTTCAACCGTTGTGCCTTTAGCCTGAATTTTCGTTGTATAGGATTGCTGCAACCGATATAGGATAACCGATCGGATATTCATATGGGTAGATTATTATTATATTACTTCTTCATTTTACCTGCATAAATGAAACAAACTTGGAAATAAAAAGCTCTCAACTGATTTTAGGGTTGTGCAAAAAAAGTAAATATATTTTTTCTCTAAAGTATAACCGAACATGGTAACATGCGCAAAGACTGCTAATCACCTTAGTTGTATTCCCCTTAAATGTTATTTCTTCTTTTTTAACACGTTGTATAACTAATAGTATAAATGCATTAGTTTATGAAGATGTTTGTAAATTTGTTATTTTTTCATGCAAAAACCATTGAATGGATTTCGACGAAATTTGGCAATCGGATAGTTTAAAACCTGGCTGTACATGACCATTTTAAAACTCCATGCAGTTGAAGCCGAAGTCATAAACTAGTTGATCCATATTTAGCATCACATTTTTATAAAGAATACATCTTCCAAATATCGTGTTTCTAATATCTTCAGCCGTTCATACTAAATTCTGTATGTCAATCATTGAATCAGTCACCCAGAACTGCTTTATATGTATGGAATCAGATGTATGTCTCCTTCATATACATTGTTGCTCTGTTATCATTCCTATACACACATACATTATGTATTTATGTATGTACATGTGTCTGATTGTATCTAAGTCAGCAAGTGATTAGGTAAATTGCACGGTAGACATTTATTTGATTATGTGTTTTGAGTACTGTATTGTCAATTACAGTGACAATAATAGTATAGCAGATGATAGTAGTTAATTTTGCTTGGGATTGTTGTGACAAATTCTATTTATCATAGGTATAGTTTGTCAATCACTTTGTGTGTTATTTGACATTTGGATAATTTTTTTGAGCTACAATTATAATAATACGTTTATTCTTTTTTCCCACGTATCGATACATTTTTAAATAATTCTTTCCGCCAGTATCGGGTGCAGAGTCCAAGCAAATTATACCTATCATTACCGTGTATTAGCTGTACCCAATGGTTTGACCTGCTATTCAAACGTTGGCCGATTTTCAGTTCAGATCTCAGATGCCTCCTTCCTCCTTCGGACCTCAATATGCACACAAAACTTCATACAAATTGCTTCAGCCGTTTCGGAAGAGTTTGACAAAAAACACCTCGAAAAGAGAATTTTATATGTTAGATTTTTTTAAAAATATTGTTGCATATTTTACTGGTTTCGCTAGCTAATTCAAATAATGAATAACATATATATACTATATACATTCAGTCAAAAAAGTCAGTTCGGACCCAACATTCATGAAACGCATTGTTACTGGTGACGAGACGTGGGTTTACGAGTTTGACATGCAAACTAGTCAACAAGCGTCGGAGTGGCACCCGTTTTCAGTCGATAGAAGACATAAAGAAGAATTCGCGGCGAGAACTGAACTCTATTCCGGAAGCAGCGTTTAAAAATGTTTTGATGAATGGATTATTCGTTGGCGCAAGTGTATCGTTTCTAAAGGAGCATACTTTGAAGGTGATAAAATAAATTTGGATGAATAACAGACATTTTGTGTATTATTGATCTTTTCCCGGTACTTTCTTGACAGATTAGTATGTATATTTTTTAATTACTCAAAAGATTTTTTTCTTTTGAATGTAGTAGTCATTAGGTAGACGAAGTGGGATGCCATTGTAAGACAATTGAAACTACAAGGTTGTGTTACGGAGATATTGGGGGAAGAAGTCCCAACTTTTTATACGTCAAAAAATAACTAGTTTTACACTATTTAATCCATTTATCAGGACAATGTTTTGAATGCGTTAAATGGAGTCCTACCTTAAATTGTGACTTTACGCCACAAATAAAAACAAAAGCATAACACATGTATCTATTCATAGACGGCTCTGTTAAGGCCTACCCTGTATATAACAGAATATATTTGTGTAGTGTAGTCCTTCACAAAACACTGGTCAAGCTACACAATTCGTCCAAATCTAATCGGTCCGTCTGTCCGTATGTCACAGGTAATACCTGAGTAAACCTGCAGACACACTAGCCGGCTCAAGTTAGCTTAAGTTTGGACAACAGCGGCAATTATTCAAGTTAACTAAAGCTTAGTTTCAAGTTTATGCTCTATCTGAGTCTATTACTGGAGGCTAAGTGCTGCTTTTCTTGTTTAATTTAAATTGAGAGGTTCGGGGTGGTTTGTATTTATTTAGGTAAGGAGTGTAATTGAAGGTACTGACGAAGTTATGCTCCAGTTTAGTACTTTGCATTTGGATGTGAAAATGACGTATTTAGGAAAGACTGCAGAAAATCGATTGGGGTTATTTTTAGGTCCTAATGATGTAGATCGTTTTTTTTTTATTATTTGGACCTTTTTTATTTATCTTTACATAACAACACATTGTATAAACCAACGTATCACTAAACTGAACTACATTTTCTTCCCATTTTGTGATGATACTACAAAATAAACCAAACAACCTTTTGTTGCTCAGTTTGTCATGCTATCAAATAAGAGTAGGTAAGGGAAAAACGGACCACCCATCCCCATGAACACACAAAAGAAGCGATCGTTGAGGATAAATTAATCTTAAAATATACATTCGAAGGTCTTCCAGTTCAGAGGAGCGTCTTCTAAAGAGGAATTTTGATAAAATTAGGGATTGGAAATAAATCATTTGTGCGTAAATAAGACTTACTTGTAGGGATTTAATGAGCATCTTTAGAAGGCTTCCAGTTTAATGTCTTCAGTATGTTGATAGGGTGAGGTTAATCAAAATTTTTGTGAGGGAATAAAGAAGGGAATCGGTTTTATATTTGGTTTTTATATGCACAAGTAAACTGAAAGTACCCACTTCGATCGTTTCTATTCCAGGTGTTTATGGAAAGAGCAAATTAGGAAGCTGAGCTTATCTTCACTGAACCATATCAAAGACATAGCTGTTACCTCTCTTTGTTATATAAAAACACTGCTGGAATGTTCGATTCACAGTTACCGTATAAAAATTCAGGTCATACTTGACCCGCATTTTCTTAAAGCGGTAAAATTGCGAGTGGCACACGATTATATAAGTAAGGTGGCACTGATTTAATTTCCTGTGCACTACCACCGTGCCGTTCGTGCCTCGCTTCCCCGCAAGCTTTAAGAAACTGGAAGTCGCAACCTAGAATATGTTACCAACGTTCAAGATGTGTTTAAGGAGGAAATGTTTTGAGAAGACGGTTTAAATGCACGTATTCTACACAATACTTACTGGTCATATGTTTACAAATAGATATTGTCATAGGAAAGTGTGATTTTGTCATCATGTTCTATTCTGAATCATTCGTCAATAATTATACAATTGTGAAATGATTCAAAATATAGCTCGCTACTTACCTTAATACATCTTGATTAAAATACAGAATATTGTGCAAAAAAAAACATTTACAATCTAACTTATCAAAGACGCAATATCATAAAACATAATCATATTCCGAACACTAATCGGAAATTAATATTCCCGGGGCAACTTTCTCAATAATGCAATTTCCTTTTCACAAAAACGTCACAATCTCTTCTAGGAGAAATGAGCTATTTTTATTCCTCGTTCCGAAGACGTTACAGGGACGAGAGGAGGGAGGTCCTGAAGTGCTTACAAATGTCGAAGGGGGCAGGGTTGCAGGTGATTCAAGAAGTTGCCAACGTGAACCGCATTTAAATAATAATCACCCTAAGATGATCTAATGGGGTTCGTTAATCGGTGTTCGAAAGGATCTCGGAGTTGACTGTGTTCCAAGTTTGCAAAGTAAGTACCTTCTTATTTTTGTCTGTAGTCGGCAAAGTTTTCTGTTTATTGTCTTTTGAGTTCGTGTGAGTTTCATTGTTCGAATTATAAATGCGTTATTAATAGCTGTTTGAAATCTGTATACGTGCTGCATGTTTTGCTGTGTGTTTTAAACTCGGGAAATGCTCAAATTTTGTTTAGATTATGAATATGAAATCAAAATTGTATGATTAAATATAATTGTAAAGTCAGAACTAATGTTCTTTGTGTTTTCTATCAGTAAATTAGTTTATCTTCGAGGCTTCGGTATTTAAATTCAACGATAAACAGTTTTTAATTTGTCTTGTAAAACTCCAGCCAATTTTCAGAAGCTGCGTACACAAACTTTCTACAGAAAATCTTAAGATTTATCCATCTTTAACACAAAATAAACATTTCTCCATTTTCTTATTTCAGCGCCGAAACATAAATTTTTAACAAGTCAAGATCTATTGACGACCCATCGATTTTGCAAATGCGTTTTGTAACACTACGCCTAAGTGGTTGGTTGGCACACAAACTGAATACATATTTACTGGACTAAGGAAACGTGGGATGGTGAATGGTCGTCCCTGGACAGATATGGATGCGTTTCCGTACCATTCTGAGAGGCACTGGCGATTAATCTTGCACACCTAGCGTTACCTAGGTGGAAGTAGTGGGTGCAGTAGCGGAAGATCGTAAGTTTCGACGTATGGGACAGATAGATAGGTTTTGCGAGCAAGTCTCATTAGGAGTGTAGTCGATGGGTTTGCGTTGGGAACTGATTAGTTTTGTGAAAGTTTGAGGGCTGGCTGTATGTGTTCATGTGTTTCTTTGCGAGTATTTTAACGTTTAATGTGTGATTGAGTATGTGTTGCATGTCGTTCAATTACCAAGTAATAATATGTAGTAAGGAGTGTGTGTATGAGTAGGTTTACTTTTAATACATCTTATTAATTGAGAACGAGGCCGAACCTTAGTTTGCATCTGTTGATTTATTTATAACTAGCTTTTGCCCGCGGTTTGCTCGAGTTAAATACGGGGTAACACAGTTCCCATTTCCTGATTTACAGGTACCTGCTACCTGTAGTTTTTGCCCTTGCGCCTTTCTCCCTCATACCTCAATCTCTTTTAAAAAAAATAGCCTAGGTCACAACTATCAATGTACCATAATTCATCAAAATCGGTTTAGCCATTTAGGCGTGAAGACGTAACAAACAAACAAACTCACTTTCGCTTTTATAATATTAGTACGGAAGTAAGGATATGTTTACTGAAGGCTTTTTCATGAATAACAGAGCTGTTGACAACAACAAGAACGATGCATCATATTAACCAGTAACGTTGCCAATACTTGAACACAACTACACCACCCACTTCGCCCATACATCAATTCGAGCTCTCCAAATATTTGGCTCTCAAGTCCATTAAGCGATGTACATACAACCAAAGATGAATGACTGAAAACTGAACATTTTCAATATTTTATAACCGTCTTCGATAGCAGGGTGATTTACGATATTCCAGTATACATTGTGACGGAGATTAAAAGTGGCAAGACAGTGGGGAAGCTCCAAGTTGGACCGTGATTTATATTTTTTTTTATATTTTCGTACTTAAGGGATTACGGTGGCTTCTTCAAAGAAAGAATCCCTTTTGTGTGATCATGGGATTATGAGATTTAGAATGTTGGACGCTATTGTCATTGTTCTGCTTGGTAACATTGATATGAAATATAATATCTTCACTTTTACAAACAACATTTATATAAATCAAACGTAACTGTATAGTTCTTTTCTCTTTTCTGTTATGTCAAACTGACATTACGAAAAATGTTGCCAGTAAAATAAATCAGCACTTCCCGACAACTATGTCCATTTCTAGTGGATATAAAGCCTTTGACAAGCAGACGAGCCTGCCAGGGCCAGTGTCTGGTGGGGCTGTGGGTTGTTCTAAAGAGATGCCGCGGCCCCGGTACACAAAAAGCAAAAGTAGGAACATGGATGGGTTTATGTCAGTAAAAGTCTGACACTACCCCGCCGTACCGCCTAGACCGAGGATAGTTGTTGGATGATATCCCATCCAACAAAAGCCTATCTCATTTATTGCAGTTATTCGACTCAGAATTTTAGTCTGACAGAATTCAATATCAGGCCTTATTCCAGGGATAGATAGATAGAAAATTTAAGATAGATAGATTTAAGTTACAATCAAAAACATAACTAGTATTTTAACATGAATGAAGTACCGATTTCCAGATGAAATAGTTTCTTCTAAAAGAGTAACAAAATGCTTGAAAATAATTATGAAAAACAGACAAACGAGTTCCAGAAATGAATATATCCTGAAAAGAGCATACACAATGCTAGCATGACTTGATTAACCCATTCACTAGCTAGGACGAGTGTTGAAAAGTATATAAAAAAGCATACGCTGTCGCAGACTTCATGAATAATTACACAGAACATGAGAGCTGGGATGTTCCATTTGTCTCTTTCTTGCTCGATGAAATATAGCGTTTGGTGAATAAAATAAAATAGTACAGTATGTTTTAATTTCTGAGTATTATTTCTTATTTTAAGTGGTCTCATTTTTCGTAGATTATTTTTCTTTTATTGTCGAACGAAAGTATAAAGTAGGAGGCCATGTCGACGGCGTGTTCGTTTTCTACGCGCCCATCAAAGAGCGCTCAGTAAAGCAGAGGGGGCTACCGCCTGCCGGGGTTGCGTGTTGTTCCGGAACGTAAAGGGCAAAAGAAGGAACAAAGATGGATTTTAGTCAGTAAAAATCTGACACTCCGCCCGCTCCGCTAAAGAGCAGGGGGAGTTATTTGATGACTTCCCGTCCACAAAAAAAAGGTAGGAGCTATTTTTACTGATACTGATTTTTTTTCTAGCTTTCTGTATAACTTATTAGAAAATGTCACTAATACTCCAAAAACTTCTTTTTTTGTAACCGAAATTGTTTTGCATTAAAACTACAGTCGACTTCAAAAGTTTTGTTTGAAGGAGTATTCAAAATAAAAGTGTTGTCAGCTATGTGCCAATTTCAGCTTCAGTAATTCCGTTAAGGGAAATGTTTGTTCGAAACAACGAACAGCATTCGTTAAACGTATTTAAGAGAACACAAATACAGAAGAGATTAATACAGATTTTGACGTACCTTCGTAAGATGTTGAATAAACGTCGTAAACATATTTTGTATATTTTCATGAAATGAACAATGAAAAAGCAAAAGAAAATATGAAAGAAATGTACACCGTGATGGTCCCAAATAACTTGCAACAAACTAATACACGAATTTGAAAAAGCCATAGTTAGATTGTGGCGATTCAAGCATACATATTGCTGTTACTTTTAGCATAAAACCAGTGTGAACAATTGTTGGTGAGCCAATAAAATAAAATCAAAATAAATAAATAAAATAAACTGGGTTACGAAAGCAAAATAAAAAGTATTGAGCTAGTTTATAAAGAATAGAAGAACGTTGTAGTGAACATCTTGGATAAAAACTAGAACACAACGGACATGCACATATATGTATGCACCTGTCTAATCTTTTAAGAGGTCCGGAGTGCCGTTCTGATCGCATTGCAAACCATTTCAATAAGCTAAGCATAGCATTGCTAATCTGGCACGAATACTAACTGTTCAGAAATGTAATCTCGATGTATCCTTAGTAGCCTAAAAGCCAAATTCAGAAAAGTACGTTCGTATTTCGTACACGTTAAGTCAGGAAATGTGTGCAAAAATATGCAATGAGCACAGCTACGGGTATTGCACTAAGTACGTGTAATTAGTGCTGACAGATGATTCGTATTTCGAGGAAACTTCTCGTTTGCAAGAATTGTAGCCTCTTCCAGTAATGTGTGTTACTTGAATGATCGTGTTTGTATATGTGCTGGCTTACTTTGAAGAATGTAGGCGATCTTTGGCTTATTTATAAGCGTCTTTGTAAGTTTATCAAGCTACCACAATCTGTCAGATTTCTTTGATAGATTTTCGACTTTATTTCTAAAGTATTAGGTTCAAGGTCCATTGGGAAAAAATGTCAGTTTCGGGTAGCTTGACCTGCAGGCGTCTGTACCTATAGCTTCCTTATTTTATAATCATAAAACTGTTTTAAGAGAAGAATAGTTAATATTGCAAGAAAGTTAGTAATAAACGAGTTAAATAAAATTGAATCAAGACTAGGATGAAATCAAACTCGCGTAATACACGTCAAATACCGCCAAATACCTTTTAATCCATCTCAGCGATCTTAAACAAACATTAAGTAAGTCATCCAATAATTTTCAAGTTCACAGGCTACTCAAACTCCTATAAGTTTCTCAATGAAAATAATTCCATCCAAGACTTCAAAGGATAAACTTTGAAATCGGACGGATTTTAAACTCGGAGACTTCTCGATATCTCAATGGGATGCGAATAAATTTATATTCCTAAGGAAAATGCATTGTAAAAGATAGTATCGGACGGTGCAAAGTGGTTTGCGACGCTGTGGGGGGTTTGAGGCGGGTCGCGGGCGGGGGGGGGGGGGGGCTGTCATTCGCAGGGCCGTCACAAGCAGGGTTGTCGAGTTACACAAGTTGTCACCAAGCTTTATCTTGTTTTAGCGATCTTTTTACACTGCTTATACTGAGGCGACGAATAAGCCTTCGGAGCGGGATTCTGATTAGCCCTGATCCTCTGTAAGCCGGGATGTGATATGTGGACTAAGTTCTGATGGCGATAAAGTTCACTGCTTTGAGGGATAAGTTAGATGCAAAGAATGACGATGCATTTTGTTCGGCTTCGGATTGATAGAGATCGGAGCGATTATAGTCGGTCGGCTGGTGGCTTTAGGTCGATGCGTCGATGAGATTAGTTCAGCAACTAGTGAATTAACTCTCTTATTCATGCCTTTATAAGATCATTTTATGAAGATGTACTAAGCTAAATTAGACCTATTGGATAGGTATTACGTGATAATGAGTTTTGTGGGTAACATATAGGTAATGAAGGAGCCCGTGGCTGAATAGTAACAGCCGCATTTATCGATCTACAGGTCAAACAGAGTTTGGCAAGGTCAGTGCGTGGACGGATGACCATCCATTAAATACCGGGTTCCTTACATACTTCGGAAAGCACGTCAAACCATTGGTCTTAACTGACATATTAAAAAAAACAGATCTCAGTATGTAACATTAAATGTCAAGTTTAATACATAGGTTTCAAACTAAAATTGTGTAATGTTGTAATATTTTGACATTTAGATTATATTTTATTATTAATTTTAACACTGTTGCTATGCCTTATTAATGTACTTTACCTTTGAGCCTTTTGTAACACCTACTACACACATTATGGTACACAAATAAATGAATATGAAAATGGTATTTGTGGATCTTTGACAGTTGATACAGTCATCTGTGGCCTGATAGTCTGACAACCAGTATCGTATAACCCGTATTCACTGGGTTGTGGGGTACAGAAAAACAGCCACTCTATCGATATTACTGGTCTTCAGCTGCCTTCGGTTGTTACATGGAAGCTGATCCCAATACATGATGATGATGGTGTAGGCCGTCAAAGGCTGAATAATCTTTTCAAACGTAACGAAAATGAAAAATTACAATAATTCGAATTTTAAAATTATTTCTAAGCTCTAAATCACCAAGCCATATCCTAAATAAGGCCAGTTCTACAAAGACGTTAGCCGCATCGACAGGCAGTACATTTCGACAGTGTACACCGGTGTTAACTGCACAAAATGGCGGCGCCAGCGAATGCGCTTCCGCTGCTGTTCGCTAGGGACAATTAATCTTGTGTACTTACTTATTTTGTTCCGGCCACCGGGCTGGCCTGCGGACCTATTATGGGAATAGTTTAAGTGGATATTTCGTTACGTTTGCAAGTGTTGTCCGGAGATTTTGGAGTCGGCTCGGATTTATTTACCTTTTCAGTAAGTTTAAAATCAGAGAATTCTTTGAGTTTTAACTAGGCAGTTACAAACACTACTAAGTAGTAAATATACAGTTTACAGTCACTGCTGTACCTTTTTAGTTTTTAAACCCAGTTTCTTTTTTATTTTTCCTGCCGGGGTTGCGGGTTGTTCGAAAGAGATACCGCGGCCCCGGAACGTGAAGGGCAATAGAGTGAACATGGGTGGGGTTTAGTCAGTAAAAGTCTGACACGCCCCCCCCCGCTCCGCCCAGAGCAGGGGATATTATTTGATGATTTCCCACCCCAAAAACAAAAAGCTTTTACTTTGAAATGGTTATCATGATCCCCGACGAGACTCCAATGGAAGAGGAAGCAAGATGATTCGTGCACTGCTTTCACCCTCATCTTTCTAAAGTGTTAAAAACACAAAAGCCTTTTTCAAATCTGTCTTATCTTTATCTACAGTCATCATCAGCCTAACTTTTATCAAACCGTTTTGGTTTCAGTTTCTAGTCTAGCCAAATATATGTGAATACCAATATTTTACATGGAGCAACTGTGTACCTGACCTCTATAACCCAGTTAACACATAGATTAGACTAGTTGGCAGACTTTCAGATTTCTAAATACTTGTAACGACTGTCAAAGATGTAGAAACGAGAAAACATGGAGAAACCCATCCAAAAACCAAACCTAAGCAAGCGCAGCATGCCCTGAAGATTGCTTTGAGCGGCTGTGATTATTTAGTAACGACCTTCTCCCTCCCTTATGATCTACACTACCTTCTATAATTAATGAGACCATCCAATTCCTTTGAAATCCCGATAGAATCTAACTACAGTATTTACCTTCCGAATTTCCTTCTACCGTATACGGAATACCTCCTTTAATTCGTTCCTAGACTCATTTTGTGTCTGTATCGGTTGCTGCAACCGTTGCAAGCTTTGTTTTGTACTCTGATTGTTGCTCTGTGATTCCGTACAGGTTTTATACAGGTAGGTCGAAAGAAAGACAATATTAATTAGTTGGGTAGAACTGGAGTTTGTCGTAAATCTTATTGGATAAGTATGGTTAGACTGTTTGAAGGAGACGGGGACGGTTTAAGGACGATTTCATTAGCTTTACCCTGTAGTAAACTTTATAAAAGTATCTTGGAATTTAAAATTGGCCGATTGACCTGAAATTTTACATATAACGAGTAGGTAGGCTAGGAGACATTATTCTAAATCCAAAGATGCTGGTCTAGTTATTTTTATGCATTCTCTTAATAACGGCATCAAATGAAAGAATTTACTAAGAAAAATAAGAGGTGGCGTGTGTTTTAAACTATTGTTCTTTAATAGTTCATGTATTCTGATTATAATTATAGAATTTACAGATTATCACATGAATTGGACTGTCTTCGTCTAAGTAAGTCGATAGTGTTAAGACATTTGTCCCTTTGCAATATTAAAATATTTATATTGATTGACATCTATTTAAATTTTTCAGTAGAAAAATTAACTGAAGAAATGTTTATAAGAATTAGCCAGCAAACGTCTCTCTAATGTTTTGTTTAAAATCCTGAGATCTGTGCAACCACATGACACGTGGAAAATAAACATTCAAACTAATGCCGATAGAATCTAACTACAGTATTTACCTTCCGAATTTCCTTCTACCGTATACGGAATACCTCCTTTAATTCGTTCCTAGACTCATTTTGTGTCTGTATCGGTTGCTGCAACCGTTGCAAGCTTTGTTTTGTACTCTGATTGTTGCTCTGTGATTCCGTACAGGTTTTATACAGGTAGGTCGAAAGAAAGACAATATTAATTAGTTGGGTAGAACTGGAGTTTGTCGTAAATCTTATTGGATAAGTATGGTTAGACTGTTTGAAGGAGACGGGGACAGTTTTAAGGACGATTTCATTAGCTTTACCCTGTAGTAAACTCTGTAAAAGTATCTTGGAATTTAAAATTGGCCGATTGATCTGAAATTTTACATATAACGTGTAGGTAGAACGACAATGCATGGTAAGCTAAGAGACATCATTCTAAATCCAAAGATGCTGGTCTAGTTATTTTTATGCATTCTCATAATAAAGTTATCAAATGAAAGGGTTTACTAAGAAAAATACGAGTGTGTTTTAAACTATTATTCTTTCATAGTTCATGTTTCTTGATTACAATTATAGAATTTACAGATTACCACGTGAATTGGTCTAAGTAAGTCGTTAGTGTTAAGATATTTGTGCCTTTGCAATATTAAAATATTTATATTGATTGACATCTATTTAAATTTCAGTAAAAAAATGAACTGAAGAAATGTTTATAAGAATTAGCTAGCAAACGTCTCTCTAATGTTTTGTTTAAAATCCTGAGATCTGTGTAACCACATGACACGTGGAAAATAAACATTCAAACTAATGCGTCAATGAAAATACTTAGGCTTAGCAAACGTGCACTAAAACCTTGATTTCACACTCGAGCTTTAAATTCGACAAAGTACTATAACCCCTAGATGCAGGAACAGTACAAAAGCGCACTTAGAACCGTGTCGCATTCACCTGTTATCTTGCTTTATTAACGTGCAGTATTGCATAATCCATGAGACAAGACTTGAGCCCGTAATATTTTACAGCAGTGTAAACGCAAGCCTCTACTATGGCCCACTATGGGCCACGATGGCCCACTATCTTCCAAGCACAGTTGGAGACGAATATTTAATGTGTAATTCTGGCGTTTGCATATTTTTACGTTAGCACACCGCTTATGTTAATGTAGCATGTTAGGTTAGTTCAAGGAGGTTGGATAAGCGAGTGAGGCTTTGCTGTTATGGTACAGGATTTTTGGTTCCATTTGGAGATGGAATTACTTATATTAGTATAATCTATACCATATTTCCGACAGCCAACCTAAAGAATTGTGTGGAGTTGCCGCAATGTTACCGACATGTTCGCAAGATTATTTTCGGCTTGACCTTTGAGTCCAATTGAAGACAGCACAGTTTTAAAGTAAGTTCAGATTTTTCGGGAGTTTTATTTTGGGTCTTCAAAGTTGGGCTTGCGTTTTTAACACACATTTATATGTCAATCTAGGCATTTTCGACGTATACTCATTTACTAGTCCGGAAAATACGGCTTAACTAATATTCCTAGCCTAGTTATAGAGTGTCAACACCTGAATATGGGAAGCTTGCCCCGCACTAGGAATTTCTCCTGTATCATCTTCTCGAGGGTGCGTTTACAAATTAAACTCACATACACAAACAACTAGACCCGAAACAACTATCTGTAGGCCATACAAAAATTTAATAAAGCTATCTGACCTATCTGACCTCCACAACCCACTAACTGTATAGTACGATATCCCTTGGTAAGACTGGTGGTAGTAATTATGTAAAACCATAATCAAGTTTCGATTCTCTACCATACACCAGGTAGCAATCTATGCAAACCAGTTACAAGGCCCAACATCGTCTCCCAGCTTAACGCGATAGATTAGACGTAACATTGTTAGAAAACGCGCGGGAGAAGCAAGGCGCTGTTCCTTCGACATTAGCGCCTCACGACTAATGCTGTTATGTGGAGACGCTCTTAACGTGTGTCGGGACGTGGGGATTTCGTTGGAAAGACGTAGTTTTTAATTACGTTTTTGGGGTCCCGTAACTCAAAAGGAATAAACGGAATTATTGGATAGTTAAAACCATATAGTTAAGTCTGTGGCCCCTTCGTGCTGTGAAAGAAAGGAACCTTTTAAGTCTATGTCTCAAGTTTGTACGGGACCTTCGGTGCGCGAGTCTGACTCGCTATTGGCCGATTTTTTGATAGGTTTTTCGATTTATAATCCGTTTTAAGAAAGCGTAGAGTCTGGTGTCACACTATGTAAAATATTGGTCTCCAGCTGCATCTGGTTAGACTGGAAGCCGACTCTAACATAGTTGGGCGAAAGCTAAACCGATGACAATTGATTGTTAGGCTACTCTTTTTATGAGAATGATAAAAGCCTTTGTTCTGCAGTTGGAAAGTAGTAGGTTCGTTTTATAACTATTTCACCCAAAGAAATGGGCAAAGATTGTCACAGTACACGTCTGGTGGAGGTCGTTATCGTCCAAAATCCAACGTCCAAGTTCAGACCGCGGTGAAGATGGTGTGACAAACTGGTCAGCGATCGAGATTTAAGAATTTGCAAGGAGAAATGGAATTACCTAGCCTATTTTTTAGGTGGAGCGGGGGAGGAGTGTCAGCCTTGTACTGACTAAAACCCATCCATGTTCCTTATTTTACCCTTTATGTTTTGGGGCCGCGGTATCTCTTTCCAACAACCCACAACCCCGGCAGGCGGTGGACCTGGCAGGCCCCTTTTGCTGACATCTCTTTGAGTCGCGCGTGAAACACTAACGCACCGTCGATACGGCTTGTACCCATTACCCTTCAGTATACAATAGGCTTACACTTAAACAATCGTTATATTTATGACTTGCGAGAGGAAATGCCATTCGATCTCTTGCTGTAGATCACAATTAATCGGTGCAGAATCTTTATTAGAAGAGGCAAAACCCAACAAACGACCTTGTTATTTCAAAACTGTTACCAAATAGCCAGCATACAACGTGATTTAAAAATATTGCCGGCACGATATTATATAATCATGCGAGTACTTAAAAGCAGGACTTCTGCTACTCAGCCAAGAATTATCTTATTAAAAACTAGCTATCCTGCGCGGTTTCACCTGCGTCTTTGGTTGCTGCTCCGCTCTAGTAGGTAGTAGCGTGATATTATATAGCCTATATTCATCAGAGATAATCTTGGCTTCTAAACCTTACTTATATAATATGACAAGCTGTGCCCAACGGTTTCACCCGCTGCTCAGTTAGGGGCATGAAAAATAGATGTTAGCCGATTCTCAGACCTACCCGATATGCACACAAAATTTAAGTATGGGATCGAAAATTGTGACTCGAGAATTTTATATATTAGATAAAAGCGAAAGTGATTTTGTTTGTTTGTTACGTCTTCACGCCTAAATGGCCAGACCGATTTTGATAAATTTTGGTACAGAAAGAGATGGGACCTTGGAGACGGACATAGGCTATAAAAAAGTGGGATAATGAGAGAAGAAAAGGGGAGAGAAATATTTTTTTAAAGGGTTATAGTTAGCTTTAGCCTAAAGTAACTATGCCACGCGGACGTAGTCGCGGGCGGAAGCTAGTGGTAGAATATTTTTTCAAACCGGTCCAGTAGTTTCGGAGCTTCAATACATACAAAAAAATCAACTCTTTTCTCTTTATAATATTAGTGTAGACTAGCAAAACGAGCGCAAAAAGCGAGTTGAGCGCACCGACTTACTTGACATTTATTCTGAGAAATTACGCAGGTAAGCGTTCATAAGCGTTTCAGATTGTCGCATTAACGTGTATATTTTAGTAAAATGTCTTGCAAACCTTAATACGGTTGTTCTACATGTACCTGCTACGTTTTACTATAGTGCTTTTTAGTATATTTATTAATTAACTGACATATATTTAAATTAATGTAATGTGTAATTAGAGTATAGTCAATCCAGCCAAGGAATTGAGTTCTCCCATACAAACTTTGCCAGTCTGTTTCAAGCTCCTTTTTTTCGGATGGGAAATCTTCAAATAACTTGCCCCGCTCTAGGCAGATTGGGAGTGACAGTCTTATACTGACTAAAACCCACCCATGTTCCTTCTATCGCCTTTTACGTTCCGGAGCCCCGGTATCTCTTTCAAACAACCCGCAACCCCGGCAGGCGGTGGTTTCACCCCCTAAGAGGTTTAATTTTCCAATATTTCGTCTTAGTGAGGAGCAACTACGTCCTAAAAGGACCCACCATGCAAAGTTTGAGACTTCTAACACTTGTAGTTTCTGAGATTTTATGATGAGTGAGTTAGTGACTTTCTCACTCCTTCTTTTGCCCTTTGTGTTCCATGGCGCGGTATCTCTTTACCATATATGTAGTGAAAATAGAATTTTTGAGCAAGGAAGCCACAAAAGCAGAAAGGTCACAAAATTATCCATAAACTGCAACTTTCTAACAGAATGCTGACGAGATTCAGCAGTTTATGCTCGTAAAACACTTTAATAGATACTCTAAAATTTATAACAAAGAAGTATTTCTACGACAAGGTAAATAAAAACCCATAATAAAAATCCACCATGAAGTATAACCGCAAAATTCGCTCTCAGATTCCCACCAAGATATCCTAGATTATAGCGTTAATTTAGCAAGAAAACTTGTACAGACGGGCGGGGTGTGAGTAATGGAAATCTCATTATTCGCACCTGCCGCTGATTTTAATTTCCTGCACACGATCTTCGCAGACGCCTGCGCTACTTGACGACGCGATTTATTTGTGTAAATAAATATTATCCGCCACTCTTAAGCACCCATGTACTTGTGCCGACGTAGGTGTGCAAGGGGTGTTTCTGATGTGGTTTACATAGGGTGTTCGTTATGTACTTTAGATAAATGTAAGCGACAAGTAAGAATAAGATTGATAATGTTTGTGAAGATTTGATTTTTATGACAAATGGTTGTAATTTTTGAAGGTTTACATTTATTTTCTTTAAAAACTTTGCTCCATACTAGCAATCTCTCCTGTACCGTGGTGGGTGCGTTTTCATACAGTCAAATGTACAGACGCCTGCACATCAAGCTACTACAATCTGTCAGATTTCTTTGATAGATTTTCGACTTTATTTCTAAAGTATTAGGTTCAAGGTTCATTGGAAAAAAATGACAGTTTCGGGTAGCTTGACCTGTACATACACAAACAGCAACTACTTGTAGGTATTACAAATATATGTTCCGTGCGGAGACAAACCCGCGACATGCAGCGCTTCAGTCGATCGCTCAACCACTTCGCCAACCGTGCCGTTGAACCGTGTGTGTCGTCATTAAAAAAGTACTATCCAATTAAACAGCCAAATTAAGAGGTTCGGATACAGGTACGATATTATCACACTAATGTTATGAAGGCGAAACCGAAGTAAGCAAATGTGTGTGTGTATGTTTGTTACTCCTTCACGCTTAAACTTCTGGACTACTTTAGGAGAAATTTGGTATGTAGATAGTTTATACTCTGGATTAACACAAGCTACTTTTCATCCCGGTCTACGAGAGAGAAACCGCGGGGGCAGCGGGTATATGATACATATTTGCTGAAATCGTGTAGAAAATGAACAAAAGTTATTATGGTTTGTTAGTCAACTATAGCCAGAATCACAACATAATATTAGTGTGTATTTAAGGATAATCTTAACAGCTCATAGAATGTTGACGAAGCGGTTTACTTAACTTCTATATGTCGGTCGTAAAAGTGCTAAATAATGTTTAACTTCTGTATCAAAATCGTGTATCCAACACGAAAGTATTAAGGAAACACGTTACGAGTTTGTTATGCCTGAAATATATTGGATTTTTTGAAGATAATGGATATATATATACAAAAACGAATGTAACAAGCTTATAGTAAGCCGAAAAGCTTAGTTAAATCTTTAGGAAAAACAAAGAATCGGTAAGAACTTAGTTTACTGGAAAAAGGATTTATATCAAAATTATTTCGATCTTGAAGATATTTCGAAACATAACCGAAAACTTAATAAAAATACCAATTAAAAACACAACATTTTTTACAATAATTTCCAGTCTATTGATCTCTGTGGCAATAAGCTTCGAATGAACGAAAATGAACGAAACGAATGGCGATCGAGTTAATTTCGGAGTCAAATAAATATTCATATTTTGATTGTGAAGTCTGATAACTGGGAGTTGGTCTCGATAATGTCAGCGAAAAGAGTATTTCCGGTGAAGCTTCCTGGAATGTTTATTTAAAAGGTTATTATATAACCTTTGAAATGTTTCTGTAAGTGTTTCTATTGCTTGTTTTAATGGTATCTGTGGCAAAGTTTTGAAAATGTTTTTGACTGGCTTCTTTTTACTTAAGGTTTATTTTGACGGGCCTGTTGGTCTAGTGGTTAGTGGCCCTGACTGCTGAGCCGGAGGTCGTGGGTTCGATTCCCACCCAGGACAAACTTTGTGTGATGAGCATGATTGTTTGTTCTGTGTCTGGTGTGATTTATCTATAATATGTATGTATTTATAAATTATATAAGTATGTATATCAGTTGTTTGGTTACCATAACACAAGCTCTGCTTAGCTTGGGATCAGATAGCCGTGTGTGAGTTGTCCCAAGATATTTATTTATTTATTATTTTGCGTAACTCATCTGTCTAGACTTTTCCCAAGTATATTGGGGTCGAGTTTCAGTCTTACCGGATGCCACTGAATATCAGTATTTTACATGGAGCGATTGCCTGACCTCCATAACACATTTAGTACTGGGTAATACTATACCTTTTGGTAAGACTGGTTCTCAGACTTTAAAGACACTTACAACCTGTAACGACTGTCAAAGATCTACAATTGACAGCCGGGACCAACATCTTAATGTGCTCTCCGAGGCACGGAGGAAACTCGGTATATAACGGGTGGTCACCCATCCACAGACCAACCTAGGCAAGTGCGGCTTAACCTAAAGATCGACCCGAGCGGCTGCTATTATTTAGCCACGAGCTCCTCGAGTTGATTTTGTCGTAAGTTTCATAAATGATCATAACATTCCTTTTTAAAAGGTTGGATTTGAATACAAAATGAAAAGTCTAAAAAAGTCCAGTGAAAAATAACAGCTGACGGTGGAACATTTGGCTGACTATCTGAAAAACTGAAAAGATTTATAACACTGCAGGATAATGGTACCTTAAATGCTAAACTTTTCAAATATTTCAACTAGCAACCGAACTTCTTCATAGGTTTAATATAAAAATTGGAAACCTTAAGAACACTCCTATAAAGATAACTGATAGCCGAAGCTAGTACTAAAATCTCCATTGTTTGCCTCTGGCATGAGATATGAAAATACCATAAAAATATGGGCACTACTCACTTTGCCTTTATGAAAACTTGAAGAAATATAGTATTGTAAATCAGAACAAGAGCTCAAAAATGTTTTCAAGTTGTGCAACATTTCATTTACGTTCACATCGATTTACTTTGTACTATTTCTGCAAAATATTGCTACAAAACATTCGGTTTTGTGTGGAAACGTAAGTTTTCAGTCAACTAACTGTTGTTTGCAACTTGTTCAGGTAAAGGCGACAAAAGTTGATTGGAAGTACCAATAAAGGAACAAAGTTGTTCATAATGTTCGCGACTGTACCGGTACAGTCGCCATAAAATATGTATCGGCACGACAAAATATACGCATGATTTAATCTTACGAATATTATAAATGCGTAAGTTTGTGAGGATGTATGGATGTGTAAATGTTTATTACTCTTTCACGCAAAAAACACTGAATGGTTTTATGTTGTTTTTTTTTTATACATTTCAACGTCCAGGTGAAGCCACAGGTAAAGCTAGTTGGAAATAAAACCGTTTCCAAGATTTCGTTTCTATCTTTCAACCTAACTCATAAAAAAAAACAATCAATTAAATTGAATTTCCTCATTTGTAATTCTCTCCGTCTAAATAAATAAACATGTCTATCAACTGAACCGTGGCACTGTTATTTATGTAAACAAGTAACAACCAATCGATATTATCTCATTTGCTATTCAAATCATGTAATTTTATGTCAATTTGGGAGATCACTCCCCGTTTCAGAGTAAAATCACATTTAGATAGAAATTTAATAATCCGCAATACGTATTCGGATGGCAACGTAAGGAATTTAATTGAAAACTTGTACAGCCTTCCGATGTGAGTTCGATCATAAAAACAATGAGAGGCAACGAAGTTATAGTTCAATATTCAACCCAGAAGCGTTGATTTGCGCCAAACTATTTTTAATTTCCCGCAGGGCCTTCTCATTTATTAGTTTTGGGTCGTTCGGCGACATCTGCGCTCGACTTATACGGCGCCCGTCAGATGGCGCTGCAAAACATAAAACGCTAGCGTTGGCAAAAAATATGGACATACTTCAGCAATCAAATAGTCGGCATACCCGTTTTTTGCCAACGCCAGCCAGTTGCCAATAAAAATAGTTCGATTTATGTGACGTGATCGTCGTTCCGATGGTCCAGTGTTTTTCATTACGCATTCTGTGCCTGCCAGTGATTTAATGAATTTAATTATGTATTCCTTTGGCTGTCGTTACGTGTGTAGGGTACGTGTAGACAGAATGTGCTGATTAATGTTGTATTGCCGTTGGCGTTCTCATGAAAATTTCATATACGAACGCGTCTATTTCCAAGGTCATGACCTGTCGAAAACGATAACAGCTTCGTGCTCATTCAATTGTGACAGAAAAATCACCCAGTCCGAGTTATCTTATCAAATTCACATTGTATACGAAATTACGCCGGCCATTTCAAAATGCGTTTGTGATGTCCCGTCTGTGACGTCTAGTTGGCGTTTGGAACGAAATGTCTACGACATTTCGCCTACGCCCGTAGGGCTACGAGGAACTTGCTACGAAATCCGCCTACGAGATTTATGCTCACAAATCTCTTCTATAAAACATCCGTATGAAGTCAAGAGTCGTCTTTTCATCATGCTTTTGGTTATTTTTGTCCTATACCGAAATAAGTGGGTTTAGCAAAGTTTTAGCATTAGTTTAGTCAGTCCCTGGGCAGTAAAATGTAAAACTTTATTTTAAGCGTAGACAAACAAGCTGACCTCACAAGATTAGATGCATAATTTCAAGAAATTATTTAGCTGGGTGTATTTTTAAGAGATTTAATGTGTGTGCAGTGTAGAGATTGCAGCAGCCAGAAGGGGTAAACGACTTATAATCTACTAGCTTTTGTCCGCGGTTTCGCTCGCGTTAAATTTGGGTAACACAGTCCTCCTTTCCTGATTTGCAGGTACCGGCTACCTGCAGTTTTTGCCCTTGCGCCTTATTGATTTGTAATAGCAAAGCTAATGTTTCCCTTTTCTTCCCTCTTTCTCCCTCATTTCTCAATCTTAGTTAAAAAAAAATAGTTTATGTCCGTCTCCAGGGCTCCAACTATCTCTGTACCAAAAAATATCAAAATCGGTTTCGCTTTTAAGGCGTGAAGAGGTAACAAACAAACAAACAAACTCACTTTCGCTTTTATGATATTAGCCTACTACTACTGACTAGCTGACCCGGCGAACTCTGTTCCGCCATAAAGGCAATAAATAATAAGCCGATTTTCGAATTTATTAAGTTTTTTTTTCTTTGAAAAAAAAGTAAGTATATTAATCATTTATTATTGTTTCTGCATTTCAGTACATAGGTTGGTTTCCATTTAAGTACCTTGTGATACACGACATTTTTTGTTTTCTACAAAACAACGCAGATAGTCTTCCGACCCGTGAACATGCCACATAATTTGACCATGGGAAAAACATGGATGTTCTAGATTCAAACCATAAACTTTTAAGGGTTGGCTTTGTGATTTGTTGATGGTCATGGCAAATGTATGACGGATCGGATATTGAAGTCTTTTAAATTCGAACGGCAAATCGGTTGGGATCATCGGGATCGTCAGAATGAGGACTTCCTCACCTTTGAATTTTCCTTTCAGTATACGTCGCGTAAATTACATTGTTCATCAATTTTCTAACCACCAAATGCGTACTGGTTTGCGCCGTTTTGGTTGGTTTATGTTTCGAAGTTTACTACGGAGCCAACCTTTAGGCGTAAATTGTGCGGTGGTAAGCCAGGCACATCCTAGGAGTTTAAAAAAAAGAAGTGTGTGTACTTATGTACACGCGTTAGAAGTTATACTTCTTTGGCGTAGAGACAAAAAAAATACTAAAATGCTGTAGTGATTAACGATAAATATAAAAAATAATCATAAAAATGTGAGCCGTCACGGGTCGCCTGGCAGATGTGAAACATCGACATTATTTTGTAAGAGTAATATGCAGAAAAGAACAGATTGTGATAGGAACTAAATATGTCATTGAAAACATCATTTTTCTGTTTCATTGTGGATTTACCAAAAGGACATCGTTTTCGTGTTCATCATCGTTTACGAATTCGTGGATCGAAGGCACTTTGAATAAAACTATTACTGCCCCCCTGTGGTAACCCATCCATTTCCAAACCTTGGCAAGGGTTTCTTAACCTGGCCCGTGTGCTAACACATGCATTCCCAAACCTTGGCAAGGCTTGCTTTACCTATACCCCCTGTGGTAGCCCATCCATTTCCAAACCTCGGCAAGGGTTGCTTAACCTGGCCCCCTGTGGTAACCCATCCATTTCCAAACCTTGGTGAGGGTTGCTTAACCTGGCCCGTGTGGTAACACATGCATTTCCAAACCATGGCAAAGGTTAAATTGCTATAATTTCATGCGATCCTAGTAGTTTTATCTCAACGCAGTTGGTTCTATCAAGAACTTGAATCCACAGACAGATCAAACTGCTGGAATTAATTTCACCGTGAATTCATGCAAGCCTAGTACTTTCGCTTGTATTAGTTAGGGTTTTGACTCCGTTTTATTTAGAAAACGTTTGTATGGGAAATAATGAAGGACGGTTTTGAGGGTTTTCCCGGCAATTATTCCAATTTTTCTCACCTTTTAAACCTTCCCTGGACTTCCAGGAGTATTTCAAGACTAAAATTAGCCAAATCGGTTCAGCCGTTCTCGAGTTTTAGCGAGACTAACGAACAGCAATCAATTTATATATATATAGATAGATAGATAGATAGATAGATAGATAGATAGATAGATAGCAGGGATAACTTGAATGAGATTTTTGTACTAGGGAAGCATGACACATGGAGGACAATGCATTTTGTAGGTAAAAATCTGCTAATGATCATAATGATGTTCAGATTGTAACTGTATTCAACCACAAGACGAACACTAGTTAGAAATAAACCAAGTTATAAACGTCTTCTACAAAATAAATGTTGAGAACATTACAAGTAATTTATAGTTTCAGGTCCAATCTAGGATATCTCGTAAAATGTTTTTTCTTTGCCTTCTAAATTGTCTTTGCCTTCACTGTACAAAAGAGTTCACCTATCATTGATTCTGAAATTAGACTATATAGAAATATGACGTCTCTTCTAAGTACTTAATCTTTGGTGTATCTTTATAATCACATAATCTGTGTAGTAACAATGGTACTCTATTTTAATGAAATAGAATTCATCATATTCGTTTTTGTGCTCGTCAATTTAAGTATTTTGATGCGTCGCTGTATGTCTTCTTCATCATCTAAGCAGTCACTCCCTTTTAACGATATTCTAACGGAAATGCTTATCGGGGTTGCGGGTTGTTCGAAAGAGTTATCGCGGCCCCGGAACATAAAGGGCAAAAGAAGGAACATGGGTGGGTTTTAGTCAGTAATTTCTGACACTCCCCTCCGCTCCGCCCAGAGCGGGGGAAGTTATTTGATGATGTCCCATTCACAAAAAAGAGGATTTACTTATACAGCAAACTTTGTTTCAACCAGAACATTCCAATACAGAAAAATACACAACAATTTACTCCATACCAGAATCCATTGCGATACCACAACTCCAATTACTATCGGAACAGCTATCATACCCGTCTATGGATGGCACTCGATTCGAAAGTATCGTAACATAACCCTCCGCGGTGCGGCACGGGCGCGTCGCCAAATGCCTGCTCATTTGGGTCAATGCGACCGATCGCATCGCGATATAAAGCTGAAAGCAGATGGATGCGGGAACGGTTTTTAAGTGACTGTGTTGTGAGCGCTCTGATCTTGCACTGGAGCGCTCGGATCTTGAAATGCATTTTATTTTTGGTTGGTGGCTTGTTATTTTTGGTTGATATTAAAACTACTTATTCCCAGCGATTTCAGCCACAGCTCAGCTTCTTAGTGTCGAATCGTGATGAGGTCTTTAACCTTTTTGGTTGGTCCAATTTTTGCGATTTAGGGCACATGGACCTCGTTAAAACTTCCATAAGACAGGCTGGTTAAAGTTTGGAATGGAGAAGATTGAAGAATGGATCTCGTGGTTATATAATAATTACCGCTCAGGTACCTTTAGCTGAAGCTGTGCTTGCTTTTACCACCAAGTTCATCCACCGGGTTTCCTCAATGCCTGGGAAAGAAGTTTGGTCCCGGCTGTCATTTAGCTTTATGTCAATTCCTGATATTCAGCTGAATCCGGTAAGACAGGAAGCTCAACCCTACATAGTTGGGAAAAGGCTAGGCAGATGATGAGGACGGTAGAAATGCAGACTACTTTGACAAAAACTACAATATTTTTTATCCTGACCCCTTATTTTCGCGTGTAGCAGTGTGAAGCAGCGCTCGTTTACGATTTCGTGCATAGCAACACAACTTACCGCACGAAATGTATTTAGATTCTAGTTTGTATTAAGTACATTTGGAATTTAGTTTAAGTAGCCGTTATAAATAAGACCCGTTAAAAGAAACTAGGTGAGGTTAAAAATAGAATATCGAACGAATTGCGAGCGTGGTCGGAACTTGCGTTCTCACATACAACCAACTATACATTACATTATATTTAATTCAGAGGAAATTACACCTACGCTACATATACTTACCATCCATATTATTAATATTATAAAAGACTAAAACCCACCCATGTTCCTTCTATTGCCCTTTACGTTCCGGGGCCGCGGTATCTCTTTCGAACAACCCGCAACCCCGGCAGGATCAGTAGAAGTCTGACACTCCCTCTCTGGACAGAGCGCGGGATTTTTTAAGAATATTCATATAAAAAACCTAGTACATAACAAATAAAAATTCAATACATTGTCAGTAACCCCATGATATCTTTTAAAGTATCTCATTCGGTTGAACGGAATAATATTAAAATAAATTCGACTCTAAACTCGCGAGGTACATCAGGTGCAAACACCGATTACTATAGGAAATATTACCACAATTTACTTCTAAACACTGCCAAGGGAAATAGAGGGTAGGTAGAAAACCCCTTCGACCGATATTTGGACAGTTATTTTATTACCCGGATCGAATAAACTCGAATAATTACAAATAAACTGTATTTATTATTCTTAATGCGGTCGTTTTGTAGGACATGCTGGCTTTTGTGGTGTTATTTAGTTGTTAATTAATATGCCTTTGTGTTTGTTGGATTTTAAGGGTTGGAGTGAAGTGTTAGTGTATCCTTTTTGGTTGAATTCATATATTTTTGTTTGTTTGTCCAAAAATACTGTCACGCATATGGGAACAAAGTAATCCAATTTTGTGTGTACAAACAAAATCACATTGATTTATACTACAGAATATTTGCGACTGTGTGCTTACATGAACAAAACAAAGATGGCGATTGAACACCACTAAAGCACTGCGGCTAGCTTTATGCTTCATGAAACATTATCATTCAATGGGATATTTTGTGATTGAGCCAATCACTCAAGAATGATACATTTAAATTTTCGTATTTAGTTTTCCTGTAACTTATAGCCCATACAAAAAATTGCTACTAGCGAAAATCCAACTAAGGACACGCCCCAGGGCACCGCCTGCCGTTGTTTATCTTCAAAACAGAGTCAGTAAAAGTCTTACACACCTCCCTGAGAAGTTATTTGGAGATTTCCCACCCGCAAAAAAAACCTCGAGACCCGTAGAGACAGCAGAAAAATTACTCAGCCACTGCGCCTACCGTACCGTCAAAATATTCTCCAACAAGTCGTTTCGTTGAGCTCCTTGGGTTATGAGTCGAGCTACACGATAACTGACAAATGCTTGCACTGACTGGACAGGTCCACTCAATCTGTGTGGTGCTTTCTTAAAAAGACCACTTCAGACACTAATCTGCATAGTCCTCATGTAAGTTGACCAAGATTTTTTTTGTCTGGACTTTAAAAGAGACTATGACCTCTGAGTTTGTTTCGGCTGTTTCTTCTCAGAGTAGTCGGGTACGAAACACCGGCCTCATCTAGTTTTAAAAAAAAGACGTGTAAAAGTGTTTGTGAAAACCTACTTGCAAAATAAACATCATTTATCATTTATCATTTAACAGAAAAGAAATTCTGGAACGTTCTATTCCCTAAGACTTTCAAAATCTACGCAAGAAGATAAGCAACGAATATCTGAACCAAAATTAAGTGTGCGTATCGATTTTCGGGGCTATATAGGGGAAACAACCGTTATGGCGTTCGAGGGTTAACGTAATGTACTCTTACTAAATATAGCATTAGCTTTGTGTTTTCTTTGTGTACGCTTCATACCATGATAAGAACAGGCCATGTGTATGATCAAAATGCTAATGAGATGAGACGTATTTGAGAGAAGTTGAACGTTAATGGGTCTACGAGATTGAGAAAAAAAATTGTTTACGTTATGACAAGAACATTCTAAATTCTGATCTAAAAGTATACTGATAATGTAGTACAGAAAATGTTGAGTATAAATGTGGATGGCTATAAGAGAAGAGGAAGACCAAAAATACGTTAGATGGACTTTGTGAAGGATTATATGAACAAAGAAGAGGTGCCAGATGAGATGACTAGAAATAGAGAAGTATGGAAGAAGAAGAAGAAGAAATGCTGCGCCACGCCGGCCCTAAATCATTATAATAAAACTAGCTTCCGCCCTCGACTTCGTTCTCGTGGCATAGTTACTTTGGGCTAACGCTAACTTTAACCAGCGTGACGATCGAAAAAAAATATCGTTCTCTCCCCTTTTTTCCCTCTTCTCCCACTTTTAACACTTTTTTCAAATAGCCGTTGTCCGTCTCCAGGGTCCCAACTATCTCTGTACCAAGATTCATCAAAATCCGTTTGGCCATTTGGGCGTGAAGACGTAACAAACAAACTCACTTTCGCTTTTATAATATAAGTAAGGATTGGATTGTAATATAGGCACGAGAATGAAAATGTACTATTGGCTAAGCCTTATTTTCTATAACTTGGAAAACAGAGCTTTAAGAATAAGATAGAATAAGGTCGAAGACATGCGCGAAGTAAGGTATCGGCCATCGCTAATTCTGTTGCTAGGCAACGCATTTGAAGTTGAATAGTTGACTTGCCAAACTATCTCTTATCACAATATGTATATAAATATACCTCTAGCTTAATATATATGATGATTTAAAAGAAACGCTCTTTCGAATCATTTTTTAAGTCTGAATATTATTTTGGTATTAATATAATTCAATTATTTTTAAACATTCTCTGCTGTTCGAATTTCTTAAGAGGTACTTGTGTTGAAAAAGTTTAAATATCATTTAATACCTGTAACTATACATATACAACAAAATGATTTTAATTGACTGAACTGGAACTAAATAGCCAGCCAAACTAGACAATCTGCTTTATATCTTTTATTGTATCATAAAACTACAGTTTGCTGACATAATATTACGTTCACAATCCTATTAAATTTAGTTTTATTGTGATAACAACAATGCGAAACGAATGTACTAAGATACAAACATACAATGGTCAGTTCAAAAACATCAGATAGTAGCACTTACAAAAAATATGAATGAATCGAAAATCGATATAATGTGTATGTCGCGGGGGGCGGAAGCGGATGTGGCGCCATAAATCCGCTGTTCGAGTCCGCCCAGCGAACTTCCGGGTGGAAAATGTGCGCCCGCCCTACGCGGGCATTTCGGTACTTTGGCTTTTTCGTGGTTTCAGCTTTTATGTCTAGTTATACTGCTACAATGGGCGATGAAATAACTTTTTAGGGGCGTTTAGTTGGGCTTCGGGCAGTTACAGCGGTATAGATACTCCATAGATCGCTATCTGCATGGAGACTGGCGAGTTCTTTTTTAAAGGGCTTCAATATTAGTTTGTCTATGCATATGCTTTGTATTATATAGTTCGAAATATAAAAGAGGTTGACTATCACTGATTTCATCAAATGACAGATTGCCTCTTATACTATATTAAAACAAAAATCGAATATGCTCGAATTTTTTCGAGGGTACGTTTTTATGTCGCTTGCCCAAGTATATAGTATGTTCCTGATAAATTGAAGTCAAGATTTGTTAGATACAAAATCGCATTTAATTTTCATGAAGTTTAAACCTCCTCGTACTATCTGTGTGGCGCAAAAATGATGCTTGCGCTATGGAGTTTAAAAACCAACATTGCGTTGCAAATATTGCAATAGCATCAGGACCATTAAAAACATATTTCTCTCCTTTATAACTCCTGGTCCAACTAAAACCAACCTCACGGACAACATTATAGCAACAACATTACAAAATAACTTTTAATGTCCTCTCCAAACATTGTATGGCTTTCGACTTAACTGTTTGATAACGTTCCGAACGAACGAAGATTGATTCGGCTCTGATGCCGCACCATCCATCACTCGCTCCGTAAACATGCCTCTTACTCGACAATACCAATAAGTGTCAATGTATCCTATAAATAACTAAAATTGTCGCGAGACTTATGAGACTTGGTGCGACGTGTATTGAATGTACGGTTGCTTTGTGAAGGGCTATTAGTTTTCCGTGCAGGTGAAATTTTGAGAAACATTTTTTAAAGATATATTCACTGAGATCTTGTAGTTGGTGTATTATTAGATTTTGTTTGTATTAACAGTATGACAATTGTATAAATGACTAGCTTATGCCAGCGCGAGTTTCGTGCGATACTAATCGATATCCATAGAAATATCACCTGTAAAAATGGCGGATAGTGTGAGCCAAATAAAATGCATTTGACATCCACCAACTAGCACTGGGTCCTATTAATGGATTCTATCTCGCTCCCTCTCATAGAGAAGTTTCTTTTATATCCCTGTTCTCGTTTTCGGAACATAAAAGGTGGTGTTAAGGAGGGGCAGAATAACCCCAAATTGTGGCTATAGTTTAATTTTACTGCAACATTCAATTTGTGATTAATAGTGAGAATGTACTTAAAAACCAACTTAATTACGAATAGAGGTCAAGTAATGGTTAGTTTTATAAAAAAATCAGATCTTTGTACGAAAACAAGTGCTAAAGATTATCTTGTTGACTGTTCCCGCAGAATTGTGTGAGTATATTTTTAAACAGATAACTTACTACATATTATATAAAGTACTTAGTTTTATAAAGACATCTCGCCATTGTAGTATGTTGTTATTAAGTTTCTACTATAAATAACAGCTTCCTTTCGCTCTAGCGGCTTTTCGTTTTAAACGAGTGTACTAGCAACATTTAACAGGAGCTAAGGTTAAAAGGGATTTGAAGGATAAATACCACCAAAGAACTGGGTATCTAGCAAGGATTTCTGTCTGGTTGACGATGATAGGTTGGCCCCTGTTACACACAGGTCTTCAAAATCAATGGCAAAATGTGTGTGGCTTCTATAGTAAACCTCGTTCATGTATATTTTTTTAAAAAACATAACATTACAGCATTCATATTGTTTACTAGCGTCGTCTGCTTGGCAGAGTTACTTTATGGCTAACGCTTACTTTAACCCGCGTGATGATTCAAAAATATATATTTTTCTCTCCTCTTTTCTTCCCTCTTTCCCCCTTTTCTCACTTTTTCTAACCTATGTCCGTCTCCAGAGTCCCAACTATCTCTGCACCAAAGTTCATCAAAATCGGTTTTGGCCATTTAGGCGTGAAGACGTAACAAACAAACAAACTCAGTTTCACTTTTATAATATTAGAAAGGATCTTTAAGTTCCCCGTGATGCCCGGTGTGCGTCTCTCAGACAAGTTGTCGACAAGGGTGTGTTCAGACATAGTTGGCATTCGGCCCTACCTAATGGAAAGAACAAAAGCCTCTCCGTTGACGTCGGCAAAGGCGTGTGAACAAAATGTGTGCAAACATATGTGAAGAGCCTCGTTTGTGTGGGAGAGTTGCTTGACTGGGAAACTTAGGAGACATTTTTTCGGGTATATTGAAGAAACAAATTTTGTCCAAAGAGACGATGGACGGATTGTGTAAAGGTTGACATGGCAAGAAAGAAAGTGTCTGATGAGATGACGCGTAAAGCATGGCAGATCTAAAAAAAACTTCTATAAAGACAGGAGGAGGATGATGATGATTCAGAAAACTTTTCTTCGTGTTATGTGTGTTTGTGTGCGTGTGTTTTGTAAGTTCGTACATAGTAGCGTTTGCAATTGAATCATGATCTTTGAGTGGAGATAACAATAACAAGCTTGTTTTTGTCCCCACCACAGGTTTCCCAATTAAGACCAACACGTAGATACAACAATACCAAACAATTGCATCCTGCCCACTATTCGGTCTCCAATAAACTTTTATTCGTATGCACAACCAGGACATAAATATAAAGACCGCGGTACTCGCCCGCCGCAATCACAACGCGCCCGCACTGCCTAGGGCCGTTGCGTATCTGTAATTCCCATCTCTTGGTACAAAGCCCCGTTGATTACGGCACAAGCCGCGGGCGACGCAGTATGCCGTCTGAACGCAGCCTAATGCGTCTCTCCGCCCCTTGTGAACACTGCCTTTTTATTTCACGATCAATGGGGGTGTCAGATAGATAGTAGGAGGTACTTCGTGAAATTTGTTCAAAATTCTAGGTAGTGCTTTTAATGTTAGGTTTGCGTTCGGGGGTTGATTGAAAGGCGACTTATCTGGGTGTTTGATCTCGAGACTGGCCAGCGGTTTTTTGTTGTTTTCTATTGTTTTGAAATTGTAGGTTACCACGCTTTGTTATTTTGGGGGTGAATTTTATGTTCTGGTTGGTTTTACGTGGATTTGAAATCAGAAACTCGGATTCGTTTTTCGTATAATTCGTATCGTAAACTACATTCAAACGATTTTACGAAAAACGAATCCGAGTTTATGCCACTGTGATTGGGTATGAGCATTTCTGAGGTATCTGTATGAAAGATAGGAGAACAATAGGAACGACCCCTTAACTGACATACCTGCCGTATGTAATGTGTCTGTCAGTTTGGTTAAAATGATATGCAATGAGTTACAGTATATCACTAGCCTGTAGTAGATATCCCAAATCCTACTTCCTACTAATATTATAAACGTGAATGTTTGAGGATGTATGGATGTTTGTTACTCTTTCACGTCAAAACGGCTGCACGGGTTTTGATGAAATTTGGCACAGAGGTAGGTTTTAGTCTGAAATAACACATAAGATAGATTTTTTGGATCATTTCGCGGGCGAAGCTGCGGGCGCCGGCTAGTTACAATATAAAATCTTACAAGAAAAGATCTTCACCCATTCAGTTCAGATTTAATATGAATTCCCATCAATTGTGCTAAAGAGTAGCACTTGAATTTTCTCTAAGTTATACAACAATCCTATTTGTGGCTAAATTAGTTTCTCAAATCTAATTTCAGAGTGTGAAACTTATTTCTTTCTTGATATAAGTTTCTGAGATACGAGTTGAGAATTATGCTTAATTCGCAACTTGCTATTTTGCTACGCCACTGTGCAGTAGATTCAGAATGAAATGTCTTGGAAAATTCTGTAGAACAAACATATTTTTGAGAGAGTAACATGAAGCTTTTGCCTTGGTTTATTTGCTTGTATTTAACTGTTCTCTGTAGATAGATAAATGATTTATTTGATGCAACAAAAGACAATACAGGAATCAACACAAATAAACATCAAACTGAAAATAAATACAAGGATTGAAAAAGATAGAAGTTAAATTGGCCCATAGATATTTAGACGCATATCATCCTACTAATATTATAAAAGCGTATGTTTGTGAGGATGGATGGATGTATGGATGTCTAGATGGATGTTTACTCTTTAACAACAATCCGTTTTCTTTAAATAGTAAAAAATAAATCGCTTCCGCTGTCTGTTCTCTTGGATATTTTAATATACTAATCAACAGCAGACATAATGATTCAAGAAGGTTTAAATGTTTGTATAACATTAGTATCTACATTCAAAACCGGTGCGGGTCGCTAGTTAAGTATATTTGGCACTTCAATAGACCAAACAATTTTATTGAAAACTAGCTGGCACCCGCGGCTTCGCCCGTGAGTAATCGAAAAAAAACGTATCTTATGTGTTATTCCAGACAAAATCTAAACCTGTGCTAAATTTCGTTTTAACATGAAAGAGTAACAAACATCCATACATCAACATTCGCATTTATAATATTCGACGGGCCTGTTGGTCTAGTGGTAAGTGGCCCTGACTGCTGAGCCGGAGGTCGTGGGTTCGATTCCCACCCAGGACAAACTTTGTGTGATGAGCATGATTGTTTGTTCTGTGTCTGGGTGTGATTTTATCTATAATATGTATGTATTTATAAATTATATAAGTATGTATGTCAGTTGTCTGGTTACCATAACACAAGCTCTGCTTAGCTTGGGATCAGATAGCCGTGTGTGCGTTAAAAAAAAATATTAAGTAGGATTCTCTTCGAGTATAATTTTGATGCGTTTAATACCACAATGGAAATATAAGTAATAGTATAAGACCATCTTAATATTAAATAGGCCTCGGTTTACATAAGAGAATTTATGCCTCTGACCGCAGGATATTATGGACGTCTGAAGGGCAGCATGTGTGACCTCTATAATATTTTTTATGTTATTTTAACTTTGCCCATAACGGGACATTATGTGTCGTCCAGTTTTATTCGACCTCTGTTGATACTTAAGTCGTTAGTGTATCGAGGTCCGTGTAATTTGGTGCTATGTTACCATGTATCCTTTTGGGTATATCATTGGAAGAACATATTTTATTCAGAGCCCAGTTAATGTAGATCTATAGTGATAAAGTATGTTCGTACGAGTATTTTACACGGTCTACAAATTCTGTCTGGAAAGTTTTTGTATTTAAGGTTCAGTTTAACTTTGTGACTGTTAAGGACCATGTCATCGCGCCAGGCTAGCCCACTAGCCTAACATAGTCTCATAAGATTGAAAAGACGGACACTGCCACACCCATCATCGCGCGCTCTTCGCCATTTTTATTTGTAATCCATCCAGACTATTAGTATCCAGTCTTCATATCGAAAATCAGTTTCATTTAGTTATGAAGCAGCTTCATCACAATTAGCGGAACTTGACATTTAGACAGTGACCTTTACATATTATTTCAAAACATAGACCGGCGCGTTAGTGTTCCACGCGCGTTTCAAAGACATGTCAGCAATGCAGAGGGGCCTGCTGGGGTTGCGGGTTGTTCGAAAGAGATACCGCCGCCCCGGAACATAAAAGTCAGTACAAGTCTGACACTCCCCCACGCCCGAAGCGGGGGAAGTTATTTGGTCATTTCATACCCGACAAAAAAAAAAGATTTTTAAAACATTACCCAAAAATTCGCCAGTAAAACTTAAAGAAACGCCAACATTTTCGTCATCAACTTTTCTTTAATTACTCAAAAGTCATTAATATCGTGCTTCTTGACAAGTTTTTGTTTACTAATGAAAGACGGTTGGTGTGTCACTGTATAGTGTATACCGGCACTATCACGTGATGGATGATGCTTGCTGGAATCAATCTTCGTTGGACGTAAGCATTGTTTTCGTAACCAGGACACCGAACATAATTATTCTTTTACCATACACTTTTAAACACAAAATATAAAACTGAATTACGTCCGTCACTTCAAATCCCAAGTTCAGTTGAACTGGAGTCGGTCGCTAACTACTCGGCATTTTGATGATCTGGTACCCTACCATGACGTCTTAAAGCAGAACTTATTGCACTGAGGAAAAGGGACAGAGCTATATGGGTTGTCTAGCACCATCTCTTTCTCACACAGAAATAAGAATTGCTATAAGATGTCATGGTAACCGTTGTGGGCCTATTCGCAGCCGTGATACATACAATATTTTTATAACGTTTTATTTAGTTCTTAGGGTTAAAGGTAAAAGCAGAACCCTTATAGGATCATTTTGTTGACATATCTTTGAGGTGCGCGTGGAATACTCGACGGACGGACGGTGAGCTAACCATTGCTCACCGTCCACAGACCCGCATCTACGATGGCATCAACCCTGGATGCACTGCTTAGTGACCGAATATACCAATATAATTAGGAGGAAAGATTTGTTTGTTTGTATCGAATAGAATCCAAAACTACTGGACCGATTTTAGCTATCTTTTCACTAATAAGAAGCTACATCATCAGAGAGTAACATACGCTATACAAAATCACGCTACTACCCACGGGAGCGGGGCAGCAACTAAAGACGGGGGTAAAATCGCGCAGGACAACTAGTAAGGTACCTATATAAGACAAATTTATTCTACCATTTCTCATTATTTGACCTCTATTTGTATATTAGTCATTTGTGTATTGAGGTCAATCTAATATATAAAATTCTCGTGTCACAGTTTTCGTTCCCATACTCCTCCGAAACGGCTGGACCGATTCAAACGAAACTTTGTGTACATATCGGGTAGGTCTGAGAATCGGCCAACATCTATTTTTCATACCCCTAAGTGAGCAGCGGGTGAAACCGCTGGGCACAGCTAGTGAAATATAATATTGTGTTACATGTATCCCTTTATGTATATAACTGAAAACGATCCGTTTCTTACACCATTAAAAATAAAGACTCATATCCCAAATACATTTCCACAATGACAGTGCACTTAAACTATCAGAGAAATAAAGCAAGAAGCGCCGCGGGATAGACATAGGCGTACAAAAGAAACGTTTTTAGCTGAAGATATTTTAATGTAAGCAGCTGTGGTTTCCCAGGGTATGGAGAGGGCTATGGGAGGCCCGTTGTGAAAATGATGAATATTCGATATTTGGATATGGGAACGTTATATTAGTGTGAAGGGATTTTTTGTGTAGCAAAGAAATTAATTATATCTAGATTTTGTAATGGATTTCTTTATTCCTTCTTACGAATTATAAAACTACTTGATACTTTTATAGTGACAATCGAAAAGATGTGAGATTTGTTGAGTTCCATGAAGTCATAAACAAAAAGGATTTGTGTTAACTTCTTTCTTGTTTAAAAGTCTTGATAAATATGGCTGGGTTACCCTTCATATTTCATTAACATTGTTCTGATCAATAAAGTCTTAAAATCCGAACACGATTGAGTAGGGTTACCACAAGTTTTAGTACGCTACCCCTGCATTTGATATTGAACATATTTGAATCTTGAAAACTGGTGTGCGGATATTACGTAATTTGCAAATTTCTTAATTTCAATAAGGTTTCCTGTAAGAAAACCCAATTCTGGGTTAAGCTTGCCGTTGTACATAAGGTGTAGTATTTGTGTGCAATAAAGAATAAGAATAGGTAATTATATTGTGACTAGACGTGGGTGAATCCTACTATAAATGTGAATATTTTTTAAATTTTCCATTTTTATAAAATTAAAGTGGAACTGGGCTGGCCACATCTGCCGCATGTCGCAACAAAATTGGGCCAAAGTATCAACCGATTGGGTTCCAACCAACAGGACCCGGTGACGCGGTAGGCCCAGAAGGAGATGGCGAGACAAGCTAGACTTCTACGAAATGGACTGGGTCACATTAGCAAAAGATAGAAAAAAATGGGAGGAAGGAAGGGAGGCCTTTGCCCTGCAGTGGGACACAAGTGGTCCATAATAAATAATAATAATTTGTGGGGATGGATGTATGAATGTTTGTTACTCTTTCACGTCAAAACGAATGAATGGATCTCGCTGAAATTTGGTACAGAGTTAGCTTATAGTCTGGAATAAACACATAAGATACTTTTTTTTCGTGCGAAGCCGCGGGCGCCAGCTAGTGTTTTTTATAATTTTACGTTTTGTATCCCAACCATGGAATTTTGACTTGGCTTAACAATGCATGTCATGTCAAGAAGTAGCTTTCAGGTATGCGAGTTTCTGCACAATGTTCTGCTTCACCAAAACAAGTGATAATTATGCAATACGCACATATATCCGAAAAATCGGTGCATGCCTTGGGTTCGAACTCGACACCCATAGGTCTCGAGTTCCGAGTCACAACTGCCGAGTCATAACTAGGCAGTCCGACGGATAATATTATGTAGTAGGATTTTCCTTCTGAAGAATGCACTTAGCAGCCAACAATTAACTCATTCTTGACGGCGATAAGTTCTAAGCAATTAATTACTCATCGCTTTCTAAAAGCAATCATACATGAACTTTCACAGTCAGAAATTCCAGATGAAATCACGGATAATGAGGGGCAGCCCTAACTTGTGATGTCTATGGATTGTTTATTGAAATGAGAGCTTTTCATTTGATCCAATTATTTTGAAGACCTTCCAACCGACTAATTGATTTACATAGTTAGATGGGGAAGTTTAACAATTATTATTTTGTATTCCATCGTTTATTTTCTGTCTGCGGTTCGTTATGCCGATATTTTATTTATTAATAGAATTATAATGTTTTCAAATAATGATCTTGTTGGTATGGTTTTTAAAGCGGTTTTTAATTGGTGAGAGCGAAACCTTAACGTAACTATGTATATTATTTTTAGTAAACCATTTCCAAAGATACCTTTCGAAATGGTTTTCGAAGTGATATCATTACCCGTAGCAAGGTATGAGGATTGCAAGAGATGGGAACAGTGGGAACTAAAACACACATAACTGGGTGCGCAAAATGACGAGCTGGGTAAAGTGGCACAGTTTGGAAGCGCTATATCCAGGAATGAACTGAGATATCCTGTGTTAACAATGCACAAATAAAAGTAGACAAGAAATGAACTAAGCAATCTGTTCGCAGAAACAATACTGCGACATTTTATCGGCAAACATTCATATCCTCATCTGCCAAGCTTTTTCCCAACTATGTTATGGTCGTCTATCAGTCTAACTGGAAGCAGCTGAATACCAGTACTGTATATTGCTGATTAGACTGGGTAACACGACACCTCTTGGGCAGACTGTTAGTCAGACTAACACGACTAACTTGCAAACTTGCTTGTAACAACTGACAAAGATCTACAATGACAGCGGTTTAACGTGCTTTCCAAGGCGAAAGAACCTTGCTAAGTAATGTGTGGTTATCAGTCCACGGACCAACCCCAGCAAGCGCGGCTTAAACTGCCGATTAACTTGAGCGGCTATTCTTATTAAGCAACGACCTCCTCATATATAAAACTCCATATTATTATTTCTGCACCAACAAAAACACACTTCATACAACAATATCCAATATCCATCCATTTTATATCACTGCCACCATATTTATGCATCACAGTAGTTTGCTATACACGGGTTTTCACTCAAAGCGTTAGAGCGCCCGAGGCACGCTCGTATTTCCTAGTGCCTCGTGCCTAGTGCCTTGTCCGGGTCGTGCCTTGTCCGGGTCGTGCCTTGTCCGGGCTTGTGCCTTGTCCGACTTGTGGCCAGTATCCGGACAAAAGTGCGCTGCGGGCGGTTTTGTAACTGTTCGTGAAGTTTAGAAGCGGAAATATTTGGGGAAAATTATTATGGGTTTTGGTTGAATGTTTGGGGCGATAGATAGGTCTATACTACTACGAAGTAGGTATGTAGATACTTAGATAGCATTATAATGGTGGGTGAATGCTGCAAAAAACCACATAATGTGTGTCATCGAATGTACGCAACTTCTTGAATTTGTAAACTCGTACATGGCATTCATTTAGATTTTCAATAGTCAATTAAGTATTCCAAATTCAATGGTCTAGGCAACACCAACGTTCAGAAATGTTGAATTAATGGAAAGACGATGAGTATGACTTTATCAGCAGTTCCGTTTGAGAATGTGCATCAGAGTGGTCTTTCAAGGCAGAGATAGCAAACTGACACGTATAAAACATTTCGAAATTTAAAACATTTGTTGATGCATATCACACTAATATAAAGGCGAGAGTTTATATGGATGCTCAAATAGCTTAACGGATTTCGTATGTGGATAGCTTTTTCCATGGATTAATATACTACTTTTTACCGCTACACGGGTGAAAAAGCGGGGTGCAGCTAGTATTATTAAATGTGCAAGCAAATATACAATGTACAATAGGGCTCTTATTAATGATAACGAAAACAGTATAAGCTATTTCCTAACAGCAGCATAACGTTAGCATAACGTTCGTCATAAAAGTCCTTCACATGTTCCTACGTAGGTACAGGTGTATTTTGAATTACAGGTGTTTCGTAAACATTTCAAGCAAAACCATTTACAATATTTCTAAAACAGATTAGGTTCAAACTTCGTTGTAGCACTACAAGTATAATTGGGTTGTTATAAAATAATATTTTCTAGACGAAACATAATAGGGCTGTCAATCATTTGAATTGTGAACAATATAAGTTGTTTTAAGGACGGGTATAAAACCGCAAAGTTGTGTGCCCTTTAAATGTCTGTTTTATCGTCCATCGATTCAATCATCGGTTATTGAGTAACACATTGGCAATGCCGTTCATTTTGACAGTTAAACTTTATTCGTTTGAGCATTTGAATTCAAGCACATGAAGCAATGAATTCAGAAGTTCCTTCTGAGTCGAAAGTTCCCTTGAATTCGGAAGTTTATTCGAATTTCGACTACGTTTGACGTGTTATTTTTTTCTTTCTTTAGTAAATGGCGAGAAGTTATCTCAAGTCAGAATTATATGCGATACTAGCACTCTGACCGCTACTTCGTCTGCAAGAATTGTGATAGCTTGGCTAAAATTCCTGGTACAATTATATTTTTGGTATTTTTTTTTGTAGATGGGAAATCACCCACCCATGTTCCTTCCTTAGCTCTTTACGTTCCGGGGTCGCGGTATCTCTTTTGATAAACCCGCAACCCGAGCACACCCGTAACCCAGGATATTTTTAATTTTCAGGATAGTAGTTTTTTACTGGTGAAAGAATTTTCGAAATCGGTGCAGTAGTTCAAGAAATTACTGCAAACAAACTCACAAACTTTACTTGTATGTTTTCTTCTTCTTTATTAGTGTAGATTTGCATAACACAGTTATATTATAATCAGAATCTGGTTAAGTTGAAAACCAGCATCGAGTATTAGTTACTCGGCAGTTCGCAGCCGTGAGACACACAATATTAGGTTTGCTTTTTTATTATCTTTTCCTTTGTTGTGTTAAGATTTAAGTTTTTTTTTGAAGTGTTAAGTAAGCTATAAGTTTGTTTTTTGTAGTGTTAAGTTTTTTTTTTAATGATGTGTGTAATTGTCGCAAGTGCCAAATAAACATGTTTTCTTTTTTTCTTTAATAGCTATAGGCATTTCAGGGCACGTCTTTATTTGTATTGGAGTATAATATGTATTATAGGTCAAATCGCTCTTATGAATATTGTACCTACTGAATATTCTTTTACAGAATATCGGTAATGATATTAATTCGTAAGTGATCGACCTTATTATAAAGCCTAGTGAGACAACCTTGTATTCTCTCTTCGCGTTTAATTGGGCAATACTATGTAGACGTCTAGACTCTAGACAGATCAGCCTAGAAATAAGAAAAGAGCTTTGTTCCAGTTTTTATGACACCCATAACTATGTGCTTATGAGATTAAGATTAATAGTGAACGGCGAACATTAATAATGTCTTTATTGTGTTCATCAGTTTTATATCTGACTAGAAACTGAACACAGTCTTGTGTCGTAAATACTCGTTACTTCTGTTAAATGTCGTAATCCTTAATAATATGATAAAAGCGAAAGTGAGTTTGTTACCTCTTCACGCTTTAATGGCTACACCGATTTTGATGAATTTTGGTACAGAGTTAGTTGGAAACCAGGAGAAGGACATAGGCTACTGTTTTTTTTAAACTGGGATATGAGGGAGAAAGATGGAAGAAAAGGGAAAACTTAGCGTTGCTATTACAAATCAATAAGGCGCAAGGGGGACTCTGTTACCCCGGCAAAAGCTAGTTTTTGTTATAAAACAACAACAAATAAAAAATCATTCAAGCGTCTGGTTCTTGCCTAGTTAACGAGAGCGAGAGAGAGAGAGAGAGAGAGAGAGATTTGTGGCTGTAAAACTTATACAGTAGAATCAGCCTTGTTTTCCAACGTGGCAATGCTGCCAATCTTTTGACCCCTTCTAGCCACTCATCAATATGGATGACATTTTTCAAACCTTTTCCTGTCTTGATAATTGTACCTATTTTTATAATTATTTTAGTAGTTTGTAGATAATGTACACACTGACACAACGGCAGGTCAATCTATTATAAACTATTACAACCTGATCTCTCTACTGCGGATCGCACACCGTAGCAGAGAGGTCAGGTTGAAATGGTCTTGTGTGTACATAATCTATTTTTTTCGTCTAAAAGTAGTTTCGATACTTTTAGTTGGAGCTTTCATAAAGAGACTACATTTTCGAAACCCTGACTCATAAACATCAAACAACACACAATAGAATTGCAAGCACGTGCTATCCCAATCATGTTATTACTGTCCCTATTTATGCACAAAGGCAAAATTTTAGCCCGACATAAGCCAGACGGGCGATAATGGCATGCGTCTGCGACTTGCACCTACCTACGTCAGCCACAGAGTACAGAACCTCAGCGTCGACAGCAACTAGAGACGCTAGAATATTTGTGCAAGGAGTTTTTTGGTGTAGCCAACATCAATCTTTGTTATAGCAGTCTCATACAGCACACTATGTCAAGCCTTCATGGAGCAAGACGAGACCGTGGACCACTTCTACACTGCCCAGAGGTTCCCTCATACAGGGTTAACTACTTCGGTCACCCGTATCTGTCCACAAGATTTTCATTTTCACCAAAGCGTTGCTGGTCTTTTTTGGGGAGCTGAACTGGATTGAATATTTTCCCCACCCGACATGGGGTTTCGGACATCAGCCTGTTATACAAGCAATGTTTTGACGTCACGTTTGTTGCAGTGGCTGAGCGATCGACTGCTGCGCTGCGTGTTGCGGGTTCGATCCCCGTACGGAACAAATACTTGTTTTGCCTACAGATAGTTGTTCCGGGTCTGGCTGTTTGTGTATGTGAGTTTAAATGTTTGTGAACGCACCCACGATACAGGAGAAATTCCTAGTGTGGGGCTTACCAATATTATTTAAGCGCAGAAAGAATCTTTCTCAAAATACTCTTGCCAACGCATTTAGCGCTTAGTACAAACACGACTGTTACTTTGAATTGTCACGTGCTGTCAGTTTCTTTGGCCTATTTTATGACCTCTGGCAGTGCGACTTGAAACAAGTGAAACGCGCGTGCGTTATTTGTTTTTTTCGAACTGCATCGCCGCGTTGCAAGCTGCATTGTGGTGACTGGCCAATGCCAGTGATTTCACGGCGACGTCCATTGACACGCTTGTGTTGTAAAGAAGGCTCAAAATTTTCCACCATCATATGTCATGTCACCTCTAGCAGCGACTGCCTTCTCTATACTCTATGACGCCTGCATTTGTAATGCATGGCCTCTCTACTGCAACTTGCGGCATTAGACTTGCAGATATTTTGTCGCCGTCGGAAGTCGGAAGCGACTTCTGAAATACGGCGCGGTTGAAGTCTTATTTATTACTTTTAGGCCGCGTTTGTTTTACATACATAGTGGTGGGTTCAGGGTCATGCGGTAAGTGGTAGAGGTGAAATATATTGATGTATGTTATATGTCATGAAATGATTTAAAAACACACCCCGTGTTTTAAATCTAATATATAAAATTCTCGTGTCATAGTTTTCGTTCCCATACTCCTCCGAAACGGCTGGACCGATTTAAACGAAATTTTGTGTACATATCGGGTAGGTCTGAGAATCGGCCAACATCTATTTTTCAGACCCCTAAGTGAGCAGCGGGTGAAACCGCTGGGCACAGCTAGATATCTATAAAAACCCGTGTTTTGAGGATGTCAAAATGCTTGTCATAATAAGTGTCACTTTTATAAAGACAGACATTTAAAACACTATTAGTGTTTGAATTTTTCAGGTAACTTCATGTCTTTGGCTTAAGTCAGGGTTTATATAAGAAAAATCAATTATTCGGCTTTTGATACCGGTTTTATTCTATAACTGTCTTCTTCTACGATCCTTACATACAAATACCCAGGTATATCCAGCAAAAATATATATTCAGTAGCTCTGATTAAATCATTACTGCCACAAAAGAATTATAAACACAATTCCAAAAAACACAGCTAGCCTCACCACAAAGGCTACAAAAAGTAATTGTTCAAGTGAAAATAAACAAAAACCATTGTATATTACAGCTAAGGATAGATTTAGCTGTAATTATGGTGGAAATAAAGGAGGGATAAGATAAGGAAAATCCTTGTGGGACAATCCGAAAAACTTGTAATGATGCCCGCTTGTATCGGCTTCACGAAAAAATGTCGAGGGATGTCCATTAGCGGTACAAATTGCGATATTTTCGGGTAGTACAACATGGCCGTTTTAAATACGGAAAACATTTTACTGGAGCAAAATTGGAATGAAAACTGGAAGTAGTAAAAGAATTGTACGAAAACACCTGCTTTTCGAGTAAAGAGTTGAAGAAAATACTGGCCATTTTGTCTCGACTCGACCTCCCGATCTCTGTAGTTTATTAAAAAAAATGCAAAGGGATGGGACATCGTCGAATAACTTCTTCTGCTCCGAGCGGAGCGGGGGGAGCGGTAGACTTTTAGTACCTCAAACCACTTTGCTCTTGGTGTTACAGGGTCACGATATTTCTTTCCGCGTCTAAAATCCTGTGTTCGTTGTGCAGTTGTACTGTGTTTTTCCATGAGGAATTACTGAGATGGAGCCACTAAGTCCGGTTGTTGAAGCTCACTTCTTACTATATGGGAGCTGAAACATATTTGGCAAAATATGTTGGTGTTACTAGATACACTAATGCATATCCCTTTGTTTTTAACAAGCTTGATGTAACGTTACTATAGCATAACACAATTGCTTCAAAATCACGACGCAGAACACCAGTCTACCAATAGTGCACCACAAATATCGCCCACACTATGTAACGTAAGTACGGTAAATTCTTCCATAAGCCTTTGGTGTAGTTTACGACTAGTGCCCCCTGGAGCATCTATTTCAAGGGTCCAGTAGGTCACTGTAATATACCAACGTAATTTGATTATTTATATGTATGGAGGAGTGTGTTTCTGTATTTTGTTTTATGTGTAAGTTGACCCAGTAAACGTGTGAGGTATGTACTGTTTTAAGAATCAGCTGTGTAACCAAATCAGCTGTGTCTGTGCCCAAGATGGTTGACAGCCCGTCAAAATATTCGAGCAGGTTAACAATATTTTGATTAACTAAAGTTGTTCATGAATTGAGAAAATATTTTATCGAGGCTGATGCCTCGGAAGAAGTGCTAAAGATATTTCATCATCTGCCAACCATTTTTCCAACTATGTTGGGGTCGGCTTCCAGTCTTACCAGATGCAGCTGAATACTAGTATTTTACATGGAGTGACTGCCTATCTGACCTCCATAACCCAGTTAGTAATGGGTACCCTTTGGTAAGACTGGTTGTCCGACTTTCGGGACACTGACTATCTGTAACGACTGTCAAAGATCTACAAATGACAGCCGGGACCAACAACTTATCACTTTTTCCGAGCCAATAGAGGCTATATTGCAAAATCATTGATAAATGGAGTTTGATTTAAAAACAAAATCGCGATCTATTCGCGCATGCTAATGCGAACGCGAATATTACAAAGTTACGTAGAGCAGCATCATTTCAGATTATTTCAGTAAAGCACGATATCAAAGGGAAGCTATCCCGCGCACAACATTTTATTGTTTTTTTTTCAATGAATATTCTTTAGTATTCCGTACCTCAAAAGGAAGATACGGAACCCTCATAGGAATTGGATTACTTTATTGTCCATCAAGAGTCTTTAATTCGGGAATGCGTGGAGGTATCAAGTCAAATGAAAACCATATACGGCAATATGGTCTATTGGAGCTTTGAAAAAATCAACCCTCTAAGGGCCTGTTTCACAATGTCCGAATAGTCACTATTCACCGTATAAATTCAAAAGTGGAACGGAATTTGTATGAAATTATCTGCCAAATAAGTTATCAGGAACTTTTTCGGAGATTGTGAAACAGGCCCTAAGTCTACGTAGTCAAAAGATATGGCAAGCTTGAACGGAACCCTCGTTGCGCGAGTCCAACTTGCACGTGGTCAGTGTTTTATACTAAAAAGGCTTGCGGTTGGCTGCATTCTACTTTTGCACAAGCCGAATTAAGTTTAAAAACAGAGAAAAGCTATGTATTGTGTGGTCATTTGGTTAAAGATCATTAAATGTAAGTATTTAGACCTAGATCAGGATAGGGTTAAACTTCAAATTAGTCAAACCGTCAAACTAACTACTGACAAAGGTATGATGAGGCTTTTTTTTGCGGATGGGAAATCATTAAATAACTTCCCCCGCTCTGGGCGGAGCGGGAGAGAGTGTCAGACTTGTACTGACTAAAACCCACCCATGTTCCTTCTATTGCCCTTTACGTTCCGGGGTCGCGGTATCCCTTTCGAACAACCCGCAACCCCAGGGTATGATGAGGCTGACTTGCCTTTGAAGATAAAAGCCTCCAATCAAATAAAAGAATAAAAAATAGAGTATTGACAAAGTGTATTGATCCGGTTAGACCTATGATTTGTAATTCAATTAGTGACCTTATCAACTACCTCTATTGAATTAACTATTCAATACCTATATGTACTTCTTAAGAACTATAAAGCAGTTGTAAAGGCTTTGGAGTACCATTACCATAATTACCAGTTGTAAACGATTGATGTTTTAGGTAAAGGGATGTATCATACCCCTTTATTCTACAGACCTACCTATTTTACTATTTTGCTTTCTAGAATACTATGTTTGAATCCCGTTAAGCCAAATGATGAGCATTGTGGATATATACAAACTCTATTCCAACCATCTTCGACAAGACCCAGCCCCCGTGGGAGTCGCTCCGGGCGTCAGGAGCCAAGCGATGACTCCCGGCCACCGTAAACCGGTCTGTGGACGGTGAGGAATAGGTAGCTCACCATCTGCCCACACAGAGTATCAAAGCAGAGGGGCCGGCCAGGTCCTTTTCTGGGTTTGCAAGTTGTTAGAAAGGGATACCGCGGCAACACAACACGAAGGACAAGAGAAGGAACATGGATAGGATGGGTTTTAGTTAGTACAATAAGTCTCGCACTCTCTGACGAATTAGTTTGATAATTTTCCATAAAAAAGACATTTCTGGTCATCACATCAGACAAAACTAGCTCGCATATATGCAAAACATTTTACCGATCATAGAGTAGCAGTGCACTGAGGTGTAACATGAAAAATATCCAGCAAACACGATCGCAGAAAATTTTGACAAAGAAAATAAAGAATATTCGAGAGAATCGAACTTAGAGATAAAATATGGGATGTTATGATCGGGCAGGAGTGTGGATGACAGATACTGATCTCAATAGATTTTTGACTTTATTGCTGAGGATCAGGGCGGAGAAACCTTCATATAAAGGACCAAGGGAAGCCGGGATTAATAACGCCAAGTAGGAGATTACGAGTAGGAAGGAATTAATTTATAACCGTCACGTCGTTTTAAGCGTAGGTATGCGTTGCTAATGGCAATATAACTTCAATAGAGTAGTTAGTGTTGGTATCTTTTATAAGTTACCATATTTTCTGAAGGCTAACATTATAGAATTTTTTATATTATTGAGAGGTAACCATAATTCTAGTATCCTACTAATATTTACTAACGAGAAAGTTATATATTTTTTAAAATTTGGATGAAGATAAAGGTGGCCACCCATCCATTCCGTGCCTCGAAAAGCTCGTCAAGCTGTTGGTCTCGGCTGTCATTTAAGGACTTTGACAGTCGTTACAGATAGTCAGTGTCCTGAAAGTATGACAACCAGTCTTACCACGGGTTATCGTAAAACCCAGTGCTATCTGGGTTGTCGAAGACAGATACTAAAAAAATGGTATTCTTATTTCTGGTAAGTTGACCTCAACATAGCTGGGAAAAAGATGATGATGAGTTTCACCCCGCGGGACTATTACTGAAATTCACGCGGACAAAAGCATAAGCTAGTGAAGGTATAAAAGGTATAAATCGTAATTAAGTCAACTGAAATTAAATAACCACACATAATATGGTTACATCCAGCCGTAAAACTTGTAAAACGGTGTCAAAAAAGACCCATAACAATACCGGTACTCCCGCAAACCCGTTTGTTTATTTAAATTATTCCAATAACACATTCTATTATCTTTGGGTACCTAACAAAAAACCAACGTGTCAAAATAAAATCCCGTGTAATGGAGCAAAAAAGTCGCGCCATCCCCGTTCCTATTCACTGATCCCACCTCACGTCACCGAATATATAAATCACAACGGGAATAAACAAAAGACTATGTAAATGTATACTTTTCCAATTAAATCCCGGCCTTTTTAATTAAACGAATGTTTAAACCCTATCACGGATCATCGACTCAATGCTTTGCGGCCTAATACCGATTGACATTTTTACAACACGGCTAACGACAAAAATATTTATTAATCCATTTTCAATCACACGGATTTCAGAATGGAATCTGAAGATAGAATCTGTTTAGGTTACTCCAGTGGAGAAGTTTTAATTTGTGAAGAAGGACACAATAGGGAAAGTAGAATCGCAGTTGGTTAAGACAAGGAAAAGATTTGGATAACTTTTGTATTGGGGGACTCTCCCTTAATCAAACGCCACTTAAGTGCCCTCGATAAGAATTCCAATAATTTATTGGAGAATGATACAAATTGAGGAATATCAAGTAAGAATCATCACGATAAAGGATCTCTCCTTTACGAAGTGAAAGAGTGACGCCCGCATTTCTCCACATTTGATTCGCTCACTTTGTCAGATCCCCTATTTTTTGGGTTGAGGGTACAAAAGCATCTTAAAGGACTATAAATCAAACATTTAGGAACCTTAGTAGCTCCAATAAATCCGAGTCTAACAAACGCTCAAATTATTTTAGCCTTTCTAACCAAAATCCTTCAGTAAATCGAGCGAAAATGGCCGCGTTTTATCTAGATACAGTCGGCCAAATTTATCATGTGCGGACCCGATTTTTCGATAGAGACGAAAGTGGTTGAAGCGTTAAAGCGATTGCCTCATTCCCGGACTGGACTTTTCCAGTCCACTCGAAATTAACGAACACTTAAAAAGTCCGCCACACTCGAAAACTGTGAACATGTGCCTCGAACAACGCATTAATAATTGTTTATTGCAACCGAACGTGACGAGAATATGCGCGCCGAATTAAAAATCAGATGGAATTGCGAATGGTGAAATACGTTTTGCATCGGAACTTTGCGTACGACTGTATTTTACGAAATATTTTACTGGCGTTGCACCTCATTTATAGGTTCACTTACTCCAGCAGCAATGGGATTGTTAATTGCATTTTTGTTTATATTCCTCTGGTTGAAGATACGACCAGAATTTTTGTGCTTAAGTTGAAAGCATATGAGTGCTTCAGTGTTCGACTGTGTCTTACGAAGAAAATTTCGTAGAAAATTTCCGGCTCTAAATTGGGTTAAAGTTTTTGTTTAATCAAATTGAGAAACATTCATGTCTGCTTGTGTCACTTATCTCATAATTCCAAGGAAGAATATGAGAAACAGCTGTTTATAATAGGTGTATCTGTCATCTTAAAGTCAACATGTTGTAAGTGTTCATACGTGAAGGCAGCATGCGGATTCCATGGAACTAATTACGTCAAACGACGTAACGGCCGTGATACGCAGTTTGTTTTCTGAATGGGTGTCGATTTAACTCCAGCAAGCGCGGCTAGCTTTAACCGCAGCTTGTTACTCTAACACTTGGCTCGGAAATAAAGCGCTGCAGCCGCTTTAGTCGCCACAGCGCATGCGTTGTTCATAACGGCCCCCTCCCTCCGCTCCCCGCACGACTCCCCCAGTCAGCTGACGCCCGCTGAAACGGTTTTAATAGCACGTATGTGTTGGACTATTGTGTGTATGTGTGCGTGGCTTACCCAGCAGTGAGCCAAAGCGGGCTTTGTCACACGTTAGCATGAATGAGAGAGAGCCACGATCAATATTTTGAGGTCTGCAAGCTCAGGAACTTATGAAATTTTTAGTAGTTCCATGATGCTTCGGTTTTGTCGTGTAATTAAATCTACTCGAGTCACGATTCCACAATTATTCCAGAGTCGCACAATTATTCTTTGAACTTTATGACTTAGTGCAAAAGTGATTAAAGAAGAAGTTTCCAGGATGCGGGAATAGCGATGAACAATCAAGCACGTTTATGCAGTTGTGTTGTATGTTAAAGTGTGTATTACCATCTTCAACTTAGTAAGTTTAGATACTAAATATTGACAAAATAAATACTACTTTACACATTTATCTAAATACCAATAACTACTGAACACTTAGATGCAAACAACTGCATTTTAAATAAAATTTAACAAAAGGGGTAAAATCAAACTAAATCACCGCAGACAATGCCAGCACTACTACGATGACACACAAAGCGGATAGAGAGAAACGAGCTAACAGTGAGAAGGTAATGATGACATACAGCCATCATGTAGTGTGAAACATTTAAGGCAGAAATAAAAATAATAAAACCAAAACCAAAGTTTTAGAACACTGTGCGAATGTGAATGCGTCTTTATCAAAAACAAAACAACAACAGCAAATGAAAAGACAGAAATGAAACAAAAGTGAATTTAATTTCGATGAATCTTTGCATTTTGGAGAGTGAGCTAAGCTCGTTCCGTTTGAATCGTTTCAATTAAGGCTATCGACAGTTGGATTCCATTTTAAAAATACCAAAAGTTTGGCGATTTTCGAATATTCTTTTACTTCCTATAAAAAGCATCGTCCAGAATCAAATGGACTGTGATTTCATTTACTTTGTTTTTTTTTTCTTTTTCAGAGAGAGTTTCCAATGAAATCCAACATACCTTACTTACACGTATTGAATATATTTATCAGCCAATTCAGAACTGAAAATAACTTGGGAAATTAATTAATACAACAATCATTCCTATAGTGACACTTGTGTACCTTACGAGTCCCTCGACAAGAGGACAGACTCACCTGAAACTGAAGAAATTTATTATTAAACAATCTTGAAGAAAGCGACAATAATAATGAGATTTTTAATAATATTGTAAGCATTATGTATGTTAGCGAGTGTGAGTCTACCATGGAGTCAACACATGTTGTAATATTTTGGATTTCCCGACTACTTTCGAACTCAATTAAAGTCTATGATTGTGAACATGCGAGAACATTGTTTGAAGCCGAAATTAGTTAGGTAAACCCAAAAAGAAATATCAGGAAAAGTACATAGAATTAACGCCGAACACTTTTTAAAAATAATCAATTACTTATTGTTTTAACACGTTACAGATTCAGTATTTTGAACTAAAGTTACGTCGCAATGTGCTTCTATCCTCAAATATAGCAGTAAATTGTAGGTACAAGTAAGGTAAATCGAACATTTTAGTAAGCATACGTATCTCAACAGAGATTAATAATATTATAGAAATGAAAAGATAAATCAATGAAATGAACTGAAACATATATAATGGTACTTATATAAGATTTAACTTCAGAATTAATGAGGTCTTTTATTTTGATGTTCAAGTATAATCGGTTTAAGTACCACTTATAATAATATACAAATATATCGCCTAAATTTTCCCTACAGAACCCAATTTTGTTACGCCAAACGTCGTTTTTCATGTTCTCCACAGTTTCAATTACCAGTTAAAAAAATCAAAGCTTCAGCCCCATTACAGCTTCGCACATCTATTTCGCATATGTAATGTAATCATTAAATAAAAGCAGGCCATCACTAGAACCATCTTCCATGTTATCAAATTGGAGTATTCGAACTCGCTCCTGGAATATGGGGCAATAAGTCAACAAATGAATCCGCGATGATACATCGCCCTCTTCGTCGCCAATATCGTCTCCATATAAGATTTCTTTCCTAGATTTATCACCCTCTATGCAAATAGACGCTTGATGGATATTGCGAGACGCAAACCCGGGTTTACGAATGTGTCGAAATTAATGTTTTTTTTTTTACGTCGAGAGCGAGTGGTGATACCACGAGTTATTCTAGTCATATTTCATCGGAATGAAATTGTAAATAATACTTGGAATAAGTTCCTAGAGAAGACGCGACGTGAAATTGATCTTATTAGTGATCAGGGCTATACTTAGAAATAATAAATAAATAAGTCATTTGAAATAGAGATCTTTTGCAAATTCGAAACTCTTGAATTCATTTGATATTAAGCAAAATAAAATTGTTGGAAAACGGACCGTTTTTTAAGGAGATTTTTAATAACCTAGGCTAGGGTAGGTTCTTGTGACCCAATGGTTGGTTTGTGCCTTGGACTGAGATTAAGTGTTGCAACGGATCAACGGCGAAAATCTCTTTGGCACATAACCAGCTGACAGCATTGAGGAGTTTTTTGATGCCCCTTCATAGTTAATTGTTAGTTTAAATAATCATCTTAATTTAATGAGAATGAATAAACGACAATAGAACTTTATTCATTGCGGTACCAATTTATTTAAATAACACTCAACTAAAATTAAACAGCAACAAAAGAAAACCTCTTTTCTGAGCTCTGGGACTAAATAAAATAAATATATGCATTAGGGCCGTTTAATCTAAGCTGAGTCCCGGTCGGCGAGTGGAACCGAATTGGATTACTTCGGCATGTAGCCTGGTCAGCGGCGGTATAATCAACCGGTCCCGATTAATCGGTATTATTGATTCGGTATTAATTGGCGCATCACTGTGGCTTGGCAATCACTGCACACGATTCTACAATCTGCTGCGGTCGGAAAAGTCAGACTTGCTAGATTTGGTATTGTTGCTGTTTCAATATGACAATTTATAGCATGGTAGCTATTATTTCATTCAAATCAAATCAAATCAAAATATTTATTTGTAATTGTGGACCTAGCGCAAACAAACTTGAATTTCAAACTGTGATTTTTAGGGTTCCATACCTCAAAGGGAAAACAAGGAATCCTTCTGTCTATCAAGACCCATTTTTACCCGACTGCGCACCGCAAAGGAGGGTAATGTGTTCATCAGTCTATGTATGTATGTATTTTATTTTCTCGGGAACGCGTGAAGTTATCGAGTTGAAATTAAAAACATATATTCAAGTCTGTGGTCAATGGCCGCTTGTTTGGTACTTACAATGCTATGTTACTAACAAAGAAAAACACATACCTACATCAAAAACAATGCTTGTACTTTCACTGTATAAGAAATCTTTGCCCAGCTGTGGGACAGTAATTGGGTTGGTATTTTTTGATAATTTCATGGATGTGCAAAACGAGTTAGTATTGTCAACTTTAAAATCGTTCTAAAGTTCTTAGAAAATATATTAGATTCTATGAAGACTTATGGCAATGGTTTTGTGCCTTCTGAGGTGACAATAATCAAAAATTTTGTGCCGTGAGTTCAATTGATTTGACTCACAATTTGTTGTCATAATTCTTTGAAAAGTGGTTTCGATAATCTGTGGCATGACTTCGATGCTTGATTACTTTAAAAGAGCTGAGTTTTAGGGCCTATGCACACCACGTTTTTTAAACGCGCCGTCGACGCGCGTTTGTAGCGATACAGACGCGATACGCACGCAAGTCAGACGCAGCCTGTAGACCTTTGCACACCTGTATAAATACAGACGCGCGTGTGTAGCGATACAGACGTGCGTGTGTAGCGATACAGACGCGATGCAAACGCGCGTATGTAGCGATACAGACGCGATGCAAACGCGCGTGTGTTTCGAATAATCCGGCAATCGTGAATTCCACAATATTGGCCGGTTTTGAATTTCAGTTATGAAGTTTTCTGTGTCGAAAGGCTCCATTTTTTTGTTCCAAAGACGTGCGGTGCACCAAATCGCTCGATTGCTACTAGCGTAGATTCACACTTCCCTTTCCCTCGTTGCGTTTGTATCGATACAGACGCGCCGGTGCCGCGCGTTTGAATCGATACAAACGACAACAAACTGCTCTGCAGGATAAAAACGCGCCGGCGACGCGCGTTCCCAAAACGCGCGTCGACGGCGCGTTTAGAAAACGTGGTGTGCATAAGCCCTTAATGACAAGAAGAAGACAATAAATACGTCTAATGATTTTGATTTTATTTACCTAATAAACTTTTTACCTCGGGTTCAAAACTATATTTTTTCTGGAACTAATATTTTCTAGCTTTAACGTCAAACTAAGTAAGTAATGTAATTAGCGACTGCTATTTTCGTTTCATTTCAAGACAAGTTAACGGCATTAACCATATATTCTGTGACCGTAGTTAGATGTTATTACTAAGACTATTATTTCACGTGGCTCCGGATTGTTTCCAGCCAAACGCTCATATGGTACTGTTATTACTAATTTAACGGGAACAATTTCGACCCCCGAGATCTCCATTAAGCGAAACGAGATTCGAGGAGTATTAGTTGCAGCTAATAATTCATGTGGTTTCCATCCCATGAATTTGGTTTCAAATCTATATTTGGATTTCAGTATTGAACCATTCGAATTTAATTATTCAAGCACTACAATACAACCATGAGTTGCTTTAAACGTGAAATCATGTTATTTATGAATGTATTTTAACAGAAAAACGTCCAAAGAAAAGAAAGCGAAGAATTTCGTCGCTTACACTTTAAAAATTCATTACATTCCCACAATTTCTGGAAGCATGAAAGACGAGACAAGAAAATAAAATGATCAATGAAAACCGTTTGATGTTCGTTAAAAATAGACGCGAATACCGCTGAATTAACTTAGTGACGTCACAGAACAAACGCTAGGCCATTCGTTATATTTCTTTTGGTCGTCTACATTAATTGCGACTTCTGATTCTATGACAGTACTTTTTTTTCTCTCATGTTTTTGCAAGCGATTTATTTTAGTCGGTTGACTCCGAATTTTACTTACAAATTTGAAGTGGGCGGATTGTATAGCAAACGAAGTTGCTTGCTTATGCATGTATTTAAGTATCTATTCTATGTACTGTATTTAGAATTGGTGGTTACCGTTTATAGAGGGTGAAATGGGCCTTAATTGTTTCTTGATTTGCATCCGTTTTTTGCTTTTAAGTTGTTTAAATTTTGTATGAATTAACATTTTAATGACTTAGACTAGCCTTATATCGGTACCCATGGTTTTGTTATTTTAAATAAATTAGTGTTAAGGTGCTGAGACGATATGGACGCGTGCCACGAGTATTGGAGGAGGCGCGGGAAAAGAGCTCACGGAAGGAATGAGGAGAAGCTTTTGCCCAACAGTACAGGCTAAAAAATCTTAATGAAGCGATGTTAGATAGAATAGATAGAAGATAGAATATTCTTTATTATGTACACCATGCAAATAACTAGAATAACATTAAACAACTTATAAATAGGGTGACACAATGGGCGGTCTTATCGCTAAAAGCGATCTTTTCAAGACAACCTTTGGATGGATTTAAAGGAGGACAAACAGTACTGTAGGTAGTCTGTGGTGTAACATTTTTGAAAATTAATAATAATAATAATAATAATAATAATAAGCCTTTTTATTCGGAAAACAAATACAGTTACTACTAATACTATTACAATAAATTTAACAATTATTTTAAACAATTAAAACTTTTCGCATATTTGGTGCTTCTTTATTTTTTGTAAATCCGTTTGCCAGTTGGCAAAGGCCTCCTCCAACCTACTCCATTCTGACCTCTCTCGAGCTACTCTACTCCATGTTTTTCCAGCAACCTGTCTGATATCATCGTCCCATCTTTTGTGTTGTCTTCCTCTTTTTCTTTTACCTTCCCTTGGGTACCATTGTGTTATAATCTTGTTCCATTTATCCTTTCCTCTGATCATGTGTCCCGCCCACTTCCATTTTAGCCTTTTTATTTTTAAAGTAACGTCCTGTATCTTGGTCTTTTTCCTCACGTTGATGTTCCTTACTCTATCTCTCCTCCTTATTCCCAGCATGCTCCTCTCCATTGCTCGTTGGCAAATGGCAATTCTGTTTGTTATATTTTTTGTTATTGCCCATGTTTGGTTTCCATAGATTAGAATTGGTAGAACGCAGACGTTGAATAATTTGCTTTTTATTGCTATGTTGAGGTTTTTGTCTTTCATTACTTCCCTTAGGCTCCAATATCTTTTCCAACTATTTGATATCCTTCTATCAATTTCTTTAGCTACGTTGTCTTTAGGTGATATCAGCTGTCCTAGGTATATGTACTCTTCAACATAGGTAATCTGTGCCTCGCCTACTTTAATGCTGCTTTTATTGCCATTGGTCATTACTTTGGTTTTTTCAGGATTTAATTTAAGTCCTACTTTTCCGCTCTCAGATGCTAGTTCGTTTAACATTATATTAAGGTCTCCTGGCGTTTTTGCGAATAACACAATATCATCGGCAAACCTTAAGTGTGTTATAGTACGGCCATCGATGTTTAAACCCAGATTTTTCCATTCAAAGCTTCTAAAGATCTTTTCTAAAACAGCACAGAAAAGTTTTGGAGAGAGAGGGTCTCCTTGTCTTACTCCTTTTTGTATTTTAAATGGCACTCCTTTCTTTTCTAACTGAATGCACGCCGAGCTGTTTTTGTATACATTCCTAATCAGTCTTATATATTTTTGTTCTATTCCTTGTTCTCCTAATGCCTCCCAGATATTTGAATGTATTAACGAGTCGAATGCCTTACTATAGTCGACAAATGCTAGATAGTATATCAGTTGATATTCCCCATATTTCTCGATAATTTGTCTAACAGTATGGATATGATCAAGTACCGAGTAATCTCTTCTAAAACCTGCCTGTTCTATTGGTTGTTCTTCATCGAGTTTTCCTTCTATTCGCTTGAGTATAATCTTTGCAAATATTTTGTACAGGTTGGACATCAGACTTATGGGCCGGTAGTTTCCGATATCGTACTGATCACCTTTTTTGTACAGAAGAATTATATTAGATTTAGTCCATTGCTGTGGAATAGTTTCGGAATTCATAATATCATTGAAGATGTCTTTCAGAATAGGTGTTATTATCTGTTTCGCTTGTTTTAGTACTTCGTTGCTTATCCCGTCTGGTCCTGGAGCTTTATCGTTCCTTTGGGTTTCTAGAGCAAATTCTATTTCTTCCTCCATGATATTGGGTACGGATGAGATCTCTAACAATTCCATTTCTTTTTCCACTGTAGTACTTTCATATAATTTCTTGTAGTAGGATGTAGCGATTTCTAATATTCCTTGCCTTCGGTTTTTTTTTAGTCTATTATTGTCTTTCATTTGCACGATCCAGTCTTTTTTGTTATTTAGCTCCTTATATGCCTTTTTTATTCCCCCTGTCTGTAAAATGTGTCTCTCCATTGTTTCCATTCTTCTCTGATTTCTATCTTTCCTTATACTTTCTTTGATTTCTTTGCTGAGTTTTGCTATTAGTTTTCGTCTGTCTGTAGTGTTTTTTCCATTTATTAGATCAGCTCTTTGATTAAGAAGGTTAATAGTTTTGTCAGACATCCACTTGTTAGATAGGTCTTTGCTACTACTAGTCCCTTGCTGAATAGACGTTTTTATTGATCCTTCTAACCAGTTGTATTTTTCTTGTACGTGCATGTTTGTTGATCTTTTATTGTTATCTATAAGTTTTGGCGTAATGAAGTTGGCTATTTGGGCTATTTGGTATTTGGTCGGTTTTGTGTTCATCATATTACTTCTTGGTCTTGGGTTTTTTGGCGGAGTTGTCAATAGTTCAGCTCGAATCATTCGATGATTGGTATTGAAATTGAAATTACTTATGACTTGGACGTTTGAGAAATATCTGCTTTTACTGGTCAGTATAAAATCTATTTCGTTTTTTACTTTCCCATCTGGGGATACCCAGGTCCACATTCTACTGGTTTTCTTCTTGAACATGGTGTTTAAGACTCTCAACCCATTTTCCTGTGCAAAGTTTATAAGCTTCTCTCCGTTCCTGCTTCTGGTCTTTTTTCTATATATAAATGGGCCCAGGACCATGTCTTCTTCTGGTTGTCGTTCTCCGATTTGGCCATTAAAGTCTCCTATCACAATAAGGTTTTTATGAGCATGGTCTTTGATTGTTTTATTTACATCTTGGTAGAATGAGTCTATAGTTTCTATGTCGGATTGTTCCGTAGGTGAGTATACTTGTATAATGGACCATGGTTCTTTGTACCCCGGTAGCTTGAGATTCATCACTGCTATGCGCTCTGATATGCCTGTGAAGCTCTCCACGTAATTTGTAAGGTGTTTTTTGATAATGAAACCAACCCCATACTGCCCCGGGGTTGTTCCTATGTGGTATATGAGGAAGTCTGGATGGGAGATAATTCTTTCTCCCATTCGCCTTACTTCACTCAGGCCAACGATGTCCCAGTTGATCTGTTTTAAAGCATGTGTTAATTCTGTAAGGTTTTCATCATTTCTCAGTGTAAGTACATTGAGGGCTGCAATATAAATCTTTGATTTTCTTTGACTGTTTTCGCAACTTTTTTCCTGTGTTGTTGGAGGGTTGTGGTCTCTTTGAAAATTAATAACTACATTTAAAAAAACAAATACTTAAATATAAATACATATAATATACATTTAAAATAATAATCATTAAGAGCAAAGAAGTATTTAATATTTTGTTTAAGGAGAGAGGTAGTGCTTTTTGACCAGAATTTTAAAAGTGGACAGAGTTTGAGCGCTCCTTACAGACACGGGCAGGGCATTCCATAGCCGTACAGCTTGAACTGTAAAGGATTTATCGTAAAAGCTAGTAGAATGCACCGGCATCTCCAGTCTCAGATTTTCCGATGACCTCAGATATCTATTATGTGTGTCATGAAGGAACTTAAAACGTTCTTTAAGATAAAGGGGGGTTCTAGGATTAAACAAAATATTGTATAGCTGAAACAAGATATGAGTATTCCGGCGAAGTCTTATGGGAAACCACTTGAGCTTTATACGAAATTCAGAGACATGATCATATTTGCGCAAGCCAAATATAAATCTTATGCAGACATTCTGAAGTCGCTCAAGTTTATCTAGTTGTGCCTCAGTGAGATCAAGATAACTGACATCGGCGTAATCAAGGATGGGGAGTAATAGGGATTGAGCAAGCGCAGTTTTAGTAGCAGTTGGAAGAAAATTCCGCAAACGTCTCAGGGATTTAGCCGATGCAAAAATTTTGCGACATACGTCCTGCAGCTGAGGACCCCAAGAAAGATGCCGGTCGATCCAAACTCCAAGGTTCTTAACTTTGTCACTTATTGGTATTGTAGTTCCATTAAACTGAACCTGGGGAAGCTGCGACCAATTTATCTTGGGGAACATCCTTGAGCTGCCAACAACAATGACCTGAGTCTTTGCAGGATTTACCTGCAACCCATGGGCCCCACTCCATTCGCTAATCGAAACCAGATCCTTGTTGATGATATTAATTGCGTAATCCAGGTTCGAATAAGTAGCTTGCTTATAAATCTGTAGATCGTCAGCATAAAGGTGGTAGGAAGAAAGAAGTTGTTTTGAAATCGAATTAATAAATATCGCAAAGAGTAAAGGAGATAGGACTCCGCCCTGAGGCACACCAGCAGAGGTATCGCACCAAGAAGAGCACGACTCTTCTAAACATACACGTTGCCGGCGGCCATACAGGTAACTACGAAACCAGTCAATCACCGTTGGAGATATGTTAAGAGAGCGAAGCATGGCCAGCAGGATATCGAAGTCGACGGTATTGAATGCGTTACTGAAATCCAATAAGCAAAGCACCGTTAGACTTCCTTTTTCCATGCCTAATCTTATGTCATCAGTGACGTTAATTAACGCAGTAGCAGTGCTGTGACCAGGACGAAAACCGGACTGGAAAGAATTCAGCAGACTATTTTTATTAAGAAAAACACTTAGTTGATCGTGGACAAGGCGTTCAAGGACTTTGGAGAGAAAAGGTAAAATGGAGATTGGGCGGTATTCTGAAAAAGAAGTTGGATTAGATTTTTTGGGCAAAGGAGTGATCTTGGCCTCTTTCCACATTGACGGAAAGACACCAGAGGATACAGAGTAATTTAGGATATGACACAGGATAGGAAGGATTTCGTCAAGGATAGGGAGGATCATCTTACGACTGACACAATCACTACCAACTGCATTAGAAGTAATCGAAAGAACACTCTTCTTAACATCACAATCAGAGAATTGACTAAAAATAAATGGAGAATGATCCGGAGTTGGAAGGTTTGAAAGATCGTTTACCGTAGCTGCCTTCACGGTCCCATTGCACTGGGATGAAGAAGAGAAATGTTGATTGAGTGAGTTCATGTCTAAGTTATTTGGAATCGATTCTTGGCGTGACTTTCCAACTCCCATGGACTTAAGAAATTTCCACACTTTAGCTGGATCTCCGTTTTCAACTGAGGTGTGGATATGGCGGCGTTGGGCATCTCTACACACCTTATTGCAACGATTTCGAGCATCAACAAGGATCTCACGGTTCAATGGTGAGGGTAGACATTTAAATTTGGTTTTGGTAACCGCCTTCTTGTGGATAACCGCTCGGATATCGTCAGTAAGCCATGGTGCCGGAAGATGCTTCAGTTTAATCGCACGAATGGGAGCGTGAACATTGTACAACTGCACAAGGTTTTCCGTCAGCAGGTTCACTTTAACATCCATGGACGCATCACTCACTAAAGGACTCCAGTCAATGCTGTTAGCATCCCTTCGCAGGTCGTCTGTGTTCATACCACTAAAATTGCGTTGCAGGAGAATCTTAGGTTTTGCTTTAGGTGGCCGAATTTTGTAGGAGAGGAATATAAGGTCATGGTACGAAAACATGTCAGCTGTGCATTGACCATGCTTGCTGACATGTTGAGGAGAGGAAACAATGAGAAGGTCCAAAAGGGAGGGATTACAATTTGGAAAATGATGTGTGGCACTTAAGGGGAGAATCGATAAATTTAATGAGTTCACCATTGACTGAAAAGATGAAGAACGGGAATCGAGTTTCAATAGGCAAGTATTAAAATCCCCCATGATAATTGTATGACTGTAAGATGGTGTAAGGTTTTCTAGGATCTTTTCAAAGGAGGAAATGAAATTAATACGCGATGAAGGGCTATAATAAACACCTAAAAGGACTTTCGCGTGATTTAGGTTTACTTCCAAGAAGAGATGCTCGCCCGCGTTCTGAGGTGGAGGCTGTGCAGACATATTGACAATTGTAAAAGGAATGTGCGGACGGAGATAAATAGCAACACCGCCCCCACCGCCACTCGCACGATCATTCCTTATTAGTTGGAAACCTGGCAAGGAGTAGGAAGTCGAAGGGAGACATGGCTTAAGCCAAGACTCCGAGACAAGGATAGCATGGATATTCTTACAGTCAAGGTTAGCTAGCATGTCAGTATAATGTGCTGGAATACTTTGGGAATTTATATGGACTACATTAAAATTCTTAGGTACATCAGAAAACTGATATTTGAGAACGTCTGAAAGGGATGGACAACTACCAAAACTATTATTATTACTAATATCCGACAAGGAACCTTCGGTGTCACTGATGTCATTGCTGTCTGACATCGGCATGATATAAAACTGATTATTAAATTAACAATAAAATACGAAATAATAATTTAAAACAAAAAATAAAAATAAAAAACAATAAACAAAAATCCACCCGCCAGTTGAGTGCTTAAAACTATACGTAAAATAAATACAAAACAATGGCTAGTTTCAAAATCGAAAATCATGATGAGATGTTCCTTGTGATAAAATCTAGGTACATATTAAGTTTCATGTTAAAGAGAAGTTCAACAACGAACATTTAATGAAAACCAGACTTTGGTAGAATATTTTCTGCAGAAACATTGTTGGTCTCTAGGGCCTAAAAATAAATATAAATTAGTATTATTAGTTAAAACCAAATTGCCTAAATTGGTTACTTCGCATATCTTTGAAAATCTTATTATATTTTAGACATAAAAGTGCTTTAAGCTAAGTAAGTTCACGAAATATATAAAGATAAGTATTTCAGCTTTATTGGATTAACATTTTTTTATCTAAGTATGATCAGAGTAAAGCCGAAAAATATGTTGTTATTTTTGAGACAGAATTTTCATTTTCACAATTTACTAAGAATATTTTTTTAGATCTTTTGAAAGCAAATCTTATGGAAATCATATGAAAGTTATTTTTACTGTTTTGTATTAAGTTAGTTTTTTTTAAGAAAAATATAACCATGCTGATAGAACATACCACGTTTAATTACTAAATTCACTTGTCATGGCCAAACAAGGGTCTTCAGTGCCCCTATCTATCGAAAAAGGGGGACATACCGATTACAAAATTGAATGTCATTATCAGAAACCACTGGACTGCTGGCACTCGATCCATTCCGCTTGATTGGCCCATATGTGTCGATAGCCAATAACAATTGATTAAGTTAGCCAATAGTAGGTCGCCATCTGTCGCCGGCTTTGTTATTTTCGATGACGTCACACTTAGCTTTGAATATAGAAAGTTACTGTTCTTCCACAGCTAGTCTATTTCTGGCATCACTAACGAAATGACAGTGCTTTTTAATCCCATAAATATAGGGTTGTGGTTCGGAATCTGTCAAATAACAACGAACTTTATTTTCATTACAATAAGGTTGTTGTTGGACTGCTACTGCCAGACGTAAACTTACTATGAAGGGACTGTATTTGAAAGTCTGGCGGTGTTGTGGCCAAATGTTGGATCAAAGTGCAAATCATTGGTGGAACATTTGTCATAGCGAGAATTATTGTCAGTTTGAGAACTTGTTACGTAAAACGATTTTGATTGATGATTGTTTGTCGGAGGAAACTATTAGTTTGAGTGGATGATGAGATTCTATCATAGAATATGCATTCTTATAGCTTTGACATAATGTGGACGTTAAAATGCTGTTTTAATTTACGGAATATATTCCGTGATTTCAAATTATTGTCAGCTCCCGATATTTCGCGGCGGGATGACTAAACCCAATGGAAAATGAAAGGAAATTACAATTGAATAGACTATAGACTTTAGAATCTACTTTAATTTACCCCATATTGAAACACAACTGATTTATAATGTTGCTAATTCCATGGTCTCAAGAGTGTTCTTATCGCTGATAAAATATTTTCACGGCTGTTGGATGGACTTCGCGAAATTAAAATACTAACTACGGTGACAATAGTTGGAAACTATGGAAGATACGCCATAAATTCTGCCGGGGTTGCGGGTTGTTCGAAAGAGAAACTACGGTTTCTCTTTCGAACAACCCGCAACCCCAGAACACAAAGAGCAAAAAATCCGTGTTTTGGATGGATTTAATTCTATAAAAGTCTAAAACTCTCCCCGCTCCACCCAAAGTGTATGACGTTACTATACTATGACACGTTGTTTAATTTGATTAACTAATAAATTCCAAAAAAGGCAGTACGAAATAAACTTCCTTCAAACAATCATCGGAATTAGGTATATATGGTGATACATTTAGCTACACATCACCAGCAAAGCGTGGATTCGATTTATATTGATGTCAAGTAGAAATAAAGAACTAATTTAAATTATTAATCAAAGAAAGTGCAGCTTTAATAGATAAAGAGTAACAATTGTAAGCTAGCTACCCCTCAATAGTTCGTGCCTCCCCGTTTCACTATACAACATCTGTTTCAAACATCCAAGTTGATCTGTAGTTAATCCAAGGATTTCTAATGCAAATACATTCATCAGTGTTAATGCATAGGAAGTAATCAGTCTACGAAGCCGTCATGGCTACCGACATATAAATCAAACTGGATTAGACCGGTTTTAGGGCGATGATTATAAAGAATGTCATTTGTGATTGAGGCGGATAAGCATTTGAATTTTGTTTAAAGTGTTTTTTAGAATAAACTGGATTAAACCGGTTTTAGGGCAATAATTGTGAAAAATGCTATTGGTGATTGAGGAAGAAAAGTATTTGTATTTTTTTTAACAACAATCTGGTTTAAATTATTTGTAGTAAGATGATTGTTAAAAGACTGGTAATGGTTATACAGAATACTATTGCTAATTAGGGTAGTATAGTATTTAAATTTTAGTTAAAAAATTATCCAAAACATAATAATTTGTTAGATCAATGTGAATTGTATTACAAACAAAAAAAACACGAGAAATGTTTTATTTGACGGATTATTCATGTCTTATTATTTATAATATGCATTCAAAAAACTATGATTTGTTTCTAAAGCATTTTTTTTGTGGGTTTTTCTATTAGGTACCGTCAATGTTATGTAATGTATCTTTAACAAAAAAAAAAAACAACAAGTCATGAAACATTTTTTTAAAATTTATATTATGATTGACGGCATACCGTCCCTGAAATCTAAATGCACTTGTTCCAAGATTAGTCATCTCTGCAAGTTATAGTCTTTTTAATTTATTCTCCGGTCGTTATTTGCAGATATTTTAACTAAGAAGACTTAGTTTTAATTGCCAAGTTCGGAGGGTAGAGTACATTTTTAATTCAGTTCAGTTATCAACGAGACGTTGTCTGTTTTTGAGATTTATCGGTGACTTTTACTGCCTTTATTTTATCTTCTCTTAAGCAGAGTTGCCTTGAAGGAGTTTTAAAGTTGTAGGCGAAACTTTGGGCCTAGATCAAGTGACATTCTAGGAGGTCCTGATGAAAGAAGCCAGAATTGTATAGGATTGACATAAGTTCTTATTTTTTTTTGTAAAAACGTTGCCCCACTCTAGGTATTTGCCCTGTATTGTGGGTGTGTTTACAAACATTTAAAAGTCACATACACCAACAGCCAGACCCGGAACAACTATCTGTAGGTCATACAAATATCTGTTCCGTGCGTGAATTGAACCCGCAACACACAGGGCAGCAGTCGATTACACAGCAACTGCGCCAACCGTGTCGTCAAAAAAACTACCCGTGTTCTCGAAAAGCTTATTTCATATTTTCATATACCAAGCATAAGATTACGACTTGTAAGCCCCAAATGGTAAGGCAGAGGTATATCTAACAGCACCCTTATATTTTACCAGTTATATTTACGTCCCATTTAATAGGGGGTGAGCCTTTTGCCATCAACCGGGTATAAATACGGAGAAATTCCTGATAAAAAACTTTTTTTTTATCATCAAATCACTTCCCCCGCTCTGTTCGGAGCAGGGGGGGAGTATAAGACTTTTACTGACGAAAAACCCACCCATGTTCCTTCTATTGCCGTTCCGGGGCCGCGGTATCTCTTTCGAACAACCCGCAACCCGAGCAGGAGCTGATGAAAAACCTCAATATCACTTTGCTCGACTCAGGACTTAATGATCAGCAGCATCTTGCCACCATAATACCAACGAGGCAGCTGAGAGCTTATGTCAATCCTTTAATATCGGAGGAGAAATACAAAACCCGTTTAATGTAAGTGTCACTTATATAGGGCCCTTTAACTGTTATACAAATTTATGCAAACAATCGATACCTCGAAATATACTCAACATTAAATATCCCAAGTAAGCTATACGTTTCAAATTCATTTCTTAAATGGTTACATTCCCATTCCACTCGGGTTTTGTTACCTATATCCTCTACTTCGCTACATTACCATGCGCCGTACTCTTTTAGCCCCAACTTACCCTAAGTGGAACGCGGATGATGAGGGTTCAAGATAACACTTTATGGACGACACGAGCTTTTAAAAAAATATTAAAAACATTTAGCATGAATAGAGAAAAAGTTATAAATATGAAAAACAATATAATTTATGACCGAGTGAATGGGTAATCGTGTGCCCGATCTTGGTCGTTCCACATTTTTGGAGAACAATTTTGTCGACTGAAGAATTTCGGGAAAATGCTTCATTTAGTTCTTTCTTGAATGGGTGAGTTGGGGTACTTTGGAATACAGCAATGCCTTGTTCATAATATCAATAATTTATTTAAAAAAATGTAATGTTTTTAAATTTCATAGAATAATTAATTATATTTGTTTACAGTTATGGCGATTTCAATATCCAGATTTATCGAAATGTTTACTATTTGCGGAAAGGATAATGGGATTAAGTTCGAATAAGAAGAGAATATATCTTCTGATTGTGATTCTAATAAAGTTATGTATCCTATGAAGAGGAATCTTTTATCCATAGCTAATATTACTTTGGTTTCTTAAGAGAAGTTTCTTTGATGTTCGTCGTTATTTCATGTTTTTATGTATACTGGGATAAAGCTTCACCTTCAGAATAGGATTTTATTTTACTAACTGGTTTTATAATAAAAATAATATAATACTTACAATGAATAAATATTAAAAGCACCTAATCTTACAGTAGGTAGTAAGAACCATTTATATACTTCTGCAGGATCCATTTACAGGTATTTAAGTCCGAAAGTCGAACCGTAAGAAGGCACCAATTTGGCAATATTTCAGAAAAAATAATACTAATGATTTCAGTCGACCTCTTTACGCGAAAGTTGAGATTATTTCGATTTGCTCCGAATCCGCATTCATTTGTTTATTCAGTTCACAAATTGTCCACCAAGATGGAATAATTCATACTCTTATGTCATCGAAATAATGATTCCCAAACACGTACCCCGTTATTTAATTAAAGTCAAAAGATTTACAAACATAATAAGAAATTCAGATTAGTCCGACAATAAGGGCGTGATTATTTGACAGCAAAAGCATTTCGCTGAATTATTTGGCTTTTGGGAGCGTTAAATATTTCAACAATCAGTCGCGCCGCGTTCCTCTAAGTGCGAGAGCTAACTTCCATCGGGCAATTAACGGCATTTGCAATTCCAAATTCTCCATCGTTAGCGACGGAAAAAATTGCCGGCGAAAAAATTAAGGAGTTGCGAAAAAATAAACACAAACCAACTGGCGAATAAGATAACACAAAACTCTTTGCCGTACATTAATTAAACAATGAAAAATAACTCCAAGTTTGTAAATGAATGACTCGCAAACGTGACTTTAAAGAGAAAAACTGTGCAATCATCTTTAAATTCTCAAATACACCGTCTAATTACGTTTATTCTTCACCAAGAACTCTTTCACTTGTAATTACTTGTCTATTTGCGAAGTTTTATCTTTGGGAATTATGCAAATTCGAAAACTAAATTAAGATTTAGTCTTCAAATCCTTTTGCGAAATCTTTTGTGGAGCGATGTAATACCTGTAACAAAAGAAAAATTACATTATTTTCGGCCACTTATTTTTGAAATAGAAAACATTTATTCTTATTTGTTGGTACTCGTATAATACAGAGATAAGCAAGTGCGAATAAATTTCTATCTTCTTTAAAATAAGCTGTCAGCGTGCAATCCCATCTCGTTGGAAATATGGCGACCACATTTTTTGTTCTGTAAACCGATTCAAATATTTCTCATAACATCGGCTGCAATGCGGTATCCTACAAGAGCTAAGGGTACAAGACGGAGCAAGAGGGAGAGATTGAACGGGGAATATTTCCCTCTATGGAAAACTCCGATTGAAAATAATCGGCCCCTCTGCTCGTCTGGTGACTTTATCGCTGAATATTTGGAAAAAAAATAATAATCTGTTGGCCTGATGCCAAATGAAGTGGTCGCGTATTTAGAAAGCAATTTTTACTCTTTTATTGGGAATTGAGTTTTTACATTGGGGTGGTTTTCTGAAGATATTCTTATTCAAGGTGGTATACCTACGTAAACGTTTTTGATTTTAAAGTGTTCCATTATTCGTACAGAACAAGAGAGATGGAAGAAGAAAATTTGAAATTTTATTTTTTTATTTGTAACTTATGTTGATGAATATTATTTTTTATTATTTTACTAGCTGTTCCTCGCGGTTTCACCCACGCTGCTCAGCACCTGTTGGTCGTAGCGTGATGTTATATAGCCTATAGCCTTCCTCAAGAAATGAACTATCCAACACTAAAAGAATTTTCCAATTCCAACCAGTAGTCCCTGAGATTAGCGCGTTCAAACAAACAAACAAACTCTTCAGCTTTATAATATTAGTATAAATTATACCTGTGAGTATGGGCTATTTTCGGTGTTTTTTGTCATTTGTTGCAAAAATTAAGTTGTAACGAAACAAAATGGATTCGCTTTATTGTTTGCAAACTTGACGGTTAAGAAAAGTATGTATAAGTAGGTACGGTACATTATGTGTAGTTATTTACTTCAAAGTTTTTATATAAAACATATTTTATGAAATGTAATGGTCATTTTAATATTTGTACGAAACCACCACTATTTTCATTTAGGGTGTACTAGTTAATCTATAAAATGAATGTGTGTAACGATTTAAATACACAATACAAAAATAAAAAAAATATCGCTACCCAGAATCGACAATTTAACAATAATAAACTATGTGCCAATATTGCAAAAACTAAATTTATGACTTTTAGGTTTAATAATTCCGAGAAAATTGTATATGACGTAAGAGCCGATGGGCAGCTCATTGAGCCAACCGATCAATATAGATTTCTCGGAATATTGATCGATCAGCACTGCAACTGGAAGGGTCATATAGATCTAGTATGTAGTAAAATTAATAAATTCGTATTCGCATTAAAGAAATTAAGACGAATTGCTAGCGAAAAAGCGGCCCTAACGGCATATCACGGATATGTCGCTTCCGTTCTCAGATATGGTCTTTTGATTTGGGGAAACTCTACAAATATAAATAAAGTGTTTCTTGTTCAGAAAAAATGTGTAAGGGCAATATGTGGCATTGGACCTTTAGAATCGTGCCGTCCACTATTTAAGAGACTTGGATTGCTAACTCTCACTAACCTGTATATTATGCAAATGGGTATATTTGTTAAAGAACACCCAGAGTTATTCGAAACTTTTGGAGAAAAAAAATTGTACTCTAGTAGGGATCCAACAATGCTTAGAACAGCTTGCTGCAAAAGTTCCTTGTATCAAAAAAACTGTAGCATGATGGCAATACGGGTCTTTAACAAAATACCAAAACGTATAAGGGAGATTCGATTACTAAGACTATTTAGAATAACATTACGTGAGTGGTTGTTAGAGAAATGCTATTATAACTTAAATGATTTTTTTAATGACAAGAATGACTTTACAAAAACTTTTTAATGATTATAACCCAATGGTGACATAATAAAATGTATTAATTAAATTAATTATCTAATGAAATTATGAAATTGACTAGAACTGAAAATTAATGAATGCCAATCAATATAGTATCTTAAAATAATTAGGAGTAAAGTGTATGACATAGTATTTTTCAATCGCAATCTGTATTAAGTAGTATAAATTAATTTTAAATGACATACTCAATATTTGTATACCTAGTAATGGTGAAACATGTTGAACTTTCCATTATTGTATGTACCATCCTCCACACCATGTTTTTGACAAATAAATTACTTTGACTTTGACTTTGACTTTCGTAAAGCCGTGGTTCCATTAAAAAAATAACACAGAGTATAAAATAAATATCTTTAAAAAAGCTTGCGGAAGTTATAAGTAGTAGAACCGTGTACCTTTTAGCGAGACGTCACTTATACGGGCGGGGCTTGGCTCTCCTTAAGTGCCGGGTAACCCGATATGCAAGGAATTTGCCGCGCTTCCCCTTTGTAAAACGTTGTAATGAAGAAAATGTTGATGAACATTTTTCTTTATTATGGTTTCTTATGAAGGTTGTGGGTATACGGAGCTGGTGTAACATAATTTGGTGAGTAAGTTTTCGGGAATATTTTTGTTATTACATGCGTAAGACATGATAAGGCTTTAGGTGTAATAGTTCATCTAATAATTAACTGGCTTTGCCAATAAAATTTGGTAACATTTTGTCATCAAAAATTCATCCTGAAATTTTATGAATCCGTTAGCAATAATGAAGTATTTTTTATCTAGATACTGATTCGAGGTTTGATTAAAATTGTCGGGTATGTTAAATATTACGTATTTTTTAAATTAATTAATCCAGAGTAGAAAGGTAATGATTTAATACCAAAATGTGTGTAGGGAGTAACGCAATCAAGTAAAACATAATTAAAATGAACAAAAACACCAATTCGAACTAACGACCGTCATTGTGGTACTACATTTGAAATAAACATTAACAAACCGGACATTTATGGCAGTTACTTCAAAAATTACAATTACGCCCATACAATGTTCCCCGACCTCCCCTGTAATTTGGTTAAAAATATTCATTAAAAATATGACTAGGGTGTATTCTAACTGAAACCTTTCTCCATTGTAATAAGAAGCAAAGTTTTCGAACCAATTCTTTTATGAAATCAGCTGACATTCACCTTTAAAGAAATATGGTTTTGAGTGCATTGTGTTAAGGATGATTTTTGCTTGCACATTGCATGTAGTCAGCGATCAAATAAAGTGAGCATTAGCAGATTATGCCCCCGTACTGGATTAATAGTCGAATGCCGTGATGTAAATAAATTTAAAGGCTAGTGTTTTTAATTCCCACATCTGTCGCACTTGTCGGCTTTAGGGCACAATGGGGTTATTACACCCTAATAAGGTCATTGGGGGATGGTTTCAATAGCTGTGTAAAGTCGAAAATGTATTTTTTTTTTATAATTTATAGCTTTTGTTGCCATTTGTTCTAGTTGAGTAAGTAAAGCACTATAGGGCCATGTGGCCATTTCAGTTTGTTTTAGGTTATTTGAGTGGATTTCATAATTTATATGGTTATAATCTGTCACCTGTAAGACCCAGGTGTGGTTCCAAGAATGTAGCTTTTAGTTGACTTTTACTGTGTTCTTTGTATTTTTTTTGAGGATGGGAAATCATCAAATAACTTCCAGGGAGTGTTAGACATTTACTGACTGAAACCCAGCCATGCTCCTTCTTTTGCCATTTATGTTTCCTGGCCGCAGCATCTCTTCCGAACAACCCGCAACCCCAGCAGTGTGTATTATATGTATATTGCCACAAAGAGATTTTGGCTTGAATGATATTAAAGAGGTAAACGTTTGTGAAAAAAAATGAATAGTACAATCATAATTATTTAACTATATTTTTCTTGACATCAATATAACAATAGGCGGTGGTTCACATCGCAATCTTATATGAAGTAAGGTGTCTGATGTAGCATGGTCCCTAGGTACAAATCACCTCTCCTACATTTTATTTATTGCAAAAACTTAGTCGCAATATATTCTGGCTGTTTCTAAAACAAATTAACTTCGTAAAGCTACTCAGTGTCTGTATTAAATGTGACGTTGATAACTTTGATGAGATTCTAAGTAGTTATAGATGGATCTTAGTTTATAAACAAAGACTTTGATTTTAAGTTAATTAATTTTATATTAAATAAACTAGACATTTAACAGAAAGGTCTACTGTCATACATGGAGACATTTATTGAATTGGAATTCTTGTTGAGAAATGCTTTTAGGGATTGTCCAATAAATGTCTAGCTAAGGTTATTATGACAGTTAATCACTGATACAGCGCTATGAAGGATCGTTTGGTGAATGCACGACGTTGGTGGCGGGGCGTTGTTGGAAAATATTACAGAAAATATATTGTATTTATAAAAGTAGAGCTTGTGGCTAAATGAAATCAACCGCTCAGGAAACATCTTTAAGGTTTGTTCGTGAATGGGTGATCACTAATTAAGTAATGTGTATATCTTTACACGTAGTCACTGGCCCGAAAGTCGGACACCCCAGTCTTACCAAGGGATATCGTATTTTCCAGTCCTAATTTGGTTGTGGAGGTCAGATACGCAGTCACTCCATATAAAATACTGTTAGTCAGCAGTACCGGTTAGACTGAAAGTCGATCCCCTAAATAAAATCATCCATGTTCCTTCGTTCGCATCCCATAACCTCGGCAGGCAGTGGTCCTGAGGGGACCCATAAGGTTTTACTTGCTTTTAACTAGCAGACACTAATTGTTAAACCATAGATTACGGTAATTGTTCTACGCGTTTGCACAAGACAATGAAAGAATAAGATGGACTTGCTCGACTGTGCATTTATTTACAGCATTAGCACATATTTATTACTTTAAACAAAACTCAATTCCATTTTTAGGGTTCCGTAGTCAACTAGGAACCCTTATAGTTTCGCCATGTCTGTCTGTCCGTCCGTCCGTCCGTCCGTCCTCGCTTAATCTCTGTGACCGTTAGCACTAGAAAGCTGAAATTTGGTACCAATATGTATATCAAACACGCCGACAAAGTGCTAAAATAAAAAATTGAAAAAAATGTTTTATTAGGGTAGCCACCCTATATGTAAAGTAGGAAGTGTTTTTTTTTTTATTTCAACCCTAACGTGTGATATATTGTTGGAAAGGTATTTAAAAATGAATAGGGGTTTACTAAGATCATTTTTTGATAATGTCATTAATTTCGGAAATAATCGCTCCAAAAGTAAAAAACAATGTGTCCCCCCCCCTCTAACTTTTGAACCTTAAGTTTAGAAAATATGAAAAAAATCTGAAAACTAGAAGTTTATAAGGACTTTCTATGAAAATTATTTTGAACTTGATTGGCACAACAGTTTTTGTAAAAAACAGATAAAAAGTTGTACAAAATAATTTCTGGACTAAGTTTGTAGTATAATCGTATATGCAAGCATTTTTTGTAATTTTGTTTACATATTTTACTATCCTGAACATATCTTTTTTCAAACAAAAAAAGAATTATTGAAATCGGTTCTCACAATCCAAAATTACCACTGAAATTGCATGTCTTTGTATTAATTAGTAACCCTATTCCCCGAGAGATGGCGCTGTAGGTACTTATTACATTGGATCGGGTATTACCGAATTGTTCGGTTGGCCTCATAACTGGGAACACTTATTGTGACGGACGGGAAACTACGGAACCCTACACTGAGCGTGGCCCGACACGCTCTTGGCCGGTTTTTTACTGTATTTATCTTCATCAACAAACCGGGTTCACGTCATAATTTAGCGTATTAACGGAAATCATAGCAATTTTTGATACTCATTTGCGTCACGATCGAATTGAATGTGTCAGTCGCATGACATCATTATTGCTCATCACAGGTCGTTGGGAGACTGGCAGGCTGCACTGATTAATATTCAACATCCCTCCCGAACGTGGGTGAAATGTTTAAAAAGTACTAATTGACATTTGCGTAAAAAGCTCCATAAAAAAAAGAATATGTTGGTGTTGTCCATAGATATGTACCAATATCGAAGAAGAGGTCGTTTTTCTCTATTGGCTATGGTGGTGCCTTTTTTGTTGTAGGTACAATAAATCGACGCCCGACCGAGGCTGGCAAAGTCGCGGGCAGTAGCTAGTATACACATGTTTTAAAAAGGTATGTCTTCTGGATTTTAATAGCCTGTGTGTTGTAGACCTCTTTTTAAATTTTACTGAAAACTCTGTAGTGCGTAGAATTTCCGTAAAACTTATTATATCTACACAAAAGGAATCCTCCCACAAAAAAAGGCTAAAATGTTTCCTTCTAACTCCGAAACCTTTTGTTCGAATTCAAAAACTAATTCACATAGAGAAGGAAACATTAAATTCAGTCGATGCAGCTACTCTTTCCGCTGGTGAGTCAAAAGGCTGCATTGCGCTGAGCGAACACTAATTCAATAACAACCACGTTCTACACGATTCTAAAAACAGTATTTTCATGATTTTTAGACGAGCTTTCATGTCTGTATGATCTAATTAACTGATCACTGCGAATAAGCTTCGTGTTTGAGTAAATTATTAGTTGACTAGCAACCCGCCTGCACGAGGTTTTATGACTAGAACATTGAGATTTTTTTGTTTTTGTCTGTCTCATAATTTTCAACTGCTAGACAAGGCGTTTTTTGAGTGTGAAAATCTTCAATAGATTTTGGAGGGTCTATCAGATTTTTAATGACTAAATCCACACGGTGTTCCTTCTCGCCAATTCTAGTTGGGTTGCGGGGACATAATTATATTCTATACTTTTCTTACCTCTTTCTCCTTCATTTCCCATTAAAAAAAATACTTATGTCCTTCTCCAGGTTCCCAACTATTTCTGTACTAAAATTAATCAAAATCGGTTAAGCCATTTAGGCGTGAAGCCGTAACGAACAAACAAACTCACTTTCGCTTTTATAATATTAGTAAGCATAATTATATTTTCACGTCACCTCTAGAAATTACGACGTCTATATTCAAGTCATCGAAAAAAAGCTCGACGTATATTAGCGTCGTCTCAAAAACCCGTCACACTTTTTTGAGTCTTTGTATTGTGATTAGGAGATGGGATGCGCTCGGAGTGTCGCGTCCTTTGTTTTTACAAAAACAGGGGAATGTCACGTGTTCATGCTACGTCACGTCGTGTCACGTCAGAATAAGGCCGCGGTATACGCAGTCGCGTCAGAATAAGGCAGTATTTGTGTGTTTTTCGAAGTAATATGGCCGAGCGAGTATCATACTAATAACGTAACGAGGAAAATGTTGGTTATTGGTTGGTGAGACTTGTAAAATGGGTGTGGTTGGATGGATTTTTTGTACAGGACTGCTACAATGTGTGTTATTTTTGCTCTAAGATAAAGGACATTGTAAAGAGAAGTGATGATTACTTCACTTCCACTGCTTTATATTATCGGAAGACTAAATGCAAGGTTTTAGTGTTTTACTTTTTGGAAAACTTGTGAATTCTAGATGCCTTATGGCAAATTAATAGTACCTTGTAGAAGAAAAATAAGTAATGTATTCACAACATTTAGCTATTTTAAAATTTTCAACCGCTTTTAGGGTTCCGTACCTCAAAATAAGAAAAAACGGAAAGCTTATAAGATTACTTTGTTGTCCGTCCGTTTGTCAAGACTCTTTATCTCGAGAACGCGTTGAGGTATCGAGTTGAAATTAAAACCATATACTCAATTCTTTAGTCCCTTGAAGATGTGAACAAATTAACTCTCTAAGTCTACCCAGTAAACAAATACATGACCATTTATGTCGCAAAGTACGGTAATCTGGGTACGGGAATCCGACTCGCACTTTGCCTCTTTTATTCTATAATGTTAGCAGTACATTGTTCTGAAATGTAGAATATTTATCTAATATTTTTGCCCTTAAGTATGCTCATCCGGCTAGTGTATACCAGGTTGCTAGTTTCAGGCAGCTAAAATAACATCAATTTGGTTTTAGCCAGTGCAAAACACAAATAACTAATGAGGGCATTATCAGGAGGACATAATGGTTGAAATAACGCGATAATGTTGTTATAGCAGAGACGAACGCTAAATGTAGTTGGCACAACGCCTACCGCTTGTACAAATACCTATTATTATTTAAATGTAGAAGAAATAACTGTTATTCGGAAATAACTGTTATTTCTAACGCGTATTGTTGGAGTCTAACGTTTTAGTTAGGCTTTCGGCCTTGACTATTAACGAGGGAACGAGATGAAGTTTCTAAAGAGTAATCATTTGGAATGTGATATTCTATTTCTGATTAATTGCTCCCTTGGTCTCACGGACGACTGCTGAGCATGGAGTCCTAGTTTCGAGTCCTGGGTCGAGTAATAAGTGTATTGTTTTTTTTCAATAGAAATTTTTCAGTAACAGTCCGGAGCTTGTCGGTATGATATCCCCGTGCCTCGGAAAGAGCGTTAAGCTGTTGATCCTGCGCCTGATCTTTCTCCGGCCGTGTCGGAGTGTACCTGTGCCTGCGCACGCACTTGAGCACTATAATATCTTCCGCACCTATGGCTAATCTCCACTGGGATTCGGCCACCGTGGCCGCGTACACGGTCAGGAGGACTATATCTTGAATTGGTGGTAATTTCAGTGATCTTTATGGAACGGGATTTTTGCAATCATTATGTACGCCTTTATGTGTAAACAAAGTTCACAGTTTGTCATTTTTCATATATGTATATCGTTGCATGTGGGGTGTACGAGTATTAGGTTAGATTGGGCCAATCATGGTGAGGACCTTTTAGGGCACATTACCGTCTCCGCATAAAAGATGCAACCGTAGCATTTGGTGAACACTCACTATTTGCACAACAAACTGTAAATCACATTTTCACTAACAAGACCACAGTCCATCCTAAAAAGATGAGTTGTAAAGAATTTTAATCAGTGTTGCATTTCCTTGAATACGGTCTAAAGCAAAGCGGTACTCCTTGGAGGTGTTCTTCGAAATTCAACGAGCATTCGCGCTCCCGCTTAAATTCAAGTGAAAGGTACCTACGTACGTAGGTAGGCGAGATTCCAAGCAATTCGCACCACGTCCCGAAGTCTGCAACTCAGCGTGAAGAATAAGACATGTTAATAGTAAATACGGGACCATTAGGGACGCTGCGCACGAATTTGCATGAAGATTAACGACTTGAAGCCCGGCTTTTGGGACTGCATACTGCAACACCACGTACAAAGCCTTTGTCGAAACAACACAACCAAATCTAACCTCTAACTTCATTATTCTACAGTCGCTAATCGCGTAAACGAACACGATATTATGGTAACTTTATTAGTGTGACCCAGTTAACGTTTCAAGTTATTTAATGTAGTTTAATGATCCGTTTCGATGCTTTTGAGTAATTAATTACCAATTATTAAGTCTTAATCAGCAGGTATGAGAGGTCATGTTGGAAAATTGGATAATGGAATGTCCGTAGTTTTTTGATTACAGTAATGAATTTGTTTTAATTATGTGTTATGAAAAGTTAATGAGTGCTTTTTATGGGATATATGTTATTTATAGTTGAAATAATAATTTATTAGTTGAGTCGATGTTGGAGTATATTTAATAATAAATTGAGCAATTTGGATTCGGATAATTTTATTGTTTCATGAATTTATTTGTAGTTTTTGTATTAATGTGATACTAAAACAGCATTGTTTGAGTGTTACAAATGGTAAAAGGCAGTTTATTTTACGCCTGAAAATACGGCCTGAAGCCGCCGCATTTGTTTCCCGAAATCTTACGCCTTTTTGAATGCCCGAAATTCCAAAAAAGGCGCAACAAAATCACATTATGATACCGGTTCCCGTAGTATCAGGCGAGTTGCGACCAAACGCTAGCCTATTTATTATATTAGTGTTAGCTCGACCTCATCCTGGCCTAAGATAAGAAGGATTAAAGCCATTTAATTTAAAAAAAAAACAAATCACAATCTTTACTATAATATTATAAAAGCGAAAGTAAGATTTTTGTTTGTTTGTTACGTGTTCACGCCTGAATGTCTAAAGCGATTTTGATGAATTTTGTTACAGAGATAATTGGGACCCTGGAGACAGACATAGGACAGTGGTAAATGAGGGAGAAAGAGGGAAGAAAAGGGAAAACTAAGCTTTGCTATTACAATCAATAAGGCACAAGGGCAAACACTACAGGTAGTAGGTACCTGAAAATCAGGAAAGAGCAACGCGAGCAATGTCGCAGGCAAAAACTAATCAATTATAATGTAGAATAATATGTTTTATTGAACTGCTAAGTGATACACATATTTTATAACATTTATTTATATCCAATACATCTTTAGAATATATTGATACCAGCTTCTTACTGTCCCACTGCGGGCAAAGGCTTCTCATGTAAAGAAAGCCACGAGAAGTTATCACCACGCTTGCTCAAGACGGGTTTTCGATTTCAGACTCATTTTTTTAATAATTAAAAGACTTTTAAAACCATCATATACATCGGTAGAGGAAAACCTTTACCGATGTCTATGATGTACAATACAAACTTAAAAAGTACATATGAATTGACAAAGTCAAATTGTTCCTTGAACCCACAACCTCATACATCGGCGGGGTCTTAGCCACTGCACCATCACGACATAATATAAGTAGTACTTATTCACTTAAAATACTGCTTCAGTTAGCCAAAATCTTACGCCTTTTTTAAATATAGATTTTTTCAAAAGGCTCACGGAAATCACACATAACGATAGCGCATTTACCCGTAGCATAAATAAATAATAAGTCACAGTACAGTATACTGTAAAACCATGGATACACTGCTACACTGCCTGCCATGGGCCGGGCGCCGTGCCAATTTGTCTAATGCCTAGTTATGCCCCATTTACTGCCGGATCAAGTATATACGCCCACGTTATGTACAGCTTGCCATGTATATTTGTATAATGCCAGCTTTTTCGACGGTTTTCCTGGCAAGAGAAGTTTTCTTTGTTTGTGCTTTTTTGGTTGGAGCGAATTTTCGTATGGGTGGTGAATGTTACAGGAAATAAATAATAAACGGTTGGAATATTCTGTTCTATGGAACAGTTTCTTTTACAAAGTTATTATTTCTAAAAATAGATAGGAAAATAAACTACAAGTCAGTATTTTTCCTTGGAAAACTTCTTCATCTCTGAACTAATATCAAATGACTTCCAGCTAAATACTAATTGGATATCGTTTGTTATAGAGAAACATTTTACATTTTCTGTTTGTTTTTATGTTTTAATACTTTTAGAAGATCTCAGACCCATTTAGATAGATAGATACATTAATACCCGAAATATAGAACGCTGACATAAATTTCTATCAAGTTCGAAGTTTTAATAAAAAAAAAAAAACATATTTCACTTACGAAATAACTAAAAGCTTAAGGTACCTAACTTATAAGTATCGAGTTTTAGACGACTTAACATACTTTCTCGCAAGTTTTAGTTGACTTGTCAATTTTAGAAAAATATTTTTTTTATATGAAATTTAGTATTTTTTTTGTGGTATCATTTAACAACTAACTTAAACATGCGAGTACCTTATATAAAGGTTATATGTCTTGTACATTCCACGTAATACACACTTAAAAAGAAAGCTTATTTGGAACGTTCATAAGGCACAAAATAAAATAAAGATAAGAAGGTGTAGGTAATTTGTACTGGAATGCTTTCCCTGCCAAGTCTTCATGCTTATGAGGCTGATAATATGTCGAAATGGTAAGAAAACTGCCAGCCTTTAGGCGGCAAAACAATTGCCGTACAACACTAAAAAAGCCAAGCGAGTCCGACTCTCGCACCCAGGGTTCCGTACAAACTTGTGACATATATAGTCATATCTTTTGACTGCGTAGACGTAGACTTTTGTTTTTTTTTATTTTCGCAGCACAGACTATAGACTTGAGTATATGGTTTTAATTTCAACTCGATACCGCCACGCGTTCCCGAGAAAAAGGGTCTTGACAGACAGACGGACAACAAAGTGATCCAATATGGGTTCCGTTATTTCCTTTTGACTTACGGAACCCAAAAAAACTCCTCAAAGAAAATTTTACCACCACCACCCTTAACTATAAGCTTACACACATCCTTCGCTACTGATCCTCGCCAATCTCTGGTGGAAATAAATAATGTCAAAATGGTAAAAAAACTGACAGCCTCTAGGCGATAAAACAATTGCCATGAGCCTCTAAAAAGGCAAAATAAGGCTAGAAATATACTCTCAACAGTACCAATTTGTTTCATAAGCACTGAAGTCTAATATGCGACATCACATTATGCATATGTCGAGGCTTTTAGGCGCATACGATGATGTGTAATTTTTCACGAGGGCAATCAGCGATTTTCCCTTTTCTCCCTCATACTGTAGGTTCGTAATGCCTTGCGTCTTTTTGCGACGTTTTTTTCATTTGCGAAAATCGCAATAAATGTGGAAAGGGTGATTAATGTCTCCGCAGATGGAACGACACTACCACTTTGATTACAAGTATTCGAGTGCTTCGTTTCTCTTGAAACGCTTCGTTTTTTTAAGCGACTATTTTTACGTACATCAATGTTGGATGTATTTTTAAAAGCTTGTTTTTTTTTAGTTGTGCGTATTAGTGATTTATTTATATACTAAGTCTTGCCCGCGGCTTCGCTCGCGTTGAATTCGGGAAACCACAGTTCACCCTACCTGATTTGCAGGTGTCTGCTACCTGCAGTTTTTGCCCTTATGACTTATTGATTTGTAATAGCAAAGCTAAGTTTTCCCTTTTCATCCGTCTTTCTCCCTCATATCCCACTTTAAAAAAATGTCTCCAGTGTCTCAACTTTATCTGTACCAAAATTCATCAAAATCGGTTTAGCCATAAAGGCGTGAAGAGGTAACAAACAAACAAACTCACTTTCGCTTTAATATTAGTAAGGATGCATAGCAATTTTAAACATGTGTTACCGAACGTCTCATTGTATGGAGTTTCTTGCCCATTCTTCTCCATAGAGATCTACGCTTGGAATCGGCAACTATAGTACTTTTACAGTTATTATGCTTTGTGACTGGGACTGTAGCTTAATTTATTATTATTGTTTCGACATTTCAAAAGTACCTGTAACTGGCCTACTAGAATTAAAAAAAAATGGTTGCCCCTCACTAGGAATTTCTCCTGTATCGTGGGTGCGTTAAACTCACACAAACAAAAATAATATAAATGCTTTTGATTTAGTTTGCTCCATAACGGTAAATGAATTTAAATGAAATTTGGTACACGGAGAGACTATGCCCCTATAACATTTATACGTTACGTAAGTTTTGATTCCGGTAGTATTTCCCCATGGGAAATTCGGACGTCTACGCAGGCACGCCGCAGGTATTTATTAATTGGTTAATATTTTGAGGGCTTTATTCAAAACATGTGGTTAAGATATACATATATAAAATTATTGATTGAAAGAAAGAAGAAAAAAAAACTGTTTATTAGACTCGCACAAACAAAATTAATTTTAAAAAAAGAACAACAAAAACTTAAAAACAACAAAAATAGAATAAGTCCTGAACGAGGCCAAAAGGCCCTATCTCACCATGGTGCTGCAACATGATTGGTTATTAGTTAGTTCCATGTCAGCAAGCGCTCATTAAGAGCTACCAAACAAAAAACCTGATTACAAAGCAAAAACCTTTCATGCCTTTGTTATCAACACAAAACGCTATTACTTGTCAATGCAACTATTACGACATCGTGTAAAAACATTTCAGCGATACATAATCGGATGGCTTCGTCGATGTTCGGGTCCTCTCGGCTTCACTCGGCTATGCTCGGTTCGCTTTTTGACGTGCCGTAGTTAAGGGAATCTGTCGAATTATTCCCATGAATATTTATTCGTCTGACGCTTGGGGCAGTAATGGTAGCACGCTGGCTCCTGTACTAGCAAGATATTGAATCAATTCGCGATTTATCTCACTATATCAATGGTGTGGCGGACGGTGTGGTTAAATCGGATTATTTTTTGTAATTCGAACAATTGGAGCGTACAATTCTAGTAACCGACTTCAAAAGATATGGAGGTTCTCAATTTGTTGGCGGCCCGTTTTTTTTTCTACATTTTTTGCATTTTGATTGCGTATATTCCCAGTCGCCCCCGCAAGGATTGCCTCCGGAGGCAAATGGGAATAAAAATTCCCAGTCGCCTCCTGCGGCGACTGGGAAGTCATTGCCCCCACTTCAGTTTCGCTGTACATTGCTTTCTCTATCGTACAGAATAAAAGGATAAGGCAACTTATCCTAAACCTAAAAAAAAAGACCAAAGTGCATTGACATATTTATTTTGATTTTGATATCAATAAACTTGTTAAAATTAAACATTGAAACTGGTATTTTGTATCACAGATAATCAGACTCTTAAAGACAGTAATTAAATTAGGAAAGTAATACATAGTAATCATTTCTTCATAAATACTTATTATAGAATATTAGACAACTGAGACAGAATACTAGATAATATGATTAATGACTACTACATAATCTGTGGTTTAAGTGTTTTGAAATAATATTTTTAATTAGTTTACTTAGTAAATTATTCTGAACACACACTCTAGGTACATGTTTCAATAAAAAATGGGTTTATTCATAACTAGCTTTTGCCCGCGACTTCGTCCGCGTCCGCTCCCGTTCTTGCGACATTTTTCGTCACTGGTCATAGCGTGATGTTTTATATAGCCTATTTTCTTTTCCATGACAAAGCCTATATGCATGCCAAATTTCATCAGAAGAAAGAAAGAAAGAAGAAAGAAAGAAAATATATTTGTTCCGCCATTATAGACGCACACATTTAAAAACAAAAGAAAAAAAAAACATCAAAATCAGTTCAGTTGTTTTTACGTGATTAAGTAAAAAAACATCCACACTTATAATATAGAGTTAGTGAACTCCACTGCTGGTGACGTAACCTACGACAAACTTATTACTTACAGTTAGTACAGTAGCCGGGTCTAGGTATCGAACCGCAAAATTAAGTTTGTTTTTTATTTTATATATTTTCCGGGATAAAATGTACTCAGTAGGGTGCCCAGGATACTAAAGAATAATCAAACAAAGTTTCATCGTAATCGAACCAGTAGTTTTTGCGTGATGCCTGAACAAACAGACGGACAGACAAAACAATTTTTTAATCACATTTTTAGGTTCGGTGTCGGTCTAGTAACACCATCTGCTACTTATTTATTTGATTTTTTAAATGTACAGAATTTTCACTTCTACAGATTTATTATAAGTATAGATATAAACATTATTTAACATTTGGATACCCAAGGTAAAATAATAAAGTCTATGTTGGAAACTTTATTTCAATGTTATCATCACAAGAAACAAAGCAATGTATACCGAAACTGAAGTGGGGGCAATGACTTCCCAGTCGCCGCCGGAGGCAACTGGGAATTTTTATTCCCATTTGCCTCCGGTGGCAATCCTTGCGGGGGCGACTGGGAATAAACGTTTGATTGTCGCTTTTGGGTGACATATTGATAAAAATATAAATTGCGACCATTTCAAACAATCTGTCAGTCTGTTAGGTTTTTAAACAAAGATCAAGAATCTGTTTTAGTTTCATTGTATACCAAGTATTGCTGAAATTATGAACTAAAACATAGTCTTGAAAGTATTTTATATTCTTTTAATATAAGTATACTCTCTTATTCTCCACAGTAAGTAGGTATATTTATTTACCTGCAAGTGTAATTGTATTGTCACATTTGTGTGTGAAACATTTACAGATACATTTGCATATAGCATACACCAGTATAACCACATTAGTAAAGGAATACCGTTACTCTGTGTAAGCAAATGAGATTACGTGCAAGTTGAAACAGCGTTGCCTGTTAACTAATGCAATATATCAGAGTGGGTGTAATGACGAATTGATTTAATTTATAGACTAACTATGTTATTGGATTATTGATCGGATTTAATAGATTTAATCAAGGATAAGGGTTTAGTGTGATTTTCAGTACTATTCCTACCTACTATTTAGTATTGATGTAAAATAACGTAATATGTCGCCTGTGATCCCTAAAGGGCTAGATAGAGGTATACGTAATGGTCTTTTTAGAATACCAGCGCTGTAATTTTTTTGGAACGAAGTTCCTTATCGCGCGTTGTGAAAGCGGGCTAGACGGAAAAAAATCTAACGAAAAGTTGTCACGACACTTTTTGCTATAGTAAGCTATTGTAAGCTGTGCGGCGTCGCATGTTTCTCTGTCTGTCTCTCTCTGTTATAGAAAGCAAGCCAGATATTTTCAATTCTATAGGAACTTCGTTCCATCCGGGTGTCCCTTGACACCTCAATTTTTTTTAAAATTAATTGTTAAAGCACCATCTTGACATTGGGAGCTTTTTATGCCTTGTCTTGGTATGTCTTCTTTTTAATATTTTTACTAAAAAAAATTACTTCCAGAAAATAAAACAAAGTCAATAACTTACCTTTCGGTAGTCGGTGACTTTTGATTCATTGACTTAATGACATAAACTTACGAAGTGTTGTGTATTTCTTTTACCCCTTTTTAGTTGAGATATCCTACACCAATTCTTGTCATATATCAATTTTGACGTCAACATAGACTAAGGAGAAGATCCTTACTATCCTTACTAATATTATAAACTAACAATATTACTTATTACTTTACTAATATTATAAAAGCGAAAGTGAGTTTGTTTGTTTGTTTATTTGTTTGTTACCTCTTCACGCTTTAACGGCTTAACCGATTTTGATGAATTTTGATACAGAGATAGTTGAAAACCAGGAGACGGACATAGGCTAATATTTATTTGGAAAAAGTGGGATGTGAGGGAGAAAGAGGGAAGAAAAGGGAAAACTTAGCGTTGCTATTACAAATTAATCAGGCGAAAGAGCAAAAACTGCAGGTCTGCTTGGTGTGTTATATCGAATTTAACGCGAGCGAAGCCGCGGGCGAAAGCTAGTAATATTATAAAAGCGAAAGTGAGTTTGTTTGTTTGTTTGTTACCTCTTCATACTTTAATGGCTAAACCGATTTTGATGAATTTTGGTACAGAGATAGTTGGGAACCAGGAGACGGACATAGGCTAATATTTTTTTGAAAAAAGTGGGATATGAGGGAGAAAGAGGGAAGAAAAGGGAAAACTTAGAGTTGCTATTACAAATCAATAATGCGCAAGGGGAACTGTGTTACCCCAAATATAACGCGGGCGAAGCCGCGGGCGAAAGCTAGTAATAACCCAAGTAGAGTTAATAAAATTTATGAGACCGCGTGAGCTTCCCAAATGAAAATGTCCCGAAAATTGGACTAGTAATCACAGAAAATTCGCTGTACATAGTACATACGTAACCTCCTCTTTTTAGAAGTTGCGTAAAAATAAGTAAGCGGTAATGCAGCCAGCCCTCTGAAGGGTTACCATGACGTCTTATAGCAGTTCTTATTCCTGTGTGAGAAAGAGATGGTGCTAGACATCCTGTATAGCTCTATCTCTTTCCCTCAGTGAAATAAGTTCTGCTTTAAGACGTCATGGTAGGGTAGCTGGGATTTTTCCTGTTGACAGCAATGCGGACGAATTTTTTGACGCTCTATAATTATTTTACCATTTTAATACTTGTATATATTTTTTTTATTAGTTTCCGTTTATTGGTAGTTTGTAAATAGTCGTTGAAATAAAAACTAACTCAGCAAGCTCGTAATAGTTCTACCCATTCTATCCTTTACCAAATAGCATCATCTTACCAACATTGATGCTTTAACCCACTACTTAGCTTTTCTTCAGATTATGCAAAGGAACTATTTTCTACAGCGATGAAGAAAATTACAGAGTGCATAATGAATGGTTTTTTGCGCAAGCTGTGGCAGACGGATGATGTCAGGGTGTTATTACAGCGCTGTAAGGACTTGCAATCAAGTACTCCTTGTTGTATGCAAGTGGTGTCATTTTAAATAACTGGGTTGAGGTTATTATAGGGGAGAAGCCGAGTATGATAAGCAAATCAAGCGTATTGACTTGGCTCGCGAGGTTGTCGATATGTGGGATGTGGATTCGGCGATCATTGTACTGATATATAGTCGTATCTGCTAATTTTACCAGGAGCCTCGACCAAAAGCAATGATATGATGTGCGTCAGTCTTAAGTTGACACAAAAATGAGTTAATGAATGAGATAATTATATAAGTAAATAAATAAATAAAAAATAAATATCTTGGGACAACTCACACAGGGCTTTCTGATCCCAAGCTAAGCAGAGCTTGTGTTATGGTAACCAGACAACTGATATACATACTTATATAATTTATAAATACATACATATTATAGATAAATCACACCTAGACACAGAACAAACAATCATGCTCATCACACAAAGTTTGTCCTGGGTGGGAATCGAACCCACGACCTCCGGCTCAGCAGTCAGGGCCACTAACCACTAGACCAACAGGCCCGAAAAGTCACTAGCTTTTGCCCGCAGCTTCGCTGGCGTTAAATTTGGCGTAATACAGTTCCCCTTTCCTGATTTACAGGTACCTGATACCTATCTGTAGTTTATTTTAATAGCATTAATTATTGTAATAGCAATGCTAAGTTTTGCCTTTTCTTCCCTCTTTCTCCCTCATATCTCAATCGATTAAAAAAATAGCCTATGTCCGTCTCCAAGGTCCCTACCAAAATTCTGGTATGTACCAAAATTCATCGAAATCGGTTTAGCCATTTAGGCGTGAAGACGTAATAAACAAACAAACTCATTTTCGCTTTTATAATATTAGTAAAGATGTTCTGAATGGATTGTCTTCACCATTATTAGATTTCAACTTTAACGAAATGCACTATATTTAACATACTGCATCCTTAGTTACAAAAAAACATACCTAATTTTATAGTGTTGCCAAAAATTCGCTATCTTATTGATGTGCAAAGTTAGTTAAATATCATTTCTAATTACAGTAGCTTCTGCATATAACTGTATAATATAGTATAGTTAAAATAAGTACTAACTCCTTTGCTAAACCCACAACGACTACACAACATGCTAAGAGATCGGATATCGATGTGGTTTCCGCCGTTCGGCTCTCCTCGGTATAAATCGGGATCGCTCGGGATTCCAGCAAGGTATCGATGAGTATCAGCTAAAATGCTCAGCTCACAGGTTCATGTGTGAACTCATGCAGGACGTCTATCTTAAGGTATTGTTCCGTGTTCAGTGATTGGGATGTTTTGAGAGGTAAACCTCTATATTTTGCACGTGCAGTATTTGAGGACGGTATGTTAGGGGTTGGTCTGACTTGGTAGAATTACGAAAAAATTAAATGTATTGTTTTGCCGCCATTTTATGGAAATTGAAAGTGTTAGAAAAGACGACTAGAAGTTTAATTTTCTTAATTAAATTTGCATATATAGGGTCTTGACAGACAGATAGACAGATGGACAACAGAGTGATTCTTTAAGGGTTTTGATTTTTCATTTTGAGGCATGAGCGATGTTGAAAACCAAAGTCATTTAGCAGTCCAAATTCAGCGATTGTTCGACATAGACCAGTCCTGTGCTGAGGAAACTTCGATTTGAGACATAGACATATGTACCCAGTTTAATTTATGTCTAAAAAAGGCGTGTATGAACTGCCCCAAAAAAGATACAAGTCTGACACGTACTGACATGGTCACTAACATTTAACATCATGTTTTTGTTTACGAAATATCGGAAACTCGAAATCATTGACAAACATGGTAAATATCCCGTTTTAAGTGATAATAACATAAATTATTTTTAAATTTATTACCCGATACCGGTAGGCTACTATTTTTGTATTTTTAACCGCTTCTTATTGTATTCTTAGATTTTTGATAAAATAGGAAACATGTAAAAATATATTCGAATAAATGTTACAAAAATGAGTTAATTATTGAGATGATTATATTGGTGATGTTCGGAGTTGTCTCGAGATTTTTTTAAGGTATCAACAACAGAGTCTCTGCTGGGTGGTCCAGCGTGTCTGATGTATGAAAATAAAGGTGGTTGCGCAAATAACATACACTACATACAGCTCATACATAGGACGTTGTTAGTCTGGCCACAAACTGAACTCTTCGACCGCGTGTTCCACAACCAGGCTATAAACCCAAACAGCTACAGAACCAATAAATTGACACCCGTCTAAAACTAACAAAAATTTTAACAGCTCGTAAACAGGGACCGTCGCCAACTCACCCTTTTAATCTCATAAAATTTATGCGTCAGTACAGGGTGTTACGAAAGAGCATTATTATTTTAAGGGTGATCTATTTATTAGACGGTAGGGCCCTTGGCGAAGCTATAAACAATCTATTAATAAATTAAGGTCGCTCGTGTTGGGATCGGCCGAACGTGCCACAAATATTATAAAGCCAAACTATTCGTTGTACAAAGGGTACTTTAATATATTATGAAGTTTTCTTAGGCAAATTGATGGTTGAATTCGTTGGCGAAATTGGGCAGACCCTTTCTTCGACGGTAATAGAATAAGTTCTGAGACAAATGTAAGTTTTATGTGGATGGTAATGTACCAGTATAAATTTCGTGGTGTTCTTCGAATAGCTTGTTAGACCGCTTTTAGAAACAAGCAAGGAAATAACACGATTTTTTGAAGAATATGCAACTAATAAAAAAAAACTAAATATATTTCATATCACATAGTATTTTTTTTTTCATATACACTTATTAAACGTTCAGAAAAGGTGCTCGGTTAAGTTGGTCGTTTCCTATACAGAAGAACCGGCAAAAATTTAATGGTTACTCTTTCAAAATCATTTGGTTTGACAATATTGTTGTTACAGCGCCATTATTAAGGGTGTATAAGTATGCGATTTGATTATTGTAAAAAAAAAGAAATATGTAGAATAGTTAGAGACATCCACATAATTGTGCCACGGCTTCGCTTTCGTTAAATTCGGGGTAACACAGTTCCACTTTCCTGATTTGCAGGTACCTGCTACCTGTAGTTTTTGCCGTTGCGCCTTATTGAATGTAATAGCAAAGCTAAGTTTTCCCTTTTCTTCCCTCTTTCTCACTCATTTCTCACCTTAAAAAAAATTTGCTTCAAAAATCGGTTTACCCATTTAGGCGTGAAGACGTAAAAAACAAACTCACTATCGCTTTTATAATATTAGTCAGGATTAATTACTCGCCAAACGTTTGCTGGCGAGTAGAGTAGAGAGTATAGAATGTTTAATTGTTTAGCCTTTGTTCATAGATGTTTGCAAAGTAAAATACTCATTATAATACAAGGTGTAAGTTTACAAACTCTGATTGCATTCCACATCATATCACAGTCAGTTTGAAGTACAACTAATGCGCTTTGTGAACTCCGATCAGTGTCCCATAGCGCACTCGTGACGTAACCAAATACTCAATACAACATTACAGTGTGTGTTTACAGTAAGTACATCCTGGAATAATGGAATTAGAGTGGGGATCGAATGGAATAATATTTGTTTTGACATAATAGTACGTGAATTTACTCATAATTGGTGGAAAACGACCGTTAACGAAGCTACAAAGCTCTTGTTTAACCCGTAATTGCCGCGGCCTCGGAACACAAAAGGCAATAGAAGGAACGTGGACGGGTTTTAGTCACTCTGACACTCCCTTCCGCTCCGTCCCGAGTGGAAGAAGTAAATTACCAACAGAAAATATAAATAGATAGGTACAAGGTAATTCCTTCTTGGAATTCAGTATGTACTCACACAAGTATCAGTATCAAATGAGTCATTTCACCGGAAATCAACTAGACCAATAGATTTTTAATCAATTTAGTTACGTGTCGGCCATTTTGCAACGCGGCAGCCGCCGCCGCCGGTTGGTTCGTTTGAATTCGGAATGAGCGCGCGGGTACCCCATCAATCATTGGGCCTCGCCGGCCTCCGCTTGACGGGACACAAATTATGATTGAGATTTATGCCCCTTTACCACTACTCAGTAACGTCTGTTAAGGCTCGTGCTCACGATTGATTTTTGGTCTATCAACAGTTCTGTTAATCAGCTTATGGATTATTACGGTTTAGGGCATGTTCATCTTGATTAATAGACGCTTTTCGTCAGAAATATTTGATTTATTGTTTTTATATGAGTATAAATGTTTGACAACATTTTGTTAGACAATTATTTTAATTTGAGTAGCAGACCAATTAGTATTTTTATTTAAGAAACTGAAAGCGAAGTCGTTCTTGTGGTTCCGTACCTCAAAAGGAAAAAAAAACCGAACCCCTATTGGATCACTTTGTTGTCTGTCTGTCTGTCAAGATTCTTTATTTCAGAAAAACATGGTATCGAGTTGAAATTAAAACCATATGCTTAAGTTTGTAGATCAACTCCCTCAGTCAAAAGATGTGAAAAATTCAATGTCTTTGGCCCATAAAGACACTACAACTTAAGAACCAGTCAAATTGACAGATATTATAGTGAACCTGACGTCCGAAATTTGTTTAATATTGCTTTGACAGTACCTTTAGTTAAAACAGTATGTCCTAGCCTTAATAATGCCCATAACTAAAGCCCTGAACACATTAATACGTAACAGTGTAATAGCTTGTCAAAATTGAACAGATCATATTATTAATGCGCCTATTAACGCTTCATTTACTGTCATTAATATTCCTTATGACATTTTAAAACTCATAAAAAACTATAAATTGTTTTATATTAGTTATGGAAACTAATCACGATATTAGGCCTATAGCGTGTAATGGATATATTGGAAGATGCTACTTTTTCAAATTAAAAATGTTCCCATGAATATTAAGAAGGTGGGTTGTAAGTACCTAAAGCAATTATTTTTAGTTTTATTTGTCGGTAATGTAATTTATTGTGTGAGTTTCTTTAGTGAGCTAAATATTTTTTTATCGTGTGTGTAATTGATCTCAGAACAAATGACGGCACGGTTGGCGCAGTAGCTGAACGATTGACTGCTGCGCTGCGTGTCGCGGGTTCGATTTTCGCACGGAACAAATATTTGTATAGCCTACAAATAGTTGTTCCGGGTTTGACTTTTGTGGTTATGAGTTGAATTGTTTGTAAACGCAGTATACAGGAGAAATTCCCAGTGAGGGGGCAAGATTTTATAAAAAAAAAACAAGTCAGAGGTCCATAAAACTTTGACACCGCGTTTATTTATTTGTTTATACGTTACGGGCTAATCATTTGCAAAACATTGATCTTGGGAGCCCCACAGCAACAAGTACTCTAGGCTATCAGAGCCTCTAAATATCCTTAAGCAACTGTGTTATAAACGCAAACACGCACATGCAAACAGAATAAGTAATAAATAAGACTAACAACTAAGCAACATTATTTAGAATTCTAGAACATCCCATAATGTGTTACCAAAGCAATAAATAAAGCAAGTATCCTCTTATCGCCGACAGCAAAGGATTAAGTTGCGCGTTTCATTTCTAAAGAGGCGCCATTCGAAAGCCGTGCCATTACATTACGCTACATTCGCAACACCCTGTGTAAACCTAGAACCTTTGTACACAGGTAACACTATCGAATAAATGGTTCTGAAGTGAACGTTGCATTGTTACGTTATCTCGAACGCCGAAGCTCCCCCGAATGATACAAGATACGAACAGCTAGAATAAGATCATCCCTCCACCCTCCCACCTCACTTTACACCTGAAGGCTTTGTGCTCAAAACGCCGATACAAGCTAAAGATGATTTGAATTATCAGGGGTCTTTGTTAAATGGTTTGTTATGATCCTGTATAGGTATCGCCTGTGAAGGATGGAGCCCAGATTATAGACCTTGTTCGTGCCTAGATTTGTGCGAACAATTTGTGTGGAATTAATGTTAGATTGGTTTATGTCGGTAGAAATATCTGTGTAACCTTATATTGGACTATAATTAGCCTATAAACTGGGAAACAGGCCTCTCTTGAGAATCTCTACAATTCAACATGTGAGCCCAGCGCTGGTTTTAAATTTATAATATAATTTATTTTTTACACTAAATAAGCTTGTATTTGAGTACAACTCGCCTGATGTAAAGCGATAATGAGGCTTAAGGTGCAGCACGTTTGCCTAAAAGAAACCCATTCACTCGAACTTGGACGATGAATAGAGAAGAACAAACATGCAAGCTGCTTTAAAGTTCTAAGACATGCCTGTTATTTTGAGAGTTGTGGTGATAAAATAATTTATATTAGGTTAAGAACCTGTTTGGTACGACCTACGACAGGTAAGGCGAGCAACCACTGCTCTTTTAAGACCTCCTCCCTCCTTGTTTTGTGCTCCTCAATACTGGGGGTCGTTACCCCCACGAAGTACCTACTTTGCGGAAGATCGCTTTACGTGTGGTTCAGTTTTCGACAGTGTGGTGTGCTTCACAGTCTTATAAGAGTTTTAAGACCTAAATATGTTTAAATTAAGAACAACTTCTAGAAAACTATACTAGACCTATTCAAGTATAATAATACTTTTACCAAGAAAATAGGCACTCAGACCTTTCCTAGAAGACATTACGGAGAATTTTATTGTCAAACAAATGTCAGATTAACAGGTTCTTAGTAGCCTTGGGTCGATTCAATGCTTGGGACTTCATGTCCAGTTAATGGGATTAATGAATTGACTGGATTAGTTGCCCGGTCAAATGAAATGTTGTGAAGAAAGTCTAGATCTAGCCTTATCTTAGACAGGCTTTTATGAGGACAGTTTCTAGATTTGAAAGCTTAGAGGTTATGGGTGTGGTAGGATTACGTTGACATGGCTGATTTCATTAGATAAAATTATATGGTTTCGTTTAGATAAAGTACTTCAATGGAACTATTTTCTTCCCATTAAGCCAATTTTATTATTTTTCTGTTTGAGTTTCACTTTGGAAAGTAGAAATAGAATACTCTATTCAGAAAAAAAGTTTTTGGGTAAACAATCAGTGTTTTTCATGCAACGTTGCCAACGACAATGTTGCCAACGTTCTGGGCATTATCCCTGTTGACAGCGATCTGCCTGTAGCTATTTTCTTATACTAATGATTTACATAATAATTTTCGTAACATATTTATTTACATTTTTTGATATTTCAAAATAAAAGAACAGAAAATATATTTGAAAGTAAAATATTATTTTTTTAGATTTATTTGTAGTTTGTGAATAATAAGAAAAGTATTACTTTATATTTATTAAAATAAAAAATCTTTAGTTAACACATTAAGCTTTGCCACGTCTAACTTTTCTCCTACATTCCTACGAGCTAACTCCATTCAAACATACACATGTCCGTACATACAGTTATATCCTCAGATATTTTTCCGTTCTTACACAATAGAGATGTCAAACACAGTATACAGTTCTACAAAGGCTATTATTATACAGTTTCCGACTGAAGTTTGATCAAACGGCCGCAATATCCAATTCACGCGCCGTAAGCAGCATTTGTTGGGAACTAGAAGTACGGGCGAAGCGTCACAAAGTAATACATTGGCGAAACTTTCTCTCCCGGGATGAGACGCGGACTGCATTGCCCATCCAGCTACGATTCAATATATATTAGCTTTGGAAACTTTGATTTCTATGTTCTTATTGCTTTACGCAAAATGTTGGAAAGTGAGTTCGAATCACATTTGCGCGTGTTCTCTGAGATTGGAATAGTGGAGGGACTAGAATAGTGGGTATTGGATTTTTTTTAAACCTAGTTTTATTCGAGTTCTGAACTACCGCGGACAATAAAAACCTGCTTTTATTTGTTTCTTCTTAGAGTGATGTGTTTTAAATTTATTGTGTGCACGAACTATTCAACGTTTTAAATAGATCACTATGAAAAACAGCAGAGGGGCCGCCAAGACCACAGCCTGTCGAGGTTGCGGGTTGTTCAAAAGAGATACCGCAGCCCCGGAATACAAACAAGGAGCATGGATGTGTTTTAGTCAGTAAAAGTCTTAGACCTTTCCGTTCCACCCAGAACGAATTTCCAAATTGAAAAAAGAGAAAAGTTTAGACGTGGTCTCGTGGACGAAGAGTAGGTATTATGCAGCTAGCCGTCCCTCCATCTTGTAAAGACAGGCCCTTGTCAACGGCACGTTCGTGTTTCAAACGCATCCACGTCAGCGTAATCGAAGGGGCCCGGCAGGGTCACTGTCTTTCAGAGTTAAGAGTTTATTCGAAAGAGATACCGCAGCCCTGAAACACAAAGAGTGGAAAGGAACAAGTATGGGTTTTAGTAAAAACAAGTCTGACACTCTATTCTACTCCACACGCAAGAAAGACAAGAAGTCTGACATCAAAAGTGTAAAAGAGACAATCAGTTTCCGGGTTTTCGGGTTGTTCGAAAAAGATACCGCGGCCCCAGAACGTAATGAGCAATGGAAGGAGCATGGGTGGGTATTAGTCAGTACAAGTCTGACACTCCCCACCGCTCCGCCCAGAGCGGGGGAAGTTATTTGTTGATTTCCTACCCAAAAAAAAGACATTCAGTGGGAAATGTCAATAAAATAATAAATTAGGTACCTAATTAGTTAGTAGGTTGCAGCCAAAACTGACGAAGAAATTCAGCTGAAAGTAACGCTTCATACGCTTGAAAAATCTACTTTAATTTTAAACTTCACAGAATATTACTACTTGTGCGATATATATTTCTAGCAGCGGCTTCTTACACATATTAAAATTCAAACAAATTAATGCCCCGTTCCAATAAACGACGACTCGTTTTGTTAACGGATAGTTGTATTTTGACATAAGTCTCATAGAACTTATGTCAAAATATAGCTATCCGTAAGCAAAACGAGTCGTTTTTGTTTATTGGAACATTATTTTCTGAGAAAGTTCTATTAGGTTGCCCCTATACGCTTGATTCTCTAGAACTTGTTGTAAGTTTCTGTTTGCCAACCTAAGTTAATAGTGAAAAGTTACTTGTATTGTTTGTGGAACTCTCAACACTAGCTGAAGGTTCTAATAAAACTTTGATATTTATTGCAGCTCAGATCATATTCTTTTATTTTTCTGTCTTTTTCTTCATTTGATTTGATAAAAGTTTTACGGAATAAAAAAACTATTTTTGCATACTATGTTTTCTTATTATTCCTGATAACAAGCAAGCGAGGCTAAGATTTGTCGATGGGAATCAAGCCCAAGAGTTTTTTACGCCAATGTGGCGGTAATCTTATCTTTTCAGCAGAGTTGGCAAAAAAACCAAAAGTGTGTGAAAAAGGCAGAGGGAGATTTTCAAATCCATACAGTAATGATTAGGTGTTATTAATTATGAAAAATGACAGATGAAAGAAGTAGAAAGAAAGAAGAAAAGAAATGAAAAACATTTATTTGTCGCAAATTACGACGGGCACACAAAATAACAAAAAAAATATTAAACATTCAAAGCATCACAAACATACAAGTATGCGAAAGATAAATTGTGACCTCAATAAAATAGAATAATTCCTTTCCCAACATTTAGTTCTATACCTACAAACGTATGTAGAAATCGAAACCACTTAAAAGTAAGACGTTGATCAGGTGGTGGACGAGAAGTGGGCCGTCTCCCTCATATGCGTAGGTAATATCGTAGGGTAGGCGCACCGACACACGTCCACAATTGAATGTGGGATTATGGGCTGTCACAACCGGACGTTTTGACCGTAATGTGGATTAGACGATATATATCTCGCTCGCCGTCCGCATTTCACTGTCATTTCGGTAACTAGATATTTTAATGTAGGCACGTTTATTTGAGGTCGTGGAAATGGTAGGAAATAAAGATGGAAAAAATGGTGTGACTCCAAATGGAATGCATTCTTAAAATGACTAGGTTGTATGTATGGAAAAATAGGATAAGGGCAGGGGAATGGTGGGATGATAAAGCTTGTATGTATATCCCACAGTTGGGCCTGTATATATCCTTTCAGGTACTGTTCTCCTGCGCTACCTTGAACTATAACTAGCCTTCGTGATGCGCGACCAGTTCATCTCGTCAGCTCTTTCTTTGTTGATTTTCATTCTGACTACGAATGATTAGCTACTTTACATTCCATGAATGTTTTACTTTCAATCCAAGAAAACAAAGTTTTCTGTAACTATTTACCAAAACTTTCATAATTCTAAGTTATGCAAATATATAACCTCAAAAATATAATGGAGAAGCAGAATAACAAATTACAGTGTCCATCTTTGCAATATACGCCATCTCTGGATTTAATTAATCACAATATTATGTAGCGAAAGGGTGCGCCCAACGGATGCGCAAACCAGATAACAAACGCACCATGACGGTGCAAATTGTAAGAGACCAACCTAATTGGTCTTTAGTCTGTTTGTGATGGAGAAAAATCGGGTTCCTGATGAGAAGCAGTTTTACGTTTTTCGGTTAGTTAATTAGAGTTAGGTTTTTTGGTAAAAACTGTTGTTTTTAAAGGCCTTGAAAGTTTTGTTTGAACAAGAAATAAAACTAAAACATCAGTCACAAACTTGTGCCTCGTTTCTTTCTAGATTTTCTGGTCTCCTTAAACTGATGTAAATAATCAGACATGCTCAAAAAGGCTCTTGAGCTTTCCCTTAGAACCTTCTATAAAAATGCACTATTACGATTATGATCAACCATATCTCCACACTCATAAAATTACTCATGCTGATGATTGCCAACAAAATATTAAAATTAAATAAACTTTTATTTGCAGACCTTAGTCCAAAGTGTTAGTAATATATGAAATAGACTTACTTAACTAATGTTAGTATCACACATAATCAACAAAAACAATACAAATAATGACAGATAATAACATTAGTACGACACAAAGTAGAAATGGACATATAACCACCTGCCCGACACAGGTAAACTCAAAGCTATATGAGCTGTTTATCTGACAGCTCGAGTAATCCAAACTTTAGATCCTATATAAGCCAGAAGATGATGGTTAGAGCCTTAAGATACAGTTACCATACCGCGACTTCTCTCAACTTATACCACATCCAAACTAACTCAAGCCGAGGTTTAACGAGACGGCAAATTGTGAAAAACAAGCGACCTCGAAGAGGGTCAGACATGGAGGTACAATTAAAAAGCGAAATGTAAGCCAAGGATTAAGCGGCAGAGAAATAATGAGACGATTTGCTGAATAATGAGCGAATGTGGTGTTTGAGATGCGGGGTTTAGGACATTTGTTAAGATTTTAAGTTTAATGTGTTTTCAGGACAGTTGATTTGTTTAATGGTGTGTTTTAGTATTGTATAAAAGCGCAAAATTTGATGCAGCTGTGGGGGAAAAGGCTATCTATTTAACATAAAATTAAAAGGACTAGACTAAAGTTTTTAATGCCAATGTCACAATTATGTGACAAGCAAGCTTGTGCCCTGGACGCCAATGACACAAATATGTAACAAAAATTGTGGTAGAATGAGCGGCTGGCATGGCGTGGAAAGGATACGCCTGCTTTTATGTTAAGAACTGCCCTAAATCAACCCCACACGGATAAAACTATAACTGACTAGCTTTTGCCCGCGGCTTTGCTCGCGTTAAATTCGGGGTAACATAGTTCCCCATAACATAGTACCCTTGCACCTTATTTATTGTATTGGCAAAGTTAAGTTTTCTCCATTATTTCTTACTTAAAAAAATGCCTATATCTATCTCCAGAGTCCTAACTACCTCTGTACCAAAATTCATCAAAATCGGTTTAGCCATTTAGGCGTGAAGACGTAACAAACAAACAAACTCACTTTCGCTTTTATAATTTTAGTAAGGATTACATCCCCTAATCGTACCCGTAAACGAAACACCATAAAAAAACTCAAGTGCAGTTACAAACTAAAAAAGTGTGTAAGAAAAAATCCGCTCGTAAGTGTCACCGTGGCATGGTCGCGACAGTTCAGTCTACCAACTTCCCACAATAAGACTACGACTGAAAGTAACAAGTCTGGAAATTTTCCTCTGCTCGTTTTACCCCCAGCGTCCGGAATCAGGTCGAGAATATCGACTTGAAAATTTCTAGTTTGTTAGTTCGAAATGACACCGCGGTCGAAGATTGGATTATTTTTACAAGTTGTACGCTCAAGCTAGCTTTTCTTGTGTTAAGTGGCAGTTTGCAAGTGCTTACTAGAGAATTGCATAATTATTGGAGCAGTATCGTTGTTCTGTGGTAATTAGATGGCGGAACAAAGGCAGCATATTGTGTGGAGTGTAAGGATGTTAACAATACGTTGTTTAGATAGGTGAATGGTGTAGAATATTTGTAGAATCGGATGAGAGTTTTTATTCGAAAATGCATCAGTAGCTCTTTTTTAACGTGAATTAGCATACGATAGTTTTTGCAGTGAACTGGGGGGTGTATGTCAGATATTCTAAAAGAAAGACAATTTTTGACTTTACTTCCGAGCTTCATATCTCGAAACGGCGGGAGAAGTACCATCGTATTAGACATACGATCCCAAACGGAAAAGTACCGAGTGGGCGTGGCCTAAAAAACCTCGAAAAATAGACATAGGAAATTATGTTTTACATATATGTCAGCTTCGCCCAAAGAGATGATGATATACTTTATTTTTTTATTTATGAGGTCAGTAAGTTACCCGCATTTATAAACCAATGGTTAATTATATACAAAAACTTGTATTTCAGCATACCTACCAAGTATGTGAAAGAGATTCCAGTTATTACATTTAAAAACTTCGTGTATTTAGTATGTGCTCTCAAACAAACATGAACGTATGAGGGTAGGTAATACCATTTTGTTGGTCGCAGGTGACGCCATTATATTGGGTCTGGCTAAATTAATGTCACATAGCAAATTATGCAAATCCGTGCATCCCCCTGTCTAGTCCCCGTCAGGTGAAAATTCTCTAAACATAATGTCCGATGGCATTAGTGTCTGGCCTGTAATTAGTTTGGCGTTTAGAATATAATTGTCTGTATTTACCTTTTTAGGAGTAGTAACTTTGTTCATATGCATTTCTGGTTCTTAAAAAAGTCGTACGTAGATACGTTAAATATGGATAAGTAATGAGTCAAAAGGGATTTTTATGGCCAAGTATTGAAACCTCTTCTTTTTTTATTATAGAGCTACATGTAGACCATAGCCTCTTATTTTTACTGTTATATAATAAATTCTAACTTAAGTAAACTAAAAAATACAATCCTGTAAAATGTGGAATTAAATCCACGGGAATATTTAAATGTAGGTTATAATGACACTCGAGGATGATGTAGTTTTCTATATAATTATTTTTATTTTTTTTTATTTATTTATTATAATTTTCATAACCCGAACAGTAGTTTCAAAGATTACCAACCAATTTTTATATATTTTTTAATGTATATTCGGTAAGTCTGAGAATCGCTCGTTCTCTATTTTCTTTCAAACCCATAAGTGATAAGGTTGGCTCTCTTCAGAAGAGGACCGGAGCAGTGAGTGAAACCGCTGGGCACAGCTAGATTTCTTAGAATAATAAAATAGATAACTAATATTGGCTCTTGTAACAACAAATGGCTTAGTGTGTATCTAAATGTAGTGGCCCTTCCGCGACACACAGTTGACACAGTCACAGAGAGCCACAGTCGAACCAGTTTAAAAACAAAACAAAACTCATTACTTATCAATAGCCATCATTATTACCCCTCTTAAACAACAACCAACAAATACTTCAAAATTTACAGCTAAATTCACAAACACACATCACATCATTACCGGTCCAGTAATGATCGATCTAACACAAATACAATATTAGCTATTTGCTCTTCCTCAGTGAATTGAGCAATTAATACCACAACTCTGTCAATGGTCGCGTCATATGTAATGGCATAATGAATCAATGGCATCGGATATTAGAGGACTAAAGTGGCCCGCCTTGTTTAGGGTTGCCAGAATCGTTTTTAAATAAACGCATTAATCATTTGTGAAGGCTGCGGGGAAATATTCGAATAATATAATGGTATTAAATTATCGTTTTATTTGGGTGGATGGGGTTGTTCGAACGAGCGTTTCTAATCGTTTTTGGGAATCGTGTGTAGAACATGATTTTACAATTGCTATGTTTAATAGTAGTACTAATGCAAAATAAAATTAAATACATATTACGTTTTTTAAGCGTGCTCTGCGTGTCGCGGGTTCGATCCCCGCACGGAAAAAAATATTTGTACGACCTATAAGTAGTTGTTTTGGGTCTGACTGATTGTGTATGTGAATTTAAATGTTTTTAAACTGCACCCACTATAAAGGAGAAAATACTAGTGCGGGATAACGTTTTTTTTTTAAAGAGAAATATGTGCACCTTTTTTTTAAGTCCTATGGAATAGTGAGGTGCCTTTTCAAATTCAAACTCCATGTTACTGATAAATGCTTTACAATAATATTTTCTAAAGATATAAATACAAGTAAAACAAGGAAACAATTATGAAATTACAAACATGTCCCAAGTTTCCATGGTTTCCAAAGTTGGTAACAAAAATCGTAACAACGTATTAACAACATTATAATTCAATTGTGAAAGTTAGTCGTTACCAAGCGGAGAAGCGTATAGATAAATTGTTACAGGAAAAATACGTACAATTTATTTTTTTAGCAGAACAATTTCTGACAAGTTTTATGAAGATCGGTAGTGTTCAGAAGAATTTGTATTTATTATGTTATCGATTCTTAATACGTTAAAGGGAAAATATTATTCTTGGTAATTTTCTATCTACACACAATGCTCTAGAACTCACAATTGCCGACATTCTTACTAATATTATAAAAAGCGAAAGTGTGTTTGTTTGTTTGTTACGTCTTCACCACTTAATGGTTTTTTTTTTTAAATAAGAAATGAGGAAAGAAAAGGGAAAACTTAGCTTTGCTATTACAATCAATAGGGCGCAACGGCAAAACTACAGGTAGTAGGTACCTGTAAAACAGGAAAGGGGAACTGCGTTTCCCCGAATTTAACGCGAGCGAAGCCACGGGCAAAAGCTAGTAGCTTATACAGCTGCAAAACTGAAATGGTACTGGGTAGGTCATCACTAGCCAGGCCATAGCTGCATAGCTGTGAGCCCGCATATCGGAACACTGGAGTCCTAAGACAGCTAGGCAAGCTTGCGACAAAATTATTGGCGCGAAGAGGCGTAACATCGCAAAAATTGGAAGAAATAGGGAGATCAGACTAGGCTTACAAGAAAAGGTCTATCATGGGGAATTCGAGTTGTTGAATATTTAATTAGAAGCTGCGTAAGTCCAGTGACCACAGGCCAAAACATAACCTAAACTCATCTATTTAGTTATTTTATTAGTTTTCTTTAAAAAACGTATAAGACGATGACGATTAAAAATACGACAAAAAACTGTTCTCAAAAAGAAAAAAATTACCTTATTAAAAAGTCTAACTCGAGACAACCCTACCCCAAAAAGCAGGACACCGCTGTCCTCTGTGGTCGTCCTGCATTCAATTACATTGATATCATCACGCAATGGCGCAATTACGATGTTAATCCGTCAATCGAGTGCGAGCCAGCTGAATACAACCCTGAGCACTACTGAACTAGGGGAACCGCATTATACTCAGTTCGTGACCTCATACGATGCAACTCGTGCGCGACGATACTGGCTACCCGACTTTAGGTTAAGTTGGACAGTTATACCGAGTTTCCAACGTGCCTCAGAAAACAATAAAGTCGTTTTCCCCGACTATCATTTGTAGATCTTCGGCAGTCGTTACAGGTAATCTTAAAGTCTGATCACCAGTATTACCAAGGGGTGTCATATTACTCAGTAATAACAGGGCTGTGTAGTTCAGTCGCTCCATGTTAAATACTGGTATTCAGCTGCATCCAGTTATTCTGGAAGCCGACAACATAGTTTGGAAATGGCGAGGCAGCTGATGATGGTTTTAATGTTCACCAGGGCGGGCCTGTGGACGGTGCGGGCTTGTGTGGCTTGAGGGTGAGCAATAAGTAGCTCACCATCCGTCTGTCTATTGACGACAAGCCGTGTCGACGGCGCGTTAGTATTCCACGCGTCCCTCAGAAATGTCAGCAAAGCAAAGAGGCCTGCCAGAACCACCGCCTACCGGGGTTGCGGGTTGTTCGAAAGAGATACCGGGGCCCCGGAACATAAAGGGCAATAGAAGTAACATGTCACAAGTCTATACTCCACCTCGCTCCGCATAGAGCGGGGGAAGTTATATATTTACTTCTGAGTACTGTGGTATCTCTAAACAATTGCTTTCACACACGTAAGTCGCTCGATCGTGTAGTTCGTGGCCAAGCGGTAAGAATGAGCTACTGAGTAGTACTAAACAAAGGGACACTGCATAAGCTAGTAGGGTGGGCTTCGTACGACATGAGGATATGGGTAAGTTTGGGAGGCAGTTTTGAACATATTTTTATGAGTGTTTAAGTAAAGATTTGAGATTGATGACAAAAATCTTAAGTTTGTATTTGGCTCAAAAAATTCTGGCGAAGATATCTTTTGTTCAAAATAATAGTAAGATTTTATTCCTATTCCATAATTTTGTTGTTAAGTCATCGAGAGAGTCCCTGGCGATTTACTGAATTCATTTCAAAAATGGCGGCTGACCCAATTTTGTAACTAGCAAGGTAGCTATAGTGATTCAAGTTAGCAGAACGTAATTGCTAATTCTATTGTGCATGAAATTCGTAATTGCAGTCACTGAAATAGAAGAGATCTTTCAATTTCAGTCGGCTATTGTTAAGAGTCACGTGCACTAATTTCTAGTATACACAGTTCGCTAATTAAACTATTTTGATGTCTGTAAATTATTATTGCCTCATCTTATTATAATTAAAAAAAAATTGTAGACTAATTTGGTTAGTACATCACACAGCTTAAAAACTAATGTTAGTACTTAGATTTACCAGAAAAACAAAATCAATAATATACAATATAATTAATTTATATATGTATATAATTCTTCTGTACGTGTGTTTGTCACTTAACTCCTCCTTAGCGGCTAAACCGAAGAAATTTCGTTTGTAATGGATCACAATTGGACCCGGTAGATGTCGGTACTGTTGGTATGTTATCATAGCTGTACAAGGGGCAGGTTTCCCACCGTCCGCTACTAAACTATATTTAAACTGATCGTAAGCATGATTGTTAATTTTCCCAGGTCGAGGATTTTTTTTTCAGTAGCAGTGACTAAGTCTGGATTTGTGCCCGGTTGATGGCAATAGCGTGCTCCTTATGACACGGGACTTAAACATTAGTGGCAAAATGTAAGTGTACCACTCTGTACTTATCTGCTTAACCCTATACAGGCGTGACGTTATAGATTAGAATATACTTTATTGCACACCAAAGATTGAAAAATAACAAACTGGTTAATAAAAAAGTGCTAAATCTATGGTTACAATGGCGGTCTTATCGCTAATAGCGATATCTTCCAGACAACCTTTGGATGGACTTTACAAATATACAACGGGGGGTAGTCAATGGTGTACCTACTGCTAATACTACACAAATAATTAAACTAAAGTTATTTATTCAAAATATACAAATACATAAATAAATACATATAATCTACTTATTCAACGTTATGTTATTGAAGTTTTGTTTTAACAAGGTTGTAGATAGATAATAATCAATAGCTATTAGTAAGTTACTACCATCCTTGCCCCATTGCTCTCCTAAGCAAAAACATGCTCATAAAAAAACCACTAAACATAAACACAATATACATAAGTCCACAAGCACAGCCTAAGTCGTCCAGAGTCATACATTCCATATTCAGCGGGATCGTCTCGCAAAGTGGTCTCAGATCCGCCATTATTGATATTTGACAAATAAAGTAATATATCAAACCACATTAGGGGGTCTATTGGGACGGTATAAAGTATAATCTTGACCGATAAGGAACAAGCACGGATGCTATTACGGTTATTGGAGGGCCCGTGATCAATGACAGCGTTGCAAATGGCATTAGGGAAGTGGTTGACACGCCATGGTTATGTGGACATGTTTAGGACAATGTTAAGTGCTTTTTTTCGATGAGATTTTTGTGGTATAGAGCAATGGTCCTGAACTTTAATTTCAGGGGTTTTTTTTATAAAGATTTTATTGTTGTGTTGTAATGCGATAGAAAAATTCAGGTTTGTGCACGAAAAGTTTATTGAATTTATCGCTGTTGGAATACCTCTCTTTAATTGGGAGTCGGTTGTAATTGACTACCTACGTAATTCCAAGATAGGATTATTTTATACGTCTGTTGAATTTGTTTTCCAGAAGAAGTATAATCCAGTATTTGTTAGTTTGTTTTTTCATATATATATCTTATTACAATCTTGCTATATTAATTGCTAGCTTTTGCCCGCGGCTTCGCATGCGTTGAATTTGGGGTAACACAGTTCCCCTTTCCTGATTCGCAGTTACCTGCTACCTGCAGTTTTTGCCCTGCGCTTTATTGATTTGTAATAGCAATGCTAAGTTTTCCCTTTTCTTCCCTCTTTCTCCCATCATAACTCAATCTTTTTTAAAAATAATAATAGCCTATGTCCCTCTCCAGGGTCCCAACTATCTCTGTACCAAAATTTATCAAAATCGGTTTAGCCATTTAGGCGTGAATACGTGTTACGTATTCACGCCTAAATGGCTAAACCGATTTTAAAATAAGCAAACTCACTTTTTTATAATATTAGTAAGAATTATTAAATTATTATAACAAAACGATTACACACCAATAATTATGAAGTGTCGTTATACTACATCAAAGCAAATCAAACACCAACAAACCAAGTACCCACGATCCACAAATATCTTGCACCGATGGCCGCGCCAGCACGTGTAGACCGGGCTTTCGAAACTTGTTGACGAATTCAAGGGTCCATCGAGTATCGAGATGAGAGGATTCGGTATCGATTCCCAGTACATTAATATAAGTCGAGTGCTCGACTCACCGCTAAGGATGTTTTATTGTATCGATAAAACGAATTTCGTAACATAGAGGGCTATAATGACCCCGAATTATTACGTGTCTGTGTATTTGTGAAGATGAAAGTGGTGGGTCTTTATGGCTGTGGTAGTGACTAGGGGTGTACACTCAGAAGTTGTAAGTACTTGGAGATTAGTGGTCGTATTGCGATCAATAGATTCCGTCAGAAATTATATAGGGTGGTTCATTGAGATGCGTTAGTTACCGAAAATCTCGATAAGGATTAGAGGTTTAGTATGTTTGGACTTTTTCATCGATTACAACGTTAAGAGTTAGAGAAAATACTATGAGTTAAATTTTAGTTGTGTAAGATCTATGTTTGCATGGCGAATTGGTAAAATGTACAAGGATTCTTCAAAATTATTGTAACCACTTATTGTAAATATTACCTACATTCAGAGCAAATAAATGAATATTCAATTCTATTATTTTCTTACGTTTGGCTTAATATAAGAACGACGGAATGTTGCAAGTGTTGAACGATCTCGTCGAATTCAATGAAATGATGATTAAGAGAAGCTGTTAAGGGAAAAAGTACTATGAGTTTAGAAACTAACATTTGACTCAATAATGATGCATTGTTTTCTGTTTAGTTTGCCATTTTAATACCTGATCGTATTACATGAACAGTATCACCTCTTAATACCTGTAAAATAACTCTCAATTCCAAGTAAATGTAGTCAACATCTTAGTTCTAACAGCTTTCTCGTTTATTTTACGACTACCTAGTCTATTCCAGTCTAGACAAACGAGAATGGCCCCATTGTCTCCATTATTAAGCTGGATTAACTTACGTGCTGGAGAAATGAAGAGCTGTGTCTTACCTGGAAGAAGAAACAAAACAAATTCATTAGGATAGGAATATTATTATGTGGGTTAGGATACAAATAATGATTTTGGAATTGAATAATGGTAGAATAATTTTATTGTGTTCATCACCTTTTTTGGAGTTTACTCGTTAAGAATCGATTTTCATATATAAGGCGCCCGGTATGAGAAAAATCCGAGGGGTAAAACCTACTAAAGTAACGAAAATGTGTCACGGTTTTGGTGCGCACCTTTAGTGCGCAACTTTATAGTTTGGCTGTGAGTGCATTAAGACGTACATATGGTATGCTGTATAGGCGACTATACCTATATACTATATGTTATTGGGCTTGTTTGTTTCTATCAGTGTTGATGTATTTATATTGCTATTTTTTTTCATTAATTTGATTTCCCTTCCCTTTCATATGATATTATTCTTTTTTCAGTTGAATAAACTCTTTTTGCGTATGGTTAGATACTCGTACTTAAGAAGTAAACTCCAGCCGTGCGTCGGAGCTGACACACACACTTTTTTTTTCAATCTATTACGCGCTTTTTCAAGCATTTCTTGAATTCTACGATAAAACATTGCAACCTACTTAACGCATCGGCCGCCCTATACGAGTGCCCGCGAATTAGTAAGATTTGCCGTCCTAGGCATACTCTCGTCATTCCCGATGACGCTTAAAGACTACTCGAGGAGAACAGTACGAAAACTAGCCTTCTTAAGAAATTAAGACGCAAACCGCCGTCATTTCGTCCTCACCGATGAGGCCCATCGCGACAACCCAGTCTTTGCTCCACTCGTGCCTAACTAGAGCCAGCCCAGATACTGAGCTAGTAATTCATACTAGTCCCTAGATAATCACTCGGATCCAGCATGTCCCTTGGCTGGCCTCCCCCAGCGACGCAGTAAACCGAGGCTCGTACCCCACAGAGGGTGCCCTTAGCGTGTAGTCGCAAAATTTTAAGTTTTTTTGCCTTGGCTGGAGGCCTTCACTTCAAGGCAGCCACAGGAATTGCTCGGTTAAGCAGATACATAAAAAAATGTTCGGGACCGGGTGGGGCATTTGTTTGCGAAAGAGATAGCGCTAGATGTCCTGTATAGCTTTGTCTCTTTCCCACATTGGAATGACATTAAAGCAATCCTGTTTTAAGACAGCATGGCCCACCTGCTACCCTACTATGACGTTTTAATGCAGAACTAATTCCGTTGAGGGAAAGAGACAAAACTATACAGGGTGTCTAGCGCCATCTCTTTCCCTCAGTAGAATAAGTTCTGCTTTATCACGTCATCGTAGGCCTACTGTATCTACAAATGAAACGTCTATTTAATGCGTACGAGCAGACAATAAAAACAAGCATTAGAAACATTCTCGTAGAAATTATTTTTCAAGACATCGCATCAATGTTCACAACTTAAAAACAACATTACAATAAGTGTCAGTCTTAGTGTCAGATGTGAGTATTTCTAACTATGGATAATGAGAGCATACCGACATTTTTCAATTGTTTATAGGTGTGTCATCAATTCGCTAAAATACCCATATAGGGTACAATGACTGGAGAATGACGTACGCGCAAATCAGAGAGGAGCTGCAGAAGAAAAGGGTGGGCATCTTGAAAAGACCATAATTCCTTATCTTGATCATCATCATAATTAGACCGAAATCACCCTATAATCAGTGATTTCGGTCTGTTATGATGATGATCAAGATAAGGAATTATGGTTTTTTTGTGAAGAATTAATTTACTCACATCATCTAAACTTTCACATACCTAGAAATAAGTCAAGCAAAAGTATCTAAAGAAGAAGCTTAAAAATCGAAAGCAATAAGTCGAAAATTCCCCACTAAGAACAAAAATACTATTACAACTTTCAATCCGATTCAAATATCTAGATAAACCGAAAACTTGAAGTCAATATCGACGTTAACTTGCAAAAATATTACAAAAAGATCCAAAGAAACCTATCTCACGTTGCTTTAAGGTTATTGCCAATCTGAATTTTGGCACTGGCTCCTTTTATTATTAGCAAAGTTAGGCACCAATCAATACTTAACCTAATCGTTACTAATATTATAAAAGCGAAAGTGAGTTTGTTTGTTTGTTTGTCACCTCTTCACGCTTTAATGGTTAAACCGATTGTGATGAATTTTGGTACATAGATAGTTGGGAACCAGGAGACGGACATAGGCTAATTTTTATTGGGATGTGAGGGAGAAAGAGAGAAGAAAAGGGAAAACTTAGCGTTGCTATTACAAATCAATAAGGCGCAAGGAGAACTGTGTTACCCCAAATTTAAAGCGGGCGAAGCCACGGGCGAAAGCTAGTTTAGTATAAAGACTATTATTAGTCAACTTGGTGTCATATTGATTGTAATGTTTTATGGTAAATGAAATAACGTAGATAGATAGATCACAAAATGTAGAAGAGTGGTAGATGGTGGTGGAGAAGCATAGGAAGGCCAAAGAAAAGTTGGATGGATTGTGTAAGGAATGATATGAAGGAGAAAGGATTAAATGATACCGTGACGTCTGACAGGGGAGAATGGAAGAAGAAAACGTGTTGCGCCGACCCACATACAATGGGATAAGGGTAGGAAAATGATAGTGATCATAAAATTCAGGAAAATCTGATAAAATGTACCAATTTTATCGAACGTTTTTGTTACTGAAAAAACTATTACCATTTCTTTATTGAATGTCCTTTGTTCGAATTTTATTTTGGTTTGATAAAATATTTTCAGGTGTCATTGGTATGCTTTTTGATTTTATGATCAAATGTTTGTGTTCTTTATTTAATTCAGATGCGAAATGCTCGTGTAATATACGAAAGTGTGGAAAAATACGAAATATATTTCAAGAAAATTACATGTTCTCATCAGCCTTTTCACAATTATGATGGGGTCGACTTTTATATATTTTATACATTTTCGCCTTACTGGGCTGGGCTGGCCATTTACGCCGAAGAACCGATGACAATTATTTGGGTGCGTTTACAAACATTAAACTCACATACACAAACAGCCAGACCCGGAACAACTATATGTAGGCCATACAAATATTTGTTCCGTGCAGGGATTGAACCCGTGCCATTCAGCGCAGCAGCCGATCGCTCAGCCACTGCGTCAACCGTGTCGTAAATATTTCTTCGTCGTTATTTCTCAGCAGATAATAATTAAAGACTACAGAACGTAATGAGTAACCGAATACATAACTGTGTTAATCTCATTTTAAGCTAAGTAATTTTATACATGCTCATCTCAGTAATCACCTCTCATTTCACAATGAAAACGACGCGTTTACGATGACGGATCGTAATTGGACAGTTGAAAGTAATTAACTATTTAAGTTTTTAATAGGTTTTTTATTTTAAATATCTTACTTGCTTTTGCCCGCGTCTTCGTTCGCGTTTATTTCGGGGTAAGACAGTTCCCCTTTCCTGATTTGCAGGTTTTGGCCTTAGGTTAGGGGTTTAGGGGGGGTGTAGGCCTTGAGCCTTTTTGGTTGTAATAGCAACGTACATGTCCAGCAGAAAAGGGAAAACTTATTTCCCTTTTCTTCCACCTTTCTTCCTTTTTTCTCAATAGCCTATGTCCGTCTCCAAGGTCTCAACTATCTCTTTATCAAAATTAGCCGTTTAGGCGTGAAGACGTAACAAACAAACGAACTCACTTTCGCTTTCCTTACTAATATTATAAAAGCGTAAGTGAGTTTGGTTGTTTGTTCTTTAAAAAAAAATGAGATAAGGGATAAGGGTAACTATGCCACAAGAAAGTAAAAAGTACTCTATAAAACTTTTGATTTCCAAAACTGTATCATAAAACGCGATTGTGTAATGTAAAAAAGAAATGAATTGCCCTAAACAAAACAATAATTTATTAAATCTTTGAGTTTCCTCAATGGACTCCCGACTTATATTTTATTCACGGCTGATTTCGACATCCGCCTACTACTTAGCGTGAAGATATTTTCAGGATAACACCCTGTATAAATATACTAGATATATATCAATCTGCATTTATAAACGTTTGTGTATGGGTCAGTTTTTTTTAATCTGTATAAATAAATAGCAGGTATCAATACAAAGCAGAGGGGGCTGCCGGGGCCACCGCCTGCCGTGGTTACGGGTTGTTGGAAAGAGATACCGCGGCCCCGGAACATAAAGGGCAAAAGAAGGAAAATGGATGGGTTTTAGTGCGTAAGAGGTCTCGCGCTTATTCTGTGACACGTTGAATAAAGTATAAAGTGGATTTATTTAAGCTACTAAACAACTTGACATTTACAATACAGAAATAGAAATGTCAGACAAATGTCTAAGAATGATATTTACGGAGGGACTGAAAAGCTGAAACATATACAACAAAACTGTAGATGTCAATGATACATAAAAATACAAATTGTATAAAAGGCGGTTTGTATCTAATAATATTATTTTATTTAAGACCAGCTCGTTTGCTTACTTATTGTAAAACATATCATTTCTTAGTTTTCTTTTGGCTGAATAGAGTTTTTAGAAAACGTTTGCATAGTAACACCCCACTATTATCTAAAATCGAACTAAAAAACTTAAAATATTTTAATGTTTGTGTAGCATTACACCAATGACTAACCCTCTTTTTTCGGATTGAAAATCAAATAAATTACATAAACTAATTAAACCGCTCTGGGCGGATTGGGGGAGAGTGCCAGACTTTTACTGACTAAGACCCATTCATGCTCCATTTTCCCTTTGTGTCCTGGGGCCGCGGTATCTCTGTCAAGCAACCGACAACCCCGGGAGGCAGTAGCCTTGTTAAGCCCCTCTGGGCGGAGCACCGCCGTGCCCTCGTAGAGGCGATCGGCGGCGGCGATCTCTCGCGTCCGGCCCTGGTTCAGGCCATGGTCCGGAGCGAGAGGGAAAGGGAAGCGGTCACCACCTTCTGCGAAGCAGTAATGCTAGCGAAGGAGGTGGCCGGGCGTTTGAGGGAGAGAACATCTGCCCAACCCAGCCGGCGCGGGAGACGCCCATGGCGCCGGGCGCCGCGAGACGACTTCCGGCCACCGTAGATGCGGGCCTGTGGGCGGTGAGCAATGGGTGGTTCACCGTCCGTCCGTCGATTGACGACAGGCCGTGTCGACGGCGCGTTCGTGTTTCACGCGCGCCTCAAAGAGAGTCAGCAAAGCAGAGGGGCTTGCCAGAGCCTCTGCCTGCCGGGGTTGCGGGTTGTTCGAAAGAGATACCGCGGCCTCGGAACGTAAAGGGCAATAGAAGAAACATGGGTGGGTTTTAGTCAGTACAAGTCTGACATGCCCCCCCGCTCCACCCAGAGCGGGGGAAGTCATTGGATGATTTCCCACCCGAAAAAAAAAAAAGGTTGTCTGGAAGATAAGACCGCCACTGTAACCATATGATTGGCAACATTGTTAAACAGTTTTGTGTAACTGTTGGTGGAAAATGAAGTCTATTCTTGACGGGCCTGTTGGTCTAGTGGTTAGTGACCCTGACTGCTGAGCCGGAGGTCGTGGGTTCGATTCCCACCCAGGACAAACTTTGTGTGATGAGCATGATTGTTTGTTCTGTGTCTGGGTGTGATTTATCTATAATATGTATTTATTTATAAATTATATAAGTATGTATATCAGTTGTCTGGTTACCATAACACAAGCTCTGCTTAGCTTGGGATCAGATAGCCGTGTGTGAGTTGTCCCAAGATATTTATTTATTTATTTATTCTATTCTGATTACGTTTTTATATCTGTAATTCAAAAGGTATATATACAAAAGAGGAACTAATAAAAACCGGCCAAGAGCGACTCAGACTCGTGCACCAAGGGTTCCGTACAAAGTTGCGACATAAACGGCCATATCTCATATCAGACTTAGAAGGTTTTCACAGCACAAAGGGACCACAGATTTAAGTATATGGTAATTTCAACCAAATACTTCGACGCGTTGTCGAGATAAAAAGGGTCTTGACAGACAAAAAGACAGACAGACAACAAAGTGATCCAATATGGGTTCTGCTTTTTCTTTTTGAGATACGCAACCCTAAAAAAACAAAAACAAAAAAAAAAAACCCATATTTCAAAACACTTAACTAAAGCTCGCTCTCAGCTGCGTTTAGTTCTTTGTAAGATTTGTTCGTTGCGTGAAAACTCTCGTAGTGGGAGAATAACTTTGTGAGAAACTTCATCCCTAATGTAAAAGTTCCAGAGCTCCGGGATGTGTCAGAAGTTGCCTTTCTGATGCGTGCAACGACCATACAGAGTCGATCTTGCAACTTATTTACTTTTGTCGCGAACGGTAATTGAAAAGTTAACTGTTAGGTTGATACTTGGGAGCTTAGTGGACTAGTTTCGTTTCGACGTAATTGATTGACGGATTGTTGAGGTTTGGTGTTGTGTTGTGACAGATGGTGAGTTAGTTTGTGGTTTGCTGAAATATATATAACTAGCTTTTGTCCGCGGCTTCGCTCGCGTAAAATTCGGTAGCGCCTTATTGATTTGTAATAGCAACGCCAATTTTTCCCGTTTCTTTCCTCTTTCTCCCTCACATCCCACTTTTTTTCAAAAAAATGTTAGCCTATGTCCGTCTCCTGGTTTCCAACTATCTCTGTACCAAAATTCATCAAAATCGGTTTAGCCATTAAAGCGTGAAGAAGTAACAAACAAACAAACTCACTTTCGCGTTTATAATATTAGGAAGGATATCACGCCTGGAGTGCACGAAGGGCTCGGCAGAGGTGTGCTTAGTAAAATCACTTTTTGTTATGTTTAAGCTCTATGTAATGGCGGCAAGCTTATTGCTATGAACTAGGCACTAGTCTGTGTCTAGGCTGCTACAGAGAATTTGCTGATGGGAAACTCAAATAACAGTTTACTCGACTTGAGAATCGAACGCAAGTCCTCGTGCTAACAGTCGCTAGCAACCACTTGATAAAACAGTACTGTTCTGAAGACCAAAAGCGAAAAATATAATTTCGCAACCGTGAATTCTGCGCAAACAAACATTTCATTTCAATCAAATTTTTAAAAAGCGTTGGCGTCGATACACACAATACATGCCCACAAAAGGGTCGGGGTTTTCTACGCAACGTAATTTCCGACAGCAATGGACCGTGAGCTCTGGCGAAATTCCGCCAATCGGCGTTATTAAGCGGACCGCGGGATGCGGGCCGTGGGCTGAGGGCCGAATGTATGGAGTTGTCTGTCTTTGTATTCAGTGTATCGATCGATACTGATGAACTGGTAAGTTTCTGTTAAAAATAGATTTATTTGTGTCGTGATAAAACTCTAAAGTATCTAATATATTCGGCGCGTTAGTGTTCCACGCGCGCCTCTAAGAGATGTCAAGAAAGCAGAGGGGCCTGCCAGGGCCACCGCCTGCCGGCGTTGCGGGTTGTCCGAAAGAGATACCGCGGCCCCGGAACATAAAAGGCAATAGAAGGAACATGGGTAGGTTTTAGTCAGTACAAGACACTCCGCCCTGCTCTGCCCAGAGCGGAGGAAGTTATTTGATGATTTCCCACCCGCAAAATAAAGTGTCCAATAAAAGGTTTGTCCAAAAGCTTTACATCATTTTTAGGGTTACCTCAAAACGAAACAAATGGTACCCACCGTATAGGATCACTTGGTTGTCCGTCTGTCTGTCAAGACCCTTAATCTCGGGAACGCGTAAAGGTGTCGATTTGAAATTAAAAATAAATACTCAAGTCAGTAGTCTCTTTGTCCAACAATCTCTTTTCCCTCACTCTCGTAGTCTAATGGGACGGCAATCTGACACGAGCAGAGAGAGATCAGACGCAGGACCAACGGTTAAACGTGCTTTAACGGGGTATCTAAATTCCAGGGTGCTACTGTGAAATTGCAAATGGAAAAACCCAAAATCTCTTTTGCTTGAGCTGAGTATCCTCATCAAACCTCCGTGCTCAGAAGTCGTGCTGGCGACTCCGCGTGATCAACGGAGCAGTCACTGTGTATCTGGTACAGTGTTACCAAGAATGAGCCTTCGTAAGTTACAAGGAAACTTACTTCCTACTATGATATTATAAATGCGAATGTGTGTCAGGATGTATGGATGTTTGTCACGGCAAAACGGCAGGACGGATCTTGATCAAATTAGACACAGAGGTAGATTATAGTCTGGAATAACACATAGGATATTTTAATTTTTCGATCATTACTCGGGTGAACCCGCGGGCGCCAACTAGTACAAAATAAATCTGAACCATAAGTTTTCATAACTAGTCCATTTCTAATATTACGTACCTTTGTTACGTATCCATTACGAACATAAAAGTATAAAATAATATCATGAAATGTAAAAGACCTTTTACCAATACAGCATAATTTCCATCTCTATACATTCTAACCCTCCAAAGCGGTGTCGGTCCATAACATCCCCCAATACAATGTTTTATCAACCCGAAAACAGTCGAAACGCTCGAATCTGTCTGCTCTGTTTAAAAATGTAAAGCGGGAACCCGTCACTGCAGCTTGAAAGGCAGGAAATGCATTTGCAAATTAGATTTCAACCCCCCCGCTGCCGGCGTTATCGTGTCTTCAGCCCACTTGTCTTTTAACCTCCGGTCATGTGCGGGGATTTTGGGCGTTTCACCCCGCTTTTTATTTTGAGTGAATTTAGGCTTGATTTTATTTCAAAGATTTTGTATTCATCGGAATCATCCCGCTTTTGGAGTTTTATCCCAGTAAAATTTATATTTCCAAATATTTTTGTTGTATTTAATTTATTCGAGGCCATAAAAGTTAATTGGTGCCCAACTTGACAATACGCTAGCATTGTACAATACGAACGACCACGCTGGAGCTTTCACATAAAATAAAACGCTATATTTACCTGCAAAATAAAACCGAACTGGAAAAAATTGGAACACACAAATATTCAAGCTAAAACCAAAACACGCTGTTCTCGTGTATTTTTAATGTTTTTCTCCCCTGGCAGTTGTAAACAACCGGTCTATGTATTAGAAAAAAAGTGCAGGGAAACCGCTTTAAACTGGTGGTTTCTCGTTCACACTCGATTTGGCAAGGAAATTGCTGCGTCTACCAGTCGATGTTGAGTTTACATGCGCGTCCAGACTGCACAATCTCGTTTGCTACAAACAATTGAAATAAAAAAGTTAATTCGTTCCGAAGAGTTTGTGCAAACTATGTAAGATTTCGTAGTGAATTGAATAAAAAGAAGAAAAGTGACTGACTAAATCGTGGTGGGAACTAATGAAATTTTCGTAAAAACAATTTCAGTTTAAGTAAATCGACTTTGAAAACTGTCTAGTTGTACTCTGGGGTGAATTTGATTATGAAAATATAACGAATTCACTCAATATTTATGTACAAACAGCTGTGTGCTTCGGAATAAGAATATAAAAACCTATAAAATGGAGCACACAATCTATTGTGTAGTACAACAAACTTAAACAAATTGTTATTACATCTATAAACGGAGAGAAACAAGTGAATACTGTAAATAGAATCACAATTCGTTTCAGTGGTAGGGTCGCCAAAACTTAGACAATATTTTCCTTACATTCCTATTTTATGCGTCTGGGTACGATGTAATTTTGTATTTACGAGTAAAAAGCAGACCAGATTTGATTCTAAATTGTATACGAAAGGAAATTGTTTGTTGTATTGTTAACCGAGACACGTACGATTGAGCAAGACCACGTAACTGTTACGAAATACTACGTTCTAATCTTGTTGTAATGAAAAAGGTCGATGCATATTGATCTGTGTTCGATGAATGGGGACATCAAAATTGTTATTGAGAAGTAAATTGTTGTAAACTTTTATTAAGATATTGAATTTCTAAACGAAATAAAAGACAAGTTAATGCAATCCTAACATTATATAGTTATGACATGTCGTGTGGTATGTAAGACCATGACTACCGAAACGACTTTTGCTTTATGATTTTTGAAAATGCGTAACTTTTAACTTTAGTTTAAGATAGATATATGTAGATCACCTAATCGCGTCATTTCCTAAACAAAGCTGTGTTCTATGTACTTTTTGCGAATTTCTAGTTCTCGTTCTTTTTTTCGGTTTTATGGTCCTTAAGTTAATATTTGTTACACCTTGTTTAAGCTATAGCCAAGCTAAAGTGGGAGTGGGCTGGCCACGTACCGCGAATGCACCCGGAGAGGTGGGCCGAGATCGTCACTCACTGGACGTGTGATGGTGGAAATCGCCGTCTAGGTAGACCGTGGTGAAGGTAGTGACGATCTGGTCTTATCCGCGAACTTAGCCAGATATAGTACAGAATGGAGAGGTTTGAAAGTTGGAGGTGAGGCCTTTATCCCGTAGTGGGGAAAAAATACTTTGTTAATATACAAAATATTGCTGTAACAAGCAATATTCGTATAACTTCTATTTTCTGTGATTAAGAACGGAAACGTTTCTGACTTACAAATGAATCATTATTTAATTTAACCATTTTAGTAATACTTTATAAGTTGCTCTAGTCCCTACAATTTCGAAGCTCTACACGCATCTCAACAATCATTACAGATTTCAAAATTTGAAATTCTGATTCTCAAAACTTCACCCACTAAATCCAATCTCGTTTATTAATCTCTAACCCTGTAATAACTCCCGCAATTTCAATACGATCAACCCTAACAAAACGAGGCGGAGCCATCACCGTGCACAGTGTGCCCGAATATTTCATCCCCGGCCAAAAGGGTTGCCATAACTGAACGGCCCAGTGTGCCGAATCTAATGATAATGTAATTAGTTCTACGTCTGAATCCGACGGGTTTCTGGCTACAAATAAAAACTATTAGACTATTTGTCTCAGTTAGAGACGATGCCAAATGTTGAAGACTAATTCGATAGTTATGGAAACTGAGTTTTAATGGATTCGTTTTTTTATTATTAGCTTTTCATGTGTTGCTATTTAGAATTGATATGGTTGTGCTAAGAAAAGGAAAGAAAATACGGTAAAAATGTTTTCTAATGATTTGTTTGTAATTTTCTTAGTAGCTTAATAATCTAAACGTAAGCTATAACCACTAAGCTACCCCAAAGTTTACCCTCTCTATAATTACTTATCGATCAACTAAACAACTTAACAGGAATTTTCTTAAAATTAACCGTCATCTAAACGTAAGGAGCGTGAAATGGGTGGCTCCGGGTAATTGGTCATATTTACTTGAGTGGCAACAGCTAGAATGGAAAAATTGCCCAATTACAGGGGATAAAATTATATTGGTTACCCCAGTAGGTGTTTAATTGGGTAAGTGGGCGGAGGCAGGAAAAGATGCTCATTCTGGTACAAATTAATAGGCACATCAAAGTACACTAAGTCGAACCAACAAAAGATCGGGTTCTTTGATATTTTTCCGTTTATATAACAAAATTGATTCGGTTTCAATACAATTGTGTTGTCATTTTCCTTAAGGTTCCATGTTTACCAATTTCTACGACTGAAAAACAGAATCGAACCTTTCATTACAGTTTGAAAAATCATTACACTTTTTTCTCTCTCTGGTAGTGTAAAACATTTATTTAATTTATAAATGTTTTGTAGTTTTTGCATGACGCTGTTTTCATAATTATAAGTTTACCTTTTAGTCAAATTTTCAGGAAATTTTCGTTTTCTTTTTATGGAAAAAACTTGGAGCTCGCTATATATTTTTCGAAGCAATTAATTTTTCGGGGAAAACTTTCCACGGGCAGAAAAACCGATAAACAAAATCCTAGGAAAAACATCTTTTATTTTCATACTAGTTCGAACTTACAAAGCACTTTATTGTTTCACTGGGTAAGTTCATCGGCCTTCGAACAAATGAAGTGGGCATGTTAACGATGAGCCAGGGGAGGTTCAGGGGAGAAAGGGGATGGTCACAGGACGAAGTGTTCAAGGGTCGGGGTTGAGAGGAGAATCGGCAATAAGTGCAACCGTTACTGCAGGCAATCCGCCGGAATGGACTCGCACTGATTTATAAATGGGTAATGAAAGCTGGAAGTGTCGCCTTTGTTAGGACATATTTGTAAGTTATTGGTGGGCGTAGCTGTAATTTTGTAGAAATTCTATGATATCGCACACCCACCTAGGTATAAACAGAGAAAACTAAAAAAAAGTATTTTTTCGGGTGACGAAAACAACGTATTCCTGTTTCTTTAAGAAGTTATAAACATAAATTTATTTTAAATCATAAATAGGTTGTTATGATCACCGAGCATTTGAATATGAGTGTAACAAAAATTTACGAAATTTGAAATCTAGGTCTGCGATATTATAAGTATTGTGTTCTAATACTAGTATTTAGCTGAATCCGGTAAGACTGGAAGCCGTATCTATCATAGTTGGCTAAAAGAATGGACAGGTGATAATTCGCTAGTTACTCTGTTTCTAGGACATACACGTGGACCTTCTGCTTCTTTCTCCTTTACAATATTTATCTGGATTTAAAAAGAGTGCCCATGGAGTTTCTTGCCCTTAATTTTGACGTGATCTAATACTTTGGGATGGACAGCTACACTCCATTTACAATTGAGTAAAAATCTCCGGTTCTTTTCAAATCAAAACATTTTTAATACTGACGTCAATTGATTCGTTAAGCTATCATTTGGGAACAGATTAATTGCCTAAAACCCTGGTCATCCTCTACTCTAGGTACATCTTCCTTCTTGGTCATCATCCCTTTTTTGCGGATGGGAAATCATAACATAACTCCCCTCGCTCTGGGCGGAGCCAGACTTTTACCAACTAAAACCCACCCTTTTGCCCTTTATGTTCCGCGTTCATGGTATCTCTTTCGAACAACCCGTAACCCTGGCAGGCAGCGGCCCTGGCAGGCCTTTTGCTTTGCTTACATCTTTTTTAACACGATCTCCCTGTCGACACGGCCTACCTATTACACTAATGATCACATTTTGAAGGCATGGCATACAACATGTCCAAGAGCTGTAAGCATTAAATGCAATATGGTATTGATCATTCGTTGCGTGATATGTCACTTCGTGGCTAGAGACATCTGTTACCTGTATAATTATTAATGGGCCAGTGTGTGTGTGTGTGTGTGTGTGTGTGTGTGTCATTTCTTTTCGCACTGTCACAGTAACTATACTAAATGATTGATGTTGATTGCAACGTTGATTGATATCCTTTACTTTCCGTTGCGGCCATCTGGTTGGAGAACAATAAGCTGGGAACTGAAGAAAACCAGCAGTGGACGACATTCAGTTAATTGATATTGATAATGCTTCTTCATGGTGAACATTAAATCTAGGATTGGGTTTAATGTTTAACATGAAGTTAGTATAAATGAGAAGGTTTGTGACGATGTATGGTTGATTGTTAATAATAATATGGAACGGAATTTTGGGTAAACAGATAGATTTAAAAATAAAAATAGCCTATGTCCGTCTCCTGATTCCCATCTATCTCTGTAAAAATTCATCAAAATCCGTTTAGCCATTAAAGCGTAAAGAGGTAACAAACAAACAAACAAACTCACTTTCGCTTTTATAATATTAAGTAAGGATTTAGTATTGTACACCAAAAACAATATATCTATCTCAACAATTACATACATCGCATTTTCTAGAATATTATTGTGAAAAAAAAACTTTACCCCATGAAATATATATCGGCCGCATCTAGAGAGCGTATCACTATGCAATTGAGTGGCGCTTGTTAAACGCTTGCGTTGCAGAATGAAGACCAACAACTAAATAAATATATTAGTCTCAAAAATTGTCTATAGCCTAAAACTTTGTTTGTCTCTATTCTAGCTCTGTTATTGTCTATGGACGCCATCAGAGCTACGCCGGCTAACCGCAAAGTTGAGTCCTTCACTTTTATAAGTTTCCATGCTATCACAGTTTTGAAGAGTTCAATGGGATTGTGGATGGCCAATACTGCTGTCAAGTGGATTTAGTATTGAAAAAGTTATATCGTTTGATGGAATGAAAATCTGTTTAGTAGGTTGAAAAACAAAAGCCATGTCCACAATATTCTGTCACTGGACAAAATATTAAGTACCCATCCATGACTAAAACGTATGCGGCACAGAGCTTCCTGCATACATAATGCCATAAATATATTAGCAGCCTAATAATGCATTCGTCACGCAACAGTAACAAATGAGCGATAATATTTAAACCGATTTATAATTATAATCACCACGACAGAATTAATCGTTCAGCTATAAATAGTGTCGTAAATACGTGTCGTATCATACGCCACCTCGATATCGCGGTTATAATAATGAAATATCGTCCGACGTACGCCATCCGACAAAAACAATTTGTCGTCCCCGCTGCAGGAATGTCGATAATTAAACCAACCTGCAGCTCGCTATTTCAGCGCTCGATCGACAGACCCATATATTTTGCTTTCATTTTCTTTTTAATCCGTCCGGCTATGAATCCATTCCTTCCTCGTATAAATTACTAGCGCCGCCCGATAGAGACTTCATCGATATCGGTGAAAATCAACCACGATAAATCCAACGTCTATAGGTTATAAAAAATGAGTGGAACGGGAGAACAAGAGGGGCCCACAGCGGTATCGATAAAAAAAATAAATGGTGCCACCCGTCTTCGGCGTGATATGTTGGGATTAAGCAAGGAACATCAATAAGTAGCTTTCAAAATTCTGCGCACACCGGTACACGAGAGAGGCGCGGGAAAAAATTGAAAGGAGACTCAAATATGTCGTCTGAATATTAAAAAGCAAAATACTGAATAATGCAGCGGGTGAGCTGTGAATGATATAAGAGTGTAAGACGATTGCTGAAGCTATTTGCAAGCCATTAGTGTTGATAAAGCATAACGGAATTTCTTACAGACGACTTTTACAGACACCCGACGCCCTTTTTTGGTTCAGACATCATTATATTTGTTTCCGTGCCCATTTATGGATTTTTGTTATATTTAGTAATCTTCGAGTTCTTTTGGATATGGAGTGATTACTTATGTTCCAAGCTTTGTATTTTTATAAAAAAAGAACTCCACTAACAAACTTTTTTAGTCCTACCTGTCATTTGTTTTGTTTGGTTTTTTTTTATGCCAAAACATGAACTTGTGTACAAACCATAAGATGATTAGTGCAGTATTCTTATTTTATGCTCACTTACTGCTTTAAATGAAGTTGCATTTTATTAAGTTTTTCTCTGTAAGTGAATTTGTAATTCTTTTGAGAAATAAATAATAATGATTGTGAGTGTTATTTATCATGCAACTTTTAAATTTATTCAGTTTGATTTTCTGATAAGCATCCCGTTATAACAATTGTTACAGTATCCCTGGTCAAATGATACGAGATATTTAAGTAAATATTTCAACGGAATTTGAAATAAAAGCAGAAGCGAGTTTTCGAACATTTATTTAATATTTGTGTATTTACATAAAATGTAAATAGCTTGCTATATTTTTTTAACAAACAATGTGAATTTTCGTTGTTATTATTTTTTTGTTCTGTAAACCTAGATATCCCTACATATTTCAAATTTTCATTTAAAATTGCTTTAATTTGATACCCAATGGGCGTTAAACTAATTTCCGGCTCTTCGTTTTTCCTTAATAAAAAAAACAAAATGCTCGGCAAAATGAAAAAAATAATAATTATTTACTCTCAAATTCTGAGCAAATTATTAAAAGCTACAGAATTTGGAGAATTTCCTCAATCCGTGATTAAATGAAGGTGTTTTGGAGGGATGGAGAAAAAAAATAGCGTCACCTTTGGTCGAGACCCAGTCCATCCATTGGTACGTTAGGACTAAGTAAAATACATGAGACGGTCATTACTAGGGATAATCCCAAAGCTAAGTGCTACGTGAACTAAGGGCTGGCTTTAAACAATCCGATAGATTTCCATTTTGCGCACCCCGATTGTATATCTTAATCACCGTTAGAGCGAATGAAAAACACTCTCTTTTATTATTCAATAACAGGCTTTTAGAAAGCGCTGCCGATGTTTTTTTATCAGGCATTTGAGTCTAGAGGGAAAAATGTGCTACTTGTATCTAGCTTGATTGAGATACATTTAGCTTAACATATTGAATAAGTATTCTGAAGGATTACCTTGTTAGTCTACTAGTGGCAATCGTGACTGGGGTCTTCGGTTCGAGTCTCGGGTCGGGCAAGTTGTTATTGGGTTTTTAATCTAGAATCTAATCAGCTACGGAGTCTGGCTTTGTACTCAGTTGATAACAATATGCGTTATGTAGGTGATTAAGGGATATCCCTGAAGGGTTAGGCAGAGTTGTAACTAGTACAAGTAGTAAATTAAAAAATAGGTGGCCTATTGGGCCTGCCAAGGCCACCGCTGGCCTGGGTTGCGGGTGGTTCGAAAGAGATACCGCGGACCCGGAACATAAAGGGCAAAAGAAGGAACATGGGTGGATTTCAGTCACTACGAGTCTGACGGGGAGTGTCAGACTTCGCGAAATTATTTGATGATTCAAAATCATTAGCAAAAAAACAAAAGGCATGATGTTACTCTGAAGGACAATAAATATTAATTTATTGGCATTTCATCACTGTCATGGTCTCGATGTTCACAAGTCTTAGGAGACAACATGTTTGGTTACAAATATAAATATGAAGGCAAACTTTTATTCACGAAAAAGCCACACGTTAATAAAATAAAACATCAAAACACTTTCTCAACTAATCTACCAATACAATACGACAATTCAGAACAAAACATCCCGTCCCGAACACCCACATTTCTGCATAACGACTCAATGGGCATCCAGGGGCAACTTTTTTATCCACCCAGTTACTGTCACAAAGGCAAAAGTACCAAAGACAACATAGGTGTAGGAATTTTCGCCGGGAAAATGCAATTTTAGACAATAAAGTGCACATGGGCCATTAGAGATAGTAAGTGGTGGCTGTAAACACTACCAGGGACTATAACGTCGCTTTTATATTCACACTTAAGTTTATTGAAAGCCTGGTTACTGCAGTTTTAAGTGATGGTGCCAGTGGAATGTGGCCTTAAGGGGATTGTAAAGACGCTTCTTAGTTTTAGAGGTGTTTCATTACAAGTTATTTGAAAGTACTCTTTGTAAATAAATAAACATATATATACGAAAACGTATATAGACGAGGCGCAAGTAGCGATGGATCTGAAAGTTGATGGATAGAGAGAGAGAGAGAGGAAGGTCAAAGTAAAGATGGATGAATTGTGTAGATGATGCCGTGAAGTCTGACAAATAGAAAGGGACAAACGCAGGAAAATGATGATACCTAATATTTGTGTTAAGGATGATATGGGCCCTGTCGGGGATGCGGGTTTTTTGAAAGAGATACCGCAGCCCAGGAGCGTAAATGGCAACTATGGTTACTACTGAGGAATTTCTGATAGAAAAATCCAATAACAATTTGCCCGACCCGTTAGTCGAAGCTATGGCCTCATACTTGGCAGTTGCGACCTCGACCACTAGACCAACAAGGTAACTTCCAGCTTTACAAATAAGTGTAGAATATAATTTAATAAAGAAGGTTTTGAATTGCTTAGGTACCAATTCATTTGTTGAAAATGAGTTTACAAATGAACCAACCCTTTCCAATTCATTTACCTTCAAAATAAACTGTATCCTAAGCTGAAATTAATATCGCAAGTAACAGGCCCCCACGATAAAATCCTCAATATATTCTCCCAGGGACGTACTCGTGCGGACCGCATCAAAATTTGTCCTATCTCATTACACAGCCGACCCTACACAAGCCATTTAATTTACTAACAATTAAAAGGAGGATATTCTAGGGTTCCTCACATGTCATTAACTTTTTACAGTGCGACGCCTAACAAATTTGTTTAACAGTGGCAAATGATGGACGCTTTAGATTAAGGGGCACCCCGGTCAGTGGTTTACTTTTGTGCACTTGGCGTATAAAAGGGGTTACTTCGTTCTTTGGTGACAAATTAGAGTATTCAGTGTATGGATAGTAGTCTGAAGTGTGAGAGACACATTATTTATGGTTTTAGAAGGAAATGTTTGATACATCACTGAATAGAAAAGTTTTTAATTTACTTTAAGTAAGTAAATAAAAATATTTATTTGCATAAAATCCTTACTTATGCTATAAAAGCGAAAGTGAGTTTGTTTGTTATGTCTTCACTCCTAAATGGCCAAACTGACTTTGATGAAATTTGGTACATAGACAGAGGGAAGAAAAGGGGAGAGAAAGATAATTTTTTTTCGTTCATAACGCGGGTTAAATTTGAAAACTATGCCACGTGGACGAAGTCGCGGGCGGAAACTAGTGTGATATAAAATAATCTTACAAATGAGTCTTTTAGAAAAAAATAATTTTCCACGACATAAAATATAAGATTACTTATATTTAAGTGACTTATATTTAGTTGTAAGTACTTATAGTCGTATCTGCCAATGGCTTAATTGCCAAGAGCCTCGACCAATACCTGAGGAGGCTCTCGTTAGGCAGCTGGATCAAGGGCTTGATACAGAAAGCGGTACTCCTGGACACGGCTCGTATTGTTAGGGGGTTCCTTTCTCTGGAGCCCTGACCGCCGGTAGCTTGGACCCTGTTCCCGATACCGGTGGGCTACTATTTTTATATATTTTTTTTTTTTATGATTTTAAGAAATATTTAAAAATGTAATTAAATGTATGTAAAAAATAAATAAATGTACGAATAAGGTTACTTAAATATAAGGAACTTCCATGTTCAAGCTATCGATATTTAGTACAGACTTATTTACGTAGCTTTTTTTTTATTACAACCTACAGTTTTATGTTACGGTTCATAGACGACACTGCCTCTTCAAACTCTAACAGTCTCGGAGAAAAATGGCTGTGACATGCGGACGGACAGACAGACAGGCAGGATGAATCAATATAGGTTATGTTTGTGTCATTTGGCAAAGGAACCCCAGAAAATGATGTAGTTGTTGAAAATCTTTTTACTCTGAGGTAAAATACTGCAATTTAGACGTCATGTCATGGTTAACATTTTGGTGTGATTATGTGACGTCCAAACAGACTATTATCTACAATGGGTTTTGATATGCCCAAAAATAGTAATAATATTATGCTTAGCATTCATAAACCAAGACAATGATGGTGACAAAATAAAAATATATTCAACTATCTTTACGCGTTGGCAGACAAGAACTATTTGGAAAAGAAAAGAAAAACTGGCGAGGCTATTTAATTCTGAAATGTAATTTAAAACTTGGCAATATTTTTGAGGTACTTTGTTTATATCTGGCATTGGCACGCGATAGAGCCTAGCTGGCAGGTCTTGGCACGACCTCTTGGCAGAATCTTTATTTACACTGCATAAAATATTTGATACGTGATCCAAATCCATTGTAGTAGAATATGAAAACAATTTTTTTTTTGTATTTTTTCATGGCTTGAAAATTATTACGAAAACACAAATACATTATTATCTGACTAGCCTCTTCCCAACTATGTTGGGGTCGGCTTCCAGTATAACCAGAGGCAGCTGAATACTAGTATTTTACATGGAACGTGTGCCTATCTGACCTCCACAGCCTATTTAGTACTGGGTAATACGATACTGTATTGCTACAATAAAAGCACATAAATAATACTTTCAGATTATATTTGAAAGATCCTCTCACACTTATTTGTAGTCTCTGTTTTTCTAGTTCTTTATTTAAAACGACTTGAGTATTGGAACGTCATGGCCAACCAGCCAGCATTGTTTAAGGTATAAAACCTCTTACAATACCTCTCTGTAAGACTGGTGGTAACACTTTCAGGTCACAAACTCTCTACAACGACTGTCTAAGGTGGACAGCAGGAATCAACGGCTGCTTTGACGTGCTTTCCGAGGCACGAAGGTAACTCGTTATTTAAATGGTAGGCACCCATCCACTAACCAATCCAGGCAAGCTTGGCTTAACCTAAAGTAAAACTCAAGTGACTGTTATTTTATAGCTACGAGCTCCTTATACATAAACGGATAATATACAATATATGTAGCCAAGTGAATAAAAATACTTCGTACGAAGACTTTTATTTCAATTTCAAAAACACATTTTTAAACCCGTTTTTGCATCAAAACATTTTGTTTTACAGTACAGTTATTTTTATAGTCAAAACAAATAAAGAAAAATCCAGTCCAGTCGATAAAAACTACGACCAACTTCCCGCTGTCACGACAAACTCGATCAAGAAAGAAAGAAAGAAAAAACAAGTGCCGACTTTCGATCGATCATCAGTTACTATCGCCTACAAAAGTGCTTCACTAATAAAAAATTAAGCCTATTACGGATCGCAAATCGTGGCTTATATCGCATTATTGTATCGTCGCGCACAGTCAAGATGTTCATTGCTATTTATTGCCTTCGGGCCGGACAAACAGTGGCCTAATCGACGTTACGGATTTACGATGCGATTCCGGACGACGGATTAAAATGGCCGTCCGGAAAATGTATGTGATGCGCTGCTTGGACTAGCAGCTATAAGTATTTGTGTCTTTTATTTTGTATTCTAATTAGGAGTCTTGATAAATGTGCAGTTTGAGACACAGATTACTTTAAGCTCGTATATTTTAGTGTAGTTACTAATCCTAATACCCTCTTGTTTTTGTTGAAAAATATATTATCGCTGTGGATTTTATCGGCTCTAAAATCAGGTTCATTGTTACCTAGATTCATATGTACTACATAGAAGTGCTATTACGGCTATCAAAATAAAAGGTCTCTCCAAATCTCATTTAAATAAATGGGTTACACTGACATTTGGTTTGGTATTTATTTCAGTCCACAGGTTAATAATATTACCTGGTCTATTATTTTAATTTTAAATGCGGATATCAGAAGTCGTATAAAGAGTAATTTATCTGCCATTATGTGTTTTGTTAAAGTGCCCTCAGTTAAACACAATGGCCTGCAATTGTCATAAAACCGAATTTTAAATATAAAACTAAAAAGTACTCTTTTGTTTTTTTTATCGGTTGACATCTGTCCACTTTTTCAGCCAAACTAAATTCCGTGTAGACGGCGTTATATATTTTCAGCTTCATGTAAGCTAGGAAACGGCTGCAGGCCGGTTTAATTATCCGCATTCCGGGTGGACAAATTGTTCGCCCGCTTCGTCCCCGGATATTAATTTCGATACATTGTCCCTACCAGGGCACTGAAGCGACGGCAATTATTTCCAAACGAGAGGCTAGCCTGAAGTAACGGTACTGTCGGCTACACGGCAAAAAATCACACTACATTTCGTGGTACAGGGTGGAATTTAGCATAGAACAAGTTCGAACATAAAGAAGCGTTTATACTCTCTATTAGCGTCACAGATATTTCTGTTCCGTAATCTGACAAACGTTCGCTGGGAATCAGAGTTCACGGTGCGAAACTTGGGCGGCGAACGGCTCCGCTGAGATATGCTTTAGATAAAGATTATTTATACAGTGTCTTATTTTACAAATCCAATTTCCGCGTGAATACACGGGTCGGTTGTAAATAACGCAGACAAAGCTTTGCCGGAATCGCGCACCGTTCGATACATTATGCAGACCACGCTCCGTTGCTCCGCGCAATGAGCTCTGTAAATATACCAGGCACATCTGAATCCTTGCTTTTTTTTTGTTTCTATTTCCTTTTTTGCAGTTTTCGATATTCTAATTTAGAATTTTCTCGGAGTTGAACAGTTAAAAAGTCGTCTATTGTATTTTTTTGTTGTTTTTATTTTGGGTATTAGTGCTATTTATATTTAGATCGCTTTGGAAAGTTTGTGATAAGTTATGATTGAGATTTATTAAGATAATAAGCTATTGAATAGTTCATTGTATCACAAGCAAGCTAGGCTTATTTTCTTATGTTTTTTTTTTGCAAGGCATAAAATTATGATTTCATTTATCTAATGTAGTAATAATTTAATATTTAGGTCAAAACAAAAGCGAGACGAGCCTATTACGCTACACATAAATGAAATATAACATAATATACATAGAGAGTTCCCTGGCCTCATTGGAGCTGAATCAAGCATCGAATTACAACACGAACGTTAAATATCGATTAGAATACCATCTATCATGTCCTGATCCAAATAAAATCGTTTTCTCCCAAAGAAAATACGTAAACAAATCTAATTCATTTATTTCTCTCCGACATCCGTTAGCGCTATCGGGATAACGTTTTCTGCGCCATTAATTTCGAAAAAAAAAACTGCTATGATATCTTAACTGGGTCCCCGGTTCCCCTAACATATAGCACAGTGGTTCAAACGCGTTATCCGGGGGCAAAAAGCAGCAAAGCCGTGTAGCATCACTGTAGTCACAATAACAACGTGAACACGCCCATGCACTCCTTATCATGACAGTCGAAAGGCACTTTTTCATTTTTCTTTTGTTCCCGCTACTCGTGTTTTTGCTAGTGTGCACGACTGTCTCTAAGGGCAGCCGGCTATAGTGGAAAAGTCATGTGATTTAGAGACGACAAAAATGTTATATTCGTTACACAGTGCGCCTGTGTGCGTTACGTACTTGTGGCTTTGCGTGACATATTTTCTTAGTGTCGAGGATGACAAATGGCTAGATAAATCACAGAGAGCGAGATTTTCTTTTAAAACTTTTATTTCTTCGTATATGTTACAAGTTTTTGTGTTTACGTCTGACGACTCATTTATTATGACGTTCTATCTGTCTGATGTTGAAAGTTACGTTTACGACTATACTTTGTTTTTGGTAGATGTTATAATAGTTGCAGATTGTAATCAGTTTTCCACCTTAGTCAAACAATTATTTAGGACTCTTCCTAAATAATTTAACTTTATAAAATACTACATAGAGGCTTTAAAAGAATCTTATGGAGCGTGGCTAAAAACGCCGATAACATGATTTTTATTACTTTATTCTATAAACTACATATGTATGTGCTCGTGGCTAAATAATAGAAGCCGATCAGGTCGATCTTTAGGTTAAGCCGCCCTTACCTAGAATGGTCTGCGGATGGGTGACCACCCGTTAGATGCCGAGTTTCCTCCCTGCCTCGGAATACACGTGAAGCTGTTGGTCCCAGTTGTCATTTGTAGATCTATGACAGTCGTTACAGGTAGTCTTTGTCCCGAAAGTCTGACAACCAGTCGTACCAAGGGCTATCGTATTATACAGTACTAACTGGGTTGTGGAGGTCAGATAGGCAGTCGTTCCATGTTAATTACTTGTATTCAGCTGCATTCGGTAAAAGACTAGGCAGATAATGATATATATATGTTCTTTAACCACGTTCCCTGCGAAAAGTAACTTGTAATACAGTTGTTGGTATTATGTGATCAATAAGTGCCTAAGGAGCGAGCAAAATTATAGGAACCCATTGTAATACAGTGAAGCGCATTATGGTACGATCTAGCAAATGTAAACACGAAATAAATATTGTAGCTTACAAATACTAAGAACGCATTTAAGTAAGTGAGATTTTTATTTTGGGAATCTTATGTCATAGTCAATGTAAATCGTTTTTTTTTTTAAAACGTTGCCCCACACTAAGACCAGCCAGACCCGGAACAACTATCTGGTGGCCATACAAATATTTGTTCCGTGCGGGGATCGAACCCGCGACACGCAGCGCAGCAGTCGTTTGCTCAGCCACTGCGCCAACTGTGTCGCCAAGTATGGTTTTGGAGGTCAGAAAGTTCTATTGCTCTATGTAAAATTAGTATTCAAGCAGCAGAGCTCTGTCTGGGTTGTAGGTCCTGCCGCGGTTGCAGATTGTTGGAAAGAGATACCGCAAACCCGACATTAAGAAGGTTTTAGTCAGTAAAAGTCTGACACTCGTTTCTGCTCTGCTCAGGTCAGTCAGCCACTGCGCCAACTGTGTTGTCAAATTGATTGACAGATTGACATACTATACATGTATGTTGTTTAAATTTGAATGTGATTTGTTTTGAACCAAACATTTTGTGGATGACAAGCATGACGATACTGAGTTCACCATGCAACCGTTTCAGCTTTCAACAGGAAATTGGAAACTGGTAAAATTAAAATTTGACTAATAGAGCGTGTTAAAAAACTGAATTTAGCTCTTAAGTGTGGAGTAAGAGTAAGTTTTCTATGAACATATTTCGCCACGATGTCAATTCAAGCTGATTTGGTGCCTTCCAACCGTGATTGGATGTATATTGGATGTCAAGATTGGTATAATGCATAAGTGGCGACAAATCGTCAATCGTCGCCCACAGCAAAGGGTAACCTATTTGTAGCAATTGGCTGTTATTTGCGTGGGAATATAAATATATTTTTATTCACAATGAATTTACTTTTTCCTACATATTCATAAGGTATCATCATCTGCATTCTATAAAAAATAAAGAATTATCTTATCTTATATTACCTGTTTAGCCGTTTCGTAACCATGGGGTCGACTTCCAGACTATCAGGCCAACAGGCCAACGTGCTTGCAACATGTCAAGGCGCTACAAAACTTTGGTTTGTAATAGATGATAACCCATCTTCAGAACGACCTAGACTTGTCTTGAAAAGAACGCTTTTAGCGATAAGACCGCAAATCGTCACCCTATTTATAAGTTGCATACTGTTATTCTTGTAATTTGTATGGTGTACATAGAAAATTTTATCCAACTATCAGTTATTATTATGCCTCTCTTTTGAATAAGGTTATATTTATTTATTATCTACATAGCGTTGCATGACTATTTTAGCACCAAGCCTTATTATTTTCAAAAACTATTGAAAAAATGTTAATTAACAGTGTTCTTCAGACAAAGCGCAGAAAGAACCATACAATCATGTAGTACAATAGGCTGTTAAATTGTTCTAAGTGATCTAAAGTTCACGATAGCGCTTCAAAGCGCTTTTACGATACTCTATACGCGTCCCTTTTATCAGGGTGTGAACGTACCTATCCTACGGTTTGCAAAAACGCTAATTTCCGCCGGCGCCGCTTTTAAAGTACTTTAGAGTTTGAACTTGGCCGTTCACCTGTTCTAAACAATGACAAAATATCTTCCACAAACTAGATAATATCAGCGAACGGTGACAAACAAGTATGAACTATATCTGCTAGTTCAAGCCAAGTTGTACTTTAACTCTTGCGTGTTGAAGTACTTTATGTGGTGACTAAACTTTCTAACAGGTAAGTTTTTGTAATATCTTCTTTAGTGCTAGCCACAAATGACCATGAATGCTACGTAGAGAAAAAAAATATTCAGTTGCTTCTCTTTGACATTGCTTTGACAGAATGAAAAATCTCAATAACGGATATTAACTGAGTATTAAAATAAAATATTTTACAAATATGTATAGGGATGCTTATCAACGCGGTTTGCTTACTATATTTTTTAGCTGCGGTGCTAAACCTCTGAACATTTGGGATACATATACCCAAGATGGGTACATAACTAAGTTTTTGGATGAGGATATAAAGTCCACGGTTTTAGAAATAGGAGGAACTAATGTAAGTACAACATACATGATATGTCCTAAAGGCAACCAGGTGCTGGGAATAACGATGCCATTTTTGGTCATGATTGTAAAGAACTTAAAGAAGTATTTTTCTTTTGAAGTTACTATATTGGATGATACAGGAACTAGGAGAAGATTTCGCGTATCGAACTTCCAAAGTACTACGCAGGTATTACCGCTATGTACTGTGATGCCAATTTCTCTTTCTGACGGCTGGAACCAAATCCAGTTCAATTTGTCTGATTTTTGTAGACGAGCGTACAAGAAACAATTTGTCGAAGTACAAAAATGTAAAATAAATGCTAATATACGAATAAGACGCATATATTTTGCAGACAGAATCTTTGCTGATGATAAACTACCTACAGAGTATAAACTGTTTATCCCCTTGAAAAAAAGGTCGTCTAAAGAAAAACCCAAAGACTTAGAAGTTGTGGCACCTGACAAAGTACCAAGTGTAGAACTGCAGAAAAGAGATTCTAAAATTGGGTCAGCTTCAAAAGTTGACAAGGTTGCTTCTGTAGAAAAAAAAATGTCTAGGGCTTTAGAAAAGCCAGAGAGTTCAATTTCTGTAAAAAAACAGGCTGAAGAAAATGAAGCCACAGTTGCAGAAGGCGCTCCTGAGCAGGCCGTAGCAACAGAAATACCGGTTGATGCGGCTGAAGGGCCCGGTGCACAGCCCGTTGCAGAGCTAGATGCAGAGCTCGTTGCAGAACCCGTTGCAGAAGGCGAAGAAACGGGCGCTGCGAAAGAAGAGGGTCCTGAGCCGGGTGATGCGGTTACAACAGAACCAGTTGCAACGGCTGAGGAGCCGGTTTCCGAGGCAGAACATCCGGTTGCCGAAGCAGAAAATTCGGTTGCCGAGGCAGAAGGTCCAAATGAAACTGGTGAAACACAAGCCACAGAAGAAACTACTGAACCGGTTAAAGTAAAATCAGTGGAAGCTGGAACGCAATATGAGCCCACACCTGTTGAGAATAAAGCAGTTGATGCCGTTGATGCCGCAGGAGAAGAAAAAACGAGTGCTGGTCGTTTAGAAACGATTGAAGAGAAAGAATAATGAAAGCTGAATAGCATTATGGTTACCTAGTATGCAGACGATTCGTATGTTTATCTGGTTTTAGAATTGAATGCAAGAATGCATCTGTTTTTTCGTGTTTTTATGGAACACAATTATATATTACTATAACATATTTTATTTAATAAACTTGTGGATATTGTCAAATTATAGTTTCAATATTATATTGCTATCATTACGATTTCCATTTTATAAGGTTAATTTAGTTAAATAGTTTTAAATTTATGATTTTTGTGAAGATTACATATGTAGTTATTTAAATTACTTAATGATGATAATTAAATAGTATGATGTTTACCGGTGTCTTTATCTTAAAAGTGATTAGCCTGGTCGTGAGACATTTATGGCGTCCGATTAAAAACACGTGGGTGCTCGGAGCAGGAGTATACGGGTACCCGTGCCAAAATGTACTCAAAAAGACTTCACCACGCACCCGCACCTGCTATTGAGCACCGCTCATACTATTTTTTAACATAGACCCGCACTATAATCCCGGACACTTGGCTGCGGGAACACTTTGATTGCGACATGGACGGTCAGTTCGTCTTGGAATCAACTGCTTTTTGATGCGCATGTGGTTCTTGGAGATTATCTTGCTTAGTTCGAACCCTGCCTGTGGTTTTAAGCACATATGCACCCTCAAAGTGCGTGCGCACGAGTATGTCTCAAACATCTATCAAATACGTCAGTTTTTGCATGCTACACGTTGGGACAAATTGCATATGGACCACTAGCTTAGGGCTGTCTGCCCTAAGCTAGTGGTCCATATGCTATTATGTCTATATGCCTCTACGTGAGGCGTGAGGCGTGCAGGATGTTGTTTTTTTGTATTGAGTGTATTTGGACCTACACAACTTTTACATTTATTTTTTTTTAAACAAACATTACATATAATATTTATATAATAAACTAAGACATCGTTGACTAAATAACTTTTTACAAAAATCCTTCTTGTACTTGTTTATTTAGTTTTTATAAATCGAGATCTGTCAATTTATGTCAAAGAGACAAACGTCAGTGTTTAGAAATAATAAACAATTAGAGTACACAATAACTAAAAACGTGTCTAAAACAAATTTATTAACACTTTTTTTGCTATTGTTCTACGAATCAATAAACGATGTTCAAAAACACCTACCAAAATGGATTGTTGTCCATATTTTACAGTTGTGGGTCTAACCCTCTCGCGATATGGGACATGGAAGTGAAAAATGGACACATAAAACGGCTCACTGACAACGAAGTCAATTCTATAGTCCTGGAAATCGTGAGTACAAACGTTGCAACAACGTTTATAACATGTCCAAAAAACAACCAGGTTCTAGGTATAAAACTACCTTTTCTTGTCATGATTGTAAAGAACTTAAAGCGCTATTTCTCTTTTGAGATAACTATCCTTGATGATAAAAATATGAGAAGACGCTTCAGAATTTCTAATTTCCAATCTACGACGAAAATCAAGCCTTTTTGTACAAGTATGCCTATTGGCTTGGCAGGTGGTTGGAACCAGATACAATTTAATCTTGCTGATTTCACGAGAAGGGCGTATGGCTCACAATTTGTAGAAACTTTACGAGTGCAAATACATGCTAATGCTAGACTTAGACGAATTTACTTTAGTGAAAAGCTTTACACTGAAGATGAGCTGCCTCAGGATTATAAACTTTATTTGCCTTTGGAGCGAAAACTGAGAAAAACAAAAGACAAGAAGGAAGAAGCGGCACCACCTGCTCCTGCGGCCGCGGATGTTAAAGTAGCGTCACCGCCGCCGGAAGAACCAGAGGCTAGAGCACCAGCTGCAGTTGCGTCAGCAGCAAAAGCCATTCAAGAGAAAAAATCTGCTACAGCGGCAGTCGCGGTCGAAGCTGAACCTGGCGAAGAACCTAAAGAAGCTGCAGAAGGTGAAACACCTGCAGAAGGAACTGAAGCACCTGCCGAAGGTGAAGCCCCTGCCGTAGGCGAAGCACCTGCCGAAAGCGAAGCACCTGCTGAAGGCGAAGCACCTGCCGAAGGCGAAACACCTGCCGAAGGCGAAGCACCTGCTGCAGGCGAAGCGCCTGTCGAAAGTGAAGTACCAGGGCAAGATGAAGCGCCAGCGGAAGGTGAAGTCCCGACTGGCGCCGAAGCAGAAACCGAGGGTGAAGCGCCAGCCGCAGATGCAGCACCAGCCGAAGCCGAGGCACCTGCTGAAGCTGCTCCTGAGGACGCAGCGCCGGCAGAAACCATTGAACCGGCTGAAGATTGAAAGGTATAAAGGGAGGAAGAATAAATACGTTGTGTTAAGATTTTTGATTGATTTACGTTCGTTTATTAATTTCATTCTAGTTATAATTTATAACCATCGTTGACCGTATATTGTATACTTATATTTTCGTTATTAATATAATGTTTATTTCTTTCGATATCTAATAATATAATTATGTAGATAACACTATGTAGGGAATTCGTTATTAAAGGCCCGCGAGTTCAGTTTTGTTCATATTTCACAGGCAAACTCATTTCTTGTTCGACTGTCCAGATCTCTTGGCAAACGTTATAAGGCATAAACACGTTACGAGTAACATCTGAAAACGAAAAAAAGTGGTTATTTGCCAAACTCAAGTGCCTTCGTACCGTTCAATATGCAAAAGCGGGTCATAAAATCGTACTATAGCCGGTTGTTGGCATCTATTTAATAGTTTATGCTCTGGTCTATGGTGCGAAATTCCGCCCATTATTTAGGGGTAGCTCCCGTCAAACTGCCAGTACTTACATCCGGGATTTTATGGATAACTGCTTACAATAACGCTTATTCGTAACGTTTTCGAGTTGACAGGATACGTTATTATTCTTATAAGTATTGGAAGACGTGTGACCGAAATTTTGCGAGTTAAAGGGCGTTGCCTGAAATGTATGGACGTAACTGGCATACTGTGACCATTAAAAGATACTCATATTTTTAATTTTCTTAGTTAAACTCGCAATTTCGATTGAGGCGTTTAACTCAAGACAGATTTGCTCTAAAGCTGAGCTGCCATAGAAACTATTGTTTGTATGGAAGTATTCTACACATAAAAAAACACATAAACATCAGTCAATATTTATTTATTTTATGTAACTCTGAAATTTTAACATCAAACTGAAACTCAAAAACCGACCAAGCGCGAGTCGGATTCACGCACCGACGGTTCCGTACAAGCTGCGATATAAACCGCTAGGCTTATTAACCGGCGGTTTATATCGCAGCAAAAGATATAGCTATCTTTTGACCACGTAGACAGCTTAACAGCTTTAAGGGACCACAGATCTGAGTAAATGATTTTAATTTCAAATTAATACCTCCACGCGTTCCCGAGATAAAGTATCTTGACCTACAGACAGACAAAAGGCACCAGAGTGATGCTATAAGGGTTCTGTTTTTCCATCTTTGTACGGAACCTTACAAAATAAAATACCAGCCTTAAATTTTATAGAAGTTTAAAAACATAAGGTCGGGTAAGTTTCATGTACAAAATTACAAAATAGCGGTAAATTTTGGATGCGTTCGATTTCATTAATAAATTAAACTGCAGTAATTTAAATCTAAATGTACATTATAACTCCTTGGAAGCAATTTGTACTGAGCATAATAGCTTCTTTGTTCTCCGACAGATGTCGCTGTTGTTAGCATAAATGAATATTAAATATTTAGCCTAAGGCGCGGTTACACTTGCCATTTCATAACCATAGACAGATTCATCACAGTTACGTTACCCAATAGTTTAAATTGGCATGGAAGTACGAACGTCTGCCAATATAATCTTACCAAGGGGTTTGTATTTGCTGGGGTTATTCGATAGATTTACTACGGCCCCGGAACATGAAGAGCAAAAGAAGGAACATAGGTGGGTTTTAGTCAGTACAAGTCTGACATCCCCCCCCCCCCCCTTACTACGCCCAGAGCGGGGAAAGTTATTTGATGATTTCCCATCCGCAAAAAAGGAGGTTTGTATTAACCAGCTACTGGATTTTGGAGGTTAAATTAGCATTCGCTTTATGTAAATTACTAATATTTAGTTCAATCCGGTTAGATTAGAAGCCGATCCAAATATAGTTGGGAATAATTCAACGAAATTTTTGAATTACAGACTTACTTAAACATTCTTATAAAACTCCATGAAAATCGGTCAAGCCGTTTCGGAGGATTATGGCAACTAAAACTGAAACACGAAAATATTATAAATTAGAAGAAATAAAGATATACATACGAATCTTACGGTTTACCCTGGTGACTATCTGAAGTATTTTCATTTGAATATTTATGGAAGTTTACCTGAAAAAAAGAAAATCAATCATTAGTTGTTTGATAGTGAAAACTGTAATCAAGGTGCAGTTTAGTTCTCTTTCGTCCGGTATTAGATCAGTAGGCGTACCATGACGTCTTAAAGCAGAACTTATTCCACTGAGGGAAAGAGATGGTGCTAGACGCCCTGTATAGCTCTGTCTCTTTCCCTCAGTGGAATAAGTTCTACTTTAAGACGTCATGGTAGGTCTACTGTCCATGATAACGGAGCGAGAGGGAATAGGAAGCAGTCTGCTCTTTTTGCGAAGGAGTTATGCTAGCAGAGGAGGTGGCTGGACGTTTGAAGGAGACAAACTCTAACCAACCTAGCCGCCGCGGAAGACATTCGACTCTACGAATCCCGGCAGCCGTAGACGAGGGGTCTGTGGACGGTGAGCAAGTGATATTTATAAAATACGCACTTGAAGCATAAATGCGAGTCTTGGTTTTGAATTCGAGACCTGTAACATGGCTGTCCGACGGTTATACCACTAAGCTATCACTTCTTTCGCAATTCAAAACGGGCCTGTTGGTCTAGTGGTTAGTGACCCTGACTGCTGAGCCGGAGGTCGTGGGTTCGATTACCACCCAAGACAAACTTTGTGTGATGAGCATGTTTGTTTGTTCTGTGTCTGGGTAAGATTTATCCATAATATGTATGTATTTATAAATGTAAGTATATCAGTTGTCTGGTTACCATAACACAAGCTCTGCTTAGCTTGGTATCAGATAGCCGTGTGTGAGTTGTCCCAAGATATTTATTTATTTTATTTTATTAAAACAGAAAAAAGCACAATTTAATCACATATTCTGATTACATTTTGGATTTACTAGAAGATATGCCACAATAAGAAACTACTGGCTACAATCACATCCTTTATCATGAATCCTTCTGACGCAACTGAATCAACAAACACAACATACATAGCCTTTTACGGCCCATTCAATTTAACGTTTTTTTCTACACAAACCTCAGAAACTATGATGAAAGGAATCGTCGGAAAGGGCTCTTTAATCATCGACGTTGTGCACACAAATTGAAATGGAGAACTGTATGTTGACCTTTATCTGTTTCTGGCGAAAGGCAAAGGTACCTTACCCAAGTAAGGTACCTTTGCCTTTTTCTGAGTGATCAGTGTTACTTTTTTCTGTTTATTATTTCAGAATAATGGTAGATAGAATATGAGAGGTTTGCGGTATGTGATTTTTTTTACGTTTTTAAAAAGATTGGCTATGAGGTGGGAAATAGGTAAGTTTATTTCATGAGCTAACATTAAAGGAAAGTTTGGCCTTTAAATGATATTTTATTTAGATTTGATTTTAAACTTTTCAGTAATCTTTCTTTGATTCTTCTTCAATATTTCATAACTAAGTTTCACTCGAAACTTAAATATGAAGCTGTGGAGTATAGCCTCATCAATTTAAGTGAAAGCCTTACTTAGAAAAATACCTATAATAACTGAGATATCACAGAAGCTTAGGTTAAACATAAATAATAACCTCATATTCGTATCTAATCTGAGACCGAAAGTGGCTCACGGCTAACGAGTCACGATAAAAGTAATGGCGGCCACATATGTACCTATATACATATATATCTTAAGTCATATACTGGGTATATACAAAATACATGATCTCGTACATATTCGCTCAACATAAACGTTGGTAATAAGTTAGCGTGGTGTAGCGAACGATAAATCACGTAGCGATGTAACTGGTACATTTGGTCTGAGCTATAAGCGGAGAGCGGGGGTTTGGTCACAGTCTAGAACTATGTTGTTTATGTATATGTTCTTACGTATACTGCTCAAACTTTTACATTATTTTATGAGTTTATAGTCACATTGTGGTGAGTTTTGTTTTTCTCATTATCATTTATCTAGCCTTTTCCCAACTATGTTGCGATCTTGATCTTACATCATAAATTTTATATAAATGTCTTAAAAAAATAAAAATACACGTGATTAATATTAGAATAGTTGTCCGCCGGTATCGGGAGCTGTTCCAAGTTGCCGGTGGTTAGGGTTCCAGAAACAGGAACATTCTTATACTGCGAGCCGTATCCAGGAGTACTGCCTTCTGAATTAGGCCCATAAAAAAACTGCCTAAAAAGATCTTCGACAGATAGTTATTTTTTAAGTTGGTTGCAGTTAAATAATTATTTAAAAAAAAACGGTTTAAAGACAACTGAATACGCTGTTGTTACACGACGGATTTTAATCAATCAAAGAACCATGCTTATCAGACGCCCTGATCCGAGTTAAATAAAGAAAAAAAACTATATCAACATCTTGTTTTTATCTCTGTTCATGTAATCCTTACTAATATTTATAAAAGCGAAAATGAGTTCGGTTGGTTGTTTGTTACGTCTTTACGCCTAAATGGCAAAACCCATTTTGATGAATTTTGGTACAGGGATAGCTAGGATCCTGGAGACGGACATTAACTTTAAAAAGAGTGAGAAAAGGGCTGGAAATTTTATATGGGACTTTTCGCAGTTTTCAAGGTAGCAAATCAGGAAACGGGTACCCCGTATTACCTTGAATTTAATGAGAGCCTAACCGCGAGCAAAATATCATAAATATAACTTGTAATTTACTTGTGATAAGTGCATTTATAAAAAAAAAAACGTATCAGACATAGTTATTATTATTACACAATAAACCTCAAAAATATATATTAATTAACTTTCTGCTCGCATTTCATTAGTAATACTAATATCATATGGGCAATTAAAGAGGCCATAATAAACCTTTCTAAATAGAATATTACGTCGTAAAAGTTATAATAACAAGTAATTATGAGAATAAGACCCGCAATGGAGTAATAGTTCTGTTTTAAAATAGGGAGCGACGCTGCGAAGGTGCTATTAAACTTGTAATGGGACTAGTCCACGTTAATCTGTTAATAAAATGGAGTATATGCATTAAGTATTAAAAGCGAATGGTAAATAACATTAAAAATAAAGTTAAGAAGATTGTTTGAGACACTTTGGCGAATTTAGCATTTTTTTATTATTAAAACGTTGCCCTACACTAGGAATTTCTTCTGTATCGTGGGTATCTTTACAAACATTTAAACTTACATTACACCATCAGCCAGACCCGGAACAACTATATCTGTAGGCCATACAAATATGTGTTCCGTGCGGGGATCGAACCCGCGACACGTAGCGCGGCAGTCGATCGATCAGCCACTGCGCCAACCATGTCGTCAAATTGAAAACACAAGACAGATTTTTTTACGATACGAAACAACTATTTCTAACAGGAAACAGGTAATTAAAAACAAAAGTATAACACTCACTAATTAATTTGCAAACATAATCATTCATCACTCTTTTAGTCACGTGCCCATTCCAAGATAAGTTGTTTAAATAAGCAACCATTCCTTATTTTTAACTTGCCTCATGGTTTTGATTTTGTCATGGTGCACATTACCCGCTCCGCTTATGGCTTGGCCCACATGCAAGCGAACTGAAGCTAAGCGAACAGTCCGCCGCGTCGGCTTCGCGTTATATTAAAGCCTTAATTTACTGCTGCATTATTAAGCAACGGCAAAAATTGGTCATAAATAAGAATTTACTAACTATATGTATTGTTGGTATACTGATTAGCTTTGTACAGTTTTTACTCTGTGAAAAATGTGGATGATTTAGTACTCTCTGTGTGAAATTCTCGTAATTTAAATAATGTAAGTATAATCTAGTCTTATGATATACTGCAATTTTAGAAAGTTTTCTGTCATTTTATTACGATATTTTTCCAGTAGGTTGGTACTGTATATATTTTCACTTTATCAACGTCAAATTTTAAACTTGGTAGATAAATCAAAAAAAAATTCGTGTCCGCACAGAAAATCCTTCGCTCAAATCTTCAAAATATTTTCTCTCACATATTTTCTGGAAACTACCACAAAATTCACGACACACAAAAACCTTGTAATCGAAAATCGTCAGGACACCAGCAAAATTATCCCTTGCGGCCACAAAACCAACGTAAAACAATTTGGTATTACGTGTTCAGCCCGGTCTAGTCAGCTCACGACGACTAATTTTTGAAGTCGTAAAATTTACGACAAAGGGAGCATAATCTATCTGAAGTACGGTCCGAAGAAACGTGCTGGGCCTCCGAAATTTATTTACGGTCAGCAAAATAAGATGTTCGATTGAGGAAAGTCAAGTGTCTTATTTTTGTCTGCCGATGTTTAGTAGGCCTTTCGTTGTATTGATGCCTTTCGACAAATATGTTGTGTGCAGTGATGCATGATAAAGTTGCCTTTTGTTTTGAAATGGGTTTCTTTCCTTGTTGGTAGATTTTATACCTACTTACTGTGTTTTATTTTTTACTAGCATCCAGCCCCAGTATTGCAAGGGGTACAATGTTGACAGAAACATTTTTGTGTATATTTCACTGTTTTGACAGATTATGTTATTGTCCTGTAAGCTCTCTAGACGACGTTTTATAAATTACTAGCTTTTGCCCGCGGCTTCGCTCGCTTTAAATTCGGGGTAACACAGTTCCCCTTTCCCGATTTGCAAGTACCTGCTACCTGTAGTTTTTGCCCTAGCGCCTTATTTATTGTAATAGCAATGCCAAGTTTTCCCTTTTCTGTCCTCTTTCTCCTTCATATCTCAAGCTTTTTTGAAAACAAAATACCTGTGTCCGTCTCCAGGGTCCCAACTATCTCTGTACCAAAATTCATCAAAATCGGTTTAGCCATTTAGGCGTGAAGAGGTAACAAACAAACTCACTTTCGCTTTTATAATATTAAGTAAGGATGTGAATTCTATAGAAATCTTATTATAACTGTTGTCTCATTCCCAATTGTTTGCGAGCTAAATAAACAAGCTTTAGCTCAAGCAACAACTGTTTTAAAATAATTTTCTATTCCACTCTATATTATTACTACAGCCTAATATTATTGCCAAAAACCACTTCGAAGTTCCCTACACCAGTTACAGCAAGTTATAACCGGTTAGATGCGGTTCGTTGCGGTGTTTGCGGACGGTACCGCAACACTTACTCAAATTAAAGGAGCGGGTATACTTGCGGATGCAGATTCAATTACTGAGTCAGTACTCTCGTACCCAACCAACGTTACCGGGAAAAGTACCGGGTTTACTGAAACTGTTCCTTGCATATGGTGTTCGATTTAGTGAATTGTTTTTTTTTTTATTTTGCCACCGTTTCTTGAGGCTCGTAATTTAGAAAAATATTTTATTTTAAGTTTTTTTTTTGTATATTTTATTGATTTTTTTATTTTCGTTTTTGAGTATTAAGTACCATTAACTGATTTTTGATACCTACCTAAACCCGGACTTAAAGTAAACAACTATTAGTTATTAGTAGTTCGTATATTTTTAACTAGCTGTGCCCAGTAGTTTCACCCGTTGCTCAGGTCCCCTTCTCACTTTGGGGTATGAAAAATAGATGTTGGCCAATTCTCAGCTCTACACAAAATTTTATACAAATCGATCCAGCGGACATGACAATATCACTTTATACTGGGATCGATACATCATCACTGACAGGACTATTGTTGCCAATACACCTGATATTATGGTGATGGATCGATCAGAGCAGCGCGCAATGATTGTTGACATAACAGTTCCGTATGACGAGAACCTCGTAAAAGCCGAGATAAACAAATTAAGTATAATGACATGTCGAAAACGTAGCGAGCCAATCGCGACGTTGCCGTTGTCGACATGTGGGATGTCAACTCAGCGGTCATTGTGCCAATAGTATTTACAGCCAATAGCTTAATTGTAAGTAATTAATTAATTACCTAAGTCTCTGAAGACTTAGGTAACTAACACTGCGACACGTGAATTTTATATATTAGATTGTTTAACCTCCTTTGTGATCTATTCCTTCATTATGTGTTGCCATCTACGCATATAACCTGCACTGTTACATCTTGAAAATAATATATTTTTTTAATTCCTTATCTCTGGCCGACAAGTCATTCGCACAACAAGGTATACTTTGTGTGTACCATATACATATACAGTATTTATATTCATACTTTAACACCAGTAGTGATGTGTGTAACAATGAGTATTAATGTCAATGTCACAAGTCATCTTTCGTACCAGAAAATACGTCATTATCTAATAGTGTATTTGTTCAATCACATATTGAGTAACAGTCGTACGCGGCTTATGTCACGGAGAATAGTGGCTATTTTTATGTCAGCCAAGTTGAGGTAAGATCCCACAGATGTAGAACGTTTTCTATTCTTGCTCAATCACATTGAGGATCAATTTGTTTGTAGATCAATCTAACGCTATTCTTACTAAATGTGGCGTTGCGTTAATAGAATGGTAATATTTTAAATTGACTGCTTCGTTGGTCTTGTTGTCAAAAGCGCGACCTCCAAGCATTAAGGACAAACAGTAACATTTTTTTTAGACAACGTCAAGATTTTGTCTAGAGTGTGCGTTGTGAAATTAGCTGAATATAGCTAATTGCGGTGGCTAGTAGTGGCTGAAGACGTCAATCAAAAACAATTCTCGTTTATTTCCACTTATTCAAAAAAAGGCAAGACACTTGGTCAACAACCTTTGTACGGCTGTGAATATTTACCATTCTAGATAGAGAGTAAAGATATACATTATTGATATGACACACTATTTCTACGTTTCTTATTAATCTGTGTTTTGCGCAGGTCTGCTGGAAGAGATTTCTAATAGGCGTGTACGTTTTTGTTCTTTTGTCTGTATGTTTTTTTTTCATAATATGTATTTTGTGTGTACATAAATAAATAAATAGAATATTCGACTTGCATACCGTAAAGGTACGGTTATGTTATCATAAACCCACGCAAAACTACTATCAAACCAGCAACCATCAACAACATTAACTACAAAATGTTACAAAGAAACGCAAAAATATAGTCCAAAAAGTTATTTTCACATATTTCACGTTTCACGAACAATGTAGGTGTTTATCTTTACAGTACATAAACTGGGGTCATTTTTACCCGCTCTGGGCTAGAGGGTCATATTTTAAAAGGTTGCCCGTCGCTGCCTACCACTGATAACAGTGCCTATTGGCTATTTACTGACCGCGGAGTAAACTTTACAGCCTTTTTGTGACCTTAAGTGTTATGGTAAATGTAAATAGTTAAGATATTATTTATTGTATTTTTGTGTAAATATTGTATTTGAAAACAATTTTTTTAATAAAAGTATTCCCACCGTAGGCCTCATCATCACTCCACATTAGGTGAGGGTCAAACGCAAGCCACAGATTAAAAAAATATCGTTCAGTTGTGATATGGACTTGCGCACCTACGGTTCCGTACAAACTTGAGACGTGAACAGCCATATCTTTTGACATTGTAGACTTGGAGGGTTAATTAACAGCTCCAAGGGACCACAGACTTGAGTTTATGGATTATATTTCACTAACCGATACCTCCACGCTTTCTCGAGATAAAGGTTCTTGACCTACAGACAGACAACAAAGTGATTCTATAAGGGTTCCATTTCTTTTGAAGTAGAGAACCCTAAAAAATCCTAAAACAATCTCATAAATTACGTAGAATGTAAAATTATCATTATATTTAAGATTCACTCTGACTATGATAAAAATACTTTAAAACACATTCAAACTCATTAGACGAAAACAAATACTTTCTGTTTTTAAATAAACAAACTATTAATCACTCGTATTTATTAAAACACACTTTTAATTAAAAACTTCTCTTCAAAACATTTATCATTATATTATTTTGTTCTATAAAATTCGTACAAACTACAAAAGAAGACATTAAGCCTTGACTTTTATCGATAATTAAAATCTTAGAAACATATTGCTGCTTCGAGGCAAGATATTGGTATGAATGTAGAAATATAATATTGCTAGAGTCTAGACAGATAACAATAGAACCTATTATTATTTCCATAGAATAGAATATTAATTAATTGTTGTTCATTGGTAGACATAGGCCTTTTTCATCGCACGCAAATTATCTTGATTCTGGGCAATTCTTATCCAATTACTACCAGTTACCCTGCAAAGATACTTGGGGGTGTCCCACCTTACGCCCGTCCTACCCTAACGATCATCGGTTTAATGGCTAATATGACCAGCCCGTTCCAAGAGCTATATCGACTCATCCATGTTCCTTGTTTTGCAATTTGTGTTCCGGGACCGCGGTATCTTTTTCGAATAACCCGCATAACTTTGGCAGGCAATGGCCTTGGCGCCTCTGCTACGCTGACGACACGGCCTGTAGTCGGAAGATGGGCGAACGATGAGTCACCTATTGCTCACCGTCCACAGCCTCGCGTCTAAGGTGGCCGGGAGTTCACGGGACCTGGCGCCCGAAGCGTCTTCCGCGGCGGCTGGGTTGGTTTGAGGAGAAGTTTACGTTGAGACCAATGCTTATTGAAGAAACAATTTGGCATTATAATATATCATTGTGATTGTTGTACATTTGTATTGTGATTTGTTTAATATTACAAATGAAATGACTTTTGTTTGTCGTCTTAACTACGCAACGCATTCCAATGTGGTCTTTACCATCACTTGACAGATTTTTCCCGAACCGTTAACCGTTATAATTATATATAATTAACATCCATACCAATATAATAAATGGGAAAGTGTATGTGTGTGACTGTTTGTTTGTCCGTCTTTTGCTTCAAAATGTAACGACGAATTGACGTGATTTTAAGTTGAGTTAGTTCAAGTTGATGTCTCTTTTTAACAACTTCCTTAAAATGGGAGATGGACGCGAGCGAAGCCGCGGGCAAAAGCTAAAAAGCAAATCTTGATATTTCGTGAAGTTACAAAATTCTGCGAAGCAGGGGCGGATCGCTAGTGTAAATTAATAATAGCCCAGATATCTTTAACAATACAATAATAACGTTGTTATTACTAAGTTAAAATGAACAATAAATTGCTTCGGACTCCTTCAAAAGGGGTTCGAGGTCTGCTTACATTGTAACTAGAGCGAGATTTATGAAAATTTTCACATAAATGGTGCATTTCGTTGCCCAACACACAGTAATAGGTTATAACTAAAATATTTAAACAGGAGAAGTAGTGGCGGTAGAATATGAATAGATATTGTGAAATTACTGATACACAATTGCATTTCCGTCTGAAATGATACGTCAGGATTACAACGCAATGCAATAACGTGTTGGGTATATTCTGATTGTGATAGATTGACGTCTGTATTGTTTCTATGCAGTGGGTTGCCCTAGACCTACCTGCAGTTAGGTAAGGGATAAATTCAATGCAATTTTCATGATGTCATTGAATCAGAGGTAAGGCTAAGTGATCCCCTGTTCGTGGAACTATGCCGGGGATGCTTAAAATGGAACTTTCCTTCGTATCTTTCCTTTCCTTCACAAAAAGAATCTAGGCCGTATAATGTTCCATCACGTCGTCACACGATGACTCCCGGCCACCGAAGGTTCGGGCCTGTGGACGGTGAGCAATGGGTAGCTTACCGTCAGTCCGTCTAATATTGACAGGTGTCGACGGCGCGTTCGTGTCAAGAGATTTCAGCAAGTCTGAGAAGCCTGTCAGGGCCACTGCCTGCCGGTGTTGCGGGTTGGTTTGACAATGATACCGCGGACCCGGATCACAAAGGGCAAAATAATTAACATGGAAGGGTTGTAGTACAGGTACATGTCTAACACTCTCTTCCGTTCCTCTTTTTTTCCTACGTTACGTTCTTGAAATCATTTACATCTAAATATCACTATACAGGCAACAGACAAACTATCATTTTACATCATAACTTCTGCAAAACACAACCAAGTAAAGTAATTAACAAAAGTCGTATGTTTCTTGCTAACGTCTGCGCTCTGTCATAGAAGCTGCAATGAATAGTACCTATTAGCAGAGTGGGATCTGTGCTGTGTCACACTAGAGCTAGCTTGTAGTCACTGAACATTATTTTCAACGTCCATTTTCTAACATAAGTTAGTCCTAGAAATCCTACTGCATTTTTTTTTTAAAACGAACTTTACCTGCTTCGGTGTTACATTGGTTGCAAGCGAGATTGGTGAGCATATGGTTTCGGGTTCGATTTGCAAGTCGGGTATAGACACCCAGAACTGTTAAAAGAACTCTTTGGTCTTTCGTAAGGGGTACTTTTGCTTTTGAGGATCTTGGTGTCGATACCCCCTGATGGAAAAACGTCAAATCTGCCTAGAGATTTTTCAGTTGGAGCTCCGTTGATGGCAATAAGCGTTGTCAATTACATGAAAGTAAGATGTACCGGTTGAATTAGGCTCGCTGTAAATCTTAAATGTTCCCAAACCTGTGTCCCATACTCCGCCAAAAAAGAAATATAGTCCTAGAATTTAATATTGTTGACTATAATATTGGCGGTACAGTTGGCGCAGTGGCTGGGTGTATGACTGCTGCGCTAAGTTTCGTGGGTTCGATCGCACAGAAGAAATATTTACATGATCACAGAAAGTAGTTCCTGGTCTGTCTGTTTGTGTATGTGAGTTTAAATGTTTGTAAACGCACACACGTTACAGAAGAAATTTATAGTGTGGAGAAAAGTAAAAAAAATGGCTTTTGACAAACACTTTGATATAGTTAATACCTTCAGTGTCTTGTTTTCCCCTAGCCCCTACTTCTAGTGTTCAAAGTTCTGAAGAGAGTTCTGGTAAGTCTCCTCGGGGACAATTAATAGGAGCCATTAGGAAGACCTGCCTTGTATCATAGTACGGGTAACTTGTGGAGGCTGGGCATTATTTTGTTCATCTGTTTTGTTGATAAATATTGTAATTAACAAAGGAAAATAAAACAGTGGGTGTTATTTAAAATTGATAGTGATAGTTTTGAGACTGATTTATTAATAGTTATGAAGTAATTTTTATTGTATTAGCTATCCTACTGCAGGGCAAAAAAACCCTATTTTTTTTTTTTGTTTGAAGATGTTACCCCACACTAGTAATTTCTCCTGTATCAATGGCTACGTTAACAAACATTTAAACTCACATACACCAAACAGCCAGACTCTAAACCTGTAGGTCATACAAATATTTGTTCTGTGCGGGGATCGAACCAGCGGTACGCAGCGCAACAGTCGATCACTGAGCCAACCGTGTCGTCGAACTCGTCGTCTTTCCTTTTCTTTTAGTATTTTTGTTTGCTACTTCGAGCCAGTCATCGCAGTGCGCGTCCAGGGGGTCTAACATGACCGCTTCAGCAAAATCATAATACATAATGAAGGGATACATATGAATTACGTCACAATTCGTAAAATGGTCACAAAGTGACAATTCATGCAACGAAAAGCACCTGTCACCATTTATATCTATCTTATTATGATTCTACCAAAACGGCCATTTTAGGCCCCCTGGTCATGTCGCTATCAATTTTTCGGCTGGCCTCGGGGGCGACGTCAATCCTCAGAAAACATTCTACCAACAAGTCTAAAATACAAAAGCCAGTGAATTCGTGTTTAAGTTGGGTCTGCGTCGTGTTATAGTGAAATTAATTTGTAAGGACACGATTTTATCTGTCTTTCTTAGTTTGTGTTCCCCCTTTGTTGTATGTCTCATATTTACCACATATTCTCATTTAATTCGTGCTAAGAAAACACATAGTTTTATCATTTCTTAATTTCATAATCTAGTTATGTTATTAATTTACCGATCACAAAATCTAAACCATTTATTTCGGGTGGGAAATCATCTTATGACTTCCCCCGCTCTGGGCGAAGCGGGGGGGCATGTCAGACTTTTACTGACTAAAACCCACCCATGTTCCTTCTGTTGCCCTTTACGTTCCGGGGCCGCAGTATCTCTTTCGAACAACCCGCAACCCCGGATTTATTTCCCCCTTTGTTCAATGATATTACCACACCTAATAAACAGGCTGATCCAATTACACGAGAACAAACACACTTTAAAATTCTTTATAAAAATATATAATTAAAAAAGCAAACAACACATGTACTCAAAACGTACCGCATTTAAAAGTACACACACTAGGGCAGGGCGTTACACCAGCTGAATATTCATAGCGCACCGGAGATTGTATCGCTTAATAAACACCCCGTATACTAGTCCGCTCACGTGTCCTTAATGACCTGAACAGTATTAATGGAGGAAATTTTAATTTTCACTTAGGACCTTTTCGTACTGTTTGATTTATGTCCGTAGACAATGTATAGAAACTGCAAATGTTGATTAATTTATGTTTGTTTACGAGTTAATTAGTTTGTGTTGCTAGTTTAGAAAGGGATTTGTGAAATATGGCGGAGTGCGATTTTAAGAGAATAGAGCTTGGGTTTGGACTAGGATTTAATGTTTGACGTATTTCTGAATTTTGTTTTCTGTCCTGCTTGTCTTTTATATTCTCGTAAAAAATACGACAGTATCTTGCCTTTTTATGAGGTCTTAGCAAAAAGTAATAACATTTGTAAATTCTATCTCTTACTCAAAACTTTTACATAACTTGGATTACAGTATTCTTTTTCATGCAGAAAAATTAAATTGTATCAAACAGAAAAGTGTTTAAAACACAGAGCAAAGTTTCAACTAGTCGAAAAGCTAAAAGTAGCTCTTTTGAATAAATAAAATGCGATCAAAGTGAATGCTACGACGAATTCTACGAAATGTCTACACCGTGCTACGATGCTACGAGCATCTACGAGATGCGCTACGCCGCGTCTACGATTACATTATAACGATCGAATGAACTGTTTGTTTCAAAACCAGTTATTTTAACTCAGAAAAATATTTTTTATTTTTGTCTTCTTATTTTCTTTTCAACTTGTTCTGTATTTTAAGTGAATTGATCCTTCTCCTGACTAGTAAAACCAAAGCACATTTTCGAAATCTACTTAAAATTAATGTAGAAAGCTTTCTAAATATAAACTAACAGCGAATATCGTCAAATAAATTTATATCTATAAGTTCATCCAAACCTCGATTAAGCTAGCAGTATTAATATTTTGTTACAATGATGATACTGGTAGCTCGTAAACTTGTGTTAAACGAGATCAGCATCAAGTCTTTGATGGTTTAATTCAGTCACACATACAATATCATTTGCCTAGTTTTGTCCCAACTATGGGGTCGGCTCCCAGTCTAACCGTATGCAGCTTAATGCCCATCAAGCCACAAATACATATATTTTCAAAAAAACGTAAATACAATCAATCATTTTTATTTCGATCACACTGCATTTCACGATCCCCTTAAAATATCCAGACCATAACACTCACGTCAGTTCAAATCAATGTTCTATAAAAGGTCAAACAATTCCCTTGTGTGCATTAGTTAATAACAAACAAACACACAACTCAGCTGACAGTTTAATTTCGCGAATGAATCGTTCATTCATTCATTCAGACGTTCATATTGAACGCTGTCGGCTTCGATCGGTCACTGGGGGTAATAGCCTGTTGACGTTTAGTCAAATTACGTTAGGGGTTACCCTAATGTATTTATATTTGTTTTGTTTTTTTTCAATGAGGGTTTTGAGGTGTGGTCGAATTGAAAGTATTGTGTGTTTCGAGTTGCGGTTATGCAATTCATCGGGAAATTAAAACAACACCCTGTATTTTTTTTGTAGAGCTTTTCGCCTTTTGAAACAATGAGTTACTAGTTTAAAGTTATCAAAAGTCACCAGTGAACTTCAAATGCATGTTTCGTAATTTCAGCTGTTCAAAAAAACCCACTGAATAAATTCCCAAAATCCATGATAGGTATTGGAAAACAATTATTCTCAAGTGCGAACAAAAACAAACAACAACATGCCACCTAAATCAAACACACACGAGCAACTAACAACCAACAAATCACGGCGAACATTGGGCCAAACATTGGCCGCAGTTATTACAAGCCCCGTTGCGTGGATGATAACATTAGTTTGCCGGTTTTCCGTAAAAACCGGTATAAATCACTAGCGCGCCAGCCCTGACTAATTACGGTTTAATTTAGACCAACAAAGGGCCACACTAGCAAACTTGCTTGATAAATCTCTAACATGTGTGGTGCCTAACGAGTAGTGACCAAACTGGAATAATAGGGTGGATATTTTATCGCTTTTAGTTAGGAAAATGCAGGATATGGGTTTTTGTTATTCAGGGAAGTGTTTCACGGGTTATAAGTATTGAAGTTTGAAACAAAATCTGTACATTGGATTAGTGTGTTCATTTTTTAGATTTTTCAAGGCAGTAATGTAACATTAATACTAAAAATTTTAGGCTTTTCGACATTATAGACATTATATTTGTAAGCTAAATCATCGAATGACTCCTCCTTCTCTGGTCGGAGCAGAAGGAAGTGTCAGACTTGTACTAACTAAGACCTATCTTAACCCATGTTCCTTCTTCTGAGGGTTAAAGAAGGAACACGTATGGGTTTCGTTTGAAAGTGATACCGTGCCCCAGAACATAAAGGATTGTGTTCTGGGGCCGTGGTATTTCTTTCAGACAAACCCCTACCCCCTCTGAAGTAGGCATCCAAGTTAGTTAAAGTAACTCACTGCATTGATATTTCAAAACAGAAATGTAAATGATTGTTAACACTTTTCTCGACAACCAAGTAATTCTTGCTAATATCATGGGGTCTCATTGCGAACAAACAAAAAATAGTTCAAATAAATCTCAATAGATGGCGTTATATGTATCGATTTGTTTTTGAGGTTTGTGTAACTGTTTAAGTTTGACCATGAAAGAAGTATGGCCTTGTTTTTAAAAATCTCCATAACACAAAATCAAGGAATAATGGGCTCCTAGTTCCAAATTCCATGATTTTACTAAATAATATTATGGTGTTGCCTCTGGTGAGAAAAATTTGTACTACGTTGTGGTTAAGTAACTCATTTGCTGTTAATTGTGCTAATAGATGGCGTTGTTTTAAGTTTTACTACACGTCCTAAATGATACATACCATACCTATTTAGATAGAATGAAATAGTTATGAAATGCAAATATATTAGGTAAAACAAAATATATTTCGGACATAGAACAACAAAACCTACTTTTCTTATAATCTATGAATAAAACGCTAATCTGCGCCATAGAATAATAATATAGGTATTTACAATTTTGCGGTCTCAAGTGTCAACTTTGGGAATAAAGTCCTTGAAGCCAAAAGTCGCAAAAAATCATTACAATCTTCATCAAAATTAAGGTTACTTCAAAATAAATGTTTAATCATCGTTCTTCATAATTATGTATGATATTATTAATCTTCAGGTGGATGCTGTTTGATAAATCAATTACATAGGTAGGACCTACAGATTCAATTAAATACCCAAAGGTCTTGTTGTATGTCTTTGTCTGCTATTCTGTATCTACTTTTTATGTATTTTACTGAAAGGCAAAGGCAAACTTATTAATTTTCCGTCAACTTCAAAAATAGCAGAAAAAGTATAAATATATCGACTAAATACATACATAACATTACGCCTTATTTCCCATAGGGTTAGGTATTGGTATTTTGTCCCACCCGAGAATCGCACCTAAACCCTACTGCCCAATAGTAGCGCTTGCGACCACTGGACCAACGAGGCAGTCCTACTTACTCATTGTAAATGATAAAGTACTTACATAATAAAAAAAACTATTAAGTAATTTGTTGACGGGCCTGTTGGTCCAGTGGTTAGTGGCCCTGACTGCTGAGCCGGAGGTCGTGGGTTCGATTCCCACCCAGGACAAACTTTGTGTGATGAGCATGATTGTTTGTTCTGTATCTGGGTGTGATTTATCTATAATATGTAGGTATGTATTTATAAATTATATAAGTATGTATATCAGTTGTCTGGTGACCATAACTCAATCTTTGCTTAGCTTGGGATCAGATAGCCGTGTGTGAGTTGTCCCAAGATATTTATTTATTTTTATTTATAATTTATTGTGTTTTTTTTTATAAATTTTCCTTCAAACAAAGATCATCATTATCATCCTCCTATTTGGGTAGACCTCTGCCCACCAAACCCGCTGGGTTAAAGCAGGAGATTTAGCCCGGCGGCATAAGTAGGTACAATACAAGCCGTAATTACCTTTGAAGGCGGCACGAGAACGTCCACCATGACACGTCCAAAAATACGATTTCTATTATATTTATTATATATTATGTATTTTAAAATAATTACCAAGAACCGACTCTGAAGTGGTCAATTTAGTATTAAGGACTGCCATCGGATAATAATTGTTCAAAATACAAAAGAATTAGATGCCGTCTTGTAGCATAAAACGCAATTCAAATGAAACTGATAAGTAGGTACATTAAGCGACTCGAATCTAAAGGTACCTACTCATAAATTACGCTTGCATTTTATTTGTTTGTAGGTATTTTACGCTAAATGTGGGGTGAGACAAACTCAACCCCACATTCAGTTCAATATGCCAGTAAGTGGTTGGATAATATTAGAATGGAAAGTAAATGGCACGGATCTTGAGCGCTTGTTTAACTTCACATGCGCAGAAGATAAATTTTTGGATCTCAAGTTCTCATTAGCTGCCCGACTCTCATGACTGTAGTCTTTTTTGAGAATAAATTTCTTTAAATACCTACATCTCGTAAGTGTTTTTCTATAAGCGTACAGACATCAGCAGTCAGCAGGTCAACCTAGCCAGAACTGTACAATTTCTAAACCTTTGACTGCTGCCACAGAGTACATTTTATACCTATACTGCGGCCGAACAAACTAAATTAGATTTGACAAATTGGGGTAAGTTGATGAACTGGCGTCTGTACTGTACAAAGCGCAAGGTTATCCCCACTCTATCATCTAGCGCCCAATATCCGAGCCAGTAAGTATACTTACCTACTTTTATAGGTAGGTACCAACACAGCATACAAATATTACTACCTACTTAGTTAAGTCAGTTAAGTAACAATTTGTAATTAAAATACAAAAAAATTATTATTAAAAAAACAAAATACCCGACTGCACACTAAAAAAGAGTAAAACAAGCCCCACAATAATATTGATCAATCAAATGCTAAAAACTAATTATGTAATACCGTTTAAACAATACCTATATTAAAATACACTACAATATGTGTTCGTAATCGATAGTTAAATAAACAGAAACTTATTTTGAATACAAATTTACTGAATATAATTTATAAATGTTGATGGAAAGCATCGCAGGCGGGGACCAACAGAGGCTTATTTATAGTCATTTCGGTTGTGCACCATTTAGCAGAATTTTCGTTGGTGGCGGTCAAGGTGGTCCCCGCCTGCGATGCTTTCCATCAACATTTATAAATTATATTCAGTAAATTTGTATTCAAAATAAGTTTCTGTTTATTTAACTATCGATTACGAACACATATTGTAGTGTATTTTAATATAGGTATTGTTTAAACGGTATTACATAATTAGTTTTTAGCATTTGATTGATCAATATTATTGTGGGGCTTGTTTTACTCTTTTTTAGTGTGCAGTCGGGTATTTTGTTTTTTTAATAATAATTTTTTTATTTATAACTTTTTAGCTGTTTTTATTTAACGAAAATGTTGTAGATGTAGAAGACTATGTATATGTAAGTACCATTTTAAATTATTTCGACGACATTTGGCTTTAGATTACGAGTGATGTTACTCCGCAACATAAATTTACCGCCAATCTGGGCTGTTGGTAGTGAAGAAGAAAAAGAATTAGGTGAGTCATTACTGCTGAAGATCCCGCAAACGTTTAAGTTCAGTTAAAGAACATTCGTCGTGGGGCCGGTCCAACAGCTTTTTTGGGTCAAGTGTTTTTATTGCTAACCCAGCAAGTGTTTTAACACGGCTTAGGGCTACATAAGCCTGGCCCTTTGCAAACACGTTTGATAGGTCCACGACAGCCCGATCCAAGGTGGTACCTTGCAATTTGTGTACCGTTACAGCCCAACAAAGTATCAAAGGCAGCATCCGACGTTCAATCTTCCCTTGTCCGCGAAGCGCATCAAAGTCGACAGTGGACGCGCGGGCGCCTGCCCCGCCTACCCCGTAGGGAAGGCGGGCGGGGACCAACAGAGGTTCGTTGTCAAAGAACCAAAAAAAAGAACGGAAGAACGAGTTAATTAATTAGAAAGAACGAATAAATTTAAAGAGAGAAACACGAAAGAAAAAAAAAAGAACGAGTTATTTATACTTTATAAGTTTCGCGTCAGACGACGAAGTATCGAAAAAATCGCTATTTAGAGACGACCGTCAACGACGTGTGCCCTCATGCGTGTGCCCGCAATCGGGCTGTATACTCGAGCATATCCCCCTCCGCACCGCGCCGCGCGCCGCATGCCAGGCCACGCCCTATCTTTTTGCTTGCTAACGCATGAGTTGCTTTGCGTTGACGCAGAATTAACATGTTCCCGTGGGAATTTTGAGAAAAAACGTATCCTATATTAATTACTCCCGTGATTGAAATGAATCTAATGATACCGCATACATATTTTTTTAAAGGGAAATTTAGAAAAAATATTATTATGTCTTTATCCCGTGGGACTTTTAGGATAAAATGTATCCTATGACACTCCCGTAATCAAGACAAATCTAACGATACCTCATACATCAAAATCCATCAAGCCGTTTAGGCTACAGGTGGTCACAAAGGAAAAGACATACATACATACTTACATACACTCGAAAAACATTACCCTCCTTCTTTGGCAGTCGGGTAAAAATTACACACACGAAACTGAGTCTGTTAAAAAATAACTCCCTGCCCTGTGTCTCCTATCATTGCAAGAGCTATTTCGATATTATAAATAATTTTAATTGATTTAAATACTTGATAATTATCATAATTTGCGTAAACGTTTACGCCGAACCTAACAAATAACTAAGTCTGCCGAAAAACATGGACCTATACCCCACGCCATAGATAGTATAATCCCACGCTCAAGAAATCATGCGCTATCGCAAAGTAGGCGAATGCCGAGTATCGTAAGCTTCAAGGTCAAACGGCTACCATAATTTTGTATGCAGTATGGTTTTATCGCCATCTATTGGTTCTTTGTGTAAACTAAACTATCGCTGCAAGCACCATCTAGCGCCGTTGTGAGTAAAAAAAAATAGCCCGAATAGCCCGAAGAAATGAGCAAGTTATGGCGGTCGCGTTTCTTTGTATGAGATGGAGTATCTGTACGTTAGTATTATATTATCTGTGCTAATATTATTAAAGCGAAAGTAAGTTTGTTTCTTTGTTTGTTAGTACCTCTTCACGCGTTAATGACTAAACTAATTTTGATGAATTTTGGTACAGAGATAAAAAAGTGAGATATGAGGGAGAACGAGGGAAGAAAAGGGAAAACTTAGCGTTGCTATTACAAATCTATAAGGCGCAAGGGCAAAGACTGCAGGTGCTGCGTTATACCGAATTTAACGTGAACGAAGCCGTGGGCAAAAGCTAGTGTAATCATAATTTAAACAACCCCACGACACAGGGAATCCTAGTGTGGAGTCCAGGGACAAACTTTTAACTATTTTTCAAACGCTAGTAATCAGTATATCACAGTACAAACACAATAACTCCAATACAAATCAAACACATAAATCCAAAAACGTTAGAACTCTATAAGTCCTTACGTTAAATCAAACAACAAACACAAGTGTATTACATCGACCAGCTTGTAGCTGATGGTTGAATTCCTTAGGTCAGACCAACCTTTGTTTCTTTCGATGTCGTTTTTCATATAAATTGGGTATAAGCAGGGGATTATACGCCTTAGTGCCAACGTCGGGGAGCAACTATTTTTACTTTTTCCATGTTTTTTCCTGTATTTTACTGAGGATTTGTGTTGTTTACATGGTTTTGTGCTGGTTGTCTTAAATGTGTGTTGATGTACAGAAGTGTTTTAAGATACTATGGGTTGGGCCTGAAAAAATATGTAGGTAAATGTACAATCGTGAACAATAATATGTATACACGAAGCAACTTTTAAAACTGAGTTTCTCCTTCTGTATTGAGTAACATTTTATGTTTTTACGAACATTGTATTTTGGAAGCTATACTGTTACGAAATAAGTCTCATCTGAAAGTATAAATCGTAATATCATGAGCAAATCCTCGCATTTGAGCTCTGCTTAGTGTTTTCTTTTTTATTTTATTATTTAAAAACACATTTTATTACACTTGAGACAACAAAACATAGCTATAGAAAGCATAGCGGGCTTAACAGCGGTATGCCAGACACGACAACTCGGTGCCAAAACGTTGTTTTAGAATTAGCACAATTTAGAAAGTATCTCTTTAGTACCTTATACATAGAAACTTAACAGTAATTACCTTTTAAGTTTCTCGTTCTTAATTATTTTTGAAATGTATTTATTAGTTTATTGCTTAAAATATATGTTTTTCGAAAATAAATAGTTTTATAAGTAAACCTAATATATATAAAATTCTCGTATCACAATGATCGTTCCCATACTCCTCCGAAACGACTCGACTAATTCTTATGAAATTTTTATGCATATTCAGTAAGTCTAAGAATCGGCAACTATCTATTATTAAACCCCTTAGTGAGAAAAAGACTTTTTGTACCCTATCACAATGTTATCGTATTTTACCCAAAGGTTGACTGGTAGAAAATGCCTTATGGCATTAAGGCATTAAGTCCGCCTTTGGAATTAAAACTTCATGTACAATTGTGGTACTATTTTACATGAAGTTTAAATAAATAAATACCTTTGAACATTCTGAAAATTTATTGCATTTCGTATTTCTACAGGTCTGTAGTCATTATCGATGGTAGCATGCATTCTACGACCTTGTTGTTCCATATACATTATTCGATTTACGGATCTTAAATGTAAATATACAGATGAAGGTTCGTGGCTGTATGCGGTTGATTTTAATCGAGGACGTTGCGAAGACCTTTTTTGTACAGTTAAGTCTTTTAAGCTGCTCTCGTCAAAACGACATACCCAACAACTTCAAATCCGACATTTATAGAAACACTGAATCCAAACATTCAAATTAACATGGAAACGATAAACGTTAATTAATAGAAACATCGGCTAAGCTTAGCGTCAATCATAGAATAGGAAACTTCTCTAACGGTAATTGAAAAAGTTAAAACTCTATACCTACGCAGAGATCAGAAAACGCGAATTATTAAACCAATTAAAACTTGGCAACATTAACTGATTCAACGCACAACAAATTCGCACTGAAGTTACCAGCCTTTAGCCCCCGATTTTATTTGATATGGACCCTTTTCGATACGTATAAAATTGCCGTAAAGTTTTGATTACGAATAAAAAGAATAGGGACGAAAACAGGTAGAAAACGATTTTTATGTACCCTTTAAAGATTTGCTTTGGAAGGCAAATCACGTTAGAAATAATATAATTTATTTAGGGAAAAAAACCTTGAATATAAGTAAGTTACGTGCCTGTTTGGAAAAATAAATTGATTATTTAAGTCTTAAGTTCCTGGGCAGCTTCCCCACACCGTGTAAAGCAACAAGTTATCCCGGATCTCATTTTGTATTAGTCTAAACGTAAATACAGGTACTGTGTTCGAAAACAATATTTGTTACGAGTTTTCGCTTTTATTTTATTTCTCAAATAAAAAATAGGTATGGCCATAACCCTTTTATGAATTTTTAAAATATTTTGTTTGTGAATATACAGATCGCGATGCCAGTAAGGCTCGGATTACATGTATTATTGCAGCTAGTGGAGGCCGAACCGGGATAAAAAATTCATTAGAACGCACCGCCTTGCCGTTTGAATATGAAACTTATTACTGGAGCTGTTGAGTGGCAAATCGCTAAATAGCAACATCCAACTCATTTTCCGCCGACATTGAATATTCTGCCATGTTTGAAGGAAAAACAAAGTGTTAAATTGCGTGGGGAGTCGCCTTTGAGTTGGTGGTGTGTTTGGCGAGTTTAGATCGTGTATGTTGTGCTCTAAGGTCTATATTTGTGTGGGGATTGGTTGTTGTAGTGTGGGGAGGGGTGAGTTTCCTGTTACAGGAGACATGTAGAGAGGATGTGGGTCAAGTGGCAGGCAACAAAAGTATGAGTGTTGCGATGACGCTCTTGTGCAGACGACGACGCGACGCGACGTCGACTGCCACCACTATGCGTCTGACTGCACTCTGTTTGGATTGCCACGATAGCCGTTTTATATCTGTAAAAGTTACAAGTTGCCTTTTCAGTCAACAGCTGAACTGTAGCTTTGAACGCAAGTCTCTTCAGAGTTTTAATCGGATTATTGAAATGATGAAATGTAAGGTGTTATATGAGATAATTAGAGTGTGTGAAGTATAGTTAATAGTTTATTACTGGGATGCACATGTGATTTGGTATTGTTTTCACTAAGGGGACTAGAGGTACCTGGCTAGTTTGGGATTGCCAATCAAAGTGTCAACGCTACCAACTTTATATTACTACTAGCTTTCGCCCGCGGCTTCGCCTGTGTTAAATTTGGGGTAACACAGTTCCCCTTGCGCCTTACTGATTTGTAATAGCAACGCTAAGTTTTCCCCTTTCTTCCCTCTTTCTCCCTCACATCCCATTTTTTTTAAATAAAAATTAGCCTATGTCCGTCTCCTGGTGCCCAACTATATGTGTACCAAAATTCATCACAATCGGTTTAGCCATTAAAGCGTGAAGAGGTAACAAACAAACAAACAAACAAACTTTCTTTCGCTTTTATAATATTAGTAAGGATTCGCGTTGACGTTTTTGGTGTATTTAACACACTAGAAATTTCTCCTGTACTCACACAAACAGAAAATCTCGGAACCTCTGCAGGCCATACAAATATTTGTTCTACGCGAGGATCAAAACCGCGACACGTAGCGCAGCAGTCGATTGCTCAGCCATCACACCAACGGTAGCGTCAATTCAATTCTCTTTTTGATAACACTTAGGTATCAAGCAGTACAAAATTAGTATTTTAATGACATTAATAATAAAATTTGTATTGTTTTGGCCTTAGTTTTTATTCATTTACTAGCTTTTGCTCGTGTTAAATTCGGGGTAACACAGTTCCCCTTTCCTGATTTAGAGCTTACCTGCTACCTGTAGATTTTGCCCTTGCGCCTAATTGATTGTAATAGCAATGCTAAGTTTTCCCTTTTATTCCCTCTTTCTCACTCAATCTTTAAAAAAAAATAACCTATGTCCGTCTCCAGGGTCCCAACTATCTGTGTACTAAAATTCATCAAAATCGGTTAAGCTCATTAGGCGTTCAGACGTAACAAACAAACTTACTTTCGGTTTTATAATATTAGTAAGGATAACTCTTGTTGAACTAAAAACAGTTGACCAGTATCTAGAGAGCGCTTTCCGTTCTTTTTCAACCCGTGACCCGTGTTTGTTTAATAAGCACACATCGACGTCCACTCGTGCCCAGAATGCCGCAGTAACCAAGTTAGGTAGCCACGCCGATGGCTCGCTTGAATATTAAAAGATTAATGAGATTTTAACAATATTTATGGCCATAAAAGAGGGGCTAAATTAACGGGAGGTGGCTTCAATAGACTCCTTGTTTATGGACTTTCTGATGGGCTATGTAGATTATTTATGTATGTTGATTGTTCCCTCCATCATCGTTTTTGGCAATTCCTTTTGTACTCATCAGTTTTATTCGGTTAATCTGTTACTATGTCACTTTGTATGTACGCGAATCATGCTATTGGGGTAAACATACTAATCTAACCTTTTTAGGGTTCGTTCGGTACTTCAAAAGGATAAACGGAACCCTTATTGGATCGCTTTGTTGTTCGTCTGTCTGTCTGTCTTTCAAACCATGTACTCAAGTCTGTGGTCCTTTGAAGTTGTGAAAAAATCATATCTTTAAGTCTACGCAATTAAAAGACATGTACATGTCGCAAGTTTCTACAGAACCCTTGGATTGCGAGTCCTTCACGCACCTGCCCGTTTTTCACAATTTCAGGACCCAATGATAAAACAAAACATTAATGACCATGACAGAAAACATTGTTAAACTAAATCGTTTCTCTTTTGGAGGAAGTATTCGTGAAAAGAATTATTGTATTTGACTGTGTTGTTCAGGAAACATTTCCAATAGATAAAATAAACACAATTTCATTTTTTGACCTCTATTCCAAAACTACCAACAACATTCTAAAGTGATATACAAAAGCTATTCCAACAATCACTTCAATACCACGCTTGGTTAAAATCGTACCAATCGTTGATCAAAAGGACGAGTCGTTACATTTTTATAATCCAAACACTTTCGTAACAACACTCAAAAACATACCCTACCCCTTAAGGAATAAAGTGTACGATTGTTTGCGCAACCATGTTTACTGTGTCGTGAAATTCAGACAGAACCGTAGCGAACTAGAGGCGAAATGATAATAATTTCATATTATTTTGGAATTGTGCTTCATACAGCCGCACTGTTGGGTCGTAAGCTGGCTTTATTACAAACATTTCAGCAGATTCTCTCGAAGTGAGTTAACCCTACGATGATGCCCTGGGTACTGTGTTAATGCATGTTGAGATAATGACTATGTTCGTACGCAGAACGAATATGTGCTGGAAATTGTTTGATAGCTAGGTTAAGAGCGAAATGTTCTTAACCTATCCACGTTTATATGGTGTATAAAATGAATTGACATAGTGTTTAGGGGTTCGCGAACTTTTTTATGTGTTTGGCATAGTTATTATACGAAAAAGATCGTAAAGCCAAAGTGGAATTAGATCATAAAATCATTTTTGTTATGTCGTTTATGAATAAGAGGGTTTGGGTTTCAGTTGTTTTTTTGATAAAACCTATGTGCTTCTTCTGCTCAAATTATTTGTTAGTGAAGAAGGTTTTACTAAAAGAAAAATATAAATTGTAAATCAAATAAATCTCTGACAAACACATAAAATAAGGAACGTAAGTCAAAATATTACTTTCGCCGAAAACGAATTAAAAAAAAACACAGGTAAAAGGCAAATGAAATATTTGCAATTATTTTTCGTAGCTAAACACCTAAGGGACTTAATTAACGGAATTTAATTAAGTGAAAACATTTCAGCGATATTTTAAATAAAATCCGTCCTTATAGCGTCTAATCGTCTGTGTATTATGAAGCCGAAAGCCATAAAAGATACTTAATAATTTGATGCCGTCTTTATTTTGCATTTACTCGTATAGTTATACGGCAGTAAGGAACTAGTGCCTAAATAATAGTATCCTTACTTTCTTACTAATATTATAAAAGCGAAAGTGAGTTTGTTTGTTTGTTTCTTACCTCTTCACGCTTTAATGGCTAAACCGATTTTGATGAATTTTGGTAAAGAGATAGTTGGAAACCAGGAGACGGACAAATATTTTTTTTATTAAAAATGTAGGATATGAGGTAGAACGAGGGAAGAAAAGGAAAAACTTAGCGTTGCTATAAAAAATCAATAAGGCGCAAGAACAAAAACGAATTGATCGCGAGCGAAGCCGCGGGCAAAAGCTAGTGTAATAATTATTTAAACAACCCCACAACACAGGGTATCTTAGTGTGGAGTCCAGGGCCAAACTTTTAACTATTGTACAGTATTTATTGGACTGTTTTTTTTTTTATAATACCAGCCACTCAACACTCTTCACTTCAAATCGATACCGTTACCAAGATAAAGGGTATGGCAGACAGGGAGACGTTTAACAAAGCAATCCAATAAGGGTTCCGATTTTTCCGTTTCAGGACCGGAACCCTAAAAAAACGTTTGAAAAAAACACAAAAAAATCTCACATTACTTTTGAAGGGTTAAACGATCATAAATAAGCAGTATCTCGCGATCTTTGCGTTGTAATCGTGTCGTTCATCTTACGACGGTACATTAAGTCCGAAAGCTCTAACATCTTGAAATATATCCTTCACAGATATTAAGATTCATTAAACTTGGGTTTAGTGATAGCGGTGAGCCGAGGCGTTTTGTTAATTGAATTAAATGCGTTTTGTAAACTTTAGTGTACTTTTGAATTGTAATACTCTTTGTTTACTAGTTTGCTCTTCGTAGTTTAGGTATGAAGAATGCCTTTTTGGGGTTCCGCACCTCATAAGAAAAAATCGGAACCCTTATTGGATCTTCTTGTTGTCCGTCTGTCTTTCTGTCAAGACCCTATATCTCCGAAATGCAATAACAATTGAGTTGAAATTATACCAATACTAGCTTTAACCCGCGGCTTCGCTTGCGTTAAATTCGGGGTAACACAGTTCCCCTTTTCTGATTTGCAGGTACCTACTACCTGTAGTTTTTGCCCTTGCGCCTTATCGATTGTAATAGCAAAGCTAACTTTTCCCTTTTCTTCCCTCTTTCTCCCTTATTTCCTAATAATAATTCATCAAAATCGGTTTAGCCATTTAGGCGTGAAGTAACAAACAAACAAATAAACTCACTTTCGCTTTTATAATATTAGTAAGGATACTCCAGTTACACACCATATACTCATGTCTATGATTCCTTTGTGCTGTAAAAAACTCAAATCAACTTTCTAAGTCTAAAAGTCGCAGTCAAAAGATATGGCCGTTTATGTCACAACTTTGTACGGAACCCTCGGTACACGAGTCTGACATGCTCTTGATCGGTTTTTAGATATTGACTACAAATGGCAATAAAATCATCAAACCTTGTGCAATGTGCAGCACAAAAACTTCCGAATTCAGGGATTCAAAATGGTGTACTGAAGGTACTAGGTAGCCACGTCAGTGTACCTTCCATACTGTATAGAATTTTAGTCTCAATGTGATAAAAACAATTTTAAATTTCTGCATTTTGGACATGTTTTCGTCAACTCATTGCCGCTCAGCTGATGATGTAACCACACTGTGGTTTTACCTCCTTTTTGCAAACAATTGCTCAACATTTACCTGAACAATTTAGTATTGTATCATTTCCCCGTTTCAAAATAAATTCAGAGTAACATTTAAACAAAAAGCCGTTCAAAATGGCTGCCAGTCCGGAACACGTGCCCACTTCACTTCATTAAATTTAGACTAAAAGTTCATCGTGCTGATTTCATATTCAATTTGGCGTTTTCAGGGACCGTCATAATTTTTTTATGTGAACGTAAAGCGTGTCTGCCGATGGAGCCCTTTTTCTATCGGAAGGTACAAAACGCTTGGGATCCGGGTACTTTGAACTGTGTTCAGGTGATTATTTTGCTCTTATAATATTTGCAGAGGATTCTTTTTCAGGAGTGACGTAAAGGCTTTCGTTATGAACTCTTTTATGTGTTTGAAAATGGCGGAGGTTTCACGTGTACTGTCTCTGGATGTGGTGTTATGTACTAGGTCATGTGTTTGATTTTTAAGTGCAGTAGCCCTACTATGACCTCTTAAAGCAATTCTTATTCCGCTGAGGGAAAGAGACAGAGTGTCTAGCACCATCTCTTTCACTCAGTGGAATAAGAATTGCTATAAGATGTCATAGTAGGGCTACTGGTCTTTTATAAGAATTTGCGGACGTTTGATAGAAACAAGGCAGCTATTCCGTGAGAAATAATTTTACATAACTGACGATAAGTTCTACTGAGTGTAAAGCAATGCTTCACGAAGCCGTCAACAATGCATTGTGTATAAAAAAATTTGCTGAGGAACGATTTGTTTGGGTGTAAAATCGTTGAGGTATTCTTATACATTACATTAAGTAGTGATATGAAAAAAAAATGGCTTTTGGCGTATTTGGAGCATACGTGAGACACAATATTAGCGTCTTTGTTCTGTGTAGTGTTAAGATTTTAGTGTTTTTAGGGTTCCGTAGTCAACTAGGAACCCTTATAGTTTCGCCATGTCTGTCTGTCCGTCCGTCCGTCCGTCCTCGCTTAATCTCTATGACCGTTAGCACTAGAAAGCTGAAATTTGGTACCAATATGTATATCAATCACGCCGACAAAGTGGTAAAATAAAAATTGGAAAAAAATGTTTTATTAGGGTGGCCACCCTATATGTGAAGTGGGAAGTGATTTTTTTTTTAACTTCAACCCTAACGTGTGATATATTGTTGGAAAGGTATTTAAAAATGAATAGGGGTTTACTAAAATCATTTTTTGATAATGTCAATAATTTCGGAAATAATCGCTCCAAAAGTAAAAAACAATGTGTCCCCCCCCCTCTAACTTTTGAACCATAAGTTTAGAAAATATGAAAAAAATCTGAAAAGTAGAACTTTATAAGGACTTTCTATGAAAATTATTTTGAACTTGATTGACACAACAGTTTTTGTACAAAAAAGACAAAAAGTTTTACAAAATAATTTCTGGACTAAGTTTGTAGTATAATCGTATATGCAAGCATTTTTTTTAACTTTGTTTACATATTTTATTATCCTGAACGTATCTTTTTTCAAACAAAAAAAGAATTATTGAAATCGGTTCTCGCTATCCAAAATTACCACCGAAATTGCACGTCTCTGTATTAATTAGTAACCCAATTCCCCGAGAGATGGCGCTGTAGGTACTTATTACATTGGATCGGGTATTACCGAATTGTTCGGTTGGCCTCATAACTGGGAACACTTATTGTGACGGACGGGAAACTACGGAACCCTACACTGAGCGTGGCCCGACACGCTCTTGGCCGGTTTTTTTAAATGATGTGTGTACTTGTGGCAAGTTCCAAATCAATCTGTTTTCTTTCTCTGGTATAGACCAGAGAAAGAAAACAGACTGATTTGGAACTCTTTGGTGTACTAGACCATAGGGTCTAGTACACCAAAGACTTACCCCTCTGGAATATCAAACACATTGCATAAAAACCACCATACAATTTAACTGTGCAAAAATACCTGTATCGTTAATTTGCGTAAGGCACAATCGCGGTGGGAGTAATATTTTTTATGAGTGAGCACACAATTCGTAATTCGACCTCATTTCAAGGAGAGTGAGGGTAGACGGAAAAAGTGCTCCCTCATTATCGTTTTCCGCAGTCGCGCCGGTATCCAGGGTGTTGGAAAACAATACAATTCCGCATGAAACGCCTGAGTATTTTTGCAAGAAATTTAAAAGTTTTTTTTTTTCTCTTATATTCGCGTAGTGTGGTGAGGGAGTTGAAGTGTGTAATTTGTTGGCCCGGTTGCACCTGCCTTCTTAAATTTTAGTTATGGTGTATTCGTAATAGCGCTGTTTCCTTCAGACTTCTAACTGTAGAACCTTTTTCGAAAAGGACGAAATACATGATGACATTTTGTGCCACTAATTTCCACCTCCCAAAACCTACAACATTGAAGCCATTTTCCCTTCCCTAAACTATCACCAATTTAAGAGTATAGGTCAGCTAATAGGTAGTAATTGTTTTATTAGATATATAATAAACCAAGTTAATATTAAGGCATTAGCCATAGAATTCGTTTGCCAGTCCACCAAGTTTTACCAAGGAGTATCGTATTATCCAGTTAATAATGGGTTGTGTAGATATGATAGGCGAGATACGGTAAGACTGGAAGCTGACCCCAAAAAAAAGACTAGGTAAATGATGATGGGAAAACGTTTATTTTTATCTACAGTGTCTTTTAAAAAAATTGGCCTGGCACTATTTTAAGCTTATTATTACATATCTTCTCCGAATTTTGAAAGAGATGCCGCGGCCCCGAAACACAGAGGGAAAAAGTCTGTTCACAAGCCTGGCTCTCATTTACTATTGATAATTCCCATCTGAAACAAAAACTCTCTTTTTCTAAGGAGGACTTCAGCTTCTCTTGTTCTCCAAAATCTTTATCCTAAAAACTTGTCAATCTTATGATTCACCACTTCAACTTCTCAAACCGAAGATTCTAGACTACATTTTTTCATTAATCAATATACTGCGAGTCATCAGCTAGGGGGCGAACCGGAAGTACCCGACCGGAAGCAGAGGGACTAAACTCGGCGGTTAATTGCGCGAAAAGCGAAGCCCTTCGTTTTGAATATCGAACGATTATTTCCGCGTGAGCTTTAAGGATCATGTGTTGGAGGGGATTTTTTTTTCATTTTATTTATGTGCGTCCTTCATGTTGTGACATACATTACTCAAGCTATGTGAACGGGAAACTGTTCTTTTTTTTTAAAAAAGATTGAAAAAACAATAGTGGCCAGTGACAACGTAATCAGCTGTATTTGAAAACATTAGGAGAGTTTTAAAAATAGTTGCTAGGTATCGATGGCGATCCCGTGTGAGGGGGTTGTAGCAAAATAATAAACGACGATCTTTAGGTTAAGCCGCGCTTGCCTAGGTTGGTATATAGATAGGTGACTAATGGCTCACCAATAGAACAATTGGTATATAAAATAATATATATAGCTAGTAAAACAATATGATACCAAAGAGAAAATATCTTGCAATCCTTACTAATATTATAAAAGCGAAAGTGAGTTTGTTTGTTACCTCTACACGCCCTAAAGGCTAAACCAATTTTGATGAATTTTGGTACAGAGATAGTTGGGACCCTGGAAACGGACATAGGCTATTTTTTTTAAAGTGTTATTATAATGAGGAAGAAAGAGGGAAGAAAAGGGAAAACTTAACTTTGCTATTCCAAATCAACAAGGCGCAAGGGCAAAAACTGCAGGTAGCACGTACCTGTAAATCAGGAAAGGGGAACTGTGTTACCCCGAATTTAACGCGAGCGAAGAAGTAGAACTAAGTTTTATAAATAATCAGTTGGGTAAAAAAAAACAATTTTTGAGATAGTTATAAAGATGAATTTAAATTTGTTCTGATGATCTGTTCGTTGTATAATATATTAATATTCTATCTAGAATTTTAGCGCAGTATGATAACGGACATAAAAGGCGAATCAAATTGCCTCTGAATATAAATCATGAGCTCTTTAGGATCGCGTGTCGACGCGTTCGGAAACGCAGCATGTTTGTGAATTGGGTTATGTGTTTATTACTTTCTGATTTTATTTATAACTTTGACTTTGTTGTGGAGTTTGATTTGTTTTTTGTTTGTTTGATTGGAGTTGAATATGAAAAAGGATTCGCGTATTTTTTTTGGGTTCTGTACCTCAAAAGAAAAAAACGGAACCCTTATTGGATCAATTTGTTTTGAAGACCCTTTATCTCAGGAACGCGTTGAGGTATCCAGTTAATATAAATAATATAATTTAAACCGTATATTTAACTATATGGTCTCTTTGTGCTGTGAAAAAATAAACCCTCTAAGACTACGTGATCAAAAGATATGGTCGTTTATGTCGCAAGTTTGCACGGAACCCTAGGTCCGCGAGTCTGACTCGCTATTGTTTGTTTGTAGGGGCGATTAAATAAGAGGACAAAACTCCAAAAGGAATGCATTAAGTTAATCGATACTTGTACTCAAATGCGAAAATATACGGTTAGAGTAATATTTAGGATTCTTCTCTCCTTGGTAATATGTTTATCTTGAAAATATACGGTTAGAGTAATATTTAGGATTCTTCTCTCCTTGGTAATATGTTTATCTTGAAAATATACGGTTAGAGTAATATTTAGGATTCTTCTCTCCTTGGTAATATGTTTATCTTGAAAATATACGGTTAGAGTAATATTTAGGATTCTTCTCTCCTTGGTAATATGTTTATCTTGAAAATATACGGTTAGAGTAATATTTAGGATTCTTCTCTCCTTGGTAATATGTTTATCTTGAAAATATACGGTTAGAGTAATATTTAGGATTCTTCTCTCCTTGGTAATATGTTTATCTTGAAAATATACGGTTAGAGTAATATTTAGGATTTTGATGTCTACGCCGGCAGAGTCAAAAACGAAACCTTAAGTTAAAAGAAACCACGATACCATCTGAAAGTAAATTACTTAAACTTACTCAAAAAAAATGCTTTATTAATAAGCAATTAATAAACACGCCCGAAATTCAATTAACTGCCACGAACGACATTATCTTTTTCCAAAATCAAAACGTTCCAAACGACTCAATCAAACTCCAGCAAACAGATAAAGTACAGTCAGCGAATTATTAAAATACTTTTCAAAACCATTTTAATAGAAGCACCCAAACTAAGTTTTATCTCTGTAATCCGCACCACAAGGCAAGTTTCATGAGTAAACGAGTTAACTTAAACGATTTCCTTGCGGCTGTAAAAAGCAAAAAGTAAAAAAAAAAGTTGAGAGGAGATCCCGTCTATCTGGTACCAAATAAAGTTGTACTGTTCGGCTGGTGATATTTTTTGATGACTGTACTTTGTCTCTATTTAATATCGCTTGTGAGTTTGAACAAGTTGAAAGTACAAGATTGTTGTTCAGAACATGTTCAAAGTATGCTTCTTCGGGGCGCGATTAAATTGTAATGGGCATAGTTGTGTGGATATTAAATGAGAATTAGGTTGCGAACGCAAATGTGAGTTTTAAAACTAAAATACTGAATAGATTAAAATGTGGAATGGAGCTTGTGGTACTAAGTGGAATCTAGCTGCTGTAATCTCAAAGTTTTAAACGTTTATATTGTCGCTTGCTATTTAAAATAACGTAACATATAAAACGTTGTACTTGTGATCTTCAAAATGTTTGTAGTACACTCAAATTTTACCAGTTATATTTAGTTCTCAAGCAATAAGGGCAAGCTCTTTGCCTACGGGCACGAATCCAGAATCTGGGCTGATCCAGAGAAATTCCTGTAAAAAAAAAACCCAACCAAACAGGGTTGCGAGCCCCGAAACACAAAGGGCAAAAAAAGGAACATGAATTTCAGTCAGCACAAGTCTGACACTCTCTTTTGCTCCACACAGAGCGGGAGAAGTTATTTGATGATATCCCAACCGAAAAACAAAAAATAGATTAATTAGTTGGGCTACAATAACGTCTTTAAGTAAGATTGCGTTAATTTCATTCCAGTGTGGGCAAGAGACAGAGCTATTCAGAATGTCTAGCGCCATCTCTTTCCCATTGTTTTTTTTTGGCGTCTCGTGTTCTACCGCTAAACTGGACTATCCTGTGGGTGCCTTGAGAGTAAGGCCTCTAGCCAGGGGCAAAAAATCTTATTTACTAAGGGACTGCACACCCCCTGCGCGGTACGAGCCTCAGCTTAGGGCGTCGCTGGGGGAAGAAAGCAAAGGGACAGGCTTGATCTGAGTTCCATTATTTGGGGGATGATTTAGATACACTGGCTGGCTCGAGAAATTGTTCGGGAGGGGGAGGGGGGGATTAGACGGGCGAGGACGAAAGATGGCGGTCTGCGTTTATCTCTTTCCTACACTGAAACCTCTTTCCCTCTTCCTTTCCGCAACTATTACTACACTAGAACAACGAGTCCATACTAAATTCAGTTTTAAAAAAAAGTTTCAAACACACGCGTGTTTGTTTACATAAACGTCGCATTCATAAATAGTCGAACCTAGAACTGCGGGCCGGCAAATATTTACTTTGCTCGGGAATTTAAATCGTGGCCTGGAAAACTAAGCTAACGGTATAACAGCCTATTACTTTTTTACTTTATTGACTTCTGATAGCCCAGTGATAACCTGATTTACATGTTGCAAGTTGTGGATTTAATTTTTTTTTTGTTGTGAATGGGAAATTATTAAATAACCTCCAAACTTCCCCAATCTGGGCGGAGGGCCTAAACCCCACCCATGTTCCATCTTTTATCCTTTATGTTCCGGGGCCGCGGTATCTCTTTCGAACAACCTGCAACCCCGACAGGCGGTGGCCCTGGCCCCTCTTGTGTCTGGTAATTTATTGACAAGGTTGTATTCGTTTTTCCTCATTATAGCATATTGTAAGAACTGTTTTTCAATAAACTATGCCGTGCTATAATGCCATGTACCTTGTAGACTGACCCGTGCTATTATTATTTAACTACGAACTCGTCGAGAGATTTTGGTAGTTTTTTGAGCATTTCATTTTAAAACATTGTAAAGGAATAACAGCGCTGCAAGGGCTGTGGGTTGGATCGAAAGAGATATCGTGGTCCCAGAACACTAAGGGCAGCAGAAGGAACATGGAGTCATTAGATGAATTTACATATGAAAAAATAAGGGGGTCAAGCGTCTGCTGTGCTAAACCCGTGGCTGTCACCCCCGATTCCTTTCACGAACTCTTTCCTCCCGCCACTCCTTACCAGCTCTCACCGTACGCATCTAAGTCGTCATAATTTTACCTGGTGTATTTGTACAACCAACTTAGAGAAATACCTCGCTAAGAAAAAATATTGTTTGTGAATTCAAATATCTAATCCAGTGCTTACTAGATTAATTTTATGTCACGTGACTTTTTGATATTTAAAAATCTTTTTTCAAAACATAAGCTCTCCGAACATTTATCATTTTGATAAATCCAGATTACCATGGTTTCCAAATAAAACATCCGGGATCCAAGTTTTTATTTGTTCGTTTATTTAATAAAATACAGAATCAACACCGTCCATTGTTACAGTAATGTAAATAACATTGTACATAAAATAACGAGGAAAACAAAATGGCTGATCGGAATTTAATTTTAAATGTTTTGTGCGATATAATTTGGGACTAGTTTCTATGTGGATTCATTATGTTGTTGTATATGTTTCATTTTGTGTTATTTTATACAGTGAACACGTTCGGTTGTTCGTTTGTAAGTCAAAAATACGCCTTTCATGTCAAAAAATACCTACATTTCATCAGTTGTGTTTGATTCTAGTTTAATTGGGGTCGAGCCTATTTTCATCAACTGGGCTTAAATCCAGACTCCGTGGCTGTTTCTGAGAATTTCCTGATGGAAAAACCAAACAACTAACTTGACGTAGTATTAAATGAATGAACATAATGCGACTATAAGGTACTGATACACATTCCGCATCTCTGTGAGTGGAGAGGGAGTAGCTTGGTCTAATCATGATGTGAGTGATTTTGGTTTTCAGAATTTTAGTATGACAAGAATGGCTAGAGTAAGAAATTAGTACTTAATTATATTAGGAGTCTTGGTATGGACATTCAATGAGGAGAGATGAAAGGCATGTGACTAAAAGAGTGATACATATAAATGTTGATGGAAGGAGAGCGAGAAGAAGGCCAAAGAAAAGATGGTTGGATTGTGTAATGAATGATATGAAGGAGAAAGGAGTAAATCGTGCAGTGACATCTGACAAGGGAGAATGGCTGAAAAAAACGTGTTGCGTCGACACCAAGCAAAATGGTACAAGAGCAAGAAAATAACAGTTTGTGGTTATTATTAAGTTACTCTGTATGGTTGTCTCATACTCATGCAATAAAAAGTTTATAAGTTTTTTAACACATCCTACACTTTTACACGTCGTTGGGAGATTCGTAGCTACTCCGAAAACCAGTTTGGCTAGGAGCCGATCTAAGTTCTAGCCACCAAATATGACGAAGCTAAGCAGAAATAAATCATGATGTAATAAGACAATGTCAAATGATAAAGAAACTGAAGGCCTACTATGACATCTTAAAGCAGAACTTATTCCACTGAGTGAAAGAGATGGTGCTAGACACCCTGTATAGCTCTGTCCCTTTCCCTCAGCGGAATAAGTTCTGCTTTAACACGTCATGGCTGATAAAGAAAGGTAGTTGCTCTATGTAAAATACTAATATCAGTCTATAGTTAGACCGAAACTCGTACCCAACTTAGTCTTAAAAAGGCTACATCTATAGGCTTGATATTACTATTTTGTAAAACCCTGAATCCTTACTAATATTATAAAAGCGAATTTGAGTTTGTTTGTTTGTTTGTTACCTCTTCAAGCTTTAATGGCTGAACCGATTTTGATGAATTTTGGTACAGAGATAGTTTGAAACCAGGAAACGGACATAGGCTATTTTTTTTCTTTTAAATAGTAGTATATGAGGGAGAAAGGGGGACGAAACGGGAAAACTTAGCGTTGCTATTACAAATCAATAAGGCGCTGCCGAAGTTAACGCGAGCGAAGCCGCGGGCAAAAGCTAGTATTTAACAAAATACAAACGACTATAAAAGATGGCCACGATACTATTTCAGTAGGCTTATTTTATTAATAATCCGTAGCCCAAAACATAAGTACCAAAAAGTTTATGCAAACTCTTGAATACGTAAAGAGCTGTTTAATAAAACTACTCGCGAACAACTACAATATTTGCATTACCCCAAGTTTTGCTAATTCTGAAAACAGAAACGCTAATATTTAAATGCGAATATATTCGTCCACAACACGTTATTAAAGCTGCAGACACCATTGATCTAATAATTAAAGAAACGTGCTTATATCAAATTTAGGGTGCGAACAACAATATTAAATCTCATTAAATGACGTACTTAAAATATGGACGCGCCAGCCATTTTCGAGTGTCTACCCCTAATTGCAGACATTCGTTAATTTGTGTCTGGGACGAAAGTGTGAGTGATCACAGTGTCGGAGACTGTCGGGACACTTGAGTGTGACACCCTTGGTGTGTTTGCCAAGAGAATTTGCTAGGTTCCTCCATTGGAACTGACTTTGTTGATTATTTATCTTGATTTCGAGGGGAGTGTGTTTAAATTAGGTAAGGTTTTTCGTATTGTAGATATGCCAGGGATATTAAGATTAACTAAAGTTTACATAATTGATAGAACCACGTCAATAAACACAGTTCTTTACTAAATTTTACACATAAACGTAATCTTTCATTAATTTTCATTTTGTATATTCAAATGACTACGTTCAACCAATAATGTAGCATTCATGCGTAGCAGCTGTCGTAGCACGTAAACTCGTAGCACTGCTACGGTTCGTAGCATGAACAATGATTTTTACTAAATGTGCTTATTTTTATGGAGCAACTGTTACTAGAATCAAAACAATATTTAACTACATTTATCCGTTTTTCATTACTCAAACTCGTATAAATTAAATTGTTTTAAATTTATAAATTATTAATATTTATTATTAATTATTATTTTTAAATTGTAGATATACTTACGAGTATAGCCTCATTATGGTTCATTAAAAGTCTTATTCACATTTCTTCCATTCTTGTATATAAAGTAGTTACGTACCTGGAACAAAAAACGTTATTAAGTATTTCTCACAATTATTAAAAACGGGTTCAAAGATCTTCGCATTTATTAGACACGCATGCTATATGATCATGAAGATGAACAATAAAATACTAGAAGTGCTAAATTAGAATGACATCAGTGGGTTACATAGAATACTTTCTTAGTCTTGCGTCTTTGCACACGTAAAATTTGATAAAATACAAAGTTTTAAATGTTTTAAACCAGGTTATAAACTAGCTGCTAAGTAGATCTCTTTCGCTCACTAACTGCTGTTATTGTACGTGTCAGTCACGCATGAAATGTTCGCACTTAGCAACGGTTACCGAAAACGGTTGTCTTTAAAGGGAATAGACATAGATGTTTCGAAGTCCCAATTGCTTAAAAGCAAAATCCTCGTATCATTCAAACAAATCCGGACTCCGGTCCGAGTCTATTAATAAAATTCCATTAGGAAAAGCTCAACTACATTTTTTCACCACTTGCACACACAGCAGTAGTGATTTTATTTGGCTGTACATGTTTGAAATCACGCTCAAGCCACATCCAGGTCTCCTATACCTCATTGGCCGGGTAGCAAACATGTTTGTTTCCACAAATGCTCTTTGATATAATCTTAATGTCGGTCGCTTTACCTGTCCTGTCAGCATATAAACTTAGCAGACAGTTGTGGCACTTCTAGTAAACTTGATGCAAACTTTAATTTGCTGTTAGTTTATCACGCGTTAAACATTCGCCGGATTTAGTGTATGTTTTGGATGTTCAGTGCATGTTTGGTTGCGAAGAGGGATCTTGTTCTGTTTACTAAGAGATGTGTTCAGAGATTCTGGATTGCGTTTGACTTGTATTATTTTAGTTTTTAGGGTTTCAAACCTCAAAAAGAAAAAAAGGAACTGTTATTGGATCACTTTGTTATTCGTCTGTATGTCTGTCTGTCTGTCAAATAAAATTTGACGACACGTTTGGCGCAGCAGCTGAGCGATCGACGGGTTCGATCCCCGCACGGAACAAATATTTGTTTGGACTACAGATAGTTGTTTCGGGTCTGGCTGTTTGTGTATGTGAGTTTAAATGTTTGTAAACGCACCCACGATATAGGAGTAAATGAAAAAAAAGTACATGATTTAAGTACTAGGCTTGCATGAATTTACGGTGGTATTCATTGTAACAGTTTGATCTACGGATGCAAGTTGTCGGTAGAACCAATTGCGTTAAGATCAAACTACTAGGATTGCATGAAATTCACAATGGTATACTTTCTAACCGTTTGGTCTGTATACACAGTTGTTATTTGTATAACATAACGCTACAATAGTTGGGAGCTGAGTGGTGGGTCAAACCGCTGGGCATTGCTAGTTTCTATAAAATAGTTTTCTAGTGTATTTTTAATTTAGCCAAGACTAAATTAATCATAACTAATTTAGTCTTGGCTGAATTAAACAAAAGCTATCCGAACGTTTCCTATTTAGTCATCTACATAGCACCTGTCGCCACCACGTGACGTAACAGGTGGTACTTACCCATCGACCAATCACAAAACGTCAAATGAACAAATCTTCAGCTCAAGCAGTATGAAGAAAGGATTTACCAGTCAGCAAAAATGATTGACTGCTCGAAGTGCGCCGGTCGAATCTTAATACGTCTGTATTAAGTAAGGGATTATACAAAACAGGGCAAGCAAATTGTGGTACATATCCGAACGTCTACTCTCTGATAGCTGATGAACTGAAATATCTGTCAGTTTACGTTATCCACAGCCAGTTCGTTACGTGTCTGTACCTGTTTGGCTATTTGTTTTAAGGGGATATCTTATAGAATCACTCTGTTGCCCGTCTGTCTATCTGCCAAGACTCTTAATTTTGGGAACGCGTGGAGATATCGCGTTGAATTTAAAACAATATACTCAAATCTGTGGGTTCTTGGAGCTGTGAAAATTAATTCTCTAAGTCTACGCAGTCAGAAGATATGGCCGTTTATGTCGCGAGCTTGTACGTAATCGTTTCGTACTTGGCCGGTTTTTTATTTCTCAACCGTCACTTGTAGATTTTATTTAATGAGCACCCAAAAGCAAGTCGAATAAAACATACTTTTTCTTTACTTTTTTTTCGTCTTCCAAAATGAACTTAAAGAGGCACTACAAAACGCACTACACTTACATAGAACAAAAAGAACAGCAGTATTTATGAAACAAATGAAAGACTGCCATCAAATTAAGTTAATAGCCAGTCACGTCCGAGGATCCACCATTATCATAAGTGATGAAGAACTTAACACCTTGTTCTGCTTTCAAGAAGTACGACGAAGACATCAACTTATGTCATTCATTAGTGTCTACTTCTATAATATAAGTGATATAGATTTGAGATTGAATAGTCTTGTAACATATAATAGTCAGAAGAGCCAAAATACATAAATAAATAATAAATTTCCCCTTTTAAGTAACCCTTTTTTACGTAAATCATGTTATAACTTCCCCCACCCTTGGTAGAGCGGGGGGAGTGTCAGACTTTTACTGACTTAAACCCACCCATGTTCCTTTCTTCCCTTTTTGTTCCGGGGCCGCGGTATCTCTTTCTAACAACCCGCAATCCGAATAAGTTCCACTCTTGCACTCCCCATAAATTCACCATAGCCATCAAGATACACACCCATGTTTTAACGAGCGAAATATTTCTAGTTTCTCCATACAATTACGCTGTATAAGGAGCCCCCTGACAAATGGCTTCCGCCTCTGTATTTTGAATTAGAACTAATAAATCCTCAACCTAGTATTGGGTTTCGGCAGTTCGTTATTTTACTGACCCCTAACTATACATCTTGAGTACGGAACCCCAACTATTTGTTCTCACAATTTGCTACGGTAGGAGAGAGTAAATTTTTGATCAGGCTTAGGGTGTTGTTTTATTAGTTTTCGAGTCAATATATAGATAGAATAAATTAAATATATATCACAGAGAATAACGGCTATTGTAAATAACTGTCCTGATTATATTTACAAAGATAATATGTATATATGAAAATATTTATGGGACATGTCAAAAGTCAACTTAAAAGGCTCAAATCACTGCTTAGTAAAGTAAGAGAACGTGTTGAGTCTTTAAGGTGTGATTGTTTTTCAATGATTCTTCCGATCGTATAATGGTGGGAATTTAAGTATGAACTTTTTTCCTATATAACATAACACCATCACGCTTTTTATCCCCGAAAAGTTAGTCAGAGGTGTACCAAATAGTACACTCGTATTTCACTAGCTATGTTGAAGTCCCATGTTATATGGGGATGAACCTATTGCCATCAACCGGGCTTAAATCAAGACTTTGTGGCTGCTACTGAGAAATTCCTGATGGGGAATCCCAAAAACACTTTGTACGATTCGGGAATCGAACTTAGAACCTCATGATTAGCAGTCGAGGTAGTTTTATTTGTGTGTCAGTTCTTTTTCATACAATAAGTAGAAAAAAATTAAGTAGTAGCGTAAAATTGGATTTAACTTGAGTCCTGTTAATTGAATAAACTATTTCGTAAAATTCTCTATCAAGAAGTTAGCAACCGAAAGTACAAGTACGTAATGCAAATATAGGCTTTCTAATTACAATATAATTATCTTGAATCTCCATGAATAACTTACTGCCAGACATCTAAATTGGATATGTCATCTATTCTTGTACTAGACGTCTTCGAGATGAAGATTTGACACGAAATCTTAGTAAGGGATCTTAACATCTTGAATCAGACGTCCGCCTAAACCACCGACCTTACTACTTGCAAATTAAAGTTCAAATTAGGCTGACATACACGGCGAAGAGATATGAAAACCGCGCGACCTGACAAGTGATTAACAGCCTTATGTTGTAGGAGACTTAGTTGATATTGTAATGTGATTTGATATCATCTGGGGCGGTGGGCAGTAAACGCATATTTCACTTGGTCCCTTGTTTACTGTTACCACCGAAACAATGGTTGTAGTAATAATAATTACTCCATACAGATATGAAATGGGGACTTGGTAGGAAAATGGCGAAATCGTCGAGTAACTTGCTTAGTGATTGGATTACTATGGGATGGGATGTGCTTGATTTTGTGTGAGAGGACGTGATATAAAATAGTGCGAGGTCGTAACGTAGGCGGTTTTATGTTAGGCCCAGAGTGATTTCATGGTACTGTTTTGCATGTATCTAGTGGAGACGGGCTTTGGCGATCGATTTTCTATTCTAAATGAAGAGCCTTAGTGACGAAAATAGAGCCAACTTCATTTTACTACAAAGTCGTACTTGAACTTAGGTTCAATTTACATTACAGCAGAATCTTATAAAGCATAGTAAACTTTATGTTAATTGTTTAACGTACATATTAGGAATGAGCCGAAAACAAGTGAAGCGGCTGTTAGAGATTTTTCTCTTTTCTGAGAATTTCCGCTGTAAGTAGCTCTTGCTAGTATGTATGTTACAAACTTGGCTTGAAGTTCATAATGCAATGGATAGCTACGATACACAAAAAATCACTTTTCTTCTATTCAGTGTCTATTTAAATTGAGTCCTAATCTTTACTACGAAAAACACGTAAAATAAATCTTCAATTAATAAAATTGAAAAACTGTTTAAAAAAAACGAAAACTTGAAATAATAAAGCCACCTCCCACCAAAGTTCCTGTTATAGTTCCTCAATAGAGAAAAAAAGGGCCAAGTGCGAGTCGTACTCGGGCAACGAGGGTTTCGTATAAACTTGTGACATAAACAGCCATATCTTTTGAGCCTAGACTTAGAGGGTCGAATTTTAAAGCTCCAAAGAACCACAGACTTGTGCATATGGTTTTAATTTCATCTCGATACCTCCATGCGTTTCCAATGTGACAGACGGACAACAAAATCCTTACTAATATTATAAAAGCGAAAGTGAGTTTGTTTGTTTATTTGTTACCTCTTCACGCTTTAATGGCTAAACCCATTTTCATGAAATTTGGTAGAGAGATAATTGGGAACCAGGAGACGGAAATAGGCTAATATTTTTTTGAAAAAAGTGTGATGGAGAAAGGGGGAAGAAAAGGGAAAACTTAGCGTTGCTATTACAAATCTATAAGGCGCAAGGGGAACTGTGTTACCCCAAATTTAACGCGAGCGAAGCCGCGGGCAAAAGCTAGTGAACCTATAAGAGCTCCGTTTTTACTCTTGAGTTGCAGAACCCTAAAACTAAAACTTCACCGACCTCTGCCGCAAAACTTTATTAATATTACATAGCGACAGAGTAAGCAAGCGAATAACAAAGTGCCACTTTGAGGTAAATATTGCTTGACCGAAACTAAAATAGAAAAACCTACCAAACTCCACGCTTCTAAAATCACACCCAACATTTAAAAAAAGAACGACTCTGTTCAAAGCTGGGCATAGGAATGCATAAAAAATAACCAGTCGATAATTATCGTCTAAGTGGTATCGTATAAGTCGGCTATTTAATGGTACACCAGCATGTATTTGTACGCTTCAATGCAAGACATAGATGGACTAACTATATTATGTACTAGCTGTTCCCCACGGTTTCACCCGCGCTGTTCAGCACCTGTTGGTCGTAGCGTGATGTTATATAGCCTATAGCCTTCTTCAAGAAATGGACTATCCAACACTAAAAGAATTTTCCAATTCCAACCAGTAGTCCCTGAGATTAGCGCATTCAAACAAACAAACAAACTCTTCAGCTTTATAATATTAGTATAGATTTCAAAAACACCTTCTTTAACCTGATTTCATTTTCATAATTTTTGGAAATCCGCCAAATTGGATTTAGAACAATGTCATTTATATTACTATCATTGTCATCCAAAATTATCATGTACCTATGTAAAATTTAAGTTGGTAAGGTAAGTTTAATCGCCGGAGTTGCGGGTTGTTCGAAAGAGATACCGCGGCCTGGAAGCATAAAGGGCAAAAGAAAGGTTTACTTTTAGTTTTTTAGTTTGTAAAAGTCTGACACTCCCCCTGCTCCACCTAGAGCGGGGGACATTTAATGATGAGTTCCCATCAGTAAAAAAAAGTTAGGTTCTTTTTTTAATTAAGTTTCTCTGCTTTCTCTTTTCTTTTTTCTATTTCTTTTGAGTGGCCATTGACACCGTTATTAGCTATAGGTACTTATTTTAAAAAGGGTGAGATTTCAGGCATTGCTGATAAATATCATCAGTCAAAAAGAAAAAAAATATTTATGAAACTTGTACTAGACAAAATAATAAAAAAACACATTTAACTAAATTGGTCCGATTGACAGTTGGTAGTCATCACGAAGTTATGGTTCCCCTGGCCAATTTAATTTAACCTCACATAATATCCGTGACATATTTATAGCCAACACGTTACTAACACTAGACTGAACCCACACATTTATTATAATGTAACAAGATTCCATTCGAAATAACGTTGTCCGTAGTATTCAAGACGGAACAACGGGCAAGTTAGCACCAACAAATGTTGTATTCTGCGAATGTACGTATTTGTTTCCAAATCACGTCCGTTGGGGCGCCTTAGAGGGGGTGAATGGGGTGCTCGGGAGGGGCGAAGGAGGTCTAACGGGCGAAAAATTGCGTACCTATCCTTACTGAATTAGTGCAGCTGTGTAAATGAGGTTGGTACGATCTCAGCTGAGATTGCACCACTCTAGCGAATTTCTTGGGATAACTGTTCGTTGCGGTAACGTCTCTAATTGGATAGAGATGCTGTGAAAAGAATTGTTTTGATGTTATTTAATTATGTTACTTACTAGTGGTATGGTTGTATTACATTAATCATGAGCTTGCAATCATTGTGAGATAAGTTTTTATTTTATATTCGAGATAGTATTTCTGAAGTTTTTTTTACTGAGAGTTGGTTCAAACTGACTTTTCTTTGTGCGTCTATGACCCAAGCACATTTTAAAAATAAAACTGCCGAGTCACTTTACTAAAATTTCTTATAACAAACCTTTCATTTTAATAAATTCACGAACAAAAATGTACACATACTTTGTTTGGCGGTTATCCGCGGAATGCACACTTCCGCGTTAATTACTGAGTAATTTTATGCCTGCGTTGAGCACGAAAAACACAAAGAGGCAAGGTACCCGAAATGTTAAAGTTTCGCTTTAAGATCCGCTTCTGCTAGGGCTGGTAACACTTTAACAATGTTCTTCATTTTTTTTTAGAAAAGCTTTGCATTATTGGCGTACATAATTAATGCGCTTTACATAGCAAACACTTAGTAAAACGTCTAGATTTTCGTCGCAAAGTTAGCCGTATCTGTACATACCAAAAGCACAAAAAAAAAATACAGTGTATAGTCAATCAAATACATAAAGAAAAGACTTAAATAAAAACAGTTTACAAAATATATATTTTTGTCTTGTACAACGAAAGAAAAGGTTTAATAATACCACGAAAAAAAAATTTTCATCTCCAAATTCTCAAGTTTTTTAGCAACGACCATCATATTTTTGATATCTAGAAGAAAGAAAATTTAATAAACTAAAAACATATCTTAAACTTTTTAAACACAGAACTCTAATTAAAACTCCAAAATGACTTACATTTTGGCGGACATGATATTCATATATATATAAAATCAAACGCCGAAACATTTTCATCCTTATTTCTATTCATTGATGCACTACTGTCGTATACTTGTATCAGTTAACGCCCTGTCTGCTAGCCTCACCTCCACGAATACCTAAAGATTAGCTTCTTATCGTGTCTTAAACCGTAAGGTAAGTATCTCTTAGTCATGAACTATATACTCAAGAGACGCCCGACTGAAGTCGTATCGCAAATCGATTCACCGTCAACCTAGAACTGATTTAATTGAGGAAAACTGAAACATCTCAAGGTCTATTTCCAGAAAATGTAAAAAAATTAGATGATTTGTTAGCACGTGTAGCAGGAGTCACGAGGCAATATAAAAAGGGGAAATTTACATTTAATAATTCCGAACTTTTCCAAGTAAAATTAAACGTTGAATAGGTATGTACATTCAGCATTTCCAAATTGAGATACCTTACAAAAATATGAAACAATACATCATTTTCTCTTTGTGAAACTTTTCAACCCTAACCATGGGTAGGTAACAATGGCCGCCATGTTTGATTTTCGAAGAACAAAGGTACAATGGGTGGCCACAGTCGCACACGACTTTAGCCACAACGGACCTCCATGGAAACCGTTCCGGAAGAAATATACACGGTATGTGTGACTCGTACCTCTGTCTTAGTTCGTATTGTAGCTATTGTCAATATCTGTACACATTGTTCGGGTCTACCACCGGTCATCTTTCTGTTTAAATCAATGTAACAGATATTGCCGCTGTGCCAACGTCAAGTACCCTAGAACAACTAACCTTCATTCAGAATAACACTGCTCTTTGGGCCTTATAGCAGTAATATTTTAATTTTATTCCAGTGTGAAGAAGAGATGGTGCTAGACTATTGTATTGCTCCGCCTCTTTCTCACACAAGAACGACATTAAAACAATTGTGCTTCAAGAGTTCTTGGTAACCCCTGGATAAATATGCCAATTCATACTATTAAAAAGTATATATATTTTCGTGATGTGTTCTACTAAAGCAGCCATGAAGAGCATAAGCAGTATGAAAGCTAGCCTGTCACATGCAAGTTGTTCTTGAAAATGACTGTGGCGACCGGTTTGGTGTGGTTGTGCCGTTGTTTTTATGAATTATCATTACATGAAAATTAACATAAGTGGCAAAATAACTGCTTTCTTTCGATATCATGCGGGTGAAGCGCGGCGCCAGCTAGTTATCATTTATCTTGAAATGATCATCAATTCTAGCACGTTATTTTCGTTGAGAGTTTTCTCATAATAAAATCAACGCCCACACTACTTAAGATAAGGTTTGATTTAAATTACTAGTATACACAAGAAAACTATGGTTTGATTTCCAGGAAAGGGCAGACAGTTTTGAAACTTGGAAAGTAAATAAATTCTCAGAATTAATCTGGAGATTGAAATACTGTTTCGGAGTAAAGTTTCGAAACGTATATGCAATTAATAGAGAGTATTTTTTTACGCGTGGGAAATCATCAAATAACTTCTCCTGCTCTGGGCGGAGTGGGAGAGAGTGGCAGAATTTTACTGACTTAAACCCACCCATGTTCCTTCTTTTGCCCTTTATGTTTCGGGACCGCGGTATCTCTTTCGACAGATGATGGCCCTGGCAGGCCCCTCTGCTTTGCTGACATGTCTTTGAGGCGCGCGTGGAACACTAACGCGCCGTCAACATGGCCTGTCGTCAATAGACGGTTGGACGATGAGCTATTCTTTGCTCACCATCGAGAGACCCGCATCTGTGGTGGACGGGAGGTGTCTCGCATCACCCGACGGTTAATAGAGATCCTTCAAACTGCTTTTGTGTTTTGGTAATAATCAACTACGACGCCATGTTAAAAAATCAAAATAAACTTTTTTTTTATATTCATGCAATAATCACCAATACGCCAGCACGCCAAATATTCATTTCAGCGGTGAACTCTTGGCAGTGAATGTTGCCATAAATAAACATAACTTGGCTAATGTGGCCTCCGTCAGCAAAGTACTGGCCATTTGGAGCCGATTGCTATCGTTAAAAACGTTTAACAGTCATTTACTTTTTTCTGATTTGTGGTTGAACTGTGCGGAGCGTTTTATCATATTTATTGGCGGTTGGTTTCTGGAATGGCGTCTTTGAATTTAGAAGGAGAAATGGAAAGAGTTTAAGTAATTAAGTCTTATCACGAGCGAAGAGAGGTGAGCTAAGTTTAATCAATGATCATTGCGTGTGCAACTGCGCCGATATATCGGAAATACAAATAAGCTTTTATTTTAAATTAAATGTTGCCCACACTATTAATTTCTCCTGTAAGATGAACAAAAAAATATAAAAAAACATAAATGTAATTATTAATAATTTTGTACAAATATTCAAAAAAACGCCGGGCGGTCACTTATCCCTGGGACACATTGTATATACATATATCCTAATAAAAGCGAAAGTGAGTTTGTTTGTTTGTCACGTCTTCACGGCTAAATGGCCAAACCAATTTTTATGAATTTTGGTACAGAGATAGTTGGAACGGATATTAGATAATTTTAAAAAAGTGGGAAGAAAAGGGGAGAGAAAGATACATTTTTTTCGACCATCACGCGAGTTAAAGTAAGCATTAGCCCAAAGTAACGCGTAGTATGCTACGCAGACGAAGTCGCGGGCGGAACCTAGTGTAGTATAGTCTCACACAAAGGATAATGTCCAATTTGTGCTCGTGTCTACAGGTCTACTTGAAAGCACCTTTTGTAAGGGCTACCCTATGTCAGTCATTCAGCCGTGCAAGAAATATATTAGGCGAGACCGATACTCTCACGTGTTCCAAGGGTTTTAGATGTTTGCTCAACATGTGTGAAGGTGAGTGAGGAGAAACTGAGAACTGGTTCGGATGTTATAGACTCTACCACTTTGGGATATGGTTTGATTTTTCTTTTCATTCATCATTATTTGCCTAGCCTGGGTTTTAGATGTTTGGCCAACATGTGTGAAGGTGAGTGGACGGCTTAGGAGAAACTGAGAACTAGTTCGGATGGGTCGTACAGGGTTATAGACTCTAACACTTTGGGATATGGTTTGATTTTTCTTTTCATTCATCATCATTTGCCTAGCCTTTTCCCAACTATGTTGGGGTGACTTCCAGTCTTACCGGATGCAGCTGAATACCTGTATTTTACATGGAGCGACTGCTATCTGACCTCCATAACCCAGTTAGTACTGAACTAAACCTCTCCAGTAAGCAGGCGTGATGTTTATGTTATGACGAATGAAAAAAAATTAAGTTCTAACTCAATTCGCACATTGAAAGTTATCAAATTTATTTTTCAGAAACACATATTTGTTTAAATTTCTAACTAAAAATTACAGACATTTCAATTGTTGATAGGTTATTGTTAAGCACAGTATAATGGGCAAATCAATAAAATATTTACTTGAAAAATCAATCCTTACTATATTATCATAAAAGCGAAAGAGAGTTTGTTTGTTTGTTACCTCTTCACGCTTTAATGGCTAAACCGATTTTGATAAATTTTTGTACAGAGATAGTTGGGAACCAGGAGACGGACATATTTTTTCTTTAAATAAACGGATGTGGGGAGAAAGAGGGTAATCAATAAGACGCAATAGGAATTGTGTTACCCGAATTTAACTCACGCGAAGCCCCAGCAAAAGCTAGTAATTAATTAAAAAAAATCAATTTTAATTGATGAGAAATCTTAATATTTATTATTACCAATTATCCCGTATTACCAATCCAAACCTTCAGAAACAGTTTATTATCATTAAATTGAACTCCATACACCCGAAGGTCGAGAATTTGAGATTCATCGGTCGAGAGAATTTAATCCGAGCCGAACGGTCGGGCCGTGTAATCGTATTCATGATTCGGCATCGTGTGCACCGGCCCTTACATGCATACCCAACCGTTTTAATGACCGAAGACCCTTACAATACGTAAATGATGCGGATAAAGCGATTTTGGGATTAATTTAGGATTTTTTATTGTGTTTGTTAAACTAGAAGGCCTTAATGGATGTATTGAGATTTTGGTTAAGAACTTAGGCCTTTATTGCTTATTGTTTTACAAAGATCACCAAATTCTTGCTGACCCTAAAACCTAGCTTAAAGAGTAACTGTTGAAAATATATTTATATCTTTTGATTACAGCTCTTTTTTGCGGATGGAATCTAATCAAATAACTTCCCCGCTCTGGGCGGAGCGGGTGGAGTGTCCGATTTTCACTGACTAAAACCCACCCATGTTCTTTCTTTTTCTCTTTCGAACAACCTGCAACACTTGTTCAAACAATCCGTAACCCATCTTTGTTTCTGTATCTTAGTTTACACAACGCATATCTATCGTAAAAAACTATTAAATCATGGCAGCACAGTTACATCACCTTAGAAACTAACTCTAGTTATGAATGTGTTATATTAGATACTAAGTTTTCTAATTCATTTGTTACCATTTTAACTAGACTAAGCGAAAACATGACACCTTGATTCCACTTTCAAAGAGAGGATGAGGTGAGCATCCCTATGAATAGAGGTGACCTCTTTTAATTGTACTCATCTATATATTTACTAGTTCTCTATGCTTACAGCTGAATTCGGCCTCCAAAAATGTGCACTCAAAAGAGAATATAAAGTTTTCTAATGGCAGGAATCCAGGACATTTCAAACAAATGTTCCGCGACGGAATAAAACATAAAAATAAAATAAACATCGATGTGACATTGCATGTCAAAACCAAATATTTATAACAAACCAAATTTTTTCGAGAACCCCATTTCGCTTACATTATAAACCTGAACATATGACATACGAGATTAACCCTAGCATGTCTGCAGCCAATCTCGGTCCAACATGTAGATTTATTACGAGGGGCAACTCTGGCAAGCGGTGGTCGTCCCAGCCTGGCACCGACGACATGGTTACACCGAAATTATTCAAAGCTGGCCTTGCTACAGTGAATTGGTGCAGGGCCAGTGCCGAGCAGTGCTAGATACGGGCGATACGGCGAATGCCGCCACTTTTCAAGTGATATGTGGCCCGAGTGTTTTCTGCAGACATTTGCAGGGTTAGATTGTGCATGTTCCAGTAATTTGTGGGAGTCCTTGTCGAGTGGGTGGCGTGCTTGAACGAGACATGGCTGTGAGGATGAAAGAGTCGTGTTACGACTGAGAATGGTGCCTTCTACATTATTATGCTATTTTTATATGGAGTGAAAATTGTAGCTTAAGACTTGTATGTTCGTGCCAGGGTTGCGGGTTGTTCGAAAGAGATTCCGCGGCCCTGGAACGTAAAGCAATAAAATGAACATGGGTGTTTTAGTCAGTACAAGTCAGACACTCCGCCCAGAGCGGGTGAAGTTATTTGATGATTTCCCATCCGCAAAAAAAGGCTTGCTTAGTAAGCAATACAAAAGAGGCACCCAATAAAAAAAATAGTTAAGCAAACATAACAATACTTAAATAACATCGCGCCTGTAGATAGGGTTAGGCAGAGTTGTACCTACCAAATAGTACACCAAAAATTCAAAGCAAATTATATATTTAAAATAATTATCTCAGTGATGAACGTACAAAACAAACCCGGACGCACGGAACAAATATTTTGTATGACAGATAGTTGTTCCGGGTCTGGCTGTTTGTGTATGTGAGTTTAAATGTTTGTTAACGCACCCACAATACAGGAGAAATTCGTAGTGTGGGGCAACGTTTAAATAAAAACGTAAAGCTAGTAGAATATACTACACACTTTGATTATATTCAAATTGAATCATTCAAGTTTCATCAAATTCCGACAGCTTAGACGTAAAAAAAAACTTTTTTTCTTTGTAAGATAATTTTACCCAGAAGAGGAGAAACCTTGAAAATATTCCGTAAACTACCTTAAGGTACTTAGTTTCTCTTCTATTTCCATTTTACGTCTTAATTAGGTAATTTATAACATTAAGAGTCCCTCATTGTAGGGAGGCGACGAGTGAAAAATATATAATTTGGACAAAAGTGATACTTAATACCCCACTTAGTTCTGAAGGGCGAAGGTTGTGGCTTTCAGGCTTTTATTTATGTCTGGAGTTTGTAGTCTTCTTAGTATTTTTAGATGAAAAGGGCGGTGAAATCCTTACTAATATTATAAAAGCGAAAGTGAGTTTGTCACGTTTTCACGCCTAAATGGCCAAACCGATTTTGATGAATTTTGGTAAAGAGATAGGGTGGACCCTGGAGACCGACATAAGCTAAAAAAAGTAAGAAAAGGGGAACAAAAGGGGAGAGAAAGATATTTTTTTCGATCATCACGCGGGTTAAAGTTAGCGTTAGCCCAAAGTAACTTTGCCACGAAGTTGCGGGTGGAAGCTAGTAACGTTACAATTATATTGCTTGGATGTGTTAGAAATGTAACTTTAGGGTTTCGTATCACAAAAAGAAAAACGAATGACCAAGTGGTGGTCTTTCTGTCTGTGCTATCAGATCAGAAGACTCTTTATCTGGGAACGTGCAAAAAGGTATCGAGTTGAAATTAAAACCATGGTTTTAACGTTTGTGTATGTGAATTTAAATGTTTGTTAACGCACCCACGATACAGAAGAAACTCCTAGTGTGGGGGAACTTTTATTTAAAAAAAAAAAACAAAACGAAAAATCTATCTTTAAAACTTCACGCCAGATAGTAAGTTTCAATTCTATTTAAAACTAAATATTTAGCAAGACTTAATCAAAATGTACACAGCAAATTCGATTTTTGTATCAAAACTCCCATTGGAATTTATGTGAAGAAAATAATAAATCATGATGTTTTCAAGTTTCGTGAAGATTTTCTTTTGTGAATAAACTCTCGGGGGTCGGTAGTAATTCATCAAGTTATCCAATGTTCCAACTGATTGAAGTGATCAATTTATTTCACAGTGAAAACATTTTGCTTTTTGAAACACTGTTTTTTTGTTTGTCCTTGACATAATGGACCAGGATTCGTTGATAATGTTTGTAAGCTGAGTTATTTTATACCTTTAAAGAGAAACAAGGAAAAGCTGCGAAGAAAATGGTCCATTTTCACAATTCTGATAATTATATTCTACTCCTGTTTCCTTATTAAATCTCATTTTGAATCGACTTAAAAATAACTCAACAAATTATTGTTGCCGAGCTTATTTTCGAGTACCTATCATACAAAACTGGGTGGGTTAGATGTAACAAGAAAATTTCATTTTCAAACTGGTAATAATAAAACCTTTCTATTCAAAATACGAACACCTTTAATATTCATTCATATCCGTATCTGTATTGACCAAACATTAAAACCGAAACTAAGTTATAAAATGTGACAATAACATGAGGTTTGAGCACACTCAAAATTCAACCTTGTTCCTCAAACCTCTAGATTGATTTTCCAATGCAGTTTTTTACATAGCCTTCGGGTTTTACCCTCGTAAATCGTGACCAAGGACAAAACAACACATTTTGTCCCAAAACGAGTTAGCCGTGAATTTCTGAAATTATGTTAGGTGTGTGTAATTTTGTTACTCGGAACTAATATCTAGTTGGGATTATTTGTGATATTTGTATTAATTATGTTTGTTCGATCCTTGTCTAGTTTATGGTAGTTGAAAGCTCCATAGATTGTATGCTCTTCTACCTTCACTACTTTTTTTAGCATAGAAAAAAAACTATCAGGTCCAGCCTCTCAACTCTTACCATCCTCCCGTCAGCGACGCCAAAACCCGAGACTCGTACCCTACAGTGGGTGCCCATAGCATGTAGTCGCATAGTTTTTAAGTTGTTTGTCTTTGCTGGAGGCCTCACTCTCTAGGCATCCACAGGATTCGTCCGGTTAACCATTTTGGTTGAACTACAAGATGCCATTTAGAAAAAAAAGGTTAGTAGCATGGACACAAAACTTTGTTTAATCATGTTGATACATGAACATGGTTTTCATTTTAATAAAACCTTTTTTAGAGAAAAAAAAGTTTTTCACCAACCATCGTAAGACTGTAAATCTTGGCATGCTAATCAGCTTCCCTCATTTGTTTATTCCACAGTCTCTAGCACAATACACGTTTTACTTAAGCGACCAGCTACCCTACCATGACGTCTTAAAACAGAACTTATTCCAGTGGGGGAAAGAGACAGAGCTAAACAGGGTGTCTAGCACCATCTCTTTCTCACACAGGAATAAGTACTGCTATGAGATGTCATGGTACCTCTACTGCCCAAACAACACGTGTGTTGGTCCCATGGTCAACAGGTAGAAATGAGATGAGTTTCCACTGAGAACTTTCCTTGTGCGGCTATCAGCGTAGGTGGGCCACGGCCACGTGTATCCAATTGTATTAACTATCGAGCTATTTTTAAGTATTTAAACTCTGAGAAAATCTTTATTTTCTACTAGCTGGCGCCCGCGGCTTGGCCCGCGTGATGATTGAAAAAAGTTATTATATATGTTATTCTATATGTTACTCCAAACTATAATCTACCTCTGTGCCAAATTACCTCAAGATCCGTTCTGACGTGACAGAGTAGCAAACATCCACGCATAATATCACGCGGGTGAAACCACGGGCGCCAGCTATACTACTTCCTCCTATCCTACTATATAATATCCTTATCCTTACTAATATTATAAAAGCGAAAGTGAGTTTGTTTGTTTGTTACCTCTTCACGCTTTAATGGCTAAACCGATTTTGATGAATTTTGGTACAGAGATAGTTGGCAACCAGGAGACGGACATAGGTTAATTTTTATTTTAAAAAAGTGGGATGTTGGATGTTTGTGAGGATACATGGATGTATTTATGTTTGTTACTCTTTCACGTCAAAACGGATCTTCATGAAATTTGGCACAGAGGTAGATTATAGCCTGGAACAACACATAGAATACTTTTTTACGATATGATGCGGGCGAAACCGCGGGCACCAGCGTAAAACTAAAATTAAGAGATTACTTTAGGAGTAAAGTTATGACGTTATGTTTAGCAGACACCTACTTTCTTGCCATTTATAATGCTTCACATGGTCTCTCCATGATTTCTTGGTCTTCTTCTACTCGCAAAGCCATTTACACTCATACTCAAAATTTTCCTTTTTCCTTATGACCTTTACAGAACAACTTATGCAGTGAAACTTAATTACCCAAATAATCATTACCAACTAGATACATTACACACAGTTCTATCCACACTATATTTACCCAGTTAATTAGCCAATATTAAGCACAACACCACTAATTAATCCGAAGATATTTGTCTGCATCAATCAGTGAGCAACAGTAATTCAGTGCTATCTGCTCACACACGCAACGTTTGGCATCCATAAATTATAGCGTACATCTTATAGAATGCATATACGTGTAAACACTAATAGGTGCTGCACAAACGTGGATGCTTTTGTGTCTTGTGTCGGATATAAGCTACCAATGAATATCCTTACTAATATTATAAAAGCGAAAGTGAGTTTCTTTTTTTGTTACGTCTTCACGCTTAAATTTACAAACCGATTTTGATAAATTTTGGTACAGAGATAGTTGGGACCCTGGAGACGGACATAGGCAATATTTTTTTTAAAAGTGAGAAAAGGGGGGCGGGGGAGAGGGAAGAAAAGGGGAGAGAAAAATATTTTTTTTCGATAATCACGCGTGTTAAAGTTAACGTTAGCCCAAAGTAATTATGTCACGCGGACGATGTCGTGGGCGGAAGCTAGTTTCATTATAAGCTATGGTTTTCGGAGACGGTGTGCCATGTCGCAAGGTTAAGAAAATCGACCAAGAGCGAGTCAGACTCGCGCAACCAGGGTTCCGGACAAACTTGCGACATAAACAGCCATATCTTTTGACTGATTAAAATAAGAGGGTTGGTTTTTTCACAGCACAAAGGCGCGGGGTATATGGTTTTAATTTCCAATAGATACCTCCACGCGTTCCTGCGATAAAACGTCTTGAAAAACAGACAGACGGACTACGAAGTTCCCTACTACCCCAAAGAACCCTTATTGGATCATAAGGGTTCCGTTCCGGTACGGAACCTGAAGGAAGGTCTAGGTTTGCTCATCTCCGTAGTACCTTGTCCACCATGTCAGCCTGTAGTGAGAGTGTGACGTCACGAGAGTCAATCTACGCGCGCGCCTTGTTTTACGTCCTTTGTGTTAAGTGGGCAAAGACGAAAGGTTATGCATGTGCTATTTTGCTCCTTCTGTCAAACAGTGCAGGTTTTTGACATACACAGGTCACATGCACAGTTTTCAATTGTTTTCTATATTTTTTTTTATAAAAACAAGTAAAAAAACCCACCCAACCACAATCACACTAAAATTATTATAAAGGTGAAACCTTGAATGTGTATGTTTGTCACTGCTTCACGCTCAACCAGGTTAACTGTTTTCGATGAAATTTGCTACCAAGGTAGCTTATATTCTTGATTAACGCACAAAAACGGTATGTACGTTCATGTAACGGTATCCGTTGTACGGATATACAAATTACTGAAACATTTTCTGTGTTAACACCGTGAGGCGTACCATAACAAAAGAACTCGGTTTTGCAAACAAATTTTCCACAACTTTAGATTCATTTACTCACGACCTATTTTAGACTTCTTAAGTACTCTATCTTGCAATAAAATAAATATGTGCGGAGGCTGCTGCGGTGAATCCTGCTGCCCTTGCATCACGATCTACACCCTGTACGAAGATTTGCTAGAGACACAGAGTAGCGCAATTCTACGCAGACAAGCCATGGTGTCTCCGTCGAACATGCGCACTCAACTCCTTCGATGTTTGTCACTTACGTGAAGTTTTGTGGGAATAAACTATTAAAAAAAAAAAAACATTTAAAACTCGTGCATAACCTATTGTCAATGGCCAGCTTCAGCGTGTGTAGGTGTGCAATATTCACGTATAGTATTGTATAGTCTATGCATGTGTGAATGTAAATGCGTAGTAATGACGGCCCAATCATCTGTGCATAAATATGAATTTGTTGCCAAGTCAATATGCGTTTGATGTTAAGCAATTATCAGCTAGAGGTCTTCGTTAGGTGTTTGTTGGTCGTGTTTTAAGATATTGATTGTTTCTGTTATTATATAATGGTAGTTTGAAGTTACTGTAGTCTCATATACTACCCATTTGTAAGTCTTGTAAGGGTAATACCCCGGGGTTGCGGGTTGTTCGAAAGAGATAACGAACCTCCTCAACAAACTTGACCGACTTCTAAATAACTGCTTTCGATTCGTTTTCAATCTTCGTAAGTATGACTATTTATGCGCACATCGGTCGCTCGTTGTCAGTTTTTAATTTCTCTTTAGTAGTACTTTACTTTTGTATATTTTCTATGTATGTATGTTTTTATTTAAAAATCTGACAATCCTTCCCGGTCTGCCGATAGCCAGGACCCCAGCGCTACTGCAAAAACACTACCACGCTTTTTACTGTAATGAAAGTATAAGTAACATAATCTAGAACACAAACAAAACCGATTACAAGTGTTACTCCGTCAACAAAAAAGGCAAGATTTAGTTTCCATCACACCCAAGGTCAAATCGAACCGACTTTCCATTTTCCTGAGGCAACAAAAACGCAATATGCTTGCGTGACAGACAAAAAAGAACAGAATACCGTCTATCAAAATGATTATGCTTATAACAGAGGAGACACGTAGGCATAATAACATTGTGTCAGAATTTTCTAAATCCGACGCTACGATACATATGTTACTGACTTGTTGTGTATTTGTCTGTGCGTTTAGTTTTTTTTTTTTAGGACGATCAATTTTTTTTGGTGAGACATTTTTAAATGGGATGTTTCTTTGGAGATTCATGGGAAACATACCACAATTCAAGGCATTTTTCCATGCGCGTCTCAAAGAGATGTCAGAAAAGCAGAAGCGCAGACAGGCACGGCAGGCAGCGGCCCTACTACCTGTCGTGGTAGCGGGTTGTCAAAAGAGATACCGTGGGCTCGGAACACAAATGGCAAAAAGGAAAATGGTTGAGATTTTAGTTAGTCTGACACTCACGTATGTGATGATTTCCTAACCTAAAAAGAAAGCTTTTATGATGGTTATGTAACATAAATAAAAGAGTATTAGCGTGATCAGTGAACTAGAACAAAGTCAATGATCATAAAGTACATGATGGTGGAGCTTCTTATGACTAACACGCCTGTAATCTCCGAAGGATGACGCAGAAGTGTGCCTAGTAAAACAGCCACATTTCGCCCATGTAAAAGGGACGAGCCTATTGCTATCAACTGGGGACAAATCCAGAATCCATGGCTGCTACCCGACTTGAAAATCAAACCCAGGACCTCATGCAAACTTGCGACCACGACCAAACCAACGCACTAATCATAACTTAAACCCTCATATTTAAGCAGAGGGGCGGCCGGGGTTGCGGGTTGTTCAAAAGAGATAATAATATATAAAGAGCAATGGAAGAAAATTGGGTAGGTTTTAGTCAGTATAAGTTTGACACTCGCCCCGCTCCACCCAGAAGAGAGGGGAAGTTATTTGATTATTACCCATACGCAAAAAATCGTATCAGCGTACAACGTTTCCACAGCTGAAACACAGAAATCCTTCCAATGAAAAGTTCGGGGCCAAAATCCACCTTAGACAGTACGGGTCACATAGAAATTTGTGTACCAGCCCTAAATCTCCAACTGTCACCCAAGCAAATCTAGTGCCAAGACACAAATAAAACTGTAACGCATTGTCTAAACAAATGTCTTATTGTTGTGTTGCGGCTGAGAGTAATACCGGAGACATTTATCAAGATAACGTAGGCAGCCGGTGATAAGACCTTACGCAATAAGATTTGCACCTATGTTTGAGAGCCATGTTCGAATTTTGAAACCTTGGAACTGGCTTGTTTTGTTTGCTTTAGTGTTGTTTTTTTTGTTTTATCTGGCGTTGAGATTGACAAAGGTTGTTTACGTAATTTTAGAAAAAGAACCTGCCAAGTGCGAGTCTGATTCGTGCACCGAGGTTTAGTACAAACTTACTTATTAAAGTACCGAACATTGCTCTATTGAAAATATGAACAGTTTTTTTTTTTTTATTTTGTTAAAAAAAACGTTGCAACACACTAGGAATTTCTCCTGTATCGTTGGTGCGTTTACAAACATTTTAACTCACATATACAAACAGCCAGACCCGAAACAACTTTCTGTAAGCCTTACAAATAGTTGTTCCGTGCGGGGTTCGAACCTACGACACGCAGCGATCCCTCAGCCACTGCGCTTTCCGTGTCGTATTGAAGAACTAACTTAAGTTTACTGTTAGAATACATCGACATAAGTCGTAGAATGTTTACCAACTGCAAGTAAGTCAGTTTTTGTTATGATGCATCAACAAAGGTTTTTGGATTTTCTCTTTAACTGTATGATATTACTTCTTGCCAAATTTCATGATTTCAGGTAAACGGGAAGTGCCCTGTAGATTTTTATTCCCTTTGATGTATGGGGAATGTGACATAAACGGTCATATCTTTTGATTGCTCAGAATTAGAAGTTTGATTTTTCACAGCTCAAAGGGACCGCGGTCTGACAGACAGACAGACACCCAGACGGCCAAAAAAAGTAATCCTATAACGGTTTTGTTTTACCCTTTTGAAGTACAATCTAAAGAGAGTGGTTTTTAAATTTCCTACATTGTTTTTTTCTCAGGTAACCACAAAACTTTTATCATAAAACTAACCGAAAATTCTAGATTTAAATCATGTTTAATAACAAATAAACATTTGATTGCTACATTACGTTAAACAACTTAAACTTTAGCGTCAAGTAAACAAATTAACAAACGACCATTAACCAACCATTTACAAAACAGCTGCTACTACATTAAATAACCGTCGAAATTTCTAATTGCTTCCCATTTCCATTCATCATTTACAGATACGTAATTAAAGACCAACTGTAATTGACGATACTCAATACCTTTAAGTCTGTAATAATTAAAGAAAAATAACTTAAGCAATTTTCCCCTATCGAGGGCTAAGGAGTTTCCTGTCCTTTTTTTACCTTTTTTATTCACTTTTCCGTTTCATTAAATTTGCTTCGTCAGCGGTTCGCCCTTTGGCTGTGTTATCCATTTGACCGGTTTGTCACCTCTGTGTTTAATTTATTCTTTGACGTAGGATTACGAGCTTTGATGATGGAGTTGGGTCGTTTTTTGTTTCTTGGGAACCGAGTGGGGCTTTTATCCAGGCCTACATGTATGTGTAGTTACAACTGGTTTTTTGTAAGTTGAAACATGAAATGGCGATTCAAATTTTTTTTTCGTATCGAGTTGTAAAATACGATTTTGTATAATATTTGTAAAGCAAAACACCTAGTTATTAATAAACAGTATTTAAAAAAAAATGTTTTACAACCTGGCGTTTTATCCGGGTTTTTTTTCCTTATATTCTGTCTAAAAAAAGTAGGACAAAAGAAGATTAACATATATTATTTGCCTTTTTTAAATATGAATAATAAATAAAATAAAACTGCTCTACGAGTATTAAATATTTTTCTTGATTTGACGTGAAAACTATAAACAAATACATACAATAGAAAACTTACTACCTTCCAGCGATGTTCCTCTAAAACTCAGCACTCTACAGGACAGTAGAAGAACAAAAATATTACCTGAAAAAACACAAAAGCAGACGTTAACATTACATTTCTAAGAACGTAGCCTGCCACGTGTAGTGCCGGAATTGGGTCATCGGGCTCACCGAATTAGTATAGAAATTGGGTTATAAAGGCCTCCACGCAAGGGCCTGTGCCTCTGTGCCTACGTTTCAATGTAAACCTGTTTTCTGCTAAACCAATCGTTTAATTTGTACCAAAATCGAATTCGGTATCGGATAGGGTGAAATTTTGTTGGAAACGAGAATAGGAGTGTTATGGGATACTATTTCTCAATGGGACACGTTACTGGCAGGTTTCTTTTTTGTTTTTGTTCATAAAGTATGTTCTCTTTTTGGTTCGTTTTTGGTAATGGCTAGTTTTGATTTCAATATTCATCTTTGACTCTTGTTAAAAATTGACAGTGGTCTGAAAGTCTGGCAACCGGTTTTACCAAGAGGTATCGTACCTAGTACAAACTGGATTGTGGATGTCAGATAGGAAATCTTTCTATGTAAAATGCTGGTACTCAGCTGCATTCGGTTGGACTTAAAAAGTGTAGCTTACAGCCAATAATTCTGGACACCAACTTAGAATAACTTAACTTAGAATAAACGTAGAGTAAAATCAACTTTAAAAAAAATAACGATAATGTTGAGATGGTTGGATCGAATAATAAATCACTTTTTACTTAACTTTAGTTTTATATTTATTTATTATTCGTACATCGCAATTTTTGAACAGAGACCTAAACATACACTACAGACTAAAAATAATAGAATTGCGTGTGGTTTCCCCAACACCGTTATACCTAGATGCTTGTCGTTACTTTTACAAATTAATATTCTTACTAATATTATAAAAGTGAAAGTGAGTTTGTTTTTTACGTCTTCACACCTAAATGGCTAAACTGATTTTGATGAATTTTGGTACAGATATAGTTGAGACCCTGGAAACGGACATAGGCTATTTTTTTAAAGACGTGAGGCAGAAAGAGTGAAGAAAAGGAAAAACTTAGCATTGCTATTACAATAAATAAGGCGTAAGGGCAAAAACTACAGGTAGCAGGTACCTGCAAATCAGGAAAGAGGGAACTGTATTACCCCGAATTTAACGCGAGCGAAGCCGCGGGAAAAAGCTAGTAGTAAAATAATATGAATTATGATAAAACTCTTAAAGTCTTCACAAACGCAGTTAATTTCGTGAATTGTCACTTTGTGACGATTTTACGAATGGGTACGTAAATGATGTTTTTAAACTGTTATCTGCTTAAGCGGGCATTTTAGACCCCCTGTTATTATATAATGGTAATTTCAAGTTATTGTAGTCTCATGTATTGTATAAATTTACTTAATTACAACAGATAAAAAATGCTTACATCAAAACCTTCCTCTAATACCCCAATAAGTCACAAATAACTCCCCACAAATTGACGTGACATCATTTTGTCACAAGATAGCTATCATCACGCACGTTCACATGGCAGTTAACGAAATTAATTAGTAGCATTAAAATCTCTTACGCGCGTACATCCAACACGATTTGAATAAATAATGTGTCTCAGTAACAAACATAATTATCACGGATTCATCTGAATTGCACGTGTTATTTTGTTGAGATTCGTTTGGAAATTGTTACACGTTCTGTTTGGGGGTCGTGTGGTGGGGTTGTGTATTTGTTTTAGAGGTTATGTTGGATAGTCACTACATCCTTACTATCCTTACTAATATTATAAAAGCGAAAGTGAATTTGTTTGTTTGTTACCTCTTCACGCTTTAATGGCTAAACCGATTGTGATGAATTTTGGTACAGAGGTAGTCGGGACCCAGTTGACGGACATAGGCTAAAAAAGTGAGAAAAGGGGGAGAAAAATATTTTTTCTTTAAAAAAAAGTGTGATATGAGGGAGAAAGAGGGAAGAAAAAGGAAAACTTGGCGTTGCTATTACAAATCAATAAGGCGCAAGGGGAACTGTGTTACCCCAAATTTAACGCGGGCGAAGCCGCGAGCGAAAGCTAGTCCTTACTAATATTATAAAAGCGAAAGTGAGTTTGTTTGTTTGTTTGTTTGTTTGTTACCTCTTCACGCTTTAATGGCTGAACCGATTTGGATGAATTTTGGTACAGAGATAGTAGGGAACAAGGAGACGGACATAGGCTAATATTTTTTTGAAAAAAGTGGGATGTGAGGGAGAAAGAGGGAAGAGAAGGGAAAACTTAGCGTTGCTATTACAAATCAATAAGGCGTAAGGGGAACTGTATTAGCCCAAATTTAACGCGGGCGAAGCCGCGGGCGAAAGCTAGTAGTTTATAAAAGAAAGTCGCTGTCGCTGTCTGTCTGTTGCAATGTTGTATGTATGCTTAAATCTTTAAAACTACGCAACGGATGTTGATGAGGTTTTTTATAGGTAGAGTGATTCAAGAGGAAGGTTTATATGTATAATACTTCACGGTATGACTCTTAGGAGGTGAGCAGCGGGTGAATCAGCTGGGCGGGTCGCTAGTTGATTATATATACTAGTTTATGCTTGTGGCGTTGCGCAAGTTCGGTAAGTGTTCACCAGAATCGTGCTACCGGGATTAAAAGTATCCAGATTATAAACTATCTTTGTGTAAAATTTTAATTGAAATGTGTTTCGTAGTTTTTGCGATAACGAGTAACAAACACCTTTGCAACAAAATCCTCGTGGCTTTCTTTTAATAATTAAGTTCTGCAGTAAGAATTTAGGAATTAAATTAAATAACTATTTTGTATGCCTTTCGGCGGGACATCGTAAGGATATTTTTTTTATATAACATTATAATATTAGTACCCTGTGTTCACAAAAATATAATAAATGAATTTGAATGTTCTTGAGTGCTGCATATTGATTATGTAATAAGTCTTTGTATCTGATCTATCTTCCCCACTCTCTCTCCGTCTTTCTCCCTCTCTCCCTTTTACATATAATTCGTTACCTCTTTTAATATTCAGATAGAAACACTTTGCCCATTCATTGTGACCTCGGCAAACACCTTTCTGAGAAAGCAATAGACATACAAAGCCACATATCCATCTATATTACAGTAATGTCGCACATATGTCTTGATCTAGTGATTTCTACGTTAATTGTGTTTGTTTTCCTTATTTACTTCACCTGTGTTTACGTTCGTAATCATATTATGTACTCAATACTTGGCTGTGGCTGTGTTCGTTATTGTTGTATCTACTATATTGTGTTAGTGTCTGAAGTTCTTTTGGAGGACTAGGTTTTTATTGATAAATTTTAGCGAAAAAAAGTCACAAGACTTTTTTTTTTGTTAGTTACGTTTCCCAACACTAGGGATTGCTCCTGTATCGTGGGTGCATTTACAAACATTTAAATTCAAACAAAACTATCTGTAGGCCATACAAATATTTGTTCCATGCGGCAGCAGTCGATCGCTAAGCCACTCCGCCACCTTTCAAACTACAAATATTAAAAATATGTACAAGTCTCGAATTGGGAAAAGAATTACAGGGCTACAAAATTTTTGTCCATATCGCTGTCAATAGGAAAAGTGCTCAAGCTGCAAGCATTGCCACGTTAGATGGTAATGCTGATTCTTTATCAAAAAAGCCAACCCTCTAGTCACCTCCACAATAAATGGAATAGGCTAGATTTACTTAATTGAATTAAGGTACTCGTAACTTGACCTGGGTTAAATAAAATCATAAAATCTCTATACTGGATGCAATAACACCAAAACTAGTGTTACATATGAAGTAAGAGATTATTGTGTCGATTATAATTATGATATTTAAATCCATTTTTAAAGGTTGACGTCGCGAGATTTCTCGTGGAACTGGGGTGGATCGAATAATATTCCCACCCATACGCAAAATACGCGCTTCAGACGTGGAGTTGCGGACACCAGCCCGTTATACAATACAATACAAGGTTGACTTTTACATTATTTTATCGCATGACGAGATATTTAGATTTTAATTCATCAAAAACTAAATCATTAAAGTTATTGTGCGGCGGTTTTATGTACTATGTACTCAAAAGAGATACATATTTAAGTATAGAAAGAAGTAGGTAGTAGCTACCTATTGAAAAATACAGAGAAAGCAGTAGGAACACTTACTAGAAGTAGCTGTTGAAAAATGTATAACTATAAAAGGGAAGTTGGAAAAGTATGCAGACATTGGACAACAGACTTTTGTTAGAACTTTCTCGTAAAGATAAGACGCTCACTCACTTTTTATTCCCTTTTCATGTCATGACCATGAAGTTAACGTAGCAATTTCAATAATAAAATAAAATATAAACATTGTATTTACAGCGATTTCTTAGAGGAAAATCATTAATAACAAAATAAGGCGTTTTTACGGCAACAAAAAAGACACTGGCTCATAAAAACAGCAACTTATTATAAACTAACAAGAGCCCGCGACTTCGCCCGCGTGATAATAAAAAAAGTATCATATGTGTTATTCCACAGTATAATTTACTTCTGTGCCAAATTTCATCAAGGTCCGTCCGTTTCGACGTTATAGAGTAACAAGCATCCATACATCTATCCTCACAAACGTTCACATTTATAATTTTATTTTGTAGAATGCTCGTATTATAAACGTTAACATACACTTGGCTTATTAAATCAGGAACTTATTATAGATGTAACCGATTACGACATGTCATAAATAAATAACACAGTTAATTCCTAATAATGACAAAAAAAAAACTTAACAAAATACTTATTAAAAATCGTTTGAAACTATGTAAGGACAAAAAAGTTAGTAGTTTCAATGCAAAAGTTGATCAGAATCGATCTTAAATTCAGCTCATATTACAATATTGATTTTCTTGCCAGTGGAAGATCTTGGGGGACCGACAAGAACCATTTAAATCGTAAGACTTCTATTAATAAAAAGATCAGAATAGATGTATTTGAGAACAACAAATCTTTGACAATAACAACAGAACAAAAAAACAACAGAGTTTCTCCAATAAACACCTAATTGATTACCCAAAGGCTTACTTACCAGCTTAGACAAAGATTAAGCGATCTCCAAATTTTATTGAAAACATCCTTTTTATGATTACCGAAAAAATCACGATTTGAAAAAATGTTATATTAAGATGTGTTTTTTTTTACTTTTTTATTATGGGCACTGAAAAGTTAATCTTGTAATCTCAATCAACTCTTTATTTTTAGAAAATTTTGAATATTTACTAAAATGCTTACAAAATTTTATGATTCCAAAACAAATAGATTCTGCGTTAAATTGCTCAAAAAAATTAATCATAGATTTGAATATTAGATAGTAAAGTATTTTTTATCTATAAAAGATATCCGAAATGTTTTGCTTAAAATCTTTATGATAGACTTAAAAAATAGAGCCTTTTGAGGCCATTTTTTTCGTAACACGTTTTGCGTGACCAAGTAAGCGTGTAAGCTTAAAATTTCATGAATGTTCTTTCTTTAACATTTTGTTATATAGAATATTCGCATTTCACATGTACAAATAGCTTGAAATTGGGTCGCCATTGTTGCGCAAATAAATAAATAAATAAATATCTTGGGACAACTCACACACGGCTATCTGATCCCAAGCTAAGCAGAGCTTGTGTTATGGTAACCAGACAACTGATATATATACTTATAAAATTTATAAATACATACATATTATAGATAAATCACACCCAGACACAGAACAAACAATCATGCTCATCACACAAAGTTTGTCCTGGGTGGGAATCGAACCCACGACCTCCGGCTCAGCAGTCAGGGCCACTAACCACTAGACCAACAGGCCTGTCAAAATGATACAATTTAGGTCTAAACGAAGGCAGACCATGTATAACACAATATATAGAAATAGGTTTTCACTACGCCACAAACTTCAACCAAAACTTATGGGACTATATTAATTGGCACATGTTCTTTCTGCCATAGAACTTAATCAACGTGATTTCCGTGCACACCCCCGAACATCTAATCAAGCAAAAAGTTCCCAGTTGCTAGGCAACGAATAACAATTCGTAATACTATATTCTCATCCCAGGGAAGGGCAATAATCTCCGCTTCCCCATACACAATGAATACATTCCCGCCCAATCCAGAAATATCGAGAGGAAATTCGTATTTTATTGTAATCTCAATTGTTATTGGCTTGAATGGTCGAGATACGACGAAAATTATGCATTGAAAGGCTTACCACCTTAATGATAAGTGCGAAAACATTTCGGTGGCGCGATATTCTTATTATAATAGTAAACAGATTACGGAAGGATTTCGTCCGAGTTGAGCTCAGTTTTAATATAATTAAAGAATTAAAATTTTAATGAGAATATTTATTCCTTCATTAATAATTCGTATTTTTATCAGCGAGTTTATTTCCATTGAATTGTCGTTGGTTCCGAGTTGTTAAAAGAGGGACGTAATGAAAGCCATTTCTAAATAATTTTCGCTGTTCAAAGGCAGTCGAAAATTTTCGCGTTTCTGCGCCACCGCACGGTCAACTTTCGAACTATAGCGTGTAATTTACGCCGAGTGGTCGTGTCAGTTATCTAAAAAACTGAGGCTTCGTCCTTTTACAGCAATAATGGGAAATTTAAAAGTCTGCCGCCATTTTGACCGGTCTACAATGAAAGCAAAAAGAACATTCGCCGGCACTGTTATGCATGTATTATGCAATAATTTGTGCATTCCTTTGTGAAATAAAGATAACTTTAAATGACGTTATTACAGGATGAATATTTGGTTAGTATTTTAATTAATTTATTTTCACAAATGGTTCACAATTTTTACAGTGTCTTCACTAATCATCATCTGCCCAGCCTTTTCCCAACTATGTTTGGACCGGCTTCCAGTCTAACCGGATGCAGCTGAATATCAGTTCATTCATCAGTTATTCGAAGGAGCGACAGCCTATCTGACCTCCACAACCCTGTTAGTACTGGGTAATACTATACCCCTTTTTAAGAATGGTTGTCAGACTTTCGGAACACTGACTATCTGTAACGACTGTCAAAGATCTACAAATAACAGCCGGGATCAACGGCTTAACGTGCTTTCCGAGACACGGAGGAAACTCACTATGTTACGGGTAGTCACCCATCCACAGACCAACCTAGGCAAGCGCGGCTTACCCTAAAGATAGACTCGATACATAGATTTAACCTCGTGGCTAAATAATAGCAGCCGCTGACCACAACACCCACCACATTCACCTCATTTAGTCGTCTAAATGAGATATTAATTCAGTCTAAAAGGTAAACAAACAAAGACAAAGGCAAGAAGACAGGGTCTTGACAGATATGACAGAACAAAGTAAAACTCGTAGAAAGTCAAAGTGTTACCCAGTGGATTGGTTGTGGAGGTCACAGAGGCGCTCCCTCCATGTAAAGTACTGGCATTCAGCTGGTTAAGCTTGAACCTAGACCCTACATGAAAGAGTTGTCAGCAGAGGGGTTGATTAAAGCTGACGCTACCCGGGATGCGGTTCGATATAATTTTGTGTTGTGTTGTGTTTCAGGGCTTCGATATCTTGAGGTCCTGGAACACAAAGGGCTAAAGAAGAAACAAATAGGTTTTAAATCAGTAGAAGCTTTCCCGTCCGCCCAGAGCGACAAAATCCCTACATGAAATACTAGTACCTATTTTGCAGTCTTCAGTCTTCGTGCGTACGTGACACAGCGCGGTTGTGACAGTGCGTGTACTGGTGACTCATCGCGGAGGACAATGACCTTGAATACTTTGAAGTGCGTTAATTGCAATATTGTTATTAATGAAGTACTGGCATTCCTGCGAAATGTCTTGGGCTTCATGGATGAACAAAGTATACACCAGTTGTGTACTACATCTTTCTCTGCGGATGATATTCTGCAGGCTAAAACACTGCTGTTTGAGTCGGTGCCTAATTCCAGAAAGATGCCGATTCGACGAAAGGACGGAAAGAAAAAAGTGCTACGTGATCTGGAAGATATAATCTGCCTTATGAAAACCACAGATCAGGATTTATTCCCAATCTTTGTAGCTAAGGAATTACACAAGGTCCCACCGGTTACTTTTGATCACGTCGATGTAACGAGGCTACTAAAGGACATACTAAAGCTGCAAAACCAACTCAGTGCGCTGGAGGAAAAAACCGTTACAATGGAAAAGTTTGATCTGCTGAAGCTAGAGGTTGATAATATGAGACATGATCACGTCTCTTATGTCAATGTAAATAGAAGGAGAGGGGCCTATTTACAAAATAGTCAACATGACAGTGGTCCCATAGGTCTCCAATACGTGCCCATAACAGCGTCAAAATTATCAGCTGATACTGAGGTCAGTGACTGCCCGGCCTACGTAAACCACTCATCGCCACTAACGTCAAATGCTGAAGATGGTTTTGTCTCCTTCTTAAGTACGCAAAAAGGCGCAACAGAGACTCAAGGACACGTGGAGGCGCAATCTTGCACTGCGGTTTCGAATCGAGCGAGCGGGACGATAGGCGAGCATAGTCAAGGACGCGGCGGCTGTGATGGTTCGAGCAAGACAGCGCTACGAATGGAGCGTGTCGAGGCCGCGGCGAGTACCGCGGTTTCGCGCAAAACCGTTCCTTCGGCGCGAGCGCACACTTCAGTTGAGCCACCGACTAATGGAGAACGGTCGCTACAAGCAGCAACAGTTTTACCTGGTAATACGAATGAGCTACAAATACCTAAAGCGAGTAAGTGTATGCGGCAGTTGAGCACAAAATGTGAGCAAGCAGTTAACGAGTGTAGTGATACAGAGTGGACATTAGTGCAGAGCAAAACATCCAAACGGTACAAACTAATTGGACAGAAAGGATGTGCTGCTACCGCACCGAACAGTAGGTTTAAAGCGGCTGACATCAAGGTGCCTTTGTTTATTTCGAATGTAAGCAAGGAAACGAGTGAGCAGGATATAATTAGTTACGTACGAGAAAAAACAAATGAATGTGTTACCCTCAAAACAATTAATATAAAAGCTACTAAGAAATATAATGCTTATAAGTTGTATGTCTCTAAAACGAAACTTAACTTGTTTTTAAATAATGAACTGTGGCCAGATGGCATAACTTTTAGGCGTTTCGTGCGTTTTACGTATCGAAAGAATGATGAAGGTAATAGGTTATAGTCGTTTAATGACATACACTATGAACAATAACCATAATAATTGTTGTAAATTAGTTAGCTTTAATTGTAAGTCTGTTAAACGCTCAATTGACTGTGTAAGGAACATTTGTGAGATGTCAGATATAGTAGCCCTCCAAGAGACATGGCTTCTCCCTCATGACATTCCTTTGTTAGGAACCATCTGTGATGAGTTTGAGTACACCGGAAAATCAGCTGTTGACACAACTGCGGGTTTACTCGTAGGAAGGCCGTATGGGGGAGTGGCCATTCTCTGGAGGAAGGGTATATTTGAGTCTGTGTCCATAATAGACTGCACAAGCCCCCGTCTGGCTGCTATAAAAGCTATTAGTGGCGCTCGTTCTGTTATTATAGTAACAGTCTATATGCCAACTGACTCATTGGACAACTTGCCTATTTTCACAGAAGTCCTAGGTGAGATCAGTGCAATTGTTGAGAGTGGAGGTGTTGAAAGTGTTTTTATTCTAGGTGATTTTAATGCGCATCCTCATGAGCTGTTTTTTAAGGAACTCACAAGTTTCTGTGCTGATCAAACCTGGATTTGTGCCGATATAGAGAAACTAGGCTATGCAGCCAATAACTACACTTTTGTTAGCGAAGCACACGGATGCAGAAGATGGCTAGACCACTGTGTTGTCTCTTTATCAGCGTGGCAAACTATTGTTAAAGTAAGCATTGTAGAAGATGTATTTTTATCTGACCACCTACCACTATATATTGAATGTGACCTGAATTTAGTGAGACCAAAGATAACGATGCAACATTTTCACCATTGTAATGTAACTTGGGGTGAGAGGGATGACTTGCAAATTACAAAATATCGTAATTTATGCAATGACAGGCTGCGGAACATCGATTTTCCTCATGAATTTCAAAAGTGTAGTTATGGGTCTTGCAAAGTAGACGAACATAAATGTATCCTGGACAATTTATATAAAACTATTGTAGATATCTTGAGTGACGCAGCTATAATGACAAGTAAGAATGGTAGGTCCAGGCCAAAGAGAGGCAGAGTGTTGTGTGGCTGGAACAAGTATGTTCGAGACGCTTACCGAGAGGCCAGGCTTAAATTCAAAGAATGGGTAGTACATAATAGACCGACTTCTGGAGTAAAATATGAAGAAATGTGTGAGACCCGAAAAATATTTAAGGGTCGTCATAAATGGTGCCTAAAAAATAGGGAACAACTAAAAATGGATTTTTTAGCAGAGCAAAGAGCGGCAAACAATTTTAGTAAGTTCTGGAAGGCTACGGGTAAGCTGTGTACTAGGCCTGGGCTACCGGTTAGCGTCGGTGGAGTGAATGATCCAGAGCATATTGCAAATATGTTCATGGAACATTTCAAAGTGCGATCACCTATAGGCCCCTCAAGTACGATGACCGGTGCTGAGTCCTTCCGTGATGGAGTGGAACCGGTACTGTTTTTCTCGACGAAACAAGTTGGGGCTGTAGTTAAAAACATGAGTAGAGGTAAATCACCCGGACACGATGGACTCAGCATCGAGCATTTTAAGTATGCTGGTATTCACCTGCCGAGGGTCCTGTCTCTGTTCTATTCAATGTGCATTAGTCACTCGTACCTACCAGCAGAACTAATGAAAACGATTGTGGTACCGATTGTCAAAAACGGGACAGGGGATATCTCGGACAGGGAAAACTACCGGCCAATCTCTCTCGCAACCACCATTGCTAAAATTTTGGACAGTATGCTTGATTCGTGCTTGGAGAAACATTTGAACTTGCACGATTCTCAGTTTGGGTTTCAACGTGGGTTGTCCACTGAAAGTGCAATCCTAAGTCTCAAGAATACTGTCCAATATTATACAGATCGTAAAACGCCGGTGTATGCCTGTTTCCTGGATTTTTCCAGAGCTTTTGACCTTGTGTCATATGATGTGCTCTGGAGGAAGCTAGGGGACAGGAATGTACCGGCGGAAGTTCTTAAAGTTCTGCAATTTTGGTATGCTAACCAAAGTAATCACGTGAAGTGGTCCAACATTCTCTCTGACGCTTATGGGTTGGAGTGCGGGGTGAGGCAGGGAGGGTTGACCTCTCCTAGGCTCTTCAACCTATATGTGAATGACCTCTTAGTCGAGCTGAGCAGTATGCGTGTTGGCTGTCGAGTGGGTGGTGTTAATATTAACAGCATCAGCTATGCGGACGACATGGTGCTGCTGGGCCCGACTGCAGGATCGATTGGAGAGATGTTGAAAGTTTGCGAGGACTACGCGGCTAGGCATGGACTCGTTTATAACGTGAAGAAATGTGAGTACATGATCTTTGGGGTCGCCGGTAAGTGTACAGATTATTCACCTAACTTTACCCTAAATGACTTGAGCATCAAAAGAGTTAAACAATTCAAGTATCTGGGACATATGCTTACCGACGATCTGAAAGACAATGTGGATATTGAGAGAGAGCGCAGGGCTTTAGCGGTCCGCGGTAATATGCTGGCTCGTAGATTCGCCCGCTGTACGGACCAGGTCAAAATAACACTTTTTAAAGCATATTGTCAAGGTCTGTATACGGGTGGTCTGTGGATCAGCTACACCAAAAGGTCGCTAGATGTCCTGCGCGTCCAGTACAACAATGTTTTTAGAATGCTCTTGAGATTGCCCCGGTTCTGTAGTGCGTCAGAGATGTTTGCACAGAACCGTACTGACGGCTTTCACGCAGTCGTACGGAAGAAGATAGCGTCTGTGGCAGCTAGATCCCGGGCCAGTAACAACAGCATTCTAAAAACAGTAACTGAGAGTCTGTTCTCCCCTTTTTTGAGGCACTTTGTGGAGAGGATGACTGCTTGATTCACTGGCTTTCATCTTCTGTACAAAGTGACTCATACTCCAATTGTTTTTATTTATGTATGTACTAACACTAGATATAAGGCGTGCTACTAACACTATGGATCTCTGGTATCCGAAAATAAATAAATTAAATTAAATTAAATTTGCTACATAGTCTCAATAGACACAAATAAAAAAAAAACCAACACCAAAATCTACCCGACAGTCATTTCACCACTACGTAAATTAAATTCCCAAAGAAAACACTTTTTCTCAAACAAACAAGTTTGCCAAAATATTTGTGGGTAACGAAACCAGTTTTTCTTTCCTCAGTGTTTATCCTGACAAATGGGCGTTGCATTATTGCGGCCTACTCGGGAACTGAACCTAAGACTCCGTAATGTATTTCACAGGTTTTTGTTTTCTTTTGTCCCGTGCATACTTTGCTCTGGGTGGGATTAAACGACTTTGGTGTCGCTTTTTAAATGTCTTGAGGTCCCAAGAAAATGTCGCCTTTTTAGGTAACTGTTTTTGTTAAATTATTTTGGTTTTGGTGCACTATTTGTAAAGCTTTATTATTGCATATGCGTGAACAGACAAACTGTTTTTTTTTAATTTCTTTTATTAATGTTTATTTTGTCAGCTTATAGGTAGACTCTGTGGTATTGTGTAAGTGAAGGAGTGCATCTACGTGCTCAATGAATCTGTGTGTGTGTTTTGTGTTAATCTGTGTACATCTATTTTTAGAAATAAATAAATAAACAGTGTCCATTGAAGTTACATACTACTTCTCAAAATCAGCTGTTTTTCCTTCGCCTTTTTTGTTGCACAATTGTAAGCAGCTACGCTCAGCAAAACCTCATCAAAACCAAACAGAAGTGATTTACTTTTAATCCATAAGAAAACAGTTTCCAGCTAAGCAGAACAAAACGATATATTAAGAAAAGTAATATCTCGTTTAGTTTCCAAGAAAACGACTTAAAAAATCCAGACATTGTACTTTCTATCCTAACAATTCTTTTATAAAAGGAAATCTTGATAAATACTCTAGCAACTCTTGTAGAATATCCCGGTTCCCCTTCATTCTAGTATTTCCATTTCGTAAATTAAATTACAAAGATTGAAAGAATGCACTCAAGTCGGCACTAGCTTGACAGCTATTCTTCTTCAAAATCTTTGGGCTTTAAAGTGATCCCTGTTTTATTCTTCTTAACACCTCTAGACAGAGTTTAGCATAATACAAAGCATTTTCCCAGCGTTTTGTGCAATGTGGAGCTATTTCTAACGCTCAGCATACATCAAGTTTTCAAATAAAATTTTGTTTATATTCTAAAATACTTTGCGGGTAGTTGTGAATTTATTCATGCAACCGATCCGTAATTTATGGAGGGAAAATCCGTTGGTGGTTTTAAATAAAATTGTTGCTTTAAAGAAATTGTATTATTGAAACGTAAAATATCTGTTTGGTTTTATTGTGTATTATTAAAACTGTATCATATTACTCAAAAACTGTGATGCATTTTCCACAACTTTAAAGCTAAACTTTATAAAATGCACTTATCTTAAAACGGCATATTTTATAGCTTAACTTAACCTCTTAGTAAAAATAGTCTTTTGAGCACTCAGTTAAGAGTCTCACTTGCATTTTAATAAATTTGCTTGTCTTCGAAAAGATACATTGCACCAGAGACAATCTCTTACTAAGTTTCAAGTGTCAAAATTCAAATTCACGCCGCCATTTTGTTTTACAAAATATTTTTACACAAAAAAATAACAAAATTCAGCGTCCTTTAAAAGATCCTTGTAGTAGAATTGGTTTATAACGAAATATTTTATGAAAGTTAAGTCTAAATGACAAATGTTATTAAAATGTTGAGAAAATAAAGCTAAAATTACAACAAACAAACAAACAACGTAACTACTATAATTAAACATTGCAACAAAATAAACTCTTTCCATTTCTAATCCGTTTTGTCTCAACGGGTCACCCATCGAGTTGACAGCGGCTGACATAATCCGTTTATCTCGGGCCGGACTGCCCAGTGCCTACTGCCCACTGCCCAGACCCGACTCCACGGCAAATTGATTCGATACACATTGATTGTTGTCCCTTGATATTGTACACTTTAAAATTATATTTAGTTTGATGATTTATTGTGTGATTTAGGACGAATTTCAAAATTGAAACTGGGAGACTTTTCATGTAAATATTCCATTTGCGGATTGCTAGAGATACCGCGGTCCCGGAATATAAAGGGCGTAAGAATGAACATGGGTGGGTTCTAGTCAGTAAACGTCTGACACTCCCCCCCACTCCAGATTGGGGGAAGTTATTTTATGGTGTCTCATACGCAAAAAAAGTGTCGATACTCCATAGCAGCGATAACTGTCAGGAGGAGATCATAATATAAAAATAAAAGCCTCTCGGATCAATTATCAGACAATGCCCCCAATACTGAAACGTCACTCAAAATTTAAGTACCACTTAAAATTAACAGATACTCAAAGTGACGTTTGACCATACAAAATCTAAAGTTTAAGGGCTGCTCAAATGTTAAGCAGCCCTCAAATTTTGAGTGACGTTTCAGTATTCGGAGGAATGCCACGCTTGCCTAGCTTAGTTTGCGGATGCGTAACCACCTACCCAATGACTTTTCTCTGTGCCTCTAAAAGCCCATTATACCATTGGTTTTTTTATGCGGATGGAAAATCATCAGATAACTTCCCCCGCTCTGGATGGAGCGGGGCGGGGGTGAGACTTTTTCTGACTAAATCCCATCCATGTTCCTTCTATTGCCCTTTATATTCCATTGCCGCGGTATCTCTTTCGAACAACCCGCCACCCCGGCAGGATACCGTTGGTCTTTGGCTGTCATATTTGTCAGTCGTTTCAGGTAGTCAGTGGTCAGAAAGTCTTATAACCAGATTTCCTAAGGGATATCATATATCCTATTAACTGGGTTATGGAACTCAGATAGGCAGTGTCTGTATGTAAAGTCACGGTATTCAGCTGTATCCGGTTAAACTAAGAAGTCGAATTTTATGAATAATCTCAACATGAATGATGTATCCATGATTTTATAAAACATTATGATTTAAAAGAGTGTCCATGGAGTTTCTTGCCCATTCTTCTCCATAGAGATCTACGCTTTGGAATGGGCAACTACAGTACTTTCACAAGTTATTATGTCTTGTGACTGGGACTGTAGCAGCATCATTTTTTTTGTTCTTGTTTTTATGACATTCAAAAGTGCCTGTAATGGTCTAATTGAAATAAATGATTTGAGTTTGAGTTTGAGTCGAATCGAACATAGTTGGGAAAAAGAAAAGCATATGCCGATGATGGCACAGTTCTTGAACGAATTCCAAATATGCTGATCGGGTTTAGGTGCCTTTAGGAATTATAAATACTCTCAGAACACGTTCAATATACAAGGTGTTATTTTTTAAGTTTCGTTAAATTATGTTTGGTTTGCCGGAAGTTAAAATTATATAGTTGCACCCTACTTGAAATTAAAGTTTCATATTACTTACATATTATGCTACTATTCAAAGCCACTCTATAATTATTATTTTTTAACATAAAAACATTACGTATGCAGACCACCAATTTTCGTCATACACGTAATACAATATCCAATATCGTCGACTGCCCACCATTCTACCAATAGAGTGACCACAAAAATAATTGTACTACGGAAATTAAATTTCAGTGCGTGTTTTGTCCGAATTAAAATACAGGGCACGTTATAAATGTAGGCACCCTCGTCCCTGGGGTGCATTAATAATGGCAAACGTGCATTCCAACAAATTATATGAGGTGCAATTTGTGGTCTGTGGTAATGAGCTCATTCATATTAAACCTTTTTTTTGGTATTCTAAAGTGGTATTTATGTCAAACAATGTGGGCGTCAGATGGATTGGTTTTGTGGTGAGATTTAAATAGTTTTTGGTAGGTTGTTAGTTATTAATTTGAGTACTTTAAGGGCAAATCATGGCTTAAATATCCTATTTCCTACTAATATTAAAAACGCGAAAGTTGGTATGGGTGTATGGATGTTTGTTACTCTTTCAAGCAAAAACTACTGAATGGATTTAAATGAAACTTTACAATAATATAGCTTATACATCGGCCCGAGCCTGTTGCCCATTGGACACAAATCTAGACGGTATGGCTGCAACTGTTAAATTCTTGACGGAACAACCCGAAAATCGAACCCGGGACCTCATGAAAAGCAGTCGCACTTGCGAATCAATTAGTAAACCAGCCACTGTTTAACTATCTGATAAGTATTACAATCGTTTTACAATTTCAAGTTATTTCAAAATAAAAGTTCCCACTTTTAGTTTAGTTTTATAACATTTCAACTAAAGCTTGCACAAAAGTACATTCCATTTGCAACTTCAAAAATATCTTAAAAACATTTACACATTTTGAAGAAAAGTTGAATATTTCAGCAAGTTGTAGCAAGTTTTGAAATACGAGTAGAACCCAAATTATTCCTTACATTTAAAGCCGACCCAGTTACTCTCAAAGGTGCAATGCAGGTCATTCAAATATAACTATAGCTGTAGAATACTGCTCGCTTTAATAAAATATCAGACAATGCACCTAAAAGATTAAAACTGAATTTAATTATATAATATTCTTGAATTTGTACAGAGAATCGTGTTAGAAGAATTCTTAATTAAGTCAAATAAAATGAAATTGTAACCTTCAAAAACATAAAGTCTTATAATTTTGTTGATGAAGTAATGCCAAGCAAAATGTCTTGCATTCATACAGCGTCTATGCCAAATGCTTTTAAGCACAAATTATTTATTTCAATCACACCATAAAAGGCACTTTTGTATGTCAAGAAACAAAACAATGAAGCTACAGTCCCAGTCACAAGGGATAATAACTTGTGAAAGTACTGTAGTTGCCCATTCCAAAGCTTTGATCTTTATAAAGAATGGGTAAGCAACTCCATTCAATAAATGTTACCAGTTCTAAACTAACGTCTGTAAAAGGTAATACCAGTTCTACCTGGATGAACTAGCTAACCTGGAACTTTTTTTTAAATAGGAAAATCCTTACTAATATTATAAAAGCGAAAGTGAGTTTGTTTGTTACCTCTTCACGCTTTAATGGCTAAACCGATTTTGATGAATTTTTGTACAGAGATAGTTGGGAACCAGTAGACAGACATTTTTCAAAAGAGTTAAAAATTAGGCACTGCTATTACAATAAATAAGGCGCTAGGGCAAAAACTAAACACGTGGCAGATACCTGCAAATCAGGAAAGGGGAACAGTCTTATCCCGAATTTAATGCAGGCGAAGCCGCGGACGAAAGCTAGTAATACGATAAAAGCAACCCTATTTTTGTTTACCACATAATTCCCATCATAACTTCTAACGAAAATCGTGTTTTTCAAACTATTTCCACAGCCTAATGTTGCCAATAAGCAGAGCCAGACGTATTAGCCCCATAAATGTAAAAACGCGTCCACATCCGTTTACTAATATCAGGATTGATTACAGTATAAATCAGAGCTCTCTCGGAACCTTTTAGCTGATTAGGTTATGCTACAAACGCGACTTGGCCCTACTTGAATAAAAGCTGCCAGTGTATGGAATTTTCTAATAGTAGAAATGCTGTATCACTTAGTTGTTTTTTTTGTTTATGTGCCATTTCTGTTTGTGCTGGAGTTTTGTAGTTTATTTTTCTGATCCAGGGTTTTTAAGTACCTCAAAAGAATAAAACTGAACCTGTATTGGATCACTTTGTTGTCCGTCTGTCTGTCTGTCAAGGCCCTTTATCTTAAAAACAGGTAGAGGTATTGAATTGAAATTAAAACTTAAGTTAACTTAAGTTTGTGGTACATTGGATCTGTGCAAAAAACAACCCTCTAAGTCAAGCAATTAAAAGATATGGCCATTTATGTCACAAATTTGTACGGTACCCTCGGTGCGCGAGTCCAGCTAGCTCTTGGCTGGTTTTTGGGTGTATGTGTAATAAGGATTGGAAAATTGTAAATGACGAGTAATACAGGAGTATGGGAGAAGAAGACATGCTGCGGCCTCAAATAATTTGGGATAAGGGAAGCAGCAAAATGATAAGGATTGGGCTGAGATTGCGTTATAGAAGAGCTATTTTTATATCAAGTATTAATTTATTATTGCTTTAATCTTTGTTCACTGATTACTGTAAGTTAAAAAACATGTAACTCTCAATCAACCTTAAACATTTAGATACTCCAAGCAAATTTAGGCTTTAGAATCCTTACTAAAATTATAAAAGCAAAAGTGAGTTGGTTTGTTTGTATATTTGTTACATCTTTACGCCTAAATGGCTAAACCAATTATGATTAATTTTGGTACAGAGATAGTTGGGACCCTAGAGACGGACATACGCTATTTTCTTTTTTTTAAGTGAGAAATGAGGGAGAAAGAGGGAAGAAAGGGGAAATCTTAGCTTTGCCATTACAATAAATAAAGCGCAAGGGCAAAAACTACAGGTAGCAGGTACCTGCAAATCAGGAAAGGGGAACTGTGTTACCCCGAATTCAACGCAAGCAAAGCCGCAGGCAAAAGCTAGTAATTTATAAAAAGAAGAATATTTAAAGTAAAGCTGAACCTCGTAGATTCAGTCTTTACGTACTATACTAATGCCAGCATTGCCTTTCTCCAGACAAAGGCCATTTTCATGTTTTCATTGCAGCAGAATATAAATCAATTGTGAATTTGCTTTTGTAGTCAGAAAGCTAATAGCATTAAGCCTTAACTTTACTTGACAACAAAGTTCAAAAACAAGTACAAACTCAGTTCTATCAAGCAACAAATCCATTCAACATTTTCTTTATTAGCAGCCAACAAAGAGAAACAAACTAAACAGTTAGAAAAACAATTAGCGTTATGTAGTTACGGTCTGCAGGCGTTGTAAACGTGTCCAGACAATTTTATTATCAACGCTTTCAATTCTGAATAGATAAAACGTTGCGGGCGAAGCACCGGCCGGGCCCACAGTGCACCAAGTCTACGCTGGCACTGCTCCAACTACCAGACCAGGCTCACAAATCGGCGGCTGTTCTCTCGCCCTCCAACCGAACACCCCCACATGAATTTAAACCCAACACAAAAGCAATAGAGTTCAAATTTATTCGCCCAACATCTTGTAACAGAAAACATTTTGAATTCAAATGTGTCGCTGATGCTGCTGTATTCCAATATTCTATATCAATAAAGTGGAATGGTCTGAACGAAATAAGCCCGATTTTCCAGAACAGCGGCGTATGATGACCATGCAGGTGTACCAACACAATGTTTTTACATAAGCCCTCTCAACATATTTGGTTAGGACGCGCAAGAGTTTTAGATTGTTTCCATTAACCTTTAATAACAATTTAGATTCAATGAGGGCCGGTAAATGTTTGAAGGTAAAATATTTTAATATTGAAAAGTCGTTTGCAGTTCGGGAGAGTCCGTGTGACGCTATTACATGTGGAATTCATGAAGTCAGCATTTTAGAGGTTGGGATTCTGAGCGTTATTTCTGTTTAGTTCTCTTTGGTAAGTGGTACATTATCTACCTGTCCTTGAACTCTGTGTTATCCCCAAGCGGTTTTTCTCTCTCTTAAGTTATTTGGGTCACTAAGTAATTTACTTATATTCCGAAAGTTATCAATTCATTTAAATTTAATTGTCAGTTGGACCATTGGCTTTCTATCTCTGACGACCACGTGGACGTCTATGTTGGGAAATGTCACAAGACTTATAATTTTTGCTTTGAAAATAAACATGGTTTCTATATGCCTTTCCTTTATTTTTTGAAAACATACACACAAACATAGGCTAGCTAGCTTTTTTCCTAGGACGTTGACAGAAACTACTGAACGCCAAGTGTGTCGACTCTTACTCACTTATTTAGCCTAGTACACTTTCATATACTAGACTGTTCTGGAGAATCTCATTTATACCATCTATGAATATTTTGAGACCAACGGTGATGTAAAAAAATACAATAAATTCTCTGGATTTGAACCAACAAGTTTCCGAGTCATAAGTCATTTTTCACTGAGCCACCTGGCCGAAACCGTTTATTAAAACAGTGTAGGGCCTCTTACAAAAAACTACAGACAAACAGAACTGACTAAAAAGCAAGTTTTAAATCTCAACATTTAAAACTGCTGACGCCAGTGCAGCTCACCCGTCCGTTGACCCTAAACAATAAGACATAAAGGGGGTGCAAATCGAGGGTGTCCGGTTTTAAGAAAAGAAAGGAACCGAAGAGTTTCGTTGGAACCTTTCCCAAGGAAATCTTTGGTTCCCTCGTTCTAATTACCGCTGGCCTTACAAAGAGTTGTGCCTCAAAGGCTTGGTTGCTTGGTGCGAAATTACTAAAGACTTTTAACTATCCTAGGCGAGTTTTTAAGCGCGGACTAGTTGTGTGTGCTAGGAAAGTCTTGTAAAGCCATTATGGTGTTAAAAGTATTTTTTTTAATGTTAGAGACTGGCTGGTTTTGCTTAAGAACCTTTTTTGTTTTTTTTCTCGCTGGTTTGTATAAACAGGCATGTTATGTATAATTAATTATTAGGGTGTTCTAATTTTAAATGTACATAGTATGTAATTATACCTACAGTGTAATATTGAATAGTGTTATCAAATCTTCTTTACAAAAGTGATTCTTACTCCAAAAATAGGTCAAGAATCATTGGCTACTAAAGTTGGAGGGACTGGGTTTCCAAACCAGTAAAATAAAATATAGTTCCTTCAAACATTCATACTAAAATTTACTAAATCCATAAACAATATTTTCGCCACCGTTCACATATTGAATAGTCCCAAACAAATACAGAACTACTATGTTACTCAGGATTGTTCGCATGAACAGAACTACAATGACTTTGACCCCAACAAAAATCACTGTTTGTTCTAAACAAAGTGAAACAAAATACCGCAATGGGGTAAAGGAGTGCTAAAATTGATGCGAACGCCATCTACGTATAATAACGTCAAAAATGAGAACACAGCAGACTACCAGTTTGATGCAATATCAAGTAGAGCACAATCAAATGTAGACCTTATTCACCACATAATAAAGCCTAATCCCAAACTTCCATTTCAATCCAGATGTGCCGATAGCCTGAGGTGACTTTAGGTGAATCGAACGGTTTAAAAAGTGACTCAGTGTCAAAGGAAATTGAGCGTTATTGGCAGGTTCTAAGGTAGATTTCTATTTATAGTTTGATGTGTGCTTACGACGATGACCTGAAGGCCATTCCTTCACCCTTGGCATTTCGCCAGGGTACTTATATGGAGACGGACGTGTCTGCCTCCAACCGTCTAGTTTTACGGCTTTTAGATAAATTACGTTGCTGAAAAAACGGAAATCAGAAATGCTGTATGGAGTCATATATTCAGTCTGTTTTGTGGTGAAATATGTTTTGTTGACAGACTTGATAAATATGGATATTTTTGTTCTGATTGTTTATTGCTGCCTATTTTTCAATATATTTGAGAGCTCTCTGTATAAATTAGTTTAGAAACAACACAAGTACGCGAAATAAAAATAATTCATTCTAAAATTAAACAGAAATGACTTCTGTTAATAAAGCTATTAATGGAGTTACCACTAATAATTACCTCGAAATAAAACAAATCATGCTTTGAATAACTATATAATTACCAAGAGTTATGTCCCAATATTATTCTCAGCTTCTAAGCACCAACCAACCAAAATCACGAAACCAACTGTAACCCCAGCAACACTACAACCATCACCACCCACTGTGTACACGGCACAAGGCCATAACTTCCATCATGGCCGACGTTTACGCCTCCCTCCAGAATACAGGCGCAGTTACTTGACGTCAAAATATGATAGCAAGTCTTGCAGGTATATTTGAATTCATACAAGCAATATGTCTGGTGGCTCCTTGTTGTTTGAGTAAATAGTCTGTGGTTGCACCTGTGCTTCTATGGAATATCATTCGGTTGTCGTTGGGTACAGAGGTTGACTTTTATTTTTGTAGTGGAGACGTACTGAATGGAAGAACATGCTAATATCAAGTTGTACATCGTGACTCGAACATTAGCTAAATAACGATGTTGGTTTGATGCCATCCAGCTAATTTCAGTCACAGTGGCTGCATTCGATGGCTTTCCGAGCTCAAGGTCCTAGGTTTGATTTCCAGGTCGGGAGGAAAAGAGTTTTATTATTTAACTAGCTGGCGCCCACACAACGGTCAGGAAAACTATATTTTTTTTTTATATTTCAGATGTATTGATCAAATGCGTCATTCGCATTAAAATTTACACAAAAAAATATTACTGTCGGGCCTACGCTATCCTCTCATACTTAAGTTTTTACTAACGCTGTAACAACAACATTGGAAAACCAAATGGTTTAAAAGGAGTAACCACCGACTTTCTTTCCGTTTCTTCTCAATAAACAACGACCAATACGTGCACCTTTTCTCGACGTTTTATAAGTGCCCATGTAGGCCTATGTGAATTAAAAATATTTTTATTTTAATAGAATATTATTAAAAAGAAAAAGCAACACCTCTTAGCAACACTTCATAGTAATTAACACAATGAACAAATAGAAGACTGAACTTGATGTTGCTCAACTCGTACTACAAAAGACGCACCTGACTATTAAATCTCATTTAGTTTCCGCTCACTAAACGGTTAATGTTGCTAGTTTAAACCCTTAACCCTGATTCTAATTACACTCAAGTGATTAGGAAGACCCGCTGAAAAGCAATAAAAGTAATGGAAAAACTAAGAACTTATTCGTCTTAGAACCGTGCGCTATAAAACGTAATAGGATATGGGGGGATTTGAAAACAGCGGGGAATGTTTTAAACAAATGTATGAGGGACCCGTGTGAGTCATCTAAGTAGTTACGACTCTTTTTTTTTTGTTCGAGAAAACTGCACGTCTTGTTCGAAGTGATACGGTTTTTGCAATTACGACTGCGAAGTATAAAAACCGGCCAAGTGTGAGTATGACTCGCGTGGATTCTGTACAAACTTGCGACATAAATAGCCATATCTTTTGATTGCGTACACTAAGATAGTTGTTTTTTTGACAGCAATGAAACCACAGAGTTGGAGGACACGGTGGAGCACACAGTGGCGATCTGTCCATCTTGGGCGGAGCACTGCCGTGCCCTCGTGGAGGCGATTGGCGGCGGCGATCTCTCGCGTCCGGCCCTGGTTCAGGCTATGGTCCGGAGCGAGAGGGAATGGGAAGCGGTCATCTCCTTCTGCGAAGCAGTAATGCTAGCAAAGGAGGAGGCCGGGCGTTTGAGGGAGAGAACATCAGGCCAACCCAGCCGCCGCGGGAGACGCCCATGGCGTCACCGTAGATGCGGGCCTGTGGACGGCTGAGCAATGGGTAGGTCACCGTCCCACCATCTATTAACGACAGGCCGTGTCGACGGCGCGTTCGTGTTTCACGCGCGCCTCAAATAGAGTCAGCAAAGCAGGTGGGCTTGCCAGAGCCTCCGCCTGCTGGGGTTGCGGGTTTTTCGAAAGAGATACCGCGGCCTCGGAACGTAAAGGGCAATAGAAGGAACATGGGTGGGTTTTAGTCAGTACAAGTCTGACATGCACCCCCGCTCCGCCCAGAGCGGGGGAAGTCATTGGATGATTTCCCTCACGAAAAAAAAAATATGTTAGATTTAATTTTTTGACTTAATTGGAATTAAATCATGTTTGTAACGCGATTTATTCGTCAATTTTGGACCAATTTTCAAAATCGAAAGGTTCATTGCTTGAGTAGTTTATGAGTTTTCTCCTATAGCACATATTGTTCTGCTCCTGTTTGTGGAGGATCTGAATGAACTTTTATTAGCAATGGAAAATGAATACATCGAGTATTCATTTGGCATTGAGTTGTGAGAGTAAGAGACCAAACCTTAAAAGGCTTAAATAGAAAAAATACTTACTGCACAAAAACGATTTACAAAAAAATCACTAAAAAGGTCAATTTAAAAAATCCATGAAACAAACAAAATTCACCGACTTTTGGAAGTTTTTTTGGAAGTCGGTTATTTTATAGTAAAGTATTTTAATCATTCTGTTTGATTTTAGTATTTGATTTTTATGTTAAACTAATAACTTCTATTTGTGATAAGAATTAAAATAAAATATTTTTTAATTTCTTCTAAGCGCCATACGAATCATGTAATAATTTTACTTTGCAATCTTTCATAAAAATTCAAAAAGGTTTGCTCTCCATGTGTCAAACACTTCACAGCTTCGGTTGATTGAAAGTCCGCGCTTGCACACGAAAAAGAGAATCGAGTCAGTTGGTTCTTTCAGTTCAATGACTAGGTACTCTGAAAAAGGGGTGCGGACTACCCCTTTTTCGAAGTAACCGAATCAGTGTCACAGGTGAAAAAATACCAGGTTTGTTTAAACACTTCGATATGTTAGGCCTTTTACGCAGGGCACGCTACAATAGTGGCGGTAAGTCCCCTCTTTGAGGAGTGGCTGGAGAGGCGTCATGGCGTCCTCACCTACCGCCTGACGCAGGTCCTCACCGGACACGGAAGTTTCGGGAGGTTCCTGCACATCATCGGGCGGGAGGAAGCGCCCGGGTGTCACCATTGTGACGATCGCCCGGAGGACACGGTAGAGCACACAGTGGCGATCTGCCCGGCTTGGGCAGAGCACCGCCGTGCCCTCGTAGAGGCGATCGGCGGCGGCGATCTCTCGCGTCCGGCCCTGGTTCAGGCCATGGTCCGGAGCGAGAGGGAATGGGAAGCGGTCACCACCTTCTGCGAAGCAGTAATGCTAGCGAAGGAGGTGGCCGGGCGTTTGAGGGAGAGAACATCTGCCCGACCCAGCCGCCGCGGGAGACGCCCATGGCGCCGGGCGCCGCGAGACGACCTCCGGCCACCGTAGATGCGGGCCTGTGGGCGGTGAGCAATGGGTAGTTCACCGTCCGTCCGTCTATTGACGACAGGCCGTGTCGACGGCGCGTTCGTGTTTCACGCGCGCCTCAAAGAGAGTCAGCAAAGCAGAGGGGCTTGCCAGAGCCTCTGCCTGCCGGGGTTGCGGGTTGTTCGAAAGAGATACCGCGGCCTCGGAACGTAAAGGGCAATAGAAGAAACATGGGTGGGTTTTAGTCAGTACAAGTCTGACATGCCCCCCCGCTCCACCCAGAGCGGGGGAAGTCATTGGATGATTTCCCACCCGAAAAAAAAAAAAAAAAAAAAAAAAAAAGGCCTTTTACGCGGTAGATCAACTTTATATTCTGTTGTTTTTCTTTTACCGTCGTTTTTACTTTATTTCTGAAACACGTAGATACTTGTTATTAATGTTTTATACATTTGGTAATAACGCTGTCTGTTATTTTTTCACGCGCAAACGACTGAATGTAATTCGATAAAATGGTGAATTTACAAATGATTTGGCAATGACCTGGATTTGTAGGTAGGATATTTTGTACTCCAGTAGTTCACTTGTGTAGGTTTGTCTAAGATTATTTCCAATTTAGACTCGGACTAAGCTGCAGACAAAATGTAGTATCTTAATAAAACGTTTAATATTAAGGGTCTTTTAAAGCGACTAAAGTACAACGTTATTCTCGCTGTGTTCAGAACCTCACAGGCACTTAATATTTGTGACGTGCTCCAATTAAAAGTGAAAAAAAAACCGTGACGCGACCCCGTACAATTTCCCCGAAGACTGAAATACGCCTTTTATTGTTCAAGACACAATGGGGGCCCGACTTGGCCTCCAACAATATGGCTGCCCTATTATTTGAACGAAAGAAAATAAGGTGTTTTCATTAACGAAGTTAAAGTTTAATTGCTTTCTGCAAAATGATCTTTTCCGGCAGGGGCCTGAAGAGAATTGTGGTCACAGGAATATAAATGTAATTTTATAAGTAACGTTATTTTAGTTTTTGTTCCTGAATATGGTTTTTGATGGTCGGTGTTATTTCCAATTAAAATTAATTATGTGGGTGTGTGTGTAATATAACCTTAGTGTATTTACCAATGTTTTAATACGTGAGGTGAAACGGCGTTAATTATACGTTTTCTGTTTTGTTTTCACGTTTGAAATAATAAGGTCTTTGTCTGAAAAATCTGAGACAACACATGGATGGTGAAGGTCTATTTTTCACGAGTATGTTTTGTGGTCGAATAAACTCAATAAAATGGTAACAATATATGGAAAGAAAAAACATTTATTTAACATTTATTATTTTTGGTCAAATAAACTCAATAAAATTGTAACAATATATGGAAAGAAAAAACATTTAATTAACATTTATTGTTTTTGGTCAAATAAACTCAATAAAATTGTAACAATATATGGAAAGAAAAAACATTTAATTAACATTTATTGTTTTTGGTCAAATAAACTCATTAAAATGGTAACAATATATGGAAAGAAAAAACATTTATTATTCGTAAATTACGACGAGCTAACAAAATCACAAAAAAAAATAAACATGCAAAGCATCACAAAAATTTACAAATACATTTATGGGACAAAATAAAAATAGCTTGCACATGACTGCGACAGGCAGGCCACCACTCAGCATGATGCTGTACCATGGGAGCCCACCGCACAGCGTTAGTTTAAATGATAGATAGATAGATAGATAGATAGATAGATAAATCATTTATTTGATGCAACAAAAGACACAATACAAGAATTAAAAAAAAAAAAAAAAACATCACACAGTAAAACAATTGGTACACATTAAAAAAAAAAAAGTAAGGTAGATTGAGTAAAATCGACCCATAGGCATTTAGACACAACACATATATTTATTAAGGTCGCCCACTAATGGGCGGTGTGTGTCTCAAAATTGCACCAAAAAGGAGTCCAGCTCAGCATAATGCCAGGTGGATCACCTGACGCTGGTATTCTGCTGAATCCTGCTAGTGACACACGGATGTCGAGATAATGTGCGGCGAATATTATGCAGGTGGATTGTCGGTAAGACAGATTTTGAATTTAAATACTAAAAATAATAAACTTAATTATCACAGTATAGGTAATATAAGTAATGAATAACTGTTATTTAATTTGTATGGAGTGTGTCTAGACTTAGTGTTTGTACGAGTTTACTTGTTCATGTATTTATCATTATGTTGCAGTTTTTATCATAATGTACGGTGAGTATAGTTGTAATGTGTTTCGTGTATTGTGTAACGTGTATTGTAATGTGTTTCGTGTATGCGTTTCATTTTTCATAGTTAGTGTCTGTTGTTATAGGACAAAGTGAGCCGTTAGGACCAGAAAACCCTCTATATTATGGAAGTGTTGGTGACGGTCAGGCCCAGTTTCCTCTGAGCGTCGATCAGATACTGCCGTAGTCTATTTCTAAAGGTACCGAGTGTTTTTAAATTCCTTATCGGCGGGGGAATGTTGTTCCAACATTTGGACGCGGCGTACCTGAAACTGCCTCTGAAGGCTGCCGTCTTGTGCACTTCTGTAGTGAGTTGCTAAGAGCACTGTCTAATCGTGCATTCTCTTCTACTAGCGATCCAGCTTAGCTTTTTGTAAAGATAAGCCGGCTCCTTGTGCTTAATAACCCCAAACAACAGACATGCTAAGTGTAATTTACGGCGTGACTTCATCTTAAGAATGGAGTGTTGATTTAAAAAAGGTGTTATATGGGTTCTAGGCGGAACTGAGAAGCAAAATCGCGCACAAGCGTTCTGCACTCTCTGGATCAGTCGCTCAGTCCTTGCCAGTAGTCGAGGACCGAAAACGGTATCTCCGTAGTTCAGGTTAGAGAGTACTAGTGACTCAACTAGTCGAATACGCAGCTCTTCCGATAGATACGGCCTTATGTTGTACAGGACCTTGAGCCTATAAAAGCAGCTCCGCACCGACTCTGCCACGTGACCTTCGTACCTCAGCTCAGCATCTATAAACAGACCCAGATTTCGTGCCTCACTGACTCGACTGACCGACTCACCCAGTAGAGTAACTTTGAGCTCTGGAGGCAAACCATTTACTTGGTGCTTGGTTCCGAGTAGCATGTATTTAGTTTTGATCAGATTAAGTACTAAACCATTACTTTCGGCCCAGCATGCTATCCTCCCAAGATCCTCATTCAGATCCTTTAAGGCTCCCTCATATTCGTCAGGCTTGAACGAGATATAAACTTGTATATCATCTGCATAGATGTGGTATTTACAACACTGCAGTGTTTTTATTATATCCGCGCAATATAAAATAAAAATTATGGGGCCAAGTATGGAGCCTTGCGGGACTCCCCTGTTTACAGAGACTGGTGATGAGGCAAGAGTTGTTCCATCGCTAAGACGTATTTCGACACGTTGTTCTCGATTGCTGACGTAACTTTGGAACCAGCCTATCGATTCGTGGTCAAATCCATAGTATTGTAGCTTGGCTAGGAACAGATCAATGTTTATACAGTCAAAAGCCCGCGAGAAGTCCAACAGGACTAAGAGTGTGCATAGGCCTTTGTCTTGTGCAGCAAGGATGTTATCTGTCACATCCAACAAGGCCGTGCAGGTGCCACGTCGCTTACGGAACCCTGACTGTAGTTCCGGTAGAATATTATTTTTTTCTAAATAATGTGAAACTTGCTGACATACTGCCTTTTCCAATACTTTAGATAGACAAGGTAGAAGACTTATAGGTCTGAGGTCTTTGAATTCAGTAGGGTTACTTTTTTTTGGGATTGGTCGAACAATTGCTACTTTCCAGATGTCAGGGAACGTTGAGGACACAATTGAGTAATTCACTATGTCTGTGATAGCTTTTAGTGTTTGCGGAAGGGTTAACATCAGCATATTCAAAGTAATTCTATCGCAACCTTCAGCATTAGATTTCAGCTGACCAAGATATCGAAAAACTTGTTCCTCAGTTACTGGCTGTAAAGTGAAAGATGCATCACTAAAACGGTTAGACACAAAAAATGTACGCTGTGATAAATTACAGTTTGGGTTGCCAGGTACACTCAAGAAATGGGAATTTAGTTGGTTTGCATCTCTCAAATAAGAAGGGAGATCGCAGATCTGCTTAACTGGCAATACATCTTTTTTTAAATTTTTCCATAGTTCTTTAGGATCTCTAATTTTGTGGTTTATATTATGATTAAAATAGGCAACTTTTTCCTTAAATAGGGAGCTTGTGACAAGAGATTTTAACTGTTTATAATACGTTTGTTTGGACTCCGATTTCGTTTTACGATACGTGTCCAGGGCATCATTCCTCAAGCTCATCATAATTTTTATTGTGTCAGTTATCCACGGATATGACGGTTCTTTAATTAAACATTTTCTGACTGGAGCATGCGTATCTAGAATAGCTAGGACATTTCCGTTAAATATCTCAACCATTCTATTTACGTTTTGCAATTCACAGATGTTATCCCAATCTATATGCGATAGGTCACTATTTAGCATTTCTTTATTAACTTGGTTAATGGGTCTGTACGTCACTGAGTGAGGCTTGTACTTACTACGCTTGATGCTAAACTCGCAAGCAATGAGTGAATGCCCATTTAGTGAGCCAAAAGATTCAACAGAAACTCCCCTATAGTTGAGATTAGTGCACACCAGGTCGATCAATGTTTCACTATGTTCCGTGAAATGAGTGGGGGAACTAACTAATTGCCTGAGGCTCAAACTATTTAAAAAGGCATGTACCTTCTTTGTTTGACTATTAATGGCCAGTAAGTTGACATTAAAGTCGCCTAATAGTAATATGTGTTCACATTTGCCTAGAGAAGTAATAACCTCAGTGACAGCATCGAAGAACAGATCCACTTCCAACCGTGGGGGGCGGTACGCTGTGCCTACAGCTATCTTATTCCCATTCAAGGTGAGGGTAATCCACATTTGCTCAATTGATTCATATTTGGGATCAGTTAGGGCAGGCAGAGTACGAACGTTGAGCCCTTTTTTAAGGTAGAAACCCACACCACCTCCTCGACCCCCGCGCACAGCCAGCGGTCTTGGCGTGTGTCGTAGACGGTAGCCTGGAACATTAGGCGCACGCCCTTCCTCACCAGGTCGTAGCCAAGTCTCATTGACTGCCATTAAATCGAAAGAGTGCCTTTCCACAGCAACGACAAAGTCAGAGTGGTTAGTGCCAAGCGAACCCACATTTAAGAAACCAACTTTAAGATATTTTTCAACCATTATTTATTTGAATTATTGTCCTAAATATGCTGCAGGAATTAATAAGCATTTTCATATTAAGTATATCATAAAAAAAATATCAATTAAAAAATAATAACTGTATGTAATATAGAAATAGACATATAATGTGAATAATAAAAGCTCATGTTTAAATCTATAAAAGACAATGAGATTTATAAAAGTAAACAATAATTCCTTTCCAATATCTTTTGTTTTCATTTTGTAAATATGTATAATAATAATAATATGATTATAAGTATATAATGTTTAATTTGATTTTGTAAATAGTTATAGTTGCATTATGTAAAATATTCAGGTGTGTGTTTGTTGTTGTTAAAGTATAGTCTGTTTGTGTTTTTGATATTAAGTAACCTCTGTGATATTCAAGTAAATTACTGTAAACAATTATAAAAAGGAATAGTAGGTAGACCGGGAGATAATTAATATACAACTTAAAAGTACACTTACTCGGTGACCCGATTAGATTCCAATCTGTTGCGGCAGGAGACACACACCGCTCCGTAAAAGAAATAACACACATAAGACATAAGTATTGTTTATGACGTACACTACAAAGTAATAAGGAAAACAAATTGACAGAACCCCTAATAGCCAGCAATGGAGATTGAACAGATGATAAACGACTTAGTGACACCATTATTTGCAGATTTTTTAATACAAACGACACGAGAAAAAAGTGACATACATTACAATTTGACCTATTCACAAAAGTAAGACGATTAAACGCTATTCATGAGATTTCTTTGTGCTTGATACGACTAAGAACTACATATGTTTTTTGAGTGAAATTAAAGTTAGGGAACACAAGAGGAATGGAGTGTATTAGTTTATTTTCTGGTCTGGCTCGTAGGTAAGTTTATGTTATTGTCCACTTTGTAAGCTAAATTTTAACTAAGCTTTATTAGTTGTGCTTTTTTTGGTCGTTTTTAGATATTTATTGTTAGTGACCTAAAATCTTTGTAGTGTAGTGAAACACTAACCGAACACTAACCACACAATTAATATGATAATAATTTATTACTAGATAACCGGAGAGAAAATTATCCTATTCTAACATTTCAGAGTATCTAAATGGTAAGTATTTGGCTGTCAGTTATATATCTTTGACAGTCATTACATATCTTACCAAGTAGTATCATAATTACCAAGTTATAAACTGGGTTGTGAAAGTCAGATCGGCAGTCTCTCCACGTGAAATACTGGCTTTCAGCTGAATCCGGAAAGACTGGAAGCCGACCCCAATATAGTTGGGACAAGGCTAAGCTAATGATGATTTTAGTATACCTAATTGAAAAGCACGAGCTTGTTGGTATTACTCTAATTTCATTAATTAAGAGATTTCTTTAGGTTTACAGTTATAAGAATATGTTCGTCCAAGAACTTTTTTACTCCATAATAAGTAATGTTCTACTTAAAATTCTGTTTACATCAAAATGGATACTGTCGTGGTATATTACGTCTATGTATATGAAAACACCTGAAAACAACCGACGGATAGAATTTTTGATGTATCTTGGGAATCCCCTTTATCAAGTAGTGGATGTGGCGCAGACATGATTAATGCTCAGTTTTGGATTAAGAAATATGTTTCTTGTTGCGAACGATGATTAGTTAGTGTCTACATCATATCTAGACTAAAATATGATAAAGAAAACCAGTCTTCAAAACCTAAATCTCGAGCTACACAAAACAAAATACGTTCATAATAAAATAAACAGAAAAATAAATGGTTCCAAATCTTTTCAGCCATACAAATAAAATAAAAGATGACAATAATTGTAAAAAAACGGTTAAACCTTTACACTTTGACCAGAACCGAGCCATAACAGTAGAAAAGAACGAATTTGTATTCTGAGCACATTGAGCTGACAAAGCAATCGGTAACCCACACGTGGCTCTCACAAAGTGGTCAATAAACGCCACACTTACAACTATGTAACTCAACCCTCCCCTTACAATACAAATGACTCTATTTAGAAGAATCGTTTCACTATCGTCCCTCAAAAACGAGTCAATATTTACGAATTCAACACTCAAATGCTACTCTAAACATGACGTCAGTACTTTGCACTATTGCGAGTTTGTGAGTGTGGCAAATACTCGCAATAATGCCCCTCCCTTCTGAGGATGAGTCGATAATGGCGCGTCTTTTCGGCGGGAATCTTAAAAAAGGAATCTGTATTCCTCGGTCGTCGACCGGTTAGCTTTTTGATTTTTTTTTTCTTCGTACATAGCCGATGAGTCGTCGATGGTCGACGAAGATTGATGTAGTTTCGACCTTATTTTTCTGCATCGCGTGTCGGATTGTTTTTTGTTTTGAAGCAAAGAAAAGGTGGTGATTTTTTTTCGTTTGATTATGATAAAGAAGTTTTGATGAGTTGTTTCGAGTTATTGTTTTGTTGTTAATGGTAAGTTTAATTTGAAGTAACGTTCTTTTGATAAATGATGCAAAGTTATAGTTATAAAGCTAATAGCAGTATTTTAACCTACCATAAAATAACGTCTTTAATCCTCGTATGGTCAGTCAGAGGTATACGTAATAGTACACCTACATTTCGTCACTTACTTCTAAGTCCCAGAGGGCAAGCTTACTTCACAAATCCAGATTTCGCATCCGATCACAATTGATCATACTGAGCATTTCTGAACGAACACTCATTAATAATTAAAAGGGTGACCATTTACGATCACCGAAAAACTTTGTTCTGGAACTTTTCGGAGTAAAAATGCAGTTTTTAGCGGACACTATCCCGGAAAAAAACGGAAAGTGCAACTGCTTTGATCCAATCCAATTAGCCAGGCGAGTTCGACACAGAGGGTTTGAATGATGGATTTATAGCCCAAGAGCGGAACTTTAAATTCAAGCTTTTTAAACGGAAAAAAATCAGCATTAGATCCGTTTAGTCAAAGAAGAGAACCAGCTCTATGGTTGAATATCACATAGACTTATGCTAGATTCATATTATGCTTTTTTATCGTATTCGGTCTTTTTTATTATCAGAATACATGTGCATATGCTATAAAAGTAACCTACGAATTCTCGAATAAAATATTCTCAGTCTAACCACATTAAAAATACAAGTGTAATAGTTTCATAAGTATGAATTGAAAACTTTCTTCTACTAAAATCATTAAGTCAAAGAATAGTACTTAATATGATTCAATAACTTCATTTATAACCGAGGGGAGAAAACGGCCATAGATAACAGAAACTTTCGCAGCGAAAGAAAATTTTAATAAAGGAGTATTAAGATACGAACAATTAACTTTATCTAGCTATTTAAGAGCTACATAGATAGAATGACGGCACGTTTGGCGCAGTGGCTGAGCGTGTTGCTGCTGCGTTGCGTGTCGCGGTTTCGATTCTCGCAGAGAAGATTTTTTTGTACGTCTTAAGGTTGTCTGACTGTTTGTGTGCACCCACGATCTAGGAGAAAATAGTGTGATGCTCCAGTTTTCTATTCAAAACATTTTCTACAGATACTGATGATACAATGCCCTATATCTCGTTCTACCTTTCATCTTGTAATCAGGGATCCAAAAATGACTATGGTCTAAGGTCTTGCCGCCACTGATTAACAAGAAGGGAGTAGAATTAGGAACTAAGTATGAATTGGTAAACAACGAACAGCGAATGTGTAAGTTCGGATAGTTCTGACGCTGGTCCATTGTGCGAGAGTGCAACGGTGTTGAGCAATTACTCACTAGTTCTTATAAGTGCGATCAACTTTAAGCCGATATAACTGTCTCTTTTACTAACAGAGAACCAGCAATCTTTTCTACGTTTTGAGTGAGAAAATTAAAAGCTAAATAGTCGCTTCCTCGTTCCTCGTTGGAACAGGTGCTATAATGACGATTTCATTTTGTGGAATTTGTTCGAAAGTTATCACAAAGGGCCCGCTCCTATTACTTTAATTACGACGTAACTTGTTTTAAGGATTATTTTGATTAATGAATGGAGTTAAGTTACTTATGTAGTTTTAAGTTCGGGGGAATGTTTTCGCTTGTTTATGATGCGATTTATTAATCTTTGTTTTCTATTTGTTAACAGTACCTACAGATGGAACAAACCCATCTAGATATTTCAAAATATTTGTGACGGATACAGTGACAAATTGGAATAATTTATCTTTGTGTATGTATCCCGGAATATTCATCTTTAAAAGGTACAACATTTGTCCCATAACAGCATTAAAAATAAAAGCCCCAAACCTCCTTCATAAAATTACTAAAGCTAACTGGCAACATCTTTACGCAAACAAAAAAGTATCCTACCATCTAAAGAAAAAAAAAAAGAAATATATGTACCGTCAGACACCGCTAGCTACCGAGCGACACTTTAAAAAGTTTAAAAAGCGAAGTCGAGAGGAAAAATTCATTTTCCGACGACGTTTTTCAGAAACACTTGGTTCTTACGACATGAGTTATTATGTAAATAGTTTTATTACGCTTGTGTTCATTGCAAAGAGGATTTATTTGCAACTAAGGCGGGCTAAGTCGATCACAAGACTCTTTACGACGCCAGCTCTTGGGGAGAGGGATTATATTTTGTATGCAGCTTTTGGATACATAGGTATTATGGTGTGTTTTCCGTGTGATGTACTTACCCAAATAATTTGATATTATTTTATCGCATTAGATATTAAACATTCTAGGTGAGTATTCACCTACTTAGAATTCATATTTTGCCTGTTTTTATGGCACTTTTTATTTTCGATTAATATACTATATTCATATTAATTAGTCCTTACTAATATTATAAAAGCGAAAGTGAGTTTGTTTGATACGTCTTCACGCCTACACGGCTAAACAGATTTTGATGAATTTTGTGGCAGAGATAGTTGGGACCCTGGATAAGGGAGAAAGAGGTAAGAATAGGGAAAACTTAGCTTTGTTATTACAATAAAAAAGGCGCTAGGGCAAAAACTGCAAGAAGCAGGTTCCTGCAAATCAGGAAAGGGGAACTACTCCGAATTAAACGCGAGCAAAGCCGGGGGCAAAAGCTATTATTTTATAAAAAAGCAAACACATTTTAAATGCACCTAATGATGTTTTTCTTTTTATAGTTATAGGGGTTGAACCCATTGCCATAACCTGGGTAACGATATTATTGTATTGTCTATATTGTTATATTGCAAATAAATGTGTTAAGTTTGATGTGTAAGTCTGCAAGAGGAAGACGCCGACGTCTGTCACACAGTCTATACTAGAACAGACATCGCCGTTTACTCTATCTTCTTAAAACAATAATTGTGTAGATTGTTTTAGAATAGGATAGATGAATCGTACACACAAATTCCCTATAACACTGCCCAGTCGCACTTCTTTTCTTTAGACCAACGTGAGCCAAACCAATTTATATTCAGAGCATATTAAAAGGTAAAGTGCTACCATAAATAGGGCAAGTCAAAAGAACATCTCATAAAAATGTTACGGCCTCTAATACTGAAAAATGTATCTCCTTATATTTAGTGGGCATGTAAAGTGAGGGATCGGTTTTTCATTGAGTGATTCTGTTTATTACTGTACTTGAAGTCTAAAATGGAAATATGGTCGACGTTTTCATACTTTAATGACATTTGGGCCTAGAGTCTTTTGGATCATACTAAACTAACTTTAACTAAACGTAAGAGAATCTCAAACATGAAATGGATTTAAACTGCGTTTAAGAAATGACTGAAGTCAGTATTCCGTGGTAATGGTGACACTGACCACTGAGAGACAACACTAGAAAGACTTATTTTGCTCAAAAAGAATACAATTATTCACTTTATGAGGAAAAAACATAGCAATTAAGTTAGACGACGGTTAAGATATGCTTGCTGTTTGCACACAGTTTCAATTGTGAAATCGGTCTTCAAATATCTTTGTGTGAATTAGTAGCCTAGTTTGTATTAGTTATGAAGTTTTTGAGTATCCTTGAGTGGAGACAGCGAATCGGCAAGCTTAAGGTTCCCATCTGAAGCTAGCTGATATCCAGGGTTGCGGGTTGTTCGACCCCGGAACATAAAAGGCAAATAAAGGAACATCGGGTGGGTTTTAGTCAGTAAAAGTCTGACACTCCCCCTCGCTCCGCCCAGAGCAGGGGAAAAAAGTTCTCTGCTCAGGCTCGTTGGAACAATGATCTACGAAGGAAGTTTGGTACCATTGGATGACAGTTGCCAAAAATCAAGTAAGATGGCTTGCGTTTGGTCTAAGAGGCTATATAGTTCAGTAGCGGACTGCTGTATGCGATAGTTAAGAAGTTTTTTGAGCCAGCCACAAGATTTTGAATATATACTTCTCGTATCAACTTTTTTGAACAAATGAAAGAGTAGTCGTGTGAAAAGTTCAACATATTTTTATTGCTCTATCGGTTGTCAATCTTCAAATACTAATACCCAGTTTCCTAATCGATTTTAGTATTCATTGATTGTAAGTGATTTAATAACAATTCAACATACACATCACGTTTTCTAAATAACATGAAACATCCATATACCATCCAAATTGAGCCAAAACACTCCAATTCAAAACAGTTGTTAACATAATTACTGCGGTTTCCATTATTAGGCTACATTGTAATAATATGAAATGAGCAGTATGCAGTTTGTTCATCTATAGCTAGATGGACAAATTGCATACTGCTCATTTTCAAAATGGCGGGTAGCTGGCTTTTATTTTTGTTAGGGACCTAACTCTAACCATATACCAAAGAAGTGTAAGAGGTATTGAAGAACAGGGTGGAAAGTTCCTCCTTTTCTATAGAAGACTGTAGGATCTACGGTATTCTGTAAAAGAAGACGAAGGAAGTTGAGTAGACGGGAATTCTCTGGTGAGCTACTGGTCCAAATTGTTGTTAGGGTGATGTATTATCTGAATCTTGTAGAAAAGTCTGTTTGCACCAAGATCCTGCGACAGTAGTGCCGCTATCAGCTGTTTCTGTGGACGACGTTATTCACTTCGGTGACCCGCTTGCTCGTTTGCCCTCTCTCTTATAATACAAAAACCTGAAAATTGTGAAACGGACTTGCGCAACGGAGGGTTCCAAACAAACTTGCGGCATAAACGCCCATATCTTTTGACTGAGTAGACTTAGATTTCTTTTTACAGCTCCGAAAAGCTACAGACTTGAGTATATGTTTTTGATATCAACTCGATACCTACCTACCTGTTCCTGACATAAAGGATCTTGACAGACAAACAGACAGACAACAAAGTGATCCTAAAATGGTTCCGCTTTTGGTAGGTACGAAACCCTAAGAACAGAATTGTTTTGAGATTTTACAATATAAACAAGTTTAAACATCAAGTTAGACCCCAATATTTGAGAAGAGCTACGAAAGCTTACTTTCGCTTGTTTTGCACGTTTTTTTTTTGTTTAGACGGCAAATCGGGAAAGTTATATTATATTTAAGTTATATTATAAGTCAAATCTGAATGTATCGATTTTGATCAAAAACTGTCTGAAGTGAATATTTTGGTCAGTTTTATGATTTCTAGCATTTGTCTAATCAAAATTACGTCCCTTTATACTTATACTTTATGCTTAAATAACTCCACACTTCCACACACAGTCCGTTACCACCCCTTCTAAAATCATAACCCTCCCGATTAAAACGGAAAGAGCAGCGTCCCCCGAAATCAATGCGAATCAATAGCCGTGGCCGGACCAGTGGAAAATCAAAGCGGCAGAGGCGGGTTGAACTGATGGATACGAAGATTACCCCATTTGGTTTATTTTTTTCGTTTGGGAAACAACTATTATATTTTTTAATATATTTCCTCGAAAACTGGCTTTTATTGCCCGACTATTAAGTTCAACATGCAATGTTTTTCTCACACGTGCTTTTTCATTTTTATCGAGGACAATTTTTTTTTTCTAATTTCACCACGAATTTCAGCACGAAACAACTGTTCAAATCCTTATAGCAGCCGGTAATATTTTTTTAAGTCTTCATTTATAATAAAAAAAAAGTGTTTATCTACAGAGTATTACAGATAAACAATCCTTACTTATAATATTATAAAAACGAAATTGAGTTTGTTTGTTACCTCTTCACGCCTAAATGGCTAAACTGATTTTAAATAAAAGGGAGAAAGAGGGAAGAAAAGGGAAAACTTAGCTTTTCTACGACAGTAAATCAGGCGCAAAGGCAAAACTACAGGTAGTAGGTAACTGGAAATCAGGAAGGGGAACCGTGTTACCCCGAAATTAAGACGAGCAAAGCCGCGGGTTTTACATATATAAATTAATTAGCTTATAACAACAAGTTGACATTTATTTGAGTTCTAAATTCAAAAATCTTTGAAGTTCTTGTTTATAATATTGGTCTGTTTAGAGGTGTCATACCTATGTTTTCATAAACTATTGTATTTATTGAAATCAAGAGGCTATTTGGATCGAACACATTTATTAACACCACACTTATTATTATAATCCACGACATTTTCTCCTTGACGGAACAGTATCAAGTGACATATTATAATTAGTTTTTACTCGAATATTAAATCACTGTCATGTAGATATACAGTTTTCACCCATAAACTATTTGTAATGTATAACGGGCTGGTGTCCGCAACTCCACGTCTGAGGCGCGTATTTTGCGTATGACTCATAAACTATAGTTTCATATTGATTAATGACAATAGTACTTTTTGATCTGTTATTTAATTTCTACCTAAGTGTACTGAATACCGCCGTTTAATTCACGTGAGAATTTGTCACTGCTGTTCTCTGCCCTATATCCCCCTCGCCCAGCGGCTGGCGTAAAATCTGCCTCGGCCGCAATTACGAAGTTCCCTCACTTGAATTAAATTATGCCTTATTTTGGTCGAATATTGAAACAATCATGAACATTTTAATAGAATTTTTCATCAGTTTCTTATTGCTTGTAGTTTTGGACTACATTTAATGTGCCTGATATGATATTAACTATTGCATGTTTAATATTTAAAATATTCTCAGTAGAATGAAAATATGATAAAGAATAATAATTTGAAACACACGCCGCGCCGTTAGCAAGTACAGTCATCACTACTCCTTCCTTCTTTAAAGATGGCCAACAATATAATTGGCTAGCTATAAGTGAAAACACTGTGATTGTTTAATGTTCAGAATTTATCACTAACTAGCTTTTGCCCGCGGCTTCGCTCGCGTTAAATTCGGTAGCGCCTTATTGATTTGTAATAGCAACGCTATGTTTTCTCGTTTCTTCCCTCTTTCTTCCTCATATCACACTCTTTTTAAAAAAAAAATAGCCTTTGTCCGTCTCCTGGTTCCCTACCAAAATTCATCTAAATCGGTTCAGTCATTAAAGCGTGAAGAGGTAACAAACAAACAAACTCACTTTCGCTTTTATAATATTTGTAAGGAAGTAAGGATTCTGTACACTGTTATATTGTGAAGAGCTCGTGGCTAAATAATAGCAGCCGCTCCGGTCGATCTTTAGGTTAAGCCGCGCTTGCCTAGGTTGGTCTGTAGATAGGTGACCACCCGTTACATACCGAGTTTCCTCCGTGCCTCGGAAAGCACGTTAAACTGTTGGTCTTGGCTGTCATTTGTACATCTTGGATAGTCGTTACAGGTCGTCAGTGTTCCGAAAGTCTGACAACCAGTCTTACCAAGGGGTATCGTATTACCCAGTACTAACTGGGTTGTGGAGGTCACATAGGCAGCCGCTCCATGTAAAATACTGATATTCAGCTGCATCCGGTTAGACTGGAAGCCGACCCCAACATAGTTGGGAAAAGGCTAGGCAGATGATGAGTTATATTGTGATAAGTAGACACAGAATGATAAACTATATTATAACAATAACAGTTTTTAATTACGCATCAAATATTGACAGATGATTGGCATTTAATTTTATGAACAGTATTTAATACATGTTTGATTATCTCTCATAACTAACAGGCAGTATGTCGGTACGTTATATGTAGTTTCAATGACATACGTAGCCTCACGCTTTTTTTTATGGAGATAGATAGATAGATAGAATATTCTTTATTATGTACACCATGCAAATAACTAGAATAACATTAAACAACTTATAAATAGGCTGACACCATGGAGGTAGGCAGACATTACAAAACGCAACCTGCTACGAGCCTTTTTTTAGGGTTCTGTACCTCAAAAGGAAAAAACGGAACCACGTATAGGATCACTTTGTTATCCGTCTGTTTGACTATCACGACCCTGTATCTCACGAACATGTGACGGTATCGAGTCTAAATTAAAATCATATACTCAAGTCTGTGATCTCTTGGAGCTATGAAAAAATCAACCCTGTATAATCACGCAGTCAAAAGATACGGCTGTTTATGTCACAAGTTTCCATGGAACCCTTGGTGAGCGAGTACCACTCACACATGCCCGATTTTTTTTTTGTAGATGGGACTTTATCAAATAACTTCAACCGCTTTGGGGGAGTGGCAGACTTTTACTTACTAAAATCAACCCATGTTCCTTCATTTGCACTACATGTTCCGAGGCCGTGGTATCTCTTTCGAACAACTCACGTCCCCTTACCTGGTCCCTCTGCACTTGCTACAAGCCTTACAGAATCAGCAAACATCTATGGTTTTAGAAAGAGATAGACATCTACCTATCTCCTTCTACAAAAACCCCGATTATTTTTTATCGTTTCGGGTTTAAGTTAGTAACTTTTGCCATAACGTCTTAATCACTAGCTATCAATGAGTACTTAAGGACGATCTACTAAGGCAACCCACGAAGAGACAATTAAATCTTTATGACTCGTTAAAACGAAGGCCCTGACAAACAATATAGATAGGAACACACTTTTAGATTACAATTTTGATGACTTTTTGAACGGTTTTTTTGGATTTGTTTTATAACCTTTTGCTTAGGTGTTTTGTGTAGGTATTTATCTATGTTTATTTTAAGTTAGATCAAAAGCGTTAAGAGTGAAGATACAAATCGATTGAGGCAAACGATAATTATCGTCATGCTGTTTCATCCTGAACCTGAAATGAGTTCAAATTTCGAATGTCATACTGCCATTTTGATATCACCAAAAACCACTAACTCGTAACTCCTCAGATTTGTCTCTAATAAAACTCAACGGCCAACTGAACCACTCGTATCAACTAAGCCGTTTAATTCACCCGTATCTACTTTTATGCCTGTCCTCCACTGATTTCAACAACAAAATCCTGTAAAAGTGCTTCGGCAAACGAGCCGAAGGTAAGCCCGGGTCGGCACTAAATGAAAAGAGGAAATTCATTACCGTGGCGATACCGCGCCGGCTGTGTATCGCGGGCCGTTTGCGCGGTAACTGCTGCCGTTAACGGTTACCGTTTATATCGGAAATCGTTAGCCTCGCCTCGCTATGATTGGTGGGCGCCAGCTTTGAGGTTGGGAGATAAAACTGAAGGATATTGTGTGTAGGTAGGTGGTGTGTGATGTGATGGATGATGATATCAAAGATGTTGTGGTTGTTTTTCTTAGTGATCTATGGGTAGCTGGATATGTTGCTTGCATGTACAACACGTGGAGTGGGTTAGTCCTGAATTATATGTTACAGGTCGTCATTTTTTTTCTACATTTTTTTAGTACGAATATTTTTTAAATTGTGTTTATAGTCGAAAGGGTATTCTTCCGGAGGTGTCTCATATACATTTTATTTACCTATATTGTTTAATTTAGGTTATCTTCTCTATAATACATATTTTTCTTCTAATGTATGTGGATGATAAATATGCTTATATTTTTCAGTAGCAACGAGAAATGAGTACGCAATAAGATTTTGTGTGAGATACTTTTATACCACAATTAAAATGCTGATTTAAAAAAACATTTTCGCAATAAAAAGTAGGACTTCTAAAAAATACTAAAAAAGGGAAAAAGCTATTTTTGAAGGTCAATGGCAGAAAAATCGATGAACAAAACAATAGTTACCGACTAATCTTTTTTTTTTGCAAAAAAAGTATTTTATTTATCAAGAAGATAACGAATATATCGGTGTTACGGCTAATCTGGGTGGCCCATTGCACTTCTGGTTACCTATTTACTAAGCACTATCGACCATACTGGTTCATCAGCTCATTCAGCATACTCCATTCAAAAGCACTCTCTCGTCACGCCAATTCATTCACGAAAATATCTACCTCTGAACAAGCCAGCTTCATTAAAGCAGATGATACACAAAGCCTAGAAAACACAACAACTCCACACTACTAATTCGACTTTACGGGTTATTAGTACATACGGGGGATTCGGTGAGCTCAGTGTAACCCCGCCCTAAGAACCGCGTAGTTTATGACCGCGAGACAATGTGCTCTATTTTATTCAAGTTAGCGGTTAAGCTTTTATTGCTGATATTAAGGAAGGTTTAAGAGACTATAAAGCTAACTAAATACTGTAAATATGTTTGAGTTTTGATAATGCCTTTGTCGTAATTTTGAGACGTTCGTTTGACATGTTTGTCAAATACAATTCTGGCCAAAATAATCTATCAAACGAAAAAAAAAAACGCCAAAGATTTATCTTTGCCCCTGTTAAATGGTCTATCTCCACAGGAATTGTTGAAAACTGTTATAGTAGTGGATTGTTATAGAAACCATTACAGGTTAACAGGCATCCTCTGGGCACGGCCGTTCCATTTTAGCGTCATATCGATTGCTTTCCATCGCTTGAGATGAAGTTCAAGAGCACGCAAAGATATAAAAAAACAGTTTTGTAACTTTAATATGTACTATAAACAAACAGTTTTGTAACTTTAATATGTACTATAAACAAACAGTTTTGTAACTTTAATATGTACTATACTATTACTTAATAAACTAACTTAATAAATGTAAGGCGTCAAAGTTCTCCTCCACACCGCTGTCATACGGAAACGTGCCTAGAAGACTAGCAGCATTTTTTATGACGTAGTTATGAATGGACCGTTTTATAATTTTTAGCCAATAACTTAGCTTCAAAATACCCTTTACATCGCCTTCCCCCAACACGCTTATAAAATTGCAGTCACGTTAAAATCTACACACGTTACTCAATTAAAACCGCACAAAAAATATTCATACAACTCCGACCACGCAAAATCATATTTCGAACAGCACCACTTCAAACACTCCGTGCCATAAAAAATGGGAAACAAAAGCCCACGTGGTCGTCCGAAGCCCAAAGCCTACCCTATTTCATAAAAAGGCTCTCATTTCAAACAAACCAATGGTTTCGGTCCGTTCACGACCTCAGTCAATACGACTTGCAACGCGAGTTGTATTAAGTGACAAGAGAATGTACCACTTGTAACCATTGCGTCACGAAACGTGTCCCGGTGTCTCGTGGCATATTTAAACAATTTGTTTCGTTTTGTTTTCATGCGTTTCTTCAAAACTTGCGACACGACTCACATCGCATGTACTACCGCAAAAGTGATGATAGTCAGTGCTGACCGTCATCACTTTTGACTCTTTTTTTGCGGATGGGAAATCATCAAATAACTACCCCCATTCTGGGCGGAGCGGGTGGAGTGTCAGACTTGTACTGACTAAAACATGTTCCTTCTATTGCCCTATATGTTTCGACCCACGGTATCTTTTTCGAACAACCCTCTACTTTGCTAACATTCCTTTGAGGCGCGCGTGAACCACTACCCACTTTTAACCCTTACGCTCTGAATCATAAGGTTGATGTTGGTAATCACGTCGCTGTAGCTTGCGTCTTGCTCAAATCCACTTAATTTTTTCCCTGCATTCAGCGTCGCAATACGCTCATTACTATCGCGTATATCGTGGCCAAGGCTGGCGCTCCCTATTCCATAAAAAGGCTCTCATATCAAACAAACGAACGGCTATACGGGCGTCCATTATTTGCGGCCACGTCACCCACGGCGGCCGGATGTTGTTAATGGCGGAAAATGCGGAAAATTGGGCTATTCATTACCCCAAGCTCTACCGCAACAGAATCGCGCAAATATTGCCGTGTGCCGTGTGGGTAGGTCGATTTGTTTGGACATATCTATGCAGTTATTGGTACGGGTCATTAGTTTGTGTGTGGAGGTGTTTTTAATTTTACTTCCAAACTTACTCAGTTCTATGATTTTAAACTTTTTCAAAATTATATGCAACAAATAGAACACATTTTAAAGTTGTAAAAACACACAACTTGTAACAAAAGTATAGATGGAGTCACAAAATTTCAAACAAAGTATTTCTCAAAGCAAGTATTGGAAAGAGCAAAAGGATACTATATATATATATATAAAGGATAGTTTGAAGGTTCCTATCGAATATAAAACGCTTGTGAATAAGCGTAACTATATCCTAAAAGACAACTATTTGAGAAACAAACACACAAAACCCAACCCACCCTATCAAAACCTAAAAAGAACAACCACTTCCTAAAATAAACTCGAATAGTTAGGTTCTATCCAACAGAATAAATATTGTCAGAACGTCCCTAGGGCACGTGTTGTTGACACTATACATTACGATAGTAGCACAACAACCCTAATTTATTGCGACTAAACCGACTTTTCCGCTACCGAACGGCATCGCGCCGGCAAATCTGTCGATATAGAAAAAAAGGCGAGCGAAATACCATAAATAGCTATATTATCCGATCGACTTCATTCTGCGAACAAATTCCGTAGAAATTTTCCTTTCTAGAGACGGAATATTTGTGTTTTACAGCGAACCTCGTGGCTTTATCGCTGTCTCGGATTTGATTTCACATATTTTGTGAAGCTACTCAAATTTCAGGTGATCTGTGATGACCATGTAGGGTGAGTATAAAAAAAGTTTTATGAGCAATGGTTTATAGTAGGTGTGTAAAAGATGTTTGATTTTAGCGATGTTGCTGTTCTCATGTTATTTAATCTCTGTATTTCTTTGCGTCTAACCTTATTAAATTTTATTTTCGGTTGGCTCTTCACTTCATTCTTTGTTAGACCTATTACGGTTAATAGATCTAGTGAAGAGACTTCAATGTTCATCTATAATACTATTAAATATTGCTGTTAAACTGTATTTGTTTAGATTCCAGTCAACGACTTCTGAAACCTAAAACTAGCATACATAGTTTCTGCGAAACTGTGTTTCAGAGTAGGCGTAACTAAATATTTGTTTCTCTATAAACACAAATATTGTATTACATCAACAGATTAGTTACTATATATTTTACTAAATGGTAAATATACACTATTAGAGCTAGTTAACAGTAACTAAGCGTATGTCCTTGTTACCATCTAGCTCATAGCATCTTTATATTCAGGTTTGTAAGTCCAAACTTCACTAGGGTTGAAAGTATATTACAGTTACTTATAGTACGGTCCACGAGAAGCTATACCAAATGTAAACAAAACCCATGCTAAAACCCCATCTAAAATGGCCGCCCGAATGTTGGCGAACCCGTCTTAACGTTGTCATGTTTTTGCCGGGAGAACGAGACATTACGACAAAGGCACAAGATGGAAAGAGTTAAATATTAGATTGTCAACGCCACAGTTGTTCTTTAGGTTAATGACCTTTCGTATCGCTTCTCGTTGGCCGTACTATAGACAAAAAGATATTGTCGTTATATGAAACAACTGACATTCGACCTTATCGTCCTGGCAATACGGACTGAATAATAAAGAACCCAAAAATGTAACTACAGAACTGTCTAACAAAACATGACGCAAACAGCCTTATGCTTTATTGTAAGCCCTTCAATTTAACAACCACCATAACAAACAAGATATACGCCATTTTTTTCTTTTCGACAACACGGAAGCGAACAATATATTACTCTGTTTGTTTATAGCTTCGAGAAACGATGTGAATAAACCTTTAACTACTGGTTTAAAGATCAATGGAGCAAGGAGATAAGTAGTAACAGTAGTTAGCGCAACGGTTGAACTCACAGTTAGTCAAGAGTAACCTAACGTTTAAACGTTACTGTTGCAAGTAAAAGTTAACTGAGAGGAACTTGGGTTTGAAACTTGCGGATGGTAAGCAGCTGATAAAATGTACCGTGCATTTTTCAGTATCTAGTTTTTAGGTCAACATGAATGGATGAAGTTTAAACTCGGGGGCAATGTGTTTATATTTTTATATATTAAGATAAACTACATATATTCCGGGCTTTGTGTTAAAGTTGGTTTACAACAAGGTAAAGACAGCATAGTCCTTTTTTGCAGATGGGCAATCATCAAATAACTTACCCCTTACTGGGCGGAGTGGGGTGTAGTATCAGACTTGTACTGACAGTGATAGTGACTGACTAAAACACAACCATGTTCCTTCTATTGCATTTTATGCTCCGTTGCCGCGGTATTTCTTTAGGTCTTTATAGATCACGACAATCAAACATGACCTTAGCCTGTCAAATCATAACAACCAATATGGATTGACACGGATCATTTATCAGTATCATCTCTCATATTTCAAACACGAATTCAGGTCGACAGGAAGACCTTTCTGCCTCTCCTGGGAAATGAGGCGTAACTTGCGTAGGTATTTGGAACAAAACTTAGACAAACCCCCTAAGGCTGAGAAGCAATATGAAGTAAGTAAATTATAAATTACTGTATGACTTGCAATGGAACTCGAATTCGGATTTAGATTTGAATTTGATTCGGTGTATTAGCAATCTTTATGTCGTCACCGCTGTTTAAACATTGGGTCGTTTCGAAATGGTTAATAATTCTGCCAATAGATGGCGTTGTTAATTGAAAGCCGAATTTTGAATCTCGATGCTAAGATTCTTGGGCGTTCATAAAGTATTTTTTTTTTACTTTTTTCTAAGTGTTCGAGACATCCACAGGATTTTTTCCGATCAAGCAGACTACAATCTTATAGGTAGAACTGCGAAATGTAATTAATAAAAAAAAGCAAGCACTGAGACATGCATGCGTTACGCGCTTAGTATAAAATGGCATAATAAAAACAATTATTCGTTAAATATTATTATTTATTAAGAGTTATTGTGTGCTGTTCGACAATAAACGAAATACTACGCTGTCAAAAGATTTGGCAGTTAATGCCGCGACTTGGCATCCACCTGTTTGTATCCCTCTTTGCGCGTGTCCAACTCGTACTTGGCAGATTTTTTTAATAACAAAAGGCAAACATCCTCAATGACTAAATAGTTCAGTCAAAAGAGTAAGTAGGTCCCTAGTTATAAACATTTCACATAGGTTTCTCGTTCCGTATAAGTAAAACATACATAATCTTCATAAAGAGGAGCTCGTGGCTAAATAATAGCAGCCACTCGGGTCGATCTTTAGCGCTTGCCTAGGTTGGTCTGTGGATGGGTGACCACCCTTTTCATACCGAGTTTCCTCCGTGCGTCGGAAAGCACGTTCAGCTGTTGGCCCCGGCTGTCATTTGTAGATCTTTGACAGTCGTTACATATGTAGTCAGTGTCTCTTAAGTCTGACAACCAGTCTTATTTACTTATTATAAATAGAACGGCCGAGGCCAATTACACCATTTGAACATAATTTAATTTATAAATTCAGTCATTCGTTCTTCTCACAGAAATTCAAATATTCTAACAGTATCACCTTTCATCCATCAATGGAATTATCAATGGACATTGTAATACCCAGTACTAACTGATTGTGGAGGTCAGATTATAGGCAGTCGCTTCATGTAAAATACTGTTATTCAGCTGCATCCGGTAAAGCTGGAAGCCGACCCCAACATAGTTGGGAAAAGACTAGGCAGATAATATGTATACTTAATATTATAAAGCTGAAGAGTTTGTTTGTTTGTTTGAACGCGCTAATCTCAGAGACTACTGTTTGGAATTGGAAAATTCTTTTAGTGTTGGATAGTCCATTTCTTGAGGAAGGCTATAGGCTATATAACATCACGCTACGACCAACAGGTGCTGAGCAGCGCGGGTGAAACCGCGGAGAACAGGTAGTAATAACATAATCTCCATAAACAAAAACACCATATGTATCAGCTCTAAAAACTCAGATATCCAATTGTGATAGAACACATGCAACACACAAAACATACATAAATCTGTTTATGTACTTCTTACGTCTGTATCATTAATCTTCATAATAAATATCAACCACCCCTGTCTCCGTGGGTGGGTACTTATGACCCATGATGGCCGCTACAGGGAGCACTTAATAAAATGCGTTTTTCCAATTTATATTTATTTCTTTTCCTTATAAGTACCTTGTTTTACAACGCTTTTACGTTTGTAAGTTGTGTTTAAGTGGTACTTAGAATTTTTCTTTTTGTATTATTTTCTGTTTTTTTCTATAGTTTATAAAAAAATAACAATAACGCGGCTCGCTCTGAATCATGTGAATCGAATTTCTAGCAATAATTAAACTATATTTTATTTTAGCAGACTAGTTTTATACCGTTCTGGGTGAATCTAAAGACGACATTGGTCTCATTTCTAGTAGGTAAGTGCAAAATGTTACGATTATTAGGCTGTTAAAGCGTGTCCACCGTAAAGAGTCCTCTCAGACGTTAATAATAAAGTTTAGAATTTAATGATACAATTCTATCTCAGCTGGGTCTTCAGGGAACCTTACTGTGACACTACAGGAATGAAATTATATGACCTGAACGTTAGTCGTGATAAAAAAAAAAGTCGGAACATGTCAAAAATTTTAGGCATATAGGATTTTACAGACTGCATTGCGTAGTTTATTTATGCAACTAATGCCCACCGCAAACAAAAAACAACAATGGATAAAACGCAAAGTAAAAACATCACAAATCATAGCCCAGAATGTAACAGAATCTCTTTATATAATTAAAAGTTTATTCCATTGTTTCGTTCAGTTTATTTGCGACGTCGACACCACTCGTCTCCTGAGAATTAAGTGTAGTCAAAGACTAAAGTAGATAATAATGTTAGTTATAAATATCTAGAGCGTAGTTTCATAATCTCTGGCTATTAAGTGCTATGTGTATGGAGAAAATGTGAGAAGTTGGAGAATAGTTCGGGTTGCCGTTGGAACTAGTTTCTCCAGTGTTGTAAAAAAGGCGCTCGTGTGCTTATGAAAGAAGTTTTGCGATTAGTACTGTAATATGTAGTAACTTGTCTACACGAATAAAATTCTGCAAGAAATTGAATTCCCAAGTAGAAATTGCTGTTTTAACAAATTAAATTGTCCCCGAATTATTTTGATGGACACTGCCATGCGCCAAATGAAAAATAAACAGTTGACAGGCCAGATTTTATACCATAAATATGATTATTTTGACCTTTGACGGCTAAAGTGCAACCATACTCGATAATAAAATGAAACAGCAACAAATACAAAGTACAGTCCTCCACACTAGAGCGATGGACGCATTCAACAAAAATAAAAACCGGTGTTATTCATTTATCTCCTATACGTACGGTTTTAGTTTGCACGTAAAAACTAAATTGTATTTTTGATTGCGACCTGTCGCATCTAAATGACACAGGCGTGCCTTTTTTGTTTGTGATACAGAGTTACCGCTAAAAGCTTAGCGGTTTGCGTCCTCAAACATTGTACAAATGTGAAAGCTCTTTGTGCTACCGAAAATTTTAAAACTATCCATCGTTATTCTGACACGATAGCGTATCGGATCGAAAGCCATACATCTTGATTCGAGTGGTGATCGTGGGTAAAAAGAAAACTTTGTACGTAGTCTACGTAGCAATAAATAATACCGCGGGGTGTCGGCTGCAATACATAAATTGGAAAGACTTTTGACAGCAGATCGGATAAGGCTGGGGTGGTCTCCGAGGGGGCGCTCTGGCGTTTTTATCGCGATTATAATCGGCTTTGGCCAGCGAGGGAGATACTCGGGATAGTGACAACGCTCTGCATTGTGCTGCATTTCTATCATATTTCGGTATTTTCCGATAGCTATTTGCTCAGTTTTGTATGCGGGGCGCTCGCCAGCTTCCAACAGATTGTCATTTTTATAAAGATTTTTCCTGGAACACGTCTCCGTGTTGTGACAAACGAAAGTCTTACAGCGAATGACCACACGTGTTTGTACATACAAACACATTTATTTCTTTGTTTCCTGAGTTTTCATGTTGTAGAATACTTTGTGAGGATTTGAACGTTATTTTGTGGTAAATTTCACTGTGGAAACCATTTTTATGAAGTTTAATGTAACTGTCTTCTTTATTTTAATAGAGTAATAATACCAACAATGCGTATTGTTATAAGTAACTAACACAGAACAAGCCGAATGATCACGCAAGCAAAGCTTCGACTTACGTGTACAATGGCTCAGCAAATATTGCTCAAAATAGAATGAGTGACAGGTCTTTTGTCATGCGAAATTCACCGGCCTACCGTCTTAGGGCGTTTATTATAATATCAAGCGAAGCAACCGTTTGACTCATCACTTTTTTAATAAGTTCGCAGCGTAGAGGTTATTTAGAATTAATTGCGATACTTTTTACGTAGTGACAAGTGATTCGGCATTTTCTTTTAAACGAGGCCTCGTGGAACAAAAATACATATTCAATTAGTTTACGTCTAGGCTAAGAAATTAAAAAAAACATTAATTTTTAAAGGAAAAAACACAGTGGTAATAGTGCGAATTCAAAATCAATCATAATCACAATATGTTTAATTTCACATAGGCATACATGGAAACGTCGTGTTGGTCATTTCCTATGGAGAAGAACCGGCAAGAAGCTCCATGGTTACTCTTTTTTGTTTTTACAATGTGTTGTAACAGCGTTGTTATTTAAGCATGAGAGGACAGCGTAGGCCCGACAATAAGTCATTGGTTACTTTACATAACATCAATAAGATAAAAAGTTATCAATTCTTAAACACAGGTAGCTACAAAACTAGCACAGTTTAGGTAAAGACAGGTAAAAGGTAAAAAAACCGACCAAGAGCGAGTCAGACTCGCGCACCGAGAGTTCTGTACAAATTTGGGACATAAACAGCCATATCTTTTGACTGCGTAGACTTAGAGGGTTGATTTTCACAGTACAAAAGAGACCACAGAATTAATATGGTTTTAATTTCGATTCGATACCTCTACGCGGAGGTACCCGAGATAAATGGTCTTGACAGACAGACAGACGGACAACAATGTGATCCTATTAGGGATCCGTTTTTTCCAATGAGGTACGGAACCACTTAAAAAAGAAACTGAACTTAGATTCGTCCCATTTTAGTAATCTTCCAACCCAGCGATTATTCCACAAAATCTTTCGATTGAACGACACCGATTCACTCTCAACTCGATAAAATATTTCATTGTAATGAACAATAAATCACCTCAATGATCACCGATTCGCACTCAATACAAATCAAGAAAACGTTCGGTAACGCTGATTCACGCATCAATTACCGACCGGTAGCGTTCCTACCGGATCGTATGGATCGGATAGGCGCCAACAATATCGCCGGATTATTTGCAAATTGAATCAATTTGGCGAACACGGCTACGCTTTTAGTGTAACGCTATTTAATATGTAGCTCTTTCAACTTTGTTTACAAAACATGATCAGAGGTGTGATAATGATACACACGGGTGTCTGGGTCGTACAATTTGTTTTGCGTTTGGAACGAACTTTTAACGGGACCCGTGATTGTTTTTTGGTGTTTTATATTCGTGTTTGAAAGCTTTATTGTATTTTAACGAGTTTGATATAGCGAAATTTAGAAAAGATAACTTTTTATCAAATTTATTTACATTTTATACCTACCATATTTTTAAGAGATTTCTCTTGGTTCATTTAGAAGCCTGTTCTATGTGTAAGAAGAAAGGTTTTCAATAAAATGCTGTTGGTATACAGTAAATTTGGCAGAGCCAGGGCCAGGGCTAACGCCCGCCTGAGATACCGCGGCCCCGGAACATAAAGGGCAATAGAAGGAACATGGGAGGGTTTTAGTCACATTCCCATTAGTTAATAATCCATTACAAGTCTGACTCTCCGCCCGCTCCGCCCACAGCGGAGGAAGTTATTTGATGATTTCCCATCCGCAAAAAAAGAAAAGAAAGACGTGATTACCGTAAGTCCCAAAAATCTCATTTATTTTTCCTTGGAGTAGTTTTATGTACAGAATGCGGGGTTAACTTATATTTTATATTATACTTAAGTACTAACGGTGGAGCTCGTGGCTAAATAATAGCAGCCGCTCGGGTTGATCTTAAGGTTAAGCCGCGCTTGCCTAGTTTGGTCTGTGGATTGGTGACCACCCGTTACATACCGAGTTTCCTCCGTGCCTTGGAAAGCACGTTAAGCCGTTGGTCCCGGCTGTCATTTGTAGATCTTTGACGACAGTCGTTACAGGTGGTCAGTGTTGCGAAAGTCTGACAACCAGTCTTACCAAGGGGTATCGTATTACCCAGTATTAACTGGGTTGTGGAGGTCAGATAGGCAGTCGCTCCATGTAAAATACTGATATTCAGCCGCATCCGGTTAGACTGGAAGCCGACCCCAATATAGTTGGGAAATAGGCTAGGCAGATGATGATGACTTAAGTACTAACGGTGTAACAACAATATTGTAAAACCAAATGATTTTAAAAGATTAACCATGGAGATGGCTTTGTGAATGGTTAGACTAGACTTTGTTTATAGCATGGGTTAAAGAAGAAGCAGGCTTAATGAGCTTACGGCTTTATGTCCCCACCTTTACTGAGTTATCACCAAAATGCCGTCAGGTGGGCCAAGTGACTTGATGACGTTCAACGGGAGATAATATCATTTTGGAAACTTATAACGGTAATAAAGTTTACGGGCAAATTACGTGTGGGCCGAGTTAAGCCATGTTTGTGCCTTGTTTGCGTCCGGTTTGTAAGGATGTGGGTAGGCTGGCGAGATTTGAAATATGGACTTTGCTACTTATAGGATAGCTTGTGTTTTTGTGTAAGTACCTAGGTATAGAGGGTCTTGACAAGGAGCAGTCGCTTTTAACGCGTTTGTAAAGACTTACAACAATGCTGACAATAGGTGCGTAGTATAGATGCTTTTCTCAAAAAAAGCAAAAATAATAGTAGAAATTGAAGTGATTTAAATGATTGCTTTATTTTTTTAAACTTTTTGTCTTTTTTTTAAAGTAAATAGTTTTTCTTTTTTCTTTCATGTTTCACGCAGCTCCCTTTTCATCACCACTATCTTCCTGCTAGTCTCGTACTAGGTGTTGGTAGAACACGTTTATTTTCTCCCATAATCTCCGGTCAGCCGTCACGGTATCCTGCCGGGGTTGCGGGTTGTTCGAAAGAGATACCGCGGCCTCGGAACGTAAAGGGCAATAGAAGGAACATGGGTGGGTTTTAGTCAGTAAAAGTCTGACACTCCCCCCGCTCCGCCCAGAGCGAGGGAAGTTATTTGATGATTTCCCACCCAAAAAAAAAACCGTCACGGTATCATTATTCAAAATCTTTGTTGGAAACACAGCCTTAGGGCACGATATTCTCAACTACGGCCACCGTGTTGTGCCAACGGCCGCAAACTTTTGCAATTGATCTAACAAAATTACTTCGCGGCGGCCTTCACTCGTGTGAAGCGCCCTTTAACGATATCGAGTTTGAAGCAGACTCTTCAGTGTTATCGAACTACGTTTTCTGATATATGAGACCTATTTTTTGGGTGAAAAGGGCTAAATTAGGTCATGATTCTTCGGCGAAATTATCTATCTTCTTTTTAGGGGGTAAAGATACTTTGTCGTGTGTAGGTAACTAGACGACCCGATTGACGCAGTGGATAAGCAATCGACTGCTGCTCTGCGTGTCGCGAATTCGATCCCCGCACGGAACAAATATTTGTATGGTCTACAGATAGTTGATTCGGGTCTGGCTGTGTATGTGAGTTTAAATGTTTGTAAACGCACCCACAATACAGGAGAAATCCTAGTGTGGGGTAACGTATTTTAAAAAAAAAAACTATCGGAAGTTATTTGTTGAATTGACTAACAATTTTGTTTTAAATATTTGAGTGAATCGGTTTTTTTAGGCAAACGTGCTCCATTGTAGACCGAAACATCGTTTCACATCAGACGAGTTGCAGCCAAACGCAAGCCTCATTTAATCAGACAAGTCTCACACTCCTTTCTACTCTGCCAAAGAAGGAGGAGTCATTTGATGAGTCCCTATAAAAAATTCTGTGTAGTAATTACTGAAGTATAAAATATTAGATGATCGAAAACGTATCCTATGTGCTACTTACACATAGACATTTTTTTTTAATTTATCTCTGTGCCAAATTTCATCAAGATCCGTTCAGTGGTTGTGACGTGAAAGAGTAACCAACATCCATACATTCATACATCTATGGGTTGCCTCATAAACAATCGCATCTATACTATAATATTGTAAAGCTGAAGAGTTTGTTTGTTTGTTTGAACGCGCTAATCTCAGGGACTACTGGTTGGAATTGGAAAATTCTTTTAGTGTTGGATAGTCCATTTCATGAGGAAGGCTATAGGTTATATCACATCACGCTACGACCAACAGGTGCTGAGCAGCGTGGGTGAAACCGCGTGGAACAGCTAGTTTATAATATTAGTAGGATATGTAAAAGTGTCATTGAATTAAATGTAGTTTTCGTAATCGAGAGAAAAAAATAAATAGTCAACATTTTGACTATTATTTAGAGTCTAAATGTTAGAATAGCTGCTAAAACAATCCAGTTCGTAAATTTACGTACTAATTAATACAATTACCAAATCTCTTTGACAAGAACTAAAGCATTCCTAATGAACAATCGCTTTCTCTAATGAATTCTAAGAAATTCTTATTCCCAAGACTCCTTGATGTCCTAATTTACCATCAGACGTAAACAAGCCCATTATATAGCTCTCATTATAACCTTGTTTATGAGCCACATTTTTTACGTGGGGTTGCTATCTAAAAATATTCGCTGGCCTAGTTTCGCGGGCCATCTATTTGGCGGGGTTGGCCCACTAACACTCACCACTAAATCTGGTAAGCTAGGATACAGTAACACAATAAATGCGTATAGAAAATGAAGTTCTTAGATTTTCTTATTTATTTTTTACATACTTTTTAATCCTTCAAATCATCCTTACTAATGTTATAAAAGCGAAAGTGAGTTTGTTTGTTTGTTACGTCTTCAACCCTAAATGGAACACCGATTTAGACCTAGTGCGAGTCGGATTCGTGCACCGATGGTTCCGTATAAACTAGTAAGATTAACAGCCAAATCTTTTGACTGCATAGACATAGAAGGTTCATTTCTTCACATTTCTAAGGGGGGGTTTCTTGAGTATACGGTCTAAATTGAGTTTACGGTCGAAACCTCCACGCGTTTTTGAGGTTTTGATAGATACAACAAAGTGTTCCTATAAAGTTTACGTCTTTATTCATTTTAGGTACGGATCCCTAAAAACTAAAAATCACATTCATAATACCAACACGTACTATTCACAGCAATGTTCAAAGCATAATGGATTCGCTCCGCGCGTAGCGGTTCGCTACAGCGTAGGCGGCGTAGCAATGACATCATCGCGGGAGCTACGGCGTAGCAACCGTGTAGTCATTTATTACGAATAAAATAATCGTCACGGTTTAGTAACTGCACATGGTCGGTAAGTAATGTTCCGTCAGCTACATGTATGACGGCATATTTGCGCAGGGTTTATAGAAGGCAGGTTATCTCTTAATTTCAACAAGGTGACAGACAGACAGGTGTACAGGGCAAATCTATAAAGTTCCCATTTTTGCCTATTTTGGCAGCCTAAAAACTCAGACAAACCGTTACGTTCAAATTTCGGACAGTAGGTATCTATCTGGCAGTGTCCGATGTGCGGCGGGCTGCGGCCAAATTTGTCTGTGCCAGTTTGACTGTACCTTAACTAACCCTGCTATAAACCTAGCTGACTGACTAATCTTTTTACCACAAAAATGCTGTTCATTTATAGCACACTAGCTTCCACCCGCGACTTCGTCCGCGTGGCATAGTTACTTTGGGCTTAAGCTAACTTTAACTTGCGTGTAAAAAAAAATCTTTCTCTCCCTTTTTCTTCCCTCTTTTTGTCCTTTTTCTCACTTTGTTTTAGCCTATGTCTCCAGGGTCCCAACTATCTCTGTACCAAAATTCAGGAAAATCGATTTGGTCATTTAGCCGTGAAGACGTAAAAAACAAACAAACAAACACAGTTTTGCTTTTATAGTAAGGATAACGATTTTCACACGACACAATTAAGAAAACCGTTCACTCATTCATTCCATTCACTCCTTTGATTCCCGTTGATTGCTTCAATTGCGATACACTGACCATGTTGTCAGCTTTTAATTTTATTTCAAATATTTTAAAGGAAATTGTGTTAGCGCTAAAATCAAAATGGAATATTCGAGAGTAACGTTTAAAATTTCTGTGAATTATGTTTTGTGTGTTGTTTGAACAATGTTTGTTGTTTATTGTTGTGTTCATACAGTTATTTGTGCGTGCAGTTTTGTAACTGTTTTGTGTAGTTATTTTGTGCATTGTTTTAGTTAGCCAGTGTTCAGTTACTTCGTATTCGTAACTAACTTCTGTATGAAAGCTTTTGTAGTGCAATTTAATCGCAAGTTATGTTTTTAATAACTTGGATTCAGATCAAGTTTATATTTTTGTATTGTAACATATACATATTGTGCATGTGGTGCTGTCCAATATAACTTTTTTTTTTTTTAGTATTGATAGGCTCGCGTTTGACCACTATCTCACCCGGTAAGTGATGATGTGGTCGACGATGAAGCACGCTTACCTAGAAATAACCTATTCACTCTTGGCTTGAAGACCCCCAGGTTATAGCTATCAGGAAATACAGACTCCGGCAGGGAATTCCACTCCTTAGACTTACTTTAATACTAGAATGTCATAAACATACAACTGCAATTTGGAGTCTACTATGTGGGTACGTCGTTGACACTTAATCACCAACAGTCCCTTACTGATCTGAACATCAACATGAAGTCGAAAACTAAGGTTAAATACTAAACTAGCTGTGCGCGCCGGTTTCGCCCACTGCTCAGCTACCCTACCATGACGTGTTAAAGCAGAACTTATTCCGCTGAGGGAAAGGGACAGAGCTATACAGGGTGTCTAGCACTATCTCTTTCACTCAGTGGAATAAGTTCTGCTTTAAGACGTCATAGTAGGCCTACAGCTTATTGTCGTAGCGTAATGTTATACAGACTAAGACCTTTCTCTGTAAATCGGCTATCCAACACCAAATATCAACGAAACAATGGTTGCAGAACTAAAGAACTACTGGTTCTCAAGTTTTTGAAGCGAGACGCAAGTAAGAAGATACACATACCAACTTAAAACTTTGTACATAGTTTTATATAAAATAGAAGATTTCCTAATCAATTCTGCGATAGTTAAAAAAAACCATGCCTTATCTGAAAAGGTTTTCTAATTGCATTCGCAAATAAAATACGAAATATGACGTCACTCCAGAAGCGACCAGAGTGCCCATGTATATGCGTGTTATGGTACCCCATTTTATTGAATTTCCGGGGCATTTTCTTTACTTGTTATCCAAGAAGGATAGCATAAATAGAGTCCAACCTTCGATACCTACTGATAGAAATAGCTTCAAACTATACAAACTAATACAAACAGACAAGTTTCAATTGCATTACCAAACTACAGAGAAAAAACAACAAAAACTAATTGGACTCCAAACTTTTTTTTCGTCCAGTATTTTAAATTTAAAAAAAGAATCCTCGACTACCCGCATGCGGCGTGTTGGTGGCAATTGCACGCGTTTTTCACGCCCCAATGGGCCCCAGTTTGGACAGGGCTGGACTGGAACCGGCGTCATAAAGGGCCTGCATTCGAACCAATAGGGTAAACAAACGAATGTTTGCCACGGTAACTTGTGTACATTCTGTATGGGAAAAATAAGCGTGGCGTAAATTCGGGGTGTTTTAACGTGTACCTGATGAATAAATTACATTTCATTTACATTTCTTGTTTGTACAGTGTTTTTAAGACTAGGTATTAAAAAAAAAACAATAAATGTCAAATAGGTTTTCGGATTTTTGCCTTTACTAGTATTGCATGATATTGCTAAACATGATTCTAGGGTAACGGGATTTACCCTATAGATTTAGATTCCTTTTGCGAATGTATGAGAAAAGCGACTTAGACTGTAGTATTTGGTTCTAATTTCAACTCGTTACCTTTTCGCGTTCTTGAAATATAGGGTCTTCACAATCAGACAGACAGAAGGAAAGCGAAGTGATCTCAAGGGTTCCGCTTTTTCCTTTTAAGGTACGGAACGCTTTAAAAAATCTTATGATGTATTTCTTAATTTTCTGACGTAACAAATCTAATCACTCACATTTTCTAAAGAAGGTTTTCAATCAAATTACACCCAAATGTACATATATACAAGTAACATCTGCAAAACATTATTGAATGCTTACATTCATATTTGCGCAAATAGTATGCAATGATATAAGATCAAAGAAAGCCATTAGCAAGTAAAACATTACCATTTCAAATAATCCCCAGAAACATTTACATCCACCGCCATTCTGACGTCAAAAACACTCATATCTGTCAAAATATTTACAATCGTTAACTAAGACATCATACAGGTACTTAAAAGGGGTGTGTATAGCAACAAAAACATAGAGAACAAACTTTGCTTACACTAGTAAAATAGCCAAATGAACGTTTCAATTAGAAAATGCATCAAAATAAACCGCCCGTCGCGCTTTCTGAGCCTAGTCCGAGGGGATCCACCCTAAAGAAAAGGTCGATGACCCCTCACCCGACTCGCACTCATGTTACGTTCATTAGAAATTCTTCAAGCCATCCCTCTCATACACACCCCTATTCTATACATCCATCTCAGTCCCACACTAAATAAATAATGCCGAAAATTCATGTGTTTTCCTGAATAAGTGCAACGTGATATTATGTTGGACAAATAAATTGAAAGTATAATATTCATGTCTTTGGTAATTGACGTAGACTTTATCGAAACCGGAGTAATATAGAAATTACCGTAGTCCTTGATAATACCGTAATTACCAACGTTAATGTGTTTTATTCCCCCATTTTGTTATTGCTTTAATAAACCCAATTTGCCAAAGAGTTTTGGGTTGGACTCCAATGGCCAGTTATTATGGCATCTGACCGTTAATCTGAATATTTTATACATTACCATGGAAATAATATAATCAGGTGTATGAAGTAATTAGGTACATTATTATGTTTAGTATTAATTTCCTCAACCTAATTCAAAAAACCTGCCAAGTGCGAGTCGGACTCGAACACCGAGGGTTCCGTACACACTTGCGACTTAAGCAGCCGCGTTTGACTGCGTAGACTTAGAGGGTTGATTTTGATTCACAGCTCCAAGGGACCACAAACTTGAGTTTATGGTTTTAATTTCAACTAGATACCTTCAGGCGTTCCTGAGACAGTTTAAAGGTCTTAGCAGACAGACAGTCAGACAGAAGGACAAAGAGTCATCCTATATGTGATCCGCTTTTTCTTTTTGATTTACGGAACCCTTAAAATTAAGGCAACACATAAATACAGCTAAGTATTAGTTAGGTACCTACCTAATATCCGCGCCGCCATTACCATATAATTACCGTTAGTTTACGTAGAGTAATTGTTGCCGTAAATAGCCATGTCAAAAACTTTACTAGTGATGGGAAACAACCGAGTTCTAGACTCCAATTTCATTAAACTTAATCTAAATTAGTTGGTTTATTTTCTCTGAAAGGTTATAAATAAATTAAGTGTAGTTGCCGAATTAGAGAGTAGGTATTTTTAGATAGAATAAGTGATGAATGGAGTTAACAAATTATCAGCTTTCGAAGTTAAATATTCAACTCGACCCAACCGCAAGTCTGCAATAAAAACCTATTAAATAGAGACTAAAACTGTACTCAAAACAATAAATAAGTAGTGGCTGTACAGACAGACACAAAACTGCTCAACCCGGTCTAGTCAGCATTATAAACTAGATTTTGTAGTACTCCTAGGTATTACACTGACAATCTGGCAGCCAGTCCTAACTGCAGTTAACTCGTAAACTGAACTAAACGGCCTAACAAAGCAAGTTGAACCATTTTCCCATAGATAAACATACCTAACATTTTACGGCCGATTTTACGCCTTTGTTTACGGTTATGGACATTAGTTAATGTATCGATATAATGCTTTGTCGATATTAATACTCAGGCCTATATCGATATTTATGTGTGACTTGATTTACGTCACTACAAAATAAAGTGGCGAATTATACTCGTATGTGAAAATTATTAGTCCTGCGTTTTTTTAGGGTTAAAAGGAAAAAACGAAACCCTTATAAGATCACTTTGTTACGGAATCCGTCTGTCTATCAAGACTCTCTCTGGTATCGAGTTGAAATTAAAACCAGATAGTCAAATCTGTTTCCTTGAAGCTGTAAAAAAATCAACCCTTTGAATCTACGCGGTCAAAAGATATGACCGGTTATGTCGCAAGTTTGTACGGAACTCAGTACGAGTCCAACTCGCATTTGCCCGTTTTATTTAAGACTAGCTTTGGCCCGCGGCTTCGCTCGCGTTTAATTCGGGGTAACACAGTTTAATGATTTGCAGGTACCGGCTACTTGTATTTTTTGCCCTAGCGCCTTACTTATTGTACTAGCAATGCTAAGTTTTCCCTTTTCTTCCCTCTTTCTCCCTCATATCTCAATCTTTTAAAAAAAAAAGTAGCTTAGGTATGTATGTCTCTAGGGTCCCAACTATCTCTGAACCCAAAATTCATCAAGATCAGTATAGCTATTGAGGCGTGAAGACGTAACAAACAAACTCACTTTCGCTTTTATAATATTAGTAAGGACAATGACCTTAGTAAGGTTACACGGGATTATTTATTAGGCATTTTATTCATTGATACGATTTTCTCATGAATGTTGATTAGGTATGCGAGGAATTGACCTGAATTGTAATGACTGTGTTTTGGGAACGAGGGTAATAATCTAAGGAAATGTTCCATTATAATTAGATGTTTTTTCATTATGTTGGCATCTATGATAACTAATTCTCTGTTTGACTAAATCAATACTACTCATTACTCCTCGAGGCGGACGGGCAGGGAATGTCAGACTTGTACTGAGTTAGACCTATCCATGTTCTTTATTTTGCCCTTAGTGTTCCAGGACCGCGGTATCTCCTTCGACAACCCGCAACCCCATCAGGCAGGTACTATACCTTGTATATTTTTTTAGGTAATCCTTTTAAGAGACACGATACAGTTAGCGCAGTGGCTGAGCGATCGACTGCTGTGCTGCGTGTCGCGGTTTCGATTCCCGTACGGAACAATTATTTGTATGATCTACAGATAGTTGTTTCGGGTCTGGCCGTTTGTGTGAGTTTAAATGTTTGTAAAAGCACTACGATACAGGTGAAATTCCTAGAGTGGAGTAAGGTTTTTTTTTAAAAAAACTACAGCCACAGCCCGTTCAAATCACGCCAGTACTCATTCCAGCTACTCTTCCACTAGACTAGCGGTTCCAAATTTAAACGCACCCCAAGCTCCAGACCGCGGATATAACAAGTCTGACTCTGACTTGCGTCCGTAGCTAGAGAGGCGGAAAATTAAAGCCAGACGCTCGTCAGTGACCCGCATGCGGCGACACGACTTTCTTGCATTGTAACCGGATTGATAGCGATTCCTTGCGGAATAATGTCCTTTAGATGCGATTTTGTTGCGGTAATAATGTTTCGGTCGAGGTTTTGAAATGATTGTTTTGATATGCGTGGGATTGGTTGGCACAGATTTTAATTTGGTATGTAAGGATCGTAGATTTTTTTAGTAGTTTCTGCAAAGCTCCGTGTAAAAAAAATAGATTATGTTTAATATGACTTTCATAAAAGGAAATGGTTTTTAATTTCTTTTAGTTACTTTTAATATAAACTTTAACAAAGGCATTTCTTATTTTTAACGTTACACACATTTACTACACTTTATTAACCTATAAGTTACATATTTCAACACACACACACACACAGCCATATTTTTCCAGTATAACATGGCCTCGCTTTATATAAATTTCCTGTGCAACGAGAGATTCACATAAGCCGGTTTAGTATAACATATTTGGTCGCTGTGCGTACTTAGTAGTAGACGAACGGACCTAGTCTATCTACCTATACGGAGGCATATAGTATATTTAAAAAGAAAGTGTCAGTTCCGATTCTTTTTTAAACATCGATTATATTATCGATTCATGTCGATAAATTGCGTCCTTATGCAAAGGCACAACAAAGTCCTTGTTCAGGATCTTCTGCATTCAACTAGCTGGCACAAATGCATTGATTAATTAAAATGCAGCTAAATAGATTACTCAAATTACCATATCGCTGGGGTATTAAATAATGTATGGAATTAAGTGCACTTTCTATTGGACTTGATTAACCCAGTTCTAATTAAAAGTTTGTTTACGCTTAGGAGTATAAAATACCAACATTTTGCCGCATCTGGTTAGAGACCAACATAGTTGGAAGGGATTAGTTTTGGTGCGGCCAACTAAATCGTCGGGCTGTATGTCGCTGCTGTTTGTCGACTTTATTTTCGGAAGGACTTAGGCAATAGGGTTTTATGCAACTAAACTACTGGATAGTTTTATATGGACGTTTTTTAAAACTGATCTGAGGACTACATGATACATAACGCTTGATGCCATAAAGCCAACTAGATGATAAAATGTTTTGATTTGATGCGCAGTCATATTAAATCTGTACGGAACCCTAAAAACAATAAAAAGTATTGTACACTGTGTCAGGGACATTTAAACTAGGTCATACGGTTCCTAATGAGTACGCGACAAAAACCCTACCCAGCAACCAACAGAGATACTTGAACGGAGGAAATATCAAGCAAAAAGCTACTTTTTTATACAAAACGTTGCCCCTCACTAAAAGTATCTTCTGTATTATGTGTGAACATACATTTACACTCATATACACAAACAGTTAGACCGGGAACAACGGAACAAATATCTGTACATCATACAAATATTTGTTCCGTGCAGGTATCAAACTCGCGACTTGTAGCGCAACAGTCAAACGCTTATCTACTGCGCGAACTGTACCATTGTCATAATATAATACCGGTACTTACTTGTCAAAAGGGCTGAAGCTTATGTATACTAAAAAAATAAGACAGTATTAGCAACTTTTTTGGGTAGCAACAAGAATTGTAGGAAGTAAGTTTAAGGTTATTGTCAATCTAACATTTGTCAGTCTACAATATGCCATATACACATACATGTCGTATTTATATAAAGTCATCATTTTCCTGCCCTTGTCTCATTCTATTTGGGGTTGGCGCAACACGTTTTCTTCTTCCATTCTCCCCTATCAGACGTCACGGCATCATTTACTCCTTTTTCCTTCATATCATTCCTTACACAATCCATCCATCTTTTCTTTGGCCTTCCTCTCGCTCTCCGTCCATCAACATTCAGATCCATCACTCACTTTTAGTGACATGTCATCTAATATATAACATTCTCGTGTCACAGTGTTAGTTACCATACTCCTCCGAAACGGCTGGACCGATTCGAACGAAATTTTGTGTGCGTTATCGGTTAGGTTTGAGAATCGGCCAACATCTATTTTTCATAGCCTTTTCTAGAAAAGGAGCTTAGCGGTGGGTGAAACCGCTGGGCACAGCTAGTATTTATATAAAGTAATAAAATTAAACAACCTGTATGTGTCTTTGCTGCTTAGAGTCGCAGAAACAGTTTTTTAACTCAGTACCTTCAATATCTGTTTTTGAATGGGTGATTACCGTAAAATATTGTTAATTCTACTTATTGAACGTACGTATCTTATTTGTTAGTTATTAAGTAATGAATGTGAGTACCAATACAGACCATTTATTGGTTTAATGGTACAAAATGAATTTGAAATTGTCAACTATATGAATAAATAAATAAAAAATCAAACCAATATTCCCATGTAATAGGGGACGAGCCTATTGCCATCAACCGGGCAAAATCTAGACTCCGTGGCTGCTATTAAGATTTTTCTAACGAAGAGACCCTTTAACACCTTGCCTAACCTGAGAATAAACCTAGGACCTAATTGGCCTCATTAAGGCATTAAGTATCCTGATTTAGTAAAGAAAATAATTAACAACACAATTATAAGTACTTATACTGACTTGAGTGTACATCAAATATTTCTAACAAGGAAGAAGAAACATGAAACAAACTTAATATTAAATAATTCGAAACAACTTCAGTTATTACTTGTACAAAGTAAAAATTATTTCAATTGCAAATATGACTTTCTTACCTGACGAAATAAAGTAAACAGCTAACTTTTATTAAATTATTTAGTCAACGACATTTTATTAAGGTAACATTTTTTTTTACTTCAGAAAGCGTCCTTCTCTGAGTAGAAAGGAGGTCATTACTGTGGTGACGAGTATTAAAGAAATGAAGAAGACGATGGGATACCGATCCCCTGGAACATAAAAAGCAAAGGAAGGCTTATGGGTAGGTTTTAGTCAGTAAAAGTCTGACACATCCTGCTCCGCCCAGATTAGAGAAAGGTCCTTAATGGTAACCCATCCGTAATAAAAGATGTCATACTGCGGCGATCCTAAATAATTTGTGATAAGGGCAGGATAATGACGGCACGGTTGGCGCAGTGGCTGAACGATCAAATGCTGCGCTGCGTTTCGCGTTCGATCCCCGCACGGAACAAATATTTGTATGAACTTCAGATAGTGGTTTTGGGTCTGGCTGTTTGTGTCTATGAGTTTAAATGTTTGTTGACGCACCCACGATACAGGAGAAATTCCTAGTGTGAGCTTTGCCCAAGTTAAAACAAAAAATATGAAAGCATCCTTCTTTGTAAAGTATTAGTTTAAAAACGATGTAAAAATCTTAGATGATTTTTGACTCATTCTCGATTTTTCGTACGTGGTTTCCGAAATTTTGCATAAATTGTTTGGACGGCTTTACATAGTTACTTGAAGAGTCATTCTTAATCTATACTAATATTATAAAGCTGAAGAGTTTGTTTGTTTGTTTGTTTGAACGCGCTGATCTCAGGAAGTACTGGTTCGAATTGAAAAATTCTTTTAGTGTTGGATAGTCTGTTTCTTGAGGAAGGCTATAGGCTATATAACATCACGCTACGACCAACAGGTGCTGAGCAGCGTGGGTGAAACCGCGAGGAACAGCTAGTCTTATATAAAGGCCTACTAACGGTACCGGAATTAATTTAAATATAACCATCTTCTGCCGAGTCTTTTTCCAAGCGGTTAGGGTCGGCGTATTTGGTCTTAAATGCACCTGCATACCAGTATTTTACACAACGAATACCTACATAAAAGATTAAGTAAATAAATTAATATCCTTTGCTTGAAACTTCTACCTCACAATTCGAAATTCATTTTTTTATTGAATAGCCAAACAGAATTAACAACTCATATCATATAACCAATTCACGGCCCGATATCCCGATAATCCCAAACTATTCACAATCAAATAAACATTAACTGCATTAGTTATAACATTGTTAAAATGCACTACGCTTACATAGGCAATCATGAATGCCCAAGAGATTATTGTAAATTGTACATCATTAAGTTATCTACATAGTTGGATAATTTTCATGAATCTCACTACAAAAAAAAAAGTAATAATAAACAATACATGTATAATGTAATTATATGTGAAAAATAAATAAATGTACGAATAATAATAATAATATCTTGGGACAAGTCACACACGGCTATCTGGTCCCAAGCTAAGCAGAGCTTGTGTTATGGTAACCAGACAACTGATATACATACTTATATAATTTATAAATACATACATATTATAGATAAATCACACCCAGACACAGAACAAACAATCATGCTCATCACACAAAGTTTGTCCTGGGTGGGAATCGAACCCACGACCTCCAGCTCAGCAGTCAGGGCCACTAACCACTAGACCAAGAGGCCCGTCAATAGGTGGGAGCGACACTGACACACTGTTACCACGTATTTGGTTCATTATTCTAGGCCATCCTTCATAATGTTTTCATCAGTAACTACGTAGGAATGAAGAGTCTTTCGAACAACCCGCAACCCCGGCAGGCTGAGGCTCTGGCAGGCCCCTCTGCCAGCTTTTTCCTTTTGATCAAATCTCGTACAAAAGTTGTAATCATAAAATAACTTTCCCCGCTCTGGGTGGAGCGGGGGGGAGTGTCGCACTTTAACTGAATAAAACCCACCCAGGTTCCTTCTTTTGCCCTTTTTGTTCCGAGGCCGCGGTATCACGGCAGGCGGTGACCTTGGCGGTCCTCTGCTTTGTATTGATACCTGCTATTGATTTATTCGGATTTTATGCGTGGCCGATATTTTGAAAATAAAACAAAATGGTTAAAGTAAAGAATGCCACGCTTCATACAAACATCTGATTCTACCAACCTCTTTAGTAAATAATAGAAGCATCTTTGGTCCTATAACGATAATTGGTCTTTAGGAACACCGGTACTTAAAAACCGTTTAGTCTTTATTACAAACAACTTCGATCTCCTAAACATTGTTAGTCTTTTGGTACTAAAATGCCTTAATTAGTTTGTAACCACCTCTGCAGATCTTAAATTAACCCGTCGTTTAGTTATATCATGGTTCAAAGAAATGTCAAGTATTCAGGGTGCCTGCCGGGGTTGCAGGTTGTCTGCCGGGTCTGCGGGTTGTTCGAAAGAGATACCGCGGCCCCGGAACGTAAAGGGCAATAGAAGGAACATGGGTGGGTTTTAGTCAGTACAAGTCTGACATGCCCCCTCGCTCCGCCCAGAGCGGGGGAAGTCATTGAATGACTTCCCACCCGAAAAAAAAAAGTATACAGGGTGCAATTGAAGTCATGGCCTATTTTTGATATGCGTTATAGTAGCCCTAATGCACTTAGTATCGTGAGTAGAGCCTTAGTTTAAAATAATGCCCATACTTCAATTGCACCCTGTAGGCTAAGCATAACAGACAACTAGAAAATTATATTACAGTACAAAATTGAAAATTCAAATGCAACCACTCGAGCGAAGAGGTCATTAAGTATGCATTGGACATGGACAATCTATACGCTATTATCTAATAACATTATCGTGCCTTAGTTATGTGTTGTGGACTAGTGACCGATATGCATGAAACGTGTGGTGTAGGCTTCATTTCTCATATTTACCGCTTGTAAATATATAATTAAGTATTATGTTGTTTATCATATATATCACATATATTCCTTTATTCTATACACTTTGACATTAATATTTACTTTATTTTTACATTATTTTTATTATTATGATTAGTGGCATTTTATTTTCTTATTATTTTAATTTATGACAATTTATGATTTCATTATGATCTCATTAATTATTTATTTTTTTATTTTATTTGTTTTTTGTAAATGTGAGGACCATGTGGATCATTTCTTTTATTTACTTTGTTTTTTGACGAAGGTCTGGCAGTTTGAGTGCTATAAGCGACCTACACAAATGTCCTTTTTTTGGTATTGTTCGTCGTGTCGTTGAGCTCCTTGGGTTATGAGTTGAGCTACATGATAACTGACAAATGCTTGCACTGACTGGACAGGTCCACTCAATCTGTGTGGTGCTTTCTTAAAAAGACCATTTCAGACACTATCTGCATAGTCCTCATGTAAGTTGACCAAGATTATTTTGTCTGGACTTTAAAAGAGACTTTGACCTCTGAGTTTGTTTCGGCTGTTTCTTCTCAGAGTAGTCGGGTACGAAACACCGGCCTCATCTAGTTTTAAAAAAAGATGACGTGTAAAAGTGTTTGTGTGAAAACCTACTTGCAAAATAAACATCATTTATCATTTATCAGAAAGTTGAAAACGTCTAAAACAACTGTCAAAATATTCCTAACTAAGATTTTTTTGAAATGAAATGAAATTTATTTGCTATGAATGTAGGTACAGAAATATGGTGTTGAGTAAGAGAAGGATCCAATACATTCTACCGTGAAGCATGCAACATTTTTATATTAGAATTAGATTTATTTTTTTCAAATACGAAAGTGAAATATGAGTTTATTTTAAACGTAACGTAAATATTAAAATCAGTAAGGTATAATTTTACTAACACGCTCATGGGTTTATATAATATTTAGGTACACTCTTTGGCAATGCTATGTTACTATGAAGCGTGCAATTTAGTACAATTTTTTTTTTTATTTCACCTTATTTTTTCTTAGTTCTCCCTAGAAAAGGGAAAAACATACCAGTGTACAACACTACGGGAACCGTGCGGATATGAAACGCCGATGGTCACTAAACCCGTTATAATCTATTTTTTTTTGTTCAACATTTAAATTTACGAAACTAGAATAAGAATAAATGCTAATCTATGGAAGAGCGGAGTCTCCTAACACAGGCATTGTTTGCTTAAAAACCCCTTTGTAAACTGAAGCATCAATAAACTTTTTTTTTTTATAAACAGCTACAATGCTTTGTTGTTAGTACGCATATTGTCTGCGTGATGTCTTTCCGTGCCTGATACGTTCATAGCACCGTCATGGTATGGCACGGTACAGTAAGCAAACATCTTTAACAGTTGAAGCTTGAGAAGGTAGTAGTGTTTTTGAACACGTATTAAAACCTATGTAAGTAAGGAATAGAATAACAACCGAACATTACACACTGGGTATAAAACTAGACAAAAACAGTGTTATTTTGAGTGTTGCATTAGCCTTTCCAATTCAAATTCCCATACCGAATTCGTGATCCTTTATTTATGCTATCCAGTATCTTCCTAAAGGATTCTTGAGAGCACTTTACAGACAAACAAAAAGTTTGTACATGCATATTTTAAAGTTAATGGCAACAATAACTAGTTTCTTTTCTCACTTAGTAATGAGCTGGATACTTGTATTTTTAGAGGAAGTCCGTTGAGGAACGTTGCATACCTGAAACAAAGGGGAATGTAATTAACAATCATAGTTATAATAGAAGCCGGTGAAATGAATATTCTTATAGATAAAATTCTTGTGTAACAGTTTTAGTTGAAATACTCCTCCGAAACAGCTTGTCTGGCTTTAATCAAATTTTGTATGATTGATGGTAGATCTGAGAATCGGTCATAATCATATTTTCATAGCTCTAAGTGATAATGGTGGCCATATTTAGAAGGCGACCTGAGCAGCAGGTGAAACCGCTGGGCACAGTTAGTATAAAATAATAATAAAAACAAATAAAATTGTCCAACAAGATGATAAATATATATATATATATATATATATATATATTAGGATAGATTATTATATAGATGTTAGATGGTATATATATATTGTTGTACAATTTTGTCTTACTTTATGAGAGTAACTATGTTAAGGGTCAAAAGTTCTTACTAAGACCTTGTATTGACTCTTGTCAGTACAAGCTACCTTAAATGACCCTTGACGAAGCTGATAACCAATAATCCTGTAGAACCAACTAAGGAACAGAGCAAATTTTGTTTGCTGGGAAATGGCTTTTTTTTTTTTTAGAGAAGTTATAACATTGAAGAAGTTAGAAAAAGTGTAACTTTGTCCTATCTACAGAGATATTGAAAGAAATGCTGTAATAAGGGAACTACAAAGTTCCCAAAAAAATATCGCAATGGTTGGAAGTACAAACGCCATTTGCCTTCACTAAACGTGTCAACAAAAGACTTTTTAAAGATAAGCACCCTTTTACAAACCAATGCAACTTATGAAACCCAGAATCGAAAATTGACATTAAAAAATATTCGCGTTAAAAAAAAACAGCTACGAATGCTTTTTCCTAGACTAAAAACCGAGAGTCGAAGCACAAAACATCGAAAAGGGAAGCCGGTTGAGGGCTCTAACTCCCGGATCCCATATGGAACCGTTGAAATGAATAAAAAATAGCTCACACAAAGGGCGTACGGGTCAAAAGAGATACCTCAGAGTGTAATAAAGTCTCTCTTTCACAGACAGCCAACGGTTCAAATTAAAAAGTAATGTGGCTTTCGTCAATTGTAAAGGAGGATGTTTTTGCGAAAACTTAACGTTTGATATGAATACGCCTCATAACCCCCCACATTCGATGTCACGGTGAAGTTCCAACGTAACGGGAGAAAGCATCCGTCATTTTAGGGTTGAAACAAACTTTTGTTTACGACAATTTATTTAAGAGATGCGATGTTTGTTTGGTTTTTTTATAGTGCGAATACAAATATATAGTGTTACAAGTGATTTTCGACTGGGGAGGGGGCGCTGTAAATAAAAAAATGTTGTAATGAATTCAAGATGGCGGCGCAAATTCTGTATTACTGTTTCTCATTAATAACCACCTACCATGTAAAACAACAAACAAATATAATTCTCGTAATCTTATTGCAACGAACATAAAGGACGTACAAAAGTCGCAAAAAAGGTAATCTGAAAAATTTATGTAATTAAATTAAACTCCTAAAATATCACCAAAATAATTAGCCGAAAAGGTAAATCAACGTTAACTGCAGTTTTTAAAAATGTCTTCGAGTTACCGCGTTAAATAGAAGTGAATTATGACCCGAATGCAGAAACAAATAAGAGGAAAGTTGGGCACCGGACATTTTAAAATACAAGCGTCGCCAGGAAATATGGGAGTGAAAAACTTTCAAGGATGTTCTTCAGCAGTTTAAAGTGTTCTAAAAGCAAACAAGTGTTTTCAGCTTTTCTTTTAAAATGGTAGAGTATTATATTTTGTGCTACTTGCGTTTTATCGAGAATATGTATGTAGTTATTTTGTAATTTTCTGGCAGAATCTGTTTTTAAAGTTTTGATGCGCAATGCCGTTGAATCTTAAGGGCGCGATTATATGACACAAATGTTGCCACCGCGTCATTGTTATTTTAGTAAAAGAAGCTTTATAGCAACTACGTAAAGTTGATTTATTAAAGAATGTCTTGACGCCAACAATGCGACCACAACTCCTTTCATACAGTTCGTGGTCCTTCTTTGGCCGCGCGTCCGCTGCGTGACCGACGATTTATTGTTTACTACGGATTTCAATATTGTGTTAATAAAGCATTTTGCTAAACGTGAATATACAGCACGCGGCAGCCGCAAGAAATTCTTGTCGTCTAAGTGCAGCTTAAATGATACGATATGAAGTTCACGTGTACCACACAATGTTCAGGTCAAGCCGCGCATGCTTAGGTTGGTCCATGGCATACCGAGTTTCCTCCATGCTTAGCAAATCACGTTAAATCGTTGATCTCAGTTGTCCAGATAATCTGACAACCAAACTTCCCAAGGGTTATCGTATTAATTGGGTTGTGGAGCACAGAGGGACAGTCTTTCCAAGTAAAATTCTGATATTCAGCTGTTCCGGTAAGACTAGAAGCCAGCCCCAACAAATTCGGGAAAAGGCTAAGCATACAAAGACGTAAGAAAAAAAAAACAAGAAAATTTGACTGAACTTTTCTGCGCTTTGTACAATTCCTCAATATTCTTTGAATTACAACTAAAATCCAGAGACCTTGAAACCTCCTATACAATATTAACAGGCTAACATCTGGCGAATGTTCCAAAAAGTCATTAACATCAAAACGCGAGTCTCGCCAAACGCCATCGGTTATCAAGCTCAAGTTGTTTGCAAACTTCCCTCTCCCTTTGACAGCGGCTTTTCGTCTTCAGCCGGCAGATCTGATGTAATCCGACCTACATTTCTAAGTCTCCATAGCTGGCTTGAATTACGGTTACAATCGGGAATAGTTGGTGACTAAGTTTTTATCGATATGTCGCCTTTAGGTCCAAGATCTTTCGAGTTCATATATCGCACCTCTAGATCGAAACTGAGACAACTTAAAAATGGTCGTTTTTCAGGAGACAAAAAACACATATTACTGTATGGGACTTAATAAAGATTACATTTATTTTGATCATAAATAGGATGGAAAATGTCACTGTATATAAATTAGGTTAAGGTAGATACTTAGTTGCGTATGATCACCGCGCATTCGAATCCAAGGCTTACTAAAAAAAGTGAGTTGTCTCCTCTAAGATGTCGGTGTGCGATATGTTGAGTATAGATAGGTACTCGAAGTTCGCTCAGTAACTTAAGAGGAAAAACAAATAAATGTTTGTCTCCAAACGTTTATTTGTTTTCGAGGTTTTGCTGACTTAGCGTCTTTGATGTTAAAGTGGTTGAAAATTAATCTAATTATGAATCTAAGCAAAAGGGTGAATCTCAAATCTGGAACTACTCACACGATATTTGTTGATCGAATTAAGTCTGAACGTCCATTTAAAATTCATGTTAAAACACTCTCCCCTATACCTACATCATTTTCTTTGATTGACTTAACACTTGAGTAAGTAATTAGTCAAAGTAATTTAAAACTTAGAATTAGGTATTAATAAGGAACTATGTAAGCTTTGAAATATTAAACGACCAACAAAATCCCTTAAGTTAATGAGAAAAGGATCAAAATGCTTTGTGTTACAAAATTTTAAAATAACTGTACAAAAGTTCTTCTTTTTAATATATTTTCCCTCTTTTACAAGGTAGCCTGCATGTAACATAAACCTATTGAGCGACCGCAAAAGCAATTTATCCGAGCATTCCTCCTCACAACAAGATCAAGTACCGGGGAACTTTATCAAAGATCTTTGTAAAGATTTTACCCTTAGTATTAAGTAGAACACCACAGCCTCCTTCAAACAGAAATAATGGGAAGAGATAACGACAGAGCTGGGCCATTACCCAATTGGGTAAACGGAGATTCCTTTCTTTTGTCCGAGTTTATCTCGTTCGCTGAAATATGATCTGCGGATGAAACTCTGATTGTCGCGGACCATTCAATTTGGAGAAAAACTCACTCGGCCTTCATTAAATAAAGGATATCGATATACTACGTCTCACCATTCCTGATGACGCATAAACGACGTTCCAAGTGACTAGAATATATTGGAGACGTTATGAGCTCCAAAACTTAGTATGTTCAATGACCTAAATAGAAAAATAAACATATTACTTGGCCAAGACATTTATTGTCGACTTGTATTGCTGTGTGCTACAACTTTTACATAAACACCGAGCGTGGGACATGACACAAACAAGATACAAACTTCTTTATTAAAATTTATGAGTTCTATCAGACACCCAAACTTTTTCAGGCCTACTTGTATTATGTATAGGAAAGTGGTTACCGTTTTGTTTCTTACTTTTCTGTGCATAAATAATGGTGTGGTTTTTTAGGCTGTATACAAATGAATGAAACATTTTTGTTTTCAACTTTTCGCGGCGATTGAAATACAGAATTTAACGTGCTTGGCTTTGTCCTTTTTGAAATACATGAAATACTGTACACTGTTGCACCTTTTTTTCGACCAAATGTGTGCAAATAATGGGTCGGTACGTTTTTAGGTTTTATTTTAGCATTAAAACCAGCTGCTTTTCTGCTAATTGCTATTGTTGTAACATGTTTTAATACAGAGGGAACATCTTCTCACTATTACCAAATTAAGCTTTAGTGTTAGTAAACCTTTGGGTAAAATACGACAACATTGTGATGGGTACAAAAATTATATAAAATATATTTATAAAACAATATTTCGAAAACGTATATAGGTACTTATACAGATACTAATAGGTACATATACACCGTATTCCTTAAGATTCTGTCCTTCCGACTACAAATGAAATGGAACTACACATTACTTTTCAATCATTTCAAATTCTACCTGCCCTTGTAATTTGTATGTCAATGAAACGAAAGGGCAATGAACTATCATAATTACTAAAATAAGATTTATTGGTTAAGAGTTTTATGAATAAGAAGGTAAATCTTTGTTTACGTTTTCAAATGTGAGCAAACGGTAATGTTGTGTTAGTTGAGTACATATGAAATAAACTAATAAATACATTTAAAAAATAAGTAAAATCGAGAAACTTAACAGAAATAATTACTGCGACTTTTAATTGGTAGACGGACCTAAATATTGGTTACGACCTTTTCTTTCAAAAGTAAATTTGCTTTCACCTTTTTAGTGTCAAAAATATATTTAACAATCAATACTAAACCAACACAAAATGTAATGCTATTACAATACCAATTCCTGAGTAAAGGTACTACGAAATACAAATGTCGTGTAGATGCCGCATCGCGGTAACGGGTATCCCAACATCTGGGTATCCTAGTAGAGGAGAGTAAAGGAATTCCTGAGAAAGACTTAGCTGGCTCCACGAATGAAATTCCATTCCAAACTATGCGTTAATTGAGGCCTAATTGTAATACCTATTGGGATCTAGGCATCTATTGCAGCGCGATAAATAGAACCCATATGAGAGCGGCTGCAAATATCGCCAAAGATATTGGTTTTTGGCGAAGTTTAATATGTATTCTGGCGCTTTCGTTATTTGCTGTTCGGCCATCTTTATTTTTATAGGAGCTGTGCTGTTTTAGTGTGATATTTTGTTTGGAACAGCAGACTCGCATTTTATATTAAAAAGCTGCACACTAGCTTAAGTTTATTGAAATGTATTAAGTTATGAGACAGAAAGTATTCATAAACATACATAAACACAAGCCTTATTCCTATCCGGGGTTACAGGTTGTTCGAAAGAGATACCGCGGCCCCGAAACGTAAAAGGCAATAGAAGGAACATGGGTGGGTTTAAGTCAGTACAAGTCTGACAATCCCCCCCCCCGCTCCACCCAGAGAGGGGGAAGTTATTTGATGATTTCCCATCCGCCGAGAAGAATATTCTTCCTATAGGTTATAGGCAGAAACCACAGTCCTGCTGCGATCCTTACAAACTCCTTTGCCTCTTTTACGTTCATACATCTGGTCATACACGCCTCTGATCTTTCTGAAGAACCTCACTTCCCTCACCTCATAGTGTCAGGTCCTTCTATGGCGTCCTATTCATCTACATTAACTTTGTTACCGTTTGTTAGTCGCTTTTCACTTGTCAAACAACCTAAGCATTAGCTATTTATTTATTTTGATCCTTAAAGCAATGATACAACAAATAGATATTCGCAGTGGGAAAAATACATTCTCACTTCATTTGAAAATGAAATGAAAGTGAACAGCCCGTTCTGCCCACCTAGATCCTCACCAAATGAATCTTTAATAAGGCCAACTTCACGAGCATATAGCCTTATATAACTTTTCATCTTCACTAATAATAAATTTATGATAGCTATATCCATATTTTTTTAGTTCTCCCCAAAAGGTTTTTCTGTTTTCGGTCGGTTTTATTCAAATCTCACTTTTATGGTTATTAGGAGGAGAGTATTCTTTTGAATCTCGTAAAGGAACCTTGTGTCTAAATGATATCAGCCGCTCAAGCTAACATTCAGGATATGGAGGAGGATGACCTATTATAAACCAAGATTCCTCTGTGCCTCGGAAAGCATGTCAAGCCGTTGGTTTCAGCTGTCATTCATAAGTCTTTAACAGTCGTTACGGATGGTCAGTGAACCGAAAGTCTGACAACCAATATTACCAATGAGTGTTTTTTTTATTTTGTATTTGTCAGATCGGTGCAATCTATTACTGTTAGTAAAGTCATATAGCCCTTACAAACTAATGTAAGAACATAACCACTTTGGTCAATTCATGACATGTCATACACAATAACAATGCACACATTACTTCTGGCTTCGGCTTGAAGGCAACACTAGCGTCATCATCTAATGTTTACAAATAAGGCCATCAGACCTATCCGAAACGATCATGAAGACTGTTGGCGCTGCCACGCACCCGCCATATCAGGGATGCCATACGCCTTTGAATAATAGCATAAAAGTCATCTATATGTGCCTCAGCGAACATACCAGATGCGCTGCAGAATCGTGGCAGCCTCAACCGGGGCACTGTATGCGTCATTGTATTGGACTCGTTTAGCGCTGTAAGCCTACCGCGTGTAGTACGCCTTAAACAGAGTCGCCTTAACATTATTAGAACATTTTACAAACCTACAAATCAGCATATTGCTCCTGACTGCCAGCGTTCTACGTTACTTCTCCATATCAATGTTAGCAGTGAGCCAGTGCCCCAGATATTTAAAAGAAGTGACCCAATCTAGAGCTGTCCCCGCGATTGTGGAGATGGTATTTCATATGCATAGGTCTTAGTTCCTGCCTTGAATAGTAGGCAATCGCTCTTTTTTGCATTGTATTTAAGACCTTGGGGCTCCGCATATCGCTCACAAACCAGTAACAGTGTTCTGAGAGCGCTGATTAATGAGGTCAGCAGCACCATGTCGTCGGCGTTTCGCATTACTGGGTAATGCTGGCAGCGGTAGTACTGGGGTTCTAACTGTGTTGTCAGATAGGCAGGCACTACATGTATGAAACTGACATTACGGATGCATCGACTGGAAACCGACCCTAACATAGTTGAAAAAAGGCAAGTAAATGACGAGTATTCTTTTGAATCTGCTAATATTATTTGCTAGGGACTACTTAAAACTTATATTGATATATACACAAACAACTTTATAAGTCTACTTACAAAATGTCTAGTCTGCCAACTGACGGGCACCTTAAAACTTTTCCTTCTCTAATTTATTAAATCTAAGATGAAACATACAACCTTCGAAGTACTTTTCAAAAGGAAGATCAATGAACATAATATTTCAAAGAAAATATACTCATAAAACCATTTCATAGACCCAAGTCTACATATAAATCTCAGCATTCGACTTAACACAATGACTCCAAGTATATATATATTATATAACCCTTTTATATATTGCGTATAGGCAGGGCACATCGCCGGAAGATGGGCGTTATAATTTTCAGCATATCCGACATTTACTGCGATTAATGTGCTAGGAAATACGGTTAAGATGAATAACATAGTAACGACAATTGGTGTTGCTACCTGATTATACCTATTTTAGGGTTGGGTAGATACGTTTGCGTTCGTTTTCGTTACGTTTTTTCAAGTTAATCTCCGAAACCGGGTTAATTACAGGTTAGAAAACAAGATAGTTTTATAAGGCAGCTAGTAGTATAAAAAAACCAATGACCATTAGAATGAAGGTTTTCAGAAGCTATGGTAATAGGCATGTTACTCAAGTTTTTCAAACACACCACAACTACCAACTTGCACCAAACACGAAACCCAAACAAAGCAGGCGTGTATTTACCTAAGAACACAAACATGTAGGCAAGTACAGTCGGGAGCACAAACATTAAGAAATTCATTATTTATAATTTATATTACGTGATTTAATCGAGCAAATTTGAAATGAGACTTATTTCATAAAGATAAAGATGCATTTATTTGTTTAAATATGTAAAACGAGTACGAGTTACATGTTCAAATGTCAAAAATATGGTTTTTTATATGGTTACTTTAATTACGCTCTTCTACAAGTGTTCCTTTCTCAAATAAAGCTAGCTTTACTGTCAGTTTAATAATATGAATGTAGATGGCGTTGTCAACTTACCACCAAAGATTCTTTGCAAAACACCACTAAACAGAGAAAAAAAGTATGGCTGTTCATGACTGTACACGATACCTACCTAAAATTAAACGAGACCAAAGTAATTTCTTGAGCCGTCAACCATCACTTGTGAATCAATGATGGATAAAGCGAATTAAAGGAAATTGCCTTCGGACGTCGCGTGTTCCACTAATGAAAACAGTTCACTGTAAAAGTAACGTATTCTTGAAACACACGATATTTTCAGACCCTACGTTTACCGAGTAAAGTGTTCGATAATTTTAGAATGGACTTTGAAGATGTGTCAACAAAGTTGCAGTTAGTTTACGATGTAGTTTTAAGAGAGGATGTTTAGTTTTGTGCTTATAATATTAGTTTAGAATGTCGAAATATATATGTAAATATTGTACTTACTTACGTAAAGTACACCTCTGTCTGGGTATACAAGCGTAAACTAATGTTATGTATGTTAATTTAATTTATGTAAATTGATGTCAAATGCATCACAAACAAAAACATTTCTACCTTGGTCTTCTAATGACTTTAAGAAATACATCGTTGTTTTTAATTCATTTGTCACTGAATGCATTTGGTGATTTGTGATTACACCAATATTTTTATGTTGTCATATTTTTTTTTAGATAAATAATCCATCAAAAACAGTTTTAAAAACTTGGGCAGACATTTAAAAAAAAACCGTAGTTTGTTCCTAAACCATCAACGAAACGAAAAACCGTTAACGACATTTATAAAAACTATCGCAGATACACAGTAATTTACCACTAAAAAAAAGTCTAGAAAAACCGCTTATTCTACTATGTAGATTCCAAGAATACTGGCTGGTTTCCGTGTGCACTTCACTAAGTGGGTATAAGACGATTAATGAAAAGCCTTGCTTTTAATACTTGATCAAAGCGATCGAGCACACAAAAGAATACATAAGTAAACAGTACTCAAGTGGAACACTTTATAACGTCTGAGTTTTATGAACTTTTAAAAGTATTTTTTTTTTCCAGGAACCGTTCTTGTAACTGCTGGCTGGTACAAATGAAGTATAACGGTGAAAGGTTTTTATTTCACTGCATTATCACTGGCCATTCTTATGATTTCGGTTTGAACAAAGATGTATTTCATACTTTTTTTTGCGGATGTAATATCAGACTTGTACTGACTTTATGTTCCGGGGCCGCCGTACCTCTTTCGAACAACCCGCAACCCCGGCAAGCGGTGGCCCTGGCAGGCCCCTTTGCTTTGCTCATATCTCTGAGGCGTGCGTGGAACATCAACGCGCCGTTCGTCGACACAACCGTGTATTTTATAATTAACACAACATTGGTTACAGAGAAAAAAAATAGATTTTCTGTTAATTTGTTGTTACAGCAATAAAAACAACATATAGATTATTTTTGATTCAATGTAGGTAGGTATATAAATAATACATACTCATATTACTTACATGTTAGAATAAAAACCATCATTAGCCTATTTAATCTATTCAATTATACTGTCTTCAAACTCCTGACAAAGCAGATAATGCATTCAAATTATGTAGTGTCTTACCGAAGGTTCATTTCTGCCCAAAACGGAACCGATCGCCACACCCTTTGGCCAAAACTGAAGGTTTAATATAACTTAAATAAACCTTTCATGGCCGTGCGTGGCCGCTTCCATTCCATCACGCATTCGTAAATGTTCGTTAAATTTCGCCGCGGACTTCGGCTCATTTCGGCCGAAACAGATTTTTTTGGCCCCGAACCTTCGGTCGAACACTAGAATTAGGAAACATCTTTACTTTAGACCATAAATACGAGTACCTAAAACTTTTCAGTAATATAAATCAAGTTTAATTCAAACCCAGCCCATTCCATCAACACGTACACACGGCAACAGATCAACCTATACAAAACCAGTTTATGCGGATCTCTCATTGTACTTGAAATTTATGATGTACGATCCGTTGTTGAGAGAGCAGCATAAACTGGTTTTGTATAGGTTGATCTGTTGCCGTGTGTACAAATGATTGTTCATAAACAAATTGTGGTCTAAACTGGTCTTCAAGCACAATATTCATAACAAAATCTAACGTATACACGGTGGATTTTTAGGGGGTTAAAGCGCTTGTCTTAATTGGCGTTTTCTTAGATGTCTGTATGATTTTTTCGTAATTATAAAACGTAGCAATAAATTTATTCAGTTATGCAAAATTTAGTAACGGTTTATACCTACCAATACTTACGAATCCCAAAAATCCAACCTGTATAGGTACCTCCAAGTAACGTCTGAATATTTCACAACTACCGTCAAACAAACAGAATCAAAAATTAAATCTAATTCGCCTTCGGGAGTCATTAGGCATGCAACCATTACGACGCTTTCAGCCTAAGGGGGCAGGCAGTACAGATTAATGCTTGAATTTTTAAAGAAAAAAAGTAAAGAAACGAGGTGCGTTTTATTGTTATGGTGGAATAAAACCTCGTTTTCATTGTTTATTGTTTAAAAAGGCTATTGTTGTGTGCGTTTTTGAGATGCATTGTGGGTTTTAGTAGCAGTAATTTTTGGTTGGGTTCAGGGAAAAATGCTTTTGTTACTTTGTAACTTTAAGGGCTTTGCCGTAAACTTTTCAATGAAAGCAGCGATAGTGTTGACGAAAGAAACAAGAGGTGGCAGCACTAATAAAAATCATGGTGTCGAAATTGTGTTCAACACACCACTTGTGAGAGGAACCAAGCCATCTGTTTGCAGGAGTGCCTGCCAGGGCCAAAAGTAGGAACTTGGTTGGGTTTAGTCAGTAGAAGTCTGACACTTCCCCCCCACTCCACCCAGAGCGGGGAAAGTTATTCAATGATTTTCCCTCCGCAAAATAAGCCTGTTTCCTTACGCCATTTGTGTTGTGTGTGTAATAAGCACAAGTATACCGCAGCGAAAGAGGTGTGACAATCTTGTCCTATATGCGGGGCGAAGATGGCCAGATATCGTACAGAATAGAGAAGTTTGGAAGAAGAAAGGGGAGGGCTTTGCCCAGATGTGTGTGTGACAACTCTACAAAAAAGCATTGAATATGAGAACGGAGGTGGTGTAAATAGATATATGTGGATAATTAAATGACATTGAAAATTAACAATTACCCTTGGGTACTGAACGTAAGATGCACTATCATCTGCTTAGTCTTGTCTCAAATCTGTCAGACTTTCGAGCAACTAACAAACTGTAATGAGTATTTAAGATGTGCGTATGACAGCCGTGCCCAACGATTTAACGTGGATAAAAGATAAATAGATCTATATTTACAAGACATATTAAGTAAACAAAGTTGTATCAAGAAAGCGGTACTCTTGAAGAAACATTTAGATGTTAAAGCATTTAAATACAAACACATTTGTCGTAACAACGACTTTCTACATATTTATGTTTGCAGGTACATTTCAAGACCTAATTTAGGCTGAAAAGTACAGTTTACCTACTCTTACGCGTTGGTGGGTACACAAAAGAGGAGAAATCTTCTTAAGTGCTCCAAGTAAATGTAGCTACATAAATATACATTTTAATAGGAACGAGAAATGCGGTTAGCATATTATAAGGTAACGAAAAGTATTTAGAGAAGCATCGTCGTTTAACCAGATGATGTGTAATACCGGCTTTTTATATGCAGTCACTGACCCATAACATGCACCTATTAAAAATCTTCAAATTACAACCGAGGCCAGTTATCCTTGGTTGTAATTTCCATCTCAGGAGGTAGCCGGATGTTTGAGGGAGAGAACCTCCGGTCGTCAGGCGTCGCAGAAGACTCCCGGCCACCGTAGATGTGGGCCTGTGGATGGTGAGCAATGGGTAGCTCACCGTCCGTCCGTCTATTAACGACAGGTCGTGTCAACGGCGCGTTTCTGTTAAAAAAGGCCAGTTATCCACGGACCAACCTGACGGCACGGTTGGCGCAGTGGCTTAGCGATCGGCTACTGCACTACGTGTTGCGAGTTCGAACAAACATTTGTATGGCCTACAGGTAGTTGTTTTGGGTCTGCCTATTTGTGTATGTGTGTTTAAATGTTTGTAAACGCACCCACGATACAGGAGAAATTCCTAGGCAAGAGTTGCTTAACAAACAAAATCGACACGTGTGGCTGATATTTGGTTGCCACAAATCCCTCTAAAAAGATATAGAGAAGCGTTTAACAATATGTTACAAAATTTAAACGGAATCAAAAGGGAAGTGTTAAACAAAAGTTCATTTAAATCATTGTAATCTGACCAATTATGGAGTTGAGGCAAGTTTACGCTGGTCCCTGTGTCTCTTTACTTTCCACGGTGTATGGGTTTAACTTAGGATGGTCCTACCTAATTACACTATTTCGCTAACATTCCCTGAGTTGAATTATTAGCTAGGAATGTCACAAGTAGTGATATATGGGAGGGCCTGAGATTACTTTATGTTGTTTGTAGGCCAACGAATTTTCTGTTACGATCATTAAAATAGAAGTTTCTGTATATGTAACGTTTTTGATCATAATTAAACTCGACTCAAATTGTGGAATAGAGTTCGGGAATTCGTTAATATGTTTTAATTCCTCTTTAATGTTTTGCACGTGTTGTCAGCTCGACGGAGTTAAATTCCCGAGGTTAGTATGAACCCGGGGTTGACCAAAAGATTAAAACTAAATTTAGTAGGAAAATTTGGTTTGTAGTACACTCGTGTTACTTTGTGTTAAGGTTCTGTAGAAGGAGTATAGTTATGAGAAGTATACTCAGAAGGAATATAGTTATGTGGTCTAGTGTTCGCAAAATGCTGGGTTCGATATTAGAAACAAATTAGATTAGACCTTTGGTTGCAGACATCGAGTCTATATTTATTCTGCAGAAAAGAGCCATTAGAGCCATATATAACCTACGTAGGCGAGATTCTTTAAGGGAACAGTTTAAGGATATTAACATCATGACAGTACCTTGTCAATATATTTATGAAAACATCATATATGTCAGGAAAAACTCGCATCTTTTTAGTAAAAGAGGTGACAGACACAATTATAATACTAGAAATAGGGACCAATTAGTTCAACCAGGTTTCAAGTTAGCTAAAGTAGACTCATCTTTCATGGGGTACTGTTTGAAATGCTACAATAAAATACCTCCCCACATTCTTCAACTGAATGAAACGAAATTTAAATCTTGTATTAAACGCACACTATGTAGGCAAGCATATTATAAGTTGGGGGATTATATTGATGATAAAAATGCTTGGCTCAATGCTGGTCCTGCTCCTCAAGCATAGGGGTAAACTCATTAATAAGTATCCGAAGCTATAGTGGAAGCTGCAGAAGATTGTAAGACTATCTTTGCAATGTATAGAATCAATTCTCTAGTATTGTATAATTATTAAGCCCATATGTGAGTGCTATGTATTATCATTGACTTGACGAAGCCCTGGTGGTTAATAGTGTCATGCTCACTTAAATGTCTCGCTGATGGTGGCGGGTGTGTCGGGTCATTTAACTCCCTTCAAAATGGTCGAGCTGAATGGGGCTGATCCATACGTCATGTTCGTGAACGGGCGCTGTCAGATGGGACTGGTCATTTTTTAACTACCACGGTCATTTTTAATTTATTTAGATTTAAATTGAATTTTGTTTTTTTATTTACTCTGGACGCTCTTACTGTGCACGTCTTTCTACATCGTTCTCACATATTTGTATAATCTCAACACGAATGATGTAAATACTATTTTGTAAAAATATTAGAATTTAAAAGAGTGTCCATGGAGTTTCTTGCCCATTCTTCTCCATAGAGATCAACGCTTTGGAATGGGCAACTGCAGTACTTTCACAAGTTATTATGCCTTGTGACCGGGACTGTAGATTCATTTTGTTTCTTGACATTCAAAAGTGCCTGTAATGGTCTAATTGAAATAAATGATTTGATTTGATTTTTGATTTGTTGCCCATCGGAAATTGCATGTTATGTGTTTTCATCATCCTGATAAAAAGTCCAGAAAAAATATTCACTCGATTTTTTAATTAAGTCAACGTTTTTATCAATGTCTCCTATCGGAAATCTCACGCAAAAGGCAGAATTAGGAACATGGATGGGTTTTAGTCAGTGAAAGTCTGACACATCACTCCATTCAGAGCGGGGAAAGTTACTTGATAATTTCATTCCCGAAAATAAAAACACATTTTCTCCTTTTGCACTTCTGTAAAAAAAATCGTTTTTTAAATGAAATCTAATTTTACTGACTGTTTAATAATATGAATGTAGATAGCGTTGTTGAAATAGCACCATACATACATCGCAATACATCTCAAAATGGAGCCAAACTAACTCAAATCATCGCAACTACACGAACAACACCCTGGCTTTGGCATTAACAGTTCATCAAACATTGCTATAGAACACAAATACATACCTACATCACATAGATATACTTACATACAAAATGAAGCGAACCGTTTATAATCGCGAAGTCTCGCAAGTGACACCCATCTGCTGAGCCGATGGTAATTAATTACACTTGCCAGTTACATACACTTCCACAGCCTATAAATTGATGCTCGAATCGGGACTGCGTAAGCATTTCTTCAACAGTGAGTGATTGTGAGTCATTAGCACTTGTGAATGGTAATAAAAAATCTGCGTCTTGGCCTGTGGAACATCCGTTTATGTATAATCTGGCACCCGCGGTTTCGCCCGCGTGATATCGAAAAAAAAGTATCCTATGTGTTATTCCAGACTATAATTTACCTCTGTGCCAAATTTCATCAAGATCCGTTCAGCCGTTTTGACACGAAAGAGTAGCAAACATCCCATATGTATACCCATCCATCCATCCTCACAAACATTCGCAGTAGGATTTTAATAGGTAGAAAGAATATTTGCAAATCAATGCATGGCTTTTTTTTATATACCGAGTTTTTTCCGTCTCTCGCAAAGCGCGTCATGCCATTTTTTAACCGACTTCAAAAAAAGTAGGAGGTTCTCAATTTGTTGGAATCTTTTTTATGTATGTTGACCGATTACTCATAGACGTCTGGATTGATTTGCAAAATTATTTTTTGGTTTCATAGGGTATACCTCCCAGGTGGCCAACCCATTACCTAGCAGTCGGTCACACCACATAGGCTATCACTGCTATAAAACAGTTACTGATGCTCTATTGTTTTCTTTCCTTCTATTCCCCTTGACATCCGCTTTCCCATATTAGGCGAGCGAACTCAAAGTACGAGCTAAGTCGGTAAATTACTAACACTTGGTATTAGTATTCACGGTGTAGTTTGATGCCTACCAACAACTAACTTTGTCAGCGAAAATTACGCGTGGCGCATACTGGTTGGCTCTAATAGTCAAATACTCTAGGTTATATGTATTAACTAGACAAAACTCGGTCGGGTCTATTCAAATATTGACTTTATTTACTTTTGGTAAGGAACTAAACAAACTTGATTTGTGTGTCTGAAAACAGACAAGATATTGTCGGTGCTTTCCAATCATGGCCTTCCTTTCTGAGAAGAACGACGACGGTAACGTTCATTCTACAGAAAAATGAGAATCCTTCGAGCAGAAGAGTATTGAGTCCACAGATATAGATAGACATAGATAACGCGAGAGTAACTACTTCGCTTGCCACTTCGTGCTTCGCTCAGTCTAAATCGGTATGCCACTAGTCGGACGTCAGTTATCATATTTAGAATGGTTAATTGCATGTAATACATTCTAAAAACTGTCGTCAGTCACTAAAACGGCGTCACATCACTAAAGTATAGTGCATGAGACGTCATAGTAGGAAGTCAAAGAATGGCACGCTCGGTTTTCACTCAGATGGTGATACTTGCATTATCTATATCTGTAATTGAGTCTTACCGACTCGACGGTACCCGTCCGGCTTTTTATACAAGGTTGCTGAAAAAACACCAATAACCTCTTACAGGTAGCTATTTTACATTACATTTTATAACTTTGGTACGATGACTTTTGGGAATTCGAAAAAATAAATTTGTTTTCCCATACTAATTAAAGCAATCAGTGTAATTAGTTTTTTTTTGTATAAATTTCCAGTCATATAACAAAACTAATATATATATTTTATTAAATGTGATTTAATAAAAAAAATCTTAGAAGTTGTCATTGTTTTTTCAGGCAGTTCTTTTTAACTTTCAAGTGGGTACCTTATTGACAGTCGACTGTAAAATGACAATGTCAGATACGTGCTTCGTTTTAATAATCTTTGATACGTATACTTACGTATGTTACGAATATAACACTACTAATTGGTATCATAATGACTATTAACTTACACAACAGTACATAAAACAACCAATCACGAACGTTTCCTCCAACATAAGCCAGTGGCTTTGCCCGGGCCGAAACGAATGATTTATATACATACACACGAAAAGGTTGATCTACATTTCTGTAATACATAATTTCACTAGTACATAAATTATGCTCACGTCCTTTTCAGTAATCGAATTATAATACAGCGGAAATAAGAGATCGGTCGAGTAGATTGTGGGTAAAGCAAATTGAATACCTGCCAATGTCATTGGAGTCAAAAAGACGCCCAATGTTGGCCCAATGTTGGTCGAATGTCACATTGGATGAAAAGTAATGAGAATTACGCACATTTACAGATTTGAAGGTTTAATTTATTTAGGGCCAGTGACCGAACGAAATGCACACATGAAGAATAGAGGTTCGTTTTAAATTGCACGAAAAAGATTTCTTTTGCGTGTTAAAATTATATTATCCTCATTAATTTTGTAAAACGCTGAAAGTGCTTTTTGTAAAATCTTTCAAAAGAGCGTATTTTACTGATGGCTTCGACGAGTATTATAGGCGTAGTCATGCGTGTAGGTTATTGGAGATTTTTTTTTGGAAGGATAGTCATCAAATAACTGCTCCCGCTCTGGTCGGAGTGGGGGAGTGTCAGACTTTTACTGACACTCTCCATCCACGTTTCTTGTTTTGTCCTTTTTTTTCGGAGCCTATATCTTTCGAACAAACCACACCCCAGTTTATCAGAGCCTTGCGTTATAATAAACGGGATTAAATATAATGACCACCATAAAATGCTCTGATACCCTTAGTTATGTAACCAAAAATATCTACTTAACACCAGAAAAATAATGTATAAAATTACAATAGTACCAGCTATTTTAGTCACGACTGCACTTTAAATTGTATTCGATCACCAAATGTAGTAAATGATCACCAAATCTAATCAAATTATAACCTCTCTACGGTTAACACCACGACTCAAGAGTACCCCGACTCGGATAGGTTAGGGCGGAGCGGAGCTCCCGCTTTAGCCTTCGTGGTTTTTTTTAAACCATCCAGAAATAAAAACATTGGTTATAATTTTACTTTAAAATGCTGGTTTAATTTTGGTGATCATTTACTATTTTTGTCTGCTATTAGTTACTATATCTAGTGGTAAGTTAAACATAAGCCATAATAAACTACCTATGTGAAAAGACTTAAAGTACGGTTTAATTAAGGAATTTGCTGCAGTACGGACAACGAGAAGCGATACGAAAGGTCATTAACCTAAAGAACAACTGTGGCGTTGACAATCTAATATTTAGCTCTTTCCATCTTGTGCCTTTGTCGTAATGTCTCGTTCTCCCGGCAAAAACATGACAACGTTAAGACGGGTTCGCCAACATTCGGGCGGCCATTTTAGATGAGGTTTTAGCATGGGTTTTATTTACATTTGGTATCGCTTCTCGTTGGCCGTACTTTATTTGTGAAAATGGAACAATTCAATAAGTGTCACAAAGACTTTTTGACTTTCCAAAGAATTGTTTTTTTTCTTTCGTCACACAAATATTTGTTCTGTGCAGGCTATTCGTGAAAATGTATTGTAAAACAAGATGGGAACATTCGTTTCGATGTTTGTCTTAACATCATATTTTCATTATGCGTGGTTTTTGCTTAAATGTTTAAACCAAATAACTGGTTAAACATTTTATCAAAAACCGCGCTACACCAAATATTAAATGTAAAAAAAGAAGTAAACGTGAAATGATCCAAAAAAAGTTAATTTCAGTGTTCATTAATTAAAGAGACACTATTTACTTTCGTCTGAAACCTTTTTTATGGCAGCCTCTTCAAATAGCCGATGTGGACACTTCATTTACTTTATGTACTCAGTCCAGCAGGTATTTCGAGAAATATTTCAGTGTTTCATACAATTTGAGGAACGAGATTTTTCGGGAATCGGAAGTTTATTGTTTACAAGCTGTGCCCAGCGGTTTCACCCGCTGTTCACTTAGGGGTATGAAAAATAGATGTTAGCCGATTCTCAGACCTACCCGATATGTACACAAAATTTCGTTTAAATCGGACCAGCCGTTTCGGAGGAGGATGGGAACGAAAATTGTGACACGAGAATTTTATATATTAGATTTTGGTACAGAGATAGTTGGGACCCTGGAGACGGACATAGGTTTTTAAAAAAATAATAAATGAGGGAAAGAGAGGGAAGAAAAGGGAAAGCTTAACTTTGCTATTACAATAAATAAAGCGCAAAGGCAAAAACTACAGGTAGCAGGTACCTGCAAATCAGGAAAGAGGAACTGTGTTACCCCGAATTTAACGCGAACGAAGCCGCGGGCAAAAGCTAGTAAATATTAGTAAAACATTTTATTTGCTTCACAAAAACATTAAAAGCCGTTTAAAAGTGAAAACAATTGTGGTTAAAAACGTATCAGCATGGAACAAGTGGAGAGTAACATGTATTTACAATTAAATAAACCGATTCCACTTTATTCGAGCTTATAGTGGGATTGTAACAAACATAACCAGAGTACACAATGAAAACGTTTTCAATAGAATTTTCCATATTGCGCAGGAAATGAAGACTTCACGCTGTTTGTTTGTTTTGTTTATACTATAAACGGCTTTTCCGAATTAGAAACCTCAAGGGCAGCGGGATTTTCATTGGTCTTAACATTCAGATCAAAATATGGTGGAATTGTATATTATAATATTGTAGGGTTACAATGTATTATATTAGGTACTCAGTTTTTACTTTAGCTTTGTAATTTTTTAACTTAGTTAAATGAACACACTTAGTTTAATTAACAGCCAAAGGCCAAATAAAACATGCTTAATTTTTTGGACTGTACATATTAAAATATACTTCGAAATTTATTAATCATCTATTATTCTCTATTATTTCTACCACAATGTCCAATATCCATGGTTTGCTTCTATCTCTTTATTATAATTTTTTTTAGGAAAACCGACATTTAAAAAAAGAATAGTGAAATAACTATAACTTTCAGAAGTCGATTTTTTTTATTGACTTATTGATTTGATTATTTTTACAAAAATGCCCATAGTCCTTTGTTAAATTTAAGAAAAATACGTAAGTATATTAAAAAAAAAAACAAATAAAGTTACTAGCACAATTAAAATGACCTCCTCTTACTAACGAACTTCACAAAGAATCGACCAATACCTATGGGAAAATCGGATAAAATTCTCCGACAAAGCAATTATACTATCTAGAAGACTAGACTGAATTCCCGAACCGAGTCTTTGATTAAGTACAATTTGTTCCAGTCGACAAGGCAGGCTTCGGTACAGAGGCGATATAAGCAAATTTATTAATGTCAAATGAAAATAGTATTTTTAGTACCCGCGTACTAAAAAGACTATTTTCATTTGACAATTTAAGTATCGAGGAATTTCATCTATTTATATCGACGAATTACGATTTTTGAATATCTACGAATGTAGGCCTTGTTAACAAGCTCTTTTTATGAAGATAGTGCCTTAATTGGGGAGTTAAACCTCGTACCAAAGGCGGCGATAGCAAAGAATCTCTACAGATGGGTCATGGACGGCGCAGATGACAAGGTTCTTAGAGGCCATTGCCTCTAAGAACCTTATGATCTGCGCCGTCCATACATACATACATATACATACATACGTCCATACATATGCTGACATATTTTTCCGGATCCTGCTACCGCCTGAGCCTCAAGTTCTTCTGTCCTGCTCGGAGGCAGCTGATTACAGGGTTACATCTAAAGCTCCATTGTTAAATACAAGACTTGGTTATGTAATTGCAGGTAACACACCCATACAACACACACAACCAGTTGTTACTTTATTTTGCAAAAATTGTGATTCTGAATTAAATAAGTCGATTGTTGAGTTTTGGAAGTGTGAAAGCGTTCCAGAGACCTTTCCAGAGGCCACGTCAAAAAGTATGTCATTTTAATGTCACTTATAATATGTTATCTGTTCACTGCACCAATTGACGAGCAACGTAGTACACGTATTTTCTTACAATCTGAGATTCTTATTTCTATCCAACAAGCAAGTTTCCCCAACATGGTATGAAGATTGCATGGTTGCTGGGGCATTCCCCAGCAACCATGCAATCTTCATACCCTGTCACTCGCGCACTTGATGATTTTTTGATTCCATCAATGGGGTTAGTGTGGCTGACTTTTGGGCCAAGCACATTCGAACTCTTTGGCATCGATACGCTAAGAAAAACTGAAAATACTGAAGTAAAGTTCATAAAATGTTTTAATTTATGGGATCATCGCGCAAGCTTCCTCAATCGAATGACAAAGAATTTCTTAAATTGGACCAATAATAACGCAGAAATCCATGTCCATATATAAAAATATTAGTAACAATTTTGTTTTGTTTTTAGTATATGATTGTTATTACAGCAACACCAGAAATACATCATCTGTGAAAAATTCAACTGACTAGCTATTACGGTTTATGAGATGCAGCCTGGTGACAGACAGACGGACAGCGAAGCTTTAGTATAAGGGTCCCGTTGAACCCTTTGGGTACGGAAACTTAAAAAGTTATTGACCGTATACATAACCTCCTCCATTTTTAGAAGTCGGTTAAAAATGAAGTATTTTGTCTTGAATAACGTAAGAAAAGATCATATTATAGGATCATTCTCGTCATAACACTAACTCAAGCTGAGCACAGGCTTTCTAAAGCACCAATATGATGTCGCGAGTACTTGACACGTATAGAAATAAATTGTCAAGTTTAATATCATTCTGAGGTCGTTAACTCGACGTCTGCGAGCAATGTAACCCGATTCCTTTGGAGAGTTTTATAACATAAACAGCTGATACATTTTTGTTTTTGTCTCTTTCTTTTTTACATGGTTGTATCTGTGTTAGAGAGAGATGAAGATAAGTGTTGCTGGAGTTACAGCTGCAGTATCAATGTTAGCATTCTGCTATAAAAAGGCTGATGGGACTATCAATGTTAGTGTCTATCTGGAGCTCTTTTTTAAAACCTACAGATCGAAGAAGATTCGACATTTTTTTTTAAGTACACCCCTTAATCGAATTAGCAAAATAAATAATTAATTATAGAACTATATAAAAATCTATACAGATACGTAAAATATAAATATTGAGTCAAATCGTCCAACTTCAGTTTCGAACAAAAATATTATAACGTGAAAGTCAATATCTCCCACTGGAACGTGCAGACAAAATGCTTCTCATATTTTGGTTTCAAAATGGTTTGCCCTGCATTCCGGTGTTCTCAGCAAGCAGTGGGGAAGAGATCTACACAGGATTTAAGAGATTAAGCACGTCGAATGCATTTGTACACAGTTATTTCCACTCAAGATCTGCTCGGGGCAAAAAAACTGGGGCGGATACCTCGGCCCTTTTTATTTACAGTCCGTGTACAACTTGATTCTATGCAAGCGTTTTATTAAAAAAGGATTTCTTAGGCGTAAGACAAGATAAAATTGAAATCAAACGTTCTGTTGCTCACAAAGTAAATTATGAGCATAACTTAATATGAGAACCAACACTTAAGTTAAGGTTCTTTGATCAAACATCTGTTTAAGACAGATGAGATCACAAGCAAATCGAAACTAACTTCAACCAAAATGCACAATTACTACTCAAGCGCAAACTGCACAGCAAAACATTATTCACCGCCGCAATTTCTGAACATGGATAGTTAAAATTCAAAGTCAAAACGCCACGAACAATAACGCCAAAAGCGTAAAACCAACCGCGACTTTTCAAAGGAACCAGCGAACCATGCGAATTTACGGGAAACTCCAGGACAAAACCAGCTATGTCCTGAAGAGACAAATTCCCGCTTACACACCGAATAATAACTGCCGACGACAATTCATGAAATTGCAGCGAATTTCGCCCCAATTGTACAAGCCGAAGAATGTTGGATCTACCATTATAATTTTGTTAGTAATGGCTCAGCATCCGACCGCCCTTTAACGGAAAATTTGAAGTTAGTAATGTTTACAATTAAGGTTAATGTGTCCTAACACGTAGGTATAATGGCGTCAAAAACATTAGGCGTGAACAAACATGTTGTAAGCGCGTTCTAATCTCCGCGAGCCAGGCGTGTTTTGTTAGGCAACGCGACATCGCCGAGATAGTGGCCAGTGCTGTATTAAAATTAAACTTCGCGCAACTGCCGAGGGTCAGCACTTGTTCATAATTGAAGAGAAATTGAAAGGCAAGTTCGACCTCCATCGAGGATGATTTGGTTCTTTCATAAAAAAATGTATATTAATTTAGTTTCAACTCCGATGTCGTATTAAGAGCAGATGAGTTAAAATTCGCTTGTGAAGTGAACCAAAAATATATTGGAACGGTATAAAGAGAGGGAAAACGGAAAACGTCATTAGTTGTTAATTTCATTGTATAGTTACAGCCGACAGTTCTGACGCTCTTCCAACAAAGGGTGATAAATTGTGTATGCTGTAAGTAGATGGCTTTGTTTCTGTGACGTGCCACAGGGTCTGTAAGAGGAGCAGGCTCACTCTTATCGCTTTTAATTTGAAACGATGCCAAAAAAATAAGGAGGTCCTGGGAGCGCGCGACGGTGTGCGATTACTTAACTTTAGTGCGGCTGCGGACCGAATTACATGGAATGGCGCCCAACGCGGGGCTCGGTATAAGCAAATTGTGAGAGAACGAAACGCCTTGAAATTGCAAATTCAAGCGGCTCCAGCGCGTTTTGTTCGAGTTGGTTCCCGCAATTCGCGCACCTCCACAGTTCCTTACATTATTTAACGAAGTAGCCGCGGAAGGAGATTTCGCTCTGCGAGTTTTTGAACGACTCCAGAAAATTCATTTGTAATTCATACAAAATTCTTTGCACTTCGTTCCCCTACTTTATTACGCTTTTATATTTCACTTTTCCCCCCGTCATCCGGTTATTACGTACATACGTGCTACGCCACGCAAAAATGTCACTCATTGTCTATAATCTGATCCAATTAATTTCAACAAAGAACAATCTCGGTGCTAATTTTGCGTACCGACAAAAATGGTCGTTTCAATTATTTTTGCTCCGTGTCTCGTTGAAAAAAGATTGCACAAACAAATGTACGAATCAAGCACAAACGAGGTGCCATTTGCAGAGTAATTCCATTGGACTTTTAGTAAAAGGAAGTCTGGTCCATATTCGATATTTCGACTGGAGAAATAAATGTTCGTCTATAATTTCAACAAATTTCCTGCCTTGTGCGGCATTATGTTTCGCGACAGAGCAATCTGGCTCGTGATTACGCGGGAAAAAACGCTAAGAGGCTCCCTTCTGCGACGTTACGTCTTAATGTGGCCACAATATACATAATGGCAAGATATTTAGACCGCGAGTGTTCTTGACTGCTATAGATCAAACGAAGACATTACCACAAAACGCCGGTTAGATACTGACAGCATAAAATATTCCCAACGCAATGATATATTTGAGGGATATGGAAATGGGCGACGGCGGGGAGTCGGAATATGTATGCGGCTGTCCGTGACAAGAACAAAAGATTTTGAGATAACAACCGGCCGGATCTTTAGGGTGTAAAAGACGAGGAATCCGGGATTAGGGGATATCAGAAGTAAATGTTAACTGGATCGAAAGCGCAGATATTTCGGGACACTTGTTTTTGTAGCGATAAGGAATAAACGTATTTCAATATATTTTAAAGGATTTTTTTTGATACAAAGAGTTGTTTTAGAACGTAGTATTTATAATACAACATAAAAGCCAAAACCTCTATGATTGTCCTCCTCCTTTCTTCGACCTTCCTACCGGTACATTATGTAGGGATAGTTAAAAACATGTTTTAAAAGATATACGCTTTTTTATTCAAAAGAAGAAAATTACTTTATGTCTGGCGTAAAAATGAACCAAAGGTAAGTGCCAAATTTTAGCTCAATCAGCTGGAGAAACTGATTTGAAATTCAATTGAAAACTTGACCAAAACATACTTATCTAACAAGGCAAGAAAAGAATATAATTATGATATTAACGAGTTCACTAGAAACAGTCGGTATTTTACGCAATTGTATTTGTTGACACTCCAAATTACGTTCCACATTTCCGGAGAAATGAAAACCACTTTTTCCGTATTTCATACGGAATATTTCCGCTCAATATTTTAATACTTGATACGAATTAATTTTATATGGTTACGCTTATTACAATTACATTTTATTGATAAATGATGTTTATTTTGCAAGTAGGTTTTCACAAACACTTTTACACGTAATTTTTTTTTTTAAACTAGATGTGGCCGGTGTTTCGTACCCGACTACTCTGAGAAGAAACAGCCGAAACAAACTCAGAGGTCATAGTCTCTTTTAAAGTCCAGACAAAATAATCTTGGTCAACTTACATGAGGACTATGCAGATTAATAGTGTCTGAAATGGTCTTTTTAAGAAAGCACCACACAGATTGAGTGGACCTGTCCAGTCAGTGCAAGCATTTGTCAGTTATCGTGTAGCTCAACTCATAACCCAAGGAGCTCAACGACACGACGAACAATACCAAAAAAAGGACATTTGTGTAGTATTGTTTCATATTTAAGTAAAGTATGTCAGAACAGTCAATCTTTGACGGTTAAAAAAATCCTATGACATGTAAATTTAAAATAATATAGTTAGCACAATTGGTAAACAATTAATTCCGTAACTATACATTAAATATGTAGTTACGTCTATACATTTATTTATAACCTCAAAGGCATTAAACCCAATACGAATACAGAAAACACAAAAAATACGACAAAATTATAAAATTAATGAATACATACATTTTTAGAAATACTTTATGTGCCTACTATAAATATGTGCGAATCGTAATTGTACTAATACATTACAGCCTAGTAAATGACGTTTCTTTGGCCCCTCAGGATCTCTGCAGCCAACGATCGTGGGGTGATAATGCCGTAATCACCAGACTTGGCAACCGAATTGGTATTCATTACCATATTTTTCAAGTTTACATACCAATGACAGGGTTATTAACAACATTTTTTGAATCGAGTGTCCCATTATTTTGTTAACTTTCAAAAGACTTATAAAAAAAATTTACAACAATAGGAATAATTGTTTTCGAAAGCAACGAAAACCTTTTTAAAGTTCCGTAGTTCAAAAAGGAGAAAACAGACCCCTTATTAGATACCCTTTGTTTTCTATCTGTCTGTCTGTCTGTATGTCAAGACCATTTATCTCGGGAACGCGTGGAGGTATCGAGTTGAAATTAAAACTGTATACTCAAGTCTGTAATCCCTTTGTGCTGTCAAAAATGACGTTGATTCTTCTATAAAGTCTAAAGGTAAAAAACCGGCCAGGTGCCAAAATTGCGACATAAATGGCCATCTTAGTGACTGCGTAGACTTAGAGGGTTGGAGGAGCTTATGACTAAATAATAGCAGCCGCTCGGGTCGATCTTTAGGTTAAGCAGCGTTTGCCTAGGTTGGTCTGTGGATGGGTGATCACCTGTTACATACCGAGTTTCCTCCGTGCGTCGTCCCGGCTGTCAATTGTAGATCTTTGACAGTCGTTACAGGTAGGTAGTCAGTGTCTCTAAAGTCTGACAACCAGTCTTATCAAGGAACAGCGTATTACCCAGTACTAACTGGGTTGTGGAGGTCAGATAGGCAGTCGGTCCATATAAAATACTGGTATTCAGCTGAATCCGGTAAGACTGGAAGCCGACCCCAAAATAGTTGGGAAAATGCTAGGCAGATGATGAGAGTTGAGGGTTGATTTTTCAATTTTAAGAGACCACAGACTTGAGTGTATGTTTTTTGTTTCGAAACCGCTAAGTGTTCCGAAAATAAGGGTTTTCACAGACAAACAAACAGACAGACGGACAACAAAAAGAGTATAAAGTTATAAGGATTCCGTATTTTTCCTTTTGAGCAAAGGAATCCTAAAAAGAAACGAAATAACATACCCTACATATTTCATCAATCCACACTCCCACACTATATCCTAGTCAAAATTCAGACAAACTCCCCCGTCCTCACATAGAGGGCGTGTCAGTAGCAGAGTCCGTAATGAACGCCGGGAGACTCACTTTGTCCCGTTTTTGCTACACCTACTTGTGTGAATAATTTAGCAGAGCCTTGAAGTTCGCTAAGACGTCTGACTATCTTCATTGCAGCTTTTGCAAGACGTTTTTTGTCTAGTTTTTGTTTGGTTGTGGTAAAGGTGACCTGCTTTTGTTTTGAAGTAGAACAGTAGGCCTACTATGACATCTTAAAGCAGAACTTATTCCACTGAGTGAAAGAGATGGTGCTAGACACCCTGTATAGCTCTGTCCCTTTCCCTCAGCGGAATAAGTTCTGCTTTAACACGTCATGGTAGGGCAGCTGTTGTAAGAATAACGGAAAAACTAGCTGAGCCCCGTGGTGTTACCCGCAGTGAACAGTTGGAAATCCTCAACCATTTTTAGGGTTCAGTATCTCAAAAGTAAAAACACGGAACCCTTATCGGTTTACTTTCTTGTCCGTCTTTCTATCTGTCACGACCCTTTATCTCGGGAACGCGTTGCGGTATCGAATTGAAATGTTGCTGCGCTGCTTGTCGCGAATTCGATTCCCGCACGGAACAAATATCTGTATGGCCTACAGGTAGTTGTTTCGGTTCTGGCTGTTTGTGTATGTGAATTTAAATCCTTGTAAACGTACCCACAATACAGGAAAAAGATCTAGTATGGGGCAACGTTTATTAAAAAAAAAACTAATACTTAACTCTGTGGTCCTTTTGTGCTATGGTTTGTATTACAAATCTGATAAACACAATCAAAAGAATGAAGATGGGGCCCAGATTGTAATAAAATTCAGTAAGAATGTGTTGATGTGTTTGTGTTGATGACGACACGGTTGGCGCGGTGACTGAGCGATTGACTGCTGCGCTGCGTGTCGCGGGTTCTATCTCTGTCCGGAACAAATATTTGTATGAGCGTAATTGTTTTAGTTAGTTTAGTTTAAATTATAGTAAATGCACCCAGAACAAATTCCTAGTGTGTGGCATGGTTTTATAATGTATTTAATTTTTAAACCAGCAGCATTTTTTATTATTTTGTCTTTAACTTTACTCCTACGTTGAAATCATTACCAGTTGTTTAAAATTAACTTATTACGTTGATCTTCAAAACTAAATTCAAATCAAATATCTCTTCTACTTTTTGTAGTTACATCTAAAACTGAGTCTATATCTCACTGAATACCAAACAAAGCAGTTCCAGATTGTCAAAACAAAACTATCTGCCATAACCGTTCTTGATAACAGCAGACGCTCTGTAGCTTGTGTCTACAGTTTGCCCAAACGACGTTCATAAAAATAAAGCTAGCTAGAACAAAGCAAGGCCTAACATAAAGTAGCTAAGCTAAGATAAGCTGTTAGGAAGGCCGTTACTGGCATCTGGCATCTGGCCACGCCAGCCTGCCAACCACTGGCACACAAGTAATTACTGTAATACATTTACGTTTCCACACAACACGAGATTTGATTAAAATCGTCCTACAAAGGAAACAAGAGGAGGACAAATATTTTTATATTACCAAGAAGTCTTTAATTAATCCTGTTAATATTACTTTGTTTGCTTCTGTTCTTGTTAGTAAGAAAGTCAAGAATTTTTTTTATTTTTCTGTAACCTTTACTGTGAAAACTGATACATCATCATAATCTACTTGGTCTTTTTCCCTACTATGTTGGATTCGGCTTCCAGTCTAACCGGATGCAGTATTTTACATGGAACGACTGCCTATCTGACTTTTTTGTGTAATATGATACCCTCTCACTTACTACTTACTCTCACAGGTCTGCTGGAAGAAATTTCTTATGAAATAAGCTGTACCTTTGTTTTCTTCTGTCTTAATGTAATGTCTTGCCATGTATTTTGTGTGTGCATAAATAAATAAATACCCTTTGGTAAGAGCTCACTCTTACCAAGGGGTATTTATATCAAAGTATGAGAACCACTCATGGTTCTCATACTTTCGGGACACTAACCATCTGCAACGACCTATCAAATATCTTTAAATGACAGCCGGGACCAACAGCTTAACGTGCTTTCCGAGGCAATCAGGACACTCAGTATGTAACGGGTGGTCTACCACAGACAAACCTAGACAAGCGCGGCTTAACCTATAGATCGACTTGAGCGGCTGCCATTATCTAGCCACGAGCTCCTCAGACATCAGATACATAGCTAGCAATAAAATGTATCTACTTCTATTAAGAAACCTAAAACAAAAACAAACTAAAATCAGAAAACCGAGCGAAATTCGGAGAACCGTGAATTTCCACAACAAGAATCCAATTGGAACAATTTTGCAAACAATACGAAAATCGAATACCTCGAGTACCCACTACAAAACAGGTTACTTACAAAACCTACCTATATTCCTATCACCTACATATGCTAATGGCTCCCCCACTTCCAACAAAAAGAAATCGGAACAGAAACCAGTACAAACACATTCGCATCAAAGCCATTCAGAATTTCAAACGAAGATGTTTCTAGTCCATACAAGATTACACCCATGCAATCTCATTCAAGCTTATCTGTATTGGATAAACCCAGTGCATTGTGCCTGACTATATTGAATGGATGTCTACACGTCCACTCGCTGCAGTGACTAGCTAGTATCTGGGCTCTGTCAGACGTGTTAGGTCTTAGGACAGCTCGGTATGAGTCAAAATGGAACACAATGGCGATAGTCATGCGTATCAAACGGCTTTCAATTTTGGATTGATTCGCTTTGAAAATGAATCGAGCGTAAACAAATGGTGTTAGAAATATATTTGCTTTGTTAGAGTGTTGTTCACAAACAAATAGTTGTTTCGTATGCAAACGATAGGTGAAAATATTTTGTAGATGAAATCCAGCTACTAAATTTGAATGCAAGAGTTTAATATATTTTGATATGTAACGGCCTCGTAAGGTCGAATGGTCGCAAACATGAGCATGACATTTTGGTTTAAATTGCCAGAGTGAGTGCTATTTCGTTTGTTCATTTTAAAACATACAATTTTAGATTTTTAAATATTTCTTACTTCTTTAAAACATTTAAAATATACAAAAATAGTAACCCACCGGTATCAGGAACAGGGTCCAAGCTACCGGCGGTCAGGGCTCCAGAGAAAGGAACCTCTTAATATTACGAGCCGAGTCCAAGAGTACCGTACTGTATCTAGCCCTTGATCCAGCTGCCTAACGAGAGCCTCCTCAGGTATTGGTCGAGGCTCTTGGCAATTAAGCCATTGGCAGATATGACTATCGGCACAATGATCGCTGAGTCCACATCCCATGTCGACAACCTCGCGAGCCAAGTCAATAAACTTGATTTGCTTATCTTTCTCGGCTTTCACGAGGTAGAGTGCTCTTATTATTATGTCTCAATAACAACCCAGAGTCTGTTTTTCTGTATGAAAATCATCAAATGAACTTCTCCCGCTCTGGGCGGAGCGGAAGGGAGTGCAGACTAAAACCCATTCATGTTCCTTCTTGTGTTCTGGGACCGCAGTATCTCTTTCAAACAACCCACAACACCGTCAGGCAGTGGTCTTGGTGGGCCGGTCTGAACTCTTAAAACTACTGGCGAAATGTCGGTGTCCTACAAATAGTCTCGTAGCGTCTCTCTGGACGCAGCCAGACCCTTTAGTGACTACAAACGTGATGATTTTTGGCTTGAGTTTAACCAGAGCAAAATGTAACAGCATGTACGAACATAAACCACCTCGATATTTATAGGTACTAAGGCACCAGCATATGTAAGGTAGTTTGAATATTTCATAACATCGAGACGGTGACGACGTACAATATCGAACGCCACAGTTCTATATTCGATGTGGCGAATGCACTTGGCATGTTTGTCTTAGAATATGTTGGTACTAGGGCAGCATATGCATGATCGGGTTCAAATAGTACAGCATATTTGAGAGTTAACATGAGGTAGCTTGTTGGTCAATGTTTGGGTTAGTCACAGAATGTTGATGGATATTTTCTAAGCAGGTTTTGTTTGTCAAGATAGTTAGTACATTTTGTTTTCATTGTAGATTTTTTTTTGAAAGAGAAGAATATGCGTTTTAAGATTGTTGATCCTTAAAGGATAAATCCATCATTGATTGACCGACTAAATTAATTAATATCGGTGACTAAATTAATCAATAAATCCTACTAATATTATCAATGCGAATGTTTGTGAGGAGGGATGGATTTATGGATGTTTGGATGTATGGACGCTTGTTACTCTTTCACGTCAAAAAAGCTGAACGGATCTTGATAAAATTTGGCACAGAGGTAGGTTATAGTGTGGAATAACACATAAGATACATTTTTTCGATATCACGCGGTCAAAGCCGCGTCTGCCATAATGTATTGATGTAAATGTGATGCTATGAGTGTAACTTACCCGAATAAATATTATTATTATTTATTAACATGGCAAAAAAGAAAAAGCAAGAGATCGTTTACAAAAAAACCAATCACATTATTTTCTCCTGGGTATCAAACATCCAACCTTACGTTAAGTAGCCAGCTACCCTACCATGACGTCTTAAAGCAGAACTTATTCCACTGAGTGAAAGAGTTGGTGCTAGACACCCTGTATAGCTCTGTCTCTTTCCCTCAGTGGAATAAGTTCTGCTTTAAGACGTCATAGTAGGCCTACTGTTTCTGAACCACAAAAACTACATATGCTACGAATACACTAAAATACTACAACAACCTGACGTCATACTTGATGGACAATGTGTACCAAGATACATTATTTATAGAAAAAACCAGGTCGATTGCGTTCCTCTATAAATAAAATAACGGTACTCAGCCTTACCACAGAATATTTTGTAAGTAACGTGTAACTTTTTCATCAAAGCACTTAAATATGTAAGCGTAATTACCGCGTATAATGAACGATTTATATCCTGTAATTATAAACGACACGACGCGACGTTTATGCGATAATTTTAAACGACGAATCAATCAGAAATAAAAATAGTTTGTTTTTATATTTCTACTAGCTTTCGCCCGCGGCATCGCTCGTGTTAAATTCGGTAGCGCCTTATTGATAAGATAACATTCAAATTAAGAAAACACTCCAAAGAACATCTGTTGGCATTCAAAATTCAAATTAACACAAAATGAAAACAACACGGACAACAGTCTACATCCAATACCAATAAGCAGCAGTACAAACTTCACAAAGATAAGAACTTCCAGGCGTAATTCAATAACAAACAGAGATATTCCCAGAATATTCCCTTTGAACTCTGACGAAACGAGAAGCACCAAAAATCCAGCACCGTTTACCAAGTGCAGCATAATAAATTCATTGAGCCTCGTCCGGCATAGTTGTGCGAAATTAAGCGGGTGCAATAAAGATTTGCCTGTAAAACTATTTGGACTAGGCCAACTATTTGGATTAAAGCAGGCTGTATACGTATACCCGACTTACGTGCAATCCAATGGCTGTACGAAAGGCATTTATATTTTTTTCTTTTGTGCCAGTGTTGTGTTGTGCTTTGTGAAAAGTATGTTTTAAACATTTTTCGGTATTCAAATGGGTACGAATTCGTTTTTGGTTGGACTTTATTTTCGTTTTATGTAGAGGAACGAGAATGTTCGATGTTTAAAAATTGTCATTTTTTGTTATGCGCACACAAAAAAAGTTCTGACTGATAAGGCAGTGGCTTCCACTCTATGACCGAGTGTGGGCCGTAATCCACTACGAGGGTCCTTGGTAAAATAGTACAGTAAATAATACCCCTAATCCTTTTCGCTTCTTAGCTCGATATTTCCGACAAACAGCAAGCTATTCTAGAAAGCGCAATCCGAAACTGCTGAAGTAAAATTCCTCACATGCGACAATTAATCTTTCTTAATCCAAACTTGGGAGCGGTTTATAGCCCCGAGTATGGTGTAACAGCCACGTGGCAATCTGCCAGGCAAGCCTCGTGGTGCCAGCCAAGCATCCATAATATCGTCTACGGCCGTGCCATATATATCGGCCTTCTGGCATTTTGGTAACAAATGGCACTAGTCCTGGGCCTTGTCTTATGAATTTTGTTATGTTCTACGAGCGGATTACAAGATGTTTTCTCGTTTATGAATTTGTTGTAGTCTATTGTTTGAGTTTATGTGTTGAAAGTTCTGAAATTATTAGCTAATATATACTAACTGATGATGGCAATAGTCTCGCCTCCTTCTATTATGAGCTAACATAACTTCTTCTTAGGAAGTACCAGGCATAATGTTTTGGTGTTTTATAGTGTAGACAATGTAGACTATTCTGGAGTGATTCTAGATAGTCTGTAAAAATATAGGGCGACTTGGGCCAGTCCTATTGTTTAGTTTAATTATTATGTTACCATCTGGCAGCGTTGAGGACGAGTTTTTTTATGCCATTTTACAGTCTCTTGTTTTTTAATATTTTTATGGTCATTTATTTATTAACATACATATTTTTTAAATTTTTAGATATTTCTCATCATAGTTGGTATAATTATTGTTTTAGTTGATTCAATTGTAAAAGTAATTATTAGAAAAAAAAAATTGTAGTATTTCGTAGTCTTATTTTTTGAAAATCAATTTAATATCCTTTGTATTTTTATCATTAACTACTTTTCCTTTCATTACATTAATTTCGTTGTATAACAATTATATAAAGTATAACTTTTCTGTATATTCCACTTAAATATATAATTAAATATGCTGTTCGATCTACCAAAACTTAGGATGCTTACCGAATCAATTCGAATTGCAAAAATAATTGAATATTGTGGTTCGAGTCGGCAGGATGTCAATACATTGGAGAAAATAATGGAAAGATATGATTGTGGAGTCAGCTCCACTGTGAAAATCGTTCTGCGAGGGGCGTTGGATATATTGAATGCGAATATGCATGGGTGTTTGCAGTTTTGAGTTATATTTTTTGTATATGTCGTTGGAGAAACTGAAAGTAAAAAACTTTTTTGAGACAGGCTGGAGGATGTTGGTGATTTTTTTTAATAGACGATTGTTGTCACCGACGCAGGTCCAAAAACGCTGGCGTAACGATTTGGACTTGTTCCTGGCTGATTGTCAAGAGAAGGCTAAACACCAAGAGAGTTGGAATAGAAGTGGCTTTTGCCCAGCTGTTAAAAGCATTCTTTTAACAGCTGGGCAAAAGCCACTTCTATCTTTTTATGAGGCCATTGCCTCATAAAAAAATCTACAATAAGTAAAATTTTATTTATAGAGTAACGAATTAAAATCTGTTTCAGTAGGTAAGTATTTTAGTTACTCGTTGTTGTTTTTCTAGTAGCTTAATATCAATAATTATGTTATAATCATTTGGATTGCCTCAGACTACCATTATAAAACTCAATTCTACACAACCAACAAATAAAACAAAACCCAATCTCCGAACAAGACTAACACAGTTTAAACAAACAAACCGCACTATTCATAAATCAGAAGTTACATTACAAATTGGTTTTTCCTAGTTCTACTTAAAAACGGATCCGAGTAAGTTTTCTCGGCTTTTTTCCATACACGTCTAGATTCTGACAGTACATTACTCACGCTGGAGGGTACCAAGGGGCTGCAATATTTAATCTTGTCGAGGAAAACTTCTCACTTATCGAAAGGAAATGGATAATCTCGATTCGTGTCCGGGTAACGCCTGCGCTTTCGATTTCGAACCAAATAGAATAAGGATTCGTTAAGATGTTGGTTTGCGTATCGGAATTTTGTTTATTTTTTTGGTTATGATGGTGATTGTTGAATATTTGTTTATGATTACATTTAAGGGCAAAAAGAAATCATTTTCTACACCACGTTTTCCGTAAAACAATAGACTTTGGATTAGCTACTTGATATTTCTATCATTTTCAAGCAGGGTGCAAAAAGGGAGTTGTTACTCAGCAGTATTTGGAATAAAACAGCAAACGATGATGATGAAAATAATGAATGCTTATCCATATCTTACAAAACATTTAAACTTAACTTCCGAGACTTTTATGGACTAAAACTATGCTCCTTCTTTTGCCTTTTATGTTCTCTTTCGAACAACCCGCAACCCCGGCAGACGGTGGCCCTAGCAGGCCCCTCTGATTTTAAAACGTTATTATTGCGTGATGCAACGTCCTTAAATTGGCAACACCATTTTAGTTACCCAGCATCTTGACCAACAACCCCACTATACAGTAACGACTTAGCACATTGAATACATGACATTATATTACATAGTGGAGCTGCCAAGTCCATGTCATAACTAGCAGGCCGTGCCAGGAACATGTAGCCAGTTGAAACAAAAAACGACTGCCGCAAAAAATATGCTATTTCCGTAGTTTGTTGTGAAAGTATGATAGGAACAATACGTTGCACTAGTGACAGAATGTGCAGAAATACTATACTGGCAGAGTTTTATAACATTACTTGCATTTTTTTTATCAAAACTTATGCCGTACTGTGAGTTTAAAAGTCTAGCTTTTTAGTTATTGCTAACTACTCATGTTTTTGCAATTGTTAAAGTAATACGTAAAATGTTATGACTGATTTTCATTTGAATTTATATGGTACAATTTGTCAGTACTGAGCTTACAGGGCCGTTACAAAAAAAAAATATACGTTTTTCATTTGAAAAACATTTATTTTCCAACTCTCTTCGTAAGGAGCTCCTTAAGAGCCTGTTTCACAGTGACGAATTACATTATCTTCCAATGAACAAAAGAAGAGTAGCAGGAATGCAATACATCATGAATATAATACATCATCTTAACATCACGCCTGTGTGTGTCGCAATGCCCCAAGGATTAGGCATAAGTGTACCAAATAGTATCTCCTAGATTTCGCCAATAATATTTTTAAGTCCTATGTAATAGAGAGCCAACCTATTGTTATCAACCTGGCCCAAATCCAGATTTCATGGCTGCTACATGACCTCATGCTCCGGGGTTACAGGTTGTTCGAAGGAGATACCGCGACCCCGGAACATAAAGGGCAATAGAAGGAACATGGGTGTGTTTTAGTCAGTACAAGGCTGGGAGTGTCAGTTGTCAAATGATTTACCATTCGCAAAAACAAAAAAGGACGTCAGCAGTCGCGTTTGCGATCACTAGACCAACAAGGCAGACAATAATTAACTATTTAATCAATTATTATCACAAAAAGTAACTCAATTACAAAAAAAACTCAAGCCGAAGAATAAAAAACTCAGACGTAGACATATCTTTTGACTACGTAATAGACTTTAGAGAGTTCATTTTTTTACAACATAAAGGGACCATAGAGTTTAGTTTTAATTTCAATTCGATAACTCCACGCGTTCCCGAGATAAATGAACAGACAGATTGACAGACGGACAACACAGTTATCTAATAAGGGTTCCGGTTTTTTATTTGACTTACGGAACCCTAAAAGCCAAAATGGCTACCCTAACAAAACTACAATCGATACCTGAAACTAGTTCCCAGTAATCGTTTAGGTAATGTATCGGTATCTCTTGTATCGAACTGTCACAGTGCTGTGACAAAGGTTAAACAGGGTGAAATCCTCACACTGCCAATTGGAAGACAGATAAAGGTTTATTTTTCTTCTAAATATACTAGTGCGTATGCTATATAAATAGTATATAACTCTTCGTCACTCTCGCAATTTCGGGGATCCGGACTTAGGTTGGTCGCCAGGGTATTTACAGAATTATAATAATTAATAATACTGGTGGTTGGATCAAGGGCCTGATTCAGAAGGCAGTATTTCTCGATATGGCATTGTGAGGAGGTTCTTGTCTCTGGTGTTCTAACCACCGGTAGCTTGGACCCTGCTCCCGTTACCGGCGGAAACCTATTTTTATATGTCTTTTTTTAATTTATTTTCTAAGAAGTATTTAAAAATTAAATTTTAAGATGTGAAGTAAATAAAGGAACAAATACTAGGTAGTATTTTTTTTAATTAAAATAGAAGTAAATAAAATAATTATTATAAATCTGTACAGCCATATTTGTTACATTCGCGTATCATATTTTAATTGACATAATCGTACAACCACGCACTGGCTTGCAAATTTTTATGATTCGAAATTTAAAATTTCGCGCGTTTTCTTTTCGCATCTTTTTTATAGGAGGTTTTACTATCTTACGAATATTTTTTATTGTGCTTGAAAATACTTTAGTGCGTTTATGTGTATGTGTTCTGCCTGTGTCCTATCCACAGCTAAATTATAAAACACCTTTTGTTAAGGTTTTGTAAGGATTTCAAGGGTTCAGTATAAACTATCCATATTATACTATACTATCCTTTGCTCCCTGAGTAAATTACATCTGACTTTTTATCAAGGAAATCCTTTGTCAGTTACGTACAAAATACTGTTACTAGTCTGCATAATCCAACTGTTGGGCATAGGCTTCTTCTCATGTATTCCAGTTGGTCCGATCCAGGGCCAATGTGGACTACTAGTCGTTGGTTTATCCAGCTTGTCCCGCCATTTTCTACAAGGTATGCCGCGACGTCTTCTGGCAGTGTCTGGGCTTCAGAAAATGACTATTTTGCCCACAGGGCATTGGGCATGCGGCAGACGTGGTCAGTCTACTCCCACTTCAGTTTAGGGGCCTTTTGAGCAACGTCAGTAATTTGCGCAGTAATTGAGCGCATTGTGGTATGCATTGCTACCTTGACGTAAAAAAACACATAATTTTCTCTTTCTAATAACACTAAATAATTACAAAATTGCACTACAAAAGGCAATACACGGTCCCCTCTTCAATAACATTCAAACGAATCTAACACAAACAGCTTCAAAGTAAATTACCTCAATTTTTTCATATTCGAAAATTGCCTCACACGATTAATATCAATTATAAGACAATTAATTAGTAATCCACTTTTATTTAACGTCCAATAAAGTTAATTTGATTATAAAGGTTCATAGTCCCTTAAAATTATCTAGGGGATAATGGCCGGAGTTAATCTTCAAATATAAAGTTAAATAAGGCTTCAACATATTGGAATAGACTTGGGACAATAGTCTCGAATAGGTACTGAGTCTACAAATTGGTTTTAGGCATTATGTATAAAGGCAACATTAGAATTGAATTTCGAACAGTTTCAGTTTATGTAATGTAAAGTTATATCTATGTGTGTAAGTTGGGCTGCCATTGTTCGTGACTACAATATATTGGTATTCGAATTGTTGACTTTTTGGATTACAATAGAGCCAAAGTAAAGGCAAATTTCACAAATGAAATTAAATACGATCAGAATCTTTAAACCGCGATCGAGGGCAGCTGTCAATGTCAAAATTGATATGAAATATTGACATCTGACAGTTGTTCTTTCATTGGCGAAGACCGCTTTATGTACAAGACTACTGTCATATCATCTTGTAAGCGGTAGGTAAAAGAGTCAATAAGAATATTGATACTACTTCTACCTTTTGTTTTTTTTTTTTGTAAATGTGAGGACCATGTCGGTCATTTTTGTTTTTTTTTTGTTTTCAACGTTGACTGCCAGTTTGAATACTATAAGCGACCTACACAAATGTCCTGTGTTGGTATTGTACGTCGTGTCGTGCTACGTGATAACTGACAAACGAATGACCTGACTGGAAAGGATTTTTTTTCATTTATTTCAGCCAAACTGTAGATAAAACCCTGAGCTGACACTGAAACATCAGATGACTTAAAATCAAAATTTTAACATAGGCCTACATGAGCACTAACAATTAAGACCTTGATTGAATCAATATAAATTACATAACACCATCCCGGAAGGGTTAGGCAGGGTTTTACTTAAGTCCCATGTAACGAGAGCGACCCTATTGCCATAAGCTGGGCAGTTCCAGGCCCCATGGTTGCTCCTCAGAAATTCTTGATAAAAATTCCAATAACACATGGCCCGACCTGAAAATTGAACCTGGAACCTCATGCGCAACCGCGCTTTCGACCACTAGAACAACGAGGCCGTCTAATCAATACAATAGCCAAGCAAACCTTGAGTTACTCAAAAATATACCCGGCACGAACACACAGCAACAATACAAGTTTATTTATTTAAATTCAATCAAACAACAGACCCTATCGATTGGCTCCCGAGAACTCGATGACGTGTAGTCGGTCCCGCACTCTGTTAGTTTCGTGAACCGTACCTACAGTCAAAAGCGTTAGGTCTGCCCCAATGAATTCTTAATGCCGTATCTTCGGCAAGCGTATTCTAAATAATTCACACTACCCAGACTATAGCTCGAAATGACTACCAAAGAGAAATACCGACTCGAAGTTAAGTGAAAATGCGCAATAAAACCAAGTAATGTTTCCCAGCTTATTAGAATACGCGTCTGCTTTCATGAAATTAAATGGCCGACTAAGGAACCCCTTATTTGTTTTTATTTTCTTCGAATTTTGTCGGGTTCATAATTTCTTTTCCTCTCTTTATTTATGTCTTTGGTTAAATTATTTGCCGTGTTATCGCCGTGTAAGGAGGCGTTTAGCCGCTTTTTTTGCTATCCTTTTCTGGAACGGTTTTTTGGCAACCTTACAGCCGATTTGTAAGACACGGTCTGCTATTTTACTTGGTAGTTAGTTTTATTGTGTGATGGCGTAAAAATGTGTGGTTTTGAAAGAATTATGTTACAACAAAAGCGAAATCATCACCACAACACTTTTATAATCCCGTATACCACATTGCCGCTCCAAAAATTCAACCCATACTCAGGCGTATGTCTTTTAAAAGCAGAAAGAACACCGACTATTATCATATGAACGCACTTTACATATTAGAGAATCTAACGCTATCAAGGTTAGGGTACCAAAGTGATAAGACAATACAGATCAGTCTAGAATATCATGATTAAAATACCTAACATTATCGCCTGATATCTATACTGAATATTATAAAGCTGAAGAGTTTGTTTGTTTGTTTGTTTGAACGCGTTAATCTCAGGGACTACTGGTTGGAATTGGAAAATTCTTTTAGTGTTGGATAGTCCATTTCTTGAGGAAGGCTATAGGCTATATAACATGACGCTACGAGCAACAGGTGCTGAGCAGCGGGTGAAACCGTGGGGAACAGCTAGTTCAGTATATTCTACCAAATTATAAACCTTACTAATTTTATAATGAAACTCTATCCCTCTTCATTGTTTACCATCCATTGTGTAGCAATATATTTGCTTTAAATAGATAACTATCTGTTGCTACTCACTGATAACTACGAACTTATTAAGGTTTTCGTAAATTAGACCTTTAAAACCACTTTAGTAACATCAGCCTGTACAGTACAAGGTTACATAACATAACAAAACGTTATTAACACAAGACTTGCCGCGTGGTCTCTCTCTCTCTCTCTCTCTCTCTTGAAACATTACAAGTTTTGTTCTACGGGTTCTTGAAATTCGACAAATAACAAATGTAGGTACTCTACTGACGCTATCAACTGATCAGTAGCCCTACCATGACCTCTTAAAGCAATTCTTATTCCGCTGAGGGAAAGGGACAGAGCTATACAGGGTGTCTAGCACCATCTCTTTCACTCAGTGGAATAAGAATTGTTATAAGATGTCATAGTAGCCCTTCTGGGTTAAACCAAAAAAAAACAGACGAAGTGCGAGAAGTACTAGCGCATCGAGGGTCCGTACTAACTTGGACTTTTGACTGTGTAGACTTTATTCACAGCTCCAAGAGGTATGGTGTTTATTTCAATTCGAAAAAATCTACGTGTTCCCGAGATAAAGGGTATTGACAGACAGGCAGACGGACAACAAAGTGATCCGATAAGGGTTCCGCTTTATTCTTTTGATTCATCGTAAAAAATAATAAATTTCTAAAAATCAGTTCAGTGTTCAGTTTTATGATCTGAGACGCCACACAAGAGATGTTGCGTTTAATACATCACAGAAGATATCCCGAAAGTGACTCCATCATCATCTGCCTAGCCTTTTCCCAATAGATAGGCAGTCTATTGGGAAGCCGACTCCAACCTATGTTGGAGTCGGTGCCGTCCTATCTGACCTATGTTGGAGTCTTACTTGATGCAGCTGAATACTGGTAGTATTTTACATAAAACGACTGCCTATCTAACCCAGTAAGTACTGGTTAAAATGGGACTGACTTTTGGGACATTGACTAGCTGTAACGACTGTCAAAGATCTACAAATGCCAGCCGGGACCAACGCTTAACGTGCTTTCCGAGGCATGGAATCCACAGACCAACCTAGGCAAGCGCGGCTTAACCTAAAGATCGACCTGAGCGGCTGCTATTATTGAACCGATATATTTCCGAAAGTGACTTTTAAATCGTATTAACTTAAATAAAAAACCTAGTTCAAGAAGCAACCATAAATTATATGGTCATTACTTCTAAAAAGATTCCTTGAACGTAAAAGCAAAACAACCTTACTCTTCAACCAAAGACTAAATATTCCAGGATTATGTTTTGCTGTCGAATTTTGTAACTAACTTATTAAACATTGAAGGTCGGTTTATTAAGTAAATAATGTTTACAAAGGGTACTAGGTTAAACTGGGTCCGCTGGTAACCAAATAAATTTTGGGTATCTACGAAGTACCTTGTTACGACAGAATCGATAGACAGTGGGTACCGACGGATAGTGAGCGTGAAGTTGCGTCGAAGTTTTCCTTTATTGACTAACAAAGGAAAATTAGGTTACCATTTACACGTGTGTCTGTCTATGGAATGTGTCCACGTGTGTGTATTGATACGGGGTATCAATATTTTTTTCGTGTTACGCTTTTTATATAGGAATTTTTATATTGGAATATCTCAAAAACTACGGGTGTTAGAAATCTCAAACTTTACATGAAGGATCCTTTTAGGACGGTAGGTGCTTAATAAGACGGGATTTTGTAAAACTCTATCCTTAAGGGAGTGAAATACCGGGGTTGCGGGTTGTTCGAAAGAGATACCACGGCCCGCAAATATCGGAAACTCGATACAAATAACAATCATGGCAAATATGTTAGCAAACATGGCAAACATGGTAAAGTGTTGATTATAACAAAATATCTCTGTTTTTTTTTCAGTTTCTAGAGTTACAAACCTGGCTTTAACCAACACTTAACCAAACAACTCTCACATATTCACATTTAAATCAATACTAACTTATTAATTTATGGACAAGTGAGCCAGTTTAATCAGTGGCTGTCTTGGACGTGCCTTGCCTATATTACCGCGCAATTTGGTCCATTGACTGTGCCCAATGAACTTCCAGGCGACTTGGGACCTCCTTTGAGAACACCTGGCTAATACACTTGGTATGTACATTCAGCAGGGCTAATGGAGTAGCGGTATAGTTGCATAATTTCGATCTATAGTAGAATTAATCTGAATAAACTGAATTTATTCGTGTTTATGTATATGGTTAGGCTTACAGAGTAGATTTTTCGGAGACTGTAAGGGTAACGTAACCGTTTGAAATAATAATTTCATGTCAGATTTTTATTGATTAAAACCCATTGATATTCTTTCTTTTGTCCTTTTTTCCGGGGCCGCAGTATTGTAAAGTAGAAATTAAACATTAAAAATTCGTGAAAATGTTGAAACATTTACCTTCAATATTTCCATATCTTGAAGGTTGCTATGGTTGACCCCAGCCATGGTGCAGAACAATGAACATATCGTAAATATCATTGGGTATTTTATAGCAATTAGATACCAAACAAAGCTTTGTATAAAGCAAATGCTATCAAATTGTGATTTTGAAGTAACCTTCGGAGTTTAGTCTAACCTAGGTCACGCCAATCAACAAGAATCACCAAAAAACTAACACGTCAAACGATCCATTGACAAAAATTTTACAAAGACAACAATATAAAGCCTTGTTCAGGCTGAATTTATGGGCCAATTACCGGCACACACCAGCCATTAGGCCATTCGCTTTTACATGCTAATCTGTTATTGATAGAGGGCAGGCCGTGTTAATTACGCCCCTTGGTTCGGTCGCGGGGTAGTGTGTGTGTGACACTGGCGACACTAAAAGTATTCCTGACCCAATTTTGGTGGCTGTTATTTTGCATGTTGCAACATTGTTTAACAAAAAAATAGATTTAGTACAATATAAGGCTGTAGTAATAACTGGCCCCTTATTACGTGGGTTATAATCATATTTAATAATTATAATAAGGACCTGATTCAGAAGGCAATACTCCTCGATACGGCCCGTATTTTTTAAATGTTACTTTATGAAATATTTAAAATTGTAAAAAATGTGTTTCCAAATAAATAAATAAAATAAGCATTTGTATATTATGATAAAGGACGGGACGGTTGACGTGTGTCCAGGATGCCACCGACCCGGTGAGTTCATCAGACATATTATTACTGGTTGGTCTCGTCTAGTAGCACGAGCACAACCAATATACATATTTCATCAGCTACTTGCCTGGAAACATAATCTTGTAGAACCTGAGGTAAATATGTATATTTAGTTAAATAAAAGAAAAATATAATATTTCAGCTTAAAATTAACCTATGCGCAAATTATTCAAACAGTGAACTACACTATTAGTACCATTTGGGAAGACATGTCCAAATTTTAATAATCGTTGCGCCCTCCTCTTAGCTTATCGAACGCTAAAAAGGGCTTATATCAAAGTAATCCTTATTTATGAAGTGTACCCTTATACCTTTATAATAGAGATTATATTTATAGCTGCCGTGAATATAGAGACTCTTTGAATTTTCACAATCAACAACTTTTAATCTTCGTCATTATGCAGTCAAGTTTCATCTAACTTAGTCCTTTTAAAAGTTATCTAGTTTGCTGTTGCCGCCTCTTCTGTAGCTGCCGTGAATAATAGACAAGGATGTGTGGAATAGATGTCAGTGTGTAAAGAGGTTTTATTAGTGGGTGTTTATTTATTCGTTTACATATTTTTTACATATTTCTTATCAAAACTTAATAAAACAAAAAACATATAAAAAATAGTAGCCCACCGGTATCGGGAACAGGCCAAGCTCCAGAGAAAGAAACCTCCTAACAATACGAGCCGTGTCCAGGAGTACCGCTTTCTGTATCAAGCTCTTGATCCAGCTTCCTAACGAGAGCCTCCTCAGGTGTTGGTCGAGGCTCTTGGCAATTAAGCCATTGGCCGTAATTGGTTGTTTATTATTTTCACATTTCGTACACATATGCAGTTCGAAGCACAATAGTAACAGCTGTTTGTGTCGATCTACAGGCTAAGTCACGCTAGACTAGGTTGGTCCGCGGACAGTTTCAGGTGGATTAGCTTGATGAACTATTAAAAAACAGGTTTCCTGCATGCGTTAAGCCGTTGATCCTAGATGTCATTTGTTGATCTTTGACTGTCGTTACAGGTGATCAGTGGCCCGAAAGTCTGACAACCAGTCTTACTAAAGAGTTTCCACTACTTATTGAGTAGTGGAGGGCAGATAGCAGTCGTAAACTGTAGGTATTCAGCTGCACCCGACAAAAGGCTTGGTAGGTGACGGTTTTTTTTTCATACTTTAAACATCTTACCTACGTATACCTAGCCGAAAAGGTTGTAAATAGTTTTTTAAATAAATAAAAATATCTGTAAATGAAAATCAAATCTCATTGTAGCGGGTCAATTGCGGGTTTTTCGAAAAAGATACCACGGCAAGCAAGGAACATGGGTGGATTTTAGTCAGTACAAGTCTGACACTCCCCCCGTTTCGCCCAGAGCGGGAGAAGTTATTTAATGATTTCCCATCTGCAATCAAGATAATTTAGCTATGCGTTTATTGACGGGCCTGTTGGTCTAGTGGTTAGTGGCCCTGACTGCTGAGCCGCAGGTTGTGGGTTCGTTTCCCACCCAGGACAAACTTTGTGTGATGAGCATGATTGTTTGTTCTGTGTCTGGGTGTGATTTATCTATAATATTTATGTATTTATAAATTATATAAGTATGTATATCAGTTGTCTGGTCACCATAACACAAGCTCTGCTTAGCTTGGGATCAGATAGCCGTGTGTGAGTTGTCCCAAGATATTTATTTATTTTATTGTGTTATATTCAAAACAACCACTAAATTCCTATCTAACTATGTTTACTAATCAAAACAGCATCGCAATTTTCCAGCAAATTAATTTAACGTAACTTTTTAACAACGTTCATCAATATTGTTTTTTGACCTTGTAAACTTTTTCAATTAGGGCAACGTTAAGTTTAATACAAAAAATCGTTAATGACGTTTTTGTAGCTGGGTAATTAATTAAAAGTATCAAAAACTAGGACAAGGCACAGACTAGCAGAAACTTTATAAGATACCTAAGTATGTATTAAAAATAAAAACAGCAGTATAATTTTAATAAGTCATGTATGGCGTTTTGAATTTCTAAAGATACTGCGTTATGGAACTTCAAAACGCCATACATGGCTTTATAGAAAAGTAGCTTTTGCCTATCATTTGATTGTTTGTTCTCATTGAAGGTTTTTTGAATGAAAATGAATTAATTATTCGTATGATAACACTCGTAATTGTGCAGCGTTCCAATGGTGGTAGATTTTTCGTAATCCATGGAGTAGTTCAAAGATTACCTCCGACATCCAAATGAGTTTATTTTTTCAATTAAATAATTATGATATAATTGATAAAAAAATCTTCGGGAATAACCGAGATTGTTATTTATTTATTTAATGTACATACAGTAGACCAGACAGGAAAAAACATAAAATTTTAGTAAGAAGGTACTGTTTATTTCTTATGATATTTCTGCCAGCAGACCTGCGAAAGGAAACCTATGAAATGTAGACGACACTGTGTGAGAGAGCACGAGAAAAATATGTGTGTGCCTTGACCTTTTATAACTTACATAAATATAAGTAAATATTAATAAATACCTTATAAATACATAATGCTTAAATATACATCCATAAATTACGATTGAGAAGACAGGTAATGCTCTTTCACTTTGATTTTGAATATGGAAATGAAGGACTTTAAATCGCGATGTTGTGTGATAAAGAAAAAAAACCTTTCATAATTCTCATTAAAACAAAAATTCGTTCCTTTTTAAAAGCATCTATCAGCAATTATCTCCCTTCATCCACTTACGTACCTATACGTATATTGTCGCACGACTTTCCCCTCATAGCCTGAGAGTTATCGACGGCTCTTAAAGGTACTCCTGCCAAAAATAGTGACGTGCATGCCTCCGAACAAAGGCTATCATGTAACCCATGAGTGCAGGCTGCCCCTTAATGACTGGTGCTTAGTCTGGGTATGATATTTTGTGGTTGAAAGAATGTGGTCTTAGTACATCCTTACTAATATTATGAAAGCGAAAGTGAGTTTGTTTGTTACGTCTTCACGTCTTAATAGCTTAACCGATTTTGATAAATTTAGGTACAGAAATAGTTGGTACCCTGGAGACGGACATAGGCCAATTTATTTCATAGGCCAACGAAGAAAAGGGAAAACTTAGCATTGCTATTACAATAAATAAGGCGCAAGGGCAAAAACTATAAGGTAGCAGACACCTGCAAATCAGGAAAGAGGAACTGTGTTACCCCGAATTTAACGCGAGCGAAGCCTCGGGCAAAAGCTAGTTACATTATAAGGTCATGTGACGGCCATTGGCGAGTACATCTCGTGAAATGTTGCTGCATGGAATTACAGATGAATCACTACATAACAATTCTTGGTTTGATTATCATTACAAATTATCTATTTTTCCCCAAGTTTATTGGGGTTGGGTTCCAGCCTTACCGGAGGAACCTGAAAGCTAGTATTTTACATGGAGCGTCTGCCTATCTGACGTTCACAACCCAGTTATTACTGGGTAATACGATAAACCCTTGGTAAGATTAGTTGACAAAAATATTTGTTTATTGGGTTTGATTGTGGCAATATAATATTCGAAAAAAAAGCTGCTGGCTTATTTTGCTATCTTCAAAATCTTTCCTTTAACTTCTCTGCCATTTTTTAAATAAGACCAAATAGAGTTTAGCTATTTTCCACTAGAAACAGGCAAAAAGGCGTTAACGGTTCAAAAGCGGAAGCTGCAGTTGTATTTCCTGAGATGAATCCCGAAATCAAGGTCGTAAATTGGGTTAACCGAATGCTTAATGTTATCACAAATTATTTTATTTGACGAGCCTGTTGGTCTAGTGGTTGGTGGCACTGACTGCTGAGCCGGAGGTCGTGGGTTCGATTCCCACCCAGGACAAACTTTGTGTGATGAGCATGATTGTTTGTTCTGTGTCTGGGTGTGATTTATCTATAATATGTATATATTTATAAATTATATAAGTATGTACATCAGTTGTCTGGTTACCATAACACAAGCTCTGCTTAGCTTGGGATCAGATAGCCGTGTGTGAGTTGTCCCAAGATATTTATTTATAGATATATTATTTATTTATTTCCACTTGAACAAAGGCCTTGGCTGGGCAATGATACCGTAAAAATTGTATTGATCAAAACAATAAACACTTAAATCTTATAAATGTTCTCATTAATTCATTAATGACGTAGAAGTACCCGTCAACAAACTCATCAATACAATCCCACACAAATCACTAAATTCAATCAGAAGCCCCATTGACCGTTCATCACATTTAAAATTCCGAAATTGTCATTGTTGCCCACAACGACTCAGGGAGCGTGTCCCGAGCTTCCAAAGACATTTGTTGCTGACCTTTACAGCTGAATAAATAATTTAAACTCGACTCAAGCCCCCCAGATTTAGTTAAACAAAGGTGGTCCAGTTAATAGGGTAATACATTTTGGTCATTTCTACGATCCGTAAGAGGGCGAGGTTAGTTTGGAAGCGGAGAGGAGACTAATTGAGTGTGTTTAAATTGATGTTGGAACTTTGGTTGAGGTACTATATGGACTTAGTGTGTTGCTGAAAAAGTATAAGGGTGCTGTAGTGGGCGGCTAATTAAATAGGAAATAGTAAGCCTATTCCAGGATGAGACACAGTAAGACACGTATTTTATTTATGTGTAGGTAGGTATACTATAATCTTTTGCCGAGTGTACGTGGAAAAGTTAAAGTTCGGAAATCAGAATCAAACGTAGTTTTTTTTTATATAAAAATCAACTTTCTCTAACTAACTCAGACTCAAAATAAAAATAATATAATCAGTGTTTGAGTATTTAAGCAAAACAAATCAAAAATTAATTTAGAAACATAAAATCTAAAACAATCACTTAAAATCTAAACCAAAATTTGTTTACACCAACTATATATCTTCTGAGAGCCCAAAACAGTGTAATTAACAACACATTTTCCAGTCATTATTATCCGCGGTCCGTGTGACCACTGCCCTAGCACTGACCACGGCACTTAGCGAATTAAGCATGTCACAAGTTAATGTTTAATGGTTAATACAGACAAGGGTAGGCATTAGGCCAAATTAGCCATGTCTGCTTAGATGGACGCGTTTCTATCTGGAGTTATAGCTGTATTACCCCACTAGTTTTGTTGGCAGTCATTAATTTGGTAGAATTATCTAGAGTCTTCTGTGTTGGAGAGCTCATTGCTAAATGATAACAGCCGCTCGGGTTAAATATTAATCAGTTAACCTGGGTCGGTCGCTGATGGTGGGTGATTAGCGTTTACTTCTCGAATTTTCTCGAAAAGCACTTAGCCGTTGGTCACCTTCAGTTTATAGAATTCAGTGCCGGCTTATCTTTTTTTAATGGCATCTCGCAGGTCAACCTATGAGGTTGTTAGCTGGTCAACCTGGCTACCCAGTGGGTGCCTTGAATTTAAGGCCTCCAGCGATGGGGACACAAAAACTGATAAACTAAGCCACTGCACGCTAAGGGCTAAAGTTCTAGTATCATCTTAGGTCATGCTGGGGTAGGACAGCAAAGGCACAGGCTGGATCTGAGTTCTATTAACGGCGGCTTCTCTGTTTATTAAGTTGAAATATAAAATGTTTTTAAAGTGACTGCCAGCCTTTCATAGAAAGTGAACCAGTTTGTGTCAAAAAAAAAATAACAGTTAACATATATTTATAAATGAATAAAAATACGTATTCGAATAAAAAATCGAATTAAATGTATTTATTCATTTACTAGCTTTCGCCCGCGGCGTCGCCCGCGTTAAATTTGGGGTAAAACAGCAACGCTAAGTTTTCCCTTTTATCCCTCTTTCTCCGTCACATCCCACTTTTTAAAATAAAAATTAGCCTTTGTCCGTCTCCTGGTTCCCAACTATCTCTGTACCAAAATTCATCAAAATCGGTTTAGCCATTAAAGCGTGAAGAGGTAACAAACAAACAAACTCACTTTCGCTTTTAAAATATTAGTAAGGATTTCACATTAAAATATTAAATTAAAAAAAACCACACACTTTACAGTGATTACTATGACTTTTAATTGCTAGACAAACCATAGAGGTAGGTAACTATAAAAAAAGTAAATTTGCTTTTAGCTTTTTTAAACCATCATTCGTAAAACCTATCGTACATGCATGCAATGTAAGCACGAGTGCATAACATCAATATTGTGCCCGACAACTCACGTAAACATACTCGTGCTGGAAGTGTGTTAAGTTAACAAGAGTTCAAACTTGTCTTGTATCCATCGTTAATCAAATATAGGTAGATGTGAATATAGATTACAAAGCAAACAGCTTATTTTATATTGGTGAAATGGCAAAAGATTAAGCGTGATGACGTAACAAACAAACTCACTTTCGCTTTTATAATATTAGTAAGGATTCTACAGAACCCTTTATATGCAAATCTGATGCATATTTGGTTTGTTTTAAAAAGAAAACTTGGTTAAAATTGACAGCACGGTTGGCGCAGTGGCTGAGCAATCGATTGATTTAATCCCCGCACGGAACATTTGTATAGCCAACAGATAGTTCTTTCGGGTCTGACTATTTGTGTTTGCGAGTTTAAATATTTGTAAACGCACTCACGATACATGACAAATTACTAGTGTATTGCAAGGTATTAAAAAAAATACTAATCACTAAAACTACATCATCGAAACATACTACCAACTCAAGAGACGCCATTGAATTATTAAACCTACACAGGTGTGTAAACGACAAAATGCATTTCAGCTGTCTCAAACTGCTCAGTTCTCTAATTTTCTGAGCTGTCAAATCGAAGAAGCGTTAAGCCAATACGGCAGAATCACGCGACAGCTGCATTAGAATAGGATTCAGCTCGTTCGGGTGTACCCCATCTGTGCCTGTCTTAAATTTTGTAGACGTAGAATTATATTTGTAAGTACAAGTTGTTTAGGTTTTCAGTTTGTACCTTAGGCAATATTTTTTGGAATTTATTACGTAAGCAGTGATGTGTTAAGCTATAAACCTTTTTTGTCTTTATCTTTGCAATCATCTAAATAGTTTTTTTTTTATATTCTGGTCAAAAAAACATACTTTCTAAGTATGGGGACATTGCCAACTGACAGCGTTGAGGATTAATTTTTTGACGCTATTTTTTTAATTTATTTATAAGTTTAGTTTAGTTTATTTTAATTTAGTTTAATAATTTTAGTTTAATTTACTTTAAAAGTGCAAATTATATAATGTATTCATGTTCTGGGATTATGATTTTTAGCCCTCATTCGTGTTTTTTTCATCGTAATAATCCAGTTCGTTGTGATGGCCCACAGGTTAAGCGACTCGCCTTTCATGCGTTTGTGGGCATGAGTCTGGGCTAAAATTCAGCCAAGTACCAATGTGCCTTTTCAATTCATAATATGTTTTTTTAAGTTTATTAAAGACTTCACAAAACACATATGTAAAGGAAAACATCGTGAGGAAACCTAGGCTTATAATAATTAGTATAAGTCTGAAATCGCCAACCCGTCTTGAGAAAGCGTGGTGGCCAATGCTAGCCTTTCCTGTATAAGAAGAGGCCTTTGTCCAGCAGTGGGACAATTATAGGCTGGTATTATTATCCAAATATCGTAAATACAGATCATACATTTTATCTTTTTCATATAAGCAGAATTGATCAAGTTCTAGAAACATAGTCTTGTTTCTTAAGCAAATATTTTTTTCTCGAACACAAGCCGTCAAGTTCATTAACCTCGATAACAATCCTGACGAAAAGAAGGAACAACAAATAACTAAGGTACAATATGACAACACAAAACTACCAACATCAGAACATGTAAATATGGAGATACAAGAACACGACTGAGGAAAACTTCACTTACAGACGATAACGTATAACTGTATATGTATGCCAGCCCCTGCTTCCCATAAAATACTTGAGAAAATCCAAAATAAATGTTTTCGTCTAGCCACGTTGGCGTCACTCTTTCATAAATCACATAAAAATATATCCTAGAGTGGCAGATTAAGTGATTCCTGCGAAAGTTGTTCGGCAAACAGGCGAATCCATTAAACTAAGCCCATCTGAAGAAAACTGTGTAATCTGTTTATACGTTTGCATAAAACTGTTAGTTGTGTGTGTTTGTGTGTGATTCGATACTAAAAGCTTGGGGAAATTAAAAGATAAGCTGTTGAGAGGTGGAGGAGGATAATAATCTTAGTGAATGATGATGGGTTTATTTTTTTTTATATCTGAACGTGTTTGTATACTTCCCGTTGGTGACCACTTGGTTATACATTTTTACAAGTATAGAGACTTCTATACAAACTGCAAGCTGTTAGATAACATGCGTAAAAGTTTGATCGCCTATATTTTTATCTTTCACATCCATTTCAACATAGAACGCTTATTTTAAATCAAATCAACATAAAAATACAGTAATAACATAAAACCTCATGAAAATAAAGCATGATAAGCGCTGTTCGCAAATCGATTGAATCGAATACGGAACCAATTTCGATTTCAAGCGAATAAACCCACAACTCGTTACAACTCGACACATTACGCGAGTTAGAGTTTCATCGAGAAGAGCTCGAAAATAAAAATTGTTTTTACATACATATACACGCATATAGTCACATATATACACACACACACTTTTGTAAAGGGAAGGTTATCCACGAAAACCGGGTGAATACGATTTCAGTTTGCCAAAGCGTTACCAGAGTTGGTATTATTAAATTTTTACGACAACAGACGAACGATATTTATTTGTTTTTCCGCGTTGTTGGAGTAAAATATGTGCATGATTTGCTTAGTGACGTGAAAATAGTTTCTTGAGGAGTATGGCCTTGGTTATTAATGGAAATGTATGTTTTGTAAACAACATTATTTAACAACACTTTTATTACTCCTCAGCCCTTATACCAATTTATTAAGAGTCGGTGCAACATGTATTTTTCTTCTATATGTCTCTGTTAATCGTCTTTTTAATAAGACATAGCAGTTTTTTTATTAAACTTAGCAAGCAGTAACCGGGCAGGCAATTTTCGAAATTTGTTTGTTCAAATAGGACGAAAATCATTAGTTTTGGAATGTTAAAATAACGTTACGAACGTTAACGTTTTGGCAAGACTTCTTATTTTCATTTTAATTCCTAGTGTTTCATCTGGGAAGACGTAAGTGCAGGTCAGAATCCCCAGCAACGCATCACAGAACCTGTTATTTTTTAATGAATTTCAGTTTATAGTAAAAACTCAAATTCATCTAAATTAACAGACCCTGCTAATCATTGTCATGGAGACTAAATGATACAAGTATGCGCTTCTTGCAAAGACGAAAATTGTCCGTGACATTTTGTTTTTAATATCTCTCCTGACGAATCGCAATCATTGTATTCATACAAAAAAATATATAGGTTAACAACAAGACGAACATTTATTTACCAAATCCTTTATTATGCAAATATAAAATATGCACAGTCACAAGAAAAGGTAACGAGTGAGCTGAACAGATCGGATTCACTCTCAAATCCGCGTTTACAAATAATCGGATAATCCGATTCCCGTAAGGAATCGAGTTCTCGATGCTCGCTACATTTAATAAACACAATGGAATAAGGATAATGTGCATTGCTTACGTTGAAATGACTGAGATACGATCAGATGGAACTACTTAATGTGATAAATACACACATGGTGTTGCTCTCAACGGTTGTCGATTTTCATTTTAAGCAAATAGAAATAGACTCATCTTGTTACGATATCTCAATGCTGCAAAAAAAATGGAAGACGTAAATCTTGTAAGTATATATTGAATAATTATTGTCATTATGTTTGTCTTCTATCCATCCTTTTCTATTATTTGCCATTATTTATTTAATATGATTCTCTAAGCTGTAAGTATTATTTACAAAGTACAAATAGACCTAAACTTATAATAAAAATATGTATCTTGAATTGATTGATTGGGAAGGCTTTATAATATTACACTACGATACTTAGAGCTAAGCAACGGTTGAAACCTTTGGTTTCAGCTAGTTGTTTATACACTAGCTGGCGCCCGCGGCTTCGCCCGCGTGATATCGAAAGAAAATCCTATATGTGATTCCAAACTATAATCTACCTCGGTACCAAATTTCATCAAGATCCGTTCAGCCGTTTTGAAGTGAAAGAGTAACAAACACCCATCCTCACAAACATTCGCATTTATAATATTAATATTATAGTAGGATTATTACGACACTGTTGATTAGGAGGTCTATCTCTGTGTTATTAGTATTTTGACATTATAATTAATATTCCATATTATTAGTATTTTGATAATATAGTTAACAGTCTGACATCGGAGCATTATATATATATATATATATGTTTTTATTTTTTTAATATTTGTATTTTTTTGACATATGTTTATAATAATTATATCTATGATTATGATCTTATACTTATTAAGTTAAACTAAATACATCATTTAATAAACTTATTTACTCTAATTCTTGTGAGGTCTATAATTTGCTTATTTAATATTAATTCTACACTAGCAATGTATGTATGATCAAATATTTAATTTAAGATCTAAATGTACCATATACTTAGAAATAAATATATCTTATCTGATCTCAAACCACAGACAAAGTAACAGAGAATTTGGTTGAACAAAAGACACAGCAAGTAACTTCATCTAGTAAGAAACTTTTGATTACTGATACCGAAGCTGAATAAGAAAGAAAAGTCGGCTAAGCACTAAACAGGACTTTTTCTTAACATCTGTTTGGCACCGTATTTATTTTTTTCTATTAAACCTTTGTCCTTTTTCCATTTACCCAATTTCTAGTTGTTTATTTTCCTACCACTACACTAATATTATAAAGGCGAAAGTTTGTAGGTGTGTGTATGTTTGTAATTCCTTCATGACTATTTTTGTTGCGGATAGGATGTCTCCAAATAACTTTCCTCACTCTGTTCAAACCGGGGGGGAAGGGGAGTGTCAGACTTGTACTGACGAAAACCCAGCCATGTTCCTTCTATTGCCCTTAATGTTCCGGGGCCGCGGGAACTCTTTGCAAACCCGGCAGATGGTGGCCCTGGCAGGTCCCTCTGTGATATCAAGACCAATTTGGATGAAATTTAGCAAATTATTTACATGCTTAAACCCTTTTTATTGTGAATCGGTAGTCATCAAATAACTTCTCCCACTCTGGGCAGAGTGGAACTGAGTGTCAGATTTTAATTAATAAAACCCATCATGTTCCTCTTTTTGCCCTTTGAGTTCCGGAGGTAACTCTTTAGAACAACTCGCAACCACGGCACGCAGTGGCCCTTACAGGCTCCTCTGCTTTGCTGACATCTCTTATACCCTGGAATACTCTTATCCCGGTTTACGCAGGTAAACCTCCGGTTTGCAGCTGGTATAAAATAAATACATAAACATACGAGACTCATCATCTGCCTAGTCTTTTCCCAACTATGTTGGGGTCGGCTTCCAGTTTTACCGAATGCAGCTGAATATCAGTATTTAACATGGAACGACTGCCTATCTGACCTCTACAACCCAGTTAGTACTGGGTAATACGATGTCCCTTGACAGAAAGGACCAACAGCTTAACGTACTTTCCCACGAACGGAGGAAGCTCGATATGTAAAGGGTGGTCACCCATCCACAGACCAACCTAGGCAAGCGCCGCTTAACCTAAAAAACGACCCGAGCGGCTGCTATTATTTAGCCACGAGCTCCTAAACATACGAGACTATAAAGAGCAATAAGTCACAATCCGGAACATAACAAATCAATAACTATCCAATGTTACACTAGAATCCATTTTAACATTCGTACGGCCCAACTTAGTCCCAAGGGTAATCACAATATGGTAAACTAGTTGCGTAGTTTGTGTCCAAACCCTTACAGGGCCCTCAACATAGTTCACAGGTCAATTTTCTTGTTAAAACATTCCTATAGTAATTTCTAAGTGGGTATCCTATTGTTGGAATCAGTTCCCAAGTGCTGTATAATTTGGCGGCCATCTTGGAAAGTTTATATGGCATTGTGTAAAGTTAAACTAATTCTGTAATGTAAATTGCCATTGTTGGAATGTATCGGTTTGTTAATATTGAGGTTATAGACATGTCTTTGAATATTAATTGATATTTTAATTTTAGAAAATGAAGGGCGTTTTTAACGTTATTGAATTTGCCATGAAATAACGTATTAAAGATTCCTTTGTCAAAACCCCTTATTTTATCCTGCTTAAAAAACCCTTGAAAAGTAATTTAAAGAATTCCGATTAAATTTATAAGGACTTCTCATAAGCTCTAAAGAACAAATTATTTTATTTCCCCCAATTATAAACCAACTTCAAACAGGCACAAAATCTTGCATGCAAATCAAAAGCCATTCATAAAAAAATACACAAAGAAATTCCATTCTAATGTCAAATAAAAAACCAGTAGCATTATTATGAACCGCGCACCCATTCCGTGGAGTTACGACACGTTTCTCTTTGAACGAAGAAAACAATTTCATACCGTAAATTTCACTTTAAAACTATGTTTGAAACTTCTAATATCGAAATGCACTTTATCTATGGAACACTTTGAATGCTCAAGGCGAGAGGGTGCACATCAAAGATGTCGTCGCAAAGCCGCAGTAGGGTTAACTTCCATCACGCGAAACGTAACTGTTCGGTGAAAACACCGAACACCTTAGTTTGCATTATCGGCCTGACGCGTTAACCTAATTTTATTACTTAGTAATTCATATTAGATTCAGTGCACTTTTGTCTACCGCGTTAGCCAGGTGTATTCGATAACATAATTAGCAGTGTTAAGAACATTTAGCAAACATCATCATTTCATTAACATTTTAACGTTACAAACAGTTTGAGTGTGAAACAATAAATCGTAGTGAACTTAAACATTGGTTTCTACTCAACAACATCCCGACACCTCTCAACGTAACCCCGACATATTTGTTCATATTTGGTCCTTCGAGCCGGATTTGAACCAGCGACCTATGGATTTTATTTTTTGGTCCTTCGAGCCGGATCCCGCGTCGCGTAATTTCGAAGTCGGAATTGTGGAACGAGGTCTGAGCTATCTAACAAACAATAGTGTGTGTGCGTCGTGAGGCAGTCGGTGTGAGCTGTGGAGCAGAACAGCGAAGGAGCAGCAAAGCCGAGTACCAACAACGCGGAAAACAAGTAATAAATTTCCTTATTTTGAGTCAGTAAGGACATCCAACATCTTATAACAATGTCGGACCTCATTGAAACGCAATCAATGATCTACGATAGCATCATAAAACTTAGCATCAACTTGAAGAAGGATAGTGCTGATAGGAAAACAGCGGATTACTTCAAGCGGAAGCTTAGCACTTTGGAGAATTACTGGAAAGATTACCAAGTGAATCATGAGCGAATTGAGCGGGAGGTAAGTAAGACAAATCCTTATTTTACCGACCGAGAGTACGAGAAAACGAGTACGGTGTATGAAGCAGCCAAGGCATTGATCAACCAACAATATCAGCTAAGGTTCATGAAAACAGTAAGTCTCTCAACAGGTGAGCAAACAACAGCTCGAGACAGATCACCCTCGACATCGAGTACGCCCAACGAAGAGAAAACAGGTGAGGAAGCGGGTTCAAGCGTCCCAAGGCAGCTGAGCGACCGAACAGCGCAGTCAAACAACAAGGTAGAAGAATTATTGAAAAAGCAGTATGCTAACTTTAAAGCATTCGTACGTACAACCGCAAACATAGATGTGGACTCTATCTCAGATAAGTGGGAATTTGAGGACGTACTGAGGTCGCTACAGGCTAGATGGTCAGCTATCGACAATTTACATTGGGACATCGAAATTGAACTGGAGGAAGACAATGAGCAATACAACAGCATGTACGATAAATATGAAGCAAAATTTAACAACCTAAAAAGAGCTATTAACACAAAAATGTGGTCAGTCTCACATAGGGAAAAATCAACACCCCAACTGGAGATCCCAAACTTCAGTGGGAGCTACAACCAATGGGTGTCGTTTAGAGACCTATTCACGGAAGTAATTCATAACAACCCCTCGTTGTCAAACGCCCAAAAGATGCAGTATTTAAAGGGTAAGGTTCGTGGAGAAGCTGAGAAACTAATACAACATCTCTCGATAAGTACCGATAACTACCTGGTCTGCTGGAATATCCTCACACATCGGTATGACAACAAAAAACTTATTTTCTCATCCCATATGAACATTTTACTAAGCCTGCCTAACATACAACAGCAATCTTTGCAGCAGATTAAACGAATGCATGACACCACGCTGGAATGTCTTAATGCCATCCGAAACTTAGGAGTAGACACAACATCGTGGGACCCTATGATTGTACACGTTCTAGGCCAAAAACTAGATACCGAAACATACACCGACTACATAGAGTCACTGAGGAATTCGAAAGAACTTCCGGTTCTCACAGAGTTCCTGGAATTCTTGGAAACAAAATTTACATCACTGGAAACAGTTCGCCGGAAAGATGGAGTGCCCTCGAAGACCTCTCATCAAAACAATTATTCAAACCAAACATCAAACAATAAGAAGAACAATTATAACAATTCTAACATTCAAGCCAAAAACAATCAAAGCATCGGAAATAGAGCAGTTACGAAATCGATGCACGTTGCAAACATAAAATGCCCACTTTGCAATAACCAACATGGCATTTATAATTGCAAAATATATTTAAAAATGAATGACGAACAAAGGCTGAAAACTGCAACCAAATTAAAACTTTGCACAAATTGTTTATTCAGCCATTTCGGAAACCAATGCACCTCCAATTTGACATGCCGAAAATGCCAAGATCAACATAACACCATTTTACATGATGCATTCGCAAAATTAGCAAACGCATCAACTCGGTCGTCAAGCGGCAACAACGGAGAAAAACAGAACACTAAGTGCAATGAACCAGTGACAGGTACCGTCAATGCTTCTCAAGATGAAAGGGCAGAGATATTGCTAGCGACGGCACTGGTGAAAGTCAAAGGTGTGGATGGAACTTACCAAACCATGCGTGCCTTAATCGACCAAGGGTCCCAGATATCCTTAATTACTGAGCACGCCGCTCAAACACTAGGTATCCAGAGACGACGATGCAAAGGAGTCATCTTTGGAGTGGGGCAAAAAGAAAACAGCTGTAAGGGGACGATAAACATACAGTGTGTGTCAGCATACAACAACTTCGAGTTCGAATCTGATGTGCTCATCATGAATGAACTTATCAAAAGTCTACCAAACCAAACATTCGCTAAGCCAAACTGGACTTATATAAGAAACATTAGTTTAGCTGACCCGGAATTCTACAAAAGTCGACCAGTTGATTTACTTTTCGGGGCAGATATTTATGCTAACATTATACTGGGAGGACTTATAAAAGGGGAACATGATCAACAGCCGATGGCTCAACAAACACAGTTGGGATGGTTACTGTGCGGTAACGTAAAAACATATCAATGTAACGTGGTTTTAAATAACTTAGATGAGATCCAGAAATTTTGGGAAGTTGAAGAGATCCTAGAACCTTCAAACCTATCAGTAGAAGATCAGGAATGTATAGACCACTACACAAAAACAACAAAAAGAAACAGTGAAGGTCGTTACGAAGTCAGAATACCACTGAAAGAAGAAGTAAAACAGCAACTAGGCGCGTCAAAACCATTAGCAATTGCTCAGCTAAAGAATTTGGAACGTCGCTTACAAAAACAACCAACCTTAGCCGAAAAATACAAGGATTTCATGAAGGAATATGTTACGTTAAAACACATGAAACCGGAGCAGAAAGAAGATAACATAACACTCGAATGCTTCCTGCCTCACCACTGCGTGCAGCGAGAAGAGTCTTCAACAACAAAGCTACGCGTAGTATTTAACGCATCCGCCAAAACATCCACAAAATACAGCTTGAATGACGTCATGCTAAAAGGGCCCAATCTACAAAAGGATCTTCAAGCATTACTACTGCAATGGAGGCAATATCCCTTTGCCTTCACTGCGGACATAGAGAAGATGTACCGCCAAATCTTAATTAACCCCATGGACCAACAGCTGCAAAAAATAGTTTGGCGTGACACATCAACACAACCGATACAAGTTTACCAATTGAACACGGTGACTTATGGGACAAAAGCCGCACCATTTTTAGCAATTATGACTTTAAAACAGTTGGCAGTAGATGAGCGGTCCAAGTTTCCAGAGGCGGCGGCAGTTCTAGAAAATAGTTTCTACATGGACGATCTGTTACACGGATGCTACAACATAGAACAGGGTAAACATTTAATAAACGATCTAATACAATTATTAAAATCAGGTGGCTTTAATCTACGAAAGTGGTCATCTAACAGTCAGGAACTATTGGAGAACATATCAACAAGTGAAGAAGAGTTAGTTTACAGCTTCAAAAATGATGACATGTTAAAAACTCTAGGGCTATGCTGGGACCCAAAAGGAGATCAATTTACATTCCGTTGCGACTTTTCACAAACAACCGCAAAACCAACTAAAAGGAGCTTACTATCAGAAATATCGAAATTGTATGACCCTCTTGGTTGGCTTACACCCCTATCCACGAAACTAAAACTATTATTCCAAAAGTTATGGAAACATGATTTACAGTGGGATGATACAGTATCAGATGACATATATAATGAGTGGGTTAAGGTTATGGCGAAAATTGAAAAAATAAAACATTGTAAGATTCCTCGATGGATATTATGCAACGAGAACGACGTCATCGAACTGCACGGTTATTGCGACGCGTCCGTTGAAGCATATGCCTGCGTAGTATACGCAAGAACAAAACATCAACAACAAACAGTAATCGTCGCAGCCAAGTCGAAACTCATACCAAGAAAAAAGGTTGTAACATTACCACGAATGGAGCTTTGTGGCGCCTACCTACTATCTAAGCTCATCGAAAAAATCAAACAGAGTACAAGTTGTCAATTAGAAATCTACGGATGGTGTGATTCTATGGTGGTTATAGGCTGGCTACAAGGTGACTCCGCACGTTGGAAACCTTTCGTGGCTAATAGAATAAACGCGATAAAACAGATAATGCCGGCAAAACACTGGCGATATGTGAAATCGGGGGACAATCCGGCCGATTGCGCCAGCCGAGGGTTAACGGCACCCCAACTACTACAACATCCGTTATGGTGGAAGGGACCAACATGGCTAGCGTCCTATGACGTGAAAAATGAACAAAAACAGCCAATATACCAAACAGTGGAAGAGATGAAAAGGATAAAAATAGTAAACATTGTTCAAGGTACTAACAGCGACAGTATTATAGATGATTTACTATCACAACATAATTCGTTCATAAAACTAACTCGTGTCTTGGCATGGATACTGAGGGTATTGACACCAAAATCACAACGAAAACATTTACCAATGTACCTAACATTACAAGAACTACGAAAAGCAAAATCAGCTATTATAAAACGAGTGCAAAGTACAGCATTTACGCCTGACATAGAAATGTTAAGCAAGAATGGTAATGTCGCAACAAACAGCAAATTATTGAATTTGAGACCTTTTGTAGATACAAGCGGATTTCTCAGAGTGGGAGGGCGTTTAAGGAACGCGAATATAAGCGATGAAATGAAACATCCAAAGATAATTCCAAACAACAGTCGATTGGCGGAGCTACTCATAGAAGAAGCTCATCAGTTAACATTTCATGGGGGTCCTCGACTGACCTTAGCTACCCTCAGACAACAATACTGGATAACAAGCGGGTACAGTACGACAAAAAGACAGTTAAGAAATTGTGTTACGTGCCGGAAACATGAAGCAAAGAAGCAAATCCAATTGATGGGTGACCTCCCCGCAGCTAGAACCAACCCGGCCCCTCCATTCTACCACACTGGAGTGGACTACACGGGATTTGTAAACATTAAGGCAAACAAGGGGAGAGGCGTGAGAACACTGAAAGGCTACGTGGCTGTATTCATATGCATGGTCACGAAAGCAGTTCATTTGGAATTGGTATCTGACCTTACCAGTTCAGCATTCTTATCAGCACTGAAAAGAATGGCAGCCAGGAGAGGAACACCACACCACTTATATAGCGACCAAGGAACCAATTTTATCGGAGCTAATAGGTTGTTGCAAGAAGAGTACAACCAATTGCAACAAGTTTTCGGGGATAGATGCCAGGCAGAAATCGTAGAAATGAACATCCAATGGCACTTCAACGCTCCATCTTGGCCGAGCGCTGGCGGACTATGGGAAAGAGCTGTCCGCAGTCTGAAATTCCATCTGAAAAGAGTGGTGGGTGAACAAAGATTAACGTTCGAAGAATTCACCACTATACTGACACAACTGGAAGCGTGTCTGAACTCGAGACCGTTATGTTCGCTTACCGAAAACATTGAAGATTTAGATTATCTATCACCGGCACATTTTTTAACAGGAAGATCCGACTTAACAGTGATCGAGACAAAGGAGGATGCCAGAACAAGATGGCATCTAACAACCAATATTTTTAAACAGATTTGGAAAAAATGGAAGAACGAATATTTAAGCCAATTAACAGCGAGAGAAAAGTGGTGTAAGCCTCGAGAAAACTTAAAAATAGGCAATATGGTGGTAGTGCATGAGGATAACATTCCAGCTGGACGGTGGATTATGGGTCGAATTATAAATCTGCATCCCGGTAATGATGGCTATGTAAGAGTGGTGTCACTGAAAACAAAAAACGGCATCATAAAGAGACCAGTAATAAAACTTTCTTTATTACCGGTGGAAACTGAGACAAATAAAACAAAAAACAGTCCGAAGGAAACAGAAGGGTCAGCTAAACAGGACGGTGGTAGTGGCGCCCGGAATAACAGAAAACGAACAACAACAACAGGCACCTTATCGTATATTGCCATGACATTAATTTTTTTTATGTCACTCTGCAGCGTTGCATATTGCAACTACAACATTACTTCAATAAACAACAGCCAATCTTTCTACTTTGACCCAATAGCCAAAATCAGTCTCGTAAAAGATAGTTGGGTACTAGTCGTATTCTATAACATGTCCCCATACTGGGAAGGTATGCAGGCATTTGAAAAAAGTACGACATATCTGGACAAAACATGCAAAACAACAGGCAGCGAACAGTGTAACATAATAGTCCCACAGCTGATTCACGAGAGTAATGAACTAAAATACTACAATGAACTTCTGATGACGCAACACGTAAGTGGACACTCCAGACGGCGGCGAGGTCTTATCAATGCAGTTGGAAACATTGCAAATTCCTTATTCGGCGTATTAGACGAACAATTCGCGGAAAAGTACAGCCGAGACATTAACATGATACAACAAAACGAAAAACATTTAGCCGGCTTATGGAAGAACCAGACGTCGATTGTCGAATCAGAGTACAATTTGTTGAAAAGAACAGAAGAAATCATGGCAAAACAACACAAAATTATAAACAAACATTTAATTACGTTGGATAACATCTCAAACAAACTACAACGAGAGATAAACAACATATCCTTACTCCAAGAAATTACCATGACAGCACTAACATCCAGTAACCTACTGCATAACTTAAAAAGAACACAAGACATTCTACTCGACATCCTAACAAATGTCCACCATGGACAGTTTAACATTCACTTGCTTACCCCTGAACAGCTCCAAAAGGAACTCAACATTATCTCAGGGCATTTATCCGACGAACTAACATTGCCGATGGAACCTCACGATATACGAAAACTTTATTCGTTAATAAGCATTAAAGCAAGAATAACGGAAGAATACTTCCTCTTCCAAATAACATTCCCACTCGTCAGCAGAGACCGATATAAGTTGTACAAAATACATCCAATACCACATCAGACGAATAACACTATGGTAGAATTCATTCCGTCTTCGGAATACGTCGCAACGGATCTAAAAAGAGATTCCTATATAACGATTATGTCGGTAGAACTTTCACAATGCAAACAAGAAGATGACATGTTTATGTGCAATTGGAAAAAACCTATTTACCATCTTAACAATGACAACAATTTTTGTGATCTTGACCGAGATACAAACAAATGCAAAGTACGAAGATCCAAATGTGCAAACCAATGGACAGCACTTAAGAACCCAACACTGTTCTTGTATCATTGCTGCAACAATTATGACGTTAAAATAATCTGCGGCGAACATATAAATAAGATACAGCTGAGCAAAACTGGTGTCATATACTTAGATCCAGGTTGCCTGCTGAAAGGGAAGGATTTTACTCTGACCATTCAGAGTCAAAAGAAAAACAGGATAGACATAAGTACGGACATTTTTATACCAGAGATGGATCAGTTAAACTATATAATTAACAGCACTATGCCTTCGAAAAACCTACAAGAAGTAACAGACTCGGGCGAGATGAAGGACGCCTTACAAAACCTACACAAACGCATCGACGATATGAAAAACAACCAAGTGGAAATAGGAGAAACATTATCCATCCATGACATCCATCAGTATACAGTAAGCTACGTCCTGGTCGGCGCCGTGGCGCTGGCGGCGGGAGCGCTGCTGTACAGATGGTGGCGGCAGCGTGCGCGCCGCGCCCACATCACGTCCGACGTGGAGCTCCAACCCACCAGAAGTGTTAGTGAAGTGAACGTCAATAGTGTTAGTGTTAGTGCGCGGCAAAACATAAGTGAACATCAGTCTAGTGCTTCACATAGATATGGTGAATTAAACAATACAATGGTCAATAGGGCATGCCCTCGCGTGCCTAGGAACAATTAGATCTTAATTTAATTTCAAATCATATTACTTGTGCTACCAACATTCTAATCTTACGCTGAATTGTTTTCACCTTGTCAATATCATTTCCATGTTCATACCATCACTTTACTAACATAACATTGTTTCATCGCAGCATCCCGGTCCTTCTCGGCCCGGAATATGTTCGGTGAAAACACCGAACACCTTAGTTTGCATTATCGGCCTGACGCGTTAACCTAATTTTATTACTTAGTAATTCATATTAGATTCAGTGCACTTTTGTCTACCGCGTTAGCCAGGTGTATTCGATAACATAATTAGCAGTGTTAAGAACATTTAGCAAACATCATCATTTCATTAACATTTTAACGTTACAAACAGTTTGAGTGTGAAACAATAAATCGTAGTGAACTTAAACATTGGTTTCTACTCAACAACATCCCGACACCTCTCAACGTAACCCCGACAGTAACTTTAACATCTTACAAATATGATACAAATTCTTTTGACACGTGTAGTGGGATGTGTGACATTTTGATGAGGGTTGTTTTATAAGGGGTTAGCTTGGGTTTTTGCTGGAAACCTTAGGCGTAATAAAGCCAATAAACTTTATAGCCTTATCTTAAACGGTGTGCTGTGACACCGCGCGTGTTCGTGGGAGATGCCTTACGATTTATTATGGGGACGTTTAATGTATGCTTAGTTGACATAATTAGAATGGCTGAATAGTAATAGCTACTGAGGTGAATCTTTAGGTTAAACCGCGCTAGCCTAGGTTAGTCCATCGATGGGTAACTTTTCTTTGCAATCCGAGTTTCCTCTGTGCCACGAGAAGTACGTTAAGCCATTGGTCCTGGTATTTATGGATCTTTGACAGTTGTTACAGGCAGTTGTTAGTCCTATTGTATTACCTAGTACTATCTGGGTTATGGAGGTCAGATAGGCAGTCACTCCATGTAATATTATTCAGCCATATCTGGTTAGACTCCAATATAGTTAAGTCGGGAAAAGGCTTGGTTAATACTGAACCTGTGTATTATGATACGCATGCAATGTAATATTTAGCGATGGTCAGTATTGCTGTCGATCGCTTTTATTTCCAATTGGGAGTTTTTGGTACAAGCCACATTTATTTGCCTAGTTACACGCATAGCTGAATAGATCAGACACACGATACAGGTCACGAAATTTGTCACAATATGATAAATTGTATATTCAGGCTGATGAACCAATTCAGTTAAATAGGTCACTTAGAGATGACTTGTAAGATGGGCTTATCATTTAGACAATTGCTGAATTTGTGCTTACTGTGAGTACAAAATTATTTCCTTTTAATTTTCTTGTAGAAAATTATACCGTATTAACCCGCAGGCGTGCAAGACGCTTCCAACGATACCTCATTAAACAAATGATAGTAAGTAGTTTAGAAATTATGAAGGAACACGGGCATACATAACCCTCTTTTTTGCTTTGCCACCTACTAAGCGAAGTCTTATCTACTTTAGGTTAAGCACACTCTTATTTTATTTTTTTTCGCATTCGATAAGATACAATTCTCTACATCAATACACAAAATTACTTACCTCAGGAGAATAAGCAAAGGCAAGATTATAGGGCACGTTGCAACTTCGCCTAAAACTTCAGTCTCACAAAGCTGGAGGAGAAAGGGGGGCACGGAAGAGTTTCCACAAAACGAGACTCGCTTCTCTTTTGTTTCGCTCGACATCCACATGCGAAGTTAGAAACAGTACGTACCTGAAACAGAGAAAAGAAACATTAGTTTGTACTCTGCTGATTTCATTTTGGAAATGAGGTCAGTAATTTTTTTATTTTTTTTTATAAAAATTTCCTCTACATTAATTTCGCTTGTAACGTGGGTGTGTTTACAAACATTTAAACTCACATACACAACAGTCAGACCCGAAACAAGTATCTGTAGGTCAAACAAATGTTAGTGCCGTGAGGGGAGCGAACTCACGACACGTTACGCAGCAGTTAAACTCTTAGCTACTGCGCCAACCGTGTCGTCAAATCCTTACTTAACATTATAAAAGCGAAAGTGAGTTTGTTTGTTTGTTACGTCTTCACGCCTAAATAGCTGAACCGATTTCGATGAATTTTGGTACAAAGATAGTTGGGACCTTGGAAACGGATATAGGGCTATTGTTTTAAAAGATTGAGATATGAGGGAGACAGAGGGAAGAAAGGGGAAAAAATAGCATTGCTATTTAATTAAATAAGGCGCAAGGGCAAAAACTACAGGTACCTGTAAATCATGAAAGGGGAACTGTGTTACCCCGAATTTAACGCGAGTAAAGCCGCGGGCTTAAGCTAGTTTATTTATAGATACAATAAAAGATTTTGATTTTGAATTGTGAGTGCTCTATTAGCCTCTGTTTAGCTCTTTGGACAGGCATGATGTTATTTATTTAACAAAACTTCGTAATACCTTCAACTGTGTAAAACAACGTCAAGACGTCTATTTAGGACATGCGAAACCCGTTTTCGATCTCATTGTAATACCCGGTTTATTCCGGGTTTTAGTATAGGCCGAAAACCGGGTTTTGGTACCTTACTACGAACCCTTCTCATACCCATCCGACCAACACTTAAGTATTAAGACGACACTTCCACGCGCAGGTGACGTGTTCCACAAGAAAATTCAATAAAGTCTGTGACAACTTGAGCCTTGACGTCACAGGAAAACGTTAAGTTCAAAAGGCTGGAAATTAACCTAAGTAACTTGCAAGTGTGCGAGGCTTGCATTATAATTACTTATGTGCACGCGAGCTAGGAAACTTTTATTTGTATCGGGCAGGTTGTGTAAGTAGTTTTGAGGTACACGTATGTTTGTGGTTATTTATTTTAGTTCCAGTAAGTACTAGCTTTTGCCCGCGGCTTCGCTCGCGTTAAATTCGGTAGCGATTATTGATTTGTAATAGCAACGCTAAGTTTTCCCGTTTCGTCCCTCTTTCTCCCTCATATAACACTCTTTTTTTTAAATTAATAATTAATGCTTAATTTTGGTACAGAGATAGTTGGGAACCAGGAGAAGGATCTCCTGGTTCCCAACTATCTCTGTACCAAAATTCAGCAAAATCGGTTTAGCCATTAAAGCGTGAAGAGGTAATAAACAAACAAACAAACACACTTTCGGTTTTATAACATTAGTAAAGATTTTTCAATTTCTAAATTAAAATATTCATTTCAAGAACAAAGGTCTTTCTTATACACTAAACAATGTAAATATTTTGTCATTTAAACTGTTATTAATAATATTCATCATCTGCTTGGCCTCTTCCGAACTATGTTGGGGTCAGCTTTCAGTCTTACCGGATGCATTCGGTAAGACTGAAAGCTGAAGAAAATACTGATATTCAGGTGCACCTGAATTACTTCAGTTCACTCTTACAGTCTTTATGTTGATCTTACTGTCTTACATGGACTGCGCCTCCAGTTTCTTCCTTCCTTACTGAAATAACTTAATTCTCATAAAATTCACAATAATTGATTGTAATGGTCTTCAAAATTAAACTTGATTCCAAAACTATTAATAACTTTTCCATTAACAAAATGAAGACCTCACTGCAAACACGATAATCAAGTAAACTATCATTAATTTTAATTCCTTAATGTATGAACTCATTTTCGGTAATAACTTATCTATACAGGGTGTATATTTACATTAAAACTGTTACTAAACCTTCAAGTTGGCTTGAAACCATAAGCATAAGGAGTTCCTTATTCCAACCCCATTTTTTTAAACTTAATTATTCCTATGTTATATTGAGTAATTGAAAGAAATAAAACATATTTATTTGACACTGGCCTCAAGAACATACAACAACAAAAAAAATAAATAATAAAAAGACATTTAAGATTTTTAGTAAAGCCAAGAACATATAATATAATATGATTTCGCAGTTAAAATTATGACAATTTTCTCTATCACCAGATCGAACCGTCATTTGTGATTAAATTATTTTCCAGTTAGGTCACAGCTGCGGTTTACGTTTCTAACACCCTGTATATACGTAATGTGATCGGTAATATTTTCATCATTAATCTATTTGACTGATTGTGATCAATGGCCTAATCAATCTCAATCACTAGGTAATTGTGATAACTATATCTGGGTACGTATAGATTCAGGCATTATTTAATATTGGAAAATTACATTGTGTGTTTATACAATTAAACAATGGCACCGATTCGCGTACCGAGTGCTCAATTTCAATATGGTTTTAATTTTAAGTCGAAATACTCGATTTTATAAAACCATAATTGCGTACAGTATTTAGTTAAGGAGAAATTTTTATTTTTTAAATAAACTTTTTGAAAACTGACTTTTACTCTTCTACAATCAGGTTCAACATGCAATGATTTTTAATTGTGTAATTTATTTTTATTTAGGTATTAGATTAGCATAGTTGTGTTCGAAATCTTCTTTTAGAGAAATTATGCCTGTAGTAAGTAGAAGACTCTACTCCTCCCTATTTTGTATAGCGTGATAATTAACACAGCAATTTAAAAATGTTGAAGTTAACTTTGGAATAATAATGTAACAAAAATATGAAAAAATAAAATAATTATTAAACAAAATTCTTTAAAATACTGGTATTCAGCTGAATCCGGCTTACTGAGCGGTTGTGTAGTGGGGAAAGGCTAGGTATTATGATGAAAACTTGATCCTTCTAATTTCAAAAATACACGAATGAACATGTCACATAAGTAACGCACCATCTCCACTCTCATTCGCTCATTACTCGACACTTAAAACATCACATATTATTCTAATGACGTTAAACAATTTCAGGACTAATTTAATTTTCAACAATGGCTTCGCAATGTGAGTGCTAAAACAAAAACGCCAGGATCTTTTAATTGCACTAATTAACTGCCGGCGTCACGTACAAATTAAGATGGCGAAGAAAAATTCAAGTGAATGAACGAGTGAATGAGCCAGTGAACGAACGAGAACGTTAATTGAGGTCATTATGGAATGAGGATGCACTAGACCGCGCTGGTTTGTTATTTGAATATTATATTATGAGAGGAGGGGTTCATAGGATTGTCGAGTAGTCGTTGACTTGATTAGATTATGTGCCTTCGTTAGCTAGAATAAACTTTTTTTAAAGATGCCTAGCTTTATTTATTGTATTAAACTTACACCTGACCTGGTGATACCTATATCCTAATGAAGTCAGGATCTCAAACTGTCTTTAACCCATTGAATCAAATCAACATTGGAAGTCTAGATAGAAATCAAACTTACTTATCTTGACTTAGCGTTTTCTGCGTTTCTTAATAAAGACAATGCGAAGCTATCATGGCCGTGTCGACGGAGCGTTAGTGTTTCACGCGCTTCAAAGAGATGTCAGCAAAACAGAGGGGCCTGACAGGGCATCCGTCTGCCAGGGTTGCGGATTGTTCGAAAGAGATACCGCGGTCCCGGAACGTAAAGGGCAATAGAAGGAACATGGGTTGGTTTTAGTCAATACAAGCCCGACGCTCCTCCCGCTCGGCCCAGAGCGGGGGTAGTTATTTGGTGATTTCCCACCCTAAAAAATAAATAGCTATTCTGCGTCGTAAGACGACTCTCGGCCACCGTAGACGAGGGTCTGTGTGTCCCCGTCATCGTGACAATTACATTCTAAACTTCTATAACTGTGTACTAGGCTTCCAATAGCTGAAAGAGTTGGTTCAGTACAATATTTAATGTGATATCTGCATACTTCCACCGGTTCATTCGCTACTCAGGTGTCCGACTACAATGACTTTACGACCAGAACGACATTATAACCTGACACTTTATAAACTCCTGGTACTTGCTTGTTGCATGTGAATAATTTATTTGTTACATATGTAGCTACAATTCGATTTATTAAACTGCATAGTATTAAAACGACTAAAAGGCTGGTGTAATATGATTGGTCTACTGCAAACGCTTTTTAATCGACTTCAAAAAGAAGGAAGTTCTCAATTCGACTGAATTATTTTTTGTATGTTTGTTATTGGATATTTCCGTCCATTGTGGGTTGATTTTTAAAAATCTTTCTTCCGAAGGGGTAACAAATGAAGTTTAGCAATATTGCTTTTGATGCTTTCATCACCGCAGAAGCCGACCGTATGGCAGCCGAAATCGAAGCTGCCAATGGTGAAGCCGACATAATGAGGCACATCTGGGATTCATATCCCACGATCCTGGACTCTCTCCAACAGCTTAAATATAAATAAACCTTCCAATGGCTACGGCCTTAAGCCTTACATAAACTCGGAAACATTCAATCGCTATGTTGCTACTTACTCAAAAATGTTTAAAAACACCTGCAAGGTAGCTAAAGCCTTATTCATAAGCAACAAGATTAAATCCGCTGATAATAAAATTAAGACGGCTTGGAAAGTAATCAATAGTGAAACTAATAGAAATAAAAAATATAATAATGATATAACACTAGAGTCTTCACGTGGTCTTCTTACCACTAAAAACGAAGTTGCTCAAGAATTTGTGGATTTCTTTACTAGTATCCCAATTAAAACTACAGAAACGTTAAATTCCTCACCCTTGCTTTCTGTTGACTTATTAAGAGCAAACGTTTTACCATGCCCGGTTGAGTTTCAGTTTAAACATATTAACCCCACTGTAGTTATTAAAGCTTTTAAACAAATAAAAATCAAATTAACCGAAGACCTTTGGGGATTATCTGTTAAAGTTTGTCAAGCTATCATTGAGACTATAGCACCGTACTTAGCCTTTATATTTAATTTGTGTGTGGACCAAGGAGTCTTCCCGGACCTTATGAAATACAGCAAGGTAATACCGCTTTTCAAATCTGGGGACAGTAAAGACACCAATAATTATAGACCCGTATCCGTTTTGCCGGTTTTCAGCAATGGTAATTATGGTAATGGTAATTTAAGAATTATCTTCTATAGTATATTTTTTTCTTATGAATATGTATAGACGATATACTAATATCTCTTAGTAGCAAATAATACTCGAAAAGAGTTTGTAAGAAATAACACCAAACCACAGCTAAAAAACTTTTTTTTTTCCAAAAAAAGTTCCGGTAGTCGATGGCAAAAAAACCTATGCATCAAACAAAAGTCACAGACTTCGGAAGTAAACTTATTTTCCGACTTTTTTTTATTAATTCGTTTTTTTTTTTTTGGGAAAATAGTTATTTCTTTTTGTCTACATTTCTTGATTTACTATATGCTGTATTTAACTCACTCCTTTGTCCAGTTTGAGTAAGTTTTTCAAGCATTTAATAGAAGATACTAGCTTGCGGGTCGCAAATCTGTACTTAAGATCTGTAGATGCACGCGATGTTTAGGGTCATCACTATCTAGATAACCTAGATCTAGTTAACTGGATTGTTAACCAAAACTAAGTATCTTACAATTCATCGTGGGTCTTTTAATACACGTGAGGAAAGATCTAAGGGAAAGACGGATAGACTGTGTGACGGATGATATGAATTCAATGAATAAAAACTTGAGAGGTGTCAAGGGACACCCGGATGGAACGAAGTTATTATTTATTTTGGACAAAAATCCTGCATACACTCAACAAAAATAATCGTCGCGACACCACATCGTTAAATCATAACAGTAAAGAGAGAGAGACAGACAGAGAATAACGCGTACGCCGCACGGCTTACAACTTCAGCAGTAAGTGTCGTTACAACTTTTGGTCTTAATTTTTTTCCGTCTCTCGCAACGCACGATAAGGAACTTCGTTCTAATAATTGCGATGACGAATAATATAAATAATGGAAGAAGGCTGCTTCGTGGTCTAGTGAACGTAATCAATGTCAACACGGTTGGCGCAATGGCTGAGCGATCGACTGCTGCGCTGCGTGGCGGGGGTTCTATCCCCGCACGGAACAAATATTTGTATTGCCTACAGATATTTGTTCCCGGTCGTTCCGTAGTTGTTTGTGTATGTGATTTTTAATGTTTGTAAGCGCACTCACAATACAGGAAAAATTCATAGTGTGAGGCAGAGGAGTTAATATAATCGTAAATTCTTACTGTATACATAAACACGACACTGTTATCAAGTATAACTAAAGTACATACGGTTGCTCGCGTGCTTTTAATTTAGGGTTGCCATTTTCACGAAAACTACAACGCAAACAACCTATTATTAAGTCCTGGTTAATTCCAAAAGAAGACTAGCAACCCTGGAACATGCTCATGCATTAAACCAAAAAATAAACAACATTAACTAGACCTTACCTAATGTTTTATTTTAAAATATTCCCACCAAGTCTTAAGTTTAAAACGCCACAGCAAAGGAAATATTCTGTGCAATAACCACAAATTTGCAGCGAGGCGTATTCACGAAGCTCGTTTTGTTGTTTCTATATTAATTCCAACATTAAAATTATTTATAGCAAAAAAGTTATTTGAATGTAAAACGTAAACCTACGTAAAAAGGAACAAAAAGGCATAGAGTCGATTATTTCCATTTTTATTTGATGTTGGTATTAAAAATAGGAATTGTATCGGCTTCTTAAAATTCTGAACAGGTTTAAAGGGTCGCCTTAGGGAAATACGTTCCTGAGATGATCTCATACAAGCGCCTACACAAGTATGTCAATATAAACTGTTGTATTTGTATGATGTGTTTACATAATTCTTTAGAACCTCCTTGTTTTGTCCTTCTCTGAATCATAAATACTACCTAGAATACAGATGAGGTAATTAATTGCGTTTTAATAACGTAAATTAACGCATTAGTTACACGTTATAAGACAGAATGCTTGCTGGCAGTTGCACGTTTTTTAAGCGATGTCAGTTTGCGTTTAGAGATATATTTATTTATTTTCTCACCGCAATATATGTACATTATTTTTTTTATATTGTTCAAATTCAACATCCTACTAATATTATAAATGCGAATGTTTATGAGGATGGATGCTTGGATGTATAGATGTATGCATGTTTCTTACTCTTCCAAGTCAAATCGGCTGAACAGATCTAAGTTAATACATAATTCAAATAAGTATATATTGTGGGAGACTGGTACCTAAGTTAAGCTCGAAGCTTGTATTGTGTTGGCACCATTTTATAAATAACTAGCTGTGCCCAGCGGTTTCACCCGCTGAGGTTTAGGGGTATGAAAAATAGATATTAGCCGATTGTCAGACCTACCCGATATGTACACAAAATTTCGTTGAAACCGGTCCAGCCGTTTTGGAGGAGTATGGGAACGAAAACTGTGACACGAGAATTTTATATATTATATGTACTAAGCGCGTTGACTGAATTCAGTAAGGTACAAGTATCATAACAACTTAATGTAGTTTTATGCATTTCGATTTAAGTATGCGTGACAAAATATGTTAGTGGATATGTAGTATCGGTGTGAGTGTGTGATTGTATGTTAAGGTTGTTATAAACATTTTTTCAGTATCATTATTGTTTAAATTTCCTGTTACTAAGCCTTTTTTCGCATTTCTTCTTTGTGAGACAAAGTGTAGCCGAAACTCGACCGGTGTAAAGCCACGATGAGGCCTAGGATGGAGCACACTAGCTTAGTAGAAACCATTTCACTAGAGCTTTGAAGAAAACCAGATTATATTGATCAGGGAACAGAGAAACCAGCAGTGAATACCATAGTCTGGCGGTTCGCACAGTTATCGTGGAAGTATAGAGCTTTGTCCTGGTTCGTAGAACTGCAACCATCCTACTAATATTATAACTGCAAATGTTTGTGAGTATGGATGGATGGGTGGATGTTTTTTACTCTTTCAGGTCAAAACGGATCTAGATGAAATTTGGCACAGAGGTAGATTATAGTCTGAATTAACACATAGGATTATTTTTTCGATATCACGAGGGCAAAGCCGCGGGTGCTAGCTAGGAGTATATTATCACGGATCGACACATCTAAAATAAACCCCTGTTTATAATCATAATCTATTTTATCAATCTGTCTGAAAGATCTGAACCAATTTCAGGACAAAGCCTTGCCATTCCTGACGCCAAACCATTATCATTAGGAACGTCAGCTCATTGTTTAGTTAGACACGAATAGAATAATGGTACATTAAGGTCTTATAAATAGAGTTATCATCTTACATATTTCTCCATAGAAAGGTATACAAATATTGGATATGTGAAACGTAAAACTGGCTAAACAATAGCAGCCGTTCGGGTCGATCTTTAGGTTAAGCCGCGCTTGCCTAGGTTGGTCTGTGGATGGATGACCACCCGTGTTACATACCGAGTTTCCTCCGTGCCTCGGTAAGCACGTTAAGCGTTGGTCCCGGCTGTCATTTGTAGATCTTGGACGGTCGTTACAGGAAGTCAGTGTTCCGAAAGTCTGACAACCAGTCTTACCAATGGGTATCGCATTACCTAATACTAACTGGGTTGCGGAGGTCAGATAGGCAGTCGCTCCATGTAAAATACTGATATTCAGCTGCATTCGCTTAGACTGGAAGCCGACCCCAACATAGTTGGGAAAAGGCTGGGCAGATGATGAAACGTAAAACACTAATGAATGATTTTTAAATGTGTTTAAAAGCATCGACGACACAGAAGAAATTCCTAATGAGGCAAAACGTTCAATAAACGTAACAAGAGAGTATAAAAATACTGTAACATGTTTACGTAGTAATACTTTAATAATAATTTAGAGATTTGTATGTATTCAAAATCTTAAGTTTATTTATTTATTTTGTTTAAGTTGTCCTAAAATAAAAATAAAGAGATATAACAACTCTCAATTACTTTGTAAAAACTTAGTGGCCATATTAATCAGTTACTTTAAATAAAGTTTTTTTTTTTTAATAAGAACACACATCAATTACGCATTTATGCAACTTGGATTTAAAATTTTGATGTGATGTTTTTTTTTTAGTACAGTAATTAAATCAGTACGTTTAGTATAATTAGCCATTAACAATCTTGTGGGATCTCAACGAGTATATTTCGAATGCAATAGACAATGGTATGTCAGCCCTAAGGCTCGATACACACTGGTCGCGTGACAAAGTCTCCGGTCACGTCACTGTCAACCGCGTGTTTAATATCGAATTACCCGACGCCCGGGTATGTCTAAAGCCTAAATAATGTACTAGATAATTCAGCAAAATTACGACGTGGCTTTTATAATTTGTTTCTTGGTAAGCTTTTAGTAGGTTTTAGCTTTTAGTAAAGTAATTATTTTGGGAAAAAATGAAAGTGAAATATCCACCGTAACGTTTTTAGTATAAGAATTAAAAATACATGGTATTGCTAGACACAATTAGCCCTTGAAAATATAATTTCGCTCAGTTTCTTTCAGAGTGCTGAAGCCTGTCTAAGTAGTATTATTTTTCAAAAAAGGAACAAATATTTAAAAAGAAAAGAAGGCTTTACGAAACCCAAAAAAAACGAGCAAAATAAATCCGTTTTATGAACAAAATACAATCAGTTGAAACAAGAATCCATCGACAACGTGCCACGGATATGACACATTTAGGTCATTTCTCCGCCCGGCAAAAAAAATGTCACCTAACAAAAACTCATTAAAACAGGATAAACCATTATTACGATGTTTGATCCTAAAAGTTTTATTATCTCAGAACAAAAGTTGACGATCCAATGCATTTCATTAACAAAGAAACCAAGGAGAATACGTAATTAGAAAAAAAGAACCTACGAATTGTGTTTCTTGCTTATCTTTCTTTCTTTAAAATTCTGTTAAGAAATAGTGCAGTTGAGAAAAGCTCTAGCTTTACAAAACCGGAATTTTATATTTTTCTTCTGTATTATGACTTTTTCTGTAAACAACTATATTATACAGGTTTTTAGAATAGTAATCTCCTTTAGAAAAAAAATGGTGGACGTTTTGTAGCTAAATCGTCGCGCAATGCTGTCACATCGTGTCAGAAGCGTGATGATATCATTTGGTAGTCATAAGACTATATTACGACTGTAATCCCCATAGGGTTAAGTTGAGGTTTACCTAATAATCCTTACTAATATTATAAAAACGAAAGTGAGTTTCTATGTTTGTTTGTTAAGTCTTCACGCCTAAATGGCTAAACCGATTTTGATGAATTTTGGTACAGAAATAGTTGGGACCCTAGAGACGGACATAGGCTAAAAAAAGTGAGAGAAGGGGTCTCCCCCTTTTCTCACTTTTTTTAGAGCCGAAGAGGGAAGAAAAGGAGTGAGAAAGATATTTTTTTTCGATCACCATGCAGGTTAAAGTTAGCGTTAGCCCAAAGTCATGAGGACAAAGTCGCGGGCGAAAGCTAGTACACCCATATTTCGCCAGCTTTGCTTATGTTGTAGTTGTTGATATCTTGTAGCTGGTAAGAAAATCGTAAGTGCGGATGACATTAGATGAAAATATATGTTTAGCGTTTCATAGTAATACATCCCATCACGAAACATGTCTGTGGGTAGTCCTATATGGCTATGATATTCAGGGTAAAGCCTTACAGGCTTTCAGTCATGATCAGAAATCGAGGTAACGTTCCAAATTGAAGAGGAACGGTACATTTTGCTAATGTCACCCGCACCATTCTACAGCAAAAACAGTATAGATATACTGACCTTACTATTTTTTTTTCCTTTTTGCGACCGGGAAATCATCAAATAACATTCCCGAACGGGGGGCAGTGTCAGACTTGTACTGACTAAAATCGACCCATGTTCCTTCTTTTGCCCTTTATGTTCCGGGGCCGCGGTATCTCTTTCGAACAACCCGCAACCCCTGCAGGTGGTGGCCTTATCAGGCTCTTCTGCTCATTGAGCCTCCATGAAGGAAACTCTTGAATTCACTCAAAATTATATCACTCCTACAACACATCTTAACACGCTCTTGTCAAAGGTGTCATTTACCAACACAAGTGCTTTACGAACAGTAAATGAAACCAGTAACTTCTTCACCATCAATATAAGTAATGAACGTGCAATGCAGTCACGTCATGATGGGAGCGTGTTTAATATCATATTACCCGCGCCTGCTAGCTCCCACCAAATTATAATATGATAATGGCTGGAGACCGAGATCGGTACTTCGGTATAATGCATGCCGTAACTGGCTTAACTTTCGGATAAAGCTCTGGTTAATAGGTTATGTGGTATTGCTGGGGGTTCGGCTAAAATTTGTTTGGAGTGAGAAAGGTTTGAAATTGACGGCTTGTGTCTCACCAAAAAGGAGTTTGTTTCACAAAAGTGCAGTGGTATTAGTTATGTGTATGAACAAGGTAAGTACGTTGGAGCAGTGGCTGAGCAATCGACTCCTACGCTGCTTGTCGCGGGCTCTATCCCCCGACGGAACCCTACTCTGGCTGTCTGTGTGTGTTAGTTTAGTTTGTTAATGCTCCCACAATACAGGAGAAGTTCATAGTGCGGGGGTAGTGCTGTGCTAAGTAATAAGAGTTCCGTTTTTTTCCTTTTCAGATACGGAATCTTATAGGATTGCTTATTTTAGTCATAAAATTCTTCTACATGATACTACTACTACTGTTAACTAACATAAACATAGTTAAAGAGACATATATGTGCTAAAGAAAGCACAGTTGTAAGTATTATGATAATGGCACAGTTGGGACAATTGTTATCCTGCACTTACACTAAGAAGCGTATTTGGAATAAAGCCAAAAGCACCAAATGGAACCGAATTTTGTCACAATAATTGTTCATTACGGCTTGTTTAATTTAACTTGGTACAGCGGTGCTTGAATACTTTTAATTACAGTGCAATATTTTTTCCAAAAGTGCCGTAATGGCTGTGCAATTGGATTTGTGCTCGCTGTATTCATGCCAGTTTCATGTCTTATTTGTCTAATTAATAAATATTAGATAGTCGCTACAGATAATCATTATCCCGACTGACAAACAGTAGGCCTACTATGACGTCTTAAAGCAGAACTTATTCCACTGAGTGAAAGAGATGGTGCTAGACACCCTGTATAGCTCTGTCTCTTTCCCTCAGCGGAATAAGTTCTGCTTTAAGAAGTCGTGGTAGGGTAGCTGTCCTACCAAACAGTATCATATTACCCAGTTATAGGCAGTCGGTCCATGTCGAATCCTGATATTCAGCTGAATCTGGTAGGACTGGAGACCAAACCCAACGTAGACTAGGTAAGTGATGATTTATGGAGAAGGTTTTGTGGAGTTAATATATTGAGATTCCTTTAAAAAACGCTGCCCCACACTAGTAATCTATACTAATATTATAAAGCTGAAGAGTTTGTTTGTTTGTTTGTTTGTTCGTTTGAACGCGTTAATCTCAGGAAGTACTGGTTCGAATTGAAAAATTCTTTTAGTGTTGGATAGTCCATTTCTTGAGGAAGGCTATAACATCACGCTACGACCAACAGGTGCTGAGCAGCGTGGGTGAAACCGCGGGGAACAGCTAGTTTCTCCTATATCGTGAGTGTGTTTAGAAACTTTTAAACTTACTTACACAAACAGCCAGACCCGAAATAGCTACCTGGAGATCATATTTGTTCCATGTGTTTTTGCATATTTTGTTCGGAACCCTCGGTGCGCGAGTACAACTCGCTCTTGGCCGGTTATTTTTAATAGTAACACAATTTTCCTAGCTTGATCCAAACAAGCGCATGCAGACGAAACATCGACTATAGTTGATTTGCATCGCAGTTTACAGCGCCTTCTTAAGCATTTGAACCTCCATCACACTGACTGAGAAGTAGTCATCCTATTTAAAAATATTAGTGAATTCTTAAGATTTGAAAAAATTGCAAAGGCACATCACAAAAAGAAACAAAAGTACATAGGTGAATTCAAATATTGAACACGTCTACAATCTCCACATAATCCACAAATGGCTATTAAAAGTGAAAACAAGAAAATTTGCGATTCAATTAGTTGGCATTCCTCCACACCCTTGTTGCCCTGGTAAATTAATTATGTAACTATGCTATAACAGTTGTATTTATTACTAAGCAACTGTTGATGCGTACCTATTTAAGGCACCTGTCGCTTACACAATCCTAAGAACACAGTTGAACCAATCTTACTCATTACACCTTTTATCACGGCCATGGAAAAACCAACCGTCACAAAATGGACTAAAGTCCAAATTGAGGTGTAGTTGAAAGACAGATGGCTTGTAAAAACCATGTATTACCAAATAGAGGAATTGTCGCATTTCACTCGACAAACTAACAAGGTGATGAATGTAATCGAATACTAACACTCGGACCGAGTTATTTGATACTTTAAGAACCATCCGGAATGGTAAGCTTTTCGTGTGAAAAACGACACTAATTCGTAGCGTGATCAAATTAAGTGGGCGCTCTCGTTTTTCGCCGGGTTATACGATTGCAGTGGCGTTTTGTGCAATAAAGTTGTATAGAAAGCGGGATGTCGGTTTAGATTTTTGTTTGTAAATTAAGCTTTTATAAATGCTTCAGTCTTTTATATCTTACTAGTTGTTCTCAGCAGTTTCACCCGCTGCTTGCTTCGGGGTTTAAAAGATAGATAGAAGCCGATTCTCAGACTTACTGAATATGCCTAAAAGATTTCATAAAAATCAGTCGAGCCGTTTCGAAGGAGTATGGAAACGAACACTATGACACACTTTTTTCCAGTACACGGACTCAACAAACCGTGGTTTAACGTCAAGTAGTTCTGTAAATCTCCTACTAAATGTTTGTTTACTATATTTTCATTTACCTATGGCTGGTCGACAGTACGATTCAAAGCCGTAAAGCCTCGTTTGTGCTATCTATTGCGTGACATTTGGTATCGACAAACGCACGTTCTCATACATCACCATCGGTAATCCAACTATTGGTCGTATATCTGGTGTTCACGATAACACTGGGTAAAATACATTTTAAAATAAATAAAACTCTAGTTGTGCAAAATAAACTTTGAATGAGACTACTATATCATGTTTTTTTTCTAAAGTGGCAGTGTTTAACGACTATCCTAAAACACAATATACCAAAAAGTTAAAAAAAAGTACTAAAAAGTTATGGTCGCATGCATACAAACTTTTTGCACCTACTACCAACAACAATGTTATGAATACTAAAGTAGATCTATGTGTTTGTCTGTACGCAACTTTTTAGGCCTTAACAGCTACGTAAATCTCAGTGAAAGGTACACACGACGACAGGTTAACCTATTCTAAACTATACAAACTATTATATTACATATAATTTAAATTCACATACACAAACAGCCAGACCTGAAACAACTACCTGTAGGCCACACAAATATTCGTTCCGTGCGGGAATCGAACCCGCGACATGCAGCGCAGCAGTCGATCGCTCAGCCACTGCGCCAATCGTGCCGTCAAATTGTCTCTGGACATCTTGTGCCAATAATGAACTCTTTAAAACAAAATTAATCAATCTAAACTACTTTAACTCTCAACCGTATCATTCGTTCATTGACTCAAGAATGTCACAAAGCAATTGAGTGATTTGCAAACTTCATAACATTGCGAATTAAACCCTGTTACATTGCATTACAGTACAATGTTCAATTGAACTAGAAATCAACACATGTTTGGGAGCAATAACTCTATATTGAGTCCGTGGTTGTCACGTTTAGCAATACGTAGTGGAAACTATGCCGATACTGTGAATTAATTGCAGTAGTTAGTAATATTGGGTTGTGTGTAAGATATCGTTTGTTACACTTGAATACATAGTTCTAGAAGCAAGGGTAGGTACAAACCTATTGTTATGAATGTTTCAAGCAAACTGTTTTGTTGGTTAAGCGGTAACTATAAAGTCCTCCTGACAATACTGACTGTAGAACGGATAATTGGAGAGAAGAACGATCAGTTGATTGTCATCAAACGTTATTGGCATTGAGAAAACCTTATATGTATATAACAGACAATAAAAAATATTTTATGACCGCACAACAGTTTAAGAATATACACTTGCGATTTTCTTTTACTTACATGATAAAAAAAAAATTATTTCACATTGGCACATGGGCACTATCTCACTAAACGTCAAGAAAAGGTGCATGGTTCTGGTTGGTCGGTTCCTATGGAGAAGAACCGGAAAAACCTCCATGGTTACTATTTTAAAATCATTTGGTTATACAATGTTGTTGTTACAGCGTTAGTACTTAAGTATGAGAGGACAGTTCTGTTATCAATGTTGCCGAAAATATTGAGTGTATTTTATGTTTCCGAGGAATTGTGTAAAATTCAAATACGATATGAAGTGACATGAATTTCAAGAGAAATTTAAGTTTAAATGTATAAAATAATAATCAGTTAATTAATTATAACTGTTGCTGAAAAAATGAAAAAATGAACAGAAAAAATGTTGAAAAAAAAATTGCGAATTATATCTTTCCCAAAAACACCCTGTACATAGTAATAGTATGATCTATAGATATGAATCCAATATGACGAATTCCCCTATTAGTCAATCTAGATGGTGGTTAACCTGTGTTTAAAACTAAAGCTAGGCCGAAGTCTGTCATTATCCGTGAATTAACCATTAAAGGCTGTGGGAATCCATCAGATGTTCATTTATAAAGAAATTCCCAGGTGTCTATGGATTTATGATCTATTTCCCTTGTCATAGAATTAAAAAAATAACAAGGGAGGGGCGCTGTAATACTCCACAATTAAAAAAAAAACCTTTTTTTGTTGACAGCGGCGTCTATGTTTTACAAATGATTGGTATTTTGAACAGAATCTACTTTGTTATAATTATTCCTTTATGGTATTTTCTAGTTGTTTGGGTTTAAAGCTGGCACCGGGTCCTTTTGCTCGTAGATTTTTGAAGGAAATTTCGAAACACTTTTTCATTTGCACTTCCCGTAGCCCAAGGGCTGGCTTTTACCTTGGCCAGAGGCTAAGTGATGCCATACCCACACAACCTGGAAACGCAGCCAGTCTCTTGGGGTCATGGCCAATTCACAGTGCTAGTTCCAATTTTAGTTAATTAATAAATTATTTTATGTTCGTTATTTTAATTTTTAAAAGTACCTATAGGATTTTGTCCTGCCAGATTGATCATTTAAAACCCATTAATTAACGCCTGGGACATATGCATAAACTTTCTAAAACAGAAACATAAAATATGCTTGACATTACTAATATTAGACGTCAGAATGGAAATGATATTCTAACTAAATAACACGCCATGCTAAAATAAAACCATACAACTCCACTGTCTGAATTGTAAAACGCAACATTTCCCTTGGAAAACCTTTTATTCCGAGGTTCGAGAATAAACATAATACAAATATGTATTCAGAATGTCAAGCGTTCATCAAGTTGATTGACGGTAGTATAATATAGGGAACTAACTTGAGTAAATATTATATTTTCACGAATATTTTTCCTTGAATGCTTTGGTAAGGCATTACGACGAAAAAACAGGTTGCTTTATGGCAAAAAAACAAGAAAGAAACAATGGATAAATAAAGAGCTTATTTGCTTGTCATTGAAGTTAAATGGATTGCGATATTGTAATAAAACTACCATACTATTTTATGAAAGTAATTAAAATTGTACAGAATAAAAATATGTTTGGTTACAATTTTAAACACCATGGAATAAAAGCAATCTCAATTTTTATATGGCAACACAGAATTTTGAAATTCGCTTGCCAGCCTGTCACAACAATATGGCAGCTGCAGTGAACTGTCAAAAAGCGCGCGAGATGAATGCCAGCCGATACATGGCATGTGCCGGGAATGATTTGTGGCGTACTCACCAAATATGAACGCGGCCGTGCTAAAAATATTGATTTATTTTAAACCTATTGAACATTTTTATAATTTATAAAATAAAGTCCACTGGTGAACGTCATTGATGTCATAGCTGATGAGTCAAATACAGCTACTACTACAACTCTTCATTAATGGCTTTTGTGGACGAGAGATACCACAATTTTGCCAATAACACGTGTACTGGTAATACACTATCAAACGCTTCAGAATATTTAGCAAGTAATCACAGTAATTAAAAACAATATAAGTATTTCTTTGCAGATTTAGATTATCAATTCATATGACAGAAATAGAAAAGAAAAGAGCCTGTAAAAAAAAAATAACGATCCAGAAAGTTACAACTTAATTTTGTTAATTTCGATGAATTTACATAGTTTGTAAACAAAACGAGAAAACACAAAAGAAAGAAGACATTTAACAGAAGTTGGACGAGGGATATGAGGAGGAATGATTTCATGAAAAGAGAGCCCCAATTTGGGACAGGAGAAAAATAAATGGTCCGAGTCAAATGCATATGTGTAACAGGTTTTTTATGAGCTAACTGTGTTACCAGCACTTTCGATAAATCTACATTTTGTATTATTAGAAAGTTGTAAATTATTATACAGGCGTAAAATGCCTTAAGACATAACCTTCACTTCAGCAAATTGAAGCTGCCTGCTCAAATTATGCCTGGATGAAATTATTCGATATGACTGAACTTGTTAACAAATTCAAATTATCAGTTCAAGTTCCCAATCGATGTAAAGTTCAAGAACATAATTTATAGACAGACCCAATAAGATTTTTTTTATGAGAATACAATATACCTACATAATGTTTTGACATTTTTTTTAAAATACAAAACGAATATCAGATTGCCAGTATTAAAAACAAGGAAGCGATACAGTTTAACCCCAATCCCCAAAGCTGGCAGCAAAAAGATCAGACATTTTCCTCTTCCCTTAACCAACAAAACTGTTTTCCCCTGGCCGTGCAAACACACCATATGACATTGTATAAAAAAAAGTAAATCCGTGAGGTGACGTCGTGAGTGACCTGTGAGAGGATTACACCTGTAAGCCTCTCAAGTATCGTGGCTGCAAAGCGGGGACTTATGGACCTCTAGGGAGGTTTTATGAGCTCTATAGATAGTATAATTAGTATAGCATTATTTTAAGGGGAAACTGACTAATGTGGAGGATTACAGCCTCTGCTATTCAAAGGAATGGTTTGTGTTTAAAGCATGTTAAGTGTGTTTATGTCCTTAATTAAGCACTTTAAGGAACAATGTTTTTATTCAGTCACCATCGTGCCCATTCTTCTCCATAGAGCTTGTGACTGGGACTTAGCAGCATCTTTTTTGTTTTCATGACATTCAAAAGTGCCTGTAATGGTTTAATTGAAATACATGATTTGATTTGATTGACATATTCACTTAGGCTTAGCAAACTAACTTAGGTACTGGTCGGATAGAATTTGAGTTCTATTAATCTTGCACTACATTATTTCCAACACCAACAATACGTCAACTCACAGAATATATTAAAAAAATTAGGTTTTTTTGAGTCAACCCTGATATCACTCTTTGAAAAACAGTGGAGTCAAAATTGTAGAGCGTAGTTTCTCCTGGCCAGGTGAGGTGCCAGGGGAAATACACTTGATTGCACCCGTTCGCGTTCCACACACGATGCATTTTGATTTCAACCGACTTTTTATTTGTAAGAACCCACTATGGCAAGAAATGTTTTATGTGTATTTGTGTGAATTGGAAAATAAGATGTTTTTAAATGGGAAGTTTTAATACCTGATTAAGGGTTGAAATAAAAAAGTTGAGAATCAAAACAATTATTAATTCCATTCCGATATGTTTTTATCAGATACTAGCTGTTCCTCGCGGTTTCACCCACGCTGCTCAGCACCTGTTGGTCGTAGCATGATGTTTTATAGCCTATAGCCTTCCTCAAGAAATGGACTATCCAACACTAAAAAAAAAATTCCAATTCCAACCAGTAGTCCCTGAGATTAGCGCGTTCAAACAAACAAACAAACAAACTCTTCAGCTTTATAATATTATATATAGTATAGATTATTACCTGTATAGTACTCACTTGATGAATTTAAATATTAACTTGAAATTAAATACCAACTTTTATAATACTGTTATCGTTAATTACACAACCAAACAATTATAAACGTCCTACCAAAACACATTTCAGCACTCACACCCGTCGGTCAACCAAGACATTGCGTTTGAAACAATCGATACAATACAGATAATGAAAAACTTTCTTGCTAATTACAGAAAAGTCCTTGACACTACTAGTGTGTAAATGTTTAATTTACGCACTAGTGAAACTCATCAATAATAACTAAGGATTACTAATGTATCGCCGGTCGAGCGTGACTACGTACCAGGGTATATACCTGGAGGAATACACCAGGGATTTCATAACCGCTACAATTAATATATTGCATTCAATATTAAAATTGAAATAACAAATTACTGCAGCTCTGCATTTTTACGACAAATACGGCTAAACGAGTACTACTAAAGTTGATTGATAAATGTTTCGCAAAAACTGTGAATGAAAAACATGCGCGTGAGTTCACGCGCGATGAATAATCTTTTTAGGGTTTTTGTCTTACGTAGGTTAAGCAACTACCGATATGTAATTATAACGTTTTTTTTATTATTTGCTGGTTATTTAATCGCTTATATTTATTATCGCATACCATTTTTGTTTTTAAACATTTTATGACGTCACTGAAATTTTTTTTCGACATCAGAAGAAAGTTTTTTTTATTCTTTTAAAACTGATAATTATAGGGAGGATCTTTGTTCACCCGTGAGATAGTTCAGGTTAACAGTAATAATGTAGGCGCATTAAGTGATTTAACATTTTGAAACCAAATAATTCATAAAATACAAATACAAAATTTTAAAATAGGCTCCATTTCCCAAATAATTGAACTTGGTAATTCCCACCTCGAAATTTCTGGTAGCAGTCTTGTCATGTCATACACGTTACATACATCAGTGAATCAGGAACCGTAACGGTGGCAGGAGCTTGCACAACCGTGGTGCATATTAACGGCTGCGCCCGCGCATCCAACACAGTGAGACGCCACACGCTACACCAACATGATTCGCAACATTGCTGTGAGTAGATATTTCTTTATTTTTATTTCGTGAAAAAAATTGTACCTAAATTAATTCGTTAATAAATATTGTAGTCCATTTTCGCCCATTTATATAAGTGTCGTTCCGCGGAAATTAAAAAAAAATACGCAAATCAAATCAGAGCATTAATAGATATATTCTTCAAATTCTATCTGCTGTCAAAACTAGCGGTCGGCGGCTATTTTTTCGTCAAAACATGTAGGTCATGACTTTACAGTAAAAAGATCGCTTTCCAGCAATTATATTAACTTATACTAACTGCGTTTAATGTAGGTTAGGATTCATGAAGCGTCTGCACCGAGTCTTTAGACTAGATATGCACCCTGCCGGGGTTGTGGGTTATTCGAAGGAGATACTGCGGCCCCAGAACAAAGGGCAATAAAAGGAACATGGGTGGGTTTAAGTCAGTACAAATCAGACACTGCGCCCGATTTTCTTCACACACTTTGTTTTATTTAGGTATTTTCCTTCATGTTTACTTTAAATACTACCATGATTTTACACCGCACAAAAATTGTTTTACAGCTGACATTTTTGCGTTGATAAACCTAGTACGAATGAAAAAATTCTTCGTTGACACTTACGTGAAGAGTATCTTTACGCTTCCTACGTGACGCAGTTCTACAAGAAGAACCCATAGATTTATTTACTCTTTTTTTCTATTTTTCAGTTGACCCTGGCCGTAGTGGTTGCAAGCCATATGTGCTTAGCGAGCCCTGTACCAGAACCCGACCCTGTTCACAGAACACAGTAAGTACTTATAAACTTTAAAAATGTTGCTATCTGGAGTCATGGAAAGGAAACAAAAGCCTCATGGAATTAAGTTCGCCTTACGTAGGCAGACTTAATTCCACGAGGCTTTCTCTACCAGTCAACCTTCGCCAGACATTTCGCCGGATGTTTTTAAGTCCCATATAAATGAGCCTATTACCATCAACGTACCTACCGTACATAACGTTTAAATAATTTTCTTTTAAAAACAAAACGTTGTCCCACACTAAGATTTCTCCTGCATCGTGAGTGCGTTTACAAACATTTAAACTCACATACACAAACAGCCAGACACGGAACAACTATCTGTAGGCCATACAAATATTAGTTCCGTGCGGGGATCCAACCCGCGACACGAAGTGCAGCATTCGATCGCTCAGCCACTGCGTCAACCGTCTCGTCAAATAAATAAATGTGGGTGTACTAATAGTTACTCCTCTACCTCACATTTCGGCGATTTCGGGCGTGATGGTATGTTTTTTTTTATATAGTAACTAGCTTTCGCTCGCGGCTTCGCTCGCGTTAAATTCGGGGTACTACAGTTCCCCTTTCCTGATTTGCTGGTAACGAAAACTGTGTGTACCTTTTAGCTTCCTACCTTGAAAACTGGAAAATTTCATCCCTTCTCTTAGAAATCTACCCGCAACCCCTGCGGGTAGATTTCCAAAAAAAAAATGATTCATGATGTTTTTATTAGTGACAAATAGTCCGCATACCATTTTTAGTTTCCTACCTTGAAAATTGAGGAATGCTCCATACAAACTACCACCCCCTATTTTAGGCATGTAAGGGATTAAAAATAGACAAAACGCCTATGTTCGTCTTCTACCGTTTTTGATGAATTTTACTACAGAGATAGTTTCCCAACTATCTCTGTAGTAAAGATTAACGGTTAAGCGGTTAAGCCATTTAGGCGCGAAGGCATAACAAAAAAATAAACAAACTCACTTTCGCTTTTATAATATTACTAGCTTTCGCCCGTGGCTTCGCTCGCGTTATATACACACCAAACAGACCTGCAGTTTTTACTGTTGCGCCTGAGTGATTTGAAATAGCAACGCTAAGTTTTCCCCTTTCTTCCCTCGTTCTCCCTCATATCCCACTTTTTTTTAATAAAAATTAGCCTATGTCCGTCTCCTGGTTCCCAACTATATCTGTACCAAAATTCATCAAAATCGGTTTAGCCATTAAAGCGTGAAGAGGTAACAAACAAACAAACTCACTTTCGCTTTTATAATATTAGTAACGATTTTTACTTTTCAATTGGTTATTAGAGAAAACGTTTCATTTTGTTGTAACGTAAAGTTTTTTCCAGTATTTATCCTTAGCTAAAGAAAGTCTAACACCGCAATTTGGCCCATTTCCCATACATTTCTCATTTCCTAGCGATTATTCTCTCCGCGTAGATTCGGGATCTTCCTGATAGCACAGATAATATCTAACGCTGTCTATCCATCAGATTTATTGCTAACATAACTGTTAATGGCATCTGCGACATGAGTTATGTACTGTCGGTTGTGTTTATGTAACTATGTATAGCTAATATGTATAGCCTTAATTGTGACGTGATGATGAAGCATATACTTAATTTTGGAAGGATAGAAAAATATGGAGAAAATTTAACGAGAACTAATATTGAAAATCTATGAAAGCAATACACTAGGAATTTATCTTGTATCGTAGATGCGTTTACAAACACTTAAATTCACATACACCAACAGCCAGACCCGAAACAACTACCTGTAGGCCATACGAATATTTGTTCCGTGCGGAAATCGAACCCGCGATACGCAGCGCAGGAGTCAATCGCTCAGCCACTGCGCCAACCAGCCGTTTATCCTAATTCCTTGTTGAAAAAGTTTTCTCTCGTTTCTAAAAACTGTTTAAATATTTTATTGGCAATCTATTTTTTTATATATTTTTAATCAACACTTTTATTAGTTTCACTTGTAACTAAATAACTTTGTAAAAAAAACTCAAGAAATAAATTTGACCCATTTTCTAGTTTCCAATTGAGCCGAAAATTTTGCTTTCATGTTTAATTTGAATAAAACCGCATAGTAAGCTAAATTGAGTCATTCTAAATCCAATATCGACGGCACGGTTGGCGCAGTGGCTGAGCGATTGATTGCTGCGCTGCGTGTAGCGGGTTCGATTCCCGCACGGAACAAATATTTGTATGACCTGCAGATAGTTGTTTCGGGTCTGGCTGTTTGTGTATGTGAATTTAAATGTTTGTAAACTCATCCACGATACAGGAGAAATTCCTAGTGAGGGGGGGGGGGGCAACGTTTAAAAAAAAAAAGAAATAATATGGCGGATTTCCAAAGGTGGCGATCTAATTATTTTTATGCATTTCCATTATAATACACACAACTACAATATATATTATGTTTTGTTCCAGTGTGAGAATTCACGTGCCGTATGAAGTACACACAGTAAATCATCACCATGTGGAGACAATTCCTGTGATTAAACACGTCCCTATTATCAAGCCTGTACCCATAATCAAAGAGGTTCCGATAATCAAAACAGTGCCGGTGGTACAAACTGTGCATGTACCTGTGCACCATACTGTACATGTCGAGAAACCTGTGTTCGTGCCTGTCAAGGAACATTACTCCTTCTCTTCGTGGCATTGATTGATATTGATCTAATTTTTTGCTTCAGTTGTGAAATAATGGAAAGTTCACGAAATGATAGTTACATTCTTTGCGAAAATTTGCCTGTTTCTTGGTTAGTCAAAGTTCATAGAATTTGTATGTTTAAAGAGAGGATATTTAATTAATAATATTGTATCTGTCTTGTTAAAACTTCTAGACAAAGCTAACGCTCAGAATAACTGTCTTAAATTAACTATAAATATTAGTCCTAACTTTAATTTACCTTTGTTTTGAATGTTAGTTTTCTTTAGTAAGTAGTAGTGCTAATTTCAGGAATAACCTTATACATAAATAAGATAACTTTCAATGTGTAAGACAGCTTCAAGTGTTTCATGAAACACTCGATTTGAGCCATGTAAACATCGAAATAGTCATTAATCAGTTTCAAACAAATACTGTCAATGTGAAATCTGACACAGACCATCCAACTCCTATTTAATTATTGGTGAAATAGACTCTAATTAAACAATGCTAGACTATTATTATTCAAATAGTATCCCGCCAAAATATACTCTTGTTATAATGAATTTAAATAAGGGTTGTTAACGAAGAGCACTAGTGTGTAACAATATTAAAAATGTCGGATAACAAATGAGTTTAATTAAACTAGCCTCGACATGCAACTGCGGTCCGCCATTTTAATTGAACGAATGAACGATTGAAGTATCGAAATTTATTACAAAATGTAAATAATGTTGTAGCATTTGCGATTATTCCATTGCTTGTGCGTTTATTGGAAGAATTTTTACAGAATAATATTTTTGATCGTGTTTAATTCATGTTGCTATACATTTTATTTTAATCTTTTTCTAGTCGTTTTTAATTTGTATAATGGGCGCAGTTTTAAAAACAGCTAGTTTAAAAAAATACCTTCTTTAGTATTGCTTATATTTTAATTCCCGAGAAAGTACTGTTATATTATGTACTTGGAAAAAATGACTGGTGGAATTCAAGTACAACCTCTACCTAGCCCTACGTAGATAACACGCGTGTTGTCCGGGGCAAAGTACTTCGGTAACCCAGGTACTCTTCCCGAGATCGTCAGCAACACCAAGGCGCTGCCGACGTTTCTCGTGGAGCTGGGGTGGATCGAATGATATTCCCTCCCGTACGCAAAATACGCGCCCAAGACGTGGAGTTACGGACATCAGCCCGTTATACAATACAACATATGCGTGTTATGATGTTATATTGTCATGTATTGCATGGATCTGACTTTGCATGTTTTCCATCATGTTGCCATTATTTCTACAACTGCCAATGTGATTGTGATTGTAAGTTTGTTGTAAAAACTTGTTTATCACGCAATTATAGAAATACACATTCTTCTGTGATATGTCAATACAGTGTAAAACTTTGTGGATGTTTTTCTTATATTTCAGTCCTTATCTCATACCTTACAAAATCACGATAATCATTTAGGCAATTTTTTTATGGTATGATGGTTTCTTACACCAATTCTTACTTAAAGATATATGCAAATCATCCATTTAAATTAGATGAAGAAAAAATGCATTATAGAAGATAACTCATAAACTACCCAAGCAAAATAAATTAAAAACGGATCCTTTCGAATTCCTTTCTCATACAAAAATAATAAAAATAAAGTCAAATTATGAACCTTCTCGCTTTTTTGAAGTCGGTTAACAATTCTCACTTCTATTTTAAAACACAACGGTACCTTCGCTACTTCTGTTTTATGATAAACGAAGAATAGGATCTAGTAGTGATGAATAAGCTACCAGTGGCATGGTGACCAAAAAAACATCAATTGAACTCATCAACTGACTACCGTCACTCTGCTCTCATATTCCTCTCCCAAGTGTAAGCACAACACTATACACATAGATCCCTGTAAAACTCACTTACACCACACTAACACATAGGTACCGAAAACAAAACAACTTCAGTTTCCATTATTACACGTTAAAACAAATTTCAGCCACAAAACAGCAGCAGAACAAACGCAAAAAGTCATTCCAGTCCCACAGGATGAGTTCAAGCTTAACTGCGAGTTGCACATAAATATAAACGAGTGTTTGTTTACATTACGGATTCATAAGTAGATGGAGTGATCATTACGGGGGATGGGTAAGGCAGCTACAAATTTGGTGTATAGCACCAAGGATCTTATAGAGCGTTGCCTAAATCGGAACGAACGCCGCCATCTTATCTTTTCAATACACTTCACAGAATCCTTACAAAAGTGTTCAGCAAGAGCGCGTGCGTATACATCAAGTCCATGTTTGATAATAAAAATATGGTTCATGAACTTATAATGGGTTTGGCAGATAAAATGGTCAAATTGAACTATGTCAGAATTATCTCAATAACGTATAACAAGCTACCAATGCAATTCATTACAATTAGTTTTCTCATGTTGAGTTCTTGCATTTGGACAGCCAAAGGTTGTATTTATCACGGAAGAGTTTTTATTTTTATTTTTTGTAAACATATTTCCTACTTTAGATTCATATAGGTATAAGGTAGAAAACATGTCAGTAATAGTTTAAACTAAACTAAAAATAAACTTCTGCAATTATTCGTCGCAATTACTTCATGTACTATCTACTCTATGGTCCGTAAGGCTTATTGTTTGAACGCGTTATCGCGGCTCGCAGACTATCGGCATGTCGGCCTATTGTGGTCTTGTCAGTCGTTGTCAGACTAGAGGCCTACTGCGCACTATCTGACAAGACACGTGTCAGCTTTTGTCGAATTTTGAATATTGAGAGATTACGGTATTGAAGCGTGGGAGTTTTGTTCTCTTGATAATATTATACATACTAAAATAACTGACTAATCTGCCAATCAACCGTGGTGATTAAAGCTTGTACTTACTATACTTTCCCTAGTTCAGCCGTTTTCTTGCCATTCATGACCTTTAGTCTTATAGTAAGGACTGATTCACTTGAAAAATAAGTATGATAGTAATTTTGAGTCCTTGTAACATAACATAATATCATGCCTGTAGTCCCCGAAGGGTTAAGCAGAGGTGTACCTAATAATGCAGCCACGTTTCGCTATTTATGTTTAAGTTCCACGTAACCCTATTGCCATAGCAAAGCAAAACGGCCTGCCCGAACATACTAGTGCAATAGAAGGAACATGGGTGGGTTTTACACTCCTTCCGTTCCACCCAGAATGGGGAAAGTTATTTGATTATTTGATGATTTCCCATCCGAAAACAAAAGCCTATTGTCATCAACTGGGCACAAATCCAGACTCCGTAGCTGGTATAGAGAAATCCCTGACGCATACTTGCACTGTCTTTTCTTTTGCATTAATGATGATATCTGAGATTTTATATGTTTGAGCATAAACAACAATAAGCGGCCATCGAGAGCCTGTTCATCGGAGCCTTTGCGACCTAATAAAAAGACAAATGAGACAAAATTCAAGGTACGACGAATTCCGTGACACTTATCACGATATTGCGACCTAGACTAAAAGCCATTGCGTTAATGAACCCAGTTTACGAATTTGTTAAGAGCCATAATGAGCCCTTGTTTACACCGGTGGGTATAAATGCTTCACAAATATTCACAAATGGTCAGAACAGTTAAGTTTACTGGTTCAGTTAGGGTTTACTGACTTAGTTAACCGTTGATTACGTAGCGATTAGTGTATTAGAGTAAGTACTGTGTTTGTGGTTTAACTGTGGCAATGATATTAGATTTTACAGCTATATTTTAACTAGGCTTAGTGCCAGTGGTTTGAAAATTATGCGCTGAGGGTGTTGTGGGTGCGGGCATTGTAATAGTTATTGCAAAATACTGTAATATATTGTAATTTTTTAGTGAGTATATGTGATAAAAAGAGATAAATGACGTCACGCGTAGGTGCATTTTTTTCGGAATGAGTGACGTCACACGTAACTTTAATGGACCATATCTTTATCATTTTTATTCTAATTTACAAATAAAAAATACGTGTCCCTTATTTTTGAATAATCTAAAAATCTAGTCCGTACTAAATAGAATGGAATTACGTTATTCCTGGAAACTACCCTATTATGGAATAGTTACTCAAAAACCTACTAATCTACTTAAATTATTACTACCACCAACCCCAGGAAAAAAGGAACCTTCGAAATTTAAACATCCTCCAGATAAATTAATAGAACAGCAAAAAATATAAAGCCTGTAACACATTGCGTTAACACACCCACTTATTGTTTCACGCCAAATTAATTCTTTTCGCGAACTCATGTTCACTTGTAACTGATATAATTATTTCGCTTGTGAACGCAGCCCTTGACTCCAGTGATAACCTGACAGTTCAAATTCAGATACCAATTTAAATGGCAACTCGCTGAACAATGGCCTTAATGTTGCCAGTTAATGGGAATTTTTAATGTAATGCATTGGTTTTTTTTGTGATTGACAAGATTGGTTTGTTGTGTTCTGTAGCTTGTTTAATTAGTTTTGGGTAAAATCGGATGTTAATAGTATTTTCTTTATAAAATATTGAGGTTGGGCAAACACATTTTTTAAGAGAATAGAACTGTTTGAGGCACATATGTAGTCTGAAATACTTTTGTTAAAGGTTTATTACAGCTAGCCCATATGTTGCCAGAGCTGGGCAAAGGCTTCCCAGTCTTCCCAATGGTCACGATTCTGTGGTAATTGTCAAGGAAAACATTCAGTTTATCCAAAATCATCTCTGTCGTGGTCTGCCACAACCTACGCTGTTATAGGGCCCCAATACTAAGCTTTAAAAGCCCATAGGTCATTTTTGGTTAGAAATAATACAGCAAAATTTAGATCCAAAACTAAAGTAAGTAAAAGTATAATAATATTCTGTCATTAATAAGGGATACTTAGTGTTAGTGAAAACGGACTAAATATATCAACTAACTAGATTGATAACTTATTTGGTTTCGTTTTTAAAACCACGACAATTTCAAGAACTTAAAATCATTTTCAACATACGTTTATGGTTTCAAAGGCGCGCCTTTGAAATCAACACGTAAAATTACCTGTCTCCCTGCACATTAATCAGTCAATAAATCCACCTCAATAGTCAATTAAAATACCGACAATGCAGATAATGACGATTTATTTCAGCGGTCTCATAATGAGCTTCCATCGACAATGTAATAAATAAGCTTAATTAAAACACGCTAAAATTATTTCCATTCCATCATATCATCAACGAAGTAACGGACTGAATTGTTTGGGCGGTTAGATTTTGTTCCACTGAATTGTTTAAAAGTTATTTGTCCACTGGTTTGTGTGTAGATTTTGTAAAGTTGCTTAGGATGCCTAGAATTCTACACCCGTTAAAAAATATTATGAGTTTTATCGTATGTGGCAAGCAAATCGTGTGGTAAGCAATAACCACATATAACAAATAAAAAAAATCCCTACATAAGACAACAAAAACACAAAAATGCACTTGCAGAATAAATTCTCAAGATAAACTATCCAGGAAAAGCTCAGCACACTTTTCATCACGAAAAACCTTTGTAAATCACGCAAACAAAGTCAGGGCACAAGCTAGTTTATTCATAAGTTGAGCGGACAGGCACGAAAAAGCAAAAAGCCACCCATTATAAATGAAGAGAAATCATGCGATATGAAACACCGCTCGGCTTCCACCAAATTATTACTCCAGCGAAAATTTTTAAATTATACATCACGATAACCAATTATGCGGGTCAGTTATTTCTCTATCCGAAACGGTGAAATTTGTTGGAAAACTACACAATCGAATAAACTGATGCTTTATAAACTGTTCTGGCTTTCCTATTGGCACGTTTGAGCGCAATTTCTTTCGTAAGCATTGAACTGATTCGGAACTTTTTGTTTTTGCGCGTTGCTTACTTTGTTATGCTCAAAGCATTTTGGCTGGTGAACTAATAGATTGTAGGTACGATCCTTAACTGCTCAAATACTTTCGTTATTTTTAACGTCATTTGGCTATAATTAAAACAAGCGACTCACTTTACTACTTTGTGTATCAAAGGTCTTATCTCCAAGACAACATCAAAATTTATTTTTTGGCCCCCATTTTACTACCGACTCAGCTGAAAAAAAGTACAGTAATAAAAAAGTGAACAATAAAATCCGACATTTCTCCGGTAACAGCGCCGTTCCCCACATAATATTCAGAATGGAGCACTACATTTGATCAAAGATATGTTTATTTCATGCATAGTCTCCTGGTGGCACGTCGTACGCTATAAAATCTAGAATGAATCTATTCAGCGAGCCCAGCTTCACGAAATTTACGTAGTGAAAGTTTACAGTTACTTCCCAAGAGTTGCTTGGTTGTTTTGGAGACGACGAAGTTCTAAGACCAAAGTTCCATAGCTTTTGAAGGCATCTCAGGCCGGGCCGAGGTCTGTATTTGGCCGTTCTTGCTTATAATCCAATGGTAGTTTGGATATGTTTTGTTTGACAATAGCCAGCTTAAATATTGACGTAGCTGCTGCTTTGAACTCGGTAGTACCGATGAACTCGGTTGTCGATATTATTGCAATATTTTGACTTGAATTGATTGGTGTTACATACTTCTACTATATACATACTTTTACTCTGAAAGTGAACTGATTTCCAAGATACAGGTTCTTTACCTAGCTTGGAAGTCAGACGCTCATTTAGTTTTTAGCGGCTTTTTAGGGTTCCGTAGTCAACTAGGAACCCTTATAGTTTCGCCATGTCTGTCTGTCCGTCCGTCCTCGCTTAATCTCTGTGACCGTTAGCACTAGAAAGCTGAAATTTGGTACCAATATGTATATCAATCACGCCGACAAAGTGGTAAAATAAAAATTCGAAAAAAATGTTTTATTAGGGTAGCCACCCTATATGTAAAGTGGGAAGTGATTTTTTTTTTAATTTCAACCCTAACGTGTGATATATTGTTGGAAAGGTATTTAAAAATGAATAGGGGTTTACTAAGATCATTTTTTGATAATGTCAATAATTTCGGAAATAATCGCTCCAAAAGTAAAAAACAATGTGTCCCCCCCCCTCTAACTTTTGAACCATAAGTCTAAAAAATATGAAAAAATTCTGAAAAGTAGAACTTTATAAGAACTTTCTATGAAAATTATTTTGAACTTGATTGACACAACAGTTTTTGTACAAAAAAGACAAAAAGTTGTACAAAATAATTTCTGGACTAAGTTTGTAGTATAATCGTATATGCAAGCTTTTTTTGTAACTTTGTTTACATATTTTATTATCCTAAACGTATCTTTTTTCAAACAAAAAATTGTTGTTGAATTACCACCAAAATTGCACGTCTTTGTATTAATTAGTAACCCTATTCCTCGAGAGATGGCGCTGTAGGTACTTATTACATTGGATCGAGTATTACCGAATTGTTCGGTTGGCCTCATAACTGGGAACACTTATTGTGACGGACGGGAAACTACGGAACCCTACACTGAGCGTGTCCCGACACGCTCTTGGCCGGTTTTTTATATTATAATGTTGTGCAGTCATATTTTGTTCTTGACTATATTCTGTCCAATAAACGATTAATTTATTATTTACAGTTTTACACTATGGATATACCTAAAAAAAAAACGCTTGTTTTAGTTTTGAAATATATTTATTAACCATAAAAACAATAACAAAATGAACTTACACTAAGCTACCTAAGCTATCGCCTATCAAAGCTTATAAAATTAAAGTTAGATACTTACTGATAATAACATATACGTTACACACAATATTCATGGGTATATGATGTCAAAAAAACAGTTTTAATTCCTTTTGATAACACGAAAGAAATTAATACCTAAAAATCATCTACGAACACGAGCATGTACCCATTATCGCGTACTCTCTCATTTGTTTAACTCATCAAGGAAAAGATCAATTAAGAAGATTAGTTATCGCCTTTAAAGATTACGTCATTGCGAGCAAACGACGGAGGGGGAGGTGGAAGGGAAAGTAGGTGGGGGTTTTGGGGGTAAGGTGACGAAAACGCACAATATCTTCATTCGCGATCCGCCTGCGGCCGATAGGGTGAGGCTTGTTAACTCCGAGGACGATTTTACGCGACTACATTACTTAGCTGATAGAATGAGCTTGGGGAGCAGGTTTAAATAAAACCGCGTTGTAATTTGTTTAACTATAAAATTGGAGCAGAATTGGTTTGTATAAGTATGGTGCGACGTATAGGTACAGCGCCGAGCACTGAGATAATATACACGAAGAATTAAATATTCATAATAATTTTAAATATTACATGTAAAACACTAGGAGAAAATCACTTTTTGTTCGAAAGAGATATCGCGGTCCCGGAACATAAAGGGCAAAAGAAGGAACATAGGTGCGTTTCAGTCAGTACAAGTCTGACACTCCCGCTCCGCCCATAGCGGGGGAAGTTATTTAATGATATCCCATCAAAAGCGTGTATACCTACAAATTATTGCTAGAGTGTATTCTGTACTTAGCGTGTATTGTATCCTTGGTGAAAATTGAAGTGGGGATTCAATTTTCGCCATGTTAAGATGCAACGTTTGCTCTGAGATTTATAATAGAAACAACAATGTTCGGGGAATTAATCCGGGACTTGATGTTCAGCATTTGAAATTACGATACATAGGTTATCAAATTGGAATAGTTAATAAATATAAAAAGCACAATATTTATGTAAAGGTAAAGAAGCAAATAAGATTAAAATTAATAAAAAAAAACTGAGCTACCCAGACTTGGGCAAACATTCCATCTTGTCTCGACCCTTATGAAGCTCGAGGCCAAATTTCGTTTGAAAGCGACTCAATTGTGGCCTGCCCTGTACATAGCTAGGAATGTTAGCCTTATAGAAACATAAGTACGTGTATAACCAGCGGTGTATACTGCCGACCGCGGCACTATCGTGCTACCACAATTGTAGGACCTACTCTGTGGTAGCTGGGAGGTGAATACCTAAACAGGGACTAGCCTTAATACGTAAGTACATAATGTATCTATGACTTCAGGCAGGGCACGTATAACAACAACTAAGTTAGTCGAAAAACTTTCGTGTTTTCGGTATAGATTCATTATGTCCTGCGACCAGGAGGATTAATATTTTAAAATGATCTCAGGCCCTGTTCATGTTTCGAATCGTCACTTTGTCATTTGCCATTGTAATTGATTTTATACAACTGAAAATCTCGAGATAAAAGATACTAACCAATAATGTATGCACACTTTTCTGTGCAAAGGGGCCTACCGGGGTTGCGAGTTGTTCGAAAGAGATACCGCGACTACGGAACATAAAGGGCAAAAAAAGGAACATGGATGGGTTTTAGTCAGTGAGTCTAAGAGTCCCCCCAGCCCCCCGCACCACCCAAAGGGGAGTTACTTGATGATTTCCCATCCGCAAAAAAAAACCTTTCTTTAAACAGTGAAAGGGTTTCCACCATTTTCGTTATTTTCCTACCAGTTTTTCTTTCTATCGTAACTACTCTTTAAGTCCTTATGTTATTGCATCTGTAGCTCAAGTTTCAATTAACAAATCAATGCAAATTTTTACAAAACAACAACCTCGGAGACCTCTGTCTATATCGCTAATTAAACATTATGGTACTCTTGAAAATAAATGCTAATTCATAGAATCTAGTTTAGATAAAGTATTACTAAAGTGCCTATTCAAGATCTAGTTAAGTAGATAGCTAAAATCATTACCTGAAAGGAGATTGAAATTCTTTGGAAAGTATTAAAAGTGAAGACGTGTTGGGTCCTAACGGCTCAAGGAATTACTCTACATGGATTTTGAACCTTGAATTGAAGCTTTTGCCCGTTCGTGTCCAGGGTCCCAAAAATCTCTGTACCAAAATTTATCAAAATCGGTTTAGCCATTTCGGCTTGAATATGGAACAAACAAACAAACTCACTTTCGCTTTTATAATATAAGTAAGGATATAAACAGCAGCTGCAAGAGACTATTGTATCTATAACTTGACAAAATCTTAAGATATGGGTATCAAATTGGTACATCATACACAATAAATAAATGGTTTAAAAGTCAACTTACATTTCTCTGAGTCCGATCCTTATGCGTATTATAAATACAGACAGTTATCGTAACAATCCGCCACCCACACATATAAAAATGGACCACATTGTAATCAGCACAGAGCCTTGTAAGGTAAAGAATCGTGATTGAGAACTTAAGTACGTATTTTGTTTGGATAAGGAGACTTTCTTATGGCAATATTAAACCAGTGTCATATAACTGGATCAGTCTTTTTCATATAAATGATAAAAGATGTTTATTTTGTACGTAGGTTTTTACAAACACTTTTTTTTAAAGCTAGATGAGGCCATTGTTTCGTACCCGACTATTCTGAGAAGAAACAGCTGAAAAAAACTCAGAAGTCATAGCCTCTTTTAAGGTCCAAACAAAAATCTTGGTCAACTTACATGAGGATTATGCAGATTAGTGTCTGAAATGGTCTTTTTAAGAAAGCACCACAGATTGAGTGGACCTGTCCAGTTAGAGCAAGCAATTGTGAGTTATTGTGTTGCTCGACTCATAACTCAAGGAGCTCAACGACACGACAACGGTTGCATCAGCAGTTTCAAGTTGTTCGAAAAGATACCGCGGCCCCGAAACATAAAGGGCAATTGAAGGAACAGGAATGGGTTCGAGTCAGTACGAGTCAAAAATCAAAAGTCATTTATTCAAATTAGGCTGATAATCAGCACTTTTTGAACATCACATTACAAGGGACAGTCCCACAAAAACGCCCTGCCCTTTGCCACTTCCTAGAGTCTGGAACTTCCCCCCGCTTTACCCAGAGCAAGGGAAGTTATTTGAAAAAGAAAAAGGATTGTACGCTTAGTCGTGTTTGTAATCACTCTACCAAAAAAGCAGAAACATGAAACAATTCACTCTAAAAACTGCATAATCACGATTTGATGTTATCAGTGTTCAAGTAAAAAGCCTAGAAGATATAAGACGCCATAAAAACGAGCGTTCGTTCAAGGGATGGTCCAATTTGGCTTATTTTACTGCCATCTAGTACAAGATACCGTCTCCCAAGAGTTATTAGTCTGACGAAATTGCACGCGATTTTTCTTAACTGATAATTTGTTGTTCTGAAGAGAAAAGATACGCGAATTAGCATTCTGGGTGAGATAGGACGATAATCAATTATGACGAGGTTTCATTAAGATTGGGGTAGATTTTTTGGGGTGGGAAATCATCAAATAACATAACTTCTCCCGCCCTGGGCGGAGCGGGGGGGAAAAGTCAGACTTTTACTGACTAAAACCCACCCATGTTTCTTCTATTGCCCTTTACATTCTGGGGACCGCAGTATCTCTTTCGAAAACCCGCAACGGAGAATACAGCTAAATGGGTGATTTTGGATACTAGAGATGTTTTTGAGGGTTGTGGAAAACTGATAAATAATTAAGTGGCTGATGCATTATAAACACTGATAAAATGAAGATATAAGCTTTATTTAACTTAAAATAGTACGTAATTAAGACATTGATAAATTGACAGAGAATTGTATTAGTTGTTACAATATGTCACACAGTGAGGATGGACATCGACGTTGACGTAGACCGCGCCGAAGGTGATGTGACTATCTGAAGGGCTACTATGACATCTTATAGCAATTCTTATTCCACTGAGGGAAAGAGATGGTGCTACACACCCTGTATAGCTCTGTCTCTTTCCCTCAGTGGAATAAGAATTGCTTTAAGAGGTCATAGTAGGGTAGCTGGTCGTGTTTACGGAACAAACGTGGTTACAGTTGCACAAACAAAGAACTTTGGAAGAAGAAAGACGAGGCTTTTGCCTAGCAAAGTATAGGCCATGAAAAAAATATACAATACTAGCTTCCGCCCGCAACTTCGTCACTTTAAACCGCGTGATTATTGAAAAAAAATATTGTTTCTCCCCCTTACATCACTTTAAAAAAAATCCTAATAATCCTATTCCTGTCTCCAGGGTCCCAACTATCTCTGTACCAAAATTCGTCAAAATCGGTTTGGCCATTTAAGCGTGAAGACGTAACAAACAAACTCACTTTCAATATTAGTAAGGATACAAAAAACATATCATAGCAAACTAGTAAGTATTGAATTTTAAACAAAAACAAATTTACAGATTTGAAAACAATTTAAACAGTTAGAACCCACTATATCAATCCTTAGTTATTCACACGCATTTTTTGCTCACATTACAATATTTTAATTTCACACATGGTCAGCAGTTAAGTCGTCAACCATGACATATGACGTATGGCGTTTAATTTAAAACTTGGCCTTAATAACACGCACTCCGACACTGTTATGTTTTAATTATATTAAAAGGATTTTGAAACTGAAATAATTAGAGCAACGTTTATAAACAAAAAAATGATTGATCGTGTGTATTTTCGTTATCCGACTGGTTTTAAGAAACACGAACCAAAAATAACACAAGGACTTCAATAATTAACGAAATAAATTAATGACCAACTAAAATGGTTTTTAGATTTAAAAAAGAAAAAAAAAATTAAGTGTGTATAATAATAGGTATATTCCATAATCAAAAAGGCGTCATTAATTCCGTTAATTAATTTTGACCGTGCTCGCAAAATATCTACAATACAATTACACAAATAAATCAAAAGATCTCATTAAAGAGCCCTTTCAGAAACCTCACATATACTTACACTACAAAAAACCGCAACATAAAAAACTATAAACATTTCACAACGACTATTATAGGCCATTACGGCCGTCTAAACAACGTCCTTAGTCCAAACAAACATAGTTTTACAAACAAAGGTGCGTTCTGAAGTGCACAAAGCATGCAACTTTAATATTATTGTATAGAGCGAGATAGGGGCGGCTGTGGGCGCGACGCTTCTAGGTCAACGAACCCCATCAGCATATGCTGGACTATCAAAACTTTATTAATAATAATTTATTTTTTTAACACTTTTGTGGCACGACTGTACTATAATACACGCATCTGAATAAGCTAGTACCTAAATATGATCTGGTTTAAAAAACCTGCGAAAACCACATGGAATTTAAAAAAAAACTGGTTTAGATAACATATTTTAAAAGTTGCCAGTATTTTTAGCCTTATCGAATTTGCTTTACTATGCCTTGTTTTAGAAAAGTCGATTTCTTATTCGATGTTACTATGTAAAAAGTCTACAAAATAATTAGCTACAAAAAAAAACAAGAGCAAAAATTATGCTTTGATAAATTACCTACAATTTGTACTGAAAGCAAAGTGTCGCTACTAAGGTACTAAGTTCATTAATTAGTCTAGAATTAATAGGCTTTAATGTCAAGAGCTTAGACCTAAAATCTAGAATTGAATTTCAAGTCTGGAGTAAACCGAGCACATTTGGGTGGATGGACTAATAAATTAGCCTAAACCTAACTCTCAATTTTATGCAAATATCTATTATGGAAATTAAATAAAGTTTTGTTGTGTTAAGAATGCCAAGTTTGACCATCTTATTGTTGAAATTTTATTTTAAAATAATATTATACATATTTACACAAACTAAAAAAACGTTCTTTCAAGTTCTCGACGACGGGTTGCGCGTTGTTCGAAAGAAATACCGTAGTCCCGGAACACAAAGGGCCAAAAACGGAACATGGGTGGGCTTTAGTCAGTAAAAGTCTGACACTCGCCCCCGTTCCGGCCAGAGCGGGAGAAATTATTTGGTGGTTATTATATATATATATTGTTTGGTGTTTCCGCAAAAAAAAACTCCATGACCCTCGTGCCATTCAATGTGGGTACAGAATGTTTGACATACGGCTTCGAGAAGGTTCTGTAGTAAAGCCTTGTAAACTCATTTTTTTCGATTGTAATCCAAATATAAATATTTACAGGCCCTTCTGTAATTTTTATTTGGCAATTAACGCGCCACTCATTAAAAAACCTTAATTACCGATAACTGAGACATTGATTTATACTAACCCGATTTCGACAAGGTCTAGACTATTTTTTTTTATCAGATCATTAGAGTATTGGAAACCGATGCCGTTCGGTAAACTCTGACCTTTTAATATCGATTTTTCATTAGTGAAAAACATATTTACTGCAAGCTGATTTGATAACAATAATTTGGTATCTAAAATTTGTTTAAAATTAATTTAAAAATATATTTTCCTGTTTTACTGCACGCCGAAATAAAAGGCAGAATGAGAGACCAATTTTGTCAACTTTCTGAATATTTTATTTAACATTTTTTTATATTTAGAATTTTAATTTTTGTTGCATTCAGGGAGACTGGAGGTTAACCCCAATATTGAAACATGAAAAAAGAGATTTTTCATGATTTCATGTGAGTGATTCCCAATTGTGTGCAGTTCAATTACCTTACTGAGTCATGTCTTTAAGACTCCCAGAGTGCTCAAATTATAGGTACTTATTTATAACTATGTGTGTACGATAAGGTATGTGGTATAATTTGTCACGAGTACAGTCGGCAAAACAGATAAGTAAAAATAAGCTCTTAAAATACGACAAACGTCTTTAACTCAATTTTGAATTGTTTAATTAACTATATAAGTTTCTGAATTGAGATGGTCACTAACATTATTTATAACATTTAAAACGGGTTATATACCATGTACACCGTATAGGAAATTCAAATTAAATATTAAATGTATACCGTTTTAAATGTTTCTTCTAATAAACTATTTGTTTACTATCAAATAAATTTAACTTAATTCGAAAACATTCATGGATAAAAAAAAAACAACTGTATCTAATGAGCCTGGTTACTGATCTCTTTTGCTGATTGTACATCCTGCCGTAATTAGTGTGCTAGCCCACCTTTATTAACGTACAAACATTACAGTGCATAAACACAGTTTATCGATATCCGGCCAGTGCCTGTGAATGATCATGTTAATTGATACTGGGAAATGGCGCGGCAAGTGATTATTGTATGGGTTTACCGAGCCCAACGTGTTTTGCACACAATACTGTTACACTACATTTGCGTGTCGGTTTTAAGGACAGACAGTGTAAATTATTGATGTTTATGAGACACGATTGGTACGAGATTAGCGGTTTAATGAAGTAGAAATTGACTATCATATACGAAGCTGAGGTTACCAAAAATCTACTTTATTGTGTTGCATGATTCCGATGGTGTACTATAGCACGGCCAACGAGAAGCGATACCAAATGTAAACAAAACCCATGCTAAAACCCCATCTAAAATGGCCGCCCGAATGTTAGCGAACCCGTCTTAACATTGTCATGTTTTTGCCGGGAGAACGAGACATTACGAAAAAGGCACAAGATGGAAAGAGCTAAATATTAGATTGTCAACGCCACAGTTGTTCTTTAGGTTAATGACCTTTCGTATCGCTTCTCGTTGGCCGTACTATAGTTATTTTTAGAGATCCTTACCTCAAAGGAAAAAACGACCCTTATAGGATAACCTTGTTGTCTGTTTGTCAAGACTCTTTATCTCTGGAACGGGTGTGGGAATCAAATTGGCATTCAAACTATATATACTCAAGCCTATTATTATAGTACCGTAGAGCTGTGAAAAAAACCTCCTCTTAGTCTGCGCAGTCAAAATATATGGCAAGTTTGTACGGAACTCTCGGCACTTGTATTTGACGGGCCTGTTGGTCTAGTGGTTAGTGGCCCTGACTGCTGAGCCGAAGGTCGTGGGTTCGATTCCCACCCAGGACAAACTTTGTGTGATGAGCATGATTGTTTGTTCTGTGTCTGGGTGTGATTTACCTATAATATGTATGTATTTATAAATTATATAAGTATGTATATCATTTGTCTGGTTCCCATAACACAAGCTCTGCTTAGCTTGGGATCAGATAGCCGTGTGTGAGTTGTCCCAAGATATTATATTTATTTACTTGGCCGGCACTTGTGCATACCCATCATATGAAGGGTATCAATTGATATATCTGATATAGTCTATGTAGCTTCTTATTTGTGAAAAAAAAAATAAAGTCGGTCCAGTAGCTTTTGAGCCTATTCGTTACAAACAAACAAACAAATCTTTCCTCTTTATAATATTAAAATTATATATTGTATAGTATAGATAAGTCCAGATTTCCTCACGATGTTCTCCTTCACAAATATCTGTGATGTCTTAGATTAATTTTCTAAAAGAATTAATAATTATCTTATTACTTGCAATAAGCTCAAGGTTAGATAAGAATTATAATTGTGTGTATCCCGTTTCTTGCTTTATACAAAATTACTCAGAACAATAATAATATATCAGGAGCAATTGACATAAGAATTGATTGACATATTATTTGATTACGCTACTATCGCATTGTGTTTGCCATACTTGATTTAATTATATCGCCTGGGTGTTGAGGATGACATTCTAAGATAAATTAATTAATTGACACTTTGAAGGCAGCAATATAATATCTAATATATAACTGTACTACATTTCAAGCATTCCATTCCATAATTATGACATTTCTAGCGTGATAGTATGTTCTTTATTGCTTTTAGCTGAATTAAATCCAGTATAAGAAAAAAAACCGGCCAAGTGTGTGTCGGACTCGCACGACGAGGGTTTCGTACAAACTTGGGACATAAACGGCCATTTCTTCTGACTGCTTAGACTTAAAGGGTTGATTTTCGCAGTTCCAAAGACCATAGACTTCAAATATGGTATTAATTTCAACTTGATACCTCCACGTGTTCCTGAGATAAAGGAACAGAAAGAGGGTTCAGTTTTTTTCCTTTTAAGTATGGAACCCTTAAATTGGAATACATTCCGATGTAAAAATATGTTAGGTACGCATTTAGATTAAAAACATATTTTCCATTAAGAAAGAAATAATTCTATTTAATTTCATAACTTTTCTGCAAAAGAAATTTCAAAGCAAATATGATGCTTCATGAGTTTATAAACTTTATATTCCACATAACATTTTTTCTCATGACAACAGCAGTTATAAAAACACTTTCTTTTTTACTTGAAAAGAGGGTAGGTTCAATATAAACGCAGCGTTTATAAGAAGACTTCACAATGTGACAATGTGTGTCAGTGGAAATAGAGGCCGTTGTTATGTGCAAGAAGATCCGTTCTATAATTACTTGTATCCGTCACGATAAAGTATGACGTCACACCGGCAGTGTTATTGTAGGTTATTGTCTTTTCTAGTCTTGTGAGTTGTGATAAACAACAATATTCATTATTATATCTTTACTTTTATTAATGAGAATCATTAATAAAAACAATTGTATATTAAATCATATAGACCTATGATGAGTTATAGATCGAAGATCTGCAAATGACAACTCCTGATAGCAATAATTGCTGTCAGTTGTAGATCTTTGACAGTCGTCGTAGACAGTCAGTATCCCAGAGGTCTGACAACCAGTCTTACCAAGTGGTATCGTATTACCAACTGGGTTGTAAAGGACAGATAGGCCGAGGCTCCATGTAATCCCTACTAATATTATAAAAGCGAAAGTGAGTTTGTTACGTCTTCACGCCTAAATGGCCAAACCGATTTTGATGAATTCCAGGGGTCCCAAAAATCTCTGTACCAACGTACAGAGATTGTTGGGACCCCTGGAAACGGACATAGACTAAAAAAAGTGGGAGAAGGGGGAGAAAGAGGAAGGAAAAAGGGAGAGAAAGATAAGTTTTTTTCGATCATCACGCAGGTAAAAGTTATTGTTAGCCCAAAGTAACATGCCACGCGGACGAAGTCGCGAGCGGAAGCTAGTATATTATGACTATTTTATTCAGCTGCATTCGGTTAGACTGGAGGCTGACGTCAATATAATTGGAAAGCAAATGTTGATGATACAATGTAAATTGTAATAGCCGAAAGCGTGTACTTTGCATAATAAGATTACTAACTAAAAAACAGTTTGCTAAACTTAAAGTTAAGTTTTAATAATACACCCCACTTTAACTAACTTTGCGTCCACACTACAGTGTAAACCATAATCTGATTCGGAAAACCCAAGCCGTCTTCAAATTACTTACACAATTGCACACAAACTTTATGAACTAATTTCCCTGTCCTGTTTTACTTAAAGAAGAATAGCTAATTCAGGTCAACGACTGAACAAAAAAAAAAACTAACTAAAATTTACACGCGTTCCATGTTAGCGATTATTTTCGCTAAAAATACGGTAAAGTTTTAGCTCGACACGCTATAGCGTGACTTGGGTACAACACTATACTAAAGTGTTGCCACACTAATAATATTAATTAATTTGGATGTGTAGAACAGGATTTTAGTAATGTAGGTACAGATGTGATCGCAGGTGCCAAGTGTGGCGTTAAGCCAATTATAAATTGGGGTTGGAACATATGTAACTCAAGTATATTAGGTATTAAGGTAAATGTTATTCGACAGGTACAAATTGGCGGGTTTGGTTGGTGTTAATAAAATAATCTAGGCTTTTACTTCGTGGTTACGGGTAGTTCAATAGAGATACCGCGGCCCCGGAACATAAAAAGCAAATGAACATGGGTGGGTTTTAATCAGTAAAAGTCTGACTCTCCACCCCCCAACGGGGGAAGTTATTTGATGATTTCCCATACGCCAAAAACGGCTTTTATTTCATTTCTATTTGAAAATACGTCTTTAAAAGATAAAGATGGAGAGTTAGAAAAAGAATCTCCTTCTGCATGTTTGATATAATAGTCGATAGATATTTAAATTTCGTTGTGTTAAAAGTTTGGTAATAGCACAATATAAACTAAACTTTAACCAAATAAGATAAACTTATCGTTATCATTATCCAACCCTTGTTTCCAAATGAGATTACAATTATTATGATGTATCAGCTACCCTACGATGACGTGTTAAAGCAGAACTTATTCCACTGAGGGAAAGGGACAGAGCTATACAGGGTGTCTAGCACCATCTCTTTCACTCAGTGGAATAAGTTCTGCTTTAAGATGTCATAGTAGGCCTACTGGAATGTTAATCGAGTTACCATATTTCGCAGTATCATGTACATAATATATGTACCGTGCAGGCAACTCTTAATCTTACATATTTCGCCTAGCTAAGACGCTACATCTTCAGACTAATGAGGGTGCTCACTTAAATTTAAAACGACTATTTTATTCATAAAACTGAATAATTTACGACTCTTTCATTACAAGTAGAGGGCACTTTAATCATGATTGCAGAATATTTCTAACAGCGAGATTAAAGTACGTTTTTAATTTAAATAATTGTTTGAAACAGAAGAATTTATGTTTTTAGTTTTTGGACTAAAATTTATTGTTTTCGACCCTCACCATTAAGCTTATGCCCCCTTATAGCAATTAATTAGAGTACGGCACCACATGTCTTCAGTCTTCTTTCATACTTTTATGTTACTCTTCACCTCATTCCTGGCCTGGTCATCCTTCACACACTCCATCCATAGTTTCTTTGGTCTTCGTATACTCTTATAGTCATTGCTTTCAAACCTTATTTGATTTGATTGATTAAAATATGTTATCTGACCGTGTCGGTTAATTGGTATTAGATTAGGCCCAGTTGGGCGCCAAACCAAAAGATCAAATGTCAAGGAGAAAATTAAGCTTAAGTTACTATTTTCATAACATTATTAAATGTTGTTCCGCTCTGACAAACCCGAGATTATCTTCCAACAAAGCCTGTATACTTTCAGTGACCATATTTAATTAAACAATGAAAAAACTTGAAGAGCCTATATAACTTTTGTATTAGTTTCTTTTTTCATGGAATTGCGGGAGTCTTTATTTAAAGCTTTTACTTTTTATTAGAACAATTATTTTTTAGTATACAAGATAGGGATTAACGTTTAATTGACATTAAAGTGCCATCTAACCCATTTATAAAACAAGAAAGCTAAGACAAAGAAGCAAGTTTAATCAGCTGAATCCTAAAACAATTTTACTTAAACCCTCTCATCACTTATAAATACTGAGAAAATTACTTAACACGAACCTAATTTCGGCGAATTTACACGACGAAGAGACCTACTCGTAAATCCCGTTCAGTCACAAACACCTAAATAATTAACTAAGCGAACATTAGGCGTCAAATTAGACGTTACCAGCGAAAGACGTCCCGCCTCGCAGGGCTTCAACCTAGAGACGCCATGTTGTTTGGCCCAAAGTAGGATAACGGAGAAAATAAATCGTAAACACACATGACAGTCGAGATTGTGTTGTTATGTTGTACATTGTATCATGATGAACTGTATTATGCAATGGGAACAAGTTTTGTATCGACAATTGTAGATTGGATTAATGACAATAAAATATAATATTTAAAAAAAAACACGCTTTAGAATGACGTCATTTTAACTCCTCCATGGGAATGCATAAATTAATTTAGTCCATTTGACTAAATTAATTTAATTAATGCATTGAATGACGTCATTCTAAAGCGTGTTTTTTTTTAATATTATATTTTTGAATTGTTTTAGAATGTTTTAATTTAAATCATACATAGATTTAAATTAAAACATTCTAAAACAATTCTTAGCTTTGAAATAAGTAAATAAAAAATATCGGAAACCAAGAAGCTGCTTTGCATAATTAGTCACATGATGGAGAGTGCAGAGGGCCAAAGAAAATATGGATGGATTGGGTAAGGAATGATATGAAGGAAGAAAAAGAAAATTATGACGTGACACCTGGCGACCCCAAATGGAATGAGAAAAGAGCAGACCACGAGTCACGTGTAAGCTTATAAAAGCATTTTAAAAATACTATTGCCCAAACTACAGTCTCAATGTCTATACTATACCAATACCTTTACAGACAAAATTATATCTTGTTTCACAATAAACACAAAAGCAATCTTAAAATATTTTCATCACACAATAACGTGTTTCGATTTTGCAAGAATAAATTTCGCCGAAAAATTTAATGATAACCTTAATTCGTTTGAGTTCACTTCTAACGAACCCAGTTTTCCAACCCACTAGTCTATGACCTTTGACCCTAGAGACCTTGTCCTAAAGATACATGTCCTACAAAAGCCGAATTCGTGGCGCTCCTACACCGAAGGCTTTGTCCTTAGGGCCCAGACTATTGACATTATGCAAGGAGTCGGTGAGCCTTCGCTCTAAGCCCTCGAGAGGTCTTTGTCTGTCAGGCATTCGGTGCGGTTTAGTGGTCCAAGCTTGAAATAATACCTACGTATTTGCTTACGCCATGCTTTATTTTGCTTTGTTTCGAATTTTAAAATCTCTTGTCAAATAAGAGCATTCTGTTTTTAAAACTTTTTGAATTTTCTTAATGCAAAGGTCGATGTTTGATTAATTGTTCTGAAATATTGGATTACAAAGTGCCATAATGGCTCTATTTTAAGAATAGAAGTGATGGACACTAAGTAATTTTTTTTAACTGAACGCTTAGAATAAGATTCTTGGAAAGTAAACTTAGCCTGACAAACTTAATGTAAAGCACATTAAGTTAATAAGTTTACAAGTAAATCATACAAATGAATGAAACATTACTGGAAGAACATACTGTAGTGTATTTGTTTTATAGATATGTAAACACTGTCTCACGACAGTGACAGTAAATGTCAACTGTCAATCAGCGTTATGGCGGGAAGCTAAAAGGTAAAAAGCGTACCCTGGACTGGCGCTTGGGTGTAAGGTAAGCCTGTGATGTAGTTAGTTAGTTAATTATGTTATCGACCTACAAGCGGATGATACACTGAATTTTATAACATTACTTAGCTCAAAAACTTGGTCTATATTAATAGACCAGCTAGAGTTACTGAAGTTGAAACTAAACAAGTGCCATTCAACCAAAAGATAAATAAATAAAATAAATATCTTGGGACAACTCACACACGGCTATCTGATCCCAAGCTAAGCAGAGCTTGTGATATGGTAACCAGACAACTGATATACATACTTATATAATTTATAAATACATACATATTATAGATAAATCACACCCAGACACAGAACAAACAATCATGCTCATCACACAAAGTTTGTCCTGGGTGGGAATCGAACCCACGACCTCCGGCTCAGCAGTCAGGGCCACTAACCACTAGACCAACAGGACCGTCAACCGTCAGATAAAACTCATTAAATAGAATAACGACCTTAAATTGAAACTTTCAATAATTTAAATCCTTAAATCTCACAATCAAAAATCCATCCTTAATACTTAATAGCCTCATAATTATTTAAGATACTTACAAACGCACAAAACTTCAGATTTAACTGTTAATTTTATTTTCACCCCATCAACTTATCCAATTAAAATCGTTGAATAATAAAATCTGTAAACGCTTACTTCTTAATGAGGGCCGGTATTGGAGTAAATTATTTGCATGTTACCTGAAACAACGGTTCTTTTATTAATAACAGATCACAAGACTTTCAATGGTTTTAAAGTTGAATTCGAAAGTGTGTTCAAAACAAGAGTCAATAGGCATTTTCTGGGCTCGCTCGTTCCATCGTAGACCTCATCTGTCGCTTACCATCAGACGAGATCGAGGTCAAGAGTGAGTTCATTCTCAATAAAAATAAAAAAAAAAAGTTCAGTTGAGCTTGTGTGCTAAATATTAGCAGCTACTCGGGTCGATGTTTAAGTTACCCAGGCTTGCCTAGGTTGGTCTGTGGATGGGTGAACACGCGTTACATACTGAATTTCTTCTGTGCCTCGGAAAGCACGTTAAGCTGTTGGTCCCAGCTGTCATTTGTAGATCTGTCACAGTCGTTACTGGTAGCCAGTGCCCCGAAAATCTGATTACCAGTTTTACCGAGGGGTATCGTATTAAGTATCTAGTATTAACTGGGTTGCGGGGTTAGAATAAACAGTCGCTCCGTGTAAAATACTGGTATTCAGCTGCGGTTAGAGCCGCGGTTAGACTAGAAGCCGATCCCAACATATTTGGGAAAAGATTAGGCAGATGATGATGGTTTATTGTTTAATATGTTCAATTTCGCGATAATGTTTAATGTGTTAACATAAACATAAAAATATAAACAAACAAAAGAGAATCGACGGCACGGCTGGTGCAGTGACTGAGCGATCGACTGCTGCGATGCGTGCCGTGGGTTCAATCCCCGCTCGGAACAAATGTTTCTATGACCTACGTGTAGCTGTTTCAAGTCTGGCTGTTGGTGTCTGTGAGTATAAATGTTTGGAAACGCACCCACAATACAGGAGTAATTCGTAGTATGGGGCAAAGTCGTATAAAAAATAAATGTATAGCAAACGCGATATTTTCCACCTCCCACATGACTTGAAGCAAACACCGTTTGAAATGTAATGGCGCCATAACTTAAGCTTATACTCGCTTACTATTAAGTGAAGCCTGAAGTACTAACATGAGAACCTAACATAAACTTGTAGCGATTGGTGTGCCTGGCTAAGAACTTGCCAGAGTCAATAAGCGATCTCTCTACCGATATCATAGTTTCCTAGTTAGGGGTTTGTGAATGTTTTGGATAGATCAAATCTCGAAGCGTTCCGTAGTTACATGCTTTTTAACAGTTTCCATAAATTTGTATTAAGATTTGGCTGATGGGTTAGATTGTAGTAATACATTGAGTTGAACTATTAATAAATATTGAAATACAGCAGTGCGTTATAAGAGACTAGCTTCCGCCTGCGACTTAGTCCACGTGGCATAGTTACTTTGGGCTAACGATAACTTTAACCCACGTGTAGATCGAAAAAGAATTATCTTTCTCTCCCCTTTTCTTCCCTCTTTCTCCCCCTTTTTTAGCCTATGTCCATCTCCAGGGTCGCAACTATCTCTTTACCAAAATCGGTTTGGCCATTTAGGCGTGAAGACGTAACAAATTAACAAAGAAACTCCCTTTGGATCGGGGTCCGGGAACATAAAAGGCAAAAAAGGAACATGGGTGGGTTTTAGTTAAATGTCTGACAGTCCCCCCGCTAACTTCCCCCACTTTGGGCGGGGCGGAAATTATTTGATGTTTTCATAACCGCAGTACTTCTATGTCTAAAATAATTATATGGTACATCAATCGAATCGTTAACAACAGAAATACGAAATTCAATAACTATTTACAGTCTACCCGACTGAAACTTAGACATAACTGTCTGCAAAATCAGTCTTTCCAGTCTAGCTGTCTAGATCCTCAGCTGTTTTAATCCTTTTAATCGACTACGAGGAACCCAAAGACGAAACGAAGCGAGGAACAAAAAAATGTGAAATAGAATTTGAAAGGGTTTATTTCGTATTTTATAGCACCCTCTAACACAAGTTGATTACACGTGACCACTTCAGAAAAGACTCGAAGAGGAAAATCGTCGAAACAAAAAACATGAAGCATGAATATTAAGAATTCGAAAAGGCTCAAATACAAAGTCGTTATTGTCGTGTTTTTCGCAGAAAAAGATATTGGAATATAACAATATCCACGAATACATTAAATGTTACTTGATATAGTTATCGGTAAAAAGGCGAATTCATACCTAGATTAAGTGTAAAGCTAGCAAAGAATGTTTACAGACGTCAAAATATTCAAGCTAGAATATAAAATATTCCTGAAGAATACGTATGTTCTTTTAACAAAGTGAATATCGAAGTGACGGCGGATCAAGACTGCGGGGGAATGGAGGGGGTGGCAGTGGGTGGTGGGAGGTGTCGAGGCCAGCCGGCGATCAGTCACTGTCAAGTTGCCGATAGCGAAAGACGTCTTCGTATCGCGCAAAATTTTATCGTTAACGATATCAATTCGTATTTTTAATTGAAACTTTTCTATTTTTAAGGCTCTATGTCCAATCCGGAAAATCAAAGCTTTCACATCATTAACTGAAGGATTTTATTTATTATTCGAAATGAAATTGTAGCATACATAAATCTAAATAAATGCATAAATAAACCAGTAAACGTCTAAATAGGAAACTCATTTCCTTTCCTGTTACTAACGAACTTTCTTGGAAAGCTAAGTTCTCCATATCCCCTACTAATTATTTCAGAAAACCGCACAAACTTCATCGACAAATATTCAGGTCTGCAAGTCACTAACCTGTAGAGTGAGAACTTTAAACACTGAAGAACAACAAAAACTGTAAATAAATTTAGTTTGGGAGGTAACTTGAAGTGGGTACACCTACAAAACTTATTCGCTCCCAGTTCTATTCAGAGGCGTAAAACGTCACTGCATCCTTATCAATTGGATCGTTTCCTATGTTACATAGAAAGGACCGTGGATTTATTACTTCACTGATTTTTTCAATTGCTCCGAATGCTGTGAAGCGAGATTTATAAGACATTCCCTTACAAAGAGTCACGTAATTCTCGTATTCTCGTCTCAGTTGCTATCGAGCTGTTCTCCGGATAACTTGGACGAGGCGAAAAAATTTAATCGATGGCGACGACCAGCTATGAAGTCGGACAGTCGGATTCGTTTTATTACAGGAAGTGTGTCTGTCTTTAATTTCTTTTTAATCGATTATAGGTTTTCTCTATAATAAACTGTGGCAAGCTATTATCTTTTTTATAGGAAAATATTCAGAAGTTTTCTTTACAAAAAGTTGTTCAATATTATTTAGATTTTCCGAAAAAAATATTGTTGTTTTTTATTCCCATTGAAATTAAAGGTAAAACTAACAAACCGTTAATTCCATACGTATATCAGCAATATCGGTAAACTAAATTACATTTTACGAACAAAAATAGGCATCCGTAATCCGACAACGATAACCATTAACGCCACTCGTTTACTACACAAACACATCCAAAAATCCACAATAACATTCCCAAAGTACCAGGCAAACAGAAAATAAAGCTGGTCACACAAAAAGGAGTTCAGATGCAACGCAACTCACAACTGGTGACATCCCAGTCTCCCATAGTTTTTACTACCGGAGCGTGACTTTTTTGCTTAGCAGCTGTGAACCCAAAGGATTTGCATCCAACATCGAATGGACTTTGAATAAATATTCCGGGTTCCGTATCCTCTCACATTATTTCAAAATTGATAGAGGGATTTGATACTTTTTTGACGTGTGGATTTATAAATTATGGATCACTTTTCAGTCCCTAAAAATGTTTGATATAGGTACGTTTATAAGAAATGCAATATGAAACGTGTTTCGTATTTTATTTCGGAGGCAAAGAATGTGATTATTGCCATATTTCAGTGTTATAAAGAATTACGTGTTGCCATTCGTCTTGTCAAAAAGTTAGACATAAATATTCAGACGAGCAAAGTATTGTAGATACAGAAAGTTTATCGTTCTTTGGTATTATTCGAACTGTTTTTATTATAATTATTTTATTCTGCTCACAGAATAGTAATAACAATAGTATTAGTAGCATGCGATTCATTTAATGAGTTTCCAAATCACGAACGTTCGGACTCACCACAAAAATAAAATAAGATATCTCTTACGTTAGCTTAATCAGTATTCATACAATAACAGACTGAGATATACCGGATATGACTAGCGGTTTCCGGCCTTTATAACGAATAGATATTATTTAAATTTAATCTTTCGCCTTCAAGAAACCGCAGCAACTTATTTCAAAGTTTAAACTTAACACAAACGGTTATATTATCTCACTTATGAATGTGATGATCCCTTTCTTAGCCTTTCTTCTAAGAAAGGCTAAGAAAGGGTTTGTACCAAAATCAGGTTTATCATCTATTTTATGACAATAACTATAACGACCTTTACCATATTTACTAGTGGTTTGGCCCGCTCTTCATCGTTGAAGCGTGATGTTATATACCATACAGCCTTCCTTGATAAGTAGGCTATCCAATGCTAAAAGAAATTTTCAATTCGATCCAGTGGTCATGAGTTTTTGCATCGTATTTAAACCATTTTTTTATTCTTTAGTCTTAAAGTCTGTTTTAATACAAATAGACAAAATCTATATATTTAAATTTATAATTCAGACAACAGTCAGTCTTAAGCGAGTATTTGTTTTAATTTATCGAAACAATTTCCTATAAAAATATTAAACCAATGTGTGGAGTCCTCAACTGGATTACTACTCTTTAAATAACTGTTCAATTTACTTGAGCCAGCTGATGGGTCGAGTAGCTACACTTACTCTACTCGTAAACAGGGCAACAACCTGTCAGTACCACATGTAGCTAGTAACAGAGCTTGCCGAAAGTCCTAATGCTCATACCATGCCAGTAGCCCTTAGGGAATGAACTAAGGACCGTTAGTTCAAACAGGTAATGAGCTGTTCTGCTAATGTTCGTATATTATCACGTCCATTTTGTAAGACTGGTATTCTTATTTAGTAATGTCCTTGAAACTTTGTTAAAAAATATAGGTAAAAATAAATTATTACTTGTTCGTCGTTTGTTGCTCAAACAAATCCGTCAAACATAGCATTAACTTCATTATCAACTACTAATCTATTTCAAATTACATGGATACTAATACAATAATTCTTGCTGTGAACAATAAAGTGACTAATACTAAATAGATATGCATTGCGGGTACTTCGTGACTTAATAAAATAACTTTATTTTTGTCCCGTAGTGAATATTGTGTTTAGTATACATATTCTACAATGAATATAATATAAACTTTCGTATAAAAATATGGAAGTTCGAATTTTGTGAAACAAAAAACCGCAAACCTTGAAACTTTTTGTGGATCCCCTTCGTGATATACGGTCGCGGTAGAAAAAAGTAATTTTACGTTTCAGTATACAAATAAAAAACAGTTTGATTGTTTTATATTCATCGCTTATTTACCTAAACTGAGATTAAACTAAGTTCTTTTCTTTTGTGTTATTCACATCGTTGTATTACTCGACTTTTTAAATTACATAAATCAAATTAACGTCAGTCAAAAATAAACTAACTTTATTAATGTATGCGGTTGTCTCAGACATGCAGAATTGATGTAAATCTACCTCTAGATACAGTTAACAAGTCTGAGTACTCCGCCATTTTAGAATAAAGGATTCTATTGTGATTAATTTTACATCAAAGACGTTTCTAGACTGTTCAAAGCGTATCATGTTATTTCAATCTTTAATTCAAAAAGAAAATATAATTCTTTGTGCGATTTATGAAGTCGACAACAGAGAAGAAATGATTCTATCAAAGAATATTTTCAGACGTGTTAGAGTAATATATTCGAAGTTGGTAGTCTACGAATAAGTAAACAGGATTAGCGCATCTGAATATTCTTCAGTGAAGAAGACTGCCAACGTCAGCGTCGGAGGCATCGAGGCATGAAGCCAGTCCTCTGTCGCAGAGTGCCGGACGTGACCTCCCGACCTCCCTCATACTCCCCGACATATTTACACTTCTTTGTCTGAACCTCACCCACACCACGACGTAAACACAAAGACACTGAATCAAAACGAGATCCCCCAAAAGTGTAGGCTTTTCAATAACAGATCTGGCTTCATTTCTTGAGACTCAATTAAAAAGTTACGTCTTTGTAGCCAAAGAATATTTCCGAATTTCTTTTTCGCCATGCTGTCTGCAACGTAGCGGAAATTAAACTTTGCCTAAACTCTTTTTATTTCTTAACTTGTTTGGTAGCGTATCGGTGATCGCTACCATTTATTACAGGGTTTCAAATACGTCAGCAAAGGGGCTCCTATGCGTCTCGGGTCGTGGCATTGTGTACCACAACATGACAGGTCAGCCGACGGAAAAAGGTTTCGTGACGGAACTCCTTTGGCCTTGTATCTGCGATCAATTTGCCAAAGATATCGTGAATCGCGAACGCCATTTTGCCAAATACCGCATTCTCGTCTATTAAGGAAGAAGCGACAGTTACCCTGCGAATTTCTCAGTTTTTTTACAGATGTTATGTTGATGATGTTGTTTTTTTAGATCAGTGTCAGGTTGTATGATGATAAATCCTCTAAGTTCATTGAATCCCCTTGTATTTGATGATTTAAATGATTATATTTTCTTGTCAACATACAACCCTGATGTCAGTCTTAGGTCAAATTGCAAAAAAAGGCGAGCGAGTCAGACTGGCGCACCGAGGCGAGGATTCCGTACAAACTTACGACTTAAACAGCTATATCTTTTGACTGCGTAGACTTAGAGAGTTGATCTTTTCACAGCACAAAGGTACCTTAGACTTAAATATATGGTTTTAATTTGAACTCGATACCTCTACGCGTTTCCGAGATAAAGGATCTTGACAGACAGACAGGCAGAAGGACAACAAAGCGATTCAATAACGGTTCAGTTATATTTTTGAGGTACAAAACCCTAAAAACGACAAAAATAAATTAAAAATAATTTGAACTTCGCTTCCCTCTTAAAGTAATAATTTATATTTTAGATCATCTTTCATATGAATTAAGCTCAGAAAAGATAAAAGGTATTTACGTAAGCAGATCAAGTATACATATCCTGGCATACAATACAATCTCGTGATCGGATTACGTCTATTCTGCAAGTATGTCACATTTTTTTAAAAAGCAAAACCAACTCATGTGTATATTTGCCAAAGCGGCGTTTATTCCAAACAAGGGTTTGTATACACAAAACGTAATATACATAATTATATACATACATACGCCGCCGGCACAAATCGTCTTATGAGAACACGAAAGTAATTTTTGGCTGTTTCCTTGGAAACTTTTTAAAATAATATGGAGATAGAAGTTGTTTAAGACGTAATTAAGATAAAAGAAATACAATCTGGTAATCGCTGTTCCATAATTCGGTAAATATGTAAAGTAAATGGGTTCAACTGAGTTTTCTAGGTCATTTCTTGTGGGTGGGGTTAGTTTCAAGGTATTCATTTATGTACTTACCTACATAACGTCTATGTTGTGGATTTCTTGTATACATACATAAACTGTGTAGATCTTTGACAGTCGTTACAGGTAGTCAGTGTTCCGAAAGTATGACAACCAGTCTTACCAAGGGGTATCGCATTACCCAGTACCAACTGGGTTGTGGAGGTCAGATAAGCAGTCCCTCTATGTAAAATACTGATATTCAGCTGCATCCGGTTAGACTGGAAGCCGACCCAAACATAGATGGGAAAAGGCTAGGCAGATTATGATACATAAGCTCACATTTTTTTCCGAAGATGGTAAACAGGAACTACAGAAGTAAATTGAAAAAGTTCTCTAAACTGCCGCTAACTCTGACAAGCGTGCTTACTGAGCATGGTCGGTCCGAATCCCGGATCGGCCAACGTGTTATTGGGTTTTTTGTATGAGTAATTCCTCTGTATCATGTATATTTTGATGGCAATAGAACGATCCCCGTTTACTTGGGACTTAAAACTTGGTTTTCGAAATGTGGGAGCACTATTAGGTAAGTACACATCCCTCCATTCCTTAAATCTAGTCTTTCCTAGAATTAATTCACGATTGTCTTCGGTCATTGAAGCATATTTCAATACCCCGTACTTTTTATTCCACACTGATCAAATCTCAACCGAACCAATCAAAATGAAGCCGCAGAGAATCCCCAAAAAAAAGAACTAACAAAAATAATAATAGGAAGAAAATCAACAAAAAGATTCGCGGGCTCGTGCCAGTCCCCGGGCCGTGTGTCGCCATTCAAGCAAGGGGGCGGTGGGGCCCGGAGTGGAACCGGCCAACCGTGCAGGCCCCGTCTGCCGACCGGCCGAGCGGCCCTGTGTTTACCAGATCCACAATAACTCTATTGTACGACTAACTTTTACATTGTAAGGGGTTATTGCTAGGAAACTGAGATATAACGTCGAGTATTTATGCTTTATTGTTTATGAGTGAAAATGGGTTTTTGTAAAAAAATGTACAACTAAGAATAGCTTTTCATTTTGTAATATCTGATTTACATCTTGTCTTAAAAAATAATCATTCTTTATTTGATTTAACTTATATATACACTTAGAGAACGTAAAGAAACATCATAACATAAGTTAGAGTACAAAGGCATTGCAGCTCAACTTAATTTACCACATAATATAAGAATTATTACATTTCTGTAATCCGGTATTAAGCGATCTCAAAATCGAAAAAGATTCTCCAATTAGGACAAATCGGAATTGACGCCCACATCACATTCTACCAATAGGATAAAATGTAATACAAAATAAGCCCAACATTCAATTCAAAACGAAACAGCGAATTGTAATTCACTACATGATCAAATGAAGAATCCGTACAAATGATTAGAGAAGCTATACAAGTGATATTAGTGATACACAAGCGTACTACAACAGCGTTTGGTAGTTCACCTTAGGTCTGCCCCGTAATCTGCTTCCAAGCTTGTGATGGATTCAATCCTTTAATCCCTGTCAATTTATTGGCTCTTAACTCAGCATTAACAATATTAAACTTTATAAAACTGTGAATTGATCATGATAGGCTTGTGGAATATTATTTTGAATATAACAGTGTCTATTACTCGCAGTTTAGAGGTTTTAAAAAGTAAGTTTTCTTTGCTTTGAAAGCAGTAAATGATATAATGCAAGTTGATAGAAGAGTATTGAAGAAAAAAACGTTTTGCGTCGACTCCAAGTGTCATGGGACAAGGGCAGGAAGATGAAAATGAATTTGAAATGAAGTGTCATGTTTGTTCGTAAAATCTGCAATGACATTATTTGACCTTCTTTGCATATCATCACCATAATCATCATTCTGCGGCTCTTACCCCATTTTTTTCCATACTTCTCTATTACTCAACTCATCAGCCACCCCCTTTCTAATTATATTATTCTTCCCACACAACCTTCTTTGGTATTCTTTAACTCATCTTTGCGTATCCTTTAGATTCCATGTTCATTTTGGTATGTTCATTTCCAATAAAATATGTAACATAATTTCGTAAACACACTACAAAGAGACACTATGAAAATACCTTCAGCTTGGGTTTGACCTGATTGAAATTCGAAACGAGGTTTGAAACCTGTCCTGCGGTTGACCAACATTCCATCCAAAATTGACGTCCATGTCACCTCTGTAATCGAATTTAGTACGGCTCTAACAAATCTCAAAGGACTCGTTTTCCAACTACAAACACAGAGCAAAGATTTATATTGAGGGTAAATAATTCCTTTCAGTGTGAGGTTGGCGTGAGCCTCTGTGTCTATCGGTCGAAAGGTCTGCCAGTCTTTATTAACCCTCCAGAATAATCGATTGGTTAGATTAACGAAGACATTCTTACTTCACACATTTGAGTGGTGGGAACGATTTGTGTAAATTGGAGTGCTGATTAGATTCCTCCCTCGAAACTCCACCGTCTTAATCTTTCCGATTCATTACTCGCTAAAAGTAAGATGTATTCGTGATTAATTGTCTTGTTTTGTCTGGCTACGATCAAGGATTTATTTGGAGTTGGATCGTGATCGGTGAAGTTTAGGGCGATTTGAAAATCATTACCATGTTTGTGATTATTGTCCCGAAAATCAAGTACAAAAACTAGCAAATAATATTTTATTTGTAAAACCAATTCTGGAACTTCAAAATAAATTGCTTATTGTTTTCCTTTAAATTACAGATGTTATGTATGTAATGTTTCAGAGCTTGTTTTCGTATTGGTAACACGATGTCTGTAGGTAGACAGACATATCTATCATCTCTCTGACTATTATTATCATTTTGGCAGTCATTCTTTTCCTAAAATATACCAACAATCAAACGTCACCGTGGTTCAACTAAAACACCGCCATTACTAAAACGGAAAATCAGATCTGTTAAATTGCGAATTCAATTTGGAAACTCATTTTCCGAGATCACAAAACGATAATTTTCTTCAACTTACCGACCGGTTGAAAACGTCGTATAATAATGTAGTAAGTGAATAAGAAATCTACTTACTAATAATAACATTGTCGGAGTCTATTGTCCGTTGGGATGACCCAATTACAGGCCGTGAACACCACATTGAAGCGAAATTGTTCGATCTGTCTACGGAAATTAAATTTTCTGAATACCCCTTCGTGAATCGATGGAGAAAGCAAAAGTGCGACCAGTCGGATTGGACCCCTCACGCCCAGATGAGCAATCCCAGTCGATGTTTCTTTAAAAGAAAATAGTTTCAGATACATTCTTTAAATTAGATTTTTGTATATAAATCATATTTGGATTTATTTCTTCGAAGTCTTTGGCTAGTCTATCAAGCTTGTACTGGTAAATAACCAAAATAATTAATAAATCTCGAATTAAAATCATTATTGACATTGCCTAAGCACCAAGAAGCTAATGAAAATACAATTCAAGGTCAAACGCCAAATAAAATAGCAATAGCAGCCTCATTGAACATAATACATAATGTACATATTATATACACAAGCAAGTTCCACAGACTGCACACGACAATTTCGATCATAATGCATCACGACATTGACAGGACATTTCCAGCCAGTTACAAGAGAGATCATATTACTCTGGTATATCAATGTATGGCTGGATTTTCTCAATTCATCTGTTATTTCGGGACCGCAATGATCAGTTTCCTACTGGAGGGATGTATTGTGGCCCGCGGCCATTGTGATTTTTTTCATGGTGACTCAGCACTTTTCTGCGAAAAACCGTTTCTAAGGCCTTTGTAGTCGGGCATCCTGGGGGATATTGGGTTCGAATGAAATGTATACGCGTGTATATTAAATATGTACGCCGGTCGTATTGTTGCTTTTTAATTTGTTGGCTGTCGTGAGCATACTTTTGTTTGTGGAAGTATTATAGAAGATGTTGCTACTTTGTTTGTAGATTTTGTGAGAGAAAGATATGATTTTGTTGGATCGTACGTTTAGGTGGTTTTTATATTATGTTTTAAAGATTTTTATCGTCAGTGTAACAGAATTGGAGGATGATTGTGATCTTTGATACAAAGTCAAATTATACGAACCACCACACAACATTTGTTTACCCAAATAAATCATTTTTAGCTCTACAACCATACGTATAAAATAAAAAATAAACATATGTCACGTAGTTAAAGAACGCGAGGGCGACGAAAACGAATCGGATAGTATCTGTCAAAATGCATTTTAAATGTGATTGTAAGGCATACTTCTAGTGTTTGTTTATATAAAACCTTAAGTAGGCTGGCAAACTTTTTAAAAGGAGAAATAAATGAGGACCTGCCGTTTTGTGGACTCCCAAGGCAAAAAAACGATTACGATTTTACTCAGAAACTCTTTCATATTTAAATAGACGGTCAATTTTTTCTGATTAATAGTATAAATCAAAATAAATAACACTATTAAAAAAATAACTATAGTTTTACCCTCTGGCAACACTGTCGTTATATAAAACGGACTCTATGATAAATGTAACTAAGTCTTCTTGCTGTAATAGTGCTGCGTTTAGTTTGAGTTCGAACGTTTTCTTCATTAAAAAGTCTGAAAATAACATTGTACGGAACCCCTGGATATCATGAGAAGTGGGCTATGCCCAGCAGTGGGACATGTATAGGCTAGTATTATTATATTATGAAAATGTGAACTTTGAACGCATTTGACCCATTTAATGTAAATATATATATTTATATTTAATATAAATGTCATACAACCTTAAAATTGGCCATTAAATTCAAAGAATCGGATGTAAGTAACCATATGTTAAAATAAAAGAAAATACTGAGACATAACACAAAGACTTTCTCAACAGTATTTGTTTTCCAATTCAAATATCAACTGGTATATTTTCTTAGATCTCTGGTTCACTTTGAAAGTTGGTATTGACCTATGACCTAGACTAGCTGTGGCCTAGACTCAGAAACAGACGTCTTTTGGTCTAGATTTTGTTTTGATATTGAGAATATCTAGAAACAATATTTAAATGGTTGACAAACTGACATTTCATTGTTGACTTCAAAGTAATAACGTTATGTTTTTGGTGTAATGACCTACTCTATCTGAATTATTTTTGACTCGTCATTGCATCACGCCTGTAAATCCCCAAGAGTAAGCAGTAATGTAATAATATTGTACTCAGATTTCACCGATTAAATCCCATATAATAAGGGGTTAGCCAATCTCCTTCAATCGGTCACAAATCCAGACTGCGTAGCTGCTACAGATAAATACCTAATTAAAAAATCCCTGCTTTGCCACTTATATGAAAATTACTGCCCTACCCCATTTCAAAATAAGAAAGCTCACTTCTAAGTATTACACCGGATAGAATTCGCCTTTGATTCAAACATCTCACAGGAACGTATAAACGTCTTTTATTTAGAACAAGCCTACTGCAGCTCCTAACTTATACATCAGAATAACACATAGGCTACAATTCATAAAGATATATTGTATTCTAGCTTTTGCCCGCGGCTTCGCTCTAGTTAAATTCGATAGCGCCTCATGGATTTTTAATAGCAACTCTAAGTTTTCCCGTTTCGTCCCTCTTTCTCTCTCATTTCCCACTCTTTTTCAAATAGCCATTGGAAATGAGGGAGAAAGTCCGTCGTATGTCCGTCTCCTGGTTCCCAACTATCTCTGTACCAAAATTCATCAAAATCATTTTAACCATTAAAACGTGAAGAGGTAACAAACAAACAAACTCACTTTCGCTTTTATAATATTAGTAAGGATTCTAATACCACACGAGGGAAACCGCGAGGTGCAGTTAGTAATTTAATAAACCCACATTATAAACGGTCGCAGTTTATATTTTCATCAATATACTGCTTGACACCAAATTAAAATTTCGCGAGCTACTCTGGTGCTTATACTTATCCAGAAATCAGAAATTAGAATCAAATTTAACTTCTAAAAATACATCGACGGTACCTACATACATAAGGTTAAGTCAAAAATCGAGGTTTACAGGAGAGCGTCATTTGTGTTCAACACGCCCTAGAAATAATTCTATGAGCAATAATAAATATTTTCTTTCTACAATATTTTAACAGTTTTAAGAGCTTTATGACACATAAATACTTATTTTTTCATGTTTTCTTAGAAAAACTGAGAGATGACGGTTTCTACGACACTTATTCGTTGTATTTATAAGACTTGTTCTTTTATACGATTTCCAAAACAAGTTAAATAAACTAAATAAAAATAAAAATCGTATGTCAGCATGTACGCATCGATAATTTAAAGCCAATGATACAATAAAAAAAGCCACTTTCGACATGTCTTTATATACATAGAGACCGTCGACATATTTAGTCAATTTCAGGAATAGTTAACTAAAGTGTGTTGAAAATCAAATAACTGAATCAAAAACATAGAACATCCAACTAATCCAACAAACTGCACTTATAGTTCCAAAATAGAAACAAACTCGATCTAGCTATTTTTCCATTTACGAAAATAAAATAGCAAAAACTTTTCCGACCTATCAAACTTCAATCGATATAAAATTCATATAACTTTTCGGTATTTGAAATCGATTTATCTACTGCAATGTTTGACGCGGGTTCGATTCCCGCACAGAACAAATATTTGTATGGCCTACAAATAGTTGTTTCGGGTTTGGATGTTTGTGTATGTGATTTTAAATGTTTGTAAATGCACCCACAATACAGGAGAAACTCCTAGTGTGGGGCAAAGTTTAAAAAAAAAGCAAATTCAAATTAAACGCATCACTTTTGTCTGTCAAAGACAAAATGATGAAGCTACTGTCCCAGTCACAAAGCATAATAACTTGTAAAAATACTGTAGTTGATAATTTCAAAGCATAGATCTCTATAGAGAACAATGGCAATGAAACTCCATGGACACTCTTTAAATCAAAATATTTTTACAAGATATTGGTAATATTCATGGTGAGATTATAGATTCTTATAGACATAGAAAATCGTTTACAATAGAGCATCCAGAGTACAAATATTAAATTAACATTTCCCTATTGGAAGTCATCAGCATTTGCCCAGCAGTGACGATACGGTTAGCGCAGTGGCTGAGCGAACGACTGCTGCGCTGCGTGTCACGGTTTCGATTCCCGCACGGAACGAATTATTTGTATGACCTACAGATAGTTCTTCCAGGTCTGGCTGTTTGCGTATGTGAGTTTAAATGTTTGTAAACGCACCCACGATACAGGAGAAATTCCTATTGTGGGGAAACGTTTATATTTAAAATTTTTTTTTTTATTTTGCTTTATTGGGACATTCAACAGTTACACATTACAATAAAGTATGACAAATTAAATTATTAAAAACTAAGTAAATGTGAAACCCACACCAATGTCCGCAACATAATGGTAAAAGAAAAAAAGAAGAGTAATTAAATGCGCGCGTTCAGTCCTACAGAAAACAAATCTGGCAAATACATTACCAACTTTATCCTCAGCAACGCTAAATGAACAAAGCAGCCATCCAACACTGCCCATTCCCAAACTACAGATGAATGCAATTTAGGGACGACCAGCATTAGATAGCCGATTCAAGGATTCAATAGCCATCTTTTTGAACGTAAAGTTTGAAAGTGCGAAAATATCAAGTTCGATGAAATGTGTGTTATACGTCTCTACGATGCGTCGGAGAGGCGCCCGTGCGCCAGCATGAGTTCTGCACCTAGCAGTATGAAAGAGTCTGGGCACGCGCGCCTCTCGGCGCATCACAGTTCTTGGTACAATGTAACATAAGTTGTTAGTGATATCAACACAATCGAATCTGTTATTACATAGACCATGAAGCGTCATGACCATAAGTAGACTGCGTCTAGACTCCAGACTTTGAATATTGTAACGCTTTAATAATAGAGTGTATGGTAATTTAGACTTGGTGCATCTGAAGTGCATACTACGTAGAAATTTTTTTTGAACCATTTCAATTTTTTTTATATAAACATCAAAAATGGGACTCCAAATGGGTACTGCAAATTCCAATTGAGAGCGGACCAAAGCTTTGTATAGAAATAGAAAAGTAGAAGGTCTTTTAAAGTCGTTTGAGGAACGCCTGATAAAACCAAACATACGATATGCTTTATTAACAATATTTTCAATATGAAGATCAAAGTGCAATTTCGAGTCCATTAAAACCCCAAGATCACGAATGTGGTCGACTCTTTTTAGCAAGATACCTTGTAGACTATAATCAAATAATATGATGTTTTTATTTTTTGTGTAAGTGATTGCATTGCACTTAGGTAGGCTGAGCTGAAGTTTGTTGGACGAACAGTATCTCGAAAGTCTATCAAGGTCCTCTTGTAAAAGTAGACAGTCATGTGTGCTTTTGCAGGACTTATAAATTTTGATATCATCGGCATACATTAGAAATTGGGAATTAATGAAGCATTCCTTAATGTCGTTGATAAACAGAATAAAGAGTAGGGGCCCCAAAATTGAGCCCTGGGGCACCCCAGAAGTGACTATTATTGAAGTTGATTGGAAACCGTTGATTACTATCTTTTGGGACCTGTTAAATATATAAGCCATGAACCATCTCAGCAAGTTGCCACGGATGCCGTTGTAGGCAATTTTATCTAAAAGCAGTTTGTGGTCCACCTTATCAAAAGCCTTTCGAAAATCTGTGTACACAGCGTCAATCTGAACTTGATCATCCATGTTTTTGAATAGAAAGTCTGTAAATAACATGAGATTGGTATTTGTAGATCGACGTTTGACAAATCCATGCTGCTCACCAATAATGTGGTTGTGAATGCGAGAGTACACTTCACTGTGTACAAGACTCTCAAAAATCTTCGACAAAGCGGACAGTAAAGAGATAGGGCGATAATTTTGAATATTGTTTTTGTCACCACTCTTAAAAACTGGCGTAATATGTGCCCTTTTCCAAATATCAGGAAAGGTGCCTTCCCGTAAACATTTATTAAATACAATGTGAAGTGGCAGTACAATACTTTCTCCGGTTTTCTTTATAAAGAAAACCGGAAAATTGTGGGTTCTACGCAGTCAGATCAACATCAGATGTGAAGGTGAACAGGTATCCTTTTGTAACATGTTAAACAGTACCCCATGATAGATGAGTCTATAGTACGGCCAACGAGAAGCGATACGAAAGGTCATTAACCTAAAGAACAATTGTGGCGTTGACAATCTAATATTTAGCTCTTTCCATCTTGTGCCTTTGTCGTAATGTCTCGTTCTCCCGGCAAAAACATGACAACGTTAAGACGGGTTCGCCAACATTCGGGCGGCCATTTTAGATGGGGTTTTAGCATGGGTTTTGTTTACATTTGGTATCGCTTCTCGTTGGCCATGCTATACTTTAGCTAGCCTGCAACCTGGCTGAACTAATAGGTCGCTATTTCTCGTTTCAATCGATTTATAATTCAGAGTTCGGTTTATAATCCCATTGTACGACTATGAATAACTAAATGATAGGTTGTTAAACCGTAATAGTACGTAATAGGGGAGTATTAGGCACACCGCTAGACTCACGAGTGCATTAAGTCCATGGCGGTCGATAGCATAAAACGAGTGAAATTAGAAACCAACCCGCACTTTCTCTGTGGAACCGTTTTATGGAGTCCCTTTTATACCTTTATGCCTTTGCTTATGTTGGATACATGTTTGAGTAAGTATCGGTTATTCTGGTTTGATTTATTTAATCACTAGTTTTCGCCCGCGGCTTCACCCGCGTTAAATTTGGGGAACACAGTTCCCCTTGCGCCTTATTGATTTGTAATAGCAAGGCTAAATTTTCCCTTTTCTTCCCTCTTTCTCCATCACATCCCACTTTTTTAATATAAAAATTAGCCTATGTCCGTCTCCTGGTTCCCAACTATCTATGTACCAAAATTCATCACAATCGGTTTAGCCATTAAAGCGTGAAGAGGTAACAAACAAACAAACTAACTTTCGCTTTTATAATATTAGTAAGGAAGTAAGGATTTAATGCACAATATACAAAAAAGTAACAACGTAGGCTTCTAACTAATGTGTACAATGACCCTGTTAGGGCGCAGCAGTCTTAAAACTAATAAAAATATATTGAAGAATCTAATATCGCGTATGGTAAGTAATAACACGTATGGTCAAAAATGTTTACTAACGTTTTTGGTAAAGTTCAGATCAATGATACTGCCGCGCTGTTAGGTTTTCTGAACTTCAAATAGCATTTTTCGACTGCATGTTAGCCAAGTCATAGACACTCTGATACCAGGTAATCACCAAAAAATTAACCACACGATAAAGAAAATGTAGGAATTTCGTTATAGCCTCAAAAATAGTGTATATCTATGACATAGGTCCTCAAATATGTATTCAGAAAAACTAAGTATTTACTGATTTATCAACAGCAGAAAAAAAATGGTTAATGATAGTTTATTTTCTGTTCAAATGAGCCCCTAATTACTTAAACTCTTCAACTCGACCCACTTTTAACTAATAAAACAAAAAAAATCTCTTCTCTAACCCTCAAAAAAAAGACCTCGGTTCGGCAGCCACGTGTTTCAGTTCAATGGCCTAGCCGACCCGTTGCCGCACGGCTACCGGGGTAGGTCTTATTACCCCGCGACTCTGACACTAAGTGCAGTTGCAATTGTCCTGTTAGCCGAGAACACAAACAATGCGGGGCCCCAATCAACCGGCCCGGATGGCTGTAATTAAGATCTGCTCTCAAGTAATTAGAGTGAGACAAATAGTGCAAGCTAACGTGCAAACCTCTATTATATCAAGCTATTGCCCGGTGACAAGTCAACGAGATTGATTCTGTTTGTGGATCTTGTTCAATTGTGAACCAATTTGTGTGCCCCGACCAGCCCAGAGGACTCGGTAATACTAATAGGGTTAAAGGGTATGATCAAAATTCATAGGCATTTAAGGCAAATTCTTGGCCTTACAATATCAGTGATCGAATATTCTGTGCTACACCAACAAACACAACGAAAACTTCGTACAGAATATTAGGAAAATATTGGAAAAACTAAATAAGAGCCGGAGTAATTGGTGAACTACTCGATAAAAGTTGTAAAAATTCTCCCGTGAGAGCAAACAAAAGTTTAACTGAGCTTGTGTACCTAATTACCGATTCCGTTCGGAAACCTTTCGACGAGTTGCAAAACTTGTTTATGGAAAACTTTTTCGTGAACTTCTAAAATTGTCTAGGCCATATTTTTAGAATTGAGGGTATACGGTTAAAGCGGCCAAACACGGTGTCCAAATTATAAAAGGGGACTGTTTAAAAACAATTCCCGAACTTTTTCAACGCGTCCCACCTCAAGGCAACGACCTTAATTTGTCAAGCTTAGGTACGATTTTTAACAAAATGAATAAAAGAATCTGTATACATAATACCTGACAGATTTACAATCACTAAGTGAAAAAAGATTATTGTTATCTTAATAAATCGTAATAATCAAGTGCAAATGAATAACATTGACTTATTTCGTGGGATTAAAATCAGAAGAACAGTGACGTTTTAACATCTGCCACCATCTTGGAAACAATACATTAGCACTTCGCGTCATGCAATAATATGAAATAATTATCTTGATAATAACTTCCCGAATAAGGCTGTACCAGAGATAATTTATATACGAAAGTTTTTAAATTCCAACAATTTTGGCGCATTTCTCTTTGGTACCTATAAAAATTTTCAATCACGAAGGGTAGGTAATTAATAATATCTACAACAGTTAAATATTCAATGCCATAACCTTATTGAATTAGGGTTCAAAGGCACGCAAGGAAAATATCTTAGACATTATAAGTTAGTTGATACTTATACACGTTTTAGTACTGTTTCTAAGTCGTAAAGCTTATGTACCGATCCAATCCATCTTACTTGACAAATGCAGCAAATAAAACATACTTTACGACTTAAGTCATAAGCCGAGTTTATGGACTCAACTCAAAACTTTATTTTCAGAATGTTACAATATCATTTCGTTAATAATTCAACGCAATTAATACTGTAATAAGAATAACACCCACTTGGAAAGTGTGTACAAGCAAAAATAAACTATATGGGTGAACGCTTGTGTCACAAATTGCTTCGTGAAAAATCCTATTCCCACATGAATGATCGTACGAAGTGGGGTCAAAAGTTGAAGTTGGTAAAAAATCGGTTGGCGCAGATGTTTGGCACATGGCGAGTACCGCTGCCATGGAATAGCGTTTAATAAAAAGGAAAAAGTCGGCAGTCACATTTCTTTCTGTACGATATTTTTCCTGATGCGCTCAGTAGGTCAGTAAATAGTTTGATGGCGATCAGCGATAGTTAAATGAGGGTTTAGAATGAGGTTCTTTGGTAAAAAGTAAGGAAGTGTAATAATCTTACAAAGGCTTAAACAAAGAGACTCCTTAATAGGTTCAAGTAAGTCAAGTACATATATAATAGAAAAAAATAAAATATTTTTTACAACATGTATACCATACAAACAACACTATTGCAGAAATCATTTCCTTCATATAATATGGTGAGACAATGGGCGAATCTTTTCATGATAGTCTTTGGTGTATGACAACCAAGGTTTTTGATGAGTACTAAGGTTAAAATTAATACTATTACTACTTGAACTACTGAATGGATTTTAATGAAACTTTACAATATTATATCTTATGGGCTACAATTCATAAATACATATTGAGTATTCTATTACCACGCAATAGAAAACCGCGGGGCGCAGCTAGTATACCATATAACCAGCAAAAGAATAGATTTGACTCAACTTACATTAAAAGCATTCTATCGACCTACCTACCTATATATTTATTACAGGATAAAATCATTCCGTACCTCTCCATAGGGTTATAATCTAGCCGGAGGTGGTATTTAAATCGCCTACGTTCCCCTAAAATGTAACACTTCCCCACCTTTTCATTAATCAATCTTCCCCATGAAAGTTATCTAGTTTCACGAAAAATTCTCCCAGCAGGAAACTATGGGTCATCTTTCCGTGCACTATGGTCGCAAGTCCCCTTACGCAAAGCGCAGTTTGTGCTGCAAAGACTACAATTATTTTAAAGACTTTTCAGTAGTTTCAGCTAGGCAATTCAAAAGCCACTTCATCATCATCTGCCTAGCCTTCTTCCAACTATGTTAGAGGCTGCTTCTTGTCTTGCCGGATGCAGCTGACTTTCGGGACACTGACTATCTGTAAATGCTGTAAAAGATCTACAAATGGCAGCTGGGACCAACGGCTCAATATTCTTTCCGAGGCCTAGAGGGAATCGGTATATAAAGATCGACCCCAGCGGCTGGTATTATTTTGCCCAAGCTGGGCAGACCGCCACTGTGTGCTCCACTGTGAATGGTTGTCAGTCTTAAACCTCAACATGGTTGAGAAAGAGGCTGATGGAAATAAAGGTCCTTTGTCTCCCCATTCGAAAATTGCCTGTTATTTTTCCTCATGTGGAATCCGTCTGTTAATATGCCTCTTAACCAAGGCACCCGTCCCTACAATAAACGGACTAACATAAATCTTCTAAATCATTACTACAATAGTAAGAAAATCCTGACAATACCTTAGACACATTTTGCGTGATATGAAGGGCAAAATAAACCCAGTTTGGGTAGAAATATTAATAACGACTTATACAGCGTGTTGCAGAAAGCTGTAGTCATATTACAGGGTATGATTTAGAGTTTAAGACCATCAAGCTGAACAACTTTCTCTATGGGACCAACATCGACATACAATAAAAAAACAGCTGACTTTTTCGCGGTTTTTTTGAACCACACCATTCTAGCATAAGCCGTATTCATCACGGTTTAGATATTGTTATTTGTCAACTATAAAAATCACCTGTTTAGCGCTTTTCCCACTAATTAACATGGAGTTGCCTCCAATGTGAAATTCACACCCCAGTCATTGGCTAATACGGTGGCACAAAGAGCTACAATTGCTTACCGATGCACGAAGGCTGGCCTTAAGCCGACCTTAGCCAGGAACGCTTGACCTCAATAACCAACCCGTACGGCTGTTATTATAACTTGACAACTATAAACCTAAGCCTACGTGGCTGTATCTCGTTTGGTAACTTTCCCGATTCGCAATCTAAACAAAACACTGGCCGAGTAATATGTATGGATATAAACAAAAGAATAATCACGTCAGGCCCAGTCATTCTTTTTTTTAATCCAGAACTCGTTTTGTCTTCAGCACATGTGTGCTCAAAACAAGATCTTATGATCGTCAGGTTTACAGCTGTACCGCTTTAGGCACTTACAAACAATATTAAATTATACCTATAGGGATGTTTGTACCACCCACAAAGGTTATAATCGCTTGGCGGAGTTTTTCGTAAGAGGCCTGGAGGGATTCAGCAGTGCCTGAGCAATTACGTATGACATGTGTCGTAAAAGTCATATAAGTAGCGATATGACAGCGGGGGCATAACTTTAATAAAGGCGATATAGACGGTTTTTGCTGCGGTATTTTGTACTGGTAAACATAATACGAAATACTAACATCGAGTTGGTTTTAGGTTCCATGATTTTCTGGAATATTGTTTTTAATAAGATCCTAACATTAGACTTTTAAAAAATACCGGCTAAGAGCGAGTCAGACTCGCGCACCGAGGGCATTTCTTTTGACTGCGTAGACGTTTTTAAGAAAGAAAAAAAACGGTACTCTTATTGGATTACTTTGTTGTCTGTCTGTCTGTCTGTCAGCAAGATCATTATATGATACGTTTGGCGCAGTGGCTAAGAGTTTGACTGCTGCGCTACGTGTCGCGCGAACAATTTGATTTGCCGACACAGGAGAAATTCCTAGTGTGGGGCAAAAAAAGGAATTTTCGAGAACGTGACAATATATCGAGTTGAATTTAAAACCATATACCCAAATCTGTGGTCCCTTAGTGCTGTAAAATCAACCCTCTAAGTCTACACAGTCAAAACATATTGCCGTTCATGTCTGCTGTATGTTGCACTTGCACGGTTTTTTTTTCATATTGAGAGACTAACAAATTATGATTATTTAAAAAATATATGGTTTAGATCTCTAGAGATCTATTGATGAACTTTCATATTTTCTATCTTAACAGTACCTACAAAAAAAACATCCAATACCATCTTACGTCACATCTATACTAATATTATAAAGCTGAAGAGTTTGTTTGTTTGTTTGTTTGAACGCGCTAATCTCAGGGACTACTGGTTGGAATTGGAAAATTCTTTTAGTGTTGGATAGTCCATTTCTTGAGGAAGGCTATATAACATCACGCTACGACCAACAGGTGCTGAGCAGCGCGGGTGAAACCGTGGGGAACAGCTAGTTTTAAATAAAACCCAATGCTCCAAAGGAACCTTAGAACAAGTTGAAAGTACGAACAAAACTTGAACCAACTTCCATGCATAAGTTCATTAATAATTATCACGCATAAATATACCACACGGGGGCGCCACAGGCGATTCGAATTTATTAGTCATTGAGACACTGCGCGATATGCAATTTGATATCCCTTTGAATATAAGATAGTGAAATGATGTAAATGGAATATAATGTATGGTTGTTAATGGTAGTTAATTATAGTTTGTATGAAAGGAAACAATGTGTAGGTAACTTGTAATAAAACAGGCTACCTTATTAATATTGATACATTTCTAAAACAAAATGAGAATGTATGTAACACCACTTTTTAGGGTTCCGTAGTCAACTAGGAACCCTTATAGTTTCGCCATGTCTGTCTGTCCGTCCGTCCGTCCGTCCGTCCGTCCGTCCGTCCGTCCGTCCTCGCTTAATCTCTGTGACCGTTAGCACTAGAAAGCTGAAATTTGGTACCAATATGTATATCAATCACGCCGACAAAGTGGTAAAATAAAAATTTGAAAAAAATGTCTTATTAGGGTAGCCACCCTATATGTAAAGTGGGAAGTGATTTTTTTTTTAATTTCAACCCTAACGTGTGATATATTGTTAGAAAGGTATTTAAAAATGAATAGGGGTTTACTCAGATCATTTTTTGATAATGTCAATAATTTCGGAAATAATCGCTCCAAAAGTAAAAAACAATGTGTCCCCCCCCCTCTAACTTTTGAACCATAAGTTTAGAAAATATGAAAAAAATCTGAAAAGTAGAACTTTATAAGGACTTTCTATGAAAATCATTTTGAACTTGGTTGACACAACAGTTTTTGTACAAAAAAGACAAAAAGTTGTACAAAATAATTTCTGGACTAAGTTTGTAGTGTAATCGTATATGCAAGCATTTTTTGTAACTTTGTTTACATATTTTACTATCCTGAACGTATCTTTTTTCAAACAAAAAAAGAATTATTGAAATCTGTTCTCGCTATCCAAAATTACCACTGAAATTGCACGTCTTTGTAATAATTAGTAACCCAATTCCCCGAGAGATGGCGCTGTAGGTACTTATTACATTGGATGGGGTATTACCGAATTGTTCAGTTGGCCTCATAACTGGGAACACTTATAGTGACGGACGGGAAACTACGGAACCCTACACTGAGCGTGGCCCGACACGCTCTTGGCCGGTTTTTTTTAGTAATAGGTAAGTGTCAAATAACTATGCCCTGCTATTGACGGAGCGGGGGGGAGTGTCAGACTTTTACTGGCAGGCCCCTTTGATTGGGTACACACCTAGAAAGTTAAATTTAATACCACTGGGTTACTCAATTGATGCACCCCACCGTGCATTGTTCCAACAATGACCACTTACAAACACAGGACATAGTATTCAATGACCACATATCTACATCCATTTCATAATACTACCTACAACCTACCTTCCCTTACGTACAGTCAAGAGCAGGAACATGTTTCCCCCTAGTAAAATTCAAACGAAATTATCTCGAGAAATATCAGTTGCAACTTTGATTTAAGATCTATGTAATAATAGGTTACAAAACACAGAATTCGTAACAATAACTTAAATTATAATCGGTACAGTGGGAGACAATCTCTATTTAAAATGACTAAGAGCGGGTTTACACTGGTGTCGTATGTTTATTAACATAAGTATATATCAATGGCACTGTTCATATAAAAAAAGGAGATTGCACTAGGACACACACACTAGGATTTCTCACATCGGGTGTGCGTTTAAAAACATTAAAACTCACGTACACAAACAGCCAGACCCGGAACAACTATCTGTAGGCTACAAAATATTTGTTCCGTACGGGTATCGAACCAGCAATGCAGTCGATCGCTCAGTCACTGCGCCAACCCTGTCGCCGATATTAAGACTACGCGATAAACCTGTCGGCTACGACATAATTACCGACCACAATATTGGCATACTGCTTTTGATCGCATCCGATCCAACCTGAACCTAGCTAAAATTTACACATTGTACTGTTCGTGACTGTACAGCAGTAGAAGGGAAATAACTGTCATCGTACGTAATCCTCAGCTCCAACAGATCCCTCACATCCCTCACACAGCCCTCTTTCATTCACGCTTCATGCTACCTTAGTAGTCCCACTAGTTCTTTCCACTTCAATAAATAAAGGAATCAATTATACTTGAACGGTAACGTTAGTTCTGAGTTGTGTTATGTGTTTTGAATAATACAGAAATGACTTAACCCGATCGAGACCAAGACATAACATCGAAGTTTATTTTTTTAAGAATGGCGTATGTAATGTCTGCTTAACCGGGTAATTCCTGTGGATGCCTTGAGACTAAGGCCGACTACACGCTAACTAAGGGCACCCCTTGTGGGTTACGAGCATCGGCTTAGGGCGTCGCTGGGAGAGGACAGCAAAGGGATAGCTTGGATCTGAATGATTTCATTACTTAGGAACCTATTTTGAATTAATGGCTCAGCAACGCTGGCTGCTTCAAGTAAGGGACGGGCGGGGCAAGTACTGGAACGTGAAGAAGGGATAACATTGAAGGGTAGAAGTGTACCTAAATTATATCACGCACATTTCGCCAGTTAGGTATATTTTATGACTCATTTAATAGGGGCGGGCCAATCATTACACCAATTCGCAGCAACTGCCATGGAGTCTGAAACTGTTTCCAGATTACCCTGAAAAATACTGGAAAAGCCCTGAAAACGCTTTTCTCAATCAGGAATTGAACCCAGGATACTCATGCTCAACGGTGCAGTTAACAGTTTTGTTTTTTGGTTTCATTCAAACAAAAGTTGTAGTATTAAGAGACACCAACGAAAATTGACACTTAGCTGACAAACAGCTATCCTACATACTCCATGACTATAGGTACCTATGTACGTACATGAGCCACAACTACTGACACATAGTATGACAGCATAGACTCTCATTTTTCAACCCTTAAATCAGTCTACAAAGACCGAAAAGTAAACGATACAGCCTACAACGCAAAAGCAAAAATCTACAATTAACCCCTTTAACAAATAAAACTGCAGTTTATTCAACTTTTAACGTTCCAGTCGTCTGGAGCACTTTCCACAGTTCATGGGAAGAGTTTAACCGCGTAATAGTCGGGAAAAATGGATTTATTTTCATGAAGCACGCTTGCCTGCTTTTGTGCCTATTGACTTATGCATTGAAGGTTAGGTTCTGGTAGTTTTGTAGCCGTCTGCATTTCGTTATACATTTTGAGTTGAACTGCGCAAACTGTTTGTTGCTATTTGTCTCGGTTAAATTACATAAATGATTAGTATCTAACATGTTGCTTAATCAAATGATGCCGTGACGTCTGACAGGGGAAAATGGAAGAAGAAAACGTGTTGCGTCCACCACAAATAGAATGGTACAAGGGCAGGAAGTGATAAAAAGTATTTGTAAAATATTATGAAATAACTGTTGCCTGCGGCTTTACCCGCATGGATGTCAAAATTGATACAAATAAATTTTGACATCCACGCCTGGTCCAGTCCACGTCCACATCCACAACCGGAATTAAAAATAGGATGTGCTAATTCAGGTAATACATTAGCTGTGTGAGAAATTTCATCAAAATCCGTTGGATAGTTCTTGCACCAAAGAATAACAAACATCCTTCCTCACAAATATTCAAATATTAAACTTGCAGGATGACATTTCGAACTCTATTAATGCCACGTTATTAGGGTTTGGAAGTATTATCTACAGTTTTTTCTTCATTGTAGTGAACAATAATTCCAAAACTGCAAACTTAAAAAAAAAAAACTTTTGAGTTTTTTTTTTTAAGAAATATTTCGTAAGACACATTAACAAACATCTATTCACGTTTAAACTATAAAGTTATAATCAATCGCTCTCCGAATTCCGGCTACGAAACGTAAGCTCTCACGTTTCTATGAAAATAAACTGCTGATGCTCTTTTTAAAACAGGGCATTTCAAAACAGATCGAATTGCTTCAATTATTCGGCTGTGTATCCATCGCGTTAACTGTACAGCAGGCCGATTTCGACATTTTCGTTGTGTGTTGTAATAACACTTTTGTTACACAAGTTTAACAAAAATGAGGAAAGATTGTGCTGGAAAATTTAAGGATTCTTGATAAGCCATATGATGACAATAAGCTCTGAAAAATATTTGTATATTATACAGAACCACAGTAAAACTTAATGGAATCTTTCTCAAAATACCATGCATAAAAGGTTACTGCTAATCAAGAAAACAAAAGTAATGTACAACAAGATAAAAATGTTAACAAAGCTAAAGGCGCGTAAAGTAACAAAACATAAACTGTGCATAATAAGAACATAAAAGACACACAGGTTTTACATGACAATGAAGTACAAAAGGTTAAAAATAATACTACAAGAAATAACAACACAATTTAACTACACACAATACACGAGAAACAATTTAATCCAAACATTATAACACCAACTAACAATTTAGCTTCATAAAAGAGAATGATGGTGATGGAAAGACAATATGAAAGGAAGAATAAAACATAAAAGTACGCTTCAGAAGACATTATTCCAGCTGGCAACGATAAGCCATCGCAGACTAGTATCCAAATATAGAGAAATCGATAGATAGTCTACACGACACTTGGTTAAACAACATATATGCACAACACATGAAAGTAACAAGTTGCAACAAATGAGAATTTATGTCCATCCATTCTTCATAGAATGAAGTTTACCTTAAAGAGACTAGTAAAGAAATTTAGCGTTAACTGTTATGCTATAGCAACAAGGTTGAGAAATTTTCTAAAAGGAATGAACAAATCAATGCTGCTTATAAAACCATTTACATCATATGACAATACAGCCAAAGGACGAATCATTAATTACTTATTTTTGGCCAAGTCAAAGCATAGTCAAAGAAAGTTTATTAGTTTATTGTCAAGGAATCAATTGAATCAAATGTTTGTTCTAAGATCACCAAAATTTTAATGATAAGAAAAAAAATGTACAAGTTTCCAATAATTTCTAATATTATGGATTGGTGTTTTACTCTATCGCAATGTCGACAATCGCTAGACTCTGGCTTCCGGCTCGATCTTCGATAATTTAAATAGACAGCACTGGGAATGAGACTCTCGACACCAATTGTGTTAAACTATACATTGCATTCTGAACTCTATCATGCACGTTATAGAATTTATTGTGTCACTTCTTCTAACGAAGGATGGTCCCTTGTAGGAAGCTGCCGTGACTTAAGCACAATACACAATCGAATATTAATATTTGAACTAACAATTTTCTATCGAATAGCTTCGCACAGTGTGTCTATCAATTGTTAGCTGAAGCTCCCATTCAAAAAGAAGTAAGCGTAAATAAATCAAAGCGCCATATGTAACATGATGAATGATCTCTCGAATACTTCAAAATGTAAAAGAAGCGGAACAGTAGACAGTAATGCACAGTTATCATTCAGCTCGGTCAATGAACTCGACTCAAGTTCAAGTGTAGAAGGGCCGCACGATCCGTTTATTTTTAGGACTCTAAATATACTGAACCCGTTCACTGTTTCAAGTTATGTTTCCTGCGCCCGTTGATTGGCTAACGTCTACTAAACACTTGCGAAAATGTTCACTAAGATCAAACATAAAGTGACGCTGTCGTAAGTTTGAATTATGATGCTTAAGTCGCTTATGGGTTTAAGTTACGCTATTAGTGCTATAGTTTAAAGCAACAGCAACATTAATTTATCATAAAATATTGCTTTGAAAGTGATCGATCGAAGTTTTGAAACTGTTCCTTCTACTCAATAAGAAGACGATATAAATATCTTTGGAGTACACAATTAAATAAAGCTGCCATTACAGAACTACCAAATTGAGCAATTCAATGTAGTCAACCGTCACTTGTATCGTGGAGAAACTTTCGATTCTAATTTAAACTTATTTGAGTCATATCAAGTAACTGAAATGGAACTCGAAATGAGAGAAGCACTTAGTCTCATGTGAGGTCGTGCAGTTAGAATTGATGTCATCCACTTTAAGATCCAATAAATAATCAAATATACACCCACTTCCAATCTAGCATAAGGGACAATATAGAAAGACAAAGGCGAGCATTGAATAATTTGATCGGGTTTATGAGAGAATTCCACTCTAGAACGAGATACAATATTTTTACGATTCCATGAACGATACTTTTTTGTGATATTATATAGGTTTTTAGGGTTCTTTAGTCTATTGGCTATAACGGAACCCTTACAGATTCTCCCTTACCGTCTGTCTGTCCGTATGTCACGGTCATTTTATTAAGAGACTATTGACACTATATAGTTGAAATATGGAGAGTCGATATGAACCACTACACAAAAATTATGAGAAATTATAAAAAAAAATTGGGTGGTTCTCCAATCTCTCCAAACATGCAACTGAGGGTTGAAAAAAACAATATTTTCATTTTCAACTGTGTGAGTGTTTATCAATGGGTTTAAAAAAATAGAGGTTTCTTACATACTTTTTCTCAAGTAAATGCTTGACAAGATATTTTTTTCTTAAATTGCAATTTGGTACCCTCCCCTCTAATTTCTAAAGTATTATGCGGATCTTTATAAAAAGCCGTTTGTCAAAATTGGTTTGCACATTTGATTTGAGAAATTGAACATTTTTATTAAACTGCAGCTGTAATTTTGATTTTCATTAAGACGCTATGAAGAACAATTTTTTTTTTAAGTGCTGCATTTAATTTGAATGAGTATTAATTAAAGTTATTGTTTGATGCTACGGAACCCTGTGTGTGCGAGTTCAACTCATGCTTGGTCGGTTTTTTACTTGCTACACAAATGAGAATTTGAATAAAAATACGGAGGTAATTAATTTACTGTGATAAATCTGGAAAAAAATTATTGCCAATCCTTGGAATCATATCATCGTCTAAACAATAAATTGTATTAATAAAATAAATCTCTTCTGTGTACATTTATATCCTGTGAGTTTTTTATAATTCCTTCACAAATAGCGACATATGAACCTATAAAAAACAGTTTATGTAGATCTCTGAACAAGGATTGTAGACCGTAGATTACCCGTACGACGAGAGATCCGCAAAAACTGTTTTGTAGAGTTTGATGTGTTGTCGTGTGTATAAAGCGAATCGATAGAAATTGTTTGCACACGGTTTGCCCTAGTTCTGGAACCTGCAAAGCTAACTTTATTTTCATCATAGCAAATCCGATTCTGCCGTTTACCTGCACAAAAGTACCGATAGAACATCATACGAATTAAAATAATCTAAAGTAAAGTTTTTAAGTTGAACAAGAGTTTCAAGACCCCGTTTAAAAAGATTCTTAATCATTACTTTTATATCAAGTTCAATTTTACCTTCGACGGATACAACCTAGTTAAACTTGTCTATTAATGTAACCACTTAATTCTGTCCATCAATAATACAGAAATCGTTATCCATCAACAAAAGCTTATCCATTTTGGTTTACAAAACTAAAATGGGAATAATATCGCCATTTTAAATTCATACAGTGTACACAGGGGTGCGAGCCACCCTTAGCAGCTACATTCCTATTGTTACGGTCCACATTGTGCAAGAACCACCTGGCTCATTAACGAGGCCGGAATTACCACCAGCTTTAGTAGAACCTTCAGGTTTACGCAGACGTAATAACACCTGAAACCTTTGCATATATTGCGGGTCTTAATGGTTGCAAATAATAGTTGAAGAAGATGGCAGAGTAGTTATGTACGAAGATGATGTCATTTTATTATAGATTCATTAATCAAATAAAAGTTATTTTTAAATTCAATCAAATAAGGTCGAAAATCAGCACATAACGCCAAGAAAACGGTCTCCCAAAATTTCATTGCAATCTATTGTAATTAAAATTGGGAGATACTTGATGACTGACAGATTGTTCACTGTTATAGAGGTATGCAACGTCCGAGTCACAAATAAAGTAATCAAAAGATTTTAAATCTCTTTAACATAATCCATAGATTGAATGAAGCCACTAGCAGAACCCTACCGTAACCCAATAACGAGTACACTCATATCTCAATACAACACGACAGTACTAAATCATATTATCAGACAAAAAAATCGCACATCGCCGCGACTTATCGCACGCGTACACACATCAAGAGGAATCCACTAAGCTCTGAGGGACCCTTATAAAATGGTCGTGGAACACGTTTCACTTGCCTTACTCCACGTCACTGGCCCATTTCTTACGATCCATTGACTCCGAGCCATTCATCGGTGCCTTTTCAAATGAGAAGGGTTTTAAATGCGACTCACTGCAAATGAGAACGTTTATATGAAGATTTATCGCACATATTGTAATAAGTTGTTGTAAGTTTACGTAATGAAAACGAGTACTAACCTTAATACGAAGGAGAACTTCCAAGAAATGGAGAAGATAATAAAATTAATAAGATAATTTCCACAACATTTCGGGTGAGGCTAATCAACAAGCTGAATATGGAGAACAAAACAAACGTGAAAATATGCCAGAACTCCAAATTACCATTCTCGTATAGAATACTAATTGCTACAAATAAGTTAATTTACATACAAACAAGAATTATCAAGTTAAATTAATCACGTGTTAAATAATGCAATGTCGATAAAAGATATTGGAATTACAGATGATGGTATAAAATTAATAGGAAGCTGTAAACGTTTGAGTAAACTAAACGGTAGAATATTAAATGCATGACACAAAAAAACACTTAGTTAATTATCCCTTTAACCTGGGATATAAAACGAGGGTCTCTTGAATAAATGTTTTTAATTATGTTTGGAGCAGAAAAGTAGAAAAAAGTTTGTATAGTAGATGATACAAAACCGGAGCTGATTGTCGTCCCCTTCTGTGCTCCTGATTAGCTCATTTTAATCCCGGTTTAAAAACTGCATGACAATGGAATAGGCGCACTCTGTCTGTATTTTGCAAAGAATCGTCTACCGTTCATACAGTTTCCTTTCCCCGTTGAGGATTTCGACAAATATTTTTATTACTAAACCAATGTTTGCGCAGCCCTCGTCAGCAAGGGTTGGGATAAAAACACCATTCAATCCGCCATCTTTCTTTGATTCCGTCTCTAACCCATTTTTCATGTGAATATGAATAGAACAGCTGGTACGATCGATTGCTGGCACTTTTCTTGGCCTGCTTGGAATGATTTTCAATAATAGCCTTTTGATGGTCTTGGTAAACTTGTAAATGTGTAATAAAATATTGAAAGATACTGAAATAATACTTTACAAGAAAATCTCTAACATGCAGTCAAAAACGACTTGGATGAAAACGAATTACAAAAATGTTCAAGAATATGAATAGATAATGCATTCAACTCAACTTTGATGTTGAAACTTTATTTTATATCACTTATTAAACTCGATCGCTCAAAGCGAGCACTGAAAATCTAAACTCTGATAGCAAACGTGCGAGTGTTTTCTAATCGCCAATTCAACTTGAAGACGATCTTCAAAACACATTCACAAAGTTAGAGAACCACTTTCGAACTCCCGCAAAGGAAACGCACACTGAAACAAATGCCATGCACATGCGGTTAACCTTATTTATAGTACAATATCCTTAAAGTCAAGTATTCGCAGTTGTATACTGAGTAACGATGTGAGGAGTCGCAAATGCGAAAGCACTTAAGTAAAGCCTCAAAAACAAAAGAGGAAAATTTGATTGTACAAGCAGAACCGGCGACCCCAAACAGCCCACTAAAAGAAATTAATCGGCGTGTCCGAAAAAATAAAAACAAAAGGAACGGTAAATCCCACACTGGGAAGACAATACATCGCGTCGTCATAAAGTTGCGTCTCTCCCGCCAGGCGGCGCCATGGCGGCACCCCTCCCCCTACCCACACCGCGCCCCGCCGCGACGCCGTACGCACGTGCGTGCTACTTGTCTCCACCATTCACAAGCCCACGCAACCAAAACAAAACCCTAATGCCCTTACCCTAAATCACATTTCTCTCCACGCAAATTATCGTACCGCAAGAAGACGCTGCACAGTCTATTAGTCACCGTATCACGTTACCATTAAACACATTTTTGTTTTCCTTCACAGCCGCATTCCTCTGTTCTAAAACCAATTGTGCTGCAGCATGTTTGAACTTTTGTCCTTTTTTGATTGACTTTTATCGGTGGCGGTACGATTTTTATTAATATTGACGTTTTAAATTATTTGAACGCATGTAACGGGAGCAACGGAAATTGATTGGTTCTCTGACCGGAACTCTTATCAAAATTCGATTTATTTCGGGTGACATCTTAACTCATACGAGATCATGTTCTAGTCCCGGCTATCTATAAATAGGATCTTATAGTAAGATCACTGGAACTAAATGGTTAAAAAAACACAAACCCTTCCAATTTTTTCTTCATCTAGGATGTGATTAATATGTGCACTTAATTCTAATTGGATGAAAATATAAACAGCTGTCATCTCTATCTAAATTACGCAATGTCATTTAAACATGAAAAAGGGCGTTGTTATGGAGTTCGTTCACAATACGACCCTTGAAAGCTCTAAAACAAAAACCCATTGAGAAAAAAATTAATAGCACCACTCCCGACTCCCGAGACCTCACAGAGACTTAATAAATTGTAAGCCATACACTGGAATCATAAACAACGCTCCGTCATAGCAGTATTATGCACCCCAACCACATAACAGCTCCCCAAAGTATTGGTTCCTGACGAATAACCCAATAAATACCCATAAGGCACCATGCGACACGTACAAAATATTTCTGGCACATAAAAGCATTATCCTGTTAAGTAATTTATTTCTCCTTCAGGTTGTAACTAAACGGTTCTTTTATGGGACCACTTGAACCTAGAATGAAGGAGGGTGGCAACACCATAAACGGCATAGAATTGAACTGAAGACTCAAGTCACCTGTTCCAACCTTGGAACATAAATCTTCAACTTTTTTAAGGGGACCCACGCAAAGTACGATGTCTATGGATTTTACGGACGCCATATTGTACACTGGTTTAATATCATAAGTAAATAAACTAATTTTATTCACTTTTCCTCTCTTTTTCGAGTCTTTGATGTAGAGCATCGCGTTTTAATATTTAATTAAGAATTTATTATCTCCATTATTCTATTTCTTTTGGTATTTTTTTACTTTTAATTTATAAAGGAAGCCATCGTATTACGAAATTTAATTTCCTTCGCTTTTATGATCGGTTTATTAAAGGGAAGAAACGAGACCTGTATTGGTTTTAGTACTTACTGAGTCACCGTGTTGTGAGTCAGAGAGATTTCATCCCAGCCAGTTCCCGCATGCTTTACCAACCCACTCTTAAGGAACCGGTCTAGATGAACTTAAACTGGAAACCTTCTTTTATACACAGATTTCTATACCTGATTTTATTGTTCACCGCGGGCATTCCTGTTCATAACGGCACTTTATCTTCCTGTTTCAAATATTTCATGACAACGCTTGCCTGATTTATGTTATTTTGATTTATAGATTGCCTACTTTCTGGCCCAGTCCCTTATTCAATTTCAACTTTGAAAAAGGTAAAGCCACAAGAGAAGCTTAATTCATCGTTTAGGTCACAATACAATTCGTCAATACATTATTCAGCGAAACTAACCATTCAAGAAGACATACCATCAATTGCATTGACATTGTATCATGACCAGAATACAATACAACATCTTTAAATGATTGCACATCCTTAATTTCACAACGTTGTAACGATGACTCACCGAGTCGTTCCGAAGCATCTATTTAGTTTGCAAACATCCGTTTACAAGGAGAATATTACATTATAAATAAATTTAGTACCCGTTATTAGTTAAATCTTTCTATTCTATACAATTTAAAGAGCACCTACATACTATAACACTCAGTATTCTACTGGCATACTTCGAAAATAATGTTGATATCGGTTTCTAGCGGACGCGAGTGCAGCAACATTACCCACAAATTAGGTTAGTGAGATTGCTACTACTTATCTTCGAAGGCATGGTTAACTGTGTTTCAATGTAATGGGCGATTGCTTTGCTTACTTGATTGTGGAGGATAAATGATGTTACGAGATAGTAGTTAATATAGCAAGGTTTTATCAGAAGACTCTAATTCATTTGATGCTTTAGAGAATTTAGGTTGTGGAGCTCAGTTGCTTCTTAGAATTTTATTTGTACATCGCGACATTCTTGTACTTAATACCGTAGCTCTAAAAATGTCTCACACACGGAACATCTTGTATATATGGCTTTTGATAGAAATGCTTCAGATAGAGACTAAAGACACATTTTTCAGTAATAAAAATAAGGCACAACACTCCCAGCTGAGTACTTATAAAAGCAATAACAGCTACACATGAAACTCAATATCGATAAAATATCATATTTCTGAGATGATCTTAAATGTGACACTAATAACGACCGAAATATAACGCGAGGGAATATCATAAAAACCTTATAACAGAGAGCATCATTCCGTACACCCAAAGCATATTGACCGAAGATCGTATATTAAACCGCACAGTGCGGTCAGTGTGACCCTTCTAATTTCGATTGGGGGATCATATTACCAGAGAGGTGTTGACACGCACACTATGAGTGTCTCCACATCAAACACGGTAACTATGGCATTCTAATTAACCCATCTCCTCCACAATCTGAGAGTGGTTTAATCTATTACGTCCTATTGATATTTCATGTTGCAGTGCTCACACACTTGACCTGATTCACTGCAGAATGATCTCATTTCCCTTTGCATTACCGCTTAGACAAGTTCATTAACATTTCGATGCATTAAACCCGATGCGAGTAAAACAATAGCCGGATATGCGACAGTGGCAGGATACGTTCCCGACACATTCGCGTCTCAACGATTGGCGTCTACTATTCTAATTCAAGTTACATCGTTAATCGATCGTACTATTTATAGCGGAGGATTTGGCTTCAAAAAGGGAACAGATAACTGAAAGCATACAATAGCGCAGACAAAGTTCCGTCCGCTACGTTAAACATCGCGTGGATCGCTAATCCGAGCGTAACATTGCAAAACGCAGAACAAACTGCTTCGCTTTGTGTTGCACTAATGAGAGCCACGTGGCCGTCCCCCGCAATGCAGACGGCACAATAAAACAATACCTCTACAGTTGTGCATTCTGGCTTTATTCCTGCAGGACTAACTGTCGCGTGACTGCGACTCGTTATGGGTGTACCGCAAGGCGCGCTCCTACATGCATTTCTATTTATTCTATTTAGACTGTGAGTGCCGTTGCCGCCCAATGTTGCCATAGTTTTCGGTGATACCACTTTTTGTAGCAGTTTTGTGACACAACTGTTCCTTTATGACTTTTGTTTATTTAAGTGTTAAGAGATACATACTTGTTTCAAGTTAAAATTTACTCTTCTAAAGATTTTATCTCGACATTCGTCTTCTGTTTACTCTACTACTCTTATCTGCTGAACCTAAACAGAAAGCTGATTCATTCATTGATATGATGTTTACTACAGTGCACTTTGCTGGATTGGATAATGTTCAAAACATTACTGTTGATATTTGATTCAGCTATTTCTGTTAATTCACCGTTTATATATTTACATTCAAAATTATGAAAGTTTTAGGTTTTCGTTAACTCCAATTGGACTAAAAACTATCAAGTTATGTTTATGTTTATTTTTTCTGTTTAATTAAACTTTCCTATTATTTTAACATTTTGTTCACGATTGTAACGATCTCCATCTAACAGGTATTATGCTTCTCGTGCTTCTCACTCGTGACACTTTTGACACAAACACGAGAACTTTTGAATGGAGTGTTTGTTCGCGCGTTGTCGTCAAACAAAACAACATAAACATTGGATACTCGGCGCGTCGCGGTGCCGAACTTTGTGGGGTCCCTGTCGTGATCGGCTTCGAGGGCTATTAAGTCTATTGTTGTACGAGTTCACTAACACCGACATGTTTCTATGCCGATTGTCGGTGGACTCACCTAATTGCGCGAAGACCTTGGGCCTGACATTCTCCTGCCAGGCAGCAGCAGCGGCGGCGACGAGTGCCGCCAGCAGGACACAGCGCAGCACGAGCATGGCACTAGTCACAAGTCGACATCACTTGGAAACACTCGCGGCGCGCGGCGGGTCGCAGCACTGGCAGGGCGCGCGGCCGGCGGACGACTGGCGGCCGGGGGCCGGGGACGGGGCGCGCCTGCGCGTCCGGCGCCCCGCGGTCTCGCATGCGTGGGGCTGCGGAGTGCGGACCTCGCACGTGACGCAGCCCTCCTCGCCCCCAGCGCACCCTCGCCGGCTATCGCCGACCCTGCGACGTCATAATCGCGTTAAAAAAGCGCCTGCATATCCTAATGAACGCCGGCACTAAACCTGCAATTAAACCCGACAGGGCGCCGGCCGCCGCCAGAGGCTGTGAGCTTTTGTTTATAAGCGTTTTTAGCTGTATTAAAAATTCGTTAGGGGTATGTCGAGGGCGTGACAGTTCAGCGAATCGTAAGGTCGCAATTACAACTTTGATGGTTAACAACGGGAATTTACGTAGGGTCGAATGCGTAGCGAAAGCTCCTCTTACTTTCCCCTTCCGAGAAAAAATCTCAACTCTAGCTTTTTCCACTAATTGAGGTACGTAGAGACATTCTTAATGATGGAGCCGACAACCTGTACTTAAATCCATTATTTGTCTTGTTAAACTCTTCAGGGGCTTTTCCTCAACAAACGGAAACTCCGTTAAAGCTCCAACAATAATAATGTTGAATCCTTTCATAAAAGTAAATAAAACTTTATTACAACTATCAAATTATATATTTTAATTACACGCATCGTAAAATTAATGAATTGTTACTAAACCGACTCAAATAACAAGTAAAACCGACGCTACAAAAACCAACTAAGTAACACAAGGTCCTAATATCCGTATCACATGAGAGCGGTGCAACTTTATCGAAATAAAAACTTTTTGTACAACAGTAGGGCTCCCTGGCGCATTCATTATTATTAATTGGACAAAGTTGTTCCCCAGTAATTTTATTCGAACAGTTTAGAACTCTGTCGAAGTAATATAAGTACGGCGTTAGTACCAGCGGGATGCATTGTAGTTGGCCCGTGTGAAAATCGATAAAATAAACATTTATTGTACTGAACGAGACTCCTGCGCCGGTCCGTGTGCATTCATACGAACATCGGACGTGGATGTTTACTTTAGCCTGCTTAGTATCAAGTCCGGTTATTTTAATACTACTTAGTACAAGTGCCTAATGATGAATGAAGAAATATTCAAATTAGAAGCTGATATTAATGAAGAAATCTTTATTCATCTCCATGTTCTTCATGTCGCGTGCGTTTTAAAGTTTATTCTAATCTACAGTCAATAACACCTCTCAATGAACATTCACAACGGTACTCGTATTGCGGCAGTGTAGAACAACCTCATAAGAATTAAACCGAGAATTCTCATTACCTCCCAGACCGGCAGCACAGCCATAGAAATTTAATAAAATTGTTAAGACACTAACTTCCTAACTCCAAACTTAAACTACATTAGAGTGAGACTTTTAAAATAAGGAAAGTTAGCAGTTTCCGAGTTCTATAAGACTATTCGATACAGCTTGCAACGGATAGACACACGGCGGCCATCGTTTGTTATAACCCAATTAGTAAGAAATTTAAAGCTTGCTCAAAGGCGTTGGGAGTTAATGTGATAATCAAAGACTTGTAGTATTTTTATAGGTATGGCAAATCTTGCGAAATGATCATTGGGTCGTTTTATTTTAGTTTTTTTTTAGTCTTTACGTATATTCTTTGGACAAGGGCAGGAAAGAGATGATGATTACTAATTTTATAACTCCTGTTTATTAGCCCACTATAGAAGCAAATTAGCCGGACTAACGGTTATATAAAATAATAAATTAAAAAACCATTAGTCTTGTCTTGTAGTTAGGCTTGTCTTCTTCGTACCCAGCCAAATAAACCCAGACATAAACTAAGAATTAAGTCACTAACCGTTGATTTCCCCGATAATCGCTCCCAAAGCCGTACAAACTAATTCAATAGAGTTTTTACTGAGCAGGTGCTACAGAAGCGTTCAAACAACGGAATCATTCCAATTCTACATTCGCACGGATAGTCCGGAAATCAAAAAGGAATCAGCGAACTAACGAATCTTAGCATCTGTTCTTTTAAACCAATGATTCTCAACCTATGTCTGCAGTCAATTCTGTGGTTCACAAGATCTTAAAAACAGTCTTTACCTTATTTGGCTCTTCGCTTACCATACTAAGTTCACCTATGAAGGGGAACCTAGAAGGTAAACCTTTATCCATAATTTAAGGGTTCCGTACCACAAAAGGAAAAAACGGAACCCTTATAAGATTACTTTGTTGTCCATCTGTTTGTCTGTCTTTCTATCTGTCAAGCTTTAACCTTTAACTGAGGATCGCGTGGAGGTATATAATTTAAATTAAAACCAAATTCAAGTCTGAAGTCTGAGGTCCTTAGAGCCCTTAGAGCTGTGAAAAAATAGAATTTAACTAACACTTTGCCGTTATTTTTTACTTGTACTCCTGTACAATTAAAAAAAAAAAGATAAGTTAAGGTACATTTTCTAATGGACCTTAGCTCTAAAACCACATACAAAACAAACTTTTAATTTCTTAAAAAATACATTGTATTTATTATTTATTACAATTCTATTGCATTACGATGTTGAAATTGTTCACTAAGTTTATCAGATGTTTTGAGAGTACTTGGGAACCACTGCTTTGAACTTCTTCCGTAGTTGTAGACAAAGAATATAGGAACTCCATCTTTATATTAATTAAGGAAATAAATTATAAATAACGAGTACTTTTCCCCTCATTGAGATGTGCTTGTTCCGGACATACTGAGACGGCGCGACGCGGCGTTTTATTGGCGTATAAACTGTTTCTTGGAAGCCATGGTATTCTGGTTTTGTTAAACTTGTCTTTGGTAAATACACTGCTATAAAGCAAGCAGCAAGCGGCTGTTCAGCTTTAAGTTTATTCACTAATGCAATTGTAAGTATTTCTTATCGGAGCTTTTCTTATCGGATGGGAAATCATTAAATAACTTCCTCCGCTCTCGGCGGAGCGGGGGGAGTATCACACTTTTACTGACTAAAACCCACCCATGTTCCTTCTTTTGCCGGGGCAAAGGTATCTCTATCGTAAAACCCGCAAATAGTATGTATGCTGAGGTTAAATCGTATCAGTGGGTCTTTGTTAACTGACATAAATGGTTTACCGACCTCATAAACCACGGTAAAAGTGAAACTCTTTTTCACATTACAGATATTTAGATGTCCCTACTCCGCGGCCGACCGTCACGCGACATGCAACACACAGACGAAAAAGTTTGAGACCTAGTAATAAAAGTTGCACTTGAATAAGCCTTTTATGGAATAGTTAATTTTCAATAACTTAGCATAACGAGCATTTAAAAACCCGCAGCAAAAAAACGCATCGTTTTGCGATTAATAACGTCACGTCACGATTAAACAGTTTAGTGCGTACACCGGCTACTGTCGCAGTCTCCCCCGACAATCGCACGCGACTCGGACCCGAATCTTAGGCCGGAGGGTCCTCCCCTTCTCGGAGAACAATTCCTGAACTTGCACATAATTCATTTTTTTATTGATGCCAAGCAATTAACTTGTGCCGTCTTTTTCTTCTTTCAGAGTCAAAAGAGATGGTAAGATGGTGCGACATCACTTTAATTAAGAATTTAATAGGTCAGTTGACGTATTATTTTCATAATTACGTTTTAGAAAGCATTGAATGGGTGTTTAAATATATCTAAGTACTTCATTTGGACTGGAATGAGGAAAGGCACGAATTTTAGTGTCGGTTTTGCGTTTAAGGGAAGATTGGTCGTTTCCAATTTGTGACATGAATTGTAGTTTGAAAAGATTTCATAGTCTTGAAAACTTTTTTTGGGGTTTTTCTTACCTTTTCCCAAAAAAATATTTAGTATCTAATCGAAGCGGCTAAGCTGCGCTGACCAAGGTCGGTTTGTGGATGAGTTACCATTCATTACATACCGCGTTTCCCCTTTGCCTCAGAAAACACAATAAGCTTTCATTGAAGATCTGTGACAGTCGTTACATGAAGTCCGAAAGTGTGACAACTAGGCCTCACAAGGGCTACCGTACCATTACTAACTGGGTTATAGAGGTCAGATAGGCAGTCGCTCCATGTGAAAAACTGGTTTTCAGCTGCTTCGGGTTTGATCGGAAGCCAAACCCAACAAAGTTAGGAAAAAGCTAGGCAGATGAGCTCTTAAAAATGTTTAATTCACAATTTCGGAAAACAGGATTTTGAATCAGACTTGAGTACCTCATTTCAAATATGGAATGTGTTTATCGTTTGCTCCTTGAAACTAACATTCATTGCACTTCAGCCTTAATTTCCTACTTAAATAATTTAAATTAACTAAGTACCCACATCATCTACAAGCAACACATCTATCTCGTATTCGTAGCTCATGTTCGTCACAAAACAAAGCAAAGCTCTTAAAAGCTACAAAACGAATGCTCCGTCCCTCGCCCACATCGACCACTAACCACCACTGACCACCACTGTCCCACTGACGACTGGGCCATTCTGACCCAATTCCCCCAATTGACTCCACAACTCGCTCGCAGCGATAAACAGCTGATACAGTTTATGTTTTTCTGTTACTGCCATAACGGAGAACGTATTTGTATGTATTCAACGGGTTTATTGGGATATTGTGTGGTTGGTTTCGACAAAAAAACCGCTTTGTATCTGTCTGTTTTCATGGTAAATTTTAGTGTGTATGCTAAACAAGCATTGTGAAAATACAAAATCGAGATGGGTTGTCGCATCTCGATTTTGTATTTTATGTGTTGAATTTACTTTTTGTTGTAAACTGCACTCCAATCGCGTAACAAACTTTTCCATTGCATTCAGGAGGATTTTTAACGGAATATGTAGCACATTGTTTCATGTGTTTGAAAAGTTTGTCAGTTCGATAGCAATGAAATAAATTTAATAGTACCTATGGGGAATACTGATTTTGGTATCATAGTGGATGTAGTATATGGTTTCTAGCTGGGTTGATAACATTATTTATCAATGTATCATAGGTTCACCAGCACAACTATGTCTCAGTTCCCGGTCCGCGTCACTTTGCCAATTTCCCGCCATAAGTGGTGTAGTAGTGACAGTTGACATTAGTGACAGCTACCCGACTACAGACTGTGAGACAGTGTTTACATATCTATTAAATAGATACCTACATTACAGTGTATAATACTCATTATTTGCTATATATATTACCACGTAAAAACACGCAGCAAAACAGAACAGCAGCCTTTCGAAAAGAACTTAATTGAATTACTGGTGATCTTTATACTGTGCCTTCAAGTCCACAAGATATTAAATGGCACGCGATAGGCCAAACAAAAGGCTGTTCAAGCCGCTGGCCAATTCTGGTTCTCAAAAATGTTTGTTTTAAGATCCAGAATAAATCCCGGTGTACTGACAACAAAAATCCTATTCAACGGGAATAATACAAAGAGTTAGTGTGACAGGACAAAGGCACGGCCGTTTACGTACCATCGTGTTACGTCACTCGTCGTGATTTGTGGCAAAGCAAACATCTAGGGCTCATTCTTCGCGCAAAAATACGAGGACCCTTGACATATTTTTGCTGGCTTCGGATGAATTGTTGATGAATATCTATACCGCCTCCAGTCCCTAGCGACAAGATTCTTTTTTAACAGAACCACCAATTCTGATTGCAGATTGGAGTCCCTTTGTTCACTTTGGGTCGGAGAGAAAATTTTCGGATTTTCTCACAGGTTACGGTCAACTGTTTGTTGTGACGAATGACTGATCGATAAAACCGTTCAAGTTCTGCTGATAAACTTAAAAGGGTCATTTCTACGCGCCAGAGTAATGTGGATCTCAAGTCTCATCCGTCATTTTTGTGAAAATACCAAAAGGCGAAGGCTTATTGAGGGAGCGCGAACTTTCTTTGTAAGTTGTTGAAGCAGATCATTGAACCTTAACGTTTTTTTTCTATTGCCTATTCTCGAATTGGCAATTGTTATCGATATCCTACCAAATCTTTGTATGAATTAAGTTCTACTAATTTGTTCGTTGGTTAGATTGTGCCTCCCACAGACCGCACTAGATTTGTTTCATCTAGACAGACTGTTCCAAATTCTCTTTCATCATCTGCCTAGCCTTTTCCCAACTATCTTGGGGTTAGCTTCCAGTCTAACCGGATGCAGCTGAATATCAGTATTTTACATGGAGCAACTGCCTACCTGGCCTCCACAACCCAGTTAATACTGGATACCCCTTGGTAAGACTGGTTGTCAGACTTTCGGAACACTGACTACCTGTAACGACTGTCAAAGATCTACAAATGACAGCCGGGACCAACGGGTTAACATGCTCTCCGAGGCACGGAGGCAACTCGGCATGTAACGGGTGGTCACCCATCCACAGAACAACCTAGGCAAGCGCGGCTTAACCTAAAGATCGACCCGAGCGGCTGCTATTTATTTAGTCACGAGCTCCAAATTCTCTTTGAATAACCATAATATCCCAAACGTTCTATACCCATAGTCCCCAATACAAAACACGCGAAACAAACTTCCATACAAACGTAATTTCAGTGAAAATGAAAACAACCAAACATTTATTAATACATACACTGTTGTTGAAACCCTAAGCGACTGCGACCTATAGAGTTTGCTGCGACCACAAAAAGACGCTTTTATGAGTCCGGCAGACCTAAACGCAAATATGCGTCCAACTCGGACGATGTACGGGGAACTTTTGATCTCGGATTAATTCCATTCGACACTCGTATAGAGGTTCCATGCTTCCTTTTTTAAACCTTGATGATTGTACGTTTTGCTGGCGTGTTTCGATAAATGTGTTGGTAGCTTTATGCGATTCTTTTTTTGAATTGTACTACGTACAGTTCAAAACGCCGAGGAAGTGACTGGGTCTAAGCTAATAAAACGAATAAGTTGCTGGTAAAGAATAGATAATGTTTATTTTTTCTTACTAAATAATAATAAACTATAGTATTATTTTAATATAAGAAAACATATTCTCACATTTTACTGTTTATTTACCATTGATTTTGTATTACTGTTAAATTATAGTGCGTAGTACTTACAACTAGTGCGTGTGAGACCAGATGTAAAATAAATATGTTAGGTTCGTATCAGTAAGCTTACGGCTTTTTTTCCAAAGAGCCGTGACGTTTGTCAAATCTAAATTCTCTTTAATTTTATGCTGATTGAGATAATGTAGGCGGTAGGGTTTTGTCAAAGATAATATAACTTTAAAAAGACCGTATGTCAAGGATATTGTTTTTTGTAACTTATTGTCATTAGGGGTTATTTTGGTGCCAGTCTTCCTTCTTGTCGTCTTGGTCTTTATTAATTTTATCCGTTACATTGAGTGAGTTCATTCTACTTTCACACCTGAACAGATATTCGTGGTCACACACATGGGTGGTTTGTGATGAAAACGGGCATAGAATAAAGTCTCCTTACGATGCAAGCAAAGATGCAGTCAGACACTATTTAATTACAATAAAGTAGAAAAAATACCGTTGATTAAAGATTAAAAGGTAATTAATTTTTACTTTATAAAATTTTGCCTCATACTATAACTCTTCTCTGTATTGTGAGTGCGTTTACAAACATTTAGATTCACATTCACACAATAGCTAAACCTGGAGCAATTACCACTGGTCACACAAATATTCATTCCGTGTGAAAAGCGAACCCCTGACTGACAGTAACAGAATATACGAAGCTTAAACGGTCAACATTTTCCTAACTTGAACTATTTCCTCCCCTTGAAAAGAGATATATACCAATATCTCAATACCTGTCGCAGGAATATTCAACTACATTTACTATGAATATTTTAAAAAGCTTTCTTTAACTAGAAAATACAGCGACCAAACATAAAAATAACAGTTACAGTTTACTATTCTATTTACAAATGTTTTTTTTTTTTATATGTGTAAGAATGAATAAACGGAAAACAATAAAAAAACCGATTTAGAAATGAAAAATGATTTAGTTTAACAAAATTTACTTTTCTGTTTGACTTACCAAAAGTGTATTAAAACATTTGGATAGTCCCTAAGTTTTGCAAGTCAAAATTAAATATAAACTCGCCATCAATACTCGCTAAAATATGTGAAAACAATACTATATAAGCGTACATACTTATTTATAATATTGTTGAATTAAATTAAAATAATTGTCAAAATGCGTGAAAAAATATCCGATGATTTGTGGAAGGAGAAAGGAGTAAATGACGCCGTGACGTTTGACAGGAGAAAATGAAAGAAGAAAACGTTTTGCGCCAACCCCAAATAGTATGAGATAAGGGCAGGAAGATGATGATGATGATGAGTCATTTTATATTGGTCATTTACTTTTAAAACAAGTTGCCCATTTTAGAAAACTCAAAGTAACTTTAGAAATAATAAAATCATTTGCTTTAATATAAGTTCACCACCAAAAGATGAACTAGGCGATAAGCTGCATAGAAAAGAAATTATATTCACATTTCATTAATAAAAGTAAAACAATAAAATAAAGTAACCATTAACAGTAAAACATTTTAAATTGAAACATGGGCGTATTAATAATTGATCATAAATCTTCTTCACAAAAATAGCAACTATATTATAAAACAGAGCTTCCTCTCCTCTACCCTCTTGCTGTGCCCTACAGGGTCCATAATGATCTCTGTATTATAAAAAAAAACGACCACCTAAGTACACATTATGGTAAAGCAATAAAGATATGAGTATTGAATAAATCCACAAACAATATCACAGCACTAGTGGAACAATCAAGCCAGGTTGAAAAGCTTCGTTGACTCAGTCGCTAAATCGCGTAGAATATTGTCGTAATGGACGGCCAGGGACGGCGGGAAAAAGAAACGAAAGATGCAGCCAATCAATCTACATTTACAATCATATGAGTATCGATCCGCGATGTGCTGTTGAGTGATCTTGATATTTGATGGTACATAGGGGAACATAAATGGCAGCTCCAAATTTCCGGTAGGACGACGTTGAAAGAAAAACAAAATATAAGGTTTGTTTTATGAGTTTAATTTTGAAAATTAGGTTTATTTATCAACATTGAAAGCTATAAAAAGTTTCGTGTCCATGTTATTAACCGTTGAGGATCAGTTATCGTGTGAGATTTGACGGGCCTGTTGATCTAGTGGTTAGTGGCCCTGGCTGCTAAGCCGGAGGTCGTGGGTTCGATTCCCACCCAGGACAAACTTTGTGTGATGAGCATGATTGTTTGTTCTGTGTCTGGGTGTGATTTATCTATAATATGTATGTATTTATTAATTATACAAGTATGTATATCAGTTGTCTGGTTACCATAACACAAGCTCTGCTTAGCTTGGGATCAGATGACCGTGTGTGAGTTGTCCCAAGATATTTATTTATAATTCGATCCTGGCTGCCAGATCAAGTCATGTTGACTGTTGAGGATCAGCTCTTCTAAGAGAAGGCGATCTTGGCTGCAAGATCAAGTCATGTCTGTAATAAAAATAAAATATAAATACTGTTGTTGACTGTCTGTCATTTTATTGACTACCTGTTAGACATAAATCGTAAACTTTAAAACCACATAAATGTTTAGCAATAACTCTCAACGATCGAGATTGGTTAGTCGGTGTATACTATTCGTCAATCGAATCGTTCCTCTGACGAATAGTTTAGAAAAGACTTCATTTGATGTATGCATGCAGACGCAGGGGGTAACTCCAATATCGAATAGAACGAAAACGAACTCGACGCTAGTTCGTAAGCCACCCTTCTATTGATATAAATAAATTTATTGACATTTTTATCGACTTATTTTCTAAATAATGTAATTCAATAAATCCTCTATATAAAAGTGATTTGATTCAATTTAAAACGTACCACAGACGCACTGTAAAACTGATAGCAGCAATAAATATTTTTCACAGTGGAAAGAATCATATATTGCGTTATTTGCTTCTTATGTAGCAATTCGTAAATAAAAATATCTAGTGACAAATATTACATATTATTTTCGTTTATTTATTTGATCACATATAATTTTACATTTTTAAATATCTACACTAATATTATAAAGCTGAAGAGTTGTGACTTTTAGTGTTGGATAGTCCATTTCTTAAGGAAGGCTATAGGCTATATAACATCACGCTACGACCAACAGGTGCTGAGCAGCGTGGGTGAAACCGTGGGGAACAGCTAGTTTCTTAATAAAAACAGAAGAAAACACATTTAAAATTATAGAAAATTGTAGACTACCGGTATCAGGAACAGGGCAGAAGCCACCGGCAGTCAGGGCTCCCGCCAGAGAGAGGAACCTCCTAAGAACACAACCCCTGTCCAGCTGCCTAACGAGAGCCTCCTCAGGTGTTGGTCAAGGCTCTTGGCAATTAAGCCACTGGCTGTAACGACTATCGGTACACTGAACGCTGAGTCCATATCCCACATCGTTGTTCTCCATGTCGACAACCTCATAACTAAATATTTATTATGTTGAAAGGTGACAAAATAATCCTTACTAATATTATAAAAGCGAGTTTGTTTGTTAGTTTGTTACGTCTTCACGCTTAAATGGCTAAACTGATTTTAATAATTTTCGGTACAGAGATAGTTGGAACCCTGGAGACGGTTTTTTTTTAAAGTGAGGAATGAGGGAGATAGATTGAAGAAAAGCGAAAACTTAGCTTTGCTATTACAATCAATAAGGCGCAAGGCCAAAAACTACAGGTAGCAGGTACAATTACACATTCAGAAGTCTCAAATAAATTCGAAAAATAAGTCATTTCTTTGAATATAGTACGATTCTCAAACATCTTAAAAGACCTGTGAAAATGATGACAAATTACTGTACAAGCCTTTCCGAGAAAACTTCTCCAGCTTTTCACAGACAAAGAAAAGTACAAATATTTTAGGAATCGATGTTTCTAGAAGAGCCTTGTGGACAAAGTGATTCCACGTGGAGACCTTTTAGTAGATCTATTCGTGTTTATTCATGCATTCCTAGAAATCTAACTCAGAAATATGTGGGAATCAGGACTGTTTTGAGACCTTTGGCACCAGAGGGGCTTGCCAGAGCCTCCGCCTGCCGGGTTGCGGGTTGTTCGAAAGAGATACCGCGGCCCCGGAACGTAAAGGGCAATAGAAGGAACATGTGTGGGTTTTAGTCAGTAAAAGTCTGACACTGGCCCCCGCTTCGCTCAGAGTGGGTGCAGTTATTAATTGATACGCCACGATAAGAAATACATGTACACAATACAACATAAATCATTTAACAGCAAGACATTTTCATTATCACATTCATAATTGTTATATTTGGCTGAATAAAAACATCGAAATAGTTCAGAATAACCACGAACAAGGCTTGTGGGAACTCCTTGAAATCCCTATAAATAGAAAACCACAGAATAAACTGCCTGAAAACATGCTGCTTTTAAACCTAAATTTAGATGTTCGTGGTCACATTCTGTGGGTTCTTCGCGTGTCTCCTTTGTGTCTTAAATTGTTTTCGTTTTGTTTTAATCGCCACAACTTTCTATTTTTAGTACCACGTTTAATTCAAACTTCTTCTGGCTCGTTGATCTCGTGGTCGGAGTAGCTACTGCTGAGCATGATTCTTGGGTTTGATTCCAGAGACTGGCTAATTATTATTGGGATTTTCCATCAGGAATTTCTTAGTAGTAGCCCTGGAGCCTGGTTTTGTGTCCTGTTTATTGCAACAGGCTATAAAACTGGCGAAATAGAGTGTAATATTAGACTCCTGAACTCAGTCATTTAATTTCACAAACTTTCCTCACTCACTCATCACATCCTTGTACACGTCACATCCTTATCCTTAACCTTGTATTATAAAAGCGAAAGTGAGTTTGTTTGTTTGTTACGTCTTGGTGAATTTGTCATTTGTTTAAATGTCACTTAGTGTTGGTGAAAACGGGCGCTGTGTATTCGTTTAGGTGTCACTTAGTGATGGTGAAAGCGGGCTCTAGGCAATAGTTTATGAGTCAGTTAGTGTTAGTGAATACGGGTGTTTGGCGTTCTTTTAAGTGTCACTTAGTGTTGGTGTTAACGGTCGCTGGGCAGTTGTTAAGGTGTAACTTAGTGTTGGTGAAAATGGGCGCTGGACATTCATTTAGGTGTCACTTAGTGTTGGTAAAATTGTCATTTAGAGAAATTCAACCAATTCGAATTATCTATACTAATATTGTAAAGCTGAAGAGTTTGTTTGTTTGTTTGAACGCGCTAATCTCAGGGACTACTGGTTGGAATTGGAAAATTCTTTTAGTTTTGCATAGTACATTTCTTGAGGAAGGCTATAGGCTATAATATCACGCTACGACCAACAGGTGCTGAGCAGCGTGGGTGAAACCGCGTGGAACAGCTAGTGTATTTATAAATTCGGTTCAGGTTTCTTAACATCCGAATCTACGCGGGTGAAACCGTGGGGCGCAGCTACTAATATATAATAAAGTACCTAGTAATATAGTAGGAGTAGGATTTATTTATACACCACTGCCTATACGGATATCATAGGCGTGATATTAATTGTGCTGATCCCGACTTTAATAACTACAACACATTCTATTGCACTCAAATCAATCTCCCACCTTACCTTATGCACCAGTAATAACTTTAAACCAACTCATCGTAGGACCAAGGTAGTTTCCGATAAAATTTATAGGTATGAAATTGAATTGATGTGAAGGAAGCCTCCGTCGGCGTCGCTGCCGTCGGCTGGCGTGAAATTATCAAGTGCAACATCGTAGATTAAGTGCCTACCATCTTAAGTAACGTGCCTGAGATCGATCGACCTACTTCATAAAGAAAATATATGTGGTGCAACGGATCCCAGTCGCATCGTGGGACTGGTGGATGGTTCATTTGTTTTAGCATTTGGTACTTATGATTGATTGTTAGTTATGATTTTAAGGAGTCCTTACTATTTATATATTATATTATTATTATTTATTTTTATTATTTCATTATATATTATATTATATTATATCCTTATCCTTACTATAATATTATAAAAGCGAAAGTGAGTTTGTTTGTTTGTTTCTTACCTCTTCACGCTTTAATGGCTAAACCGATTGTGATGAATTTTGGTACATAGATAGTTGGGAACCAGGAGACGGACATAGGCTAAAATGGGATGTGAGGGAGAAAGAGGGAAGAAAAGGGAAAACTTAGCGTTGCTATTACAAATCAATAAGGCGCAAGGGGAACTGTATTACCCCGAATTTAACGCGAGCGAAGCCGCAGGCAAAAGCTAGTAATTGATAAATGAGAGTTGCGAGTGGTTCGAAAGAGATACCGCGGCACCGGAACATAAAGTGCAATAGAAGGAACATTGGTGGGTTTTAGCCAATGTAAGTCTTCTTCGTCTTCTTGTTCGTCTTCTCACTTGTCCCCACTCCGGAGATCCAGAGTTGCCACGCTTTTTTTGCGGATAGGAAATCATCGAATAACTTCCCCCGCTCTGGGCGGAGTGGGGGCGAGTGTCAGACTTGTGCTGTCTAAAGCCCACCCATGTTCCTAATATTGCCCTTAATATTCCGAGGCTGCGGTGACTATTTCGAACAACCCGCAACCCCGGCAGGATCTGCTTAAGGCTTTACCACAATCCTACATTTAACAGATAGAGCCTGTAAATACAAATTCTAGTTACAGAACTACGCCACGGCTTCTAATACTCCAACCATAAAAAATAAAAGTTCCACTTCATAGTTCTAGTCCGGCTTTAAAATTCTAATGCCGTAATGCAGTAGAAAGTGCATTCTCATGAGCTGCAAATAGCATGAAAATGCCAGTCAGTGTCTATCAGTTAACACTTCTAATAAGGTACCAAGATACGCGGGTATCTTGCTATAAGTTTCGAGTAGGAGTTTGTAATATGTATCTATGGAAATATCTCTCAAGAGCATTATTTGGTTCTGATTTAGACCAAAAGGAACATAATGGGCAAAAGAAGGAACATAGTTGATTTTAGGCACTAAAAGTCTGACTCAGGACCCGGAGCGGCGCCGGGCGCCGCGAGACGACTCCCGGCCACCGTAGTTGCGGGCCTGTGGGCGGTGAGCAATGGGTAGTTCACCGTCCGTCCGTCAATTGACAACAGGCCGTGTCGACGGCGCGTTCGTGTTTCACGCGCGCCTCAAAGAGAGTCAGCAAAGCAGAGGGGCTTGCCAGAGCCTCCGCCTGCCGGGGTTGCGGGTTGTTCGAAAGAGATACCGCGGCCTCGGAACGTAAAGGGCAATAGAAGGAACATGGGTGGGTTTTAGACAGTACAAGTCTGAAATGGCCCCCCGCTCCGCCCAGAGCGGGGGAAGTCATTGGATGATTTCACACCCGAAAAAAAAAAAGGACCCGGAGCGGGGGAAGTTATTTGATGATGTCATATCAGCAATTTTTTTTACCGGTGTTTAATGGCTGTGATATCTCTCTCCTTTTTTATTCTTTTATTTGATTGGAGGTTTTTATCCTCAAAGGCAAATCAGCCTCATCATAACTTAAACTAAAGTTTAAACTATAATACATCTCTCTCTCCTTTTAATAATACATATGTATGTTTTCCTTTTATTAGCCGAAAATCCATCCAATCTTCCTTATCTTCCTTTGCCACCTTTATTTATTTTTTTGTTTCTACTCCTTGAAGTTATTTCAAGATTTATCGACCTTGAAAAAAAAAATGGTAAGTTTTACGGTGACGTAAGTAGATATTTATTGTTTTACTCTGATTATAAATCGAACGGTTATAGCTGTCGTTAAGTTTAAAACCACTTTAATTTCAATATCATTCCAGTGGTTAATTACGCATAATAAAATACCTTTGCCGAGTTCGGCTTTTAGTGTTTAATATATCCAAAGTAACACATAAAGCAAGGTCCCACTAACAATCACCCTGTCTAAAGAGTGTTGGCTTGAAAATTGGTGCAATTGTGATTATAATAAAGTGCTATTTATTATCTTCGGACCCAGGGTGTGTTGCAGGTTGTTCGAAAGAGATACCGCGGCCCCGAACACAAACGGCAAGAGAAGGAACGTGGATTGATTTTAGTCAGTAAAATTCTGACACTCCCTCCCGTTCCGCCAAGAGCGGGGGAAGTTATTTGATGATTTCCCACCCAAAAAAAGGGTTAGTGTATGTGTGCTTAAATGTATGTGTTGTACTATGTTATAGTATCTTAATTTCATCTTAACAGTACCCCCACGAGCGATCTTGACAGAACTCGGCAGTTCGAGTCGTTAAGTATCAAATTAACGTGTTATTTTGTTCGTTTTTGATGTATGGATAGAAATATAGTTATTTATAAATATAGTAGTTGCTGTTACTGCTAGCTCGCGTCATATCCCACTGCAAAGGTTTCTCCTAACGGCTTTCATTAGGTACGATCCAAGGCAATATAGACCAATTTTCGTTGTTTTTTTTTTGAGTTCGTTTCGCCATCTTCTACGAGGTTTTCCGTTTTACTATTTTGCCCCACAACGCGTTTCGCATGCAATTGAGCAGACGTGGTCAATCTAGTTCACTTCAGCTCAGCGGCTTTTGAGCTACGTCAGTTATTTGTGTTTTGGAGTAAACATAGATATTAGGTCTATTATTGCTAAGCAAGTCTCCACTCGTAATAAAATCACAAAATCATTTAACCTGTGAAACGGTTACGCAAACGTAGTTCAAAGTAAAAGGGTTAACGGAGGGTGGTAAAAAGCGCTTACAGAAGCTTCCCTGCAGCACCGCCTCGAATTACAGAAACCTCTCGGAATTAACCTGCGATAAACAAGACCACGGAGTATGAAGTAAATGAATAGTTAACTTTTTTCTTTTAAAGTTTTTTTTAGCAAGTGTATATGCCTATTCTTCACTTCTCACTAACGGGACTGTCAAATCTTATCTTTAATGTTGATTTCTTCGCTGTGCGTATCCGAACGGCGAGTTTCGCCAGCGCCGCCTAGCGGGACGCCAAGGAAGAGAGAACGACTGGGATCGAAACAGCGCGCACACGCGTATTTTCATAGCATTCAATTATTTGTGATAATTACTGATCGAAACGGTGTATTCATACATGTAAAGTGCAATAGTCGCCAGTAAAAGCAATTATATATTGAAGAGTTTTATTTGCTGCGAGTGCTGCGGGTCCTCGCCGTGAACATTGGTGACCCACGACGTGATCAGAAAAAAGCCGCCTTTAAATGCGCTTGCAACGTGCTCCGATTGTCGCCTGCCTGTAAATAAATCAAAATATGCTGCCAATAGACATATAATGCTGCCTGCCTGAAGCTTTATATTGTGGTGTGATGGTTTTTGGTTTGCCTGGTAAAGTAACCCATAAAAATACGACGAATAATTTTGATACTAGGTACGTGTCACGTTTATTTCGCAAGTCATTGTTTGAATGTGCATATTTTCTCGAAAGTTCGTAATAATAATTCAAATTATCAATAAAGGAACTCCGTATTTTGCTACACTTCGGTGTGTTTTCCGTGTTGTTTTGTTTGCATTTTGTTTTAATTTGTGGTCAAATCCATATTAGTAATAAATAATGTACCTAGGTAATTATAATTTGCATTTGCCTGTAATTGGGTGGGGTACCTACTTTTCACAGCAAGTTTGTTCGTAAATTTACGGAAGCTACGCTCCTGCTACTCCAATAACTTGCATTCTCTCCCGCACTTAGCACATTTCTATGCTTGCATGACACATACTTCAGCTGGTTTTGCCGACCATTTCAGCGTTCGCGACTTTGCCGGCCTACGGGATCCCATCGGGCGTCTGTCACGAGCCTACGAGACGAGGCATCGGGTGACAACGTGCATCTCTTCACTGCACATCGGAATCTGCTGACAGACGGTGCACCAGTTTGCTGTTAGGTTTGCTACCTGACAGCGACACGGTTTGTTAACTGTTTCCATAATTTCCACTCGAGGTTTCTGTTTGTGCTTGTTGTTTGTTCGCACATAGTTTATTATAATGTCGGATTTAAAAGGTTTAGTTCAAATCCGAGGTAATATAAAGGCAAGGTTGACCACATTCAATAAGTATGTAGGATTGTTAGCTGTTGTTGCACCAACAAATATGAATAAGTTGCAAGTTGATGAATTTCAATTAAAATTAAATAGGTGTCAAGAGTTGTTCGTTCAATTTGACAAAGTTCAAGATGAAATTGAAAAATTAGATGTAAATTTAGAGGCACAACTTCAAGAGAGAGAATTAATTGAAAATAAGTTTTGTTCTTTAATATCTCAATCTCATAATATTATTGAGGCTTTTTCTAGGGTTCAAAAGGCGGACAATCAGGATAACGTTAGTCATTCATGTAGCAGTTCCGGTCATAGTAAATTTAATATTAAATTGCCTACCATTAGTCTCCCTTCTTTCGACGGTAACTTTTTGAAATGGTTAGAGTTTCGCGATACATTTGATTCTATAGTGAATAAAAATGAGTCAATCCCTAACATTAATAAATTTCATTATTTACGTTCAGCGTTGCAGGGGAGCGCTGCTGTGGTAATTAAATCAATTGAGTTTACATCATCTGGTTATGTTGCAGCTTGGGAACTTTTATGCAGTAGGTATGATAACAAAAGACTTCTGGTAAATCACCATTTAAAGTCATTATTTTGTTTTGACCCTATTGCTAAGGAGTCCCATAAGTCATTGCGTTTTATGCTAGATTATTTTACAAAAAATTTACAAGCTTTAAGTACATTAGATGAGCCTACAGATCATTGGGACTCACTAATTATTTACTTAATGACCTCGAAACTAGATGGCGCCACTAGTTGCAAATGGGAAGAACATAGGAACAATTTAAATATTTCACCTAAGTTACAAGATTTTTATCAATTCTTACGTAATCGCGCAGATGTTTTAGAGACGTTAGTTTATAATAAACAGGATACTGCTAAATTTGATAAGTCTATACACTTTAAGGAAACTAAGCAGTCTAAGTCATTGGTTTGTTCCAGTGAAACAACAACTAGTAAGAAAAGGTCTTGTGTGATCTGTGACAGTCAACAACATCAGGTTTATGAGTGTGAAAAGTTTAAAAATATGAATGTTGATGCCAGGTTGAGTGAAGTAAATAAGTTAAAACTTTGTGTCAACTGTCTTCGCCCTGGCCATCGCCTATCTCGTTGTTTTCGTGGTCCTTGTAATATCTGTAAAGAGAAACATAATTCACTATTACATAAGGAGCCAAATAATAGTGATAAAAATGTTGTATTTACTTCATCTTCTATTTCCTCAGGGAATAATGTGGATTCACCGGTGTCCTTGTCTGCGGCTATGGTGACTGGTCAGGTTCTTCTATGCACTGCACAGGTCGAAATTGTTAATTTAAGTAACAACACTACTTACCTGGTCAAAGCGTTGCTAGATAGTGGTAGTCAGTCATCCTTCATGACACAGGATCTGCAGGATAAGTTAAACTTACCTTGTTCCGGGCGTACTCCTGTAAGGGTAGCTGGAATTAATAATGCAGAGGTGAATGTCACTCAACATTGTGATCTATTAATAAGATCAAGACTGAATAATAATTTTCAAATAAAGGTTTCTTGTTTGGTCATACCTAAAATTACAAGTATGTTGCCTTGTGTTGAAATAGATTCTTCACAGTTTAAGTTCCCTAGTAATGTGGAGTTAGCTGATCCAAGTTTCTACTATCCTTCTGACATTCAAGTGCTGTTAGGAGCAGATGTGTTTTGGGATTTAATAAATTCAAAACAAATTAAACTTGGCTATAATAAGCCTACTTTACAAAGTTCTAAGTTAGGTTGGTTGATATCGGGCCCAACAGGCAAGAATCAATCTCATAAGGTTCTTAGTAATTTTTCTAGGGAAATAAGAGATTCTTTGTCCAAATTTTGGGAAGTAGAAGAACTGCCCTCTAGTGACAAGCCTATGCTCTCAAAGATTGAAGAATTTTGTGAAAATCATTTTAATAAAAACACCAGGAGACTGTGTGATGGTCGGTTTTCAGTTAAGTTACCTTTAAGTGAGTCACCAGAATTAGTATTAGGTGATTCCTATGATATTGCTAAGAGAAGATTCTTCAATTTAGAGAGAAAGCTTGACAAGTCCCCGTCATTAAAGAAAGAATACAAAGAATTTATTGATGAGTATGAGCGGTTAGGACATCTCTCTGTTATTGAGCATCCTGTCTTTGGTTATTACATGCCACACCATGCTGTCATTAGGAGTCATAGTGAGACAACCCGCTTACGTGTCGTCTTCGACGCTTCGTGTAAGACTAGCTCGGGTAAGTCATTCAATGACATTCAGCTGGTGGGGCCAGTGGTGCAGGATGACCTCGTGTCCATTCTTTTAAGATTTCGTCAGCACGCTTTCGTCGTCACTGGTGACATCGAAAAGATGTACCGACAGATCAAAGTTGACGAATCGCAACGGCATTTGCAGTTAATTCTTTGGAGAGATGGTAAAACGCAGCCACTCAAAACACTCCAGTTAAACACGGTCACATATGGTACTGGTTCTGCTTCATTTTTGAGCACGAGGTGTTTACTGCAGTTATCTCATGAATGTGTTGATCAACCAGATTTAGCTAATGTTATACGTCATGATTTTTATGTCGATGATTTGAATACTGGTTCTAACTTTAAACGAGAGTTACAGAGCATTGTCAAGGCCGTTATTAGCAAATTATCAGAAGCATGTTTACCTTTACGAAAATTTCGTAGTAATGCGCCTGATATATTTGATGGTTTATGTATTTCTAATAAAGTTCAGGAGTTTTGTAAAGATTCAACAGTGTTAGGACTGAAGTGGTCTCCTCAATTTGATATTTTAAAATATTCTACTGCTCTTAAAGCTGATCAGACTGTTACTAAGAGAAGTATACTTTCTATGTCTTCAAAGATTTTTGATCCTCTTGGTTTATTGTCAGCAACAACTATTCTTCCTAAAATCTTACTGCAAAAATTATGGCTGTTAAAAGGTGGTTGGGACGAGCCCATTCCAGATTCCATTAAGGCTGAGTGGTTGGAATTTCTAGATAATATTGAATCATTGTCTTTTATTAATATTCCCAGGCATGCTGTTTGTATGGCTCCGCGCGAAGTAGAGATACATTGTTACACCGATGCATCGCTAGCTGCATACGGCGCTTGTTTGTATCTTAAGTCTGCCGACAAGGTGGGAAAGGTCACATGTCATTTATTATGTGCTAAAGGGAAAGTTGCTCCTCTAAAACCTGAATTGACAATTCCCCGTCTGGAGTTAATGGGCGCGCTACTAGGTTCTCGTTTGCTCACAAAGGTTTTGAAATCTTTACGTTATAAAGAGCTAAAAATCTCGCGCTGTATTCTTTGGACTGACTCGACGATCGTGTTGGGTTGGATCCGTTCGCAGCCAAAAACATTAAAAACTTTTGTATGTAACCGGATACAAGAAATTCGTGAATTAACTAGCGATCATGAATGGCGTCACGTGTCTACCCATTTTAATCCGGCGGATCTTGTTTCTCGAGGGGTAAATCCACAACATCTGAAAGAAAATAAATTATGGTGGCACGGTCCTTCATTCTTATTAAAACCTGAAGTCGAATGGCCGCAATATAATCCTGTTGATGTTGTGTTACCTGAAACAAAAATTGCATTAAATATTCAATGTGAATATAATATTATATTGTTTGAAAAATATTCGGACTTATCTAAACTTGAAAGAATTTTTAGCTATGTTTTACGTTTTGTTAATAATATTAAAAATAAAGATAATAAAATTACAGGAAGACTCACCGTAAGTGAATTGCAGAAATCTTTATTTACTTTAGCTAAAATTTCACAACAAGATTCTTTTGCAAAAGATATTCATGCCTTAAGAACGTCAAGTTCATTAAATCGTAAATCAAATATTTTATCTTTAAATCCTATCTTAGATGAGGAGGGAATGTTGAGAGTTGGTGGGCGCATTCAGAAAGCGTCAGTGTCCTATAATAAGAAGCATCCCATTCTCATAGCTTCTAAGCATCCATTTACTAAACTTCTTTTTGCTAGAGAACATCTTAGAATGCTGCATTGTGGGCCGCAACAGTTGCTGTGCTCGATACGAGACACTTTCTGGCCTACTGGTGGCAGGGTTCTCGCTACACAAACCGTGAATAAATGTGTACTGTGTACTAGACTTAAGGGTAGAGCAGAACAACCTGTTATGGGTAATTTACCTCAACCTCGCATAACGCCTAGTTTGCCTTTTTAAACCTGTGGCACAGACTTTGCTGGTCCCTTTTATATATCGAGTCGTAAGGGTCGAGGTGCAAGAACATCTAAATGTTATCTTTGTCTGTTTGTATGCTTCAGTACGAAAGCTTTACATTTAGAGGTGGTCAGCGATCTAAGTACGAACGCCTTTATATTATGTTTACGCAGATTTATTGCTAGACGAGGGAAACCACGTACCATTTATTGCGACAACGGTAAAAACTATGTGGGGGCAAAAGGCGAGTTGAATAGAATGCTCCGAGTTGCGAATGCTTCTGTCACGGATTTCGGTGTGAGTGAGGGTGTACAGTTCGAATTTAGTCCCGCGTACGCGCCGAATTTCGGTGGGATCTGGGAGGCTGGTGTAAAGGCCGCAAAATTCCATCTTAAACGTATTGCCGGCAACTCCAGTTTAACCTTTGAGGAGCTAGCTACTCTCTTTTCCCAAATAGAGGCGATTTTAAATTCGCGACCATTGACTCCGATGTCTGCGGATCCTTCAGATCTCAACCCTTTAACGCCCGGGCACTTTCTTATCGGGCGACCATTAACGTCATTACCATCTCCCGTCACCGACAAGTTATCTATCAATCGATACCAGCAACTTGAGAGATTGAGGCAGCACTTCTGGAGTCGGTGGACCAAAGAATTCCTCTCCGAGCTGCAACAACGTGTCAAGTGGCGTCGCAGCGAAGGTGACGGCGTCAAGATTGGAGACATGGTCGTCGTTGAGGATGATCAGCTTCCACCAATGAAATGGCTGTTGGGGCGCATCAATAAGCTGCATTTTGGAGCCGACGGTGTCTGCAGGGTTGTGGACATTTTAACAAGAAAGGGCATCATTCGTAGAGCGTTGACTAAAGTCTGCGTTCTGCCCGTGGAAAATCCCATGAGCTCCTTGGAACCACCAATTCCAAGGGGGGGGAATTATGTCAAATCTTATCTTTAATGTTGATTTCTTCGCTGTGCGTATCCGAACGGCGAGTTTCGCCAGCGCCGCCTAGCGGGACGCCAAGGAAGAGAGAACGACTGGGATCGAAACAGCGCGCACACGCGTATTTTCATAGCATTCAATTATTTGTGATAATTACTGATCGAAACGGTGTATTCATACATGTAAAGTGCAATAGTCGCCAGTAAAAGCAATTATATATTGAAGAGTTTTATTTGCTGCGAGTGCTGCGGGTCCTCGCCGTGAACAGGGACCTTCCTCTAATGTCACAATTTATCGCGTAGGCCCAATGCGCTATGATGAATATCACATGTCTGATAAACTATGGTTTTTGGACTTTGAATTCCTATATTTTAATTAGTATATTATTCGTACATTTATTTATTTTTTAACATAAAATTACATTTTTAAATATTTCTTAAAATAATAAAAAAAAAAAAAAAAACATTTAAAAATATAAAAATAGTAGCCCACCGGTATCGGGAACAAGGTCCAAGCTACCGGCGGTCAGGGCTCCAGAGAAAGGAACCTCCTAACAATACGAGCCGTGTCCAGGAGTACCGCTTTCTGTATCAAGCCCTTGATCCAGCTGCCTAACGAGAGCCTTCTTAGGTATTGGTCGAGGCTCTTGGCAATTAAGCCATTGGCAGATACGACTATCGGCACAATGATCGCTGAGTCCACATCCCACATGTCGACAACCTCGCGAGCCAAGTCAATATACTTCATTTGTTTATCTTTCTCGGCTTTCACGAGGTTCTCATCATGCGGGACTGTTATGTCAATAATCATTGCGCGCCGCTCTGATCGATCCACCACCACTATATCAGGCTTGTTGGCAACAATAGTCCTGTCAGTGATGATGGATCGATCCCAGTACAATGTGATATTGCCATGTTCAAGAACTGGGTCGGGCTCATACCTGTAGTACGGCACTTCCGATTCCACAAGATTGTATTTTAGAGCAAGTTGCTGATGGATAATCCTGGCTACAAGGTTGTGTCTATGCAAGTACTCTCCGTTAGCTAGACGAGAACAACCGGAGATAATGTGTCGAATTGATTCACCCGGACGGTGGCATGCCCGACATATGTCAACCGTGCCGTCCTTCACAATAAATCTCCGGTAGTTATTTGTCATCATAACTTCATCCATAATTGCACAGACAAAACCTTCAGTTTCTCCAAAGAGATCCCCGGAACGTAGCCAGGCTACGGACGCTGAATGATCTACATCGGGTCCATGTAGGGCCCGGAAAAAGCGTCCGTGAAGCTCCTTGCTCTGCCATACCTCTCTGCGGTCGTTAGTGTCAAGCACTATAGGTTTGCACCAGTTCTCTTTAGCCAAGGAGAGCGGGGTGAGGCCTTTGTCCACTGCAACCACATCCCGATGCATTCCCACGTCGGTTTCTAGGAAATATTCCCTGAGGCTGCATATCTCGCGATTGTGGAGAGTCTTGGCGTTTAAAAAACCTCGACCTCCACAACTCCGCGGGATATACAGTCTCATAACCGAAGAACGTGGGTGATGCATACGAAATGCCGTTAACAATGTACGGACCTTCCTATCTAGGGCGTCCAGTTCTGTTTGAGTCCATTTGAGTATGCCGAAAGAGTACATCAAAACCGGCATGACCCAACCGTTAAAAGCACGCACCTTGTTTCCGCCTGATAAAAGACTATTAAATACTTTTCTCAGGCGGCCAAAGAAGCGTTCCTTCAACGATTGCTTCATGTCAGCAACATTGATGCCCAGCGCTTCCGACATCCCCAAATACTTGTAGGTTTCGGTTGCTGAGAGGGATCTAAGGTTTATGGAATCTGAGAGCTGGGTTCCCACAGATTCCACAATTTCCCCTCGCTTTACATGCATGACCGCACATTTGTCCACACCAAATTCCATCCTGATGGCGCTACTAAAAGTTTCAGTTACCTTCAGTAGCTCCATCAGCTGCAAATCGTTGGGGGCAAAGAGTTTCAGGTCATCCATGTAAAGGAGGTGAGATATAACCTGACCACCTTTACATGTATATATTATTATGGTATGATTTATTTAAAGATTTTACGATTGATATAGATTACGTTCCTTTTTTCACATTTGTTTTTACAGTCGTTTTCATTTATTCTTGTTACGTATTCTAACGTATCTGAACATGGCTTCACTTGCTCGGGCCCTATCAAAATTGATATTTTGAGCGCTGTGACATGGCTGCCATGTTGCAGCACTGTGCTGAGATAGCGGTTTGATTGCCTCGTACAGGACCATTATAGGTTTTTTTTTTCCCGTGCTAGTCTTATAAACAGTTTTTCTTTCTTTCTTTTTATTTTTATTCAACACGCTTTTTGAACTTTTTAGACAACATTTACACTACATTATTAAATATCCACATTTTAACAAAGCTTATTTACAAAACCTTAAAATAATCAGGATTTACACGACGGTGTGACTGTGACTGTTGTTTGTGAACAATGGAAGTTAATAGACTACATTATTATGCATCTGCATTTTAACAATGAATGAGTTTAGACGATGTGACTGGCAGAAAAAATAAATAAGGTAGTTTGTGAACAATGTAAGAGGAATCTAAGTTCGAAGAACCATTATAACATAAGCGTGCCAAGTCGTGATAGTACAAGCGTGTTTAATGCCATGACAGCTCCAATGTCTCTCCCGCGGCCATTCGTCGCTCATTATCACTCCATTTGCTTACTCCTCCGTGACAGGAGCCAACTACTTAACCCAATTAACTGCAAAAACCTAAACAAAGTGAGACCGTAATTTCGATACTGCATTGTTTTATCTTGTTGCTTTTTAATTAGCTTTGCCTTAGAATTCTGGTTTTATTGACCTTATATCTTTGTATATAAGTTGCAAGTTTGCGGCGTAGTATTCTATTTATTTATTTATCAATTAATATGCTTACAATACAACATTGTGGGAACTTAATTACTTATTGATGTTATACATTTTTACGTAAGAATTCCTTAATAATGAAGAAGATGGTGTAGACCATTCTTTGATTAGTTTCACTTACCTTTATAATTAACATCGCGTCTGTAGTTCTGAAAGGGTTAGGTAGGGTGTACCTAATAGTACTCTCATATAAAGCTACATGGTGCTGAGTCTTTTACAGTTTTAGTTGAAATTGGATTTTGGTTAGTTACCAGTTACGTTTAAATCCCGTATAATAAGCGCGGGGGGGGGGGGGGGAAGGTGGTGCTGTATTCTGCAACCCGACTTATTCTGTGGTTGTTTTTTTGCGGAACTTTAATAGTTTTTTTTTCTTTACACTCTATTCATATAACATACATAAAATCAGATTAACGTACACGAGTTTATTCTACCTATATTATACTAAGCTAGCTGTGCGTTGCAATGCAATTTTTCTGCCTACCTACCCTACCAACCTTACCTACCTAAACTACACAAAAACCTGTTTAGATTTTCGTCTCTCGCAGTATAAACCATGGATATCAACGAATAAAACAAAAAAGATTTTGTAAAATTGGTCCAGGCGTTGTTGAGTTATGCGCTTACCAAGACATTTTTATAGGATAGAAGATAATCTCCCGGAAAGCACAAGTTATTTGCTATGTTTTGAAAAGCTGACGTTGGATTTACAGATCATCATCACATCTCAGAGTCACTGCCTCAACTACTTTTTTTTAAACTTCCAAGTACAAATATCTCCAAAACTATAAACTTGTGGTATCTGATGTATCGTACTATAACTATGTGCCCGACCCAGTTCTCGAGAAAGACCATGTCATGCTGTACTGGGAACAGTCTATTACCAGTGATAGGACTACATTCTCGCCAGCGCCGGCGCGCAGCGTAATAATAGTCGATGCTACAATGCCACATGACGAAAACCTCGTGAAAGCTGAGAAAAAGAAACAAGTAAAATATCTCGACACGGGGTTGTCAAAATGTGGATTTTGAACTCGGCTATCATTGGACCGAGTGTCGTAATAGCCACAGGCCTGATGACGAACATCTTTCGGGACTCTCCTTAGGCGGTTGGTTCAAGGGCATGATTCAAAAGACAATACTCCTCGATACTAACCGTGTTTTGTAGCGATTCTTGTCTCTGGATAACTTACACTAGTAACCGGACCCTGCTCCCGATAGCGGCACACCACATTTTTTTGTGTAATACATACAAAGTTTTCAATATAGAAAAATAATTACCGGACACGGTCACATAAATTAATTCACAAGTGCCTAAAACGCTGTGGGCAATAGTCAGCTTTGTGACGTTGGATGGCAATGCTGACTTTTTTGACTGACTTAATAACTGGAACGGTCAGGGTGGGATAGAAAATCAGACGCGGCCTCTTTTTTCGGGATTTCCAGCTCCCAACTCAGGTAAACCGAGCCATGCCTCGTTTAATTGAGGCAAGCTAATGAGTAACCATTATGGCTGCTCCTTAGAAACCGTTTGCCGCTTAATAAGCCACTTTGAAGTCTCACTTGAGGACGCACGTCGTTCACACTCGGAATTTGTGTTCAGTGACCTGCTGTTGTAAACAGATTGATTATCTTGGTCAACAGTTTGGTAAGATGTAATGTAATAAAGACAATTTGTGTTTTGTAAATGAGTTTTGGAGCCAATAGTATCTGTCTCACGGTCATACGAAAGTTGTTAAATTAGGTATAACACAGTATATGCTTTAATGGCTAAACTGATTTTGATGAATTTTGCCACAGAGATAGTAGTAAAACCAGGAGATGGCCATAGACTATATATTTTTTTTGAAGAGGTATATAAGGGAGAAAGAGGGAAGAAAACGGAAAACTTAGCATTGCTATTACAATAATTTAACGCGGGCGAAGCCGCGGGCGAAAACTATTTTGTTTATAAAAGTGCATTTGTCGATAAAATATAGTATTTGCTCCATTAAGTATAAGAAAACCACTCTTCAGTCAAACAACTCCGTTCTTTCCATTTTAACAAATTCGAAAATGTAATATATTAACTTGGCAATGCTCCATTTTGTAAATTATGGTTAGATCACGTAGCAATTTCTAAAAAAAACGATATTCCTTTATAAATTGTGTTTAAATCCATTACATATAATGTGCTATATTAGAATAACTTTCTTTAAAATAGTCCTGATGCCAAGTTTTATAATGCAGGCATAAAACACTAGACAGAAAAAATATTGTGAGCATACCTCCTTAAATAATACTTTGGGTCCCAAAAACCAAATAAAAAAATTGATTTTTAGTAGCACAATTAACCAACTCAAACCGAAAATACCGAACAGCGGTTCTATTTAATTCAATTAAAGATTGCTAAAAAGAGTCTGTAGAACTGGAAACCTCCTACTCAACTACCCAAGGATAACAAGCATATCTATTGTTTTTAGAAATCGACTAATCTTTGTTAAACCTTTAACTTTAAAAGATAAAAACTGATCACTGCCATTTATTTTGCACCAAACATTGATATCTGCGTGAACTGTAAATCAAATGGCGGCCATATTTAAAATATGAGCTCTAAAGGTATAAAATATCTGGACATGGCACCGTTGATAACCCTACCATGGCGCGGATTGATGATAAAATTCAACCATAAATAATAAATGTTGGCAGTTAACGGTTTTATCGAAATATTATACGGGTTAATTTATTTTCGGCAAACAATAAGGAATACTCAAAAATGCCACGAAGTGTAAACTGGACTCGAATTGTATTGTTTTAATGCAGTCAATCTTGAGGATAACAAATATATTTTTGTATGTACTAGTTTTTACTTGCTTAATGGCTCAGTTTAATTAATTACGTTCAAGCTTCTTTTTTAACCGACTTTAACAAAAGAGGACTTTTCAATTCGTAATTAATCTTTTATTTTTTGTGTATGTTTCCCGAATACTCGAAGACGCCTCCGATTCATATTTATTTTTTGTGTGGAAAGTGCAATTACCATGTGGTTCCAAGATCACCAGGTCAGGATCTGATAATGGGGTCGTGGAGAAATAGAGGGAACTCTTAAAATTTCAAGAGTTTTGGTACATTATGCATACTGACTCGTGCGTATCATAAAATATTATAACAACAATCGTTTTTATAAAAACATATAATCCTTACTTTTATAATATTATAAAAGCGAAAGTGAGTTGGTTTGTTTGTTACCTCTTCACGCTTTAACGGCTAAACCGATGTTGATGAATTTTGGTACAGAGATAGTTGGGAACCAGCAGACGGACATAGGCTAATATTTTTTGGAAAAAAGTGGGATGTGAGGGAGAAAGAGGGAAGAAAAGGGAAAACTTAGCGTTGCTATTACAAATCAACAAGGCGCAAGGGGAACTGTATTACCCCAAATTTAACGCGGGCGAAGCCGCGGGCGAAAGCTAGTATACATTTATTTTTCCTGAACGTTTTCGGCTACGGCTGCCAATCTCAGCGAAGATTAGCTAAATGTAAGAGAGATATTATAAACACTCTCTGTTCCCGAACTCTCTGTTCAATCACCACTGTCACACTTCTTAATTCTGGGTTCGATTACCGGGTCTGTTAAAAAGTTTAATTATACGTAGGAATTTGTAGGTCAAGGACTAGAACGTGTTTAAGAGAATCACAAATCAGGTCGGATAAAAATAAAAGATGCTCACATAATATGTCTAAAATTCCACCTTTATCCAACACGTAGTGTCCACTAAACGGGTTTACCTTTCCAAATTAATTTAAGTCAACAAAAATATTTTAACGCGCTATCGTTTCCCTAGAGGGCCCAAGTGTCAAAACTTTATTATCGAATGAACCTTTGCCCGTCTAGTGGTCTTCCGGAGAAGCCCTTCATATATCCTTATCCTTACTAATATTATAAAAGCGAAAGTGAGTTTGTTTGTTACGTCTTCACGCCTAAATGACTTAACCGATTTTGATGAAGTTTGGTACAGAGATAGTTGGGACCCTGGAGAAGGATTTTTTTTAAAGATTGAGCTATGAAGGAGAAAGAGGGAAGATAAGGAAAAACTTAGCTATTACAATAAATAAGGCGTTAAGGCAAAAACTACAAGTAGCAGGTACCTGTAAATCAAGAAAGAGGAACTGTGTTACTCAGAATTTAACGCGAGGGATCCGCGGGCAAAAGCTAATATTATCATAAGTTACTAAAAAAAATGCAGCAAAATACTTCTTCGGATCCGTTTTCCTCCTCTTAAATAGTTTTAATCTGTTCTCATCGACAAGGCTCTATAATAGCTACACCTTTGAAAGCATAAAATATTTTCTTAAGTTCCATATTTTCTTTTGTGAAAATGAGATAAGGTTATCGCTTTATCTCCGTTCTATAAAATGTGCTAACCTCTTAGCGTTACTCAATAAACCTTTTTTTGCGATAACTTTTTAAACCCTGTTGAAAAGAAAGGAATTATTACGGTCACAAATAAGGCTATCTGTAGGCCTACTATGACATCTTAAAGCAGAACTTATTCCACTGAGTGAAAGAGATGATGCTTGACACCCTGTATAGCTCTGTCCTTTTCCCTCAGCGGACACACACGTCATGGTAGGGTAGCTGTAGCTGAATTATAATGCGTAGGTAACTTAGTAGGCTCTTGTAGATAGCGATAAATGATGCAGATTATCTTAAAGTATGGTAGATTTTTTGAGATAAGGCTTAGGAAATGATTACCTACGGCTAGACGAAGGAAAAAAAGAAGGGAGGGAGAAAGATCTTTTCTTGCCATAAGTGATATATATATATATATATATAAAATAATATAAAAATACCAGCCTATAGCTGTCATAGCGCTCCTAACAGAGGGGGGTTGAGGGGGGGTATGTCAAATCCACACAACACCACCTGCCACGATCCTTGCACTGTCTCTCTCTCAGTCAAAACAACAACAAAAAACAAAAGGTGTCCATTTAAACCACAATTTTAACAATATCTGTACCAACAGAGATAAACAATGTTGCCAGTGATGTGATTATTTAATCCCCAATCCCCGAGACGAGGTGCAGCCAAGGGATCGTCCGTCAGAGACATAAAAATAAATTACAATGTTAAATTTTGCACGCCCTAAATCGCTGGGGATTCGACGATTTGTTCCGGTGTGCTGTTGCTTTTTATTAACAGAAATATGGCGACACTAATGGTTACTATAACTACTAGTAATATATTTAAAGTTACACTGTATGGCTGATTTTATTAAAATAATTGGTGATGAAAAATCTTGGCGTGTGATACTGGTGGTAGAATTTAATGACACTGGTTTTTAATACGCCTTTATTAGCTTCCCTTCTTACTAACGAACTATTTTTATTTTATTTATTTAACAACTGAAAAAAAACAGGGACAGAAAATAGCTACAAAGGTAATGCTTGTTTCTAAAGAAATCTGTTTCAGCATACCTGTATCGGGGTTGCGGGTTGTTCGAAAGAGATACCGCGGCCCCGGAACGTAAAAGGTAATAGAAGGAATAAGGGTGGATTTTAGTCAGTAAAAATCTGACATGCCCCCCCCCCCGCTCCGCCCAGAGTGGGGGAAGTCATTTGATGATTTCCCACCCGAAAAAAAAGCATACCTGTATACATACATGTATTTTAAAAAAAGAATAACTTCGATGGTTATAAACATATAACAATAACTGGATAGTTTGTGGCCAAACGAAATTTGAACAAACTATTTTAAATAAAAGAACTGCTTTCGTCCCGGTTTCTGTTTGAGCAGAAATTTTGCATACTAATGTTTCATGAAAAACAGGTATGAGATCTCTTTGCGCACATATACCTGGCACAAAATAAAACACATTCAAAATCTAACAATAAACATACATTTCCATACATTCAATCTCATTGAAAATGAAATAAAGTTACCAACATATTAAAAATGTGTCTACTAAAACGTATTTTTTGTTTTTAAATGTACTATAATATTTATTCGTTTAATAAAAAGGAGCTAACCAATTACTGCGTCTCCAATAAGTACTGAAGAAATAAGTACCAACCTAAGAGGTTATTTATAAATTCGTAGAGAACATAAGACAAAGAATAAGATAACATGAAATTTAAGAGTATCTGTCTAACTCCGAACCAAATGTTCAAATTGTTATACAACAATGTTAGAACAGATGTTATCAAAGGGTACCCTAATATCTATTTGACAGTAATCACATGAATAGACGTTGAGAACGCAACAAACGTCTCTAGAATTCGAGCGAAGCCACCTCAGGGCGACGTCGTCGAATGCCACGTCCTTAGCAACCAGCGTTAACTGAACAATACGACCAAAATACCAAGACCCCTCACGTCACATACCAACACCTTACTTTAGTACCGAGTGTAATCTAACCAAGGGAGGGGTGGAAGGTCAAGCTTACACGGCCATGCCAGGTGTAAATGTAGTGTTGAATTTCACGAATAATTCCACTTGTGACACTTCAATATTTGGCGGGAGCGACGGAATTTATTTCAAGAATGCAAAACATGAATTTTACACTCAACAAATGTCATAGTTTGTACGTTTTTTAAATTGGTTGCAATATATTTTACTAGAGGTATTACAGCGTTGTTTTTAAATTCTCACTTTAAACATAAATTATGATAAATCGTGGCCATTTGTTTTAATAAAGGATAATGATGACAGTGCAGTCAGTTTCGTGCAATGCTTTCGTATTAAATCGTCATTATCATACATTAATTAAATTGGTGAAGGGTGCATAATGTAGTTTTTTCTTAAGATTGAGTGCACACATTTGGTTAGAGTACACTTACAACCGTCCAAGAGCGAGTGAGACTCACGCACCGAGGGTTCCGTACAAACTTGCTACATAAACAGCCATATCTTTTGTGTGTGTGAGTTGTTATTTTTATAGGACATAAAGACCCTGTCGATTATAAAGTTTTATTTCATTTCAACTTGATACCTCCACGCTTTCCCGAGATAAAGAGTCTTGACAGACAGAAAGACATACGAACAACAAGGTGATTACCAAGGCGTTCCATTATTTACCCTTTGAGGCAAAACCCAAGGAATGGGCAGCGGTAACCACCTTCTGCGAAGCAGTAATGCTAGCGAAGGAGGTGGCCGGGCGTTTGAGGGAGAGAACATCTGCCCAACCCAGCCGCCGCGGAAGACGCCCATGGCGCCGGGCGCCGCGAGACGACTTCCGGCCACCGTAGATGCGGGCCTGTGGGCGGTGAGCAATGGGTAGTTCACCGCCCGTCCGTCGATTGACGACAGGCCGTGTCGACGGCGCGTTCGTGTTTCACGCGCGCCTCAAAGAGAGTCAGTAAAGCAGAGGGGCTTGCCAGAGCATCCGCCTGCCGGGGTTGCGGGTTGTTCGAAAGAGATACCGCGGCCTCGGAACGTAAAGGGCAATAGAAGAAACATGGGTGGGTTTTAGTCAGTACAAGTCTGACATGCCACCCCGTTCCACCCAGAGCGGGGGAAGTCATTGGATGATTTCCCACCCGAAAAAAAAAAAAAAGGCAAAACCCAAAAAAAAACATTTGGGGAGAGAAGTACCTATGGTGTTGGTGGAAATCACTGTTAGTCAGACCAGCATTACCTTTAAAGTGTAAGTAAAGTAACCAACGACTTTTGGCATAAAACCTGGACACGAATTGCTGTTTGGAAAGTCAAAGGCTATAAGTGGAATACAATTATGAACATTGAAATGTTCATAATTGCCCGGACACGTCAGTAGTTCAACACGTCATACTACGATAAGGCGATATTAGGCAGATGCCTGTGGTCTAGACAAAGATAAGATAAGATTTTTAAAGAGTAACTATGGAGTTTCTTGCCGGTTCTTTTCCATAGGAAACGACCAACCCGAACCGTACATCTTTTCTCGACGTTTTATAAGTCCCCATGTAGTCCTATGTGAAATAAAAATATTTTGACAACAATGTATGCGTTTTCTTTTTATTCAATTATTAGCATCCGAGCCTAGCCGATTTCGCGGTTGCAGGTTGTTCGAAAGAGATACCGCGGCCCCAAAACATTAAAGGCAAAAGAAGAAACATGGGTGGGTTTTAAAGTGAAACCCCCCAAGTTGGTTAGTTATTTTTTATGATTTCCCAAACATTAGGATTCCATAAAAAAAAAAAAACCAGCGGACGAAGGCTACACCTACTGTGAAATATTTTGAATCGACCTTAAAGACAGAATAAATAAAATAATAAATAAATAAATATCTTGGAACAACTCACACACGGCTATCTGATCCCAAGCTAAGCAGAGCTTGTGTTATGGTAAACAGACAACTGGTATACATACTTATATAATTTATAAATACATACATATTATAGATAAATCACACCCAGACACAGAACAAACAATCATGCTCATCACACAAAGTTTGTCCTGAGTGAAAATCGAACCCATGACCTCCGGCTCAGCAGTCAGTGCCACTAACCACTTAACTAACAGGCCCGTCTAATACATCCTACTTATTTAATGTGTAGTGCCATCAGGAAATCGCTTACAAAATCCTCTCCACAAAACACACTCTAAAAGCAAGTCCAAAAATATAACCCGACGATCCTAACAAGACTTTCACATTACCCTCTAATTGTGCTCAAACAGGAATATGGAAAAATAAATTCACATACGTAGAAACAACTTGAATAATTCATTTAATAAAAACGTTAAGATAAATGACCTGACTGACACAGCGTCGCGACGTATCACGTACGTACAGATATATTGTGCCATTTTATACGTAGGTATAAGAGTATATATAGGTATGTATTTATGTATGCATGTGTGTTTTCAGTTGAATAACTTTAAGTGCTACATGAGGCTCGCATATAAAACAAAATGTTTAATAATTAGTGCATGCGTAACAACTACTAGATGAATTCCATCAAATATACATATAAAATTCTCGTGCCGCGGTGTTTGTTTCCAACCCCTCCAAAACGGCGTGACCGATTTGTATGAAATTTTGTATAAGGAATCTGAGAATCGGCCAATATTTATTTTTCATACCCCTAAGTGAATCAACAAACGGGTGAAACCACTGGGCACAGCTAGTCTATATAAAAGAGAAAATCACTGACTCACTCATAATAAAATCTTAAAAGTACTATCATCTAATAAAACATAAATATCATGTTCGCCTTTATTTATTTGTTGTTATAACGGCAACAGAAATACATCATCTATCAAAATTTCAAATGTCTAAGTATCAGGGTTCATGAGGTACAGCCTGGTGACAGACGGACGGACAGCGGGTCCCATTTTACTTTTTGATTATGGAACCCTAAAAAAGTACACACAGTAGTGCCTCTTGTAAGAATCAATCGATCCTTTTTTTTCCGGGTGGGAAATCATCCAATGACTTCCCCCGCTCTGGGCGGAGCGGGGGGGGCATGTCAGACTTGTACTGACTAAAACCCACCCATGTTTCTTCTTTTGCCCTTTACGTTCCGAGGCCGCGGTATCTCTTTCGAACAACCCGCAACCCCGGCAGGCGGAGGCTCTGGCAAGCCCCTCTGCTTTGCTGACTCACTTTAAGGCGCGCGTGAAACACGAACGCGCCATCGACACGGCCTGTCGTCAATCGACGGACGGACGGTGAGCTACCCATTGCTCACCGCCCACAGGCCCGCATCTACGGTGGCCGGAAGTCGTCTCGCGGCGCCCGGCGCCATGGGCGTCTTCCGCGGCGGCTGGGTTGGGCAGATGTTCTCTCCCTCAGACGCCCGGCCACCTCCTTTGCTAGCATTACTGCTTCGCAGAAGGTGGTGACCGCTTCCCATTCCCTCTCGCTCCGGACCATGGCCTGAACCAGGGCCGGACGCGAGAGATCGCCTCCGCCGATCGCCTCTACGAGGGCACGGCGGAGCTCCGCCCACGCTGGGCAGATCGCCACTGTGTGCTCCACCGTGTCCTCCGGGCGATCGTCACAATGGTGACACCCGGGCGCTTCCTCCCGCCCGATGATGTGCAGGAACCTCCCGAAACTTCCGTGTTCGGTGAGGACCTGCGTCAGGCGGTAGGTGAGGACGCCATGACGCCTCTCCAGCCACTCCTCAAAGAGGGGACTTACCGCCACTATTGTGGCGTGCCCTATCAATCGATCATTACTTAATATTATAAAAGTGAAAGTGAGTTTGTTTGTTACGTCTTCACAGCTAAATGGCTAAACCAATGTTGATGAATTGGTACTGAGATAGTTGAGACCCTGGAAACGGACATAGGTTATTTTTTTTTTGGAAAATGAAAAATGAGGGAGAAAGAGGGAAGAAAAGGGAAAACTTAGCTTTGCTATTATAATAAATAAGACGCAAGGGCAACAATTACAGGTAGCAGGTACTTCCAAATCATTTAAGAGAAACTGTGTTACCTCGAATTTAACGCGATCTAAGCCGCGGGCAAAAACTAGTATTGTATAAGTTTGTAGACTGGTAACTGAAATAAATTATTTATTACTAGCTGTTCCACGCGGTTTCACCCACGCTGCTCAGCACCTGTTGGTCGTAGCGTGATGTTATATAGCCTATAGCCTTCCTCAAGAAATGGACTATCCAACACTAAAAGAATTTTCCAATTCCAACCAGTAGTCCCTGAGATTAGCGCGTTCTAACAAACAAACAAACAAACTCTTCAGCTTTATAATATTATTAATATAGATTATTACACAGTAGACAGTACCTTCCTATTAAAGGAGCTCGTGTCTAAATAATAGCAGCCGCTCGGGTCGATCTTTAGGTTAAGCCGCGCTTGCCTAGGTTGGTCTGTGGATGGGTTACATAACGAATTTCCTCCGTGCCTCGGAAAGCACGTTAAGCAGTTGGTCCCGGCTGTCATTTGTAAATATTTGACAGTCGTTACAGGTAGTCAGTGTTCCGAAAGTCTGACAACCAGTCTTACTAAGGGGTATCGAATTACCCAGTAATAACAGGGTTGTGGAGGTCAGATAGGCACTCGCTCCATGTAAAATACTTATATTCAGCTGCATCTAGTTAGACTGGAAGCCGACACCAACATAGTTGGGAATAGGCTAGGCAGATGAGACAGTACCTTCCTACAGTTGTCTACTGCTGAATGACACCTGCATGCATGCATGTCAACAAAACACAAATAATAATTGCAGATAACAAATAATAATTATAATTGCAGCGGGTAGGTACAGACACTTCATAAATACGGATCGCTTGGGATACCTTATTATAAATCATCACTCAATCTGATTTTATCTTATTAAGAGTAAAACTAAAACTTTGATTGAGTGAAAAGTTTAACTAAACTAAAATTCAATAACTAAATCTTGTGGTTAAACTAAAACTCAATTGAGTGCTTGTATCCAAATAAGTTATAATTACTAATTTGCAAATGAGTCTAATTTAACATGAAAGTGCCTTTCTCAAGGTAACTTTGACCGTAGCCTATTACGTAACAAATTGTCAAAGAAAAACTATATATGCAGACTAGCTTTTGCCCGCGGCTTTGCCCGCGTTAAATTCGGGGTAACACAGTTCCCCTTTCCTAATATGCTGGTACTTTTTACCTGTAGTTTTTGCCCTTGCGCCTTATTTATTCTAATAGCAAAGCTAAGTTTTCTCTTTCCTTTCCTCTTTCTCCCTCATTTCTCACTTTGAAAAAAAATAGCCTATGTCGGTCTTGTCTATAGACATCCTGGCGACGGACTGGAGGTCTCCAGTCCCAACTATCTTTGTAACAAAATTCATAAAAATCGGTTTAGCCATTTAGGCGTAAAGACATAATAAACAAACTCACTTTCGCTCTTATAATATTAGTAAGGATTGGTAGCTCCATGTAAAATACTGTTATTTAGCTGCATCCGGTTTGACTAGAAGCCGACCCCAACACGAGAAAAGACTAGGTAAATGATGACGTTTTTAAATATAAAATTCCATACGGTAAGCATAGTTACTTTTCCGCACACAAGCCCTTTAATTCAATATGTATTATACGCAAATACAAAGTCTGCAAAAATTTAACCCTTTATTAGAATTCTCTATTGTAATTCTATAGAAGCTCAACACAATTGCGAACCATCCACCGCTACATTCGATTTCAATTAATTTCAATTTACTACGCCTTATGTACAGAGCATACCCTCAATATGCTAACTCATACGGCCCTGAGTAATGACTGTAAGGAACAGCCTACATCGACAAAGGGCCCATTATGTCAAAAACAAACCCAACCTCGTAACCAATTCTCTCCATGTTTGCTGAGGGCTGCTCTCTTATAAATATGCAAATATTATCCTGCGTTTAGCTTGCTACTGCAATAATATTTATATTGAAATTGGCGCCCGCCGCCCGTCCTTGAACTCTCACTATTATAATACTGTTCAAACACCCCTTCTACATTGGATGAGAGGTCCACAGGACCACAGCGGATCGACACCGTTATCTGTGTTTGACAAACCTCACACTAATCGGATCTATGTATGTTGATATTTTGGTCGTCTCTGTACTTTCTTTGAGAAGCTGTTTGGACAAGTTTTTATTCTTTATTTGTGATCTTGGTCAATATGTCCCGCGGGTTTCAGATTCAGTCGAGAAAATCAAACATGGACGTATCAGTCCACAATGTCGGTGTCAACAACTTTTACGACTTAGGCCATTAAAAAAATGGTGTCATACCCTTCACGATATGAAACATGTTTAGACAGCAAGAAAAGCCATTTCCAAACGGAATTACTGTTTTTTTTTTTATTTAACCCTCACTCGGACATAACCCTCGTTTTACAAAAGGACAAGTAATAAACCTGTCCGCAAATGTCCGCGTTCTTATAAAAGATACAGCTCGCATCTCGACAAAATGGCGGAGACGTTATACCACCACTTTCCCTAATAAAGAAGGAGTCATAAAAAACCACTACAATCATCATAACTCGACTGGGCAATGGACATCGTGGCACAATACCGCTTAAAAATTAATGTTCGCTTACACAACACAATGTTACGAAAAATAAATAAATTGAAAGATACTGTCGGATCTAGGAATATTTTTTAAAAGCTTCTGAGTTTTATTTTATCTTGCAAATTATTAGCTATTCTTGGCACTGCTCATATGTACATTATGAATAAGTTACAATTTCTGTTTTAACACGCAAACTTACGTTTAGTGTTTATTTTATAAAAAGTATGGAATTATTAAGTACTATAATGGTTCGTAATGAAAAACCAAACTTAGAGATAATATACTTAAATAGAAATCTACGCGTGTCAATAAATTAAATAGAATAAAGCATATGTTTCATGTAACATAATTAAAAACATTCACTAACGTAAGCAACATTTTATTAAAAAAAACTGTTGTATCATCCCTTCGAAAGCCATTTAATTAAAAGATTGTTTTGCTCACGCACCATACAATGAGTTTCCCACATATTTATGTCGCGGGATAATGAAAAAAACGTATGTTTGTAAAAACCTCAGCCTGTTTAGGACACAGGCTAAACAGGCAAGGGTTTTTACAAAAATACGATTTTTACCAGTTTGTTTGTTTTAACGATAAATCTATATTGTTATACAAGAAGTGTCAATGATGGCATGACCGTACTGCATCAGTCAATGCTTAACATTTCTAAGTATCAGTCCTACCTAAGACATTTCGGTGTTTTTCAAAAACAAACTTACGCATTTCACTTAACAATGATTTTGCCAATTATAATTATGATTAGGAGTTAAGCTATTGTTACATATAGGAACGTGTCCCAATAACTCAACCCTAAATACAAAAACAGCTCAATAGCTGAACCAAAATCTGAAAAAAAATCAACCCTCAAAGTCTACGCAGTCCGTTCATGTCGCCGTTTATACAGGAACCTTCGGTGTGTGTGACCGACTCGCACTTGGCCGGGTTTTTTTTTAAGTTTTGTGTGTTTTGGTGAAACATAACTCGAAAATTCGAAATCAAAACGCATCGTTGTAGGATTAGCATGTTGCTCTTTGTTCTATGTTTCTTCAAAAAATTTCTCCCGAAAATGTTCGATTTGACACACGAATGCTATCTTACAAACCGGTATGTGCCACTGGACTGATCGATTTGTTATCAAGTACTAAAAAGTATTGAATTACGATTTTCTTCGTAAATATTTAAATGTCTTTAGTAAAACTATTCTATCATAGGCAAAAACTAGATTACAAAAATAACTTCCATATTCAAAACCTCAGAATTTTCGTCTGCAAATAAGTTAATGAAGCCAGTAACTTCTATACCGCTTTTACGCTTAGTAAGGCAGTATATCAGACTGAAAGAAAAACACCGCGTATTGGAGTTACACCCGTGTAACTTGGAACAGTTAAGTGAAGGAAGTAGGTCAAAATAATACAAGTAAGAAGCGGATTAACACCTTGGCACTAACCTAAGTAGTCGAGAAACTTTTCAACTTATTACATTTTGGCTCTATTTGGTTTTAGCATCGAAAGGTAAAATAACAGAGGAGTTTTTCCCCGTCGTCCGTACGTCGTGACGAGTAGACGTACTTTCTGTATTCGCGAACTTTTTATTACGACAAATTTTAGTGCAGTATATTGTTCAAAAGTAACAACAGTTTGTGTTAAAACAGCAGTAACAAACAATGAAAAAACCAAGACAGTGCGTAAACTATCACTGGAGATATAAATAAAACATAAGACAAATAAATTGATTCGCTTCACTCAGCTCTTGAGAAGATAATGACTTAGAATAGCATAAGTAGCAACCAAAACAATGAAATTCAAACCAAGAATGAAGTTATGCGAAATTCCTTGCAATTCTTATCCGATGATAAATACTATGCTATTCGAAAGATAGATCACTTACAGGCGGACACCAAGAACAGCCAAAAGATGATTAAAATGCTTTAGCTTAAAATATACTATTTGAAATTAAAAGAGTTTACAGTTTTATTGAATTGAGAAATATCCCAACTGCAAAACCTTAGACTCACGATACACTTATGGAGATGATGCAAAAACTCGGTTGTATTACATATGGCTTATCAATCTTTATTTATGTACCAAAAAAAATTGCATATGTTATGATTGGAGACGCTTTTGAAGCAAGTGATGTCTGTATTAAGAGGCTCCGCTTAGTTCCTTAGATATGAACAGCATGCTTGTGTGTGTTTGTGTGTGTGTGTGTATGATATAAGGCGCTAGGGCAAAAGCTACAAGTAGCAGGTACCTGCAAATCAGGAAAGGGAAACTGTGTTACCCCGAATTAAACGCGAGCGAAGCCGCGGGCAAAAGCTAGTTTCTAACATTTAATCTCATGATCGCACATTTGATGCGCGAGCGATATTTTCAATTTCGATTATAAAACTCCATTCCACAAATAATTGCAAATAAGAAGAAAAATCATCTAGAGTATTATATAAAAAAGAAAAACGGACTTCCAAGAAAAAAACTAAAACGTGGAAATTAACTTTACTTCCGGAAGTCGGTCACCTTTATTTGTTTCATTCACCTTTTTGAAAAAAGTCTAAAGTTAAGTTAAGTAAGTAGTTAAGTTTTCAGACTCGCGCATGTAGGGTTCCGTAGAAATTTCCGACTTGTATCTTTTGACTACGTAGACATATAGGGGGTTGATTTTTACAGCTTTAAGGAACCACCGACTTGATTATATGGTTTACTAGCTTTCGCCCGCGGCTTCGCCCGCGTTAAATTTGGGGTAACACAGTTCTCCTTGCGCCTTATTGATTTGTAATACCAACGCTAAGTTTTCCCTTTTCTTCCCTCTTTCTCCCTCACATTGCCCTTTTTTTAAATAAAAATCCTATGTGTAAATAGCCTATGTCCGTCTCGTGGTTCCCAACTATCTCTGTACCAAAATTCATCAAAATCGGTTTTGCCATTAAAGCGTGAAGAGGTAACAAACAAACTTACTTTCGCTTTTATAATATTATATATAATATATATTAGTAAGGAAGTAAGGATAATATTGGTTGATAATTTCAGCTCAATTCCTTCATACGTTCCAGATATACATTTTTTGACAGACAGACGGACGTTGTTCAAGGATTCAGTTTTTTCCTTTTGAGCTACGGACCCCTAAAAAGACAAAAAGCCATTTAATATTCGCTCACTAATGATCGCCATACGTCGCTAATGTGTAACACAAATTTGTACAGGTGCGCCGCTGAGCGCACTTTAATAGGTCTTGATTAGCTTTTCATTTTATTAATTGTTTCTTTTAAAGTACTACGGTTAATTAGTAGATGTGTCGCGAGATATAATGCGGAATGTTTTCGTGTTAAAAAGCTGTTCAACTAATATTAAAAACGCGAAAGTTTGTATGTTATTTGTTTCTCCATCAGGTTTAAAAGTGTGGACAAATTAGAATAACATCTGGTAAACAGTACACAGATAACATATACCCTGGATTAACACAAAGGCTTTTTATCCCGTTTCCACGCGTTTGAAAATATAGTATGTGACCGTGGGGCGCAGCAGCCAGTTATTAATATAAATATGAAAGTTCGGACAGCTGGATATTTGATACGTAATCACGCTAAAACGGTTTAACTGATTTCGATGAAATTTGGCACAGATATAGATAATAGTCTGGAATAGCAACTTTTTTCTTCACACATTCACATTGAACTACGTGAGCGCAGCTGCGGGTACAGGCGTTTTTCGCAGTTCTACTGATGGGCGACTAAAACATATGTATGTTTTAGTCGGCCATCAGTACAATAGGTAGATAGACCCACATAACAGTCCTCGTTTTCGGTCACGTCTGCAGCCATCTCAGTAAGCAGAGGGGCCAGGACCACCGCCTACCGGAGTTGCGGATTGTTGGAAAGAGATACCGCGGCCCGAAAACATAAAGGGCAAAACAAGGAACACGAGTGGGTTTTAGTTAGTACATATCTGACACTCCTTCCCGCTCCGCCTAGAGCGGGGGAAGTTATTTCATGATTTCTTATCCGCAAAAAAAACCTTCTTAGTGGAGATTCACCATCAACGCAGGAGGTATTTTAGTGCACAAGTGTGTGCGCAGGCAGAGGTGAATTTGTTCTCTGTTCCTTCACTGTCATAGTCCGATGGGGAAGCAATGACCGGAGAGTCGAAAATCAAACGGCTTAATGTGCTTTTCGAGGCGCGAGGGTATCATACCACCAACTTTCAAACAATTCTTAATGGAAAATCCCTAATATCACTTTTTGCAGGTAGTAACAAGTATAAGGTATCCTTACTAATATTATAAAAGCGAAAGTGAGTTTGTTTATTTGTTTGTTTGTTACCTCTTCACGCTTTAATAGCTACACCGATTTTGATGAACTTTGGCACAGAGATAGTTGGGAACCATTAGACGGCCATAGGCTATTTTTTTTAGGAAAAAGTGGGATGTGAGGAAGAAAGAGGGAAGAAAAGGGAAAACTTAGCGTTGCTATTACAAATCAATAAGGCGCAAGGGGAACTGTGTTACCCCAAATTTAACGCAGGCGAAGCCGCGGGCGAAAGCTAGTAGGTATATAAGACACCTAATATTCCTCTAATGCAGTTAGTTTAACAAGTCACTAATCTACAAGAACGTTAAACTATCCTAACTCAGCGCCAAGCTAAATGTGCTTACAAGAGGATTCATCACATCAATTCAACTAATTCTAACTGCCGATCGACTTCAACTTCCGAAGTCGGACTATCGTCTTAATAACTGATCACTTTGTAATCTCGCGTTTGATCCTTAACTCTGGAGGTACGAATGTTGTTTTGAAAGAAGAAATAGAAGTTGAAGGGCAGTATTTAGAAACAAATCTCACTTCTGAAACCCGGTTGTGAGACCATATTTGAAATATCGATGAAATTAATAAACAAATATTGAAACCCGGTTTGCGACTCGATTTTTAAGTGAAGTCAATACTTATATATATATCGTTTCTGTCGCTAAGATGGTCTCAAGACATGGTAGACTTTATCTTATGATCATCTACTCGTTAAAATCACGTTTGACAGTTGGTTCACTTATATCTGTTTGTGTACGGTACGTTAAAAACTACTTGTTAATTGTGACGCGACACATGTGACCGCGAGTAATTAACAAAATATTAAGGTTAAAATAGAAGAATTTCTTAACAGTTTCTTCGGAATATTTTTTTGACAGATCAGATTTTTAATTACATTCTGGCAACTTCGGCCTTTCGAGCATCACAGATTCAATGTTATCTGTGGTAAAATAGAGATTACATTTCAAACAGTCTATGAATTTGTATCAAATGTGGTGCGACATGTGGTGGGTATAGAGCTGAGATGATTTTGATACTGCATTTATTAACTAAACATCTTCTTACGTTGAGACCGCGTTTTTCTCAAGATCACGAGTGAGATTTGTTTCTAAATACTGCCTTATTTTTTTGCCCTACCTGTCGCAGATGAATACTACAAAATACAAGTATCAAACACTTAAAACCAAAAACATTATTAAAGGATATCAAAGCAAAAATTTACACAGTACTTGAAAGAGCGATTTAAATTGATATCAAGAGATCAACACACAAACTTCACGCTACTTAACTCTGTAACAGCGGAATCGACAGAACCCCTCTTGAAAGTACACTCGACAGAACATTGATGCAATCTTTAATTGCAATAAAATTATTGCTTTAGAGGGTTGTCTTGTTTATAAAATGTAAACTTCAAGAAAAAATAGTTAAGGGTATAATTATTAAAAAAAAAAAAACTAGCTGGCGCCCGCGGCTGCGGATAAAAAAAAGTATTCAATGCGTTATTCCTGACTATATTTTTTTCGTGAAAGAGGATCAAACATACATGCATACTCACAAAACTTCGCATTAATAATATTAGTAGGATTAATATATTTCAAAAGTATAGGATCTAATCTAAATGTTTCTGGGTTTAGGCAAATAAACGATATATGAATTAGGTAGTTGTTCCGGGTCAAACTGTGAATGTGATTTCAAATGTTTGTAAGCGCACCCCACTATACTGGAGAAATTCCTACCAAACAACATTTTTTTTAAATCTATTTTTGTTTAATGATTAAAATAATAATGTCAGTCTGTGCGAAACGGAAGAATACATAGTTCAGTAACAGGCACCGATTATAACTAAACAAAACACATTCACATTATGAAAACACTCATAATTTAGTTTAATCAAATTGGCATTTATTAAGAAACTAGCTTTCGCCCGCGGCTTCGCCCGCGTTAAATTTGGGGTAATAAAGTTCCCCTTGCGCCTTATAGATTTGTAATAGCAACGTTAAGATTTCCCTTTTCTTCCCTCTTTCTCCCTCACATCCCACTTTTTAAAAATAAAAATTAGCCTATGTCCGTCTCCTGTTTCCCAACTATCTCTGTACCAATTTTCATCAAAATGGGTTTAGCCATTAAAGCGTGAAGAGGTAACAAACAAACAAACAAATAAACAAACAAACAAACTCACTTTCGCTTTTATAATATTAGTAAGGATAAGGTTACCAGCCAAATAAAAATCTTTGGTTTTTCGCGTTTGGCAAATCATCAAATAACTTCCCCGGCTATGGGCGGGGGGGAGTGTCACACTTTTACTGACTAAAACCCACCCATGTTCCTTGTTTGCCCTTTATGTTCCGGGACCGCGGTATGTGTTTCGAACAACCCGCAACCGTGGCAGGAAATAATCTATACCATTACAACATAAGCATGTATTATTGTTCTTTTATTATAATTATTTATTTTCAGCTTAATACCAATAGCAATATCCAAACCAAATTAAGTAAATTATACATCACAGCACAACGGCACATTTCACAAACAAATTTCCACCATCAAATAACATAACGACAACAAACAACGACATTAACAGGTATTGCAGGTAAGCCAATACTGCATAGACTCGGCCATTACCATGTGTAGTAAATGTCCGACAGTAACTAATTAAAATAGTCACAGACAATTAGCTGCGTTGCAATATTGGTGTAAGTGTCACTAATATTACGCTTCAATAATGACATCAATAATTGATTGGGATGGATTGTTTTGCTAACTTTCGTGTTGATAGCATGCTTTGATTTGATCTCTAGTGAAATAATCATTAAAAAAAACTTTTGGAGTTTACTCCTTAAGAATCGATTTTCATATATAAGGCGCCCAGTATGAGAAAAAAAACGAGGGGTAAAACCACTAAAGTAACGAAAATGTGTCACGTTTTTTGTGCGCACCTTTAGTGCGCAACTTTCTAATTTGGCTGTGAGTGTATTAAGACGTACATATGGTATGCTGTATATACGACTATATCTATATACTATATGTTATTGGGCTTGTTTGTTTCTATCAGTGTCGATGTATTTATATTGCTATTTGTTTTCATTAATTTGTGAATTTACCCTTTCATATGATATTAATCTTTTTTCAGTTGAATAAACTCTTGTTGCGTATGGTTAGATACTCGTACTTAAGGAGTAAACTCCAGTCGTGCGTCGGAGCTGACACACACTTTTTTTTATTTCTAGACAAAGACCCATAAATAAATACACCTCAGTACATACACTTGTGATGACATTTTAAACTTAAAACTATTATGAATATACTAAAAAAATCATCGTTCAGAAACAATTTACATAAAGCAACAATCAATACATTTATGTGTAGGTGTTAAATCACCGTAATGTGTCACGCGTGTCACTAATGGCGCCATCTTGATTTTCAACTGATTTATGAAATTTTCAGTAACTGATACAGCATCCCTAAACACATTATTCACCATAGGATCCTTGTAGCAAGAAAGATTCATTGTTCTTAGTCACAGAAGAATACGAAGCGCAGCGTAGCACTTTACGTAACTGCTACGAAAGCTTGGCTACGTAGCGTGCTACATTCGTAGCAACCAATTATTTTACACTTCCTCGAAAGCTAGCTCTTATTGCATTACGATTAGGTTCAACATGCAACCCACCCGTCCCTTGCAAGAGCCAGCCCGCGCTGCTGAGTTAGTAAGTTAAAATAGTCCATAAATAATAACACTCAGATCCAGCCTGTCCCTTGCTGTCCCTCAGCGACGCCCTAAGCCGAGGCTCGTACCCCACAGGGGCTGCACTTAGCGTATAGTCGCTTAGTTTGTAAATTTTTAAGGGAAAAAATTTTGTGTTCACCAAAAATACTGATCGTGCACCAAATATTCTTTCCTGAATGCTAAAAAAATGCGTAGGTTAGGTTAGGTTAAAACTGCGACCCCCTACGCACGAGCCGAGCGAGCGGAGCGAGCGGTGCCGCGGCAGCGGCCGGCGAGTGCCAGTAACGACTTGCATTAATAGAAAATGGATAAAGATATAACACTTTTTTATTGTAGTGCTGTCTTCTAACAGTATAGTATAATTGATTTATTTGATGAGCAAATTTAGTGTGCAATTCAGTATTTTTGGTGATAATTTCGAATATTTTGATTGAAAAAAGGGGATTTACAGTTAAAGTATTAAATACCATCCAATTTTTAAGGCACCCACAGGATTAGCCCGGTTAAGCAGACGACAACCTCCTTGGTTGAACTGCGAGATGCCATTCATAAAAAAAAACAACATGCAATGTTTTTCACATGCATGCTTTTTTGACATTTATATGACCTAACAGTAAACAATTCTTCAAAACCCTACAGCCAGAGGTTTTTTTTTGTTATAGCAAAGAAGGCGCATATTTTTCAGGCCTATTTAATAAAATATGATTGTGTTTATCCACAGAATATCATAAAGAAACATGATAATTTATAAAAAAAAATGCTTATAACAACAAATTAACGAGTTCTAAATCCTTACTAATATTATAATAGCGAAAGTGACTTTGTTTCTTAACTCTTCACGCCTAAATAGCTAAACCGATTCTGTTGAATTTTGGTACAGGCATAGTTGAGATTCTGGAGACGGATATAGGCTAATATTTTTTTTATGAGAAATGAGGGAGAAAGAGGGAAGAAAAGGGAAAACTTAGCTTTGCTATTACAATAAGTAAGGCAAGGGTTAAAAACTACAGATAGCAGGTCAAGGCAAGCCGCGGGCAAAAGCTAGTGTAATATATAAAATTCTCGTGTCCCAATGTACGTTCACATACTCTTTTTTATGCGTATTCAGTAAGTCTGAGAATCGGCTACTATCTATTTTCATAGCCCTACGGCCTACATGATAAGGGGGACCTGAGCAGCGGGTGAAACCGCCAGGCACAACTAGTTTAAGTCTAAACCGCAAACCCGTCTTGAGGTAACGTGGCGTTCAATGACGTGATGCTCGCGCCTTCTCTGTACTAAAATAGGCCTTTATCCAGAAGTGGGTGTTATAGGCTTTTTTTAGGGTGTGAAGTCATCAAATAACTTCTTGGGGGGGGGGCATGTCAGACTTTTACTGACAAAAACCCACCCATGTTCCTTCTATTGCCCTTAACGTTCCGAGGCCGCGGTATCTCTTTCGAACAACCCGCAACCCCGGCAATCGGAGACTCTGGCAAGCCCCTCTGCTTTGCTGACATCTCTTTGAGGCGAGAACTACCCGCAAGCCCGGCAGGACCCGCAGTGTTATAGGCTGGTATTGTATGTTTGTATATAATAACTCTGTAAATAAAGTGTCGATAACAATCATCATGTAATTAACTCGAAAACCTGTTATTGTGCAATAGCGACCGCAGGGCTATTAAGAGCTTGCTATTTAATGCTCTTTAAAAAACCACCATTATCATGGTTAACCACAATTGATTCCAATTAAGTTAAATAATAATACCTTAAAAAAACCGGCCAAGAGCGATGCATCGTGGGTGCATTTACAAACATTTAAACTTACATACAAAAACAGCCAGACCCGAAACAACTATCTGCAGGGAGTTGAACTCGCAACACTGCGCCAACCGAAGATAAAGAGTTCCGTTTTTTCCTTTTGAGGTACGAATCCCTAAAAAGATGTCGTAAAGGACTATCACCGAGGAAACCCCAACAACATTGACATGAACACATGACAAGAAGCAAAAAATTGACAAGGTGAGAAGAAGCCCAGCAGTGGGACAGTAGAAGGCTGGTAAATTAATGTCAAGTATGGAGGAAGTTTTTTTGCCCAGCTGTGGAATTGAATAGGCTGGCGCAAAAAAACATCTGCCTTTACCTTTAAATAAAGAGACAACTAATCACTGTCTATGGTTGCACCTCCGCTGAAGTGGAGGGGAGGCTCGTCACTAAGTTAAAGTTTTGAGAAGAGTCGGCAATATGTTTTGGTAAATTCATAAAAAAAACTAGCTTTCGCCCGCGGCTTCTCCCGCGTTAAATTTGGGGTAACACAGTTCCCCTTGCGTCTTATTGATTTGTAATAGCAACGCTAAGTTTTCCCTTTTCTTCCCTCTTTCTCCCTCACATCCCACTTTTTTTAAATAAAATTAGCCTATGTCCGTCTCCCGGTTCCCAACTATCTATGTACCAAAATTCATCACAATCGGTTTAGCCATTAAAGCGTGAAGAGTTAACAAACAAACAAACAAACTCACTTTCGCTTTTATAATATTATAGTAAGGATTAGTAAGGATATATATAATATAGTATACTCAACTCTGTGGTCCCTATGTGATGTGTAAAAATCAACCGTCAAGGTCTACGCAGTCAAAAGATATATGGCTGTTTATGTCGCAAGTTTGTGCGGAAAGGTTTTTTAGACTTAGCTTAGCGTGGTGATGGCGGCAATACGCTCGAAACTTTATGACGCGTAATCGAAGGATCGTTTAGCATGCGAACGTATTCTAAAAGCACTTCTTCGCATGCGTCGATGTTGAAACGCATTGTCCCCCTGCATGGACTTAAAAACGTCATAGGTCAGTGAATGCGGAGGTCACAGAACAGGGTGCAGCTTAAGAGATGTTGAGAAATTGATGACACGGTTGGCGCAGGGATTGAGAGATTTACTGCTGCGCTGCGTGTCGCGGGTTCGATACCCCGCACGAAAGAAATATTTGTATGGCCTACCGGTAGTTGTTCCGGGTCTGGCTGTTTGTGTATGTGAGTTTAAATGTTTGTAAACGCATCCGTGATATAGGAGGAATTCCTAGTGTAGACCATGGTTTATTTAAAAAAAAAATGGTCCTCACTACAGTAAAGTGATCGTTGAAGAGGATTTTGCTTGGCAGTCAACCGTATCACCTACAAAATAAGGTCCTGCACCAAAATACCACTCACTTGAAAATGTTCGGTCACAAAATGAATGGAACGCCCCTAAACTATCCGCCATAACTTCAACAGAAACGCAATAACTTTAATTTATGAACCGAGTAATCCGGATAAGCCGTCAATTTTGTAATAACGCACATTTTCACGGTAATTGTGACAAAATGTGTCATGTGAACCTTTATTTTGTCGGTTTTAATCGTTATTATTGTTTCAAAACAAACGAATACCCACACTTTCAACGACTTTAGGTGATGCGATTTGCGACACGACATGCAAGCAATCTGTCTTGTGTAACTTGTACCGTTGCTAGAGTAACGCCTGTAAGTCGTGTCGCAATGAAGCGCAGCATTGTCTGAGCAATTTCTTTAATTTGTCGCTCAAGCGTGCATATTGTGGGCGGATAGGACGCAGGTTCATAACGCGAACCTTTCTATTAAAATTCTACAAATAACAAAAGGGACGAGAGGTGTAACTGACCCCTGTCTGTTTACCTGCCCCGTGTTTAAAAAGGAATGTAATACAACCCCAGTTATTTTCATTATTCACATTTACATCACCTTTTCGAATTAATGTTGCAAGCCGCGAAATCTCAAAATATTTTTTCCCTTTTGGTCCAAACGTATGTTGTAGTATTTGGAATTCTGTTCACAAACGACGTTGCTTTGGTTATACCGGGATTATTTCTGCATAAAATAACATCACGCTTGTAATCCCCGGAGGGTAAGGCAGATGTCTACGTAATAGTAAACCCACATTTCGTCAGTTATGCTTAAGACCCATGTAATAGGGAATGAGCCCATTGCCATCAACTGGGTCCAAACACAGATTCCGTGACTGTTACTAAGAAATTTCTGACATAAAAACCTAATAACACTTTGCCCGACCCGGAAATTGAACCTAGGACCTCAAGCTCACCACTCGCGTTTGCCACCACTAGACCAAAAAGCAGTCAGATTATTTCTACTACTGGTTGAAAGTGATGAATATTAGAAGTCCTCATAATTCACAAGCATTTCAAATACTGAAACCAAATTTGAGCTATACGTACGTAAGACTTTATCGTACAAGTTCCATGTTTCCCCTCAAGCTATAACTCTAGGAAAAGCATAATAACAGTTGAAACCAAACAACAGTTTCTCTGACCGACCCCCAAGCCCCCAACAGGTGAGAACTCGTAAAACTAACTGGGTGAGTTGCGACGGACGCTGGTGGACGACCGCTTAGAGAAACAATGGCACGACTGAGTTCCGGACGGTCCCATCCACCGCCTGCCCCTTGCACGAATGCAGCTCAACTTTAATAACAATGGATTTAATTGTCCATTTCGCGGCTTCAGCGCAAACTGACGTAATTAAGATAAATCTAGCGTTGAAATTATAAGTGTACGTTTATATTAATAGAATGCTCTACAATTGCCATACGAAAAACACCTTTAGTGTACACACAGATGTTCAATACTGCAAAAAAAAGCTTTCTCTGTGAAATTACGAACAAAATACTCTCGCCTAAAAAGAATACGGATCAATACGAAAAACGCAAACAACTCGTAAGATAATAAAGCTGTAAAATATTATTTACCTTATTTACCAGTTAATAAAACAGCAACTTCTGTGGAAAAATAAGTTTAATTATCTAAAATACAGAGTATCAATCATTTTAACAATGAAAAAATAATGTTTGGTACCTGACATTTAACACAGAAACGAATTTTCAATGCCTCCACAGGCTTTTCTGACAACTATCGGGTGAATGATTGACCATGCTGTTTATTCAGCTTCTTATGCGATATTGGCCCATTCTTCCACTGATACATATTTCAGGTCTCAAAGTGGAGCTGGCGTAGGGCTTCGATTTCTTGCAATACTTCCATATTCATTGACAATTTAGGCTGTATGGGGCCTGTCATTTATATGCATAAATATTGATTTTGACCAATTCCATGCATAAATATTAATTAAAAATGGGCTTTGCTACATATCTTACACAAGTTAACTTACCATTTATTATATGCACTAACTCCGTGTGATTCTATGAAAAGATGCCACCGAAACCATAACAGGTTCCACCAAATAAAACGCAGAGCGTCGGTTGCCTCTTCGATGCCTATCACGTGCATCTAACATGTATCTGAATTCGTCATAAAATATGACTCTTGCCCATTCTTCGTCTCCCCGTTGTAAACGCGTTATGTGTCAGAAAATATTATGAGTCTTGCCCATTCTTCGTCTCCCCGTTGTACATGCGTCATGCATCAGAAAATATGACTCTTGCCCGTTCTTCGTCTGCCCGTTGTGTTCGCGTGTGCGCCTAATTTTGCTACAAGATGTTCTTTTTTAAGTATTTGACCATAAGCGGGTCTCTATGGGAATCCCGAAGTCAAATTGTAGCTTCAAATGACGTGAGATGCCGATTTCTGATCGTTGCCGTATACATCTCGTTCTGCAGTTTCCTGGTCTTCTTATATTCTGCCCAGTCTCTTATTACGCTTGACAAAACGGCACTCCAGTGAATCTGCAATAAACAGAATGTTGATCCATTTTGTTACAGACAAAAGACATTTCCATTTGAATTACTCCACAAATCTATTTTCATTGCCACAGACTTCAAACTTAGCAAAAATGCACTTTTTAGAGCAAATAAAAAGCCACAAAGGTTTTCTGATAGCGACAAAGTTCAGCTTTTATATCAAATGCGGCAAAGAGAATAACCATTAAGCATTTCCTTGCGCTCTGCGTGCAATAAATGAATAAAAAAAAAACTGCTCCAACTTGCCAGATACAATTGATAACTTGCTCGGAGCTAAACTTTTTGCTTCCGAGTCCATTATTGACGTCTAGATCGAAGGGAGCGAACGCTCTGCGATATTTTTAACATTTCATTCTGTGGATATTTTCGCCTTTCCCAGCTAATTTAATGGATTTTAAATTACTGTGCATAGAACCCTAAACCGATTTACATTTTTTTTTCATATTAACAGCCTCTTTACATAGTTTTCTCAACAAAGGTCTCATTTACTTTGAGGTTATCAGATTTGTACATTTTTAATTGGTTTATCTGTCTTCAAAGTTCTCATCAGTTCTCTATTAAACTGGAGTGTTTCAATTAAAAACGAGGGTCGTTAGTTCCCGGTCTGTTGGTCAACTTTTATTAGTTCGCCGAGTAGAAAAAGTAATCAAGTCTGCGATATATCGTGTTGCGCTCCTAACTCTCGAGATAACTCTTAATTGTTTGATGTGACGCCTCGCGCAGACGTGGGAAACGCCGTCTCCGTACCTTTTATCTTGTTTGTGAACAAATTTCAACTTTTTAAAGAATTTTGCTACGAGCTTTAAAAATATAAGTTATAGACAGATATTATGAGACAATTTATTTATTTATTAAAACTTTATGCACGAATAAAAAACATTGTAGAAAGCTAGACTTAATGCCTTGGGCATTTTCTACCAGTCAACCTTAGGGTGATGCAGAGACCAAAACATAGTAGGTACAATAAGACAAAAAAATTTCGTTTTATTAATAATGAATACATACATGGAAAATATACAAAAGTAAGGAGAGGTAAAAACTACAACACATTAATTTTGAGAGGAGTCAGCCAACTTCTTAAGTAAGTGTTCGCGAGCTTTTACCTTAAATGTAAACCGACTGGTAGCCGTCCTGATATTCAGAGGGAGCGCATTCCACAGAAAAATCGCCTGGACAAAGAAGGAATATTTAAGGAAACCAGAGCGATGAGTAGGACATCGTAGAAGACGATTATTGGAGGACCGAAGGTGCTTGCTGTGCGCAGCGCATACCTAAATATTTAAAATGAGCAGTAAGATAAGAAGGAGATGTGGGTAGGTAATTCACAAACAATCCTATTTATTATTTCAGAAATAATTTGGCTTAGTGGTTACCACTGGACCTCTAAACATAAGGTCTTGTGTTCGGTTCCCGGGTCGGGCATTTGTTCTTGAGTTTTTCCATCACGATTTTTTAAGTACAAGCCATAGCGTCTGGAATTTACCCGCTTTAAGGAAATAGGCTCGGCCCTATTAAATGGATCATAGAGATAGATGTCGAAATGTAGGTGTGCTATTAGACCTCTGTCTAACCCTTTTGGGTTAACAAGCGTGGTGTAATGATGTTATTTAATACTAGCTGCGCCCAGCGTTTTCACTCACATGGTGATATAATATACAATATATCTTTAGGAATTGTAGCCTATGTGTTATTCTGATGTATAAGCTATATTATTGTATAGTTTTATTAAAATCCATTCAGTAGTTTTTGCAGGAAAGAGTAACAAACTTTCGCGTTTATAATATTGGATACTAGCTGCGCCCCGTGGCTTCGCCCGCGTGATGATAAAAAAAAGTTTCTATTCCAGACTAATCTACTTGTGTGCCAAATTTCATCAAGATCCGTTCAGTAGTTTTTCGTGAAAGAGGATCAAACATACCTCCATACTCACAAACTTTCGCATTTAAAATATTAATAGCTTTCGCCCGCAGCTTCGCTCGCTTTGAATTCGGTATAACACACCAAGCAGACCTGCAGTTTATGCTCTTGCGCCTGATTGATTTGTAATAGCAACGCTAAGTTTTCCTTTCTTCTCTCGCTAGCTATAGCTATATTTAGCTTATGTCCGTCTCCTGGTTCCCAACTATCTCTGTACCTAAATTCATCAAAATCGGATTAGCCATTACAGCGTGAAGAGGTAACAAACAAACAAACTCACTTTCGCTTTTATAATATTAGTAAGGATTAGTAAGATTTATGATATAAGTAGTATTAGTAGGATATATAAAATAATAATAGAAGGAAGTAAGATATCATCTTAGTACAAAACTAATGTAACCATTGTTACTTATAGACTTAAGTAACAATGGTTAAACTTTTTTTGTAAGATATATAATTCTCACAAAAAGTTCAGTAAAACACAATAATATGACTGACAACAACATAAAGAACATGTTTGTGCTGAAAATATCTATAATAAGCTATTTTCGTCCTCCTTAGGACAATAAGTAACAATGGTTAAATCAGATAACAATATGCAAGCAAACAGAATACACAATCACGATAATAAAAAGTCGGTACAAAAGACAGAGGACACGAGAATATCTACTGAAAAAATCATTACGAATGAAAATAAACAAAAAATGTGGTTGTACGCAAATAGGTCATCGAATGAAATATTTCGACTGACCAGTTTATTCGGACCTTTGAGATTTCAGTGAGATTGAGTATGTAAAGGTTTTGAATGGGGTTTGAGGTTCCAAGCTGGTTGGTAGCAGTGTAGAGGAATGGACGCACACGATACGGTTCACTCGAACAACCAGTGGCAACGTTACAATCGCAGCAATTGTTTTCTTTGTACGGACGCTGATGGACCGACAGTGTTTTAACTAGGAAATTCTGTCAAAGTTGGTTTTCATGTCGTGGAAATTCATTTTTTTTTTGCCGATACTTCAAGTCTGAGACTATAGCACGGCCAACGAGAAGCGATACCAAATGTAAACAAAACCCATGCTAAAACCCCATCTAAAATGGCCACCCGAATGTTGGCGAACCCGTCTTAACGTTGCCATGTTTTTGCTGGGAGAACGAGACATTACGACAAAGGCACAAGATGGAAAGAGCTAAATATTAGATTGTCAACGCCACAGTTGTTCTTTAGGTTAATGACCTTTCACACAATATACACAATATTCAGGGTTCATTTTGGTATTCAATTATAATGAGATTATTTTCGTTGATTCATTCGTATGTATACGAACACATTTTTTCTTATGAAAACCAATAAAACAAAACATCATTAAAAATACATAAAATAGTACCCACCGGTATCGAAAACGGTGTCCAAGCTACCGCGGGGTCAGGGCCCCAGAGAAAGGAACCTCCTGATAATACGAGCCGTGTCCCAGAGTACCGCTTTCTGTATGAAGCCCTTGATCCAGCTGCCTAACGTAAGCCTCCTCAGATGTTAGTCGAGGCTCCTGGCAATGAAGCCATTGGCTGTACTAACGACTACCGGCACAATGATCGCTGAGTCCACATGTCGACAACCTCGCGAGCCAAGTCAATATACTTTTGCCGGGGTTGCGGGTTGTTCGAAAGAGATACCACGGCCCCGGAACATAAAGGACAATCGAAGGAACATGGGTGGGTTTTAGTCGGTACAAGTCTGATACTCCCCCCCTGCTCCGCCCAGACCGGGAGAAGTTATTTGATGATTTCCCACCTCAAAAAAAAAGTCAATATATGTACTTGATTTATTTATCTATCTTTCTCGGCTTTCACGACGTTCTTGTCATACAGAACAGTTATGACAACAATCATTGCGCGCCGCTCTGACCGATCACACAGTAAGACTTATTGTTAACATGACAAAAGCTTGCAATTTGTTCAAGTAAGGTTGTGTGTGTCAATATAAGCAGGTTTAAGGTAACCAGTGTAGCATACATAAACATACAATGTAATTTGGGAAAGTTATTGAATAAAATGAATAAACTACAAAAATCTGTGTAGGGAAAAGGCCATAAGCTTATATCATTACTGAAAGAAAAAAAAAGGACATTTTGTGTGGTTGCCGATTGGCAACCCTATGGAACTAATTATTACTAAAAGAAATACGAATTATTTAATAACCTGTACCTTATAATTCCATGCATCCTATTTTATATAACGGCATATCGTACTGGCGATGTAAAAATAATTTATGGAAAGAGTTTTGTTTGAAACTACGTTCTCGTGTCATTAAAAAATCATCGGTTTTGACAAAAATGACAGCATGCACAATATAATAAAAATCATCATGTGAAAAATAAAATGAGGCAAAATTCAATATAATGTGACTTTTAATAAACTTCAATTTTATATATACGTTCATTACCGTGATATGCCTGGACCTGATGTTAGAGCCAATGAAAATGTCCTCGGCGAGATGTCGACAGAACCTACTACGACTGTGCATAGTGGTGTAGAAGCTAAAGCTGAAAGAAAACTAACTGTCCTTGAGTCACATGGCTATGTACTTGGACGTACAATAGGGTCTGGTTCTTATGCCACAGTCAAGGTATCAGAGTGTTTGTAAAACATATCACTGACGAAATATTCTGCGTATACGTCATTCGTAAAACTTGCCAAGCTCCAAAATAGAGCAGTTTTTTTTATTTCTAAAATAAATTTTCGTTTTTTCGGCCCAGGCAGCAGGATATCAAGATCCCACCGTAGTTACTTCTGCTTGATCCATCATCGTATTTATAATGGAACAGACAGTGTCACTGTGTTTAAGATGAGAGGTTTAAATGGGAAGAACGTTGAATCAAATATAAATTACAATCTACTCATTAGAGGTTTCGAAGAAGCGATGGATGGAATGTCTGAAGGATGAAATAGCTAGAAAGTAGGTGAATGCTGAGATGACGAGAAATAGCGATGTATGGAAGAAGGAGAGATGCTGCGCCAACCCCGAATAAATTGGGATAAAAGCAGAAGAACGAGGGTGATGTTGGGTTTCTTAAAAGCATTCGCCTATTGGAATATTGTTACTTCGAATCTTAATGACAATTATTCGACACGTTTCTCCAACACTCTTCTTTGAACAACAGTAGAACACAAAGTGACATCCATTAATCATTATCTTCATCCACAGCCCGAATGCACCCCCTATTAAGTATAGGCTTGTCTATATTTATTCTAATCATCTCGTACCTATGCAAGCGTCATTCAATTTACCACAATGGCAGTTATGTCGTTGACAAATCTCGCTGATTTCTTTATTTAACGAAATATTCCAATTTTATTGTAGGTTGCAACCAGCGACCGACATAATTGTCAAGTGGCTATCAAAATTATAAGCAAGTTCCAAGCACCAGGCGATTATTTGAAAAAGTTTCTGCCTAGAGAAATAGAAGTTGTGAAAGGTCTTAAACATGAGAACTTGATACGGTTTCTACAAGCAATAGAAACTACTCACAGGTAACTCTTGAAATTTCTTCTTTAAAACGTAGGTACTAAGGTATCCTTCCCGCCAAACAACAAACCTCGACAGCCAACCTTTACGGTTAAGATATGGTAGTGTATAGGTGTGGGCAAATACAGGTGCACTCTCTGTTCCTTTAAACTCATATTCCTATGACACGGCAATCGGACACGATCTGGGAGAGGTTAGGCGCTGGATCAACTTAGCGTTCTTTCCGAGGCACGGAGGTAACGTTCCGCCGACTTTCAAAATCTGAGTTACCCACTGATCGATCTGAATAATTTCGTATTCGCGCAACTACAAAACCTGGCGTTTGATTCCCGGGACGATCAAAGTGTTAAGGAGCTTTATTTCTAAAACATTCTAATAGTTAGTTTTTTGACGCCATTTCGGAAAAACGGAACGTGGTCTGGTGAGTCACCAACTTTGACAGAAACTTTATGAAAGAATCTCCACACGGCTATAATTTTGTTATCGCGGTAATAATTTAACTATTTGGCCATGAAGATGGCGCATTTGAGAGAACACTAAGTAAGTAGTTAGTGTAACCATAAAGCTAACTGAGTTGAAGAAGGTTGAAACGACAACATAACGAAATGGCACATAACTCCGTGCGCGCACACAAACTTATGTACTACTTACGACCAAGTCGTACATAACCTTAAGAAGCTGACATAAAATTGCTTCACTATGTGTGTGACTGTTGCGGTTCAAAGCCTCATCATCATTTTCCTGCCCTTGTCCCATTCGATTTCGATTCGATTTCGATTCGAAGACGTCACGCCATCATTTACTCCTTTCTCCTTCATATCATTCCTTACACAATCTATCAATTTTTCCTTTGGCTTTTCTCTCGCTCTCCGTCCATTAACATTCAGATCCATCACTCTTTTAGTCACATGTCCTTCATGCCTCCTCATTACATGTCCATACCAAGACAAACGACTCCCTTTCAATTTTTCTGTAACAGGCGCAACTTTCAAACGTCCTCGAATATATTCATTCCTTACTTTATATATGCCTATTAAATTTTGCGGTTCAAAGCCTATTAAATAGATACTTTCCAGGGTCTATATTGTGATGGAATATGCCGAAAACGGCAGTCTCCTAGACATAATACGCAAGGATCAACATATCGATGAGGTTCGAGGTCGGCGGTGGTTCCGCCAACTTGTGGAAGCCGTCGACTACTGCCATGAGCGAGGAGTTGTTCATAGGTAAACATGATCATTGTCACTTTTAGGGTATCTTAAACGAAAAAAAATCGACCACTATTTGCTGGTTTTCCAAATACACCGTGTAAGTAAAATCAATTTCACCTACTTTTTAGTCAGTTGATAGATATTCAATTTTTTTTTTCTTTTTTTACATTCATTGACCTTTTAAAGGCCTAGTAAATAAAAAAATACAGTCTGCTGAAATATTGGCGCTCTTATTTTTAGCATTATATCAGATTATTTTCGTAGGCCAGGATGTGAAGGGAACTCCTCGTCCACATGGTTTATTTCTGTGTATTATTTAGTTCTGTACACCCAGATTTTAGCCTTGACTCCAGACAATTGACTCACAGGTTTTTTTACCACCAAAATGATCCGGTTATGTCTGGTGAAATCACTGAAACAGATACAAATTTTAACTTACTGTGTCATCTTGTATTTTCAATACATTCCACAAATAAGTACTTAGGTACCATTCTTGTAGATCTGTTGCTAGAAATTCAAAAAATTACTCTTTCAGGGACATAAAATGCGAGAACTTGCTGATGGATCATGGCTTGAATATAAAACTGTCTGATTTTGGATTTGCTCGAGGTCATATGAAGCCTAAGAATGGTGTTTTTGCACTTAGTGAGACTTTCTGCGGAAGTTACGCGTATGCTTCACCTGAAATCTTGAAGGGAGTTCCTTATAGACCACAAGACTCTGACATATGGAGTATGGGGGTGGTGCTCTACGCTATTGTGTATGGAAGGTTGCCATTCGACGATACGAATTATACCCAATTGTTAAAGGTACCCACAGAAATCCTACTCCTTACTATAAATGTGAAAGATTGTGAGGATAGATGGATGAACCGGTTAAGCCGTAGAACAACTCGAGTGAGTTGAGCTGAGAGTGGCCCTAGGAATGGATGGATGGATTTTTATAACTCTTTCATGCAAAAACAACAGAATGGATTTTAATACAAACTCTCACAAAGGAAGTGTATAACCTTATAAAATATAAAGGGGTTAACAAATAGGCTTCTTTTAATCCCGGTACTATGATGCGATAAATTTCGATATCGACGCGGATGAAGCCGCGGGCAACAGCTAATAAATAATGATGATAATAATAACACTCCCTTTAGTGGGACACGGGCCTCCTAAGTGTTAGATGAAAACCGGTGGAAATTAACCAAGCGGGCTCAGTGCATGTCATTGGTTGATGTAACGTGTAATTGAATATTTGGTTCTACACAGGCTAACCTTGCGATGTTTTCCTTCGCGTTTTGAAAGCAGTTTAAAGAGCCGCCTATCTGTTCGAAATCTTAAAGATAAAGATATATTTATTTTGTAAAACATGAGTGTGTATAAAGATGATAAAATTTGCAAAGTTGCTACATGTTTTGCCATCCAGGAATGGCGTACAAAATTTTTTGGCTTAAGCCATGCGTTGAAGTTAAAATTAGACATAAAATTTATAAAAAACAAAAATAAACAAAGATATAAAACGTGGCTTAAATTTACAAGAAATGTCGTTTATTTGTTTTCAATCATTTAAAAATTCTGATAGGCTGTAGTAACATTTGGTTAAAAGGAATTTTTTGAGTTGTATTTTAAAGACTCGGTAGTTCTTTAATAAGTTTGGGGATTTTATTATAAATAATTGGCGCCAAATAAAATATGCTTTTATGCATCAGTGCCGTGTTCGGCCTTACTATTTCTAGCCTGTTATTATCACGCCGACTGCGAATCGTAACTTCTGTCATTTTTTTAAATAATACCACGTATCGAGCCCATCACCAAGCCAGCTCTTCCAGACTGTTCTATATTTGAATGCTCATTCACTAGCAAGTTTTAGGGATCCTAACCTTCTTTTATTAGGTTAATAAAGATAAGAGCGACTCGGATACACATTTATATTCTAGATGCTATTCTTCATGTAAGTTCCACTCTTGCAGTGGGTAACTAGGAGAGCAAAGCGATTGGGTGTTCACCTTTTAAGTCTATTACTGTAGCTTTAACTACCTATTTTATGATGTGGTTTTATTAAAATGGTGCCCAAAAAGCTAGGCTACTGAGTTTTTTTTATATTTTATTTCACACTAGCTTTTGCCCCCTGCTTCGCTCGCGTTAAATTCGGGGTAACATAGTTCCCATTTCCTGATTTGCAGGTACCTGCTACATAAGTTTTCCCTTTTCTTCCCTCTTTCTTCCCCATTTCTCACAAAAAAATAATTAGCCTATGTCCGTCTCCAGGTTCTCAACTATCTCTGTACCAATAATTTTTCAAATTCATCAAAATCCGTGCAGACGAAACAAACAAACAAACTCACTTTCGATTTTATAATATTAGTAAGGATAAGCACTTATAAAGCGTAGAGGAATTGTGCACCACGGTTTTGGCTTGGCCTGCTATAGTGTGCTCACAATCATATTTCCTTAACTATATTTTTCTCTACAGCAAGTACAAAACAAAGTGTCGTTTCCACGTGAGCCTAAAGTGTCAACCGACTGTCGCAAGCTGATCACAAAAATCCTAGCGCCACTAAAGGTGCGGGTCAAAATACCCCAGATCCTGGCAGACTTATGGATCAATCCAAACCAACCGCCCAAGGACGAGGAGGTGGATACAACACAGGTAACCAATTTCTCTATTGCTATTTAAGAAAAAACTCATAGATTACTTGTTATCTATAAGTTTTTTGACCTGGATGTGTGAGCGAACCAAAAGGAGTGTGTTAAAATGCCAGCTGGTGGAACTCTGTCTAATCCTTTGGGAAGAATTGGGAAGACTTCAATACGGATCCTTGAATACTTATGAAATACTTAAATTCTACAAGTTAGTGTATCCATGGATTTTTATTTATCTCATTTTATTTGATACGAAGAGAAACAGAACAAGAAAATCGCACTGAAGTCAAATGTTTAATACTTCGTGTTACATTTCCTTTAAAATAATTTGAAGATTAATCCTCAATTTCACTTTTTTTATTTTAAGACTGCTGGTCCAAGTACAACGTAAGAGAAATCTCCACTGGTTGTACCCATTGAAGAGTTCCCGTAACTTCCTTCTGCCTCCATCGACAGACTATGGTCGCAATGTATTCAAAATAAAGTAAATGGGCGTATTAAACAGCGCGGCGTGGCTGTTTTGCAGCTTGAATGACAGTGTCGCTAAACATTTGTGAAATTGTGTGTGAAAATTGTATTGCGAAAACAAAATACATTCATTCAGACAATAGTCACGCGGCATGCAGCACTTTATATTTCTTGCCAAAACATCTTAAAAAAGAAATAATATACGCCCTTTTGCTTTTCACTTCTCAGTGTCTAAAACCAACATCATGGTTTTCAAAATTTTATTTTTTCTCGTCTTAAATTACAAGAACCTAGTTAACGACTTTTTCTTTCTTCTTTACGGCTTCGTCTGTGTGCTAAATAAGTGCATAAAAAATGAGGAAAATAGCGAATCAACAAATATCTTTGGAACCAAGGATCCTTGGTTCCAAAGATTGATGGATCCATTTTGGATGAGCGAAGGGAGAAAGCGTAATTGATTTGCCAATTGCCGTGGTTACATCAGCTTGTCGTGATAGTCCCGTTGATTCTTTTGGTGCGTTTTGACCATGACCAGCCATGACCATCAACTTTTTCAACAGAACGATGCTTAAGATTGATCGTTTTAAGTAACGCCATTAATTGCTCTTTCTCATGGACCATAACGGGTTTCTGTCCTACTTTCTTCCATATGAGCTACGTGAATAGTAACAAGGCTACGTAAAAAAGCATAACACTTTTTTTGGAAAGTCGTGTAAAAAAGGCATAATTTTTCAGGAAAACGCGCAAGTCAGCAAAGAAGAAATAAAAAGCGTGAACATTGGCACTGTAACTTTCGACAGAAAATTAGAGGAAGTGAAATAAAGCAACAAAAAAGAAGAAACGGAATAATTAAAATAAATAAATTATGCTTTACACATTTTTTTATTTTGTTCTCTCTAATAGTATCTAGTTTCACTTTACCTGTTGACACTAAATCGCCTTATCTAAATTTGTTAAAAATCATTGGTGGAACTTTAGGTGGAGAACTGCGCATGAGTAGTTTTACCGCTACCAAGCAGATTTTAGTCGTAAACTGATAAGGTGTTCTCATAGCAATGGCTCCACAAACCATCAGCCTTAATATTTTCAACGCCATTGTCACATATATGTGACAATCAAGCGCGTACCCTGGAAGTCAAGGACCAAATGTGATACAAAAATTGCGTTGGCATCGCGGACACGCGAGTACTTTTATGGCGTTCAAAAGGTTAATGGGGCATCGAAATCGAACAGTCTCATAACTGACTCATTGTTTCGAAGCGTGTTTCTGCCCTTGTGTGAGGATGTTTCCAATCTGTCTGAATTGCCTATGTCAGCGATTCTCCGTAGCGAACAAAGGCATATTTATAGTCAATCGGAAAGTTTTAACAAAAAAGCAAACCATATGTTTAACTGCGGATTGTGTACCCTAAGACTGACGTGGCCATGCGAAAGCTAGGAATGCTCGACTTCGTTCTACACTTGTAGGTATACCTAATAGTCCGAAACAGTATTGTTCCGTAAAAATAATTAAACTACAAAAATGTATTAAAGCTTATAATAGTTTATTTTATATTAAATAATTATAAATTCTAAAGAGTAAATGTGTAATGCTATCAATAATATCTAATAGAAGTGTATATATATTGGTAACGCAACCAATTGAAGCAAATACAAAACACATCACTGTACAATTATCCCCACCCGTAGAGCAATTCCACTGTACATATATCTCGCAGAGTCCATCATCAAATAATCAGCACAGAGCTTACCAAAAAGAATCGTTTGAAAATACCTAAGAAACAAAAAAGTTTTGTTAAATTCCAATAACAACTCAGTATTGGTATTGCAGCTTAGCTGATAATAAATAAAAAATGTTTTCCATCATACCTTCTTTCCAAATATTTTCTTTTTTTAAATGTTGGTATTTTTGTACGGGCCATGTTCTTTCGTTTCTAGTACATTTAAACTGGTGTCGCAATTCTATATTAGACTTTCATTGGGAATTGAGGCAAGCTCATATTGGAATAGTGCTCATTTTGTCCACATTTACATTACAGTAGTTTTAGTAGAAACCCTTTGGAGTGCAGAAGGCATCATCGTCTTCCGTTATAATTACTTTTTGCTTCAGTTTCTTGTTTGCCGTGTGAATACATCCAAGAGACACGAAGATCAAGCAGAGGTAAACAAGACCGCCATAGAAGCAATTTAGTGAGGTCTTAAAAAAAGATTTAAATTAATCGGGAACAACACACAGATACACAATTTCACTTCGCATCGTGACAATTTGCGATGTCGCGTACCGATACAACAACACGACATTTCATCGGTACGCGACGAGACGTAGCGATGAAATGTCGTATTGTAAAAACCTATGACTGATTTCTAAACAATCGCGACTCGACGTCGTGTCGTGAAAACTGACTATGCAGTCCTACGCCAATGATAGAAATAAATGTATGAACCCATTAATTTCCATTATGTGCCGTGCATCTTTGCACGATATGGATAATTCCAAATGACGACACACTTGGCGCAGTGGCTGACCGATCGACTGCTGCGCCACGTGTCACGGGTTCGATTCCCGCACGGAACAAGTATTTGTATGGCCTACAGATAGTGGTTCCGGCTCTGGCTGTTTGTGTATGTGAGTTCAATTGTTTGTAAACGCACCCACAATACAGCAGAAATTCCTAGAGTGGGGCAACGTATTTTTTTTAATAAAAAAAGGATGAGTTACAGACTCCTGAACAGTTCCTGATGCAATAACCCAATAACATTTGACATACCGAACTGGGAATCTAACTCAAGACATCATGTTTGGCAGTTATGCTAGCGAGCACTAGGTCAACGAGGTAGACCGATACGTTCCCTCAGTGCATTGTTAGGTAGAGGCACTGAACGTAGATACTACCTACGTTTGTTTACAACAAGTGTTATTACTTACTACACTATAATTTTCCCTGACTTTATCAATAAACTGAGCATAGGTCTCGTAGTCTTCAGAATGGGGTTCAACGTCATTGAAAAGAGTGACCACTTCAAAATTGTAAGCGATGCCCATGATGGTCTGAAAATAATGTCAAGACTTTGTATACACAGATGTCTGAGGTAATAAAAATTATTTTACTAGTTGTCTTGCGCGGTTTCACCCGCGTCTTTAGTTGCTGCCCCGCTCCCGTGGGTAGTAGCGTAATGTTGTATAGCCTCTGTTACTTCCTGATAAAGTAGTTTCTTATTAGTGACAAAATGGTTAAAATCGGGACCAGTAGTAGCCTACTTGATAAAACAAACAAAAATTTCCTCTATATAATTGCATTGTATTGTATAACGGGCTGGTGTCCGCAACTCCACGTCTGAGGCGCGTATGTTGATAAAAGGTACATGAAAGTTTTCTAAATCAATGTAACAAGTCGCAGTTCAGGTCTCCTGCTTACTAGCTCAATTTGGGAGAAGCATAAAGTCTCCCAAGTGAGATCCCCCGTTCAACCTTCCCAATTGTCCCAGCCGCCTCATTAGATTCGCAGTTTACGACACGGTTGGCGCAGTGGCTGAGCGATCGACTGCTGTGCTGCGTGTCGCGGGTTCCATCCTCGCACGGCACAAATATCTGTATGGCCTACAGGTAGTTGTTCCGGGTCTGGCTGTTTGTGTATGTGAGTTAAAATGTTTGTAAACGCACCCACGATACAGGATAAGTCCTAGGGTGTAAATTTTTTTTTTTAGAAAAAAAACGTTCTTCGGTAACGTATTAAAGAAGCCTACCAGTGGAGCACCCCATAGGCTCCACGCTTATGCTTGCAGATTCAGTTACCACTCAGACTCATCTGCTCCAATGCCATTCATTCCTTTCCTACAAGACGTGACTAGTTCATTTCGCTCCATAAAGGGCGTGAAAAAAGAAATTTACATACCAACTGTAAAGTACCCCATATGCTGATAATGAGACAACAATATCCACAATTCAGTAATTTGGACATTATAAAAACAAACAATAATATCCTGCTTTATTTGTTTGTAAATAAACTGTCGACCAAAGAGTAGAATACTTATAGGAGCTGTCAACATTTAATTATAATGTCACTCGGAAAAAGACTAAAATATTAAATTCTAGTGAGGTTTCTTGTCAGATTTATGAAGAAGTCAATTGTGATCAGGTGGCTTTTTGTGTCGGTTTTTTTTTATGTCGGTCACCTAAGCTAAATCATATTAGTTTTTAAACTGACATGGTCACTTACATTGTTTATAACATTTGAAACGGGATATTTACCATGTTAAATATTTGTTGCACACGTCTTGATCACGGACGAAACTGAAGTTATTGCGGGTGGATGTATATAAGCAGACGAAACGGTCTACCCTTACTACCCTGGCTGGAGGTCTTAATTTTTAAGGCATCCACAGGATTCGCCCGGTTAAGCAGACGACAACCTGCTAGGTTGAACTGCGAGATGTCATTCCAAAAATAAAAATAACTACCCTTCCTGATTCGTTGTTTGCGCTCGTTACCCTACCACTCTTACAACTCGATTCAGTCCTTGACACACGAAACTCATTGAATCCGGTCGCGAACTATTTATGGTTAACGTGGTAAATATCCCTCTTCAAATGTTCTAAATTATACTGTTTGTTCTCTGTGGCATGCGTCATTACTTTTTGTAATGGTAAAAAAAATACAAAAAGCTCACAAGTTACGAGAAAATTAAACAATGTTTAACATCAATACCTTTACTTCAAGAAAAACTAAGCATTTTACTATATATGTAGACTATGTTTTACAATAATAGATATATTATGTACAATTTTATAGCATTTATTCATATTTATGTAATTAATACTTATGCACAATAATTTCTGTAACTTAATTTGATTTTGAAGTCTGAATCACTTGAAACTTAAGTTATAAACCATTCACATAAAGAAGAGTATATATTTTATTACAATATAGGTTTAATCTTAACAATTTTAGAGGATAAAGTTGGTTTGGAAAACATACATTGGGTGGTTTTTTAAATACTTAAAACAGCTTTACATTTTATTGATGATATGATGATATATGACTTGCATAATTTATGGTTAAATCACCTTCAAATGTAACTTTTTTGTTGGTAAATTAAATGCTAATTTATAACAACCTTCACATGCTGTTAACTTATGTCTACTTTGATTCTAACTTTAACCATGGTTTTTCTTTAAATCTGTGATTACATCTGTGGTCAAATAACATATCAAGCCAACACATAACTGCATACATACTAATTTTATTATCTCTCATTCTATAGAGAGAATAATAAAGACTTGCCATTGTTAGCATCCTTATTTTAACGAAAATAAAGAAGACTAATTTTAACAGCAATGCAAAATCAAAGGTAATTTATTTATAAATGGACTGTATAAGGTTAAAATGTCATTTGACCACAGATTAGCCAACTTAATCAAGCATTTAAAAAACCAGGATTCAAAGTTGAGAATTCCCAATACAATATTCAAATTTCAAGTCAGGATAAAGAAGGGTGTTAGAACTAGAGGAATAACATCAAAAGTATGCTTTTTGAACTCTGACTCAAGAGCTAATATAAATAAATTATTAATGGAATGGAGTTATTCAACAGTAACATAACAACTTGTACCCTAGCATCAGTATCCATCATTAAGTTGATAATACCACTTTACATACTAACTGAAGAACGGTTGTTCATCCAGAACTGGTGGCCTGACACAACGAGGGTGATGACATATAATAGTGCAGCAATCCAGCAGTTGTAGGCATTCTGGAAATGGAAAAAAACAAAACATTGAAAATGTGTGTGACACCAGAAACTTTTTTTTTTATTTATTAAATTGAGAAAATTACAAAAAGGTGTAGAATAGAATTATAGTGCCAAAAGGCTAGCAACAACAATGCTGCAAGGTTAAAATGCTAGTGGTAAAACATTATTACAATTATGAGATTTTAATTATGATAAACTTTGTGCAAATCTAATTGAAGTCAGTTTTGCATAAATTTTTTAATTAAATTGTTCTACATATAATTTTAAGGCTTGTGGATTTTAAATAAAGTTGTTATCTGAAGTATTTTAATATATTGAGTGATGTTTTTTTTTTATAGATGAGATGAACCATGAGTGTACTTGTGTTACTATACTGATTAACTTCAACATGCTTTTAGTTATGCTTTAATTAACTACACTTGCGAATAAACAAATCAACTCAATACCTGACTGTGCTTACATACCTTTTACTAAAAATAAATATGTAATTTAAATGTCATTGGATAGCTTAAAACTTAAGCATTACATTATCATTTTTTAAAAATAAACGTACTAACTGATCCATTTACGCATTACACTACCCGCACTTGCGCTAACCTCTACCCCTATAAAAACCCTCACAATTAATTTACACTTATTAATAGGCAAAGACGGGCCAAGATAAGGCTAAAGAAGTCACTCAAGTTCTTGCCTTGTTCATGTAACAAGGACTCAGTCCGCGATCAGTCATTGCCAGCTTCACTTGAGCCAGTCTGATGTATCCTGAATATAAAGACAATTTCAATAGACTTGTGCCTTCAGTCGGAGATCGAGAACCAGCTGCCATCCGTGTAGATCTGAGAGATGATAGCTTTATGGTCTCAACCATGCTAAATTGTGAAGTTGATGAGGCAACTTGAAAAATCTACGAGGAAACTAAAACTGTAAATAGGGCTAGGGTGGTATTTAACAATAATACCAGCCTTTTACTGTCCCACTGCTGAGCAATGGCTTCTTCATTTATTATTTTATCTTTTCTCTTTCAATTATTATGTTATGTGCACTTGTGGCAAGTGCGAAATAAATAAGTTTTCTTTCTTCTCATAGAGAAGATCATTCATAACCATGCTTGCTCAAAATGAGTTGGTGAATCCAGATGTCTAAGATAAACTTATGAATTAAAAAAAATATCATGCTTTTAACAGATTTTCCCACTCTTTCTACCTTTATGTTATTTTGATATTGATAATGGTAATATCTCATAAAAGCTGAAGAGTCAAGCTTTCAAATGGCATTGTTTTTATAAATTCTTGCATACTTTTTAAAAGAAAAGCAAGTATGCAGAATAAGTGGTTGAGTTGATTTGGTTGCTTGTGTTAATTGCTTTATCTACAACAAACTGATTTTCTGAACTGTATATATCATGGATATGATTATAATTCGAAATTTTACTTGAATTGAGTATTGCCTCGAGTTAAAAAATAAAGTAGGCACCTTTACACAAGCCTTTTCTGCCTTCCTCTTTCACAAGTTATTATAAAAGGAAAAACCATAAAGAAGGATTGGATAACAGGGAAAATAACCATGTTTTAATACTTTACTGTAGAGACGTGCATTATATCAATTTGAGATAGATAATGACTCACCTGAGTGTATCCCGCTTCGGCGGTAGCGATGAAACCGGCGATTGGATCGTCGTGGTGGCCACCTTCTTCTTCAAGAGGGAGATCTTCCAACAAAGCTACAGCTCTGATATAGTAGAAGACGCCCATCAAAGTCTGAAACAGTTTCAAGCGTTAGCACGGCATTGAAGTACGAATACTCAAAATACAATTTCCAGAGTTTTTACTGACCAATTGAATGATTCCCCAGACGCTCAGTACGAGCCCACACAGCGACAGCTTAGGGCCACAGAATTTGCAGGCCATTTTGCTGGTTTATTTATCAGAATTACGAACACAAAATTAGACTGTATCGACCACTTGCTGTCAGCTGGTGTCAAGAAATAGATTCTCACATGATCTTTGCGTTGTGATTGTCTATGGATGTTGTGTAACTTTATTTTTCAAAAGTTTTTGTATTTTATTCATAACCTTCTGTATGCTTTTTTTGATAAAGTATGAAAGATTTATCTTTATGAACATTAAAAAAATATCCAATAGCTTAGAACTTCTTGAAGTTTTTGTTTTTGGTTTCTCATTCTTTTTTGGGTAAACTGGAACGTCATTAAAATATTGCCAGTAACTATATATCGTTTTTTTTCAGCAGATTTAAATAGTGATTTTCCAAAAAACTTTATTTGATATTTTATAATTTACGAGACAATTACAAAAATTAATAACGTTTCTTAAAGTTAAAAAAAAAACATCAAGAACATAATACTTAGGAAGTTTTTCAATATTGTTCTTCATTGGACTAGGAGAAATTTATTCTCTGTAGCTGGCTATCTACATTTATATTCTATTAATGACACATTTTCCCGGTCGTATCTATCTACGAGAAAATAAATTTCGATAATGGTGGACCGTTTAGGTAAATATTTATTTAAATCCGTGTGGAAAAGACAAACTAGTAAAAATCCGGTGGTGTTATTTGTGTGCAATCATGTAAAATAGTTACGTGGGAGATCACTGTCATTGTTTGCTTGCCGCTCACTTTCCTTTGACGTCAAACTTTTATTCCGTACAGACCTGCAAGTTTTAAGTAGGTAATTTTCTTTTTTACAGTGAACAGTGAGGCCAATGCTAGAAGGATTGCTATGGTTGAGAGCTGCTTCGGCAGTTCTGGACAGGTGAGCATCTATTGTGGCAAGATATAAGTTTTTCTAAGTTTAGAAGTTGTTGAATGCCATCGTATTATCAACCGACAAACTTGGTAAGATAAAATCTTTGGTACATCGCTCGGGTGGAATTGTTCTGACTGAAGATACGAACATTTATCAGCGCCGTATTTCATTATTATGAACAATGTTATGAGATTACTTAAATAACTTTCATTCAACTTTATAATTAAAGCACATCATAAGGTGTAATTGAATTATATAGATTAGGGATTGATTAGTTGGTTCATTATCAGTAAGATTGTGTGTTGCCGTTCCATGATTAAAGTATTGATATGCCATGAACACTATCAAGTCCAAGGTGTTGTGTAGTTTGAGTTTTAGAAATATAGTTTGAAACTTGTTTGCAATTCAATATATGAGTCATCTCAAGGCATGACATTCTTATCAATGATGAGCGGAGGACTTTATCAAATGTACTGAAAGAAAATAGCTTGATCAATTCACAATGATGATTTTCAATGTCAAATCCAATTTTGGACTGCTATTTGCAACTGTCTTATAAACATATTTCTACAAATCCTTTATAGTGGAACTTATAATTTACTAACTCATAAGCATTATTGATAGCCTTCTAATTTCAAGTTTAGAAATTAAAACCAGTCTACAGTACTGTTTCTATTTAAGTATATGTCATACTTAGTCTGATATTTTATATCAGGCAGCTTTACTTTTATCTGTCAGTCTTGTTCAGCAGTGTAAATAAAAAAAATGATAGTGATGTTGCAAATAAAAACTATTTGTTATCAGCCAGATAGCCTCCACAAACACATCCTATGCACAAATTTTTTTTTTTTTGTTTTAGCCTCTTGCAGAACAAGGCAGGGTCCTTGTGGGGGAGGGTGTCCTGACAAAAATGTGCCGCAAGAAACCAAAAGCCAGACAGTTCTTCCTGTTCAACGACATACTTGTTTATGGAAATATTGTTATAAACAAGAAGAAATATAACAAACAACATGTAATACCTCTTGAAGAGGTCAAATTGGAGTCTTTGAAGGATGAAGGACGTAAGTCATTAATAAATCACTTAATTATTGTTTTTAAGTATGTTTGCACAGCAATGAGTGCCCAGTTGTTTGTTTCATATTGTTTTAAATATAACCTTATCAACAGCCAGAATGCACTAAAAAGAAGAAAGGACACAATGGTGATGATTGTGATAATAATTATTATGAACCCAAGTAATTAGTATAATATCAATCTGATTCTTTTTTTATTGTCCACTTCTGTGAAAAAAAAGATCCAAGTTAATAAGAACTAAGCTCTAAAATTAAAATTTTATTTAGATACAACTTTTAAACTTGAACAAGATTTTGTATAAGAACAACTTCAGCATGCATAACTTTACTTCAATCATTTATTTTTTCTGGTTGGGAAATAAACAAATGACCCCTACTACTGTGGGTAGTGAGTCAGACTTGTACTTAATAAAACCCATCCATGTTGCTCCTTGTACCCTTTTTGTTCCTAACAGAGGGGTTTCTTCTGAACTACCCCTCAGCCCTGAAAAGCTCTTGTGACTTCAATCAACCCCTATGACTACAAGAAAATTTTGATTATGCATTTTTATGCATAATCAAAATTATTTTATTACTTGAATGACTCATTAATGTGAATGTCCAGTGAATCATCTATAATATGATGTATTGTAATTAGATGCATGTTGACATTGATCTAAAGAGAGTTGAGTCATACTCTTATTATACATACATTGTATAATAAATAGTATTTTTATCATAATGATTACACCATGACATCCCCATTTGGTCACAAAAAAACATACTATCATGCCTATGATCCGTGAAGGCTGAAGCAGAAGGGTACTGTACCTATTGTTTTGTATAACGGGATGGTGTCCACAACTCCATGTCTAAGACATGGTTGTCATCATTTTCCTGCCTTTATCCTATTCATTTGGGGTCGGCGCAACACGTTTTCTTCTTCTATTCTCCCCTATCAGATATCACAGCATCAATTACTCTTTCTCCTTCATATCATTCCTTACACAATCCAATCATTTTTTCTTTGGCGTTCCTCTCGCTGTGTGTCCATCAACATTCAGATCCATCACTCTTTTAGTTACATGTGCTTCATCCTTCTTCATTACATGTCCATATACCATAACAAAACAACTTTCAAACCTCTCTAATATACTCATTTTAAGGTGCGGTGGTACTGTACCTAATAGTACCCTTAGTTTTATCAGTAACTAGCGGTTCCACGCGGTTTCATCCACGCTGCTCAGCACCTGTTGGTCGTAGCGTGATGTTATATAGCCTATAGCCTTCCTCAAGAAATAGACTATCCAACACTAAAAGAATTTTCCAATTCCAACCTGTAGTCCCTGAGATTAGCGCGTTCAAACAAAAAACTCTTCAGCTTTATCATATTAGTATAGATTAGTATAGATGTTTAAGTTCTATGTAATAGGAGGTGAGGCCTATTGCCATCCAAAAACTGCAGACTGTGCCTTCTACTAGAAAATTCCTGATGGAAAAACTAAATCACACTTAGCGTCTAGAATCAAACCCATGATCTTTGCCCACAAATGGAGTTCGGCAAAATTTATTCAAATAATAATATTATTTCTTAATTATTCACGAACACTTTCGCTTCGTTCGTTTATTTTCATGAGAACTTGTTGAACTGTTCAAACTTCGTGAAACGGACCCATTCCCAAAATAAGACGACACGGTTGGCGCAGTGGCTGAGCGATCGACTGCTGCGCTGCGTGCCACGGGTTCGATTCCCGCAAGGAACAAATATTTGTTTCGGGTCTGGCTGTTGCGAGTTTAAATATTTGTAAACGCACCCACAATACAGGAGAAATCCTAGTGTGGGGAAACGGTTTTTTGTTTTTTAAATCAAAAACCAAAACAACTCAAAATATATAATACAAGTGATTTTACTAACTGCTCTTGTTAATATAATTCAACTGACTGAGGAAGATCACCAAAATATTTCCAATTTACGAAATGCCAAAATATTTTATTTATATTTAAGAGATAAGAAATTGATGCTCTCACTTTTTAAAAACACAAGTCTCAATCAGTTGGAGAAATACAATTTGCACCAATTCGTCTTATCGCTTTATCTTTTGTATAAAATTGAGGTGTAAATAGTTATTTTTATAAACGTAAAAGGTACAATTTAAAAAATCGAGAATATTTGTACGCAATTTATTTTTCCACGAATAATTCATTTGTGATTAAATTATTCGCGAACTATATTATAGTAGCTGGCGCCCGCGGCTTCGCCCGCGTGATGATAAATAAAAGTATCCTATGTGTTATTCCGTTCCTATAATCTACCTCTGTGCCAAATTTCATCAAGATCCGTTCAGTTGTTTCGGGAAAAAAGATCAAACATACAAACTTTGGCATTTATAATATTAGTAGGATTGCGAATAACTTTTTACTCGAGTGAATATCTAGATAAAAAATTATTGAAATAATGCCCAGCTCTGCCAGTTGCTATCGTGACCAACAAGACAGTCTCATTTGGTCCGAAAGAATCATAAACAATTATGACTTTCCTAATGAAGATTGATGTTCTAAGTAATTAAGGGAAGCCCTACATGCTAGTCTAGAATATTTATTTCTTTTTAAAGATACTTTATGAAACAGAAACCTTAAAAAACAGGTGTGTATTTGTAATTTGTCTTTTCCTAAAGAGATTTTAGTGAAAGCTTTAGTTTGTATGGGGACTGCTGGATGGTTTTCAATACATCTCTATGAAGTACAGTCCATCGCGACCCGGGACATAAGGGCATAAGAAGGAACATGGGTGACACCCCTCGCTCCGTCCAGCGCAAGTTATTTGATAATTTTACATCCGCAAAAAAAAACACAGTCCACGTGAATTAAACCATATTTCGTGAGCAAATACTACGTACTTACCAAGTACTAGCCTGCGACCAAGTTTATTGAATAAAGAAACATCACGAAAGTCGTTCAGCACGTGATTACGTCGAAACATTTACGTCACTAATTTATATCATTCATAGGCTGTATAAAATGCTATTATATTTTAATATACTTTTTACAACAACTTGCCCAACAACAAGTGGTGTAGGGCGCACCTAATGTTTAAAGTTCCTTCATGACACACATAATAGATATCTGAGGTCATCGGAAAATCTGAGACTGGAGATGCCGGTGCATTTTATAGCTTTTACGATAAATCCTTTACAGTTCACGCTGTGCGGCTATGGAATGCCCTGCCCGTGTCTGTAAAGAGCACTCAAACTCTGTCCACTTTTAAAATTCTGGTCAAAAAGCACTACCTCTCTCCTTAAACAAAATATTAAATACTTCTTTGCTCTTAATGATTATTATTTTAAATTTACATTATATGTATTTATATTTAAGTATTTGTTTTTTTAAATGTAGCTATTAATTTTGAAAAATGTCACACCACAGACTACCTACAGTACTGTTTGTCCTCCTTTAAATCCATCCAAATGTTGTCTTAAAAAGATCGCTTTTAGCGATAAGACCGCCCATTGTGTCACCTTATTTAATGTTATTCTTGTTATTTGCATGGTGTACATAATAAAGAATCTTCTATCTATCTATCTATCTATCTAATGCCATCGATTTGCTCACTCTAGAGAAAAACCTACAGCGGGTTGGTTGGTTCGAATAAAATACCGTGGCCTCGGAACTCGAAAAGGCAATAGAAGGAACATGGATGGGATACTGACTTAATGTAAAACCAAATGATTTTAAAAGAGTAACTATGGAGTTTCTTGCCGGTTCTTCTCCATAGAAAACAACCAACACGAACCGTGCATCTTTTCTCGACGTTTTATAAGTGCCCATGTAGGCCTATGTGAAATAAAAATATTATGATCTTGATTTTAAAAAATCAGTACAAGTCGGCTGACACTGCCTTCAGCTCCGCCCAGATCCGGGGAAGCAGTCATAGAATAGAACCTAATAACACTTGACTCGATCTTTCTTGTCCAGGTTGAATAGGCTCGCCTCCTGAACGACATAGAACTTAAACAAAACTGGCTAAATGTGCATGCAGAACGCTATCTGCTAAAATCTTTAAGGAAATAATATTTTTGTTCACAATCATACATCCTGTAATTAATCGTTAGATACTAATGTTATAAAAGCGAAAATGAGTTTGTTTGTTACGTCTTCACTCCTAAATAGCTAAACCGATTTTGATGAACTTTGGTACAGATATAGTTGGGACCCTGGAGACGGATATAGGCGTAAGGGCAAAAATTACAGGTAGCAGGTACCTGCAAATCAGGAAAGGGGAACTGTGTTACCCCGAATTTAACGCGAGTGAAGCCGCGGGCAAAAACTAGTGTTTTTAATAAAACAATCATGTTTATAATGTCCTTGTTCCAGAGTATCGCAATGGTTGGCTTATTCGCACCGCGTCCAAATCTTTCGCCGTATACGCCGCGACCGCAACCGAGAAAGAAGAATGGATGGCACACATAGAAAAATGTATAGAAGATTTGCTTAGGAAAAGTAAGTCATCTTTTTTTTTTATTGAAAATCAAGATAAATGCAAAAGCGACTGCATCCGCAAAACGTAGCAGAAAAGTTGCAGACCCCAACAACATGATTGCTTTCTATGTGACTATCCCCCGAATACTGAAACGTCACTCAAAATTTAAGTAGGTACCACTTAAATTTAACAGAGACTCGGAAGTGACGTTTGACCATACAAAATCTAAAGTTTAAGAGCTGCTCAAATGTTATGCAGCCCTCAAATTTTGAGTGACGTTTCAGTATTCGGGCATATTTCTTTTTCTGTGTTTTTGGATAGCAACGTTTTTTTTTTATTATTTAGTGTGTACTGTCCCTCTGTGTGGCAAAAGCCTCCCTCAATTCCTTCCATGATTTCTTTTCCCAGCCACAATGTTCTAGATTTATGGCCACGTTAGCGACATGCATTGTACTGTGTATTGTGTTGTATAACGCCCCCAACTTAACGTCTAATGCCCCGTTCCAATAAACAAAAACGACTCGTTTTGCTTACGGATAGTTGTATTTTGACATAAGTCTCATAGAACTTATGTCAAAATAAAACTATCCGTTAGTCGTCTTTGTTTATTGGAACAGGGCGTAATTGCGTACGGGTGAGAATATCATTCGATCCACCCCAGCTCCTCGAGAAAAGCCATGAACGCCTTCGTGTTATCGCGGAGAGTACCTGAGTTACCGAAGTACTTTGCCCTGTTGTTACATTGCTGCTGCTGTTGTTGTTACTTCGACGCTAACTCAATTCAAAATACGTCAGTAATATTTTACAGAATGAAAAGCCTAGTCTACTCCAATAGGGTAGATGACACCACCAATCAATTGATATACTTTTTATGAGCTGTCACAACGCGCTTCCCCCATAGATTTTGTATGAGACTCGCCACGATGACGTCACTATTTTGTCAAGTCAATGATGCAACTATTTATTGATTTAAAAGCAACTAAAAATCGAATTTTAAAGTTATTTTGAAATGAATGGAGTTCTCAGGGTTTAGAATAAGGTGTTCTTTCAGAAAAATTGTGTTTTTTAATTATTGGTTAATGGTGTCAACTACCCAATTGCTGGCTGTTTGTGTATTTTTATTTTATTTTATTGTAAACGCACCCACGATACATTAGAATTAGTGCGGGGCAACGTTATTTTTTTTTAATAATTAAAAGGTGGTCTGTTGAACATTTTGGATGAAGACGTCAAATTTCGCCACCAACTGTATCTGCTTCACTGCCATTTTCTGTTCTTTTTGACCAATTTCGTTTTTAAATGACAAGACCTAGTATATTATATAACTGTACTTAATATTTAATCTCGGTATAATATTTCAGGTGGCAAACAACCGCCATCAGAGCATGCCGCGGTATGGGTGCCTGACAACGAAGCGTCAATCTGTATGCACTGCAAGAAGACACAGTTCACTGTTCTCAATAGAAGGGTAAGACAATCCTGCCGGGGTTGCGGGTTTTTCGAAAGAGATACCGCGGCCCCGGATCATAAAGGGCAATAGAAGGAACATGAGTGGGTTTTAGTCAATACAAGTTTGATTCCCCCTCTCCCCGCTCCGCCCAGAGCGGGGAAGTTATTTGTTGATTTCCCACTCACTAAAACTTAACCGGCTTGCACTCTTATAACGGTTGAACTTCCTTCGAATAAAGGCTCATATTATGGAGCAGGACTTGTGTTGTGGAGCTCGTGGCTAAATAATAGCAGCCGCTCGGGTCGATCTTAAGGTTAAGCTGCGCTTGCCTAGGTTGGTCTGTGGATGGGTGACCACCCGTTACATACCGAGTTTCCTCCGTGCCTCGGAAAGCACGTTAAGCCGTTGGTCCCGGCTGTCATTTGTAGATCTTTGACAGTCGTTACAGGTAGTCAGTGTTCCGAAAGTCTGACAACCAGTCTTACCAAGGGGTATCGAATTACCCAGTATTAACTGGGTTGTGGAGGTCTGATAGGCAGTCGCTCCATGTAAAATACTGATATTCAGCTGCATCCGGTTAGACTGGAAGCCGACCCCAACATAGTTGGGAAAAGGCTAGGCAGATGATGATTATAAAGCAGGACTTGGATTAGGGCATAAGTTACTTTTATCCCGGTTATATATTTCAGTAACATAATTTTCGACGTTCTTGCACGCAAGCCCGTGGGAAAAGGCTACTGTAAAAAATAAGTGACTTGTATCCTATCGTTCTGTCTGTCTGAAATATTACACGCTTTAACTTCTGCGATGATCTTCAACAAATTCAGATAAGGAACTTGGGACTTGGAGAAAGATACTAGTCAAGGAATAACAGTAAAAAACTAAAATTTAGCACACAGTGAGTGTGAGTGTCAAAATACCTTTAACGAACCTAGCAGCCGATAAAATATTATGGTCTGTAGCATATTTAGATATCTGAATAAACCAATCAGTTGCAGGGAAACTGTAGTAGTAAAGAGGTCGCGAATCGGTGCATCGATTCTATGAAACGGTTTGCGATAATTGCCGATATTCTCGTCCATAATGGAACTTAATGACAGTCATTTCGACTCCACTTACTAGCATATCTATGAAGTCCTCCCCGCCACATACGTCCTTTCATTTCAATATTTCGCGCTGTAAAAGCTCACGCGTTACGTGTTGATCTTAATGGCTTTAAGGTCGATGTTTTAATTGTTGTGTTGTACTTACATCTGTAAGTATATGGTTTTATTGTAAGTATGTGGCTAGTACGATCTTGAGAGCCTCCACGCTCGACAGGCTGTGGCGAGCACACGCTCGTGCAGGCTTAAACTCAGTGTGCAAGAGTGTGTGGGGGTCCTGAATCGTGATTTTAAGTGTTTCCTAGCTGATTAAACATTTTTGTTTGTAGCATCACTGCCGCAAGTGCGGGTCCGTGGTGTGCGGGCCGTGCTCGTCCAAGCGCTACATCCTGCGCGGCCAGAGCGACAAGCCGCTGCGCGTGTGCCTGCAGTGCTTCGACGAGCTCAACCGCGAGCGTGCGCGCCCGCCCACACAGGCACAAGCCGCCAACATGACGCCCGGTAACACTTTACGATACATCATCATTTATGGAGCTGTCGGCTATTTAACCGGCAAATCCTATGGAGCTCATATTTGTTAGGCCTGTAGCTATCATCATTCGTATATGTTAATTTGCTGTCAGCTATTTAACTGGTAACACTTATAGATCTCATATTTGTAAGGCCTGTAGCCAAGGCATAATATTTATAAACTACATAATATCACGCCTGTGTTATTCCGAAAAGCTAGGCAGAGGTTTATTTACTTGTGTAATAGGGACAAGCCTATTGCCATAAATCGGGCACAAAGTCAGTCATTGTGGCGGCTTCAGAGAAATTCCTAAAGGAAAAACCAAAAACACTGCCTGACCCGGTAATCAAACCCAGGATTTCATGCTCCTCAGGAGTCTCGTTTGCGACCACTAGACTAACAATGCAACTTATAGACACAGCTCCTATATTTCTAGCGGGGCTCCTTTACTGTAGGAACGAAACAGAAGGCGCAAGCTAAATTAGCATTCTTCGTTCTCCTGCCTTTATTCTAACTAGTCGAGTTGCTCAAGCAGAAGCAAAGGGTGTCGTGTCGACGGCGCGTTTGTATTCCACGCTTCAATAGAAATGATAGCAAAGCAGAGGAGCCTGCCAGGGTTGCGGGTTGTTCAAAAGATATACTGCAGCCCTGGAATATAAAGGGCTAAAAGCAGGAACTCCCTTCCGCTTTTGCTCCGTCCTGAGCGGGAAAAGTTATTTGATGATTTCACATCCGAAAAAAAAACAGATCCCATAGTTTTTACTAATTGAATATGGATAGTATTTAAAAGAACTTCAATTTATTCCCATTTCGTTTACCTAATTTTGCCTGTGTTGCACCAAATTTACTGAATGAGCACCAAAATATGTTAATTAAAATATGTCATAACGAGCATCAGGAAAAAGACAGCACTACAATAAAAAAGTGTTATATCTTTATCCATTTTCTATTAATGCAAGTCGTTACTGGAGGAATAGTCCGTAGGGGGTCGCAGTTTTAACCTAACCTAACCTACGCATTTTTTTAGCATTCAGGAAAGAATATTTGGTGCACGATCAGTATCCCATTGAATATTATATACTCAGTTGAGGAGTAAAACACCGAGACCCCACCGCCTCGGAAAAAAAAGTAATAGGTATCCCGACTGTCGTTAGATTCTTTGACAAGCAACGCACTTGTGAGTACTATGTTATGGGATGATAGGGGTGATGCGACTGACAGATCTAGATCGTATGGGGCAGTAGCATCACTCCATATAACTCTTTTTTTTATTAAAAAACGTAGCCCCACACTAGGAGTTTTTCCTGTATCGTGGGTACGTTTACAAACATTTAAATTCACGTACTCAAACAGCCAGACCCGATACAAATACCTGTAGGTCATGCAAATATTTGCTCCGTACTACTTCACTGAGACCGTGTCTGAGGTAGCTGCGCGGTGTGGGAGGGGTGTTGATGCTCGCCAGTCGGCCAATGACAGCCTTTGTCACGACACCATGCCCCTCCCGCATCTCATACAAACTATTTGTTTTCTAATCAAATTCAGACAAAGCGACACAATATTAAAAAGCTTGTAACAAGATGTAAACGACGGCACGGTTGGCGAGCGATTAAGCTGCGTGTCGCGGGTTCGATCCCCAAACGGAACAAATATTTGTATGGCTACAGATAGTTATTCCGGGTCTGGGGATTGTGTATAACGTCAAAAAAACAAGCCGTTAGATTACCTTGTGTCCTGGGGCTCATTCTCTTTCCAAGCTAACATTTTGCTCAACATTAGTCAAAGTCATAAAATTATAGACTAAAATAGTTATCTGGTTTGAATATAAAGCTTTATTTACAGTAATGCAACTGTCGATTAGATAAACTTGCTGATAACTTATCTACACACCATTTTGTTTAAAATCGAACCGTGGTCAAAGTACTTTTGATATTGTCAACCATACTCTTTGGTTTGCTATGGTTCTAACTATATCATATCACATCTAACTTTTGATCAATTTAACTTTAGATCTTTGACAGTCGTTACAAGTAGTCAGTAACCCGAAAGTCTGACGACTAGTCTTACCAATACTTAAATAGTAACGCTGTAACAACAACATTGTAAAACTAAATGATTTTAAAATAGTAACCATGGAGTTTTGTCCGGTTCTTCTCCATAGGAAACGACTACCCCGAATCGTGTACCTTTTCTCGGCATTGTTCAAATAGGCTACATGGCCTATTTGAAATAAAAATAATTTGATTTTGAATCTAATACTAATTGGGTTCTGAAGGTCATTTAGGCGACTGCCTATCTATATACCAGGTTTTTCTTACGACTGTTTTAAAAATACCATTATTAGGGTTTCTTACTTCAAAACGAAAAAACGGAACCCTTATTGGATCAGTTTATTGAGCTTCTGTCTGTCTGTACAGACCCTGAAAATAAATAAAATGAACTTGAAAATAAAACCATATACTTAACTCTGTGGTCCCTTTGTGTTGTAAAAAAAACAACCCCTTAAGTCTCGGACGCCTTCAAAACATAGCTATTTATGTCGCAAGTTTTTACGGTATCCTCGGTTCGATAGTCTGACTCGTTCCTGGCCGGTTTTTTTTTAATACTTGTATCAAACTGCGTGTGCTTACACTGGAAAACGACCCCAACATAGTCTGGAACTGCTGGGGTTGCGGGTTGTTCGAATGACATACCGCGGCCCCGGAACATAAAAACGGGCAACAGAAGAAACACGGGTGGGTTTTAGTCAGTATTTGTCTGACACCCCCTCCCTCCCGCTCTTGGCGGAGCGAAGTTTTTTGATGATTTCCCATCCACAAAAAAAGCAAGGTAAGAAATGGCTAGGTAGATGATGAGCGTCGTTTTAGTCACTCATATCTTCACACCTCACTGACACTCATTCTAAACTTCAACGCGTCATATTTACTCCGAAGTACTGAGTAGGTACTTATTTATTCCTGTTATCCTTTAAGATCTGTTATCCTTTTCCTCAGATATAAAATTACTCCAATTTCTTATCATGGAATGACGTCATGGTTTATCGCATGTTCATATGCTGAGTAGGCTTGGTTATGTACTGATTAATCATACTCATTGGAACTCGCGGTTCAAGGGATTTATTTAAAAATGGTTCTTCCTCACATTAGTCAAATGAATAATCATTAAAAAAATGTAGGCGTTTAGTATCCTCAATAAGGATACAGTATGAATCCAAAGTTTGCACTGATTTTTATCCTTACTAATATTATAAAAGCGAAACTGAGTTTGTCTGTTTGTTACGTCTTCACGCCTAAATGGCCAAACCGATTCTGATGAATTTTGGTACAGAGATAGTTGGGACCCTGGAGCCAAGGGTTAAAGTGAGTGTTAGCCCAAAGTAACTATGACACGCGGAGGAAGTCGCGGGCGAAAACTGGTTAAACTATCAATCAAAATTCTTAAAATGACACAGTTAATATTGTAAATTGTCACTTTGTGACCATTTACTAATTTAAACGTCCTACTTATACTATAAATGCGAATGTTTGTGAGGATGGATGAATGTTTGTTACTCCTCGACGTCAAATTAGGTGAACGGATTTTGATGAAATTTGGCACAGACGTAGATTATATATTTTCTCGCCTGTGTTAAGATTACTAAAAATTATGTGCATTAACTGGACAGGTCTACCCTGTCTGGTCTTAGAAAGTTTGTTGAGGAAAGCCTCAACAAATTTGCATGCATGCATGGTGCGGGTGACAGTAGATGAAAAGACATGTTTAGTGATGGGGATGTATAGCTACGATGGGTAGTTTTTTAAAGAAAAAGAAAGAAAGAAAAACTTTTATTTGGGACTCGCACAAAACAAGATTTTGATTTAATCAAGATTTTACGATAATTATATTCAGTTTAAAGCCATTTATCATAAAAGTTCCAGTTTTAAGATGATCGGTTCGTGTAACTAATGTCATTGGTACCATACTATAGCGAAAACAGTGTATGTCTTGACTATAAAAAAAACCACCTCGATTCGGCCTTCGTATTGACTGCCTCATCGGTCTAGTGGTGGCAAGTGCAACAGTTAATGACAATAGGCTCGACCCTATTGCATGTTAAACATAACATAAGAAATGTGGCTGTATACCTCTGCCTAACCCTTCAGGTATTACAAGGCGTTATATTGTGTTTGAAAGAAACTTACCACTGGCATTATTATTATTTTTTTTTGTTCTTTCTAAAATCTAAAATAGGTAAATAGATAAACCAACCCATCCATCCCAACCCCATCTAGTTTAAAAACAATGTACGTATAAACGTTAGCCACGTGTGCAATGACACAGACAGAAGGCGATGAGGCTGACCGTGGAAAAGATTGCCTAAAGAGCTGGATAAAACCAACAAGCTGTATCCACATAAGCCCTGGATCGAAAGAACTGGGAGCTATCGAAAGACGCCTAAACCTAAAATTGGTATCAAGCATACTAACTGTAAAGTTGGAACGTATTTTTGCCAAAAAAAATATCAATCAAAATAATAAAATTTGATTTCCCATAACAAGGGCACTTATAAAACGCCGAAGAAAAGGTGCACTTCTTCATAGGAAACGACCAATCCGAACCGTGCATGTTCGGATTAGTTGTGTCCTATGGAGAAGAACCAGCAACTCCATGGTTCTTCTTGGGGTAATAATAACCCCGCTGTAATAACCCCGCTTATTGGGGTTCCGGTTTCCGCACTTAGTTCTTCCAATTGGACCATTGTGTGTATGCAGTACACCATGGTGGTCGCTACTCCAGCCAGTCCACCTCCTTCCAGAAGCAGATCAGTCTTTTCAAGGGTTTGAGGGCATCCGCAAGTGACCCTAGTGCACCCCGTGTCATTGTCCGGATTTCGGTGATTCCTGTAATTTCAAGGAGAACATGTGTGACTGTTTCACTCCATGCTTCATGGTTACTCTTTTATCAAAGTGTCTCCAAAGCTCTGCAAAGTGTTTCCTAATTTAAATCCGTTTTTTTTTCCTAGTGAAAGACTCTGCTGGTTCAGGCGGCGACTCGTCTGCCGACGAAGACAGTGACGACGATGATGACCGCGTCACCGCTGAGGAGAAGCATGACGAGGTAAGTCCTTATTACATACTCGGTACTACTAATAAGTTCTGGGTAGGGATTGCTGAAAAATATGCTATAGGGTCGGGTAGGGATGCTGAATAATATGCTATATTCGGTATGCGTTGAGCGGTCCTATCCAGGTCACCGCATACTGGCAGCTACAGCTATCCTTTGGGCTATTTTATATTTCGCTCGTTTGCAACAAGGCTATCATAATTCAAAAATTTAAATATAGAATTAACGAAATATAAATATACCTTTAATATCTTAATAAAAAGTTTCTATGCAAAAAATACTGGCAATCATGTCTTTTATTTCTTAATTTTTGAGGTATGTCATTATTGTCGCAAACAAACGATTTGAGCTTTTTGTTTTGTTATTGGCTGCGAATAAAAAGGACGCCATATACGTATGAAAGCGTTAGCAGCATACAACAAGGTATCGCCTATTTGGTCATTGTTTTATAAACCTAAAGTAATTTATTGCTTAGGTCACAAGTTTTCCGAGACACAGTACCAAAATATTTATTTATTTCTAGGGTTTTACAAGTTATAACGGTGTCAAAAATGGATATGGAAATAAAGTCACCACAGTATAGTACGAAATGAGATTGTGTAAGTCTAGAACAAGTTGTATAGGCATCCAATCATGCTTTTACAAATCTGTACTGGTTGATTTTTGATGTGTTTGTTCCTCCCCACATTCACTTTTGTACTGGTTCATTCATTTGAAGTTAGCTTAGAGTTTTGCTAGTAACCTTAACAAATACGTTTTTGAAGTAAATGCAGCTGAATGTTAGTCCTGAGTTATTTTTTTGAGTGAGAAATAATAAAAAAAAAATTTGCTTGGTCAATGAGAACCGTTGTTTGAAAATGTTTTTTTTTTAAATGATCAAGGAAATGCGTTGATTGTATTGGAAAGAAATACCTACACAAGTTTTTTTTAACTGTTCAATAGAGATTTAAATATTAGATTTTATGCTTATTATTTTCTTTATCTTAAAAAGCATACCAAAATATTATTATCAAATATTTACCTATTCATGTTCCTGTCTGAGTGTGGTTTTTGTCTTTGTCAATAGATTTTTACTAATTCGTTTGTCGTGTTGTTTTTTTTTCTACTCATTCATAGTGTTTGTCATCATCGTGTTATTTTTTACCAGCTAAAAGACTATTTACATTTTCATAATAATATTGTAATGTCAAGAGGATGATTTGACATTATTTATTAATGGCACTGGCACACCATACACCGATTTTTATTAAAAGAATTGGATTTTAACACTATCTCATGACCATGCCTTATTTGCCAACACCAAAATTTTAACACCCACGATCGTCCGGATCTTTCAATACAATTGGGTTATTGACACCATTAATCAATCATTCCAAGATACCCACATTGTTTTTTAACCGACTTCCCAAAAAGGAGGAGGTTCTCAATTCGGCCGGTATGTTTTTTTTTTCTTTCCTTGTCAACTGATTGTCAACTTCTCTAAATATCTTACGTATATTATTTTAGGTATTAAAACCCTTTTAAATCAATCAAATTTTAAGTAGTTACAGGCACTTTTGAACTGTCGATACAATGATAAGAATAAAAATTAAGTTACAGTCCCAGTTAAAAGGCATAATAACTCCGAATACTGTAGTTGTCGATTCCAAAGCGTAGATCTCTATTGAGACGAATGGTCAGGAACTCCATGGACACATCATTCATGTCAAGATAGTGCATTATGTGTTATTATTATGTAGCAATCATTTTCAATCAACGTTAAAATTTGATTTATTTGAATTAGCAGTGACGAAGTTATTAGTGACGTCACAGGTTGCTATTCTCATACAAGAGGAATCGCGTTTTGAAAGCTCATAAAAAGTAGGTCAATTGATTGGTGGTGTCAACAACAACAGGCAATAATATACTCAAAAAACAAATGAAAATTAAAAAAAAACACGTCGCCCATTATCTGGTATCCGTATTAAATATTACCTTATATTTTCCAGCCAAAGTTCTACGGTGACAGTGATAAGACTGAAGAGACCAACAATCATTCGTCCAAGGATTCCGCTAAGTGAAAATCTTATTCAAGAGACCACTGTCCATCACAGGTTTAACATAAACTTTATATAATATTTTTTAATAGAAACGTAAAATAATATTAAGTCTTATCCACACAGCTATGGGTAAAGCCTTCCAGACTCCCGACTACTATCAAATCAGAGTATTGAACTGCGAAAATATCCTCTCATCATTTGCCTACTTTTTTCCCAACTATGTTGGGGTCGGCTTCAGTCTAACTGAATGCAGCTATATACCAGTATTCTACATGGAGCGACTGCCTATCTGACCTCCACAAACAGTTAGTACTGGGTAACACTATGCCCCATGGTCAGACTGGTTCATCAAACTTTGGGGCCTCGGGCTACCTATAACAACTGTCACAGATTTACAAATGACAGCCGGACAACAGCTTAACGTGCTTTCCGAAGAACGGAGGGAACTCTGTATGGAATACGAAAATAGCCCCTATTATAATGAAAATAAGACACTGCCAAGTTATATTGTTAGACGGACGTCCGTTAGAGCATGTCCTGGTACACATTAAAAAAGGCCGTGACCCGTTTATGTGTGGATAGACATTTACAACACCGAATTCAAAGACTGGACTGCGTGCATTCAGTTTTATATAAACGTCCATATGTATCTACTTCTATCTGTCACTTCGTTAACGGGATCAATTTTTTATTAAACTTCTTGATACTGTGATCTTTTTAGAATTTCTTCCGTAGCTTGCAGCCTATGTCTTATAGCTCTATGTATTTAACACAACGCAGTTGGTGAGAAGTGGAACGGCGGGGGGACATATGTCCCAAGTTGCCTTACTGCAACTTGGACTATGCTCTGATTTCGAATACGATCGTATCTTATAAATATTTAAAAAAAAAACAGTCAATTTTTTATGCAGTAGACCGCTGTATGTCGAAGACAGTAATACTAATTATACCACTCGTGTGTAATAGCGTAAAGATGTCGAAGTTCAGACGCTTCACGTGATTCAAACCAATATTTGTTCAAAATGGACGGTCTCCGAGTTTACCACAATGGCCTTCGATTTTTTTTTACTCTAGGAAGAATTTGCTAGATAAAAATCCTATATAGTGGATTGGAGTTTAGAAAAACGTAAAACTTTTATACAACATTACTGACTTGTGGTCAGTGTAATATGATTTTGATAACGAATAAAATTGCTAGATGTTTCGCTGGACTTTTAACAGCTTTAAACCGCTCAAAAGTTAACTGAGATGGAGTTTTCTTTGTTTAGGATTAAATCATATTTATTAATTTGATAGTAAGACATCATGGATATAAGACGTTTTTAACAATATTTTAGGCTTAGTCATGTTATGTCAACATATTAATATTTTACATATGTTACGTTAAGCTTATTTTATTGTAAACTTTATTAGGGTCTATATTTTGCTTTTTCGAATGTCGCCGTCGCTTTATAGAAGGAAGCAAGTCTATGATTAAATTCTTTAAACTTTGATTAACTTCTTTAAATATTAACATAGGAACTCTGGTGCTTGCTTTGTAAGTCTCTTTAGAGCAATGTTTTATTTAATATTCAAATTATCAAGTAAATAATAGGTTCATGGCAAAATGGTCATACTTTATTACATAACTTAAGAAGCACATCTAACTATCCACAAATAGAAACCCCACTAGTCGGTATATCCCTATGCAAGCAACTTTATAAAACAATGATGTTACTTACTTAAAAAATCGCCAATATTAAAACTGATTTTTTGACAGACTTGCTTCTTTCTTCTTCGACGGCTGTAAATGTATAAGTTTTACCTATACCAATTGTTGTAAATTTAGCCGCACCTTGGGAATGTAATATGGTACAAAATATTTACCTGTTGTCTCCATACAACCATTTGTAACATCCACATTTCCTATGGTAAACAAACTTATCGTTATAAATGTGCTCGCATGTACATTGTGCGGTCCACATTCCATGGTGTTACGGATTTTGAAGAGACAAAAGTAAAAAGCCTAAAATGTATTTAATTAAAGGGAATTTGGGAATAAATTTTGTTCCATATGTATTTTGTTGTTTATTGAAACTATTTTAAAACATTTTTTTCAAATTTAAAGCCTGTTCTATTATATGCAAGGTTTGTACGAGCGTTTACAGATTAAAAAGACATAAGAATTATTCTCTAAATCAACTACCGTGTGATGGCCACGTATATTCGGCAAAAAAATTATATACTTTATTTGCTGCAATACGTTTTTAAGTAGCATCACATTTCATAATTAAATTGTATACAATCCAAACTAATTTTAGATTTGTATGTATATTGGAGTTTTTAGGTAATAAGTGGTGCATAAAGATTGTTTCAGTTCGAAACACGGTTTTTAAGTTTAGGTATTTAATACGAAACTTGCAACACCATCTGTAATGTAGAAAAAAGTTCGTAAAAGAAATTATTTATTAATTTAACATAGGCCTAAATGTTAAAGATTTACACAAGTTGTGTTAATTCCCGTAATACTGGTAAGTGAAAAAATATGTTAATAAGATATTGTTTAATTTTCAGTTGACAAATATAATATTTTTTAAAAAGATCGTCTTTTTATTGCAAAGCTAAGTTTTCCTGTTAATCCTGTTAAAATTGGGTCGCTTGCGCGTATTTCCGTGTATATTAAGGGCAAAAAAATTCTCATGCTTTTTAAAAAGGCACAACTTGGAAACATAGTTTAACTTTAGTACATAAAAACGGCAAAAATGTCCACGACACTGGTGTCGCTAGTCCTAGTAGGGCTCCTGTAGTATTTCGAACCCGATTGCGGCGAAACACGAAAAATCATCAGAATCTTGAAGGTCGTTAATTTGACAGGAAAAACATCCTTTTTACATTCTCCAACATGGTATCACATCATGGCGGGCAAAATTCAACCTACGAATAGAGTCGCCGGGGTTTTAGAGGGTGTCCAGGACGTCTGGGCGGAGTTTTTTTTATAATGGCCGGTAAAAACCCGGCAACGATTTATGTTATATGCCCGGCCCGGCGCACCGATTCATGTGCAAAGCTTGTGACATTAAGGGAGCGCAAAAGTGAGTGTTTCCTACTGTACCTTGTTTGTGAAAATTCATTACAACATAGTCTGATGGCTCTATCCTTTTCTGCCGCTCAGTAAAGTCTGGTAGAGCAGGAAATAGAGCGTGTTGCTGAGTGTTTCGATACTGCCAATATCTTGTGATTTTAGAAATATTACCGAAAAAAAAAAAAACAAAACTCGTGGATTTCTAAGAAAAGCCTGGCCGCCTCATAAACAAGAGTGAAATTAGGTACAGTTCTGCCTTACCTTTCGAGGGTTATAGGTGTGATGTTGTGATATATTTAAAAAACTATACATGTTAAGACATGAAGTCTTCGCTAAACTTTGAGCTAACCTTGGCGATTTTACGCAACTGGTCGATTTCAACATAGACAATAAAATACGTTCAAGGACAATGAAATAAAAACCATAACTTTGTCAGACAAACCTTTATTCTTCCAAAAAGTCATACAATACGTATGTAAAGTATTTTCGCTTAAAGCAGTCCTTCTCAATCACAGTTCATTGCGAACTAGCACTCAATTTTGAATTTTTTTCAAGTCTTCTTTGACTTACAAATATCATTTTAACTTATACTACATTATAATTACAACATTTATGACTGATTTGAAATGATACTCATTTTAAAAATAAAATATTAATGATGGATCGTATTATACTGGTTCGAAGATTTAAATTGTTAGATGTGCCCACGCCGTACATCGCTCGCAGGAAATACTGTTCTCACTGAGAAGAATGAGCTATTAACTACATTTTGTTAGAAGATACTATTTTACTTATGAGTCAGAGCTACAGTAACAGTCAAATAACAGAGTGGGTAACATTTATGAGTGAGTATTAATAATGCAGAAAAGTGACCATTTTTAACGCAGTAGGATGAATCTAACAAATCTTTCGCTGGTTGCATAATATTTCTATTGAAAACACTACTTTGCATGCATGGACGCTAATTAGAAACTATTAAGAGACATAGTAGGTATCTTTTATATTGATACTTGAGTACTACACTGATTTGACACATAAAAAACATAATATTATTATGAAGAGATTATTCACTAAATTGAGCATCTTCTGCTATTTGGTTAAATAGACACCTATTTCTTAATCCGCCCATCCAATGAGATAAAAAGGCGTTAATTGTATACATATATTCTTACATCTAAATGACTTGGACGAAGATCCCATGTACGCCTTCTTTAAAAAATGACGAAGGTGTGGTGGTCACAGGAAATCCCTCTTTTCAGGGTGGAAGGAAACCAACGGTTCCACGGCTACCACGTATTCAGTACATCGTTCTTAACACCCCACATAAAAAAATATTCGTTGGTTAAAAAAAAAACTGTTGTTTCCTACAAAACTATAATACCAACACGGTAAAATGTATGGAACAGAAATGTATGTGATTAAATTTCGCTTTTTTTAATTATAAAGGATTGGTAGGTCCAATTATTGCACCTGCTGAATACGTGGTAACCATTCTTGTCAGTGTCCCTTCGACCTGGTATAATATGTTTAACGAAAACCGGTAACCAGTTTATCGGTGCCCATTTTTTTATTATTTATTTAGTTCGCAGTATTAGCAGCGAGTTCAAACCATTGCCTAAGGGCGTCGCCTAGGACAGTAGGAAGGGCCGACATGTCGCGTAGTATCAGGTAGAAGGGAAACGGGAATGTGTCTAAGTATGATACGAAGCCAGTGAGAGCGTTCGTCGTCGGGTCCAGTAGGGGGCGCCTGATGTCCATGATTGAGTCCTGGAATAAGATAAATATGTCATTAGAAATTTTCGTAAGATGGAGGACTTCCGATGTTAAATTTTGTTCAAATTGCATTTTCAATCAGAGAGTCGTATAAACAAAGTAGAACCTAGTTCAACGTAAATCATATTAAATCACTATTATTTTCCGATTCACGTTTTATTTGACCCGTTACTGGTCTTCGTAAGTCGACATAAGTTCTGATATATATATATCAGAACTTAGTCGACTTTCTCAGTCACTCTACTACCGACACCGGTCCGATTAAAAACATCCCCCATTACGAAAAATCCTAAATAACTTAGAAGGAAAATCCAGAGCGCTTTGTCGGCGCTTTTATTACAGGTTTTGCAAGCCGCATATGATTCGGCACAAAAACGCCAATATGGAAATGACACGGGATTATTATTATCAAGAGTGGATACTAGTGATAAGATGTAGATAAAGAAACTGACCTTATTATCAGGATTGTCAATGATTACATAAACCAAGAATATTCCTTGCTGCCTTGCACGCCGAACCGCTTGCAGCACCTTCGTCTCTCCTTCAGAGAATATTCCCCTTCCATCGCTAACAACGACTAACAACTTAGCATTGACAGCATCACTTCTCATCGTCTGCTCTTCAAACAAAACGGTACAGAAGTCGAGTAGTTGTGCTATCTTGGTCTTTGTTTGTTGAAAACGTAGCTGTTCTAGAATCTTCGATCCGGAATGTTCTGAGAATTGTTCCGTGAAAGGGTGGAGCAGGTTCGGCTGTTCGCCAAAGCTGAGCACGGCTAGATCACCGGATTCGAGAAGGTTCAATGCCTGAAATAAAACGATAAATGTAGAAGTAAAGTAGTAGCCCACCGGTATCGGGAACAGGGTCAAAGCGGCGGTCAGACCTCCAGAGAAAGGAACCTCCTAACAATACGAGCCGTGTCTAGGAGTACCGCTTTCTTTATCAAGCACTTGATCCAGCTGCCTAACGAGAGCTTCCTTAGGTATTATTCGAGGCTCTTGGCAATTAAGCCATTGGTTGTAACGACTATCGGCACAATGATCGCTGAGGAGTCCACATCCCACATGTTGACAACAGTTATGTTGCGTACATAACATCAAGCCTGTGGCGTTAGGCAGGTGTGTACTTTATAGTACAACCACGTGCTACCATTATGTTTAACGTAACATAGGTCTTTTTTCTGTTATATTTGACTCATTTTAAAGGTAGGCAACCTTATATAAAAGACCCATTCAAATAATTTATTTTCGACAACCCTTAAAACATACTTAGATTTGGACTCGCTAGTCGGGTCCTGGGCGTACGCGGAATTCAACAATAGCTACGAACGACTTGTGAGACGGGTTGTCAGGGTTTTGGGCACACTGACGAAAGTTATTTTGGACTCATACGCGAGTAGACTCGTACGTGAGTTCTGGGCAGCGAAAGTGTTAAGCCATGTCATAGGAGGCGAGCCCATTGCTATCAACCGGGCACACTAGGCTTTTTGGGTCTTACTGAATCGCATTGTTTCGTAAAGAACTGTGAAGATTTACACCATTAATCAAACCTTAAAGAGCGCAGGTTGGTTTGCAATGACGTTCGAATACTCAGGTTGTTTAAATAGGTATAGAATAAATTGGCTATGATATGACATGTATTGGTAAACTTATTTCATTCTTTTTTACTACGAATATACACCCACATAATTTATAAATAATAATAAAAAAAAAACGTTTTTTCCACACATACCTGCGACACAAGCGCCAAACTCTCAAACGCTAGTTCCTTGCTTCTATTATCTGACATGGAACTGGAATCATCGACCGCTATAGCGATCTTGTACTCTCGCTTGGCGGGCTTGGTGCGGCGCAGCCAAATGCGGTCCTTGCGGAAGTGAGACGCGATGTACGGGATGACGCGCCGCATGTTGATCGCGCGGCCAGTTCTGAAGTCACCTGAGATGGAGAAAAAACAGTTACAGATAAAAAAAAACACATAACACAAGCAAGTATTTCTTTACTTTGATGTAAAGTGATTATTTATTTATAATATTTAAACGCTCGTTGCGTTTAAATATTAGCTCGCGGGTAGCTCGCAAACGGCTCTCGAGCTGCACATTCGGGACACATTAGCCAGATGTGGACGCACCCTTATAGTTTTAAAATATAATATATCAACATTTAGAATATTTATTATCAGTTGAAACCTATTTTTGATTATGTGTCAGTTCCGTACAAACTTACGACATAACATAAACGACCATACCTTTTGAATTTCGAATTATAGGCAAACTTCAATAGTGCCTTTAGTTCATTGATAAATGTAGGCATGAAGTATGCGTGTGTGTGTAAAACCTCGTGTATGGCTCACACAGCGACGTATCTCCTGTGGCATGAGAAGTCAATCGGGGGCCGCGATTCATGTCGCAATTCGTTGCGTCATGAACAGCTCGTTGCATTGGTCGGTACAGCTCAGCTTTTAACTGATTGGCGCTCAACAGAAATTATACGACATTCCGGTTGAAAGTGATGCAATTTTATTTGTCAACATTTTATTATCAAAATTTTGAAATGTTTATGAGAAGTTTGCAGTTATTATTTGTTTTTTGTGAATAATTAATTAACGAAACGCAAATTCAGTTCGATTTGTTCTAAATTCTATGTGTGTTTGTTAAAAGTAATAAATGGTAGGTTTTCTCAATTGTCGTTTAATGAAAAGCTTCAAATAGTGTCGAAAGGTAGATGTGTGCTTGAATCACCAGCATTAACCCAGCAAAAAGGTAATGTAATTCGTAAATTTAATAAGAAAAATTATGAAACATACTCCTGGCTGTGTGGTTGCATACACACAAATAAATTATATTGTTTTCCGTGCCTGTTCTTTAATTCGAATAATACAACAGTGTGGAGTCATTCGGGGTATACCTACAGATTTACATAATTTCTATTCCGCGGCAAAAAAAGACTAACACGTGCAATTGCGGAATCTTTCCTAATTTTCGCGGAAAAAAATACGCTGCCTACCCGGTCATTAAACCCTGTGCACGCCTGTGCCGACTGGTCGACTCGAAGCGTTAGCGCCCAGTAGGTTTATCTATATTGGAAGATGTTGAAGATTGTATAACTGAAATAAAATGTATTATTATTATAGTAGAGACTGCCCCTCTAACATGGACTACAACTCACCAGCTCTCCTAGAACGGCCAGTAGGTTCCAGCACAAGCCTGAGCCTCTCACACAGCGCCCTCGCAGCGGCAGACGAGTCTCTCCACAGAGACCTCCACACTGAGGCAGTTATTCCACCTTGACTCTGTGCAGGACCGCTGTTCAACCACTGTCGGATACTCATGTATTGGTCTATTGAGAGGTCGTCGGAGTGAGATTGGGACTCGTTAAGCCTGTTAATAAAAGAATTGATGCATCAATGGTGTATAAGTGTAATGATATTTTGGAAAATGAAACAATAGACAATTATTACCTGGAGGACCCATGCCTCTTAGAAATAGGACTAGGCATCTAGCCATAGATAGGTATTGCAGGTATCATTATAAAGCTATAGGTCGACCGCGAGGTACGAGAGAGGTTTTAATGCCCGTCAGTCGGCCAATAACTGAACCTACACATCACGGCACCACACCCCTCCCCTACCTCAGGCACGGTCTCAGTTAAGCGGTCAGCCTATAGTAAAGATCGTACTAATTCGGAAACACGAAGATTACTAAAGCAAAAGTTTAGCTTATAATACACTAGATGGCGCCCGCGGCTTCGCCAGCGCGATATCGAAAAAAAAAAGTATCGAATGAGTTATTCCAAACTATAATATACCTCTGAGGCAAATTTTATCAAGATCCGTTGAGCCGTTTTGACGTGAAAGAGTAACAAACATCCATACATACATCCATCCTGACAAATATACAAATATTCGCATTTATAATATTAGTAGGATATCAAAAAACCCACGCAAAAACAAATGTTTCTTCAAGAAGGTCAGATTATTTATAGTCGCAACTAGCGTGAGATGTTTAAACATTGACAAAGCAAAGATAGTGCAGCAATTGGTGCAGTTCCGGACTCCCCCCCCCCCCCATGGGACGAGGTGTGTGATTATGAATGTAAGTTTAAATTTTTCCTTACCGTGTATGATACGTAGTATCCATGCCCCGCGGCACATGGGCCGTGACTACCGCATCCCCCTCCACTTCGATCCCCGTCTCCCCGGTAGGATCCTCCCCTCCTTCCTTCTTATTCCCAGGCTTTTCATTCTCCTTGTCCTTGCCGTCTTTCATCTTCTCAGGTTTCAACTCTTCTGCCTTTTCTACCTGTAATTTTATTAGAAAGTTTAAAATTGACTTTTGTGTTATTTGTAAAAATCAGTGAATGGTTTCAAATAAAGTTAAATTTATTTGGCAGAAAATGAACAGTTATTTAAATAAACTTGAGTTGAAGACGGCCATTGGTTTCTAAGATGGTTGCATCATTCATGTCGGGATTATTATTTATGTGTAGTTATGCTGCTACGGGTCGTCTTTGGAGGGAAACATATTTTGAAACGAATGTGTAACCCCACCCCACACTAGGAATTTCTCCTGTATCGTGGGTGCGTTTACAAACATTTAAAATCACATACACAAACAGCCAGACCCGGAACAAATATCTGTAGGAGATACAAATATTTGATCCGTGCGGGGATCGAACCCGGGACACGCAGTGCGATGGTTAAACCTTTTACGCTGTATCTTTTATTTAACTACCCAAAAAATCTGACCTGTAATTCATCCTCATCTACATCCATGGGAACTTCCTCATCTTCTTTGAGTTTTTCAGCGTCTTCGTCTTCCTCTTGCTGCAATGTCGGCTGTTCTTCTGCTTGTTCTTTTGTGGCTGCATCTACTGCCTGCAAGATTATGAAAAATGCTATAGAAGGAAATCGTTCATACGGCATCTTTATGCACCTGTGTGGCGCAAAGCTATTGCCTCTCCCCCTCCCCAGCAGAGTTGTCAGCAGTTACACTGCCTGGCAATGTTGGATCTGCAGAGTTTTTTTCAAAAGAGATGCCCGAGAGCGAGTATACCGACTTTACAAAGAGGAGGAGATACTTAATTCGACTGCATTTTTGGATGTAATATGCGATTTCATCAATTTTGGGCTGATTTTCCAAATCTATATATATAAAAAATAATCCCCATTTCCCTTTGTCACGGCATCACGCGTGAACGGCTGGACCAATTTAGATTATTCTTTTTTTGTTATGTTGGTTAATGCCAGGAGAAGGTGCTTATGAAAAAAAAAAGGTAAGTAAGGTATGTAGGTACAGGGTTACATTCCAACGCATGCCGGGCACAGCTAGTTCTTTATATAATCGATTGTATTTCACATTTCAGTTGTATTGCTTGGGTAGTTTCTCTTTAACAAAAGTCACCGACTTATGTTTGCAAAAACCGTATTTACTTCAAAACATCGAGTGTCAGGAAACCTTAGAGTTAGCCACAGATTGTACACTTCCTAAATTATTACATTTGAAAACGACTGTACCTGTAAGTCATCCTTCTTAGCCTGCTTCACGTGTTGGTAGGCATCAGCCTCCTTCTCAGCTTCATCGTCGTTGTCCCCCCCATTTTCAGCTTCGTCTTCTCGTTCCACGTTCAAGGTTTTGGACTGCTTGTGTTTCTTTTCGTTTACGTCACCTGTGAACGACATTATTATTTATACACACGGTGTCTACGCCTCCTATCAATCTATCTTTTCGCAGGTCCGCTGGAAGAGATTTCTAAATGAAATAAGCGGTACTTATGCTCTTTTTTTCTGTATGTATTTTTCCTTAATGTGTGTTTTGTGTGTACATAAAGTAAATAATAGTAAATCCTTAACAAATTTAACTGTTTTCAAGTGACATTCAAACTCACCAAGCGTCCTCTCCTGGTCAGTCTTGCCGGGTTTGTTCTCGTGTTTCTTCCGTTGTTCCTGCGAGCGATCAGCACGGCTCGCGGCTTGCTTCTCACCACGATGTCCTTTATCACTCTTGTCTAGCTCTGAACGACCGGTTGATTGCTTCTCTTCGCCGACTTGCTCTTGCGCTTGTTCCTGTTAAATTGATGGAAGACATTTATAAAGAAACTAGCTGTGCCCAGCGGTTTCACCCGTTGCTCATTTAGGGGTATGAAAAATAGATGTTGGCCGATTCTCGAGCTACTCAATATGCTCACAAAATTTCATGAGAATCGGTCAAGCCGTTTCGGAGGAGTATGGGAACGAAAATTGTGACACGAGAATTTTATATATAGCACATAAAGGCCTTTTTAGGGTTCCGTAGTCAACTAGGAACCCTTATAGTTTCGCCATGTCTGTCTGTCCGTCCGTCCGTCCGTCCGTCCGTCCTCGCTTAATCTCTGTGACCGTTAGCACTAGAAAGCTGAAATTTGGTACCAATATGTATATCAATCACGCCCACAAAGTGGTAAAATAAAAAATTGAAAAAAATGTTTTATTAGGGTAGCCACCCTATATGTAAAGTGGGAAGTGTTTTTTTTTAAATTTCAACCCTAACGTGTGATATATTGTTGAAAAGGTATTTAAAAATGAATAGGGGTTTACTACGATCATTTTTTGATAATGTCAATAATTTCGGAAATAATCGCTCCAAAAGTAAAAAACAATGTGTCCCCCCCCCCCTCTAACTTTTGAACCATAAGTTTAGAAAATATGAAAAAAATCTGAAAAGTAGAACTTTATAAGGACTTTCTATGAAAATTATTTTGAACTTGATTGACACAACAGTTTTTGTACAAAAAAGACAAAAAGTTTTACAAAATAATTTCTGGACTAAGTCTGTAGTATAATCGTATATGCAAGCATTTTTTTTAACTTCGTATACATATTTTATTATCCTGAACGTATCTTTTTTCAAACAAAAAAAGAATTATTGAAATCGGTTCTCGCAATCCAAAATTATTAAAAAAAGTATTAATTAGTAACCCAATTCACCGAGAGATGGCGCTGTAGGTACTTATTACATTGGATCGGGTATTACCGAATTGTTCCGTTGGTCTCTCCTTGGCATTGGCGGTATCTTATGAACATGCTAAGGCAATTTAGAACAAAACTAAAATTCATTTTTTTAAACACCATCATAATGTTAAGGTAAAAACCAGTTTATAAATGGTTCGATAGATGGCGTTATGTAATGACGTCATTTTTTTAAAAGTCGATGTTAAGATTTTCCGTGCTTTCCACCTTTAAACTCATAAGTGGGAACATTTACATTTATTGTGACGGACAGGAAACTACGGAACCCTACACTGAGCGTGGCCCGACACGCTCTTGGCCGGTTTTTTTTTACAGAAACCACGAAATCTTATTTTAGGATTTGTCGATAGACACAGTCATATTTTTCATAATTTTACTTCATTTCTGTATAGCGGTTTATATTTGACACTTACTCTCCGAATTTCAACGTGTGAAGCCTACAGGCTCGGAGTAAACTGGCTGTTACTTGCGAATAAACAGATGGCGCAAATTTATTTTGAGAGACGCTTCAAAGTGTGGGTAGAAAATTATTCTACCCACACTTTACACTATACTACCCACTCTGTATATCATGAATGAAAAGTAATCAACATGAACTTACAAAAGGCGCTGCCTCCTCATCCTTCTCTTGCGCAGCATTAGTCTCAACATTATCATCAGTCCCCCTCTCCATTTCTGCATTCTCCACTTTATCCTCTGCAGTAGGATCATTATTCGACGGGTTCGCTTGAGGGTTAGCTTCTTGATTTTTCTGTTCCACTTCATCTTCTTCGTTAATATTCTCCGGGTTCTTTGGCAATTCTTCTTTGTCTTCTTTTTCAGGGACTTCAGGTGATTCTGTTTCATCTGGTTGGTCGGGAGTTGGTTGTTCAGTGTCTATTTCTTCGCCGCCATCCTTTTCTTCTTCTTCCTGTGGTTTATCTTCCTGGTCTGGATTTCTGTCATCTCCTACGTCCTGATGAAGAATAAAAATCATTTTGAGTGTCATGAGATTTAAAAGCAAACTTCTTTGAAGTATCGACATCGATTAGAGTTAATTTTAGTACATTGTACACGGGAGAAGTTCCTACTGTGGGGCAAAGTTAAATAAAATCAAGATTAACACATACCTTATCGTCATCCTCGCCTTTTTTATCCTCTCCATCCTTGTCCCCATCCTCATCCTCCTCATCACTGGACACATCGAGTCCATTGTTAGCATCTTTGCCTTCTTCGCCTTTGTCATCTCCCTCTTTTTCTGGTTCCTCTGGTATATTTTCCTTCATGACGTCGAGGTCGAAAGGATTCTCGGTTTCGGTTTCGCCTTCCTGTTGGTCAATAGTATTATTTTAAGGTTGATTATTCCCATTCTCACAAAGAAGCGTATGTCCCAGTAATGGGAATATAATAGGAATGCAAGTGCTGATTTTTAAATCTTCAATAAACGTCAATAAAAAAAAATATTATCCAAACAAAAACTGTCAAACAGCAATTTAATTTCTCAGGTAAAGTTTTATGATGATTGAAAAATCGGTCCTAGATTTGTTTTTGTCCATCATCTGCCTAGCTTTTTTCTCAACATGTCGGGGTCGGCTTTCAGTCTTACTGGATTCAGCTGAATACCAGTATTTTATATGGAGCTACTGCCTATCAGAGATCCACAAACCAGATAATAACTGGGTTATACGATACTCCCTGATACGACTGGTAGTCAGAATTTCGAGTCACTGACAATCTGTAACGACTGTCAAAATCAACAAATTACAGTCGTGAGCAAAGGCTTAATGTGCTTTACGAGACACGGAGGAAAATCGGTATGTAATGGATGAATACACATCCACGAACATACCAAGGCAAGCGGGGCTTTACATCAAGATCGACCTGAGCGGCTGTTATTATTTAGACATGGAACTCCTTTTTTGTCTATAAAGATAAAACGAATATCTGCCAATGACTTAATTGCTAAGAGCCTCGACCAATACCTGAGGAGGCTCTCGTTAGGCAGCTGGATCAATTGATTGATACAGAAAGCGGTACTCCTGGACACGGCTCGTATTGTTAGGAGGTTCCTATGTCTGGAGCCCTGACCGCCGGTAGCTTGGACCCTGTTCCCGATACCGGTGGGTTCTTATTTTTGTATTTTTATTTGTTTTTTTTTTTTAAGAAATATGTAAAAATATAAATAATATGTTAAAAAATTGAATATAAACTAATAGAATCTAATGATATAGAAATCTTACATTTTCATCGCCAGGTTCTTCACCGTCCATATCCATATTATCAGGCAGTTCGAAATCTTCAGGCTCAGGCAATGGTTGCTGGTTGCCGTGATAAGGATCCGTCTAAGAAAACAGAAACAACTTTAAGTAAACTTTGACCCACCAATAAAAACTTTTTTTTGCAAAAAAATTACTGGTCGATTGGTCTTGCGAAAAAGTTTTTTTATTTATTTTTTTTACACATGAATTCCTTCAATCTTTAAGTAGGTATTGTCTTTAAATAATAATTACAGATTATATGTCCTGTTAGAGTTAGTCATATCTCTTTTCTTCTTTCCATGTTATTTTTTAAAAAGCACTTACTTGATCATCATCAAGCTCAGGCTCCTCCATTTCATTGATATCCTTCTTCTTCTTCTTATCTTTGCCCTCGGCGCCATCATCGGCACCTTGTTCCTCATCCTTATCTTTGGCGGACATTTCTTTTTCTCCAGTGCTCTCACCTTTACCTTTCTCTTCTTTGTCTTTCTTCTGGTTCTGTTCTTCGTCCAATTCTTCTTCATCTTCCGAACCCCAGATTTGTTGGTCCAGTCTGTGTAGGGAAGTAACATTCTATTAAACACTTTTTTTTAAATTTATGACCTCATATTGAACCCAACATGTTTTCTCAAATGTCGATGCAGGTCAATAAAATAACAGGCTTGTTATATTGTTTTTTTTTTTTCTTAAAAACCAATAAACGTCGTCAACTCAAATTGAGTTTATTTAATAGACTTTATTTCCTGTCAAATAAATTTAACTTTATTCGATAATATTCAGGATTTTTAAGAAAATTTCAACTATATCAAACGAGACTGGTCATCTTTTAGCTGCCATGGTTAATTTTAATTTATTTAGTGTTTTTTTTATACGTATATTAGTTTTAAAGCTTACTTTTCTGCAGCATTGTCGATGTCTCCCATTTGCTTATCAGCATCATCTTCATCATCCCCTTGATCCGATTGCTCACCTTCTGCAAAGAAAAGAACAGACATTTATACATAGATACCCTACTGCAGATACTCTAGGTATATGTAAGTTACTCAGTCAATAATAAATATAGTAATACAGTTTGTCTAAGAAATGCTATCTCGTATGGATACCTTTTTTATCCACATCCTGCAAATGCGAGTCGAAGTCATCAGTCATGTTGACTCCCTTCTCTTCTTCCTTACAATCTCTATCTTCTTCATTCTTCTCGTCGCCCGGACGGCGCGCATCGTCTAGTTGATCCTGCAGGTTAAAAAAAGATTACACTCATAAGTTCATAATTATTTATAAAACTGTTTTAAGTTCAAACTGAATTTCCGCGGCAGCATGCTGAGAAAAACCGCCGGAAAAATCATATATAATAATTGATTGAAAAAATTAAAGGTCTAAATTCCAAATTTGACTGCAGATTCAAATTGCAGACAAAACAGCACAATAGCTTTGACAGAGACACCGTCTTGCCGCAAAGGTTTGCCATTGCTTTCAAAATTACTCTGTATGTTTATGATTCTGGACTGAATGACCTGGATCATCGAGGTCCACTTTATATACTAGAGACACTAAAGTCTAGTGTCTAACAGTAGTGGTAAATCGTCCTTACCTGATTCTCAATTCTATCGGACACATCTTTCTGTCCCTCGCCTTCACCAAGCCCTGTTCCTCCCGTTAACTTGCCGGGGCCTCCCTCACCTTCGCCCTCTTCCATATCAAGGTCCGATGGCTTGCAGAAGCTGCAGAGAAAAGAAAATTTTAATATCTTGGGGTAACAATTACATTTTAATTCGGGATAAAGATACTATATATACTGGAAATAATATGGAGATTTCAGGTCGACTGGCACCATCATATAATTATGGTTTTCCTACTCGTCCACTTTTATTTTCTGATTAATTTCCTTGCAGGATCCAAGAGAGTTACATTGTTTCTCTGGGACTTAAATGGACTTCATTGTCTCGGCGCTTTTGTAGTGGACGCCACTGTTGATTCCCGCTTTCGGGAGTTGCAGTGATTAAGGAATAGTTTTGCGGTGTTGTCCCCTTTGCAACATAATTGGTTAAACATAATTCATCACAGCAGCTGCTGTCTTCCACGATTGGCAGACACCGGACAAATATTTTAATTGAATTTAGCTGTTCCTTTGTATATCATGAAAGCTTTATTATATTACTAAGTAATTGTTTCAACATAAACCACAATATTTAACAGATAAAGTCACAAAGCAGTCCCTAAGCTTGGGAGTCAAATGAAAACCGTAATTAAAATCTATACTCAGATACAGATCAGATGTATTAATACAAGGTTAACTTACCCCTTTGAAGTCAAATCTGAGAAAATCTTCAGCAGGACAGACAGCATCTTGCACGAAACCCTATGCACGGACACTTTCTGCGTTATAAAGTATTGGACAAACAACACAGTTTGCTCCAATATTGGCACCAATCTCATCACCACGCTCCTAACATCGTCTATAACATTGCCATTTGCGATATATTCCACATAGTTGCCATACAATGTTTGCGTCTTTTGAATTAGAGTTTCTAGTTGGAGCATTCTAGAGTCGTTTGTCAATTTATCTTGCAAATGTTCTTTCAGATGCTTATCCTCGACTATGTCTTTGGTTTCTTCTTTATCACTTCTTATAATTTCATCGATAGCATTTATCACTTCAGCGTTTTCTGTAGTGTCGTGTGGTGAATGTGTCTTGTATACAGACTGAATTATAAGTAGCATTGTAGCTATTAAATCTTCAGTTTCGTTAACAAGTTGGCCGCTTGTTACTCCGTCCATGGAAACGTCAGTATTTTCATCTAGTTTGATGAGTTCATTAACACTTTCTTTTAAGTAGGTAGATAGATTTACTATGCACTTTAGTAGTGGGTGGTTCGGTACAATTTCTAGGGTTGTCAACTTAAATTTGAATTGGTAGTCTTGTAGCAAACCATCAATGTCATTTAGCATATTGTTCAAATGAGTTCTACAACCATCTGCAATATCAATATGAGCTTGTGACACCTCAGGAATGTTAGTATTCTGTCCAATTTGTTTAGGCATATTACTTGACACTTTATGTAACGCATTCTTTTGTTTATTTACTTGAGTTATAAGAGCATTTATTCTCTTATTAAGATCGCGCCATTCATCGCTGTTTTTGTAACAGCGTACAATTTTAGAGTCTGATAGTACATTATCGAAATCTGGTTCTGCTTCTGCGTTTAAGCCCTTTTCAGGACAAGACTTTAGTACAACGTTAAATTGTTCTAGAACAATGCTAGTGTTTGCATAGCATTCTGTGAGGAGTTCGATTTTAGTTTCTAATGTAGATATGTTTGTGTCTGTGTTATCGACGTCGAGAGTATTCATTAGGTTTGTGGTGAGAGTTCGCAGGTCACAGAGGTAGCGAGAATATTTTGATATGGATTTCTTTTGAGTGTTTGTTATTTTCTGGAAATAAGTTTGACATGAGTTTATTCAATGTATAAAGCGAGAACAGCTTATGGGGTGGCACAATTTATTTAGTTCCACCCATCATTATGGGAGATAGTTGGTTAACACCAGGATTTGGGTTTTATCCCAGTTATATAACATAACCTTAAATCTACGCAAAAAAAGATTGGTTAGAAACTTAAGAAAAAATGTACTGTTGGGCACATTGAGCACTACGGGGTCATAGAGGTATTCAAAGTAAAGTTACAAAATTAAAAACTTGTTTTTCATTAAGTTTATACTTTGGAACCTTTAATATTTCGCCTAGATCAAAAATAGATGGCAATTATCGAGGGCATAAATGATTTTAAGACTTCGTTAAGGGGTATTTTACATATATTGCAGCTATTTTTAAGCCTTATTTAATTTCTTACCAGTAATTGAGCAGCGAATCCTTTGCATCGTTCAATGTTCTGCATACCAAGGTCCTGGTGTGGGGATTGTAATGCCGAAGTAAGGACTCTATGACGTGCTATGTTCTTCTGGAAATATTTCTCACAACCCGACCATAGCAGGCACAGGGAGGCATCGCACCGTCTGAAAGATGATGTTGAAAAAGCTATCGTATGTCGGGCTCATAGGGTCTCTAGTGATACGCTTCAACTAGACAAAACAATTGAATACGAACTTGTACCAAAAAACTCGAAATCATACTCGATATTTATCGCTACACATACTAACTGTCGCTTTATATCGTATCTCACCCGTCTCAAATACAGGACTTGTGTATTAAGACACTTATCACATTTTCGTACTTCAAAAGGCAAAAATGGAACGCTTATAGGATCACTATGTTGTCCACCTGTCAGTCTGTCAAAACCCTTTAACTCAAGAACGAGTGAAGGTATCCAGTTGAAATTAAATCCCTATACATACTCAAGTCTATGATTCATTAGAGAGTCAAAAAATCATCGTTGTAAGTCTAGGCAGTCGAAAGATATTGCCTTTATTTCGCAAGCTTATACAAGGCCTTCGATGGGCGAGTCGAAACGAAGTCGCGGCGAACATGGCAGCTACTTAATAAATAAGTACAAACCTGCTCTTCAAATAACTGACAGCAGCTTCCAAATCGACGGGCGGTATAGTGAAATCATACAACTCCTTATCAGAGGCGGCTAGTATCACTAAACCGGTTCGGTAGTTCAGACCTAGCTTAGTTAAGTATTTGAACAGATCGGCCAAGGCTTTCCGCTTTTGTTGCACGAAGTTCTTCGCTTGAGAAGTCTGTTTCTCTTTAGGTAGGGAGCTGTCAACCTGTTGAAGACAAGCCTTTGATTTAGACATGAGAAAAAATGAAATAGATAGATTCTAGCTGCTCCTTGACAATTTGTTAAACTATTTTAAGAATATGTCGTTTTCTGTAGTTGTTCAGACCTTACTAAATTGGTAGCGTGATAAGGTAATTAAAAGATATTCGCGAAATTCGGCATATTATGCAAGTATAAAATACTTTACAAGCAAAAGCCAATACGCGATGGTCCAGCGTTGCCCGACACTAAGAATTTCTCCTGAATTATATACACAAACAGTCAGACCCGAAACAACTATCTGCAGGTCATACAAATATTTGTTCCGTGCGGGAATCGAACCCGCGATACACAGCGCAGAAATCGATCGTTCAACCACTACACCAACCGTGTCGTTCGTTTTTCTCCTATTTAGAATCCAGGAATTGTAATTATCTCACGCACATAGAACAAAAATATTAACAATAATCGGACTTACCTCCAAGGATCCCAAATGCGTGCTAGTCTCAATGACTACCGTCACGAAGTCATCCAGCGCTTGCACGAGTGACGGGTACCCAGTATTGGTGATAGTATCCTTACATAAAGTCTTGGCCTTGTTCAGTAAACTGGACACCTTAGACAGAAGACTCCCCTCTGCTACCAGCTTGCAAGGTTGTTCTAACTCATCCAGATATTTCTAGAAGGAAAGAGCAATGGTGAATGAGTGTTTGAAGGTGACCTTTGTATGGTAGTGTTAGCAATGTGAAACAAACAAGTCTATAGTTATTTATAAAGAGAAACTACCCCGCAACCGCTACGATTTAGCTATTGAACAAACACCATTAAATTTTATTTCTGTACACAATATAACACACTAGTCAATCGCAATTTTTCTACCCTACCTACCCATCCTGCCTACCCTACCTACCCTACTTACCTATTTTTTTCATAAGTACCCTCTCCTGACATTTACCAACACAACAAAAAACATAATTAGTTGTGACTAATAGAACTGAACTGATTAAAGACATTTAGAAAAATCTTTTGGTAAAAGTAATTACAATCCTTACTAATATTATAAAAGCGAAAGTGAGTTGTTACCTCTTCACGCCTAAATGGCTAGATTGTTTTTGATGAATTTTGCTACAGAGATAGTTGGAACCCAGGAGACGGACATAGGCTATTTTTTTAAACAAAAGTGAAAAATGAGGGAGAAAGAGGGAAGAAAAGGGAAACTTTAGCTTTTCTATTACAATAAATGAGGCGAGGCAAACTCGATAATGAAGAACGATATACAATGCATAGTGTTTATTGTGTACAGAAACCTCAAAAATTTTAGAACAAATAATAGAAATAGGGATCAATCAGTACTACCTGTATCGGCTGTGAATTAAAAACAGAAAAGGAAAATTAGTATGTGTATTAAAAGTGTAGTTATGTGATATAACAGAAAAAAGAGGCAAATCCAAGAGTATTGAAAGTGCATAATAAATTATTTCATTTATGTTATAATGGGTGCTGTGTGTAACTGTAGAGTCCGACCGAAGCTTCGAGTTTCTAGAAAGATCCGAAATTTAACGAACTGTTACGATTACGCGGAGACAACAAGGAATTACTATTATTACTAGGTAAGTAGTAAAGTCATATTAAGTGTAAACTAAGTTATTAAAATAATAAAATAAAAAAATCACTACAAAGTGAAAAACAAACTTGCTTTCCGCTGTCCGACTGTCTTAATGTACGCTTAGGACCAATTTTTCAATCGCCAATTAAGTTTTATCTGAAGAATAAGTCTGTCATTTTGACAGTTTTTGTATGGAAACTCTGTCAAAACGTCACATTTACTCTTTAGATAAAAGTTATCTAACGATTGGAAAATCGGTCCTTAGATCTTTAAAACTACGCAACAAATTTTGATGAGGTTTTTTAAACGGGGAGAGTGATTCAAGAAGAAGTTTTATATGTATAATATTAGTATCTACATTGCAACCAGACGAAGCCGGGGCGGATCGCTATTTATTATTCACATTCGATTTTCTTAGGATTTTTATAACTTGGACTTCATTTCGGCTTCGCCAGAAACCGACCTTCGATCGCTTGCGATAAAATACTACTACTACTAATGCTACTTGACTAGAACACTTATTAGCAAAAGAGAATTATGAAAAAAATAGTCAGAAGCTGACTCCGGATTCCCAAAAATATGTAAACAGCTGTGTAGTAGATTTTAGCGAAAAAAATTGCTTACTGTTTTGTAGCTTTACATTGTATACAATATTATAAAATACTACACGGCCAACGAGGAGCGATACCAAATGTAAACAAAACCCATGCTAAAACCCCATCTAAAATGGCCGCCCGAATGTTGGCGAACCCGTCTTAACGTTGTCATGTTTTTGCCGGGAGAACGAGACATTACGACAAAGGCACAAGATGGAAAGAGCTAAATATTAGATTGTCAACGCCACAGTTGTTCTTAAGGTTTCGGACCTTTCGTATCGCTTCTCGTTGGCCGTACTGTAGCTGTGGACAAGATTACGTTTCCTTGTCCATGTTTAAATGTTTTAAGGGCTGACGGTACTACACACTTTTTCGGCTTAATCGGAAACCTCATTTGACAGAGGCCGGGCGACAAACATCCTTACCAATATTTTAAAAGCGAAAGTGAGTTCGTTTGTTTGTTACGTCTTCACGCAGATATTGCTAAACCGATTTTGATGAATTTTGGTACAGAGATAGTTTTTATACTACCTTTTCTTGATAACCTTTAAAAAAAAGGGAGAAATGAGGGAGAAAGAGGGAAGAAAAGGAAAAACTTAGCTTTGCTATTACAATTAATAAGACGCTAGGGCAAAAACTACAAGTAGCGTAACTGGATTACCCCGAATTAAACGCGAGCGAAGCCGCAGGCAAAAGCTAGTAATGTATATTTTGCCGCCCAGGCTATGACGAATAAGGCAACTAAGACTTACCCAACTACGTACTAAATATAGCCAAACATAAAATTTGCTTCGTTTTAAAGATAAAAGGTTAAGATGAAAGCGCCAGGATTGATTGCGAATCATATTTAGTTTAACACTCATTTTTTGACTTACATGCAAATTGCAAAAAAAAACCGTAAAAAATGAATTTCACGGGCTGCCCTGGCGCTTCCAACTAACGTGAAAAAAAGAGTCATGTTCAAAGAACTCCACCCTAAATAATTATAGGATGGAACAAACATATTACATCTATGTACAGTTTGTACACTCGCGGAACGTAAAAGTAAATCATTTTATTTTTCAAACGGGAACTCATAAAATAACTTACCCCGCTCTGGGCGGAGCGGGGAGGGAGTATCAGACTTTTACTGACTAAAGAGTAACCATGGAGTTTCTGGTAGGTTCTTCTCCAGAGGAAACGCGAACCCTTCACTTTTTCTCGACATTTTATAAGGCCCATAATGCGTATGTGTTTTTTTTCTTTTTAATGTATACGCAATGTGACATAAACAGTACAAATGTTTTGATTGCGTCAACTTAGAGGATTGATTTTTTTTACAACTCCTAGGGACCGCTATACCTCAGAATTGGATGTGCATTTCAACTTGATACCTAAACGCGTCACAGTGATAAATAGTAAGTAAATAAGAGTAGAAGAGAGTAAGAGTAAGTAAGTAAAAGACGGACAACAAAGTAATCTTTTAAGATTTGTGTTTTTCGTTTTGAGAAACGGAAACCTAAAAAAAATACAAGCTTTTTAATTCCGCGAGTGTACAGATACCAATACAAAACCAAAATAAAAATTGCCATAGGTACCTTAATATTCCTCGCGAGAACTATATGGTTCTGCACATCGATCATATAGGCGCCGCCTGTGGGGGCATTAGCTGTGGTGGCGCGTTTAGGCCGGTCCCATATCCCGACATGGTCCCCAACCACTTCGGTTGAGTTGTCCACTAAGCAGCTTGTTGCGATCACTTTTAGAACATTCTGGAATTTAAATATATAAGTATTATAGTAACATACTTCTCGTATTCTTCTCAGCAAAACCTTACATTTGATGCCCATATAATGAGTATGCATAAAAAAAACCATAGTCAGCTATTTTTGGGAGTCCGCCCAATTGAATTTAGATTTAACTGACCATGCAAATGAAAATAGGTTATTTTTTTTTTTACTTACACATATTTATGATGTACAAGTGTGTAAAAATTAATAAATTAATGTAATGAATAGTTAAAAAGTCCTGAACTGAAAACGTTGTGACGAAAGCGGCATAATGCGTGAATAATGTTCATACGCCTTTGTGTTGTCCGGAATAAGAGTTACATGGCAATAGGAACCTTATTGTTTTGTCACTAATGTTAAAATTAATATGAAACGCTTTCTTTACTTGGCCTAAAGTACAGCAGAATAAAAGCGATTTTGCTACAAACCTCAAACTCCTTAGTGTGCTTATGCAACGCCTTATGCGCTTTCTCGACAGTGTCTTTAACGCTCCAGTAGCTAAGGTCTCTATCCCACGTGCAGATCTTGACGAAATCGCGCAGTTTTTTCTCTATGGGTGCGCGTTTTTCTTTGATCAGGGCAGCTACCTGTGCGCTGAACTGCGCATAGTAGTTGTATGTGTTCCAGAGAATTGAGAGAAGCTTATCTGAAAGAGAGTAAAAAAATACAATATCTGCTTACGTACTTTTGGTAACCGTAGTTGCATAAAAAACCATCGTTCTGCACGTTTTTGGTTGTTTATTTTTCAATTACATACTTCGTTTTGGCACGCGCACCAATGTTAAGAACCGGTGTACTAAATAGTTTAAATTAGTGATGTATTTTAATTATATTGATCATACCCCAGATTACATTTTTAAAACGCCCACGTGCCTTTAATTTGTGTTCATTCCTAGGTGCAACTAAAGCTATGAACCAAGCTAGTCTTTCACGGAGGAGGTTTTCACAGGTATTGTGCTAAAGATAACAATAAAATCATTAACTAAAATTACCCTTACCTCGCGTTTCAGAAGGTTCCAAATGCACCAAGTGACAGTGGTACAAATATAAAATGTCCAATCTTACTTCATACTCGGCTAAGCTCGACTTTTCCATGAAATCTTTCAGGACAGTTATGACCCTGTCTGGTTGAGCGGGATCCGATCCCGGGCCCAAACATAAATCGATTACGACGTAAAGGTAGAACCAATACTTGTGGGCTTCTGATTGTTTTCTGTAAAAGTTGGTATGATGGAATTATATTATTATCATCATATTAAAAAAAAAAAAGTTCACGAAATTGGATGCTGGAATAAAAATATACAGTGTGAGTAACTTTTAAGTTGCCCAACAGAGGGAAAACCGAAAACTTTAGCTCTTTTTAATGGAAACCAATTTCGGCATACCAAATTTTTGCACGACGGAGCCTTTCAGCACTGTTAGTATTATTTATTGTAAGGGAAGCAGAACAACAAAACAGCGGACGGTGCACCGGTGGCCAAATTATTAAATTTGTAAGAAATTAGATGCACCTAGTACACCATGTCTGCCGGATGCCGAGCAAAGCTGTCGAAATACTGGCAACACAGCTAGACTGGGTCGCAACGTTCCGAGGAGATGGCGGGACACCTTGGATGGCTTTCTTTTTAATTGGCGTAAGAGGCACAACATCGCAAAAAGTGTAAGGAATCTTGGGACGCCTTCGCCCAGGACAAACCAGCCAAATAAAAAACCCAAATTCTTATTGAATCGTTGTCATACATACCTATAATATAAATTATTAAGACACTCCTTCCAGTTAGCCATTTCCAGTTTCCTCCAGTTTATAATCTGTTGTCCTACGGCCAACGACACGTCGATCATGTTGTTGCCTTTGTGCGCGTTCTTATTCCATTCCTCTATCTTATCCCGCAGCAGCTCCAGACCGGTGAGGAAACGACTCACGGGACTTGTTACTGGGAAGCTTAGGATTCTATTTACTATAACTATTATCTGAAAGGAGAAGAGACTACGTGAATAAATTGTTTAATACCCCCCCACTCTATTTCCCTCCCTGCCCCACACTTCTTTCCACTTCCAGACGAATCCCGCTGTGCAACCTCTGGAGACAATTAAAGTGCGGGAAAGATCTGATTTAAAGGTGTGTCTATGCAGTTTCTTGCCGATTCTTTTCCAGAGATCTACACTTTGAACTACTTTCACAGTTATTATGCCTTATTTTGACTGGCGAAAGTTTGACTATCAGTCTTACTAATGGGTATCGCATATTGAATGAAGCAACGTTCCCTCTTAAAATACAAAATTTTGCGCACTGACACAGCACTGATTTTCTTACCTCTTTCAGAGTAGGGAAATCGGGCCATTGATCAAGTAATTCATTGGTGTTTTCCTTAACACGATGAAGTAACGGCACGCACTGTTTGGTCTCCGATACCCAAGCGGATCTGTAGAAGTCGACTTTGCTCGATGACTCTATTTTAAAAACAAAATTAAGACATTAGTCACATATTGAGTAAAAACGGCCTAGACTTAAGACAAAAACCGAAGCAATGCTGCTTACCTTGTCCGTCAACTTTAGCCTTTATCTGTGAGATAAGAACCAGCAGACTTGGCGAGATCGTCCCTTCAAACTCGGCGTCCAAAGCTTCCCAACCATTGTTTATAACCCGACTAAATGTGGGATACCTCTGTAAGAACGCACTAGTCACATCATTACCGACCAACTTCTTTCGGGCGGGTAACCATTCCGCTGACGTCATATTGCGAGCTATGTTTGAATGCCATTTGTATACTAAAGACACATCTTCGGGAGATAGTAGGTATTTTTGTTTAGGTTTTTCGTTATTCTGTGTTTTAACAGGGACTTGTTCAAGAGTTGGTGGTTTAAACTCAGCAAAGTCTTGGTCTGAGTAGGACGGGAACATTTCTTTCATTTCTTCGAGGGCTATTGCGTCTTCATCTTCATCTTCGCATTTTGACCTGAAGGAAAAATGACTGTCAGTTGGAAGGTTACATTTGTTTCAAACCAGCAAACTGGTTCTACATGAGAAATAAATTTCTTCATAGAAATATTTATAGTTACAACTGGTATGAGATTTGTCAGAAGATTTAATATGTATACAATGCTGTGAATTATGAAAAAGTTCGATAAAGGTGACAATAACCATACAAAATAATGTATGTAATAATTATCTATGTAGAATAGTGGTATACGGGTCCGCCCATATACCACTTATTAATACCATAAGGCTTTCTCTACCAGTCAAACTTAATATTAATTAACCGAAATTATCTCTTACCGGGTATTTTACACGAGGTGATGACCTATCTGATCTCCACAACCCAGGGAGCGACATTGCCGTGATTATTCTATTAGCTACTCACCGTTATCATCATACCCACTGTTTAAGAAAAGGTACTTAAAAGATTCATTATAAACCTTATGCAATACAACATAAAGTCCACACTTACTGTGTAACATACAACGCCTCATCGTCCTGCTTTTTCTTCTCGATATCTTTCTGTTGTTGCTGCCACCGCTCTACGAACGCGTCCAACGTCGCCAGTACGGAGGTCATCGTACTTTTGTCCAGTTTATCCAATGCTGTGCTATACATGCGCAGCTCTGATAGATTCATTTTTAGAACCCTGCATAGACAAAGCATAATGTCAAGTATATAACCATTTTTCTGATGGAAAAACATCATCGATAACTAATAAAACAAATGCTTGCACTGACTGGACAGGTCCACTCAAATCTTTGTAGTTCTTTAAAAAAAAAAGCATTTCAGTCACTAATCTGCATAGTCTTCGTGTAAGTTGACCAAGATTTTTGTGTGGGCCTTAAAATAACATATAAGTTTGTTTCGGCGGTTTCTTCTCAGAGTAGCCGAGGACGAAACACCGGCCTCATATAGTTTATTTTATATAAAATTAATTACATATAAAATTAATGTTTTGTTAGTTCTGTAATGTAATTCCTGTAATATTAATTTGTATGTTATACATAATAAATAATATATATCTATCTACGATTTAGAAAATACTCACTGAATCCCCTCCAAGTCAGCAGCATACTTCTCCTCATTAACACCCACAATGTTTCTATTCAACAGCTGCGTAAACTCCGTCGACACAAACCTATTCAAATAATCCTCTTTGTTCTTCCTATTCGGTATACCATTAGGGAACACCATCAAATCGGTTACAACCTCCTTTAACATCGGACCTTGTTCCATTTTCACTATGATCTCTTTGGTCAAATCGTTCAAAGAGGTTACGCTATAAACGAGTTGGGAAATAGAACTCTGTAGAGGTTTTGCTAAGTCAGGCAAGGCCTCGGAATATGTTTCGATTTTCTTATAAAAGGCGTTGACAGAAAACAGCCAGGAAGACGTTTCTTTGACCACAGTGTGTCCATTTAGAAGGGTAGCTTTGTTCACAGTGTTGCTTTGTAGGTTTTTGTATAAATTCTTGCAAGCTGTTATTAGGTTGGTGCTTATGTCGTGGGTGGCTTTCGCTGACAGTACGGATTTTGTGAAATGTTTGCAGTCCTGAAAAGGCAGAAAAGTTAATTATTTTTAAGAACTTTAACTTAGCAGCTTAATTTTATAATATCCTATGAGTTTGGTAGGTAATAAAAAGCCTAATACTTACATTAGCAAAACTGTTATAAGTAGGTTCTTCAGGCCTAAAAGTATTTCCCAGCTTATACTTGCTGACTCTTTCAACAGTACTTTGTCTCAGCTCCAAGAGCACACTACAATGAGGATGTACTTTCAACAAGCCACTCTCTTTGTCCACCTTGCTGAATACTGCTTGTGAAGGCTTTTCAATACTACCGTAATGGGGAATATTTCCATAAACAAGACCATGGAAGTAGTAAGTGCCGAGCAAAGCATCGAACATTTTCACATCTTCTTCGATATATTGGACTTTAAGACGATATTTCGCGACGTGGTCCATAGGATTTATCTCAGATAATACTTTGGTTATCAAAATACTTGTTTGTAAAGATAATTGTGCGGTGTAAATCTTTGTTCTCATATCGTCGTCTTTAAGTAGTAATGAGTTTTTGAGTCTGTGGTAGGAGCGGTTGGCATTGGCTAGTATATCGTCGAAAGAGGTCCCTTTGTAACGAATACGGAACATCTCGATGGTATGTGTGCAAATGTCGTTGAATGTTTCTTTATTTTCGAGTTCGAGAGCGGAGTGTAAATAGCGTACAAGTTGCTCATACTTCTTCATTTCGAATTTGGCGTCTGATATTCTGCAATGTGAAAGTTGAGTTACATATATACAAAAATATAGATGTGCATGTTTATTTTTAAAAACCCCAGAAACAAAGGCAAAGGCCTCTTATTTATGTTAAAAAAAAAACAATATAAAACTTACATTTTCAATGAAACTGCTGAATCCAATGTGGCAATATTCTTCCACAAGATATTCAAGATTGTTCCTAGTTGCGCTGAATAGGCAATCCTATCCTCTATCGACACTGTCTTATATGCCAGTAAATGACAAGACTCTGAAATATTAATTAATAATTAAAACCTCCAAAAACGATTCCTCTAAATATTATAAATGTGGAAGTAACTCTGAATTTCTGTCGGACAGGGTTTCTGTAACCTTAACACGCCAAATGTTTGTATTTCTGTTTTTGCGGTAACACATTGACATGTTCTTGAAAGTTACCTTTACGAGGTTGGTACCCCGTTTTTGGTCTAATCAATTCTTAGAAATAGAAGCAATAAAAACCACCCAGCGATCTAGATACACCTCCCATTTACAACTTCCAATATTCAAGGTCCCCCCCTCTTCTTCCCTTTTCCTTTTTATAAGTCTCCATCCATTCCGACTTCGTTAGAAGGGATGGACTCCCATCCCTTCTAACGAAGTCGGAATGGATTGAGACACGCTGGACCTCAGCGTTGGTACTCACCAACGCTGAGGTCCAGCGTGGGTACCAATCCGGTAGTGACCAAAATAGTAGAGAAGACCAAAACCAAATTCCGTTACAAGCAAAGCAGCATTGGTGTTGATTGGGACCATTACCAATATTGCTTCCTCTGCGCCCCCCCCCCTCCTCCACCTCACACACAGCGGGTTACTCCGACATCAGGGCTCCTCTTTTATGTTGGGATCATCATCCATTCCAACTAGATTCAGCTGAATAACATAAACTACGCGGAGCGTCTCCTGACCTTACATATATAGAGAAAATTAAAATGCAACGTACCTGGATTATCAGCCGACACAGTGAATTTCTGCAGATAATAAGGCAGCAAGGGAACATTTTTGGACAATCTCTTGCTGTTGATCGGTATTTCTTCTACTCTGTCTTCAGAGTCCTCGCCATTGAAAGGGTTCAAAAATGGTGAGGGATAGAAGGCTGGTGAATATACCACTGCTTTGTAAAATTCATCCCAGAATTTGACAGGTAGAGATGATATTCTAAAAAAAATATATATATTTTATTACGTATTTCTTCCATGAGAGATCCAACTTTTAAAAAAAGAAAACCTTGGCGAAGCAAAATAAATATGTAAAGATGGTTGCAGGTGGCCTTCTGCACTATCTGCATGAAAAAATAAGCCGTTAGCCTATGGTTACTTAAAGGATGGTATTTAATACTTTAACTGTAAATCCCCTTTTTTCAATCAAAATATTCGAAATTATCACCAAAAATACTGAATTGCACACTAAATTTGCTCATCAAATAAATCAATTATACTATACTGTTAGAAGACAGCACTACAATAAAAAAGTGTTATATCTTTATCCATTTTCTATTAATGCAAGTCGTTACTGGCGTAGGGGGTCGCAGTTTTAACCTAACCTAACCTACGCATTTTTTTAGCATTCAGGAAAGAATATTTGGTGCACGATCAGTATTTTTGGTGAACACAAAAAAATTTCCCTTACTTAAATACTTACCGTTCACTTATATTGCTCTGGCTGTCTGCAAGTTTAAGCATAACTTCCAAGAGATTCAGAAAAGCTGGTGGGAACCCTTTGGTCACCTTGCCCAAGTTTACCAAACTAGCCAACACTTCTGAAGATTCAGTCCTCACGACTACGTTGTCCTCGTTCTTTGACAATTGATTCACTATGTCAAAAAAGTCTCTCTGAAGGATTGTCAATATTCTTTGTACTACGTACGAGATAAATGGTAGAAGTTTGATTTCGGGCCGTGGTTTCTCAACAACTTGACTGTCAACCAACTTGCTGATATTTTTTTGTACCAGTTCCAAAGTGTCGTTATTTGGAACATCTAAAGATAAATGTAAGTCAGTTACAGCATAATTGTCTACAGAAAGTCGGTTTAGTTGCTTTGAAATGGGCTGATTCAAATCCAAAGTAATTTTGTTGTAAACTTTAGACTTCTCGCTGCAATTGTCATATTCCTCTTTGTCAACTAATAACTTTGGTTGGCCATACATCTTGCGGATCTTTTTGCTCAGCTTAGTAACAGTTGAGTTGTCGTTGTCAGCCGGCATCACTATATTTTCAGCAGCTTTATTGAAATCATTTATAAGAGCATCGCTATCTCTCGTAGTTCTCATTATTGGTATCATCAAATGTTTCTGCAACCATTTACTGTGCGTGTATAGAAGGGGAACGATGTCTTCTCTTAGAACCCTGCGCCTGCTGGCTTCGTTAGCAACGAATATCGGTTCATTTGTCAGCTTCAAGAATCTGTCACGCCAGCTCAAAAGTTTAAACATATTACAAGCTGTTCTATTATCCAAAGAGTTTGCAGATTGATCAATGCTCTTTTCAATAAATTCTTTAATAACATCAAGGTATCTCAAACAATGTTTTAATATTGGATATTCGACAAAATCATCTGTCAATTTGCCCGACAGTACTGCATTTGAATAATTCGCTACTGTAAACTTTTGTGTTTCAGGAGTGAGATTAGTCAAGAAATATTTCATTAGGTTGTTGAACATTAGGAGTCCCTCTTTGTTGGCCATACGTATGTGCCTTTCGTCTAATTTGTATTGTTCAGGATAGTACTTTTTGTATGACTGTATTTCGCCAACGTGATGTTTGTAGGTTTCATAAGCAGTATCATTGAGAATGTCTGCGTACTGTACGTCGGCAGCGTGGCATTGTTTCCTCATAACGTCGTGAATGATAGAATAAACAGTCCTCAATACTGCTGGATGAGATCTCTGATAAACGGTGAACAAACTAAAGATGACGTGTAAGTACGATTCTATGTTGCCGTCCTCTGTTTCTTGTACAGCTGTGTACGCGAGTTGTTTGGCGATTTCCATGGTGGAATTGGAACACAAACCTTTTACTGTGAGCGTGTGATTGGTATTTGCGGAAAGGGGGCTCTTTTCGTCTAGTTCCTCTCCTTCTATTAGTTCATCGAGGGCTTTTAACATCGAGTTTTTCATTTCGGCAAGTGAGGAGTTTACACTTGTGGCAAAATCAGCTCCGCACCTTGGCTTTATGTAGACATCGGAAAAACTGCTGACGAAAGCAGTAGTGGTAGAAATACCGCGTAGTAGCTGCTGCCAAGTCAAATGAGCCGCTTGCAGCAAATGAGAAATCGTCGGACGATCGAGTCCTGAAAACAAAACAATATTTTAGGCGAACAATAAATGCAAATATGTTTATATTTTCCAATAATGTTTAACAAAAAAAAAAAAACAAAATGTTTAAAAAATTAATGAAAATATCTTAAGTTTATTGTGTGACACACACGTACCTTCGACAAAGGACTGCATCAATTCATGACATTTGATACACAAATCGTGATATTTGCTAGGCAGGCCACACGACGACAACAAAGCTGTCAAATCGAACAAGTTCTCTGTTTCGGACACATACGATATCTGCCAATCTTCTGGTCTTAACAAAGATATCTCTATTCCTCTATTTCTCATGGCTCTTGATATCTCACCATACTTCGGATCCATAGTGAAAAATACTCTAAAATTCGGATGAGGTGTTATTTCGCTGATGTCACCCCTTTCGGGAATGCTTAAAACACCGTTTGGTTCCAACAGACCGTTTAGTCTGTCGAGTACGGCTGCGGAAGTGAGGTTGACATTGTCCAAGAGTAACCACGAGCCTTCGATCATCGTTTTTACAAGCAAAGAGTCCACGAATTCGAACTTGCCTCCTGCATTGACAGAAGACACTTGAGACACTTTGTTCTGCAACTTGTTCAAAAGTTTCACAATCTCTTGTACTTTTGACAAGATTTCTGGTTTGTACTCGTTGTTTTCAATCAATTTTTCGCAGTGAGCATTGAGAAAATGAATTTTTTGTTTAAACTTCTCCATGTTGTCGTCTGACATGTCAGTGCTTGAAGCTTTCTGCAGAGATTTGTACTCATACAGCTCGCTTAGTAACAAGTTAGTCTTCCATTCAAAGGGTCTCGTGACAAACCACTTGTACCTAACAGTTTGTATTGTTAAAGTCTCGATTTTATCATACAAGCTCTCAAGATTTCTGTTAAAATCGACTTGTTCGAAACCACCTAGCAAGTCAGAAACGTCTATTGCTGATGTCACAGGAATGACTTGCAGTTCGTTGCCGATCAAGTCAGCGAGTACTTGTACTACACTACTCTTGCCAGTAGCTGAAGGACCTACTAGTATCGTCAACCAATTCATCTTGATACTTTGAGCCACTGCTTTTAAAGTCGGCAGTTGATTTCTGAGTACGAGCAAATTAGTTTCAGCAGCTCTTCGATTTTTGAATTCTTTATTCTCGTTTCGGACTAGCTGAACGTCTCCTATTATAACATGAGTATGCGACATGTGAATTTGAGGGCTACTATCACTCCTTGGATAGTCAGGTAGGAATATTTTATTGTATGTCTCGATCATTTTCTGCTTATCTTCTTCCGTCCTCATACGGTTTACATAGAGCATATCAACGTATTTTCCTGGAGTTACTGGAATATTTTCATTCTGGTCTTGAATGATAGCCTCGCACCATCTCTGTATGTCTCTTAGGTTCATTTCCCACGGGGAGCCTTTATGGCCCCACGATTGTATCTCTGTTACTTCATGAGCTACTTTACAGTTGAATTCGACGATCTTGTGTAATACATCTTGTGGTACGCTTCCGTACTGAGCCTCCACAATGTATTTCAAGTCTTCTCTAGTCAATGTGTCGATGTAAACTTGAGTAAATCTGTTAAGGAAAGAAATAGGCAGACCTCTTCGAGCACCTCCTTGTTTTAAAGGATTCTGGCAAGCGAACAGTCTAGTCTGCTCCTTAACCTTAAAACTTTTACCTAGTTCTGGAATAAATACCTCTCCTCTGTGATCTAAACATGCGTTAAGACCTTCTAGAACTGGTTGAGGTGCCAAGTTCAGCTCGTCTAATAGGATCCAGTCGCCATTTTGGAGTGCGCTCAAGAACGCGCCTTCTTTGAATCTGAATGATCCGTCTTCAGTTGGTAAGTCAGTTCCGAATAAGTCTGTTATATCCTGTAAAAACAATATTAAATAAGAATTCAAAATAACTATAAATAATGCAGCGGGTAGTGTGAGAAAAAGGGAGTGGAAGTCCTAGCAGTGTGACAATAGTCTAGCTAGATAGATCAACTACAAGACTATTTGCAGAGCTTCGGAACCGAACTGTCGCTCATTCATAGTTTCTGATCCATAGATAGCTCACCCGATTGTGATATTTTTGCAGTCGAATGCACAATACTGTGGTATATTTTACTTCTATTGTCAGTAGTTATGTGACAGTCAAATAAAAAAGAATTACTTACCGTTTGGTCACTCAAATTGATGCGAACAACTTTATGATTGGATGATTTGGCGAGTGCAGTTACTAAGCTCGTCTTTCCGACTCCAGGGTTCCCCTCTAGAAGAATTGCTTTGTTCAGCTGTAAACCACGCAATAGCCTTAATGTATTAGCACCAGTCGTTGGAGCTGTGAACGTGAACTGGTGTTCTATTTGCAGTTCCAGTCCCGTTCCTGTCTTGGTTTTTTCGCCAACTTCAATGTAAAAAGGTTTTATTCCAAACTTTTCAGATCCACTTTCGGCAACGAATTGAGTCTTTTTATCACTCAACATTGCTTGTAAACTCTCCACATATTCGCTGCCAATTGATTTTATTTGATGTAACAAGAAGTTGATTGCATTTTTTCTTAGTAATACCAACGTTTCGGTGTCGATGTGGCCCGTTAGTGCTGTACCGAAGCAATCTAGGAATGTCATACAAGCACCGTGTACGTATGCTTCAGGGGTGTCTAAAAGACCTTTTGCAACTGTGATATTTATGAAGTGTACCCACGAGAGTAAATCGCGGATACTGAATGGGAATTTGTTCGTAACTTCGGAATTTTTCAGCCAATCAGTGAAGTTCAAGATAGAGGTACCGATTCCGGAACTACCGTCCTCTTGATTGCCAAGAGACACTCCTTTGTTGACGCTTTTCTCGAGAACTTTCAATAGGTCTTCTCTAGAAGTGACACTGTCACACCAAATTTCTGTGAATCTATTACGTAAAGCAGGCGAAAGTTCTTTCTTTCCGAAATCTCCACCAGGGTTCATGGTTCCGATAAAGTGGAAGTTTTCGTTTGCTGTGATGATAACCACGTCAGAGTTATCGTCACTTCCTCTTTCGGCCAACACCAACTGTCTTTCAGGTTCGAGTAAGGAGTTCATTCTTTCTAACACACTGTCATCTGCCAAAGATATTTCATCAGCTAAGAACATGTTTCCTGTCTCCATAGCCTTTATGAGCGGTCCATCGACCCATTCAAAGAGTCGTCCATCATTTTTGTACTGCCGCACCGGGCGAAGTCCTCCTAAGAAATCTGAACTTTCTGTGTGCATGTGACAGTTGACTGACATAAGCTGACGTTTCTTTAAAGCTGCTAATACTTGACAGATGGTTGTCTTACCGCAACCAGTTTCTCCAACCAGTAAGACGGGTTCATTAAAAGTGAAAGACTTGGCTATAAGAACGGCAAGCCTTCTCATATTGTATGTCCAAACAACGTGATTAAACTCTTCAAGTTGGTTATTTAAGATTGTCTCCAATATAGATTTAGTAACGGCAGACGTAGTCGCGTGAAGACTAAAGAGGTCGTCAGGATTGACCGTCCTCTTTATGTGTTTTTCTATAACTTCTTTGATAATAGATCGTTCGTCAGTTTGACGTACTTTTCCAGCTAAGATAAGGTATCCCTCATCAGCTATATGCTGATCCCAATCGTAAAATTTATCCTCCGTCAAAGAATCTTTAGAAGTACATTTGTATCTCTGACCCCATCGGAATAGATCTCGCAGAGTAATAAATCCATCTTTGCCCTGAACAGCTGCAGAACCACGACGTCTTATCTGTAAATCAGCCATAACTGCTATCATTTTTTTACTATAGGCTGGCGGTACATGACATCGTTGGTGCAAAATAGTTTCCAGTTCATTTTTTGGTATCTCATCAAAATGCAACTCGACGAATCTGTTTCTAAACGCTCGGGACAGCATTTTTCGGCCACCGTATAACCCTGGAGGATTTTGAGTAGCGAATAACATAAAATTCGGATCAGCTTTGACAACTTGTTGAGTTTCTGGAATGAACAGTTCTCGATTGTCGTCTAACACACGGTTTAGAGCCTCTAATACATCACTTGGTGCTAAATTCAATTCATCGAGGATTATCCAGTATCCCTTCCTCATCGCTTCGACTAGAACACCTTCTTTGAAGACTAGTTTACCGCTCGAATCGGCTGCGTAAGACCCTATGTACTCCTGTAAGTCTGTATGTTCATGATTGTTTATCCTGACACAATAATTGCCAGAAGCTTTGGCTATGTATGTTATAAGGGACGTCTTGCCTACCGAAGTGTCTCCTTGTAACAAGATAGGCAATCGACCAAGTGATATGATTCGTGAAATGTCACGAAGATTCTTTTTCACTGTAGGAGTTAGGATATAGCCTTCTGGTATGACTATATCTAGTTTGCCTTGAGGGATCCAATGACCTTCAAAAAGCAAGTACGTTTGGCCTAATACTTGTGGTTCCGGAATAAGTTGGTTTGTTACTGATTTCACATTCTTCTTGCCTATGACTGCCCTAAAAAATGGAGGAAAAAATTAGAAATATGCAATTCTATCTTCCAATGTAAGCCTAAGATACCAACCAAAGGCGATAGCTACTGCCAAACGCAACTGGGTTCCATGTGTGGCAACATCTCTACCTGAGAAACTTTTTTATAGGTACTCGTTTTGCAGGACAATTAGTTGCCGCTGTTTGCAATTGCTATCGTCTTTGGAACTGTATCTTTGTTTATGCAAATTTATACGTACTTGGCAATCATAGCTTCTACTTTTGGATGCGAAGAACTATCCAACTGCGTAAGGAAGGATAAACAAAATGCTTCGTATAAAGACCTTGATACTGTTCCACATTTAGCTTTGGCAGCCGCTGTTAGGGCTCTGCATAGTGTTCTGAGAGAATAATGTGGTGTATTCCCTGAAAGACAAAAAAAAACTCATAAAAAAACTAAAATTAACTTTAAAGAACATACCAAAACAATATCGTGTTATGTTACCTGATCCATCCACAAGATTCAATTTTGCTTCTTTCTTAATACTGGCATAGAAACTGTAGATCGCCTCCAAAACGGCCCCACCAAGATTCATATGATACAAATAGTCCCCAATAAGCAACATCAAATCATTGCGTTCAGTCAATTCATCAATGAAGAACTCTGTAAAACGGTTCCTAAGACCCGCAGGCAAGTCTTTTTTACCCACATCTGTAGCTGGGTTCATACAAGCGAATAGCGTGAAATCTGGGTGTCTTTTTATAGGAACTTTATCGCCTTTTTCCAGCAAGTCTATGGTCTCATTTTTGTCCTCTAGTAATCCGGCCAAGCATTCTAGAATTTCGGCGGAGGCCAAATTGATTTCATCTAACAACACCCAATGGCCTTCCTGCATCGCTTTGACTAGAGAACCCTCAATAAACGCGAATGTCAATTTCGAAGCTGCCTTTACCTGTTGTTCCAATTTTGCAAGTTTAGACCCAAAGGCTACCCATCTATTCAGTTTAATTGTAGACTTTTCTGCAGTAAGCCTAGCAATAGCTGCCTTGTGGCTCTGTTTCATCAGAGCAAGTAGGGCAGTCCAACTCTCCGTATCGTAACAAGTCTCAATATGGCCCAAAAACTTTTGATTTTTCTCAGTGTTGTAGAATTTTCGGAATAATTCCTCAAATTGAAGTTTTATGGGTCGTATTACGTATTTTAGGTCTACAGGCTTATAGCCACCGAGTAGATCAGCTGAGTCTGATTGTTGGTTCATGTTGATAACAATCAATTTGTGGCCTGTCTGTTTTGCAATGTATTGTACTGAAGAAGTTTTACCAGTACCCGTTTCACCAACGAGCAGTACAGGCTCATTGGACGTGACGCAGCAAGCAATCCTCTCAAGCAAACAGGCGGACTGTCTCGTAAAAGAAAACACTGTCTGTTTATTATCAAAATCTATCGTTTCTAAACTCTTTTCTACCCTCGGAACCCTAGATCTGCCAACCTCTAGATAGGTGGTATTTAGAGACACATTTGGCTTATAATGTTTGCAATAGAATTCCGATTTTGTTTCTACTATCCCGAGGCATAGTCCAACGTTTTTCGCCAATTCTAGTCTGTGTTCAGGAGAGGACACTGAACAAGTGAATATGTCCAAAGCGTCCTGTAGTACTTTTAGCGCGGACTCAGGACTGGTGACGTCAAAACCAACTACTGATCTAGAGCACCACTTCAACAAGTCTCTGGTTGAAATTAGTCTTGATCCTCGTAAGAGAATTAGATTCTTATTTTTATCGCTATCTACTGCTTCGGTAGTTTGCAAGGATGTGTCGTGACTCCCTACAGAGAACATCATGAATACTTCGATCATTCTAGAGCAGATAGTTGAAAGAGCTGGGTACAGAGTTTGTATAATCTGCGCTAGTTCAGACCTGGATAGCGGTTCAACGTTTATTTGCGTTAAATGCTTCTGAAGTAATGTACTGCTACTTGACATTTTCTTTTGAAAACCATAATTTGTAGTCAACGTTCTATAACAAAAAAAAAACAGTTTCAAATCTCAAAAGAAAAGAACTTTATTCCTATTAAGTCACAAGTTTAATTTAGTATGTCATTACTTACCGTTGTGTGACAAAGAGTTGGAAGCCGGGTGTAACTGGCAGAGAATCTCGATAGCCAGGCACGCATAGTGAGTTTCTTTCTAGTAGTGAACTGAGGGTAGAAGCCACATCTAGTGCAGCACAATCGATGTCTTCCAATAGAAGCCAGTGCCCATTTTGAACCGCCTATAAGTAATTGTATATTGTGAGGATAAAAAATAGATGATTTGTCGTCCTTTAGCATGTCGTCATCTGCTTTGATTTTGCGGTAATTGTATAGGTTTTATGCAAGGATATCTACATAGTAGAAAACAAAGTCGTTTCCCGCCGTCTGTACACTTAGAACTTTAAACTACGCAACAGATATTATTGCGGTTTTCTTCAATAGACAGTGATTCAAGAGGAAGGTTTAAATGAATAAAACATCGTACGATCCACAACAATTACAGAACATCACGCGGGCGAAGCCGAATATCTTCGGCTACAGCTTGTTTTGAAAATAATAAAAAAAATGCCTAAAGTTGAGCAGGCCCCATTTAGCTACTTGTCTACTAAGCAGTTTAGATTGTATGTGTTTCTTAGGCAGTCAGTACAGTACAGTTTGCGAAAACATACCTCAGTCAAAACGCCAGGCCTCCACACAAATTCTCCAGGTATATCAGTACATTGATGCGATCCCAGTAACATACGGGAGTCGGTCTGGTCTCCTAGTTGCACTTTCTTGAAAGCCACACCTTTGCGTCCAGTCATAGCTGCCAAATGTTCCACTAAGGAAGTCTTTCCTGAACCTACTGGACCCATGAGACTCAGGGCTTGACCTGCAAAATAATTGGATTTATAATTAGTTAATTATAGTGTTGTTTAAATAACATACATAAATGCCTAATAGAACATCCACTTTTCACCAGTCATATTTAAGCCCCTACATTTCGCCAGTTAAATTTAAGCCCCCACATTTCACAAGTCATATTTTAGCCACCTCATTTCGATAGTCATATTAAAGACTCCATATGTGGCCAGTCATATTTAACCCCACATATTTGGTCAGTCATATTTAAACCCCACATGTTGCCAGTAATATTTAAGCCACCTCATTTCGCTAGTCATATTTAAGCCCCCATATTTGGCCAGTCATATTAAAGCCCCCACATCTGATCAGTCAAATTTAAGCCCCCACATTTTACCAGTAATATTTAAGCTCTATATAATAGGAGCGAGTAAGTCTGTATAGGAACAAAATAATAAATGAAAACTGCATCCTGCGCCGTGCGGGAGGGGTGGTCTCACGTCAGCAGGCGAATGACAGAGCTCTCGCGACATGTGACCACACTCCCGCAACTCATCTACCACGGACACAGTATTAGTATTGGTCAGAACTGTTTAAAAAAAACTTTATACCTGAAGCAACAGCCAAAGCCAAACTCCTCAGATTATTGATGGTCGACTTCACTGGGACTAAATTGCTGTTCTGCACATTATCCTTTTCAAATATAGGCAGCAGTATACCATCAATATTGACAACATTAGGACTAAGATCATCTTTGATAATTTCACTCATGGTATGAATAGGCTCGGTTTTACTTCGCTCCAGAAGTTCATGGGTTTCTTGTTCTTGTAGCATCATTCTGATTGATAGTATCGTAGATTGTGTATCAGTCATATTTGATAGAATGACCATACATTCTTTTACCATCCTGTTGGTTTTATTAAGTATAATAAATAAAAAATTATTTGAATGCCAAAGCTAGCAACTTTTTTTTTATTTCTCAGAGAATTTGATTAGCATTATCATCTGTAGACACTGCTCGGTGTTGGAGAAAAGCTATGGAACGAGAAAAGCAAGTATTTAATAACTTAAGAATGAAAATAACAACTTACCATCTTACATCAGCCATCCCATGGTTACCATAGGTTCCAATAAATTTTGACCAATCCCATTTAGCAGACATTTCATTTGGCAACTTGCTGAGCAATGTATGGCAACAGGCTACAACCTGTTTTTCTGGAATCTTCTGGCCACAATCAAGCAGCCTTCGTTTCTTAGGAGCAATATTGTAGGAGTCCTCATGATGAGAGAAGACTTCAAACGGCGCCACTGGATTAACTTCGAAATATTTTAAAGCATATCTAAAATAAAAGCATGGCTTAGTGGCATCTATGTAGTGGTTTGTTTAAAAGCAAATCTGACATTTTATAATCAAACTGTTACATTTATTTACATATTTCAATACTTTACTATACATTGACAATACAACCAATTTTGTAGTTTGTTTTTCAAGATCAAGTAAAAACACTTACTGCAACACATCGGGATGGTCGCTCAACGCAGCCAATATTATTGAATACTCCAAGTGACAAGTCTTTTCAGCATCGCTGCATGTGTCATAATTTGTGTTAGAAAATACATTTTTCAATGGAATTTTAGCCGACACCAAAGCAAGAAGTATATTTGATAAATATTTCTTGAATAGTTTAGCATCTTCAATTTTAAGTATAAATTCTGATAATTGCTTAACAGCATTTTGTATTTCAAATGTTTTGGCATTTATGGAACCCTGCAAAAATAATTGAAACAGCTATAATAGACACACTGATAAAGTTGCATGAAATTGTTGGTAATTTTTTAAAATACATGAATATTAAAAATATAGTAATAAAATACATCACAGGTTACATAAAATATATTTTGCATTGAAGACTGTAAACACATTATTCAAACAATGAATTCATACCTGTAAGATATCAAGGCTATTTCATTATGTCATCACTTTTTAAATAGATTCTGATACAGTGATACATAAATGCACATTATCATTATACAAATAAGAAGATTGATCACAAAAAATGTAAGAAGCAGGTGCAGTTAATGCAAAAAAAAGTTTTAAGTTTCTTTGAGTATAAAGAAATCATATATTTTCAGAGTTAATTAATTTGTAAATGCATCACCAAAAACAGTGAAAGCTTACTGGTTTGACTGTCAGACTGTCAAATCATAGGTTTTGAGTTTAAACCTGTTAAATGTCGCAAAAAATGTGCGAAAACCCTCCCAAAATTGACAAATTTATGAGTAATGTTTTAGTGAAGTAGGCTTTCAGAAAAACGAATATTTTACCTCTATTTTAAACCGATAGCTATAACGTTTCCCCCATGGGTACTTAGGACACTTGTCATATTTTGTCTTATGTTCCTCCATAGGGACTGTACGTCATTGAACGGGTTAACCCAAGGCCTCAGATTTGTCAGATTTATGTGTGTATTGTTTAATTATCATTTGCTTTGGTGAAGGAAAACATTACGAAGAAACCAAACATGCCTGTGAGATATTAGACAATGTGTAAATTCAAGTCAGAGGCCCAGGCCCACAGGTGGCATAAAAACTGTGACACCAGGCTAAGCACTAACCACACAAAAAAAAGATCACATTATTAAGGTAAAAGGTCACTCCGAATGATCTTATTACAAGAAATGGATATTACACAATAAGCGTAATAAATTAGACATACAAAGTCTCTCTGAGCTATCCATCATGCTGGCCTGCCAGTTTGTTGATGACATATAACTATTGGTCCATTAAAATAACATGCATCAGGCCTTGTAATCTTCGTAAGGTTATACAGAGGTGTGCCTCGCAGTGCACCCATATTTCACCAATTATGTTTATATCCCATTTAATATGGAGTAAGAATATGGTTGTCAAGCATACACAAATCTGCACTCCATAGCTGCTATGGTTAAATTCCTGGTGGAAAACCCTTATTATACTTAGCACGACAGTGGAATCTAACCCAGGATCTCATGCTTATGATCACTAGACACACAAGGCTATCATAAAATTAATATTAAATAGTAGTAATGGCTCATTTAATAAATATTGAGGAAACATGAATGCCATCACTATACCCATTCTAATGATAATTTTACTTTTTTTAAATTTCAAGTGTTTATGCATTATTATATACTCCAAGAACCACTTTTTATTTATAGCATAGCGCCATCTACAAACCATTATCATTTGTGAAAATTATATTAGGTTTTTCTGGTTTATTTACTTTTAAAACCATTAAATAAATACTAACCTGTAGTTCTTCGCATGTTTTCGTTAATTCAGGGGTCTTAGTTTCGACGCCTACTGCTTTCAGTGCCATCATCATATTGCACACCGACATTTTATCATTCCGTCAAATAAAAAATAAGAGGTTTAAGACAAATATAAGCGTAAATAGAAATAAAACCGATAGCCGGCCGCGTGTTGTGCATTTACAAAGCACAGCAACACGTGAAATTAATATCCATGTTGCTGTCACAATGACATTGACAGTATTTTCATTGATTTTAATTTATTGATTTTTTTTAAGTTTTTAAAACCATAACGAGCACTTTGACTTTGGGACTATCCCATATTTATCCCAACCAAAGATCGTCCGTTATCGACATTGACATGGAAAGAAGGTCTGTCTAACTCCTCTGTCATAGTTTGTTTCTACGAATTTCCCCCATTTGATTACACTCGTTGGCAAAATTTACCACGAAAAAAAACGTGACTTTTACATTAACCGTGGGCAGTCCTGTCTTACTATACTGTTTTGACCACTGCATGCTTAAAATGCATTCAATTTTTAAATCATGATGCTAATACATTTTCCTGCCTGTCGCCGCTACAAAATATGTACCTAAGTAATAAGTATGTAGTGATTCAAACAAAAAAAAAATCTTTATTTGGTACAGTCGTCGGCGAAAAATACAATAAGCACATAATCTGGTTAATATAACCTACTATAAGGAACCCCTTTCCCAAAAGACACATATTATGAACTTGTATATTTAAAGTAAATTATATTAAAATTGAATCCTTATTTACTGGAAGACTTACTTAACTGAAATAAAACAATGTGTTTGTATAATATTCCATTTACAAGTAATACATAGGTTAATTGTCAAATAGATTTTAATACATAGTAGAGCTCGTGGCTAAATAATAGCAGTCGCTCAGGTCGATCTTTAGGTTAAGCCGCGCTTGCCTAGGTTGGTCTGTGGATGGGTGACCACCCGTTACATACCGAGATTCCTCCGTGCCTCGGGAAGCACGTTAAGCCGTTGGTCCCGGATGTCACTTGTAGATCTTTGACAGTCGTTACAGGTAGTCAGTGTTCCGAAAGTCTGACAACCAGTCTCACCAAGGGGTATCGTATTACCCAGTACCAACTGGGTTGTGGATGTCAGCTGGGCAGTCGCTCCATTTAAAATACTGATATTCAGCTTGTAGCGCTTAGGTGGTGTGTGGTAAATAATACTCCAGATGTATGTACTTAGGTGTAGCGAGTTGTATTGAGGTAGCGAATAGACTGAGGGTTACAGGAATATGTACAAGGCTTAATACTAAAATATAATGGTGGGAGTAACAGGTCTCCCATTACATATTCACGGCCAATAGGAACGAGCTGACATTAATAAACAAATGTAGTTCCTAAATAGTATGTGTGGTGGCGCGTCGTTCGCATTGTAGATATCGGTCGAGCAGCGGACGGATGATGTGTTTATGCATTGCAGCTACAGTACTCCCCCCCTAGCAAAAGCGTACAGGCATCTTCACTATTCTGCCTGATCTTGTGCGGTTTTCGTTGGTGTTCGCCGGGAGTATGCTGGAGTGATCTTCGGTGGTAGCTGCAGCTGACTGAGTTGTCTCACTAGCTTGGTTTTCGTGATCTTCGGTGTTGATAGTGTATGCCGGTTTGAGTCGATCGATCGATATGGTGCTGGATCTTCCTGGTAGTTGTATGGTGAAATACTTCTCGTTGCGTTCGATGACTTTATACGGACCTTTGTATGGATGTTGCAGCGGTTTGCGGACGGTGTCATCGCGTATTAACACGTGGCTGCATGTTTGCAGGTCGTTGTGGACGAACATACATCGCTTGGTGGAATGCGGTTTGTATGTAGGCGTCAGCTTCATGATTACGTCGTGTAGGTGATCGACGTAGTTGTGATCCAATTTCGTTGCTGTTGGTGATGGTGCTATGAAATCGCCAGGTAGGCGCAGTGCTTGACCGTAGGTGAGCTGCGCGGCGCTGGTGTTGGTATCTGTGCGCACGGCGGCTCGTAATCCCAGTAGCACTGTAGGTAGTTCGGAAATCCATTTGTTACTGTTTTCTAGTCGAGTCATGAGTGCAGTCTTCAGTGTTCGGTGCCAGCGTTCGACGATGCCGTTGCTTTGCGGGTGGTAGGCAGTAGTACGGGTTCGGTCTACCCCCAGCAGTTGTGCGAGGTCTCGGAATAGTTGACTTTCGAACTGTCGTCCTTGGTCAGTCGTTATTCTTGTAGGGCACCCGTAACGAGATATCCACGTTTCGTACAGTTTACTTGCGACGGTATCGGCAGTTATTTCTTTCAACGGTACAGCTTCGGGCCATCGTGTACAGCGGTCGATCATTGTCAGCAGATATCGATGTCCGCATGAAGATGTAGGTAGCGGTCCAACGATATCGATGTGTACATGTTGAAATCGTTCACTTGGCGGGAATGGTGCGACTTCACTGTGGTTGTGACGTTGTATTTTCGAACGTTGACAAGGTGTGCATGATTTCGCCCAATCGCCAATGTCGATATTCATTGCTGGCCAGAAGTAGCGTTCTTGCATAAGCTTGCGTGTAGCTCGTAAACCAGGGTGACTTGTATTGTGCACAGCGTTGAAAGCGGTGCGACGAAAGTCAGTTGGTAGGTACGGTCGAACGTGTGACGTAGACGTTTCGCAGAATATGGGCTTGTTTGTACCAGGCATGACGATTTTTTTCAGTTGGATATTCGTTTGTTGTAATAATTTGGGTATGATTCTGTCCTTTTCTTGCGCTTGCATTACTTCATCGTAGTTGATTGGCGACGGAAATTCGACGGTTTCAATGCGTGAGAGTGCGTCAGCAACAACATTATTTACTCCGCTCACATGACGAATGTCCGTTGTGAACTCGCTGATAAATAACAGCTGACGAGTTCGTCTTTGAGTGTCGTTATCTGACGGTGGCTTGCGAATAGCGTAAGTCAGCGGCTTGTGGTCGGTGTAAACAATGAGTTCTCTGCCTTCGAACATTTTTCTAAAGTGTTTTATTGCCATAAATATTGATAACAACTCTCTGTCAAATGTACTGTATCGCTGTTGTGTGTCGGAGAACTTCTTAGAAAAATATCCAAGTGGTATCCATTTTTTGTTTATAAATTGTTGTAATACGGCGCCGGCGCAAGTGTTCGATGCGTCACACATTAACGATACGGCGTCGTTTGGTAATGGAGATGGGTGAGCGAGCAAGGCGGCGTTTTGAATGCCTACTTTGCACAACTCGAATGCTTGTGAGGCTTCTTTGTTCCATTCGATTTGAGTTTTGTCACGCTTCTTAGAATTATGAAGGTACGCGTTAAGTGGTGCTTGTAAGTGTGCTGCGTTCGGAATATTGTCGCGGTAGAAGTTGATCATTCCGATAAATCGTCGTAGGTCGTGAATCGTTTCGGGTTTGGGGTAAGCAGTGATTGCAGTGACCTTATCTTGTAGTGGCTTGATTCCGTTACTTGACACTTCATAACCGAGGAAGTTGACAGTTTCTCTGCTGAAGACACATTTTGAAGGGTTTATGGTGATGCCGTAGTTGTCTAATCTGTGTAACACTTGTTGTAGGTCTTCGATGTGGCTTGCTTCATTGTCAGATGCGACAATTACGTCATCAATGAATGAAAATGCGTAATCTATACCACTGAGCACTTCGTTGATAAAACGTTGGAATGTTTGTCCGGCATTTCTGAGTCCTGGACACATTCGAGGAAATTCGAATAGGCCGAATGGAGTAGTGATGGCGGTCTTCTCGATGTCTGGTTCATGTACGCAAAGTTGTTGGTACGCACGATTCAGATCAAGAGTAGTAAATATCTTCTTTCCGTGCAGTAGGTAGGTAAAATCTTTGAGACGTGGCACTGGATAGCGGTCGGGTTTGGTGACGTCATTGAGTCTGCGGTAATCGCCGCATACGCGTATTTCGCCGTTTTTCTTTGGTACGACGTGTAGCGGGCTGGACCATGGACTTTTGCTGGGACGACATAACCCTTGCTGCATCATTGTCTCGAATTCCTTTTTCACGGATAGGTATCGATGCGGTGGTAAAGGTCTTGTCTTGCTGTATACTGGTGGACCGGTAGTTTCAATGTAGTGTTCGACGCGGTGTTTTGGACTATCTTTCATACATGATGGTCGAACAATGTCGGGATATTTGCTGAGTAGCTGGTGGAACGGCTGATCAACATCAATGCTTCTCACTGTTGGTTCGGCGGAGTAGGTGACTGGTACTCTGGTGGTGAGGTTGGTTATTTTGTCGACGAGACATCGGCCGGCTACGTCGACAAGAAGTTGATGATGTTTTAGGAAATCAGCACCGATAATGGGCTTGCTGACTGCGGCGATGATGAATTTCCAGGTATACGGTCTGCGTAGGTTGAGATCCAGTTGTAATGTCTTCTCTCCGTACGTTGGAATGACCGTGTTGTTTGCCGCATACAAACAGAAATCGGTAGGTGTTGTTTTCCCACCTGTTCTCTTAGGTATCACAGACACGTTGGCACCAGTATCAATTAGGAATGACAGACCTGAGTTTTTGTCGTTTATAAATAGGCGGTAGGAAGAGTTGCTTGCGCCGGTTCCCGCCTCGGCCAACGCAGGTGTTAGTTTCCCGAGTGGGCATCGCTATCTTCAAAACTACACGGACGCGTGCATCTTCGCGCTTCTTTGCCGAACTTACGGTGATAAAAACAGATCGTTGATTGTTCGTTAGGCGCGCGATCGTACTTGGCTCGGCTTGACGATCGCGATCGTGAGTGTCGCCTGTTGAACGGTCTGCGTCGATAGCTATTATGATGCGATTGTTGCGTCTTTAATTCTGCTATTTCTCTTGTAAGCGCGTCGATCTTCTCCTCAATTGACGTAGATGCATGCGGGGTGGTAGGAGTGGATGAAACTGCCGCGACTGTGCCGTACGGTTGCGTCTGCTCGAGTATCTTGTCAGCCATCATTGCTAGTTCGTGGATGTCGGCTTTCTTGGCGATATTATCGCTGACAGCGAGGACTGCGCGAATTGATTGTGGCAGGTGGTTGGTCCACATTATTCGCAGCGCTGAATCGGAGATGTTGTCAGCGGCGAGGTTTTTCATGCGGCGTAGCAGCTGTGAAGGCTTCATGTCGCCGAGTTCCATCTCGGACAGCAATCTCTGTACTTGCCGCTGCTCGGATTCCTCGTAAACTTGGAATAGCCGACTCTTCAATGTCTCATACCGACGATTTTCCGGTGGATGGAGAATTATGTCGGATATTTCATCGAGGTCTTGTCGCTCAAGGTGTCCGATGACGAGGTCAAACATGGCTTGATCACCCTTCTTCTGTGGAGACATAATGGCCTCAAATTGCGCGAACCACAAACGTATTCTGTCGCGCCAGAGAGGTGGAATGCGCAGCGACGTCGACACGGCTGAGAGTTCTGGGTCTTCTTGATTGGCCATGGTGCTATCTGAATACAGGATCTGGAGGTTTTCACTTGATCACGAACGTCGTATATCACTATATCACGTCGGTAATATTTTCTTAATCACGTCGGTATATCACGTCGGGGTCACCACTGTAGCGCTTAGGTGGTGTGTGGTAAATAATACTCCAGATGTATGTACTTAGGTGTAGCGAGTTGTATTGAGGTAGCGAATAGACTGAGGGTTACAGGAATATGTACAAGGCTTAATACTAAAATATAATGGTGGGAGTAACAGGTCTCCCATTACATATTCACGGCCAATAGGAACGAGCTGACATTAATAAACAAATGTAGTTCCTAAATAGTATGTGTGGTGGCGCGTCGTTCGCATTGTAGATATCGGTCGAGCAGCGGACGGATGATGTGTTTATGCATTGCAGCTACAAGCTACATCCTACATTCGGTTAGACTGGAAGCCGACCCCAACATAGTTGGGAAAAGGCTAGGCAGATGATAATGATCTCAATACATACTGAAATTAGCAAACTTGTGTGCAATATCCTACCAATTGCGCTTCGACTAACGAATTGAATAAAACTGAGAATAGGGAAAACTGACGAGTCGACGCAACTGTCAAATTAACGAAGCTGTCCAATCACTGAAACTGACAAATTAATGAAACTAACGAATGAATGTAACTGTCGAATTAAATTACCTAACAAGTAAAAGAAAATAGACCAGTACACGTATTCAAATAGCGACCGTGAAAGATACGCCTTTACAGATTCATAAATTATTAAAATCATCAATACAACCGCCTAAGTTTATTTAATCCCAATAAAAATGTTTTATTGCCACCATTTTAAAAAGTTAGAAAAATTGCGTTTTGCGGGTGATTCTTATGCTTTCACCTTTCTCGATGTCTTTTAAATTAAATGTCTCTGTCAGACGTACTGATACCAACCAATTCATGTCTTTTCTTTCCCTTTGTGTTGCGGTATCTCTTTCAAACTATGATAGCTATATAATAGAATAGATAAACGCAAACTTAAACCGTAGGCACTTTTGAATGTAAGTATGTAATAGAATAAAACACAGTTTTAGGCACACGGCATGATAACTTGTAAAAGTACTGTAGTTGCTCATAGAAACTTCATGGACACTAATAAATCATTTTATACATAAGTACTAGTTATTGCCCTGGCGCGTAGCCTTATTTATTGTAATAGCAATGCTAGGATTTCCCTTTTCGTCTTTCTTTCTCCCTCATAACTCAATCTTTTTAAAAGCCTATGTCCGTCTCCTGGGTCCCAACTATTTCTGTACTAAAATTCATCAAAATTGGTTTAGCCATTAAGGCGTGAAGAGGTAACAAACAAAAAAACTCACTTTCGCTTTTATAATATTAGGTAAGGATTCGCAAGATCATGGTTCCATTACATTAAGAGCGTCTAGAGTGAAAAAGCTTGACTGGCCCTGATAACTTACAACTTTTCATGATTTTGTAATGTCTGAACATTCTGTTTATTCTGTTTATGGGCTTGCGTGTAATTTTGGCCCCTGCATGCCTCTGGCATATTCAGTCCATCCCGTGGCAGCACTGCAGTCCATAGACATTACACGTCTTTCCGACTTCCGGTTTTTGACATTGACAAATGACAGAAAAAAGGCGGGAAAACGTGAAATTGGAAGGGCGCGCTTTTCGATCTTAAAATAATTTATTCATTTATTTTGCACAGTATTATTGTAAATAATTGTATTAATAGTTAGTGTTAGGTCTTAGTAGTTATAGTTTATCAAAATGGTTAAAAAGAGAAAGAGAAAGGAGGGGGAACCTCCTCCGGATCCTCAGCTGCAGGTATCTTCTGATTCAGACTCAGCGGAATCTGCGGTATGTACAATTTCCTATAAGGATGCAATTGACAAGGACCCGAAGAATAAATACGACATCTACAAAGTAAAGGGTTACACTCGTAAATATCCAGAGGATTCAAACAAAAAAGAGCTGGTTGTTTTCTTAAACCACCAAGAAGACAACAAATCTTTTTCCGACAGAGATCGCATGGCTCTCTCTAAGGGTATACGCGAGCATGGCGTTTCAGGCGTCATGCATATGCGTTCTATTAATAAATATAAGGTTGGCATCACATTCGACCTACCAAATAATGCTAACATGTTTTTGAAAAATAAAAAAATACTGGATCAGTTGGGACTTAAAGCGTCAATTCCTGCTGCAGACACAGAGGTTACTGGAGTCCTCACTTCAGTCCCGGTAGACATGTCAAACTCCGAAATATTTGCGTTAATTGGTAGTTCCAAAAATGTCGTTCAAGTTAGGCGCTTCATGCGCAGGGTAAAAGGATTTAACGGTGTAGAATTTGTACCTACACAGGCAGTCGCGATTACATTCGCATCCACCATTCTTCCTTCGTACATATACCTGGACTCATGGCGTCACGAAGTGAATAGCTACATTCCACCAGTCAAGCAATGTCATAAGTGTTTGCGATACGGGCATATTGCTAAATTCTGTCGTAATACAGAGGTATGTTCGATTTGTACATTAAATCACAATTTTAAAAACTGTCAGGTCGATCCTAAGGATGGCAAATGTGCAAACTGCAAGGGCGATCATATAGCCATCTCCTCATCTTGTCCATTAAAAAAACAAAAAATCGAAGAAAACAAAATTAAGTCAAGAAATGCTACATACTCCGATCTCTTCAATGTTAACGCATTTCCAGCATTAACTGCAAAAAATTTAGATGTACAAATTAATAATTTAATGAAATCTGATAAGTTTATAAATATTTTAGTAGAAACAATTACAAGAATTGTTAGTAATAAAGATGTCCCTATCAATTCAAACTCAATTAAAGAGGTTTTAAAAAAAACTTTAAGTAATAAAATTTCCTCACCTCCATAATGGATTTATTAAATTTAAATATAATGCAATGGAATGCACAAAGTCTTAACAGTAACAAACACATATTTATCAATTTCCTCTATACAAATAATATTCACATAGCATTAATCAGTGAAACATGGTTAAAACCTGAACAAAACTTTAAAATAAAAAATTACAGTATCGAAAGAAATGACTGTGGCAACAAACATAACGGAGTTGCCATTATAATTCATAAAAGTATTAACTATACTAAAATTAACACCTTTTTCGACAATTCTTTACAAAACATTTGTGTTAAAATTACAGTTAATAACAAGGAGATAAGTTTAGTCAGTTTCTATAGTCCTTTAAACTCTAATCCAGCTTTCAATAAAGATAAATTTGATTCATTGGTGAAGTCTATTCCTGGTCCCTTTATATTTGCTGGGGACTTTAATGCTCATCACACGTCTTGGGGTTGTGGTTCTGACTCTTTACGTGGTCGAAATATCTTAGAAGTCATCGACGAAAATAACTTAATTTTGCTCAATAATGGTCAGGCAACAACTGTTGGCTCTTTAACATGGCGTGCTAATGCTCTGGATTTGTCTTTGGTTTCTCCATCTTTGGCACTTTGTAGCGAATGGAATGTACATGATAGTCCTCTTGGAAGTAGTTACCACATCCCTGCAATTATTCAAGTAGTAATTAGCAATAGTCAAAATAACGATCCTTGTGGAAATTGTCCTAATACTGCACATTTGCCCATCTACCCAAACTACAAAGTTGTAGATTGGCAAAAATATAGCAATAATGTAGATAAATTATTAGTTGATTTTAAAACAGTTAATATATGTCCTCTCGATTCATATCGTCATTTTTGTTCTATTTTACGTACAGCTGCTGCTAATTCAATCCCCAACTCTAATATTAACGTAAATACCAGCAATCGCTCATATCCCACAAATAGGATTAGAAGACCTTCCCTTCCTTGGTGGAATCAAAAGTGTACAGAGGCAGTTTTAAATTTCAAAAAAGCTTACATTAATTTTAAAAATAATCCTTCAGAAGTCACTTATTTAGAATTTAAAAGACTTCGAGCTTTAAAAAAATTAACAATCAAAATAGAGCGACAAAAAAGCTGGTTTACGTTGTGTGAAACTTTTAACAGATGCACACCAATATCTATTATATGGAAATTCATGCGTAAATATAATAAAACGTTTAATTTTAATAACCATGAAAATGATGCATGGATTTTAGATTTTTTGAAGAAGTACACTCCTGATTTTGTGTGTCATGCCTCAAATTATTCGTTTAACAATAATACAAACTCCAGCCATAGTTTCCTAGTTAATCCCTTTTCAGTCAGCGAACTTATTTCCGCCATCTCTTCCCGAAGAGACACTACTTACGGTCTCGACGGAATGCCATACATATTATTTAAAAAACTTAGCAATACTGGTTTAAAAGCATTCATTGATGTTGTAAATTTGCTATGGGAAAATAACATTATACCTCAAGACTGGAAAGTGGATTGCCTTGTACCAATTTTAAAACCAGAAAAACCCAAATTATGTCCCGATTCTTATCGTCCCATAGCACTTACTTCTTGTGTTGGTAAACTATTTGAGCAATTGTTGAAGCATCGTTTAGAATTCTATGTTGAAAAAAATCATATTTTATCTTCTAACCAATTCGGTTTTCGTAGAAATCGTTCTGCTAGGGAAAGTGTCTGTCAATTGCAGCTTGACATACATTACTCTTTATTAGCCAATAATAACTTGGTTGCAGTTTTTTTTTATGTTGCTGGAGCTTTTAATAGTGTAAATATAGATATTTTATGTCGTGAACTATTACAAATAGGGATCAGCGAAAAAATTGTAATTTGGGTCAGTAATTTCCTGAGCAATAGAGAAGTCTTTGTTAAATCTAATAGACATCTTTATGGTCCCAGACTAGCTTCAAAAGGAGTCTGTCAAGGAGGTATATTATCACCTTTTTTATTCATATTATATATACGTAGATTAAATTTAATTTTAGGGTCTCAGGTCAAAAACTTACAGTTTGCAGATGATTTAGTTGTTTATGCTTCAGGAAAAAATTTAACACAGGTTTTTCAAAAAGTCAATGATGCCCTGTCAAAGCTTCATGAATATTTCACTTATCTTGATCTTAATGTCAATCCATCTAAGTCTAAAGTGGTTGTGTTTGGTAAACAGTGTCATAATATGCATTCTGTGCAATATAACAATTGTGCATTGTCTATTTCACAAGAAGTTAAATTTTTAGGGGTTCTTTTTTCATATAATTTATCCTGGAACAGTTATATTAAACATATAATTAATAAAGCAAATAAAGCTTATAATATATTGAAATCGTTAGCTGGTTCATACTGGGGTGCTGACCCAAAAATTTTGCTAATGTTGTACAAATCTTTAGTGCGTAGTCATTTTGAATATGGTTTTTATTGTTTTGCTGCAGATACCAAAACTGTAAATAGTTTAGATGTTTTACAAAACAAATGTTTGCGCATTATCACTGGGGCATTCAGAAGTACTCCTATAAATGCAATGCAGATTGAATGTAATGTTCCACCATTACAAGTTCGTTTCCAATACCTGAAAGAAAGATTCTTATTAAAACTTTTTAGTGTCTCTAATAACAGTCTTCTAGTCAATTTACTGCATTCCAACCCTAGTTTAGGTATAAAACCATTTTTTATGTTAGAGGAGCTTCATAGTTTTATGAATTTTATTAAAGATATGAACATTTATCAGTCAAATCATATTCTGCCTTGTTACCAAGGAGCCTTTATTGCTAAATTTCCAAAAATAGAGATAGTTATTAAAAATAAAAAGGAGCTCTCCTCAAAAGAGAAAGTTAATGCAATGTTGTTAGAGTGGTCAGATCATAAATTTGTGTACAGTGATGGTTCCAAAAATGATACAGCAGTGTCTTTTGCTATTTATGAGTCAACCTCAAATATAGGTCTTGGTCGAAAAATCAACAAAAATGCCAGTATTTTTACGGCTGAAGCTGTTGCGATTCTCAGTGCTTTAAAACATATTAAAAATTGCAATTCAGGTCACAGCAAGTGGATTGTAGTTAGTGATAGCATGAGTGTCCTTAAAAACCTGGCAAATAATAAATTACATGCTAACACTAACTATATAATCTATTTAATAAAAGAGTTATGGGTTGAACTGTCTCATTCAAATATTGAAGTTAGTTTTGTTTGGGTACCGTCACACATCGGTGTCACTGGAAATGAAAAGGCAGACTATTTGGCCAAAAAAATTGTTGAACTAGGTGAATTGATTCCGAATGTTGATATGAGTGTGTCCATACCGCATACAGATGCAGTTAGTCTTTTAAGACAGCGTATGCATCAAATGTGGGGGAGACATTTATACCACTCCACAGAAATAGAAAAGAAAGGTACTTGGTTTGCCACTTTGGATGTACAAACAAACACTATACCTTGGTTTTGCAGGTCTATCAAATTTATAAATAGAAAATTTTATTCATTTATCTGTCGTATGCGTTTTGGTCATTGTCGTTTAAATTATCATCTTCATCGTCTTAAAATTGTTACATCTCCATATTGTGAGTATTGTCAATTACCAAAAATTCAATCTTTGCATCATATCTTCTTTGAGTGTTCGTCTTTCAGCATTCAGCGCCTTGTGTTGTCGGATGAACTTCTAAAAATTTATAAAAAACCTGATAGGGTCCCGCAATGCATTCAGGAGTTACTTAAGAATGCCTCAACCTATATATATTTGTACAAATTTATAACAGAGACTGTAAATGACATCTAGTTTATATTTTATATGTTTGTATTATAATCATCTAATATAATTTATTATACTTTAAAGTTAGGTTAGTAGTGTAGGTTTATTCTATGAGGAGATAGCTATTATTTGACATGCGCGTTATGTCATGTTTGACAATGTTTGAAGTAACGTCAATAACGTATTCTGACAAAACATAATTATATTTAGGTATAAACAAGACATTATGACAAAACTAATAACGAAATTGGATTTGAAAAAATAACGGACTTACGAAAGACAAAATAACAAAAATACACAAATATGATAATTAAATACGAAAGACATTATTAAAAAACTTAACAACTATGAAACACAAATACGAAAGACATTACTGCATAAAACTTAATATGCGTAAAAACACGGACGTAAGACTAGGCAATATGGTCGAAAGACTATAGCCTTCCCTTTGGGGTAAAAAAAAAAAAAAAAAAAAATTGACAAATGACAGTGACGTTTATTTTGAGCGGGATGAAATATTTTTGTTGAATCCTGATGCAGTGATCATTTTGATTGAAATCTGTTCGTAAACGTAAATTGACTCGAAGAATAAAAAATGAACAATTCACAGAGCTCCGACTTTTTGTCGGAAAGCACCGATATATTTTGCAATAGCCCTACAGATCCAGCAAATGTATCCTTTTAATTTTACGACTTTGTTTACCACTTTCAGTGTTGTTACAAACCAATTGTTTTCTCTTCAACAATTTATTTTCTTGACCAAGTTATTAGATGGACACTGTTACATATGAATCTTTGGTTTTGAATACAAAGACAGCTTTTACAAATATTGGGGACGAAATAAAGAAGTCGACATTTGCCGTTTACTTCTCAACTCTCCTAAATAACTGCAGTACTTGTGTGTCCCAGGTAAAGAATCTCTAAGTACCATCAAAAATATTGATAAACCAGAATAAAATCCCAGCTGTTTTATAAACTTCCTTTGTTTCATATTCCAGAGTTTAGAGCTCATCACAGACTTATTGGGCGAAGCAAGTCTGAAACAGAGTAAATTAAAAGAATATATGAATGATGTGATGTGTCTCTTGCAGTTACTATCAGATCTAATAAAACAAGTCATAGAAACAATGTCTATGGCATGTTGTTCTATGAAAACATTTCCAACTTTAACAGGTCACATTATTATGTTGGTTTTTGCACACTGTAAAGATAGGTAAGTCTTCTCATCAAACAACATGATCCTCCTGTCCATAAATTTAATCAACAACATTTGAATGGTTTATGAAAAAAAAAACCTGAATCCTTTGAAATCAATAAGTGATAGAGAGAGGAGGGATAAAGAAAAAACAGATGTATTGTGTAAGGAATTATAATTTTGAAGGAGAAATTAGTAAATGATGGTGTGGCGTATGATAGGGGAGAATGAAAGAAGAAAATGTGTGGCACTGACCTCAAATAGAATTGACGAGAGCAGGAATATGAAAATGATGAAATAGGTTTAAGTGCTGGTTTGACCTGTAGCTTGAAGTAGGCTATTAAAATCTGGTAGTTCTACTGGTTTCTGCAAACCAATGCTACCTAAATTTTAATGACAAATTTACTATATTCTTTACTTTAGATTTTGTCAATTATCATAATTCAAGCCACTAAGTATGTCATTTTATTCAGTGTTGGCAGTGTATCCTCTTTCATATCTATTGTTAAGTTTTCTTATTTGTAGTCACTTACTTTCCATGTTTTCAGTGAATCCCTGTATGGAAAATGGTTAAACTTTGTAGCAACACAATTGAAGGACTTATTCAAGACTTGCCATGAACTTCAGTTGACATACTTAATGGTTTTAGAAAAACATTTCATTTTTGATTTGACTGAAAGCGACCAGCAGGATATTCTTATTGAAGGTAAGTTTGAGAACAGCAGCACATTATATTGGTACAAACACATTTTAAAATCTATTATTATTATGAGCCAGATGTGTCCCACTGCTGGGCAAAGGCCTCCCTTCTTTCCTCCCATTTTTTTATTTGCTATTGTGGCCCAATTCTTTTCCTTTTGGGTATTAGAGCAAAGCATACTGTTTCTTATATGGTCAGAATTTTTTATGTTTAGGATGTTTAATTCCGTAGCTTGTTAACAGACCTCGAGTGCGGACTTTTGACGCTTTTTTAAAGACCACGTCTGCACTCCATAGGTAACAAATAATAAAAGGTAGTCATTTAGAAAAGTTACTGTAGTAAAATTTGAGTCAAAATCATGCTCTGAGATAACATTTAAGTTGTATGAATGTTACCTTAGAGAAATAATGTGTATTTTCTAGTGTCCCATACCCACAGTGTTGCCCCAGTAAAGTTTGGTAATGGTCTATGGTATTATTCTACTTGAATTAAAAGTATTCAATGTTAATCAAGTTGCCTAATTTCATCCAAGGCCATTTAGTTGTTTTACAGCCGTAGATATTTTTAGATGACCCAACACATTTATCTAGCTAATTTGTTTTAACCTGTATATATATTTTTGAACATATTGCTACTCTCTTAATGAAAGATTTAATTTAATGTTTTCAGCTCTAGACATCAACTTAAAGATTGGCGAAATAGTTCAGAGCCTTGATGTTAAAACTATGGCTGAGCAATGGAAAGCATACACTATGCTATGTGAGAAATACTCCAACTATTTACTGGATAAGAAAATCTACAATGATTGTACTACAATCTTGTGTTCCATGGTCACAAATAATATTAGGATAGCTTTGCAGGTAATTCATTGGATAATTAATTTTAACAGAACTAGCAAACTCTAGCAAACAGTACTTCAAGATACTTCAGAATATTTTGACTAATTTACCCCCGAATACTGAAACGTCACTCAAAACTTAAGTACCACTTAAATTTAACAGATACTCAGAAGTGACGTTTGACAATACAAAATCTAAAGTTTAAGAGCTGCTCAAATGTTAAGCAGCTCTCAAATTTTAAGTGACGTTTCAGTATTTGGGGGTAAGTGTCAATAAAATAGGAAAAGTCAGCTTTAATGGGCAACTACAGTACTTTCACAAGTTATTGAAATGCTTTCTGACTGGGACTGTACCTTCATTTTTTGTTTGTTTGACATTCATAAATGCTCGGAGTTTGAGTTTTTACTATTATTTACCTCAAGTAATTATAAACTTATATTCTTCATATTAATGAAATAATTATTTTGTTTGTTTTAACAGGAAAATCAGGAACAGAAAATAGTTGTGAGGTCATTAAAAGTAAGCAGTTTCACTCTAAAGATATTGTTGAGAGTGTGCAACACATTCAAGCATGCTGTAGTGAAAGATCACACGAACATTGTGGAACTTCTACTGTATATTAGTTTGTAAATATATTTTTTTAATTTATTTATTTAAATTTTATGTAGTGGTATATAGGCGGACTTAATTAAATTCTCCAAATTAGATAAGGTATTCTCTACGAGAACAGTGATAGGGTACAAAAACTATATATAATAAAATTGTTTGTTTCGAGAACATACTTATACAGATACTAATGCACATAGACAAATAAGTAAACAAAAAAAAAAACGAGAAATGTAACAGTTAGTTTATATTTTTTGTTCATTGTATTAATTTTATTTGATTTATTTATACTTAATTTATCTAAATAGAGTGCAACACAACTATAGAACAGATAAACAAAAAACACAACAACAACAAGTTTCTTTTGGTGTAAATCTGCTAGCACGGCTGCTCAGCATGAGATCCTAAGTCTATTCTTAGGCAAAGTGTTATTGGGCTTTTCCATCGACAATTTTTCGATAGCAGTCAGCCACAGAGTGTGGACTTGTGCTCATTTCTTGATAAATAAATTTTATTTTGCAAGTAGGTTTTCACAAAAACTTTTACACGTCTTTTTCAAAAACTAGATGAGGCCGGTGTTTCGCACCCGATTATTCTGAGAAGAAATAGCCGAAAAAAAACTCAAGAGATCATAGTCTCTTTAAGGTCCAGACAAAATTCTTGATGAGGGCTATGCAGATTAGTGTCTGAAATGGTATTTTAAAGAGAGCACCACACATTAAATGGACCTGTCCAGTCAGTGCAAGCATTTGTCAGTTATCGTGTAGAATAATACCAAAAAAGGACATTTGTGTAGGTCCCTTATAGTACTCAAACTGCCAGACAATCGTCAAAAACAAACAAAGTAAACAAGAGTAATGATCCACTTGGTCCTCACATTCACAATAAATGATGACAATAGGTTCAACCCTAATTATATAGCTGGCGAGCGACATGGGAGTCGAACCCATGCTCAACGCCTCCAGCCTTTACAACCACGACTCCGGACATATCAATAAAGCGCACACATTCGTAAACAAATCTATTAAACGATTAATATTCTCATTTAATTGCTTGCAGAAATAATGAAGAAGCGTATCTACACACAATACGTGGGAAATCGCCGCAGTTTATAAATATTTTTAATAGTAATCTTACTGCGTCAGTCAACCTACTCCTTAATGAACTGATGATGGATGAAGATTTATTAACTGTAAGTACTGAAAGAATGGTTGTGCGTGTTTCCCTGTGTTGGGAGATGCTTAAATGAAATTTGACTTCAACGAAATAAACGTCTTTAATTCAGGTTCAACAATACTTCGTTATATTTAACTACGTACTCGGTACTACGTATGTGTAGAGGCAGGGCGGTGTACTGTAAGCGACTGGCGAGCCGTCCGCTTGCTTCCCCATATTTCATCAAAAATGCAACTCAGCAAAGGAACAAACCGAACACTTTTTTATAGGATCACTTTGTTATCTGTCTGTCTGTCAAGACCCTTTGTCTCGAGAATTCGTGGAGTCGAAACTCGTCACAAGTGTGTACAGAACCCTCGGTGCGCGAGTCCGACTCGCACTTGGTCGGTTTTTTTTACAATTTGCAGATCAACAAAATATAATTTGTGAACATAAGTATTATGCATTTACAGAAATATAATCATTAACATTATCAGTACAGCCCTCTTTTTTTTTGGGGTGGGAAATCATTAAATAACTTCCCCCACTCTAGGCGGAGCGGGGAGCATGTCAGACTTTTATTGATTAAAACCCACCCATGTTCCTTCTAATGCCCTTTTCGTCCCGGGCCTGCGGTATCTCTTTCGAACAACCCGCAACACCGGCAGAATACAACCCTCTTAGTTCCATTAATCCCATTAAATAACACTGAACTGCAAATTGACAGACAAAAACGTACGCTCTACTACCCCGTTATTTATATTTAAATTTAGTTTCTCAGTACGTGAATTATTGTTAATTCTTTGTGAAAAATAATAAAGTTCTTAAACCACACAAACGGACAACAAAGAGATCCAATAACAGTCTCCTTCTTTCCTTTAAAGCAACGGAAACTGAGAAACGTAAGAAAATTAGAATCTGTAGGCCTACTATGACATCTTATAGCAATTCTTATTCCACTGAGTGAAAGAGATGGTGCTAGACACCCTGTATAGCTCTGTCCCTTTACCTCAGCGGAATAAGTTCTGCTTTAACACGTCATGGTAGGGTAGCTGTTAGCATAATTAGATGTTTGACAGTCATTTCAAATTATAACACGACAGTCCTACTAATATTATAAATGCGAAAGTTTGTGAGTATGGATGTATGATGTATGTTTGATTCTCTTTAACGAAAAAACTACTGAACGGATCTTGATGAAATTTGGCACAGAGGTAGATTGTAGTCTGGAATAACACAAAGGATACTTTTTTATCACCACTCGGGCGAAGCCGCGGGTGCCAGCTTGTAATCCATAAATAGGTAGGCAGAGGTGTACCTAAGTGTACCTAATAGCAACACCCATATTTCGCCAGTTATGTTTCAAGTCCCATGTATTAGAGGCGACCCAATTGCCATCAATCGCGCATAGACATCTTTGCCTCTGTTTAATTGTCTGTAGGTATGTTTTGTCTTGAGTAGAATTCAAATAATTATTTCGGTTTTTGTGTCTCTTTCATAAGAAATTGAATAGTCATCATAATCCCACCTATATTAATAATAATCGTCGTTATTATAAAAAAAAAAAACTAACAAGAAAATACTTCGTAGAAATATTCTCTGCGTCGCTTACATATTTTACGCTTTGCATTTCAAATTGCTTGTTTTTCTCGCGATAATTGTTTTTCTACAAATAATATGTCTGTAAAAACAATATAATTTATTCGTCCTTAGTTTATTAATGAGCTTAGTAAAGAGTTTTATACTGTTGACTGTTTTGGTGAAGTGGGATTGCTGAGCGTGAGGTCCTGGGTTAAATACCCGGGTCGGGCAATGTATTGTAGGTTTTTTATGCCTTTAGCAATTTCACAGTAGCGGTTAGTTTGGATTTGTGCATCAGAATCAGTCATTTATTTGTGAAACATAGGTATTTACATAAAGGTTTAAACAAATGGACGCTATGTTTTGCCGTGAAGGCGTACAAATATTAATAAACAAATAAAATTACAGCAAACAATAAAACTTAATAATCAAAATTAAGTACTTACAAGATAGATACTACATATTTTATATTTAAATAAATATCTTAGTAAAAATCTACAATTATAAAGAACCTTAAAAACAGAAAAAGTTATCTTAAAATATTTAATAAGCATGTATTTATTTGATTGCACAAGAATTATTAAATACTAGCTTTTGCCCGCGGCTTCGCTCGCGTTAAATTCAGGGTAACGCAGTTCCCCTTGCGCCTTATTGATTTGTAATAGCAACGCTAACTTTTCCCTCTTTCTCCCTCACATCCCACTTTTTTTAAACTATCTCTGTACCAAAATTCATCAAAATCGGTTTAGCCATTAAGGCGTGAAGAGGTAACAAACAAACTCACTTTCGCTTTTATAATATTAGTAAGGATTGTGCACGGTTGATTGCAATAGGCTTGTCCCTTGGGACTTCAAGTTAAACATAACTGTATTGTGTAGTACACTTGTATTACACCTCTGCCTAACCCCTTGGATTAAAGGCGTGATGTTATTTTATTTTATTTCTTATTATTTTATGTTTCCACCTATATAGATATTTAATTAATACTGACGCCCGCGGCTTCGCCCCGGTGATATCGAAAGGAAAAGTTCTTTACTTTTTCTAGACTTATTTCTTCAAGATCCGTTCTGCCGTTTATACGTGAAATAGGAACAAACATCTATCCATCCACCCACCCATCCATCCATCCATCCAAATCCATCCATCGAAATGTGAAAAAAATGCCTGCTACTAAATAACTGTGTATAAATTTATTCCAGTTCATCTGTAACTACGAAATACATGAAATAAGGAAAGAAGACAAGTTGCTTGGCATGATACTACTAGTTATATCAGTAATCAAAATAATAGTACAAAGTAGTGGGGACCACTCATTAAAAGTATCAAAGAATAAGTTGATCAGTGTTGTTTACAACTTTTTACCATATTGTAAGTAAATATATTAAGTATGTAGTTTATAAGTTGTTACAGCTCCCTTTGACCGCGTGTCAAAGACACACTTTATTTGATCAAAACTTTTTGCTTGAATAAAGCACATACTTAAACCGAAAAATGCAAAACAGAATTTTGCGAACTAACTAACTAACTACCAAGAACTACGAATACTACTACGAACCACTTTGATAGAATAAATTTAAATTAGTAAATTTATTCTATCAAAGTGGTTCGTAATACTTTTATAGAATAAATTTACTAATTTAAATTTATTCTAACAAAGTACCAGAGTTGTCCGCGAAATTCTGTTTCGCATTTTTCGGATTAATGTTAGGTGTATTGTATAGATTTGTATATTATATTGATAAATATATGAATTGTCATGTGTATAAAGTTTCACTTTTTTTTTTTTAAGAAATGTAGGGCATCCTCCTTTATGGTGGGTGCATTGACATACATTTATACACACAATCAGCCAGAACCGAAACAACTGCCTGTAGGTCGTAATTGTTGTTCCGTGTGGGATCGCAACCGAGTCAAAGCGCAGCAGATAATCGCTCCGTCTAATCAAAATATGTAACCATTTCAGGTCACATCTGGTTCAATATGAGTCTTAAATTCAAATGTGAGAACTCAAGTCGCCACTTTCAAACACAAGGGTTGTATGAACACTTGCTTGCTCAAATGCTCAAACTGACAGTCACGCTGAATGAGGAAGAACTTAATGTATTGGAGAAGAGAATGATTGAAGCTGTCCTCAGTGCTGACTGTTGGAGTGCTATGTTCTCTGCTAATTTGTGGGTGCTTTTGGCCAGGTATGAAATTTTATGTATAACTAGCTGTGCCCATCAGTTTCACCCGCTGCTCAGCTTCTTTTTTGGAGCGGGCCATCCTTATCGCTTAGTTAGGGGTATGAAAAGTACATTAGGACCGATTCTCAGACCTACCGATTATACATATAAAATACATAAAAATCGGTAAGGCTGTTTCGGAGTATGACAACTAAAACTTACACGAGAATTTTATAAATAAGAATTACGAAATTGTAACGTTTTCATTCAAATTAACCGGTACCTACTATTGAAAAACACAAAAATAAAACACAAATAACATTGCATTTGATTAATTAAGGTGTATTTAAACAAGATGTAAAGTCATCCTTCATCCTTCCTTCATCCTCAAAGAGATGTCAGCAAAGCAGAGGGGCTTGCCAGAGCCTCCGCCTGCCGGGGTTACGGGTTGTTCGAAAGAGATACCGCGGCCGCGGAAAATAAAGGGCAATGGAAGGAACATGGGTGGGTTTTAGTCAATACAGGTCTGACACTGCCCCCGCTCCGCCCAGAGCGAAGTTATTTGATGATTTCCCACCCCAAAAAAAAAGTCAACCTTCATGAAGTCTTTAGTCTAGCTTTACACTGTATACAAAATTATAGAATAATGGTTGTAGAAAATAAAATGGACCGTTATCCGTGTTTACATCTTTTGGGTATTACTGTCAACACATTTTAATTAGAATTCTTTCTTCATAATATACACTGTTTCAGAATGGCAAGTCGTCAGGTCCTACTAACACAAGTCACGTCAATGTGCAAAATGTACCAGAAACTGGAAAATATACATTTGTTCGCTGATTCACCTCAAAAAGTACACTTAAAACATACTATTACTAGATTATTTGAAGTAATGCACGAGGAAGAAAAAATAAAGATCTACAATATGTTTCCTGTGAATGGTGACAGTAATATTAGTTTATGGTGTTGCTTGAAACTGTGTAACTTACCTAGTGAAACCCAGCTTGATGGGGAGATGGTGGTTATGGATAAGTTAAAGTTTGAGATGCGGGGTCTAAGGTCTACCCAAAATGTTGTTGATATCGACGAACTGGTGAGTTAAAATTACTAGTTTAATAAGTTTTATTTTTTTTTCAATTTTTTTTCCTGCTAACATTATATGGATTCTGTGGAGTCTGAAATAAAAACAATTATTGATGACACCGGGGTTTCCCACTAGAAATCATGTTTTGTAACACTCTTCAGTAGTTTTTGCTTTATACTTTTAGTAGAATGCCAGTTATTTTTTTTTATACTTTGCTTGCACTTGGAATTTTTACTACATCGTGAGTGCGTTAAAAACTCACATACACAACAGCCAGACCCGGACCAACTATCTGTAGACCAAACAAATATTATTTACTAGCTTTTGCCCGTGGCTTCGCTCGCGCTAAATTCGGGATAACACAAAGTCCCCTTTCCTGATATGCAGGTACCTGCTACCTGTAGTTTTTGCCCTTGCGCCTTATTCATTGTAATAGCAATTGTAAGTTTTCCCTTTTCTTCCCTTGTATCCCACTTTAACAAAAAAAAAATAACCTATGTCCGTCTCCAGGGTCCCAACTATCTCTGTATCAAAATCGGTTTAGCCGTCAAAGCGTGAAGACGTAAAAAAAAACAAACTCACTTTCGCTTTTATAATAGGTACTTATTAGTAAGGATTCCGTGGGGGATCAATCCTGCGACACGCAGCGCAGCAGTCAATTCCTCAGCCACTGCACCTATCGTTTCTTAAAAAAAAGATTTATGTATTTAAATAAGTTTGATTTTTTTTAGATAAAAGTAATAAACTTAGCAAGTACCTGTTCAATAATAAGTAGAGAGGATGAAATGGAAACGTTGCTCATGTTGGTTTGGATGAAAGCTTGCCCTAAGAATTTAGAACACATAGTTAAAGAACTGAACATGGGCAGTGTATGGTATTACAGATACATTGAAGCACTGGTAGCTCTAACAAAGTCTATGGAACCTATATTTATTGGGAACAGCGCTCAATTAGTAAAGGTAATTTGTTCTATCCTTTAGTTAAGTCACATTCAAATAAATAAAATAAGAAACCTTTTTAGGGTAACACTGGACCATCCGTCCATCCGTCTGTCTAACTGTGATAGTTAGACAGATGAAATTTGTACAGTTGATGTATTTCTGTTGCCGCAACAACAACAAACACTAAAAAAAAACAATAAAATATAGATTTACTACAAACATGAGTTTTCTGAAGTTTTCATAGATAAGTAACACTTCGTGCGCGTGTCCGACTCGCACTTGGCTTGTTTTATTTCCCATAAACCAATAAAATATTTACAAATTTTTCGTTCTTAATCTAATGTTAGCACAAAAGAAAGAGTAATGTTATAACTTATTTTTGTGCTATACTATGTGTTTTTATAAGAACCTCTTTTTTATTCCTTTTTTTTTGGGTTGGGAATTCATGAAATAACTTCTTCTGCTTTGGGCGGAGCGGGAGGGGAGTGTCAGATGCCATATTCCTTCTATTGCCCTTTGCGTTCCGGGGCCGCGGTATCTCATTCGAACAACCCGCAACCCCGGCAGGTCTTTATACCCCTTTAAAGTCAATTTAATTTTGAGATTTTTAAGAACTCGTAGAGTAATACTTAGCTGTTTACTGCTGTCATTTTCAGAAGTACTTCATATGAAGGCTTCCTACGTGTTTCTTCTAACAAACCTTGTACTACATTCGTATCAGTAAAGGCACATTAGTGATGGCCCTTTGAAACATTTCACACGTTTTTATGACAACAACTAATTAATTTTACGATTCTAGGTTCTACACATTATTTCGCTAATTGTCCAGTCAAGGTGTAAAGAATTGAAATTACTATTGATCGATATTCTATGTAAATTAGCGAATATTGAAACATATGATATGAATAAACATCTTGTAGATGAAACACTAACGCGAGCATTTAGCGAATTATTTCGAGACACGGATTTGAGTGTTAAGAGTAAATTATTCAATATGCTGAGGAAGTATCGGACTAATGCTCTGGACCGTATAGTTACCAAGATAACCAATGAAGACGACTCCTTGAGAGAAACGTGGATTTGTTTTAAAAGACATGGTCGATTGAAGAACGATGATATAAACTTGAAGGAGCATTTACTATACATCGCAGACGATACATATCGTCACAAATGTATACCAGATGTGGATGACTTTAGAGATTCTGGCTCCATGCAGAAGTCATTAAGTAATAATTTCGATTTTGTTGATATCGATTCGCTGTTTGACGCCGAAAGCGACGCAGAGCCTGCGTGCAAAAAAGCTAAACTCAACACCAATGAAGTAGAACAAATCATAACTAGGCTGGAAACGGACGCATCTTCGCTTTGTAAAATAAAAGAAAACGTGTTTTCTGTTGAATATTTGAATAGAATTAAAAATGTTTGTAAGAAGTTGAACAATATACTTGATTGAGCTCATGGTTTGTTTCTTTGTGTTGTAGAAATAAAACAAAAAGTATTTCACATTTATATTTATTGTTGTGTTAAAAAAAATCTTTACAAATAAGTGAAATATAGTAATCATTATAATAACCGTACTTAAAAACCAGTATTATGGTACACTGTCATATAAGATCTTCACTATAAAGGTTTGGACAACAAACATCTAGAGGGGATAACATTTTAGCAGTGGCCAAGTGTATAATGACCATGCAATTTGAGTTATGGCAGTGTAACAATACTGGTACACGAGAATAAACTAAAATAGATTTAATTGATACTCGGAGGTAATAAGACCTTAGTTCACATGTCAAACAGTATCAACTATCATTCAGTCGCTCTTGAAATTTCTGACTTCACCCTACATCGCCGGTCCATTTACACTTGGTACAGTTGTACAATACCGTAGACCGAAGTATAAATGTCATTTAACACAGCAACAGTTACTAAATAAATTCTAGTTAAATATTTATATCTAACATACATCATTCACATAGCTTAACTCTATTCTTTCTATTGATCTCTTCATAATTGTGATGGCGAAACTTTAAGAAAATACTTAAAATTGGCTAACTAATATAAAATTATTGAATACATTGATATTATTGCCGTACATGTACATACATAATGGGATAGACGTAGCGGACGTAGCCATTCAATAAAGCATAAAGCCTAAGCGTATCATACAGCTAAAACTTAACGTATTACGAAGAAATAAATTATAGAAATAATACATGAGAATAAACAAAAATAACGTTGGAATTCATTAAATAATTATGTGAAATAAGATCGTACGATTTGTTAATATTAATACTTGGCGGAAAATTTCCGCAGCTTTGACCGTGAACACCGATAGTGTTTGTTTTACATTTGAGTCCAAAATTGAATGAATATAAATTTTCGATCCTAGATAATCGTGCTCTATCCACAGTGCAGTGAGAGAATACAGTGGCAACGAGTGACGCGCGAATTCGATGACGGTGGAAAACTGACCATTGAAATGATAATGACAAGCAAAAAAATGCCAACAATGAACGCGGCCAGCCACGCATAATCATGACACGGTCACTCGTCACAAACCATATATTTTGTGACGTACAAATGCAATTATTTCAGGCACCTTACAAATAGGTTACGAATGTATTTTGTGCGATATTTAATATTTTATCGTGATATAAAGAATATCATCTTCGTAATGCCTAACTTTGTTTATTTGTCGACTGTAGTGTATTGCCTTTTCCATTTGGAATGATCGAGTTAGTGGACCTGAGTAAGCAGCACACTTACACCGTAATACCAACATTCTAATATCACTTATTACCATTATAAACCAATACTAATCTTGGAACTATTTACAAGTTTAAAAGTTGTGGAAAGTTTAATGTACACGACAACAATTCACTGTTGTACTGTTAATGGTATTAGTAATTTATTATAAAATTATACAATTAACCTTTCAAGCTTACATCGACAGTTGCTTTAAATGTTCTGAGGATGTAAGTTTACAATATAATCTTTCGTGGCATACACATATGCTAAGCACCGGGTTTGAAAACAATAAATATTGCACATAACTGTGACATTTTCAATAAAAATGTGCAGTTTTAACGAATGAGAATATTTACGCCTGACATTCAGTAATATAATAAAATTGAAAATATCTAATATATACTAAGTTATTCTAAGAAGTTAGGATACAAAACTTACACATTCAAAAATACTTATTTACTTAGGCCAATTATATCTTAGCTTTAAAGTAAATGGTTAAATACGTTATTAGTTTGTGTCGATAGATGTTAGATACAATGTGGCCACTTCAACTTAAACTAAAAGTCTTGGCACAAATAAAATATCAGTTTTGGATGAACATTTTGATACAATCAAATAAAATTACTAAGTTCTTGAGCATGATAAATATTAAAATGATTACGTGAAAACTTAACTTCGCGAGATAAGAAGTGTATAAATGTCATTGTTACAATTATATAAATAGTTAAGAATAGCGTTCCATTAATTATGTTTAAGAACAGCTTAAATTAAATAAAATCCTAACGTCTAAATACCCTCAGAACAATTAATTATGTATATAAAATTCAGTTCTTTATTAGGATTATTTGGCATCTATCACCAACATCGTTATTCTACTAAACATGGTATACGAAGGTGAAAATACCTAAACTGTTAATGCGTCTCTTCATAACATAAATCCTTACAAAACGCGTACTAGACGTCTAGACGCGCGATAATTGAATTCCCTGCCGAGCCTAAACTTCCTCCCGTTGACACACACTTGCACTGTCGCCGATCGCGCTGCTGCCAGCTACCTACTGCTACACCATAACGCCACAAGCATACCAATGTGGTTATGAACGACGAAACCAATATTTGTAGCCAATTTTATACGATATAGCCTCGAACTTGAAAATATTAACTACGTTGGATTTTGCTTAGAGCCTGAAATGTATCCTTAATATTTATAAACCGGTTAAAATATGCAGTGAAGCAGAGAACACATTTTTATTGAATTGCAAGTGAAATGACGTAATAAGCGATCCACGCGGCGCCAATAAGCTTAATTTGTTATATCGATGTTCCAAAGCGTCGTAAAAACGAATCAAGCGCTGATATGTCACTCATATTATTGCCGTATTTGGTGATATTCAGTGTACACTCCATTCATATTATTGCCATGTTAGAAAAAAGTATTAAGTCTTACTCAGTGTACACTCTAAAAGCTTACTTCACCATTTTCGAATAATATTGCAAGTGATCACCGTAAAGAGGCTTATTTAATACTTGAAGAATCGTAAATGTTAACCTATGGCTAAATACATTTAGAAATCGTAGGCAGTTTTACTAAACTTATTACCGATCGAAGAGTAATAAAATTACGTCTACGTCATCATTTCAAATTCGCATATATCTCGAACTCGCTTCGTCTTGCAATAATAAAATTATGACCTCTCTCGCGAGGGGTTCAAAGTAATCATTAGTCACCAGTAGAACTGATTTTCCTGGAACGATCTATGAACGGGAGTGTGATACTCCGTCAATCATAAAAGGGAATGTAACGGAAGGCGTGTGTCCTGCACATCGCTGCTCATATCATGAAACAAAATAAAAAAATCGTAATCGTCGTCACTCGCTCGCGACTCCAAATCTATACGGATGGATGGAAATGGAAGAATCCCTGCTCTTCACTGCAAACGAGTGTTCTGCCGACTGTGGGGTCCAACATAGGGTATCACGGCGGGCGTGTGGCACCTGTCGGGCGTGTGGCGCCTGTCGGGCGTATGGCGCCTGTCGGGCGTGTGGCGTCTGGCGAGCGTGTGGCTTGTGGCGGCGCTCAGGGCGCGCGGTAGCGGTGGTGCGCGCACAGCGGCCGCGCGCCCGGGGGCGGCTGGTGCGTCTGCAAGCTCGCCAGATGTGCGGCTTGCAGGTTAGCCTGGTGCGCAGCCTGCAAGCTAGCCTGGTGCGCTTGCAAGCTCGCTTGGTGAGCTGCCTGCAAGTTAGCCTGGTGCGCTTGCAAGTTAGCCTGGTGCGCGGCTTGCATCTGTATACTCGCTTGGTGCGCCGCCTGCATCTGTCCGATGCTCGTCTGCGCCATGGGATGCATCTGTAGATACTGCATCGATGTACTGTTGTGCAGCATCTGCATTTCTGGCGGCATGTGATACAGGCCTGGAGTCTGTGGGCAAGCGAGGTTAAAACGTATATTTAGACAACATTCCGACAAGTTGGTTTGGTAAAAATTATCTCTTGTTTTTATCTAACAGCAATATTGTCCTAATATTGAGATTCACTATAACTAATTAAGTTATAGTGAACAGTGATATACATACATGATGCGAGTGTGTGTGTTGTCGGTGGGTCGGCAGGGAGGGCCGGGCTCAGTAGGCGGATGCCTCCTTGTACTCGGAGTTGTCCATGGTGAAGAAGTCCTCGAGCTTCCACTGCAGAGTCTCGAAGGTGGGTCGTTTGAGAGGGTCCTTGTGCCAGCACTCGAGCATGATCTCGTATAGAGCTGCGGGACAGTTCTGTGGACACGGCATGCGGTAGCCGTGCTCTACTTGATGTAGTACTTCGGCGTTTGTCATTCCTGTGCAGAGAAGTATGATTTAATATAACTGCATCTCTAAAGTAAGCCTGTAAGAAAATTCAAATTCTTTTCGACAAACCAGTCCTTGAACAACAATTTCACCCGAAGAAAGGGTTCGAAAAACTTAAATTTTGAAGCACCATTCAAAGAAGTGGCAATTAAAATGTGTAAACATGAAAAATGCAACTTCATAACACCTTGCAAAACGACTGTTATTCGAAAGTCGAAGCACTCACCTGGATAAGGTATTCGGCCGTAAGTGACGAGCTCAGTCAAGAGGATGCCGAACGACCAGACATCGGACTTTATGGAGAATTTACTGTAGTTGGCGGCCTCAGGCGCTGTCCATTTAATGGGGAACCGGGCGCCCACGCGAGCCTCGTATTCGTCTTCCTGTTAACGGAACACAGTTTTAACGGAATATTTGTATTTGAAATAATGTAGTGAGGTACACTAGCGCAGGTGTGTCTCTGGTATCTGAGTCTCATTTTCTTTATTTGATATTTACGTAATAAGTTCAATAGACGCTACTGGAATTTAAAAACTATTTCTCCAAAAGATAATTTAAAAATCAAATATTAATTTATGAAAAAATATTTAAAAAGAAAGCAAAGAAAATATCGTTACAAAAATCAACACGGGTAAAAGTGGTCGCGAGACTTGAGTGATGTGAAATTGTTTTGTCAACCGCAAGCACTTTATCGTTATTTATTACTCATTGTTCTAATCAAACACATTAATTTAACTGATTGTTCTAGAGAGGGAAAAGACATAAGACTGTGACTCATGGAAAACCACAACTGCACAACCTGTGGTAAGGTAAAACTTCGCACGAAAATAAATAAACATTTTCTTAAATGTGAAGATATGCAGGAAAATTAAAAAGGTAAATGAACTCTAGAATTTCGTCGCACTGTACCAAAATAACAAAAACAACGATAAATACAGAAAAACTTACTTTGATAAGCCTAGCAAGGCCGAAGTCAGCGATTTTCACGATGTTAGCGTCGGCTACGAGAACATTTCTCGCGGCCAAATCGCGATGGATGTAATTCTGTGATTCGAGATACGCCATGCCGGCGGCGATCTGCGCAGCCATGTCGATAAGCTGCTGCAATTTCAGGCAACGACCTTTTCCTGTTAAAAAAATAAAACAATAATAAATCGATGAATATTACGTAAGTAATTTTTACTCCCTCGTATCTTGTCAAAACGCAATTTTAAATTAAAACTGATATCCTACACGCTTTTAGAAATCTACCTATTTTAGTATGTAATGGGTTTTTGCAATATATTTTTATTGATGATTATTTCAATTGTAATTGAGTTTTACCTTGTAGGTAATCCAATAAAGATCCATTCTTCATCAATTCAGTGATGATATAGATTGGTTCCTCAAGTGTGCACACTGCGTACAACTGGATGAGTTTGTTGTGTCTCAGTTTTTTCATGATCTGAGCTTCTGCAAGGAAGTCCTTGGGGTCCATAGTGCCGGACTTAAGCGTCTTTACGGCAACTGGAGTAGTGTTGTTCCATAGGCCTTCCCATACTTCTCCGAACTGACCGTGGCCCAGTTTTCTAACGAACTTGAGCGATGAACGGTCGATTTCCCATTGATCGCGCGTTCTGTGTGAAAGACCTTCCGTAACTGGCTTCTCGATCTGTGAATAGAAAACAAAATTATAGCTTCGGTTTAAACGTAATTGTACGTAGAATATCTATGACGTATGATGTTTGACGTCTTCGTGGTGATGTACCTGCTAAGGGACCAGAAAACATCTTCAAGTGTTAATAAAAGATTCCATTCGATTCCAAAGTATTCATTAAATTCATAAATGCGACTATAATGAGGTTATTTCTTTGTATTGCATTGTGGCAACGAATTATAGTGTCAGTGTCTACGTCAACAAGCGAATCTGATTACAAGAATAGTGTAGTTTTTATAATGTTGTTTTTTTTTCAAACAGAATTGCGGTTTTCTAGTTTTCAGGACTTAAATTCGTACTTGAATTGTAATATGGAATCTTTGAACGAAGCTCAATGATGTGATTATGTCGGCTATTAATAAGTTTTTTTGTCTTAAACAATAGATCGTGAAGATAACAATGTCGTTTGTCATCCAATTAGAGTAGTTTCATGTAATTATACTGATCGGTCGGTTTAGTCATTAGTTTGTTCTCACTAGTGTTTAGATTCTACTACGTTTTACGTAAGTAACCTCTTTTGATATAACGCACTGTGCATGTTACTTGTGTGCTTTCAGATATTATTATATTGAACTAACTGGAAATACTAATATTTAAAGGCATTCGTGGAAAGGAAACTATAAGGAGAAGCCATATTCAAATAAAACAAACAAGAATCCAGTGTCAGGATACCCGAAGCAAATTAGACAGAAGTCACACATAGATTATTCGCCTTCGATCAAGATCTGAATACAATATTGACATGAATGAGTAATCCGTACCGACAGCAAAAATGGTTTGTTATATAATCTTGATATATATTCTTCAATATAATGTATATCTTCTCTTCTTTTCAATCAATTGGTTTTAAGTTAACTGCAGAATTTAAAGCAATGTCGTATTTTTTTTCTACTCTATTTGTTTTGACAGCATCGTTGGTTAAGTGGTCGCAAGCGCGACTGCTGAGCTGCTGGTCTTGGGTTCGATTCCCAGGCAAAGTGGTATGGGGTTCTCCATCGAGTATTTCTCAGTAACACCTACGGATCTTGAATATGAACCTTGTTGATGGCAATACGCTCGCCCCTAATTACATGGGACTTATACGTATTAGATGAAATGTAATCGTACTATTAGATGCAGTGCTGCCTAACTCTTCGGACATTTCAGGCGGGATGTCATGTTTAGTATTTGTTAGTCTTTCGCGGTTTCCTGTCTAGACAGGAGACAACACTGTCCCTTGAGGATGCCCAAGAGTCATTGTCCTGTTTTCGGTCGATGCCTCTTGAACGTTAATTTAAAAGAACTATCAGAAAAATAAAACTGTCAATTTTATAAACTGACTACCAAAACTGAATAATGCTTAGATCTCAAATCAAGATCTCCTTATGCGACTTACTCAAATGCTGACCATCGTGCGACAAGCAGCTGAAAATAGAACGTGATATCATTCCGGCTATAATCTACAATTAATGTTAACTTGACTTTGGCAGGGATTCTTTATGCTAACAAAGTAGTATATCTTAATTTTCTACAAAACAAATACTTCATTACTAGTGTAAGTTATTGTCAGGTAGAAATGAAAACGAATAAAAGTTGAAGGGAACGAGCTATTTGTAATTAGTAACGGTTTTATTCTGAAATACAAACAATAGATAATATTTTTTATTGTTTAGCTGACTTTATTTATGGGTTAAAGGTGCTGGTAACGTTATGTAAGTGTCTCTTTCTGAAACGTAGTGTCTATGGAGTGAGAAGAGTGTCAGACGGTGAGGCGACACGAGGCTTCAAGGTTTAATGCACGCGACCACATCGGGGAACCCAGTCACAATACGAACATAAATAGTGGCGTAAAGATATAGAGTTACAGAAAATGACAGGGCTTCTCAGGGTTATTAGTATGCAATTATTGGCGGTGACAATCCATCGGAAAATTACCTTCATGTCGGGTAGCTGAAAGTACCTGCAAATTGCTGAAGACGAACGGAGTAAATGCTTATTACTTCGCCAAAGAGATACTTAGGTTTTTTTAGTCGTTTACGTTTGAAAAAGTACAGTATTGGAAAATAGGCTGGCTATCGAAAACTTTCTTTGAAGATATATTATTATTATAACCAATATAGTTTTAGGTTTAATCTTGCCGTGTTTTGTCAACTGTACTGCGAAGACAATGTGCCGCTTAGTTCCAAAAGGCATTAAATCCGTTCGTTATTATGTAGTGTTGTGATTTTTAATTCACACCGCGTTGTGAGTTTGTAACATGAGACTGGTGCTGTCCACCGACCGCGACCGACGGTCTGCTGTGCCTGTCACGCTCCACTCCATCGCTTATACAACACATGCCCGGTAAATACTTACGACCCTTACAGAATACATACTCGAGATGCATGTACGTCAGACCAAACATTTGTAAGGGGTGACTGAGCTAAAAGTGGCGTTGCGTTAGAACCCCATCAAGGTTGAAGGGTATTACCGCATGCTACAGAGTGGCAACCTCATTGACAATGTCGAAGTAGCTGATTTGGCAATGCATTGTTAAGCCATGTTACGGAGGAGACCGGTGCTAAATACCTAAGCAAGCATGCCGTAGAAAAGTTCCTGCAGTTTCTGCTGATAAAAAACCGTTTTATTGACTAAAACTACGTTGCTTTACGTAGTAAAATGAAATCACTACGTATTTTTACGTTTAATTACTACTTGGTGACGTTAATGCATCTAGCCTTGAAAGTTTATGACATCTGCAAATTAAAATCGTTACGTTCATTAAAATTGTTAATTGCAATTATACTGATGATTATGGCGTCAGTTTAGAACCAATAACTTAAAATGAATTATATTTAAAGATCGTTCTTATCAAAATTTGATTATTATTGTACTTAATGGAAATAATTGCAAGAGCGATTTAAGGATTAGCTTCGTTTATTATTACGCCTTGCCCCCGATCCAGCGCTCTCTAAATGTATTGTCTTGAATATAAAGTGGATTATCTATATTCCAATACATATCTATTTATAACAAATATCCATTCTTTTGCAGTGGTTTAACTTTATTTATTATTTTAACCAATTTTTTTTTCAATATTTATTAAAAGAAACAGAGAAAATAATCATTTAAAAATCTGCCGGTGTCGGGAATGTGGTACAGTCTACCGATGGTTACGATTCCAGAGACATGAACCTTCTCACAATGCTAATATGTAGTATCAAGGAGTGCTGCCTTCTGGATCAGATTTTTGCTTATGGAGATCCTCGACAACGTAGTGTGCCATGTCTAGATATTTTATTTGATTCTTTCTTATCTTTCACAAGGTTCTTGTTATGTAGGATGGTAACATCGACTATCATTACGCGACGCGCTGATCAGTCTATGAACAGTCTGCCAGGCCTATTTGCGACTATATTCCTGTCGGTAATGATAGGGTGGTCCTATTACAGTGCGACATGTTCTTTCACGAGAACTGTACATATTTGTAGTACGATACCTCAGATTATAAAAGTTTATGTTTCAAGGCAAGTTGCTGGTGAATAATCCTGGCTATTTGGTTGTGCCGGATGAACCCACCTGGACAGTGGCATGCCCGATACACGTCAACCTTCAGTCATAACATCAGTAGTTGTTCGTCAACATTACTTCGTGCATCACCCCATAGACAAAACCTTCAGTTTTCCCAAAAAAAAGACTTCGAAATGTAGCCAAGACACGATATAAAATCTACATTGGGTCCATGCCCAAGCGCCCTTGAAGCTTCTTACCAAGCCATACTTCCTTGGAGACATCAGCAGTAAGCACTACAGGTTTATGCTAGTTCTCCTTAGCTAAGGACAGCGGAGTGAGCCCATTGTCTACCTACTGCAACAATATCTTGGTGCATATCAACTTCACATTACCGAAACTCCCCACGAGTTTCGGTAAGGCATTTGATTTTCGATCAGGGTGTACGATCTATTCTATCCAGCTATTTAGGGCATCGTGTTCGGTCCTAGTCGATTTGAGTAAAAAGTATTTTCAAAACCGTCATGACCTAACCTTTGAAAGCCTGCGCCTTGTTGAAACCGCCTAAAAGAAGGCTATTCAATACTTTCTTCATGCGCTCCAAGAAGCGCTACTTCAAAGATTGCTTCATGACACCTACGTTAATGCCTAGCGTTTACGACATATCCAAATAAACTGGATTTATTATTACTCTAAAAATATTCAAATAATGTTGGCTTATGTAAGAATTTGAGATATAAATAGAGACCACGAGCAAAGCCACGTGCTAGTTGTTTATAATCCGAAAAAGGACGCGAAATAACTGAAATACTTCAACGCGCGAACGTCATTACAGTCATATTAGCATACGACACGTCACAGATCTATAACAGTGTTATTATAGTACCTCTATCGCTAAACAAAAGCCCGATTACGCATACTATTAAACACGCGTTACTAAGACGTGATACCTTATATGAAATGATCCATCTTGTAATTAAAATGCAAAATACTATGTAATCCTTAAATGATACTTGTTTTCCGCATAGTCATTATAGGGAAAGAGATGCGAAATCTACTAAAATATCAGATTTAACGAAATCTAAGTGGATAATAATATTTTCTTTGAAGTAGATGTTATAGATACGTAGATAAACTGATTGCAGAAAGTGCTATATGGTTTATTACACAATCAATCATGTTGAACAGAATAAAAAGTGAAAACACAACTGAATTTTGGCTCTCGTAACAAGGAGTTAACGTCTGTACCAGTTATAATAAATTATTACCATTAATTATTTTTTATGCGAAAAGTATAAATGGTTCAAAAATATTAGGTCGTTGAACACTTAGGTATAGAAGAAGTGATTGGTTTTCTGAGAAGGCGTAAATTTAATTAATGTGTAAATGTAAAGGCTGGTGGTTTTTCGAGTTAAATTCAGTGTATATTATCATATTTAGAAGGATAATCGAGAGATGCAGTAAAAAAATCTGACGTCATCCTGCGTATGCGCATCATCCCAATTTCAGCACAAAATCGACTGTAAGTTAGACTTAGAATTGAGAGATTATAGTATTGGGGTCTCGCATGTACTTGGAGCCTGAAACGAGGTACTAAACCGCATGCTCGCCGAGAAATAGTGAGTATAAATAAACGTACGGAAACAATGAAATTCCGCAAATGCTAACAGTACACGATAAGGTAGAGAGTGAAGGGGGCAGTGCTACATACAAGTGATTTTCATTACGTCACTTGCGTAGGTCAAACATTACATATTATTATTACACAAATAACTAGTTAACGTACTTGAGTTCAATATTAAGGCTTATTTAATCGTCGAAGGTGTTTTAACAAACCTGTGACAGGTATCAGCCTTACAAAGACTTGTGCAAAGGTAGCTAATTTACAATACAATAATTGGTTGTACTTGTATTATCTAGTCGTTTGGCTTGTCTTTGTTAAATTAAAGTTCATGTGTATGACCTTGAACTTTATTTTAAAAGCAGCGACTGCCTCGATGCACAAAACAGCTTTATTTTCACATTTACATCCTAGTTCAGTACAACACAAGTATTGGTACGAAAGCAATAAAATTACAAAATAATTTGAAACTGTGTACGCTAGTGCACTTTGCATAACTTTCTATTTTAATGGCATTTTGTAACAGCTCACAAACAATGCGACTAAATTAATTGATTTGACCACTTTATGAAAGGAGCATGTGTAATTGTGTGGCGACCATCGTACGGTAAATGTGTCGATACTTCAATCGGTACAATGTGAACTCCATGTATCGATAAGGAACAAATCGCTCATTAGAAAAGTCAACACAATTGTTGAAACGAGACACAAAATGAACAATAGCCCTCTATACAATTGGTTGACGTCACAATGCTTTATTTTAATACGTTTTTTTGATAAAATACTTAATTGCATTACCATTCATAAGGCGTGAAGCATGTATTTCCAGCGCGGATTTCGGATGAGATTACATAGATAAGTATAAATAACCTCCATTAAACAACTATGCGTAAAAATCATTTATCATTGAAGGTTCAGTAATCAAGTTTAGGCTTTTAACTGACCTCACAAGGTTAAAATTACCAACTTTTTTTACTAAACCCTCGTTGATAATGTTGCGATTATAAACTCGTTTCGGAGTTAGAATAACATAAGATACGTAAAGACTGGTTTCTGCTGCAGTTCTTTTAATACTTTGTATGATATAATGATAAAAAAGCATTTGAACTTTTCTACAATAATTGGTCAATTATTACTTCATCTTTTTCGCTCTGAAAACTTTAATAATAAATATCTAAGTAGCAGTTAATAACCAAACAGCTACATGCCAGGTTTTATTTCTACACAACGAAAAATATTGGTTAAAATAAATACGATCAATATCAATCTGGATGACCTACAAAAATGTTTTTTTCGTCATATGAAATAATTCTAGTATGTTTAAAAACTGATAAACAGTTAGGTAACTCGTCAAGTTTCAATCTGTTTTGTAACAAATATTTGTAAATCCTAGTGATTCCCACACTGTGGTCTATGAGATAACTCGTGATCGCCAAAAACGTATTTAATTATTTGCGACCACAGCAAAGTTCTTAAGGACGTATCTCTCACGAGAATATTTAGATTTAGGATTAACAGATATCACGGAAAGGTAACAGGAAAAAAAACTTGAATTGACGTGATTCCATTGTAACGGAGGAAAACACTGACAACAAAGCGTTGTCGTCAAGTTATCTTATGTTATGTACGCATTCGCCGTAACGAAAGTGCCTTCACGGCCTTGACGGTAGGTCGATCGCGAAACTGGAACAGCAAATTTTGAATTTTTGACGCTTTATATGCTAATTGATAGCGTAATTTCAGATTCCACCATCATTATAAACACATAAATTGCAAGCTTGTCGTAACATTTATATGTATGAATAAATAACGAAACAGTGACAAATGATCATATCTCGCAAACAGTCATTAAAAAAGAATCCATAGAGCTTGCATTTAATTACGTGATGGTGCGCTATATCTATACAATTATAATCAAAATGGAATTTACACGTGTTGCAATGAGCGGAGCATTGTTAATTTTAAATACGCGACTGACGCAAAGCTAAATTACGAATTTAATTCGCTACCATACGAGACATTTTAATACAAAATGTAATTTAAGAAAAAGCACTTGTGGCATAAAAGCCCTTTCCTCAATATTCAATTGTGAAATGCTCGAGTACATGCCGGAAAATATAATAAATAAAAGTTCGAAAATGTTAATGGCCCTTACTGGGCCGGCCGCACATACTCGGTTTAAATAACTTAAATATGACGATGCTCTTTGTCCGAGAAAAGCAGAGTCCTTCGGTGAATTTAAAGTATCCTCGAGCTCGTTCAATGCCTCGTAATATTTCTCACGCGGCACACAAAGGTTGACCCGGCGAAAACCATAAATTTTATAGTCGTCCCGATATTGAATTTTGCAATTTATGCGGCTCCGTTATAATAATAAATATTCTTCATATGATTTGTTATTTATTTCGGTCACGTGACCTTGACTTGATGACAACACTATGATTCCATGATTGTGCGTTACTGTCAAATGTTGAGTTCAATCATTTATTATAGCATCGTAGTGGAAGGTCGGGTCAAGCTCAGGTGTTATGTATGTGGCATTATGCATTCGGAAAGAATGCCAGATCACACTTGGTAGAATAACTGTTTTACAATTTTAATAAGGCTTCTAGTAATAACACTGTTGACTATGGATCAGAAACGGGAATTGAATTTACGATTTGCATTTGATGTATGATTACCAGGGAATGGAAACGGACGTAATGGGAATGACATTACCGGATACCTGAACATCCTATACTTATGTAAAGTTACAAGGATGTAGGCAATGATGGAGTAGTGCTAGAATACCGTGACGTACCTGTACGCAGGGTTTGTTCAGTGACACGCAAAGGCCGTCCGCGTCCTTGCTGTAGTGCTCAACCAGTTCCTGCAGGGTGCGGAAGGTGGTGCGCCTAGCGATGAAGAAACCGCCCTCGTCTAACTGCCTGATGCGGTAATGCTTCACCGTATCTCCGTCTCGCACTGTGAACAACAATTATTCATTAATTTGCATTTTATTGCAATACAAATTGCGTAAAACTGGAGTACGAATGTTTTATAGTGAATTAAATGTTTTGTAAGTTTGATGTAATATGAAGAATTCATTAAGACGAATATGATCACTATTTTGGATTATTAAACAGCTGTGTAGTTTCGAGTGATTGTGTGGAACAACACAGGCTTACATCAGCAAATGAGCACATACTGCTTCACTATAGATATAGACGTTTAAAAACACTGCAAATGCTGTTTTAATTCACAGATGAAATATAGAGTCAGCCATCAACGTAGCACCGCAGTGGCGAGCCAACGAGTTCAACATAAATAAGAACAGTATATTCATCAAAATGTCTCAAAAAGAAAGTTAATTCTAGGAAGTCGCAAAGAGAGACAAACGTATTCTTAATCGGGACACAGATCTGAGATTTTTGGGTCTCGTACTTTTCTTAGGTCGAACAACTCGCGGTGACCTTGCTAACCACAAGAATACAGACACAGCATAATTAATGGGAGAAGTTCTCAGAATCATCGCGTCAGATTTTGACAGTCCGATTCAGTTGATGCAGGTAATCTTGAGCTGACGTTTAATCACGTTTTCATTATAATCTGTAATGTCCCTTCAATTTTATTTTTATTGTTATAGTTTCTAACTAACTTATGTAAGCATTACTCTATAAAATATAAATAAAACTTTAGATCGCAGAAACTGCAGTATATTATATGTTACGACAGTGTTATCGTGGTTCGATTTTGCTGAAGTAATTCTAATGTTACGATAAGTACGTGATGAATCAGAAAACAGAACTAGAAAGCCGTGTAACGTCCGCATCTTAACGTGATTTGATTGAGTTTTAATCACATATTATTACAAGCTTTTTGTACATGGCGCTGCGTGTGCGCAAAAGATCAATTTGCTTAATGAACCTTGCTCTCTCCCTCTTCTAGGTGATTCATGTTGTAAATACATTTCTTTGACTACCTACATTATCGCGAGATTAAATGACCAAGTAAGATTATGGAATTTACTATGTCAATGTTTAAGTATTTACACTAGTTCGAGACCGGCCATTTTATATTTCATCGGGATACTTGTTTTTTTACTGAAGAACCGAAGGAGGAGTATAGATATTACAAAATGGCTTCACTTCAAAAAGAGAAATAGAATTAGTAAAACTATTTCTTTTACGCTCTTCTGTTGTGGTTTCTCACTGAAATCCTTCTCAACTAACTTGGTTGTTTTGCTAACAACATTAGCAAAACATCCAAGGAAAAATGCATTTTATTGAGGATAACTCATTAAGTGACGAATCAAAGTTGATAATTGAAATAGAATCAGCTTCGTAAGCTTCCTTTAACAAAAGAAAAAAAAAGACAAGAATTGGACGAAACAGTAATCACGGAGAAATCGATATTTATACATGAAAAAACAAAGAAAAAGACGCAAGGCGAATACATATCCTCCTTTTTTAGAAGTCGGTTAAAAAGTTGAGCGTGGAGCCTATAATTCAAAGGAATTCAAGTTGTTTGACTTGATACTCGATAACTAGCATGCCATAACTATTAATTTGAATGCTACTGGTTAACAAATAATTATTCTCCGAAGATTATAAAATGAAGCCAGGAGAAAAAGTTTCTGGTATGAAAATGAGAGCAGATTATCATAACCCGTTCTATTAGTAAATTCTTTAATAATTATTTATTAATGAATACATGACGATGTATCTATAAAAGCTCGAATTATGTTAAACACACCAAATATCTTACAATCTTTAAAAAATCTGGTAATACTGCATTGAAAACACTTAGGTATTTGTATTAATTTTAAAATGATGAAACTTATGGCTTACTAGCTTTCGCCCGCGGCTGCGCCCGCGTTAAATTTGGGGTAACACAGTTCCCCTTGCGCCTTATTGATTTGTAATAGAAACGCGAAGTTTTCCCTTCTCTTCCCTCTTTCTCCCTCACATCCCACTTTTTTCAAAAAAATATTAGCCTATGTCCGTCTCCTTGTTCCCTACTATCTCTGTACCAAAATTCATCCAAATTGGTTCAGCCATTAAAGCGTGAAGAGGTAACAAACAAACAAACAAACAAACAAACAAACAAACAAACAAACAAACTCACTTTCGCTTTTATAATATTAGTAAGGATTTGCGTTGGCCGATAACTGTCATCATTCTTTAGAACGTGAAGAATCTCATTAATCTAGTGTACCTACATAAATAAAACAAATAAAATATAGTTTTTAATGCATGTGCAAGGGCTTTTAATGCGGGTTGTGCCAACACGTCAAAGAACTGGCACAAAATAAGTACCTACTGCAAGGCTCTTTTGGAGTTTAAATGACTTTGACAAGTGAATAAACATTGTGATAATTATCGTAAAATGTTTTGGAAAATCAAAATGGCGCTGATCCTTCTAATTTTGGCAACGCGCCAAACCCTTTTACTATAATAAGATAAATACTTTACGCGTAACTTGGTGTACTTATACTCAATCTAATCTCTTAAGAAATTTGCACAACTATTAATAATTATCGGTTGATCTAAACGGGCCATTAAATAGTTCTATTTAAGTTTTGCCAATAGCGGCGGTCAAGTGCTAACAGTGAATCTGAGTCACGTTCAAATAAACGAGTCCTAGCACTTAGTGCGGAATATAGAAAACAAAACTGCACAGTTCTGCGAAGATCAGTAGACAAACTGAACACTGTCAACAATATCAGAATTCGCACGTTAGCAAGTACACGTATAACTTCGTTCTACGTGAAATTTAAATTTGCTGAAGTGAAAGAAACGAAACTTCACTTTCATTGATCGAGAAAGCAGTAGGAAAATTTATGCGGCACCTATTGTAACATAGGAATAATTTTTTATAGGTTAGGCGTATTGACAACGGGTTTTTTTATGAGGGAGCAGTTTAGGAAGGTCTCGCGAAGTTAATTCAAAATGCAGATATGAATGTTCAATAATATACCTCGATGATAGGCTCTTTCTCAAACTTAAATCGATAAATGCATCTCCCGACGTTCGATTGTGAAAGTTTATTCGAACAGCACACTCGTAGAAACGTGATTCCAAAAGAACGCACAGAATTCTTTGTTTGAAATATAAAATAAAAATCGTTTTCTTTTTTTTGTATCCACGTGACCTTTTTCTATTTTCCTTCGTACATAATTAGTATTAGCATATTCATACGCTATCGTTGTAAGTATTCGAGATATTATTAGTACACTTCCCCGTGTTTGCCAGGTGGAGTATCGATTGGAGTTAAATATAGAACAGATTCTCGGATATGGGCCATCCCGTTGTGTCCCAAATATGAGCAACAATCCAAGTGGAAAGGTTCTGCTTTGAAAAACAATGGCTAAAGCGACACGATGTAGGAACATGGTTAAATTGTGACGTAGCGGTTTCGTTCAAAAGATAAAAAAAAATGTGCAAATCTAAAATAGCTTTCGCCTTCAAATTGTAACGAACGACGCATTAGGTAGAGATAAAACATTTTTCCAGGAAAATTGACAAAATAATTGGCTTACAATGATTTTAATAGGATTAGGCATGTAAATAATATTTTATCTAATTATCTTTGGAATCTCGATCGTATTTAGTAACTAAATGCATTACATTGGGTAGATATAATTGCTTGAATTACTTATTCAATTAATGACACGGTCTTAACAGGCATAAACCGGACCTAATGAAGATTGACTGCACAAATAAGAGAGCTCTTTATTTATGGAGTTCGCTTTAACGATTCTGCGGTTAAAATCTGCGTTCTAAAAAATAAGGACACAACGCCGTTGAGCAGAATTCTTTAGAAATAGTTATTGTTCTTTACTTTTTATTTGCTGGTAATGTTGGCATCTAACAAAGGTATTTGATAGTTATTACATAAATGATGTTCTAAGAAACCGCAAGAATAAAAAGCAGATAAACGTCCTTGATGTTACAATATGATGTAATAATTGTCGCGCGACTGCTGCTCTAGATTATATTAACGCGCAGTAAGACCTATTAGAAAATTCAATTGATAAATTAAAAGATTCCTTTGTCGCAGACGCCTTAGGAATATTTTGATTTATTCTTGATTAAGTGCTTTTTATTTTATCCTGCACCAATAAAGAAATAGCTTTTTTTCCGTATCTGTATTTTTCCTGCAAATTTTTCCCCCTTTGTATACTATGTTTATGACTAAGCAGACTAACCTTGTTTTAGTGGTCTACATAACTCTAAATATCGAACTTAATTTACTTATGAAAGATCTGAATTAAAATATAATATTGTTTCTTTTTATAGCGAAACGTCAAAATTTTTCTGAAATTGTTTCTAGGTATGACAATACGTTTTTTTTCAGAGAACAATGCGGGCGCAATTTTCTATCAGTTCTCATGGAAAAACATGAAAACAATTCAGTCTGTGGAAAAACCAAAGTGCACTAAGTTTCGGTACGTTTGTTGCTCATTACCTTCACGCTTACATTTAGTAACAATTGTACATCCTTCAACAATTATTTTTTACTGAAAACGTCATTACCATTTTTCGAGATTAATCTTGAACTCCAATGAGAATCTTTTTTTTTATTACTACTACATTTATCTACTGATTGCATTAACAGGAAAGATGTAAGGGAATAGCAATAATAGTATGTCTCTACATTAAATTAACGTTAATGACGACGTACGTTCAAAGGTATTTTTTTTATAAAAAAAAACATTTTATTTACAGTGCAGCGGTATGATTTAGAATGGAATTAACTAGTCAAACAATAAACCGTATTTTATGCAAATGCAAAATAAATATAATTTAATATCTGGGTGCTGGAGTCTGCGTTGCTCTTATAGATGACCGCTGTCACGTATCTGCATTTTGTTTGGAATGCAATAAGATGGCTTCGAGCTATTCAAAAATAGTTAAAGAGTAGCTGAAGCTTTGCATTTATAAACAATACTAATTAGCAGATATCGAGGCAGTCATTCAGTTGTTCGGTGTTTGTTCCCACGGCGCCTGCGCTAGGGACCTTAGAAAAACTTTCAACCGGTTTGGCGTCGTGATCGAATCGCTCAGAACCATTGGACGCGTTTGTAACAGGATAGCACTTAGCACTATGCTGCGTGCCACAGGACGCGCTATGAATCATCGCCAACCAGTACCTACCACATAACATAAATATTTCTTTATTTTCCGAACGAACAAGATGATTATAATCCTGCATACTGCTGTGTATATTAACTAAACGTTTTCCTATTAGGAAATTATCAATATAGTTATTTTATGTCGTGAATGTTACCTGATAGCGAGAAGTCATTATGGCGGCTCTCGGAGTCTCGGATGAGGAAAGCGCCATGTTCGTTCTCGGGAAGGAGCAATTTCTTCTCCGCTTCGATTCGTTTTATTTTGCGGAAGTACCATCTGTAACAACATTGAGAAACTTAGAAATATGCAAGTTATCGAAGTAACGATCAATAAAATGAAGGTTAATAATAACAACCGCATAAGTGCAGTGTTAAATTATATTATTATGTTAACATACGGCTTAAACAAAAATGAAGGTAAAAAGTAGATAATATCATGAGGTATCCTAGTCAGCCAAGGAAAAACAAAACGCATTTAAAGCTCCATTAAGACTAATACGAGTTATAACAAAAGAATTAATACAAATTGTTACAATGCAATACTGCACATCTAGTTACCGACTTAATTAATTGTCCAACTAAGGAGCGTGTCATTATGTTGTACAGTCATTATAATGTGTAATTATCATTGTAATATCAATATTAGTGTATAAAGGACCGGTATCTCTCCTGTAGGGTGTTCAGAAAGCAGCTTGTTGGTGACTCAACGAGCACGAATGAATAGTATTCTGCATTCAATTGACGTACGCTTACTTCGTCTGCGCCGGTGACAAACTTATTGTAGTAACCGCTTCTAACATGAGCCTCGCTTCTAACAATGAATCATAATTTGTCAACTTAGAAATAACAGAATTTGTACCGAGACGAATTGTGGACGAGCGCCTATAGACAAATTTAAATGATGGTCATACTAATAAGAACATAAATCAGGTTAATTTGTCATTGAACGATTGCAACATAAAGCTGTGGGGGTCTGACAATAGTGTTGCATCAAATCCCGCGCGACAGACGGGCGAGGTCGTCGGGCTCTTAATATCAAAATAGTATCTAGCTAGATAGTACTGCTATAAAACGGTAAACTCTGAGCTATAAAAATACACACGACTACTCTCAGAATTCATATTAAAAATGCTGCAACTTAGTACAGCAACCTTGTGTGTTGGTAAGCGTAAAGTTTAGAAACAATTACCTACATCAATTACTAATCTATTTAAGTGAAATCGAGACACGAAATTGGATTTGGGTTATTTTTATTTCGTTATATTTTTGTCTCAATGACTAACCGGAAACAATTGGCCGAGAAAAGCTGATTGATAAAGTACCCACCATTCATGTAATTGAATACTACAGAATACTGTGTTAATTTTCCTAGAATGAACCTTGGGTACATGTTCAATGGCAAGATCTGCAATTTTCTGATGAATAGCTTTTCAGTAGCTCAGCACTGATAACATCGTCTACGTCTGCACAGTAATTTCATCTCGTTCGTGACTGGAAAACCTGATTGATCTATGATTATTACTATTGTTCAAATGATTGTTCCGTCTAAGAATCACGGATGGACCCTTGCACTGTAATTAAATGGACGACTCAGAGCACGATATAGTTACTGGAAGCCTGATACCTATCTCTGTAAGTACGTTTAGAATACTAAAGAGAAAATCTTTAGCGGATTAAAAAACGATAGTTTCGTAATAATATTCACAGCAGTTCGTTATTGTTAGTCATTTGAAATACCCCAATGATATTATATCACACTTACTAAAATTTTTGTTAGTTCTAGCTTGGTGTTGATAGAAACTTAACATAAATAAACTTGATACTTTCAAGTATATCTTTTACACAACAACTCACTAACCGTTTTACAAGAATAAACTTACGTGGCAATATCTAAGAGCAATCGCAGAATAATGTGAATTTTTGCAATTCTGAAATGCACATCACAAAGGTCGACCTGCGACCTACTTTTTACGATAAAAACACATTAAAATCACGTAGCGTTACAAAACGATCAGAACTGTATGTTAAACGTCTGTTTTTATCCTGCAAGCCAAGAAGCTATAGCTAAAGGTTTGCACCCGGCAAATAACTTGCAGCCTCGTAGCTATTTCAATAGCCCAGCTGCATCTGGATCTAGTTAAAATTCTTTAGTCGTCAAACAGGCTATCAAGCCAATAATAATTTTAGATGATATTATCGAGGAAAATTATTATGAACAATGTCGGATGGACTATAAAAATGGGACATGAAAAGGGCGCCACGGGCTGTAACTACGAATGCCTTCGGTGAGACCTCGGCACGCACTAAGGGCATACTTAGGGTCATAGATCGGTAACTAGCAGATACCGTCGAAGGTCTTAACGTGGAAAACGCACGCAGAATAGATTAATAATGCACATGTTTATTAAGCTAATTAATTTCCTCAATAATACGAAATAGAAAGTGTTCAAAACGATGTAATCATGACTAGACAGAAAGCAAGCTTCAATAAGAGGAGGTGTAACAACTGAACTCCGCTCATACGAGAAGAAATTATCTAAGCGTAAAAGATCTAGAAAGTCAATTCATAAAAGTCTAAACAAGTTGTAATTGAGGATCAAGATTACACCAACAGAACAGTTGAGTTCTATCACTGTCGACAGGAATAATAATTTGGAACCACACGAGACCCCCGAAATAAATCTAGAACCAGTAGCCCTGTCGACAGCACAAGTATATCAATGTGCCAGACAGATAGAGCGACCTTGACCCCCTATAGCCGAAGAGAAATCGTCATCTGTATCATGATTCATGCCCACATAATATTAATATTAGACCTTCTCTGTTCAGAGAATTTTGTATGTATGATTTCATTTATCGATTTTAAGTAAAGAAACTTGCGTAAGGTTACTAAGAAAATGCAAGCAACCTTTGGAAGAGGACATTTAGTTCAAATTAAAAGATTAATATTAGTAGTGTTTGCAAACATTGATTTAAATTCTATCTAAAAAGTTAAACAAACAAGTCATATTTGTACACAATGTCGGGCGACACTATACAAGCATGTTCCAGATTTGAATAAAGCTTATTTAAACAAGCTCGTTTGCCGCTATATTTATTCTAGTGGATACGTTTCAATTGCAGATTTTCGAAAGCGCAAATAGCATTGTGCAAATTTGAATAGCTTCTTTGTCTAGACTTCGGAAAAAGTTTAGTAAAAGTGTAAGTTTGTCATCAAGTGTAATTTTACACATATTATTAATGCGTGTGGCCAAAAATATACATTTCAGGTTATCATCTTTGTTTGTCACGGAGATAACTAATAAGAATCGCTTACCTTACGTAATCGATCTGTCAAAGCAGTGAATACTACGAAATAGAATGTCACAGGTAGGTTGCCAGCAGTAAAAGTGGGGGACGGAAATTCCTAATAAATATCATTATTGGGTTTGTTATACAACAGAGTTTCCGGTTTGCAAACATCTCAATTAGAATAATCCTATAGTATTGATAACTCGAAGATAAATCATTAAAACTGGAAATGCAAATTTTATTTACGATAATTGCCTTCATGTTGAATGACCGACTATTATAGAGACCACGTGCTAAAATTGATGTATTTATTCGATAACATAAACATAGAATTTTATTTTTTTTGTGATAAGAAAAAATAATTTACTATCGTTATCATCAATAAAATTGCCTACAGTATACAGTATGGAGACCACATATATGCAATAAATTATACGACATACTTGTTATCGCCTTTACTGACGCTATGCAAAAAAATAACGATATTGGTCCAGTAATTAGGTCAAAAAGTAGAGTTTTAATTTTGAACAAATTTAAACACTCTGTAGAATTGTATCACTAGGTCAAAGATTCAACGAACTTGAATCCTCTGAATGAAAAGCGACGTTGCCACACTGTGCAAAACTACGAATATCACCACGACGCTGTTACGTACCTATTCTAGTTATTTGCCTAAATTTAAAATTGGTACACCTAAAAGACAGGCTGGATTTTAATGTAATAAATTTTAATTCATTGTTCGAGTGCGCAAACTAAGCGTATAAGAGGCCGCGGCCGCGGACTGCGCTGCCCGACTCCCACATTTATTTCGCTGCTATATGGATTTTAATACTGTGACGGTGCCGCCCACTACCTCTTTCTCACAGACAGAAGAAAAGTACAGACTAAATTATTAAATTTAATGTTAATATTGTTTTTTTCTGTATACTAGTACTTCGAATTTCCTCTTGACTACTCAACGTCCCTGATCTGCCACGGTCGAAACTTTGTTTTGCAATTTACACATACACAATTTATCAATGGGACGCGCCTGCATTTCCTGCAGGTGTACGTCGGTAGCGGTGTCTTTTGGCGGCTTCCTCACTAGGCACGCGGCTTTCTTCAAAGGGAATGAATTGCTGTCGGCGCCGGCGCGGCTCGTAGCAGGCCGGCGGGGTGGGAGGGAGCGCGGGGTGCGCTCGCGCCACGTAGGGAAGGGCACCTGTTATTGACTATTAATAATGATCGATAAAAAGCTGTTTAGCTTAAATCCTAAATACTTTAGGTGGTGTTTTTAGAATTATCGTGCTGTTATGATAATTCTAAAGAACACTGTGCCGTTAATATTTAAAGCTAATTTTAAGTGTGTTCTTATTAAATATTATTAAGTAGATTTAGAGATCAAAATAAATAAGGTAAACAACAATAATTTATGAATTGCTTTTACCTATTAAAAAATTGTACCTACGAGCTTATTATTAGTTACTGAATTAAATTTCTAATGTTACCGATCGGCTCCCGGGCGATCGACAGAACCGTTTGATACTCAGGAACTCACAAAACGTTAGTTTCGTTTTTTATTGTTAATAATTTGTTAATTATTAAAAATATTAAAACATTCGAATTACACAAAGATCTTGTATTCTAATGCCTTGTTTAGGTAGTAGGTGAATAAATGTAAAAAGTTATCGATAAGCGATTACGATAATTGCGCCGTTCGCCCTACATTACTTATTAGGTACTTTTATTTTTTTCGCTATTTTGGATTTCGGAAGTTCAGTTCCGATTTGTCAGTCACCGCTGGTGTTCCCTTCCGGTAGTGTGTGTCTTTCGCATAGATTTCGTAGACATACTTGAGCGCTTTGCTTCAAAACGCGATTTTAGACAATAACCTAAGTACTTAGTTAAATATTGTTTACAGTGAAAAGGACACTTATTAGTTTATTAGTACTTGACTTTGTGTGTGTGTAAATTGTGTTTTTAAGTTTTATGTTGTGTGTTATTTTTTACGGTGAAATCGACACTTAACTTTTGTGTACGCGTGCAACAGCATTTTTGCAGTGCTGCAGAGTACACAGACATGGTGTTATTGTATGGCGAATGCAGGCAAAATGCAGCCTTAACTATACGTACCTATCGTGAGAGATACGGAGCAACTCGCGTCTGCCCTACTAGTGTCAGGACAATCCTGGGAGCAGTCCAAAGGATCAGGGAAAATCAGCACATAGTACTCAACACTCATGAAGGAGTTGCTCCGCGTCATGTTCCATCACTTCCATCCTCTTTTGAACAACGAGTCTTAGAACATTTCTATCGGAACCCAACCTGCAACCTTAGACAAGCTGGGCGTGTGTTTAGGATGAGCCATAGAACAATACATCGAGTGCTAAAAAAGAACAAACTAGGTACGACCAAATTAACTTAGTGAATTTAATTTTCGTCGCACATTGTCTAACGAATCAAAGTGGCGCGCCGACATGCGTTGTTGCCGCACTTCGCTCCTGGGGTCAAGGTACGTTGTCTAAACAGAGTGTTTACTTTTACTGAATTTATTTTGATATTTATTTTGTTTGAAAATTTCATTTTTTTAATTTTCGGTTTTTAATTTAAAATTTAATTTTAATATACTTCTGTGGACTAGTATTACTTGCGGTTTCATTTATTGCCTAGAAGTGAGCTCCATACTGTATAGGTATTATGACGTGTACTATGGTCTTAGTACCCCGAAAATTAGGCTGGCGTAAACCCTTTGATACCGAGGCGTAGTGGCGCAATCAAGGGGAATTAATTACGCGACTTTCGCTCAGTTTTATAATATAGCGAGTTAAGCAGAGGCGCCGGTCATCGACCTTCGCGTGCCGATGTAGCCACAACTTTTTTGCTAAGCCAGTCTCGCCTGGCTCCGGGTGCTCGCTAGATGGGTAATCTAATTATAGGGTCTCCCTCTCGGGATGGACAAGTAAGTTTTGCCTTAAACTTCTATACTGGTTGCTTTTTTTTCAGGGGAAAGAGCGATACCGTTTCAACAAGAACTTTTTATAGGATAGCGAGAAATGGCATGATGAGCACTGTTGTTTGAAACATTGTGACTAAAAATGCTGGGTTATTAGTTGTTTACTGTTGACAAGTTGATTAGAAAATTACAGCAATAGGTGGGAATAAGATAGTAAATACGTCCACGTGTGACAAAACGTTTAGTTTTAAAGTGGACTATAATTGCTAGTGCGTGTGCATCCAACTCTCAAGAGCCGAGTAAATTGGATTAATCCCATCTACATGCATTGTAAAGAAACATTTTAATACCGTGGGAGTATTCTTTGTTACAGAAGGATGTGACATTTCTTTAGTATTGACGACCACAGTACCAGCGACTTTGCCCACGTAGATTTAGGACCTTTTCAAGCAAATTTGCATTTTACGTCTTTTAGGATAAAAAAATCGATAATCCTGAAATACAAAAGTTTATTTTGACCAAAACTAGCTAAGACTCTTTTTGGTTTGTATTTCGTGTCATCGTTTTCAACTTCAACTCTTCATTAATGGCTTTTGTGGACCAACTTCTTGTTGACTGGCATTGACAGTGAAGGAAAGACAATACAAACTTCAAATTTGCGAATAACAAAATTGACGGCGGAAACATTTGAGATGCATGAACTACAAACCTCATTTGAGATAATTGTATTAGAACGGTATAAAATTTCGCGAGCAATATGGGTTTGTCCGTTACCTGTTTAGGCAAGTGACAGATAAGGATATCAGTCATACAAATGGAGACATCGATTGAATTCACAATACTTCCCAGATACCTTGCTTGTTTGCTAGGTGCTAAGAATTGTGACACAGTTAATACGGTACACGAACGATCCCAGTCACAATAACCCGACAAGTTTCCATGCACGATAGAAATCGTTATATCGGGTACGTCGGCCAGTAAACAAGCCAGTTATTTGAACGACGTCAAAACTATCAAAATGGCACTGTTATTTAAGATATAAAACATTTAGAAATCTGTTGGCGTAGCAAGAACTATTAGCGAACTTCACAATGAGTCGTTAAATATTACTACCTTCTGTTAATCAGGTAAGGGCATGATGCGAAACGTCAAACAAGCAAATGATAAGTACTGCGAATTGTTAATAGAATAAAGTCTTTGTCGACAGCCATCGCTCATTGGATTCAGTAGGTGATGATGACGCGACTCTGTTTAAGGTAGACGGTTCTACAAACGATTGTTTAAACGTATGATTAAATGATTATGTCTTCTAATAAAGTTTTGCCGAACACCCAGCTAAGTAACTCTTGGCACAGTTCGATAAGGTTCAACTGCGATTAAAGCACGAATTGAACAACAAGTAACCGTACAATATAATGCTATAGATTGTATTACTGTTACAGTTCCGTGCATTCGAAAATGGTTTGCACGAAAACATCCGCAGGAGCAACAATTATCGGCGGAGGTCGGTGTGCGCCGGCGCAGGCGGTGGGTACAGCGGCCGTAAAAAGTAAAAACAAATCATAAAAACCAGTTGTATTGTTCTTTCGCAAGAGACGACCTCAAGCCTTTTGATAAGAAACGAGTCATTTTCATCGATTTTCTAACACGTGTTTAGTTTGTATAACAAAGACACATTTGCAATGCAAAGTTATTGTTCGATAAACAGAGCGTTTGTTGCAGGTACGCAAACAGACTTAAACGATCACGGTGGGGCATTCAGTATGAGTGTCATTGATAAAATATAATAAACGACATGATTCACGATTTGAATAGAAAGCGAGATGTAAGATATTGAAAAAAAAAGAAGCAAGTTAATTTTTGACGCTACAGAGACTACTAAGTGAGACGTCACGAAACGGAACCTAAATGTTCGCCATAGTGAAAGTGAGTAAGAAGCAATTCATGTTACAAAACAAATTTTTGTCTGTTTTAATTTTTTATCAATATAAAGTTACGCGATGTTTGAAAATACGCAACACATTGTGTTGGTAGCGGAGCAAGAGAGTTCAAGTAGGTGAATGTTGTTTTTCGTATCATTAGGAAAATCGATCTTTACTTTTGATTCAAAATGTTTTCTTTTTCGTTTTTGAAGGCCAAATCAGCTTGCATGATTTGTTGCACAAATGAGCATAGTAGGCGAGGCGGCATCACGATTCACAGTCACACCCGGGAGATGTCATGGAACTTGTACACGCGTGGTCATAAATTGAGTTGCATTTGGAACTACACTAACAAACATTAGAGAACACGGAACCACTTATTAACACGTAATTTAGACAAAATATCAGACACTCGTTCGACGTCATGCGCGTTTGCCAAACAAACACTAATGACGATAAGAAATCATTAACAATACCATATCAATTTTCAATCAGAGTATTACTACATAATTTGATAAATATGATTTCCTTAAGATTGATAAGTGATATAAATTAAAATACAAGGTATACTACTTAAAAGTCATCGATTCGCCGTCAATAATTGAAAACACGCATTTATGAGTAAAATTTTTAATATTAACGTTAATAAAAGTGTGTGCGCGTATCGAATTAATCATGGTTTTACAGAAAAGTAACGAGAAACTGTGAGAAACTGAAAAACAAGCAAATATTTCGATGTGAATGCGTTTGTTTCCGTCAAAGAACGTGTATGCCCATTTGGTACAATAGCTATGTTGATGCACTTTGAGCACAACATTCTTGTTTTCAGAACGGTAGCCACACAAACAAGTTTACTGGTGTTAAAGCAGTGCAAAATGAATATCCTAACGTATTACGGTTATTTGAATGACTTTAGTTTTGTATAAAAACTCCTGGTGGAAAACATTTACCGTGGACGTTGCTATGAACTTTTAACATGTGACCAGATGATATGCATTCAGTTATTTACCCCATTGGAGCAACTACTTTTGTTTTAAATTTCAATGATTTATAATACGCTGTGTGTTGTTGCAAGTGGAGTAATTCTCAAGGCTCGTTAGTGAAACTGAAGTTGGTCCATCCGCTTACCTTGCTTCAGCACAAGTATTTTGTTTCCCTAATCGTAGATTGTTATATAATTTAGATTTTGATAGTGCTTAACGCCATCATGATAAATTAAGAAATCGAAACATTCCTCTAAGATGACTAAGCTTTATAGATGATTAAAATTCAGGTAAACATGTATTTGTTCCGAGTTCAAACGAATTAAATGAATTATTCGTGTCCTAATTATTCAAGATGATTGAGGAAGCGCATAAATTTACCGAGCAACAAAAGGTAAGTCAAAAATTCATAGCACAGCCGCTTCCGATGAACTGGCAGTTAAGTTTTGTAAGCGTCACCTTCACGGCTCACTTCCTGAGCCTGCTTCCAATAGCCGAACTACGGGGAGGAAGACAGCAGCCACCGGTGCACCGACCGGCCGCGCAACCGTAGCCTTGGACGCGAGCTCCCTGCATTCTAATCGAGCGGCCTTGCGGAAGCGCGTGCCTCGAACCCGCTCTCGTAACATGGCCCCTTATCAACAGACTCGACAAATCACTTCTTTGACAGATATCGATTTATCTTTATCACAACGTGTTGGAATCAAAAAGGAAAACCGCGAGTTAATTTTTACGCGAACGGTCAATTTATTGCCGAAATTCTTGGTAGCGACGGCGACGGTACGATAACCCCTGAGTACGTATGCAGGTATGGTCAAAAGAAAGAGTTATAGCGTAAGTCTACTTAAGTCATTGGAAATGATTAGTACAAAGCTGTGGACGACCGCGGGCCGTTCGTGAGGTGGTAACCAGTTGCACCCGCTGAACGGGTCGGCTTTAAGTATACCGACGTGACTGGCACGGATGGCTACGTCCAAAAATATGAGAACGGTTATACGGAATGTGTCTATGGCAATAAGCTGATAATGGAGTACACAAAACCAATTGGAAAACTGTTTCAAGTGAATATCGACAAATGGCAACAGTCGCATGCTTGCGATTACAGAGTTACTGCAGTAATCTTTAAGATAACATAAATTATATTTTCAGCTGTAAGAAAAAGTTAGTACACAGTATTAGTTTTAGTTCGCTAATACTTATTTTCTAGAAAAATAGTTAAATGAATGATTTCTACATAAATCATTCTTTTTCTATTACACAATTTTTCCTGTGACACAACAGCAGAGTTTTAAGGAAATGGATTTATGAAACGCTTTGTTTACAAATGCTAGTGTTTAAAAACAATCCAACGTTGCTTATGGCATTTCCTAATATAATCGATTAGTTAAGCAATATTGAAATGTATAGATTTGTATAGTAATATGATGTAGATTCAATGAGTATCACTTGTCTGAAAACATGCAGAATCGTATATGAAATCTCAGAACAGATACTGGTATCGTAATTGAACTTCAGTTTTCAGTTAAATTGCAATAATTGCGACTAATTAAATAGTAAAACTAAGACATTAAGGCGTGGAAGAAGCTTTAAATAGATTAAACTAAACAATACCTGAAAATTATAAATAATGGTAATTGACACTTACGGCATACTCTGAAGTTTCATATATGTATCCAAGGGCAAAGACTCCAAGTCTTTGTGGTTTACATTAGTTCCAGACAGACGTCTCGCTGTGCGCATCCAGCTGCCTTTTTGTCTTCTCGAGCCTTTTTCGCTTTTTAATAATTGGAGGTGGCGTTTGACTATATCGTGCCACTTCCATTTCACTGTAGCTGGAGAATCACTAGCGGCATCTTCCTTGCAGATTTGTAAACTGTCACTAAATCTTCTCATGTTTTGAAGATATACTTCGTTCGATTTTGGCGGAAGGCTCTTTCGCCTTTCGTCGGCAATAATTACGTCTTGCGAATTTTGTTCTGCTATCCATTTTGTTATGAAATCATTTTTATCACAGACTTGCATAATCACTGGCTCTTCTTTGGGAGGCGGTGGAATCCAATCCAAACTGACCCATTGACTAGATTTAGGCTTGGATTTGAAGATTACATCTACCTCATCGTCGCAGTCCGAAGAGCCAATCGAACATACAGACGTCTTTTTCCTCGGAAACCGAGAACGGATAGATCTACCAGCGGGGGATACTTCAGGATTCACACCGCTCTCAGTGTTTTCCTCTTTTCTAACATCCTGCAAACTCTTTATACACTCAATATTAACATAAGAGTTTTCGGAGCACGAAGAGTCAAGACTAAACCTAGGGGTACTTCGATGCACAAATTTAGATCTAACTGTCACTTCCTCATTGCAAATTTCAATATTTCCGCCTCCAGTTTCACGTTCATTCGTCAATGAAATTCTTCGTTCATTTGATATGTCATTTTCCATTTCAATTATTTTGGTCATGCTCGGAAAGTTGTTCTCTTTTTCCACTTCCATTATTCTAGTTAATCTTTGGGGACATTCTTTGTCCAATGATTCTGTACTATTCGTAATGGTAGAAAATGAATTATCTTCATTCAATTCAATTATTCTGGTTATTCTTTGTAACGTCTCATTTTCTCCATCAGTACAGACCGGGGACGGTGCCTTGTCATTTTGAAATTCAATAATTCGAGTTATCCTTTGATGATGTTCTCTTTCTGATTCTATATTTACTGAAGACGGGTTCAAGTCATCTAATTCTATAATTCTCGTTATTCTTTGAGGGTAATTGTTTTCAGTCATCGATACTGATGACTCCGAAATATTTGATTTGAAATTTTCTTTGTGGTTCTCTTCAAACTCTTTCATTTCTAAAATATCTGAAGAACTTAAAAAAGATGACTGACTGTCTAACATTTGAGTTGTTGTTATATTACATCTTTCAATTGTTACCTTTTCTTCTCTAGAATTACTGCGGCTCTTAGCTTTTTGTAAGGCGCTTTCAGTTAGGAAAACACAAGGCACTTCCACTTGCATGGACATTTTTCGTCTTCTGGTTGAGTTTTCTTTTTCTTGATTAATATCATTGTCAACGTCTTCAGGAACCGCCGTATGCGGAAGAACAATAGGGGTCCCAGCTACCATACGCAAAAAATCAGTAACAGCGGCTATATGCGCTCCTGTTACAGCTCCTTGTAATTTAACACCGGATACTTGGTGAGGCACAAGTTGATTATCGCGTATACACCAAACTACGGGCAGAGCCCCTTCAGACACCATCGTCGTTATGGTCAAGTGTTCGTTTCGAATTTGTCTCTACCACCTTCTATTGTTTTTAATAACAACAAAAAAATCAACAATTCGTCACTAATTAAAAGTATATTTTTATTCACTGGCGCATTTCCGGGCTACGACCTACACTTCGAAATTGAAAAAAGTACAAGTAAGCGTGCACATAGATTTGTTGTTGAAGAGACGGCATAGCGCGAACGCGGCGCGGTAACGGGTAGAGGAGCGCGGCGTGCGTGCGCGTCCGGCGGAGGTCGCGAGAGATAAGGCGGTGAGAGTCGCACGCGCACCACTGCCGCCCGCCGCACGCCCCGCCACGCCGCCGCACCATCACCTTCGATCATATATCAATTTTCATCCGATGCACTCCTCGGTGAAATTATGTAACGGTATGGATAACCCATTTTAACCGTTAACCAACCTAGTCAAAGCATGATTAGGCGGTTAAAATCATTTGGCATTTTCGAAAAAAGTCATTATATTATTCGCTGTCATAGTTAAATGCCCCAGTCGATAAAACGCTATAATAATAGTAAATATTCTTTTATTTTTCGAGTCTAGACCAAGACCGATGCCAATTGTTGCTTGTCTTGCAATCTTCGTTTTATTTGCATAAAATATGCAAGGACTGGAATTCAAGTAGGTTTGTTACGGTGACGTAACGAATACGTACCAAAATTAGTAAAACATTCGTCGACTACGGACGTCGTTTATAGTCATTATCAACAATTTAGATTCTTGGTGATTAATAACTTATACTGTTTTCAATATTGCAAATGGAATCGGTTTTCATTGTTGCAAGTTAAGTAGGCAATCGAGAGCAGAGAGTCATAAGTAACCCCATCTGATGTGGGGTCATCCTGTCGCGTACAGTTAGGCCGCTTTGTGTTGGCCCTATTCGTGTCAGGACGGTCCATCACTCACTCGTCGGCCGGCCAATGCAATACCGCAAGTTGTATGCAAGCCCACCTTCTTGTTTGTAATAATCTTAGAGTGGCAGAAGACCTTTTTCGAAAGGTATTACATGTTTTTCTAGATTTTAGTAACGATATACAATGATGGCTATTCTTGTTCATCGAAAACAACCGGGAAACTTTAATGTAAAATAAAATGGCGACCATGGCTTTGCTAACGCAGTCTCCTAAAGGCATTAAGAAAGTAATAAGGTAATTAATAGTTGCTAGATAAATAAAGTAAATGCGCATAGATAGTGGCTACGAGTATACACATGTAACACCGTCATGCGCAAATGCCAGTGGACAGTTAGGCCCGGCGCCAACGCAGCTTGCGATGCGCCACCCGTATCTGGGACGGGCAAATCAAGTATTAATTACCCATACAACGCTTAATGAACTCCTTATAGTTAAGCGTGGAAGACAATTAAACATTCCTTCAAAATGAATGCTCTTGAGCCTGTCAAACAATACGAGTATGGATATGTCGCGATTTTCACACCGAAGAGATAACTTCAAAATTGTATAACAGTGTAAGAAAGAAGTCCTCAATTGTTTTCCGAGACAGTCAAATATGAAAACAAAAACAATTCGATTAATGATGATAGACATAGAAGTCGGTCCACTGAGATAGAATCTCGATACTCAACATAAGAAATTAGACTTAGACGAGATGCAGCTTAGACAGATTAGTGTTTTATTAGGAACTATAACCGCGTTCTAAGATTTGAACGTTTTTGTACGTAGGTGTATGCACGAATGATTATGCATGACCTCACAGTTGCTGATAGCAAACAAACTCTCGCATCAGTTTCGAAGAATCACTTTCCGTTCAATGGAACGTTCGATTTGGGGAAGTCCAACGGTCTGCTACAGGAAAAAAGTATTATTTATTCATAATACAGAACATCGATCAGATGCACCAAACAATCGACAAACAACAGACCTTGGCGCCGCGTACGACGTTGCAGTTACTATCCGCTTCTATGAATTAGAATTGACTAAAAGGGAAGAAGTTTATTTATTACTACCATAGAGCACTTTAAATGAAGCTGTTTTATAAGTTGGCGTTATATAAACGGAAGTATCGATTTGTCTTCTTGTTTACGAAGAGCGAATTGATTTCTATAGGGTTTTTTGTTCAATACATCACATGTGTTGTAACAGCAGACTTTCTGACCTAAGGTTATTGCCGGTAGGCTTTTTTGACCTGAGGTATCTTCAATATGTTTTCTCGAAGCTTAGCGAAACTCCAAACTGTCAATTTTTTTCTCAAGGGAATTTAATTATATCTAGAGTTGCGATAGCAACATAAGTTGTGGCTATTTATTTCTATTGTTTTAAGTACATTTTTGTATTGTAGATAATTTTTGTAGATTATTTCAGAGCAAAACAATTTAGAAAAAAATACCCAAATTGCTACTTCCTGGTTGCAATGTACAATGTTCTTATCGAAATTGAACAAGCTTATCATTGACAGCAAACATTTTAATGGATATATTGTTATTTTATACATCAGGAAAATAAATAAAAATCGTTTTTAACTTGTGTCTTTATCGAGGGCAAGGACGAAAGCGTGTGTGTCATATTTAATTCACTGTCTCGGTTGGTATTTTTTTGCAAGAGTATTAAATTCATTTGCATATTTTCAATGCATTTCAAAACTGAGGCGTGAAGTGTAATTTGAATGTACGTATGTTCACGAGTGATTCGCGAAAGGGTTACAAGAAAGGACCAAGAAGGAAAAAGTCAGAGGAAAGTTTGCAATCAACTGCAACTAGAGCATGCAGTCTCATTGGGTCATTCATATACGTAGAAGATACAGATGCGTATTTATTACATCTGAAATCTAGGTCTCACGTACCACGCCGTGCAGAATCCGAAACACTATTTGTATTTTAATGCAAAATGAAAATTCATTCACCCCAGCTTGTTAAGTAACTCGGTTGCTACGCAAACTTCAAGTAAATGCGCATTCCTTGGAAGTGACTATTTGCATAATCCTTATAGAGACCAAATGGCACGTTAATGAAATAAATAAATGAAATAGTAATTTCACTACTTAAGTACTTCTTATTTAGTTGCAAACGCTTCATTATCGCTTATTGTAAAGCTTTGATGTAGGAAAATACAAAATTTATGATATGTAAGATAAATCATCTTATAAAATCTTCACGATGACTATAAACAAGGATGACATACAAATGAAGATTTCTCTGCTCGTGTGTGTCTTAATGAGGTGCTTTAATGACGTGAAGGTTGTCGAATTTGTTACTTATTGTATAATGTCGTCCAGTGATAGCACGGTTCGAGGAAGCAAGCGGTCAGCGGCGTCGCCGGCGCGGTGTTGGCGCCATGACATGGCGCCCGCCCGAGCAATTCGCGACGTGATTTTTTCTCGACATCATAAAAAAGTATTAACCGTATCCCCGTGTAGACTTATAATATAACGCTACCGTTTGATTAACGTAGCATTGATAAAATGAGAACACAAATTATGAACCGACGTTGCTCGGAGCTAATCAGGCAAGCCGGTGGGCAGGTACAATCCGTTCAAATCAAGACTATTGTTTTATTATCAAATCAAACGCAAGTTAATTACACTTGAGTAAGTACATGAGGAGCGATACACTCGTGTTCGGACACATGATTGTGATTATTAAACCAGTAACGAGATTTAATGGGTAGCTAGGTAATATATTTTCAACAGTAGCTAAGTTAACGTGTGCCTGAACACGTGCATTTTATAGCTAGACTATCATTAGGAAGATCTAATGTTAGTATCTCTACCTCTTTACTAGACAAAGATGGCAAGTATACCAATTAAGTTTTATTACTTGATATTTATCTAGCAACTAGCTGTGCCCGGCAAGCGTTGCATTTTTTCTACCGACCCTACCTACCCTACTATTTTTCATAAGAAAATTATGGAAATTGGTCCAGCCGTTCACGCGTGATGCCGTGACCAAGGGAAATAGGGATTATTTATTTTATATATACAGATTACGGGTTAATTATTTGTTGATTCAGTTTTGGTTGCCTAGCCTAAATTGCCGTTCAGACAATTTCACAAAACTTGAGTTAATAAGTACAGTTTTAAAAATAATATTCCTCATTAGCTATTCAGCTGCATCTGGTTAATGGCGGTCGAAGATTGTGATTTTTGATTCGTCAGCTGTGTAAGTCGTTGTACTAATTTACTCAAGTATTGAAAAAAAAATAGTTTAGCTGAACAATTCAGCGTTTAATGAAACGTAACGCTATTTCAAGTACTTCAAAATATATGCAAACAACAAAAACCGACTATGTCTTGACCGTAGCTAATTATGAAGATTTCACAAACGTTCTGCTCGTATTTACGAATGTTATTGTTGTTATGTACCTTTATATATATAAGTATTTATGAGTGAGTTGTTTTTCCAACCTTGTCAAAGTATAATATTACAATTAGTGAGCAGACATCGTTACTTTAAAGCCAGTGACGATGAGATGAACAAAGTAGCGGACATGCATAATGAATATTAAATAAGGAAAATACTGAATTTTCGCGCACATTCAGATATTTCCGGAAAACCGACAGTACCTTGTTAAGAGTTCATTGAGTATTTATATTCTGCAGTTTGTTTACCCACTCAAATTCCTATTAAAGGATCCATCAAACTCGCTAACTATTAGGAGAAGATCTCCTTTTGAAGAAATTCATAAGTGAACTCAATTGTAATGTATGCTAATCTTGAATAGCCAGACGCAAGTCATAAAATTAAAACCGATTATGTGCATGATGACTAAACTAGACAATTAAATAATGTCAGAGTCACAGCTCTGCTTTGACTCGTTCAAATCTTCTCTTATTACAAAGAGAAATTCACGGTTAAGTCGACCAATGGGGAGGAAGATTTTCAAAGATAATTGCACATTTTTAGCACTAATGTGCAATTTAATTTGCCTGTCGTAACCATCTCGAAGGTACATCAATCTGCAGATTACGGTTTAAAGCGTTCTAGACGCGGCTGTAGAAAGTTGCTCGCGGCGCGACTCTGCGGCGCCCGCGCATGTCCTGCGATCCGCATTCTCCCTACCAAGCTTTAAAATAAAACTAAAAAAATAAAAGCAACATCGTAAAATACAGTGTATCGCGGAGTAATGACTTTAGAAGATTAAGTAGGGAATAGAGAAGGCCGTGTCTTGAATAAAATAAAACAAGTCCCAGAAGACGACTTCGTAATTCCAGAGGCAATTACGAGTAAAATCTTACAGCGCTTAGATACGGCTCCATACCAAAATATTTTTACAAACAAAGACATTGTATTTCTAAACATGATTGTGCCTACTCTAGTCTCTAAGGTAGTAAAGGCAAGTACTCATTTAATATCTTTGTCTTCACGGCTACGAACTTTAAGGCGTTTAAATTCATAAATATTCGATTTCTTTAATCAATTTCGATACCGTATTGGAACATATTTTATTTAAAACCTAACTGCACACTCATCGTGTATCATTAATCTTGCGATCCTCCTGTCGTGGATACAATCTTTCTTTGTAAAGGGAATTACGTATAATTTTTTCCTTATGAAAACATAACTGTGAAGTAGTTCCGGTAAAACATCTGAAAATTATATAATACCATCGATCGACTGCCGAATTGTCGGTTTACCGGAAAAAATGCAACAAAGACTTAGGTATTGTACAACTTTGACAAAGGACAATGGTGAAGAGAAAAGTAAGTCTCTAGATTTCTTGAAAGAGAAGCCTTAACCTACATTTCAAAATGATTACAAAGGAATGTCACGAAGTGAGCAGCAAAACAGTGTTTAGATAATGGTGGTGTATAAACAATCGCATCTGCGGTCGGTGCGCGCGGCGCGGCTCCGCGGCGGGTCGATGAACGACCTAGCTCACTGTGAGGCTGTTTCCTCCGCGGAGAAGTGCGGACCCGCCCCCGTTCCGTCTGCCCCAGCATAATAAACAACTACAATTGTTAAACCACATTAAAAACCAACTTCTATTTTTGTTCAGTGCACCCTTATCAATTTTGTCAATCACTAGCTCTGTTTGGAATAGAAACATGACAAGATATCGAGATTGACATGCGACAATAGCGCTGCGGGTCCAAAATCAACCAAAAACTTTACTTTCACAAAAAATCATTTAAATTGGTTAGAATACGAACTGGTGACCCGCTCATTCTGCGCACGGGCATAATTATAAGGTACTGAGAGTACCAAAAGTTTTCGATTTCTGTGTTTTGTGTAACTACGGTACACAAACTTTCAGGAATAATGATGATTCTCTAAATTATAAATGAATGTGTTAATGCATTTTGTGTCAACTAGGAGAATTGAACAAATATAATAAACTGTAAATGGATTGTCTTTATTTATTGTCATTTTTACGCCCTAAAGTTTCCTCTATTCTTCTGGTATAACTATGGATATTTAACTGAAGTTCTAACAAAACAATTAAGAACAGAAAAATATTCTAAAAGCTGAAATCGTGTTTTCTTATTGGAATAGGAATTTTGCAGTGCAAGAGTTATCTGATTACATCAGATTCGTAAATGTCGAGATTATAACATTGTTCCAACTTTAAATACATAATAAATTAATGGACATTTCTTAGAAGTGTTATGCATGTTACGAGCGAAATAAATAGCAAAAAACATAGTGATGTCTACGTAATTAATAGTTTATGGCGTAAGCGATATAATGTTTATATCTGAGGGTTTAATGAACGACCTCACTTACACTTTTGCTGACATGCCGTACCGGACATATCAATACTCTCTAGGCAATAATAATTACATTCGCGTTAGAGTGGTCCACGATACACATACCAGTTTCGGTGACAAGTCGCAGAACTCTCACTCGCGGATGTCGCATCGCATCTCGTGTGCACGACGCTCCATTACCGATAAATTGGCACTAGCAAAAAATATCATTTTCGCTGTACGTTGACGTACATACGTTTCTAATCACATCATATCTGGGTCAACGGAAATTTACGACGCGAACGATTCACTGAAAGCCTTTTACATCACATCTCAGCGGCGGACACCTGGTACTACCAGGATCCGATCTGCATGTGGCGTAGCACGCCCACTAATTGGTGGATATTTTTTTGGACCGATTCAAGATCATTTAAATATGAATTTGTAGTGCAACGTCACAATCTATTTGACTTAAAATATTAATTAAGATTAACAACGATGACATCGAGACTTATTAGGAGACAGTGAAAATGTAATGACTGACAGGCGCATTCGAAATTATTAGATAGGTATGCAAGAGAAAAAAAATCTGGGAACAAGAGAAAGTATTCGTAAAATAACACGGTGAAACACTGCATCAGAAATGATCAATAATCATGCGTGGGCGTGGACATCAGTGCAGTGATAATTGAAAGTGCCATCACTTGCAGGCACTCTGTACTACATAGAATCTGTGTCAAGTCGTTTTCACGGTCTTGGCGATGTTCTATACAAAATTGACCATGACTTGGGATGGGCGCGTGTCGTGCTTGCGTAGGTGTTTTCGAACAACATCCGCTCAAAATATATTGAATTATGATCACAAGTGCTTTAATATTTGATTGTTTTATTTGTGGGGTGATCTTAATGTTCTGAAGTTGCTTAAAAAGTTAAAGTTTTTAGGAAAAAGGTATCGTGGTGCACGTAAAGCACGATGCAGGAGTACTAGGAACTTACTGTTTGCACGGTAAATGTATTTGGAACGGTGTTTTGCCCTAATTTGTGGTAATTTACGTTGTGGAGTGTTGGAGCACTATGGGGAGGTACCTTAGGCACGCACGCGGCATTACGCAGAACTCGAAAGGAGGGGAAACTACTTTGCGACCATTCTGTAATCTGCCCAACATGGTCATTTCAATTTCGTCATATCTGGACACTTTCTAAAGAAACTGCATCATGTAAGTAATAACTGTGGCAGACAAGACGCAGCCTAGCTTCCAGTGGAAACATGCGATAATAAGGTGTAATTGCACACCACCTCTGTGACTATATTTAGCAGCAAACGCTCTGGAACTAGCTGCGCATGCGACTAGTGCAATTACGTAAAGCGGTTGAGCCATTTCTAATCTAAAAATAATCGTAGGCTTTGCAGACATCGGCGCCACTGGGATCGTACGAGAAAGTAAAGACAATATTTTCATATCATATGGACAACAAAGTTGAATGTGATAAGCGATTACAATTCTTGGATAGTTTTGTTTACTCTTGACAATCCACAGATAACTGTTAAATCCACCCAAAACCATTACATATTCAACTATATACAGGATTAAATCTGATACAACCAAGAAGAATTACAAAGAAACCGCACAAAATTTGCGATTATTAACGTTGCACACAAAGCTGATGAGCAGAAAATAAATAAACACGTTAAAAACTGAAACATCTATCCAGAAATGTGCAACACTAATGGTAATTGCTGGGTTTTTTCAAAGAGCTAACTGCAGATATTTTGTAGGGAGGTGACACTAATACTTTACAGCGGTTAAGTATATCCGTGACGTGGACTAATACATCAGTGGCGCCGGTTAATCGTTCGTCTGCGCGTGCGACGTTGCGATGCGAATTTTCCCCAGCACTCGTACCATTAGGGAAGCTATCATTACCGCGGCGACAGGGCTGATCAACCGTTACAATTGGCATACGACTTGACATTTTAATACTCACGTGTAAATTGCGTTTTAATTTCATTGCGTTATTAATATTTATCGCACACTTATAATTTGCTTGAAAATAATTTGGGAGCTTTCTTATTCAAAAAGTACAGAGTATAATTCGATGATTTAAGGTGCAGTATGTGTAGATAAACGTGTGAATAAGGGCAAGGTACACGCGACACATCGTTTGCACCGACCTTAATTACACATATATGATCTGGGCCACTGCTCTCTCTTAAATCAAACTTGAAAGCCCTAGAACCCCACTTATCAACATTGGATGATCCGCCCTGCACGTGAACGTTACTCGCGTACCTTATGCAACCAGTCACTGACCTCTTCGACTTGTTTGGGTTGTATTTCATTCAATGATAGAATATCGTGATGAGGGACTCGCTAATTTCTTGTACAGTTACTTACTAGTGATCGTATGCTTTCTGAAAGGCAACGATGTGTTGGCTGCGCGTATGTCGTATGACGTAAGATGTCAACGTTAACAAATTATTTAATTCAGGAGGATGTGCGAAAGATAACTTTCATAAATATTCATGAGAAAAACTTCCATTAAACTTAAGTATTTAGGCCTGTCGGAGAGAAAGACGCGCCCCAAGTATCCATTTAAAACCACATTAATGTTCACCTAGTGTAGGTTTACAACGTTGTAAGCGTCGCTTGAGGGACGGGAGCAGGGCGGTGAACTCAAATGCATCCTGTATCCGAAGTCGGTGATGTCGGCCAACTAACTATCTTTACTAGGAAATGTGGGTTTTTAGAAGCCAGTGTTAGTAGCACACCCCGGCTCACACATCTTCTTGGTAGGTTAATTGGTCGCTTTGTGTCTTTCTACAGTTCCATTTCTTCACTGTATTACCTACACGTCAACTAAAGTGAGCCTTGTTCAAAAATAATTACATACCTCCTCTCATTCTGTATGAACGGATAATATTTTACATAGTTATTTCAAAATTTTGCAGTCATGTTTACATTAAGTATAGGCGATAAGCATTCATTAAATTAACATAATATACGGGTAATAACTAATAAACCTTACTTATATGCCCACATGACATTTGTACTGTATTACGAGGACACTGAATTCACAATCATCTTCCATCTCAAAAGGACCTAAATATCAGAAACAAATCGTAAATACGCAATATATGCAAAACTAAGAATTGCAGGATCAATAAATAGAATAATTTACACAGAAATATGTGTCGATAGATTTGTCCGCGTAAAATGTAAAATGTTTATTGATAATGGTCGATCAGAATGCGCTAGCGCAGTGTCGTATGTCGGTTGCCATCGCACAGGCGCTCGATTCACCGAACCGGCTAACTTCCTGCAGCACAGGCATGTGCCATGAATAAACACATCTTCCAATACCGTCACAATATTCATATTAGTTTAGACTCTTTCATTGCGAAAATGATTGCTTTTATAACTGACGTTTTTCAAGTTCACTTTTCTCAGTTCATCGTAAAAATCCCAATCGATGTTTGAAATGGCGCAAAAATTACTGCAGTTTCTATTCAATTTTTGCAAAAATATTCCTTAAACCGACGTAAGGCTATATTTTATTACACTACTTGCTTAAAGAGATGCCCAATTGCATTATGTCGGTATTATTCAATAGCTTAAGTTTTCAGCTATAGCTGGAAAAATTCATGGTTGGTACAGAAATAAAATCGAGTAAAACGAGAAATGCCATTCTAGTTCATTTTCGAAAACTTCTTCTCAAACGTTTACAGGAAAATAGACACTAAGGTATCCATGTAATTCTACAGGTGAGTGTACATCTGAAAATATGTTTAGACCATTTAGGTATCAAAGAAGTAAACGGCCTAAAGTTTAACTGCAACCGCGCCCTTGGAAAGTGTGGCGAACCCGGGGTGAGAAGGGAAGAGCATGAGTTCCCTGTAGATTGATGTCGATCTCATGATGTCAATTTACAATATTTTAAGTATTTGGCCTGACAGTTTTGTATTGCGTTTTTATTACTATAATATTATTTCGTAATATTTCTTATAAATCAAATCACAGCCAAAACGACGGTCATATCCTCATGATATACTCTAGCTAGACAGTCCACGAACAACACTACCAACTGCAGCGAGCGTTGACAGCGGACTGACAGAGGGGGAAGCCTGCACTACCGCCCCGTCTCGCCACACATACCTTAGGCGCGGTACAGCAGTTTTGGTCAAACTATAGCGGTTTCATTATGCTGAGATTTTCAAAATATTTTTTAATTAACATCATTTGCAATCCTATTTTCTCTATTTTTACATATTTTTCTCAAAAAATAATTTAGTGGTGCATTTAAGTGTGACTAGTTGACATTTTTGGTTGTGCTAGATGTTCTTTATTTCTTTGCAACTACAAATATACAAATTTAAGCAGTTTGGATTTAAATATGGTACAGGGTTCCTTAATTTACATAGTAGTTATAAACTTACGCCTTTTTTCCATAGGAGAAACCACAGAACGCATCCTCCTTTATTTATTTTGTCATATTAATGATTTTCTTTGTTGCTGTTTTTTTATTTATGAAGGATTTTATATTAAAGTTCCTATACTTTGTATTTTATTTCATTAAAAGAAGAAGAGGCATTATAATATTAAAAAAGGATCAGCCTGTTTTGTGAAAAGAACTCAATTTCTAATCATTATTTTTTAAAGATAGGTTTGATATTGCAAATGGTAATTTATAAAATAGTCCAACATCCCGCCTAAGATTAACTTGCTATCGACGTAAGCGTGACGTGTAAATTTATTACTCCAGAACTGACAATAAGATCAACTTAAACACAAAAGAAGTAAAAACAAGTTTACTTTAAATTAATAGTTAGTCAGTGAATAATGTTGTTAAGGATGTACTACATCTTTACGGTCTCATATCTCAATCTTTCCATATAATGCCAAAATAATACATGGTTACGTGAGCAAAGCCGCAGGCGCAGCTAGTAAAATACTAATAACGTACATCGAAAACATCTACTGCACGTCGGAAGTCTCAGTGTTCTCAAATACTTAGGAGCGATAAAATGTTTGTTTTGTTGGCTCCAATGGTTTTATTCAAGTCATCAAGCATACCGTTAAGTAAGCTGCAGCTAGGGAATAGCTATTAGTTGGTCGTCGGTGTGTTAGCGGTACGACAGCCACATACAAAGCATAGGAACCTCGCCATTTTAATATTTGCCATACAATTTGCATGTTTGACTAGGAGAGGAAACGTTTTCCGGTAAGCCCCCCGCGTTTACTCGGACCGCATTAACTATTGTTTGTTTTTTTGCGTATGTAACAAAGATTCAGTGGACTTCAGCGCAAACAAGCAAGTCAAATAACGCATCTCGTATTGTCTCAAGGGTACTCAAGGACCGTTTAAAATTCAGCAGCAATTACCAGTCCTGGTGGTGCTTGTTGCAGCTGACCTCGTTTGTGAAGCCAGTGTTCAGCTCGTGCGGAACGCGATGCAGTTTTAATTACCGAGGCCGTTCGTCTTTCTTGCCACTTTGATTGTCGCACCGTCTGAAGGTGACTTTTCGTGCCCATAAAATTTAAGTGTCTAACATTTGAGTTCCGTTTCTTACGAGAATGACCTTAATAATCGTAAGTTATGACGAAGTCCAAATTTCCAAGACGCCTACTGACGCATGACGTTGGTTTCGCTGAATGGCCAGTATTTTTGTATGAAATATTAATCGGTGACGTCAGAAAATTATCTGAGAATTTATGATACAACAATAAATACTTGGTTATGGGACTCTACATCTTTTACGATTTATTAAGAATAGTTTTATGAATGCTATCTGTCAGTAGCATTATTATAGTGTGTTCCACAATGATTGATGTTTGTCCTTCACGAGTCACTACCCCAGTTAAAGGGGTATCGGATTGAGCAAGTAAACCAATAATGACAACGCGAAGGTTCGTGACGTCAATATCTATTCTGTGGTTTTGGAATATCGTGATAAACGTGAGATCAACTGTCTAGAGCGTTTTATTAAATAACTAGCTGTTACCCGCGACGTCGTCTGCGCGGATGTTATAAAGTAGTAAACATACTATGCCTGCATCACCGTTCGTGTATTCTTTCACCATAGTAAGCAGTTTTTAAAATCGTGATTCCGACTAAATTTTCTTGAATGAAAATCGTACAAACAACAAAAAATGTCTGGATATTCATCCAATGGTTACGAAATGAGTTGTACAGATGGCCGGATTATAGTATTTTGCATATCATTAAGAAGCCTCTTTTTGTCAATAATTAATTGTGATATGTCTTGTTAGCATATAATATTGATTATTTAATTCATTCGTAGTTAGTACTTCTTTCAAATACACGCCTTGTTATGTAATTGAGATAATAAATAAGAGATAGTCAAATATAACGAGACAGCTGAGTCAGTTTGTTTTGAGTGATTAACAAGTTAACTAAGAAGTGCATTGAATGAAAAATGTGGCTAATAAATATCGACAGTCATAATAAAATATAGTCGTGGGCAGTGACGTAAAAAAAATAAAAACAAATATTTATGTGAGCGACAATTAATCATAACGGCATTTGAAAAACGTATGATCTCAGATCTGTCACAGTGTTGTACGTCGGTGAGGTGCCTACTTTCGCTTGCAAATTTTCTAGTACAACGTCGAGTCCATTGGCTAGTTGCGCAATGGTCAGAAGCGTGGTAAACACTTGTAATTATTATTGTAATAGCGTTCTAATCTAAACGAGGTGCAAGGTGCCTGGGCGTGGCGAGAAAGCGTCTTAAAGACCCATCTCTGTAGCGAAACTGGGTGCTGCGTTGACAATAGAATGGATACTTAAAAACAATTGTTATGTGGCACGGAAATCCCGGATACAACAATTGTAGCGTTTTGCAATAAGTTTTGTTTAACTCATTTTTGTGAGGTATTCAAAAGTGCACACGGGGTTCATCGTATTCTTTGCTGGGAGTATACGTAACACACAGTTAGATTATTTTAACTTTATCACTCGCCGTTTTAAGAAAGTGACAAGAGTCAAAAATAACAATAAATCATGATGCTTATTGAATACAACTTCTACGTATTTCTTCACAGTGCAAAGTCCTATACTACTTAACAAACAAATTATAACTAAACGCTAAGGCCGTGGAATTAATTATTCGTTCCCATTTCTCAATACCTAGAAACTAATGGCAAAGAAACATAAATCTTGTAATAATTGTCTATTGTGGCGATGAGCAGTAAAGACAATAAATAAACTCTACTTGGCCTAAATAAAACCGAGGAATAGAAATCAAATACCGAATAATAGGTCATTCATCTGGATTCTAGAGCATCATATATGAGATTTGCGGGAAACGGCGATGCAAGATTTTAAAATATCGAAATGTATCCTAGTACTGGAATATTCGTCGAAAAGAATGGTCATTTTCTTTTATTTGGTACCGTCACGGCGACTACCGTGAAAACAAATAGCCAATGGGTTTTAAGTTGAGATAGACAAGAGTTGAAAGGACTTTTTTTAGCTACGTTGATAAGAAATTTATTTTATACTAGCTGTGCTCAGCGGTTTCACCCGCTGCTCACTTAGGGGTATGAAAAATAGATGTTGGCCGATTTTCAGACCTACCCGATATGTACACAAAATTGCGTTTAAATCGGTCCAGCCGTTGCGGGGAACGAAAATTGTGACACGAGAATTTTATATATTACATATAAATAATTGTGCCCAGCGAAGTCATTACAATATTTCCACTGAATCTTAAATTGTGAATGGGATGAGAGACACTGCTAGGAGAGCCGTTGACTATATAAATTAAGAAGTTTTTTCCCACAGTTAGAAACGAAGAAAAAACGGAATACATCACCAGCTTTTCCGCAGGAAGAGCGTTATCCGGTCATTGTTGCATTTATAAAATTAGATTTTGCAATAGACTAGCGATTTAAAATTAGATTTGAAGTTCATAATTATAATACCACCAAGGTGAAAAACATGTCCTTTAGTTAGTCGTTTTACCTTTAGCACTTGGTTCATGCATGTCTCATCGTGCGGTTTTTAGTGGGGATAACCACAACCGGAGGAAGAGAGTTCCTGTGGTAACCAGAGATAACATATTATGTATCAGCTGGAATGAATACGATGTGATGTAAATCCTCAAAAGACAAGGTGTAACATAAGTATAAACGCAAGACCTGCTGTGTGGTCGCTCCGAGCATGGTACTGAATCAAATCATTTATTTAAATTAGATCATTACAGGCACTTTTGAATATCAAGAATAAAAAATGAATCTACAGTCTCGGTCACAAGGTATAACAACTTGTGAAAGTACTGTAGTTGCCCATTCCAAAGCGTTGATCTCTATGGAGAAAAATGGGCAAGTATCTCCATGGACACTCTTTTTAATTATAATATTTTTACAAAATCGTATATTATAATGTACGAGTTCTTCAAAATCGCAAGAAAAAGACATAGGAACGATAAAGCTGTCAAGTGCAAATCGGACTCGCGCATCGAGGGTTCCATAGGTACTAACTTGTAGATAACTAATGAAAGTACAGAACATAACTCCAACGAAAATATAATCTACATTGAAGGAAAAACTTAACTGTGCCGTTGGAAAATTGTTGTCCCTATACATCGATATACATCGCGGTGAGTTTACAAACTGCAATTTACAATTTTCGATTTCTTCCCTTAATTAGTAATCTATGATATTGTCTATCTGTAAAATTACCTGAATCTAAATGAACGGGAAATACCTATAGATATTATTCCCTTTGTCTCTATTGGGAAAAGCGACATAAACGGCCATATTTTTCACAGCTTCAAGGGACTGCGTGCTCTGAACTCAATGCGTTTCTGATGTAAAGGGTCTTGATAGACAGACGTACAATAAGGACGGACAATAAAAAGTGATCCTGAAATGGTGACGTTGTTTTTCTTTTTGAGGTACGAGACCCTAAAATGATGAATTTGCAATTTGTCAAAGAACAAAAATGGTTCACTTTCGTCGTCTGAGTTTCCAAACGAGAGTCTTGCTTTTATTCTGTTATACACTTATTTACATTTTCTGAACTTTCTGAGCCTGGTATTCGCTCAATAATCGAACTTATCTCAGAATCTACTCTTGTTAGAATAGTAATCGCTGTACATTTTTATTAGTGTTTAGGAAAATCCTACATCCCAGCCTTCAGCAAGTCCTTAGTTGTCTTTTATTGCTCCTACAAGGTGAGGGCGTATACTTAATTTTGTTTACCGTGTGTCACTGTTTACATCTAAATGTCTAGCTTCTTCAGGGTGAGATTATTTATACTTATTTAACCGACTTCAAAAAAAGAACGAGGTTCTCAATTCGTCGGAATCTGTTTTTTTTAAACATCTGATTCACGCTTTAATAAGTAATGCTATGAGCACTGTTAAGATAGGACATCCGGTGTTAAAAGGAAGGTGGTAGTATCAGCTACATTTTAAGGCTTCGGATTAAAACATTTAAAATAAAAACGTCTTTAACTTTTAGAGCAAAAAATTGGTCGTCCCGTCATCCCGAATCAAGTTTCTTTACGGGGCGGAATTGTCTCGTAGAGGATTGCGACGACCTAGACTTACCTACAGTGGTTTTTGGCTTGGATCGGGAGAACTGATAGTCACGGGGAGGGGTATTTTCCCAGCAGGGGTACAGTAACTGAGTCTTAAATGTTTTTTATTCGTAGATCTTTGATAGTAGTTACAGGTAATTAGTAGCCCGAAAGTCTGACAACCAATATTGCCAAGGGTTTACCAATATTACCCAGTTCTAAAAGGGTTGTGGAGGTCACTGCCAGTTGCTGCATATAAAATACTGGTATTCATCTGGTTAGACTGGCAATCAACCCCTGTTGGGGTTGAGAAAAAGCTAGGCAGATCACGGTAATTTCTTTCCATATCTACATATATACTGATTTAGTTCTACAGTTTGAGGACCCATACCAATTAAAATTTGTGATCAGGGACATACAACCGGGAGAGACACAAAAAAATACACGGAGTCAGTTAAGTAGTACCTAGTTGGAAGTTCCAGAAATCCACACGTCATATTCTGATTTGCGTACAGTTAGTCATACAGTGGGTTGGGCATAATAGGGTATAAAGTGGAGTTTCGACATGCGACACCGTTTAGGGGCGAGATGTTTGGTTACTAACGAAACCTCACCCAAACCTCAACCGACGGAATTAATTACTTTTTGCGGGGAGGCATTGCAATTCAAACGTCAATCGGCATCAACCGTTAATTGCATTTGTGACTGCTATTAACACCAATCCCTTTGTCAATGCTACTTCTGGGTTTGGATCACTGGGTCAAGCTAATCGAGAATTTCAAAAATTTTAGTCAAAGCTCTTCAAGATTCTTACCCGTTTAATGCTGTAGTTTTGATATCAACTTTCAAGGTTTTATGAAGAAACTAGCTTTTGCCCGCGGCTTCGCTCGCGTTAAAATTCGAGTTAACACAGGTCCCCTTGCGCCTTATCGCTTCGTAATAACAACGCTAAGTTTTCCCTTTGCTTCCCTCTTTCTCCCTTACATCCCACTTTTTTTTTAAATAAAAATTAGCCTATGTCCGTCTCTTGGTTCCCAACTATCTATGTACCAAAATTCATCACAATCGGTTTGGCCATTAAAGCGTGAAGAGGTAACAAACAAACAAACAAACTCACTTTCGCTTTTATAATATTAGTAAGGATAAGGATGTGGACGTGTTATGATACATCTTTCCATACTCTCCCTCGGGTCTAAAAGTTCTAGGTGTTATTACTTTTGATATACCTAAATGTAAATTTGAGAACCAGTAGAAAAAGAACCCGGCCAAGAGCGAGTCAGACGCGCCGAGGGTTCCGTACAAGCTTGTGACATAAACGGCCATATCTTTTGACAGCGTAGACTTAGAGTGTTGATTTTCACAGCATACACGGACCAACATAGTTGAATATTTGGTTTTAATTAAAACTCGATACGTCCATCTCAGATAAAGGGTCTTGACAGACAGACGGACAACAAAGTGTTCCGTACCCAATAAGGGTTCCATATTTTTCCCTTTTGAGGTACGGAACCCTAATAAATAGCAGAAGTAATGCTGGTGTTACATATACTAACAAATGAATTGCCAAATAGCATTATTGTCCGTTTTTTCTAACACTAGACAACATTTATAAATGAATGCTTAGACGGATTTTATAAATGACTATGGATAAAGCTTAACCGAACACAATTTATCACGCACAACAAGTTGATCTACATAATTAAGGTCAATAAAACGCTCCCATCAATATAGGGGACGCTGGCAACGCGTGATATTTGTAGAAAGTGTAAACAGATAAATGTTTTATTAATTCAGTTACTATTCTAATCAATTAAGTCAAAGTAAACTAGTTCAAAATTGGTATGTTACAGAAAAAAAATGTCCGTCTTTTTAATATTTCCGGTCAATTCTAGACATAGAATTATGAGCGAAACTCGAAATAATTAAAGCTAATTAAATTGTTACGGAAATCCTTGAAATTAAAATATAAACAGTGTAGGTGAGTGTTGCTTTTCTTTTGAAATATATGCTGCCTTATTGGTTTTGTGGTCGCATTGTCTCCGAACCTCATGATCTTGGAAAAGAGAAACAGTTTGGGCAAATTGTTACTGAGGTTTATCCAACATATATTTCACAGCAGGATCTCGCTGTACTACATGATACTTAATCATAACCCATGAAACACACTGCTGCCAACTTTGATACTTTCCACCCATACCTCGGCTAAAATGTGACAGTCAATATAGTACAACATTCACAGATGTATATTTCAGTGTATAGCACGGCCAACGAGAAGAGATACCAAATGTAAACAAAACCCATGCTAAAACCCCATCTAAAATGGCCGCCCGAATGTTGGTGAACCCGTCTTAACGTTGTCATGTTTTTGCCGGGAGAACGAGACATTACGACAAAGGCACAAGATGGAAAGAGCTAAATAATAGATTGTCAACGCCACAGTTGTTCTTTAGGTTAATGACCTTTCGTATCGCTTCTCGTTGGCCGTGCTATACACTGAAATATACATCTGTCAATGTTGTACTATATATTGACTGTCGTGTAGTTAGTAGCTATCTTGGTAATGTCTGATGATTCTCAACATATTATTTATATCTAATCAAATTAAGTGCATATTTATTCATTAAGGACCATCAGAATGGATTAGGGAGAGAATTGCTAAAACATTCTGTTTAAGTAGGGCACAGAGCATAATAATTTATTATCATAGTGCACCATCATTCAACAAGAGTTCATTGCCCTCACTTACTAACCTATGAAAGTTTTGTGCATGTGTGAAACACTGAAATGTGACCTACTTGTAGTGACAAATTGTGTTAATAGAATGTTCACACAATGTTTTTATTTTGCCTAGAACTGATAAAGGTAGAGTGGTTTATGTATTTAACAACATACCTACTTCCTATGTAAATAAAGAGTGTAGTGTTTGTTTACTATTGAAGTTTTCTATTTTAATTTAATTACTTTGTTTCTTTCTTACTAAAGTGTTCAAAGAACAAATTAGTTCTACTTATTTTTCTGGGAAGATAAGAAATAGAGCAGACAATGCAAGAAAATAATAACTTTTATCTGTATGGAAAAAAAGATAAAGCTCTTAATAAGAAGCTATGAGTCATATTGACAGATCTAAGAGCTAGAAAGGCTCATGGTTATCAGAAAAAAAAGATTCATTTTATTATCTATACTAATATTATAAAGCTGAAGAGTTTGTTTGTTTGAACGCGCTAATCTCAGGGACTACTGGTTAGAATTAAAAAAATCTTTTAGTGTTGGATAGTCCATTTCTTGAGGAAGGCTACAGGCTATATAACATCACGCTACGACCAACAGGTGCTGAGCAGCGTGGGTGAAACCGCATGGAACAGCTAGTTATTACTATGAACAGGTTGGTCTGTAAATGTGTGACCACCCATTACATAATGGGTTTCCTCTACGCCTCAGAAAGTATGTTAAGCAATTAGTTCAGGCTGTCATCTATAGATCTGTGACTGTTATTACCAGTATTAGATTAAAGATCTTACAAAGGGGTGCAATACATAGTATTAATTATGTTGTCAAGGTCAGATCATGTCGGCCATCTCTTACGTCCGGCCCTGTTTCAGTCACTGGTCCGGAGCGAGAGGAAGTGGGAAGTGGTCACCTCCTTCTGCAAAGCAGTCATGTTAGCGAAGGAGGTGTCTGGGCATTTAAGGGAGAGTCAGTACAAGTCTGACACTCCAAGGAAGTTATTTGATGATTTCCCATCTGCAAAAAAAGGTCAAATCATGTAAATTACTTGTATTCAGTTGCATCCAGTTAGACTAGAAACCGACCCCAACATAATTGGGAAAAGGCTAAGCAGATGAGATGATGACTCATAAATGGTGTTTCAAAACAAACATAGTTGTACTAAATGTAATTAGTAACAACATGTTTAGTGGTGCTGCTTACTGTGTAATTACATCAAATGAGGGCAGTTACGGGTGTCACTGTCCAACTATCTAGTATCACAGCCTACATGTCACAATAAGGATACACCCGGTGCCAAGAATTGGCCACAACAATTGACTTTTAATCACTTCTGGTTGCACCATTTACAACCATTACATTTTACTTTTACTTCATAATATCTGATAGCTAGCCAACGAAACCACCTACATTTTAAAAAGGTTCAAAATAAGAAGGTTGGTTAAGTGTAAACCTCTGCAGTGATAGGCGGAATAGATTTGCAGAAAAAAAAATGTTACATGATAATGGTAATACCATGTGAAAGTAAAAGCAGAACAAGACATTGCTTTGGAAATTCCAAAGTAATGGCAGAAAACAAGATTTCTAATATCACCTAATCATTAAACCTGGTCAGTAAGTCTTGTTATATTATTATTAGTCATAAACTAGGCATGTGGAAGTAATTGCTTACTCCTGTACTTTATGCATTCCTAGTACATTTGCATGAAGAATGTGATATTAAATAGGGAGTGTAGGTAAAGAGAATAGGTGTGATTTTAGCTTAAACAATAACCTTTCTATGTCATGTTCACAGACTATTAGTTGTGGAAGCCTGTAATAATGTGAACATACCAGCAATGCTTTCACTTTGGATTCTGGTGAATTATGTTTCATGACAAAACAAGTTAGGTCCAATGTGATTCACTTATCATTTTAATGTTATACACATGCCCAGAAATGTTATCTTATTTAAAAACAAAATAAGTATTATTGTATCCTTAAGGTATGAATAGGGATGCTATAATACTGTCAAAGCATTACTTCTGCTAAACAGGATAGTGTAGCTGTTTAGTTATTTGTATTTTATAACAGTATAATAACATAGTATATTGAAACTGTTTATATTTAGATTCTGTAATGTGAGGAAAATAAAATAAGATTCAATAGTGAATTATATTCATATTGTTCAGTAATTGGTAGATAACAACCATTTATTTATTTGGTTCCTATATGTTGTGGTTGAAACAATTGACAAAATAAATAATCTGTGAACTGATAAGTTCTATGTATTTATCAGCACATTTGTAAGTTAAAGCTGCTGTCCTAGTAATTACAGACTTAGTTCGAGTACAACAGTAAACATGTATGACTGGTTAATGCACGTAAAGGAAAAGAAATCGCGCAGGAACCGTTCACTATTGAAATGATTGCATAAAAAACAGATATGATTACTCACGGTTCGGCCTCTATAGACTGCAAGCGAGCGACATAATTCGATGGAATGTAGCCTTCTTGTTTGGTCTTCTTGCTTCTAGCTAACCACCAGTCACCTTGTGTATCATTTAAGATTTCTAAATGTTCCCCTTTTCTAAAGCTAAGGTCCTCATCGGTACGGGCATCGTAATCGTAAAGTGCTACGAATATTCGGGTGGGAGGGACCTCACTTGTATCTGTACCTTGATTTACCGAAGATCTAATTGGATCAGGCGGAGGAGTCGGCACTGGAGTCTGAAACTGTCTAGGGTCCTCTTCGTGTGGGTTAGCCCTTTCATTTTTGCTTTTAGAATCCTTTTCTCCTGTACTACTAAAACAGTTCCCCATTTTCTCTTTACAAGGTGAGTCTGGTACCACTCGTTTTATGTCAAATCACACACTTGTATTTACCCAAACTATTGTCCAAAGTTTCTATACCTATAAACATTTTATTTTGTCACATTAAAGTCAGAAATTTGAAACGAATAATATGTTTTTATCGTAAACAAAGAACATAAAACTCCGATCGGACATCACCACAGTCAGCCATTTTGATGCGCCATAGACAATTTATAAAAATAAACACAGATTATGTATGGAAACAATAGAGATTTTTTAGACGATAAATTAAATTATTTTGTGTCATAAATGTGATAACAGACGACATTTAATCAAAATCGTGGAGTGTACAATTGAATATACTAATTGTTGGTTTTTTTTATTTTTATTTCAACGTCACGACATCTAGTGTGCAGTGTACAAACTATAACAAAGTACGCACTCACTTGCCATCTGTCATTCTACGTCAACTAGATTTTGGTAAATATATATTTTTTAAAGTAGATGTCGCAACGATTCACGTTTTGACGCCTTGTGAGTTTTGTATCAAATCGTAAACATTGAAATGGAAATGTTTATTCGGTCAATAAAAACAATTTTAATTTTATTGATTAAAGTAACGTTGATTTTAGCTGCGAAGAAAATTGGTAGTAATAGGTGGTATTTTTCTAGTACCTGATTTACGCAAGTTTTATAAAAAAAGGTAGAAAAATATTTTATTATATAGGGACCTAGTTTTACCACAGCTCGGGTACAAGACATTGAAAACCTAGGGGATGGATGCGCAGTTACGAATGGGACTTTACACCAAAGGAAACGCTTGAGAAAATAGAGCCATCCGTCAAACCATTCGATGATGATGATCGCTCAAGACGGCGCCACCTGAACCACCATCAACCGCTAGGTATAAGAAAGCAACTACCTATATTAATTCGCATAAAATTTGGTATAATAATACCAAGAATACACAACAACTCAATTCTCAGTTCTTATCCGTGTTTACATTTTCTTGCCAAAAAATCATGTTTAAATCCCATGTGAAAATTAAAATCAGTTTGGAAACAAGGACCTAAATAATTTATTTCCAATTATTCAATCCGCTTTACACATAGCATGGCGTCTTTGTATCGTAAGGCTGAGCAATAATCCGTCGTAAGGATTGCTTCATTGTTAAGCCATGCTTATCACAAGGACTTCAATTAAACAGGGATCTAACTGGATTGCTGCTACTGTCCCCGTCGTAAGCGCAATGGATTTGTTTGAGATGTTTACACATGGCTGCATAGTGGCACCTAAATGGTAGGTACCTAATGATTAGAGATCGGAAGAGGTACCTAGATCTTAGTTACCATCTAGGAAATAAGTAGAAAACGTGAAAAATACGCCCTTAAGTTTAAAAAATAATACCTATTACGCATTTTTAGAAGTAGGAACCCGTTATTAGAAGACTTAAATTCTTACGTTTGCACAAATATGTTCTCCACCTTTTCCGATTTATGCTAACGAAAAAACAGGAAACAGTAAATACTTACATTCTGAATCAATAACAGGTTAAGCCGAGGAACCTAAAATCAAGACCATCACAACCCCTAGGTTCTCCGAGTGCCTGTCAAAGGACTCATGAAGCTCTGTGGATTGGAGGAACTTATTTTATGAACTTAATTTTAGGCGGATTATGTTTGACCTTAATATTTAGAGCACCCTAAACGGCACGACCCTCTTTTAACTTTTCGTAATGAACTAGATTGTTTTAATATTTTGTTTCATTAACATTTATTAAGTATGTAGATTCAACGCGTTTACAATGAGAAAATGTTTAAGCACGCGCCATATTGTGACTTTATCTTTAAACTGTTAAATGCTGGAAAACTCTCACATTTCGTGCGCAGTCTTTCCCTGCGTTTCTCTTAACCAATGTGTCAATTTCTGCCTAAAATTGATTAGAGGCAGCATCTTAAAAGACGCTTACAAAAGACTTCCTATACATTTGGAACCGACATTAAGGTAGACACCACCTTCCTTATCTCTAGATGCTACATTTCGTTTTGAAACATGCTTAGTAAAATACTTTGGCTGTTGTCATATAGGTATGGCATAATTCTTGAATGTACACGGATGATAGCAAGATGCAAAACTTAAAAAAAGCGGCTTACACCTGCCATATACCATAAATTAATATGGTATGCTCTACAAATAACTCAGACTGTAACCCATAATCTTTTTAACACACAAACAAATCTATCAAGTTTGTCAGAGACGCCTTCTACACGACTTTTCCAGTCGCAATTCTAATCCACATCTATGCCAAGAAATGTTATGTGAAGCATAGGTACCTGTTCAATGTTAGTATCACTGTATTGAGATACCGCGGCCCCGGAACATAAAGGACAATGGAAGGAACATGGTTCATGGTTTTAGTCAGTACATGTCTGACATTCCCCCCGCTCCGCCCAGAGCGGGAAACGTTATTTCATGATTCCCCACCACAACAAAAAATATCACTGTATTTAACATTCAAATGATTTTTTTGTTCTTTCTTCTTCTTTTCTAAAGATACGGAATTGGATCAATTTTGTTTCCGCCATTTGAATGTTTTAATTATTGGAACTAAGCCAGTACATTTATTCATTGCTTCGTTTATTTCACGCTCATTTTATCTGCTTTCACACGTTACAACTAGATTTGTGTCTATTATGTATGATATTTGCCATTATAAATAAACTGGTTAACCATGTTATGAGTATTTATTTCTTACATAATAATTAATTACAATGAATCAAGGAATGTCAGAGTCGAGAGCAACCTGCTGTAGTCCCGCCGGAAACCGCTTGGCGCGCTCACATCACTCCGTTCGGAAACACACATGATTTGAGTCTAACAGTGTCATCAGCAGACAAGACTACGTAAGGTGAGTGATGTTTGGGTGGTCATAGATATTAATTAAGATATAAGTGGATATAATCAGGCAAACGGTGTATAAATGTACTAGCTTTTGCCCGCGGCTTCGCTGCGCGTTAAATTCGGTTTCCCTTTCCTGATTTGCAGGTACCTGCTACCTGTAGTTTTACCCGTGCGCCTGATTTATTGTAATAGAAAAGCTAAGTTTTCCCTTTAAAAAAACCTATGTCCCAACTATCTTTGTAGCAAAATTCCTCAAAATCGGTTTAACCATTTAGGCGTGAAGAGGTAACAAATAAACAAACTCACTTTCGCTTTCATAATATTAGTAAGGATATGAGGCAAAAGGAGTTTTAGGGATCTTAGCAGGCAGAGGACCCTGCCGCTCCGCCCAGAGGGGGGAAGTTATTTGATGATTTCCCATTTCCACTGAAAATGTCTTTCAGGCGTCAGAATGGCCATCTTGCAAGAATATGAGAAAGTTTTAGGAAACTTTGTGATTGAAGTGGTGAAAGATCAATTATCTATTATATGTATACGTAGCCAAAGTAACTGTTCTGAACTTACTCGCTGCTTTATGCAATTTTATATTGAAGACGGAAATACTTACAGAAATAAACACTTTAAAACCACTTGTATTTTCTTCTATAGTACTTAACAAACTGCCTCAAAGAATGTCTTTTAAGAGTCTTAAGAAAATTACCACAAATTGAAACAACGCAAATAAAATTTGTTCAAGTTTGTACTTTAATCTTCTAAGTTGAGTAATCTCGTCTTTAAACAAAGAGCATTATAGTTTCATGTCACTGTGGAGTTTGCTTTAAATTGTTTCTCCATCCCTAGAGGAATAAAATCTTGTTAGAGAAACGACCGTCAATGGTGATGCGAATTTAATTTAGTCTTTAGCGACTACATCCTTACTTAATATAATAAAAGCGAAATTGAGTTTGTTTGTTTGTTACCTCTTCACGACTAAATGGCTTAACCGATTTTGATGAATTTTGGTGCAGAGATAGTTGGGACCCTGGAGACCGACATAGGCTATTTTTTTTCAAATAAAAGGGAGAAATGAGGGAAGAAAAAGACAAACTTGTCTTTGCTAATACAATAAATCAGGCGCAAGGGCAAAACTTCAGGTAGCAGGTACTTGCAAATTAGGAAACGTGTTACCCCGAATTTAAAGCGAGCGAAGCCGCGGGCAAAAGCTAGTCACTTATAAACCGGCCAGAGCTAGTCAGACTCGCGCACCGAGGGCTCCGTACAAACTGGCGACATAAACGGCCATATCTTACGACTGCGTACACTAAGAGGGTAGATATTTTCTGACAGACTTGAGTACCTATATAGTTTTAATTTAATTCGATACCTCCACGCGTTCCCGAAATTCAAGAATGACTTAAGTCACTCAGCAAAAGCATTTTTACGTTAGGCCTATTTGCCTCGAAATAAGAAAACAGCAACATGAAGAATTATTTAAGACAACTTTTTATAATATTTAATTTTATTTTATATATATATATGCTGTAAAGAATTGTGTAGGTACTGTAATGAATTTCCATGTTTTCTTATTTTTTTTATGATCCTACACGAGTTACTGAATATTTATAATTTAGTTGATTTATCAACACTGCAACATTAAAACGTGATATTGTTGTTCCTTTTTTTGTAGATATTCACCAAAACAAACTTTTTGTTCGACGCTCAAAGTTTGATTTCGATACACATTTTTTTAATAGTTTTAACACGTATCATCCTTATTTTTACCAAAAAACGTTGGGCCCCACACTAAGAATTTCTTCTGTATCGTGGGTTCGTTTACAAACATTTAAACTCACATACATACACAGCCATACCCGGAACCACTGTGTGTAGGTCATACAAAAAATTATTCCGTGCGGGGATCGAACCTGTGACACGTGGCAAACGCTTAGCCACTGCGCCATTTTCGACTGTCGACTAAACCATTGTATACGAAAATGTTAGTGTTGCCATGCGCCTGACTGTTCTCTGTTCAAAACAGAAAATATCTTTGGAGTTCGGAGTTTTCAAGTGGATCAAGGCCTAAACGTAATTTAATTATTGTTTAATGTTTGTTGTAAGCCATGATGCCGTTGGCAAAAAATAATTATCCACGGATTAGGATACTGAACAGTCCGACAAGAGCAGCCAGGCATCAGACAGAATACTCATTTGTTCCTCTATTTTTAATAAAGAACGAGAAATTTTCGACTCTGTTTCTTTCTCCTCTGTAATACATTTGCTACCAACTAATTTAGTTTATAAGTTCCTATAAGTTCCTCTACTCTAACACTTTAGACTTATAAATTTTAATTTGACTGCATCGTTGGTCTAGTGAACCAGTGGTCTCAAGCGCGACTGCAGAATATAAAGTCCTGGGTTTGATTCCTGGATCGCACCCGTCTGTTCGGAGGATCCTCCGTTTTCTATGAAGGATGAAGAGTTTAATACTCTGCTCTCTCATACTTCCAAAACTTACTGCACCGTTGCGCGTTGGTCTCTTGGTCGCAAGCGCGACTGCTGCAGCATAAAGCAGCATATCCTTTTGGTTTGATTCCCGGATCGGTCAAAGTGTTATTGGTTTTTCCATTAGGGATTTCCCCGTAGTTTGGAAGCCTATTAAGCCACAGAAAGCAGGTTCCAAAAAAGTTCCTTCCCGTATGGAAATTTCACAAAAATGACAGATGCAAACCATTTTTTATTCACCTATAATTGTTGACACTCCTCCCTTTAACATTTGTGAAGGAGCCATTTTATTAAAAGAACCCTAACCAGTTCGAAACCGTATCCTCCAAACCCCACCAAGGGGCACTTGAGTCACAACTCCAACGAACAGCCTTTTACTCAAAAACTTTCCTAGGATTGGCACCTAAAATATTCAACAAGTTACCAAAGTCAATAAAAGCAGCAAAATATTTCAATACGTTCAATAAATCACTCCATAAGTTCTTATTTCGAAAAGTTATATTATTACATTATTTATTTCCCCAGGTAATAGCAGAATTATCTTCCACACAACACGACTTTGATATGGTTTATTTACTTTGTATTAACCGACCCTTCGCCACTTTCTAGTGTTTTAGCTGGGAATAATCATTAGTGGTACAACAAACTCCCCAGCAACACAACTGTCTGATAGGTTTGATGAACCGGACTTTATACAGTAAAATCTCCAAAGTATCCTTACTAATATTATAAAAGCGAAAGTGAGTTTGTTCGTTTTTTACCTCTTCACGCTTTAATGGCTGAACCGATTTTGATGAATTTTGGTACAGAGATAGTTGGGAACCAGGAGACGGACATAGGCTTTATAATTTTTATTTAAAAAAAGTGGGATGTGAGGGAGAAAGAGGGAAGAAAAGAGAAAACTTAGCGTTGCTATTACAAAACAGTAAGGCGCAAGGGGAACTGTGTTACCCCAAATTTCCGGGCGAAGCCGCGGGCGAAAGCTAGCATTATAATATGAAACATTATAATAATATGTGAAAGATCACTATAATACATTTAATTAAATAACAAAATGAAATAAAATAGTACAGACAAGGTTATTGGCTGTGCGAGGCCAAAAAGGTCCCTGTCTCAGCATAAGATAATCAAGTATATTGATTTGGCTCACGAGGTTGTCAACATGTGAGATGTGGAATCAGCGATCATTCTGCTGATAGTCGTATCTGCCAATGGCTTAATTGCCAAGAGCCTCGACCAATCTTTGAGGAGGCTTTTGAGGGAGCTGGATAGAGGGCTTGATTCAGAAAGCGGTAGTATTGGACACGGTTCTAATTTATTTTTCGTACAACTTGCTCAAAAAAGTGACATTCTATGCCCCAAAAAGCGAACATAACAATAGTCATTTCTAATCTGTCAAAAACAGGGAAAGAATATTGTACTGAATTTCATTCATCCCCTAGGGAGAGAATGTGATTTAAAATTGGAATACTTAATACTGAACTACATCTGTGTTTACACCATTGAGTTTGTATATTATTAAGCAGTTTATTATTAAGCATCTTTTTTTAAAAAATGAATACGCAATTAATTATATGCAGATATGATTATTAAATAAAATTACCAAAACCGACGAGGTCGTATGAGCTTGATGCCTTTGCTTTTCCGACAAAACATATTAGTCTAGGAATTTGTCGCGATTTTGTTTTCTTCAAATAGGTACATAAACGTTAAGTTTATTTTATAAATAAGTTAATGTTCTAAAAGTACATTGTTAAATCAAAGCGACAGTGACAGTGTATTGTCGGACTCCATCAGTGCAAATGCTGCCGCAATTATACTCATCAACAATAAATGTACCAAACAAAAGTGTAGCTCTCTCTATAAATAATTGGACCAATGTTCGAATGTTAACTTTTACTTTTAATGTCATTATTTTTAATAAATGCTTATCTCATATTATTACTGTGTTAAGTTTTTCGCAAATGGTAGGAAAAGTAGAGTATTTTCCTCGGTGATAAAGCTGTCTTAGTCTTGGGTAAACTTAAATCTCTCGCTACACTCAGGACTCGTCTTAAATCCCTCGCTTCGCTCGTGATTTAAGTTTTTAACACCCTCGCTACGCTCGGGAGTAAACCTCGAGTCCTTTGTTACGCTCGCGATTTAAATCGTCACCCGTGACAGAAGACACTGCTTTATCCCCTTGGTTAATAATCTACTATTAAATGTTGGATTTTATATTTAAATATTTAAAAAGTAATTAATAAAATAAATACATGATTACAGCTTAGGAACTGGTAGATTGCAGAGGTAAACTATCTATACTATCTATACTAATCTATACTAATATTATAAAGCTGAAGAGTTTGTTTGTTTGTTGGTAATCTCAGGGACTACTGTTTGGAATTGGAAAATTCTTTTAGTGTTGGATAGTCCATTTCTTGAGGAAGGCTATAGGCTATATAACATCACGCTACGACCAACAGGTGCTGAGCAGCGCGGGTGAAACCGTGGGGAACAGCTAGTCTTTTATAAACTACCTGTAAAAACCTCTGTTCTACAAAATAAATGATTGATTGAAAATTGCTATGAAATCACCGTTACGAGTAAACATACGATTTTCCAAAACTAAACTCACAGCTCACAAAGTAACTCAATAAGTAATTAACAGTACATGAAACTAAGCTTAAGTCAAGATTACTTAATGTGATTTCCCAAGACATCTAGCTTTTCTTAGTTAAAACGAGACCAAAACTGTCGTTAACAAAGTATATTTTAATCAATGAGATCAACTTCTGATGAAACTTGTGTAATTAATTTTAGAAAGTTGTTTTTAAGAGACACTCCAAAGCAGATTAATTTAAAAAAAGTGTCGTTCAAAGTCTTTGAAATACTTGAGTTGATGGTGGATGAAAAAATCAGACTAGAGCGAGTCAGACTCGCGGACCGAAGATACAAAATTGCGACACAAACGTCCATATTTGTTGACTGCGTAGACTTAGAGGTGCTTAGAGGGTTGATTTTTATCACAGGCCACAGACTTGAGTATATGGTTTTATTTTTAACTAGATATCTTCACGCGTTCCTGAATTAAAGGGTGACAGACGGACAACAGAGTGATCCAATAAGTGTTCCGTTTTTAACATTTGAGGCACGAAACCCTAAAATTCCACGACTTTTCATTTAAGCGAAATATACATTGAGCAGCCTCAGTTAATGTACAGACTGCCTGACAGCCTGCGGGTCAAGTTACCCGAAACTGTCAATTTTTCCCAATGAACCTTGAACCTAATACTTTAGAAATAAAGTCGAAAATCTATCAAATAAATCTGACCAATTGTAATAGCTTGATGTGCAGGCGTCTGTACAATGCCATGGAATAATTCCCGTCCTCGACAAGGGCGTAGCTGCGTAAAAAAGCTAGTTGAAATATTAATCTGTGATCACGAGAGACATAAAATCGATGATGTGAAACCGTTTTTCGTTACAATAGGCGCTTTTCATGCATGAATTAACCCGTTCATCGATAAATCTTTCCCATCTTTTACAAAAAATGGTCCATCGAAATGTCGACGAGCTTCGTCTCTCTGAGCTTGTGTGCAAATAGGTATCTATTGGTACTATTATTACTTTTTTTAAAAACTTTGCCCCACACTAGGTATTTCTCCTGTATCGTGAGGGCGTTTACAAACATATAAACTCACATACACAAACGGCCAGACCCAAAACAACTAAGTATCTGCAGGTCATACAAATATTTGTTCCGTGCGGGAATCGAACCCGCGACACGCAGCGCAGCAGTCGATCCCTCAGCCACTGCGCTAACCGTGCCGTCGGCTATTATTATAGGCTGAGCGCAGACCTCATTCAAAACTGTAAATTGTATATAAGGTCTTATTTGACTTGCCTTGTTGCATTAGTCCGGTCAATTTAGACATTTGAAGCTACATTAATTACAACAAGCATAATTTTGGTGAAATCGTTCAAAATGTAATTATACTTAAATAAAATTTGGAAGTTCCCCATATCCCCTGTATGCAAAAAAAGTTATTCAAGGTCAAAGGTGAAAACAATGAGTTTTTCGCGATTTTCCGCAAAACGGTAAGTTTTATCACAAAAATCTCTGAGACAAAAATGTAGATCATAAAATTGGTCAAATTTTGTAACTGGATTTTAAACTATTGGACCTGAAATTTTACACAGACATTCGAATTATACATTTTATGATATACATAATATCTTGATCCTGTACCCCGCATTGTCACCTCAACAGTTAAGAGCACGGACTCGAAACTTTATGTATTTTTTTTTTATTTTTAGCTAAATAAAACCTTTTTGAAGTTTCTTTTACATATGAAATACATAGGTAAATAGTACCTATGTATTAAAAAACCGGCTAAGAGCGAGTCTGACTCGCGCACCGAGGGTTCCGTAAACTGCCATTTTCTTTCTTTCTTCTTTTGGGGTACGCAACCTTAAAACACGCTTAAAATAAAAAAGAAACCGTAGGTGTGGTCACACCTATGCGATTAATGTCGTTAAATAAGGATGTGTCGTGTCGTGAAATCGTGACATTGCCTAGTTTTCAACGGCTCCGACAAACGGACACTATTAGCAATCCACTTCCTTTGTTGGTTCTAACAACTTGGGCGGAAGGAGTACCAGGTATTTATTAGTCCTAGGTATTCTGTGTGGAAGGAAATTGTAAAGTATAAAATAATTTCTTTGCATAGTGCAAAATTTACTAACGACGTAATAATAATTTTCTGTTTAAAGTAGTCGCAGGCGCAATTGCTGAGTGCTATTGTGAGATTTGTCCATCAATAATTTCTCAGTAGCGTCCATAGAGTCTGTATTTCTGGGCTCGCCTTCTTTTACGTGGGACTTAAAACATAACAGGCGAAAAGTGTACTCACCAACTTTTCCAGAGTCTATGAGGTACTAAACCTTGGGTGTTTACAGGCGTGATGCTGTGTAATATTTTTGTCCTTTATATCAGTTTGTGGGTTCAAATCCAGCTAAAATGTTATTTTCAATTCATTTGTATTATTAAGTTTATCATAAGCATCACAGACGTTGGTGAAGGAAAACATCGAGAGGAAACTTGGATTTATGATAATTAATATAAGTCTGAAATCCCAACCCGTCATATTATTATTTTATTTATTTATTTATTTATTTAATGATTTATGTACACACAAGAGAAAACACAGGAAAACATCATAAAAAACAAAGAGTACAAAGGCACAGCTTATTTCTAAAGAAATTTCTACCAGCAGGCCTGCGAGAGGAAATATGAAGAAAGAAACGTAGACAATAGTGTGTGAGAACAGGTAGAGAATAGTAACTAAAATAAGAATGTCTTAACCTAAATATAAGTACACATATAAGCATTATAATATTTAACTGTAGACATACATATCACAAAAATATATAAACAGATATGTAAATACAATATTATAAATAATCACAATTGAGAGGAAAGGTAATGCTCTTTCAATCTAATTTTAAAAATTGAAATGGTTTTCAAGTCTCTAATGCTAGGCGGGAGTGAGTTCCACAATCTTACGGCATGGATGGAGAAGGAATAGGAGTAGTAACTAGTTTTATGAGGAAAGGATTTAAGGAGGGATCTGAGGTGCGATCTACAAGGGGTGTCCCGAGGGCGAGCGTAAGTAAAACGCTCACGCATGCAAGAAGGATAGGACGGGTTATGTAAAATATTAAAAAGGAGACATAGCATCCGGGTGTTCCTGCGAAGGCGGATAGGGAGCCACTTGAGTTCTTTGCGAAGGTGAGAAACATGGTCATACTTCCGAAGACCAAAAACAAAGCGAATACCTAAGTTTTGCAAGCGCTCAAGCTTGTTTAATAGCTCCTCAGTAGCATCCAGGTAACAGGCATCGGCATTCGGATTTTATGTCAGTTTTGCTATTAAATTTGCCATTAAAATGAATAATTACACATTATTATGTCATAAAATAACATCACGCATCCCAGAAGGGCAAGTAGAGGAGCAGACGAATACTTACAGTACACCCACATTTCGCGTTAAACACCCACATTTTCCAACATAAACTAAAATGCCAGAGCACAAAAAAATATTAATAAAAATCTCTTTCGGTGAAAAAACAATTGAAGTATTTTTAGCAAGCTTCAGTATTCAAGACCATGTAATTACTACGTCGAACTTTGGATAAAAACACGAAAATAGGAAAACCATAAAAGTACATATTATTTTAAAATTATTATTTTTATGACTTGGTCCAAAAAGCAGGGCTGCCCTAAAGGTCATCGGTCGACGATATCGTCAGAACCTCATAACACCTGAGTAAGGGAAGGGAGGACTTTACCCAAGAGCGCATGATTCCGGTCTGATAAGATGATGACTCCCGGCCACTATAGATGAGGGTCTGTGGACGGTGAGCAATGGGTAACTCACCGTCCGTTCGTCCAGTGACGACAGGCCGTGTGGACGACTCGTTAGTGTTGACAGCTATAAAGAGGTGTCAGCAAAGCAAAGGAGCCTGCCAAGGCCACCGCTTGCCGAGATTGCAGGTTGTTCGAAAGAGATAAAGCGGCCCCGGAACGGTGGGTTTTAGTCAGTAAAATTCTGTCCCCGCCGCTCTGCCCAGAACGGGGAAAGTTATTTTATTATTTCCCATCCGTGAAAAAAAGGGTATTCAGGCAGAGAGTCAAACATACCGTATAAGCCGTGCGCTTAGTAAATATGGCGGGTAAAAGCAGATAACTTTTCAGAGCCAGTGACTGGCAAAGTAATACGTATGAGTACCTACTTACCGAAAGTTTCGTCAGATTGCCAAATTCAAACTCCTCAAAACCACCTCCAACTTTTTCCAGACTTTGAAAACATTATTAATATCAAGTCACTTGGAAATTTAGAAAAAAAAGAACAATTTGTTAAATTAGGAATTTTCAGTAAATGGTTTCTCGTAGCAGTAAAGGATAACTTCGTTAACTTTCCTCTGAAGCTCTTTTGTTGAACTCATATTTATTTTTGTTGCAAAGATGAAACGTTGCGATATTAATTTAAAATATAAAATGTTGCATTTTCCAAAGAAAATGAAAACTTAAGCTTTGTTTAGGGAGCTGCACATATTGTGGCCATGCTGTGGCTTATACAAGTACAAGATTGGCACGTAAAACCGATTAAATATAAAGTATGCACCTTGGGCATAAAAGTGTCTTCGTCTCGGGCGAGGTCAAATCCCTCACTGCTCTCAGGATTCTAATCTTCAGTTGGTGTAAGAAATTTGTATAAAATCCATGTGTACCAAACCAATATTTTAGTAAACAATAGAGTAGGAAGATAATGATGATATTATGTCAAAGTACACAATGTTTGCGTTCAAGTTTGACCGAATCCTTAATCTAAGGCCTATTTCAGAGTGAGGCGTCGCACACAGCTGACGACGTCGGCTCATCGGCTGCACGTTCGGCATCCATACACTTGTATGATATTGTGTGAATGAGATCTATCAACCGTCTCTATGTCGAACTTGCAATCCTTACCAATATTATAAAAGCGAAAGTGAGTTTGTTTGTTTGTTACCTCTTCACGACTTAACGGCTAAACCGATTTTGATGAATTTTGGTACATAGATAGTCGGGATCAAGAGTCGAATGAACATATGCTATTTAAAAAAAATGGGATATGAGGGAGAAAAGGGAAAACTTAGCTTTGCTATTACAAATCAACAAGGCGCAAGGCCAAAAACTATAAGTAGCAGGTACCTGCAAATCAGGAAAGTTGAACTGTGTTACCCCGAATTTAACGAGCGAAGCCGCGGGCAAAAGCTAGTTTTAATATATTTCTTTTAACTATGCAAATGCTTAGATTTTCTGTTATGTTGTACATGTTTTCTCAAATAAATAAATAAATTTGACAGCTGTTTGGCATTGACAGGAATGTCACTTGGCTAAAGTAAGTGCTAACTTACGTTTATACGCACTTATTAACCATTATCATTTTAATGATAATGGTTAATAAGTGCGCGCGAGCTTACGCTGTAAAACCATGCTGCAATCAGTCTTCTAGTGCGTGAAAACATGCTAAGATCTAAAATATTCCTAAATCACATTCTTTTGTTTTCCCTGGAATTCTTGAATAATATATTCATTAAAATCCTTTGTACAGCCATAATCCGTTTTAAGTTTTAATTTGAATATTCAAGTGTTAAGACCTGTTTGTAGTAGTTATTTATGAAACAAGTTTTAACCGATTTGCTTTCAGACTTTTCGAATACGAATTTCATAAAATCATACACAATAAATGAAAACAAACAATTCGTAATACCTATGTACTTAGTTTCGTTTGGTAGCTTAAGATGTCGAGATGTATAAACGTGGGTGAAATTTTCAGCCGACCCCCATAGGAGGGAGGTTTTCTTACTTTTCACCCTTATGTCTTGAGTAATAGGGTTGGAAAATGGTCGACCGTCAATGAGCACGGTAGTATGTTAATTTTTTTTTTCTTATGAACTCTGACAAAAACAATTGTATTAAGATAACATAATCTTTCCCGGAATCAATTATTACGCTATAAGCAAATAATGCAGTTGACGAAGTAATGATAGTCAAATTCAAGTGGAAAATAATAGAAACAGAATTTCAGACGTTGCTCATAAAAGAAAATTGACCAGCATACCTATAAGTACTTACAAAAATCCGGTAGCACAAAGAAGAAATCTCAGCAAACACGTTACATAGGAATGCAGCGCAAAAAGCGCTTCGGAATATCAAGATTGGATTACTTTAAGTCAGCAGCAAGGGATTATCTGAGAATTTCCCAACTTGCGATCTCATTTTACGGACTTCTGAAGTGTCTTAAGAGCCTAGCGTGAACGTGCAATTTCGAATCACGAATGGTTTTTAAATTCAAAATATGTAGGTATTTGCACATAATGTTGACTTTTTTTCTGGTTAAACCGAATTTATCTTGGTAAGGGGATGGATTACATGCCGAGTTTCCGAGTATTTTCATGGCTCTTATTTGTGACAACCAGTTTTAACCGTCTTCCAATATTAATTTTAAATTTTTTCGTTGTCCCACATATTGATTTTTTCCTCAATCGTCAGGGCGTTTACATACATTTAAACTCATATATCCACAAACAACTAGACACAGAACAACTACCTGTAAGCCATACAAATGAAATTGTTTCATGCGGAAATCGAACCCCCAACTACTGCTGTTTTTAAAATGGCTAGGCAGATAATAAATTCTATTTTTAAATAAAAAAATCGTTCGGGCCTAACGTTACGTCGCGCGTTCGTGCTAGGATGTCTTATCTAAAAGCCAAATCGCCAATCTACACATTGTCTTTAGTTCTTCACTCGGTTTCTTTAATTAAGATTTGAAGGTCTTCCGAACGCTAAACTTTACTGTCGCATACGAAAACTAGATTCCTTGGTTTTATTGAGTGTTTTTTTAAAATTAATGAGTTCGCTCTTGTCCCCGATCTCGCCTGATGGAAATTTGGATGAGTTGTGCAATAAAACGAACGCACTCGTAAGGTTTATTTTCCGTACAAGGTTTTTGTTAAAAAGGAGCGCTACAGAGAGCAAAGCAAGCAGGGGCTGACAGCCAGTTTAGTGTAAATTTTTAATTAGACCAAATCCATATATTCGAAACTGTGCTCCATTCATATTGAAAGCCAATATGGCCAGCATTGATCATTCCGCTATTGAGGGATGTAATCTAATCACCTGGCATTGTGAATGAGATTATTACCTATAGTTAATGCAGTAGCCACAATGCAGATACAATACCTACCTACCTCATTTACTTGTATTACTTGACACAGTAATTCCTAGATTACGGCAAGAAGTAACAGCTTCGATTTTATAATTAACTAGCTTTTGCCCGCGGCTTCGCTCGCGTTAAATTCGATTCTGATTTGCAGGTACCTGCTACTTGCAGTTTTTGCCCTTGCGCCTCATTGATTTGTAATAGCAACGCTATGTTTTCCCTTTTCTTCCTCTTTCTCCTTCACATCCCACTTTTTTTTAAATTGGCTTATGTCCGTCTTCTGGTTCCCAACTATCTCTGTACCAATATTCATCAATATCGGTTTAGCCATTAAAGCGTGAACAGGTAGCAAACAAACAAACTCACTTTCGCTTTTATAATATTAGTAAGGATGGTATTTGTTTTACAGATGGGAATTTTACTGACTAAAACTAACCTTTTTAGCCCTTTATGTTCCGTGGCCGCGGTATCTCAAAAATGGTGTCTTTGCAACAGTAGGTAATTGCATTGAAGGATCGGGGTTTTATTTGTTCTTAAAACCGATTATACTGTAAAAACAGGACGTTTAATTTGTATCATAATTTAAATACCAGTTTCCCTATTACCGGGAGTTTACATGCCTACTTTCGTTATTAATCTAAAAATAAAATACATAAATAAAAATGATGGAGTTTATTGTGATAACTGGCAGGAAACATTTCCTGTCAGAGCAACACCTCATTAATGTTATAACTCTGTACATTCCATTTTAAAAATAGAAACCCATTGTACCTATTAATGTTGATGGTAAAATAAGCATGTTCCACGAAATGATCGGTTTTAAATATCGAATTAATGCTGGCAGATTTTATTCTGGTCATATCAAATTGGTTCTACTTTTAAATTGAGGTTTTTGAATGAGCATCGTTATAGAATAGGAACTGATGGAAGGTACTGAAAGCGCCAAACTCGTCGCCTAATGAGCTGACTCAATTTAGATTGATTTAGAAGCAGAACTACCTCTCAATATTAAATTTAACGCCAGAAACCACACTGTATAGTACTGTTTTATGAGAAAGTTTCTATCCTCGTAACAGAAAGATGTTTGATTTAAAATCGTACAATTTTGCGTGGGTCGACACTACATTAATTGTCATCTCATGCTACGCCAACCTCAAATTAATTAGGTAAAGGGCAGAAGACTTATAAGTTATCCAAAAGAACAACAAGAAAGAATTTTCTTAGAAAATTGTTTTTCTTTTGACGTTTTAGAGAGCGTCCTCCAGACTGCATTTGAGGATCCTACGATATCGCGTCTCTGTTTGATATTGTTTTCTTTTTATATTACAACGGTGTTCAGTCTTGCACAATGAACAACTTAATGGGTTTGATAGCAATATGTCTGCGATGTCTTTGTGTAAGTTCTTTCAACTGTTTTTAGAGCAAAATAAAATATCAGTGACCCTGGCTTTGATCAACTGAAGGGGTAAATTGAATTAACTTTACCTGAAGGTTTACAGGAAACCATGGATCAAAATGTTTAGTCAATTTTATTTCTGTATCTTAATGCAATAATAAAAAAAAATAAACTTCGGTTGAAATTGTGAGTTTTTTTTTCCTTGATTTGCCGGAGGTGTAAGTAGGTAGGTATTCATTGTTCGCATATATATGTCGCCAATTATTTTAAAGTCACATTAAAGAGACTATAAGGTCTCTTGGCACCGGGTTGCTATTGATAGAATACTCATTAACACTTGGCTCGACCTAGAATTTAAAGTCTTAAGCCTTCATACTTGCAGAAGCACCGGTTAACTATTATATATCAAAACAAAAGTAGGTAATTTATTCATTATTCTAATCAGGCTGTTAGGCATTTTTTGAACTTCTAAGTTTATATACACAGGTCCCCTTCACCACTTCCTAGTGTTTGAGCTTTAAAAAAAGAAGTGGCCAAACAAACTCCCCAGAATGTAGATAAACCTTTCGGTTTCCAACCTTTTTTAGGTTCCGTACCTCAAAAGGAACAAAACAGAACCCTTATCAAGACCCTTTATCTCGGGAACGCGTGGCGGTATCAAGTTGAAATTAAAACCATGTGCCCAGAATCAACCCTCTTTAGTCTCCACAGTCAAAAGATATGGCCGTAAATGTCGCAAATTTGTACGGCACTTCGAGTTATACTTGTAGATTATGTAGATATTGTAATTTTTTGACTTTGTACTATTTGAGCCTCCAAAATCTCAAAAGAAGAAGAATCTCAATGGTCATCACAACAAAGGTTTAATGGAGAGAAGGGTGCATGGGTGTGATTTGGGGTAAATTGATTTATGGGATCCACTTGAATATTAAAGAAGATGCTTAACCCTTTTTCTGTAACTTGAAGCCCATATGTATTGTGTTAGTCTATCTATTGTGCCTACTTCGATGAAATTGACACTGTTTTTTCCCATCATCATCTGCCTAGCCGGGATCTTCTATCATCTCATCTAGTAGGATCGTTTTCCAATCTAACTTGATTGCTGGTATTTTACATGGAGCGACTGCCTATCTGACCTCTACAACCCAGTTAGTAGTGGGTAATACTGGTTGCTAGACTTTCGAGTCGACCTGTAACGACTGACAAAAATCTCCAATTGAGAATGATGACCAACAATTTAAGATGCTTTCTAAGACACGGAGGAAATTTGGTAGTTATCGATAGTCAGTTGGTCACCTATCAATGGACTGACCTAAGCAAGTGCAGCTTAACCTAAAGATCGATCCGAGCAGCTGTTTTTACTCTCACCATTTCCCTGTACTTATTAATAGCAGAACGACATCCAATCTCATCGCAATTGGTGTCAAATGGCACGCCTACCAAACATAATAGTTTTTTAGGCCTGGTGCCAATATTTAGATGGATTGTGGCGCCACCATACGTTGAATTATTTAACTGTTTCCACTCAGCGCTGGCGCCAGCGCATAATTTTAAATATGGAACGACTGGTGCGACTTAATTAGACGCTTTGTGTTTGTTTTAGTTTTTTTGAATAATTTTTAATGTGGAGTAATCTCTGGAAGCTTTGTCCGGAATTTATGTTGACTAACAAAATTAATATTAATATTAATATTTTTAATTTATGTTACAAAATTAATATTTTTAATTTATGTTGACGGGCCTCTTGGTCTAGTGGTTAGTGGCCCTGACTACTGAGCCGGAGGTCGTGGGTTCGATTCCCACCCAGGACAAACTTTGTGTGATGAGCACGATTGTTTGTTCTGTGTCTGGGTGTGATTTATCTATAATATGTATGTATTTATAAATTATATAAGTATGTATATCAGTTGTCTGGTTACCATAACACAAGCTCTGCTTAGCTTGGGATCAGATAGCCGTGTGTGAGTTGTTCCAAGATAAAAAAAAAAAAAAAAAAAAAAAAAAACTATCTATTTAATACTTCCTTGCTTTTTGTAAAACATAACATAACATCACGTTTGTAATCCCCGAAGGGATAGGCAAAGGTGTCCTCAATAGTACACCCACATTTTGTCAGTTGATGGCACGGTTGGCACAGTTGCTGAGCGATCGACTGATGCGCTGAGTGTCGCGGGTTCCATCTCCGCACGGAACAAACCTACTGTGTAACCAACAGGTGTTGGATCTGGCTGTTTGTGTGTGTGAGTTTAAATGTTTGTAAAAGCACCCACGATACAGGAGAAATTCTTAGTGTGGAACAACGTTTTTTTTAAAGAGAAAGAAAGAGTTAAGATAAAGTCCCATTTTATAGGGGGCAAGTATTGCCATAAGCTGGACAGAAATCCAAATACCGTTGCTACTACTGAGAAATTTCTAATTTAATAACTCAATAACACTTTGCCCGACAGAGAAGTCGAACCCAGGTTCTCATGATTGGTGCATGTGTGACCCGTAGTAAATACGATGAGAATTGTTTAAGTACAGATTTTTGTTTATGACTTTGTAATGCAAGTTAGCAAATAATGTTTATCTCATAACGATAACTGCTTCGGCTCACTTTGTCCTATAACAACAGACACTAACTTTGAAAAATGAAACGTATACACGTAACACATTACACATTACAATACATGTTACACAATACACGAAACACATTACAACTATACTCACCGTACATTATGATAAAAACTGCTACATAATGATACCTACATGAACAAGTAACCTCGTACAAACACAAGTCTAGACACACTCCATACAACTTACTAAATATCAGTAATTCATTACACATATTACCTATGCTGTGATAATCAAGTTTATTATTATTTTTAGTACATATTTCAATTCAAAGACTTTCTTACCGACAACCCACCTGTGTAATATGGGTCTACTCGACATCCGTGTGTCACTAGCAGGATTCAGCAGAATACCAGCGTCAGGTTATCCACCTGGCATTATGCTGAGCTGGACTCCTTTTTGGTGCAATTTTGAGACACACACCGCCCATTAGTGGGCGACCTCAGTAAATTTATGTGATGTCTAAATGCCTATGGGTCGATTTAACTCAGTCTACCTTACTTTTTTTTTTTTTAACTTGTTCCATTTTTTTTTCTGTGTGATGTTTTTTTTTAATTTAATTTTAGTATTGTGTCTTTTATTGCATCAAATAAATGATTTATCTATCTATCTATCTTCTATTGCCATAGTTAGGAATATGTTTGAAGTTGTTGCAAATCGACTTTGATCGGAAACTGAATCGCGACTGCAAGTTTGTTACCTACTTTTCGATAGGAGTGACCTTTTTACAAACTCCTACCCTACCATGACGTCTTAAAGGCGAACTTATTCCACGGAGGGAAAGAGACAGAGCTATACAGGGTGTCTAGCACCATCTCTTTCTCGCAATGGAATAAGAACTGCTTTAAGATGTCATGGTGACCTTTTTGAGGTTTTAGCTGTCGAACTAACTTTATCTTTGGTCCAAGTTCAGTGCAGTGCAGGCAATTTGTTCTGTCCTTGAAGGAAGGTTAAGGAAGGTTGAATCTGTTGATGTATTTTTATTTCTTCAATAAAATCTAGATTAGGTTAGAATTCGCTTTCGACATACCAACTCTCATTCAACATTTCCAAAGTTAGAATGCCTCTCGCTTAAAACCTAATTTTATACTAGCTGGCGCCCGCGGATTTGCCCGAATCGAAAAAAATGTCCTATGTGTTATTTCAGACTATAATCTACCTCAAGATCCGTTCAGCCGTATTGACGTAAAGCAGTAACAAACATCTATATATCCATACATCCTCACAAACATTCGTATTTATAATATTAGTAGGATTATAATATTAGAAGGATTCGTGCAGTCCATCCAAAGGTTTTCTGGTAGACATCGCTATCAGCGATAAAACCACCATTACGGACCAACCATAGAGTTACCAATTTCTGTAAAACGTTATGTTTCAACTATTATACCTTACATAGGCTATATTTTTTTAGGGAGAAAGAGGGAAGAAAAGGGAAAAGTAGCATTGCTGTTACAATACATAAGGCGCAAGGGCAAAAACTACAGGTAGCAGGTACGTGCAAATCAGGAAAGGGGAACTGTATTACCCGAATTTAACGCGAGCAAAGCCGAGCGCATAAACTAGTGAAGCATATTCTAATTTAATATCCAGTATAATAATAAAAACCTTGTGAACTCATTATAAGATTATATCCTAATATTCGCTAAATTAGCTAAAACTAGATCTAAGTCCCTTATTTTTTTTTGTGTTGGGAAGTCATAAATTCCCCCGCTCTGGGCGGAGCGTTGGGGAGTGTCAGACTTGTACTAACTAAAATCCACCCATATTCCTTTTATTGCCCTTTACGTTCCGGGGCCGCGGTATTTCTTTTGAACAACCCGCATCCCCGGCAGGCGGAGGCCCTGGCAGGGCCCTCTGCTTTGCTGATATCTCTTTGAGGCGCGCGTGGAACACTAACGCGATCTACCCATAGCTCAACGTCCACAGGACCGCATCTACGGTGGCCGGGAGTCGTCTCGCGGTGCCCGACACCCGGGGCGTCTCCCGCGGCGGCTGGGTTGGTTGCGCGTAATTGTTTCGGCCGCCGCCTGGTGCGACCCCCCTGTGCCAGGACGAGTGTGTCGTCAGCGTAGCAAACTACGATGACGCCGCTAGGGAGGTCGGCGCGACCCAGTCGTAACCGACAGGAATCGGTCTCGGGGCTGCTCCTGTGGGACACCGCATGACATCTCTCGCCGGTACCACTCTCCGGAGCGACCAGGGTAGATGACGGAAGTCTAAGACCCTTGCTTTTTATAAAAACCGATTCACTCATTTGGGAGGTACAATGCTATATACAAACACTCAGATACACATATAAACTAAACTTACGACTTGCCTCATTTTTCGTCAGGAGTAAATTAAAGTTTTACATAATTTAGCTTAATATTTATTTTGTTATTGTAAGTATCTACATTATAAGAACTAGACTTCGTTACATGATTAACCGGTATTAACCCCAGGCGCCACCGCCGCCACCGCCACCACCACCGCCGCCACCACCGCCGCCGCCACCACCACCGCCGCCACCACCGCCGCCACCACCACCACCTCCACCACCGCCCCCGCCGCCACCGCCGCCTGGAGCTGGGGCCACACTATACACGGAGCCGCTGGCCAGTGCCATGAACGCGCAAAACAAGAGCGCGAAGAATGCGAACTGAAACAAACAAGTTTTCATTAAGTTAACATAAAGTAAACAAGGTCAGTCTCCACCTGGATGTAGCTAAGCACCAATAATTAGCATGGATTGACTTCCTAACTGATTACTACAATATTGTTACTAGGTAATACGATACCCCTTGGTTGTATATCAATTCAAGATGGTCGTCATTAGTTCAGCTGTTTTCCCAACGGTGTTCAGACTATAAATTTCCAGGATAACATGGTTCAGCCCCGGCAGTCAATCACAGAGGAGAATAGCCATCGAATATCACGTGAACAAATATAAAAAAAGAAATTGAAATGTAACTTTGAAATCACGAAACTCAAGGAATAAAAACTTATGACACTTACATGTTTCATTTTGAGTTCTAGTTCCCAACTGCGGTCATAAGCCACATAGCGCGGCTTATATACCAAAATCACACCAAAAAATCCAGTAACTTATTTTCCCTTTAATCATATTAATCCATGTGTTTTCCTCGTGATTCAAATTATAATTGAGGAAAACTTTTGTTTATTAAACAACTGATAAATTCCCCATTATTATTAATAAATAATTTACCCAAAACCAGGTGGATGGGTGACGTGGTGTAAGTTTCCAATAATCGTCCCACTGCTGGGCAAAATCCTCTTCTTATACGATGCACGATGCACAATGGCTGGCAATTTTAGACTGATTTTAACTATAACTCCAAATTTCCTCAAATGTTTTTCTGAACCGACACCTGTGAAAGCATTGGAAAAATCTATTAAAACTAACACCGTTAACCTCGAATTCTCCAAGCCATCACGAACATCTTCTGTAACTTTAAGCAAAGCTGTGGCTGTGCTGTGGCCTGGCCGAAAACCGGATTGGGAACTGGACAAAAGGTTATTCTTAAAAACAAAAGAGGATAATTGTGTAAGAGCAACTGCTTCTAGGATCTTAGACAGGAAAGGGAGAATGGAGATGGGTCTAACTCTAAAGTGATAAGCCAAACTAGGATTAAAAATTTTAGGAAGAGGGATAATGTAAGCCTTACGCCAAACCGCTGGAAACACACCAGATTGCAGAGATGAATTGATTATGTGAGTAATAACTGGGACTAAGTTATCAATCAAAAATGATAACATAGTACGGCTGACCCTATCACAGCCTTAGATTTAATTGAAGTAAAGAATTTTAAGACCTCATGGTTTGACACGGGGGAGAAAGAAAAGGAGTCAGGAGGAAGCATTGGCTTGGAAGTAATTTCCTGAATAGTATTAACCTTAATACCAACCGCAAGTGCAAGTTATATGTATTGAATTGAAAAATTCACAGTGGTACGTGTCCGAATTTGAACCCGCAACCTCATAAGAGGCAAGACGCGTAACCTCTGGGCTATCGAGACCTATAGGCTAACACGATGAATTTTATTTTTACGTTTGCTTTATTGGGACATCTAACAGTTACACATTACAATAAGGTCATCAATTTATATTGTTAAAACTAAGTAAACGTGATACCGCGGACACAAATGTCCGCGACATATTAGTAAAAGTCCTACAGAAAACAAAGCTGGCACGTACACACCATCTTCATCCTTCATCATCACTAAATCCAGTCATCTAACACTGCCTACTCCTATACTACATATTATGAATGCAATTTGCAATTTATTATGGACAACCAGTAGTAGATAGCCGATTCAAAGATTCAACGATAATATCAAATATCGATGAACTGTGTGTTATACGTGACGGGCCTGTTGGTCTAGTGGTTAGTGGCCCTGACTGCTGAGCCGGAGGTCGTGGGTTCAATTCCCACCCAGGACAAACTTTGTGTGATGAGCATTGTTTGTTCTGTGTCTGGGTGTGATTTATCTATAATATGTATGTATTTATAAATTATATAAGTATGTATATCAGTTGTCTGGTTACCATAACACAAGCTCTGCTTAGCTTGGGATCAGATAGCCGTGTGTCAGTTGTCCCAAGATATTTATTTATTTTATTTATTTATTTATACGTATCTATGATGCGTCGGAGAGGTGCACGTGCGCCAGCGTGAGTTCTGCACCTTGCAGTATGAAAGAGTCAGGGCATGCGCTTCTCAGAGCATCACAGTTCTAGGTACAATGTAACATAAGTTGTTAGATTTCAACAAAATCGAATCTGTTGTTGCACAGACCATGAAGCGTCGTGACCATCAGTAGACTGTGTCTAGACTCCAAGCTTTGCGTATTGTAACGCTTTAATAATTGAGTGTATGGTAATTTTGACTTGGTGCATCTGTAGTGCATACTGCGTAGAAATTATTTTTGAACCGTTTCAATTTTTTTATATAAACATCAAAAATGGGACACCAAATGGGTACTGCGAATTTCAATTGAAAGTAGACCAAAGCTTTGTATAGAAATAGAAAAGTAGAAGGTCTTTTAAAGTCGTTTGAGGAACGCATGACAAAACCAAACATACGATAATTATGCTTTATTAATAATGTTTTCAATACGAAGATAATGGTGCAATTTCGAGTCCATTAAAACAACAATTTAAAAAGGGTTTGCTATCAGAGCACTTAAAAAAATGTATTTATGGTTTTATAAATAAGCCATGGTTGGTTGGCGCAGTGGCTGAGCCATCGACTGCAGCACCGCGTGTCGCGGGTTCGGTTCCCACACGGAATAAATATTCGTATGAACTGCAGGAAGTTGTTTCTTCTGGCTGTAAATGTATGTGAGTTATACGATGTTAGTCTGCCTGTCCGTATGTCACACCTTCTAGTTACGGAGATTTTTCACGACTTCGTGAAGGGTTCGTTTACTTCAACAAAAAAAAAAAACATTTGTAAACAATTGAGTCGCCAGGCAATAAACGGTGAAGTGCGAGTCGCACAACGAGTAAGCCGCACCTTATTGTGTATTGAAACGGATAGTAATAGGCATGTAGACATCATTATGCTGTATCTCGAATGTATTAATAAGCATTTGAGTGCATAGTGGCGTGTATTACCTAAATAAAAACCAAACATTTGGGCTTAACCCAGATATAAATAAAAGAGTTTATCAGTTAGTTAGCTGGAATTACATTAGCAGGATAATAATATATCAGTTTTGGGATTTTACCAGATCTGGTGTCAGGCAGTAGGAAAAAGGAGATATGCTGCACCGACCCTACATACATTAGGATAAGGATGCGGGAATAATAATGGTGATGAGTAGAATTCAGATTATTATGCATTTTCATGTTTGCATATCCTTACTAATATTATACAAGCAAAAGTAAGTTTGTTTGTTTGTTACGTCTTCACGCCTAAATGGTTTAACTGATTTTGATGAAATTTGGTACAGAGATAGTTGGGACCCTGGAGACGGACCTTTGACCTTTGACCTTTGAGATATGAGGGTATAAAGGGGAAAACTTAGCATTGGTAGTACAATCAATAAGGCGCAAGGGCAAAAAGTACAGATAGCAGGTACCTGTAAATCAGGAAAGGGGAACTGTGTTACCCCCAATTTAACGCGAGCGAAGCCGCGGGCAAACAGCGTTGTTGCATATTTTAGAACTTTTTTAAAATGTGATAAACGAAAATATTTAATACCAGCTGTGCCCGCGACTTCGTCCGCGTGGATGTCGAAACGATCTGATACTGATCTGACATTCGCAGTAAAATTAAACAAATTGTTTTCCTTTTTTATAAATATCTAAAGCAGTTTCAATGTATCGAATATGTGGTGATAATGTTTAAACATTATAACCAAATATCTGATGAGATCGTTTCAAAAATTTGTATGACACTGTAGTTCAATTGGTTACAGATCTGGCACGGATCCCCGTGATTGGGAGTTTAAACTCCACATGTGTTAGTTGTATTTTGTATTTCTTATTAAATGTTAATAAACAGAGGAGTTTGTATGTATCTTGACATTTTTCTTAAATTGTAGCTTGTGTTTTGCATGCCGCAAGGTTTAATATAGTTGATCTGTACTATTTCATTAACAACTTTATGTAATTACCCATATTAGCAAATAAATGATTATGAATTATTAAAAAAAATACGTGTGGCACTCGGGGACTGCCGCGGTAAAGTTATTGCATAGTATTTTTTATCAACTTATGCAATAAATAAAAAAAAAATCTAAATATAATATTTAAAAAGTACTTCCAATGAAAAGAAGTCGCAAAAAGAAAAACAAGACCTTGGGTTTGATCCAGCGTAATATCGATTGACTATTCGTTTTAGTGTTAGGTTTTTTCGTTACGAAATTTCTGGATTCGGTCTCCACGCTCAAGGCCCGCGATAGAAGCAGTGTGGTTTTTATTTTGTTTATTATATATTTTAAAGTAATGCTTCTCTATACACGATCGTACTTGTGTACTCGTGTAGCCATCGAGGATCAAAGCATACAGTCGGTTAGGTCTGCTAACACGTGACAGAGCCACATAAAGCTGACCTGTACGCAAAACAAAAATAATTCTCTTTTTTTTTTCTTTAAAGAGCTTTGCTCCCACACAAGGTGTTTCTCCTGTATCGTGGGTGCGTTTCCAAATGTTTAAACTCACATACACAAACAGCCAGACCCGGAACAACTATCTATAGGCCATACAAATATTTGTTCCGAGCGGGGATCGAACCTGCGACACGTAGCGCAGCAGTCGATCGCTTAGCCACTGCGCCAACCGTGTCGTCAATTGGTATTCAGTTGTGCGTGCCTGCAGAAGTCCTCGGCTAATTTGTTATGTAAATCTGATACCCACTTCGTCCAGAGCGGGAGAAGTTATTTAATACATTCCAATCCGTAAAATAAGTAAGCCCTCTATCATTTTTCGCCAAATTGTGATAGCTTAGAATGCTAGAAGCGTGTATAAAGCAGCGGTTTCTTTCGACATTCTGACAGGTTTTGAAAAATCCCATTGGTTAAGTAAGTAAACCGTAGAATTAAAGTCAGAATTCAGTCAGTTTGACTGGTTCTATCGGAACTGATAAAACAAATAGCTGATAAGAAGATAATTTTTTGTTGTACTTGGTTGTTTCTTTATATACCCGCGCCTATAAACGCCCAGCAAAATCAACGTGATTCTTTAAATTTCTACAACTTTTTTTATCAATGTGCCGATTTATATGAACCAACTGTTAACTAGAGCTTACCACAATATATAACTAAAAACCACATCTAGATCGGAAAAGTCGTTTTTGAGATTAGCATGCACAAACAAACAGACAACAATTCCAATAATCATTGTTTTAGGTACTATTGCAATGATAAAGGTAATATAATTTTTTTATCTATGGAAATAATCCGTTATTTTACTAACTAGAAGAATAAATATATCTACACTGTGAATAGATAACCGCTGCGCCCAGCGGTTACACCTGTTTAGCCCCGTGTGTGTGTTGTGACAGCTCAAGTTATACATAACCAATTTATGCGGATCTCTCATAAGGCCTAGTGACAGTACTTTTATGCAAGCTTAAAAGTTGGTTATTACTCATGACCCACTCTTTGTGATGTTGAGGTTTCTGAACAGTATTTTAAAACATAGGCTTGCATTTGGCTGCAACTCGCCTGATGTGTAGCGATGATGGAGCTCGCTTGCTTAGAAGAAACCGATTCGCTCGAACTTTCAAGTCAAGCTTTGCTTTTCTTCGGATGGGATATCATTAATGACTCGCGCTATGGGCGGAGCGGAAGGGAGTGTTAAACTTGCACAGACTAAAACTCATCCATGTTTTGCCCTTTGTGTTCTCGGACAGCCGTATCTCCTTCGAACTAACCCGCAGCTCCGGCAGGCAGTGGCCCACACGGGCCCCAGCTCTACGGGCTTACCGTTCTACCCCAAGGTACGCCACTGAATAGAGCCACAGTGACGATGAATTCTACCACACATTACTATCCCACTGCTGTTACGGTTAAAAACAAAAAAAAATATGTCTCAGTTCTCAATGCTATTTGTTTACTAGGTTTACTCATTTGGGAGGTACAATGCCACATACAAACACTTACAGCTGCCACACATAACATACATACATACATACACAGATCCTAAAACAAATCTAAACTTATGACTTGCCTGTTTTTTCGTCAGGAGTAAATTAAAGTTATATAAAATTTGGTTTAATATTTAATAGGGCATTATAAATATTAGAATTTCGATACAATATGGGAGCCGGTATTAACTCCTGCAGCGACCACCACCACCGCCGCCACCACCACCGCCACCACCGCCGCCGCCACCACCACCACCCCCACCACCACCACCGCCACCGCCACCGCCGCCACCACCACCGCCACCACCACCGCCGCCACCGCCGCCGCCTGGAGCTAGGGCAACGCAATGCACGGCGAACTAAAACATACAAGTTACCATTAAGTTAACATTATCACATAAATTTTAAAAAATGAAACTGAAGAAATTAAAAACTTTAGACACCTACATGTTTCATTTTAAGTTCTGGTTCCTAACTGTGGTCATATGCTACCAAACGCAGCTTTATATACCAAAATTGCACCAAAAAAAAACAGTAACTTAATTTTAATCCCTGTGTTTTCCTCGTGATTAAATTAAATGAGGAAAACTATTGTTTAATAAATAACTGATTAGTTCTCAATTTATTAATAAATAATTATCAAAAAAACTAGGTGGACGTATGACGTGGTGAATAATGCGGTATTACTTTTGTATTACAGAATTGTTGCCACCAGTCTTTTGTATTTTCTAAATTAAGTATCCAAATACACCTCTAAATGGTGTAAAAAGATCTTAAACGAAAACACATGGCACTTGTTCGAATTGATTTTTTTAGGGTTCTGTGGTAAAAACCCTTATAGACTTGCCTAGTAGGTCTATCAGTGCGCCTGTACGTCTGTCAGTCTGCCTGTACGTCTCTCATTCCGTCTGTCCGTATGCCATCTTTGTCTTTTAATATTTCGAAAGATATCGCAAGACAAAGATTCGATATCTTCATTCGTTTGGATTTCATGAATAGTACGTTAACACCCTGTACCAAAAAAATATTTGAGAACAATGGAATCGGCAGGCAATAAACGGTGAAGTGCGAGTCGCATAACGAAGAAGCCGCACTTATAAGAATAAGCCGCCTTATTGTGTATTGAAATGGATAGCAGTAGGCATGTAGATCCTCAAACCAACCCAGCCGCCGTGGGAGACCTTCCAGGGCCGCGGGAGACCCTCCAGGTGACGGGCGCCGCAAGACGACTCTCGGCCACCGTAGATACAGGACTGTGGACGGTGAGCAATGGGTATCTCACCGTTTGTACGCATAGTGACGACAGGTCGTGTCGACGGCGCGTTAGTGTTCCATGCGCGCCTCAAAGAGATGTCAGCAAAGTACAGGGCCTCCGCCTGCTCGCGGGTTATTGGAAAAAGATACCGCGGGCCCGGAACATAAGGGAGCAAAAGAAGGAATATGGGTGGGTGTTAGTCAGTAAAAGTCTGACACGAAAGCGGAGGGGAAGGAGCGATTCGCTCAGAGCGGGGAAAGTTATTCGATGATTTCGAATCAGCAAAAGCAATAGTCATGTAGATGCATCACCATAAAAATAAAAACATTTATACCAGGTAATACACCCATAATTCTAATTTTAAATCACAAAATACAATGGGATGCTGAATTTTAAATTTAAACAAGCCTTTGGTGACTTAATGGCGTAGGGACTAATATATAGGTATACTAATATGTAGGTATCATACTAATAACAATCATTAAGCCCAAATACATGATTGTGTGTGACCTAGATGTAATTTAAATTATTTACTAATTATTTAACAGGAATAACGTTAGCGGGAAACAAAATGTTAGCATTGGGCTTTTACGTAGTCTGGTATCAGTCAGTTGGGAAGGAAAAAGGATTGGAATAAGGACGAGGAAATGATAATGGTGTTGAGTTTGCATTTTCATGTTTGCATATGCAATATTGTAGCGTTATTGTATATTTTACTACTTTTCCAGTGTTTATTTGAATTGTTACATGTGTTAAACTTGTGGCATCAAGCTGTTCCACATAAAAGCCAGGTCTTGAAGGAATTAAGAAAGTTTTTGCATGTATTAATGGAACCCCTTGCCTAGGTTTCTGTAGAAATACAAATGGCGCAAAATTTCAAGGTCTGCTACCCTACTATGATGTGTTAAAGCAGAACTTATTTCACTGAGGGAAAGGGACAGAGCTCAATACAGGGTGTCTAGCACCATGATCTCTTTCATTCAGTGGAATAAGTTCTGCTTTAAGATGTCATAGTAGGCCTACTGTTATGTAAACTCAGTTGACATAGAGAGCTCGTTTTCACCTTACTACTTAATATTTAAATATTGATTGTTCAAGGCATATGCAATCTTTTTGGGCGTAGCACCGCCGTGCCCTCGTAGAGGCGATCGGTGGCGGTCACCTCCTACTGCGAAGCAGTCATGCTAGCGAAGGAGGTGGCTAGGCGTTTGAGAGAAAGAACCTTAAACCAACCCAGCCGCCGCGGGAGACGACCGGCCACCGTACCGGCCTGTGGACGGTGAGCAATGGGTAGCTCGCCGTCCGTGCGTCTATTAACGACAGGCCGTTTCAACGGCGCGTAAGTGTTCCACGCGCACCTTAAAGAGATGTCAGCAAAGCAGAGGGACCTGCCAGGGCCATCGCCTGGCTGGCTTGCGGGTCGTTCGAAAGAGATACCACGGCCCCGGAACATAAAGGTTTTAGTCAGTACAAGCCTGACACTCCCCCAGTTATTTGATGATTTCCCACCCCATAAAAAGGCATAAACAACCTTATAATATATGGACATGAATAGCTAAACGCCCAGCGGTTAAACCCCTTCAGCTCGTAAGTTTTAGTCCTAATTTCTATACTCCGGGCTGTCACTGAGGAATCCTTATTGAAAAAACCCAATAACACTTTATGCCCCACCTGAGAATCGAACCCATTCACGCGTAATTTCATAAAATGATCAAAGTTAAAGTTATTTATTTGTTAATATTTTTGGCTGTCGTAAATGATCACCATGAGACGTGCCTGAGTATGTCCTTCAAGCTTCTAAAAAACAACCCACTAAACAATGCCTTGCATCACAAGTTTGTATATGTATCTAGAGTAAATAATACAACATGCTGTAACATTGCAACCATTTGAAAATTTTCAATTTAAATTTCTCTTTAAATATACCAAGCGTTTATTCTAAAATTACTTGTGACATATAGACAGACGGACGTAGACGGCCAGTGATAAATTGCCACAAAGATGTCTAACGTAACTCCATTGGTATGGGTCCTTCATAATTTATGGCTGAAATAACTTTTGTCTGTTGACTCTTCCGTCTTTTATCAAACGACTATTTCTTTACTGAACAATTAAATGAGGAAAAATTGTGGAAATTTTATTTCGGATCAGATAAATGTTCAAAAAACCGGCCAAGACTGAGTCATACTCGCACACCGAGGGTTCCGTACAAACTTGCGACATAAACGTCCATATATTTTCACTGCGTAGACTGATTGTTGATTTTTCACAAAACAACTACTACTACTACAGATTTGAGTGTATAATTGTGTTTTTAATAAAATTCAACTCGATATCTCCACGCGTTCCCGATATAAATGGTATTGATTGACAGGCGGACAATAAAGTGATCCAATAAGGGTTCTGGGGGATTCTTCTAACGGTTTTTTTGAGCTACGGAACCCTAAACTCAAGTTCCTAATGGCAAAGTCGTTGATGAGTTCTGGTATGTTACCATAACGTTTCAAAGCCATTGTTATAATATCATTCCAGTGTGGAAAAAAGCGGAACTTATCCACTCAGAAATATGTTTAAATAATACGGCTTTAAAGACGTCACATTATGGTTAATGTGACGTCTTTAAAACAGTATTATTTAATCACTACTAGGCGGGTTTATTTTTATAGAATACTAGCTTTTGCCCGCGGCTTCGCTCGCGTTAAATTCGGCAGCGTCTTATTGATTTGTAATAGCAACGCTCAGTTTTCCCTTTTCTTCGCTCTTTCTTCCTCATATTCCTCTCTTTTTTAATAAATAATAGCCTATGTCCGTCTCCTGGTTCCCAACCATCTCTGTACCAAAATTCATCAAAATCGGTTTAGTTATTAAAGCGTGAAGTGGTAACAAACAAACTCACTTTCGCTTTTATAATATTACTAGCTTTTGCCGGCGGCTTCGCCCGCGTTAAATTTGGGGTAATACAGTTCCCCTAGCGCCTTATTGATTTGTAATAGCAACGCTAAGTTTTCCCTTTTCTTCCCTCTTTCTCCCGCACATCCCACTTTTTTGAAATAAAAATTAGCCTATGTCCGTCTCCTGGTTCCCAACTATCTCTGTACCAAAATTCATCAAAATCAGTTTAGCCATTAAAGCGTGAAGAGGTAACAAACAAACAAACAAATAAACAAACAAACAAACTCACTTTCGCTTTTATAATATTATTATATAATTATATATAATATATATCCTTACTATATATATATAGTAAGGATATTAAGTAAGTAAGGATAGAGATATCGACGCCAACGAGAAGATTTGTTGAAGCGAAATATGGGCTATTTAGAAAATATTTGACTAGCCTTCTAACAGTATGCTGAGGACGTTCCAGGAACACAGAATACATCTGAATACCAGTATTTTCCATGTACTGGATAATATAATACTCCTTAGTAAGACTGGTATGTATATAGATAAGAATTTCAAACGCAAAATTAAACAGCGTTGTGCCAATTGCGTCGTTCACACGTCAGTTCATACTTACAGTTAAAACAAAAAAGCTTAAACGCCTTTAGCTTTGATGGCGCTTATCATCTTTTTTCATTGAGTTATTAAAATGCATGTATGCATGAGACACAATATTCTTTAAGTTTAAATAAAGATTTTTTGGCTCAAGCCCTGCATTCTATGCAAATTGGGAGCCCTGGTGGTAGCGTGGCAGGCATAAATTAATACTGAATCATTATTATTACTGGTATTTCTTTGCATCAAATAACTTGCCCCGCCCTGCTCCCGTCCCAGTAGAGTGGGGAAGGAGTGTCAGACTTTTTCTGACTAAAACCTACACTTGTTTCTTCTTTTGCCCTTTATATTCTGGGGTCGCGGTATCTCTTTCGAATAACCAGTAACCCTGGATTATTACGGTGGTGGTGGTGGTGGTCTTAGAAAGCGAGAGGCGACGATATCGTCTTGGGTTCGATTCTCAGGTCAAGCATAGTTGAGAGAAAACCTAGGTAACTGGAACCGTTCGAAAAAGTAGCATAACATCACGCTTGTTATGCCGGAAGCGTTATTCAAAAGTGTTCTCCAACCGCAGATATATAGTATAATAGCTACTGCCTGCGGCTTCGCTCGCGTAAAATTGGGGGTAACACAGTTCCTCTTTCCTGATTTGCAGGTACCTGCTACTTGTAGTTTTTGCCGTAGCGCCTTATTTATTGTAAAAGCAAAGCTAAGTTTTCCCTTTACTTCCCTCTTTCTCCCTAATTTTTCAGTTTTTTAAACAAAAGTTAGGGTATGTCCTTTTTCAGGGTCCCAACTACCTCTGTGCCAAAATTCATCAAAATCGGTTTAGCCATGTAGGCGTGAAGACGTAACCAACAAACAAACTCACTTTCGCTTTTATATTAAGTAAGGATATAGTAATGTATACATTGTAACTATATTTACTATGAAGAAACCATAAACCGAGATTCCGAGATCGATAGAGTATTATATTTTCTGCTCACGGGAGCAAGATGTGAGTTTATATTCGTTTAGAAACCATAAAAATGAACCGAGATATCTATTTGTTGTTTCACTGAAGAAATTGAGCTTGCATTGCCTTTGCTTTCTCTTGAAAGAAAAATGGAAATTGTATTTCTCACACCTGTTTTATTGTCCCTGAATCTTTTATTTATGTTGATCCCTGCTACCCTACCATGACGTTTTAAAGCAGAACTAATTCCACTGAGAGAAAGAGATAGAGCTAGACAGGGTGTCTAGCACCATCTCTTTCCCTCAGTGGAATAAGTTCTGCTTTAAGACGTCATGGTAGGCCTAGTGTTCGAGCAAATGGCTGTCAAACTGTTCAAAATATATGATTCCTGTGTTTTCTAAACCAGGGGTCGGCAACCCGCGGCCCGCGGGCCGCATGCGGCCCGCGGACGTCTTCCTTGCGGCCCGTGAATGTTTCGTAAATAAGTTATAATTATTATCAAAATCAACGCATTAATTAAGCGCGCTTTTACACCCTCTGCTCGGCAACATTTTGAAATGTGTCAAACTAGCTGATAATCTCGAAGCTCCTTCTATGAATCCAATGATCTTGTTAAATGACTTCTGATTTTAAAGAGAAGAAAAAGTTTGCTAAGCAGTTCATTACAATTTTTCAATTGGCAATTATAGAAAAAATAAATATGCTTCTCGTCTTACAGATGAGCATTTGAGCACTATTCTACAGCCAAAAATACCACCCCGGGACCTAATGGCTTGCATGGCAAAGCCTGGGTCCTGGCCTTGGAGGCTATCGGGCCCCGACTACTAGGGCTCCTAAAATACTTGCATGCTTGGAGAGGGGCCAGTTCCCACTTCGTTGGAAGACGGGGATTCTGGTCCTCATACAGAAGCTAGGGCGCCCTGTGGACTCTCCGACCGCATTCCGTCCCATCGTGCTGCTCGACGAGGTGGGCAAGCTCTTTGAAAGAGTAATTGCAAGCTGCCTCGTCGGGCACCTTGTGGGGACGGGGCCGGATCCTGCGGAGCACCAGTATGGTTTCCGCTTGGAGCACTCGACGTTGGATGTCATCATGCGTGTGAGAGCCCTCACGTCGGGGGCTGCAGTGTCCAGAGGTGGGGTTGTCGTGGCAGTGTTTCTCCACATTGCCAACGCGTTCAACACCATATGCCTTGGGGCTGCATCAGGGAGGCACTCCGGTACCACCGGATGCCGGTCCCGGTCGCTCTGAAGAGTGGAACCGGCGAAACATGTCGTGCGGTGTCCCACAGGGATCAGCCTTGGGGCCGCTCCTGTTTTCCTCCTCATCGGTTACGACTGGGTGCTCCGCGCCTACCTCCCTAGCGGCGTCAGCGTAGTTTGCTACGCTGACGGGCCCCGATATGGGCGCGTTCTTTACGGCGGCGTGCCGCCTACTACCTGAACGCTCCCCAAAAGATGGTAGCCATTAGTGTTTCACCTCAAAGAGATGTCAGCAAAGCAGAGGGGCTTGCCAGGGCCTCCGCCTGCTGGGGTTGGTTGTTCGAAACAGATACCGCGGCCCCGGAACGTAAAGGGCAATAGAAGGAATATGGGGTGGGTTTTAGTCAGTACAAGTCTGACACTCCCCCCCGCTTTGCACAGAGCGGGGGAAGTTACTTTGATGATTACCCACCCCAATTTTTTTTTTTTTATGGAATATGACCAATTATTATGAGCAGCTATATTGGGCTTCTTGGGTTTATGCGAGTAAAATGACTGCGGCCCGCGTTTAGTTTAATTTATCACCTTGTGGCCCTTGCTTACCAAGAGGTTGCCGACCCCTGTTCTAAACGATTAAAATCATCATTCTAGGAAATGAAATATCTAGTTGAAAACATAAACACTTTATTATTTGTTAGAAGTAACATACTAAAATCATCCTAACATTATCATCTGCCTAGCCTTTCCCCAACTATGTTTGGGACAACTTCCAGTCTTACCGTATTTAGGTCTAGGTTTATACATGGAGCGACTGCCAATCTGAGCTCCACATCCCAGTTGGGTACTACGATACTCCTTGGTAAGGCTGATTGTCAAAGTTTCTAACTGTCAAATATCTACAAATAACAGCCGGCATCAACGGCTTAATAACTTATTAGGCAAATGACGCCCGGGAACAACGGCTTAATAAGCTTATTTAATCTCTTTGTTGTGTTCTATACCACAAATGATAATTACTGATATAATCTACAGCGTTTGATGGTCTACCAAAGTACCTACGTGATATTGGTAAAATTGTGATGTATTTTTCCACAAGCGCCATTAAATAAAAAGTGAAGTGAACTTATAAGACAGTACAATTAACCTTATTTCTAAAAATACGGACTATCAACAAATTTGAAGCAATATCTTCTCTTTTTATCTGTCAAAATGCCCTTTATTATATATGGAGAGTTTTCAAAGCAAAACTTTTAAAGAAAATCAATATTTTAATGACATAAAACTCATGAATATTCACGTCTAAAATTCCAGACATAATTAAACAAAAACTCGTTTTATCTCAGAGAAAAGGCTATAAATTGGCAGGTTGCGGAAAATCCATTAGTGCCAGACACGGTAGTGTAAACACGTCGAACAGACGCAAGCATGTCCCTTAAGTGAGACAAGTCTCATGCGAAACCTCGATAGAAATCTATCAACGAAACGAGAATATGCTCCACAAGTTTCTAGCGAATTTCGACCTTACTCGTGGGAACCAAAAGTTGTGAAACTGTTGGTATATATACTTCCCGCAAGATCATTTGGTTTGTCATGACATGAATGAGGTTTCAGACGAAATTCATGTTTCAAGAAAAAGTCAAAAAGAGATTATATTGACTAACAGTACTACAACTTTAAGTGTGCAGTTTAAAAATACATCGATATGTCAAAATTGATACATTTATTCTAGTTCTGTGTTTTCTCGCCTACACAGAAAAGTTGGGTGAGGTTGGGAAATTAGTTTTCCCTCTCTACATAAAATAATGAGTGTTAATTTTAGTAATCTTGCTTAATAAATCCTCTACTATTCAAACTATCTTCAAAATTATAATTTAAATACCGAAAACTGAAAGTAATTAACGATGAATCTCTGAAATTACCAGGTATAATAACGCCAGACAAATGAGAACTACTAAATATTTTATATAAAGTGTCTGCTAAATAAATCTCTACATTAAAGCTTCTGATATTAAGAACTTTAAAGTGCTTGCTTCTGGATTAAGTTTATCTCAGTTTAAATTTAGGGATAGCTTTGTTAGTCTAGTGGTCGTAACACAGGTGCTGAGCATGACGTCCTTTCTTTGCAGGAGCGGGGGGGGGGGGGGGGCGGTCTGTGTCAGATTTTGTACTGACTAAAACCCACCCATGTTCCTTCTATTGCCAATTTACGTTCCTGGGCCCGCGGTATCTGTGAAGGGTTCTGTGGTCGGGATGAATATTCAAGCATGTGTGGCTCAGAATTTAGTTGCGATTGACGATCTACGCAGTTTAAACGATTCTATCTTCATGGCGGTTTCCGAACTAACGTCAATCTGCTAAGAACATCATTTTAGAAATTGAGTCTGCGGGGCGCAGAGAATGTGGCTTGGCGGTATACACAACTAACTTCCGAGCAGCCATAAACTTAACAAAAAGTTATTTCTGCTATTTAAACGGAAATTTCAGAGCTATTCAAATAAATATACCCTAATCATTTAGCACCATCCTAATATTTATAATTTAGGCTCAACAATACGCCGCGCACTTACGTACATTGATTTTTGATATTAGGGTCTTGACAGACAGACTGGCGGACAACAAAGTGATCTTATAAGTATAAAGGTTCCGTTCCCTTACACTTTTGAGGTACGGAATCCTCAAAATAACCTTGACAGATCAAAGGAATCAGCATCTCTATGTAGGTAATAAGCCGGGTGTCAGTACCACTTGCTGGAGTGTCTGAAGTGCCTCTAGATTTGCAATTTATAGGATTTAAAAAGCGCCTCAGACGCCGTGATTAGCGTAGTCACATACTGGGCCCAGAATTTTTAATAAGACGTACCATTCGATACGAAATAGAATAAGGTACGTTTTAGCCATTCGACTAAAGGACCTTAAAAATAAACATCATCGTTACTCCGTTTCTCCCTTTGATAAAATCAATCAAATTTAGTACTTTAGCAGATCTTAGGACATTAAAATTATGTTTGATAAGTATCTAATTAGAATAAGTTCTTCAAGGCTTTGCTATCCAGAAAATCAGTTTTAATCATCAAATTAATCTCTTTATGAGTTCACAAGGTTTTTGTAATAAACCTAGACCTAGTATTAGCTAATATAGCGAATATTAGAGTGAAAGAATGCAATGATTCCCTGAGTAAGACGCACATCACCCTCCTCTATTGATCAACATGAATATAAGCCCCGAAAGAACCCTGAATTGCAGTATGTTGCCTACCCGTAACTACGCTGATAACCAAGTCATAACACAAAATCTTTACTCTATTAACTGGACATCAACATTGTGTTTATTTTAGGTTTTAAATTTTAACTAACCCTTTATTTGATAAGTTGTTACTAACCATTGGACCGCTGTTGTCTTTTCTTTTAAATAAATTATTATTATCACCTTTATTAACATTACATTCTTAAGATTACATTTTTAAATATTTCTTAGTAAACAAATAAAAAAAAAACATTTAAAAATATAAAAATAGGTTTCCGCCGGTAGCGGGAGCAGGGTCCAAGCTACCGGTGGTTAGGGCTCCAGAGACAGGAACCTCCTCACAATACGGGCCGTATCGAGGAGTACTGCCTTCTGAATCAGGCCCTTGATCCAACCACCTAAGGAGAGCTTCGACAGATGTTCGTCGAAGCTCTTGGCAATTAAGCCATTGGCCGTTATGACAATCGGCACAATGATAGCCGAGTTTACATTCCACATGTCAACAACCTCGTGTGCCAAGTCAAGATATTTTAGTTGTTTTTCCTTCTCAGCTTTCACGAGGTTTTCGTCATGTGGAATGGTAACATCGATTATCATTACGCGGCGCGCTGATCGGTCTATCACCACTATGTCAGGCTTATTGGCGACAATAGTCCTGTCAGTAATGATAGACCGATCCCAGTACAGCGTGACATGGTCTTTCTCGAGAACTGGGTCGGGCACATACTTGTAGTACGGTACCTCAGATTCAACAAGATTATATTTCAAGGCAAGTTGCTGATGAATAATCCTAGCTACTTGGTTGTGTCTATGCAAGTACTCGCTGTTAGCTAGACGAGAACAACCAGAAATAATATGTCTGATGGACTCACCAGGACGATGGCATGCCCGACACACGTCAACCGTCCCATCCTTCATAATATATTTCCGGTAGTTGTTCGTTAACATAACTTCGTCCATAATCGCACAGACAAAACCTTCAGTTTCCCCAAATAAGTCACCGAATCGTAGCCAGGACACGGACGCCAGAAAATCTACATCGGTCCCATGAAGAGCCTTGTAGAAGCGCCCGTGAAGCTCCTTACCTTGCCATACTTCCTTGCGGTCATCGGTAGTAAGTACTACAGGTTTGCGCCAATTCTCTTTAGCCATGGACAACGGGGTGAGTCCCTTGTCCACTGCGACTACATCTCGGTGCATACCCACGTCGGCTTTTAAGAAATATTCCCTGAGACTGCACACCTCTCGGTTGTGGAGGGTCTTTGCGTTTAAAAAGCCTCGACCCCCACACTTCCGTGGGATGTACAGTCTCATCACCGATGATCGTGGGTGATGCATCCGATTTGCAGTCAGCAATGTACGGACTCTCCTATCCAGGGCATCGAGTTCAGTCTGAGTCCATTTGAGTATGCCGAAAGAGTACATTAAAACCGGCATGACCCAACTGTTGAAGGCGCGCACCTTGTTCCCGCCGGAAAGAAGGCTTTTTAATACCTTCTTCAGGCGACCAAAGAAACGCTCCCTCAACAGTTGCTTCATGTCAGCCACGTTAATGCCTAACGCTTCCGACATACCCAAATACTTATAGCTTTCGGATGAGGAAAGGGATCTGAGGTGTATGGAATCCGAGAGTTGAATTCCCTCGGATTCCATAATCTCTCCTCGTTTAACATACATGACTGCACATTTGTCCACACCAAATTCCATCCTGATGGCGTTACTAAAAGTTTCAGTTACTTTCAGTAGCTCCATCAGTCGCAATTTGTTGGGGGCAAAGAGTTTCAGATCATCCATGTAAAGGAGGTGAGATATGACCTGACCACCTCTTCTCAACCGATAACCTAGACCTGAATCCTCCAGCAATGTGCTAAGAGGATTCAGGGCCAGACAGAACCAAAGTGGACTCAAACTGTCGCCCTGAAATATTCCCCGTTTAATCCAAACAGGCTCATCATTCCCCTGGATTTGTCGACATCCTGGATATCGAAGTACCGTCCTCCATTGTCCCATACACGACTCAAGAAAGGCGCGTAGGGTTGCATCTATCTTGTACAACTCCAGCACCCTCTTGAGCCATGTATGTGGCACTGAGTCGTAGGCCTTCTTATAATCAATCCAACATGTCGACAAATCCTTGCGGGATCGACGAACCTGTTGGCTAATGGCCATGTCAATGAGGAGTAGCTCTTTAGTACCGCGAGACCCGTTCCTACATCCATTCTGAGAGGCAGACATAATTGAATTTTTGTCAATGTGTGAATTAATTTTCGCTCTCAAAATGGACGTAAGAAGTTTATAGACCGTCGATAAACACGTGATCGGTCTATAATTCTTGGGTTCCGCGGGACTACCTGACTTATAGAGCAGGTGGGTAACGCCTGTTGTTAAAAACTGTGGCAGAGACCCGGACTCAAGGCAAGACTGAAATTGTGATGCCAGGCGAGTGTGTGAACTACTGAGCCACTTGAGCCAAAAGTTGTGCAGTCCATCCGGTCCTGGAGACTTCCAGTTCGGTAACGGACGAACTGCACTGGCTATGTCTATAGATGTTATTAAAATAGGCTCCATTTCTGGAATAGTTTCACACACGCGCTCAACATCACGCATCCAGTCAGCCTCTGTATGACAGACAGGCACCGACCAGATGCTGTGCCAGAAAGAACTCGTGGCTACATCATCCGGGCGGCACACGTCAGTCACACTTTGTTCGGGTCGCTCCCAAGCTCTGTATACCCACCTCTCATCGCTCCGGAACATGCGATTCTGCGAATACCGATCAACCCGCCGCTTATACCGTCGAATACGGTTTGCCCATGCATAAACTTTCTGCTTCAGGAAGTCGATGCGCTCTGTGGTACGAGACATGTATTCTTGAGGACTGATTCCAGTCCCCGAGAATGCCCGTCTCACAAAGCGCATCACACGTGGTCTTGTATTGCCCTCCCTGAAGCAGTATAGTTTACCGATGAGTACCCTGGCCTCGTCGATACGCCGCTCGATCCTGCACTGCCAGGCTGGTACGGATGGTTTTGGTCGAGTAGCTACGTCACAATTTGGAAATTTGACGTTAGCTACACGACATACCGCAACAGCCCCACAGTACAGGATCGAGTGTGTATCAACGAGATGCTCGCTACTCTCGAATAAATTCTTGAGCTGCGAGTTCAGGGCACACACCAGCGCCCTATTTTTTTTATTCATGGGTAACCGTGGTAATCGAGGTCTAAGTTCGGCTGGAGTGGATCGATAGTCGCGAAGCGCATCCTCCAGTGCGCTCCTCAATCGGTCGTTGCACTGGCTACTTACCGTAGCAACCCTATCATCCTCCTCTACGACAGTGGGATTGGACCGCGGCTGCGTCACATCAATTGCTGACGCTTGCACCGCGGTTTGTGGCATAGTCAAGATGACACGATTGCTCAGTACTTCTGAGCGCAGCCTATCAAGTGCAGCATCGTCCAACAAGTGATTGCGTTGGATGACCCGCACCTGATCCGACAGTCGTTGGGCCGAAACATTGATGGTCGGTTCTAGGTCCTGGAACAGAGACAGCATCCTAACACGGTACGCAGTGAGGTTAGTTCCCCCCTCTGTAGACCCATAATATGCGCGCATGACATTCGCGTTGATTGACGAAGTCCATCGCATGCGCGACACATTTCCACCGGCAGCGGGGACCCTGATCGGGGCCTGTTGGCCCCTAGATCCCAAGCTCGCTGGCGGCCGTCCTCTTCCTCGTCGTTGTCTTGTTGGTGGTGGTGGTGGTGACGACGGCGGGGAGAAAAACTCGTCGCTCGAGCTCGACGCAACTGCAGCGACCGGCGACACGGCGCTCACGCGTGTAGCGCGTCCCGGCGGCTGCGAGGCGGAGCTGAGCGACGAGCCCGGAGATGGTGGGAGTGCCTCTAGGTTCTTGGCCCGGCGTCTGGTCAGCATCGACGTCAATTATTTAGAGAATCTTGATTCTTGACAAACGGTTTTTTCTGGTAATTTTTACACATAGTTCAAGAAGGTGTTGTGGAGTTAGTGGATTCATATTTTTCTTATTTTGTTATTGTTTGTTGCTGATTTAATATGTTTTCGACTAGAGATAGTAGAAAAAATAAAATAAAATTGTTTAGTTTTGTAAAATACGTCCTGTCAATTTGACGGTCGGGCCACAGATTTGTTTTATTATTATTATTATTATTGTAAAGCTGTTCATGGGTGCTATAACCAACCACGTCCCTTTTTCATATTAAGTAAATAAAAAAAATATATACATGTCGAATTGAGAACCTCCTTTTTTTCGTCGGTTAAAAATAAACAACCACCTTGGTTTACGAAAGATCTCAATAAACTACTTAAGCAAATAAAAATTTAACAACGCTATGGACAAGATTAGTTTAGGGTTGTTGAAGGAAAGATGCCAGTAATTACACAAATCATCTTATAATAATTATATTAAAATAATAGAGGCTAGAATAAAAATAAAAATAAATAAAATCTAAATACTTTTGGACATATATACAGTACCTATTTATAAAAATGGTCGCAAAAACGATATTAAAAATGATAGAACGATATTGATTATTCTTACAATCCCTAAAGTTTTTGAGTTATTAATTTATCCTTATCTGTACAACCACTTGAAAAACTACATAGTAGACAACCAGCATGGTTTCTTTCGATGTAGATCTACTCACTCCAATCTGGGCGCTTTCTCAAAGAATGTGATAGGGTATGTGGACCAACGCATTCAAGTTGACGCAGTGTACACTGATTTTAGTAAGGCATTCGACAAAGTGGACCACCAACTGTTGATACAGTCTTGAGAACCTGGGTATCCATGGTCCTTTTATGAAATGGTTTAGGAATGGTTTGGATGACAAATTGACATACAATAAGCAAATATTATAGGATTATATGTATGCAAACAAAATGCAAGGTTTTGTATTAAGGACCTCTAAGCCATTCAACAACTCCAAGACAAAAATTATTCTATTCTAGACTCTGGTTCGCAGTTATCTAGAATACTGTTTACAACATAACGCTTTTTTATTTCAATTAGACCATTACAGGCACTTTCGAATGTCAAAAAAAAAACAAAATGTTTAGCTACAGTCCCGGTCACAAGACATAATAACTTGTGAAAGTACTGTAGTTGCCCATTCCAAAGCGTTGATCTTTATGGAGAAGAATGGCCAAGAAACTCCATGGACACTCTTTTAAATTAGAATATTATTACAAAATCGTATTTACATCATTCGTGTTAAGATTATACAAATATGTGAGAACGACGTAGAAAGACGTGCACAGTAAGAGCGTCCAGAGTAAAAACAAAATTCAAAATAAAAATCTAAAAAAAATAAAAATGACCGTGGTAGCTAAAAAATGAGCAGTCCCAACTGACAGCGCCCGTTCACGAACATGACGTATAGATCAGCCCCATTTAGCTCGACCATTTTGAAGGGAGCTAAATGACCCGACACACCCGCCACCATCAGCGAGACATTTAAGTGAGCATGACACTATCAACCACCAGGGCTTCGTCAAGTCAATGATAATACATAGCACTCACATATGGGCTTAATAATTATACAATACTAGAGATTTGATTCTATACATTGCAAAGATGGTCTTACAATCTTTTGCAGCTTCCACTATAGCTTCGGATACTAATCAATGAGTTTACCCCTGTAATTGTGGAGTAGAACCAGCATTGAGCCAAGCATTTTTATCATCAATATAATCCCCCAACTTATAATATGCTTGCCTACATAGTGTGCGTTTAATACAAGATTAAAATTTCATTTCATTCAGTTGAAGAATGTGGGGAGGTATTTTATTCTAGCATTTTAAACAGTACCCCATGAAAGATGAGTCTACTTTAGCTAACCTGTAACCTGGTTGAACTAATTGGTCCCTATTTCTAGTATTATAATTGTTTCTGTCACCTCTTTTACTAAAAAGATGCAAGATTTTCCTGACATACATGATGTTTTCATAAATATATTGACAAGGTACTGTCATTGTGTTAATATCCTTAATCTGTTCCCTTAAAGAATCTCGCCTAACGTAGGTTATATAATATATATGGCTCTGATGGCTCTTTTCTGCAGAATAAATATAGACTCGATGTCTGCAGCCCGTCCCAAAAGTAAAATACCGTATGACATTATACTATGAAAATAACTAAAATAGACTAGCCTCGCGGTATCTACATCAGTAAACTGACGGATTTTTTTAACAGCATATGCTGCTGAACTAAGGCGTCCTGCAAGAGATGTTATATGCGGACCCCATTGTAGCTCTGAATCGAGTTTTATTCCCAAGAAAACAGTTTTTTCGACGAATTCTAGTTTCTCTTGATTCAATACTATGTCACACTCACTGTTTTTGACATTTGGTAGAGCAAATCTTATACACTTTGTTTTTTTCCCATTTATTACTAAATTATTAGCGGTGAACCAATTATGTACCTGCATTAGGGCATTATTTACGTCGTCAAGATTTGTGGCACGTCTGTTTATTTTAATTATTAAGGAGGTATCGTCAGCAAACAACACCATTTGTGGTTGGTTTTTAAAGAAATGGGGTAGATTATTAATATATACTAAAAAGAGGAAGGGACCTAATATCGATCCTCGTGGTACACCCATCTTTACATTTAAATCCATTGAATTGACACCATTTATTTGTACTTGCTGCTGTCTATCATTTAAATACGATTTAACTAAATTAAGGGCAAGTTTCCCAGTTTCCAAGTTTTCTAGTTTTAAGAGAAGGGTTTCGTGGTTCACGCAATCAAATGCTTTTGAGAGGTCACAAAAGATCCCTATGTCATCCTGTGCTCCTTCCTACGCAGTAAATATGTGTTTTAATAGGAAGACAACGGCGTCAGTCGTACAACGTTCTTTGGTGAAACCATACTGTTTCTCATGTAAGATTTTATTGGTGTTAAAGTGGTTGAGCATTTGGTGTTCATAAGCAATGTATTGAGAGAGTCCAAAGAAGGTTTTTGTATCATTTATATTCACAAAATAAAACACAATTGCTAAAATTCTAGTCTTATAAGGACCGTGTTCACCACTTTAAGCTCCACAGTCTCAATAATTGCAGAAAAGTTCTGGATCTATGTTTTCTTCACAAATTGATGACAACTAAAATAAATTCAGACGTCCACGTCATCCGTCCACCTGGTTTTTGGATAATTATTTATTTATAAGTTTGGGGAAACAATCAGATGTAAACATAAACAATAGTTTTCCTTAATTAATTTAATCACGAGGAATACGCAGGGATCAAAAATAGGTTACTGGTTTTTTTGGTGCAATTTTGGTATATAAAGCTGCGTGTCGTAGCATATAAGCACACTTTGGGACCAGAACTCAAAATGAAACACGTAAGTGTCTAAAGTTTTTTATTTCTTGAGTTTCGTGATTTAAAAGTTATGTCATTATGTTAACTGAATGGTAACTTGTTTGTTTCAGTTCCCCGTGCGTTGCGTTGGCCTAGCTCCAGACGGCGGTGGCGGTGGAGGCGGCGGTGGTGGTGGCGGTGGTGGTGGTGGTGGCGGTGGTGGCGGTGGCGGTGGTGGCGGTGGCGGCGGCGGTGGCGGCGGTGGCGGTGATGGTGGCGGACCGTCGCCGCAATCCCCACCGCAACAAGCACCGCCGCCACAAGCACCACCACCACAGCAGCCACCGTGCTGGGACGGTTGTGGGCCGCCACCACGGCAGCCACCGGGCGGGGACGGTTGTGGGCCGCCACCACGGCAGCCACCGGGCGGGGACGGTTGTGGGCCGCCACCACGGCAGCCACCGAGCGGGGACGGTTGTGGGCCGCCACCACGGCAGCCACCGGGCTGGGACGGTTGTGGGCCGCCACCACGGCAGCCACCGGGCGGGGACGGTTGTGGGCCGCCACCACGGCAGCCACCGGGCGGGGACGGTTGTGGGCCGCCACCACGGCAGCCACCGGGCTGGGACGGTTGTGGGCCGCCACCACGGCAGCCACCGGGCGGGGACGGTTGCGGGCCGCCACCTCCGCAGCCACCGGGCGGGGACGGTTGCGGGCCGCCACCACCGCAGCCACCGGGCTGGGACGGTTGCGGGCCGCCACCACCGCAGCCACCGGGCTGGGACGGTTGCGGGCCGCCACCACCGCAGCCACCGGGCTGGGACGGTTGTGGGCCGCCACCACCGCAGCCACCGGGCTGGGACGGTTGCGGGCCGCCACCACCGCGCTGGAACGGTTGCGAGCCGCCACCACCGCGCTGGAACGGTTGCGGGCCGCCACCTCCGCAGCCACCTTGCTGGAGTGGTTGCGGACCGCCACCACCGCAGCCACCGGGCTGTGGTTGTTGTGGGCTGCCACCACCAGGCTGTGGTGGTTGCGGTGGCGGTGGCGCCTGGGATTAAAACCGGTTCTCATAATGTTACGAAATTCTAGTTCTTATTATATGGCCTTTCAATAACAAGAAATTAAATATATCGGTGAAGTCAATAGTACGAGAGCTGCTTTAACAATGATACGCAAATGTTAGATATGAAGTTAGCACTTCCACAGAGTCTGGACTGAAGTTCGTGCGAGTGGACTGCGAGGCGACGCCGACAAGGGAGCAGTGTGACTCTCTCTCTTCTCCTCTCTGCAGTTCCTGCTGTCGTGTGAACAACTTGTCTAGAAACTGTGCAACTACTCGTTGTAATATTGTTACTGTAACTCTATAGTAAATTCGTGTTGTGATATAAAGTTATTTTTGTTCGTATCCCATTACCCACATATTGCCCATGCACACAATATGTTCTCTGGTGAAGTTTTTCACCTTATTAAGCCACTTCACCTCATCCGACATCAGAAGTGGGATCACGTGGGTAAACTTAGAATTACGTCACTTGTTTAGCCATGGATTGTTATTAAAACTAAACCTGTATGCAAAACTTAAGTTTTAATTAGTAGATTACCTAAACACAAACATACAAACATATTAGCAATGTAATGTATTAAACATACAAAACTGAGACAATTTATATTGGTAACCGTAAGAGCTCCGGAACGCAAAAGGCAATAGAAGAAACATGGGTGGGTTTTAGTCAGTAAAAGTCTAACACTCCCCCCCCGCTCCGCTCAGAGCGGGAGAAGTTATTTGATGATTACCCACCCAAAAAAAAACTATATTAGCAGCTGCTGACCTATAAACAAACATGCAAACATCGCTATTTATATAAATGAAAGAAAGAAGAAAGAGAAAGAAAAACATTTATTTGGCCCATGCCACAAGTGCACACAAAATGAGATAAAAACTTAAAACTAAACGATAATAACAAATACGTAATTGTGTGTCTCACGGCTGCGCCAAATAGGCCCAGTTCAGCAAACTGCCGAGCAGCTAGTGCCCGACGCTGGTTTTCAACTAAATGCTTCAATTAGCAATGTAATTTAAATAATGCCATTATTCAGCTCCGTCGAGATTCTGCTACTAGTTGGGATGGCATCTCAACAAATCTATTGAAACAATGTCATCATATCCTCGGATCTCCAGTTACACACATTTTCAATCGTTCAATCGCCACTGGAATTTTGCCGGAGGTATTATAAAGGTTGTTGTGCATCTGATTTATAAGGGTGGGAACAGAGACTGTTTGAATAATTTTAGGCCTATTTCAGTCCTCTCCGCTATCTCCAAAATTTTTGAAAAACTAGTAAATCAAAGACTTACTCAGTTTCTCAATAAAAATAACATAATCTCACAGAATCGGTATGGGTTTAAAAAAGGAGTATCTGCAGAAGAGGCAGTTCTCGACTTAACTGAATTTGTTGCAAGAAAACTTGATGAAAAACAGAAGCGCCTAGGATTATTCTTAGACCTAAAAAAGGCTTTCGACACAGTTTGTGTTCCTACACTCTTATCGAAGTTGGAGAACATTGGCATACGTGGCGTAATTCAAGATTTATTTTCTAGTCATCTCACTAACCGTAGACTGTGTCAGAATTGGTAACCAAGTCAGTAGAGAGTAATCCACCACCTTTGGTGTTCCGCAGGGAAGTGTGCTGAGCCCCACCCTTTTCCAGGTCTACATCAATGAGCTTTGCTGCATACCTCTCACAAATTCCAGAGTTTTCAATTATGCCGACGACACTGCAATTATTGTTCATGGAACTTATTGGTAGCAACTGAAAACTACTGCAGAAGTCTTACTTAAATCTGTTACCAGCTGGTTACAGCTGAATCTTCTCACTCTTAACCTGGTAAAGACCCACATTCAGGCTAGACCGTTGTACGAAACCACCTATAAGTTTTGCCATCTTCTTCTTCATGTGGACCCCGCTTCTTGGGGGGGGTCCGGTTTCCGCACTTAGTCCTTGCACGGCATACGCACAATGGTCCACACCATTGTGCGTATGCCGTGCCGCTATTCCACCCAGCCAACCTCCTTCCAGAAGCAGATGAGTCTTTTCGGGTTCTTGAGGGCGTCCGCAAGTGACCCTGGTGTACCCAGTGTCACTTTCCGGATTTCAGTGATTCCTGTGCATTCAAGGAGAACATGTGTGACTGATTCTTCTGTCTCCATGCAAGCTCTGCACAGAGGGCTATCTGTGATAGCTATTGTGTGGAAGTGTTTGTTTAATGCACAGTGTCCGGTGATGGTCCCCGTCACCAGGCGCAGGCTTCTCCTGTCCAGCCGCAGAAGGCGTTTAGATTGCTTGCGGCCCAAGGTCGGCATTGCGACCTTGGACTGTCTGCAGCCTGGTGCCGAGCACCACCAGTGTGCGGCTTGTGTGAAGGTATGTTTGCTCAACCAGCTACTATCTGGCTGAAAGGGATGGGCACAATTGGCTTCGGTCCTAGTGCCGTAGAGATGGACGCCCGTCTGGCGAGTTTTACCGCTGCGTCGTTGCCTAGTGAGCCACTGTATCCTTTTATCCATTGTAGGGTTACTTTGTTGCGGTTATGTGCGGTCATTTGTTCCAGTAGGTTGTGGCATTCGTATATTAAAGCTGTGTTGTAGCAGCTATTATTTAGGGACTGGAGGACAGAGGCACTGTCGGAAAGTATACGGATATTGGTGTCCGCGACTCTTCTGGCCTCGATGGCTAGGACAGCCTGAATGATGCCCATACATTCAGCTTGGTAGACCGTGCTGAGCGTTCCGAGTGGTTTGGAAATTTTAACGTTCAGGTCGTTGGAGAAGATCCCAACCCTTGTTCCTGTTCTGGTTTTCGGGCCATCTGTGTTATACACAGAACTGAGAATATTTCTCAGTTCGTTTGGTCCCGAGCATTCTCGTGGTTCCTCCGTGAACTGTACTTTGTAATGTTTTTGGGGGCAATGTATCTTGGTGATCTTATCGGTCGGTGCAGCTAACAGGTTGCCTTAAGACGGCTCCTGCTTTGATTTTGGTGTGATTTATCCTGGAGTCATTACTCAGTGTGCCAGAGGTTTCTAGTCTGAAGGCCGCAAGAGCCGCTTCCTCCTGTACCATGAGGTGTAGGGGCGGGAGCCCTAGCATTGTCTGTTGGAAGCTTTGCCATTAACGCCCACACATGTAATGGTCACTTGCCCTGCTCAAGCTTCTCTCTCCGTGAGGTAAACCATCTAAAGTATTAGGGTGTAGTTATTGATAGCGGACTCATCTGGTACTCGCACAATAAATAGGATATTTTTTTATAATGCAATATATCCTTTAGTTAATCTGTGCACAGCATGGTGGGCTGTAAAATTGTCTATTTATTTGTGTATGCCTTGTTCCTGTTTTATGTTATAGCTGTTTATATAAAAATAAGAAATCCACTCAAGACCATTTTTATTCTCCCGTCCTGATCCCAATATAATTAGGATCGGTGCAGCATGTTTCCTTTTTCCTTTTGTACTGCCTGACACCAGATCTGGTAAAATCCCAACACTAATATATTATTTGTTGCTAATATGTAATTCCAGCTAACTAACTGATAAACTGTTTTATTTATAACTGGGTTAAGCCCTAATGTTTGTTTTTTTTTTAGGTAGTACACGCCATTATATACTCAAATGCTTATTAAAATTCAAGATACAGTATGATGATGCATTTACATGCCTACTGCTATCCATTTCATACCTTTCACGAAGTCGTGAAAGAAACTGATGAAAGTATTGGATCCTTGTCCTTTAATATCTCCTTAACTAGAAGGTGTGACATCCGGACAGGCAGACTATACGAGTTTTTACTACGGAACCCAAAAAATATCGCAATGACGAGTGGAACTGGCCTTTTGTTTTCGTTTAAGACCTTTTTACACCATTTAGAGGTGTATTTGGATGCTTAATTTAGCAAATACTAAGGAATACGGTGGCAACGATTATGTAATACTAAGTGCCTATTTGTGAGTTGTCCGAAAACAAAAAAGAATACTTTTATTTTGTTTTATATTTGCCCCACACTAGCAATAATTTCTCCTGTATCGTGGGTGCGTTAACAAACATTTTAAGGCGCTGTAAAAAGCAAACACTTCTTAAAACGTCTAGTTTTTCGTCTCGAAGTTAGCCGTATCTGTACAAGCCACTAGCCAAAAAGAAATTACGGTGTATAGTTCAATACATAAAGTAAAGAGTTAAATAAAATAAGTTTACAGAAGTGGTCTAGTACTACGAAAAAAAAAAATGTTTAAAAAGACCAAGAAAAAAAAATTTTCGTCTCGAATTTCTCAATTTTTTTCAGCGACAACCATCATATTTTTTACATTTATAACAAAGAAAATTATATAGACTAAAGAGATATATATTTTTTTTCATAAACGGAGCTGTATTTTTTTTATATTCAATAAAAACTGTGATATTCAAATAAAATGAAACACCAAAATATTTTCTACCTTATTTCTATTTTTTCGATGCAGTACTGTCGTGTACTTGTGTCAGACCATGCCCAGTAGGCAGCTAGCCTCACTTCCGCGAATACCTAAAGATTAGCTTATTGCCGCGCCTCAACTCACATACACATACTGCCAGACAAATATTTGTCAAGGTTATACAAATATTTGTTCCGTACTGGAATCGAACCCGCGACACGCGGCGCAGCAGTCACTGCGCCAACTGTGCCGACAAAACTTCAGATTTCCTCACAATGTTTTCCTTCACCGACATCTGTAATGTCTTTGATACATTTCAGAAGTCGATTCATATGTAATGAGTTAAAAAGTCACAGTGGTACTTGTTCGAATTCGAACCCGCAACCTCATAAGAGGCGAGAAGCTTAACCTCTGGGCTATAATGACCTTTAGGGTCACACGATGAATTTTATTTTTACGTTTCTTTATTGGGACATCTAACAGTTACACATTAAAATAGAGGTAGTTGTTTCGGGTCTGGCTGTATGTGTATGTGAGTTTAAATGTTTGTAAACGTACCCACGATACAGGAGAAACTCCTAGTGTGGGGCAACATATTTTTTTTAAGTTGAAATCCTTACTTAATATTATAAAAGCGAAAGTGAGTTTGTTTTTTATTTCTTTGTTTGTTACCTCTTCACGCTTTAATGGCTAAACCGATTTTGATGAATTTTGGTACAGAGATAGTTGGAAACCAGGAGACGGACATAGGCTAATATTTTTTTGAAAAAAGTGGGATGCGAGGGAGAAAGAGGGAAGAAAAGGGAAAACTCAGCGTTGCTATTACAAATCAATAAGGCGCAAGGGGAACTGTGTTAGTTGTGTTACCCCGAATTTAACGCGAGCAAAGCCGCGGGCAAAAGCTAGTAAGTCTATAATCGCCAACCCTCCCGTCTTGAGCAAACGTGGTGATCAATGCTCGAGCATTCTCTGTATGAGAAGAGGCCTTTGCCCAGCAGAGGATGATTATTGGAAATATACACCACGTCACCAGTGCACCTGGTTTTGGGCAAATTATTTACTAAAAATCAATAATTTACCTATAAATAAATTATTTATTGAATAACGAGGAAAACACAGGGATTAAAAATAAGTTAGTGGTTTTGGTGCGATTTTGGTATATAAAGCTGCACTTTGTAGCTTATGACCACAGTTAGGAACCAGAACTCAAAATGAAACACGTAAGTGTCTCTGGTTTTTATTTCTTGAGTTTCGTGGTTTGAAAGTTAATTTTCAAGTTCTTTTTTTAATATTTGTTCACGTGATAATCGATGGCTAGTCTCCTCTGTGATTGACTGCCGGGGCTGAACGAAGACTCACATTATATTCACGCACGTTATCCTCGAAAGTTATCAAGTAATCCAAAAGATAGGTACCCATTTGCCGGACTTAGCTGGTCTGAACACAGTTGGGAAAACAGCTGGACTAATGACGATCGTCTTCAATTGATATCCAACCCAGGGGTATCGTATTACCCAGTAACTAGATTGTGGTGATCAGTTAGGAAATCGCTACATGTATATTATTAGTGAACTACATTCAGTTAAAGGCCGGCCTACTTTATGTTAACTTAATGATAACTTGTTTGTTTCAGTTCGCATTCTTCGCGCTGTTGTTTTGCGCCTTCATGGCACTGGCCAGCGGCTCCGTGTTAAGCATTGCCCCAGCTCCAGGCTGCTGTGGCGGTGGTGGCGGTGGGGGAGGTGGCGGTGGCGGCGGTGGTGGTGGCGGTGGTGGCGGTGGCGGCTGGGGTTAATACCAGTTCTCATCATGTTTCGAAATTCTAGTTCTTATAATGTCCTTTCAATAACAAGAAATAAAATATGAAACTTAATTATGTAGACCTTTTATTTACTTCTGACGAAAAAATCCATACAAACCTTCTTGCCTTATAAAACCAAAATTTACTTAGCTCAGACACTGATTCAGCTGATCATTGACTACGCTGATGCCTGCTATTTAGATGCTACTGAAGAGATATTGAATAAGTTGGAGCGTTTTGTGTATGGTTTGAGGAAATATGACCACGTTTCTTCTTTCCGCAAGAAGCTCAAGTGGCTCCCTATTCGTCTTCGCAGAAACACTCGGATATTATGTCTCCTCTATAATATACTGTTCAATCCTATCCCAGGTACCTGTGTGATCGATTCTCGTTTTACCCGCCCTCCTGATGCTCTGTGTAGATCCCACCTTAAGTATTATCTTAATTTCTCATCCCATTAAAATGATTTTTTTCCTACTCCTCTGTTCACGCAGTACGTTTGAGGAACTCACTTCCGCCTAACATACGCGACTCTAAAACTATATTTATTTTAAGTCAAAGAGCAAGACCTGTCCTCTTTACTGTAATATTCTGCAAAATTTTATATTTTAGGTATATATTTACCTTCTCAGTATTTATTTTTATATGTGTATTATTTGTACGTAAGTTTATTATATGATTGATAATTATATTTTAAATTTTCTGTTTTATCTTTTCCACACACTGTGTCTACATATCTTGTCCAACTTTCCTCTCGCAGGTCTGCTAGAAGAAATTTCTTACGATATAAGCTGTACCTTTGTGTTCTTCTGTCTTAATGTAATGTCCTGTCATGTATTTTGTGTGTGCATAAATAAATAAAAAAGAAGCAAGTCGTAAGTTTAGTTTGTGTTTGAGGATATGTGTATCTGAGTGTTTTTATGAGGCATTTGAAGCTCACAGTCCCAGTCACAAGTACCGTAATTGACCATTACAAAACTTGATCACTCTGGAGAAGAATGTGCAAAAAACTTCATGGACAATCTTTTTAATTATAATATTTTTACAAAATCATGTATCATCGTCATCAGATTATACAAATATGTGAAAGCGATATAGTTAAACGTGGACATTAAGAGCGTCCAGAGTAAAAGAAGAAATCAATCATTCGTGATAAGATAAAATCCTGGCAGCTGAGCGATGACCAGTCCTTACTGACAGCGCCCGGTCACGAACAAGACGCATGGGTCAGCTCCATTCAGCTCAACCATTTTGAAGGGAACTAAATGAGCCGACATACCCGCCACCATCGAAGTGAACGCGACCATGACAGCGAACATGACATATACTCAACCACCAGGAGGGCATATTCGTGTCAATGATAGATCATAGTACTCACACATGGTCTTCGCAATTATAGAATACAAGAAAATTGAATTGAAAGTCTTACAATCTTCTGCAGCTGCCACAATAATTACAGATTACGATCAATTAATTTACACCTATGTTTGTGGAGCAGTACCAGCATTTAGATAAGCATTTTTATCATCAATATAATCCCCAGATTTGTAATATGCTTGCCTACATAGTGTGCGTTTTATAGAAGATTTACATTTCGTCTCATTCAGCAGAAGAATATGGGGAGGTATTTTATCGTAACATTTTAAACAGTACCCCAGTATGAGTCTACTTTAGCTAGCCTGAAACCTGGCTGAACTAATTGGTCCCCATTTTTAGTATGTTATTTGTGTCTGTCACTTCTTCTACCAAAAAGATGCAGATTTTTTCAGAAGTAAGTGCATGATGTTTTTATGGATGTATTGACAAGGTGCTGTCACGTTAATGTCCTCAAACTGTTCCCTAAGAGAATCACACCTACGTACATATTAAATATGACTCTGATGGCTCTTTTCTGCATAACAAAATATAGACTCGATGCCTGCAATGGCTTGACTCTCGTGCGATGGTCTATAATTATTGGTGTTAGCTTGACAACATTAGAAATTCTTCATAGAACTTCGGTTAATTTGATTTTTAAGTTGATGTAAGGCGGCCTCGGAACGTAAAGGGCAATAGAAGAAACATGGGTGGGTTTTAGTCAGTACAAGTCTGACATGCCCCCCCGCTCCGCCCAGAGCGGGGGAAGTCATAGGATGATTTCCCACCCGAAAAAAAAAAACGCTTGGGCCATCCAGGCCATACATACATGCAGGACTGAGACAATAAGTGTATTTTTTTTGTTTTTCACCGTAAGAGCAGTGGGTTCGTAATGTGTGGCTCTATGCAGTAGCGTACCTTCGGACAATTCGGGAAGCCCATAGAGCTGGGGCCCGTGGGGGCCACTGCCAGGCAAAGCTCTGGAATGGTTCGAAAGAGATATCACAGGTCCAAAAGACAAAGGGCAAAACATGCATGGGTTGTAATCAGTACAAGTTTGACGCTCTCTTCCGCTCTGACCAGAACTTGAGGAGTCATTTGATGATTTTTATCCGAAAATAAACCAAAGCTAGCAGCAGACTTGAAAGTCCATGTGAATCGGTTTCATCTAGGCAAGCGTGCTCCACCTGAGGCCGCATAATCGCTACACATCAGATAAGTTGCAGCCAAATACAAGCCCATTTTCTGTAAAAAAAAATACTGTTCAGAAACCCCAACAACATGAAGAGTAGGCCCTGTGAGTGGTTTGCATAAATTGGTTATGTCTAATTTGATCAGTCGATGTAATTCCTGCTAAGTAAACTATTTTTTTATCAACTGGGTTAAGCCCTAATGCATTATTTTGAGAGCCATAATAATGAAACGCATAATTAATTTAGAATATACATATACTTCCCGCAGCATTTACGACGTCAATCTTCCACCGGATGTTGGGGAAATCGTTTATATAATTTATAAACAATAACTTTCCTCAATTAATTGAATCTCGAGGAAACCCAGAGATTGAAAAATCTAACCGGTTTTATTGGTCCGTGGTATATAAACAGAGCTTTGTAGCTTATGACCACAGTAAGGAACCAGAACTCAAAATGAAACACGTAAGTGTCTTAAGTTTTTTATTCCTTGAGTTTCGTGATTAAAAAGTAAAATTCCAACTTCCATTTTTAATATTTACTTATGTGTAAATCGATGGCTAGTCTCCTCTGAGATTGGCTCCTGCCGCCGGGCTGAACCAGGACTGTCGTTATATTTACATACATTATCCTGGAAAGCTCTTAGTTAATCCTAAAGACACTCACTGTTTTCTCAATGACGATCGTCTTCAATTGATATACAACCAAGGGGTGTCGTATTACCTAGTAAATAGATTGTGGTTATCAGTTAGGAAGGTACTCCATGTAAATTATTGGTGTTTAGCTACATCCAGTTGGATGCCGATTTACTTTATGGTAACTTAACGGTAACTTGTTTGTTTCAGTTCGCATTCTTTGCGCTGTTGTTTTGCGCCTTCATGGCACTGGCCAGCGGCTCCGTGCTAAGCGTTGCCCCAGCTCCAGGCGGCGGTGGCGGTGGCGGCGGTGGTGGCGGTGGCGGTGGTGGTGGGGGCGGTGGTGGTGGCGGCGGTGGCGGAGGCGGTGGTGGCGGCGGTGGTGGCGGCAGCGGTTAATACCGGTTCACATTATGTAACGAAATTATAGTTCTTATAATAAGAAATTAAATACCAAGCTAAATAATTTCGAACTTTAATTTACTCCGGACGAAAAATAACACTACTCGTAAGTTTAGGTTGTGTTTGAGGATCTGTGTATCTTAGTGTTTGTATGTGGCATTGTAGTTCCCAAATGAATGAACCGATTTTTATTTAGGTGTTTTGGTTTCAAGGGTTTAGCTCAAAAGTGTTCCTAGTTATGATTCAAGTTCAGTTCAGTTTCAAATCTGTTCAGACAATTGTCGATCAGTTCTTTGCTACTTGAGAGGGCATGAGGGCTGATTGATTCGAAAGGAGAATGCCTCATAGCTCGTTATAGCTACGTCGAGTTTTAATGCAAAATTCTCCTTTGAATTAAGATCATATCTAATGGTATTGATTTAAGTCCGCCATAATGGATTTAAAATTACGTCACTTGCTGCAGTGCCTTAGTCTGCTATTACAATAGTGTCAGAATGGTCGATCACTGTTCGCATAATGGTTAATTTTGACAAGTTTGGTAATCTACTACATACTAAACTTGTCAAAATCAACCATTATGCGATGAATATAAGAAGAAAAATAACGCTTGACTTAAAAATTCAAGTGGTTCGGTTTTTTCTAGGCAAACGAGCTCCATCATCGCTACATATCAGGTGAGTTGCAGCCAAATGCTGTAATACTGTTCAGAAACCCCAACATCACAAAGAGTGGGTCCTAAGGGCCAACTTTTAAGCTTGTACTGACACTAGGTCTCACGAGAGATCCGCATACATTGGTTATATAATAACTTGAGCTGTCATCCTGTATACACACATTGACACATACTGCAACATTTATGGGCTCAATAGGTGTAATCGCTATTCACAGTATAGGTGTAGTTATATTAATTAAATAATGCATTATTTCTGTGAATGCTCACATAATAATCTAAAATATACTCATCTCTATTATTATTCCCTCGTCCTTATCGCATTGTACTAAGGGTCGGCGCAGCATGCATCACGCATCCCGTACTGCTTGACACCAGACTTGGTAAAACCCAAACGCTAATTATTGTTTTCTGCTAACGCTACTCCTGTTTAATAATTGGTAAATTATTTTGATTATCAACTGGGCTAACCCTGAAAAAACCCAAATGCATGATTTTAATTAGGTAGTAGTTACCTACTCCGTTATGTCGTCAAATTTAATTTAATTTTATTCTGTTTGGGAAAATTACAGCTATTATTACCTGGCCACCTTCTAGGGTGGCGGTCTTCGCCACTTTGTACCCCTCATACAGCTCCGCCTCAATGGCTGCCGCACCCGGCGGCCGGATGCGGAGCCTGCGGTGCTTGGTGTATGAGGGCACACCTCGCGCAGTGCCGTCAGCTCTCGCGACCACCAGTACACCTGGCGCCGGGCGCTTCCGGACCGGACTAGCATTGCCACGTCGCAGATCTGCGACATGGCCTCCTGGAACCACTTCACCTCGTGGAAAAGACAATACTTTACTTTTATTATACAAATAGGTACTCACAAATAAACTTTTCCAATAAACATTTTAAAAAAATGTGACTTTTACAATATGTCAGCAAAAAAGTGGTTAGTATAAATGCTTACATTTTCAAGATACAGCATGATGATGTATCTACATGCATACTGCTATCCATTTCAATACACAATAAGGTGCGGTGCGGCTTTCTCGCTGTGCGACTCGCACTACACCGTTTATTGCCTGGCGACTCCATTGTTCTCAAATGTTGTTATGGAACATGTAAACGAACATTTTACGAAATCGTGAAAAAAACGGATGAAAATATTGGATCCTTGTCCTTCAATATCTCCGTAACTAGAAGGTGTGACATACGGACAGGCAGGCTGACAGACGTACAGGGCAAATCCATAAGGGTTTTACTACGCAACCCTAATAAAATCGCACTGACGAGTAGAACAAGTGCCTTTCGTTTTCGTTTAAGATCTTTTTACACCATTTAGAGGTGTATTTGGATAATTTATTTAGCAAATACTAAGGACTGGTGGCAACAAATATGTAACACAAAGGATTACCAAGAATTTATTTGTGGATTGTCCGAAAACAAAAAAGAATATCTATATTTTGTTTTAAATTTGCCCCACTCTAGGAATTTCTCCTGTATCGGGGGTGCGTTTACAAACATTTAAACTAACATACACATACAGCCAGACCCGAAACAACTACCTCTATTTTAATGTGTAACTGTTAGATGTCCCAATAAAGAAACGTAAAAATAACATTCATCGTGTTGCACTAAAGGTCACAATAAGCCAGAGGTTGAGCTTCTCGCCTCTTATGAGGTACTCACGTATACATACAGCCAGACCCGAAATAACTACCTGTAGATAGGTAGATTTGATGGTAGCAAAAATTAAATAGTCAAGTCTCCAAGTGACTTTATAAGTTATTGAAAAAGAAAAAACAGCTTGAAAAGTTACCATGACATTTTTTTTTTTTTTTGTTTTTCATGTTTTATTTAAGTGCTCTCCTAAATCATCGTGTTTAAATGTTTATTACATTCATCGTGTTACCCTATAGGAAGCGATGGCCCAAAGGTAAAGCGCCTCGAGATCTCTACTCATGTATGGGATTGTGGGTTCAAATCCAAGCAAGTACCACTGTGACTGTTTTCAATTCAGTACATATGATTTCCCTTTTAATAATTTATCAAAGACATCACTGACATCGGTGTACCAAAACATCTGCATCGTGAGGAAACCTGGACTTAAAGTTAAAATAAGTCTGAAACCACCAACCCTCCCGTTTTGAGCAAACCTGGTGAGCAATGCTCATGCCAGCTCTGTGTGAGAAGGGGCGTTTACCCAGCAGTGGCACAGTTATAGGTCGGTATTATATCAAAACTATGGACGTCCACGGCCTCACTAAACTTTTGCTACTGTTTGCGGTCATGAGCAGCCTATCACTAGCGAATTGCAGCAGAAACCACCTCGTCATCAGTCCACTTGGTGTTGGGAAAATTATTACTTACTAGCTTTCTCCCGCGGCTTCGCCCGCGTTAAATTTGGGGTAAGTTTTCCCTTTTCTTCCCTCTTTCTCCCTCACATCCCACTTTTATTAAATAAAAAATAGCCTATGTCCGTCTCCTGGTTCTTCCAAATTCATCAAAATCGGTTTAGCCATTAAAGCGTGAAGAGGTAACAAACAAACTCACTTTCGCTTTTATAATATTATAGTAAGGAAGTAAGGATAGTAAGGATGAAATAATCGATAGCTAGTCTCCTCTAAGATTGGCGGCGGCTGAACCAGGATTGTCGTTATATTTACACACACATTGTCCTTAAAAGTTCTAAATTAAACCTAAAGATACCCTGCCACTGTCGCAAACAAACACTACTTTATTTCCGGGTACATCATTCAGCAAAGTAGATAACTCATTTACACTATCAAAACCCTCTTCTTCGTCAGTGACAACACTGGGTTCTGGTCGAATTATGTCCAAATCATACTCCAAAACGTCATCACCATCTTCAGCAATACAACATAAGGCCCCTTCTAAGTCCTTGTGGTCGTTACTAGCATCAAATCTTCTTCTGCGACTCATTTTCAATCGATCTGCAAAATCAAGGATAAACTTACCTCACTTGTGGCCACTGTACCCAAACTGGCATAGCTAAATTTAAGATAATTATGACAAAATCTTTTTTTTTTAAAACGTTTCCCCACACTAGGACTTCTTCTGTATCGTGGGTGCGTTTACAAACATTGAAACTCACATACACAAACAGCCAGACCCGGAACAACTATCTGTAGGCCATACAGATATTTGTTCCGTGCGGGGATCAAACCCGCGACACGTAGCGCAGCAGTCGATCGCTCAGCCACTGCGCCAAGTCAAAATTATTGTTATATGTAACTAATTAATGTTGTAAATGGTTAATTTTTTATTAGTTTCAAATAATATAAATACAACGTTTACAGTATCTTGTTATTAATATTATTTAAATATAATGGGAATACCTCTTCGCGTGTCCTATAGGAATTTCAAAAAATAATAATGAATAGGTACACCACTACCTATAACAATATGATCGTATTGTAAATTTTTTCACTACACTTTTAACTAGGTACTCAAAACCTACCTTCAATCATTAAGTGTTCCCAAATTGGCACAGCAGCCATAAATGGGCTAATCAGTTTGGGGAAATAATCAGTTGTTTAACAAACAATAGTTTTCCTCAATTAATGTAATCACGAGGAAAACCCAGGGAATAAAAATAATTTACTGGCTTTTTTTAGTGCAATTTTGGTATATAAAGCTGCGTTTGGTAGCATATGACCACAGTTAGGGACCAGAACTCAAAATGAAACAAGTCAGTGTTTTTTATTCCTTTTTTTGGGTTGGGATATTATCAAATAACCGCTCCCGCTCTTGGCAGAGCGGTGGAGAGTGTCAGACTTGTCTGACTAAAACCCGCCCATGTCTCTTCCATTGCCCTTTATGTTCCAGAGCCGCGGTATCTCTTTCGAACAACCCGAAACCCCGGCAGTTTATTATTCCTTGAGTTTTGTGATTTAAAAGTTATGTCATTATGTTAACTTAATGGTAACTTTTATGTTTCAGTTCGCCATGCCTTGCGTTGCCCTAGCTCCAGGCGGCGGTGGCGGTGGAGGTGGTGGCGGTGGTGGTGGCGGCGGTGGCGGTGGTGGCGGTGGGGGTGGTGGCGGCGGTGGCGGCGGCGGTGGTGGTGGTGGTGGTGGCGGCGGTGGTGGCGGTGGCTGCAGGAGTTAATACCGCTTCTCATCATGTATCGACCGTGGCCTTTCTATATTAAATATTTATCTAAATTAAGTATAACTTTAATTAACTCCTGACGAAAAAAGAGGCAAGTCGTAAGTTTTGTATGTAGAATTGATCTTTCCAAATGAGTGAACCGATTTTGATTGAGGTGTTTTGGTTCCAAGGGTTTAGATCAAAAGTGTTCCTAGTTATAATTCAAGTTCAGTTCAATTTTAAATCTGTTCAGACAATTGTCAATCAGCTCTTGGCTAATTGATGAGGGCATTGGAAGGACTTGTACTGACTAAAACCCACCCATGTTCATGATTGGAAAGGACAAAAAATAAAATAATAACATATAATAAAATAAATATAATTATAATCATTCAAGTCCGCCATAATGGATTTTGAATTAAGTCACTTGTTTAACCATTGATTGTTATAAAAACTAAACTTGTACGCAAAACTTAAGCTTAATTAAGTAGTAGCGATAACTGACCTTAACACAAACATTGGTAGTTAAATAAAAAGTTCTTAAAACAAAATGTTAGCTGAAGTGCTAGTGCTAATTGAAGCATGCAGAACTGAGACAGAATTTATTTTTGTTTTTAACCGTAAGAACAGTGGTTTAGTAATGTGTGGTAGTACTTATCGTCATTGTGGCTCTATGCAGTTTCGTACCTTGGGGCAATACGGTAAGCCCATAGAGCTTCGAAGGAGATACCGCGGTCCCAGAACATAAAGGGCAAAACATAGATGAGTTTTTTCAGTACACGTTTGATACTCTCTTCCGCTCCGCCCAGAGCGGAGAGGTGTCATTTGATGATTACCCATTCGAAGGAAAACAAAGCTTGACTCGAAAGCCAACTTGACGACACGGTTGGCGCAGTGGCTGAGCTATCGACTGCTGCACTGCGTGTCGAGGGTTCGATCCCCGCATGGAACAAATATTTGTATGGCCTACTGATAGTTGTTCCGGGTCTGGGTGTTTGTGTATGTGAGATTGAATGTTTATAAATGCACCCACGATACAGGAGAAATTCCTAGTGTGGGGCAAAGCATTTAAAAAAAAAGTTCATGTGAATCGGTTTCTTCTACGCAACCCCAACATCACAAAGAGTGGTTCATAAGGGCCAGCTTTAAAGTTTGTATTAAAGTTATGCCACTAGGTCTTATGAGAGATCCGCATATATTGGTTATGTATAACTTGAGCTGTCATCCTGTGTACACACACTGACGTATGCTGCAACACTTATGGGCTCGATAGGTGTAATCGCTAGACACAGCGGTTATTTATTCACAGTATAGGTATTATTTTGACGACTGTCACCAAGTTTATATTAGTAAGTCGTCAACGTAACCTCTTAAAGAAATTGTATTCATTGCCAAATATTACACATTAGATTAAGAGCATTTTTGTAAACTTTACGAGTGAAACTTTTCTATTTCTTTCTATTTCTGTGAATTGACAGTGAGTGACAATTTAATTAGGTTATACAGAGACAATAGGAAACAAACCAAAGACTACAGGTTGTTTTTAATGTTAAATATTTTAACATTCTGACTACAGCAAATAAGCAAATCATTTCATAAAGCTAACAGCTTTTCACTCAAACTATTTGTTTGCCTCTAGCCGACTTACCCCAAAGCCTGGATCCATTTATTATGCCTCGCAGCATTTAAAGCTTTGGTAAGAACATCAGCTACATACATACATACATATTTTAAATTCACAATATTATTGCCAATCACATCTTTTTATGAAACTACATATATTTAAAATCAATGTGTTTACTAAACTTTTTCTATTGCACTCGTAATTTGCCACCAACTTCTGTGCACTTTGGCTGTCATTGTACGTTGACACAGAACAAAAATTTTATTTCCATTTAATTAAATGGTTATGAAGAAAAGAAAACAGGTTGTTGGTACATTTACACTGTTTTTCTCTGCATCAGCCAAAGGTTGACTGGTAGAAAAAGTAAAGAACTATGCCGCGCGGACGAAGTTGCGGGCGGAAACTAGTAAATAAATAAAAATGCATAATAATCTGATATCCACTCATCACCATCATTATTCCCCCGTCCTTATCCCAATATATATAGGGTCGGTGCCGCATGTCCTCTTTTCCTTCTGTACTGCCTGACACCAGATCTGGTAAAATCCCAACACTAATGTATTATTTCTTGCTAATGTAATTCCAGCTAACTAACTGATAAACTGTTTTATTTATAACTGGGTTATGCCCTAATGTTTGATTTCTATTTAGGTAGTACACGCCATTATAATACTCAAATGCTTATTAAAATTCAAGATACAGCATGATGATATCTACATGCCTACTGCTATCCATTTCTTCGGCTTTCTCGTACAAATACAAAGCGAATTTGCATTATCTTTTTGTTTAATAAGAAGACGATCCAATTTATTAAGAAGTTCCTGGGATAGATCAGAATAACAAACACTAGCATAGTCGATAATGGGAAGCACAAGAGACTGTACCAAAATGAGTTTAGTGCTAGATGGCAGAAAATGCTTGAATTTATAGAGAGACCGCAGTGAGAAAGTGACTTTCTGACTCACTTGAGCCACGTGCTTATTCCTGCTGAAATAGTCGTCAATGTATACACAATTCTGTTTACGTGAGGTTAGAAAGAAATCATTGAATTCTCATACATCAGTGGTGTAAGTTGACTAGTGTTCACATTTCTCAAATAAGACGAGCTAATAATGAATTCCCGACGTGAACAGAAACCCCAAATATCTACATTTTGGCCTTTGCCCAGCAGTGGGACGAATATTGGCTGATATTACATCAGCTTATGCATTTCCATTGCTGGACATAGGCCCTGTCTAACTTTTGCTACAGTTTGCGGTCTTAAGCAGCCAGTCACCAGTGAATTCCCGCAATATTCACCACTTCATCCGTTTTTTGGATAATTATTTATTAATAAGTTTGGTGAAATAACCAGTTATTATCCTCAATTGTTTTCCTTAATTCATTTAATCACGAGGAATACACAGGGATTACAAATAAGTTAGTGGTTTTTTTGGTGCGATTTTGGTATATAAAGCTGCGTTTGGTAGCATATGACCACACTCCCTAAGTGAACTCCCAGAACTCAAAATGAAACACGTATTTATCTTAGGTTTTTGATTCCTTGAGTTTCGTTATTTAAAAGTTATGTCTTAATGGTAACTTGTTTGTTTCAGTTTGCTGTGCAATGCGTTGCCCCAGCTCCAGGCGGCGGTGGCAGCGGTGATGGTGGTGGTGGTGGCGGCCGTATTGGCGGCGGTGGCGGTGGTGGCGACCGTGTTGGTGGCGGTGGCGGTGGTGGGAACCGTGTTGGCGGCGGCGGCGGTGGTGGCAGCCGTATTGGTGGCGGTGGCAGTGGTGGCGACCGTGTTTGCGGCGGTGGTGGTGGTGGTAGCCGTGTCGGCGGCGGTGGCGGTGGTAGCGACCGTGTTGGTGGCGGTGGCGGTGGTTGCAACCGTGTTGGCCGCGGTGGCGGTGGTGGCAGCCGTGTTGGTGGTGGTGGCGGTGGTGGCGACCGTGTTGGCGGCGGTGGCGGTGGTGGCGGCCGTATTGGTGGTGGAGGTGGCGACCGTGGTGGTGGTGGTGGCGGCCGTGTTGGTGGTGGTGGAGGTGGCGGCGGACGTGTTGGTGGCGGTGGTGGCGGTGGTGGTGGTGGTGGCGATCGTGTTGGCGGTGGTGGCGGTGGTAGCGACCGTTTTGGCGGTGGCGGTGGTGGCACCAGGTGGTAAAACCGGTTTCATCATGTTACGACATTCTTATTCTTATAATGTCCTTTCAATAACAAGAAATTAAATATTTAGTTAATTTATGTAGAATTTTAGTTTATTCCTGACAAAAAGAAGAAGCAAGTCGTAAGTATAGTTTTGTTTGTGGATCTGTCTATCTGATTTTTTGTATGTGGCATTGTACCTCCAAAATGAGTGAGCCTAATTTGATGTTACCATTTCTGTTTAAATCTAATATATAAAATTGATGACCGAAACGGCTGGACCGATTTAAACGAAATTTTGTGTATATATCGGGTAGATCTGAGAATCGGCCAACATCTATTATTTATAACCCTAAGTGAGCAGCGGGTGAAACTGCTGGGCACAGCTAGTAATATATATTTTTATACCCAGTTACAGCAAATAAACAAAAACTTTCATAAAAATTACACTTTTTCACTCGAACTAATTTTTTGCTTCTAGCCAACTAACCCAGACCTTAATATATGCCTCGAAGGATTTAAAGCTTTGGTAAGAACATCAGCAGGCATAGCAGTGTTGTTGGTACATTTTTAAATAAACAATAATTATTATTGCCAACCACATCGTTTATGAAATAACTAGCTTTCGCCCGCGGCTTCGTCCGCGTTAAATTTAAGGTATCACAGTTCCTCTTGCGCCTTATTGATTTGTAATAGCAACGCTAAGTTTTCCCTTTTCTTCTCCTTTCTCCTTCACATCCCACTTTTTTAAAATAAAAAATAACCTATGTCCGTCTCCTGGTTCCCAACTATATCTGTACCAAAATTTATCAAAATCGGTTAAGCCATTAAAGCGTGAAGAGGTAACAAACAAATAAACAAACAAACTCACTTTCGCTTTTATAATATTATATAAGTAAGGATATTTAATATCAATATGTTTACTTTTTCTACTGCACACAGAATTTGCCAACAACTTCTGTGCACTTTGGCTGTCATTTAACGTTGACACAGAAAATTACCTAGAAATTCACATTTTATATAATCACAAATATTTGGTTTATTAACATGCTTCATCCGTCCACTTGGTTTTCGGATAATGATTTATTTATAAGTTTGGGGAAACAATCAGTTGTTTAATAAACAATAGTTTTCCTTGATTCAATAAATCACACAGGGATTAAAAATAAGTTACTGTTTTTTTTGTTGATATTTTGGTATATAAAGCTGCGTTTGTTAGTATATGACCTCACTTAGGGACCAGAACTCAAAATGAAACACGTAAGTGTCTTAAGTTTTTTATTCCTTGAGCTTCGTGATTTTAAATTTATGTCATTATGTTAACTTAATGATAATAAAATTAAATAACATTATAGAAACATTAAATTAAATTAATTACTACATACAACCTATAAATAGACACAAACTAATAGTAAAAATATATAGCTATAAGTAAAAAAATGAAATGGGCGTCAAAAAATTCGTCCGTTTCGCAGTCAACAGGTAATGTGCCCAAAAAGCTGGCAGCATTACTTCGATGGATGGCAATGCTTATTTTTTGGGCGAAAAGCAGGCCAGCCCTCTGGTCACGAGAAGAGTCGACCAATGGTTAATTAACTTACTTGTTTATTTCAGCTGATCGTGCATTGCCTTGCCCCAGCTCCAAGCGGCGGTGGTGGCGGTGGCGGGGGTGGCGGTGGTGACGGCCGTTGTTGCTGGGGACCGCCACCCCCATCACGGCAGCCACCACCGCCACCACGGCCAACCGGTGGTGGTAGCCGCGGTGGTGGTGGTGGTGGCGGTGGTGGCGGTGGCGGTGGTGGCGGTGGTGGCGGTGGTGGCGGTGGCGGCGGTCGTGGCGGCCGTGTTCGCGGTGTTGGCGGCTGTGTTCGCGGTGGTGGCGGCCGTGTTCGCGGTGTTGGCGGCTGTGTTCGCGGTGGTGGCGGCCGTGTTCGCGGTGTTGGCGGCTGTGTTCGCGGTGTTGGCGGCTGTGTTCGCGGTGGTGGCGGCCGTGTTCGCGGTGTTGGCGGCTGTGTTCGCGGTATTGGCGGCCGTGTTCGCGGTGTTGGCGGCTGTGTTCGCGGTATTGGCGGTCGTGTTCGCGGTGTTGGCGGCTGTGTTCGCAGTATTGTCGGCCTTGTTCGCGGTATTGCCGGCCGTGTTCGTGGTATTGGCGGCCGTGGTCGCGGTGGTGGCGGCCGTGTTGGCTGTGGTGGCGTTGGCGCCAGGGGTTAAAAGCGGTTCATGTTACGAAATCCTAGTTCCTATAATGTCCTTTCACTAACAAGAAATTAAATATTAAGTTAAATTATGTACTTTAATTTACTTCTGACGAAAAAAAGACCTGTTGTAAGTTTAGTTTTGTTTGAAAACTGTGTATCTGAGTGTTTGTATGTGGCATTGTACCTCCCAAATGAGTGAACCGATATTGATTCCGGTATTTTCGGTTCCAAAGGCTACGATCGAAAGAGTTCCTAGTTCTATAGGCCTACCACGATGTCTCAAAGCAGAACTTATTCTACTGACTCATTTTTAATTTATTTAGATTTAAATTGAATTTTGTTTTTTATTTACTCTGGACGCTCTTACTGTGCACGTCTTTCTACATCGTTCTCACATATTTGTATAATCTCAACACGAATGATGTAAATACTATTTTGTAAAAATATTAGAATTTAAAAGAGTGTCCATGGAGTTTCTTGCCCATTCTTCTCCATAGAGATCAACGCTTTGGAATGGGCAACTGCAGTACTTTCACAAGTTATTATGCCTTGTGACCGGGACTGTAGATTCATTTTGTTTCTTGACATTCAAAAGTGCCTGTAATGGTCTAATTGAAATAAATGATTTGATTTGATTTGATTTGAGGAAACGAGATGGTGGTAGACACCCTGGATAGCTCTGTCTCTTTCCCTCAGTGGCAAAAGTTCTGCTTTAAGACGTCATGGTAGGGTAGCTGATTCAAGAAAATCTGTGTAGCCGATTAGAAATCAGCTCTTTACTACTTCATGATCGAGGTCATGAGAGCTGATTGATGCGAAAGGAGAATGGCATAAAGCAGTTTGTAGCTGCTTACCTTCGGTTATAATGAAAAACTAGCTTTTGCCCGCGGCTTCACTTGCTTTAAATTTGGGGTAACACATTTCTCTTTCTCTTTCTCCCATTTATCTTTCTCCCTCATATCTCAATCTTTTAAAAAAAAATAGCCTATGTCCGTTTCCAGGGTCCGAACTATCTCTGTATCGAAATCGTTTTAGCCATTTAGGCGTGAAGACGTAACAAACAAACAAACTCACTTTGGCTTTTATAATATTAGTAAGGATAGTAAGGATTTTTCGGCTTACTTTTTTATATACCTATTTTAATTGTATAGTAAAAAAAATATTTTTTCGTTCCATGTAGCGCTCAGGTGCAGACGAGTTTTTTTTATTTTACCCAAATTTGGAGCAAGTATTCAAGCTCGTTTTTCACAAAGTACTAAATCATATGATTAATATTAAATATTTTTAATTTTTATTAATTAATTGAATAAATATTGAAGGAGTATCCATGGAGTTTCTTTTTAATGGGCAACTACGGTACTTTCACAAGTTATTTTGCCTTGTGACTTTGACTGTAGCTTCATCTTTTTGTTTTTTTTTTGTGCCTGTAACGGTCTTATTGAAATAAATGCTTTGAGTTTGAGTTTAGAATCTAAACCCTAGATACTAAAAACACCTTATTTAAAATCGGTTCACTCATTTGGGAGCTTAAATGCCACTTACATGAGATAAATTCTATTATCAGATAAATAGATGCTCAAACACAAACTAAACTTATGACTTGTTTCCTTTTTCGTCAGGAGTAAATTAAAGTTCCACATAATCTAGTTAAATATTTAATTTCTTGTTATTTAAAATGACATTTAACTACAATTTAGATACACGATGGGAACCGGTATTAACCCCTGGCGCCACCGCCACCACCGCCGCCACCACCGCCGCCACCGCCGCCACCGCCGCCACCACCACCGCCTCCACCCCCACCGCCACCACCGCCACCGCCGCCTGGAGCTGGGGCAACGCTTAGCACAGAGCCACTGGCCAGTGCCATGAAGGCGCAAAACAACAGTGCGAAGAATGCGAACTGAAACAAACAAGTTACCGTTAAGTTAACATAAAGTAGGTCGGCCTCCAACTGGATGTAGCTACACACCAATAATTTGCATAGAGCGTCTTCCTAGCTGATCACCACAAGTTGGTTACTGAGTAATACAATACCCTTGGTTGTATATTAATTGAAGACGATAATCATCGGCAAACTTTCCAGGATAACGTGTCTGAATATAATTTCAATCCTGGTTCAGCCCCGGCAGTCAATTTCAAGAGGAGACTAGCCATGGAGTATAACACAAGTAAATATTATAGAAAGGAAGCTGAAATTTTACTTTAAAATCACGAAAGTCAAGAAATAAAAATCTTAAGACACTTACGTATTTCATTTTGAGTTCTGGTTTCTAACTGAGGTCATAAGCTACAAAGCGCAGCTTATATACCGGACCAATAAAACCGGTAAGATGTTTTTAATCCCTGTGTTTTCCTAGTAATTTAAATCATTGAGGAAAATTATTGTTTATTAAACAACTAATAATTTCCCCAAAACCAGGTGGACGGATGACGTGGTGAATGTTGCGGAAATTTCAACTGTAGCAAAAGTTAGGCGAGGCCTATGTCCAGCAGTGGACATCCATGGGCTGACATAATACCAGCCTATAACTGGCCCACAACTGGGTAAAGACCTCTTCTCAGACAGAGAAGGCATGGGCATTGATCACCAGGTTTGTTAAAGACGGGAGGGTTGGTGATTTCAAACTTGTTTTAACTTAAAGTCCAGGTTTCCTCACGATATTTTCTTACACCGATGTCTTTGAAAAATTATAGAAGTGAATTCATTTATTTTTTTAAGCGTTGCCCCACACTCGGAATTTCTACTGTATCGTGTAAACGCACGTTTACAAATATTTAAACTCACATACAAAAACAGCCAGACCCGAAACAAGTACCATTGGTCTCACAAATACTTGTTCCGTGCGGGGATCGAACCCGCGACACGCAGCGCAGCAGTCGATCGCTCAGCCACTGCGCAAGCCGTGTCGTCGTCATATGTACTGAATTAATGATACGTGTCTATAATTATTAGTGTCTTTACCATCCCCAGATGTGAAAAGTGGTATTATCTTAATACTAGCTGTTCCACGCGGTTTCACACACGCTGCTCAGCACCTGTTGGTCGCAGCGTGATGTTATATAGTCTATAGCCTTCCTCAAGAAATGGACTATCCAACACTAAAAGAATTTTCCAATTCCAACCAGTAGTCCCTGAGATTAGCGCGTTCAAACAAACAAATAAACTCTTTAGCTTTATAATATTAGAATATTGCATAAGGTCGGGGAATACTCCTTGGTCCACACTTTCATTTAAATTTGCTTAAAAGCTTTAATGATTGCTATGGGGTTGATTAGCTTGCTTAAATTTAAAATCAACAGGACAGGCCGAAACGTTTGTTTTCAATAACTCACTCCTTACATGGAAAGCAAAAGAGAATTTGAAGTTTTAGTAGTTTTAAGTAGGATACTGGTTAAGATCTTGCAGGTGTTTTTTTTGTGTAATTTGCTACATATTTATTGAAAGTTTCTGAGCTGATGTAAGGCTTAGGCCATACATGGCCACAACCTTACATCAACTCAGAAACATGGAGACAGACATGTAGAACTGAGACATTTTTAATTTTAACCGTAAGAGCAGTGGGATAGTAATGTGTGGTAGTACTCATCGTCATTGTGGCTCTATGCAGTGGCGTACCTTGGGGCAGAACGGTAAGCCCATACAGCTGGGGCCCGTGGGGGCCACTGCGTGCTGAAACTGCTAGTTGGTTCGAGGGAGATACCGCGGCCCCAGAACATAAAAGGCAAAACTTAGATGGGTTTTAGTCAATACAAGTTTGACACTTCCCTCCACTCGGCCCAGAGATTGAAGAGTCACTTGATGGCAAAACTAACAGAATTCAAAGTTCATGTAAATCGGTTTCTTCTAGGCAAGCGCACGCCACCCTAGGCTCCATCATAGCGATGATCACATCAGGTAACTTGCGGCCAAACACAAGGTTATATTTGGTAAAAAAACATTTTTAGAAACCCCAAAATCATGAAGAAGGTTGCCCACCTTTAAAGATAGTTTAAAAGTACCGTCTTTAGGTTTTGTGAGAGTTTCACGTACATTGTTTATAACTAATTTCATGTATGTGTATGTAATTCCTGCTAAGTAATTGTTAATTAAACTGTTTTAATTAACCACTGGGTTAAGCCCTAATGCATGATTTGTATAGCCATACTAAAGAAATACATAAGTAATACCAAGTTACTATATAAACTTCCCGCTACATTCTCGACGTCATCCGTCCAACCGGTGTTGGGGAAATTGTTTATATAATAAACAATAGTTTTCCTCAATGAATTGAATCACGAGGAAAACACAGGGATTTGAAACATCTTACTGGTTTTATTGCTCTGATTCTGGTATATAAAGTTGCGTTTTGTAGCTTATGACCACAGTAAGGAACCAGAACTCAAAATGAAACAAGTAAGTGTCTTAAGTTTTTATCCCTTGAGTTTAAAAGTTAAAATTCAACTTCCTTTCTATTTTTACTTATGTGATACTCGATGGCTAGTGTCCTCTGAGATTGACCATCGGGGCTGAACCAGGATAGTTGTTTTATTTACACACATTGGAAAGTTTTGAAGTAATTCAAAAGATCTGTCTTTTCATGTTAGTTTGGTTTAGGAAAAATATGTAATCTGCAAAGTAACTTAACGGTAACTTGTTTGTTTCAGTTCGCATTCTTCGCGCTGTTGATTTGCGCCTTCATGGCACTGGCCAGCGGCTCCGTGCATAGTGTTGCCCCAGCTCCAGGCGGCGGTGGCGGTGGTGGCGGTGGGGGTGGCGGGGGCGGTGGCGGCGGCGGTGGTGGCGGTGGAGCTGGTGGTGGCGGTGGAGCTGGTGGTGGCGGCGGCGGCGGTGGTGGTGGCGGCGGCAGCGGTTAATTCCGCTTATCATAATGTAAATAAATTCTAGTTCTTACAATATTAAGAAATTAAAGATTAAGTTAACTTATGTTTAACTTTAATTTACTCCTGAAAAAAAGAGGCATGTGATGTCAAAAGATTAGTTTTATTCGAAGATCTGTGCATCTGAGTGTTTGTATGTGGCATTTAGCTCCCAAATGAATGATCGTATTCTGATTGAGGTGTTTTTAGTTCAAAGGGTTTAGATCGAAAGTGTTCGTAGTTATGATTGAAGTTCAGTTCAGTTTCAAATCTGTTCAGACAATTAGTCGATTAGCTCTTTTCTACATGATGAGAGCATGGGGACTTATCGATTCGAAAGGAGAATTCCATAAAGCAGGTTGTAGATTCGTTTTTTGTTTGCATAACTCTTTAATGCATTATTATTTTATATGCTTAATTATATTCATTTAAGTTGACGATGATGGATTAAGAATTACGTCACAAAAGCAATATGTTAGCGCTTGGTTTGATTAATACCACATAGAGCCGATTGAATCCTGCAGAACTAAAACAACATATTTTTTAATTTGAACAATATAGGTTTTAATCAGTACAAGTTTAACACTCCTTTTCGCAGCACCCAAACTTTGAGAAGTCATTGGGTGATATCCCATTCGAAAAAAAAGCACTAGCAAACTTGAAAGTACAAATGAATCGGCTTCTTCTAAGCAAACGTGCTCCATCGTAGGCCGCTTCATCGCTAGGTATACATCAGGCGGTGTAGCCAACCAACCAACACATACATACACATACTATTCAGAAACCCCAACATCACTTCAACACATCTATACTAATATTATAAAGCTGAAGAGTTTGTTTGTTTGTTTGTTTGTTTGTTTGTTTGTTTGAACGCGCTAATCTCAGGAAGTACTGGTTCGAATTGAAAAATTCTTTTAGTGTTGGATAGTCCATTTCTTGAGGAAGGCTATAGGCTATATAACATCACGCTACGACCAACAGGTGCTGAGCAGCGTGGGTGAAACCGCGAGGAACAGCTAGTCAACTTATATAACTTATTAAGAACAACCAAACTTTTAAGTTTATATAAAAGTACTACCGCAAAGCCAGGCGTGGTGAACCTTTTTGGATCAGCGTGCCATTTTTTAACAGAAATATTTAACAACGCCATAGGCGTGCTGTCAATAATTTTGACTTAGTATTTATTGGGAAAATAATAAAACTAATATTCCACTCAAATATTATTATTTGCTACAAGAAATACATTAGGCTTACTTGAAATCATTAGAATTAATACTTAATGAACTTTGCTATTTTTAACTAAATTGTAAATCGTTATAAACGGTCGCGTGCCCAAATAATTTTGTCCCGGACCACTAATAGCACGCGTGCCTTTGGTTTGCCATCCCTGCATTAGGCCTTATAAGAGATCCGCATAAATTGGTTATGCATAACTTGATCTGTCATCGTGTGTACACACTGACGCATGTTACATACGTGACCGCTGTGCGCCGTTGAACCGGAAAATACTATTGCATAATGAATGATACAAAACTGAATCAGATACTATTAAGTATTTAATTATGTTGTTGTTTGTGTTGTTTATGGCACGAGTAATAAAATGTACACACGTAGTAAAATTAAAAAGCAACCTTTTCATGAAATAATGATTTTTACAATGAAACCTCTTTCGTAATAGTAATCGTTTATTTCAATTAGACCATTACAGCCACTTTTGAAGGTAAAAAAAAACAAAATGCCGGTCACAGGACATACCTAATTCATGCCCATTCTTCTCCATAGAGATCAACGCTTTGGAATGGGCTACTACAGTACTTTCACAAGTTATTATGCCTTGGGACGGACTGTAGCTTCATCTTTTGATTTTTTAAATTAAAGAGTGCCTGTTACGGTCTAATTGAAATATATGCTTTGAGTTTTTGTAAAGATCGCAGCAGGTGGCGTTCTGTTTCTGCCTACCCCCACGGGAAAAAGACGTGTAAATGTGTTCTTCATTTGTAACATATATAGGCACAGTACCTAGTAAGATATAGGTGCAGTAATTTTATAATGCTGCAGCATCACTTACTTTACTTTTATGTAAGTTTTCAATTTTGGTACTCTAATTTACAGTACTGCTAATTTATTTATTTTAAATAAGTATTACAGCTCTTTATAGCCTGAAACACAGGACAAACCTAGTTCAGGCAAATAAACCACTGAATAAGATGCTTTATTTTATTTTTTTAATTATAATAAGTTGCTCCACTACTATTTGTATTACCACTACCCGTCTTAACTGTCGCTGCGACTTGCGATTGCGACTTGCGTCCAGCGACACAGCAACGAAGTACGTAGAAATCAGTCATTCCGCTACCGAATGCTGATATTAGATTTGGTATCGATCTTAATATTGCAATCCTTTTCAGCAGGTACTGTAGTTTGAACTCTCATAGCCTGTATAGAAAGTCAATATCAATTTTCAAACTCTACGCTGTCGCCGTCACAATTTCACATGCATCACATAGCATATGTACAGTCACAAGCATTGGGTGTAAACAGACCTACACGAACCTATAATAATCTTACTAAAATTATAAAAGCGTAAGTTTGTGTGTAAGCATGTATTCTGCTCTTTAATGAAAAAACTACCGAATAAATTTTGACGAAACTTCACAGCTTACATATCAGAATAATGCATAGGCTAAAATTCATGAACATTTATTGTATACTAGCTTTTGCCCGCGGCTTCGCTCGTGTCCAATTCGGGGTAACACAGTTCCCCTTGGGCCTTATTCATTTGTAATAGCAACGCTAAGTTTTCCCTTTTCTTCCCTCTTTCTCCCTCACATCCCACTTTTTTAAAATAAAAAATATTTATTATTATTAGCCTATGTCCGTCTCCGCGAGCGACAGAAATAGTCGGGAACCACCGACTATCTCTGTAACAAAATTCATCAAAATCAGTGTAGCCATTAAAGCGTGAAGAAGTAACAAACAAACAAACTCACTTTCGCTTTTATAATATTAGTAAGGATTAAGGATATTAAGGATTAAGGATTCTATCACCAAGCGAGTAAAACTGTGAAAGCTAATAAAAATATTAATGTGGACTCAGCGATCATTGTCCTGATTGTCCTTACAGCCAATGGTTTAATTGCTAAGAGTTTTGACCAACACCTGAGGAAGCTCTCGTTAGGCAGCTGGATAAAGTGTTTGATATAGAAAGCGGTACTCCTGAACACGGCTCGTATTGTTAGGAGTTCTTTCTATGGAGCCTTGACCACCAGTAGCATGTTTTTTGTTTTTTTTTTTAAATAGGAAATATGTAAAAATAAAAAAAAATATGTATAAAAATAAATAAAGCATATAAAATATTATTTGTCATAACTAAAAACAGTGCGTAGCTGCATTCTTAACTTCTTTATTTAACTACTATACCCACAGATATGCACCTACAGATACCCACATTTACCAATGTCATCAATCACTCTCATATTTTTAGGGTTCCGTACCTCAAAAGGAAAGAACGGAGCCCTTATTGGATCACTACTGTTTGACTTCCTTATGGATACTTTTATATCCGTAACTAGCTTTAGCACGCGTGATATCGAAAAAAAATGTATCCTATGTGTTATTCCAGATTATAATCTACCTCTGTGCCAAATTTCATCAAGATCCGTTTAGCCGTTTTGACATGGAAGAGTAACAAATATCCATACATCCATCCATCCTCACAAACATTTGCATTTATAATATTATAAGTATGATTACAGTCTGTTAGCAAAATAAAAAAGCAATTTTCATATAAAATAACATTTTCCCCTTTCAAATATTCTATTCTATTTTGTAATATCAATCAATACAGTATGAGAAAATCAGTTTGAAACGTATATTTATTTACCGATTTATGTACATGCTGAATACAGTAAAAAAGACAGGAACAGAAAATAGGTAGAATAGAATATTCATTTATTTGCTCTGAATGTAGGTAATTTACAATAAGGTGGTTACAATAATTACGGAGAATCCTTGTACATTCTACCATTTCGGCATGCAAACATTAATGCAGTTCATCATCAAAACATATTATTTTTTAACACAGATACCTATACAACTAAAATTTATCAGACAGAATGTTTGATACGGAGGAGGTACAAAGGTAATGCTTATTTCTAAAGAAATATCTTCCAGTATACCTGCTAAAGAAAAGTAAAGAAAAAGAGATGTAGACACAGTATTTAAAAAAAACCGTTGTTATAGTAATAATGTACCATTCCTCTTCAATCTGGAACATTAACTCGATTTCTAATTATGCCTTTAAGGCTATACCCTGAATATCCTAGTCGTATAGAACTACCCACAGACATGTTTAGTGATGGGATGTCTTACATTGAAGCATTAAACATATCTTTTCATCTAATGTCACCCGCACGATCGATGTTTACATATTTGTGCACTGAACTGTACCTGTACCTGTATGAATGTACTTACACACGTACATATGGATATATTGCATTTTATTGCCGTATGCGTTTCATGGAATAAGAGCATGATATAAATAGTGAAGAGGTATTTGACATACTTGCATGTGAAGGAAATGAACGTATGGCACTGTAGAACACAGAAATAAATAAATATCTTGGGACAACTCACACACGGCTATCTGATGATCCCAAGCTAAGCAGAGCTTGTGTTATGGTAACCAGACAACTGATATACATTCTTATATAATTTATATATATATTTATACATACATATTATAGATAAATCACACCCAGACACGCAGCAAACAATCATGCTCATCACACAAAGTTTGTCCTGGGTGGGAATCGAACCCACGACCTCCGGCTCAGCAGTCAGGGCTACTAACCACTAGACCAACAGGCCCGTCAATACTGAAAGAATAGAAAGAAGAGAAATACTGGAAGAATGTTTTAAAACTTTACCAACCAAGCGTTTTTCTTTTGCTGGGGAATTTGTTCCATTACTTCACCTCCGCGAAAACGCCAGGAAGAGGAGTGGTGAAAAAGTTGTTTTGTCATCGAAACAGCAAAAGATTTTCCCTTCCAAGTAGGGAGAATCTGCGCGATTGCTGGTTGTTCGGAACACATACCCCTGGAACATAAAAGGCAAAAGAAGGAACATGGGTGGGTCTTAGTCATTACAAGTCTACACTTCCCCCCCGCACCGCCCAGAGCGGGGGAAGTTATTTGATGATTTCCCATCCGCAAATAAGGAGACTGACGATTCATATCGTTGTCATTTTCGCGTGTTACTTTAAACTGGTTTAATAGATGGAGATGCAATGCTTGGTTTCAGACATCTAATGCGGAAAAGAATTAAATTATTTTTTGATATTGAGATTATTTCATTTCATCATCTGCCCAGCCTGTTCCCAACTATGTTGGGGTCGGCTTCCAGTCTAACCGGATGCAGCTGAATATCAGTATTTTACATGGAGCGACTGCCTATCTGACCTCCACAACCCAGTTAATACTGGGTAATACGATACCCCTAGGTAAGACTGGTTGTCAGACTTTCGGAACACTGACTACCTGTAACGACTGTCAAAGATCTACAAATGACAGCCGGGACCAACGGCTTAACGTGCTTTCCGAGGCACGGAGGAAACTCGGTATGTAACGGGTGGTCACCCATCCACAGACCAACCTAGGCAAGCGCGGCTTAACCTAAAGATCGACCCGAGCTGCTGCTATATATTTAGCCACGAGCTCCTCCAGGCTCCAGATATTGAGATTATTTCATTTACAATTGCTAAAAAATTGTGGCAGAAGACGTCGCAGCAGACCTCGTGGAAGATGGCAGAAGAAGCTGCACAGAATCTGTGATTTACTCTATTTATAGTTTAACTAGATTTCGCCGGCGGCTTCGCTCGCGTTAAATTTGGGGTAACACATTTCCCCTTGCGCCTTATTGATTTGTAATTGCAACGCTAAGTTTTTCCTTTGCTTCCCTCTTTCTCCCTCACATACCACTTTTTTTTTAATAAAAATTAGCCTATGCCCGTCTCCTGGTTCCCAACCATCTCTGTACCAAAATTCATCAAAATCGGTTTAGCCGTTAAAGCGTGAAGAGGTCAAAATTAGCCTATGCCCGTCTCCTGGTTCCCAACTATCTCTGTACCAAAATTCATCAAAATCGGTTTAGCCGTTAAAGCGTGAAGAGGTAACAAACAAACAAACAAACTCACTTTCGCTTTTATAATATTAGTAAGGATTAGCAAGGATTAATTCATTTATTTCAGGAAATTTTCCCATACATACAAATTATACAATACGTTACAGTTTATTTAGTTCAAGCAAGTCTTATGCTCTGTACTAACAAACCTAGAACACGTAGGAACGAAGGTATTCAATTCTTTAGTAACCCCAAGGGACTTAATAAATGAAGTAAGACGAAATTATGACTAATTTAACAAATCTTAATGGTACATTACGTCTTAACTACCTAATTATATGTTACCCAAATATACTTACTTAGTTTTCTGTTATAAAATAAATAAATATCTTGGGACAGCTCACACACGGCTATCTGATCCCAAGATAAGCAGAGCTTGTGTTATGGTAACCAGACAACTGATATACATACTTATATTACTTATAAATACATACATATCCTTACTAATATTATAAAAGCGAAAGTGAGTTTGTTTGTTTGTTTGTTTATTTGTTTGTTTGTTTGTTACCTCTTCACGCTTTAATGGCTAAACCGATTGTGATGAATTTTGGTACAGAGATAGTTGGGAACCAGGAGACGGACATAGGCTAATATTTTTTTGAAAAGAATGGGATGTGAGGGAGAAAGAGGGAAGAAAAGGGAAAACTTATCGTTGCTATTACAAATCAATAAGGCGCAAGGGGAACTGTGTTACCCCAAATTTAACGCGGGCGAAGCCGCGGGCGAAAGCTAGTTATAGATAAATCACAACCAGACACAGAACAAACAATCATGCTCATCACACAAAGTTTGTCCTGGGTGGGAATCGAACCCACGACCTCCGGCTCAGCAGTCAGGGCCACTAACCACTGGACCAACAGGCCCGTCAAAATGTTATGGTTAACGTTAGTTTCTACCACAAACAAACTTTATGTTAGTGTTTTCAAACACGTACGGTAACTTTAGTTGAAGTAGCGGCTAAGTTTGCCAGGTACAGTAAACATTTCGCCTTAAGTTTGTTTAAGTACCTCTCTGCTTCAAACCAACGCTCAGAGCGTCGGGTGCCGTGAGATGACTCCCCCGTAGACACGGGTCTGTGAGCAATTGAGTATCTCACTGTCCGTCCGTCTATAGTACGGCCAACGAGAAGCGATACGAAAGGTTATTAACCTAAAGAACAACTGTGGCGTTGACAATCTAATATTTAGCTCTTTCCATCTTGTGCCTTTGTCGAAATGTCTCGTTCTCCCGGCAAAAACATGACAACGTTAAGACGGGTTCGCCAACATTCGGGCGGCCATTTTAGATAGGGTTTTAGCATGGGTTTTGTTTACATTTGGTATCGCTTCTCGTTGGCCATGCTTTAGTAATTATTGGGACAGGCGGATGATGAGTAGCAAGCGAATTATTGGGCTTATGAAAATTTATTTCGCTCAAAAACAATACAATTATTTACTTCTATGAAGAAAAACGTAATAATTAAGATAAGAAAGGCTTTTTTAAACAAGAATTTCTCAGCCACGGAGTCTGGATTTTTTCCTGATTGATGGCAATAGACTCGCCTTTATTAGTTACTAGCTTCCGCCCGCAACTTCGTCCGCATGGCATAGTTACTTTGGGCTAACGCTAACCTTAACCCGCGTGATAATCGAAAAAAAAAAACTTTTTCTTCCATTTTATTCCCTCTTTCTCAACCTTTTCTCACTTTTTTTTAGCTTTTATACGTCCCCAATATCCCAACAATCTCTGTACCAAAATTCATCAAATCGGTTTGGCCACAAGCGTGAAGCCGTAACAACCAAACAAACTCACTTTCGCTTTTATAAAATTAGTAAGGATGTTGCCTTACTGTTTGGGTATTAGAGGCGTGATATTATTAATAACAATGTTGCAGAAGACATTTTGATTTCGAGAGCATAAGTCGCGTAACGGCTGTCCGTAATAAATTACATGTCGTGAACGCTAAAGCTCATTGCACTGTAATTAACCATTCCCCTTTGAGTTTATTTTTAATACTCAGCCAGGAATATAAATAAGTGATGTATACGTAAATTATATTTAGTGTTAGTCCCCAGATTAACTTAGTAACTGATGTCTAGACTGTAGACAGATTTGTTTACACATAAAATTGTAATTGCGGGTGATTTGCATGTATGTGACACAAGCGTTAGAAATAAGAGCCTCTATGCTAAATTGATTGTCATTTAGGAATGAAGCGAGCGATTAGACAAATTTTACATTTAAAAACTACGCCGTGTACAAGATGACAGACAAGTTATGAAAAATAGTTATAATAAGGTATGATAAACTATGTTTCGTCCACAGAACAACTATAAAAATATAAAGAAGAACCTCTCAGTCAAAATTATTTGAACGTGCCAAAAAGACGGAAATATTTCGAGGAAATAATTAACGACTAATTTAAAATTGTGATTAAAATTCTTACCAAATCTGTAGGAATTTTCATTATCCAAACAACAGGTAGTAGAAAATTGGGAATTTACAGCCAAATTTTTCGTCTTTTCCTCTACGAAAGACGAAAATTCCTTTTACAAAGTTGATATTTTGACTTAGTACTGTACGTTGCAATTACTAGAAAGACTAACGCAAACGAGTTCTTGGGTGAAAACGCATCTATATTTGTATTTCAAAATCAAAAATCAAAATCAAAAGTCATTTATTCAAATTAGGCTGATAATCAGCACTTTTTGAACGTCAGATTACAAGAGACAGTCCCACAAAAACGCCCTGCCCTTCGCCACTTCCTAGTGTTTTAGCTGGGAAGAAGAAGTGGCGGAACAAACTCCCCAGCAACACATCTGTCTGTCAGGTTAGAAGAACCAGATTTTATACAATTCCGATTATCACAAGAAATTATAAAGAAAAAAAATAAGAAATAATTCATTCATTGTCACTTGTTAGCTAGCAGACACCAATTATATATAAAAATAAAAAAATAAAATTACCCAAGTCTAAATAATAAATTCACCAGTCTAACGGGTGTGCCCGCTTACATGTGCAGTGAAGAAGTATCAGGTGATAAACTAGGACCATAGTGCAAAAGAAATAAGCTAAGCATAAAAATGATTTACCAATAACAGTAACAAAAAAAAAAATATTCAGTCAATGCTCGAGGTCACTAGTTAACCACATGTCAATAAATAAAAACACACGACATGAAACAAGTAAATAAAAAAAAAGTAAAAATATAAAATTACATGACGAAGACATGTAACATATCAATAAGCTAATTTGGCGAAAGAACATGAAGAGAAAAAAATAATAATAATAACTGTTCTTAAAATCAATTCCTCCTCCACAACTGTGGCTACCGAACCAATCCGTATTAAACGTGGAATTTTTCAAGGAGATGCTCTAAGTCCGCTGTGGTTTTGCATGGCACTAAATCCACTCTCACTCTTGTTAGACAAAATAGGCGCGGGTTTCACGATCGAAAACAATAACACACAATATACGTTAACACACCTTATGTAAATGGATGACATAAAATTATATGCAGCTGACATAGTGGCGCTTTATCAATTAGCTGATGCAACACAACAATTTTCGGACGATATTTGCATGTCATTCGGAGTAGATAAATGTAAAATTCTGTCCATTATTAAAGGGAAAATTCAAAACAATAGTTACACACTCCTATCAGGAGAATCGATCGAGCCAATGGATGAACAGAGTACATACAAATACTTAGGATTCAAACAGTCTAGACAAATACAACAAAAGATGTCAAAACAAGAACTGCTCAAAAAATTCTCATACCGTCTTAACCTTATCTTAAAAAGCAATTTAAATTCAAGAAACACCGTGAAAGCCATCAACACCTTTGCAATACCTATTCTTACATACTCTTTCGGAATCATACGATGGTCAAAAACTGATATCAAAACACTGCAACGCACTATCCATACTCTCCTCACCAAACATAGAAAACACCATCCAAAATCATGCATACAACGACTTACGCTACCACGCCAAGAAGGAGGAAGAGGATTAATAGACATAAATAATTTACACAACAAACAGATACTTTCACTCAGAGCATACTTTCACAACAAATCAGAAAACTCACTATTACACCAGCAAATAACGGAGGCAGATAAGAAACTAACACCACTAAACCTGCAAAACCGAAACACACAAATAAACGAACACATTGTCAGTACACAACAAAAAATAACAGCATGGTCTGAAAAAGCCTTACACGGAAGACATCGAGCCTTCCTGAGCCAGCCACACGTCGATAAAATAAAGTCGAACGAATGGCTCAAACGAGGCGAATTGTTTCCCGAGACCGAGGGTTTTATGCTGGCCATACAAGATCAAATAATACCTACACGTAACTATAGAAAATACATCATGAAAGACACAAACCAGCCGACTGACTTGTGCAGACATTGTAACACTGCCTCTGAAACTATACAGCATGTAACAGGAGCATGTAAATCACTTGCACAAACCGATTACAAACACCGCCATGATCAAGTTGCTGCAATCATACATCAACAGTTAGCATTTAAATATAAACTAGTTAATGAAATGATACCATATTATAAATACAAACCAGAAGTAACACTTGAAAATAACCATCAAAAGCTATACTGGGACCGAACTATTATAACCGATAAAACAATTCATTACAATAGACCCGACATAACCGTTCACGACAAAACCAATAAAACAGTTTATCTGATAGATATAGCAATACCTAACTCACATAATATTCAAACTACAATTTCTGAAAAGCTTAGTAAATATCAAGATCTTGCCATTGAAATTAAAACCCAATGGAAAGCACAGACTGTTCATATAGTCCCTATTGTTCTCTCATCTACTGGTATCATACCAAAATCTCTCACCCAAAGCCTCAATACTCTACAAATGCCTACGCATACACTTTACATGCTGCAAAAAGCCACAATTCTTAACACCTGTCGCATCACCCGGAAATTCCTTACTTCTTCTACAATATCATCAACATTCTCCATTTAAACTCCCCCCTACAAACTTGGCTCCGGCCCGTGGGTAGGGTTTTTGTACTCTCTTACTAGAGAAGAAAATTCAAGAACAACAAATAATAATAATAATAATAATTCTTTATTTGAAACTAAAACACACATTACAAATTAATTGTGTTCGGTAATAGCCACATTAGTTATAAACTGTGTCGTGGCTATTAACGCCCACCTCCAAGACAGAGATGACAATTTTCACTTTAGGTATCAAAGCTGTTGCTATTTATTATTATGTACATTTCATTTATAGATTTTATATTTTATTTTTACAATATATTCTAAAAACTAAACACAAAAAAGTAAAGTTGTGTGTGTGGGGGGTTGTGTGGGTGTTTGTGTGTGTGTGTGTGTGTTGTGTGTGTGTGTGTGTGTGTGTGTGTGAGGATGTGTGTGAATATGAGTAGAGCTATGTTTTTACTATATTCTCCAGCTCATCATAAGTCAGGGTTGACAGCCATTGGTTAATGTCTTGAGTTCAACACAGTGACCAACTATGCTTATCGTCTAAATAGTCGTTAATTGAATAGTATGCTTTTAAACAAAGGTTAGATTTTACTTTAGCTTTAAATGCATTAAATGGCAAATCTAGCAAAGAAGAAGGTAGCTTGTTATAAAAAGTTATACCAAGCCCTACAAATGAATTATGAACTTTATGAAGCCGGTGGAAGGGAGCACGTAGTTTATGCTTATTTCTAGTGTTAATGTTGTGAATATCACTGTTTTTACTATATAGATGAATATTTTGCCTAATATATAAAATGTTGGCCAAGATGAATTGAGAAGCCACAGTGAGAATACCAATCTCTTTAAAAAAATCTCTCAGGGAAACCCGGGCACCTAGCTGGTAAATTGCACGAACCGCTCGCTTCTGCAGAACAAATACATTCTGGATATCAGCGGCTTTGCCCCACAGCAGAATACCATAGGACATGACACTATGGAAATAACTAAAATAGACCAATCGTGCCGTGTCAACGTCAGTGTATTGTCTAACTTTTCTGACGGCGTATGCGGCCGAACTAAGCCTTCCCGCTAGGCTTGATATGTGTGGACCCCATTGTAATTTTGAATCTACTGTTATACCCAGGAACACTGCTGAGTCTACAGTTTAAAGCTTCTCATTGCCAAGGACAATGTTGGGACCAAGATTTCTAACATTGGGTAGAGCGAATTTAATACATTTAGTTTTATTGGCATTAAGAACAAGGTTATTTGACGTGAACCAATCCGTGACCATTGATAGCGCGCTATTGACATCGTTAAAATCTTGTCTATTTCTATCTACTTTAAAAATAAGAGACGTATCATCAGCAAACAGAACAACGTCACAAATACCCTTTAAATTATATGGTAGGTCGTTAATATAAACCAAGAATAAAAATGGACCTAGTATCGAGCCTTGAGGTACACCTAGCAGAACAGGTAGCCCAGAAGATTTCGCGCCATTAACATCTACACATTGAAATCTGTTTTGTAAGTATGAGTCTATTACATTTAAGGCTTCATTTTGAACTCCGTAATGATGTAATTTCCGTAAAAGCGTATCATGGTGAACGCAATCAAAAGCTTTAGAGAGATCGCAGAAAATACCGATTGCATTTTGAGCGTTCTCCCACGCATTAAATATGTGCTTCAGCAAAGCAACACCCGCATCTGTTGTCGAACGACCTTTTGTAAAGCCATATTGATCGTTGTGAAGAAGGTTGTTTAAATTAAAATGTCTCAATAACTGCTTGAGTATTAACTTTTCAAAAATCTTACTAAAGGCAGGTAAAATAGAAATTGGTCTGAAGTTACCCATATCATTTTTATTGCCAGATTTAAAAAGAGGGATAACTTTACTGCTCTTCATAAGGTCAGGGAAAGTACCTAAATCAACGCATTTATTAAAAGTAATAGCTAGATGTGGGGCAACAATGTCGATAATATTACTCAAAAGTTTAATGGAAATGCCCCAATAATCACCTGTGTTTTTCGACTTAAGAGAATTAAAAACATTAACTACATCACGAGGTGTTACATGATCAAAACTAAATACGTGATCACATTTAGGCACGCTAGTTTGCAAAAGATTTTGAGCTTTAGACGGTGATGAATTTAAGGAGCGAGTCGTAGTTATCGGTATATTAGCAAAATAATTATTAAATGACTCTGCTATGTCTGCTGCTTTATTAACTAATTTGTTATCAACCATTATTTCAACTTGATTTTCTCGTTGAACTGATTTACCCGTTTCATTGTTTATAATTTTCCAAGTGGCTTTTACTTTATTATTAGAATTTTTAATAGTATCGCTTAAAAATTTTGATTTTGCAATGACACAAATCTTTTTAAATAATTTTGAATATTTTTTAACATACTCTAGAAAAGTAGTATCAAACCTGTATCGTTTCAGACCATACAACTCATATAGTCTAGCTCGACTTTTATAAATTCCTGGCGTAGCCCATTGGTTGAAGCCAACGGAAGGTCCACTAAAGTTAATAGTTTTACTCTTAAAAACAGATTGGTACTCATTTTGCACAACATTAAAAAGGGCTTCATAGATTTCATTAGGACTCCCGTGTTCTACTAATGACGGTGTAACTTTAAGAGCTATATTATTTTTAAACTTATTGCAACGACTAGCTGTATAAGGCCTGCACTCTATTTTACGAGACTTTTTACATGATGATGGCATAGGAAAGCTAGCTATTAATCCACAGTGATCTGATGACAAATCATTTAACACTAATTTATTTTCAGCATCACAATCAGTAAACATGTTATCAAGACAAGTCGATGACGATGCCGTGATTCTAGTTGGCTCAAAAAACAAATTAACTAGATTAAAAGACCTAAACAGGTTAAGAAGCCTAATACTTAGAGGAGTAACATCTAAAATATTAACATTAAAATCTCCACATAAAATTATATTTTTATTACTTGCTTTTAACTTATTAAGTGAATCCTCCATTACAGACTCAAAAGAAGTGAAATCACCAGAAGGGGGTCTATAAACACAAATTATAAAGTATCGGTCCAGTTCAACACAAGACAACAATTTGTTAGACACAGATCATAATTTTGTTATTTTTAACCCTGGACCAAAAAAGAGGTGTGTCTATTTAATTGGACTGGACCTCCAACAAAGGACATAGACAAAACGTAATAAAAAAGATAAATATGTGTAGAATAGATAGCACTGCCAGTTACGACCGATTGTCAGACCTGCTGAATATACAAATAAAATGTCATAAAAATCGGTCGAGCCGTTTCAGAGGAGTATGGCAACTAAAACTGTGACAAGAGAATTTTATTAGTTTGAAGTCTATATCTGTTTCTGTGTATATCTGTGGGTCTGTTCGTGGCCTTATAGCTCCTGAACAGATGAATCAACTTTGATTCCGTTTTTATGTTTGACAGTTATTTAATGTATTATCGATATTTTTTTTACTTAACCTACGACATGTATTTTACTCAATTGTTTGGAAAAACAAAAGGCGCCCTCTGTCGGCGCGACTATAGTAGTAAGTTAGTTAGTTCGCGTGTCGATAAGGTAATCCTCCATTGTATGTTTAGCTGAATAATTTGGTGAAGGCTGACGACTATATGATCATCGAGTCTGACAGGCCAGAGGACACCACATGCTCGTGATAAGGGTTCTGGTGGAGGACTCCACAAATTCAAACGGCATTTATCAGCAGTGTAGATAAGAAAATACCCTACTACCTAAATTGAATAATAAGACTTTGGAATGCGAAAACAGTTAACGATTAGTACCTTTGACAGGCCTGTTGGTCTAGTGGTTAGTGGCCCTAACTGCTGAGCCGGAGGTCGTCGGTCGATTCCCACCTAGGACAAACTTTGTGTGATGAGCATGATTGTTTGTTCTGTGTCTGGGTGTGATTTATCTATAATATGTATGTATTTATAAATTATATAAGTATGTGTATCAGTTGTCTGGTTACCATAACACAAGCTCTGTGTAGCTTGGCATCAGATAGCCGTGTGTGAGTTGTCCCAAGATATTTATTTTATTTATCTTTTTTACGGATGGAATATCATCAAAATAAATTCTGACGGTACGGCTGGCGCAGTGTCTGAGCGATTGACTGCTGCGCTGCGTGTCACGAGTTCGATTCCCGCACGGAACAAAATATTTGTATGACCTACAGGTAGTAGTTTCGGGTCTGGCTGTTTGTGTATGTGAGTTAAAATGTTCGTAAACGATACAGGAGAAATTCCTAGTGTGGGGCAACGTTTTGACATGTCAGACAATTACTGACTAAAACCCACCCATGTTCCTTCTTTTCCCCTTTACGTTCCGGTGCCGCGGTATCTCTTTCGAACAACCCACAATTTCGGTTTTTTAATACCTTACCGTACCTCATATGGAAAATGATGCCATACATGTGGTTTTAAATTCAAAGCCCATGATTAAGTGGATTCGTTGAAATAATGCAGTGTTGTGTCACTAACCGCAACAATGACATAGTCATCGCCGTGTGAATGTAACGGTACGATTGGCGCAGTAGCTAAGCGATCGACTACTGCGCTGCGTGTCGCGGGTTCGATCCCCGCATGAAATAAATATTTGTAGGACTTACTGGTCTGGCTATTTATGTAGGTCAGTTTAAATGTACAGGATTTTTCCTGTGTCGTAATACAGGAAAAACTCCTTAAGGGGAAAAGCAAAAAAAAAAGATGGGTTCCTCCAGGTACAGCTAGCAAAACTGATTTGTAACTAGGCTCAGCAGACTGATATTTTCCATACCCTTTGATGTCTTAAGGTCTTACGGGGGAACATAAGGTGAGTGAGTATCCAAAGAAAAAAACCGGCCAAGAGCGTGTCGGGACACGCTCAGTGTAGGGTTCCGTAGTTTCCCGTCCGTCACAATAAGTGTTCCCAGTTATGAGGCCAACCGAACAATTCGGTAATACCCTATCCAATGTAATAAGTACCTACAGCGCCATCTCTCTAGGAATTGGGTTACTAATTAATACAAAGACGTGCAATTTTGCTAGTAATTTTGGATAGCGAGAACCGATTTCAATAATTCTTTTTTTGTTTGAAATAAGATACGTTCAGGATAATAAAATATGTAAACAAAGTTACAAAAAAAGCTTGCATATACAATTATACTACAAAATTAGTCCAGAAATTATTTTGTACAACTTTTTGTCTTTTTTGTACAAAAACTGTTGTGTCAATCAAGTTCAAAATAATTTTCATAGAAAGTCCTTATAACGTTCTACTTTTCAGATTTTTCTCATATTTTCTAAACTTATGGTTCAAAAGTTAGAGGGGGGGGGACACATTGATTTTTACTTTTGGAGCGATTATTTCCGAAATTATTGACATTATCAAAAAATGATCTTAGTAAACCCCTATTCATTTTTAAATACCTTTCCAACAATATATCACACGTTAGGGTTGAAATTAAAAAAAATAACACTTCCCACTTTACATATAGGGTGGCTACCCTAATAAAACATTTTTATCAAATTTTTATTTTACCACTTTGTCGGCGTGATTGATATACATATTGGTACCAAATTTCAGCTTTCTAGTGCTAACGGTCACAGAGATTAAGCGAGGACGGACGGACGGACGGACGGACGGACGGACAGACAGACATGGCGAAACTATAAGGGTTCCTAGTTGACTACGGAACCCTAAAAATCCAACTATCAATGAGTGAAATGATTTAAAGTTTATTCTTAAACATTCGTAACAAAAAACAACTGTATCTGATGACTCTAGTTACTTAATTCTATTGCTGACTGTACATATTTACATTTTGGAGAATTCAATTAATTCAATGGAAAGCTATGATTGTAATAATTATGTATTGTTTACTATTGTAGAACAACACAGTATCATTACGAAGGATTTTCGTCAGGAATCAATGAATGAATTGTTGGACACACAAAGCCTCATTACTATTAATTTGGGCATCGTAATTGGCCACATGTCTACAATGAATGATTGTGGTGTGTCCTAGTAGTTGTTATGGATATAGATAATGCTCTAATCGCCATGTTTGGTCAATGGATTGGTGATTAATGAAACTATATTGTTGTATCTGTTACAAGTATTTTAAGCCAAAAGACGAGAGTCTAAAACTTCCACAGAAAGGCCCTGTCACTCTTTTTGCTAGGAACGATTGCATACTTTTATTATTTATAATATTTGAAACGGGATATTTACCATGCGGATGCCCATGTGTTGGGATATTTATCCCATTTCAAATATTATAAATAACTAGCAGCACCCCGTGGTTTCACTCGCGTGGTGATAGAATATACAATGCTAGCTTTCGCACGCATTAAATTCGGGTTAACACAGTTCCCTTTCCTGATTTACAGGTACCTGCTACCTGCAGTTTTTGCCCTTGCGCATTATTTATTGTAATAGCAATGCTAAGTTTTCTCTTTTTTTCCCCCTTTCTTCCTCACATCTCAATCTTTTTTTTAAATTATGTGTGCCTATGTCCATCTCCAGGGTCCCAACTATCTCTGTACCAAAAATCATCAAAATCGGTTTAGCCGTTAAGGCGTAAAGACGTAACAAACAAACAAACTCACTTTCGCTTTTATAATATTATAGTGAGGATAATTATATTTACAAATTGTAGCCAATAAGTTATTCTGATATGTTAGCTATATTATTGTAAAGTTTCAATAAATCATACATCCTCACAAACTTTCGTATTTATAATATTAGTAAGATGTTAGTGCCATGTCAATTTAAGTATTATAGTTTTTTTATTCCTTTTTGTAGTTGTTTCGGGTCTGGCTGTTTATGTATGTGAGTTTATAAACACACGATACAGTAGAAATTACTAGTGTGGAGCAAAGTTTTATTTATGCGTGTTTTTTAATATTTTGTTATAATAATAATAATCATTTATTTTCAGGCATCTTAGGCACATAGATAAATACCTTACAGACAAACATATATATAGCTAATACAATTCGTGTTAGTAAATAAATCCTTAATAACTATGTTAGTAGCACTTCACTGCACTATGTCACTGCGCGTTCATGTGGCACTTGTCCGTGGAAGCGCCGGAACACCACTCCCTGCGGCCAAAAATCCTCTTCCAAGACGAGGTGTTATGACTGTGTGCTATAATTCCTGTTTGGAATGACATGATATTATTCATTTTAACGTGAAAACCATTGCCGTACCAACAACAGAGGAAAGTAACATTAATACATTGGAAAATGAATTGTTTAAAAAGCAGTTATTGGAAAAATTGACATCAGTACTTGAATAATAATGCGGTAGAGCTTTGAAATAAATTGGAATTTAATAACTTGGATTTATTGCCGTTTACTGTCGTTATGGCCCAGAGGTTTAAGCCTCGCCTCTCATGCATAAGGTCGTAGGTTCAAATCCGGGCAAGTAAGAACGTGACTTTTTCAGTTCATGTACTTTTTAAGTTTATCTTGGACATCACAGACATCGGTGAAAGAAAACATCGTGAGTAAACCTGACTTATCCTACTTAATATTATAAATGCGAATTATTGTGAGGATGGATGTATGGAAGGATGGATGTATGGATGGATAGATGTATGGATGTTTGTTACACTTTCACGTTAAAACGGCTGAACGGACGGAGAGGTAGATTATAGTCTGGAATAATACATAGGATAGTTTTTTTTGGATGATTACGCGGACGAAGCCGCGGCCGCCAGCTAGCAATTGATATAATTCTAAAATCTCCAGCCCGTCTTTAGCAAGCGTGGTGATTAATGCTCGTGCCTTCTGTGTTTGGGAAGTGGCTTGTGCCCAGCATCCCACAGTTGGGCAAAGGCCATTAATAGGCTAGTACGAAAATTGGCGCTTTTTTGATAAAATTCTTTTGTGAATTTAATGTTTCTTTCCGATGTCACATGGCATTTCAAAAGAAAGTAACTTTGTGAAGAGCTTTACGTAACTGTATTAAGTAGTTTAATTTGAAATTGAACATGGTTGAAGAAACAATGGAGTGGTTGTTTGAAAAGGAGCGACAGGAGGACAGTTGCCATATCCCTTTCAACCGTTACGCTGTATAGAGTAGGGTATAAATTTCATCATTCCCCATGGGTATCCTCCGAAGTTGCGTCTGGTGCACTCACCCGACTGTTATTGTCGGTTTTTTTTTGTATTAATTTATTATTTTATGTACTTACACACAAGACAGATTATGAAAAATAAGACAAAAGAGCAGCTAATGCTTATTTAATTAAGAAATCTCTTCCAGCTGATCCGCGATAGGCTAGATTGATAAGACGTTGTCTACGTAGACACAGTGTGCAACAATCCTTACTTCCTTACTAATATTATAAAAGCGAAAGTGAGTTTGTTTGTTTGTTATCTCTTCACGCGTTAATGGCTAAACCGATTTTGATGAATTTTGGTACAGAGATAGTTGGGAACCAGGAGACGGACATAGGCTATTTTTTTTAAAAGAGAGATAAAGAGGAAGGAAAGGGGAAAACTTAGCGTTGCTATTACAAATCAAAAAGGCGCTACCGATTTTAACGCAAGCGAAGCCGCGGGCAAAAGCTAGTATGTTTATATTAAACATACATGTGGACATTAAGAGCGTCTATAGTAAAAGCAAAAAAAAGAGTTCATTATTATTAAATCAAAGTTAATTTAAAAGGGCCCGTGTCCAGCAGTGGACTACGAGTTGATTGATCGTCCCGATAGCAGTGTTATAACAAAAGGGGGGCGTAATCTATAAAAAGACAAGGTCAGTATGGTAATAGTAACGTGGCTACAGCAAATGCCCAATCCGATCATTCACGTCTTTTATCTTTTGCCAACAAGATAAACAAAGCCAAATTCTGCCGTTTAAAACACAGTGAACAAACTAGGTAAGTATACTAAGGTACGGATACGGTAGTTATAAAGCTTCTATGCAGTAGTAAATATAGGCATCAGGCACTTTTGACAGCACAGACATCATCATCATCATCTGCCTAGCCTTTTCCCAACTATGTTGGGGTCGGCTTCCAGTCTAACCGGATGCAGCTGAATATCAGTATTTTACATGGAGCGACTGCCTATCTGACCTCCACAACCCAGTTAATACTGGGTAATACGATACCCCTATGTAAGACTGGTTGTCAGACTTTCGGAACAATGACTACCTGTAACGACTGTCAAAGATCTACAAATGACAGCCGGGACCAAAGGCTTTAGCGTGCTTTCCGAGGCACGGAGGAAACTCGGTATGTAACTGGTGGTGACCCATCCACAGGCCAACCTAGGCAAGCGTGGCTTAACCTAAAGATCGACCCGAGCGGCTACTATTATTTAGCCACGAGCTCCTCACACACTCCTCACTACAGACATAAAATAAAAAATAAACGGGGAAAGTACGAGTTGGACTCACGCACCGAGAGGTCCCTACAAACTCACATCATAAAAGCCCATATCTTTTGATTAAGTTTTCTTAGAGGGTTGAATTTTTCACAGCTCTCAGATTTGAGTAATGTGATTTTAATTTCTATTCAATACTTCACGCGTTTCCGAGATAAAGGGTCTTCACAGACAGACAGAGACAGATGGACAACTAAGTGATCTTATAAAGGTTCCGTTTTTTTCCTTTTGAGGTACTGAAGTATAAAAAAAAACGTAACTCTATGATTGATGCATTGTAACTTCAAGAAACACTATGTTAACTTTGTTAACGCATAAGTATAGTAATTATTAGATCGTACGCTGTCAATATTTAGAGAACTTCATGTAAACTTACAACAACTGTAACGTGTTACAATTACGTATGTTTGTTATCAAAGTACAATCATAGCACGATCTGTGAATTTTGTAATATTCAATGATTTATTAATGGGACTAGTCAATTAAACACCAGCTGAGGTTTACGACTTAATCCTTTTACATGCCATGTCACCAACCTACCGTTTTTGGCGGATGGGAAATCATTAAATAACTTCCCCCGTTCTGGGCGGAGCGGGGGGGGGGGGAGTGTCAGAGTTTATTGTTTAGTTTACTAAAACCTACCCATGTTCCTGCCATTGCACTTTATGTTCCCGGGCTGCGGTATTTCTTTCGAACAACCCACCAACCCCAGGGCAGGCCCCTCTGATTTTCCACCGATTATAATTTTATTCTTACACTTACGAAAAATGTTGTTCTCAGGGTTTAACACTATTGCCAAATAATAACGATACTATTGCTTCATGAAAATATATATATTTAGGTTTAAAAACTATGTTAATTTTACTGCAACATGAAAACCAACCTTGGGTTAACTTAATACGTGTGGGTTACAAGTTGAAATTCCATAACTTGTTTTGTCAGCAACGGCCAAAATCTCTGGTCTCTAGTTGTCTGAATCTCCCAAAAGAAACAATAATCACTCGTGTGTACACTGCTTATCATCCAAAATAAATGAGTGACGTCACTGTAGCACCAACATTAGGTGTCACTATCAGTCTCAGTAATAATTCACTGTAAGTATTTACCCCGTCAACGTAACAGCTATCATTTGACACTGAAAATGTTTAGACCTAGTCGGTTTTCATTATTGATGTTATTTTACAGAATTATTATGATGACGTAATCACTGATGTGTTGGGTTTGAATTGATTAAATAACAGTTTTTTTTTTCGTGTGGGAAATCATCCAATGTCTTGGGGGCATGTCAGACTTGTACTGACTAAAACCCACCCATGTTCCTTCTATTGCCCTTTATGTTCCGAGGCCGCGGTATCTCTTTCGAACAACCCGCAACCCCGGCAGGCAGAGGCTCTGGCAAGCCCCTCTGCTTTGCTGACTCTCTTTGAGGCGCGCGTGAAACACGAACGCGCCGTCGACGCGGCCTAACGTCAATAGACGGACGGACGGTGAGCTACCCATTGCTCACCGCCCACAGGCCCCCATCTACGGTGGCCGGAAGTCGTCTCGCGGCGCCCGGCGCCCTGGGCGTCTCCCGCGGCGGCTGGGTTGGCCTGATGTTCTCTCCCTCAAACGCCCGGCCTCCTCCTTTGCTAGCCATTACTGCTTCGCAGAAGGAAGTGACCGCTTACCATTCCCTCTCGCTCCGGACCATAGCCTGAACCAGGGCCGGACGCAAGAGATCGCCGCCGCCGATCGCCTCCACGAGGGCACATTAAATAACAGCTTTAGTGATGTTTTAGGTATGCTGTCCACAGAGGAGTTTGACCTGGAAATAGGTAGAAAAGATGGCCCTTTAATTACTAGTTCTAAAAATGCGTGTCCTTACTAAGAAAAATTGAATTAGTATTTTGTAGTATTTTTCTGTATGTATATTCATAATTTTCCTGCCCTTGTCCCATTCTATTTGGGGTCGGCGTAACACGTTTTCTTCTTCCATTCTCCCCTAAAAGAAGTCACGGCATCATTTACTCTTTTCTCCTTCATATCATTCCTTACACAATCCAGCTCTCTTTTCTTTGGCCTTCCTCTCGCTCTCTGTATGTATATTATAAATAAATTGTAATTATATATAATGAATTGTATGACAGTGATCTACATAAGTTGTGATTGCCTTCAATGCCCTAATTGCCTTTATTGTTTTAGCTTCAAACTACAACTTTTGCTTGCCTATTGGTAAACCTAAGTGTTCTTAATTTGTCACCATGTACTGCACCCATATTTGCAAAATAAATAACTTACTTACTAGTGTCCAATGTGGTGTAGGTACCATAGAGTATCCTTACTAATATTATATATATAAATCCTTATCCTTACTAATATTATAAAAGCGAAAGTGAGTTTGTTTGTTTGTTACCTCTTCACGCTTTAATGGCTAAACCGATTTTGATGAATTTTGGTACAAAGATAGTTGGGAACTAGGAGACGGACATAGGCTATTTTTTTAAAAAAGAGTGGGATATGAGGGAGAAAGAGGAACGAAACGGGAAAACTTAGCGTTGATATTAAAAATCCATAAGGCGCTACCGAAGTTAACGCGAGCGAAACCGCGGGCAAAAGCTAGTAATAAATAAATTAAAATCGGCACAAGATTTTCCACCCAAAAACAAAAAAGGAAAAACCTACTGATGATTCAAAAATAAAAAAAAAGCTGCCATACCACAGTGCTGAGCTGATATTTTTTCTTGTTTCTTCAGTTCAACTGAAGTTAGTCTTCATGAAAGAACAAAAAGGCCCCCAAACAGGGAAATTGCGACAGTTCAGTAATCTAGTAATGATACGAACTGCCCACGACTGTATGTCACGGAAAACAAACATAAAAAGTTACAACAACATATCCTTTTCCGCTTTTTTCCCTCGCTCACGCAGCTCCGCTCCGCTCTTTCATCTCGTTTAATTGCGAGCTACCTCTGCCAGTGTTTGCTAACTCACTAATTAATCATTTTCAATCAAAATTTACTTCCGTATTTGTACGGTTTGAATAAACAGAAAACTCTCAATGAATACTGTATGAAGTCGAGTGGAAGTATGTAGGCCGCACACGCAATGCTTGGAAAAAAGAAAATTCTACCAATGTAATGTGGAAAACGTTTTAAAAAAATACTATCACACACAAACAAAATTAAAATTAATATTTTAAAACGATTAACAAAATTACTTTATTAATTAACACACACAAATTGCACGTGAAGTAAGTACTTTTAATTTAATTTAACATCCATAATATACGATTGTAATTAATAAGCAAGCCGGTCATGTCCCTGCCGGGGTTGCGGGTTGTTCGAAAGAGATACCGCGGCCCCGGAACGTAAAGGGCAATAGAAGAAACATGGGTGGGTTTTAGTCAGTACAAGTCTGACATGCCCCCCCGCTCCCCAGAGCGGGGGAAGTCATTGGATGATTTCCCACCCGAAAAAAAAAAAAAAAAAAAAAAGCCGGTCATGTCACTACAATCGGTAACATAAACCGATTTAATTACGGTCAGAAAGTGCAATCAAAATTGAATAAATAAGCAAACAAACAATTTTCCTGGTAAAAGCTATATATTGTAATGTCAATATTATCACAGTTATCAGAGCTGGTGGATAGGCTTTCATTGGAGCTTGTTACAAAGCTATCGAAGTACCGATAAAGATAGTTCCAAGTGACTAGAGCAGGCGTTGCTTGGTTCTAGGAGCTAGTCAGTCAGTACACAGTGACGCGTCGCGCGGGCCGACCGCGAACCCGCGAAGCGCACGCTCTGGCGAAAACATTTTTCATTTTCGCGTACCCAATCCGTTTACAAATAAAATAATCTGCTAGTGTACTCTGATAACCACTGTTTGTTAACACACTGTAAGTATTATTATTTTTTGTTATCTTCTAATCTATTTATTTGTTTTGTAAACATTGAATTTCGCGGTTCTTGTTTCGCTAGACTATTTTTTTTTATGAAGCGCCGGCTCTAATGGAGTGTTTGTGTGAGATTTGTCGATGGAAAATTAGCAGATATATTTTTTTTTTGTGTTTCAATTTCCATTAAAAGTTTTTAAAATGTGAAATAACAAGTAACTTTAGTATTTAGCATTGTAACTATTTTATTTTAAAGTTAAGATTAGTTTCACACAGATTAAAAAACCTTTTTTTTATTTTTAAATAATGAGTGAGTTATGTGTAAACTGTTTTAGGTTGGTAAATATTTCAAAAGTTAAGATTAATTTGAAATAGCTAGAAATTGTATTAAGAATGAAGAGAGAAGAATTTGTATCAGCTTATTTTTTGTTAACAATGCTTATATGAACGAAATACAGATTTCAAAGTGAAATGTTAAGTTGTTTCTGCATGTATTTTTGAACGTTAATGAGCTACTAATTTGCATACATTTATTTCCACGTTGTATAGCAAGCAACATTTAGCCTCTTGTCAAAATAAAATAGTTTTTGTTTTAAACCTGATGTAAACGATTCATTCGTTGATTACGTACTACCTACTTACCGCATTGCAAATATGAAAAAAAAAAGTAACGATAACACTTTGTAGTATCAACAAACAGAATTTCAAATCTGTAGTTTAGAATAAACAACGCCCTCTGTCGAAAGAAAAAATAAAAGAAGTTTTATTTAGAACTCGTTACGTAAGCAGTTGGTACATAGGAAACATAGAAATACCATAAATAAATCTTATCTTTTTTTCTCCAAGGTTCTAAATAGAATAAAACTTTTGAAACGCTTAATAAACAGCTTCATTCTCTTGCTGGATACTCCAGCTAGATACCAAATTATTTGTGTTCGGCGTTGAAAAAACGTTGCCCAACACTAGGAATTTCTCCTGTATCGTGGGTGCGTTTACAAACAATTAAACTCACATACACAAACAGCCAGACCCGAAACGAAACCGAAAACGCTTAAAAATATTTGTTCTGTGCGGGAACCCGGGACACGAAGCGCAGCAGTCAATCGTTCAGCTACTGCGCCAACCGTGCCGTCATGTTTTCGTCTTGCATACTCCTCTAAAACTCGTCATCTCACCACTTTCTTTTTGTGTGGTGGCAAATCATCAAATAACTTCCCCCGCTCTGGGCGGAGCGGGTGGGTGTGTCAGATTTGTACTGACTAAACACACCCACGTTCTTTCTACTGCCTATGTTCCGGGACCGTGGTACCTCTTTCGAACAACCCGCAACCCCGGTCACTCACTCCCACCCAGTCACCTCCTTTCTGGTCTGATCATCCTTCACACAGTACACTCATCGTTTCATTTGTCTTCCTATACTTTTACGTTACCCATCCACGTTCATTCCTAACCAAAACTTTCTACGACTCTTTCTGCAGTCGTCGGCATTACATGCCCATATCAATAAGCATCCATACTTAATTACTTTTATTACAAATGCGAAAGTTTATCTAACTAAAAGTTAAAGTTTAAAGTTAGTCTATCTGGCTGTCACTTATCATTTTATGGATGAATTTAATTTAATGGACACACGGGTGTTCAACATGGAATGTATTTTACAAACGTGTTTTTTTCTCATTTAGCAATACCAAGGCTTTAATTTTTCTGTATCATCACGGATAACAACAAACAAACAACAAAGGGAAGGCTTTTGACCATATTGCTTAGTCTTACGTCCGTGTTTTCGCGATAAACAACTGCTCCCTATAGCCGGCAGTATTTTTTTAAGGCCTACTTATTAAAAAAAAAGTATTTATCAACAACATAAATACAAATAAAATATTTGTTTCTTATTTAGTATTATTTTTATATTAGGCTGTTGATGTTCATGCCTTTGTTTCTCCTTCAGTATGAGAAGACAAAGAAGAAAAACCAAATACAATCATAGTTTCATATTTTTTGTTCTGTTATTTACTTTCTTCGTAGTGTATTGAAAAACGTTGTTATTTGTCACTGTTGTTCTCGGCTCTATAACAAAGTTAATGAATAATGACAAAGTTTTCTTACTTGAAATAAAACGTACTATACGATTCAAGCAATTTCTTCATTCTAAGTGTCAAACACTGTCTCTCTGTCATAGTACACTATATTCAACAATGTAGAACTAACAGATACACAATGTTTTGCATTAAGCAAAAACCAACCTTATTGTCCTAGGTTTACAGTTTACTATTCCAAATGTAGGCATCCCTACACAGATTTCCTATTCAAAAATCATATCACGAGTTCACGGCTTTCCCTAATATTGTTTTAAAGAATCCTGGAATTTCTACGCGAGGGAAATTTTCTGCTTCCTTTTCAGTTTCCTGTTTCGCCGATTGGTAATGTCGTTTTAAATAACGAAATTCTATTGCCTTTGAATTTCTTTTTAAAAAAACATTCTTACTTCCTTACTATCTATACTTATCACTACATAGTATAAAACAAAGTCGCTTTCTCTGTCCCTATGAAACTGCGCCACGGATTTTGATGCGGTTTTTTTTAATAGATAGAGTGATTCAAGAGGAAGGTTTTTATGTATAATACATACATATTATAGTAGAGAAAAGGGGATTTTCAAAGATTTGTAACACCCGTGCGAAGCTGGGACGGGTCGCTAGTAATATTATAAAGCTGAAGAGTTTGTTTGTTTGTTTGAACGCGCTAATCTCAGAGACTACTGGTTGGAATTGGAAAATTCTTTTAGTGTTGGATAGTCCATTTCTTGAGGAAGGCTATAGGCTATATAACATCACGCTACGACCAACAGGTGCTGAGCAGCGTGGGTGAAACCGCGGAGAACAGCTAGTAATATTATAAAAGCGAAAGTGAGTTTGTGTGTTTATTACGTCTTCACGCCTAAATGACCAAACTGATTTTGACGAATTTTGGTACACAGATTGTTGGGAAAAAAAGTGAGAAATAGGGGTAGAAAGAGGGAAGAAAAGAGTAGAGAAAGATATTGTTTTTCGACCATCACGCGGGTTAATGTTAGCGTTAGAACTAAGTAACTATGCCTTGCGGACGAAGTCGCGGGTGTAAGCTAGTTTTTTTAATATTTGTAGTGCATAAAACTCCAACTATGACTGAACGATTTTTTTCTTTAGGACCTCGTCTTACCGGTACCTAATCGAGATTAAAATGTCTATTCCTATCTTTAGAAGAAAGACAAGAAAATGTAATTCATTGGCACAAATACAGATAAGTAGATGATTTTTCACATTTATTTTTTAATCGAAACATCACATCCGAAATATCAATAATTAAACACTAATGTTAAGTTTGTAAAAAAGGTGACGTTAAAAAGTGTTGATTCACCAAAAAAAAAAAGTTTTTTTCCTTAGTAATCTGCCTTTTATTTGTTGCCAATTCGAATGGCCTCTAAAGAGTTCAAAATGAAAATATCTTCGTACAAATGAACACAATACATACACGTGCCGAAACGTGTACAAGCATATAATGAATACCTTTACGACTTCAGGTCTCATTGTTCACGTCCCAAGAGGGAGCTCAGTGAGTTATTCAAATTAAGTTTTGATATTAATTTATTTATTTTCGGATAACAGAGATCCATGTTAGTAGCATGCCTTATATCTAGTGTTAGTACAATCCTTACTAATATCATAAAAGCGAAAGTGAGTTTGTTTGTTTGACATCTTCATGCTTTAATGTCTAAACCGATTTTGATGAATTTTGGTACAGAGATAGTTGGGAACCAGGAGACGGATATAGGCGTTTTTTTTTTAAAGTGGGATGTGAGGGAGAAAGAGGGAAGAAAACGGAAAACTTAGCGTAGCCATTACGAATCAATAAAGCGCAAGGGGAACTGTGTTACCCCGAATTTAACACAAGCGAAGCCGCGGGTGAAAGTTAGTACATAAATAAAAGACAATTAGAGTATGTGTCACTTTGTACAGAAGATGAAAGCCAGTGAATAAGCAGTGATCCTCTCTACAAAATGCCTCAAAAAAGGGGGAGAACAGACTCTTGGATAACTGTTTTTAGAATGCTGTTGGTACAGGCCTGGGGTCTAGCTGCCACAGACGCTATCTTCTTTCGTACGACTGCGTGGAAGCCGTAAGTGCGGTTATGTGCAAAAATCTGGTTCTTCTAACCTGACAGACAGATGTGTTGCTGGGGAGTTTGTTCCGCTACTTCTTCTTCCCAGCTAAAACACTAGGAAGTGGCGAAGGGCAGGGCGTTTTTGTGGGACTGTCTTTTGTAATCTGACGTTCAAAAAGTGCTGATTATCAGCCTAATTTGAATAAATGACTTTTGATTTTGATTTTGATCTCTGACACACTACAGAACCAGGGCAATCTCAAAAGCATTCTAAAAACATTGCTGTACTGGACTGTTGTTTTAAATAAACCAGCGCTGATAAAGTCTTTCTGCATTTTGAAATCGCTTAACGGGTTTCCCTATTAACATTGACTAGAGGGATATAATTATGAGGTCCCATAACAGCAAAATCTTTTTTTTGTGTGTTAGTTTTGACGACACGTTTGGCGCAGTGGCTGAGCGATCGACTGCTGCACTGCGTGTCGCGGGCTCGATCCCCGCACGGAACAAATATTTGTATGACCTACAGGTAGTTGTTCCGGGTCTGGCTGTTTTGCATGTGAGAAAAAACAGCTATGTCGTGTCCCACTGCTGGGCTAAATCTTCTCTATCTCCTTCCACATTTCCACACCTCTTTGTGTGAGTGTGCCTGTGCGCTTTCTGATCATGTAAGCTCTGCAAACTTGATGAGATTGAAATGGTTACTTCTACAATCGATTATTAGTGGGTATAAATTATGACAAGGATGACAATAGGCCGTACGTCAGTGGCAATTCTTTGACGTTAAATAGATCTCACATAGTATGGAGTTTCAATAGAATAAGGGGTCAGCTTTTACTGGCTTTGTTCTATACGTCCGGCATTCTAGCTCTGTGTTCAAAATGCGAAAATAATTCGAAAACTTCCGGAATTTCATCAAATGGAAAAAGTAACACATTTTTTCACTAACAAACTTCTTTTTAAAAAGATAAGTCTTATATAAATGATGCCAAGAAAAAACTGATATTTTCATCAAATGTTTGGAACTTTCTCGTGAAAAATAAAGTCATAAGTACTTAGATGCGGGAACACTAACAAAAGATAAATACCTTTGCGAAGACACGGAATCAAAGGTTTTTTTTTTTTTTGTTAAACGTAAGTCAAGAAATTTCGAACCAAAGATAAATACATAAACTTCCTATGTACTTACGGGCTTAAATTAGAAATTGTCCGTATACTATGGGGGAACTTTATTACTTACCAGCTGGCGCCCGCGGCTTTGTCCGCTCGATATCGAAAACAAAGGATCCTACGTGTTATTCCAGACTATGTGTGTCAAATTGCATTAAGATCCGTGCAGTCGTTTTGACGTGAAAAAGTAACAAACATCTGAACATCCATCCTCACAAACATTCGCGTTTATAATTTAGCAAAAAGTAGGATTATAATGATGATGTTGTTTTATTTCAGTTAGACGGATTAAGCCAAGTCAGAGACTCATCGTTCACCATTCATCATTCACCAGACGATTAATAAAAAAACACCAGGACACTATTAACCAATTGACCAAGTTTGACATAATATGCGATAGTTAACCCTTTTGATTTATTCAACGTAAAGTCAGCCAATGAAAATTTAACAATATTTGGCGGTTCAAAGTTTCACCTTCCGCGGTCCGGCTGTCCCGAACGCTGCTCTACAATGTCTTGCGTCTCTCGTTCAATTTGAATAACTACTGAAGTTGTTCAGCCCTTGGGATTGCAAACGGCTGCCATGTCACAGATAACGAGTCCAGCTGAACTGACACACCGCAACATTCGACGTCGCCGGAGTCTAGTACTCATGTTCTTTACTGTTAATGAAAGATTTAATATCAAAATGATTACGGGATGACATTTAAACATATACACATGACGGCAGGTCAACCTATTCTTAACTATTATAACCTGCTACACTACCATGACGGCTTAAAGCAGAACTTATTCCACTGAGGGAAAGAGACAGAGCGATACAGGGTGTCTAGCACCATCTCTTTCTCACACAGGAATAAGAACTGCTTTAAGATGTCATGGTAACCGTAGTAGAGAGATCAGGTTAAAATGGATGGTGTAGGTGTGTACACACGGCAACAGATCAACCTATACAAAACCAGTTTATGCTGCTCTCTCAACAACGGATCGTACACCATAAATTTCAAGTACAATGAGAGATCCGCATAAACTGGTTTTGCATAGGTTGATCTGTTGCCGTGTGTACAATGTGTTGTTCGATTTTTTTTTAGTAAATAAACTTTTGTTTGACAGCAACACGCCCGATTTGAAGTGATGTATTGAAAGCTTATGTAAATCCTGTTAAAAGTTGTTTTCTAAATACCAAACAATTTGAAAGCCTCTTATTCTGACCCTCATAATATTGGTTTACAAATAGAAAAAAATAACTCACACACATAAATAAATAATTACTATTACCAGCGCTTCTTTTATTGAGAAAAGTGTCTGACGTAGGATGGTTCTGAGCAACCGCCAGCTTATGTTTTACATTTTATTTTAATGCATAAAATTAAGTCAAGATATTAAAGTTTAGTAATTTTAACAAAACAAAATTTGGAATAGTCATCACTAAATAGACACAAAATTTCCATAATAAGAAAAAAAAAACAATTTATTCTGAACCTAGTCACTACACCTGTACATTTTAGGTAAACATTTTAAAACAACTAGCTTTCGCCCGCGACTTCGTCCGCGTGGCATAGTTACCTTGGGCTAACGCTAACTTTGATGATCGAAAAGAAATATCATCCTCTTCCCTCTTTCACTCCCACTTATCTATCTCACTTAAAAAAAATCCATGTCCGTCTCCAGAGTCCTAACTTTCTCTGTACCAAAATTTTTCAAAATCGGTTTTGCCATGTAGGTGGGAAGACGTAACAAACAAACAAATTCACTTTCGCTTTTATAATATTAGTAAGGATAGGAAATATAAATATATTTAGCAGAAAAAAAAACTAAGTATACTAATATTATAAAGCTGAAGAGTTTGTTTGTTTGAACGCGCTAATCTCAGGGACTACTGGTTGGAATTGGAAAATTCTTTTAGTGTTGGATAGTCCATTTCTTGAGGAAGGCTATAGGCTATATAACATCACACTACGACCAACAGGTGCTGAGCAGCGCGGGTGAAACCGTGGGGAACAGCTAGTAACTTATTTAATCGTTAAAGTGAACATTAGAGCAAGCCAGCTTAAGTTTAAGTACGGTACGTTTGGCTGAATTATTGAGTTAGGATAGTCAGAGCTTCGATTCCTTGCTTCCTACGATGCCTTACTCGTAGAATAATTGATTGTAACATTACGTAACATAAACTTGTATGGAAGGAAGTCATGCAGTTACGAGGAATCTAGAAAGAAATCTAGAATTTTGTACCAACAACATCTTCATCATATAGAGGACCTGCCGAGGCTGAATGTCGGTTTGAAAGAGATTCTGCGGCCGCGGAACACATAGGACAAAACAAGGAACATGGATGGGTTTTAGTCAGTACAAGTCCTACCCCCTCAACTCAGAGCGAAAAAAAACTGGAGGAGCTTGTAGAAAAATAATATTAGCCTGCTAGGTAAAGATCGACCTAGCAGGCTAATATTATTTTACTACAAGCTCCTCCAGTTTTTTTTCGCTCTGAGGTGAGGTTAAACTTGGCCTAGCTTGGTCTGTGAATGGGTCACCACACATTACATACCGAGATTCCTCCAGGCCGGTTGCCAAATGTAGATTTTTGACTGTCTTTTCAGGTGGTCAGTGGGCCGAAAGTCTTTCTGACCAGTCTTAGGAAGGGGTATCGTATTACCTAGTACGAACTAGGTTGTGGAGATAGGCAGTCGCTCCATGTAAAATACTGGTACTCAGCTGTTATACGGTAACACTGGAAACTGACCATAACAGAGTTGGGAAAAGGCTAGGCAGATGATGATCGCCATCATTATTCCATTCAATGCATTAATCTTTTTATTAAGTCGAAATAAAGGGCGAACAACTTCCGAAGGGCAGGGCGTTTTTGTGGGACTGTCTCTTGTAATGTGACGTTCAAAAAGTGCTGATTATCAGCCTAAATTGAATAAATGACTTTTGATTTTGATTTAAATAAAATATTTTTATTCATAATCAGTTGACGCGTATCTCTCATTGTAAGAGAAATCTTTACAAATCGAGGCCATGTTATACTGAATATGTATAGCTTGATGTGTCACCGTGTGTACAATGTTCACAAGAATAGCTTTTGCCGTTGTAAAAAGAACTGCAAGTACGGTTGAAAAGGGGGCTTATTGCCAAGGGGAGTGGAGCGTTGGACGTACTTACGTGTCGCTTATGTCAGTACTTGGATGCAGGCAAGACTTAAATAGCTAAGTCAAGTTGTGCTCTACTTTTCTTTTAACTTTAATTCGTACCCGTCTACAATATAGAAGGTAAGATGATTATATTATTGAAATACTCCACAAATATACCTCTACCCGAATGTACTATACACTAAAGAGATCGTATGTCAGATATAGTTGTTCTTTTTTTTAACCCATTGATGTCTTCAACTCGTATTTACTTTATTCAATGAACTTTATGTTTCCTTTCAAATTATTTACCTTTATTTGAAAACATTCATGGATTTTTCGAAAAATTTCAACTTCTGACGAGCCTGTTAAGTTTGCTGACTGTACTATGCGTACATACATTAAAGCTATGTGATGGGTCTTTTTATACCCTACATTAAAGGATATTATGTCATTTCTTGTATTGAATAAACATCAATATTAACACTAGGTTAGAGTTCAGAGTCATCTGATAGTAATAGGTTATCATCACCGGAATAGAAGTTAATATAATCATTGTAAGTTATAATCAATGACACTGTTGAAGTGATTAAGGTTCAGTATTGGTTGCAGGACTTTGTAGAAAAACACACACGTCTTTACTAAATGATGATTTATTTCGAACTGTTTTAATGAGCAGGACGGACAATTATATATATCTACCAAACATACCGCCCACCAAAAGGGATTACCTATGCCTTTTACAATTAGTTATTAAAATTATAAGAAAATTAAATACATTTAAAAAACAAATCATGCAGACATTATGTTCATCAAATATAATTATTTATGTATGACTATCAGAAAAAACAATATGACGCTCCAGATTGACTACAACATAAGTTTTATATTAGAAAACAAATTGAGAGTCTTTTAAAACAATTGGTATCAACATTGCATTAATCAAAACAATATAATAAATAGATCTGAAAGTTAACGACATAAGTTTAACACAATAATTACACATAACACATTATTATATTTATTGATTATCGATTGGTAGCAAGCAGAGTTTTGAGATTGATCTTCTTACAGTATTCGTACCAATCTTTACGCTGTAAACCCTAGTGATTCCATCAGCTCCTGGGTGTTTATCCACAATCCGGCCTAAAGGCCACTTTCCAGGTGGACATCCTTCGGTTTTGATAAGAACAATCTGGCCTATGTCACACTCTTCTTGTGTCCTTTGCCACTTTGGTCTCTGCTGTAGTCTGGAGAGATACTCGCACTGCCAGCGCTTCCAAAAGTTCGACAGTACCCGTTGACAGTGTTGCCACCGTGTTAAGCTTGATTGGGAGGTGTCCTTCAGGCTCGGTGAGGGTAAAGTAATTGGAGACTCTCCTATGAGGAAGTGGCCAGGTGTAAGTACGTCCAAATTGTTCAAATCTGACTCAATAATTGGGCAAAGTGGACGGGAATTTAAACATGCTTCAACTTGACATAATACGGTAGTCATCTCTTCGTACGTTAAATTCGTATTCATGATCCGTTTCAGGTGAAACTTCATAGATTTCACTCCGGCTTCCCAGAGACCTCCAAAATTTGGGCTATATGCAGGTATGAAGTGCCACTGAGTGCCGTCCGTTGCCAGTAGATTGGATATGTGATCGCCAAATTCAAAGTTTGTAGCCTTGAACGCCTCTGCGAGTAACTTGTTTGCTCCCACGAAGTTTCGTCCTTGATCGCTCCACAAATCACTACATCTACCTCGACGTGATACAAAGCGCCGAAAAGCTGCGATAAAGGCTTCTGACGTCAAATCTCCCACAAGCTCTAAATGTATTGCCTTCGTCGACATGCATATGAAGACAGCGATGTAGGATTTGTTGGTTTTTGCACCTCTGCCTTTGGACATAAGGACATCATAAGGGCCTGCAAAATCAACGCCACTGTGGAGGAATGGCCGTGCAGGGGTTACTCGCACTTTCGGTAACTCGCCCATTAATTGCGTTCGAGATCTCGCATTCAACCTTGCACAAACAAAACATTTATGAATGTATGTCTTTACTAAACCCTTAACTTTCAGAATCCAGTATCTCGACCTTAGGTAATTTAGCATCAGTTGTACTCCTCCGTGCAATGTCTGTTTGTGAGCATCAGCAACGAGTAAGGAGGTAAGTGAATTTTTGTGGTCTAAGACTATAGGATGGAGACGGTCGTGTTCTAAATAATAAGCATTTTGTAGTCTTCCGCCCACCCTGAGTATCATTTTAGCATCCAGATATGGATTAAGGGTCTTCAAACGGCTTGTAGTTCTTACATGTTTCCTCTCTAATAGGTCTCTAATGTCTTCTTGAAATATAACATCTTGTGTGATTTTTATGCAGGTCTGTAGCGAGTCTTCGAGTTCTTCAGTAGTGATCTGCGATTGTACAGATTGATTCGGTTTTAATCTTAAGAATCTTCTAACATACGCAACAGTCTTCAGTAATTCCGGTAAGTTTTCAAAGTTTTCCATTTTTCTGAACAAGGAATTATCATCACATTCTCTTGTGAGGTAAGTATTAATGGTTTTTCTTTTTTCCAAGTCAGTTTCTTCATTTTTTAATGTTTCCATGTGTATTTGTTCTTGTTTCAGATGTTCCGGACCGTGCCACCAGAGAGCGTATTTTCTCAATTCAGGAGCCAACATTCCTCTCGACGCGACATCAGCTGGATTTTGCTGTGACTGTATGTGGTACCATTTGTTTCCAATGTTGTCAAGTATTGTTATTACTCGATTTCTTACGAATGTCTGCCATCTGTTGGGATCTCCTTGCAGCCATGATAACACTATCGTGGAATCAGTCCAACAGATTATCTGACTCTTTGGGATGCGTATCGCCTCGCTTATATGTTTTAGTAACTTTGACAGGAGAACTGCTCCGCATAATTCCAGTCGAGGAAGGGATAATGCCTTGACAGGAGCGACCTTTGTCTTGGCAGCGATAATTCCTGTCTGATACTCTCCGTTGACTCCTCGAACCCGCAGGTAAGCAACAGCTCCATACGCCTTAGTTGAAGCGTCACAATACCCGTGAATGGTAATATCCTTCATCGTTTCTTGGGTAGTATTTAGCCATCTCTTTAACTTCATGTATTTTATATCTTCAAAACTGTGCCTAATATTTAACCATTCCTTTTTTGTTTCAGGTGAGAGTTCTTCATCCCAATGGACCCGTTGAAGCCATAATTTCTGAATCATTATCTTTGCAGGTACCAGTGCCGGAGCTAACCATCCAAGAGGATCAAAAAGTCGTTGAACCTCGCCCAATATTTTCCTCTTGGTGACTGTTTCTGATAAAGGTGGTAGCTTCAGATTATATTTAAGTACATCTTCTCCCATATTCCAGGATAAGCCCAGTGTTTTTATCAAGCCGTCTAACTTGATATCAATGGTTACATGAGAGCTGAGCTCAGCTGGATGAAATTCTTTAAGGAAATCTGACTTATTCGACGCCCATTTTTGCAGGATGAAACCACCTCTTTCAAGAATTGCCTTTACTTCCTTAGCTACACTGACTGCTTTAGATACCGTATCTTGGCCTGACATCAGATCGTCCATATAAAAATCTTGTGTAATAGTGTTTGCTGCTTCAGGATAATTTCCGCCCTCATCGTGAGCCACCTGGTGCAGAGTCTTGACGGCAAGGTAAGGTGCACATGCCGTGCCGAAAGTAACTCGCAGAAGCCGGTATTCCTTCACAGGTTCATTGTGCCTGTTCCGCCAGACAATTCTTTGATAATCTGCATCCTCTTTCGTAACAAGTATTTGTCGATACATTTTCTGGATGTCGGCTACGAATGCTATCTTTTTCAGGCGCCATCTCATGACGAGTGATCTCATATCTTCCTGAATTTGAGGACCAACAAGTAGCTCCTCGTTGAGTGATATATTATTTGAGCCCCTGTGAGAGGCGTCAAACACTGGTCTGACTTTCGTAGTCTCACTTTCTTCTTTTACCACTGCATGGTGGGGTAGGTATACAGCTGGCTTATTTCTTTCTTCACATGGGACTTCCTCCATTTGTTTCATGTCGCTGTACTCATTGATTGCTTTAGTATAATCTCTTTTCAGATCATTATTCTTCATAAAACGTCTTTCTAAGTGTAATAATCTATTTGTAGCCCCTTGTTTCGTATTACCATGCGGTGATTGTGGATTTTCTGTTTTAAATGGCAGCTTGACGATGTAACGCCCTTCATTATTTCGTGTGTAAGTTTCTTTATAGATTTTCTCACATTCTTCTTCTTCTTTGGTAAGTGTTCCTTGTGTGTCTGTTTCAACCTCCCACATAGATTTCAAAAGGTCATCTAGATCAACCTTATGATGCATTACCAGTATTCTTGGTTCTGAGGTTTGTGCTTGTATCTTTCCAAATAAGATCCAACCCAAGCTTGTATTTTGGGCACATGGGGAGCCAGGTGGACCTTTGATTATCTCAGCCTTTAAAATTTGAGCACAAACTTCTACGCCCAACAGCATGTCTACTCGCCCTGGTGAATGGAAGCTCGGGTCTGCCAGGGTGAGTCCTTTTAAGTGCGGCCAGGTGTGCATACCAGTAATTGTTTCAGAAGGTAGGTGTGATGTCAACCGTGTTGGCATTACATAGGCATTTATAGTAAGATTGACATCATTATCATATCTCGAATGAAGCTCGACTTGTATCACGTGATTGACTCTAGTCTGGATTGATCCAACACCAGTGATGGTTCCCTTTACTCGGGATCTCTTGACCTTCAATAGTTGCGCTGCTCGTTCACTAATAAAGTTGGCTTGCGAGCCCTGGTCTACCAGAGCTCGCAACATTGTACTGTGTCCATCTTCATCTCTGACTTGCACTAATGCTGTGGCAAGCAACGCTGTTGACTGTTCAGACACAAAGTGCGTAGATAACGCCAGCTCAGGTTGGTCACTTTGGTCTGCGTTCTGGTGTTCTTCCTCAATTTTGCTATGATATGCTTTCGCATGTTCTGACTGACCGCTGCTGGATTGATGTAACAATGTATGATGGCGGCGGTTGCATCTTCGGCAGGACATTCGATTGCGGCATCTCCTGACAGAATGTCCTGATGTCAGACAATTGAAGCATAAATTGTTTTTCTTAATAAAATCATTGCGTTCATTCGGTTGTAACTTGCAAAATTCTTTGCAGTGACACAAGGGGTGATCCGCGTTACACATACTGCACTGATTGGTCGGTGATGTAACTGTCTTCTCTTCGGGTGACGTGGAATGGAATGACTTCGCCTTAACATTTGTCTGCTCCTTTTTAGTAGTAGGGTTAACCATCTCGAGTGTCCGATATTTTGTTTCCAGGAAAGTTTTTAATTCTTCCCACGACGGTAGTTTGTCAGTCCTTTCTTTGTAAGACACCTCTTCCCAGGCTGTGTGTGTGTCAACATCTAACCTTTGGACAACTATGTATATAATCAGCTGATCCCAGGAGTCAACAGGTATGTCTTGATTTTTCAAGTTATTTAAGCACTGAGAGGTTGTATCTAATAAATTCTTTATTTGGACAGCTGACGGAGTGGTAATTTTCTTTTGATTAAATAACTTCTGGAGTAGCGAATGAACTATTAAACGTTTATTTCCATACCGTTGTTTAAGTGTATTCCATGCCTGTTCATAATTAATCTCCGTAATATTGACATGCTTTAACAATTCCTTAGGTTCACCAACCAGGCTCAGCTTTAGGTAATGTAACCGTTCGACGTTACATAAAGACGTGTTGTTGTGTACTAGCGTCGTGAACATGTCTCGAAACATTGGCCAGTCATCATAGCTCCCGTTGAAAGTGGGTAACTCAATGCGTGGTAAGTTAACTCGTGGCGGCGACGAGGCGTCGTATGCCTGATTATCTGTAGACTTCGAAGGCATCAACAACATATCCTTCAAATCGCCCAATAAACAAGAGTATGTATCTTCTACCACAAAGTAATCTTCGTTCACAAAATATGGAACATCATTTCGTTTACACTTCGGCGTACACTTCACTAGGTCTTGATGTGTCGCATTAAACGTTCTCCAATATCCTTCGATACTTTGTAACTTAGTTTCAATATAACCTCTTGTTAATCTTTGTTTTGGACATTTCTTTAAATTACTCTGTGTCTTTTGTAAAAGTAAAAAAATATCTTCTAATGAGTTAACTAACTGTTGTTGTTCACTAGTTAACGTAACACTCATTGTTATAGATAGTTATTGCACTGTTCTTCTTGATACGATAGTTTTAACGCACCCACAATAATAAGTCACCTTGTAAAATCAGTCTATAACTTGTTTTTTATCTTCATAACACGTAGCACTAATTACTTGCAAAAAAAGGTGCACAAAAAACGGCTCAGGAATGTGGCCTTTTGTTCTCCGATCGCCGGGTCGTCCTTATCTATTTTTCTAATGATTCGGCTCGTTTGGACCATATGTTGAAGTGATTAAGGTTCAGTATTGGTTGCAGGACTTTGTAGAAAAACACACACGTCTTTACTAAATGATGATTTATTTCGAACTGTTTTAATGAGCAGGACGGACAATTATATATATCTACCAAACAGACACAATGAATGGAATTATATAATCATCAACAGTAGGAAGTATTATTCTATACACGGACGACACTCTCGCGGGTTCGTTTCCCACATGGAACAATCTTTGTATGGCTTACAGGTATTTGTTTCAGATATGGCCGTTTGTTTGTGTAATCTATACTAATATTATAAAGCTGAAGAGTTTGTTTGTTTGAACGCGGGACTAATCTCAGGGACTACTGGTTGGAATTGGAAAATTCTTTTAGTGTTGGATAGTCTATTTCTTGAGGAAGGCTATAGGCTATATAACATCACGCTACGACCAACAGGTGCTGAGCAGCGTGGGTGAAACCGCGAGGAACAGCTAGTTTTAAATATGTGCAAACGCACGTATGATATAGGAGAAATTCCTAGAGAGCGGCAACGTTTTATTTTTTTAAAACATATATATTGTGTAAAACATACAAATAACATAATTACAGAAAACATTTGACATAGGGTGACACAATGGCCAGTGTTATCACTAAAAACGATATTTTCAAGACGAGGCTTCCGGCGACTGGGACCGCAATTAACTAGGACCGCGGTCCCAGTCGCCGGATCTGTATAAAATAAATAATTTTCTTCCGGCGACTGGGACCACTTGTATAATAACTGAAATAAAAAAAAATGTACAGTCAAATAAAAGTTTTTAGATGTAACAATTGAAGAAAAATCCTTTTTGATTTAAAAACATCATTTATTGATATAAGGAAAACAACCACTGACTACAGTTCTGTTATTAAAAACTTTCGTTATTAAAACATACACTTAGATCGTGTTAACAACAATCAACAAAAAAAAACACATAAACCGTGCATAACAATCAACAATTTTTAAATAATTAACAATCATAAAGTAATTGTTTATTACAAAATCAGTCTTTAACTGGTACCGTAAATATAATAAAAAAAACACAATAAAAATAATTAACGTGGTACTATCTATGTCAATCACAATTAGTTTAAAATGGCCGATAAGGCTTCACACAAAATCAGTCAAGTAAGTAATTATCACAAAATCAGCCTTAATTGGGTTAAAATATAAAGTTAGAGAGGGATAGTATTATACAATGCTATTCCCTTTGGGTGTATTTACCTGCATGTGTAAATTATAGCCCGTTTAAAATTAAGACAATTAAAATGTTTTGAGACAGTCGCTAAATTAGTAAGCACACTTGGATTTTCAACTTTAATTATAACCCACTAAGAATATTTTTTCCTTACATAATCCCACTCTTACTTTATATGTTCTTTCAAAACTGTAGCAATAGATTACTAAGCGCATAAGATAAAATCATGTCTAGAACGAGTCAATGATATTTATATAAATATTTTTTTTTTTCGTTTGACTGTACTAATTTTGGCTTGAATAAAAGATTTTTTTAAGTTATCTATGAGTGGTCCCAGTCGCTGGAAGAAAAATATTTATTTTTTACGGATCCGGCGACTGGGACCACGGTCCTAGTTAATTGCGGTCCCAGTCGCCGGAAGCCTCTTCAAGACAACCATTGGATGACAAGAAGACGGTGAGACAATACTACAGGTAGTCAGTGGTGTATCAACTACATATATAATATGTGTGTACATACATTCAAAAAGCAAATACAAATCGATATTAATCTACACTAATAATATAAAGAGGAAAGATTTGTTTTTTTATTTGTAATGGATAAACCATTTTTTCACTAATAGGAAGCTACATTATCCGGAAGTAACAGAGGCTATACAACATCACGCTACTACCCACGGAAGCGGGGAGAAAATAAAGACGCGGGTGAAACCGCACAAGACAGCTAGTACACAAAAATCATGTAGCAAGAGTAGAAAAACGGGCTTATTCGTCAACTCGCGCCTCATAAACTCGCGACTGCGCGTGAGTTAGCACCGTCTGATTTTACCTATTTTTGTTGTAGTCAACTCGCGACCGAGTGAAAATCTGACGTATTTACAGTCATCTACAAAAGTGTTTTGTCTTTTGTAATATGGCAGATTTTAAGCCAAAAACGTAGTGATGTTTAAGAAGATAGGTAGTGATTATTCGAGAGAAGTAGAAAGTTAGAGCCAGTGCCTCTACTACAGTACTATAGAGTAAAGTATCTTATAAACTAATGCAAGATAGTCAGTCGTGTTCCATTTCTATGAAATTCGTTATAGCTTGGAAAGGTAGCAGACAAGAAAAACGACTTCTAAAAAAACTGAAAGGAGTAAAGTAATTTTACTTTTGAAAATAAGTGACTTTTGTTTGTTTCGTTTATGACTTTTTTGGAGTTTACTCCTTAAGAATCGATTTTCATGTATAAGGCGCCCGGTATGACAAAAATCCGAGGGGTAAAACCTACTAAAGTAACGAAAATGTGTCACGTTTTTGGTGCGCACTTTTAGTGCGCAACTTTCTAATTTGGCTGTGAGTGTATTAAGACGTAGGTACATATGGTATGCTGTATAGGCGACTATACCTATATACTATATGTAATTGGGCTTGTTTGTTTCTATCAGTGTCGATGTATTTATATTGCTATTTTTTTTAATTAATTTGTGAATTTACCCTTTCATATGATATTAATCTTTTTTCAGTTGAATAAACTCTTTTTGCGTATGGTTAGATACTCGTACTTAAGGAGTAAACTCCAGTCGTGCGTCGGAGCTGACACACACACTTTTTTTGACACCGACTTTTATTCACCATTTTTTGTTTTGCAAAAAGTTTTTTTTTTAGTGATGGCATGCATCACTCACATATTTTTTTATCGATTATTTATTTTCCATGGTTACAAAAATATACTAGCAGATCATCCATTTAGACATATAATAAAGAATATGTATTAGAGACGAGAACTCTTAAACTACCCAAGCCCTTCTGAACCCAAAAAGAATTATAAAATCTAAATGAATGTGGACAGATGGACAGACAACTTTACTTTCGCAAATTTATCTTTCTATATACTAATATATATTTATTATATGAAATTATAAAGAGGAAAGATTTTTTTGTTTGTTTATATCGAATAGGCTCCAGAACTACTAAACGGATTTGAACAATTTTTTCAGTAATATGAAGCTGCATTTTTAGGAACTAGTATAGACTATACAACATCACGCTACTACTCACGGGAGCGGAGCAGTAACTAAAGACGTGGGTGAAACCGAGGAAGACAGCTAGTTATTTAATAATAAAGTATACTCGTAGATTGCTTTGTAGCAAATTTTTGTCACATGCTATCCAAAACATTGTTGAATTGTTTTTATTTCTCCAGTTAGGTATTTGTAAGTACGTTTACATCGGAAAATTAGCAGAAATACTTTAATTAAGTTTACGAAACGAAATATTCTAAACCAACGGGTAGCTTAACAAAGGACTAGTAACTTACCTAATGTCAATGTTTTAAGCGGGAAAGTCAACTAATGCTAATATGTCCGTAATTAGCCAAATACGTCAAACTGTACAGACGCCAGCAGGTCAAGCTACCCGAAACTGTCAATTTTTCCCAATGAACCTTGAACCTAATACTTTAGAAATAAAGTCGAAAATCTATCAAAGAAATCTGACAGATTGTAGTAGCTTAATGTGCAGGCGTGCTGTATGAAAAAAGACAACCGTCCGTGTGCAGTCCGACAAACGCACCGCTTCGGCACCGTAGCGGTACGACACGAAACGTCTAAATTGAAAGCGCCCTAATAAGCTAAGTTTATTTTTAAATATCTTCAAATAAAACTCTGTTTATCTCTCGGATAAATACAAGTGAGAAGATGACTATAAATTCTCCAATAAAATTAATTGAAGAAACTTTGGACTTTGGGTTGAAACTCTAAAGTAGTTACAGTCAATATTAATGTCGGCGGTATAAACTTTTAAATTCTTGTCGTTAATTTATGGACTGCCCCGCGTTGGTCTAGTGGCCAGAAGGCGCTTTTAATCATGTCTATGGTTCGATTTCCGGGTCGTACAAAGTGTTATTAAGTTTTTAAAATACGAAGTCCTCAGTAAGTGTAGTCTGGATTCTGGATGTGTGCCCAGGTGATGACGAGAGGTCGACACAAAGAGAACTTTTTTGTATTAATTACCCATTTCATATTCTGATATTCAGAAATCCCGATATTCTATGAAAAAAAATCAGCATCGTATTTTATTTAATTTTTTTTTCACCTTCTAATTATGAGCGAAGTAAAAATAAATCTGGCTAAGTAACACAATTTTTTTATGTAAATGCCAAGTAGGTAGTTGTAACATTTTGTTCTGTTATGATTATAGGCAAAGAAAAATAAGTCTCTTTATTTCAATTTTATGTTAAGAGCATTTAATTCGTTTAATTCATTTCTATACGTACTTTTTATATTTTTATACATATTAATAAAAAAAATATATTAAAGCAATATTTTGAAAAATATTTATTGTTTTATATTAGAAGAACCGTAGCAAGAGCCCTTTTTCTGAGATTGTTCCCAAGGGATGACAAAACGCTCTCTCCAATAACACGATTTTGGGGAAATATAGGTCATTCCAGTGTGAGATGAACATCATTTAAGTTATTGTCGTGCCATCAATGACAAATACTGTATAGAAACCGTATTTTTTTGTAGAACCAATAGTACAGATTAAATAAACTCAAACCATTTATTTCAAATAGACAGTTACAAGCACTTTTGAAAGTCAAAAAACAAAAAGATGAAGCTACAGTCCCAGTCACAATGGATAATAACTGGTGAAAGTACCACAGTTGGTCAAAGCGTTGATCTCTACGGAGTAGAATGGGCAAGAAACTCCATAGAAACTCTTTTTTTTTAAATAATAGTACTTAAGTAAATTAGTTCGCAGTTGTACTGGCAGCAGATTATTAACTATGACCCAAAAACTGTACTGTAGGATTGAGAACTAAGAACTTATGTTACAACGGAATATCATAATTTAATAATTATTTGCTCATAACATCAAATTAACATATATTTGAATTCTAAATCAAATATTGGGCTGCTTAGTAACTTGATAATTCACTTCTCCTTCTGTCTGCAAAGTCAAAGTGCGAGATCAAAGGAAATCCTACTAATATTATAAATGCGAATGTTTCTGTGGATGGATGGATATACGGATAATATGGATGTTTGTTACTCTTTCACGTCAAAACGGCGGAGCGGAACTTGATGAAATTTGGCACAGAGGTAGATTATAGTCTGAAATAACACGAGAAAAATATCTTATTTTTCTTTTCGATATCACGTGGGCCAAGCCGAGGGCGCCAGCTAGTTGAATCTTAGCTTATTTTATTTCTTTGAACGTATATGTATTGAAAAACGTCGTTTAATTCACGTGGAAACTTGTTACATAACACCCTCGTCTACGGTTCGGGTGTGAATTCCGTCTCAACCGCAATGGCAAAGTTCACCCACTTGAAGCCGCCGAATTCCGCTACAAATGTATTACTTAGATTTCATGTAATGAGTATCAATTACATACATGACAGTCGAAACACCTATGTACATAATATATATCGATATATAGGTATAACCGATTATGAGATGAAACAGTATCAATCAAGTAGGTACCACAAGGCGCTACTGCTACCAGATATTCCATCAGAAATATTTTCAATTGAAATATGTATACTAGTATACCAACAGAACTTAGGTATTATGGATTCATTTTACTGTTCAAATATTGCCGACGTAATAATAACTACAGGAGCCTTATTGAAAAGATTCTTTCTAACAATGAATGGAAAGTTTTAGTAATAAACTGGACTTTGATCTTAACGTTGTGCTGCCAGGCTAGTACCTATTCCGAAAGTGTTTCAATAACTTCTTGATTGATAATTTTGTATAAAGACTTAAATACTTAGCTAGCAAAAAAAAATAGATGTATGATCAGAAGTGTACATATCTAGTTTAAATGTAATAAGAAAAACGCTTTAAACTAACGTCTATTTAAGTATTATTTGTATGAAGGATACAAATAACCCATCAAGCCCTTTCATTTGAAAACCATATAAAAATTGTAGTCCGCCATCTTTGGAATTCAATTATAATTAGCCTTTAATTATATCTGTTAGCTGACCATGCTTTATCATAGTTGTTATCTGTTATCACTAACTACCTCTTCTCGTGACGATGGCTCTTTTTTGTTGCGCAAGGAATTAGCATTGCCAATTTGCCATCCAACGCGGTAATGCTGCCAGCCTGCTGAGTACTTTTCCTCTTGATAGCAATGCGGACGAATTTTTTGACGCCCTGTTATTATTTTACCACTTGCTTTTGATCGCGACTTCGCTCGCGTTAAATTCGGGAAAGCACAGTTCCCCTTTTCTGATTTGCTTTCTGTTTTTGCCCTTGCGCGTTATTTATTGTAATAGCAAAACTAAGTTTTCCCTATTCTTCCCTCTTTCTCCCTCATTTCTCAGATTACAAAAAAAAACCTGTGTCCGTCTTCATGGTCCGAATAATCTCTAGGCCAAAATTCATCAAAATCGGTTTAGCCATTTAAGCATGAAGACGTACCAAAAACGAACTCACTTTCGCTTTTATAATTTATTTTAGTAACGATTTTTTGAAAATTCATTCAAACTTAGTTTTATACCTCCGTATACCCAGTTAACGACTGACCACTCATTTGCGTAAATTTTCAAGCATTTTAACAATGAAATATTGAGCTCAAAAAGTTAATAACAATCTACTGTATATACGGTAAATATATATCGTATTTCTGGCGCCATATTGACCTCAGACGCCCGCTGGTAAATTTATTGAGCGATCATCGCCAGGTGTATGCTTACGTCGGTCAATATTATTATTAAAGTATTTTATGTAAATTATGCATCCATTAAATCCATTAAAATAAATGTAATGTCGTTATTGGTATTAACATTATAAAGTTCATCGTCTACTGGTGTTAAGCTCGCTTTTTTTTCGTTTTTTACCGACTTCAAAAAAGGGGAGGTTCTATGTTCGACCATATTTTTAAGAATGTTTTTTTACGATTTTCGTAGTTCTACTTTCTGAGGTGGTCCCACATTAATTTTATTTTAGCGTTTTAACATAACGACTTCTAAAAACAAAAGTAAAAAGTGAAGTCCAAGAAGTTGGTGGCAAAAAAAGCCAACGAAACAAACAAGAGTCACATTATAGGAACACTTTATTGTCCGTCTGTCAAAACCCTTTAACTCTGGAACGTGTCTGAAATTAAAACCATTATCTATAATAAACTAGCTTTTACCCGCGACTTCGCTCGCGGTTAATTCGGGGCTACACAGTTCCCCTTTCTTGATTTGCAGGTACCTGCTATCTGTAGTATTTTTTTAATTTTAGTTATTTATTGTAATAGCAAAGCTAAGGTTTCCCTTTTTCTCCCTTATTTCACTTTTGCCTATGTCCGTCTCCAGGGTCCCAACTATCTCCGTACCATAATTCATCAAAATCGGTTTAGCCATATGGATTTGAAGATATAACAAACAAACAAACTCACTTTCGGTTTTATTACATTAGTAAAAGCTTTGAAAAAATCAACTCTCTAAGTCTACGCAGTAAATAGATATGGCCGTTCCATACAGGTTCCGGGTTCCATACAAACTTGAGACATAAATGTCTCAAGTTTGTATGGAACCCCTGGTGCGTGAGTCCGACTCGCACTTGCCCTTTTATTTTTGTTTTATTTGTCTTTAACCATTATCTGGCAGTTTGAGTACTAGGTATAAGCGACCTATGCAAATGTCCTTTTTTTTGGTGTATTGTTCGTCGTTGTCGTGTCGTTGAGCTCCTTGAGTTGTGAGTCCAGATGCTTAATAACTGACAAAAGGTTATTATTATACTATACTGATTATTATACTGACTATGCTGGTCGACTTATATCTGTGTGGTTCTTTCTAAGGTCTGCATCATTGTCGGCATGTAAGTTGAATTTAATCCTGGGCCTATACGACGTGTAAAATAAAACTTTATAAAAACTAATTTGCAAAATAAACATCATCGAATAGGCTTTTATTAAAAATAAAACTACTTCAACAAAGAGAATGACCGATTCTTTCTTAAAAACGGTAGGAACATGGGTGTATTTGTAAGAAATTAACGCTACGAATTTATATTCAGAAGGTGTAGGCGGTCCAATAGATTCTGACCTACATTCGTATATACGAGTATATCTACAATTTATCGACCATAGACTAGAATTCCCACTGGGGCAACCCATCTTCACGTGTCGAACGCAGCTTACACACTGCGATATAGACGGATTATTTCTGACAATAAATCCAATTAAAGTTTTCCCTTTCCCGAAATTGAACTGTGGTTTTTTTATGATAGATAACCCTATTTCTTGGAAATACGTCTTATATTTCGGTATTTTCTGATAAATCAAGATTCGTTGCTATGCATCTAATACGCCAAATTGACGAATACGAATTGGATTGTCAGAATTTTTCCTGCGATCCACGTCTTGCTACCGCTGGCAATAAATCGGAAATTGTATACATACATACAAACGGAGTTGTCGTTCCTGCTTAGGTGAAGGTTCATAAAACAATATATACGTCTAGAATTTTAATTGAAAACGTGCGGATTTCCTTGCTTGTTTCCCTCACCGTCGGAACCTGTGGTAAATTTTAATTTAGTGCAAATTTATAAACACACTAGCTGCGCCCCGAATTTGCACTCGCATGGTGATAGAATATACAATATTTCTTTATGAATTGTAGCTTATGTGTTATTTTGATATACAAGCTATTTTATTGTGAAGTTTCATTAAAATACATTCAATAGTTTTTGCGTGGAAGAGCAACAAACAAACATACTTACATACATCCTCACAAACTTTCGCTTTTATAATATTGTTTTATAGTATTTGAATATAGACAGACAGGGTTTAAGAAAGAATAGGAAAATCTTTATTATTTATTCTGTTTTGGTTGTCCGATTTCATTCCGGTGTCCTCTTTTATAAGAGGGGCACAGTGTCGATCGATGGTATGGTGTTATTTATGTGGTTCTATTTGTACACCTACTCGTATTGTGTGCGATCATTAATCCCGCTGCCAAGCCTATGCATGTTTAGTAGTGGACATTGGATTACCTACGTTCTGTATTGGATATTTATGGGTAAGTTCTATGATAATTAGGTGAATAATTTGGTGAGAGTTTTGTTAAAATGGTGTTATGTAGGTGACACAAGCATGGTGGTAAGAGTAGTTTTAACGTTTTATTTTTTCACCAGTTTAAAATGGTTGCTTTTTATTTTCATTAACGTTTTTTTCAACATGCTTTTATTAGCTAGCTGTACCTAGAACTAACTTGGTAAACAAAACTTAAAAGTTTATTTTGACCCACTTCCCGGTGTCCGACTGAAATATTATATGGCGTACACGTTTAGTTTGGAAGACAATACATGGTTAATTAAAGTTACGTCATTCTCAATCTTGAAAAAGTTCAAAAAAACAAATTGGTATGGAATCTATTGGCATACACAATAAGTGCTGGCATAAAACACGTTCGAATTATAAACCATCTTGTACTATTTGCTTCTGTGATACCACTAAGTAAATCAAATTGACATTTTAATAAAGTTACCAGCAAAATAAAACCATTTTTTTTCATTATTATTTTATATAGAGTTCAAAGTTTATTGTAACAAAGACGCAACTAGTGCCACACCAAAAAAAAGTTTATCGTAATTTGTATCAATAAAATTACATTAAACTTTGTGAGTAATTTATAATATATGTTTGAACTTTAGTAAGTAAATATGAACATAACTTTAGTACTTACATATTAGAAATTGTGATTGATTGTTGATGTCGGTAAAGAAAAACAGCGTGAACAACCTGGACTTACGATAAATATAAGTCTGAAATCGGTAAACCGTCTTAAGCAAGCATGGTGATCAATGTTTGGGCTTTTTTTGTATAAGAAGAGAGCGAGGACAGTCAAAGTTTTATTACCAAAGTATACATAAATAGACGAGAATTTGTCTGTAAAAATATTTTCTGTTATATACCATGTATCTTACACGTTTCACTTGCTATTGAAGACGGTACAACAATCTTACATTCTCAGTAAACCTTCCTACCTCCGGGAAAGCTGTCTGTACTCCCACGCGTGGATTCTGAATAAGAACCAAGAAATGAGGTACAACACTCGTTTCGGGTGGTTTAAAGAAATATAGAGGGACTTATTATTCTTCTCCAACCTTTGACTACAATCCTTAGTGTAGATCTCGTCGAATTCTTTAATTTTTATCAACTTAAATAAGTTCGTCTTTCCACCAAGTCAGTTGTCTTCCCACATTCCTCCACCCTGCCTCTCTTTCGGCATTTTAGTCCTTAATCTTCCTACGGTCTAGTCTACGGCATGTTCATAGCACATACGCGTTTTTGTTATCACTTCTTGACACGTTTGTTTATCGTGTAGGTGGACGATCACCTTAAATTACTTAATTAATATCCGAACTAAAAATAAAACAGTATCGTAAATTCGTAACCCAATATTCGCACACGTGTTGTAATAAAAACGATTGGAAATTAAAATAGAACGGTCTTTTATTGTTTACTGTATAACCCAAAGATTAAAGGTTAACGTACACGTTAACCTCGGGGGTTACTGTGATGCATTAGTTATTGCTGATGGGAAATCATTAAATAATTTCCCTTGCTCTGGGCAGAGCGGGGGGGAGTGTCAGACTGTACTGAATAAAACCCAGCTTCTTTTGCCCTTTATGTTCCGGGGCCGCGGTCTCTTTCGAACAACCCGCAACCCTGGCATACTGTGATGTCTTAAAGTAGTATTACTTTAATGTCATTCTAGTGTGAAAAAGAGACGGAGCTATACAGGTCAGCTAGCGCCATCTCGTCCCAATCTGGAATAAGATTAAAACTTCTAAACTCTTCTGTTTTTAAACTCCATACTGCCCCGCATTTCTTTTCCCTTATATGGTTGCAGCTCCACGAACTCGAACTAAGCGCTATGCTTTCACATTTATTGTGTGAACTGCCAGTGTGTGGGATTGCTGGCTTTTCTGATCATTATAATCTGGATCCCTTAAAAGTTCTCGTGAATCCGTTTTTTCTAGGCAAGCGTAGTTTACTAATAAGATTAGACTCTTTATTTCCATGAAATATATTACAATTTACTTTCTCATGAGTGAAAAGGTTTCACATATTTCGCTGAGTTTATTAACTTAAAATACCTTGCAGAAGTTGTAATTACGTATTTAAATAAGAGTAATTACACTGTACTCTTATTTAAATACGTAATTACAACTTTTACAAAACATTGAAGACAATTTGAATAAAAAGTACCAAGGACTCATCTGCCTAGCCTTTTCCCAACTATGTTGGAGTCGGCTTCCAGTCTTACCGGATGCAGCTGAATACCAGTATTTTACATGGAGCGAGTGCTTATCTGACCTCCGTAACCCAGTTAGTACTGGGAACTACGATTTCCCTTGATATTACTGGTTGTCAGACTTTAGAAAAACTGACTACCTGTAACGACTGTCAAATATCTACAATAGGGAATATTATGCATGATTTTTTTAATGTCTTAACTTAATCATTTACATCTTTATAATATAGAAAAAAATATAAATCGGCTTGAAAAGAGTCAAGTTACTTTCAAAGTCAAATTTAAAACATTCAATCAATTTGAGACGTTCAATATGTTACACCTTGTTTAAATGATAACTAAATAAAAAAAATACCTTTTACGTATGATGTTAAGACTGAAAAAAAATATTTGAGACAAATTAAAATTTTATGCATATTCCCTATTGACAGCCGGGAACAACAGCTTAACGTGCTTTCCGAGGCACGGAGGAAACTCGGTAGGTATGTAACGGATGGTCACCCATCCATAGACCAACCTAGGCAAGCATTGCTTAGGCGAGTTGCGGCCGAACACAAACAATGAAGTTTATAAAAAAAAACCTTTTTTTATAAACTTCATTGTCATTACAATGGATGAGCTAGTCAAAATAAGTTGTGGTAATGCCGATCCGGTGCAGTACTGATACGTATACTATGTCCTTTAAGTAGCAAAGTATTGAATTATTCAATACGGCTCTTGGCAGTTTATTCATCCTTTATTATGATTGATGCGTGAGCAGTTGACTTTTTCCGAGTCACGCGAGGAGCGTGGACGGTGGCTCACGATTCAATGTAATTTCTATTACGATTGTGTTTTTTACTGCTTCGACGTATACTTCGTCATGTAGGATGTGAAGACCTTTGGATGTAACTTTGTCAATAAATTAATAATGTACAGGTGTTTGTCATTTTCTTCTGAATCGTGGAGCTTTTACAAGCATTTAAACTCACATACACAAACAGACCCGGAACAACTATTTGTAGGCCATACAGATATTTGTTTCGAGCGGGGATCAAACCCGCAACACGCAGCGCAGCAGTCTATCGCTCAGCCACTGCGCCAACCGTGTCGTCAATTTATCGTGTGGTAAGTGCTGAACCTGGTGTTAGAGTTTTTATAACTAACATGCAGTCGAGAAATATCTCTCTAGCATCACATGGTTTCCTCACGATTTTTTCGTGCACTGAAGCCAGTGATATACTTACTAATATTATAAAAGTGAAATTAAGTTTCTTTGTTTGTTAAGTCTTCACGCTTAAATGGCTAAACCGATTTTGATGAATTTTGGTACAGAGATAGTTAGGATCCTGGAGACGGACATAAGTACGGACGAGAGTATGAGGAAAAATCTGCTTTGCTATTACAATAAATTAGGCGCAAAGGCAAAAGCTACAGGTAGCAGGTACCTGCAAATCAGGAAAGGGGAGCTGTGTTACCCCAAATTTAACGCGAGCGAAGTCGATTATACAATGAACACGTGAAATCGAAAAATCAGAGCTCCAACCTGACACCTATAAATTAGCAGTCTGACAGTCTCGCTATTGTAAAGAAGTAAACAATAGGTAAGCAAAGTATAGCCAGCATATTTGTGGCATCATCTACATATTTGCGTTTGATTCGTGGATGTTGCATGGTTCGAGAAAATGTCGGTGTCACGATGATTTCCTCCGCGATTTTAAACGCAATTATTGTTATGATAGGTATTTTTTTTTAAATAATTTTCTACCATAATAATCATTGCGTTCTGCCTCCTTCTTCCTGCATAATTCTGTGATACCCGTCATCCCACGTATATGTTACTAGCTGTGCCCAGCGGTTATACCCGCTGCTCGGTTAGGGGTATGAAAAATAGATGTTAGCCGATTCTCAGACCTACCCGATTATGTACACAAAATTTCGTTCAAATCGGTCCAGCCGTTTCGGAGGAGTATGGCAACGAAAACTGTGACACGAGAATTTTATATATTAGATAATATTTTTATTTCACATAGACCTACATCTTTTACTGTGTAATCTAGAATTTAGACCAATGTTAAATTTATATTATGGCTGCATTCTTGTATCATGAAAGGGAAAATAACACTGAGTGCATCAGGTGTTTATCTATTTGTGCCGATGTAGGAAGTGAAGCAGGACGGTCCATTTAATGGTGCTTGGAGAAATGTACATTTTAAACGACTTTCGAATAACGATTCTCTTGAAATTCGACTCTTTGTGCAATGGCGCATATTTACGAAGTACGTACTTAGTTTTTATGTCCAACTGTGCCTATTATATTCTATTTTTTTTACTTTGCGAGCAGCTGATTCTTGGTTTTCTTTTTTCTAAAATGAATTGGCAAAGCTAATGAGTAAATATCAAAAAGAAAAAATAAACTCGTGGTTGGCAATACTCTCACCCTCTTTTACATGGGATTTAAACATGTTAAATAAATAGACTATGTGTATTTATTTATGTATTTATATATTTTGAATAAATAACTTTACTTTAATTGTTTGTGTAGTATTAGCTGTAGGTACACCATTGACTACCCCGTTGTATTTTTATATTCGAACAGTCTATCCAAAGGTTGTCTGGAAGATATCGCTATTAGCGATAAGACCGCCATTGAAACCATAGATTTAACATCTTTTTGTATAACAGTTTTGTTTTAAGATTTTTCTTGTGCAATAAAGTATATTCTATTCTATTCTATTAAACATACAGGCAACATTTAGGTGTACTATTGGTTTAGGTGTACTCAGCTCTGCCTATAACCTTTCGGGGATTACTGATGTGTTGTACATAAAAAAGATTAAAGAGTCACTATGTATACTACAAGAGCTTTACAAACAATCCTATCCGACTGATATGAAAGTTGCTATATCAGACTAATTATTTGCAGCAAACTACAGCCTCGTACGTTAGGTATTACGTCATAGAGTCGTTCTATAATCACGTGAGGTTAAAATGCAAAAAAGAGATAATTTTCAGAAAAATGCGATTATGCTTCTAAGAATCTAAATAGGTAATATCTCTCTAGCTCTTCTCTATATAAACATGACCGACACGAACCGTAGACCTCGTCTAGACGTTTCATAAATATGTCCATGAAAGACAATATCTTTAATTTGAATCGAACATACGCGTCAAAGTCAAGTAAAATTCGGAAAGTATACCTAATATTCTTCCATCTTTAAATGGCAATCCTACTACATATATGTATTATAATGCGAATGTTTGTAAGGATGTATGGATGTTTGTTACTCTTTCACGTCAAAACGGCTGAACGGATCTTGATGATTTTTTTCACTTGAGGTACATTATAGTCTGGAATAACACTTGTGTGTTTTTTTTTCGAGATCACGTGGGCGAAGCCGCGGACGCCAGCTAATATAGATTAAAAACAGTACTTTTGTAATCAAGAGAAAACTGCGTTATTTACCTGTTTTGAGCTAATTAACAGCATCTGTTTTAATTATGTACTCGCATCGTAAGCTTAGGTATCTACTATTCATAGTAATGAAGTGGCTAAATAAATAAATGAATGAGCAGAGTTGAATGAAGATACACACGCGTATTTCCAGGATGTTGTTGATGTGAATTCAGACAGATGTTTTAATTTTGTACAAGTTACGATTGAGTTCTGAAAAGTTTTTTTTAAGTGCATCGAGTCTAGCGAAACTGCGATGCTTTATATAGTTTTATGACTTGAGAAATATGATATTTTGAGGTTGGAAATTATCTTACGGAAATGTACCGCCAGAATAAAAGAATACTTTTTGTTGTCACTACGATGAATGCTGCGTTTACCTATAATAGTCAAACCAGCACTCTTATATTACTGCATAGTTCCTATTAAGTTTTAGTAAGTATTGCTGTTGGTGTACCAAATAAATAAATAAGATTACTTTTACCCAAGACGTGCACTATGTTCGACATCCATATGGATGGACTTTTTTTGTTGTCAGTCTGTGCGTTGAACTGCTGGGCAAAAGATCAAGCTAATTCCTTCCATGATCTCTTTTAAATCTTTATATCAGGCTTTGTTTTGTTTTACTATCAAATGATTTGATATTAATAATAATAGGATAATAATTGTATTGTCATGAGTTATGATAAGCACCATTGTGATTTCATAAATCAAAATTAAAGATGTCGAGAAAATAAATACTTTGATGAGTAAAAAACAAAATAGTGGTCCGAAGCGCGAACCTTGTAGAACCCAAATAAAACATGTATCACTAATGTTCTTAACATTCAAGAAAGTTCTTAGCAAGTAAATAACACCTCTATCGTTGTTACGACTCATGTATTTTTCTCTTAATTTCGTTCGGTTGATTTAACAAACATTTTTCAATAAACAAAAATCATGGTCAACCTTATGAAAGGCCTCACCAAAATCTGTTAAGTCGTCACACTTAATTACCTCTACAATGGCACCTGGGTCACTGAATGATCCCGTAAACCGATTTAGCCCCTAATTTGGGTCCCTAAAGTAACGAAACCTAATCCTATAGCTTTTCGTAATTTTTACGAGGCCCTGCTAACATTTGATGTACAATGTTATTATGTCAGGATCGTAACAAGTTACTCGTTGTTACTGTTACAATTTGATAAAATTAATGTAAAACTAGTTTTACTTTTACAGTTTTCTTTTTATAATTTTATTTTATAATAATGGCAAAAACCTCGTCAAAAACGTATAGTAGGTTCTTCTAATAGCTCGGATACATAATTTCATCCACTGCAAATGTGACTGAATAAGCTTATTAATTGATTAATTTTCCGCATATGTAATTAAAATGTTAAATTCCGGTTGATTATTTACCACATTATGGTTCTGATTTATAATTAGCGAGGTTCCGTCCGCGGTTTAATATTATAAATTACAGCCTGTGTGTTATTCTGTCTCACAAACTTTACCATTTATATTAGTAAGGAAATAACATTAAACAACATCGCGTCTATAACTATAACTGCTTCTTTCTTTTTATTTGATGATTTATGTTCCACGTTTTAAGGGGAACACTTTCCAGAATTGGTTTGTGTGACCTTTTAGGATTTTGTGTTTTTGTTCTCCCTTTCTATACATACGCCCGTTTCCTTATTTCCATCTTTGATATCGCCGTTATTCCGTGGACAATGGTGTGGGTTATGCGTTTTCAAAAAAAATTATTGTACTAACTAAATTTCAATATTGTAACGTGTATCTGGTTTTTGTCCCAAATAAATAAAATAAATCTAGAAAGTGCTAGGCAGAGGTGTACCTGATAGTACACCCACATTTCGCCTTTTGTTAAAATTCCATGTAGGAATCGAACCCAGAACCTCTTGCTGAGCAGTCGCACTAACGGCTAGAGTCCTACATATTATCTCAGAAAAAATCTTAAGGTACAAACCATTGTACACTAAGTTGAATACCATTTTCAAAAATGACGATCGTCCATACAAATTTAATTGGATGCCCTATTTGAACGAATACAGAAATACATTTTTTTAATTCTGCATTTATTGTAATGCGCTAATAGTGCAAAAATATGTTTTGTAGACTCAGCAGTGTAAGCTGTCTTTGAATGTTTTAAGTTAAACTTTTAAGATTTTTATAAAGTATAGATTTAATTGTAAAATAATTTGACCAGCGGTTTAATAAAAATAAAATAGATTACGACCATTCACGGACCTACAAAATAAACTTACAAAATTTCATAAAAATTCGATCAAGCCGTCTCAGAGGAGTATGGACTAAAACTGGACACGCCAATTTATACAATACTAGCTGTTTCACGTGGTTTCACCCACGCTGCTCAGCACCTGTTGGTCGTAGCGTGATGTTATATAACTTATAGCCTTCCTCAAGAAATGGACTATCCAATACTAAAAGAATTTTCCAATTCCAACCAGTAGTCCCTGAGATTAGCGCTTTCAAACAAACAAACTCTTCAGCTTTATAATATTAGTATAGATAGTATAGATTATAATATATAATTTTGTTGCAGATTTTATTATTATACTCAAAATCGTATAGCTGTTTACGCTTGATCAAGTAACAAACAATTTCACAAAGTTTCTCATGCATACTAATCCATACTTATGGAATATTATAAATGCGTTCCGTCGGTCTGTTCCCTTTTCTCGCCTCCTACGGCTTAACGGATTTCCGTAATATTTTGCACATACGAACAAGGTGGAGGGGAACACCGAAACGAGGCTGCGGGTTTTTCGAAAGAGATACCGCGGCCCAGAAACACAAAGCGCAAAACAGGGAACATGGATGGGTTTTAGTCAGTTTAAGTCTGACAGTCCCCCCCGCTTCGCCCAGAGCAGGGGGAGTTATTTGATGATTTCTCGACCCAAAAAAATATTATGATGTATATACTTAAACGCTATTATAAGATACGAATAAAATATATAAAATTAACAAGTGAAAGTGTAGATACAATATAAGGAAAAACAAGGTAGTTCTTAATTGCAAAGACTAATATGGTTGTCAGCAGTATTAGAAATTAAACAAGTAGGTAAATAGGTATTGCAAAACAAAACACCGAGCAATAAATATTTATATACCAAGTTTGTAATTCGGAATCCTCGGTGCGCGAGTCCGGCTCGCAGTTGGCCGGTTTATTTTTTCAATCACCACGTGGGTAGAACCGCTGGTCAAATATAAGCAACAGACAATGTAGGAGGGGAAGTATCCAAGTTTCAGTTATTTGAGAAGGTATTTTCCTTTTTTGATAAACACTGTATCGTTCTACGTCCTACGTGGAATATGTCTACGTCCTAGGTACATCACCTTATAACCTCACATGTTTACCCATTGTTATGGATGAAACTGAAGTGAATTCCCCATTGTGAACTGGTCATAATGGTGTTGTTTTCATTCATAATTCCATTGTTTTTTACATGAATCCTTACTAATAATATAAAAGCGAAAGTGAGTTTGTTTATTTGTTTGTTTGTTACGTCTTCACGCCTACATGGCTAAACCGATTTTGATAAATTTTGGGACAGAGATAGCTGAGAACCTAGAGACAGACATAGTCTAACATTTTTTTTTAAAGGGAGAAATGAGGGAAAAAGAGGTAAAAAAAGGGGAAAACAGCTTTGTTATTACAATAAATAAGGCGCTAGGGCAAAAACTACAAGTAGTAGGTACCTGCAAATCAGGAAAGGGGTACTGTGTTACCCGGAATTTAAACCGAGCGAAGCCGCGGGCAAAAGCTAGTCTGCCTATAAGTCCAAAAAAATGATATCAGATTATAACAAGTATTGACTGATAGAACAATGGAAATTTAACAAACGTTTTTGATTTATTACAAAAAAAATTAAATCAAACGTTTTGAGCACTTCTTTTCATTGTTTGTTGCTATGTAGATACGTTCTACCGTCTACTATTTTTAGGGATGAAGAATCATAAAATAACTTCTTCTTTAACTGACTATAACTCCGTCTATGTTCCTTCTTTTGCCCTTTGTGTTCCGGGGACGCGGTATCTCTTTCGAACCACCCCCCGGCAGAGTAATGGCCCTGGCAGGACACTCTGCCTTGCTGACATCTCTTTGAGGCGCGCTTGGAACTCGAACGTGACTGGACAGCGCACGGTTAGCTACTAAAAAAAAATATAAATTCCAAAACTCATATAACAAAAGGTGTTCATTTTCATATTTCATTATGTTCGAAAACATAATTGAAATATATTCCCAAACATTTATATATCGTTGAAAACAAATAATATTGTTCTCGAACTCCTAACGATCAACAATTTAACAAAGACCTACCAAATATATAAATGGTGCCGTCGCCAATGTTCTGGATATTATAACAACGATTATTACGAGAATTTGATTGATCACAACTCCAATACCGACAGACATCATTGTACTAATTGCCTTTCATGCTATTTCTTATTGATTTGTGTTGAAATCAAATGATTGGACGAACATATTTGGGTAGAAGTGAGAATCTTAACTTTTTCGTTACAAATGCATATTTATGACGCAAAAGACATTGATATCCATTCGGCTTTTCAACCAATTTTTAAAAACATATATTTTATAATTGGCGTTGCTTGTGTTTGCTTTATGTTGAATAACGTTTGTCACCTCATATGTCCGATTTATATGATGCGGTAAGCTTGCGTCTTGGTATATAATTATTCACATTACTTGGGTAGCTAATGAGTTATCATGCCTATCTGGATGATCTGCTCATAGTGTTTTAGTAACAATAGAAAATGAACACGTCAATATAGTGAAGAAAAAAACAGCCACAAAAAATGGAGAACCACTTTTATATAGAGGAAGTTGGTTTATTTAAAAAAAACCGTTTTCTTTTTTGTATCCAACCTAGAATAGGTGTTTTATTAACCACTCAAGACCTTCACAGGCTAATTGTACCAGTTTCCTTTTAATCCGTTATAAAGTGGTATTAAACAATACATTAATACTGTGAAACTCAAAGTGGGATAGAAAGATAAACCAGTTATAGCTCACAAAAGTAACTCTGAGATTATTTATTTTTATAGCTGCACAACATGTTGCAAAAGCACACAAGTTGTCAAGTTGGTTTATTGTAAATTATAGTAGTGCCGGTTTGTTTTTTTCTCAAAAATAAAGAACGAAACATTCGTTGGCTTGGATTTCATTGGAAAATGAAAAATATTTCCTCGAAAATGAATATAAAATTTCTCTGAAAGTCAATTATTATATCGGCTTCTTTTTACTTTGAGCTTGTGATATAAAATTCAGTTTTTATTTACAATCAAAGTATACATTACGACGAAAGGCATATGGTACAGGACATTACAAAGTGAACCTTGGAAGTGTCCGTGGTTTCAGTACTCCACAGCAAACAGAAATATGTTGACAACAGTTTTCAGGCTTCGATCTGGTCACATCCCACTTAATCAATTTGCTTTTTTAATGAAGAAGGTTCCTTCCCCCCTATGTTCGGAATGTGGCAAAGTAGAAGACGTGTTTCACATTATGATGGAATGTGACCGGAATTCGGACATCAGATGCGGACACCCCGCATCTGGAGAAATAAATTTTAAAGATGTGGGATCTTGCAATAGTATTTTGGCATACCCTCTGTCTGAAAACGCTAAACTGCTTTATGCGATCGTTGAAGTCGGCTTGCGACGACGGTCACAAGCACAGTGATACAAATAAGATGTAATGTAATGATGTTCTTTGTATACATGTTGTTATGTTACAATAGAGCGACATAGTCATGTCTGACAAAGCTCTTTAAATAAAGATTAAAAAAAAAAAACTATAATGGTTTAATTTCTTCTGTTGTTTTTTAATAAAAAAAAACGTTGCCCCACACTAGGATTTCTCTTGTATCGTGGGTGACGGTGGGTGCGTTTGCAAACATTTAAATTCACATACACATACAGAAGAACTATCTGCAGGTCATACAAATGTTTGTATCGTGCGGGAATCTAACCCGCGACATGCAGCGTAGCAGTCGATCGCTCAGCCACTGCGCCAACCGTGTTGTCGTTTGTCGATTTGTATTTATGGATAAGGAATTTATTTTCACAAAATTTTACATTGAGCACCGAACTGTTAATATTTTGACTTCACGCAACATAAGTTCATTGCTACCGTGGTTAAAATAAAAGCTTGTTTGTTTAAGGATTCACGAGAAATAGCTTATTAGATTAAAATAAAACCTTCCCTGTCAGATTAAGTACATTATTATAATGAAGATTTAAGTGGCCTTTTCTTCGTACGGGATCAACGTTTCACAAAATACCTCTATAAGCTTAAGTTGTTTTTGCAACCCAGAAAGGTTTTCACCGAAAAAGATTAGGTGTTATATCGATAAGAGATTACAATGGCCATCATACAAAATGGTCACGTAAAACCGATCGAAGGATTTAATAATTAATTCACGATGCAGCTGATGATTGGCAGTATATTTAATCTTATATATGTATTTTTATCCGAACTATAGGTAAAAACATACTTAAACGTTAACAAGAGTGAGTACCTTTTGCTTTGAAAGCTTTTTATTTTTCTTGTTTTATTGGTTTAGCAATAAATTAGCATTAACATCTATGATGGATTTGACCTGTAGCTATTTCTGTGTTTACAACGGAATATGTTGATACCATTTGCAGTTCGTTTCCCTCCAGAAACAAGGTATGGTGTTCCAAATAAATTTTATGGAGGTCATCTGTTTGCAAAGTAAACTACAGTTCAAAGTGTTCAGCTATTTTGGGTATTGTATCCTACAGAATTGTGAAAACAAAATCGCATCTGGTAGTAAATCTTAAAGTAAAATCAACATGCATAGGTACGTTCTATGTTTAAAGTTCTGTCAAATGCACAATTTTTTGTTTTTTTATTTCATCACAGACATTTTTCAATGGCCAGTCAGGTACAAAACTATCCTATGCAATCTATTAAACCAGCCTCTTGTATTACAATAGCCAAGTCATGTGTGCCAACGACTAGGATTACATCCATTGCCGTCCACGTATACAATGGGGCCATCAAAGTCGTTAGTAATTGAGCAAGCGACATAAAATGATAGCTTCACGTGTACAATGTACCCGGGGTTACAATAGCAGTATATACGTAGTACTGGTATATAAAATGTAAATTCTTCAATGTTGTTTGTAGAGGAACTTTAATAACGTCGAAAAATGTGTTTGCTCGGCAAAGAGGGTTATATCATAGCAATGTTTGCAGATTTTATAGACGAAACCGAGATTTGAGAAAGCTGCCCCTCACAGAATGTTAACACACCCGACGGATGAAAGAAAAGAGGACCATACCAATATACATATGAAATTGTATTTTCGGAGCAGTCCACCATTTTATAAAATGTATTCTTAGCTTTACGTAAGTAAATGAAATTCTTCAAAAAGAATTTTCTTTATGTGTTTAACGCTTTGTATTGGTTCAGTGCGAAGAATATTTGCAAATCAAATCAATTATTCAGTCTTCTGAAATAAAGGAATTATTGTTTCCTTTATGTGCATGATTGAAGACGTTATCCTTACTAATTATAAAAGCGAAAGTGAGTTTGTTTGTTTGTTTGTTATCTCTTCACGCTTTAATGGCTAAACCGAGTTTGATGAATTTTGGTACAGAGATAGTTGGGAACCAGGAGACGGACATAGGCTAATATTTTTTTGGAAAAAGTGGGATGTGAGGGAGAAAGAGGGAAGAAAAGGGAAAACTTAGCGTTGCTATTATAGCGAAGCCGCGGGCGAAAGCTAGTAAATTAATAATGTCAGAACTTAACTTGATATTATTATTAAAACTTGGATCGGGATATTTACCATGTTTGTTATTTGTATGAACAAAATCGTATTGTGAGTGATGGTGTTAGTGATAACGAACGCAAAAAAACGAATAAGAAAGAGGGTAGATCGTTTTCTCTGCTCATAAACATCCACCCGCAATAACTTCAGTTCATCCTTGATCATGGAGTTTGCAACATCGCCGAAATATCGGAAACTTGAAACAATCGACAAACATGGTAAATATCCCGTTTCAAGTTTTAATAATAATGTTATTAATCATGTCAGTTTAAAGATTTATATCTTAACTAGCTTTTGCCCGCGGCTTCGCTCGCGTTAAATTCGGTAGCGCCTTATTGATTTGTAATAGCAACGCTAAGTTTTCCCGTTTCTTCCCTCTTGCTCCCTCATATCCCACTCTTTTTAGAAAAAAAAATAGCCTATATCCGTCTCCTGGTTCCCAACTATCTCTGTACCAAAATTCATCAAAATCGGTTAAGCTATTAAAGCTTGAAGAGGTAACAAACAAACTCACTTTCGCATTTATAATATTAAGTAAGGATTTGATACTTTTGTTTACTTTGGTAGAGAAAAATAAGTACTTATCTATTTTTTGCTGCATTATTTGCATTGCATTTAACGTAACTGAGTCGATGACATTATGAACCACGGATACCGCAACTCTACAGTAGGGTGGATGACCAATAACTAATTTGCTCACAAAAGGATTTCATGTCGGGTTAAGTTATAAAATGTATTCGAGTTTTAAAGCTTAAAAATCGATACCTCCACGCGTTTCCGAGATAAAGGGTCTTAACAGAGAGTCAGGCTGACAGACGGACATCAAAATGATCCAATAAGGGTTATGTTTTTTTCCTTTTGCGGTATGAAAGCCTATAAAATGCCGTGTTTGTGATCTCGGACGATGCGACTGGCATCAAGCGACACTTGCGATTGTCACTTGTTTCGCTTGCTTTGTCGCGTCGCGGTGACTCCGTGGCATGTTCCAAGCAATATTTTCCATTTGTTGACGCATGTGTCTTACAGACACGGTGACACATTAAGCCAGCCATAACGTGGTCTCGCTTTGTAAAGATTTCCCCTACAATGAGAGATCCGCATAAAATGGTATTGTTTATCTTAATCGGTCGCCGTGTCGCTGGAGGCATCGCATTAACTTTTCATAGAACTAGTATGAAACACTAAATCGTTTTAACTTCTTTTTAATGTGCAGTCACATCCATGGAAAATTTAAATCAAAACGTAACCTACCAGTGAATGGAAATTATCAGTGAAATGTCATGGTAATGAATATTCAACGAGACTGGGCGCCGGCCGGCCGAACCGCAATCAGTTGTGATATAATATCGTCAAACTTAATTTGCATATTATTTATGTATTATATATAATTTATATTGTTTATTGTGACTGCCTCGTTATTCTGCTGTGAAACTGTTGTAGTGGTCGGAAACGTGACTGCTGGGCAAGAAGTCTTTGGTTCGAGTACCGGGGAGGGCAAATTGTTATTGGATTTCCCAGTAGCAACCACGGAGTCTGGATAGTGTTGGTTGCTGGCAATAGGGTCGCTCCCTATTACATGAAAGTTAAACATAACTGGGTGTACTATTAGATACACCTCTACATAAGCTGTCGGGGATTACAGGCGAGTATGTTATGTTATATTATTTGACGTTAATGTTTGTGGGAAATCTCTTCTTTTCTTTTAAAAAAAAAACGTTGCCCCATTCTAGGAATTCTTCCTGTATCGTGGGTGCGTTTACATACATTTAAACTCACACACACAAACAGCCAGACCTGAAACAATTATTTGTAGGCCATATAAATATTTGTTCCGTGCGGGAATTGAATCCGCGGCACGCAGCGCAGCAGCCGTTAAAGAATTTACTTTTGTATAAAAAAAAAAACTGAAAATAATTTCCGCAAACAGTCAGTTTCGGCGGTACATTTTGCCAAAATAGCACATTCGCGCGATCAAGCTATTGACGATAATTACAAACAACCAAACGCGAAGAAAGGGAATCAAAACAGGAAAATGTGTTAACCGCAAAATACATTTAATGTTTATTGATTACTCAATGTAACTAAAGGACAAAGGGTTTCCCATATCCAGTTGAGATCTTCTCGCAGTCATCATCATCATCTGCCTAGCCTTTTCCCAACTATGTCAGGATCGGCTTCCAGTCTTACCGGATGCAGCTGAATACCAGTATTTTACATGGAGCGACTGCTATCTGACCTCCATAACCCAGTTAATACGATACCTCTTGGAAAAACTGGTTGTCAGACTTTGAGGACACGGACACTAACGACTGTCAAAGACCTACAAATGACAGCCAGGACCAACAGCTTAACGTGCTTTCCGAGGCACGGATGAAGCTCGGTATGTAACGGGTGGTCACCCATCCACAGAGCAACCTAGGCAAACGCGGCATAACCTAAATATCGACCTGAGCGGCTGCTATTATTTAGCTGAGCTCCTCATGTTTTTCGCAGTTATGGCTCTGCATAAAACTGTGAAATTTAACCGCACGCTGAGAAAGGATTTTTTCCGTGTTTGTTTTCCAACCTTACGACACATGACATCTCGTTGGCGACCGCTGCCAAGAATGGGTATACCCTGTACGCCGGTTTAATGAAGGGCCTCATAAATTATTAAAACGGTCTTCTCTTTGCGTAAAATGTCTTCTTTTTAAGGTTCCGTGTCTGAAATGGCAAAAACGGAACCCTTATTGGATTACTTTGTTGTCCGTCTATCTATCTGTCTATCTATCAAGACCTTATACCTCGGGAACGCGTGAAAGTATCAAGTTGAAATTTAAACCGTTTACTGAAGTCTGTAGTCTCTTGGAGTTGTGGAATGTGGATATCTCTATGTCTACACAATCAAAAGATATGGCCATTTATGTCGCAATTTTGTATGGAACCGTCGCACATACGTAGATTTTGACGATTTACGCGGCCAAAACTATTTTACAGCTAAATTCTCTTCTATGTTGAATAAGATTAAAAAATAATAGTTTTTCTTAAAAAACAAACGTATATTTCACTTATTTTGAAAATAAAAAGTACAGTCACGGACAAAATTCTAAGGTTTACTTAAAAAAAAAATACAAACACGGTAATACATTTTTTTTTTCATTAAGAACTTAACAATAACATGTAACCGTAACAGTATCAAATATCATTCAGATTCTAAAAAACTATCACCCTTCTCGGGCCCAGAGCATTCATCCATTGTCTCCACGTTTGGGTCAGCAGGTAATAAAAGTTCAATAGTTTCATGGAGGAATGCTTTGCGTGAAGGTCTTTTAATTTGCCGAGTCACTACTTTAGTACCAGAGGTACTAGATAGACCTAAAACAAAAATAAAAAGAGTTTAATACAAAAAAAACCCCGAACAAAGTAATTTTACTACATTTGACTAATAACTTTCAAAGGGACGTAATTTAAAAAAGCGCGCTATTGCGCGGCAGCTTGTTATGGAATTACATAGTTAGATGCCTTACATATGAAGTGTAATTAAAATTATCATAGGGACGGGCACAAAAGTACTTTAAAACAGTCACTGAATATTAATTATTACAAAAAAATACATTTTGAGCAGAGTGATGTTTGACTGAATAAAAGTTAAAGAAAGAAAATGTAAATTGGGTTAGTATATATCGAATAAAATCAATTCTTACCTGATTTATCGTAATCCATCACAAACACTTTAAAATGATTAGTTTAAAAAAAACTATAAGCTTTTTAAAGTTGCAAATTTTAGAGCGCCGTGAACTGACACACGCACACTAGGCGACTATCGAATTCCGACTAACCGAGGGGGGTCGACTCCCGCGCATAAGCGGGGGTAGGCGTATGCCATATTATACCTGGAACTGTAGACTACCTATTGTAATTGCTGATTTACCGTTATATCGACTTTGGAAAAATGACTTTTGGCCGCGTAAATCGTCAAAATCTATGTATGTGCGTCGGTGTACAAGTCCAACTCGCACTTGCCCGGTTTTCATAATTACCCAAGCAATATAGATAAAAATCATATGTTACCCCTTCGGGAGGACACCAATGGATTGAGATATCGCATAACAAACCTACAAAACACAAATACAGTGGAATTGAGAAAAAAGAAAAGAAAAGATATTTATTTGTCGCAAATTACGACGAGCACAAAAAATATCAAAAAAAAAACATTGAACAAGCAAAGCATCACAAACAAAAAAACATTTAAAAGGAGGTTTTTAAAATGTTTATTTTAAAAACCTCCTCCTTTTTTGAAGTCGGTTAAAAATTCACCGAGTAACTGTTGAACCAGAATTAACCGATATTGTCGTATCAGACATCGTATTATCCTTTATTTTATGAACGACTAAAGTGTTTCGCTCTTCAGTTGACTTCAATGACCTCTGAGTTTGTTTATGACCTCTGAGTTTGTTTCGGCTGTTTCTTCTCAGAGTAGTCGGGTACGAAACACCGGCCTCATTAGTTTTAAAAAAAGATGACGTGTAAAAGTGTTTGTGAAAACCTACTTGCAAAATAAACATCATTTATCATTTATCAGTTTAGATACGAGTTTATTACGATCGTCATTTTATACTGACGATATAAAAACAATCAATATCATGTTATGACGAGTACAGTTGAAGTTAAAAAGTAACTAGTGCTGAAAAATCGATGGAAAAAGTGGCCTGGTGATAGATTGACGAATTGAATGAACACATTGCGTTTAGTGGATCGAAAAACTTTTCGCTCCCCTAGTCATCATCTGCCTCCCATTTTCCCAACAATGTTGGTTTACTCCCAACGGCCACCACTAAAACGAGCACCAGTGGTGGCCGTTAGAACAGTGCATTATTTTTTGTGCCAACGGCCCCCAGTGGTGGACGTTAGAACTTTCTAAATAAGTGGGGTCGGCTTGCAGTCTTACCGGGTGCAGCTAAATACTAGTATTTTACGTGGAGCGACTGCTTTTCTGACCTCCACAACCCACTTAGCACTGGCTAATTTGATACCCCTTGGTAAGACTGGTTGTCAGACTTTCAGGACCACATGTAATGATTTTCAAAGATCTACTTATGACAACCGGGACCAACAGCTTAACGTGCTTTTCGAGATACGAAGGAAACTAAGTAAAAGTATAATCTTTATTACACAAGAGGTGGTAACATTTTGTGAAATCCCTGACTCCTGTACTAGGTTAAAGACCTGTGTTACAGGAGCCAGTGCCCTCACCCAGAGGAGAATATACAGTGTTTCGTGCAACGAGATTAAGAAAACAACAAAACAAAACAATTCAAAATTAAAATAAAAGACAAATAAAAATAATTAAAGGAGGTTAAAAGTAGGCTGTTATTAGTGATAATATGTTTGTGTATGTGGAGTGTGAGTTTGTGTGTGTGTGTGTTTGTGAGAGAGAGAGTGTATGTTCGAAAAACTCGAAACTCGGTTTGTAGCGGGTAGTTAGCCAATCACAGACCAACCTAGGTAAGCGCGGTTTAACCTAAAGATCTACCAAGTGGCTGCCATTATTTAGCCACGAGCTCCTCGTTCCCCTAGTAAATATCCGAAAAAACTAGTATGATAAATTCACCTGTCGGGCGATTATCGCATGAAAAATGAGCGTTTGAACAAGACATAGGTTAGTCATGCTTCAGACATTATGACGATGTTGTTGTTTGCCAGAAAATAACGCGAATTAATGAATACATTAAACAAATTCGGGACACTACTATTATTGAAAAACCCATTCGTGACAAATGCAAGTTGCCTGTTAAGTCTACTCACCCGAATTTGTTTAAATTACACGAATTTAATGTTATTTGCTTTATTAAGTAGAGTCTTGGCGTGAATTAAGTAGTGTGCCAGCTTCGTCGCAAGGTGTAGTAATTTATATAAATGTGTCGTGTTAATTTAATATTATAAATATTATTGGAAGGAGTTAATTGCTCATGTAAGTGGTATCTACCCATACAAAGAACTAATGTGTTGAAGTTATAGCTTATTGTCGTGCAGAACATACTACAGTTTATGTATTGTTTCGGTCTAGAAATGTAAATGTTAAAGTTTTAACAGTTAAACGTCGATGTGGGGCTTACTGGGGGTCTAAAATGGCCGTTTAAGCAAAATTATAATCCTATTATCCTACTAAAATTATAAATGCGAATGTTTGTGAGGATGGATGGATGGATGTTTGTTACTCTTTCACGTCAAAACGGCTGAACGTATATTGATGTTTGGCACAGAAGTGGATTTAGTCTGGAATAACACATATGATACTTTTTTTGATATTACGCGGGCGAAGGCTCGGGCGTCAGCTAGTAATTCATATTATTATCCTAATATGATTCTGCGAAACCGGCCATTTTAGGTCTTTTTCATCGTCATTATCCTGCCCTTACTTAACAATATTATAAATGCGAATGTTTGTGAGGATGTCTGGATGTTTGCTGCTCTTTCACGTCAAAACGGCTGAACGGATCTTGATGACAACTGGCACAGAGGTAGATTATAGTCTGGAATAACACGTGGGTGAAGTCACGGGCGCCAGCTAGTCTTAAATAATTTAGTGTCGGCGCGCCTTTTTTTTCCCTACTTTTTATTACTTATCATCATTTGCTTAGACGATATATACACATAACAAATTCCATCTTCAGATATCTATCAATACCTTAGAAATTGCAAATGTCGCTAATATTAACGTTGCATCAGATATCTATGAAAGGGAAGAACGCCTTCAGAAGGGCTACTATGACATCTTATAGCAATTCTTATTCCACTGAGTGAAAGAGATGGCGCTAGACACCCTGTATAGCTCTGTCCCGTTCTCTCCTGTCTGTCCTGTTCCCTCAGCGGAATAAGAATTGCTTTAAGAGGTCATAGTAGGGCTACAGATGTAGGTAATCAACTCGGACAGACTATAAATTAAGAGTTTTACGCATCCATCTTTGAAGTTGATTGACGCTGAAAGATTTACAATTGAGCCGGTACGGAAATAAAATTTTAAGAAGTCTTGCCATACCTAATTATTAATGCTTTATTGAAGTATCATTCTGTGTGTTGCTGGTTGTTCGAAAGACATCCGCGGCCGGGAACACAAAAGGCAAAAGAAGGGGGACATGAATGGGTTTTACGCAGTAAAAGTCTGACATTACCTTCCGCCAAGAGCGGGGGAAATTATTTGGTATTTTCCTCTTAAGGTTGGTCATTTTTGTTTTTCACGTAGCCTATATTTGTGCCTGATTGTTAAATAATAACAGAGCTTGTGTTATGGTAACCAAACAACTGATATACATAATTATATAATTTATAAATACATACATATTATAAATAAATCACACCCAGACACAGAACAAACAATCATGCTCATCACACAAAGTTTGTCCTGGGTGGGAATCGAACCCACGACCTCCGGCTCAGCAGTCAGGGCCACTAACCACTAGACCAACAGGCCCGTCATATATGATGGCAATAGGCTCGCCCACTATTACATAAGACCTTATCATGAATCGCGAAATGTGGGTGTACTGCCATTGGGTCCATCTCTGCCTAAGATTTTGGGAATTAAAGGCGCAATATTATGTTTATGTATCTTCTATAATATCCTTACTAATATTATAAAAGCGAAAGTGATTTTGGTTTGTTTGTTACGTATTCACGCCTAACCTAAATGGCTAAACCGATTTTGATAAATTTTGGTACAGAGATAATTGCTAGCCTGGAGACGAACATAGGCTATTTTTTAAAAGTGAGAAATAAGGGAGAAAGAGGGAAGAAAAGGGAAAACTTAGCTTTGTTATTACAATAAATAAGGCGCCTGCAAATCAGGAAAGGGGAACTGTGTTACCCCGAATTTAACGAGAGCGAAGCCGCAGGCATAAGCTAGTCAACAATATGGCCGACAATTGGCATAATAAAAAAATAGAACAGAAATAAGAATTTAAAAGCACGTGCTAAATAATAATTTGACGTTGAATTTGCTGTCGCTATTTCGTTTACAACGATGATGCGGTTTGAAGTGATTACGTTTAAGTGGTCTTTTGATATTTTCTTAAATGTTACGAGTTTCTTTGTGTTCCTCAACTGGATATTTATTCATATGCCAAAAATGTTTGGGTGAAGTGGAATATAAACGGTTTTTTTTTTATTATGTTATATCAGATATTATTCCCTTATTTTTGGATTAGAATTCCGTACGTGGATGCCAGCACGTGTTAGGATTAAAACAACATGGATTTCAAATTTCAAATTCAGTACATACTTTGCATACATAAAAAAAAAAAAATTATAAGAGAAATTAACAACGGAGAACGAGTAAAGAATTATTGATGTTTGAGGTACTGGCAAGAAAACCTTAGGATGCCGTTGCAGTTGCCCTGAACCCTATGTGGACCAGAGCAATGTTTCACCATATTTGCATACTCGTGTAAAAACAGCCTACATGCGAATTGGCAACATTCCTGACGCGCTAAAAAATTGGAGTACTCTCGGGAAATCTAATAATATTGTCCACGTAGGGAAATGTAGTTTGCGGATATGATAGTACCCTATAAAGATTAGAATCTTTTAAATGTTCATGAAATCCTTGCATTTTACACAATACTAGCTGTCCTGCGCGGTTCTACCCGTATCTTCAGTTGCTGCTCCGCTCCTGAGGGTAGTAGCTTGTTGTTGTATAGCCTATGTTACTTCCTGATAATGTACCTTCGTATTAGTAAAAATTGGAAATAACTGTTTCAGTAGTTTTGGAGCCTATTTGATACAAACAAACAAATAAAAAAAATCATTCCTCTTTATAATATTGGTACAGATAAAAATCCCAAAGTCGTTTATTTAGATATAATGCTTAGAGGTTTTCACTGAATTCGTTCACCTACGTAACTATCTTAAATTGCACCGACTTAAACTTGGATCTGTAGAATAAATTTTAGAATAAGCTCCAACAAAATATATTTATTTTCAGTTTCCATTTAAAATTTGCAACTACACGGTAATAGCTGGAACTGGAATCTCTGGTCTGACTGTGGATATATATATATATATATATATATATATCTACAGATAAAAGATGCTTCTAAAAAGTGTTAAGTAGAATTCCTGTACGTAGATAATAGCTAGCTTTTAAAAAAAAATGGTCCGTCTTTTGGATTATTAAAAAATAAAGCATACATATTTTTTTATTTATGAATTAGAATAAAAATGACAAAGATATAGCTCATTAACGTTACGTGTGACGTCACGCGTTGCTGCATTTTTTCGCAACGATTGACGTCACAAAACAATACGTGTCCCTTATTTTTGGATAGTCTAAAAGACGGACTAAACAGAATGTAATTATTTTGACCCTGGAAACTGCACTGTTGTCGGCTATCAGATGCCAAAGTATTACCAGAAGTATTTAAATATTTGTTTAAAGTTTATCTGCATTGGAAACGTCTCACTTGGATAGTCTGGTTATTATTTAACTACAGATTTCACGACTGATAAATTATCTAGGAATTTTTCGCCTGTTCAAACGATAACAGAATAAAATTTACGATCTGATAAAAAAGGAGATATTTTACTTGAAAACTTTAGCTGTTAATTTTGTTTGTTTCAGAAAGAAAAACTGTACGTCATGAGAGAACCGTCCAGTTGTCAAATAACAAGAAAATTGATCGGAGAGCAGACGAATAGAAATAGTACATGTTGCTTTAAGTGATGTACAAAAGGACGGTACAATGTTGGCGGACAATGACACCCATAGTTACGGCATCGGAGCAAATGGCACATACAACTTTTTCTTCGATGACCCGCGATTCATGTCTATTCTAAAACACAGTGGGTCGAACCATTCGAACAATATTGGCGATGTGATTAAAGTTCTAGAAGATTGGCGGAGTAAATACAACATTTCAGTTGTAAAAGAATGTGAGAGGTCGGAGTATTGCTCCGGGGAATTTCGAGATTTAATTCTCGCTTACAACAGCATACATGGATATGTTAGTTTATTGGTAAGTTTTCATCAGTCCGTAATACATTTTTAATGACTATAGTTTTCTGTAGAAGCTTCAGAAATAATTAACATTGCTTTTGAAACACTTACTATTTATTTATAATATTTGCATAGGTTTATATGTAGTACAAGCTTTTGCCTCGCGTTAAATTTGGACTAACACAGTTCCCCTTTCCTGATTTATAGGTACCTGCTACTGTACTGTAGTTTTTGCCCTTGCGCTTTATTTATTGTAAAAGCAATGATAAGTTTTCTCTTTTCTTTCCTCTTTCTCCCTCAAATCACAATTTAAAAAAAAATGCATCAATATCAGTTGAGCTATTTAGGCGTGAAGACGTTACAAACAAAGAAACTCAATTTCGCTTTTATAATTAGAAAGGATTAACAATATTGCAGCCGACTACATTATTCGAATGTGAATTAAAATGAAATCGTGTGTGAAGATTTTTTATTAAGTTTCTTTTGGGCACTGTTTCTATTGATATCGACGTGGGCAACTTTTTTGACACCCAATAATTACACATTTTTTTTCGTTTTGATACTTGTACATATTTGTTTATTAGTTCAGATTTGTAATTTTGTAAAGTCAGTAGTTTTGTTATAAATTTACACGTACCTAAAAATATAAATAAAACATTCAATATTCGTAATATTCTGATCACGTAGCGAATATTTGGAAAATTGTTTATTTCGGAATATTAATTAGTATACCCAATAGCTACCTATTAATAGAATTAGCTACAGAGAAATATTCTTTAGTCTAGGCTTGTTTCTGTTCTAACAACAAAATTTTGATACTGATGATGAATATTGAGACCGATCTTTTCAATTAATGAAGATTTGTCTTAACGACATCCATTTTTCCACAGCCCGGTCAATTAAAATAATGGCGTTGAAATAATGAACTAACTTTAAATCTCAAATAAGCTTTTCCTAATAAACATATGTATTTAGAAATATGGCAGAAACCTACTCACCGGATATCCGAACGACGACATTGATTTACGGATTTTTTTTTAAATCTGTTAATTTCTACAAACAATGATATCATAGGGTTGGCTTGCAATGAAAAGGATGGTGATAAACTATCTGTAAGGATATTGTCTAAGAATACAGCATCGATATTAGCGCTGCCGCAGCGTCAAGTTTCATAGAGAGTCGTCTGGGATCGGCGCTGCGTTCGACGCCGTATTCTTAGAGAATAGGGAAATCATCAAATAACGTGTACTGCCCATGGCCCTGGCATGGCCTTGGCACTACATGGGTCTTAAATATACCTGGTGAAATATGGGTGTACTATTAGGAACCTCTGCTCCACCCTTCGGGAATAGAGTAGTGTCCAGGGTCAAAGTAATTACCATTCTATTTAGTCCGCCTTTTAGATTATTCAAAAGTAAGGGAGACGTTTTTTTTGCGAAATAATGCAGCAACGCGTGACGTCACACGTAACTTTAATGGACTATGTCTTTGTCATATTTATTCTAATTTACAAATAAAAAAATACGTGTCCCTTATTTTTGAATAATTTATGAGATGAACTAATATTTTTTTTCTGGAAACTAGCTTATTACAGGCAAGCTGTTACTTCACTTCTTTTACTTCCACAGGTCTGTCTTTTTGGCAGTCTAGCCAATGCGCTGAACGTAGCTGTGTTAACCCGCCGGGATTTAGCAGTGACGCCCATCAACCGGTTACTGAAGTGGTTGGCGGTGGCTGATGTCTTCGTCATGCTGGAGTACGTGCCCTTCGCGATCTACAGGTACCTGGTGAGTCTTAGCTACATTACACTAAAATTGATTCATCTTCATTTCATAAAGTTGTATAAGTTGCCGCGACGGACCGCGGTTGTTTTTTATAGGAAGAGTTTATGGGGCTTATAATTAAATTAAAAGGAATTTATTAAAATCAAGCAAGAATCACCCCTTTTCAAAATAGAATCTACGTAGCATCTATGTAGTACTACAAAACATATGCCCTTACAACTTCTGACGACACGGTTCGCGCAGTAGCGAAGCGTTCACCTCTACGCTACGGATAGCCTGTTGGGGTTATTCCCGCTCGGTAACACCCTTTCGTCAAAACTGTTGACGATCGGGAAAAAAAAGTTTCGTTCGTTCACAGTGTTGACGAACACTACTTATTATTTCGGGTAATTCCCGTTCGGTAACACCTTTCGTTCCTCTCGTCAACACTGTTGACGATCGGGAAAAAAAAGTTTAAAAAAAAAGGAATAACCCGCCTGTTGGATCCCCGCACGGAACAAATATTTGTGCCTACAGATAGTTGTTCCGGGTCTGGCTGTTTGCGAATGTGAGTTTTAAATGTTTGTTACGCAACCACGATACAGGAGAAATTCCTAGTGTGGGGCAACTTTTTTTAATACTAAATAAAGTCTTAGTGATTTCGCTGGGCGGAAGAGGTGGTGGACCAAACTCCCCAGCAAGACAGTTATGATGTACCTCTCAGACGTATAAGCCTTAATTTCCTGGAATAATGCATAGATGTGGTAAGAGAAAGACTTTTCACAATTTTCTCTTTTGCACATACAACAGTTTTTTTCTGCAACGCCCAGCACAAAGGTTGACTGGTAGAGAATGACATTGACATTGAGTCTGCCTCTGGACATTGTGGGCTTAAAATCTCCAATAAAAACTACGAAAGCGAAGCCATAGTGAAAACATGCTACTATAAAGCAAAACACTAAGGTGACACTTAATTGACAAGAAAGAAATAATATACAAAAAAAAATTAGAGGTGTCAAGGGACACCCGGATGGAACAAAGTTCCTATAGAAATGAAAATATCTGGCTTGCTTTTTATAAGAGAGAGAGACAGACAGACAGAAACATGCGACGCCGCACAGCTTACAATAGCTTACTATAGCAAAAAGTGTCGTGACAACTTTTCGTAAGAATTTTTTCCGTCTAGCCCCCTTTCACAACGCGCGATAAGGAACTTCGTTCCAATATTTTTTCCTATACGTCAATGTGTTGTCATCAGATGACACCAAATAAATTGGGAAAAGGGGGGGAGGATACTTGAGGTACTCGCTTTTGTGCCGCGAATTAGATTCCAACAATGGGAACCTTATCGGCAGATCATGTTACGAGGGTGATATCATCTGCTTAGCCTTTTCAAATCTAGTAATTTTGCAAACATGGGTAATTGTTACAAAGATGTATTAGTATATTAGGGATATATATCTTCTTAAAACAGATGTCATTTGTTTTACGAGTCGACATAGCGGAAATCGATATAGAAGGCATGATTTCCGTTTTCGGAATACATTTCTATACACAAGTCCTGTGTGAAACCTACTTATGGTAAAGTACTAAGCTTGCATCTATTCAAGATGGTATTTACATCGGAAAAACTCAAAGTACCAATTTTCATAAAACGCAGAAACTACTGAATGGAATGGGATAAAATTAGCCCCGCGGATAGTTTATATAGTCAAAGTCATTTATTTGTAAAACATAGGTAATTTTATAAAAAATCTTATAGCCTAGACAACTTTCAGAGAAAAGCGCAGTATTATGTCTTTTTGACTTACATAAGTCTGCTTTGATGACGTCTAGTATTAAGTGTGTCAAATTCAGACAGTTTGTCTTTATCATATACTAGCTGTTCCCCGCGGTTTCACCCACGCTGCTCCGCACCTGTTGATCGTAGCGTGATGTTATACAGCCTATAGCCTTCCTCAAGAAATGTAGTATCCAACACTAAAAGAATTTCCCAATTCCAAACAGTGGTCCCTGAGATTAGTGCGTTCAAACAAACAAACAAACTCTTCAGCTTTATGATATTAATATAGAGTATAGATAGATATTAGTATAGATTGTTATAACTTGTATAAACACCTAGACTACTTTATCTCGGTCTACTGTGGCAAAACCTCGGGACACAGCTAGTATTTCTATAAACGAAAGGCTGAAACAGTTGAAGATCGGTGATGTCACAGTATATAAAGTGCGTGAAGTGTTCACAATATTTGGCCACCGAGTGAGTCATAGCTAGATCGAATATAACTAAAGCGTATTTATACTTATTGGAATGTCTTGGGAACGTTACTGTAAGTGCTACTCAAAGGCTACTAAAATGTGGTCCGCTTTATTGATATTACTAGCTTTTGCCCGCGGTTTCGCTCGCGTTAAATTCGGTATAAAACAGTACCTGTTACCTGCAGTTTTTTCTCTTGCGCCTTATTGATTTGTAATAGCAATGCTAAGTTTTCCCTTTTTCTTCCCTCGTTCTCCCTCAAATCCCATTTTTTTTAAATTATCCATGTCCGTCTCCTGGTTCCAAACTATCTCTGTACCACAATTCATCAAAATCGGTTTAGCTATTAAAGCGTGAAGAGGTAACAAACAAACAAACTCACTTTCGCTTTTATAATATTAGTAAGGAATAGTAAGGATTGTCGAGGTGAAAGGCATTCTTGTTTAGTAGGTCTATATTCCATTGACAAATTTTGTTTTATGAATCGTCGTAATTTTACAAATAAATACTGTCAGCTCCAACCAGGGAATACTTTTATGATAGTTAGTTGTCTTCAAATGCTGAAATCTGCCAAGAATTGACACAAATAAAAAGATTTTACCTTGGTTGCTTTTTGAAAATGTTCTCTTCACGATGTAAGAGATGATATTGCATATACAAATAAAGCGAGCAATAAGGGGAGCGGGGGGAAGTGTCAGACTTGTACTTACTAAAACCTTCCCATATTCCGTCTATTGCCCTTCATATTCCGGGGTTGCGGTATTTATTTCGGACAACCTGCAACCCCGGCAAGCGGTGGCCCAGGCAGGGCCTGCTGACATCTCTTTGAAGCGCGCGTGGAATACTAACGTGTCGTCGACACAGCATGTCGTAAATAGACGGACGGACGGTGAGCTACCCATTGCTCACCGGTCACAGGCCCGCATCTACGGTGGCCGGGAGTTGTCTCGTCTCTCCCTCTGAGTTGGTTTGAGGTTCTTCAGCAACTGCGCTTGTGCTGCATCAACGAGGCAGAAAAAAATCATTTAAATGTAAATTTAATCTCAAAATAATATTAATATAACAGATTTCCATTGTAGTTAGTTATTATTGTTTTTAGAAAAAGTTTATTTGTAATAAAAACACTCAAGTAATAATCATCTGTCTGCTTTTCAACCGTCTGTTTTTACTGAAGTTTCAAAAACGAGCGACATTAATATTGTAATAAGAAAACAAAAGATGTCGTAAAAAACTTGATTATGGTCTTTGATTACTGTTTTATGATTGGACGAAAATAGATTGGCTTTGTTACTACTTCGTTGGTTTCATTGTCGCAAGCGTCACATTATAGCACGAATTCCTGGGTTTGATTTTCAAAGTCAAAGTCAAATTCTTTATTGCAAACTAAGAGTACAGAGTTTAGATGTTTTCAATGGCTAGGTTTTTAAACTTAGTTGCCTGTTTAGGCATTGCAATGAAATAGTTAATGATACATATAACAAAAACAGAAAAAAATACATACTAAAAATAGTCAAACATTTTTCATTGTATTAATTACTAGCTTTTGCCCGCGGTTTCGCTCGCGTTAAATTCGGGCTAACATGGTTATCCTTTCCTGATTTGCGGGTACCTGCTACTTGTAGTTTTTGTATTGGTTTATTGTAATAGCAAAGCTAAGTTTTCCCTTTTCTTCTCTTTTTCTCCCTTATTTCTCACTTTTATTTAAAAAAATAGCCTATGTCCGTCTCCAGGGCCCCAACTATTTCTGTACCAAAATCGGTTCAGCCATTAAAGCGTGAAGAGATAACAAACAAACAAACAAACTCACTTTGGCTTTTATAATATTAGTAAGGATTATTATTCATACACTTAATGGCATATCCTACCATCACATTATACTAAGTAATGTAATCACATAATATATTAAATAGTTATTTCTCTTCAAGGAATTCTTTAAAAGAGTACCTAATATGCAGTTTTAATCGAGAAATCTTGTAGCTTCGTTTTAAAAATACCAATTGTATTTATGTTTTTAAAGTCTGTGGATAACTTATTTTATATTTTTATGCTCATACAAAAAATACTATTGCTATATATTTCAGGTCGACCAAAGTGTGTTTTATTTTTTACTCCAGATCTGTTCTTGACTTCTACTTTACACCATCTACCCTACCATGACGTCTTAAAGCAGAACTTATTCCACTGAGGAAAAGAGACAGAGTTATACAGGGTGTCTAGCACCATCTCTTTCCCTCAGTGGAATAAGTTCTGCTTTAGGACGTCATGGTAGGCCTACTGATCCGTGTTCCTTCCTTTGCTCTATGTGTTCTAGGGCTGCGGTATACCTATCAAACAACCCACACTTCCGCAAACCGGTTGATAGCAACTCGGTAATTGAATACGTGGGAATTTAACGGGTGAAATATCGATGTACAGCCACGCACTGACGGTCGACTAGTCTTTAACCTAATGACTCAGGACATAAGGTTGAAATATGATCGACTAAAGAACTCGGTACTACTCCGTGGTATTTTAGAGTAAACAGGATATTATGAACATATATTAATTTGGATCAATATGATTTAAATTTCACTACAATACGACAAACGAAACAGTTTAATAAGGAACTTTGGATCTAGACCCTAATTTCGAGTAATTTCACAAACACAGCACGGATTTAACTAATTCAAATTATCTACTAAGCGAAGCAACATAATGACGTAGTCGTCGCTTAAATTAAATTAATTTTACCTTAATTATTATAACGTTGATTTATTAATTTTAGATTCAATTAAATTCCGTGTTCTTGTCAACGTCTTTAATTGAATTCCATGTAAAGCTACTGATGCCTGATCTTCAAATTAACATGATTAGGGTATCAACCCCCGACCATAAAGAAGAATGTTATAAGTTGGAAATGTGTATCTGTGTGTCTGCCTGTGGCATCATAGCTCCTCAACCGGTGAACCGATGTTGATCAAGTTTTTTTGACAGATGTCCCAAACCAACTTTAAGCTTTTAACAAAATATTTTTATTTCACATAGGCCTACATGGCATTTATAAAACGTTGAAAAAAGGTGCATGGTTCGGTTTGGTCGTTTTTTATGGAGAAGAATCGGCAAGAAATTCCATGGTTACTCTTTTAAAATCATTTGGTTTAACAATGATGTTGTTACAGCGTGATAACTTAAGTATGAGAGGACAGCGTAGGCCCGACAATAAGTCATTGCTTAGGTACTTTACAAAACGTGAAATCAGATAAACTGTTAACCAAAGTTAAAAAGCGTCTAAGTATCTATAAGGCCATCAACCCCACTCATTCACGTAGAATTAATAAAAAAGAATCTATCCAAAAAATAGAAAAAAAAATATAGCAAAAAAATACTATATTAAACAAGTGACATAGATGTGTAACATCCCCAATTCAACATTTTCTTTATCCACAGCTGTTCCCGGATCAGGAAGAGCGGCCATACTCCTGGGCAGTGTATATGCTGTTCCATAGTCACTTCACCCAGATACTGCACACGGCGTCCATACTGCTCACGTTATCACTAGCTGTCTGGCGATATATCGCTATCAAGTAAGTGTCATGTTGCATTTATGTTTCTATTTTTAGGTAAGTAGATACTATATTTGTGGGTATATCTGTTTGATCGGTAACCTAGATAATCGATTGCATTCGTTTTGTATTGTTTTTGTTCTCCTGTATCGTGGGTGCGTTTAAAACATTTAAATTCACATACACAAACAGTCAGACCAGAAACAACTATTTGTAGGCCATACAAATATTTGTTCCGTGCGGGAATCAAACCCGCAACACGCGGTATGTCTATTGGTTCATCAGTAAAATCTTCCTTTTTTTTGACGACCTACCATGGTAAAACGTTACTCGTAAATTCTTCGATTTTGGGAGCATTTTCGCGCGTTTTTTGCGAAATCCAACAGGTTAATTCATTTAGATGGTTTTATAAACAGGAGTTTTAATTTTCTTGGGAGGTAGAATGTTATACACCCGGTTCAGTTTAATTATTACATCGTTTGCTCTCAGACTTCTATTTGTTTTACAACCAATTACGTATTCAGTACAGCAAATCAATTAACATACTGGCGTTGTTCTAACGGGCCTGAAACAATGAAGTTTTTAGCTAAAACAAATAAAATAACTAAATCATTTAATTTTCTGCTCCCTGTGAGTAGGTTCGTTAAAAAGGATCTGGGTTGGATTCCTAGTCCCCCGTGCCTCGGGGGAGTGTCAGAATTTTACTGACCGCAAATCTGAAGGACCGCTATGTTCTCGTAGAGCTGATCTCTCGTGTCCGGCCCTGGTTCAGTCTGTGGTCCGGAGCGAGAGGGAATGGGAAGCCGTCACTTTCTTCCGCGAAGCACTGAAATAGTTATGCTTAGGAAGGAGGTAGCTGGACGTTTGAACAAGCGAACCTCAAACCAACCCAACCGCGTGGGAGACGCTTCGGTAATCGGGAGATGAGTCCCAGCCACTGTAAACGTGGGTCTATGGACACACTGTCCGTCTGCTTAGTGACGACAGGCCGGGTAGGCGCGTTCGTGTTCCACGCGCGCTTCAAAGAGATGTCAGCAGAGGGGCCTACAACGACCATTCCCTGCCGGGGTTGCGAGTTGTTTGAAAGAGATACCGCGGCCCCGGAACAAAAAAAGCAAAAGAAGGAACAAGGATGTCAATTTGAGTCGAGACAATGTCTTATGAAGACGTCCCATTAATAAAAAAGTTTTTATCGGCTTCGATTGGGTTAAAATGTCGTATTTTCGAGGTTACGTGCAACTGGGACCGCATCTTGCATTATAATATTCTTGTTATGCACAGGGTGCAATTGAAGTCATCGGCATTATTTTAAACTAAGGCTCTACTCCCGATACTAAGTGCATTAGGGCTACTATAACGCATATCAAAAATATTATTGTTATTGCTACTTCTAAGAAAATGCCGCGCGCGTGCCGGTGACGGTTGCCGCAATAACTAGTTATTTGTATTATTTGATGTTTGTTTACTATCCGCCCTGTACAATCCTTTAAGAATTTGATACTTCACGACTTCTGGCGTTTAAAAAGTTCTTTTTAAATTACTTTTAGTGTTTATTTTCAACAATAAGCCTTTTAAAATATGGCTGTCTACTACATCTTTAAGTTTTTACGTAATTGCATTAATAATAATTTAGTTTAAAATAATGCCCATGACATCAATAATTGCACCCTGTACATTAACTTAAATATAATATCTACGGGGAAGTTTAAGTGACATATTTGCCCTTCCGTCAACAAATACAGGTGTAATATAAAAAACAAACATGAATAGTGAACATAAAATGCTGTGTTTATAAACTTAACTCAATTTCCCTTGCATTTAGATATTTATAAAGATAGTTACTACCAACCTTTTAAAGAAAATAGAGTAGGCACATAATAAAGTTGAAACGTTCTATCTACTTCAAGTTTAATTTGTTGGCTAATCGACTAAAGGTCAACGCACACGAATAATATTTCTGTAAAAATCGTCTCTTGTCTTTACTTAGTTCCTCAGAGATCTATGCTTTGAAATGTACGCTTTGTTTAAAACAGTCACAGTATCTACTAATCGCAAAATTTGTGAAATGTCTTTTTTATAATAATTATTTTTCCTATTTCCTTATACATAGATTCTTTTTAACCGATTCTTCGTTCAAGAGTTCATTAAAGGCCTTTTATATTCCTACATACTTGTTAACTTTTATCTTATTTTACGTTTTGAAAAGTAAGCCAGCTTATTGTCGGGCTTCGCTGTCATCTCATACTTAAGTATTAACGCTGTAACAATGTAAAACTAAGTGATTTTAAAAGAGTAACAATGGAGTTTCGTCCTAGTTTCTTTCCATAGAAAACCATACACCCAAATCGTGCAAGTTTGTGAAGTTAAATATTTTGATTTTGAACGGGCAACTACTTAGGTACTTTCACAAGTTATTATGCCTTGTGGCTGGGACTTTAGCTACATAGGATTATTTCCATGAATCGGAATAAGAATTTATTTGTTAAATAAAATAAATTAAAACAAAATAAAATGAATAAAATAAAAATATTTATTTTATTTTTTTATGGTGCTATGTCGGGCTTGACGACAACCCGATTAGGTGAGGTTATGGTGTTTATACGTGAGCGTTGACCTTTACCCACGATTACTTCATTATTTAGATCGAAATGCTCAGTAAGAGACATACAACAAAGCTGACTCATAAACTTGACCTTAGCCATTTGAATTAGGTCACCTTACGGTATGCAGTTTGTGACTTTACATTATTAGTAAGAATTTTAACTCATCATTTTCCTGCCCTTGTTCCATTTATTTCTTCATTCTCCCCTGTCAGACGTCACGGCATCATTTACTCCTTCATATCATTCCTTACACAACCCATCCATTTTTCTTTTGCCTTTTCCATCCATCAACATCCATCCATCATTCTTTTAGTCACATGTGCATTAGTAAGAATATAACTTAACATCGTTTTTGTTATTGTCGCACTAGTCTACAAGAGCTGGATAGTGACAGTAACATGTTTAAGCAGAAATGCATGCTTTTTTTGCGGATGGGAAATCCTCAAATAACTTACCCCACTCTAAGCGAGCGAAAAGAAATCCTCATTACGTTTATACTTGTAGCGATACGATAAATACACTAAAAAGTACTGCAGCGCCATCTATGACACAGCTTAAGTACTAACAAAACCCTGCATCGCGCAAGCACATCTGTCGGGTCGTAGCCCACCAGACACGACACCAGTCTGGTCGGAGGAGTGGCCCTTTTCTATAGAGTATGAAGAGCTTTCCACTTTCTTCATACCCCTAAATATTCTTCTACTTCTTGGCCACTAAATGAGGTCGTTTGTTGTCTTCTCACATTCCCTCGTTCCGTCCATATCTACTTCAGCACTTTATTCCCCCTTAGACAGTGCGTATCAAAAAGGTATGCTCCTACCGAGCAATGAGTAGCTCACTGCCCGTTCGTCCAGTTACGACAGGCCGTGTAGATGGCTCGTTAGTGTTCCACGCGCGCCTTAAAGAGATGTCAGCAAAGCAGAAAGGCTTGCCAGGGCCACCACCTGCCGGGGTTGAGGGTTGTTCGAAAGAAATACCTCGGCCCCGGAACATGAAGGGCAATAGAAAGAACATGGGTGGGTTTTCAGTACAAGTCTGACACTCCCCCCGCTCCACCCAGAGTGGGGGAAGTTATTTGATGATTTCCCATCCACAAAAAAAAGGTTATGATTCAGACCAACAAAATGAACAACTTATTACTTATCGTGATTGCAAAAAAGAACAAGTTGTCTATAACGTTTAGGTCAAATTTTGTAATTCTCATGATCAAATCTCTTATGAAATGGCTACTTACTGTATTTAATACTATGATTAACTCTAAGTCTTATTGTTGCTACCATTTTTAGTCAAAGTACAATATTTGTTCAATATTTTACCATAGCTATAAATGTGCCACAAGGTAAACGTACACACAAGTAAATAAACGAATTTATAAGCTCCGCGAGGTTGAAAGCTGACCTATGATTTTGTTCAATTTAAAGTTGTAAATTACGACCGTGTTCTCTGAAAAAACATGATTTATTGTTGTGCTTTTAAACGATCTAAATTAATGGTTCTTTTTTTGCGAAATACTGTACTATTGACCTATACGTTTATTTGATTCTGAAACTGACCACTTTATTGACTTTTTGTTGCACTTTGCGGAACTTTGCCTTATAGGATCACTTTGTTGACTGTCTGTCAAGACCCTTTAGCTCGGGAACGCATGGTATCGAGTTAAAAATCCTTACTAATATTATAAAAAGGAAAGTGAGTTTGTTTGTTACCTCTTCACGCTTTAATGGTTAAACCGATTGTAATGAATTTTGGTATAGAGATAGTTGGGATGGTTCCCAACTAGAGACTAGGGAGACGGATATATGCTAATTTTTATTAAAAAAAAGTTGGATATGACGGAGAACGAGGGAAGAAAAGGGAAAACTTAGCGTTGCTATTACAAATCAATCAGGCGCAAGAGCAAAAACTGCAGGTCTGCTTGGTGTGTTATACCGAATTTAACGCGAGCTATGCCACGGACGAAATCTAGTAGAACGATAAACTCAACTTTGTAGTCCTACGCAATCAAAAGATATAGCCGTTTATATCGCAAATTTGTACGGAACATTCGGTGCACGAGTTCGATTTGTGCTTTTTTTATTCGAATTCGCAAGCTTGAGGATTAATGTTAGAAGACGTCTTGTGTCGCTCACAAAATCGTGAGATGTCGACAAATTACGCGCGGCGTCGCGTCGCCCGTCGACGCTCGTCTTGTTTTACTTGTCTTGTAGTGAATTTATTTAGTCGAAAGGCTTTAAGAACGAAATGGTGATGTAAATGTAACGACATTCTTTTTTTTTATGGAAAATACCTTTATTAAGGTACTTTGACGGGCCTGTTGGTTTAGTGGTTAGTGGTCCTGACTGCTAAGCCGGAGGTCGTGGGTTCGATTCCCACCCAGGACAAACTTTGTGTGATGAGCATGTTTGTTTGTTTTGTACCTGGGTGTGATTTATCTATAATATGTATGTATTTATAAATTATATAAGTATGTATATCAGTTGTCTGGTTACCATAACACAAGCTCTGCCTAGTTTGGGATCCGATAGCCGTGTGTGAGTTGTCCCAAGATATTTATTTATTTAAGTGTTTTGAAGATTCCGTACTTCAAAAGGAAAAGACGAAGCCCTTATTTATATGATCACCTTGTTTTCCGTCTGTATGTTTGGCATAACCCTTTATCTCGCGAATGCGTGAAGGTATCGAGTTGAATTTAAACCATATACTCAAGTCTGTTGGCTCTGGAGTTGTCTAAAAATCATAATATATCTAAATCTACGCAGTATGATATATTATAAAACAACCTTTTGCCCGGGGCTTTGCCTGCTTTTTTTGCTTTGCATTAATTTGTAATAGCAACGCTAAGTTTTCCCGATTCTTCCATCTTTTTCCCTCATATACCGCTCTTTTTTAAAAAAATAGCCTGTGCCCGTCTCCTGGTTTCCAACTATCTCAATCAAAGTACCAAAATTCATCAAAATCGGATTAGCCATTAAAGCGTGAAGAGGTAACAAACAAACCAACTCACTTTCGCTTTTATAGTATGAGTAAGGATTTATGTCGGAAGTGTGTGCGGAACCCTCGGCCTACTTTTAATTACCAGAACTAAGTATCACCCATAGATATGAATGAAGTCCAACAATTAAGCGAAAGCTGCGCCCCGCGGTTTCACCCGCGTGGTGATAGAATAAACAATATAAATTTTAATGAGTTGTTAGCCTACGTGTTACTTTGATGTATAAGCTATATTATTGTAAAGTTTTATTAAAATCCATTCAGTAGTTTTTGCGTGAAAGAGTAACAAACATCCATAGAAACTTTTGCATTAAAATATTATATAAACTTTTGCCCGCGGCTTCGCCCGCGTTAAATTTGGGGTAACACAGTTCCCCTTGCGCCTTATTGATTTGTAATAGCAACGCTAAGTTTTCCCTTTTCATCCCTCTTTTTCCCTCACATCCCACTTTTTTTTCAGTCTATGTCCGTCTCCTGGTTCCCAACTATCTCTGTACCAAAATTCATCAAAATCAGTTTAGCCATTAAATCGTGAAGAGTTAACAAACAAACAAACAAACTTACTATCGCTTTTATAATATTAGTAAGGATAGTAGGATTATACAACATGTTTGCTATAGAGGTTTACCTACCTGAGTGTACTAAACTGCTTGAAAATTAGCTAACAATTACTTTTTCTGCAGGTATCCTACCTACAGTCCTACATTATGCACGGACCGAAGATGCACGATCGCCATATTGCTGAGCTTCGTGCTGCCGCCTATACTTTGCATACCCTCTTATTTCGTAAGTACCTAACATTTGATATCATTATGATCTTTCTTATTAACAGTCGAAAAACGTCCACTGCTGAGCATAAGCGTCACCTAAGAGTCAGCGACCATATACAGATAGAATTTAATTGATGCAACAAAAGACATTATACAGGAATTCATCCCACTTTTTTTCTTAAAAAATTAGCCTATGTCCGTCTCCTGGTTCCCAACTATCTCTGTAATTCTTCTCATAAAAATCGGTTTAGCAATTAAAGCGTGAAGATGTAACAAACAAACAAACTCACTTTCGCTTTTATGATATTAGTAAGGATTTTTCATGGTTCGTTTTCTTTGATTGAAGACTCTTACCTAAGACGTTCATTTAATTGAAAACATCAGGTAGGTACCCAATTTACTGGTGTTCAGAAATTGAGACAGTTGAAATATATTAGGTACTTTTGTCTGCATTTTGCCCTATATTTGTTCAGACTAATGGGGTTCAATAGGGTTATACGGGCCTAACGGGGTTGTGGGTTGTTCGAACGAGATACCGCGGGTCCGTAACCCGGTACATGGTTGTATATAGTCAGCAAAAGCTTGACTTTCGTAGTTATGTACGTGAGGACTTACTATACGTGAAGACTTGTTATTGGCTTGCTGTTGTCTATGGTTTTTTTTTAACAAAGTTTATTTTAAAGCTGTCCTGTATGCTGTAATAAATAAATGATTTCACATCCATTAAGAGAAAGGTGTACAAGAAAGTTCTGTGACACAGTCGCTACAGTCCTTAGTCGTATCTAGGACCTCACCGGTCTAACACTCCGTTCCAATAAACAAAAAACGATTCGTTTTGGTTACGGATGGTAGTATTTTGACATAAGTTCTATGAGACGTATGTCAAAATCTTACTATCCGTAAGCAAAACGAGTCGTTTTTGCATATTGAAACCGGGCGTAAGTCGATTAATTAGGTACTGTATGCTTAGCTTTACAAAAGAAATCTACTTACCTACATTTTGTAATAGCAAATGATTGTTTCATTCAAATCTACGGCAATAACAGCAACATTTTAAACAGACGGTAGCTCTATTTGATCTCCGGCGACTTGTCGCAAACAAACGTTTATGACAAATAGCTTCTATTTAACAATTCGTAGCGTTTCACGTTTCGTTGCGTATGTGAACGTTACCCTTGTTCCAATTGACAGGTAGGTGAAATTACGTCATCACGCTTTTTGACATATAAATTATCGCCATTGGTAAATAAACAATTCAGTCTGTCATACCCGTATCGTTCATGTAAAGGTTTTTCCTTACAGAAAAATAATCGTCATGATTTGTATAAAAACCGACTTCAAAAAAGGAGGAGTTTCTCAATTCGGCTGTATATTTTGTTTTAAACATAATGCAGATTTCTCCGTTAATTATGGGCCGATTCCCAAACTTCTTTTAATAATCGAAAAGTTATATTCCTGAGTTGTTCCATATCAATTTTATTTCTCGCCTGATGGTAAGCGACAGATGAGGTCTACGATGGAGCGAGCGAGCCCAGAAGATGCCTAACTTGTTTTGAAGGCAGGCGGGTCGTATGTGGTAGGGAACACAGAAGCCGGCAGAGAGTTCCACACCTTGGCCGTGCGCACAATAAATGTTGAGGAAAAGCGCTTAGTACGACAAGACGGTATATCGACCAAGTGCGGGTGGTACCCTGCCGTGCGTCTGGTAGCCCGGTAGTAAAACGGAGATGGTGGGATCAGTTCATGGAGCTCCAGCGCACACTCTCCGAAGATCTGTAGAAAACCGACAAGCTGGCAACGTTACGCCTTGCGTTACGGCTTGCGTAGTTTATGATTTTAAATCTTCTATAATACATAGTTTTCTCTTATATATGGATTAGCTGCTGTTATATATTTTAGTAACAATGGTAAATAGAAAGAAAGAATAAATATGTATTTGTCGAAGATTTCGACGAACACACATTTTTTTTTAAAGCAACAAAATAAAATACTTAGCAAAAGATTATTTTTTTGCTAAATATTTTATTTTGTTGCTTTATTTGTCTTCAACTCAAAGTCACTACGTGCAAGATATTTTTATTTTGTCTGTGCCACATCTGTATTTGTATTTTAAAACTTTGAAACATTTTTTTTTAAGAGTAGGTACAATCGGAAATTAAAATTTGGGACAAAGTTTTCTCATATTTTACATACGATTTTACATATTGGTCGCGTGTTAAAATAATAAAACAATGAAAAATTCAAAAGTTAGAATTAACTATGCGCTTTAGAACGCTTTTAAAAGCTTTTAACATGGTTTAAAAAAATAAAATTCATTCTGCTATGCAAAAGCTTTATTGAACATCACCGAAGTACATACATACAATAAATACAAAATCCATTTTTACAAAACATAGGGGAGCAAAAAGCAAACATTTTCTGATGAACAGATTTTCTCCGAAAATTTAATTTTTAGTACAAAATCAAGTAATGAGGTACATTTTTCTTAACTCATGGAGTGAGATTAAATCAGAATCAAAAGTCATCGTTATCTTGCATCATCTTGTCGGAGAAGCATGTCTTCTATTCTTGTCTATTATAGCCCAGAGCATTATCAGTTAGGGCAAATATGCAGGCCCGCAGGTTCTCTCGATGTACAGCTTCTTTAAGTTCAGTTCTCTTTAAAGCATACTGCACCTCACTGTACTCGGGAGCCCTGTGGTTCACATATTGTATATTGGTATAATAATGTGTTCAGGGTATTGTTGCGACTGCCACGCTCCTGTAGTGCCTCAGCAATGTTTGCTGACGCACGAACTGTCAGTTTTGATGCGCTGTGGCGAAAAAAATCTGCCTCGCTGTTTCACAGGCTGCGTGGCAGTCCCAACACTATCCTGCAATTGATAGCTGACTGGGCAGACCGCCCGCTAATGTGGGCGCTAACTAATCGCACTCGATCTCTTCTAGTAATTAAGTACTAACATAGGCTAAGTCATATTGTTACTAATACACTAGACCACATTGTAGTCTGAAAATTAATAAATAATAATAAATAAATGTTATAGGTCAGTAACATCATTTCTTGCCATATCATGCTTTACAAATTCAATGCATCGTTTCTTTGGTATTCTCTCATAGTCAACCACATTTATGCACAAAACATTCCCCAAGAAATTTTCCTCAGATTTTAAATTAGAATGAAAATCAAGCATTATTGTAGGTCAAAATAACAAACAAGACAGTTCCGCAAAACACCCGTCCCTCTCCAATTTCTGGTGTATATCAAGTTAGTTAACTTTATTCGTCCTACAGGGCAACCTAACAATACCTATGTTTCACTAAGCTTATCATCATAAAATGTATTATACATATGTACATACTTTCGCTGAAATTGTCAGGACAGGAACGCGTGTGAGATATTTTTTGTGATATCAAGTTAACATGCTCATTCATAAGAATTAGCGAACATGTCGTGTGGAAGAACTTTCTTTTTGTAATTGTTTTACCCAACTGATCTGTCTGAGAATAATGTTTGCGCGCGCATGCATAAATGGATGTCTGTGGATGGATGTGAAACATAAAAATGAATGATAAATTTTGGTCGCCATATTGTGGAATTCCATTTTATTTTATACGATATCAAAATGATAGGTTTTGAAAAGTGATTACATTTATATAAATACTAGCTTTTGCCCGCGGCTTCGCTCGCATTAAATTCGTGGTACCACAGTTCCCCTTGCATCTTATTGATTTGTAATAGCAACGCTAAGTTTTCCCTTTTCTTCTCTCTTTCTTTTCTTTTCCCGTTCGTCTCTTGGTTCCCAATCATCTCTGTACCAAAATTCATCAAAATCGGTGTAGCCATTAAAGCGTGAAGAGGTAACAAATAAACAAACAAAAAAACAAACTCACTTTCGTTATAATAATATTAGTATCTGATAATAATGTTTAAAAATAATTCGAAATGCCGAATCTTAGAAAACTGAAAAACTTGTTTAAAAAGAAATGTTAAATCATCTACGAATGTTTAATTATCAATTTAAAAAAAAAACAACTGTAAAAAAGTACAAACATATTTTCATAATTCTATGTTGAAATGGGTTTTGCCAGCTAACTAACTTTAGTTTAATTTTAAATGTGACAATTTTTTTGCACTTCACTGTTTTCTGTCGGGTTTTTTTATTTCAACCGTAACAAGTTGACCCAATACACTTATGTCTATTCGATCTTTGTAACTGCTGATAGAATAAAAGTTTGTCTCAGCCCTAAGGGAATGATTACAATAGAACGACCATTTCCATTGTGGGGAATATCAACGAAAACCAATCTAGTTTCCCAAACGTGGAGATTATTCCAAAACCTCATTACCGATAATTAAGCCTGTGCTCTATTTTATGTTAAGCAGTGAACGTTATCCAGAAAGCTGCTTAGCTTAGATGGGATTTGGAGAGGCAAAAGAGCATGTGTAATGATTTTTTGGTTTAAGGATCCGATCTTTTGAGAAAGTCTTAATGCCCTGTAGGTTACAATGCGATAGATCTAGGCTGAGCTGACGAGATCAGCTTAACTGCTACTAAAAGGACTGGCTCGCTTCAGTAATTGCCTTGTATGGTTAGGTATTGTTTTGTGTACAAAGTAAAACTGTGAGTATTGATACCTTGTATAGTTAAACTCATAAAATGGATATCTACCTTTTTTTTGCGAATGGGAAATCATCACATAACTTCCCCCTCTCTGGGCGGAACGGGAGTGTCAGACTTGTACTTACTAAAACCCACCCATGTTCCTTCCTCTTTGGGTATGTTCCGGGGCCGTGGTATCTCTTTCGAACAACCCGCAAACCCGGATAGGTCTTTACAAAACACAAAAATTGTTTCCATTTATGTCAGTTATTTACTTTGAAACAGTACAACTGATGTTAAGCCAGGTTTAATTGAAAAAAAAAACAATAATGTGATGATGGATTTAAGACCTTTAACATCACGCTGCGGCTCTAAGGAGCTTAGCGGTGGGTGATACCGCTGGGCACAGCTAGCTAATAAATCAAAAGATGTTGGTACGCCCATGTTGGTCCAGTAGTTGTTAGCGCAACTGCTGAGCAACTGGTGGTGGGTGCAAACTTTAGATACTCTTCTGCCTAACCCTTCTGGTATTGTAGGCGCACTAGAAATTTTTCCTGTATCGTGGTTGCGTTTACAAGTATTTAAATTCACGTACACAAATATCCAAAACCGGAACTATTAAATGTAGGCCATACAAATATTTAATATTAAATTTCGGGAATCGAACCCGCGACACGCAGCGCAGCAGTCAATCGCTCAGCCACTGCGCCTACCGAACAGTGGATACGATGGAACTGAGCCTATGCTGCTACCACATTTATTGTGCGAACTTTTACTTTGTGGGATTCACAGCCAGCTTCTTTGTTTGCTGATCATTATAAGATTCATTTCGAACTTTAAATAAATCTAGATAGATTTATTTAAAGTTCGAAATGAATCGGTTCCTTCTAGGCAACCGTGCTGCAGCCTAAATCGCAGCATTGCTTCACATCGGGCGAGGACTCAAGCCTAATTCGTAAATAAAACAAAAACAGCTAGTCACTAGACTTGTGTAGAATATGCTTAATTTTAGAGTAGTATAACACACTGAACAAATCTCGGTCGTGCGTATCGTACAATAGATATTATTATAGAGGACTAGCTGCGCCCCACGGTTTCACTCGCGTGGTGATAGAATCCTTACTAATATTATAAAATCGAGAGTGAGTTTGTTTGTTACGTCTTCACACCTAAAATGGCCAAACCGATTTTGATGAATTTTGGAACAGAGATAGTTTGGACCCTAGAGACGGACATAGGCTATTTTGTTTAAAGTGAGAAAAGGAGGAGAAAGAGGGAAGAAAAGTTGAGAGAAATATATTTTCTTTCGATCATCACGCAAGTTAAAGTTAGCGTTGGCCCAAAGTAATTATGCCACGCGAACGAAGTCGCGGGGGGAAGCTAGTATACAATATATCTTTTTGAATTGTAAGCAGTGTATTATTCTGATGTATAAGCCATATTATTGTAAAGTTTCAATAAAACCAAATCAGTAGTGTTTGCGTGAAAGAGTAACAAACATCTATACATCTAAACAAACATTACGCGTTTATAATATTAAGTAGGATAGGATAGAATTAGTACCTATTAAGTAGGATATAATTAAGTAAGATGTTATAGTTGATCATTTCTTAAACTAAATATTGTTATTAATATTAATTACTAGATACGCCTCTTGGTTTCACCCACGTAGGTACATCGAAATAACAAGTATTTTATGTGTTTGATCCAAATCTGTTTAGACGTAACCAATAAAACCTTTGACGTTTGAGCCTGAAGGAGTAACTAACGTAGACATACACCACACACCCACATACCAACCTCAACCCCTATTTCAAAAGTAAGCAATTATTTATTTTAGACGTTTATTGTGAACTAGCGTTCGCCCGCGGCTTCGCCCGCGTTAAATTTGGGGTAACACAGTTCCCCTTGCGCCTTATTGATTTGTAATAGCAACGCTAAGTTTTCCGTATTCTTCCCTCTTTCTCCCTCACATCCCACTTTTTTCAAAAAATCCGTCTCCTGGTTCCCAACTATCTCTGTACCAAAATTCATCCAAATCGGTTCAGCCATTAAAGCGTGAAGAGGTAACAAACAAACAAACTCACTTTCGCTTTTATAATATTAGTAAGGATGTGAGGACCATGTGGATCATTACTTTTATTTAATTTGTTTGTTTTTGGAGATTATCTGGCAGTTTGAGTACTATTAGTGATCTACAGGAAGGTCCTTTTTTTAGTACTGTTCGTAGTGTTGTTGAGCTCCTTGAGTTATGAGTCGAGCTACACGATAACTGACAAATGCTTGCGCTGACTGGTCAGGTCCACACAATCTGTGTGGAGCTTTCTTAAAGAGACGATTTCATACATTGATGTGCATAAGTGCACCAAGATTTTTGTCTGGACCTTAAAAGAGACTATAACCTCTGAGTTTGTTCCGGCTGTTTCTTCTCAGAGCACCGGCCTCATCTAATTTAAAAACGACTTTAAAAATAAACTTCATTTATCATTTTTGAGAGTGAAAATATTCTGAATATTGTTACCCAAATCAAAATGTGCATGTATTATTATATTTCAATTACGACATTAAACAGAGCATTTACAATTTATGGACTGATTTCAACAAGCCAGAATAAGCTATTATATTATTAATGAAAGTGTTAAATATTGGTTGCGGGTTGTTTGAAAGAGATACCGCGGCCCCGGAACGTAAAGGGCAACAGAAGGAACATGGGTGGGTTTTAGTTAGTAAAAGTCTGAAATGCCCCCCCGCTCCGCCCAGCGCAGGGGAAGTCATATGAAGATTTACCACCCAAAAAAAAAAAACGTAGAATGGTTCTATATTTCCCATTTAAAAAGCGTTCGTAGATTTTGAAAGTTGCGCCTTTTACAGATAAATTGAAAGGGACTCGTTTGTCTTGGTATGGAAATGTAAGGAGGAGGGACGAAGCACATGTTGTGACTAAAATAGTGATGGATTTGAATATGGATGGCCGGAGAGCGAGAGGATTGCCAAAAAAAAGATGGATGGATTGTGTTACGAATAATATGAAGAAGAAAGGAGTAAATAATGCCGTGACGTCTGATAGGGGAGAATGGAAGAAGAAAACGTGTTGCGCCGACCCCAAATAAAATGGGACAAAGGCAGGAAAATAGTGATATACGTTTCCCGTTCACATTTACGACGCGTGTTCGTGATTCTCTGAACATTTCAATGTATATTATGTGTTCAAACACGTTTGGTTTTGAATACGAGGATGTCAGGAAGCTCATATAGGGTTATTTTCAATATTAAATATATCCACTGTCAAACCTTCGTTACATGGTACATCTGCCATGCCTTCGTTTCATGTGTAATTATCACACAATACATTGTTTTGGCGACTTCACATCGTAAACAGATATATAGAATCAAAAGTAATAATAAACAGTGTAAATATCCCGTTTACAATGTTAAAAAGTAAGTTGTTTCAGGGTTCTATATCCATCAATTTAAATAGTTGTTTCAGGGTTAAAAAAGCTATCATTAAAATTTTTAGTTGCCCAGTAAAAAAATACAACCGTCTCCATACATTTTGCCGTTGCAGACAGCCTTTTTTTAAAACCAAACAATAACATGTTCTCATTTCGAATACATACATGAGTATAGGTTTTTATATCAGTGTTTGAAAAAAACAACGCATAACATTGTGCTTATCAAGTAAGTGAGAAGTATGTCTATGTAGAACATTTATGAGCTGCTTAGCCTAAGTCGATCCTCTCAACATGAGTGTTTTCGATAAAATCTCTTGGCAAAGTACCTTACACGACTGCCATGAAAACTTATGGTGTGTATAACACACAGTCTAGACTAGATAACATATATTTTGTATATTTCCTTTTGTATATTTTAACCTACATTGCGGTAAATAGTTCGTTTAAGCTGGGTTTTGTAAAAGGGGAATATAAACCTGTCAATACATTAATTGAAATAAATTGCGTGCGTGCGTGGCAGCTTTGTAATTTGCCTGCGTCACTGTAGTATGGTTCGTAATTACATGCAGATCCACACACTTGCAGATGTGTGAGTGCTCATCCATGTTATTGCGAATTAAGGGGATGAATTTGCAGAGGCGATTGGCGGCGGCGACCTCTCAAGTAGACCGTAGACGTGGGTGGGACGGTGGGCAATATGTAGTTCACCGTCCGTTCATCTATTGACGACAAGACGGGAAGACGGCGCATTCGTTTTCCACGCGCGCATCAAAGATATGTCAGCATAGGCCTGCAAGAGTTACCGCCTACCGGGGTCACGGGTTGTTCGAAATAGATACCGCGGCCTCGGAACATAAAGTGCAAAAAAGGAAACGCGGAGCGGGTTATTTGAAGATTTACCATCCAAAAAAAGGGGATGAATGTGAACCAACATCGTCTGTAAAACAATTGTATTTTCAGAAAACTCTAGCTATGGTTTCGTTTATATTTTTCTATATATTTCCACTTTTTTGTTTAATTAGGTACCCAAAACAAGTGCATGTACTTACCACTTATTTCTACAGAAAGAAAACAGCATTACCATTATATTACCAATACGAAATAGTTTTGAAACTTATTTATGAAGCAAACTCAATAGTACTCTAGCAAAGTTAACAAAACCAATATGAGACCACCGGGCGTAAGTTTTCTACAAAATAAAGAAAGATCATAAAAGTCGACTCAGTAATTACTAGTTAGTCGAAGTACATACATAAATGGAAAAAAATACTGCCCGTATTTACGTCATCCTTTAAAATTTGCGTATTTTCGGTATACATCACGCCTGTTAGTCCCTTACCCCGTTCCACCTAAAGTATGGAAAGTTATTTGATAATTTCTTAACCGCAAAAAATAAAAAAGCCTGCTTTTGAAAAAAATCCTCATCCAAACAACTCATTAGCATGCAGGAATCTCAGTACGTAATGAATGGTCATCCATTAACAGACGGAGCTTGTCAACCCAGCCATAAAGAGAGACATGGAGTTTCTTGCCCATTCTTCTCCATAGAGATCAGCGCTTTGGAGTGGGCAACTACAGTACTTTCACAAGTTTTTATGCCCCGTGACCGGGACTGTAGCTTCGTTTTTTTTCTTGACATTCAAAAGTGCCTGTGATGGTCTAATTGAAATAAATGCTTTGGGTTTGAGACCATATGGATTCAATATTCCCCCCTACAATTTCGATATAACGCGATGTTGTTTGTTTCTGGTAATAATAAGTTCCAGTGGCGGGAAAGTTTGCAGTTATCGCAGCCTCGCCTTCTATTAATTGATTTCTTTTACGTGGTCTGAATTCGCATGACATTGTTAATTGCATTACTTACTTGATTATTGTTTTGTCATTGATTATGTTATACTGTAGAGCAACAAAATAGATATAGTCACAATTATTTTTCGATTCAATTTTCAATTTTAATTTAATTTTGCTTTTAAACACTTAAAATGAGTGCTGTGCATACCTGAACGAGACAAATTCACTCTAGATTCAAAGTGTTATTGATACCTAAAAATGTATTAGTGAATAAATCGTTGAGTACCATATCTAAATAAATAAATAGTTTCCTATTAATTCGGAGTTTTGAATACATAAGCACATTATGTACAACAAGCTGAAAAGGCTTATTTGTCAACTCGCGCCTCATAAACTCGCGACTGCGCGCGGGTTAGCACCTTCGGATTTTAGTCATCTACAATAGACAAAACACTTTTGTAGATGACTGTAAATACGTCAGATTTTCACTCGGTCGCGATTTGATTACTACAAAAATAGGTAAAATCGGAAAGTGCTAACTCGCGCGCAGTCGCGATATTCGTTTTTTTTACTTATTTTAGCTCTTGTCCGCCAACAGGGTCCCAACTGTCTCTGTACCAAAATTCATCAAAATCGGTTTAGCTATTTAGGCGTGAAGACGTTATAAACAAACTCACTTTCGCTTTTATATTAGTGAGGATTAAAAAACCGGCCAAGAGCGAGTCAGACTCGCGCACCGAGGGTTGCGTACAAACCTGCGACATAAACGGCCATAACTTTTGACTTAATGGCTTTATTTTAGGCACAAAGCTAAGGGAGCACGGAGTTGAGTATTATGGTTTAAAATAAAACTGTTTACCTCCACACCTCCACGCGTTCCCGAGATAAAGGGTTTTGATAGACAACAAAGTGATCCAAAAAGGATTCCATTTTGATGTACGATATCCTAAAATGTCTCCGTTTTAAGAAAAAAAAACTTTTATTATATGATAAGCTACGCAAAAACATGTATTAATCAACATCTAATCAAACAAGTATTTCGTGAAACAGAATCTGCTAAAGCACCACATTTCAGAAGAATAAGCTTTTTAAAACTTATATCTTAGAAACGTGTTGTATCTCCCTAATGTCCACGAACAGCAGATGCAACATCAACTCATCAATTGCAAGTTTTATCGGGCGATAGTCCAGTGGGATTGCTAATTATGCGTTCGATCAGGCAAACAGCGATAAGGGGAAATTATCTTATCAATATCAACATTTTCTGCTAAATTGTTATAGGACATGATTGATGTTGCAATCAATAAAATAAGGACAAAGTTTCAAATATCTCTTGGCCTTGAATTAAACACTCAAGTGACAGCCGAACAAACAAATTAAACTAGTTGTTTAAGAGTTCCAAATTTCAAATTGCTGCATTTTATCACTAATCACCGGCATGAGACTTTTCTTTTTTAATTTAGGGTTTTTATCCACACGGATACGACCCCATTGTATCTTATACTTATATTTTACACACAACTATATCTATAACTACACCATATTTTAAAACAATTTTTTATACACTACTGTGAATATATGTGCTATTTATTTATTGGAACGAAGTTCCTTATAGCGCGTTGCGAATGGGGGCTAAACGGAAAAAATAAGACCAAAAGTTGTAACGACACTTTTTGGAATAGCTTTAAGCCGTGCGGCGTGCGTGTGTTTTTCTGTCTGTCTCTCTCATAGAAAGCAAGCAAGTTATTTTCGTTTTGTCTTTCTATTTCGCATTGAACAGTGCGGTGTCGCGACGATTATTTTTGTTGAGTGTATACATGTTTTTTGTACATAATAAATAATATTTTCGTTCCATTCGGATGTCCCTTGACACCTCTCAAGTTTTTTATTTATTTCAAGTAACAAAACGACTCATTTTAGGCTACATCAAACACAAAACCCAAACATTTCACTTACAATTAAATATAATAATGTCAGAAGAATACAATAAAATTACATCAAACAAATAAATGACATTACATACAAATTTACATTATTAATATTAAATAGTTTATTTTTTTGTTTCTAATAAATTAAATATAATTACACGTTAAATTTGAACTCTCTAGCCAAAGATTCCCTTATATTTTTGTTCGTGGCACTTTCTACCACCAAATGATGCACATCCTGAATTTAATTGCATTTCATACAATTAGGCGCGCCTGACGCGTTAAGACAGTACTTTTTAATTTTCATTTTTTATTAAGTCTTAGCGCTAACTTAACATTTGCTGTTAATTTATTATCAAACTAAGATGGGACTTGCGATGCGTCTGAAGCAAGAGACGCTCAAGTCGTTTGGCGAAAATCGTGTCTTTTGAGGCTCTCAATGGGCCCTCAGACATTTCAAGGCACCGACCCGCACTTTTCAGAAACTTCTAACAAGAAATTGCTTTTAAAATCGCCCTGTGTACTGTAATAAAATTATATTAAGAAAACCAAAGTAAATGTTTTTAAGCACACAGAAGGCTGTTATAAAATAATTGAAAAGGAGAACTAGCCGAAACTTTGAAATTCAATCACGTTCGCCCTTATCAAAAATGTCTGTCAAAACCACTAACGAAATTAATTTCTTTTTCAGGTGTTCACAATACACAAAGACTTCGCTTTCGACAAAAGCGGTAATATGCTGATCAAAGTCTACTTCGTCGATTCGAACTATGATGGCAGCTTGTACCAGATTAATTTCTGGGTCCACGCAGTACTAATAAAGCTCCTACCTTGCGTTATACTTACTGTAATCAGTGCTTGGCTGATAAGAGCTTTATACAGAGCGAATAGTCGAAAGAAAGCTTTGAAAGGATACAGTGCTTGTCCTGCGAATACTGTTGCCAATGGCAACGGGAATGTGTTTACGAGAAAACCGACGAAGCGGTCAAAGGCCGAACGACGAACCGACAGGACGACGAAAATGCTGGTCGCTGTGTTACTCCTCTTCTTACTCACGGAGTTCCCCCAAGGGATACTAGGTCAGTATTTTTCTTGTTTAGTCTGTACCGGATTTATTGCAAAATTTTTGTTTACTAACATCATTAGAGAAGTTAATAAATCTGTTCTTTATAATGTTGAACGTACGTTATAAACATAATCAGTCACTAGGCTTTATGACTGAGCAGTAAATCATCTTTTCTTTTAGCTCGTAACTAAACATTTTGATTTATTTACGGACGAATTTTTAATAATCTGTACATCGTTTTTGAGGTTTTAACAAAACGTAAGTCAATTTTCAGCGGTTTTGACGTTTTGATGACGTTTACTGGAGAATCTGAAGACACGTTCTTTGTGACAATTAAAAACGAGTTTGTGTTTATTCAATCCTACTAATATTTTAATGCAAATGTTTTTAAAGATGTATGGATTTTTGTTACTCTTTCACGTCAAAACGGCGGAACTGATCTTGATGAAATTTGGCACAAAGGTAGATATGGTCTATGTCTATGGTCTAACACATAAGTTTTTTTTTCGATATCACGCGGGCGAAGCCGCGGGCGCCAGCTAGTATCTCTATAAAATTTGATATGAACATAAATTAAAAAATAATATTGGTAAAATTATACAGTAAATTCAAATTCAATTCTCAAAATTCTTCAATCAATCTTCAATTTAATTCTCAGTAAATTAAATTCTCCTGCAAAAGTAAAGTTGTTTTTTTGTCTAACGTTGGGTAAATGTTTCAGACAGAAAACAGCCAATAATATAATTGACCTACAAATGAAATCGGAGAAATTTCCCGAAAACACACGAGATTCGATCGTACTCTAAATCAACATAATTAAGTATTTGTTAACGTATTTATAATTAGATTTGTTACCGCTTCTGTAAAACAATATCTTTGTTTACATCTTCAGTTTCCCTGTTATCTGTAGAGATGAGTGTAATTGGATAACAGTCTAACGAAAATATATGTTAACAAAATAATTGGTTAATTATGTAGCGCCTTATTTTGGGTTCATAATATGAACCTGGGAACAATAGGTAATTACAGTAAAACCAAAAATGTTTTTCTTCTGAAGTATCGATTGCAATATTATATTCACAAGATTGGGTTCGATCTCCGCACGGAACATATATTTGTATGGCCTACAAATAGTTGTTTCTGGTCTGGCTGTTTGTGTATGTAAGTTTAAATGTTTGTAAACGCATCCACGATACAGGAGAAATTCCTAGTGTGGGGCAACGTTATTTTAAAAAAAACATCACGATTCGTTCAGCCGTTTTGACGTGAAAGAGTTACAAACATCCATACATCAATACATCCATCCATGCTCACAAACATTCACATTATAAGTATACACTCGGTATTTATTCAATATTTTTTATTCCCAGGTCTTCTAAGTGGCGTGCTAGGCAGATGTTTCTTCAAACAGTGTTACGACCTCTTCGGAGAGCTGATGGATGCACTGGCTCTCCTTAACGGGGCCATCAACTTCGTCTTGTACTGTTCCATGTCCCGTCAGTTCCGGACAACGTTCGGACAGATGATTAGGAACCGGTGTGCTCCCGCGCAGAGAGCAAATTCACATACTGAACTACAGACTACTTACGTTTAAAGGTGATAGTTGCTTGGCAGTGTTGAGTGTTAACAGTACATTTAGTTTGGGAGTACGGGTTGATATGGGTTCTATTGACGTGGCACCTGTATGGTCGTTGCGTGGCACGAACACTTTTAGACTCAGAACCCGTTTAAATACTACATACAACGGTCATGAATAAAAACACTGTGTTAAAGTGATGAAATAAAATGTGAACTAAATGTATTTTGAGCTTTGTTTGAAGTGATTTAAGGTGTTATATGGACAAATAAGCTATGCTTTCAGCCATTTCTATGAACTTAATAAGCTTGTTGTTTGTTCAAACAAAAATTAAATGCAGTAGTTGAACTAAGTGTTAAGCTGAAAATGCAGAATTTCAAATTGGTGTTGTTGATTGTTGAAAATTTAAATCTAGGTCGCATTTATGAGTTTGTTAAGCAGTTATGTACCTTCTTGTCTAGTGCATAAATATGTTAATCGGGTACCAACGTTTGTAAACAACTCTATGTTTACGAATATTTGTAATAACGTATGTGGAAGTTCCAAACCTTATTAATAAACGCGGAGTAAAATCATGCTCAACTGAAAAAGTTATGAATATGCCATTTTTGTCTATATTTTGGTCTCCTGACTGTTCTCGACCACGGTGACCAATATCGGCGAAGATTAGCTATATTATAGTACACTAGTGTGTGCGTAGGCAGGTGCACTCTCTGTTCCTTCACTCTCATAATCCGATGGGAGGACAATCCGACACGAGCGGATAGAGATCAGGGGTAAGACTTTCTTTCCGAGGCAAGTATCTTACCGCCTACCTCCAAACTATGAGGTGCTGCTGTGAAATTCCTATTGTAAAAACCCCACATAAATGTTTGCCCGATCCAGGAATTGAACCCAGGACTCCGTGCTCGGCAGTCGCGATTGTGACCGCGATATCAACGGAACAGTTTTCTTCTAAGTATTACTCAAATATATTGTCAGCTTTAGGAACATACTGATGAAAAAATAAAGAAAAACTGTTTATTACAGTCGCAAAAGACAAGGCAATAAAACAAAATTACTTAATTAAAAAAAAACAATTCATAAAGACAATTAATTAAATTAAAAAAATGTCCTGTACGAGGCCAAAAGCCCTCTATCTCAGAATGTTATTGCAATATGGCAGCCATGACACATAGCTAATATTCTAATTCTAATTGATAGTAACTTTACTCATAACATTACATTACATTGTCAGAGCTGTGCATCTATAGCAACGTCCAGAATTAGTAGCAACTTTACTCAACGTTTATTAATAAGAAAATTACAATTTGTAAGACGTTATTAATATTTGAATTCGTGAATTATGTGTTTTGAATAAGTGGGGTGTGAACGAAGTCTTAGGGATGTGCCCTACATAACATTTTAGGCTTTTCATGTCAAAGCTTCATATGGAAAACAAAAGAATTTGTTTTAGCAAACAGCATTTCTACTTTTTTATTTATAAAAAAAGGTCACCAACAGCTTCTGTATAAATATATCTTAAAAAATAAAAAAAATATTAATAGACTTATACAGTTGCCAATTACAGGTTAACCAACATCAAATTTATTTTGTGTTGTAAAGTAAATTTGTAACACCTGTTTGTGAAAAAGGTTTAATTTTAATAAAATATTTCTTGAAACATGATACTTTTAAATTAAACCTTGGAGTCCAAACAAATTGATATTCCATTTGTTGTAACCATGATAAAAAGTCTAAAATGTATTTGCCATCGAAAATGTTGACATTAGCTATCGAAATGTTTGAAGTAAGTTATCGTAAACTTTATGTCAATCCTGTTTAAATTCGTTGTAGAAATACGAGGCGCTTTGAAAGCGACTGTCATCATGTCTTCGTCATGTTGTACTATAATGTAAAAAAAAAACAAGTAAAAATATGTTTACACATTTTCTCGATTTTGTTTGATCTGACTCATCGTTCGTCGAATTGTAAGCGTAAGGACATAGTGTATAATAAAAAAAAAACCATATGGTTGCCGGCAAGACTTCATTTTATGAAGGATACTTATATCCTTTTCCCTTGTAAAAAAAGAGTGATAGATTAAGCTTCATACTCGTATTTCGGTCACGAACTGACCGCGACAGAGATAAATCGAATCGTAAACATTTAAGACAGTGATTGAAGCTCTATTCAGTCTTCTATCAAATATGGCCGCTACTGAAACTATGAAAGGGAAAGTTCCTTTTAGAAAGATGTATTCTTTTGTTATTAAACCTTTTACTGTAAAACTCCGTGGGACCTCCCGTCAACAAAATGAGGAAAGTCCACAAAAATTGTCATTTCTTATTTAACTCTTTTGGGGGAAGAATTGTAAATAATCTCTCCTTATAGATTGGTATATGAAAGGGTTATTGAAAATACACCCTTATTTGAAAGGGTAAAGGGGAAAGGCCTCAGGGCTAGCTGTGAACCTTTTATTAAAAGAACTTATGTGCAAAAGTTCATGTATTCTGGGCCCAGTAGCCAAAAATAAAAAAGATGGTACCTAGACAATGTTTGTTGTTTTTGTTTCTCAAGGGAAATTATCAAATACCTTCACCAACTCTGGGCGGAGCGAAAGGGAGTGTCAGACTTTTACTCCTTTTTTGCTCTTTCATTTCCGGGTCCGGGGTATCTCTATCGAACAACCTGAAACCTCGGCAGGCAGTGGACTTAGCGGGCCGCTCTGTTTTGCTGACATCTCTTTGAAGCGCGCGTGGAACAGGAACGCGCCGTCCAATAGGAATGTTTGTGGTAATCCGAAATTTGCTACCAGTCCCTGTACTATTTAAAAAGGTAATAAACTAACTATTTAATAAACTAATAATATTAAGCTGAAGAGTGTGTTTGGTTGAATCTCAGAAACAGATTCTAATTGAAAAATATTTAGAACTGGATAGCTCATTTATCGAGGAAATCTATTGAAAATCATGATACATAGTTAGTACGCAAATAAAAGGGGAATAATTTCATCACTTTGCGAACCGTATATGACTAAAATAATTTAAATGATGGTCAAGAGCGAGTCAGACTCGCGCATGGAGAGTTCCATACAAACTTGCGCCATAAACAGCTATATCTTTTGACTGCATGAATTAGAGGGTAGATTTTACACAGCACAAAGAGGCTACAAAGATGAGTATATGGTTTCAACTTTCGTTTTAAATTTTAACTCCATACCTCCACGTGTTGCCGAAATAAAGGGTCTTGACAGACAGACGGACAACAAAGTGATCCAATAATGAATGAATGAATGAATAAACTTTATTTCGGGTAGCATAGACCCATAGAAAACTAATATTATATTGTTAGACATACACAGACATACATTAAAACAGATTCACTATCATTAAAACAGATTCAATATCTTTAAAACTGATTCAATATCTTTAAAACAGATTCAATATCCTTACTTCCTTACTAATATTATAAAAGCGAAAGTGAGTTTGTTTGTTTGTTACCTCTTCACGCTTTAATGGCTAAACCGATTTTGATGAATTTTGATACAAAGATAGTTGGGAACCAGGAGATGGAAATAGGCATTTTTTTTAAAAAAGGAGTGGTATAAGTGGATGGAGAAAGAGGGAAGAAACGGGAAAACTTAGCGTTGCTATTACAAATCAATAAGGCGATACCGAATTTAACGCGAGCGAAGCCGCGGGCAAAAGCTAGTCATTAAATAAATTAAATTGAATTTTTTGGAATAAAAATAATGAGAAGTTAAATTTTGAAAGAACAACGGATATTGGATCCGTTTTTTCCTTTTGAGGTACGAAACCCTAATAAGAATCAAAATAACAAAAAAAGCGTTACTAATTTATTTAATTTAAAAATGGAACTGGAAAGCAAATTAAAATATACCCTGGACATTCATTAAGGGATCCGTAGGTAAATTTTCCTTCTTTATAGGCACAATTTAAAAAGAATTAAAGACCCTTTTTATACGACTTTCTCTCATAAACAAATGGGAGTGTCTTTGTAAAGATTTATAGACAAGGGTCTTGTTCGAATCTGCTGGAGTACGCAGCAAAGAAAACTAAATGTAAATGCTTACTTACTACTTATCCTAACCTATTCTACTAATATTATAAACTTATTCGCGACTGCGGCTTTGCCCTCGCGGAATTTGGTCATTGTTCCTCGGAATCTTTGTTTACAATAGATACATAGAACCAAAGTATGCTTTAATGTTCTCGTACATTTTGAACGTTTGCAATGGAATAATATAATGCAAACTCCCTGCAGCAAAATGCTACCAATCATAAGTCATAGTATTTATTGTTAAGTTTTTTCGTTTATTTTTATTTTTGGTATTTTTTTAAATATATTTATTAGTTTATTTTATTTGTTTAGGTATTTATAACAGAATAAGTTCTTGGAAACAAATTAGTAGTTATGTATTTTTTAGATATAATTTTGTAACCTATCACAATGTTGACGTATTTCACTCAAAAGGTTGACTGGTAGAGAATGCCTTATGGCATTAACTCCGCCTTTGTACCACTATTGTACATGAAGTTTAAGTAAATGTATAGTTAAATATAGCTCTAGGGCTTCCTAAATATCGTGACGTTGAATGAAAGCTGCCATGTTTTTGATGTAATAAAACGGTTTTCGCTCAGAGCTTTGACGGTTTTTCATTTTATTGCGGAGTGCTTGAGTGAGGGGAAATAAAAAATCTTAGGATCCGCAGAACAGATTTTTGTTAAACTCGACGGTACTGTGACGTTACTATATTATCTACTTGAATTTATTTTAACAAAGTATTTTATTACATCAAATTCTTAAACCAAATAATGAAAATATGCTTGAAGTTTACTCTCAAAAACATTGTCTTCAAAGCTAGGGCAATTTTTTATTTTATTTTAAAATCTCAAGCTATATTTGGATTGGGTGTTGTTCAGAAAAGATACCGCGGCCCGAAACATAAAGGGGGAAAAAGGAACATGAGTGGTTTTTAGTCAGTAAAAGTCGGACACTCCCCCGCTCCGTACAGAGCATCCGTAAAAAAGCTACTTATCTTTTTGCATTTAATTACCTCACGGAATAACACTGTAACTGCTTGATTAGTTAGTATACCTATCTCTCTTTATTTCTTTTTTTCCAATGGAATGGTATTAAAACTCGATGACATCATTATTGACAACGTGATTACCTACTCTAGATATTGTTCGCTTCGGATCGGTTTTCTGTCGCGGGCCTGTGCCTCAAAAGGCCTGTACGCGGGTTGCGCGTTTGGGTACGCACAGAGGGCGTACCCAAACTGCTCCACATGCGCTCACTACCCAGGCGATGAATCTACTAAACGACCTGATTGCTCAGCAACTGGATCTTCAAGAGTAACAGTAAAGTCAAGCTTCATTGTTGCATGAAGTTTTTGTCTGCACGCTTAGGTGCACATTGTTCGCACAGTAACTATCTTTGTAAATATATTAATAATAATCCTGTTTTAAGACTTCATGGTAACACACCTTTTTTTAGATATGGGTAATCGTCAAATAACGGGTTGGATTTTCAGACTTTTACTGACTAAAACCCATCCATGTTCCTTCCATTTTTCTTTGTGTTCCGTGGCCGCTGTATCTCTTTCTAGCAACCCGCAACTTTGGATCGTAACATACTTGGACTTGAATCTTAGTCCAATCAAATCAACGTACGATCACCTTTATCCCGTTTAATTAGAACATTGACCAGAAAACGTTTTTCATCGCATCTTGTAAAAACCAAGGCCACGTAAAGATAGGCCAAGTCTGTTTCTACCATATTTTATGATTTTTATGTATTTACCAGTGAAGGTAAATAAGTTGGTATAAAATTTGGCCGACGACCGCTAATATAAACGATGGAGATATACACAAACAAACTCTTCTTTGTATCTTTCATTTAATAAACCATACATACATCGTTTTACAACGTGGATACACCTTTGATCAAATGGTTGAGTAAAATGTTTACAAGCGAATAAAAAAATGTTTATTGTGGAACATATAAGATTAAGCTCTTTTTGCTTTTATGGGCCCAAATTCAGTAAAAGACTATGCATTATCAACACGTTTTTTTTTTCCGTTCTCCCCTGTCAATTGTCATGCTACCTTTAAGTCCTTTTTTCTTAATTTCATTCCTTATTCATCTATTCTTTAGTCTTCCATCAACAATTAAAAAAAAACCAAGGGCAACACGGACTCGCGCACCTAGGTTTTCGTACAAACTTGTGACATAAACGGACATATTTTTTGACTACGTAAGTTTAGAGAGTTCACATGAGAGAGAGAGAGAGAGAGAGAGAGAGAGAGAGTTCACATTAGAGAGATCACATCATGAAGGAACTTGAGCATATGGCTTTAATTTCAACTCATATTAGATACACGCGTTTCCGAGATAAAGGGTAGCAGACGGACAACAAAGTGATTCTATTACGGTACCGTTTTTTTCCTATTGAAGTAAGGAACCCTAACTGGTCTTATATATGAACTGATCTTATAAATGAAAAAAATATAAAGCCTTTTCCTGGTCACATTGTGGCTTTCAGTTTAACCAGATGCAGCTAAAACCAACAATTAAAATCAGAAAACTAGCTTTACATAGTTTAATTTAATATCCCATCAAAACTGTTTTCCAGCCTCTATTAAAAACAGTATCTTTAGTTCCTTCGTAATGAGGAAGTTACCTTTACAACCCAACAGGAATGTACATAAACCAAACTATAAAATAGGCGAGAATAGTCAGGTTTAAATACAAGATATGACGTTTTTATTGGTATTTTATGACCTGCAGGACCATTTGGCCCCAGTGATGTTGGCAACACACAACATTTTCATACGTTTTAGTATTCGAACGTGAAGTATGCGATACAAGATTGTTTAGAAAATAGAGTTGTTATGGTTGCACTTTAAAATTTAGCTCAGTTTTGCGATTTAATGGAAAAAGAATCTTAAGAATGAGAGATTTCAAGAAAAACTGTGTGGTAAAATCTTAGTTTTAGTGAACAACATTTCTTGTAGACTATAAGGAAAATGGTTAGTTTTTATCAAAAAGATCAATGTGGCTGTATTGTGAATGTAAAAGTAACGCTGACGATCTGTCTCTCCGTAAAGATGTTGACTCTTTTACTTTATTGTTTTATTATTTTTCTTTTATTTCATAAATATTGTACGCCAATCACGGCTAGACATAGCGTTCATTAAAATTAACAATATCTGTACTTACCTCACCTATGTTCAACAAATAAAAATATTTGTATTTGTACTTTAATACCAGTAGTTCATATCACTATCGTAATATACAGCCCGGCTTCACCCGTGTGGGTAACTGTTTGTCCCAAGATCCACGTTTTCCTGCCGGGATTGCGGGTTGTTTGAAAGAGATACCACGGCGCCGGAACATAAAGGGCAACAGAAGGAACATGGGTGGGTTTTAGTCAGCAAAAGTCTGTCACTCCCCTCTCGCCCCGCCCAGAGCGGGAGAAGTTATTTGATGATTTCCCACCCCAACAAAATATACTAGTGGACTAAGGGTTTTGTACAAACTAAGAAACTAAGGGTTTTAGTCAGTACAAGTCTGACACTCCCCCGCTCCGCCTAGAGCGGAAACGATATGTGATGATTTCCCATCCTCAAAAAACAGGCCTCCTTTATATCCTGCTACCTCAAACTCTCTCTTATAGAACATAGGTACAAAACCATTATATTTTCTACTTAAGTGAAAGTAGCTTACGAAAATAGGTTGTATTGTAACCCACAATAGAATTAGCATGCTATTGTTAGTACTATATTGCGCATTTTGCCCCAATTGTTATTCAGATCAGGGGACACAAGCATCACCATGATATATTAGGGTTTTTTTTCCTGAAATAGGACTCACCAAACTTATTTATAAGAAAGAATATAAGTGGGTGAAGGACTTTTCTATGAGTTATTGTGAGTCAAGAGATAATATGTCGGCTTTAACTTGCGTAGGAACTCGATATTAAGAGGTTTATACAGATTGAATAACAGTAAACTAATTTGGTCGTCGACGGAGTAGTAATAATCATGACGGACACAAGACAGAAATAAAAACCGGCCAAGTGCGAGTCGCGCGAGGGTTTCGTTAAAACTTGCTACATAATAACGTCCATATCTTTTTTTTTACTTAAAAGTTGGTTTTTATACAGCTCCAAGGAACAACAGATTTAAGTATATGGTTTTAATTTCAACTCGATATGATGAATTTCAGTCGTTTTCGAAATAAATGGTTTTGACAGACACAAACAGACGGGCAACAAAGTGATCCTATAAGGGTTCCGTGCCTCAGAATAAAAAAACGGAACCCTAGTTGTCACTAGACAGACTTTACTATTTGTATCCGTTTCTGGGAACTAGTAATACTATCCGATTTAATTGCTAATAAGTCTAGTTCAAACGTGTTGTTATTGCTTTTATAATAACTGTGTGTTTATGTAGCTTTATATATCGATTGGGCTAATCCAAACGGTCAGCTGCCGATTGATAATATACACGAAAGCAACTGCTTTTTAACCGACTTAAAAAAAGGAGGCGGCTAGCAATTCATTTCTTTTTCTTTTTTTATTAAAAAAAACTTTCCCCGCACTAGGAATTTCCCCTGTATCGTGGGTGCGTTTACAAACATTTAAAGTCACATACACCAATAGCCAGACCCGAAAGAACTATCTGTAAGTTACACACATATTTGTTCTATTCGGGAAACGAACCCGCGACACGCTGCGCAGCAGGCGATCGCCAACCGGCCTACCATTTCAACTGTTTGTGTTTGTTTGTTACGCGATTTCTACGTTAATTATTCGCTGATTTTCAAAATTCTTTTTACAATCGAAAGGAAAATTTTATTTATATTGCTTAGGCAGTTCATGAGTTATCTTTTACACATATATTAATACACATTTTTTCTTCCTCTTAATGTGGATGATCGGTTTTTAACTTTTAAAACCAATGGTGAATTTATCTGAGACACCATCATAATATAAATATATAAAAAACATAAAAAAACGATAAGATTCCAAAAGTTACCTTCCGTAAGTGTTTTATTTTCCACTTTTGTGTGTTTGTGGATGTGTTTTTTTTGCTAAAAAGTATTTTTAATAATATTTATTAGTTAGCTTGATATAGTATGTGAGAATACCTACCTAAGATACTATTTCATTTTCTACAGACTCAAAGTATTTATATTTAATTATCAGTTTGCGTGGTCCGAGGAATGGTGAACATTTTGAATTAAATTATTAATGTTCACTCATTCATTCATTCTGTACAATGCAGGTGTCTGTAATTGAATGTAAAAAATCATTATGAAACATAAAATGCTACATTGTTTAGTAAAACGAATGCAGAATAGAATAGAGTAACCAAAACTTATATTATTACTAGCTTCCGCCCGTTACTTCGTCTGCGTGGCATAGTTACTTTGGGTATTTTTTTGGGTGGGAAATCAGCAAATAACTTCCCCCGTTCTGGGCGGAGCGGGGCCGGGGGGGGGGGTGTCAGACTTGTACAGACTAAAACCCACCCATGGTCTTTCTATTGCCCTTTACGTTCCGGGGCCGCGGTATGTCTTTCGAACAACCCACAACCCCGGTAGGCGGAGGCCCTGGCAGGCCCCTCTGCCTTGCTGACATCTCTTTGAGGCGCCCGTAAAACACTAATGCGCCGTCGACACGGCCTGTCGTCAATAGACGGACGGACGGTGAGCTACCCATTGCTCGCCGTTTTTAGGCCTATGTACGTCTCCAGGGTCCCATTTATCTCTGTACCAAAATTCATTAAAATCGGTTTAACCATTTAGGCGTGAAGACAATAAAACTCACTTTCGCTTTTACAATATTATAGTAAGGATTTGCTTAACAATTTATCACCTTGATTTTATTCGTAAGAAATACTGACAGGATAAATATATGGGTAGAAAGACAAAAATAATCCAAAGCGAAGGTATGTCTGATTACGGAAACATCGTTAGCGAAATTAAGCGTTTCCACGAAGATCCAGAAAGTGTTTTTTTCCAAAGACTTGTGCTTCTGAGAGAATTCATGATTTATATGTACATATGTACGAAATATAATTATACCGTCGTCGGATTTCAGACATAGACATACGTATGTGAGTATTTTGTGAATATTTAAAGAACACTTGCTCCATTAATTTGGTTAAATCGAAAGATATGGCCGTTTATGAGGCAAGTTTGTACAAAACCCTTAGTCCACTAGTATTTTTTGCTGGGGTGGGAAATCATCAAATAACTTCTCCCGCTCTGGGCGGAGCGAGGGGGGAGTGGCAGACTTTTGCTGACTAAAACCCACCCATGTTCCTTCTATTGCCCTTTACGTTCCGGGGTCGCGGTATCTCTTTCGAATAACCCGCAACCCCGGCAGAAGTGCACTAGTCTGACTCGCTCTTGCGTCTTGATTATCGTATTGAGATGTAATTGAAAACTCAAAGTAATAGCGCTTATGCAACTACTCAGAAGTTTTACTGGACTAGTGATATTTTAAATAACGACATAGAACGATAAAGATCGATAAAAATGTATTTATTTAACTTTGTTATTTATTAAGATAGAGAGGTTGGACGACTCGCCTCTCACTTATGAGGTTAAAGCAAACCTGGGCAAGTACCAATGTGGCACGGGGTTGCGACAGTCGCTCTCTCCATGCCACGATCGCACCGGAGGTCTGTCCGCTGATTTGCCGCAACTCGTGAGGACCTGGACCTGGACTTAAAATTAACTAGCTGACGCCCGCGGTTTCGCCCACGTGATGATCGAAAAAAATATCCTGTGTTATTCCAGACTATAATCTAACTCTGTGTTAAATTTCATCATGATCCGTTCAGCCGTTTTGACGTGAAAGAGTAACAAACATCCATACATCCATCCATCCTCACAAATATTCGCATTTATAATATTAGTAGACTAGGATATAAGTCCACACCTCGCCTCTTATGCATGAAGTTAAGGCAAATCCAAGCAAGTACCAAATGTGGTACGGGGTTGCGACAGTCGCTCTCTCCTCCAAGCCACCATGAGATCGCACCGGAGTGGAGGTTGTCCGTTGAGCGGCGATTTGCCGCGGCTCGTGAGGTGGACTTATCCTTACTTATAATATTATAAAAGTGAGTTTGTTTGTTTGTTTGTTACGTCTTCACGCCTAAATGGCTAAACCGATTTTGATGGATTTGGGTACAGAGATAATTGGGACCCTGGAGACGGAGCTATTTTTAAAAAAGATTGAGATATGAGGCGGAAAGGGGGAAGAAGAGGGAAAACTTAGCATTGCTATAACAATAAATAAGGCGCAAGGGCAAAAACTATAGGTAGCAGGTACCTTCAAAACATGAAAAGGGGAACTGTGCTACCCCGAATTTAACGCGAGCAAAGCCGCGGGCTAAAGGTAGTAATTAATATCAATACACATGCCTTTTTTGTATGGTAAGAGACTTTTGCTCAGCAGTACAACAGTTATTGGCTGGTATTATTTTTAATTATAACAACACAAATAAATAAAATAATTAATAATTTTTGTGGTTCCCAAAACGAAAAAGTTTTTTTAGTTAAATACATCTTTCAAAGTACCACAAAACTTAATTGATTTCTTGGTCTTTCCTGTCGATAAAATAATTAATTAAGCCGATGAAGATTAATGGCGTAAGTAATCAAGTAATTAATTTAATGGGTGTCCGTTGGCCTGACAGCGGCATGGCCCGTGTGATATATATAATAAGACAACATAAAGCCATTATGGTTGTATGGTTGTAAACATGCTTGTAGTTATTTGCCTTTACAAATCTCTCAGTTTTTAGGGTACAGTGACGTGTGCGCAGTGAAAGTACATAAAATACTTTCAAGATAATGTTTGAAACTTGCTTTTGCCCGCGGCTTCGCTCGCGTTAAATTCGGGGTAACACCTGATTTACAGGTATATGTTACTTGTAGTTTTTACCCTAACGCCTGATTTATTGTAATAGCAAACATAAGTTTTCCCTTTTCTTCCCTCTTTATTCCTCATTTCTCACTTTAAAAAAAATTGCTTGTCTCCAGGGTCCCAATTATCTCTGTACCAAAATTCATCCAAATTGGTTAAGCCATTTAAGTGTGAAGACGTAACAAACAAACAAACTCACTTTCGCTTTTATAATATTAGTAAGGGTTTCTGATATTTATACACCATATAATATTAAAACAGTTATTATTTTCAACAGTCATTCATAAACTTAACAGCAAAAATAAAATTTTATTTTCATAGTCCCTTCTGAAGTTTATCGAGAAAGTTCCACATCTGCGAAGCTAAATATAGTACTAAATCCTATTCAAACCAATTTTTGTTAAAAATTGATTAAACGTTCTATAAACCTAAATGCATTTCGTCTTTTTATATTACAAATGAGAGGAGGTCACTCTACTTTATGGTTTTAGAAGCGAATCCTTTCTAATATTATAAAAGCGAAAATGAGTTTGTTTGTTACGTCTTCACGCCTAAATGGCAGAACCGATTTTGATGAATTTTGGTACAGAGACAGGTGGGACCGTGGAGACGCACGTAGTATTTTTAAAGCGAAAAATGGGGGAGAAAGAGGAGAGAAAAGGGGAGAGAAAGTTTTTTTTATCATCACGCGGGTTGAAGTTAGCGTTAGCCCAAAGTAACTATGCCAAGCGGAAGCTAGTAGATATCTTGTAAACTTAAGGAAGAGTAAACCAACTGGCCCGAGCGATATATAGAGCGATCTCGACGGCATTTAAAGTTCGACCAAGTTGGAGACCACGCAGCATAAACACTCAGACATCCAGTTAAGAATTAACTAAACGAAAAAAAAAAACTTAAAATAAAATTTATGTTATGTTTAATTTTCTCAATTTCGCAAAATAAGCTGGGTAAGAAAACATTTTGAATCTGACCAAACACTGAAAATAAAGCTGACTATGTAGATCATATATTCAAAAACATGAAATATTTAAATCCCTCTTTAAACTTAGTTTCAAAACTCGAACATGGTTATATGTTAGTTGGCCTCGAGATTGTACGAAATAAACCACTCTCATTATAACTTAAGCTACGTTTCAAGTGTATTTAACACTTTTCATATTTTACATTAGCACGTGAATAATTTCAGTTTAATTTTAAACTGTGAAAATGTGAGGTCATAAAATGTAGGTGGTTAACTCATCATATTATTATTATGGGTCTCAGTGGTAATAATAAAATATTGGCTTGCTCTTATCGTTTTTTTTTCAGAACACGCCTGTACAGGGATTATTTTTGTAAATTTTACTGTGGCCTACTTTGTATATTCCACTAACATTGAAACCACTGCGTAGTGACAGCTGGTATAACTCTCATACGGATAAAAGTTCGAAGACCCCAATTTAAAAATAGAACGTTGTATTTTTATCGTTCTGAAACATAACATTTTCACAACGGCCTGTAATCCCACAAGAGCTGCTATTATTGTTTGACGGCCTCTTTGATCGCTAGTACGACTGCTGAGCTTGAGGTTTTGGGTTTCAATTTCCGGGTCGGGCAGTAGCAGCCACGGAGTCTGGGTTTGTGCTAAATTGTTGGCTACAGACTCGCCCCCTATTACATGGGATTTATATTATATATAAGTTAAGTTTACTATAAGCTACACCTCCGCTTAACCCTTTCGATATTACAAGCGTAATGTTATGATACGTTTTATGGAAAAATCCTAACTAATATTATAAAAGCGAAAGTGAGTGAGTTGCAGTGTCACGCCTAAATGGCCAAACCGATTCTGATGAATTTTGGTACAGAGATAGTTGGGACCCTGGAGACGGACATAGGCTATTTTTATGGAGAAAAAGGGAAAATTAGCATTTCTATTAAAATAAATAAGACGCTAGGACAAAAACTACAGGTAGCAGGTACCTGCAAATCAGCAAAGGGGAACTGTGTTACCCCGAATTTAACGCAGGCGTAGCCGCGGGCAAAAGCTAATCAACAATGTTTTCAAGACATAGTCAAACTCATGTTCAGCCAAATTAAAATGTCCATTTTTTTTTGTAGCTCTTGTAAATTTTTTAGAGAAAAAAAATGAGTACAATTATGTTTTAATCTCATTTTTATGCGGTGGATGATGGCCGCATATTTTAAGGCCCGCCAGAGACACTGAAATTAGGACAATTTATAAAGATCACTCTTCACTTGAATTCGCAAAGAAGGCGTTGCTGAGAGAATTAAAAGTGATATTTTTAGGTAACTTTATGGGAGAAAAACATACGAATTTCCGTTTTATTCAGAATTTGGGTTATAATTTTTAATTTCAAATATCTTTATGCCCTATAAGAAAACCCTAAGCTACTTTCTATCTTTTTTAGCCTATGCAGTTCCACTATCGGCAGCTAGGTCAAATCACACTTTTAAATATTACTTAACACACTAAAATTAAGATACTTTGCTAGCTATTCACCTTTTAAAGCTTTTAAGAGATGGTTTTAACTGATAACCACATAAACTTTACAAAAAAAAAAAAATTACAAAAACTATTTTTTTAGTAGGTAAATGTAATTTTACAATTTGACGTAAATTTTGACGATATCTTTTAGTCCGTTTAGGATACCAGTAATTTATGAAATCGCCTTATATCGGGTCTTGAAACGAAAATCAATATAAAAATACACGTGAACTACTGAGATTAGTTCTATGAATAAATTATCAACAGCTTTTAACCGGGTCAGGATATGGGGTCTGACCGTTTTCGGAAGCTTTCGGTTTATTTTTTAAAAACTGCTGTAAATGCACCCAAGATACAGGAGAAATTCCTTGTTTGGTGGTAACGTTTCTTTTAAATAAAGACAAAACTGGTTGTAAATCACAAACCAAGTTACCAAGAGTTAACAATAATTGTACTCATGTCACGAAAACGATACAAAAATGGTTGATTAAGTTCCCACAGGGGAACTTTAGGTATGTATATCCAAAGAAAACAATGAATGAGTTAGAGTGGAAAAGTTACATAAGCTACCGAAAACTCTATTAAAACCGTTTAAACAAATATTAACGTTTTAAAAGTTGTTGCCACTTTTATCGGCGACTTTCTTTGAAGTCAAGCCGAAAATTCTGGGTTGCGTTTTGTCAGCCAGCCTACAGCAGGTCACTGTTGGATTTAAGCTTCTTCAATCGCACGTTAGCAACTCAAATCTGGTCGATACCAGGCACCCCTGCAAATATCCTGAGCCAGAACCTGACATCCCGCTTTACGCCTCCTCTGAAAAACACGTCAACCCCAACGTTCATTGGCTAATTATGCCCGGCAAATTGACACTTAACGTTTTCATTTAAATAAGATAAGATAATTATTTATTTTATTTATTTCTCACCACAACAAATAAGTAGTTTCATTATTAGGTTTCATGACCAATAAAATACAAAAAAATATAAAAAAAAAAACAAAATACACAACACACTCAGCGTCTCAAAAACGTCTGCAAAAAAACTATGCTCACTTTTCAGTGTAGTCAAATTCAAACTAAAACCGATCATATAAAGCTGTTACAAAACGTATGTTGCTGGCATTTAAAATAAAACTTAATGTTCTCGGTGAAAGTTCGAATATCAAAGACACTATCTGATTCGCCTAATGCAAGGAAAAAGAAACAGCTATTTTTTTGTCCATGGAAGTAGTGTGTATCCATTTTTTTATTTTATGAAGTAACTGGCCACTCGATATAATATTAGTAACAAAGGTCTTAAAAAAATATGTCAGTATTGTAACTTTTTTGAATAAATTCAGACATAAAATTCAATAAAATAATTCTGTTACTGTCAATGTCAAATGTCAGTGTCAAAATCAAATGTCAAGGTTAACATTAACTATAGAAGAATAGACAATTTTACCAGAACAAAATTCCCTAAGGAGTGAACTACACGAAGTCGCTACTCAATTATTACGAGAACACGCTTCATCGGGTACTTTCAGTCCAAGTACCTTACCGTGATTACCTTAATTACACCATTATCTTAATAGTAGCAATTTACATTCAGGTATATTAGAGATATCAGCTTAGAAGGATATTCATTTGTGGTGTGAAATTGTTGGACAAATTCCAGATAGGTAAGATAGGTTGACTAAAAGATAATTTCTAATTTGCTACGGCGTAGCTTATTCCCGCTACGAAGGTGTAGTTGGTTAATTGAGTATGTAATGCTGGGGATTTCATAATGTGCTACGGCGTAACTCACTGATGCTACGAAGGTGTAGTTTTTCAACCTACGACAAATGTAAGTTCAACGTGCAGTTACGATGCTATATAAGTTCTTTGCAGTATGGCGTTAAATAGAGAATTTGGGAAGTTTTAAACTTGCCGTTGACCTTTTAAATACCACTTTATACAAATTAACTTCACCATACTACACGAATATTTTGTTGGAGTAAAATTTTCACCAAAACTTTTCAAAGGTTTTTTTTTTATTAATTATAGAGAATCTCTATAATTTGCCTACCACAACCATAGCTTCTACGGTGGCAAACTAAATTTCCGTTTGTTTAATAACGAACGCAAGTTAATCAAGTTGATTGCAGAAGTTCAAACTTCATTGGTAACCTCTCAAGTACAACAAATGGAAATAACTTAGTCTATTAGTTAAATTGATCTCCGCATGTACAGACGCCTGCCCATCAAGCTACTACAATCTGTCAGATTTCTTTGATAGATTTTCGACTTTATTTCTAAAGCATTAGGTTCATGTTTCATTGGGAAAAATTGACCGTTTCGGGTAGTTTGACCTGCAGGCGTCTGTACTTTGGCATGTCTTTAAGTACTTCAATTTGGTTAGAAGATTCTTCGAGAGGGTTTTATTTTTTTAGTTAGAAAAGGAGAAGATAATCTAACTTTCTCTTGTTTCTGTTATAAACTACTGAAGCAGTATACAGTATATAGTACAATTGATATGGGACCACCTGGGAGGTATACCCTTTTTTTTCGGGTGGGAAATCACCCGCTCACCGCTCTGGGCGGAGCGGGGGGGGCATGTCAGACTTGTACTGACTAAAACCCACCCATGTTCCTTCTATTGCCCTTTACGTTCCGGGGCCGTGGTATCTCTTTCGAACAACCAGCCGGCAGGCGGAGGCTGTGGCAAGCCCCTCTGCTTTGCTGACATCTCTTTGAGGCGCGGGAGAGGCCCGGTATGTGGAGAGCATGTCTTATAAACATTGTAGAACTACAAATACATTCAGTTGGTAATAAACTCTTGAGCATTTCACTTGTATCCCTTACACGTGCCCATAATCACTAAATTGGTGACCCCGACGAAAAAAAGATTCCGACTAATTGAGAAGCTCCGCTTTTTTTGAAGTCGGATAAATATCTATAAATATCCTCGAGCTTGAGGTCTTGGGTTCGATTCCCAGGTCGGGCTAGTCCATTTGATGTTTTTCAGTACCAGCCAAGTAACCTGGATTTGTAAACGGTTCATGGCAATGGGCTCGTCCCCTATTAAATAGGACACATAAAGCAGACGTATTCCTAACAACTTATGTAACTTTTATGTATGTATTAGTAAGTTCAAAGAGTTATTACTCCAGCTCCGTCTGTAAGTCTGTCTCGTTTGTCGCAGAGAACTTGAATCCTAATCTACATAAAGACCAAGTTTCCGACCACTTAATTTGAAATTAGAAATTAATAGTTTCCTATTGCAACTCCTCGCTTACATCAGCTCTATACAAGTTTGACGACACGGTTGGCGCAGTGGGTAAGCGTTTGATTGTTGCACTCGGTGTTGCGGATTCGATCCCACGGAACAAATATTTAAAAAAAATTGTATGACCTACAGATTGTTGTTTCGGGTCTGACTGTTTACGTATGTGAGTTTAAATGCTTGTTAAAGCACCCACGAAATTGTGTTTTTATTAAGAAAGAAAAGAGTTATGTGATATTAGATATAGAGATACAAGTTCAGTATGATTATATAAAATATTATCAAATCAAGAATCTCGAAGAAAGAAAAAAATATTCATTACAATACAAGACTTATTAAATAAAATGAGAACAAAAAAATACATTATCAAACTAATTACCTACATGTCGTATGTAAAACATTTTTGGCGTAGGTACAATTTTACTTAAAATCTAAATATTTTATTTCACGTAATTTTTTGTCTTTGGGGAATCATCAAATAACTTTCCCCGCTCTAAGCGGAGCGGGAGAGAGTTTCAGACTTTTGCTAAGTAAAACTCATCCATGTTCCTTCTATTGCCCTTTATGTTCGGGGGACGCGGTATCTCTTTCGAACAACCCGCAGCTCCGGCAGGCGGTGGCTCAAGCAAAGCAGTCCCTCTGCTTTGCTGACATGACTGGATCTACAAAGTAGTCAGAAATAAAACCTAGGACATGTCCTTGTAAACTAGATACCTAATGTTTTAAAAATTTCACATGTTTGTGAATATGGATCATACTCACAAACTTCCGCAATTTTCGCGTCAAAACGGTTGAACGGATCTTAATGAAATTTTGCACTGAAGTAGATTATGGTCTGGAATAACACATCGATTTTTTGTTCAATATCACACGGACGAAACCCCAGGCGCCAGTTAGTAATATTATATTTGTAAGGATGGATGTATGGATGTTTGTTACTCTTTCACGTCAAAACGGCTGAATAGATCATGATAAAATTTGGCACAGAGTTAGATTATAGTCTGTAATAAAGCCGTGGGTGCCAGCCAGTTTAAATAATAAAGTAAATACAGCGGCATTAGTATATATTAGCATTATTGTATTACTTGGTCTATTTATATATTTTATAATTCTATTTCAAGACATTTTCTTAATTGTTCCCAGTGGATAGATAACACAGGGACATCAAAATGAATTAATTTTCTCACTAAAGATTGGAGATAATCCTAAAATTTGTGTTATTTCACCACGACCCTAATACCTTACTTTCCTTCGTGATAAGGTTAAATTATTATAACTTTTCCAGGTATATTATACAAATTTTAGAAGGTTTCGAGAATTTCAAGAATTATTTAGAGTACAAAATGCCTTATTTAGGTATATTATTTCTATTCGCATCTCAAAATTCTCTCTTTATATTTTTTTAAATAAACAACACGTGGCCCAACACGAGTAATTTACAACCATTTGATCTCACACGTTTACAAACAATTGATCTCACAAACACAAACATACCGACTCGGAACAGCTACCTGTAGGTCATACAAATATTTGTTCCGTACGGGGATCGAACTCGCGACACGCAGCGCAGCAGTCGATTGCTCAGCCACTGCGTCAAAAGTGTCGTCATTTTCCTATATACTCAATGCATAGAAGTCGACATGCAAGCGCATAGGATTATCCGTAGGACGCTTTACATTTTTATAGAAAACTAGCTGTGCCCAGCGGTTTCACCCGCTGCTCACTTAGGGGTATGAAAAATAGATGTTGGCCGATTCTCAGACCTACCCGATATGTACACGAAATTTCGTTTAAATCGGTCCAGCCGTTTCGGAGGAGTATGGGAACGAAAACTGTGACACGAGAATTTTATATATTAGTCTAGCTGGGCCCAGCGGTTTCACCTGCTGCTCACTTAGGGGTATGAAAAATTGATGTTGGCCGATTCTCAGACCTACCCGATACTTATGTACACAAAATTTCGTTTAAATCGGTCCAGTCGTTTCGGAGGAGTATGGGAACGAAAACTGTGATACGAGAATTTTATATATTAGATATTCATCTGCTGATCTGAAATTAAAATATAAATCTAATCCACATATCTTCTGCTGAAGAGACAAAAAGGTATTTATGATAGTTAAGTTAAGAATGTCTTTATTATAAACTAGCTGGCGCCCGCGGCTTTGCCCGCGTGATATCGAAAAAAAGTATCCTAAGTGTTATTCTAGACTATAACCTACTTCTGTGCCAAATTTCATCAAGATCCGTTCTGCCATTTTGACGTGAAAGAGTAACAAACATCCATACATACATCCATCCATCCAGCCTCACAAATATTCGCATTTATAATATTACCTCTATATTAAATTTAATCTCCACCAGCAGGCAATCTCTGCTTAGGGTGAATAAACGACGGGTGACGAAAAGCCCGTGTCGGCCGCGGCGGCGCGTTCGTGATCCACGCGCGCCTCAATGTGATGTCAGCAAAGCAGAGGGGCTTGCTCGAGCCACGGGCTCGGGCTGCGGGTTGATCGAAAGAGATACCGTGACCCAGAAACATAAAAGGCAAAAGAATGAACAAGGATGGCATTTTTCAAAAGTCTGACACTCCCTTTGATGATATCCTATTCCCAAATATGGGTGAATCGGGTATCTGCTGTAGTCTACACTAGCAGAACCAGAATCAACTAAGTAGGTAATAATATCAGCCATGTCATGTCCCACTATATGTTTCTCCTCTCCAGAGAAGATGTTAGTATTAAAGATCGCATTAAGTGGGCAATGAGTCATCCCTATTATATGGAACTTAAAAACAAAACTGGCTAACTGTGGATGTAGTACTATTAATTAGGTACACCATATTTTCACGGCTGGGAAATCATCAAGAACTTCCTCCGCTCCAGGCGGAGCGGGAGAGTGCAGACTTTTACTGAATAGAACACGCCCAAGTTCCTTCTTTTGCCCTTTGTGTTCCGGGCCCGCGGTATCTCTTAGGTGCAACCTCTGTCTATCTCTTCGCGGACTACAGTAGTGATGTTACTTCGTAGATAATTATGCAGAACAATAAAACTTTTAACGAAATAAGTGCGACTTGATAGAAATAAAACAAAGTGAAATTAAGTTCGTCTTCACGATTCCAAATTAGTCTTCATTAAAATGGAGAGGCGCGATTGTTTACTACGAAAAAATAAATTATTTTGGAAATTCTTGGTAATCTATATTATTTTTCATTAAAGCGAATCATTTATATGAGGTCTAAGTCTTTATTAAAAAAAATATTGCTGAATTCGGCGAAAAGGCAATATTCAACTAGTTTAAAAAAAACAGTAACTCTCGATATTACAGTAAGTGTTCTAAGGACTTTTATATTATTTTTATTACTGAGTTTACAAAATAAAAACATAATGGCTTAAAAATACTCAAATATTTTTTTTCAATCTTAAAACCCAGTTTTATAAATGTAGGTACTTACTTATGCGCCTTCATTTTCTCAATTTGAAAATTATCAGCATTTTTAAAAAGAAAAATAAAATATCGTTGGAATATTTTGGCAATGGAAAGGCTCGGATAGAATGGATGTTTTAAAAGTCTTTGTTCCAAAATATTATATTTAATTTTCAAGCGTGTTCCTCATTCGTGCAACTTCGTTTTTATAAATAAATAGAGCCGATAATGTAATAAAAAATCTTCGTTTAACTTGCGAACAAAAGCAAAGTTAAACGAAGTTTTTTTATTGCATTATCGACTCTATTTGCCCTCAGCTCGCCCACTTGTGTCAAAATATACTTTTAGATTATATGCCTAGACTTTCATATGGTAATATCATATTCTTAGAATTTTATGTTTGTGATTACTTTTTTATTTATGTTCGCCCAACAGACAACAGAAATAGTAGTTGTACAATAAAATATTAAATTCAGTTTATTGCAATTTTCTTCATATTTTTAGGGTTCCGTACTTCAAATTGAGAAAACGAAACCCTTATAGAATTACTTTGCTTTTCGTCTGTCTGTCTGTCAAGACCCCTTATCTCGGGAATGCGTGGAGGAGACGAGTTAAGGGCTACTATGACATCTTATAGCAATTCTTATTCCACTGAGTGAAAGAGATGGTGCTAGACACCCTGTATAGCTCTGTCTCTTTCCCTCAGCGGAATAAGAATTGCTTTAAGAGGTCATAGTAGGGCTACAGATGCTCCAATCTCTTGTCCCTTAAAGTTGAGAAATCAAGCCTCTAATATTATATTATAGGAACCGGACGTAAGTATACGCAGTCAAAATATATGGCCGTTTATGTTTAAGTTTGTACGGAACCCTCAATGCGCAAGTTCGACTTGCATTCGGCCGGTTTTTATCATATTTCTGACTGATAAATTTCCATCACAAGTGCAAAAAAATACAACTTATCCATCAATTTGACACATGATTGACATTTATCACCAATACACATATTTAATTCATTCGAAACTTCAGTCAATGTAAAAAAGAAGCTTGTGAAAATATAATTTTGGCTTTAAAATGTACAGAAATATAAACGATCTGCCGTTAATAAAAAGTTTTATTGCACGTTACCTTTATTGGCTATTTATTTGGGCAAGAAATGTGTTCGAATATAAAAATAAAATTCAAATATCACCATCCATTCTGTTTTTTTTTATACTTAATATGGAATAATGAAATAATAAAATGTAAGCTAAATTATCGATAAGTATGAAATGAAAAATTTAAATGGTATCAAGTTCTGCTTTTTATGCCAAACTATTGCTAAGCCCGCCTTATTCTTTACGTGGTTAAGTGGATTTAACTGGTTAATGATATAAGCTTTTAAACTCAAATGGTCACTAACATTATTTAAGATTTGGTGTGCGAATCATCCGACTCGTGCTTGCCCGTTAATTTTTTCTTTAAACACTCACCTCGAAGACTTATTCACCTTTTTGGAACAATTCAAAAGCCATACAGAGTTTACACTCTTTGTAATAAAAACCAACAAATTAAATGACCGGAGAGCAGCGGTATCTATCAGTTCCAAAATGGGAACATTGTTTCAACAGTAACGTTAGTAACGGTTTGGAAAAGCTCTCTCCTCAGTAATTTATGTTCACGATGATAGATGGCGTTACTGGTCTCTGTATTTAGTAGCAAAACTAAGGTAGGGAAGTAATTCTAACTAAACATCACGCGTTTAATATCCGAACGCTTTAGACAAAGGTAGATTTGGCCATCGGAGATGGATCATGGAATGAATAGACGGAAATCTGTTATCAGTCGGTTGGTGACGTATTGTTAACACAATTCTATGACATAGCATCATTGTTCATCACCTGTTAGTCCGGTCAAATTAGACCAAAAAATAAGAGTAAAGTTACATAAATTCCCACCAAGTTGAAAATCGGTAAGATTGTTTAAAATATCAATAAAAACAAAATTTGAAAGTTCCCCATCTTTCCCCTGTAAGGAAAATAAATATTGATAAAATATTTTCCTTACAGGGGAAAGACAAGGCCAAAGGTAAAAAAAATAGTTTTTCATAATTTTCAGCAAAATGGTTAGTTTTATTATAAAACTAGCTTTCGCCCGCGGCTTCGCCCGCATTAAATTTGGGGTAACACATTTCCCCTTGCGCCTTATTGATTTGCTAAGTTTTCCCTTTTCTTCCCTCTTTTTTCAAAAAAATATAGCCTATGTCCGTCTCCTGGTTCCCAACTATCTCTGTACCAAAATTTATCGAAATCAGTTTACCCGTTAAAGCGTGAAGAGGTAACAAACAAACAAACAAACAAACTCACTTTCGCTTTTATAATATTAGTAAGGATACCTCAGACAAAATTGTAGATCATAAAATTATCTACAAAAAAATTTAATACCTTTTCTCTAGAGCCACCATTTTTGAGATAATAATATAACGATTCAAAAAGTTGTAATCGTCATAAAAACTCATTTTTTGACCTTTGACTTTGAATTATTTTTTTAACTTTCAAATTTTGTTTTTAATGATATTTTAAACAATCTTACCGATTTTCAGCTTGGTGGGAATTTATGTAACTTCGAATGTCTAAATTGACCGGACTATGTATGCTCTGAATGTTTTTTTAGTTTAGTTTTTAGCTAGCTATACTTTTATTTCTTTCTTTTTTTGAACAAGTTTTCCCACACTAAGAATTTCTCATGTATCTTAGGTACATTTACAAACATTTAAACTCACATACACAAACAGCCAGACATACAACAACTATTTGTAGGTCATACAAATATTTGTTCCGTGCGAGAATCGAACCCGCGACACGCAGCGCAGCAGTCAGTCCCTCAGCCACTGCGCCAACCGTGCAGTCAAACGTCGTGACTTGTTAATTGCTTACCGCTGGAAGTAGGACAAATGTCTAAAACAGAACCTAAGTAGGTAACATTTATCTGTCCCGATTTATTTGAATGCACCCTAAGTACGAAAAGTTTCAACCGTAACGTTGGCACCTGTGAATTTTCAAGCAAACAACTTAATCCGTGAACTTCTGTGCAGTTGGCTAAAGTTGGTTCCACTAAAGTTTATAACGTGCATGTTTCAGGCAGCCATTTCAGACTATAAAACGTTTTCTGAAACGATCCGAGTCTGACACTGTCGGAAACAGACTAATTTACATAGATGCATTCATTACCCACCTGCGTTTACCGGTGACGCAACTATGCGGGCATCGAAACCCGGTTTCGGTCCTAGTAAAACCAGGCCCTTTAGCCAAACAGCAGTCGGCAGCAGACGACAATCGTTATCGCTCAGCAGTCACTAATACATTATCAACTTTATACCCTAGCGCATATAGTTGAAATCTATTGACGTTTACATATCGTTTTTGTTTGTTTCGTTCGTTATCGCTCAGCAGTTTTAATAGATTTTCAACTATATGCACTAGGGTATAAAGTTGAAAATGTATTAGTGACTGCTGAGCGATAACGATTGTCGTCTGCTGTTTGGCTATAGGCCCGGGTTTCAATTCCCTATATACCACCCACCACATGTAAACTTTGGCGTGGTTTTTAAGCTTCAGAAGCACGACCGCGGTGTTTAAATGTAACAACGAGTATAAAATTGACGCAGTTACATTACACGAAATATTGTTTGTCAAACAAGTGATAGACATATAATATTTTCATGATTTTAAGAATGTATTCGAAGTGAAGGGAGAAAAGAGTCCTGCCGGGGTTGCGGGTTGTTCGAAAGAGATACCGCGGCCCCGGAACGTAAAGGGCAATAGAAGGAACATGGGTGGGTTTTAGTCAGTACAAGTCTGACACTCCCCCCGCTCCGCCCAGAGAAGGGGAAGTTATTTGATGATTTCCCACCCAAACAAAAAAGGGAGAAAAGAGTTGAGTGAAGGGAATTGGTCCTTTGCCCAGCAGTTGAACAATACAGGCTTTAAAAATATATAATGGAATTTATACATATAAATTAGTGATGATGGTGATAGTGTGCAGTTGCAAACGAATGCCATAAAATAATTGATTTTACTCTCAGGCCTTTTTTGCGGATAGGAAATCATCAAATAAACTCCCCCGCTCCGGGTAGAACGGGGATGAATGTCAGGATTTTCCTAACTAAAACCTACCCATGGTCCTTCTTTTGCCCTTTACGTTAAGAGCTGCCGTATTCCTTTTGAACAACCCGCAACCCCGGCAGGCCCCTCTGCTTTGCTGACAGCTCTTTGAGGCACACTTCGCGCCGTCGACACGGACTCGTGGCTTGACGGACGGACAGACCCGCATCTATCGGGAGTTGTCTCGCGGCGCCCGACACCCGGAGCGTCTCCCGCGGCGGCTAAGTTGGTTTGAGGTACTCTCAGGCTTCAGACGACATGATTTATGTTAGTCGACACGGCTATACATCACTTGTTTGCTCCACGAGTCGGTGTGTCGTGGCATGCTCTAAGCAATTTGTTGCGTCACATGTGTCGTTTGAATAAGTAGCTTGTGGCCATGTTTAAGTTGCATAATAATGTATTGGCACTGAAAAGAGTCCGGTCACACATTGTCGAAATGTGTATTTAAATCGGTCGTATATGTATTTTAATCAACAAGCAACCTGGCCTGCAAATAACAAATAACTAAAAAAAACTGGTCAAACACGAGCACTGAAGGTTGATTTTTCTCAAACTTGTGACATAAACACAAATGCCACATAAACAGCCATCACTTTTGACTGCGTAGACTTAGAGGGTTAATTTTTTCATAGAGGAACACAAAGGGACCACAGAGTAGAGTATATGGTTTTAATTTCAACTCGATATCCCTACGCGTTCCCAAGATAAAGGGTCTTGACAGACAGACGGACAACAAAGTGTTCCAATAATTGTTCCGTCTTTCCTTTTGAGGTATGGAACAATAAAAATATATCCGCGGGCAGACCTGGCGCTTCGGCGTTAAGAATAACTTTGTCAACATTGTTTTGGCGATGTGTAGGATTTAAATATTTGTTTTCGTTCTTACCAATATCCTGTAATCATGATACTGTTTGCCAAGCCGACAATGGTGGTAAACCTCGTTTAATACCAACATATCTTCAAAGGAAACTTATAATTAACATCAGATAGGTTATAATCCCGGTGAACCTGTTTACATTTAGGTTTGTGGGTCAACATTTTCGTAGACACAAGAGGGTATTGACTTGTAACGCCAGAAAATGTGTCATTTTATATGCACGAGGAGACACGTGGGTTTTTGGACCGTGCTAATGTATATTTATTTATTTACTAGCTTTCGCCTGTGACTTCGTCGGCGTGGCATAGTTACTTTTGGCTAACGCTAACTTGAACCTGCGTGATGATCGAAAAAAATCTTTCGCTCCCCTTTTTCTCCCCCTTTTCTCACTTTTTTAGCCTATGTTTGTCTCCAGAGTCCCAACCATCTCTGTAACAAGATTCATCAGAATCGGTTAAGCCCTTTAGCGTAAAGACGTAACAAAAACTTTCGCTTTTATAATATTAGGAAAGATATACTTTACAGATATATCCAAGTAGTTTCGGACCTGGCCGTTTGTGTATGTGAGTTTAAATGTTTGTAAACGCACCCACGATACAGGAGAAAATCCTAGTTTGGAGCATAATGAATTCTAACAAGACGGTCTTCTTTGAACCAAGGTGCTCGAGTATTTGGGCAGGTAAGCAAGTAAACCCGCAGGTGCTTGGGCGAGTACTCGCACAAGGGTTTCCGCCATTCATTACAAAAACAAAACGAATTACTATCGCAAGCACTAGCTCGAGTATTACCGTAAGTCTATTTGTGTTGTTTCTCCCTAATTTTTGGTAATTTCTTATAAAGTATGAAATAATGATTGCCCTATAAATTAATTTTCATGCTCTCCGAGGTAAAAGTCTTGAAGCCAATCAAATGTTATGACCTTTTTGTGTTAAGTTTACGAGCTATGAATTTAATAATTTAAACTACCGATAAAGAAAACTCAGTTTTTATGACTGCTGTAAATTTCATAATATCTCATAATAGCACCATTGGACGTTAAAGGGAGAAATTGTGGATTTTATGTTCGCTACGGTTTTAAAAGCTCACAGCTTTGCCCAGCGGGTTCACCTGCAGGCTGGTGACCACTTGTGTATTATAGCGTAATTCCTGACCACCTTGGAAGTATACTCTTAGGAACAAAAATGTGAAAATCGTCATAATTGTTGGAGTAATCGGTAGGTAAAACTTAAAATTTGTCGGTTAAAAATTGTTAAAATCGGCTCAGTCGTTTCGGAGCCTATTCGGTAAAAACAAAATAAATCCTACCTCTTTATAATACCTACCTACCTATTATTAACAAATTAAAAAAAACTAATTTTCTAGATCTAGAGCATGACTGATTAAAAGTGTAATATCATACTGAACATTTCAATTAGGGCTAAACACGGTAAATGATAAGCAAAGTTTTTCCACATATTTTGACGTTTTCATCAAATAAATACTATGTCTGTCTAATCTATACTAATATTATAAAGCTGTAGAGTTTGTTTGTTTGTTTGTTTGAACGCGCTAATCTCAAGAAGTACTGGTTCGAATTGAAAAATTCTTTTAGTGTTGGATAGTCCATTTCTTAAGGAAGGCTATAGGCTATATAACATCACGCTACGACTAACAGGTGCTGAGCAGCGTGGGTGAAACCGAGGGGAACAGCTAGTTTTTAATAATTTCTTACCTTGTGATAAACGGATTTGTAGAAAATCTGGTTCTTCTAACCTGACAGACAGATGTGTTGCTGGGAAGTTTGTTCCGCAACAACGAAGGGCAGGGCGTTTTTGTGGGACTATCCCCCGAATACTGAAACGTCACTCAAAATTTGAAGGCTGCTTAACATTTGAGCAGCTCTTTAACTTTAGATTTTGTATGGTCAAACGTCACTTCTGAGTCTCTGTTAAATTTAAGTGGGACTTAAATTTTGAGTGACGTTTCAGTATTCGGGGGTAACTCTTGTAATGTGACGTTCAAAAAGTGCTGATTAGCAGCCTAATTTGAATAAATGACTTTTGATTTTGATCTTTAAGGGACTCTCGGTGCGCGTGTCTTTCTTTTCATTTTTTAAAAAACGTTGCTCCACACTAGGAATTTCTCCTGTATCGTTGGTGGGACAAGCATTTAAACTTACAGACACAAACAGCCAGACCCGCAACGACTATCTGTAAGCCGTATAAATATTTGTTCCGTGCAGGACTGAACCTGCGACAAGCAGCGCAACATTCGATCGCTCAGCCACTGGCACTTGCCTAGTTTATTTTTAAATGCTTAAGTAACAGGTAAATTACGCCTGACTAAACGGATTTCCTGTGCCGGTAGGAAATCCGGAGACTACAGAGAACGACTGTGATCAATCAGATTTAGCACGAAGGATGCTTTTCATCCCGGGGACAGCTTCCTACTCTAAATGTTTGTTAATCGTTAAGTTTTAGAAATATACGCAACATTAACATTATTTATTTTTACTTCGTACGAAATTAATTTGCCTTTTTTATGAAATTTGAATCTTCTGACAGTTAATCTACTAGTTAGCTTACTAGCTTTTGCCCGCGCCTTCGCTCCCGTCAAATTCGAGGTAACACAGTTCCCCTTGCCTGATTCGCAGGTTTCCTCCTGCTACGTGTAGCTTTTGCCTTTGCGCCTTGCCCTTATTTATTGTAATAGCAATGCTAAGTATTCCCTTGTCTTCTCTCTTTCTCCCTCATAACTTAATCTTGTTTTTTAAAAAAAAAGAAGAAGAGAAGAAAAGAGTCACAGAGTCAGAACTCTGACTCTGTGACTACTTATTTGATTTTTGTTGCATGCATTTCTGGAACTTAAATTCTTCAAACGTAATATTTAATTCTTTGAACTTTTCAAATCTAGCAATTGCCTTTTTAGCAATCCGAATCATAATAACAAATGACACAAACACATTACAAAACAATATTGATCTCATAATATGTATTGTATTAAATGGATTTAATATGAACGCAAGAGCAACAGGATGCGACGAACGACGTGGGTGATGGGGTTTAGGCGCAACTGGAAGTAGTTTAGCTTGAACAAAGAAATAACTCATACATCATTATAGGACTTTCAAGGGTTATGATACTAAAATGATTAATTTTGAAAATAGAACTGAAGCCACATGCGGCTAGTGAGCCTCAGTTTGCTGAACCCTGCACTACACTATTGAGGCAGTATACACAAGTTGTCCGCTATCAAACATGGTGAGAAAAAAAACAACTATGCCTATTTCTTTAATAAATAATGACCGTAGTAATGAAAATGATGGCAAGAAAATAATTGTTATTTATCTACGTTTCCCTTCCTTAGTTTCTTTTTTTTTACTTGAGCAATTCTGTTAGAGAAAGGTAAATCCAATAATGCCCAATAAAAAGTGAATGGACTCGCTTGCTCCCGTGAGGGTGAGGAATGACTCGTGAATACGCGATAGATACAGCGTTAATACACGCTTTTATTTTTGACTCGCTTTTTATTTAATTTCATGTACAATAGTGGTACAAAGGCGGACTGTTGTTATAAATATATCACTAAAAGCTTTTGCCCGCAGCTTCCCTCGCGTTAAATTCCGGGTTACACAGTTCCCCTTTCCTGATTTGCAGGTACCTGCTACCTGTAGTTTTTGCCCTTGTGCCTTATTTATTGTAATAGCAATGCTAAGTTTTCCCTTTTCTTCCCTCTTTCTCCCTCATTTTTTTTAAGTTAGCCCATGTCCGTCTCCAGGGTCCCAAGTATCTAATCGGTTTAGCCATTAAGGTGTGAAGACGTAACATACAAACTCACTTTCGCTTTTATAATAAAAGTAAGGATGGTCCTATATTATGGCGTGTAATAAAAAAGTGTGGTGTATTTCAGAATATGATTTAATTATTCCCATATTTTTTTTCATGGGACAACAAAATCAGTTGTCTCATACATTTGGGTAGTGTAGACATTGATTTTTGTACTGGGCAATTTTTTAAGGTTCTATGATTCAATTATTCCCATCATTTTTTTTCATGGGACAACAAAATCAGCTGTTTCATACATTTGGGTAGTGTAGTCATAATATCTTGTACTGGGCAATCTTCTTAAGGTTCCGTAAACCTCTAAACGAAAAACCGGAGCCGTTTTATGATCACTTTGTTGTCAGTCTGTCAAGACCCTTTATTTCGGGAATGCGTGGAGGTATCGAATTGAAATTTAAACCATAATATATTCAACTCAGTCGTCTCTCATGTCTTCCCTGGGTTCCTTACAAACTTGCGACATAAACAACCATATCTTTTGACTGCGTATACTTAGACGGTTTACAGTATAAAGGGACCACAGACTTGACTATACGGTTTTAGTTCTCACTAAGATGCTATTGAGCTGTGAAAATCAACTCTTGAAGTCTACGCGATCAAAAAATTTCGCCGTTTATGTCGGAAGTTTGTCCGTAACTCTCAATGCGCGAATCCGGCTAGCACTTAACAGGTAGGTAGTAATCCCTATTTCTTTGAAAGAACATAAGATCGCACGCCAGTGGTATGACTACACTCTATTTATAACCTTAAATGGACAAGCGTGGGTCGTAGTGTCCGTTTTAGTCACAAAAGCTGACGAAAACAACATTGGTCGTATACTCGCGGGAATACCTCTTCCCAGTCACATACTTGTGAACATAACAAGGATCCACCTCGATTTGTTTTTAGTATTATAGAAAATAGGTATCTGTTTACGTACTTTTCCATAAGTATTTCGTTTAGGATGAAAGGGAAGCGATGTTTTTTGGGAAAGTTTGTTTCGTGTAATGTAAGGCATCTGTCTTACCGCCCGGGGTGAGCGAGAAGGGAGTAAAGCTAGCAACCGAGCGTCGAGTTGACGGCAAACGTGGAATGAAAGTAGAAGAAATGCTTTCCTTGCGGACTATGTCTGGTGTAACTCTGAATGATAAATTGAGAAATGAGGTTATACCAGTAGCGGCAAAATTTAAAAGAGTATGTTAGATGGTTTGGTCCTGTAGGTTCTGTAGAGAGAATGAGTGAAAGGCGAGTTACAAATGGTATTTAGAAAGCAGATGCATTGCCGGGAGGAGACGATCTAGAAGGATGTATACGGAATTTATTGCAGTACAATTATGATTTTGTTAGCCACGCATAATATTCGTATCAATCAATAGCTGACATCAATACAAACAAATAAAGTATGCGGCAAAATTGTCTGCCGTGCGACGTTACGTTAGTGTTCCACGCTTGCCTCAAACAGATGTCAGCAAAGCATAGAGTTTTGCCAGGGCTACCGACTGCTGAGGTAGCGGGTTGTTCGAAAGAAATACCGCGGCCCCGGAACTTATAGGGCAATAGAAAGAACATGGGTGGGTTTTAGTCGGTACAAGTCTGTCACTCCCCCCACCCGCAACGAAGTACGCAACCGGCGTTGCGGTATCAGATGTATGAACGTGGAAGAGCCACAAGGTGTATGTTATTACATAAGGAACCTCGTCAGTGATGGGACTGGCGCCTTAGGCAGCTCCTAATAAGCGTAGGTACATAGCGTAGGCGGCTTCGCCCGCGTGATAATAAAAAGGTATCCTATGTGTTATTCCAGACTATAATCTACCTCTGTGCAATATTTCATCAAGATCCGTTTAGTAGTTTTTTCGTAAAAGAGGATCAAACATACACCCATACCCACAAACTTTCACATTTATAATATTAGCAGCATTTGGATTAGTATATTCTTTTGATCGTTCCTTAGGAACTTTATGGTTTTAAACAAGTACCGAAAAGATGACGTCGTCCTTCGGTTTTCTAGTGGTCACAAGCGCGACTGCTGAATATCCTGGATGTGAGGTCCTGGCTTCGATTCGCAGGTTGGGTTATTTAGTGTTATTTGGTTTTTCCTCTAGGAATTTTTTAGTAGCAGGAAAGAAGTAAGGATATGCCCCGGTTGGTCGAAATAGGCGCGCCCCTTATAACATGAGACTTTAACTTAACTGGCGAAAGTGGGTGCACTACTAGGCACCTCTGCTTAACTCTACGGGGTAAGAGGCGTGATATTACATTATGGAATGACGTAGTTTTCAAAATTTTTGATAGCACTGGCGAAACTCGTAGAGATTCATTTAATTACTGTTTTCAACATAAAAAGACAAAAGAACTTTTTATAGCATAATAAAAAAAGTTAAAATATGAAAATAGGAAATCCGGTATTGAAAATCTGAGTAATAAAATTGAATTGATAAATTATTACGTAGCTCAGGAAGTAAAAAATAAACAAGCAATGGTAAGAACTGCAGCAATTTTATTGATTGTGAAGTATTGTCAGATGAATGTAATGCATGTACTAGTTTTATTTTTGAAATACTATTAAAAAAAATACTCACGAACAGCGTGATAGTTACTTTACAGATAGTCTTGAAAGTGACAACCAGTCTTACCAAATGTTACCGTATTACCCAGTACTAACTGGGTCGTGGAGGTCAGATAAGCATTCGTTCTATTTAAAATACTGGCATTCAGCTGCTGCCACGTATTCCGAACATAAGTCGATTCCAGCTCAAAGAAAATCCTTATCCTCAGACACTACATGCGTGAGGTAATACCATTTTGATTTAAAACATATTTTAAATCAAAATGGTATTACCTAAGATAAATGTCAATTCTTAGATTTTAATTCCGAATCGACGCAAGTGTAAACGTAATAATTCATTCGTGTGTTTACAACCAGTTGATGCGAATAACCATAAACTCGGAAACGGATGTCTGCAAGTCCACATTCTCACACGTACTTTGTGGTCGGTATATACAGGGTGGTTTATGCGAACGAGAAATTAAAGCGTATTTATAGATTGAAAGCCGATAAAATATGTTTATTTTTCAATACGAAACCATAATACTGGTGTGTATTTTTAGACGAAATCGTAAAACTGGTGTTTATTTTTAATAATTCAGCTATAAAACTGAGCGGACGAAACAAATAGTGGGTTGTTTTCTAAATTCAAATATGTAAACCACAGTTGCATGTACGGCGAGCTGCATCAATTGATTTCCCCAGTCGAATTCAAATTTACTTTCAAGGGGAATTTACACAGAGGGGCTTGCCAAGTTGTTCGAAAGAGATAGCGCGGCCCCGGAACATAAAGGGCAAAAGGAGGAACATGAAGACAAATGTATGTGGTTTCGAGGTTGGTAACGTAGGAGATTTTTGTAATGATGAGTACAATGACCCTTATTGGGTTTATTAAAGATTAACCTTGTGTGGGCATTAAGTAAGTAAAAAGTAATCTTGATGTCAATAACACCTCCCACACTTTATTCACATTAAATCTTTAAATATTTTCCAGGTGATTACTATTCAATAACATGTTTTATAGTAGGCGTCAACTTGAAAGCTTTTATCTATACTATAATATTATAAAGCTGAAGAGTTTGTTTGTTTGAACGCGCTAATCTCAGGAAGTACTGGTTCGAATTGAAAAATTCTTTTAGTGTTGGATAGTCCATTTCTTGAGGAAGGCTATAGGCTATATAACATTACGCTACGACCAACAGGTGCTGAGCAGCGTGGGTGAAACCGCGAGGAACAGCTAGTTAAATATATTTACACCCAATGGTCCTTTTTTAAAGGCAGGTTTAATGCTACGACGCTATATTTATTAAAAAGCAATTCCACGAAAAAAAAATAGTTAAACTTTATGTACAATAGTGGTAAATAGGCGGACTTCATGCCATACGGCATTCTCTACCAGTCAACCTTTTAGTAAAATACGTCAACATTGTGACATGTACATTGTGAGGAGCTCGTGGCTAAATAAATAGCAGCCGCTCGGGTCGATCTTTAGGTTAAGCCGCGCTTGCCTAGGTTGGTCTGTGGATGGGTGACCACCCGTTACATACCGAGTTTCCTCCGTGCCTCGGAAAGCACGTTAAGCCGTTGGTCCCGGCTGTCATTTGTAGATCTTTGACAGTCGTTACAGGTAGTCAGTGTTCCGAAAGTCTGACAACCAGTCTTACCAAGGGGTATCGTATTACCCAGTATTAACTGGGTTGTGGAGGTCAGATAGGCAGTCGCTCCATGTAAAATACTGATATTCAGCTGCATCCGGTTAGACTGGAAGCCGACCCCAACATAGTTGGGAAAAGGCTAGGCAGATGATGTCAACATTGTGACACAGTACTCATATGCGTGTCTCTCGTTTACAATCGAATCAGTATCGACCAGAACATCGAGACTGACGATAAACAGCTTTTTACTATTTTTACACGACTGCCCCAAAAAATGAGTCTTATTATTTTTAGGGTTCATGTATGTTTGTATGTATGTGAGTTTCTTTATTCCATCATAACTTCTTAACATTATGATTTACATGTATGGGGTATCGTTAGAATCCTTGCATCATCCCGAGTAACATAAGCTATTGAAAAAGTATAGAAATCCAATGTGGCGAGTATGATTAATAATTGAACACCCACACATTTTTTTTAAATTACTATTAAATTCGGGGTAACACAGTTCCCCTTTTCTGATTTACAGGTACCTGTCACAGGTAGCAGATACCTTAAACAAAATTTTTCATTGCAGTCGGGGGACCAATCTGTTGAATACTTTCTTGTATTAAAGGGCCCCCGGCTGCAACTATTTCTTTATAAGAGATTCCCTTTCGTCTTTGTTCCTAGCACATTCCATCGGCAAATGTAAAACTAACATCTTGTTTTTTTCTTTTTAGTTATTTTTTTTAGTTCAGCTGCAATCGACAAAATTCGATGTCGATTGGCAGTAATGGATTCAATTTGTAAACACTTTAGTACCTTATAAACTCTTTAAAGGGTAGAAAAATACAAATACAAACTTGAAATCTGTGTACTTGTCTACTTGGATTTTCCATTTTATTTATTTGAGTCAACTGTTGGGAATCTTCAAGTTTGTAATAGAATCACGTAGAAGTACCTTTATTATCCGTGAAATAAGTTTTTTAATGGAACGCTTTTTTTGGTAATACGTCGAGTTTTCCCTTTTTGTTTTACCTATGAACATAAATCATGAAATATATCATTAAACAAGGCACTCATACTTTCATGAGCTTCATTACCCTGTAGAATATAGCAGGAAAGTTTTTAGAGCACCTAAAAATTATAGCTTTTTTCTTCTTATAAAGATTTATGACTGATTTTACCTACATTTGAAAGAGTGCTGATGAATTATTTCTCAGCTTAGTTAAAGTGCGAATAAGTTCAAAATTATATAGGCTGTAAACAAACCTTTCATCTAATCTGAATCTGTCAACTATGCATTCTGTATATCAAACAATGTCACTTTATGCATAAAATGTGTCTGGCATGGTGACGATTTTTGTTTGATGATCAATATTTTATTTCGCTAGAACTCAATATTAAGCAATCGATTAATTGTACTGATAAATGCATTGAATAGTAGATTGAGGATGTATTGGTATTTAAAGTAAAGTTATGAAATAAGATTTACAGAAAAGTAAACAAGAATAAACTAAATGTTATTTATTTATTTAATGATTTATGTACACACAAGAGAAAACAGGAAAACATCATAAAAAACAAAGAGTACAAAGGCACACCTTATTTCTAAAGAAATTTCTACTAGCAGGCCTGCGAGAAGAAATATGAAGAAAGAAATGTAGACAATAGTGTGTGGGAACAGGAAGAGAATAGTAACTAAAATAAGAATGTCTTAACCTAAATATAAGTACACATATAAGCATAATAATATTTAACTGTATGTATACATACATAACACAAAAATATATAAACAGAATGTTAGTGGTTTTTAACTCAAAAAATCACTAACATTTAATTCGAATTCGATTAATTACATAATTTGTTTAATAAGGATACATAGCTCATCAAGATCCGACAAACCTTTTACGGATTATGCTAAAAAAATATAATTATCATGTCCATGTCAAAAATAGAGACCGAAGGGTAGCGAGTAGGTACATAAGCACTGGCTTGGTAAAGTGGTTAAACAAATTTACTCCAAATAAATTGGATAAAAACATGGTTGAAAGTGTCCCCATATAAAGAGCGGTGTGTGTTGGGAACACATTTGCATGACAAAAGATTTGATTTGTAGCCGCGGGCAAAGCGGGCATTTCCGGTACAAACGACGGCACGGTTGGCGCAGTGGCTTAGCAATTGAATGCTGCGCTGCTGGAACAAATATTTGTATGGCCTACTAATAGTTGTTTCGGTTCTGGCTGTTTGTGTATGTGTCAATCCACGAAGGGTTTGGTTACCTAATAGTTCACCCACATTACGTCAGTTATGTTTTAAGTCCCATGTACCTACTAGGGGGGAAGCTTATTACCATAAATTGGATACAAACCCAGACTGACTCCGTAGCTGCTGCTGAGAATCCCTGATTGAAAAACCCAAAAACACGACACACTTTTACACGACCCGGGAGTCCAACCCAGGCCATGCACACACGCTTGTGACCCCTAGACTAACAAAGCACTCATGATAATAAAGTTCTAAAGATATAATGACAGAACTATCACATTACGCGTCCCCCTAAGTGAGACAACAAAGAGAAACTCCTTGATACAATTTTGCTCTATTAGCATAACGTTAGCATTTTCAGACATGTCAGCGTAAGTTGCTGTTTTCGCCGTAGGTTAGATTTTATTGTCTAGAAAGATAAAGCGACAATAATGGTAATTTTGTTGTGCACATTCACAGATTAGACGAGAGACCAGAGTTCATGTTGTTAAAGTTAGAAATGCATTTAGTTCAGAAATACCTAAACAATTATGATTTCTTTTTTTATTGGAACATAATGTTTTTGCGAGAAAAAAAAAACTATCTGTAATACTTGTGATATATGATAACAAATATTGGTGTCGATTCCTGTACAAACTAAACTAAAAACTTATCAAGAAATCAGTTTGAATCCATGCAATATAATAATCTAGAATCCAGAAGTGTGGGGCCACCATTTGTAAATAATAAAAACAAACATAATGTTAGTTTATTTCTGTTACGACATTTCCTTTTTTTTTAAATTGATTGAAGTTGCACAACTTAACTTTTTTATAGTTTAACAGCATCCTACTAATCTTATAAATCCTACTATAATATAATACACATTATAGATGTGAATGTTTATGAGTATATATAAAACGGATCTTGATGAAATTTGGTACAGAGGTAGATTATTGTCTGAAATAAACCCACTTTAACAGGGTCAATGGAATTCGATGAAGTTGTGAATAACAGACAGACAAATCGAATCCAGTTTTCGTAGAATCTTTCGTGTCGTTGCGTCGAAGCGACGTTGTGGTTGTGACGAGGCCGGCCGCTAGTGCGTGATGTCGCTCCTGGTTGTGTGTACGGTGTGGTCCATATTGCCCATATAGTTGAATTTGGCAGCAAGATGTGGTCCGTGAGATTCATTTTCGTACAAATTAATGCAAACTTGTTGTTGTTGTCATTGGGTAGTCCAGTTTCCTCTTGAACCGCATGCCCGATCACCTGCGCAAATGATGGCTAAATTACTGCATCAATTGGTGGAGAACTTGTGCCTAAGATTAAGGCAATACACAAGTAAACTTTTTGTCAATGATGCGCTTCGTTTTTTTCAGAATTTTCATTAAACAACTTCTCCTGCTCAGGGCGGAGTAGCGATACGCTGAGAGGAAGAAGAAGAAGGGGGGTTTGTAGACTGCAACTATGCAGTTGTTCATTCAGTTATGAAGCCAGCATGGGGTATACATACCTACAAACTTTGAATTCATTAGTAAAGTTAAAAATACCTTCTCTGTTGTAACAAGACTCTAGATTTATCCTCTTCAACTTTACAATACAATTCACTTTGTCCAGGAGTTTCTCAAGTATAATGCACTGAAGCTCCTATATCTTCACATTGTTCTCAAGATTCATGGGCTGTAAACACGACGGTAATCAACAACATAAATCCTAAGTCGCGACGTTTATAAAATAATCCTAAAGGACACAGATTTTATGCTCATTAACTGCAAATTGTTGTGTTAGGATGTGGTACGATAAAGATACGTTCTAATAACTTGTCAAGCTTGGTCTTGGTTATTTATCATATGAGTACTATTTTCCAGGATATTTTATTAGGGTTCAAAAGAACACTTTTTGTATCACTTTGTTCTCTGTCTGTCTGTCAAGACCCTTTATCTCAAGAATGTGTCGAGGTATCGAGTTGAAATTAACATCAAATATTGAAGTCTGCACTCTTACAGCTGTGAAAATCTCAATCGTCTAAATCTACACAATCAAAAGATATGGCGATTGATGTCGCGTTTTCCTCCAACATAATCATACATTTTTAGTTGCACCACAAATTAAAATATTACGAACTTAATTGCAGTTGGTTATATATCAAGTCAATGTATCAAGACAACAAAGTTTTTCAAAGGCAAAGTTATGTTTGTCCTTCTTCCGTTAAAGCAATGTTTGGTACTTCTACTGGTTACCTACAAACTTGTATGGAACTCTCGGTGCGCGAATCCGCCTCGCATTTGGCCGGTTTTTTCTATTGGTATTTTTATTCCGAGCAGAAGTTTTTTTTTTTATAAATTTCCAAACTTTTGTTCACTATGGCTCTTGCCGAGGTTTGGAATTGGATAGGTTACATAACGGGGCCCAGGTTAAGCAACTCTTGCCAAGGTTTTTAAATGGATGGGTTACCGTAAGGGGTCCAGGTTAAGCATCTTTTTCCGAGGTTTGGAAATGGATGGTTTACCGTACAGGGGCTCAGGTTAAGCAACTTTTTCCGAAGTTTGGAAATGGATGGGTTACCGTACGGGGCCCAGGTTAAGCAACTCTTCCCGAGGTTTGGAAATGGCTGGGTTACCGTACGGGGCCCAGGTTAAGCAAATGTTGCCAAAGTTTAGAAATGGATGGGTTACCGTACAGGGGCCCAGGTTAAGCAACTCTTGACGAGGTTTGGAAACGGACGTGTTACCGTACGGGGCCCAGATTAAGGAGCTGTTGCTAAAGTTTGGAAAAGGATAATTAATTTATATTTTATGCACTTTAAACCGTAATGTTAGCATGTATAAACATGTGTGTGACGTGATTACTTACAAAAATTACGGTAAATAATTCGATGTCACGAGCAGATCCAAGAGCGAAGTGAGGCTCATAACTTCCTTTGAAGTAGTGTAGTCCCCAATTTCTATGTTAATGTAGGGATTGATGAAAAACGTACTGTAACGTTTGGAGCTCGGTGGACCTCAATTTGATATTCCAAATTTGTAAGTACATAATATTTCTATCTTATCTTATCTGACGGGCCTGTTGGTCCAGTGGTTAGTGGCCCTGACTGTTGAGCCGGAGGTTGTGGGTTCGATTCCCACCTAGGACAAACTTTGTGTGATGAGCATGATTGTTTGTTCTCTGTCTGGGTGTGATTTATCTATATGTATGTATTTATAAATTATACAAGTATGTATATCAGTTATCTGGTTACCATAACACAAGTTCTGCTTAGCTTGGGATCAGATAGCCGTGTGTGAGTTGTCCCAAGATGTTTATTATTTATTTATTTGTAAAATTAAGTTTATTTTTCCATCTTTGGTCGTAACTAAGACAAATTTCATATTGTCGGGGTTTTTCCATTAGACTCGGACTTCTTGAGGGCAGAACGTATAGAAAACTACATAGCTTTTGCCCGCGGCTTCGCTCGCGTTTACTTCGGGGTAACACAGTTCCCCTCTCTGGATTTGCAGGTATCTGCTACCTGTAGTTTTTGGCCTTGGGCCCTATTGATTGTAATAGCAAAGCTAAGTTTTCCCTTTTCTTCCCTCTTTCTCACTCACATCCCATTTTATTATTCTATATCCGTCTCCAGGATCCTATCTATCTCTGAACCAAAATTCATGAAAATCGGTTCAGCCATGAAGGCGTGAAGACGTAACAAACAAACAAACTCACTTTTAATAAAAATAAAACTATAGTAAGGAGAGCTCAAACCTATTTTACTTGTTTTTGAAGACCAATAAAGTTACTTGAGTAATGCGGAACGATTTTATTGAAAAAACCCTTTTTCGAAAGATGTCATATGTTCTGGATGCTATTAGAATCATCCAGACGATAAGGAGAACGCTTAAGAAACTACTCGACAGCTCACTCGTGCGGAAAACAAGGTATTATAAGTTGGCAACGTTCTTTTGCTCGTAAGTACTTTTATTGCTTTTCACGTAGGAAGTAGGTAGTTCATATTTAACTTTCTTTTACTCGCTTGGAGCTCAGAAATAAATTGTAACTAGTACTAGTACCGAGTTAAAACGTCTATATATTTACGATTATTTGTGGACCCCGGTTTAGATTGTAGTGGCAATAAAACAGTTTTTATTTATAAAACTTGAAGGCACAATTTAACAGAAAAATCCTAAAATTTGCATAATTTTACAATAAGGAATTATATTTTTAAATAAAATACCTTTACAGCAACATATTAAAAAAAAATACTGAGCGTACTATGACACAAATGAATGTATGTAATAAAAATTCTGGATAGCGCTATTAAAGTGATACCGGGACTGGAGAGCTTAAAGAAAACTAGCGGATAGGTGTTGCGTCTGATGATGACCAGACGCAACACCTGTCCGATCTAACGAGCCTCCCTTTTTGTGAGAAATGATGAACTTTACGCTCTAGGGATAGCGGGATAGGGCCTATACATGAGCCTTTAAGTATTCTGAGGCAGTAATAGTTTAGGTATACCTCATTTTTTTTGGGTTTTCACTGATCTCATCATGCAATAGCGTGTTTTTCATGTTCTTAACCGAACAGGAGCTAGTCCAAACTGATAAGATACAATATACAATATAAAATGATGTTCATAAGCAAATAATAATAATAATCTAATCTAAAAATAATCATCGTTACAACCTTATAAATTCATGCAATCCCATCAAGTGTTTTTTTTTATGAAATAGTCGTTAATGAGATTATATGAACTGAGGGACTTGTATTAAATATTATAAATCTTGTATTAAATTAAGAAAGGTTTGCTGTAAGAAAACCCAATTCTGGGTTAAGCTCGCCGTTGTACATAAGCTGTATATTGTAATTTGTGTGTTTTATTGTTTTGTGTGCAATAAAGAATAAGAATAAATCCAAAAATATGTATATTATAAGTATATACGTGTAACGGCAACGAATCATATTTTTGTCAACATACAGGCTGACGCGGACCGCCAATTTGAAAAAAAAAGTCAGCAAATTTGAATTTGGAAGGGAACGTTGGCGCAAGCCCGTTCCTCTATATTTTTCACGACGTGAAATGGCGCAGAAAGCTTTTAAAACATTTTAATGGCCTTGTATAAGGAACACAGCAATATTAACGGGCGTCCATCAACAGTTTTATAAACAGACTCGGAAACCACAATTATGTTGGCTCGATGATTTTGTTGCTAATAAAATGGAATAATGGATTTTTCCGGACGTCAATAATTGACGAGTTTCCTCTTGCTTCCTTTTGTTTGTTAGTTTTTGTTATTAGCTGATGAATTTATCGGCTGATGTTTCATTGGCTTGGAAAAAAATGGTACGTACGTAAAAATGTACGTACTATTTTTCTGGTTCTTCTGAAAACTTATTAGGTAACACCTAAAATACGTTTGAGGTTATATTTAAGTTTCGGTTAGATCCCAAGACAATGTTGTAGGGTAGGGCTAACCGAAACATAACCTAAAACGCAAGACTCAAATTAAACTAAATACACAGTACTTCATCTAAATACACAACATACACTATTACAGACTCACACACACGCTCAAAAGCTTACACACAAACATCACACAAGTGCGCTATTTTCTGTATATTTACTTTTTATTTTTTTTTTGTTTAGAAAAGCGGATTAACCTAACACAAGCATTTCCTTGCTGCTTAAAAAGGTGTTCTCTAAACTTAGTGTGCTATCCAAAGCTTTATTTATCCACATATGAATCAGAATAATATTATGAAATCGACCTTAATTCAGGATCTCTTTGAAGTTTGAGTGAATCAGTTTCAGATATGTAAGAGGGCGCCACGTTCTGCGTTCTACGCATTCTATTTAGTATAAAAAACTCACAGCAAAAAAGTAACGATAACTCTCGGAGCAGTGTTGGGCCTCATACGAACCCTAGTTTTTTTTGTTTATTATTCATTGCCACTGCTCTCAATACAGTGATAAATTCTGAATCTATACTTAATATTATAAAGCTGAAGAGTTTGTTTGTTTGTTTGTTTGAACGCGCTAATCTCAGAGACTACTGGTTGGAATTGGAAAATTCTTTTAGTGTTGGATAGTCCATTTCTTGAGGAAGGCTATAGGCTATAACATCACGCTACGACCAACAGGTGCTAAGCAGCGTGGGTGAAACCGCGTGGAACAGCTAGTGTTCTATAATCCCACATCATAACAACACAATCCACCATAGAATTAAAGAGAGAGACTCTTAATGTTTAAACACTCACCGCGCAAGAGTCGTTCCGCGAATCTCTTATCTTCACTTAACTAAGCCGTCAAATTCAAGCATTCTTGTCACAGAGTCATAACTATTAATCTCAGGTATTTATAGTTCCTTAAGACATTACAAAGCCCTCAAACCACGTTTATGAAATAGTAATTAACGATTAAACTCACGACCTTTTGTGTGAACATAAAATCAATTTCCAGGGAACTGTAGGTTTACGTCAAAGTTGTGATCAAAAGAAATGGTTTTAGCACACTATTGTTTGTGAGGTGTTTGAATTGGATCGAAATACTTCTATTGTTTGTTTTGTTTTTTTTTTTATAATAAGGGTATGTACAATACCATTCAGTAGGAGTTCTTAAGTGTATTTGAGGAAAACGAACTTTTTAATAGGTATATTCACTATCACACACATATTCACACGATCACACACATATCTTTTCATCACTTGTATCCTGAATGTTTGTTTTTTGTCAATTATAATTAAATTACTAGCTATTGCCCGCGGTTTCGCTCTCGTTAAATTCGGTATAACACAGTACCTGCAGTTTTTGCCCTTGCGCCTCATTGATTTGTAATAGCAACGCTAAATTTTCCCTTTTCTTCCCTCGTTCTCCCTCATATCCCACTTTTTTAATAAAAAAATAGCCTATGTCCGTCTCCTGATTCCCAACTATCTCGGTGCCAAAATTCATCAAATCGGTTTAGCCATTAAAGCGTGAAGAGGTAACAAACAAACAAACTCACTTTCGCTTTTATAATAGGTATTAGTAAGGATTGTAAAATGTGACAGTTATATAGTATAGTCTAATTACCACCAGTTTGGAATTGCCATGTTATTTTTAAATCAAGCTCCTCAATTCATTTTGCTTTTGAGAGTGACAGGTTACTCACCTACTTTGAAAGTCGAATGCTCATTTAGTTTTTAGCAGCCTTTTTATATTTTACCTTGTATAGTTATATTTTGTACCAGTCTTTATTTTACTGAGTTCAATAAACGATTTATTAATATTATTTATTTTTTCATTTAATCTTTTCTTACATATTCCTTATATTTTTAGATAAATCTTATAAAAAAAAAAATACAAAAAATAGTAGCCCACAGGTATCGGGAACAGGGTCCAAGCTACCAGGGCTCCAAAAAAGGAACCTCCTAAATACGAGTCGTGTCCAGGAGTACCGCTTTCTGTATCAAGTCCTTGATCCAGCTGCCTAACGAGAGCCTCCTCAGGTGTTGGTCGAGGCTCTTAGCATTAAAAAAATGGCTGGAACGACTATCGGCACAATTATCGCTGAGTCCACATCCCATATATCGACACACTCGCGGGCCAAGTCAATATACTTGATTTGTTTATCTTTTCCTTACGAGGCTCTCAAGTCTGGCAATAGCTCCATCAGATGCAAAAACAGTAACGCTTTATTATTATTCTCAGAACATAATTCGAGCACCATTTGAGAGTATGACATTCAATTTTCATACAGCATTAACCAAAAAATATACACATATTTACGAGTTTTAAATCTCAGCACGTCAATTTTCAGGGAAATTTTCCAATTACTGATAAAGCTTGAACATTATAAATTAAAACCATTGAGCGCTACAATTCGATAATAAAACGATTGTAATTTAATTACGTAGTTATAAAATCAGTGTTTTGTCAGACAATTTTTACTTCATTAACGTCGGTACGAAGTTTATAGGGCACTAAATGTGGGGAAATGGGCTACTGAATTCGTCTGCGTCCTTAATAAAGTTAATTTTATAGAAGAACATCAACTGGGTTACCGCCTAGGCGCACCTGTCTCAGTCAGGTAATTTGACATTTTTTCTCACCACTCATTGGTCGATTGGTCGGCTGTTTGTTTCTTTTTTGTATGGCATCTCGCAGTTCGACCTCGCATAGGTCGAACTCATCGTTTTCTGCTTAACCGGACAGTCTTGGTTGCCTTGCTTTTAAGGCCCCCAGCCAGGGGCGCGGCTGTATGTCGATATCGCAGCCCTGAAATAGCAGTTTTGTTTTTATAAAAAAGTACTTATTCTAAAAGTCCTTTTTGAAACACAAGCTTTCAAACAAGCTTTATTATTTACAGAGCAATTAGATGACACGGTTGGCGCACCGGCTGAGCAATTGACTGCTGCTGAGTCGCGGGTTCGATCCCCGCACGGAACAAATGTTTGCATGACCTGCAGATAGTTGTTCCGGGTCCGGCTGTTCGTATCATCTAACTTCCCAATTAATCATCAAATAACTTCACTCACTCTGGGTGAAACGGGAGGGAGTGTCAGACATGTACTGACTAAAACCCACCAATTTCAAATTTAATCTCTTTCGAACAACCCGCAAACCATACCATGACTTCTTATAACACCATCCTTGTGTGCGAAAGAGACAGAGCTACACAAGACGTCTAGCGCACTCTCTTTCTGATGCTTAGTTAAAAATTGGGAGAGATTATCAAGTCCAAAACTGAAATAATGACAGTCGTCATTAAACAGGAAACTGATGACGAGTCTCTCCGTGTTATCACATTTAAACAGAACAGTTTCTCAGACGTATTTAAGCTCGTCCATTTATTCAGACAAGGCCTTTCAGTTTCTAAAAGAATTAAGTCCTAATTTATTTCTTGCCTCCTAGTATATTTCATCAGGCTTTATTTTATAAGACAGAAAATTTAATCTGAAGTCTTACATTATAACAACTTACAAAATAAACATAATTTTATTGAGTTTTTCCAAGGAAAATAAGTTTTCTTCTGTACTAACGAAAGATTTAGTTTCTAAGCTGCTAGACTTCAATATTTTGCAAGTAAGTGAAGTTAATTTTGTTTTTACTTAGGTATATTTGAATAGTAACATTTGTAACATCACGCATGTAATCCCTGAAGCCTTTGTTCCATGCAATGATATTATTAATGAATATGAAAATTATATAAATAACTTCTTACAATATAATATAGTATATATACTTTTAAAAGTGTTTGCTCATATTAATTTAGGGACTACTTGTTTTTTTTTTAATCGGACACTAGGATTTTTTCCTGTATATTAGGTGCGTTTACAAACATTTAAACTCACATACACAAACAGCCAGACCCGGAACAACAACCTATAGGTCATACAAATATTTATTTCGTGCGGAGATCAAACCCGCAACTCGCAGTGCAGCCGTCACTGCGGCAATCGTGCCGCCAATTGTAATTCGTAAGTGCTATGATTGTGAGATGACAAAAACGTCAACAAAATCATCGGCATTTGCTTAAAAACGAAATATACAACGTGAGGTGACATTGGTGTAAAAAAATGTCCTCAACGCTGTCAACTGTCAAATATCAGTGGTGTCGATTTTTTTTTGTAACAAACCAAATAATCACTAAAATTGAGTTTATTTCGTCAAACGACGTTTCCTATTCTGAAGTTAATTAAAGTGCTACGACTTAACTATACTATAGTCTTACATCATTATTGATAGTTTAGTTACTCAATTTAGAGAAAATGGCAATCTCGCTATTCTGAAATTGACGTTTTTCACAAAAAAATATAGTGGTGGTCTACATCGTACTTACTTTAATAACGACTAAAATGGCGTGAAATAAAATTAGATGTGTTTAGGTATGTCATTAAATCTTAGGCTAGTTCAATCCGGTGGTTCATCTAAATCGGCACCATTGACGAAGTTAGTTTCCTAAGATTATCTTAATTAATTACTCTGAAGATAGTTTATTTACCTACATCTAGTTAATTATAAACCACTAATGGAACCGCGCCGTAATTAATGTCGCTACAGATGAAAATAGCCCGAAGGCTCGTCATATAGACTTGTATGTACTTATTTATACTATGAACAATGAACATAATTACAAATCCCGACCTCTATTTTGTGTGAATTAGGGAAAAACGGTTTCCGAACGTTTTTAGTCGTATATAAACTATTATACGAAGGTTTTATTGTTATGTGTGCTTGGTTGCGGGTTGCTCTGGGGTTGCGAGTTGTTCGAAAGAGATACCGTGGCCTTGGAACACAAACGGCCAAAGAAAAACCATGGACTGAGAGGAAGTCTCGAACGGGAGAAGTTATTTGACGATTTCCCAACCCAAAAAAATGATACCTAGCTGGTCAAAAACTTATATTCAAATGATATTGTGCACATCACAGAAAATCTAACACGAATGCACGATGTAAATGGAACGTTATCTCTAGAACAATGAGGTTTAAAATTAAAGTAACTTACCAAAAGGTTGCAAGATTTTGCATACAAGTTTATTTACGATGAAAAAACATGGTTGCCTAGATAGCGTCATGATACTTCATAGTCATTCAAAAACGATAAAACATTTCTTTTTTACACAAAATCAACATTTATATCAACGGAATTTACATTGGCAATAGAATAAGGTAAAATAAGGTTATGTGTGTTTGTGTCTGTGCTGGTGGTTTAGTAAGGACCAAAGTATGTTTTTATTTGTGTATTTTACAACATCATTTATGAGAGACAGATTTATTGATAGGTGTGTCTTTCATCGGGTTTATAGGCCACGTTTAGTAGTAAGTCATTTCGGGATGACAAAACGAAATCTCTATTTTTCTAGCAAGGTGGTTGCTCCATAAAATATTCCATAACACGTATTAGTTAGGGACGGCCCTACTTCGTTAGTAAGACACATTGGTTTATTGGTAGTATTTTTTTGAACAACAACATTAATTTTTTTAGCTCTTATATCATCATCATCATCAGGCTATATTAGTCCACTGCTGGACATAGCCCTCCCCTAATGAGCGCCATAGCGCCCTGTCTTCAGCTTGCCGCATCCAGCATCTGCCTGCAGTCTTTCTTAGATCGTCATCCCACCTGGTCGGAGGGCGTCCTACACTACGCTTGCCGAGTCGCGGTCTCCACTCAAGAACACGTTTACCCCAACGGTTGTCGGTTCTTCGTGAGATATGGCCAGCCCACTGCCACTTCAGCTTGCTGATTCTTTGACGTATGTCGATAACTTTGGTTCTCTGTCGGATGTATTCGTTGCGGATTCTATCCTTCAGAGAAACTCCGAGCATAGCTCTGCTCTTATACTATAGCTTTTGTCAATCAGCAAACAATTTCATTTTCGCATAGACTCGGCACAATCCGAGCGGAATTTTTCCTGAACATTATAAAAAATCTTTTTTTAAGAATAGGAAATCATCAAATACTTTCTGCCCCTTTACTGCCCCACTCCGGGCTGCGCAGGGGAAGCCTGCACTGCAAGGAGCGGTGGCTCTAATTCTAATTTAGTTCGGGTCAGAGTACCATTTCTTCTTCCTCCATACTTCTTCATTCCTTATCATCTCATTAGACCTTCTCTTTTCTTTTCTTGAACGTATTTCTGCAATTCATTTTGACTCCCATCTGTAATTATTACCGAGCTGACCAATTTTTTTTCTAACCTGCTCTGTCTCACTCTTGGGTAAAAGTCTTTCTCCTCTCTTTCCACCACTCATGAAACAGCCAGACCCGATACAACTACTTGTAGGTCATACAAATATTTGTTCCGTGCGGGGATCGTACCCGCGACACGCAACACACCAGTCAATCACTCAGCCACTAAGCCTACCGTGCCGTCAAACGTGTTGGAACGCCACCTCACTGCACTGTGTCAAGGCACCAGTTTTCTGACCATATTTTATTTATTTGTGTACACACAAATTACTTAAAACAGAAAACTGTATACAAAACCACAAATGTATGCTTTGTACTAATAATTTGTGTGGCACCCCTACCATTCATAAAAACGTCGCTAGACAAAGACTCATTGTTCTGAAGATTTATTTCCAATAACAAACTTTTGTATCATTTATACTCAATAACAATAACATCATAAATCATTATAGGTTTTTGATAAAAAAATATAATGTAATTATGAGTGTATTGACCCCTGAGGTACTTCAGAAACTGATGACCGATAAAAATCCATCGTAAATGTGTTTCACGGTCATATAGAAAAGCCCTAATCCAGTTTTAGTATCTCTTTTGTGATCTTACTCTATGGTAAAGCTTGGCATCAAGTGTGGGCACACAGATTTGAGTGACTGAGACCTGTCTTCTTATTTTTCAGTGGACATCACCTGCCCAGCCTTTTTCCAACTATGTTGGGGTCGGCTTCCAGACTTCAGTATGAATATCAGCAGTATTTTACATGGAGCGACTGCCTATCTGACCTCCACAACCCAGTTAGTACTAGGTAATAAGTTGTCCCTTGATAAGACTGGTTGTCAGACTTTAGAGACATAGACTGCCTGTAACGACTGTCAAAGATCTACAATTGACAGCTGGGACCAACAGATTAACGTGCTTTTCGACGCACGGAGGAAACTTGGTATGTAACGGGTCACCCATCCACAGACTAACCTAAGCGCGGCTTAACCTAAAGATTGACCCGAGCGGCTGCTACTATTTAGCCACGGTATGTTTCAGTAAACGTCAATTAGCAGCTCTTGTAGGTAGCAGACACGACTGCTAAGTGTCATGTCCGGGATTTTAACGCTGGGTGTGTGTGTTCCTGGGTTTTTTCATCAAGGAATTCTCAGTAGCAGCTACGAAGTTTTGATTTGTACCTGGTTGGTGGTAATAGGCTTGCCCCCTATTGCCTTGATGGTCTTACACATTTATTGATAGTCTTACACATAACTGACGAAATGTGGTGGTTTAACTGAGTTTCGGTAGAGGTGTAGTTCTGTCTAACCTTTCGAAGATTACGGCGTGATGTTATTTTATCTCGTCAATCAAGCAACTCAACCGGTCGCAGTCACCACTTCTCTTCCTCTGGGCGGAACAGAAGGAAGTGTCAGACTTGTACTGACTGAAACCAATCCATGTTCCATCTTTTGTTCTGTGTGTTCTGGGACCCGGTATCTCTTTCGAACAATCCGCAACCGCACAAGTACACCTCGACCTTGAGTTCTTCGTTGGGTTTTAATCTAGCCACCTTTTAAAGGTTAACTGCCATGTAGCTGGGTTAAGGAAGTAGCCAGAAAAGAATAGAGCTGGTTTTCTACTCCAGGATATCGATTATCGTGCAAGTCAATTCAATTAATTTTCCCTTGCAGTTCACTACATGATTGCCTCTTCTAAGAGAAAAAAAAACACTAGAACTTAATAATATGGCATTTAGCTTGCTAGGCTTTCAGCATTGTTAAGCATTCATTAGGCGTGTTTTAATACGTGGATGGAAGTAGCCTAGATATAAAGCCAGCTCGCGATGCCAGTAATTTAAATCAGTCCACAAATAATAACACTCAGATCCAGCCTGTCCCTTGCTGTCCCTCAGCGACGCCCTAAGCCGAGGCACGTACTCCACAGGGTTCGCCCTGTTAAGCAGACGACAACCTCCTCGGTTGAACTGCGAGATGCCATTGATAAAAAAAACTTTTTTTTTTAGTATTGTTATTACGTAATTGTTTCACTGGTATAGACAAAATTATATTCAAACGTCTCCAAAAGACCCTCTAACGATCCCAAAAGCATCAGTTTACCAACACAATACGGTTATCCGAAACTTCTTGTCAAATAAACGGGGCTGTAATTTGAAACACTGTTCAAATAGTATAAAAGTAGGAAATGGTTGTGTGTAGTGGGATAAATAGTTTTCGTTTTCGGACTGTTTACGGGTTGTTAATTCTCGTATCGTCAGTGAACATGGCAGAAACAAATTTTAATCTAATCGAATCAGTTTTCACGTGATTTGGTACATTGTTTCGTATTTAATTTGATTCTCATAGGGAATGGATAAACAAAAGATAGATCAAAGTTTTTTTTTTTTTAAACTTTGTCCCACACTAGAAATATCTCCTGTATCGTGGGTGCGTTTACAAACATTTTAACTCACATACACTAACAACCAAACCCGAAACAACTACCTGTAGATCATACAAATATTAGTTCCTTGCGGGGATCGAACCCGCGACACGCAGCGCAGCAGTCGATCGCTCAACAACTGCGTCAACTGCCTCGTCGAAGATTGACGGATATGCTTGCCTTTTTTGGTTAAGTATTGTCATTTTTTTTACCGATTTGGTAGTGAATGACCTGTAGGCCTACTATGACATCTTAAAGCAGAACTTATTCTACTGAGTGAAAGAGATGGTGCTAGACACCCTGTATAGCTCTGTCCCTTTCCCTCAGCGAAATAAGTTCTGCTTTAACACGTCATGGTAGGGTAGCAGGTGTCAGAGTTTTTATGCCGCTCATAGGTCTCTGACTTCTATATACGAAAAATAAAATAAATGATGGCATGCTGCTTTCCTCACAGAGAGATGTTTTCTTGTGTTTTGCTGTCTAGTTTAGTAGTAATTTCTGCATTAAAATAATAACCTATTTAGTAGTGCTGCCAGCCTCTGGTCCTATTGATTTGTTTTGTCCTATTGACAGCGATATGGTTTTTTTTACGCCATTCAGTTTTTACCCATTTTGATATTTTAACACTAACATAATATACTAGCTTTCGCCTGCGGCTTCGCTCGCGTTAAATTCGGTATAACACACCAAGCAGACCTGCAGATTTTGCTCTTGCGCCTGATTGATTTGTAATAGCAACGCTAAGTTTTCCCTTTTCTTCCCTCGTTCTCCCTCATATCCCACTTTTTTAAATAAAAATTAGCCTATGTCCGTCTCCTGGTTCCCAACTATCTCTGTACCAAAGTTCATCAAAATTAAAGCGTGAAGAAGTAACAAACAAACAAACTCACTTTCGCTTTTATAATATTAGTAAGGATTAGTAGCCTATTTCTGTCTCACTGCTGGGCAAAAGAGTCTTCAAAGAAGTCACGAGCATTGATCACTACGCTTGCTCAAGACAGATTTTCGATTTCAGGCTTATATTGATACAGGTTTCCCACGAAGTTTTCCTTCACCGCTGTCTTAAGAAAACTATATAAATCTTTACTAATATTATAAAAGCGAAAGTGAGTTTGTTTCTTTATTTGTTAAGTCTTTACGCCTAAATGGCTAAACCAATTTTGATGATATTTGGTACAGAGCTAGTTGGGACCCTGGAGACGGACATAGGCTTGTGAGAAATGAGGGAGAAAGAGGGAAGATAAGGGAAAACTTAGCATTGCTATTACAATAAATAAGGCGCAAAGGCAAAAACTACAGGTAGCAGTTACCTGCAAATCAGGAAAAGGGAACTGTTTTACCCTGAAATTAACGCGAGCGAAGCCGCGGGCATACATATGTTATTATTCTGAATTTATTTTAGTTAATTATTAACATAGATGTAATAAATAAAAAAGATAATAAAAATATTTAAAATAAAAACTTCTAAATTTTGTATTCAGAGTTGCTTTTTTTTTCAGGGTGAGTAGTTGCGTCCATCTTACACACTCAGTAAGATTACCCGCGTCTGTTTACAGACGTGATAATGTGCCGACATCCGTCAGTACTGACCGAAGACTGACCTAGTTTTTTGTTTTCCTTTGCAATTTTCTTTCGGAAAACAAATAAAATATTATCATAAAATGTCTGGGGTAAGTTCAGAACATGTATCATACAGATTCAGATATCAGGATTTCTATGTTCTATAACAGTTTAAAAAAAAAAGAATACGACACAGACTTACTGAATATGCATAAAAATATTTATAAGAATCGGTCGAGCCGTTTAGAAAGAGTATGGTAACGAACGTTGTGACACGAGAATTTTATATCTAGATTTAATGATTTAAAAATAATTAACTTTGATTCGAACATATTTTTTCCCAACACTATGATTTTTTTTTTTCATATAGATAAATAGCCAAACTCGGAACAACTTCTTCTTGGTCTTGTAAATATTTGTTCCGTCCGAGAATCGAATCCCCGACACGCAGAGCAGCAGTCAAACGCCCAGCCACTGAGCCAACCGTACAGTCAAATTTGCAAAATGGCAATAACAAATGCTTACCCTTATCAAACAAAGAATTTCAACACGCTTGTGAAAGAAAATAAACCATTAAGAACGGTCAGTCGGTCATTTCTTTGTATTTTATAAAAGTGTGAAATGCTTTTGTTATCTCGATATTCTCAAAGCTTTTGCCAGCTAGGAACCAGCTCCTTCGAGCCAACTGGCTTTATTTACGATCCACAAAAGTAATAGGTACAATAATGGTTTTACCTGGAAGTAACTATGAATGAAAGTAATGTAGAGCGCTGCTTGAGTGGGTGAACACTGGTTTAAAACAGCAGTGTTTTGTGTGGTTCCGTATCTCTAACGGAAAAACGGAACGTTATAAGGTCACTTTATAAAAATGAAAATCAACCTTCTAAGTCCACGCAGTCAATAGACGACCATAGTCGTTTAAGTCGTAAGTTTGTACGGAACCCTCAATGCGCGAGTCTGAGTCGCAATCGGCTGGGTTTTTTTCTTATTGAAGAAGTAAGAAAAGAATTTTACGCAATAAATTGTCTACGTGATGGTAAACTCTTAACAGAACAACGATCACACCGATACATTTAAAGTACCAATAATTCCTATGGTTTCTACTCCGATCGACCTGGCATATGTGGTGGTAGGCTATGTGTTGTATGTCGAGAATTAGACAAAACCAAACAGTTGCCTTAATTTCCTCTCCCTCACCCAGAGCCTTTGAATATAATTAAGGGGGCCATACGTAACAACCTTCATTCTGACCTCGTTGACACAGCGCGTCGCGACGTCCTGGTACTTGCCCCACCTATCCCTTGATAGAGCCAGTTGTTTCAAACCAGTCTCAAAATAATACCACTCGGATCCAGCCTGTCCCTTATGTTTTCCCCCTAGCAACGCCCTAAGCCAAGGTTCGTAACCCACAGAGGGTACCCTAGCATCCAGTCGCTTAATTTTTTTAGCTTTTGCCCTGACTCTCGAGCTTACTCTCGAGGCATCCACAGCATTTGTCCGGTTAAGGAGACGACAACCTTCTAGGTTAAATTGCCATACGCCATACATAAAAAAACGTAACAATCAAACCGTCTCATCACCTCTCTTCTTGATTTTAGAAGTATTAATCGACTTTATACATATTCAATTATGATCACTAATGATAACTAAATGAATTCTAATCATAGAGACATAGAAATGTATAATTTACGATATCCTTTGTCAGTTTGAAAAACCTTTTTAGGGTTCCGTAGTCAACTAGGAACCCTTATAGTTTCGCCATGTCTGTCTGTCCGTCCGTCCGTCCGTCCGTCCGTCCGTCCGTCCGTCCGTCCGTCCGTCCGTCCTCGCTTAATCTCTGTGACCGTTAGCACTAGAAAGCTGAAATTTGGTACCAATATGTATATCAATCACGCCGACAAAGTGGTAAAATAAAAATTTGAAAAAAATGTTTTATTAGGGTAGCCACCCTATATGTAAAGTGGGAAGTGATTTTTTTTTTAATTTCAACCCTAACGTGTGATATATTGTTGAAAAGGTATTTAAAAATGAAGAGGGGTTTACTAAGATCATTTTTTGATAATGTCAATAATTTCGGAAATAATCGCTCCAAAAGTAAAAAACAATGTGTCCCCCCCCCTCTAACTTTTGAACCATAAGTCTAAAAATATGAAAAAAATCTGAAAAGTAGAACTTTATAATGACTTTCTATGAAAATTATTTTGAACTTGATTGACACAACAGTTTTTGTACAAAAAAGACAAAAAGTTGTACAAAATAATTTCTGGACTAAGTTTGTAGTATAATCGTATATGCAAGCTTTTTTTGTAACTTTGTTTACATATTTTATGATCCTCAACGTATCTTATTTCAAACAAAAAAAGAATTATTGAAATCGGTTCTCGTAATCCAAAATTACCAGCAAAATTGCACGTCTTTGTATTAATTAGTAACCCAATTCCTGGAGAGATGGCGCTGTAGGTACTTATTACATTGGATCGGGTATTACCGAATTGTTCGGTTGGCCTCATAACTGGGAACACTTATTGTGACGGACGGGAAACTACGGAACCCTACACTGAGCGTGTCCCGACACGCTCTTGGCCGGTTTTTTTAGTTAGTCAATGATTTTTCAGGCATCACAGGTGCAACCGTGTAGCTACCTACTCCATAGCTTGTGTGATTCATACTCCAAGTCTAGTCGAATATGTTCGTCTGTGTTTACACACGCGTCTTTATACTTACCACAGACTATCCAATATTTCTTTGTGTTTACAAATGAATAGCAAAACACAGTTTTTCCGTAACACGTACCAAGGTTAGTCTGTTGTATTTCATGATATTACCACGATTACTTTGAACTTTCTTGAATGTCAAAAGTGATGGGTGTCGTTTTAAAATAGTTTAAAATAAACAGTTTTTAATTTGTAAGAGTACCTTTTATCTAAACATTTTAGTGATTCATATAAGACATGCGTTAGTTTTTTGTTTATATTTCCATTCGATCATGTAGTAGTTTTATAATTGACTGAAAATTCAACTGAAAATTATTTTGTTGTTCTCACAGATTTTTGTCTAGTTATCAAGTGTTTTGATCTAGAACTTTACAACTTTACTAGTTTTTCAGTAGTAATGCTCATTAGAAGGTTAAGGTACCTTGGATCGCAAGAACCAGATGTCATGGGGAGAGGCCTTTGCTCATCACTGGGATGATGCAGGCTTTTTTTTTTCGTGTAGGAAATTATCAAATAACTTCCCCCGCTCTGGGCGGAGCAGGGGGGCATGTCAGACTTTTACTGACTAAAACCCACCCATGTTCCTTCTATTGCCCTTTACGGTCCAGGGCCGCGGTATCTATTTCGAATAACCCGCAACCCCAGCAGGCGGAGGCTTTGGCAAGCCCCTCTGCTTTGCTGACATCACTTTGAGGCACGCGTAAAATACGAACGCGCTGTCGACACGGCCTGTCGTCAATAGACGGACGGACGGTGAGCTACCCATTGCTCACCGTCCACAGGCCCGCATCTACGGTGGCCGGGAGTCGTCTCGCGGCGCCCGGCGCCCAGGGCGTCTTCCGCGGCGGCTGGGTTGGTTTGATATTCTCTCTCTCAAACGCCCGGCCACCTTCTTTGCTAGCATTACTGCTTCGCAGAAGGAGGTGATCGCTTCCCATTCCCACTCGCTCCGGACCATGGACTGAACCAGGGCCGAGATCGCCGCCGCCGATCTACGAGGGCACGGCGGTGCTCCGCCCAAGCTGGGCAGACCACCAGGATGATGAAGGAATAATAGAAAACATTTATTCATCTGAATTTGTTAGTACTAATCTACTTCTAGAGTTTCTTTATTGCCCCAGATGACTTTTAAATCACCCTTTTTCCCTGAATTTAATTACGAGGTACATAAAAAGCGTTTTTGCAGGGTTTCCTTTGTGGTACAATTAGACCAGCAGTCAAAACTAATGACCGGACACTTTATCACATGAGTTACTTTCATTGTTCCGTTAATTACATGTATTTCAATACAATTCGGTCTTGATTATATGCGCAGCTTTATCTAATTATTTTGGACTAGCTTTTGCCTGCGACTTTGCTCGCGTTAAATTCCGGTAAATACAGTAGGTACCTGATACAGTTTTTACCCTTGCGCCTTATTTATTGTAATAGCTAAGCTAAGTTTTCCCTTTTCTTCCCACTTTCTCAATCATTTCTCACTTAAAAAATTGCCTATGTCCGTCTCCAGGGACCCAAAAACCCCCAAAATTCATCAAATTCGGTTTAGCCATTTAGGCGTGAAGACGTAACAAACAAACTCACTTTCGCTTTTATAATATTAGTAAGGATTTAACAAAGAAAATGAGTGGAGCGGTTTCAGGACAACGCACACTTATGAGCACAGTACTGTACCAGCATCACGGGAACAATCCCGTTATTTAAAAGCTAATCGCATTATCGCCACCTTATCTACAGCGTTATCTTAAACCTTTGTTGTTACGAAAATTCAGATTATTCCTCATTAAATATTTATTAGCTCACTGGGTTTCCTGTTTGCTTATTCTAAAAAGGAGTAAATCGGGGATTTTGGTTGCTTCTTACATTTTATGGTGTGTATTTTGTTCAAAGCAGTTATTCCGAATTTTTAACATTTTTTATGTTAAAAATTCTAAATAACTGCTTTGTACAATCAACAAAAAAAAGGGTCAATTATGAAAAGATGTTATTTTACAAAGAATAAGAAGACTTTTGTGTATTTGTTTACCGTAGTTGGAAGCCAATTTAGTATATTTAATAATAATATTTTTGTGATGACTATTTAATATTTATTCTGTTTATGGGCTCACTGAAGTAATATAATATTTTATTTTCCTCGTGTTTTTATAGAATATTATTAAATCCTTCAAATCCAAATGATTTCGATGGAAAGGTTCTTAGTCAATAAGCGTAAATACAACAGAATTGAAACAAATCTCAAATAGTAGCTTATAATATTAAAAAAAAATAACCCGATGATGATGTTGTTTTTACGCTCACAAAAAAATAAAATAAAAATGCCCACTGTCTTTTTTCATGGATTTTATAAAATTTTGGGCTGAATCAGTTTTGTTTTTGCCATTGTAAATATGATACACAGTACAATCGAAATTAAAATGCCTACTGTCTTTTTGCATGGATTTTATCATTTGTGTTGAATTAGAAAAGTAAATATTAATATAAACATTGCCATCGTAAATATGATACGCAGTTGCCACTAAGTTCATAAAAAAAGAAAAAAAATCTAATCAGGTTAAAAGGAGTATGGTACCTATATAAAAAAAAAAAACAAATACGGAATAAGGTTAAAAGCAGTGAAGAGGTTAACCCTAACTTTACTGACCACTATCAAGCTGAAACCCTCTCAATATTAAATACCCGCATCACTCTCACACTACTGCCTCTCGAGTGGCCTATTGAAAAGGTTTATTTTCACACATAACATAGTTTCAGAAAAGTTCTCGATTTTAACATACAGAAATCTCGATCTTATTTCTAAAATCATTACGATAGTTTTTGTTTGAACGGTGGATTTTAATATGTACAACAAGAGAACATTGCTTTTTAGGCTTCCGTACCTAAAAAAAAACGGAACCTGTATTGTACAATTTGTTGTCTGTCTGTCTGTTAAGACCCTTTATATCGAGAACACTTGAACATATCGAGTTGAAATTAAAACTATATACCCAAGTCCGTGGTCCCTCTGTGCTGTGAAAAATCATCTAACTCATACAAAATAGTATAGTTTAGTAGAGTCATATAAAATACACATTACAATATTATCACTGTAAATGTTATAAAATACTAGCTTTTGCCCGCGGCTTTGCTCGCGTTAAATTTGAGGTACCATAGTTCCCCTTTCCGGATATGCATCTGTAACCTGCAGTTTAGCCCTTGCGCCTTATTGATTTGTAATGAAAAAAAAAGTTTTCCCTTTTCTTCCGTCTTTCTCTTCATATCCCGCTTTAAAAAAAAAACCCCTATATCCGTCTCTTAGGCCCCAACTATATCTGTACCAAAATTCATCAAAATCAGTTTAGCCATTAGGGCGTGAAGAGGTAACAAACAAACTCACTTTCGCTTTTATAATATTAGTAAGGATGTAAATACATTCGATGTAGTACATATGTAGCATCCCTAATATTGCTGAGTGGGCAGCCCTTTGACGACAGTATACAGTTTATCTCATGGATAGATAGCCTTCTGTAACAAGAAAAGATCATACATTCAAAGAGATGTCTACAATTTCAGTAAACATTAAAGTATACAAAGATTTTGAGAATGTATTTATTTCAGATTTGTAAGAAACACCTTTTTTTCGAAGAATTTCTTGTGGTCACAACAATCAACTGAATAGGTACGTGGTTACCGTTTTCGCGGTTTCCAGCCTATATGTATTAGCCACTGAGGGAGACGCTCCGGGCGTTGGGGGACCCGAGACGACTCCCAGCCACCCTATATGCCTTTGGACGATGAGCAATGGGCAGCTCCGTACCCTCCGTACGTCTGACATCACTTTTGTCATCTTTGTCGTCAAAACTAAGATGACGAAAGTGATGTCAGCAAAGCAGAGGGGCTTGCCTTGGCCACCGTCTGCCGGGGTTGCGGGTTGTTCGAAACAGAAACCGCGGCCCCGGAACATAAAGGGCAAAAGAAGGAACTTGAGTGGGTTTTAGTCAGTATTAAAGTCTGATAGTCGCCCCGATCCTCCCAGAGCCACCTTCCAAAAAAAGCCTGTTTGTATATTCTATCTACTCAATTTAACAAGAGCAAAAGAAATCTTAAGTTAAATTATCCACTCCGAACAAGTAGGTAAACAAAGTAAAACATCCGTAAAACTGTAAAAAACCAAGTAAAAACGAAGTTTTTTCAAAACATGCCCAAAAGCATTTAGATGTTTACTAAGTTAAAGTTCAAATCGAGTTTCCTCGAGTACTTTGGGTATCGTAATACCCGATACGCGTTTACAAAGACTTTGGAGGACCAAAGTCTTTGGTTGATGAAAGTCTTTGGATATTTCAGTAGAGTTAGAATGTCTTTCGAGGACGGTTACTGTTTTGATGAAAGGTAACTGTTCTTCTTTGTTAATTGTGTCGGAGTATCGTGCCGTGATCAGACCGTAACTCTAAAAGTTTTATCGGATTAAGTAAGCAATCTGGTTAACAAACAATGCTTAACTGTGGGTTAGTAAGTACCTAGGTAAATATGGTTGTCTAAGTTTAAACTGACTTCTTATTTGGGGCAAAAATGTTTTATGAAGTCAGATAGGTTCTTCTATACGAGTCTAAAATCCGTTGAATGTCGTTAAGTTCCTACGGGGGAACATAAGACAGAATGCCACAAGTGTCTTAAGTAAATAAACAGGGGAACTTTACACGGTGAAGCTATCGGTTTAATGGTAAAATCTTCGTTTTGCTAAAGGCCTACCTCGCTAAAACATCCTTACTTAATATAATAAAAGCGAAAGTGAGTTTGTTTGTTACCTCTTCACACTTTAATGGCTTAACCGATTTTTATGAATTTTGGTACAAAGATAGTTGGGAACCAGGAGACGGACATAGGCTATATAGAAAGAGGGAAGAAAAGGGAAAACTTAGCGTGGCTATTACTAATTAATAAGGCGCAAGGGGAACTGTGTTACCCCGAATTTAACGCGAGCGAAGCCGCGGGCAAAAGCTAGTTACTCAATAATTCGTCGATGTTTAGTTGAATTTTCGCTCGTTTGTTGCGACATTCAATAGGTTAATAGTAACCTAAGCGGAGATTAGCCATCAGTGCGGGTAATAATACATATCAAATGGTGCACAAGTGTATGCGCAGACACAAGTCAACTCCCTCTTCCATCACTCACATAGTCTGATGGGTCATCAATCTAGAACGAGAAAAATCAGTAGGTAGGTACAAGACCAACAGCTTATCTTGTTTTCCAAGGCACGGGTGTATCATGCTGTCAATTTCCGAACTCCAGGCTGTTGTTGAGAGATATTTTGTGGAAAATACCAATAGCACTCCTTGCTCGACTTTGAAATCCAACTCAAGCATTCAGAAGTCGCAATCGCGACCACAAGGCCAAAGGGGCAGTTAAACTCATAAATACTTCAAGTTACTTTGTTACTTTGTTGGCCTGTTGGTCTAGTGGTTAGTGGCCCTGACTGCTGAGCCGGAGGTCGTGGGTTCGATTCCCACCCAGGACAAACTTTGTGTGATGAGCATTATTGTTTGTTCTGTGTCTGGGTGTGATTTATCTATAATATGTATGTATTTACAAATTATATAAGTATGTATATCAGTTGTCTGGTTACCATAATACAAGCTCTGCTTAGCTTGGGATCAGATAGCCGTGTGTGAGTTGTTCCAAGATATTATTATTATTATTTTGTCTTTATACATTTACGTATCTCGGCTTATTTGCCGGATTTTAGGATAGGACGGGCCGAAGCCAAGTACTACCCCGTGAAAGTGGTAATAGGATGAGATGATGATAGTGTATGTGTGGTGACTGGAAGTTGTGTGTGAGTGGTGCTGCCTACAGTCTCATTTTCATTTTGCAAAAATTTCCTGACAATCCTGCATGTATTGAAGATTGCAGCTTTCTGAAGGTTTTGGTATGTGTATGGTGGCAAGTCAAGTGTTTTTAAAGATTGATGGAGTTGTTTAGGAATAACTCCTGTTGTTGAGACTACAATAGGGACTATGGTGACATTACTTAGACACCACATTCGGCTGATTTCAATTTTAAAATCTGTATATTTTGAGAGTTTCTCTGCTATTGTGTTTTGTAGGTTGTGGGTGTTTGGTACGGCAATGTCTATGATTTGTGCGGTCTTATTATGTTTGTCTAATAACGTGATGTCTGGTCTATTGTAGTGTATGGTTCTGTCTGTGAAAATTGCTCGGTCAAAATACAATTTTTGAGTAGCGTTTTCAAGGACAATTTCAGGCTGGTATTTATAATAAGGTACAGGTGGAGTGGAGATTAAGTTATATTTGATTGCTAATTTTTGATGAATTATATTCGCTATTTGGTCATGCCTGTGCTTATAGTCAGTCTGGACGACTGCTTTGCACGCTCCTGTGATATGCTGAATGGTCTCGGAAGAACTATTGCATCGTCTACATATATCAATTGTTTGAGGAACTCTCATTATGTGTTTCCGGTAATTGCGGGTTTCTATGACCTGATCCTGAATCGCTATCATGAATCCTTCGGTCTCAGGGAATAGTTCTCCACGTCTTAACCATTCGTTCGACGCTAATTTGTCGACGTTAGGTAAGTTAAGATCGTGTCGGTGTCTCCCATGTAGTGACTTTTGGGTCCATTCTGCGATTTTAGTCTGTCTGTCAGTCTGTTTTTCATTAATCTGTGTAGTCTTGTCATACAAGTTTAAGGGGGTAAGTTTTCTGTCATTATACGCTATTGCTTTATGTAGGGTTGAAGTGGAGCTTTTATTATCAAAATATGTTCTTAACGTTGTAATTTGCTTGTTATGTAGGTTAGTGATATCTATTATTCCCCTGCCTCCTTCGTTCCTGGGCAATGTGAGCCTTTGTACACATGACCTAGGGTGATGTCTCCTGTGTTTAGTGAGAGTGGTATTCACGATCCTTTGTAAGTTTTTGAGGTCTGTCTTGTTCCACTTTATGATACCAAAGAAGTAGGTATGAATAGGGATGGCATAAGTGTTTATTGCTTTAATTGTGTTTTTAGCGTTAATCTGAGTACTAAATATTGTTTTTAGCCTATGTCTAAATTGCTTGGTGAGAGTTGTTTTTATTTCTTTATGCATTATTTGTTTACCTTGTATATACCCTAGATATTTGTACGTCCCGGTTTCGTCTAATGAATCTATTAACACGCCTGTTTGCATTTGGTATGAATGTGTGTATGTTTCTCCTGCTTTTATTGAATTAATTTTACATTTATCAATGCCAAACTCCATAGCGATATCGTTGGAGAACTTTTCAGTGACATCAGCCAGTACGTATAAGTCATCAGGAGAAGTTGAATACAGTTTGATATCATCCATATAAAGAAGATGGTTTATTTTACAGTTATGTTGGTCAGTCAGTGTGTCAGTCATTGTGTCATTGTATTGGAGTTGAAAGCCGGGTATCAGAGCATTAAGTTTGTTAGAAAGAGGGTTTAAAGCTAGGCAGAACCACAGTGGACTAAGTGAGTCTCCTTGGAATATTCCTCGCTGGATCTTAATAGGTTCTGTTTGAACTATTTCTGATGATGTGTTTAGTTGTAAGCGCGTCTTCCATTTTTCTAAAATATTACCTAAAAATTGAATGAGTTGTGGGTGTATTTTATATATTTTTAAAACTTCGAGTAACCATGAATGAGGTACTGAATCGTATGCTTTCCTATAATCTATATACATAGTGTGCAAATCTTTTTTGGTGCGTTGCACCTGTTTATGTATTACTGCATCTATTGTCAACTGTTCTTTGCATCCTTGGCTTAACTACTTACATCCTTTCTGTTCTTCTGTTAATATTTTTTGTGTTTCAAGATGTTTATAAATTATATTTGTAATGCAAGATGTCATTATTTTATAAATGGTTTGCAAACATGTAATTGGCCTATATTTTGCTGGATTCGATGAGTCACTTGGGTCTTTTGGAAGCATATAGGTCTTACCTTCGGTTATGTATGAGGGAAGCGTTGTAGGGTCTTTTATAAAATTATTAATATGGTTAAAGATGTGTGGATGTATATGAGTAAATTTTTTATACCAGTAGTTGTGTATGTTATCTGAACCAGGCGCTTTCCAATTGTGTATTCTATTAAGGACATCGTGAAAAGTCCCTACCTCAATCTGATCAAAACACATTGCTTCAGTGTTTGAATGGATTGCCTCCTCTTCTTTAATCCATTCTGCTTCAGCGTTATGGCAGACAGGATTTTCCCAAATCCCAGCCCAGAATTGCTGTAACTCTTCAGTGGTTGGAAAAGATATATGTGTGTTATTATTAGATGTTGTTTGATTTGTTGTTGAGTTCTTTAGTGATCGGTAAAATTGTCTTTCGTTATTCCTGAATTGCTTATTTTCTGTTTTTCGAAGTGTGCATTTAGTGTATCGGCTAAGTCTACTTTTTATAACAGTTAGTTTTTGTTTAAGAGTATCTAGAAAATGTTCAAGTTGTGTATTAGGTTGTTCGTGTGTTGTATGTGTTTTGTAGTCTTTTAATATTGACTCCACAGCCTTGTTTAGTTTTCTGCTTCTGTGGCCCCGCATGTAATGAGTTAATCGACCAATTTTAGCTCTGAAAACTTCTATTTTGTGTTCTAGCCTTTTCTGCCATTTAGGCATATACACTTGATGGAGTCTACTTACATTTTCAAGAGGTGTGAGTGAAATTTTACTACCGTTGGCCTTAGCGGCTGTCCACGCAGCGCAGTATATTATTGTCTGCAGTGTATTAAAATCTGTGTCACTAGTAACATGTTCGGGCAAAACTATTGTATTAATATAACTAACTATATTCGCTAACCTTTTTGATGTCTTTTGCTTGGGTATATAACTCCTCTCTGTAGGGTGGGTATCTTTGTAGTACTGTAGAGTTTGCGAGAACATTTCATCTATATCAGCATTCCTGTCCTGGCATGTGTGTTGTGTGTTAAGGTGTATAGGGTGGTCTGTACCTAAGATATTAACATCTGTGCGTTCTCCTGAATACTCTCTTTGTGATGGCTCTTCTCTATTTTCTATTTCTATATTTAATGTGTCTGTATTTGTGATTGTGTGTAAATTTCCTACCTCTGTATTTGACCCTCTACTATCAGCTTGCCTTTTAAATGACCCTGTTTCAATTAACTCATTCTCTACTATTGATTTTAATATCTGTAACCGTGCTTCTGTAATCATATTATTATTTACTATCACTCTTTTTTGGTCCGATATACGCTGTTCTGATAAATGTGATAAATGAGGGTAGCATTCTATGAATTTCTCTTTTAATTTTTTTCGCCAAACTGTTAAATCTGTTTCCATCTTTGTTATTCTAAAATAACATTTTATTAGTGTTTCGTTGAGTTCGTTGGACCATTTCATCCTTCGTTTAGGTTCTGATTGTGAGTGGTGGTGTGTATCTGTTTGAGATAAAAGAAACTCCGGTGGGGATTCCAATTGTGAGTCACTGCTGTGCGTTGGTAAACAGTTGCTTACTTCACGCCTAATTGCATCAAGTGTGGTGGAAGGTAATAATTTCTTGGAAACTATTGCTCTTCTTTGATCTCCAATTCTTTGTTTGGAGACTTTCATGTTTGGAAATTTTTCTGTGAATTGATGATGTAATGATGTAAGGTATGCTTTTGTGTCAGCTTCTAAGTTTGTGATGATAAGGTAGTTACGCCAAATAAATTCGTTCATTTCTTTACTCCATTTTTTTCGCGTAGTAGTTGAGACAGCAGTGGGTGAAGGGTTATTGGCCGAATTAGCCTCCGACACAACATCTGCTGCCATAGATGATAAGATTGATGATGACCTTGATGAACGTGATAAGTATGAAGGTGGTGATGATACAATTGATGAAAAGATGGATTTCGGTGAGGACGATGAAGAAACCGATGATGTTTCATCATCTACGGAAGGCATATTTGCCTGAATACTTTTTTTTGTTTTCGACCTTGTTAACATATTATTCCCACGAGTAGCTAGGGATTAACAAAGTCAGCCACAGCAGAGCCCTGCGTTCACTGTGGTAAGGGTAAATAAAACTGGAGGACCCCATATATCCAGAGTTGGCACACTAGCGACTAGCCTCTCCTCTAGCCATGCAGCCCTCGGCGTGTGCAACCTTGGCTTGGATTGTTTTGTATCTCTTTTAGTCTGGCCCCTCATCCTAAACCTATCTCGGCAAAGTAAACTCTACCGGAACAGACCTAGGGCTCATTGGAGCGCACAAGCCCCACCACGACGACAACGTAGAGATACAGCGGTGGGGTTATTATTATTATTATTACTAGGAAACCATGCTCAGCACAGTTAATTAGGTATCCAAATAGATTTCTCCAGGGTGATTAATTAAAAAAACAAACTTTGCTTCATGCTAGGAATTTATCCTGCATAGTGGGTGCGTTTACAAACACTTACACTCACATACACAGACAACCAGACAGACTGTAGGTCATACAAATATTTGTAACGTGCGGGGATCGAACCCGCGATACGCAGCGCAGCAGTCGATCGCTAAGCCACTGCGCCAACCGTGCCGTCGATTTTACTCTCTTTAGCTCTAAGTTCTAAATTCAAACATTTGGAATGTCTTTGAATAGAAATGCATAAAGCAGAAATCAGAGCGGTTGCTCTATTCATCATAATGAAATAATTTCAGATAGTAAGCTTAGCTCTTCACTATCAGTCACTTAGTACTTTTAATTAGCCTTCCGTTCATTAATCTTAAAAGCAAAGGCGCAAGGAAGTCGCCGCTATTGTAAATCATAGAGAGAGAGAGAGAGAGATATTAAGAAAGGGGTTTACAAGGAAAACGTGAGGTTTTAAGCAACCCTGATCACGAACTCGGGCTAAGCGACTAGAGTCAAGCGACACGCGCTTGTCATTTGTTTTTTAAAAGCGTGCCATAGACGAGATAACTATAGAGTTTTCTCCCACAATTTCTATGCATGACAACTCTGTTTGAATGTATAGGCAAAACTGCACATAAAAATAACCATAAACATAAAAAAACTCTATGCCAGGGCCGGGTTAACACGATTACGGTCACCCTGCAAGGAGTGTCGCTATGAACCGTCGTCGTGACCTGCACTAATGGTGACTGTCCACTCCCGCAATGACGAAAAACGCAGAAGAGTTTGCCAGAGCCACTACCTGACGGGGTTCCGGGTTGTTCGAAAGAGATACCGTGAACCCGGAACATAAAGTGCAAAAAACGAACATGGGTGGGTTTTAGTTAGTAAAAGTCTGTCACTCCACCCACAGCGGGCGAAGTTTTTTGGCGATTTCCCCTCCGCAAAAAAGGGTGTGATTTAGGCCATTAAACTGAATAGCATTTTCCATGGGACCACGCGGGAAAAGAAACTCTCTGATACATTCTGGTCGAATCTGTTTTGAAGTTCTGGACAACTGATGTTTTCCTGATTTCTATTGGGCAATTCAATCCTGAAATATAATTGCTCCTTTATAGTGCACGCTTTAAACACTCTCACACTTATCTTGCCTTGGAGTGTCTCGGTAAAAATTTACAGCCACCACAACAACTTCGTTCATCATTCGCTGCCGTAACACGTTTGTTGTCGCATGAACGTATAGGTCGTGGCCAAGGAATAAGCGTTTGAGAACTGCTGTTCTGTTTCAAACTTAAGGGGCTTTGTTTATTCAAGTTAATTGCAACAAAGTTGGGTGGACCAGATGGTTGCCAATGTGTCCTTGAGAAATGAACGAAAGCAGACGCGTATGGTTTGGTAGTCTAGCCTATCGGAAAAAAATGTTTATCGGAGGAAAATTTGATTTTTCAAGACAATAATAAATTGAGTTTAGGCTATGCATTGCTATTTTTGGGGTACGTACCTCAAAGGAAAAAGCGGAACCCTTATTACCACTTTGTTGTTCGTCGGTCTGTCAAGTCCTTTTAGGTCGGGAACGCGTAGACTTATCGAGTTGAAATTTATTGTTTGCTTTGTGCTGTGAAACAATCAACTCTCTAATTCTACGCAGTCAAAAGATATGGCTGTTTATGTCGCGAGTTTTTACGGAACTCTCAGTAGGCGAGTCTGGTTCGCTCTTGGCTGGTTTCTTTCTTTATGGTTCCGCACACATGCTAACAACAGACATGAGAGCGATGACGTCATAGATAATTACTTATCCTTACTAATATTATAAAAGCGAAAGTGAGTTTGTTTGTTATTCCCCCACGCTTTAAAGGCTAAACCGATTTTGATGAATTTTGGTACAGAGATAGTTGGGACCCTGGAGACGGACATGGGCTATTTTTTTCAAAAATAGTGGGAAATGAGGGAGGAAATGAGAAAACTTGGCTTTTTTAATTACAATCAATAAGACGCAAGGGCAAAAACCACAGGTAGCAGGTACCTGCAAATCAGGAAAGGGGAACTATTTTACCCCGAATTTATTGCGAGCAAACCTACGGGCAAATGCTAGTCTTAAATATTTTAAAGATCACGGACCGGTTGGTTTTGGCTCTGTGGAGATTTGTGTCACCTTTACTGATATTACAATGAAATCGTTACCTTGAATATAAAACTTCCCAGAAGTTAGTTATATCTATTTTCAGTATCAGACTATTTAGTTCTTCAATTCTACCAGAACTCATTAATAAATCCATTTCCTAAATGACAGGCTAAATAAAAGGTCTCGGAACACCAATCATAAGAAGCTGTGTTGCTGACATAGTTGAAGAATTAATAATTGAAGAATTCTCGGAATCTGCTAGAGGCATTCAGGCGAAAATTGAAGTAAATAAATGAAAGTTTCGCAGTAACATTATCTATGATATTAACAAGACCTAGAAGCGTGGCATTTGACATGACAGATACCTGGCGTACCACATAAAAAGAAACACGGTACGATGAAAACACATTGTTTTGGTTGGGAACCCCAAAACAGGGTGCAGTTGACGTTTGAATAACATTGACAGGAGTGTATTTATACAAAAGTCGAAAAATATTCAAGATAGATTGTTAAATTATTACAAGTTTTCTACAAAGGCGTGCAAACCTACAATTGCAGCTATCTTATTTTCATGAAATACATCTAAAAACAAAATGGTGGCCTTAGTTCTCATGCTGACTTCGAGCCAAAAGACTCGTATTTAATATTTGGTAAACAATATAGTAATTTGGCTAAACTTCCACGGAGGCTAGGTTGGTTCTAGAAGCAATCTTGTCTGCGATATTTTTGCTGCGAATCGAACCTCCAAGAATTCTGCTTTCTAGTTAATAACGTAGTTTAAGTTTAATACCAGCGTTGTATTAGTTAAAGACTTCATAGAATAGTGGTTCAAAGACGAATTCTGAGAATATTTGAATACCTATTTGGTTTTCGCTAAATGATTTATTTATTTAGTATTTATTTTACGATTTATGTCAGTGTGTGAACACAGTAAAAAAGACAGGAACAGCAAATAGGTACAAATGATATAAGAAAAACTTCAATCCTGCTAACAAGTAACATTGTTACATTCTGAAAGAAAAACGTTAAAATACATAATATAGGTAGGTCACTCTACTTGGGTATGTTTGTACCTAACTAGACCATTTCCTTTGTCTTATGGTGATTGTACATTCTTATAGCCGTTCGGCCTTGGGAGTGTCTTGACAAGAGTGTACAACCACCTTTACATTAAAAGGGCTAAAAGCTTACAAAGGGTAATGAGAGTGAAATTAAAATTAATTATTGCCAAATTACCAACCATTCTGAAATTTTATAGCTAAAAGGTTTTGCGTTGGAAAGTAAATCACAAATACACACACACACACATACACACATTTTTAAACTAATTCAGTTAAGGTTTTCTTTTCAAGAAAAAGTCTACTAATTTACATCTTAAAATAATTATCGGTACCAACATTAATTATAGGTTACGTTACGCTAAACGAGAAACTTTTTCATATCCCAATCTATCATTTATTCATTAAAGCTCTTTGAAGGCCGATATCACGTCAAACGAATCCAAATTGTTTCCAAGACCAATTGATTACAAAATCCTCTTCGATATTAAAGGAACATTTATCTTTCGTCTTAAAACAAGAACAGTATTACGTTTCCATTATTTGAAACTCAAGGATAGAAAGAATGTTTATTTTGAAAGAGATCTTTAAGCTTTCTATTAAGGAAACAGCTTTGCAGTAAAACTCATGATTGTCGATTTGCTCATTGGCAACTTGGAAACCATTTATTATTTCTTTGCTTTCACAAACTATATTATACACTATGGAATTGGGTAAAAAGAGAGTGCATTTAAAAAGTTGGCAACATTGGAATAACTGTCAAATATTTGGTTGTCTTGGATTTTCTCGGTAATTATAAAATATTGCTCACTAAAATAATTATTTTTAATTAAAATAATTAAACGACGATGATTACTTGACGGAACGGTTGGCGCAGTGCCTGAGTGATGACTTTTGCGCTACGGGTCGCGGGTTCGATTCTCGCACGAAACAAATATGTAGCCTACAAATAAGTATTTTGGATCTGACTGTTTGTGTTAGTGAGTTTAAATGTTTGTAAACGCATTACGATACAGGAGAAATTTCTAGTATGGGGCAAGGTTTTTTCTTTAAAAAACTAACACCTAGTTGGTAATGTGCCCAAGAGACTGGCAGCGTTGTCGCGTTGTATAGCAACAGTTAGCCTCTGGTCTAGGTATACCTACCAGATCAGGGGAAACGTCAACTAGGCATATAGAAATTACCAAAAGAAAACTGCACCAACCTCACAACTAAAATAATTTTCACATATCTGCTCTTGAGCTTCTCCGCAGCAAATTAAATTACAATCAAATCGTAAAACTTTTCCAAATATTTTTTTTTTAATACAGGTCGGTGTAAAGATCTTACTTTACCCCTTTTTGACTGTAGACAGCCTGTACTAATTTCCTGTAACACACTTTTTGATGAAAAATTAATTTGCAGAAATACTGTAGAGCTTTTCCAATCTTTATAAAACCTTAAAGTGTGCAGGCGGTTTAGCAATGACGTTGATAAACTCAAAAAAAAGGTTGTCTTGAAAAGATCGCTTTAGCGATAAGACTGCCCATTATGTCACCCTATTTACTTAAAAGTTGTCTAGTAGTAACTTGTATGGTGTACATAATAAAGAATATTCTATCTATCTATCTATCTATCTCAACAAACTTGACCGACTTCTAAATAATTGCATTCGATTCATTTTCAATCTCCGTTAGTATGACCATGTATCCGCACATCGGTCGCTCTTAAAATCCAATCAAAGTACATCGTAGAGCGCTGAGAGCTCCTGATCAGCTTGTTTTTTTCTGCTAGAAACTCAATCACTTGAAACACTCAAGCATTCTGTACTACATCAAATCAAGTAACACATTTTTGGTGCGAAAAAATTACCGTTTTTACAGTTTTACCGGTAGAACTCAATGATACACACTCAAAAAAATGAGAAACGGGGGAGAGATAAAAACTATGTCCGTTTCCAGGGTCCCAACTGTCTCTGTACCAAAATTAATCAAAATCGGTTGAGCCATTAAGGCGTGAAGATGTAACAAACAAACTCACTTTCGCTTTTAAAATATAATAAGAAGTAAGGATGGTGTGGAACTCTTCGTAAGCGAGTCCGACTCGCACTTGGCCGGTTTCTTAATGTAATAAAATAATATTAAGCTATATGTCTTAAAACTTTTGCAAACAAAACAAAGGCACTCCAATTTATAACCGAACACACTTTAAATAAAATTACCTACAATAATAGATTCACCAATTCACTCTCATTGCACATTATCTAAGAAGAACATTCGAAGGTATAGACAATAAAAACACTCAATAAAACATCCCACTTTTTCAGTATCAATATCAATATTATCACGTTAGAATCGCAGAGAGAATGTACGGGTATTTTCATCAGTTCGTGCCTGGCACGCGTGAACAACGATTGTATCTTCGCCTACCAAAAAGGACGCTTAAGCTTAAGTTGCGTTCTGATATAAACAGAACTTATAAACAATGGTGGCACTGTTCAGTTCGAGTGATTTTGTTTATGGAATAACGTAGTTCTTTTTTTTGAAACTGTGTTTTTATTTTTGGTGCGTTCTTCTATGAAGGTGAGTGGAAATTTGTTTTTTTTTAGTTAAATGGTTGGAGACGCTTGTTAAAATGTTTTGTAGTCGATTTATATAATTTGGTGATTGTTTATTGTTTTGTATTGGCTATTGTTTAGTAATTTGATTAGTTATTCAACAGATAAAGCATTTAGGTATACAAAAATGAATATCGTTTAAGCTGAAAAGTTCGAACATTCTTTTCATGTTATTATCATAAAAAATAAATGGATAATGCATGTTTTATATAAAATATACTATCAAATCGAATGTTAATTATTGTTTGACATAACCTACATATTATATAGCAAACTTGAAAGTGGCATTTTCACTTGCAATTTTAGATTAGTATTTTTTATTTATGTTTGATCTAGTAGGTATAAATTTTTTTTTTTACAGTTTTTGCAACAGTATGGTACGAGTGACAGTATGATAAGACATGATTAGTGATGGGATTTATTGCTACGCTGGGCAGTTCTTTACGACTATGATATTCAAGGTTAAAGCCTATATTTACTCATGATCATAAATCGAGGTAACGTTCCAGATTGAAGGGGATTGGTTTATCTTACTTATAACTTGAGTATTATAAGGGACCTACACAAATGTCCTTTTTTGGTATTGTTCGTCGTTTCGTTGAGCTCCTTGGGTTTTGAGTCGAGCTACACGATAACTGACAAATGCTTGCACTGACTGGAGGTCCACCAAATCTGTGTGGTGCTTTCTTAAAAAGACCATTTCAGACACTAGTCTGCATAGTCCTCATGTAAGTTGACCCAGATTTTTTTGTCTGGACCTTAAAAGAGACTATGACCTCTGAGTTTGTTTCGGCTGTTTCTTCTCAGAGTAGTCGGATACGAAACACTGGCCTCATCTAGTTTTCAAAAAAAGACGTGTAAAAGTGTTTGTGAAAATCTACTTGCAAAATAAACATCATTTGTCATTTAAGTCAACCGCACCATGTTACAGCAAAACCAGTAGGAATAGTAAAAACCGGCCAAGAGTGAGATTAGCTCGCGCACCGAGGGTTCCCCACAAACTTGTGACATAAACGGCCATGTCTTATGACTGCGTAGACTTACCCCCGAATACTGAAACGTCACTCAAAATTTCAGGGCTGCTTAACATTTGAGCAGCTCCTAAACATTAGACTTCGTATTGCCAAACGTCACTTATGAGTATCTGTTAAATATGAGTGCCACTTAAATTTTGAGTGACGTTTCAGTATTCGAAGGTTAGAGGGTTGATTTTTTCACAGCACAAAGGGACCACAGAGTTGAGTCTATGGTTTCAACTCGATACCTCCACGCGTTCCCTAGAGAAAGGTTCTTAACAGAGACAGACAGACGGACAACAAAGTGATCTAATGGGTTCCGTTTTTTTTTGCTAAACCTAATAGAGCTTTTAAAATTAATTAGCCATCTAAACAACAACGTGTTTATTTAAAGATTAAATAAAACACTATTCAGTGTATACAGTAAAGAAGACAGGAACATAAAAAGGGCATTTGTGGAAGCTAAGAGAAAATTCGTATATTTAAAGAACATATGTATAATACTTTAAGACTTTATTTTAGTTCATAGTTTCAACAGTACATGTTCTACAATGAAAAACAAGGCCCTTCTATTCTTTCTAAATTTTTATGTAAAAACTTGGGTATTCGACTGTCTTTGCAGACCAGACCTATTCGCGGAAGTGAGGCTAGCTGCATACTAGGCATGGTCTAACACAAGTACCTACATGGCAGTATTGCATCGAAAGAATAGAAATAAGGTTGAAAATATTTCGGTGTTTGATTTTATTGGAATGTCATGTCCGCCAAAATGTAGGTCATTTTGCAGTTTTTATTGAATATAAAAAAAAATCAACTCCGTGTTTGAAAAATTTTAGTCTAAACAATTTTCTTTGTTATAGATATAAAAAATATGATGGTTGTTGCTGAAAAAATTGAGGATTTCGAGACAAAAAAAAAATTTTCCTGGTCTTTTTAAACATATTTTTTTCGTAGTACTTACCACTTTTGTAAACTGATTGTGTTTAAGTCTTTACTTTATGTATGGAACTATACACGGTATTTTTATTTGGCAAGTGGCATGTACAGATACGGCTAACTTTGCGACGAAAATCTAGACGTTTTACGAAGTTTTTGCTTTGTAAAGCGCCTTAATGTTTATTTCTAAAAAAAAACTCTTCCAGCATACCTGCGAAAGGAGAGTAATTAAAAAGAGTTGTAGACAATGTGTAGAAAAAAAAAACATGTTCCACAAGTTGGTGCGTTTTTCAATCAGTTGTTAAAACAATGTTAACATTACCTACGTTATCTGGTTATATTAAAAAAACATTTTACGATAACATATTGCTGGCATCATTAGATTGGTGTGGTAAAAGTATTCATTCTGATATTAATAAATCTCTTGACAGTAAATACATTTTACCTACACTTTCATAATCGGAACTTCGAAGTTTTATTATTTTTGACAACCTGCAAAGTAATTTTAATCAACTCGTTAGTTGATGATCTCAACAACCCTCCATATCTCAACTTAAGTATGAGACTGTCACATCACACCATCTCAGGTCCAGTTGAAAACCAGAGTCGAACACTAGTTACCATGACATCTTATAGCAGTTCTTATTCCTGTGTGAGAAAGAGATGGTGCTAGACACCCTGTATATCTCTGTCTCTTTCCCTCAGTGGAATAAGTTATGTTTTAAGACGTCATAGTAGGCTAGCTGGGCCTATTTGACGTAACCGAATAATGATATCCTTCTTGTTTAGTTTTTTTTATGTTTTATTTTTTTGTCAGTTTATCTTCTTTATATCTTAATGTTGTGTGCACTTTTAGAATGTGCCAAATAAACTTATTTCCGTTCTTCCTTTGATTTACTGACGACAGTTATATATTTTTAATGAAAAATAAAAATATTATTGAATTTAGCTAATCTTGAACTTAATTTGTTTGTGTTTCACCTTGTTCGTGGTTTTAATTTACCTTCAACTTTGCGTTCAGCCTAGGTCGTAGTAGCAGTGGATCAATTGGCTATGATTGCAGCTTTAACCAAAAATCGACCTTCGGGAGAACACTAGCACCAAACTTAATTGAACTCTTCACTGGAATTCGCCAGATACAGAGTGAATTAATGGCACGAGGCAGTGAGGGCTTGCTACTTCAACTGTTGTAGCTACAGGAAAACGGTTTTAAGAGACGTGTAGACATTTCGATGCAATATTTCGATTTACAGATTTTGAATATAATTTTATAAAGCTGGGAAAAAATGCAAGCTGGCTAAACAATAACAGCTGTATAGGTATGTCTGCGGATGGGTGACCATCCATTACGTACCGAGTTCCCACCGTGAAAACCACGTTAAGTTGGTTGTCATTTGTAGATTTTTGACAGTTCCAAATATTATTTTCGTATCAACTAAATAACTGGCTTGCTTTATATGGGAGAGAGAGAGACAGACAGAGAAACACGCGCACGCCGCACGGCTTACAACTATAGCAAAAAGTGTCGTAACAAGTTTTGGTCTTAATTTTTTCCGTCTAGTCTTCTTCGCAACGCGCGATAAGGAAATTCGTTCCAAAAATATAAGAAAAGCTTGGAATTTTGCTCCCTGATATCTCCAAATCTATGTAAAAAGTTCAAAAAAGGATCAAAAGACGGGGGGAACAAGAGTGCCTGTCATCTTCTCCAAGGAATCTTTTGCTGATTACTGATCATTATTAAAAAATCCTTTTAAAAATAAACAATCAAATTTCAAAGAATCGAAACAAAAGTTTTACTTGTTGATGCAAAAAAAAACTACAAAAAGAGATCTTTTGTGGAAACCCTTTGAAAACGTTGAAAGGATTAATTACTGCGTAATCAATGTTGGTTTGGCGTTAATCTACTTTATATAGGTACCTATGTACTGAGGCCATGTAATCGGATTACGTTGATGTTAAACGCAGCTTTGAAACTTTTATCTGAAATCAATCATTTGGGTTGCTAGCTGGAAAATTAAGGAAAACTCACAGTTGGAATTATATCGGAAAAGTTTGAATTAGAAATGTTACATAAACGTAATTCTACGTCACATGTATGGTACAGATGTTATATAAAAAATATTAGCTTGTACCCGCGGCTTCGCTCGCGATGAATTTGGGGTAACACGGTTCCCCTTTCCTGATTTGCAGGTACCTGCTACTTGTAGTTTTTGCCCTAGCGCCTAATTTATTGTAATAGCAATGCTTAGTTTTCCCTTTTCTTCCCTCTTTCTCACTCATTTCTCAATCTTTTTATTAAAAAAAATTGCCTATGTCCGTCTTCAGAGTCAGTTGGGACTCTACTAAATTCATCAAAATTGGTTTAGCCATTTAGGCGTGAAGACGTAAACAAACAAACTCACTTTCTTTATAATGAAGTAAGGATTTTTTTATTGGTTAGAATGACGTTGCTGACGGACGGTTGTTTGACGGCACGGTTGCGAAGTGGCTGAGCGATCGATTGCTGCGCTGCGTGCCGCGGGTTCGATCCCCGCACAGAACAAACATTTGTATGGTATAGGTAGTTGTTACGAGTCTGGCTGTTTGTGTATGTGAGTTTAAATGTTTGTAAACGCATCCACGATACGGAAGAAAAAAGGATGATGTTTGCAGCGTCCTCTATTGTGTGCTCAGCCAAGGAGTAGAATTCCATGCCTGCGTCTGTGTTCTCAAGTTCATATGGCCCGGATCTATTCAAATAGCCTTCTTTTGTGTTAGCTCGTTCCATTGTCGACCTCATCTCTTTCTTTTAAGAGAGGTTTTACCTCAACTAATATAACAAGAAAAAAACGTGTATTTGGTTTCGTTTGTGCTTCAACTCCCTTCCTGTAAAATTAATAAATGGAATCTTTTGACCTTACCTATATAATATTAAAAGTACGATAGCCTTTGCTAAGACTAGTTGTCAGACTTTCAGACCACTGACTTCTTCTAACGAGTGTATTCGTTGTGTGCGCGATGACAGCGCCCCTAGTGGCCACAACTATTCAGGACTTGTCAGAAGTATTTGGTATTTCTACTTGGATCTCAGCATCACAGTTATTATTTTGAACGTACCTATTACAAATAAATGTTGTTTCTTTCAACTCGAACTGATTATAAATATCTGCTTGGCATCCTTTATCGGCCATCATAGTAAATTTCCTTTCATTTACTTTAGTAACTGTTTCGATTGATAACTGATTCTGTTCGTATTTTCCAATAAATTGTTGATCCGGATATCTTCGTGTCATAAAACGATTATATCTAGCAGTGACCTGAGAATGGTCAATTTTCTTACACCGATATATTGACGGGAATATTGTTGGAATATAGCTAGGGCTCGCCTCTGCGTCTGACTTTTTGCCTCCAATAAAATGTTCACTGCATATTGTATCATGTCGTTTTGGGTGCCATGGGGACCCATCAGCACTAAAACAAATAAAAAAGGACTGTAATTTTGGAACGCTTATTATTATTATTATAGTGTACTAGGTTAAATTTCTTACTTTTTTCTCTTCACAGCAGCTATCCATTTTTGTCTTTGCTGTAATGTCCACTTTGATGTTGGAAACGAATAAAACTTGAACGAACTGTTTTTCTCATTGTTTTTACAATTTACGACACAGCATGTGCTATGACCCATATAGCAAATTTTTACGTTTTTACTTAAAGTTATATAGGAAGTTTTGAAAATAAAGCAATTTGACACATGACAGCCCAGAATTAATTCACATTTCTGCCACGTCGTGCGCTACGATCGATTTGCCGTTCCCCACCACACACTTCGCACATAGTCAATAAGACTAACAATTGGTAGCCTGGAAAAACGGCTTAACATGCCTAGGCTTAACGGGTCTAGTGGTTAGTGGCCCTGACTGCTGAGCCGGAGGTCGTGGGTTCGATTCCCACCCAGGACAAACTTTGTGTGATGAGCATGATTGTTTGTTCTGTGTCTGGGTGTGATTTATCTATAGTATGTATGTATTTATAAATTATATAAGTATGTATATCAGTTGTCTGGTTACCATAACACAAGCTCTGCTTGGCTTGGGATCAGATAGACGTGTGTGAGTTGTCCCAAGATATTTATTTATTTATGATTGCAAACTCAGGATGTTTAAGTGGGTTACTTAAACATCACTCATAGACCAACTTTGGCTAGCACGAATCTTGAACATCGTCGCATGCAGCTGATATAATTTAAGCCACCAACTCCTTATGAATTCCTAGCTTCTACCCGCGACGTCGTTTGCGTGGTATAGTTACTTTAGACTAACGCTAACTTTAGCCCACGTAATGATCGAAAAAGTATATATTTCTCCCCCTTTTCTTCCCTCTTCCTCCCCTTTTTCTTCCCCTATTTCCCGCCCCTTTTTTCACTTGTTCTTTTTTTAAATTGCCCATGTTCGTCTCCAGCGTCCCAACTATCTCTGTACCTAACAAAATTCATCAAAATCAGTTTGGCTGTTTAGGCGTGAAGATGTAACAAACAAACTCACTTTCACTTTTATAATATTGCTAGCTTTTGTCCGCGGCTTCGCTCGCGTTAAATTCGGTAGCGCCTTATTGATTTGTTAAGTTTTCTCGATTTTTTCCTCCTTAACTTTAAATAATTACCTATGTCCGTCGCCAGGGTAGCAACTATCTCTGTACCAAATTCATCAAAATCGGTTTAGCCGTTAAAGCGTGAAGAGGTAACAAACAAACAAACTCACTTTCGCTTTTATAATATTAAGTAAGGACTAGCTTTTGCCCGCGGCTACGCTCGCGTTAATTCGGGCTAGCACAGTTCCCCTTTCCTGATTTTCAGCTACCTGTAGTTTTTGCCCTTGCGCCTTATTTATTGTAATATAAAAGATAAGTTTTCCCCTTTCTTCCCTATTTCTCCAAAATTCCTAACTTTAAAAAAAAATTGCTTATTTCCGTCTCCAGGGTCCTAATTATCTCTGTACCAAAATTCATCAAAATCGGTTTAGCCATTAAGATGACGTAACAAACAAACTCACTTTGGCTTTTATAATATTAGTAAGGATAACTTTTTTTTGACGGGCCTGTTGGTCTAGTGGTTAGTGGCCCTGACTGCTGAGCCGGAGGCCGTGGGTTCGATTCCCACCCAGGACAAACTTTGTGTGATGAGCATGATTGTTTGTTCTGTGTCTGGGTGTGATTTTTCTATAATATGTATGTATTTATAAATTATATAAGTAAGTATATCAGTTGTCTGGTTACCATAACACAAGCTCTGCTTAGCTTGGGATCAGATAGCCGTGTGTGAGTTGTCCCAAGATATTTATTTATTTATTTTATTATTTATTTTTTACCACAAACGGCTTTTCATCAGTTCAAGATTTCAAAAAAGAGCTTAGTAAGTGTGCCAAACTCCTTAGCACATTAGCGGCGTCTGTGGCAATATTTCTAACATAAGTAAAAATGTATCCAGTAGCGAGTGGAGTCATGAACTCATGATCTACGAGGCCGTTTGTATCGTCTTTAAGTAATAAACTTCAGAGCATTCACTTAAATATAACATACTAGCTTTCGCCCGCGGCTCCGCCCGCTTTATATTTGGGGTAACACAGTTCCCCTTGCGCCTTATTAATTTGTAATAGCAACGCTATATAAGTTTTCCTTTTTCTTCCCTCTTTCTCATCACATACCACTTTTTTCAAAAAAATATTAGCCTATGTCCGTCTCCTGGTTCCCAACTACCTCTGTACCAAAATTCATCAAAATCGGTTTAGCCATTAAAGCGTGAAGAGGTAACAAACAAACAAACAAACAAATAAACAAACAAACAAACTCACTTTCGCTTTTATAATATTAGTAAGGATTAGTAAGGATATTAGTAAGGATTGTCAACAATGCGGCTAGAATTGCTGTAGACCGCAATATTCTATAGGTACTTTTGGGATGGACTGTTTTTAAGGTAAACGGATTTCCGTGAAGATTTTCCGTGACTGTCTGTCTGTTTGCCTGTCTGCCGTATGTCACAGCCGTTTACTCCAAGACTATTGGCACCACATTACTGAAATTTAGTGTGTAGATGCCTTGTATAACTCCTTCTAAAATATGCTATCCTTACTAATATTATAAAAGCGAAAGTGAGTTTGTTTGTTTGTTACCTCTTCACGCTTTAATGGCTTAACCGATTGTGATGAATTTTGGTACATAGATAGTTGGGAACCAGGAGACGGACATAGGCTAATTTACAGAGATTCCGTGACTGTCTGTCTGTTTACCTGTCTACCGTATGTCACAGCCGTTTACTCCAAGACTATTGGCACCACATTACTGAAATTTAGTGTGTAGATGCCTTGTATAACTCCTTCTAAAATATGCTATCCTTACTAATATTATAAAAGCGAAAGTGAGTTTGTTTGTTTGTTTGTTACCTCTTCACGCTTTAATGGCTTAACCGATTGTGATGAATTTTGGTACATAGATAGTTGGGAACCAGGAGACGGACATAGGCTAATTTACAGATTTTCCGTGACTGTCTGTCTGTTTGCCTGTCTACCGTATGTCACAGCCGTTTACTCCAAGACTATTGGCACCAAATTACTGAAATTTAGAGTGTAGATGCCTTGTATAACTCCTTCTAAAATATGCTATCCTTACTAATATTATAAAAGCGAAAGTGAGTTTGTTTGTTTGTTACCTCTTCACGCTTTAATGGTTTAACCGATTGTGATGAATTTTGGTACAAAGATAGTTGGGAACCAGGAGACGGACATAGGCTAATTTTTTAAAAAAGTGGGATGTCAGGGAGAAAGAGGGAAGAAAAGGGAAAACTTAGCGTTGCTATTACAAATCAATAAGGCGCAAGGAGAACTGTGTTACCCCAAATTTAACGCGAGCGAAGCCGCGGGCAAAAGCTAGTGAAATTATAAAAGTAAATAAATAAGGATGGCCTTCCATACATGCAATAATTGAGGGTTGCAATAACAAGTAAAAGTCGGACTAGCGCGCCGAGAGGGTTCCGTACAAAGTCGTGACATAACGGCCTTATCTTTTGTAGATTTACCGGTTTGATTGTTTCACAGGACAAAGCGACCACATAGTAGATTGAGATTTTAATTTCAACTCGATACCTCTACACGTTCTCCATATAAAGGGTGTTGACAGACAGATGGATAAAAAAAAGTGTGTGTGTCAGCTCCGACGCACGACTGGAGTTTACTCCTTACGTACGAGTATTAAACCATACACAAAAAAAGTTTAATCAACTGAAAAAAGATTAATATCATATGAAAGGGTAAATTCACAAATTAATGAAAAAAATAGCAATATAAATACATCGACACTGATAGAAACAAACAAGCCCAATAACATATAGTATATAGGTATAGTCGCCTATACAGCATACCATATGTACGTCTTAATACACTCAAAGCCAAATTAGAAAGTTGCGCACTAAAGGTGCGCACCAAAAACGTGACACATTTTCGTAACTTTAGTAGGTTTTACCCCTCAGATTTTTCTCATACCGGGCGCCTTATATATGAAAATCGATTCTTAAGGAGTAAACTCCAATAAACTCCAAAAGTGATAAAGTAAGGGTTCTATTTTTCCTTTTGAGATACGAAACCTTAAAAAACAATTGCGCTATGGGAGAGCTGGGAATCGAACACAGGACGTAATTCTCAGTATTCACGTTTCCAACTAATAGATTAACGAGACTGTATCCAAAATCTTCGACAGTACTTTTGGTATTCCCAAGAACATCATATTAGTAAGTAGTAGAAGATTAAATTATCCATAACTATCTAATGGATACTTGGAACTTGTCAAATACAATATAATATAGTAAATAGTAATAATATCTTAAATCAGAGATCAGTTGGTATGTATCAGTGATGCCAGATTGGGGGGAATTCTCTCAAATTTGGGGGTATTTTATTGTTATGGGGATACAACAAATGGGGGCCCAGAACTTTTGGAGGGATATAATGAAGTAAAAGTTTGAGATTGGAGGAAAAGGGAGAAAAAATATTTGTGAGATTTGTTTTCTACTAAACCTCATTTTTGGGGGGAGTTTTGGAAAGGTTTTGGGGAGAACGCGAGACGGCAAAACTGGTATCAATTATCATAATTATGCTCATTCATGATTAGTTATTTTGTGTGAAATGGGAGGGAGTGTCAGACTTAACTGACTAAGGCCCATCGGTGTTCCTTCTTTTGAAGTCTGCGTTTCGGGGCCGCCGTATCTCGTTCGAACACCCGCAACCCAAATATGAATACAGGGCACATATTAAACGTAAAGCAAGCATTCCCGTGTGTTCTCTCGACCGCGCACCTCAAAAACTTTTATTCTATGACTTTTCAAAATGCATATTTTTATCAACCTTCCTCTTAATTTACTCTATATTAGAAACGCATCAGAGTCCGTTGCGTAGAGAGATCTAAGCATACATAGGGACTGACAAACAGCGAGAAGTGACTATGTTGTAATACTATGTAGTGATTTTCAAGTCTTCGCTTACTGCGATCGATAGATTTATGTCCCAATAAACAAAAACGACTCCTTTTTACTTACGGATAGTTGTATTTTGACATAAGTTCTATGAGACTTATGTCAAAATACAACTATCCGTAAGCAAAACGTGTCGTTTTGGACGAACGTCGAACGGGGCATTAAACAACTAGCGCTCATTTGTTTGCAAAAGCTTTGGTGAAAAAACGAACGAAGGAAATAGCGGCACAGTAACAAAGCATCCAATTGCTATGACAGACTGCAGAGGCACGACTGGTTTATTTGTATACGCTTTAGAAAAATGGGCGAGAGCTCGTGGGTAAATAATAACAGTCGCTCAGGTCAATCTTCAGGTTAGGCGGCGCTTGCCTATGACAATCAGATCAATCAATATGCAGTTATAATCACAAAAATACCCTAAACTCATTTCTGGTCCTTTCCTGTTTTAAATGGTCTTCGTTTAAGTAATTTATTAACACTGAATACTGCTTTAGGAGTGGAAGGACATTGAACCCGTTTTGGTTAATATTTGTTCACGTAGGTCTGTAGTAATTAATATCACTTTTGATTTGACGCGTATTAAATTTCAACTCGAAACCTTCACGTATTACTGAGATAAAGGGTCTTGACAGACGTCTGTCTATTTGTTTGTCTAGACAGACCGACGAAGTTATCCAATTAGGGTTCCGTATTTTCTTTTTGATGCACGGAACTTTAAGAACTACTGAATATCGATTATGCTGTTACTTGATTAAATAAATAAATAAAATAAATATCTTGGGACAACTCACACACGGCCATCTAATCCCAAGCTAAGCAGAGCTTGTGTTATGGTAACCAGACAACTGATATACATACTTATATAATTTATAAATACATACATATTACAGATAAATCACACCCACACAGAGCAAACAATCTTGCTCATCACACAAAGTTTGTCCTGGGTGTTAATCGAACCCACTAGACCAACAGGCACTAGACCAATCATTATGATGATTACCCTACATTCAACTATAAATATTACATACATTATAACTACATAATATTTAGCTAGGTATGTTTCTTTTTTTCAGTAATTCATCAACTTATCTAAGGTCCGTTTAGAACGACGCTGACAAGCAGAAAATCGAAATAAACATTTTTTTAACTCAGCAACTCAACACTTTTTGTATGTCAAACTTGCGTATTTAAGTGTTTTCAGACATATTCTATATTTATTTTTTTTGCCATTTTTGATAACTAGCCGTTACTTGTTTTATTTTTTTATACAACAACAAAGTTAGACCAACTAACAATAAGTTTATAATGTAAATCTATACTAATATTATAAAGCTGAAGAGTTTGTTTGTTAGTTTGAACGCGCTAATCTCAGGGACTACTGGTTGATATTGGAAAATTCTTTTAGTGTTGGATAGTCCATTTCTTGAGGAAGGCTATAGGCTATACAGGGTCATTGAAAAAATACCCGAAACCTCTTAATCCTGCCTTCATATCATGACCCTGAACAACATTTGTTCTACGACATTGACCTCAACTAAACAACGTAGCCAAAAACAATTTGTTTTCATTTATTTGACATCTGTAAAATTTGCGTATACTACACGCGTACCCATTTTGATAGCCGCGCCGCGCGCATGTTAAATTGGACCTTGTCGACTTGCGTTTAACAAGGTAGGTACCGTACCTACAGCCGATTTGCTCAATTATTGGCGATTATTAAGTGCAAGCAACCAAAATCGAGTAAAATAATAAATGTAGGCAACATACAAGTAGTACATTGACCCCTGAATATTTCATCGCATTGTTCTACGCTAATAAGTATGTACCTACATAACACATTCTTCAATATTAACAGATGGATGAAGTAAATTGAATTCAAAATATGAAACCGCTAATAATGCTAATATGTAGTTAATTTACTAATACGCGCGAATTTCGATAGCGGTATACGCGCACGCGTGTTCTTACGAGTATGGCACTCATGCGACTGTCACCCCGAACCCCGCGCTGTGCGCCCGCTCGCTTCCTTGAGCGTGGCGCGCCGTTTGATCTAGCCGCGCCGCGCCGGCGCGGCCGGGCGGCTTCCTTTCGTCGGTCACCGCATAAATGATATATGCAAAATATTTACTAAGTTTATTTTTTTTGTATGGAAAAAAAATGCTTCGAAATTTGAAAAGTCGTAGAACAAATGTTGTTCAGGGTCATGATATGAAGGCAGGATTAAGAGGTTTCGGGTATTTTTTCAATGACCCTGTATAACATCACGCTACGACCAACAGGTGCTGAGCAGCGTGGGTGAAACCGCGTGGAACAGCTAGTATTTTATATGAGGTTAGGGTAAAAACTCTTACAAGTATTTAATGATAAACGAAGAGCGAAGAAGGAATAGCTAGGTTCGTTTATATACCCTTGTGTAAACGAGGGAACTACTATACCCTAGCTTATGCGCAGATGTTTTGAAATAAATACATTCCAGAGCATCGTTTTACGTCATTCTATCAAATTAATGTCTTTCCAGTCGTTAAATTCATTTTATATATAAGTACGTTATATAAAAAAATATCATCTTCTTATATATAAAATTCTCGTGTCACAGTTTTCGTTCCCATACTCCTCCGAAACGGCTGGACCGAATTAAACGAAATTTTGTGTACATATCGGGTAGGTCTGAGAATCGGCCAACATCTATTTTTCATACCACCGCTGCTCACAACTAGTACTTTATAATATTAACAATATTTCCATATTCGTAATGACGTTCTCGAAAACGGCTCTAACGTTTTTAGTGAAACTTAAAATATTGGGGCGAAAAATCGACCTAGTTAGATTTAATATCGGAAAAGAATCGTTATCCCTATTTTCTTGAGAGCAGAGCTCGGGTGATAAGATACTCCAAAATCGAAATATTTATTTCAATTTGACCATTAAATTTTTATACTTTTCAGAGAATGTCAAGAAACAAAATAAATTGTGAAAGTACTATTATAGTTGCCCATTTCAAAGCGTCGATCTTTATGGGGAAGAATGGACAAGAAACTCCATGGATACGTTTTTAATTTTACATCATTCATGCATACTGCTAAATGACATGACAACTCAACATAAGTGAAATGTCCTAAAATATTGCAAAATATGTTTGTAATTAAAAACTTAATGTTTGTTTTGCGTTTAACTGATTCAAAGCTACATTCCTCCGCTTGGGTGTGTGTAACTAATTATAATTTTAAATAATGGTAACCAGACATGATTGTTGTTGCTAGGATATATTCATAGGTATAGGTAGGTATAGGGTATATATAGGTATATTCCTAGTAAATCAATAGATAATAGTATCTTTTGGTTTACTAAATCTGATGTAATAAAAAATCGACCAAGGACACAAGTTCTAAACTTAACAAAAGTATTTACTAGCTGTGCCCAGCGGTTTCACCCGCTGCTCAGTAGGCCTACTATGACGTCTTAAAACAGAACTTATTCCACTGAGTGAAAGAGATGGTGCTAGACACCCTGTATAGCTCTGTCTCTTTCCCTCAGCGGAATAAGTTCTGCTTTAAGACGTCATGGTAGGGTAGATGGTCTCCTTCTCACTTAGGGTTTGGAAGATAGATAGTAGTCGATTGTTAAACTTATTGAATATGCATAAAATAATCACAAAAGAATCGGTTGTCCATACATCCATCCATCCTCACAAACATTCGCATTTATAATATTAGAAAGAAGTAAGATATATTAAGTCACTATTATACAAACTTTTGTAACCATATTTATCTGTAAATGTTTGACTTTGAATGCTTCCTGAGGCACGGCGGAAACTCAGTATATCATTGGTGGTCACCCATCCGAAGATCAACTTAGGTAAGCACGGTTTAACCTGAAAATCGATCCGAGAGACTGATATTATTTAGCCAGGATATCCTCCTCGTCAAAAGACATTACACGAGCTTGAATTCAATTTTTGTAAAACTGTATTGTAAGACCCATTTGCTGTGCAATTCGTGCCAAGTGGAAGTAGCCTTTAATAAATGATCGCAACAACTTTTTTCTTTATTTCTTTGGAACTAGTTGTTTTCGTGGTATATATACTCGCATGTTTGAATATTTTTTTCTTTAACGATATCATAGTTTCCTTTGAATTATCCTGCAAATCATGATAGAAAATGTGTTACCGAAGCCGCGGGCAAAAACTACTTTCTCATAAAGGACTACCTGTTTAGTGCCTGTAAATGGCATATTCTATAACATCAAGAGATGTATTTACTAACAGACGTGATTGAATAACACTGTAAGCAAGTAAACACGAATATAAATCCCCAGGTAACAATAATGTCAATATCTTAATGGAAATAACACCTACCTCATACATTTACCTTGTATATTAAACATGGTAACTAACAAAGGAGCCACCCACATTTTCACGACAAACTCGCAGACTCACGTACAATGGAGATTCGTATAATAACAGTATTTTGCTGGGTCGTAAACAAAATAATTTTACCTGGACTAACTTTGTCTGCGTATTTTTATCTTTTCAGACTAAACAAGTCTCAGACTGCGCAGTAGTACCCACCCTTTTCAGTGCTTTTGATGTTGTCAAAACTGTTTAATGTTATTAAAAACAAAGAAGGTCTATTTTTTTGGATATATGAGATAAATGAAACGAGCGTGTAGTTGTTACACTTCAAAGGTAACGACGACGACACGGTTGCGTTGCGTGCCTGCGTGTCAGGTTTGAATACCTGTTAACGCAACTACCGTATAGGAGGAATTCCAAGGGTTTTATTTGCGGATGGCAAACCATCAAATAACTTCCCCTGCTCGGCGGAGGGGGGTGAGTGTCAGACTTGTACTGACTAAAACCCACCCATGTTCCTTCCATTACCCTTTAAGCACCGGGGCCGCGGTATCTCTTTCTAACAACCCGCAACCCCGGCAGGCGGTAGCCCTGGCAGGCCCCTCTGTAATTCCTAGGGTGTGACAAAGTTTTTAAGGAAATAAATAAATAAAGTCATGTTTAATTTTTTTTTGTTGCCAATTACCGTATTACTAGAAAACCTTGAAACAACATTTTTGAAGTACTGAGATAGTGACTAACTAGAATGTATAGAAAATTATTTCTTAGAAAAATAAAATGTCTTGAGTTATTTTGAATTAAATAGTCTAGATTTTCAGATAACGTGTCAAAGTCTAGGGCTAAGAATACATTGATCAAAGGAAGATTAGAAATAGAAAAAATTCAGACGTACATTGCTTTCTAAGAAATCTGAAAACGCTGTGAAAGAAAATATCGATACATAGGTATTTTAGAAGAATTTACGTATGGTGTACCGGAATAACGTCTGACTGAGAATCGATGGGAACAGATGTTTCAGTTAATAGCCAATAAACTTGCCGACCAACACTATTTAATGGCCGAACTGGGGTACTTAACAAAACATTTTTGTGGAGTTTTAGTAGTAATACTTATGTAGACATAATAATGCAGTTTGAGATGATCATTCAGAGAAGAGAACTATTGCTGTAGAACAATAGAATAGGTACCTGAAATAAATAATACATTATCCTTTACTGGTGTACTGGCATGGCCAGTGCACGTAGATATATATTTATAGTATTTTATATATCTATATAGTATAAATTAATAATTAATATTTTTTTTCTGTTTTATACCTACCACTGTTTGTCTCTGCATCACCCTAAGGTTGACTGGTAGAAAATGCCTATGGCATTAAGTCCGCCTCTGTACTTTGTACCTGAAGTGTTAAATAAATAATATATTCTGAAACTAAGTAGCAATGATATAAGTTTTTTTAACTGGTATGGTGAGTTACATTCCATATAATATATGTAATGGGATTTTTTCCAACCAACAAACTAAATCTCGAAAACGAGTCAATCGATTTCGATGAAAGTTGCAATATATAATTATGCGATTCAGCTGGTACTCTACATATAAAGATCTTTCTTCGTTAATATCATATTTGAAGAGATTTTACCGATACAAATTTCATCAACCATATTTTACTTGTAACATTTCTCCAATTTTTGGAGCAGTTGGCGCGTTGGTTGGTTAATATCCCGTTCCAAATGTTATAAATAATGTAAGTGACCATGTCAGTTTAAAATCTTGAACCATTGTTACTTTGTTTCAGAAAGTTATACCTACGTAATAAAATCAAAATCGACTTGAGTAAATGAAGTTAAAACTAAAGTTCTCAAATCATACATCGCCATAGGTTTTATTGTACACCATAGCGTCCGTGTCGAATCATGAGAAGTTATTGGCAATGTTCTTTTTCCGTTGAACCAGAAACATTCCAGACACGATAAATCAAAGAACAAATATAAATTCAAGTCGTGCAAAGAATGCAAATCCATCTTGTGGAGTCGTTGCAGTTAAGTGAAAATGTACATTGAGTATGTGGAATGCAAGGACGGATAGCTATTTCCATGCGGACAGTGCCGCAGGTTTTAACTAGTAAATATAGCGTATGGTTGTCGTTTTAAAATTGCACCTACGGCGTTAGGCAAAAGGTCCTCATGAATATAAAGTAAGGCTAACAAGGAAAGCGTAGTATGAATATGAGTAGCGTTCCGTCTTTTTAAAAAACAAATTTAAAAATATACAGATTGTATTTTTTACTGGGAGCGTACAAACTTAATTTGGTCGAATGCTGTGCTTTTGGACTCATATTTTAAATAAATAATTAGCAAACTTAATTGTTTGAGGGTTAAATATATTAAGGTCACGTAATTAATAGACGGCAAACTGCTTGTTTTTTAGTGAAACACATGAACATAGGTTTGCCTAGTACTAGTACTAAATAATAGAGTAAAAAAGACTAGCTGACAACACAGTGAAAATGTCGTAACTAGGTGCCTAATTTCGTTTTAATTACGAACCGGACGCCTACATAAACTGATAAACTTGACCTTTTCCTCAAAGAAAGTATCTACTTATGTCAACCTCACCCAGTTTAACAATGAAAATTTTCTTCCTGTGACCGCAAAATCTTTAGCTGCTAACATTATTACTGTTTGTCTGTTAATTAATTCGAAACTGCAAAAAAAAAGTTTTTATTCTTCACCGAAAAACTCGGTTGTTTTAAATTTTGTGGTATTAGGCCCCAACAGGGCGCCATTTGACTTGATGGCGCCCAGTTGGGACTAAAATCAACTATCTATTATAAATGCGTTTGCAGTTCTTGGTTTTAAAAATTTACCGTACCGTTTTCGACATTCACGGAAAATAAACTACTCATCAATTGACTAGTAGTTTGACGTGTTGCCATGTGTGCAGGCGTGCTTTAGATAAATGAAGCGCAGCCTCAATATGGTCATTATTTTAGTTGTTTCATACGTCATACGGTATTATATAGTGGTACATACCTTACATTATATTTAGTTTAAGCTGTAACTTTGACTAGTCACAGTTAAGTTTATTCCCGTTACAATGCTTTTGAGTGGCTGTAATTGATGAATCTGTCAGAATTTTAAAGTAAGTCCTCAACAAAGAGAAACTAATACATACAATATAAGAATAAGAGAAAGAGATACATACAATATAAGTTACAATTATACAAAAGTTCTAAGAAATTGCTGGTTTTTGTCAAAATAATTACAAGTATATTTTGGCGTGTGTATGGCGTTGAAAAAGGGGTTTTGGGCAAACCAAAATAGAATTGCATTGAGAAAAACAAATGGCAGTGTTATTTCTGATTTACCTGGGGCTAGTAAAGAAAACAGCGCTTTGTATTAATTTTCTGATGAAAACATTATCTATTTTTGGGATTATTCTTTTACAGTTGGAAGTGAGAACCTCCCACGTTTGAGGGAGCGTCCGCCATAATAATCTTTGCGTCATTACTCCGGTCATATAACAGTATAATTTCGGAAAGCTACCTACATACATGAAATTCTTAAGTAATTATTATCATGTAGGAGCTCAGTGAACTTGCTAATTTAATTATGGCAATTATTTTTCCTTTGCAACTATTTGAGTGTAATTAACCCCAAATATTTAGTTTCTTTAGTTATAATGTTCTAATTTTAAACTTTTCAATCTATATTTCCCAAAATAGGAGTGAAGGAATTCACCCATACAATACTCTATGTTGAACTAACTTCCACCCGCGACTTCGTCCGCATCGTGGCATAGTGACTTTGGTTTTCCTCATTCTACCCCTATTTCCGCTTTAAAAAAAATATTCTATATCCGTTTCCAGGGTCCCAACCATCTTTGCACGAAAATTCGTAAAAAGAAACTCACTTTCGCTTTTATAATATTAGTAAGGTTTTAATAATGTTTTGTGTATGCCCTACGTTGAAGCTTCGTAAATTACTAAATAAAGGGTAAGAAATTGAAATTAATGTTATTCCTGCAAGAGTTAGAGTAAAGTGTAAGGTAAGGATAGGAGTAAGTAAAAGGTCTTTTACTCCTATTTTCCTTAGTCACTAAAGAAAACTTTGAGAAAAAGTAAGTTTGTCTATTTAAGGAAAAAATAAATTTGTTTTCTTTCTTTCTTTCATACCAAGCATAATATGTTGAGTACTGTGGTCAGGAAAGAAATGACAAGTGGGCTCTCACATTGAACAAGAGTTTATGGATACTATACATGCACAGTGGTCCGCAATAATAGATAGCCAATTAAAAGTCTCTTTCGATCTCAAGAAATACTTAACCCAATTTACTATAATATAATTTCCCATGAACCAAAAATGTTAAAGAAAATATTCCGGGTTTTCTGACAAAGGATTTTAAACAAACAGTTGTCTTTTTAAAGTATTGTCTCACAGTTAAAGTTGGTCATATTAATAAGTACTTTCTACACCATGATAGTCGCCATATGTCAAGAATTTGTCCATCGTTATGTTTGACTTATAGCTCTACAACTCAATTACAACTGACACCCAGTCTAAGTAGAGGTCAATTACCACCTGGCTCCTACCTAACTGTAACATCTGTCAAAGTTCTACAAAAAAAACGTTCAGGACCGACATGCGTTGTAAAGTAAATGCAGTTAAAAAGAAAGTTTTGCCACTCTAGGAATTTCCCTTGCATCGTGGGTGCGGTTACAAACATTTAAACTCACAAACACACACAACACAACAGCTAGATCCGGAACAACCATCTGTAGGTCATAAAAATATTTTGTCTGAGCGGGGATCGAAACCGTGACACGCAACGCAGCAGTCGATCGCTCAGCCACTACGCCAACCGTGTTACTATCTTAATATTAAAAGCAGATTACTTGTTAAACTTAACTCATTCATTCAATTTGTAAAAGAGTGATGTTTCGAGACACAACTTGGGAGGTGACTAACTTCCAGCTCCCGCGAGCTGGCGAGCAGTAATTTGATATTGTAGTACTGTTATTTCTAGGAACGAAACAGACGACTATTCAGTTTGCAAACTGTTATTTGTAGACAAAACAAAGGTTAAATTGGTATCTGTGTAAGCAACAATATTGAAGTACTCTATGGTAAATAGAGAGACCAAACTGTACTCTTGTTTATGACTCTAATCGATTTGGAGTTTATGAAAACAGATAAACAAGTGGCGCAGCCCACACTGTTTTGGTTCAAATGCCAAGTGGCTTGTCAAACCAGTGTCCAGGAGAAAGAGAGAGGGAAAGAAATGGTGCTAGACACCCTGTATAGGTCTGTCTCTTTCCCTCAGAGGAATAAGTTCTGCTCTAAGACGTCATGGTAGGGTAGTTGGTTACTACATCATGCCATTGATTATTATTTCTAACATCTGACATTGCCGCAAAAAAGGCACAAAAAAAAACTAGAAATAGTCGTATCATCGATACGAAAAAAAAGATTCACTTAAATGGGTCAACAGCGATCAACGTTTTACAAACTTCCAAAACATTGAGTACCTATATAATTTACTTGATGAAGTGCTTCGAACTTTTAACACTAAGTAAATATTTCAGCTCAACTATGATCTGATTGCTGAAAGTTTTATCGCAAAGCAACGAGATATTTATGAGCCAACCAAGCTACAGGTGGTCACGTTTGTATATTTTGTAGATAATAATGTGGGTATTGCGAACATATTCATTTTTTTTTTCTGGAACGATACCTCGTTGCGAAAGGGGGCTAGACGGAAAAAAAATAACAGTGTGGTGTCGCGACGATTATTTTTGCTGGGTGTATACAGGTTTTTTTGTACATAATAAATCGTTCCATCCGGGTGTCCCTTGACACCTCTCTAGTTTTTATTTCGGTTTGAGAACACAGGAATTTGTGTTATATTATAACAACCGCTTGGGGTTTAGTGACACAAATCTTCAGGTTAAGCTGCGCTTGCCCTTTTTTGACGGGAAATCATCAAATAACTTCCACCGCTCTGGGCGGAACGGGGGGTAGTGTCACAGTTTTACTAACTAAAACCCCATGTTCCGTCTTTCTTTTCCCTTTATGTTCCGGGGCCGCAGTATCTCTTTCGAACAACCCGCAACCCCGGGTAGGCAGGCGAGCTTTCTTAATATTGGTGGTTTAAAAACTAGGATAAAGATTTAAACAAACACCCATCATCATTTGCTTAGCCTTTTCCCAACTATGTTGAGGACGGCTTCCAGTCTTACTGGATGCAGCTGAATATCCGTATTTTACATGGAGCGATTGCCTATCGCACCTCCACAACCCAGTTAGTACTGGGTAATACGATACCCTTTGGTAAGACTGGTTCTCAGACTAAGTTGAACAAACACTAAGATTTGATTTTTATTGTAAGACTAGCTTTCGCCCGCGTTAAATTTGGGGTAACACAGTTCTCCTTGCGCCTAATTGATTTGTAATAGCAACACTAAGTTTTCCCTTTTCTTCCCTCTCTCTCCCTCACATCCCACTTTTTTAAAATAAATATTAGCCTATGTCCGTCTCCTGGTTCCCAACTATCTATGTACCAAAATTCATCATAATCGGTTTAGCCATTAAAGCGTGAAGAGGTAACAAACAAATAAACTCACTTTCGCTTTTATAATATTAGTAAGGATTGTAACTAAATTCGTTGCGTAGTTTATGAAAACAACACAAATACGATTCTAAGTCAAAGTACGAGTATGTAATTCTTTTCTTTAGCAGGCGAGGTAGGACGTTAATGGCAATTTTGATTCATTACCAACACAGGAGTTACCATGGCAACCACGCAGTATATGCTAAGTTTTCCTTTTTTTTTCTGTGATGGATTTATTCTGAAGTGTTTACGTGATCAGAAACAACAGATGTCAGTCTTGTAACGATAAAATTCCCTGCAATTACGTGTTGTTGGGAAAAAATGTTTTATTACATGTCGGAGAACATGTTTTATCACATCACAAAAGAAATGCAATTGAGCATAAAACTTAACCCACAAACATCGTGTTTCACATTTTCGTGGTGTACGGTAAATATTTTGAACCGAAACTTTTCCTACGCATCTCTTTTTATCTACAGACCCACTCAGTTTTACTGCTAACGTAATCATACAATATCTTTTTTATTCGACCCTAGTTCTTTCTTAGTATCAAGAACCATTTCTACTCTGTTCTACTTGAATTAGCCTTAGAGTTATATTCGGATCTTGGAAAAACAATGCGATTTTCTACATCAGGAAAAATATATTTATTTGAAAATATAAAATGTATATACATTAATATTGCAGTTGTACATAAGTTGTAGTATTGCAATTTGTTTGCATTTGTTTTATTTGTATGCAATAAAGAATAAGAAATAAAAATTACAGGTTCTTGTTAGGGTTCCGTACCACAAAATAAATCACGGAACCTTTATTTCGAGAACCCGTGAAGCAATCGACTAGACAGAAAGTGAGAACAGTTTTAAATTAAATCTGTATACTCGTCTGTCAATATGGCCGTTTATGTCGCAAACTTGTACGGAACCCTCGGTTTGCGAGACCGACTTGCACTTGGACGTTATAAATAAAAAAGTAGTGTTTCAATGAATTATTTTAATATAATATCATTCATTTCAAGTGAATTTAACAAAAAAAATATAAATATCAGAAATAATAAAACATCATTTTTAATTATGTCTGTAAAGGTTTTATTTATTTCACTGGTATTAATGAGATTTTCTCCTGTCTAATCGTGACACCGATATACAAAATTATGGATGAATATACGTATCAATAGGTATTTATATATTATTATCAAATATGCATTCCATAATGGAGTATTTAGACATTTTTATCATTCATAGTAAAGTACTCGGTAACTCCGTCTGTCGATTGAACAACCCGCAACCCCGGCAGGCTGACATCTCTTTGAGGCGCGCGTGGAATACCAACGCACCGTCGACACGGTACGAAACTGTCATGCATTGCACCTTTATTTTTTTAAATACATTATTAGAACATAACCGAGCTTAGGATATCGTTTTTTTAACCCTATCCTTAAGTCACAAGCGCGAATACTAAGTACGGAGTCCAGGGTTCGATTCCCGGGTCGGATAAAGTGTTTTTGTTTTTTACTAGGAATTTCACAGTAGTAGCCCTGAGTTTGGAAGTTAGCCGTAAGATATCCCCGTGCCTCGGTAAGCACGTTCAGTTGGTCCTGCCCCTGATCTCTCTCCGATCGTGTCAGATTGCCATCCCATCGGGCTATGATAGTGAGGGAACAGAGAGTGCATCTGTGCCTACGTATCTCCCGCGCCGATGGCAAATCTCCGCTGAAATCCGGCGCCATCGCCGGAAACGGTCTGAGAGAAGAAATATAAACATATCAATACCGGTGCAAACAGTCTTTTCTCCATGAACGAATGACGTCGATGAAAACTAGTGTTCTTGAAATAGAATTACGACCGATTGCAAATAATTTTTATTTTGCCATGAATGTAATAGCTTACAAGAATAAAGATGAAATGAAGAAATTCTACCTCAACCTTGTTTTAAGTTGTAAATGTTCGCCTTGGTAATAACGCAGCCGAGGTATTAACTCGCGTTATGGTTATGAACAACGTTACTGCTACCTAAGGTATTATGGAGCAAGGCTGTAATGTTACCCATTTGATAAATACAGTCAGCAGAGGAGATCAGTATCCAGTGTTGTCAGATACAGTTGATTTTTTCTTAAAAAAATATGAATAAATCCTTACTAATATTATAAAAGCGAAAGTGAGTTTGTTTGTTTTAACCTCTCAAGGGCCGCCATTATTTACGTCAACTATCCGTCATGCACCGCCAGGCGGGCTCTTATCGTGAGCGTAATCCGATTTTAAGACATCTTTACTACAGTTTTAAATCGGTCGGGGTTTGTTGGCACAAATTTGTGCCAGCGGGGTTCAACAGTAATACTTGTTTACTGGCACATTTTTGTGCAGCTGGGGCTCTAGAGGTTAAATAAGTTAAGTTTATTTGATAGAAATCAAACAGTGCATTCAATAAAATAAATTTCACTGTAATACGTACGTCGGAGTCTAAGAAAACATTAACTATATCCGACGGTCCTTGTTATTTATCGCCTTTGCTGACTGTACATCCAAATAAAATAATACAAAAGCGAAATGACAATATCTTACTCGTGGATCCCTGACTGCGATTATATTTAAGTTAATAACTGTCTTTATGATAACAACTTAAAGATTTCCTGAAACAGGACTTTCTCTCGTATCTTTCTCCAATTCTTTTTTGTTTAAGAAACGTTGCTAACACTAGGAACACTGAGAATTTCTCCTGTATCGTGGGTGCGATTACAAATATATAAACTCACATCTGTAGGCCATACAAATATTTGTTCTGTGTGGGGTCGATCCCGCATACTTAAGTACACCCTATTGCAAAGCAAAGAGGAGCAAAGAGGACCTCGTGGCTAAATATTAGCAGCCGTTCGGGTCGATCTTAAGGTTAAGCCGCGCCTGCCTAGGTTGGTCTGTGGATGGGTGACCACCCGTTACATACCGAGTTTCCTCCGTGCCTCGGAAAGCACGCTAAGCCGTTGGTCCCGGCTGTCATTTGTAGATCTTTGACAGTCGTTACAGGTAGTCAGTGTTCCGAAAGTCTGACAACCAGTCTTACCAAGGGGTATCGTATTACCCAGTATTAACTGGGTTGTGGAGGTCAGATAGGCAGTCGCTCCATGTAAAATACTGATATTCAGCTGCATCTGGTTAGACTGGAAGCCGACCCCAACATAGTTGGGAAAAGGCTATGCAGATGATGATGACACCTTATTGCAAAGCAATAAATACATATATTGAGTTTTGGGAACGTAACCTACACGTGTATTTGAGTAACTACATACATTGAATGCCGTTTGATGATTTTTTCTTCTTTGAGGAAAAACACTCTCATTTTAATAAACGAAATATGAATACAAAATATGAAATGTTTACTAACATTGTCACCGGGTATTTTCCATAATTTCCAGTTATTGTAAGCTCCTCATAAATAATAAACATAAAATAAAAATAAATAAACCTTATTAAAGAAAGACCCTATATCGCGGTACTAACTGGAACAGTGTGTAGACGGGTTCCAGGTCAATTATTTTTAATATTAGATAAGCTTTTTACAAACAGATTATTTTTATCTCATTACTAACAATTTATGATTTTTTTTTCTTATCCGAAATAAATACTTACTTAATAATAATAAATCGACGCGCCATGATCGCAGTATACATAGAGACTGCCGGTGAATTGTATAAAACGCGCATCGAGAGTTCCGTACAAACTTGCGACATTAACGGTCATATCTTTTGACTGCTTTGACTTAGAGGGCTTTTTCACAGCTCCAAAGGACATAGACTTGAGTATTAATTTCAATTTGATATCTTCAGGTGAAGATTTCAAATAGAACGGCCAAAAATCAGGTTTTTTAACGCAGTGTATCTCTTAAACCATACATAATTTTAATCACTGAAAAAATATGATATTTTTAAGGCTTTTTTGCATACATTGATGGAATTCAAATTATAATTAAATATACTATGTAAATGTATATATATAAATGTGTAAAAAAATATTCAAACACACCTCTAAATTCTTTTTTATAGCATTTTATCTCTTCAATATTAATCGTAATTATAATCAAAAGTATACAATAAAATTTCCAATGCCAAACTGCGTTCAATGATGGATTGTTTTTGATTGAATAGGTAATATTTAATTTTACACAAAATTATTTGTATTTATACGACAAACGTATGCAATAAAGGGTGTGTGACAGACAGACAAACGGACAGTTGGACAACAAAGTGGTCCTAAAAGAGTTACGGTTCAAATATCTATTTCAATTCAATATGACAATATAACAATCTGACATTATTAATTTGTATAACATTATTATTTTAATTTTAACTCTTAATTAATGTCGAATGTAATTTTATTGACCACAAATGTGATTTTAATGGATATATTATGAGATTAAGACAATGTAAATATATTTGCACACTTCGTATAAGGTCATAATGTAGTGTAACTAAAAAAAAAACCATGTAACATCTCTCAAACCTGTGTTATGCAAATAAATGATTTGATTTGGTTTTTTCCTTTTGAGGTATAGAACATTGAAAAATAAATCTGTCTACCTTCTTTCTTAGTCTTGCAAACCTTACTAATTAGAAACCCCAAATTAATATGATTCTATATTTGTTTCAGGAAATTGAAGAGCCAACAAAAGAACGGCAACGAATAATGATTTTAATTGAGATGATCACACAAAAATGAGTGGAGATGGCATTTCAAATATAACACAAACGCTGACAAATCTATTTGAAGAGATGTTACTTGAAACTGAAATGTCTGGTGAGAATAAGACAAACGTGGACTTCACTCAGTTCTTGTCAGCATTGAGGGTCCAAAGTACAAAAAACAGTTCCCAGGAACATCTGGACTTTGATGCTTTGGTGAAGCTTGTGGATGGATTGAGGACCAGATTGAACCTGACCAGACCCAGTGACTGCACTTACTGCGATGGAAACTTTAGAGACATCATCCTTGCTTACAACAGTATTCATGGCTACCTCAGCCTCATTGTAAGTTTAAAGATAAAATTTAATATTTTAAGTTAGTGATTACGACTGCTCTGCCGTGCCAATCCAAAAGACTGTAAGTCGACTTACAGTGTTTTCGTTTAACAAAGCCCAATCAGTTTTTTGAAGTCTGTTCCTATGATCGATCACACTTTCATTTCAACGGTTTTTTTGCAAGATAAAGCAAACCAAAATACACTGTATTACGTAAAAAATAAGATATAAACACAGAAAAATACTGTAACAAAGTATACAGTGTTTTGGCGAAATAGACTACACGCATTTTGCTCATGCGTAGAGAAATACAGTGTTTTGCATAAATACTGTGCATGCAGCTGAGCGTTGGGTTCGATCTGGGTCGGGCAGTGTTATTGGGGTCTTTTATTAGGAACTAGCTTCTGCCCGCGGCTTCGCTTGCGTTAAATTCGGGGAAACACAGTTCCAAACAAATCTAAGTTTTCCCTTTTCTTCCGTCTGTCTCCCTTAATTCTCACTCTTTTAAAAAAAAATAACCAATGTCCATCTCCCAACTATCTCTGTACCAAAACTCATCAAAATCGGTTTAGCCATTTAGGCGTGAAGACGTAGCAAACAAACAAACTCACTTTCGTTTTTATAATATTTGTAAGGATTTTGTAGTAGCAATCCAGAATCTTGATATATTAGGTACTTGGTTGATATATTCCTTGGCCGGGTCCTATGTATTAATATATTTGTCAGGGAATACTCTAAACCATAAATTATCATTTTTAAGTATTTATTTAGGCTTGTTTTTCGAATATTTGGTACCTAAACAAATGATCCTCGTTTGTGATGTCAAGTATGAAAGGGATCTCAACATATTGTTGGTTATATTTTGTTTCCCACGGCATTGAGGAAAATCGTCTTGTTTACTTAGGCACATTAGCACGGCTATTCGAACTGCGATCCTATTTCAGATTCTGAGAAACACAAAATGATCTGTTGAACAATGTTTCTTTTTCGGTGAATGAGAAAGGGGGTATATATTATTGTCCCTTAATAAGAGTCATGAGCTATGTTTACAAAAAAAACACACACATACACAGAGGTAATTTTTATGTTGAAAAATAGTACATAATCGAAATGAACTACTTTTTAGGGTTCTGTACCCAAAGGGTAAAACGTCTGTCCGTCTGTCACCAGGCTGTATCTCATGAACCATTATAGTTAGACAGTTGAAATTTTCATAAATGACGTATTTTTGTTGAAAACAAGTACTGAAAAACAGAATAAAAATATTTAATGAGGCTCCCAAACAACAAACATGATTTATTATAACGTTTTTATAGATTTTAATGGTACAGTACACTTTGTGCGCCAGTCCGACTCGCACTTGGCTGGTTTTACTTTATCTTTGGATCTTGCTTTTTGACAAAATAATATGCAGTAAGACGAACAAGTAACTTATTTTTTCATCCAAGATAAAAATGCGATCACGTTTAAAAACAAACGAAATAAAGCCAGAAACTAATACCATTATTGTTTGTTTTCTAAGCTTTCTAGGTTGTTTGATTAGTTCTATTGTCTGCTATTAAGAAGGTGGGTCGATACTGTAACTAAAAACAAAACTACAGAAGGTCCTGTACCTTCGAGGGAATACACCGGGATTCAAGACATGCGTTTTCTTATTGCTGGCGCGCGAGGCTTCGCCCGCGTGATAGGTAGCAAAAAAAGTATAATCTAACTCTGTGCCAATTTCATCAACATTCTTTCAGCCGTCTTGACGAGAAAGAGTAACAAACATCTAAACATCCATCTTTACGAACATTAGCATTTAAAATATCTCTAGCTTTCGCCCGCGGCTTCGTTCGCGTTAAATTCGAGGTAACACAGATCCCTTTTCCTGATTTCCAGGTACCTGCTACCTGTAGTTATTGCCCTTGCGTTTTCCCTTCTCTTCCCTCTTTCTCACTCATTTTGCAGCCTATGACCGTCTCCAGGGTCCCAACTATCTCTGTACCAAAATTCATCAGAATCGGTTTGGCCATCTCACTTTCGCTTTTATAATATTAGTAAGGATTTCTATAGTTTTTCTAAGACATCGGTAAAACTTTGTGAAGAAACCTAGATCAATATAAGTCTGAAAACGCCAACCCCTCTTGAGCAAGCGTGGTGATCAATGCTCGTGCCTTCTTTGAAGTGGCCTTTGCCCGGCAGTGGGCAGTAATAAGGGAGTAATTATTATGTTAATGTTAAAATATCAAAATGAGTAAAAAACAGAATCTCGTCCAAAAAATCTTTCATATCGCTATCAATAGGCCAAAACAAATCAATAGTACCAGAGGCTGGCAGCACTACGGGCCACATAAATATTAAGATCATAAATATACTACTTGTACAGCTACATTCTGGCAAATATATTAGTCGTATTCCTATTCTTATTCGCGGTTTAGTTCGTTTGTAGGCCAATCCTTTGAAAAAGAGACTAGCTCATCCCGCCATCTCCTTTTGTGTCCGTCACGTTGACGTTTTTTGGTATCCACTAAGGTTAATTTTGCACATTGCTCCTCAGACATGTGGCAGATGTGACCAGCCTAGTTCCAATTTATCCAAGCAGCTATGAGGCCAGTACCAGATTTTGTTTTTTTGCGGATGGGAAATCATCAAATAACTTCCCTCGCTCTGGGCGGAGCGGGGGGAGTGTCTTTTTCTATCAGCTATTTGGGTCATGTTTTCGCTTGCTGTACAGACTCGCCTTTCTGTACTATTTTGGGGCATTTTAGGAACTAGGTCGAACACTCCACTTGTCTACAACTTCTTAATATGATTAATTAATATATTAGGTATTAGTTTTCAATTAGTTTTGATTGCAATAGTGAAGTCTTTGTTGCAGTTAATAGTGTTTCTGACTTCAAGCTTAATAGCTACGAAGCGAGGATGGAAGAAGAGTTAAATAGCGGCTTCGGAATAAACAAAGAGAAAGTATTTATTTGAATCGGCCAGAACAAAACCAAGTTAAATAAAAGAAAGCAGTCAAAGAAAAATAAAAAGTAGACAGGTACATACATAAAATAATTTGGACTATGTAATGGCGTCTACCTCAGCAAAGAATGCCCTCTGAACATGAAAACGTTGTATTATACATTGTTGTATTACATATTCACATCTGCCCAGCCCTATTCTATATGTTGGGGTGGAATTCCAGTTTAAACGAATGCAGACGAATACTAGTATTTTACATGGAGCAAATGCGATCTGACCTGTTCTAACCAGTTAGTACTAGGGAATACGATATACATTGATAAGAATGGCTGATAAACTTTTCGCAACTTTCCATGAGCTTCTTACTATGGGGATGGTCAGCAATAGGTAGCTCACCGTCCGTCCGTCTATTGACGACAGGCCGTGTCGACGACGCGTAAGAGTTACGCGCGCGCCTTAAAGCAAAGCAGAGAGGCCTGCAATAGCCACCGCCTGCCAGGGTTGCGATTTGTTCGAAAGAGATACCGCGGCAACGGAACAGAAAGGGCAATAGAAGGAACATGGGTGGGTATTAGTCAGTACAAGTCTGACACTACCCCCACCCCTTCCTCTCCAGAGTGGAAGAAGTTATTTGATGTATTTTCCTCCTCAAAAGCCTCTTACTATTTATTAAATAAAACGAAACCCCTTGGTAAGACTGGTTGTCAGATTTCAAGCATATCTCTAAAAACAGCCATCAACATAAACCTGTTAATCTGGCCATTAGCGGACATTATTGGCCCATTTGGGTTGATCATCAGGCCATAATGATTAGCAAACATAAACTCGGGTAAAGTTGGGTATCAAATATACCATAATTAAGGTCGCACATTCATGAATGAATTACGAGCTATTTACATTGAATTGATGGGTTCTTGATAGAGGAGCTTGGGTTGATTTAATATTGTTGTTTGGTTAGATTTGGTTAATGTTAACGGTAATGTATGTAGGGTAGAGTGTATTCATATACATCCTTTACGAATTCAGCAGCCACGCATTTCGATTGTCAAAGTAAGTTACTCTACGTAAGAAATATTGCTGGGAAATAACTTTTGTTAGGGTGAAATATCCCTTTTTTTGGTTAGATTGAATTTTATGCTCTAAAAATATTGTGCTGATTGATGCATTTAAAAGTAAGGGGTATTTTTCGGATGGGAAACCAACTTATAACTTCCCCGCCTTGGGCGGAGCGTAGTGTCAGACTTTAACTGAACAACCCCCGAATACTGAAACGTCACTTAAAATTTAAGTACCACTTAAATTTAACAGATACTCAGAAGTGACGATTGACAATACAAAATCTAAAGTTTAAGAGCTGCTCAAATGTTAAGCAGCCCTCAAATTTTAAGTGACGTTTCAGTATTAGGGGGTAAAACCCATCCATATTCCTTTTTTATGATCCGGGGCCGCGGTATGTCTTATGAACAACCCACCACCGCAGATAGTACGTGGGTAAGTTAAGCGTTGTTTAAGCGGAATAATTGAAGCAAAGATATCTTACCGAATACGACGAAAACAAAGTTTAAGAACTTCTGTTACGACATCTGTCATCTTTACCAAAGGGAAAATTGAATTCTTCCATTACAAAACAAACATTTTCTACTTATAAATATTTTCCACAAAAATATTGCACATTCAAAAAAACCTAATCCATTGATGTTTTCTGTAAACAATCGCAAAAATCTAAATTGGCTTCAATCCAGAATAATCTAAATTTGATTGATTGCTGTTTATGTAAACAAGGTTTTAACGGTCCCTTCACGATGCCGTACGCAAGGCATTTTGCACAATATAAAACTAGGCAACAGACTGCTAAGCATCCTACTAATATTATAAATGCGAATGTTTGTGAAGATGGATGGATGTATGAATGTTTATTACTCTTTCACGTCAAAACAGCTGAACGGATCTTGATGAAATTAGAAACAGAGGTAGATTATAGCCTGGAATAACACAAAGGATTTTTTTCGATATCACGCGGGCGATGCCGTGGGCTCCAGCTAGTAAGATATAATTCGATTCCCGGGTAGGGCAAGTTGTTATTATGTTTTTGCATCATCCAGGCTGGATTTGTGCCTTGTTGATGGCAATAGGCTCGCCTCGCATAGGACCTAAAAATCACAAATAATCATCGGCGAAATGTGGCTATACTATTAGGCACAATCTGCCTAACCCTTCAGAAATTACAGGCGTGATGTCAAAACATAATAAATGACTATATGTGAATAGGAGGAGGCATGGACCATTATGTAAATAGGTCACGAAAATGATTTCAATTCCCATGAGAAGATTTTCCTTATCCGTATTTTCTGTAGCGTGCCTTTTGAACTAGGATGTCAATGGTCCTTATACCCTTTAGTCGAATATCCATTCAAATACATAAGCCAACTATATTTAAAATAAGTCTTTAAGTGCTGCTACGATCTTTTGTCACTCGAATGCTTTTTTTTAGGCAGAGCGGGGTGGAGTGTCAAATTATTATTTTTATGTTCCGGCCGCGGTTTCTCAAATAACCCACAACCCAGAATACTCGAATGTTTGCACCACTGAAATCTGTGTCAGTCCTCCTAGGAATACTACCTCAGATACTCACCTGTATAGTCCTCACGTAAGTTGACCAAAATGATGACCTTAAAAGAGACCTCTGAGTTTGTTTCTGGCTGTTACCTCTTAGAATACAAAAAAAAACATCATCATATAGTAAATCATTAAAATAAAACTACTTGCGAAATTAACATTGTATAACATTCATCGCAATAGCGTCATTCGGAGGGGAAACGAGATTCTGTTGGCAAACATTTGTGAATTTGTTTTGTCAAACGCCGGCCATATTGTATTGAAAAAATAAAATTTCGATAATGCGCCAAAATATCCGTGTAAAGCTATAAAATTATAATACAAAACTGGAGGATGATCTTCAACTTCTTTTATATTATTTTTTACCGGAACAGTCTAATCTTTCAAATATGCTGCAAACGCATTTGCGAGTGCCAAAAGTACGTTCGGTCGGAAAGATCTTTATGCGCCAACTTTTGTTATCTAATTGACCCATAAGTTACGGAACACAGCTATAGCTTCTGACCGTAATGGCCTTTATCCTGACATTTTAAAACGCGTGCTTTGTTCCTTTACTTTCTTTGTGTTGAAGGTTTATATCGCTTTTCTGAAACTCACGAACTATTGCTCTGAGTGCTTTTCTTTCTTGATCATTCGGTTATGTCCCTACTGCAAATATTGGATATGGGTGAGTGGTTCTTATGTGCAAGCTGGTTCACTCATTTTCCAACGTTGTCAGGAGTAGCCCACAAGGTAAAATTCGTTTGCAGTTAAATAATTGAAATAATTTTCTCAAATTATCAGGCATCATTTGAACCAGTTTTTCAAGGTTGATGATCTTTTACAAGCCCGTGAGGTTAAACTAGGGGGTTAGAGCCACTAACCCCCTCGTTTAACATTCCTCGCTCCGCTCAGGTTTTAACTCTGTACTCCTTCCCTGCGCTCGGGATTTAGTCCTAAACTTTTTCGAACTTAAAACGGCACCTATGACATAAGATATTTTTATCATTGGAATTTGTATATTCTACTATTCCAAACTCAAATTTACTTGTTCCAGGTATGTTTCTTCGGGAGTCTAGCAAATGCACTGAATGTGGCTGTTCTAACGCGGCGGGACCTAGCAGCTGCACCCATCAACCGTCTGCTGAAGTGGCTGGCCGTTGCTGATGTCTTCGTCATGTTGGAGTACGTGCCCTTCGCAATCTATAGATACTTGGTAAGTAGAACAAGGAAGGCGAGATAGGCAGATGATGTTGTTGTGTTGATGTTGAACATCGAGGGGAAAACCTGGAGGACGACTAAATTATGTAGCAGGTGGGTAACACCTGTTGTTAGACACTATGGAGTCTGGTTTGCGTCTAGATGACTGAAATAAAGACGCCAAGAGAGTGTCTGAACTACTTAGCCATTTGAGCAAAAAATATGAAGTTATCAGGTCCCGAAGACTGCCAGTTCGGTAACGGACTAACTGCTACTCTACCATGACGTCTTAAAGCAGAACTTATTCCACTGAGGGAAAGAGACAGAGCTATACAGGGTGTCTATCACCATCTCCATCTCACACAGGAATAAGAACTGCTATAAGATGTCATGGTAACCCTACTTTTCTGGCTACCTCTATTGTCGTAAGCATACATACTAGAATATTATATGGGCGTGATGGATCTGAAATTCGCAATCTCAAGATGGCCCGAAAACTTTTCTGGAATCGTTTCCAAGGTTTTCGATGCTGGCTGTTTTGTTTGTGTGTTTTTTTATTTAGCTACCTGTGCATAAACTACTGAATAAAAATAGCTTTTGCCCGCGGCTTCGCTCGCGTTAAATTCGGTATAACACAGTACATGCTACCTGCAGTTTTTGCCCTTGCACCTTATTGATTTGTAAAAGCAACGCTATGTTTTCCCTTTTCTTCCCTCGTTCTCCCTCATATCCCACTTTTTCTTAAAAATATATCCGTCTATGTCCGTCTCCTGCTTCCCAACTATCTATGTACCAAAATTCATCAAAATTGGTTTAGCCATTAAAGCTTGAAGTGGTAACAAACAAACAAACTCACTTTCGCTTTAATAATATTAGTAAGGATGTTGCCATTTCTAATATTACAACCAATGACAAACGTATGAGAATTTCTCTTAGGTATATCTCAACTTAATGTTCTACTTTAAATGCGGTATGCTAATTCACCTACTTTACATTTGTTTGTCTAACATCGAATTAATCAGTATTATGAACTGCGAAAGCAAAACAAATCATTAGGTATGTTTATCCTTACGCGGTATCCATACCAGAAGGCAATAACCTTTTGAGAATATCTAAGTAAATATTTAAAGGGGATGTTTATATTACGATTAAGACTGAATGGTGGAGGAATAAATTAGCAAAACATTAACACGTTTTATTATTTTTCGGAATAAAATTGTACCTACATATTTATTTATTTATTTATTTATTTATTTATTTAAACTTCATGTACAATAGTGGTACATAGGCGGACTTAATGCCATAAGGCATTCTCTACCAGTCAACCTTTGGGTAAAATACGACAACATTGTGATAGGGTACAATACATAAAATATCTAAAACAATTTTTGCGAAAACATATTTTTATACGGATACTAATACACATATACATATCAAATAAACTAATATATACATTTAAAAATAAATAAAAACGATAACTTTAACAGTAATTATAATGACTTTTAATTGGCAGACGGACCTAAATAGTGGTTACGAATTTTTCTTTTAAAAATAAATTTACTTTCAGCTTTTTTAATGTCAAAGGGTAGCGCGTTCCAGAGCTTGATTGTTGAAATAACGTATGATTTGGACATAAAACCGGTGCGGTGTAAAGGAATTTGGAGGAGAAGGTTTTCGGAAGCCCGAAGGTTACGACTGTGAGAACTGCCCAACACTATAAAATAAGTTTTTAAATAATCAGGAGCATGCGGATCATTCATGACAGAGTACAGCATACAGAGAGATCTGAGGGACCTCCTGAGTCGTATAGGCAGCCATTTAAGCTGAGTACGGAAGGAAGAGATGTGATCATATTTACGAATGCCAAACACAAAGCGAATGCAATTATTAAGAAGACGATCCAATTTATTGAGAAGTTCCTGGGTTAGATCAGAATAACAAACATCAGCATAGTCGATAATGGGAAGCACAAGAGACTGTACCAAAATGAGTTTAGTGCTAGATGGGAGAAAATGCTTGAATCTATAGAGAGACCGCAGTGAGAAAGTGACTTTTTGGCTCACTTGAGCCACGTGCTTATTCCAGCTAAAACAGTCGTCAATATATAAACCTAAGTCTTTTACGTGAGGTGATAAAGAAATGACTGAGTTCTCAAACATCAGTGGTGTAAGTTGACTCGTGTTCACATTTCTCAAATAGTGCGAGCTACCAATGAGGATGGCCTGACATTTCCCAACGTTAACAGAAACCCCAAATTTGCCAGACCATTCCTCAATAGTTCTGAGATCGGCATTAAGGGATGAAATGCATTCATCAAGGTTCGCAATATCAGATTGAGCGTATAGTTGCAAGTCATCAGCGTACAGATGGTAAGAACATTTGAGGATAGCAGTAATGGAGTTAATAAATAAAGAAAATAAGAGAGTATACCGCCTTGTGGAACATCAGTCATGAGGTCGCACCAGTCAGAGTAATCCTGATCAACACGCACCGCCTGCTGGCGACCACGAAGATAAGAAGAAAACCAATTACGTGACAAAGAAGACACACCAATTTGAGACAGTATGGCCAGGAGTATGTCATGATCAACGGTGTTAAAAGCATTGGAAAAATCTATTAAAACTAACACCGTTAACCTCGAATTCTCCAAGCCATCACGAACATCTTCTGTAACTTTAAGCAAAGCTGTGGCTGTGCTGTGGCCTGGCCGAAAACCGGATTGAAAACTGGACAAAAGGTTATTCTTAAAAACGAAAGAGGATAATTGTTTAAGAGCAACTGCTTCTAGGATCTTAGACAGGAAAGGAAGAATGGAGATGGGTCTAAAGTGATTAGCCAAACTAGGATTAGAAATTTTAGGAAGAGGGATAATGTAAGCCTTACGCCAAATCGCTGGAAACACACCAGATTGCAGAGATGAATTAATTATGTGAGTAATAACTGGGACTAAGTTATCAATCAAAAATGACAACATAGTACGACTGACCCCATCACAGCCCACAGCCTTAGATTTAATTGAAGTAAAGAATTTTAAGACCTCATGGTTAGACACGAGGGAGAAAGAAAAGGAATCAGGAGGAAGCATTGGCTTGGAAGTAATTTCCTGAATAGTATTATACTGAATACCAACCGCAAGCGCAGCAGAAGTTGAAAAATGTTTATTAAGAGTATTTAAAGGCAAATTAAGAGGAACAGCACTAGAGGGGGACTTTGTGAAGCCAAGCGATTTAAGAAACTTCCAAATATCAGCCGGCGAAGAATTGAGGACATTTTCACAAATGTAACGGCGTTTAGATGTTCTTACCATCTGATTACAACGGTTTCTTGCCAACTTGTACAGGTTCCAGTACTCCTCACTGCGATCCCGCCTATATCTTCTAAACGCCCGGTCACGTCGTCTCATTGCCATCCGAACTCCAGGGGTGATCCAAGGAGCTGGGGGGCGCTTAACGCGAACAGCCCTTAGTGGCGCATGCGTGTCAAAAAGATGGAGAACATTCCTGTTAAAGGCGTCAACCATCTGATCCACTGATATTGACTGGGAAATATCGACCCAATCAAGAGCCTGCGCATCGGTAAGAAGTTTATCCTTATTCAATCTTACAAAATTCCGGATCAAGACAGTAGCAGGCTTCTGCTTAGGGGGTTTCATTTTGTAAGCCAGATAAATCAAGTCATGTCTGGACAAACCAGGCGCAGCGACCTGCCCATGGTTTGCCACGAGATCCGCAGAAGACGCAAGCATGAGATCGAGCCAGGAATCGCTCGAGTCCAAGTTATGATGAGTCGGACAAAGTTTAAGAAGAGATAGACTCGTCGACTCCAAGATCGCATTCAACCTACGTGTTCTTGTGTTATCTTTCAAAAGGTCAGTGTTGAAATCACCCATGACTATGAGATGTTTGTATTCTGAGGAAAGAGATTCAAAAAGAGATTCAAGAGAAGAGAAGTAATCAATAGTAGGAGGGCAGTAAACAACTCCTAGAACGGACTTAACCCCTTTAACAATAATTTCAATAAATAGGTACTCAGGGTTGCCATTATAAATAGGGGATGAAGAAGAAATTATTTTATAGGGAATATTACTACGTAGTCATACATATCGTCGTCTTTGGTATGGGTTCAGTATTTCAGCCAGGTATGAAGAACGGGGTGTGAAGCTCTTCATTCTCCATGGAAAAGGGAGGATCTTCCAACCAAACGGGTGTCGTATCATGGGCCACTGCCGGACAGTTGTTGTCGGGTTCTCGTACATACTATTAAATAAATACACCCATAACTACAATTATAAATTACATAATACAACAGAAAATATATTATAGGGTTTAGACAATGTTTTGTTTATTCATTTTCTTACATATTTATTTTTATATTTTTTCATATTTCTTATAAAAAAGAAAAAAACATTTAAAAATATAAAAAATAGTAGTCTACCAGCATCGGGAACAGGGTCCGAGCTACCGATGCATGGTTAGACATTATTATTCAATTTTATAAACTTTAATTTAACAATTACAAATCACAAATGTGCTGCAATCATGCACAGCTTTAACTCGCGGGTAACTCTGCTTGCTTGATGTTGGATTTTTTAAGTCAGTTATTAAGTTCAAGCATAGATGGCGCTGTAGTACTTTTTGCCATATTCAGATTTGTGGTGTCGCTACAGTGCTAATCGTTCTACAGACTTCGGCTTAGTTTATTCACTAATAAAAGACTTTTTATCTGAATGTATGTTACATCACTACACTTTAAAGTCGATTTTCTCTATTTAAGTATGTTTGTATATATGTATAATGTATTTATTGGTTTACCTACAATTGTTACACTGATAAATAAAAACAATACAGCCACAAAGAATTCGACTAACTGTACAATATGTTGCGGCAAACACAGATAAGTAGCAGATTTATGGCAGAGAAATAAGCATTATTTTATATTAAATTCATAATTGTAAAAATAAATACCCATAGTTCGACTTCACCGTAGGTTCGATCCCAACCTCCTTAATATAAGGAGCTAAGGATGTAGTCACTTTGCACAATATAATTGAATTCAAAACATGCTTTTCTTTCATTCCGATCTCGTTCCAATGTTATTTGATCTCCCTAACATTCGTTTTAGGTAAACAACCCTTTCGAGCCGGGAGATGATTTGAAAGACCCCTAGTCGTTGACCCCTAACGAATGATTGAAGTTCTAATCACGGAGGTTACTAACCCTAGGTGTTATCTAAATGTAACGCCTTTAAAGGAGGCTGCAAAAGTCACTCGCAAACCCTTAAATCCGCTGATTTTTCAAAGTTCCAACGGCCGCCACTGGTGGCCGTTGGGACAAAAAATAATGCACTGATCTAACGGCCACCTACTGGTGCCTGTTATAGTGGTGGCCGTTGGGAGTAAACCCTTTTGTTCAGTTCATTGTGTTTCATTATCTATGTTGTTGTTGTTGCAATCTTCAAATAAAAAAAAAACATGGACTTTTATAGGAATTGACGTGGTCAGCTGATCAATATGGGAAATCTAAAAACGTTATAAATTTCCAAAAGTCATTGAACAAAAATGGTCCAGTTTCATACGTTTATTCTACTACGTGTATACGTAATAAAATATGATAACAACCCAGACAGATTTCTAAAATTATATCTTCACGATTCAGTAAAGTAAGTTAATGGTTAGTTCGATAAAATACAATGTCTATAATGCTACAATCACAAACTTATTTGAAGGTCAACCGTTGTTTGTTCGTGTCCTGAATTTATTCAAAGCTGCATGATGATAGCCTATTTATTTCTCATCTATATTCGCCTGCTACTTCTGATATGATTCCTAGACAATATTTTTTCATGTTTATTAATGTTTTCTCTCACTCAAGGCTTGCTTGCATGAAGGTCAAAAAAAGTTCCACATCCCACCGAATAAGAATTAGCTTGTGTCCTACCTAACCCTGGTATCGGTGCGATGTCATTTTTTTTTTGTATCAAGTTTCCACTGCTGGCCCATGGTATGCCATGTGGCCATGCGCCACCTCGATTTTGTGCTTAAATGTTTAGTATCGTGATCCCGTTCAAAGGATATCTTAGCTCGAAATATAGATAAAAGAAATATATCAAAACCTTGATAGCCCGTTTCACTGAGTGCTGTAAGATATTAGATGTTTTTTTTTTTTTTTTAAACAACGTTGCCTCACACTACTAATTTCTCCTGCATCGTAGGTGCGTTTACAAACATTTAAACTCACAAACAACCAGACCCGGAACAACTACCTGTAGGTCATACAAATATTTTTTTCCGTGCGAGGATCGAACCCGCGACACACAGTGCAGCAGTCGACCGCTCAGCCAATGCGTCAAATGTGCCGTCAAAACTAATTAATTAGTCAATACTAATTAGCCAACAATTCGGGGAACTCAGGATCGCCAACATTCAACGTGTTATTGCAGAAATAGAGCCTGATTTACATGGCAGAATATGTGCAAATTGGAATTCGAATTCCAAATTACACCATGTACGTGCCGGCCGCAGAGGCCGTAGCATCTGAAATCATGTTTAAACATAAATGGTAGATAATTATTTAAATCATTAATCTGTGTTTTATTTGTTTTTAAAGTTCTGTCGCCTCTACAAAAAACACAGTTTAGGTATACATGTAACGAACTTAAGGCGCTGTACAAAGCAAACACTTCGTAAAACGTCTAGATTTTCGTCGCAAAGTTAGCCGTATTTGTACATGCCACTAGCACACATGCCAAAAAATACCGTGTATAGTTCAATACCTAAAGGAAAGACTTGAACAAAATCAGTTTAAAAAGACCAAGAAAAAAATTTTTCGTCTCGAAATTCTCAATTTTTCAGTGACAACCATCATATTTTATATCAAAATTTTTCAAACACGGAGCTGTGTTTTTTTATATTCAACTAGCTTTCGCCCGCGGCTTCGCCCGCGTTAAATTTGGGGTAATACAGTTCCCCTTGCGCCTTATTGATTTGTAATAGCAACGCTAAGTTTTCCCTTTTCTTCCCTCTTTCTCCCGCACATACCACTTTTTTAAAATAAAAATTAGCTTATGTCCGTCTCCTGGTTCCCAACTATCTCTGTACCAAAATTCATCAAAATCGGTTTAGCCATTAAAGCGTGAAGAGGTAACAAATAAACAAACAAACAAACTCACTTTCGCTTTTATAATATTAGTAAGGATAAAAACTGCAAAATGACCTACATTTTGGCGGACATGATATTCAAATAAAATCAAACACCGAAATATTTTCGACCTTATTTCTATTTTTTCGATGCAATACTGTCGTGTACTTGTGTCAGACCATGCCTAGTATGCAGCTAGCCTCACTGCCGCGAATACCTAAAGATAAGCTTGTTGCCGTGCCTTAACAGAATTCCTGAAGTACCCGAAGTTTTCAGATTAGCGCATTTTCGGTGCGTGTAAGATCGTTTCTTTTTAGCGCGTTTACGCGCGACTATTGCAATACGTGCAACTCGTACTAGCGCAGCCGCGCTGATAAGGCCGTATAAGCGCGAGTGGCAAGAGTACTGACATATTTGGTTGCTAACCGAATACACCGTAATCCTCCTCCCCTCCCCACCTCCTTACTGTTTTGAATGTCTCCTAAAGTCCTATTCATACTATTCAAGGGATCCTTGAATCGGACGAGGATCGGGGAGGTACTTAAAGTTACAACATTCAAAACTTTGACCAATACTGCCGTAACTAGAATGTTTCCATGTATGGAAAAAACGATCGCAATGGACATATACACTCTACTTGGCCTTTTGAATTTGTTAAGGGTACTTTTACACCCTTTATATCCCGCAAAACCTAAGTATGTTCTGCCATTGTTCACTGTGCACGTTGGTACGATACTTGGGTTTTACTCAACAAACAGTTTGGGCAAACTGATATTGTTACATGTAAACTAAAGGATACATAAGCAGTAGATACAAAATGTATCCAGAATTTGTGGCTGCTGCAATTGTATCGGTTTTCCAAGAGAGAAAGGACGACTTTGAATTACACAAAATTAAGCTAAATTTGTAATTGAACTGTCTAAAAATTTCATCCTTATTGACCCTAACGATTGATACAATAAAAATACAGGGTCCAATTTTTCAGATTTTAGTCGGTTCGATTACCGTGTGCGGCAAGCAAATTTTAAATAATCTATAAATGCCGTTTTCTTTCTTTACAAAATAAAGGAATGTTTTCTTTGAGTAAAATTTTCTATCTAAAGTATTAAAAGTACTTCCCCTTCAGGTGGCTTTACAAAATTTCAACCTGTATATTAGTGATTGTACATTTGGCGAGTAAGTGATGGCGCTGACAGCTAATCAGGAACAATTAGCTAATTAGGAACATAGATAACACCTGTCTATAAATCAATCGGGTGTAAGGGGCGACGGACAACCTGTTACTATGAATTTATTTATTTTCTTTGATGGGCCTGTTGGTCTAGTGGTTAGTGGCCCTGACTACTGAGCCAGAGGTCGTGAGTTCGATTCCCACCCAGGACAAACTTTGTGTGATGAGCATGATTGTTTGTTCTGTGTTTGGGTGTGATTTATCTATAATATGTATGTATTTATAAATTATATAAGTATGTATATCAGTTGTCTAGTTACCATAACACGTGTGAGAGTTGTCCCAAGATATTTTTTTATTTATTTAATACAATGTAGATAGTTCTAGACATGACATCGTCTGTTTAGCCTTTTCCCAGATATTGGAGTCGGCTTCCGTCTTAGCTGGATGTTGCTCTACCGTATTTCTGACACCTTCCGCTCCGCTCTGAGCGGGAGAAGATTTACCATGCGAAAAAAAAGAGCGTGGCGTTGTTATTTTTACTTTCACTTCCTGAACTTTATAATTCTCCAACTAAGTTTTTACCGATAAATGTTACAAAAAAAAAAATATGTCCGCGGGTGCCGCGTCTATCTACCAATGAACAGACTTATTTTTACTTTTATGAACAGACGCCTGCAGGTCAAGCTACCCGAAACTGTCAATTTTTCCCAATGAACCTTGTACCTTATACTTTAGAAATAAGGTCGAAAATCTATCAAAGAAATCTGACAGATTGTAGTAGCTTGATGTGCAGGCGTCTGTACATTCTTTACATACTATCAGAATCCTGTTTCAAAAACTGTCATCATGCCCCTTTGTGGTTTTGCATTTAGATGGACGCAAGGTGATATTAGATTCATAAACTTGATATAAAATACTTGTAAAAGTTAATAACCTGTCAACGTCGCCTTTTAATTCTTTTGGGACTTTAGGTGACAAGTGTTAGATTAAAGTATGGTACTTTAACCCTTTTAACCGTTATATGCAGCAGTAAAAATACAGTAAATAATCCAAAAGTTCAATGTTGTTCAATGACTATGGTCGGAACGTATTAGAAACTAGCTGTTCCTCGCGTTTTCACCCACGCTGCTCAGCACCTGTTGGTCGTAGCGTGATGTTATAGCTATCCTCAAGAAATGGACTATCCAACACTAAAAGAATTTTCCAATTGCAACCAGTAGTCCCTGAGATTAGCGCGTTCAAACAAACAAACTCTTCAGCTTTATAATATTAGTATAGATACGAACATCTGAAGGCAACCTTGTAACGAAACCTCTGAACCTGAAGTCCTTTTTTTGGGGTGGGAAATCATCAAATAACTTCCCCCGCTCTGACAGTGTCAGACTTGTTTTGACTAAAACTTACCCATGTTCCTTCTATTGGCCTTTACGTTCCGGGGCCGCAGTATCTCTTTCAAACAACTCGCAACCCTGGCAGGCGGAGGCCCTGGCAGGACCCTCTTCTTTGCTGACATCTCTTTGAGGCGCGCGTGAAACACAAACGCGCCGTCGACACGGCCTGTCGTCAATAGACGGACGGACGGTGAGCTACCCATTGCTCACCATCCACAGGCCCGCATCTACGGTGGCCGGACGTTGTCGCGCGGCGCCGACGTCTGAGGCGTCTCCCGAGGCAACCTGAAGTCCTTGAAAGGTTTCGACGACCCTTCTAGATAGCCATTGAATGCAGACGCTGTGCCCGAAATTGGCTAGATGGCATCATCATGTTGTTTAATGGTTTGTTACGCCACTTCTTTATCCCAGCAGAAAGTATTTGAAAGGCGAGTAATGTCCGATCAAAGCTAGGTCTTCGGCATCGGCCATGTTCACCAAAAAAAAGCAACTGAATTTGAACGCGCGAGAGCCGGGTAAAAGATTCCACACGGGGGTGTTTATCAAGGTCATTTCAATCAAGTCTCCATTAAGTTGTTCGTTACCATTTAATTTGTAAATTAATAAAATAACAAAGGTTAGATTATTCACTTCTAGCGAAACTTGAACTAAATTTATTACGGTTATTAAATCTTGGGCTTCGGCCGAAAGTTGTGAATAGACGATATACAATTAATCGGCTTCGATCAGAAATCGAATCTTGAACAGAAAAGGCTGTACTAAGTAGGTAATAGGGTTTACAAAATTACATTCTATTTAGTCCGTCTTTTAGATTATTCAAAAATAAGGGACAAAATTACGTATGACGTCACTCGTTGCGAAAAATGCAGCAACCCGTGACGTCACACGTAACTTTATCTAGCCCAGTGAAGTTTGTCACTATCTTTATCATTTTTATTCTAATTTACAAATAAAAAAATACGTGAAACGTGTAAAATACTTATATTTTAATAATGTAAAAGACGGTAATTTTTTTTTGTAAACTAGCCTATTATTTTCAATAATCAATATTATGTCAGTTTAGTCGAACGTTTACGAACATAACTGTTAATTCACATATACAGTTTGCGTACAGAAATGTTAATTCAAGTTGTTTTTGAATAAATAAATACAATTTTGTAACAATAAAAGCAAGATAAAAAACAGCCGTCGAAAATTCAAAACGCGAAATCCCGTAAACCGTTCAGGGCTTTGCGGTCGTTTAGTTTCCGGCCACGGCATTGTGCCATGAACCAAGATCCGGTTGCAAAATTGTTCGCAGCCACTCGACGGAACACAGCTCTTTAATGATTTATGAGACTAGTTTTTTGAAAATGGAATATTTCACGCCTCATTTCGCGTTCTTCAGTAATTTATTTCCGACGTTTTTCGCGCGCGCTTTCTGACATATTGCTGTAACTCATCTGATTTGTTCGTCTTACCTAGGGTTGTTCTTCAGTATTTGTGTTTTTCTTTTGAAAGAGAAGTTTTATTTTTTCGGCCACCCATACTTGTTCAACTTGTAGCACATGACTTCTACGAAGGGGGCATTTAATATCGTTCCTTGTGTGACCTGACGTTTGGTCATTACAGAAAATAAACGTTACTTCTTTGTAGCGTGTCGATGACAATCTATATTGACTCAACCCAAAATTTGGAAACGAGTTTTAAACATTCAGTAAAGTCCATCAGCGCCTGTGATGTGCAAACAACAGGACACAATGTCAAATATATTACGGCTAACTATACTCACAGTCCTGTTCAATTTAGATTGCTATCAATAATTAATGTTATAATGCGTTTGTTTCATTGTCACACCTTTTTTTTGGGTTGGGAAATCATCAATTAACTTCCCCCGCTCTGGGTGGAGCTGGGGGGCGTGTCAGATTTTTACTGACTAAGACCCACCCATGTCCACCCTTCTGTTGCCCTTTACGTTCCGGGGCCGCGGTATCTCTTTCGAACAACCCGCAACCCCGGCAGGCTGAGGCTCTGGCAAACCCCTCTGCTTTGCTGACATCTCTTTGGCGCGAGTGAAACACGAACGCGCCGTCGACACGGCCTGTCGTCAATAGACGGACGGACGGTGAGCTACCCACTGCTACATTGTCACACCTTAGCTGGCTAAAGAACAGGCAAAGACCAGAATCAACAAAAAGTTTGATGACTAAATACTATCTCAAGAAATATCTATGTAAAATGTGTCTTCAACTAAATTCGATCCTTCAACGCTTCAAAGCTGCTTAGAAAGCTCGTCAGTGCATACGAACACGGGTGTCCTAACGAGGTCTACTTCCCAGCGATACAGTAAAGCGACCTTCAGTTTAGTGTTCATTATAACACTTCACTACATAACAGCTTGATAGATGCGGTTCCATATGCTGACAAACACGGAGTAATAATGAAATGGAGTGCTAACGTGTGTGGTAATGATAACAGCCAACATCAATACTAATGTTGTACATGTAACAATCCGTGAAAAAATCGACATCTTTTATTTCTTACGAATATATTGTTAGAACTACGCAGTTGTTTAATTTATAAACACTATTTGTTACCTTTTAACCCCTTCACAACTGCTCGGATTTTTTGTATTTGGTGTAACCTGAGTTATAGAGTACTTTTTTATCCATATAGTATATTACCGTATTATTACCGTACATGGGACATTTTCCGACCTCCACTAGGACCAGTTCCTTCTTTCATGTTGTTTACAAAAGCATCAACTCATGGCAAAAAGCCTCACATTGCCCAAGAGAAAATATAAGATCTCAAGACAGTGGCAAACCACAGTCTGTTTGTGAATCGGTGAGACACCTTGGGTTGGTTTCACTCTGAGTGGTGCGGGGGACCTTGGCAGACTAGGAGTTGATCAGCGATAACGATTAACTTACGTCAACCTTGTAGATATGAAACGCTTTAAAGCTATTGTCATCTACACAGACCTTCATTTCAACTTCACTCAGACTGTCACTACGATAATTATTAAGGTTGTATTTTCAAATACTGTTTCTACTGTTAGTACTCCATTCGCTTTAGTTATGGTATTCCGGGCTCCGTAGCTTCGGGCGTATTCTAGCGCCCAACATTTCTCGGAACATCTTAAGTCCTTGTTCGTCATAATATTTGAATAACACGATTGCCGAATAATTTTACATTTATCCTATTTAATGTAATCCAAAGAAATCTTTTAAGGTAAAATAACAAATACTTAGTACCTAGTTGGTACGTTTTTAAGGTTGCGTAAATGCGTACCTCAAAATGAAATACGGAACCCTTATAGGATTACTTTGCTGTCCGTCTGTCTGTCTGTCAAGACCCTTTATCTCGGCAACGCCTGGAAGTAACGAGTTGAAATTAAAACCATGTATACCCAAGTCCGTGGTCCCTTGGAGCTGTGAAAAATCCAGTCCCTAAACCTACGCAGTCAAAAGATATTTTCCGTCTATATCGCAAGTTTGTACGGAACCTTGGCCGTTATTTTTTCAGTACTATATGGCAACGCTTTGTAGTTAACTAGTTTTAAAATCAAACTTTTCTTCCAGCTACACGAAGTCGCTTAAACGTAAACAGTAAAAATATGCCTATTTAAACAATTGGTGAGGTATGTGACACCCCACCACACTCTCGCCGAGTTAACAATGACCTTAAAAATCATCATTAAAGGTGTTGGAAGATTTTTGTATGAAGACTTCCGCCATTTTGTATACTTACAAGTTTTGTTTTGATACCAAACATACAAACTTAAGCATAACTAGCGAAATGTGGTTGTGGTTTTAGATACACCTTTGCCTAAGCCTCCGGGGATCACAGACGTAATGTTTTGTTAAGCATTGATACCAACTACTGAATAATAACGGTTTAATGCATGGCCGCCATTTTGGAAAAAGATTACAGATTATTTAAGAAATCAGCTTTAGGTCAGTAAGAGCTTTATGATTTTGAACTTAAACACTGAGGAGAGGAAACAGGCATATTTTTTAACTAGCTTATGCTCACGGCTTCACCCGCTTACAGTTTGGTAATTGTCCAACGGGATCGTACTAACAGGATCAAAAGTCTTCTATGTTTCGAGTTCAGGCTGTAAAATATTTTGTTCAGGGGTTGAAAAAGAGTAACAAACAAATATTTCTCTCAGTAACAAATATCTCATTTGTTGTTATCAATAATATAGACAAAAAAATAATTTAACGCAAACAAAAAAATATGGGAAGAGCTCTAGTAGGTTAATTAAGTTAACACTCCTCTTTTTAAAAAAATCTGTTATTGTAGCATACCCGAGCGAGGAAAAAACAACATTTTATCCTTTAAAAATAACATTTTATCCCTTAACCGTATAGTTCGGTACGGACCCCTTCGGGGGCTCGACATTCAAACCTCCGCTGGCTCGGTACTGGCCCCGAAAGGGGTCGGACATTTAAGTCATATGACCTTCTCATTATTTTTGTAAATATTTTATTTTCTGGTTAATAAATAATATGGGTGTGCATTCATTAAGATAGTAGAATAAAAAACTCATATGTAAACGTCATTAGAAGTTCTTTAATTATTGAGAAAGTTTCTTAATTAAGTCTTATAAAATCCAAATGCGTAAATTACGATCATCGCCATTTTGATGGCAGTGTAGGTCGACGCTAAAAATCATAAAAAAATAGTTTTTCGGACATTTAAACTCCACATTATTGGGCATGATTAACGTCTCCTTTTATTACGTGAAGAAATCATTCGTAATTGAACTTATATTAGTAGTGGTAATGATACATTTTGAAATCTAAAGTCGAAGTTTCGCGCCAATCGTGCTTGTTTACATTTTTAATTCCACATTATATCATATATTCGCGAATAGATTCTATAACAACTGACACAAATATCATTTCAAATATTATAAATAACATGACAATGCCCAGATCTTATCGTAATTTGCAATAATAGTACCAATAACACGGAATATTCATAACCACTACTAAATTCACTTTCGAAATTGACGTCCATTTCTTTTTTTTTTAAATGTTGTGTTGTGTAAATGCGATTATTTCAATCGATTATTTTCTTGTAAATCAATCAACTCGATAAATTAAATTAAAGAATATCAGAAATTGATAGATGAAAATAAAAATTAATTTTGTAATACGTGTAAAATACTATAAATATTGATTATAATATTTTTTAAAATTCAAAAAAGGAATGCGCTCGCTGTTCAAATTTATTTTAAAATGTTTATTTGCTTTTTTATTAATAATTTGGTTTTGTACCTACTATTTGAATGTGAATTGCAAATAGAAATAAATAAGGTTGAATATAGAACGCGCCAATTATGATCTTGGTAAGCACATTAAAAAAAACAGCTAAGATAAATTACATTTTGTTCGACAAAATTGTTTGGTTGGATTGGTTATTTGAAAAGCGTATTCATTCTTTTCTAAAACATGGCTCGTAGGCCAAAGTGCTCTTGGAGTGGAAGCCTTGGGGTAAAAATGGCCTATAGAGGAAGAGCACAATTGAGATGGAAACACGACACCAAGAAAACTCCTGAAAAATCCAAGTTCAAAATGGACTCATTTGAACCTGGATTTTTCTTGATGTCGTGTACCGGGGTTTTTTTTGGGTGGGAAATCGTCAAATAACTTCCCCCGCTCTGGGCAGAACGGGGGGGGGGGAGTGTAAGACTAGTACTGACTAAAACCCACCCATGTTCCTTCTATTGCATAACCCTGACACTCCCCCCCGCTTCGTCTAGAGCGGGGGAAGTGAGGCGCTATATCAATATTTTAGGGCCCCGATGTGTGCGGAGTCCCTGTCCGTCTAAAACAAGGCTCTACTGCGGAGGCATGGCTTTCTAGGTGCGGTACGGTATGGTTGTGCCGGCTGGGGTGCCTGACTAGTTACCTACAGAATTAGCATGACCTCCTACAAAAATGGCCGCCATTTTCATTCATTGTCATTCAAGAAAACAGCCAAAATCTTTTACCGCTTAACCGTTTGCCAGCAAAATGTATTTCAAATCTTGGCGCATAAGAAAATAATTATAACATAACAAAAAAGCACGTGACAAAATGTTCTTGTCTTTCTTTTTTTATCGATATCATAGATATTTAAACAACTACAATATCTATAGTAGAATAATATGCAATCTCCATAGGTAAATTCCTCAATGGTCCCAAAACTTTTTTTTTTAAAGTTTTGCTCCATTACGATTATCGATTAGGTTGAATGCAACTTTTTAATCGTAATGATGAAACTTAGATTTACGGTCAGCACTAAGAAATGTCATGTTGCAACACAGTTTTTAGAATTTTTTGTCGAGATTTGTATCGTGTTTTATTTTGAATTTATATGTAAAATGGCAAAAATAAGAATGCAGATGGAATGTCACTGTTTTTATGTTGGTTTTCCGATTTTATTATCAAAGGGTTGTCTTGTGTATGTGCATTATTTCCAGCGTTTTTAAAGTACCTAATTTTTGGAAGGGTGTAATAGTATGCATTTTACACACATTTTGCAATAGATTGACGCCGTTTTATCGACCTTATGAGGTATTTGGAAATATAAACCTCAAACTTATCATATGAAACAGCCCCGGTGACTTATTTTTAATAACAAAATTGAATGCTGTAAATTGATGAAAATTCTTGAATTTCATGACAATTCGCGTCACCCCACCGATTCAGCTGATGTGTCATGTGTCAAAATCCTGTCGTGCAGAGTGGTTAAAACGAAAAAGGCTTTATTCATTATTAGAATAATCATGAATGAAGACTCGTTGTAGTTCCAAAACCAAAATAAGAACAAAAATTTATTTTTGAAAATGGAACTGAAAGCGAGGATCTCTTCAGCAGAACGCGTGCAAAATTTAAAAATACATTGGCGCCAAATAGGAATATACTAGTTTTTATTTCTAACTACTAATTTAATAGGTGATCGCTATTCATTGTATTTTTTCGCAATTATATTAAAAGTACAGTGTAACACACGGCGCTAAAAACCCATTATAACTCGGTTTCTATTTACTCCCTCGCTACATAATGGGTCATTTTAGATATAACAATCCACAATATATTTTATAACTGTGTATTAAAGTGCATTTGACAGCATTTAATGTTAAGCTTATCAAGCACCTGACGTAAATACCCTACCACAGTTGTACGATATCTATAATGATAAGAATAACGTGCATAATAACAGATAATAACTGCTATCTGATAGATTGTACCCAATGCAAACACTACTCCAGGGCTTCAGGCTTTGATGCTATATTTAGGTATGGATTAAAAATGGATTTTACGTTGCAAAGAATTTACATTTGCTGTTCCTTATTTTTTTTAAACGTTGCCCCACACTAGGATTTCTACTGTATCGTGGGTGCGTTTACAAACATTTAAACTCACATACACAAACAGCCAGACCCGAAGAATCTACCTTTAGGTCATACAAATATTTGTTCCGTGCGGGGTCCAAACCGCAGCAGTCACTCAGCCACGGCGCAAACCGTGTCGTCAAAATTAAAGTAATATTATATAATAGTTCAATTATTTATTTCGTGGTTATGTTTGGGGATATACCTCCATCCAGACATAATAATACTTAATATCAGCAATTATTTGTTGGTCAAGAGATTGGGTCAATGATACTCGTGGCCAACGATATTTTAACGAGAAGCCTATTATTCTATTGTAAACAGCACTTTAGAGCTTAACAATTAAAGCGTTTTGTAATAAGTTGGTTGTTTTCTATAAATGTTTGTTTAATTAGTCAAGTGCTCTCAAGTGGTCAGACGCAAGTGCACGGAGCACGAGTAACTAAAATGAAACTGAATTTCAACAGATACAAAGTTGTAACAGTTATCCGACGGAGAACGAAAGCTCTCGACATAGCTCACAGAATAAGCACGCTGAAGAGGCAAAATGGCGCCTACTTTCATTTGGAAACCGCAAATCGGCTGTATGATCTTCTTTAGGGGGTTGAAGCTGAATAGGAGTTGCTGGGAATCAAGCAAAATGCCGTGCGACTGTGGTTTCAAAAATTGATTCCAGTAACTGCATTCGAACAAAATGGGATTTCAATAAAATTTTTCAACAAAATAAACCAGCTGTACAAGCTTATCAGAACATTGTTACTGAATTTTCATTTCAAAATGGTTATATTATTTGTCTGTGTAAACTTAAGTAGGTAAATATTTTACCTACGTTAGTTTCAAGTGGAAGCATTTTTAAGAATTACAATATCATTTTAAGTTATACACTGAAAACTATAATACGTAAATTCTGAACAAAGGGCCAGATAAAAACAGACATCTCTTTTTAAGATACACTTATTACACTTTTTTAACGTTTGGGAAACCATCAAATAACTTTCCCCACTGTGGGCGGAGCGGGGAGGAGTGTCAGACTTTCGATAACTAAAACCCACTCATATTTCTTCATTTTCCTTTAGTGTTCCGGGGCTGCAGTATCTCTTTCGAACAACCTGTAACCCCGGCAGGCCATGTCACAGGCAGGCCCCTCTGCTTTCAGACGCAGCCTGTCGTCACTGGACGGATGGGCGGTGAGTTACCCATTGCTCACCGTCGACAGATACGCATCTACGGTGGCCGAGAGTCGTCTCCCGACACTTATTACATTTAACTAAATTCTACTAATGAACACAGATTATCATATTCCCGTAACGTTGCCGTCGACATCCTTCAGTTATGAGTCGAGCTACACGATTACTGACAAACGCTTGCACTTGGATTTACTACACTACTTATTTGTGTAAGAAAAACTCCATAAATGATTCAATAAAAACACTTTTACTGCAAATAGGCATGCAAATAGATACGCATAATACATCATAGAACAATATCATATTACCTTAGGTTTTATTGACACACTTCACAACTTATTTTAAAAGATGTTCACTAGCAGAATCTCCGAACGACTGACTATCTGATCTAGCCGGGCTGTTAAAGTTCGTTATTTTCAATTACCGCCATTTCAATGGTGAAATGGGCGCGTTCCAGTGATTGGTTGGTTTTGAACCAGTCAGAGGACACTTTTTCAGTGTTGCCAATTAATAAAATAGTGGTATAGTTGCATGTTAATAAACCGAAACATATCAAATTTGTTATAGACGCTAACATTTGAGTGGACCTGTCCACTCAAATAGGTGTGGTTATTTCTTAAAAAGATTATTTAAGACAGCAATATGCACAGTCATCATGTTAGTTGAGCAAGATTTTTGTCTGGACTTTAAAAGAGACTATGACCTCCGAGTTGGTTTCGGCTATTTCTTCTCAGAGTAGTCAAATCATATCATTTATTTCAATTAGACCATTACAGGCACTTTTGAATGTCAAGAAACAAAATGAATCTACAGTCCCGGTCACAAGGCATAATAACTTGTGAAAGTACTGTAGATGCCCATTCCGAAGCGTTGATCTCTATGGAGAAGAATGGGCAAAGTCGGTTACGAAACACCGACTTCATCTTGTTTTAAATAAAAACCTTCTTTCAAAATAAACATAATTTATCCGTTGCATACACGGACACGGATACAGCGTGCAACACGAGTTTCATCAGGTGATCTCTGGGGGATCCCTTCTTACTAAGACAATATGTACCCAACTGGGTTAGCCTGTATACACGACGTTGGCGATTTGCGAGAAGCGAGTAAAGCTAACTGAAAATGAGTAGTTTGTTTGCAAGAATTTTCGCCGGGGTAGTGCGAAAATTCAGAAATAACTCAAAGGACATTGCGGAATTTAATTCTAATGGACTCAATTTATTATTTTGTATAATGTTTCTTGTTAATATTTTGAAATACGTATTAACTAGTGTCCCACCGAAAGTTCGGTTTCGATTTCAGTTTTGGCCAAAAATCAAGTTTCGGCGGCAGTTTCGGTTTCGGCCGAAACTTATGCCGAAACCGAAACCTAAGTCGCGAGTTCACGCTCGTTCACGGTCAACTAACTTCGTTTTCCGCGGCATCGCTTTGACTGTTTCGGTCGACCTCTAGTATTAACTACGATTGGCCCTGAGTCAAGGTGTCGTGTAGCCACCGTTATACGACCATCATAGAAGTTTCAGTATGGTGAGTTGGGATTCGAACCACAAAAGGTTTGAAGTTAATTTAGTGACGTGTCTTTGGTGTATTCGGTCAAGCCGTTTCGGAAGAGTATGGCAACTAAAACAGTGACACAATAATTTTATACATACATAAATAAGAAGAAAGATGAAAAACGGTGTTCTATTTCGTTAACAGTTGTTTAACATTTATTTAATTTCGATGAACTATGATTATTCCTATGAACTAGTTCTATGTTATTTTCATTTATTGTTATATTGTCGGCGCCATCTTGTTTACTCACTGTATACTCTACGACCTCCTTTGACATCGTGTTGTTTATGATTTTGTGAGCTTATGCTTGCAGACTCGTCCGAGTAGAAGTTGATACAAGAGATTACGAGGGCATAACAGGTTCCACTTCGTAAACGAGAGTTATCTTATAGAAAAGTAAAGTAGAGGTAAAAATCCCTCAGTTTTATTTACCGAATTACTAATATTTAATCCGATGTTTATACAAGTATAAAATAAGAGGCCTATCTCGATACCTAGATGGATTTCTTATAGTTACAGCAATTACGGTCCTTTGCTATATCTCGTCTACTATACCCAGCCAAGGTATACCATATATTATGCAGGCTTTTCTCTGCTTGTTCCAACCACTTAAACTGAAAAGAGACGTTTTTTGATTACGTTTGAGTAGCTGTAAGTATTTCATTCCAGGCAGCGAAGTCTGCAAAGTATTAACCTGTGGGACCTTTTCGGAGTCATTTCTTTTTCCTTATTTAACACGATACAGATGGCCTTGTTTTTTTTATAAATCGTCATTTATCATTCACCTAATATTAAGGTGTTATTAAATTTACTCTTCATTTCGAACAAAAATGGAACAGTATTTTTGCTACAAGGAAATTTATACTTTTAATGTGGATCGCATTGAATTTTAAATTAATTGACAAAATTAAAAGAGCTTTAGAATGGGCAACAACATTACTTTCACAAGTTATTATGCATTGAATCTGGGACTGAAGCTTCATTCTTTTGTTTCTTGATTAAAATTACCTGTAATGGCTGTAGTGTGTTTGTTTGTTACGTCTTCACGCCTAAATGGAACGAAACACCGGCCTCATCTAGTTGTTAACAAAAGACGTGTAAAAGTGTTTGTGAAAACCTACTTGCAAAATAAACATCATTTATCATTTATTTTATCATTTATCATAGCGGTATAACCAAACCTTTATAGTGGTAAATAAACTGGAATACAAAATGTGAGGTATTTTCCGCATGACTGATGTTTGCCAGAGCATTTTGTTTCAAATAAAATAATTATTTCTGTCTACTTTTTAACCGACTTCAAAAAAAGAGGCAGTTTTATATTCGACCGTATTTTTGTTTTATATGTATGTTCACTGATTACTCCGCCAACTGTGGACCGATTTTCATAATTATTTTTGTGTTCGTAAGGGTAGGTACACTTCTGAAGTGGACCTATATCAATTTTATTTGTATTGCTTGGGTAGTTAATGAGTTATAGTCTTTAATACATGTTTTGTTCGATGTTAACATGGATGATCTGCTAATCTTTTAATAACAATGGAAAATGAATACTTGTCTTGATAAAAAAATGTGATATATTATCACACCTACCTTAACTTAAAATGCTGATAAAAAAGTCAATGAAACCAATAAAAGTCATCGACTTCCGGAAGTAAAGCTTATTCCCCGTTTTTTTTCTTTGGAAGTCGTTTTTATTATTCAGTGATAATTTAAAAGCATAACGTCGCCTAAGCCACGAGAGAAAATTAGTCTTCCACAAATTGCGTAAGTCATTTCAGACTTTCACTATATATCTTCATTTTTAATATTTGTTTAAATACGAGAACATCGCTAACATCTACAAATAAAAAAATCTAATATAGAGGAATGGAAGGCAAATATGTTTTGCTTTGATCTTGGATTCCCTTTCATATGAACGATGAATTTATATGAACTAGACTAGATAAGCAAATTAGATATGAGAAAAATATTCACAGTTGAATAAGGAAAGAAATTATGTTGTACAACAACATTAATAAGGATATATTTCTATTTATTCATTAAATGCACAATGTACAAAAAAGTTTCACGCTAGGCTTATAACTAGTGAGTACATAACCCTGTTAGGGCGCAGCAAAATGTCTTAAAACTTATAAAATAATATTTCAGAATATATCACGTAGTATATTTTATGGTCAAATATTATGATCATACATAAATACGTAAGATATTATCACACCTAGTATGGAATCCTTAGTTATCCTTACTTATTAATATTATAAAAGCGAAAATGAATTTGTTTGTTACATCTTCACGCCTAAATGGCTAAACCGATTTTGATATATATTTATTTTTGATACGGAGAAGGAAGAGGGAAGGAAAGGGAAGAGAAAGATTTTTTTTATTCGATTATCACGCGGTTTAAAGTAACTATGCCACACGGACGAAGTCGCGGGCGGAAGCTAGTAATCTATAACTTTTGGTTCTTTGACAGTCTTTACAGTAGTAGTCAGTGGCAGCCAGTGGACAGAAAGTCTGACAACAAATCCTCCTTCCATACGGTAACAGAGGAATAGGAGGCGCGCGTGGAATACCTCCTGGCCTCTTCTCTCTTGCTTAGCCTTTTACTCTACTGGAACTCGAAACTATATTAACTCACCCTCTCACACTCTTTCATAATCTTTCACGCTCTACTCACCGAGAGATTAACACTCCACACAGCGTTTTGTTTATTTTATTCTAAGATTACTTCTATGTACTTACCTCCTAATATTTAAATGTCCAAATGAAGTATTAATGTAATGGCCACCTTAAGGAAGAGCGCTGATATCTGAAATACCTATATTATTTATAGGATAGATAATTTTTTATCTAGTTCAGATACAGCTGCCTTATATAACATTAAGAAAATTGTAAAATGTCTTGTAAATCTGTTTAAATATAACTTATGTTTGTGTCATATAAATTAATTCATAATTACTAAAATGGCAAATATTATGGTAAAGTGTATATTTAGTTGAAAACTGCGAAAGCTTAAAATAGTGTTTCAAATTGAGATTAAAGCAGGAGAATGATGATTTTAATTAACTCTTGTCTCTTCTCTCACCAGATATTACCGGGACAACGTGAGATGCCGTACAAGTGGGCCGCCTATCTGCTGTTTCATATGCACTTCGCACAAATATTCCATACGGCATCGATATGTCTGACACTGTCGCTCGCCGTGTGGAGATATGTCGCTATCAAGTAAGTACCTATATCATCAGTATATTGCACAAATAGTTAAATTCCAATGGATTAGTTTGGGAGGACAAATCGGCAAAAATAGGAACCTATGAAGGAACAGCTGTGAGTCATATACCCTTCTTTACAGATATTTTAGGAGATGTCAAAGTAATTTGCAATAACTTGTGGAACACTTTGACAAAAGATCTAAACCACCAAGGATTCCTTTGTTCTCTAGAGTCCAGATAAATAGACGATTGTTAGTAATAAACATGCGTTCGGCGATCCGGGCACATTCTATTGAATGCGTTCGGGCATCTTATGAGGTTGTTGACACCCCAAACTGTCTGATTTGCAACGTGAGGGAAAAAGCTTATCACGCTTTGGTGGAGTCTGCTCGGGTCGGTGAAGAACGAAGGGCTTTAGAAGCAGAAGCCGGAATTAGTTTAAGAGACATTGGAATGTGTAAATCAATCCTGTCTAAATCTACCTCCAAATTAGCTTTTAAGTTATATCACCTGATTGTTAAATTAATTAAGATCCTAGTTATTACCTTGTTTATTAAATTTAAATTGTAAAACACGAGGTTGGCATAATTACTTGCGACTAAAGCCTTTTTTCAAAATAAAGATTATAAAAATAAAAAAGAATCAGTATATTGCACAATAATGGAAACAAAGACTCAATTAAAATATTTGGGCTGTGGACAGTGCCAGGGTTGTGGGTTGTTCGAGAGAAACACCACGGAACATAAAGGGCAAAAGAAGGAAGATGGTTAGGTTTTAGTCAGTAAAATTCTGACACTCATTCTCACTACGCCCAGACCGAGTAAAGTTGTTAGATAACTTCCCATCAAAACAGTAGACAGTGATGACCGTGTGCAGTAAAATAGGGTAGACTCGGACATGTTCAGTCACAAAGCTGTCATACCGGTCTGATGGAACAGTCAAAGTTATTATTTTTCTGAAGGAACTCTCTTTTTTGACAGGAATAGTCAGATCGATATACTTCTAATTAGAACAAGCAAGAATAATAAAACGATTTCTCACAACTTGATAAAGTGTTTGAAAATAGGATCTTATTAACCTGGCATTTAAATACTAATATACAATGTAATACGAATTTTAGAATAGGTTAACGACAATACCAAAACATCATTGTTTTAAAATATCGTTGGTACCAAAACAGAACCATGTTTATTTATTATTTAACAACAACAAAAACTATGGTACTTACTTTTACAAGTTATTGTGCCTTGATCTTTTTGATTGTTGACTTTCAATAGTGCGGTTTAATTGAAATAAATGCTGTGAATTTGAGTCTGACACCATGAAGTCAATCACTATAACAATTTACGAAAACAAACTTTTTTGTTTTGTCGTGGCTATCTATAGCTTTTACATGAGCTACTTAAAAGAGCTGTATCAATAAGTAGTTTTGATCTCGTGATGGGATTAAAAGAAAAGTTTCCCTAACTTAATATTCTTGCGTGTCAAAATCCTCTAAGATAGAATAAACCGTGGAGGCGTGAAACAACATTACCAAGTTAATTTTTGTTTGGTGGTATTTAGATAACTTATTATGCTCTTAAAGTATATCGTTAGTATATTGTTAAAAAAGAACTTTATTTCAAAACAGTGAACATTTTTACAGGCATCTTAAAAATATTGTAAACGAATAAGTCCCGTGACTCCTAAACTAGGTTTTTAAGCTATTGCATAGCTTTTATCGCGGGCCTTGAGCGTGGAGATCGAATCCAGAAATTTCGTAACGAAAAAACCTAACATTACGAATACGGTCAGTTATTTCATTCGCAATTCCAATGTTCAAATAGCGTGTTTGGTAGAGAATCGGGTCGTCAGTCTGCCCTGGATCAATCCCAAGGTCTAATTTTTCTTTTTGCGATTTCTTTTCATTGGAATTACTTTTTAAATACTATATTTTTTTTATAAATTGCATAAGTTTTTTTCATTTATTGCGTAAGTTAATAAAAAATGCTATGCAATAGCTTTACCATGGCAGTCCCCGAGTGCCACAGGTATTTTTTACCTGTAATTCGGGAGACAGTGATTCTTCATGAACAACTCATTATGGTAAGCAGTGTTAGTGTGTCGATATCAAAGGCAAGGGTCGATCTTTTGTTCTGTCTTTGTGTTAGATATGCATTTAACTGGGTTGTGGAGGTCAGATAGGCAGTCATTCCATGTAAAGTACTGGTATTCAGGTGTTATTGGTTAGACTAGCAGCCGACTCCAACATAGTTGAAAAAGAGATGGGCAGATGATGATGATGATAAAATTAAAGGCGTCACTGAAGCTTAGGGTCCTGACACCACTGTTTTAGAAAGTCTAGGTTATTTGGATTTAACTGAAGCAAAATTTCCTGAACATTCCCTGGTTGCTCGGTAATCAATCACTACTCCTGGGGTTATAGATCACGTTTGAATGTTTTTTTATGTCAAGTTATCTAAGTTACCTAAGTAAACTCCTTGGAATATTTTTGTCAAGGGAAATCATACAAACTTGTTTACAAAACTTTGGTTATTGACTGAGTTTTTACTTGCTATAGATCTTTCTAGTTTTCTTTCTTAGTTTATTACTTTATGAGTTACTAGCTTTTGCCCGCGGCTTCGCTCGCGTTAACTTCGGGGTAACACAGTTCCCCTTTAATGATTTGCACCCATAGTTTTTACCCTTGTGCCTTATTTATTGTAATAGCAATGCCTAGTTTTCCCTTTTCTTCCCTCTTTCTCCCTCATAACTCAATCTTTTTTTTTAAATATAACCTATGTCCGTCTCCAGGGTCCCAACCTCTGTACCAAAATTCATCGAATACAAACTCACTTTCGCATTGTGTATTTTTTTTCTTTGAAACATGTTTAGTTATTTTCTTTACATGTCAGATCAAATAATAAACGTGACACTGACAGCTAATTTGTAGTGTTGCCATACAAAATAATATGTACCTATTCCATAGCCTTGAGTATTTAAGTCAAGAAACCAAGTTTCTTAGCTCATAATGAATTGAATTCTAACTTCATTATTTTCTTTAACAAGTAACGGAGCGTAATAATTTCTATTTACACACAAACTTGGTAAACAGATTTTGCTTCTTAAAACACGAAGGCTCAAAGAGATCGGTTGGCCTAGCGTGAACATGCGGAGGAGACGTAGTTAATTAAAAAACTCAACAGGCATATTTATTAACTATTGGTTTGGTTATAACTTCTATATTAATATAAGTACAAATAAGTATCAGCATTTGATTGGGTTTCGTACCTCAAAAGGAAAACGGACACTTTGTTTTCCGTCAATCTGTCTGTCACATAATAGGCCTAGTTCAGCAATAAGCTGAATGTGTGTTATATTATGTGCCACATAATAACACATATTGTATTGTGTTTAGCAAGCACGGTATGTGCCAAATGAAGCTATTCTCTTTTTTTTATTTTTCGAATTCACGACACATTGATTGCGCATTCGTTCTTGGACCTCAGTAATTTTATTAAGTCAACCTATTACAACTTGAGAAAATGTTTGCCATAATACTTTTATGAAATCTCTTCTGTTAAATAAAATGGATTCGTGCACCGAGGGTTCCGTACAAACTTGCGAAGAAAGCGGCCATATATTTTAGTAGATATAAACTTAAGACGGTTGATTTCATAGCTTTAACGGACTACAAACTTGAGTATATGGTTTTAATGTCTACTCGATACCACGCTTTCCCGAGATTAAGAGACTTGATAGACAAACGTACAATAAGTTTTTTTTCCTATTGTGGTACAGAACCTTAAAAATGAAGAAGATCCAAAAATGTTTCAATTGAACAATAAGAAAAACTTGAAAGAGATACTGTTTACAATGCTTGTTTTGAAATTTCTCGGTAAAAAGCCTCAGTACATATTTACAATAGAAACGGAATTTCAAACTCACAACAAAAGGAGGCAGAAACAAATGAAATATGGGGCTTTTAAAAGGCTTTAAATTATTTTGCTTACCATTCATTCCATTAACTTCCGCCATTTTATTTCCAACATGGCGGAAAGGTAAGGAAGGTAACTACAGGCCAATGATAGGAACCCACATTTTCATCGCTATTTTTTATAATCCGTTGGTAATTATTTATGAGAAATATCCGACCACGGCAAAGCCAAATTGTACTTGCAAGTTATACTTTTGACATGGCTATGTATTTATGTAAATACATAGCCATGTTAAAAGTATAACTCTCCTAATAGCTCCTAAACTACTAATCGGAACTTCATGTGAGGTATTAACGTTTCGTAAATTTCTTTTTTTATTTATGTTGATGTGTTTTGACTATATTATGTAGGTAATAAACGGGTACAACAAAACATCAACACATTTCTCAAAGTAACTTATGAAGTATCTACTATAATAACTTGGGACAAGATTGTAATTAAAAGAAGCTTAAAACACTTATAGCACCATATTTTAGTTTATCAATTCAGGAATTCATGTTACATAATTTCAAATCTATTCTATTCTATTTTTATTGATTCTTTATTTAAAAACCTAAGTATTTGAACGTCAAACCAGCCTGCACTCTAGAAGGTTTGCATAAAACCTTCACAGTACTCTACGAACAAAAAACCATTAAGGTTGTACGTGAGTATGATGTAAAATTCATACATTTCTGCTATTATTAAAATACCTTTGTTTTCCATCCACCGGTTTTTTGAACATGTTATCCATACTAAATTATAAATTAATATTGTGACCTGAACGTATGTTTATACAAAATTCAAACACAAACACAGTTTAATATGATGCCATAACCGCGATATCACGCGTCCCCACGTACGCTGCTCTCAACCGGGGGATATCGCTTGAAGTTGTTAAACCCAGATATGCAGGCACCGTGGTCGAGTCCAGTTGCATCGTAAGACCCTCCCGACCTCTGAAACTAACTGTTTGTTTGTTACCTTAAATATAGCGTTGCGAAATACGTAATTATCGTAACTATCAAAAAAACATTAATATATGTATTGTGGATGATATTAGGTGTGATTGTTGCAAATAACTTACCTAAAATGCTACAGGATAATGTTATTTTTAATTTAGAAATCGACGTTTAACGCCGTGAATTTTGTCGGGGTATCTTATGGTAATGAAATTTGTAAAGAAGATAGATTTTTACCTGGGGAAGGACACAGACTGTATATTATCATACTAATAACTTAAGGGGACGAGCAATATTGCATAAGATAAAATAAAATCGCGATATATAGGTGGAGGAAAGGAGAACATTAGGATCCTCTTCATCTCGAAATACTCGAAAACACACATAATCAAACTGTACTTAGAGATCACCCGCTAAGCCAAAAAAACTTTTAAATATAATAGACTAGCTCTTGCCCGCGGCTTCGCTCGCGTTAAATTCGGTATAACACAGTACCTGCAGTTTTTGCCCTTTCGCCTTATTGATTTGTAATAGCAACGCTAAGTTTTCCCTTTTCATCCCTCGTTCTCCCTGATATACCACTTTAAAAAAATATATATATAGCCGATGTCCGTCTCCTGGTTCCCAACTATGTCTGTACCAAAATTCATCAAAATCGGTTTAGCCATTAAAGCGTGAAGGTAACAAACAAACAAACTCACTTTCGCTTTTATAATATTAGTAAGGATAAAAATGTTAACGCCACACTATTCAGCAGATGTGGGAGAAGTTCTCAATATGTGAGCAAAATAAATTACGTAAATAGAGAAACTATTTGAATAACTTATTCAAAGAGTTATTTCGTTTACCAAACAAACTTGTGGGGACGTTTTTTTGCCCTCGTTTTTGCTATTAACAACTTGGTTCGGATATTTTAAATCGGAAAAAGTTTATTCGCAATTCCTTTGAATGGTGAAGTAATTTTCTTCATTAAATAGTTTATTGGTTTTTCTGATGGGGGTATTTAATTATTGGCCTGGAAACATAAATACTTAATATAGCTTTGAAGATTTGGAATTTAAAAAAAATCCTATTAATATTATAAAACCAAACGTTTGTATGTATTTTTGTTGCACTTTCACGCAAAACCTAAGTACTGAATGGATTTTGATGAAACTTCGCAATAATCCTTATCCTTTATTACTAATATTATAAAAGCGAAAGTGAGTTTGTAACTAAACTAAACTAAAGCGAAAGTAACTGTCTTACCCCGAATTTAGTAGTATATACGTGTCTCTAAATTTAACATTATATGGACATCAGGGGGAGGACAAATTCATGACTATACAAACACCCACAAATCTGCAATCAAGATTACCTATAGGATTGCTTGTTAGACATGAGCCACTGTTCCTGTAACGATTGACAACCGAGACTAACGGCTAAGCATGCTTTCCGAGGCGCGGAGGTAACCTGGCAAGTAATGGGTGGTCACCCATCCACGGACCAACCTAGACAAACGTGGCTTAACCTGAAGATTGATCCGAGCTCCTCTGGCCTGTTCTAGGCAGTAACTGATCAATTCACTGCTAAACAAACCAAATGATTGGAAAAGATTTTTCAAATAAATATTAAATCTAAATTAAATTATTTAGAGTAGCTAACTAATTAAAATACGTAGAAGTCCTTAAAAGAAAAATCAATTATAGGACGTCAAAAAGTCATCTACATCGCTGTCAATAGGAAAAGTGCCCAGAAAGCTGGCAGCATTGCCACGTGGAATAGCAACGCTGATTCTTTGGCCATAAAGGTCAGCCCTCTGTTAAGGAAGAAGAATTGAATTCACTGCTAGAAATAAGTTATTTTAAGATTGTAACTTCGAAGGAAGACTGAACTTCAAAAGTATGACGTAAAAGTTAATCGAAACTTCAAATTTCTACAAACTATTCTCATTTAAACTTAGCGTGCAAATCGAAAATTATTATTTCCACACTTTGAACAAGAGGCACTTTAATAATGGATTTTCTGCACTACGGAAGACAGTGATTAGGAAGGAAAAGGAACCACAGAGAATATTATTACTACCGGTGCTAGAGAGAGACAATACAATTTTCTATGAAGTTCCATCCCTCTCGCTCATAGTAACAATGGAAACTAATAATAAAGCCAGGCGCAAATTTCTGCCGCATCGCATACCAGTATGAAACAACCCGCTTGTAGATTCATTGAAACAAAATCTTCAAAAGATATGTAGAAGGTTTTTTGCAAACAGTATTGCCTATTCAAATATGAGCTCTTTATGGTCTAATAAATGAAAAGATGAAATTGCGTCACGCAAAAAGTTTCATTTCTATTGTGGAACTTATTGATTGCCAATTCACTGTGTAATACATATTGGAAAAATCTAATTAGAGTTCAAAGAAAAAAAACATTTTGATCAAAATGTCAAGTTTTTGAACATTGAACATTGTATTTTGTTAACGAAAGATAAATTAATCTAAACCTTAACAACACATGACAATACGCCTATTACCCTCAAAGTGTTAGGTGTATTTATCATATTATTGATTAAATATTATTATTTGACGAAAAGGTTGGCGCAGTGGCTGAGGAATCTAATTCTGCGCCGCGTCTCGCGGATTCGATCCCCGCACGGCACAAATATCAGAATCTGTATGACCTACAGGTAGTTGTTTCGGGTCTGGCGCACCCACGGTACAGGATAAATTCTTTCTTTTTCCTTTTAAAAGAACCCCACACTAGGAATTTCTTCTGTATCGTGGGTTAACGCACCCAAACATTTAAACTCACAAACAACACCTATTTGGTAGGTCAAACAAATATTTGTTCCGTGCGGGAATCGAACCCGCGCAGCGCAGCAGTCGATCCCTCAGCCACTCATACGTCATAGTAGGGCTACTGTTATCTTATTTGAATACTGTTTAGTTAAATAACTATTTTGTTGTTTCAGATACTCGGATAAAAACCACATCTTATGCACAGAGAGACGATGTAGTACAGCGATTCTCAGCAGCTTCATATTACCGCCTATACTCTGCATACCAACTTATATGGTAAGACTTTTAAATAAGTAATGACTTTCAAATGACAAATTTTAACTTTTTAAAATGTTTAGTGTTTAGTCCTAGAGAAAACTTGCATAAATAACATCCAAACCCTTTCGCTGCCCAGTACAAATCTGTACTTACTAATATTATAAAAGCGAAAGTGAGTTTGTTTGTTTATTTGATAAATAAACTTATGACTTAAATTTGTAGACAGCCGGCAGAAGGTAATTTACATTCATCCTTTGTATCCCTTAGTCGTGACAGGTCCGTCAAACTCCTACTGAATAAAATCACTCGGTGTTCCTTCTCGTCATTTCTGCCAGCACACATAAATCTTTAAAAGTAACTAGGTATAGACCTAGTTACTTTTAAAGATTTATGTGTATTTGTATATTTGTTGTGTGTAAATGTGTACTACCTTTTAACGCTGGATGACCGGATTTGATTACGACCCACATTACCATTTTCATAACATACTTCAATCCCGGTAGGTAGTATGTTCTTGTGGAATAATTTCCGTTAGCCTCACAAGCAAAGCCACAGGCTACAGACAGGGTTTAAAGCTAATCCTACTTCCTACTAATATAAAAATGCGAATGTTTGTGAGGATGGATGGATGGATAGATATATAAATGTGTGGATTTTTGTTACTCTTTCACGTCAAAACGACTTTACGGAGCTTGATCAATATTGGCACATAGGGAAATTATAGTGTGGAATAACACAAAGGATACTTTTTTTTTCTGTCTCCACGAGCGAGAGAATCGCGGCGATATTATCGCCGTGCCACGTTTTTCTATACACTCTCTATGGAACCGTCTCCACACGGCGATATTATCGCCGCGAATGCGACGAGCGGCAACGAGCGCGCAAAACGTCATTACATCGTCGCTAGCCCGCCGCGACTAGCAACGCGACCGCCGCGCGCCCGCGGCGCTCTCACGACGAGCGCGCGGCGGGCGCGCCGTCAAACGCGCTTATTTCGCTCTCGTCTGGCACGTAACTGAATCCCTTCTTTGGCAACGTGACGTCAAGGAAACGCGGCGATACCGTTACGAGTCGCCGCGGAATCGCCGCGATACGGTAACGACTCGCGACGATACGTGGCGGAATTATCGCTCGTTCGTGGAGATTATCCGACGATATAAGGGCGGACTCGTCGCGATTCTCTCGCTCGTGGAGGCAGCCCCTTATATACCAGCGAATTGACAGTAATAAAATATCGGCTCTACGGGAATAAAGAAGAGGCTGCTTATTACATTTGATATAACTCCTTTTGACTACATATTCGTAAGTTACATACATCATAAATCTCCAAGTAATTCTTTTGATGACTTTGTATAGGATGTCTAATCAAATAACTTCTCAAGCTTTGGGCAGAGCGGGTGAGAGTATCAGACTTTTAGTAACTGTAACCGACCCATGTTCCTTCTTTTGCCCTTTACGTTCCGGAGGCCGCGGTATAGTTTTCGAACAACCCGCAACCCCGGCAGGCAGTGGCCCTGGCCGGCCCCTTGAAAAAATGGCATCTCGCAGTTCAACCTAGGAGGTTGTCGTCTGTTTAACGATTCCTCTTGATGCCTTAAAAATTAAAAACTGTAGCCAGGGCAAAAACTTACAAACTAAGCGACTACACGCAAAGAGCACCCCTGTGGGCTACGAGCCTCGGCTAAGGGCGTCGCTGGGGGAGGGCAGCAAAGGGACAGGCTGGATGTGAGTGATATTATTTGGGGACTGATTTGAACATACTGGCTCAGCAGCGCGGGCAGGCTCTAACAAGGGATAGGTGGGGTGGCAGGCCCTTCTGGAAAACTAATACTTACACCAGTTTGAGAAAGAGATGGCGCTAGACATCCTGTATAGTTTTGTCTCTTTCTCTCATTAGAATAAGTACTTCTTTAAGACGTCATATTAGAGTAACTGAATTGAAATCAACTGTAACATAAGAACACCATTTAGTTAGTAAATGCCGTTTTCAGTTTCTATTGTTCCCTAGAGTAAGCAAATTGTCAAACATTATTGCCACAAATTGTAAGCACCACTGGCAAAGTTTGAAAAGAGGCATGCCCAGAAAGTTAGACTCAAGCTCTAATTAAGAAATATAGTGTAGATATGTCGTAGTTAACCACTGGTCCGGGATTTTCTAAGAAGATATTAGGTAGGTACGCGAAGTGTAGGTACGGTTAATTCTTTTTCTGTTCTTTTCTTTTTTTTTAAATGTAACCGCACACCAGGAATTTATACAGGAGCGTGGGTGCATTTACAAACATTCAATCACACATACACAAACAGCCAGACTCGGAACAACTATCTGTAGGCCATATAAATATTTGTTCCGTGCGGGGATCGAACCCGCGACTCGCAGCTCAGCAGTCGATCGCTCAGCCACTGCGCCCACCGTGTCGTCAATAATTATAACATAATTTGTTCCTATACTAAGCCTGTGTTACTAAAATGCAGCCATTTAGAGTTTTTTTGGAAGTTTTGATCATAACTAAACAAAGTCTATGGAAGAGAGTGTAATGAAAGGATTTTTAAATTACGACACTTGCACCTACCTATTTGCGCGCATGGACACTTACGCGTATATACTGGGATGCAAGATATGTACTTAGCCGAAAACACTTTCGCGACTTAATACTATGGTCGACTGAATCAATAATTTTCCAAAAGAATATCTGTTCAATGGCTGGTATAACATAATAATACTTTACATAAAGGTGCACGCTCTTCTATTAGTCAGTAATTAAAAAATTTTAAAGAACGTTTTATAATTTTTCTATTAACATTACATTTTAAATTTTATTAGGACTTCTTCACAGTCTGGCGCGGGTGAATCTCGCTTAAAGTGAGTTATTTTATTTCAAGCACTACAACTAATGAGATTTATTTGATTTAGAGTGACGGTAAGACAAGTAGAGAAGAAGCTTTTTTGCTAGAATAATTAGATGAACATTTAATAGTGACTAGTTGAGCTTAGTATTTGTGCTATCTTCATCTGTATAGCCTTTTCCTAACTAAGTATATAGGGGTTAGTGCGAGCGAATGCAGCTGAATACCATTATTTTACACCAGTTGGCACCCGTAGCTGTACCAGAAATATATCGAAAAAAAAAATGTATCCAATGTGTTATTCCAGACTATAATCTACCTCTGTGCCAAATTTAATCAAGAACCGTTCAGCCGTGAAAAAGTAACAAACATCCATACAATCATACATCCATACAATCATACATCCATACCTACATCCACCCGTCCTCACAAACATTCGCATTTATAATATTAGTAGGATGAAGCGACACCCTATCTCACCTTCACAACCCCTTCACTGGGTAATTTTTTACCGTTACTAAGATGACTGTTAGATAAGACTGATTTGTTAGATTATCGGAGCCCTGACTACCTATAATGACTGTCACTGTTAACTGACACTACCCCCTGCTTGGTGCGGAGGGACTGTCAGACTTGTACTGACTAAACCCACCCATGTTCTTTCCTTTGCACGACACATGACTCTTATTTTAAAACGCTATTCAGAGTATAACCTTCGTTCAGCTAAACGTGGTTTAAAACCAGGCAGGTATGATTAGATGGCGCAAAACGAAAACCACAGCATTAATAGTTCGAAATTACTTTCCTGGGAGCGTGTGAGTATAACATAGTGCTCTACAAATTTATGATCGACCGCGGTAACTACCCTGCTCTTAAATAACTGTTACATAGGCATTTGTGAGCACGACAGCCAATTGGAAACCGTTCCGATATCGAGAATTAGTGCCATTCTGGTCCATTGTGTACAATTCGGCCATTGTAACAAAACTTCGCGCCTGTATTTATTGACCGGTCAGGTACAGGTATGCCCACATTCGCCAGTTATAATTACGTCTCATGTATTAAGGAACAAGCCTATTGTCATCACCAGGGCCCTAATCAAAGGCTTGGGTTTCTGGTGTAAGTTCAGTATACAGTTTGTAATAAGGATAATTTGTAAACCCGTCAAGTCAAGCGTTTTGTACCTACATCAAACTAATTAACACTGCTTAATACTGAAGTATTGCAATCATATTGGTAGGTAATAGTTTTTTTTTTTTTAGTACGGACCGTACTAAGCGTTGACTCAGTCACGCAGTCAATTTTGCTAATGGATGCATTAAATAGTACAAAGGTTATGTAGGTAGGGAAGGATCCTCAAACCAATCTAGACGCCGCGTGAGACGCTCCGGGAGGCAGGCGCGGGAATTGACTCCCAGCCACAGTTACCGTAGTCGCGGGTCTGTGGTCTCACGGTGAGCGATGGTTAGCTCACCGCCAGCCTGTCTACTGACAACGGGCCGTGTCGACGGTGCGTATGTGTTCCACGCGCGCGTCAAAGAAATGTGAGCAGAGCAGAGTGGCACGTCACATGTTGCTGTTTGTTCGAAAAAAATACTACGGAAGGAACATGGGTGGGTTTTATTCAGTACAAGTCTGATAATCAAGGGATTACCGCTCCGTACATAGTTAAGTTTACGGGCCTGTTGGTCTAGTGGTTAGTGGCCCTGACTGCTGAGCCGGAGGTCGTGGGTTCGATTCCCACCCAGGACAAACTTTGTGTGATGAGCATGATTGCTTGTTCTGTGTCTGGGTGTGATTTATCTATAATATGTATATATTTATAAATTATATAAGTATGTATATCAGTTGTCTGGTTACCATAACACAAGCTCTGCTTAGCTTGCCCCAAGATATTTATTTATTTAGTTTATTATATGATTGATCATTTAAAATTTTCTGTTTTATGTTTTCCACACACTGTGTCTACATATCTTATCCAACTTTCCTCTCGCAGGTCTGCTAGAAGAAATTTCTTACGAAATAAGCTGTATCTTTGTGCTCTTCTGTCTTAATGTAATGTCCTGTCATATATTTTGTGTGTGCATAGATAAATAAATAGTGGGAGAAGATATTAAAGCATGATTTACCTATGTTGTTCGCGAAAGAAAAAAGAGTCATGAAAATATTTATGGGTGAAAAAAAAAACGGTTATGTTATGAATGAGATAAACTTATGAACAAACCAAAAAATTTGCGACTTCACACCCTTCTATTTATGGATGCCATATCTTTGTAGGGTACAGCAAGTAAAGGGACAAAATGAACCTTTATGAACCTAAAGTTGCCCGATTAGCATTTAGGAAAACCAATGGAGTGTGTGGGTTTCATGGAAAAATGTCATGAGAAGTCTTCCAAATAGTTAAATAATATCCTGTGTCGCTGGAAAAAAACGTACAATATTACATTTTCTTGGTAGCAAATTCGAGATAAGCCAGGTTTTTGTTCAGAATAAAGTTTAGGAGAAAAACCTTTTAAAGTTATGCTAAATACTGGTTAAAACGTTCTTGTGTATTTTGTACTCCCGTTTTTATCCTCTTAACTCCAGAAATCAGTTTAAATTATCTGCTCGTCTGGATTGTGGACGGAATATAAATGAACTATTTGAAACAAAAGAAAACTACCTTATGAATTTTGTTGTTGTGTACAATAGATACATACATAATGAACCATAGATAACAGAATAATCTCACGCCTTGTTGTAATGAGGTGTGCAGAAACTAACACCAACTGCTACGGTACTTGCGTAGAGATGTCTAGTCCACGCTCATATATTTGGTGACTGGCTGGCGACCGCGGCTTCGCCCGCGTGATATCGAAAAAAAAAATCCTATGCGTTATTATACATATATATGCGTATATGTGCCAAATTTCAACGTTTTTAACAACGTTGTTGACAACGTTTCTTTTTTTTTTTTTTAAATCAAGATCTGTTTGGCCGTTTTGACGTGAAAGAGTAACAAACATCCATACATTCATCCTTACAAATATTCGCATTTATAATATCAGTAGGATAAGGAATAAACTAGTCTACAGTACACCGTGGATTACATGACCGTAATATGGTCACCCAGCCACGGATCAACTTAGGCGAACACGGCTTTAACTGAAGATGGACCTGAGCGACTGGTATTATTTATTTTTAGGGATCTGTACCTCGAAAATAAAAAACTTGTTGGATCACTTTGTTGTTCATCTGTCTATATGTATGTCTATCAAAACCATTTATCTCTGAAACGGGTGAAGGTATCGAATTGAAATTAAAAACCATATACTCAAGTCTGTAGACATTTGGCGTTGTGGAAAAATCATATTTCTAAGTCTATGTAGTCAAAGATAAATGGCTGTTTATGTCGCAAGTTTGTACGGAACCTTCGGTGTGCGAGCTCGACTCGTACTTGCCTGGATTATTTTTTGTTTTTTTTTTTTAATAATTACCACGGGCATCCACATTTATAGTGACTATATTAATATTCTATTTTGTACTTATTTGAATAAATATTTATTGAATAGTCCATAGCTCTCGCTTGCTCTCCGGGACACGTCCCAAAAAGAACATGAAAAATTTATATTTTATTGCGAATTGCAGTGTAGCATTGATAACCCTACGGCGCATTGCATGTATATGTATAATGTGATATTCTAAACGTGTACGGTAAAAAAAATACGTTTATACCTCTCCCTGTTTTGTAATTTTTATTGTTTCATGAATCGACAATATACAGCGTGAAACGCACGAGTGGCTTAACGTTTTACGTTAAATTCAAAACGTTCAATGTAGGTAGCGTGTTTTTATTTTTTATAAACTCCCTTTTTTCAACACGTACAGCGCTTAGTCACCATGTGTATTTGAGAAAGTGTGCAGCCTGCCGGGGTTGCGGATTATTCGAATGATGCCGCAGCCCCGGAACACAAAGGGCACATCAAGGAACATGGATGGATTTTAGTCCCTAAACGTCAGACAGTCCTCCCCGCTACGCCTAGACCGGGGGAAGTTATTAAAAAAATCATAATTTCCCATCCCTAAAAATAAAAGCATGTGTGCAAAACACTGTTATGCCATCGTAACTTGGTTAGCATAACTATAATATGTCACAGCCATACGATACAATAATACTTTTGTAGACATAAATAATTGTTGTTCTGTCTGTATCCCAATTTATTTGAGGTCATCGCAACAGATCCTCCTTCTTCTTTCATTTTCTAATATGGTCAGTGCACACATATAAATTATTTAGGTATTTTTTCCGCAACACGTGCTTTCTGCAACCGTTCTCCGTCACTGTCAAAAGTGAAATCTATAAAATAATGGTTAAGAAAAACGATAACACTAGTAAAGAGGTTTTCTTCACTAGCGTTACGATATATATTACGATTACAATATATTTATAATATTTATTTAAAAAAGGAAAAGGTAGCCAAATTTCAAGGTAAAAGCACACGCGCACGGGCGCCGGGCGCCGCAAGACGACTCCCGGCCACCGTAGATGCGGGCCTGTGGACGATGAGCAATGGGTAGTTCACCGTCCGTTCGTCGATTGACAGGCCGTGTCGACGGCGCGTTCGTGTTTCACGCGCGCCTCAAAGAGAGTCAGCAAAACAGAGGGGCTTGCCAGAGCCTCTGCCTGCCGGGGTTGCGGGTTGTTCGAAAGAAATACCGCGGCCTCGGAACGTAAAGGGCAATAGAATGAACATGGGTGGGTTTTAGTCAGTACAAGTCTGACATGGCCCCCCCGCTTCTCCCAGAGCGGGGGAAGTCATTGGATGATTTCCCACCCGAAAAAAAAAACAAAAAAAAGCATAGTGTCACTGGCGTTCAAGCTAGGTTACGCAGTAACCTGTATTAAGATTCCCCAGCACAGATTCCCAGAACAGGAACACAATATTTTTAAGAAGTTAATGTTGGAACGAACATAGTATAATACACTTACTCATAATACAGTTACTTTTTAACTTTTCTTATAATATGTACAGACGCCTGCACATCAAGCTACTACAATCTGTCAGATTTCTTTGATAGATTTTCGACTTTATTTCTGAAGTATTAAGGCTCAAGGTTCATTGGAAAAAAAATACAGTTTCGGGTAGCTTGACCTGCAGGCATCTGTACATAAGGAAATAGATAGTATAATCGTTATTTCTTGCGAAAAATAGCTTTCAAGTTTTGCAAAGTGAATATATATTAATTTAATGCTCATAACTGTAGACTGTGCTCTTAGCTCGCATTCTAGAGGTCAAGCCTCAAAGCTTAGTCTATGAAGTGGACTCTGAGCACACTGCAATGCTTGGAGAGTTAGCGCAAAGTCTCTAAAAGCAAAAAAGAGATGAAAGATACTTCTGATTGATTTTCCGGTGAATATACCCTTCAAGAAGAGCTTTTCTTTTGTTCTAATAGATTCCCAATATGTAAGTTCGAGAGTAGAAAACTATCACTAGGTACTCTCTCTTTCGGCACGAACCGTGTGACGACTTGTTGAGTTTAGGAGCGGGGTTAAAGTGTACGAATCTACAAAAAAACGGCCAAGTACTAGTCAAACTCGCGCACCGAGAGTTACGTACAGACGCCTGCACATCAAGCTACTACAATCAGTCAGATTTCTTTGATAGATTTTCGACTTTATTTCTTAAGTATTAGGTTCAAGGTTCATTGGGAGAAAATGACAGTTTCGGGTAGCTTGACCTGCAGGTGTCTGTACAAACTAGGGACATACATCGCCATTTCTTGTGACTGCGAAAATTGAGAGGGTTAATTTTCTCACAGCACAAAGGGGCCACAGATTTAAGTAAATGATTTTTATTTCCCTGAAAAACAAAGCAAGTCAACATGTTGGTAAATGAGATTAATTCATGTCTTCATATAACTCACATGGTCATGACCAAAACTTTTTTGACCAAAACTTTTTATTGAAAAGCAGTTATTTACTGTTAGGATAAATATTTTTTCCATACTTTAGTGGATACCTAAAAGACAAAAGAAATTAGGTTACAGTTAATACTTCACGTCTAGAATCGTCAATTTAAGTAGGCGTTTGTTTCGTTAATGGATTTGAAAGCAAATAAATAAATAATAAGAAACATTCAGCCGTATCCAATTTCTCAATCATCTAATCAAACTCGGAAACCCGACCCAAAATTCTCAAATAAATATCTTTTATTTTACTAGAAAAAGGGAATGTTAATTTGATTTGTTTGAAAAAACAAGAGGTTGTAGAATTACATACGATATTATATACAATTTCTATTAAATGTTATTGATTTTGTTAGACTAGACCAGTTTCGTTTATATCTAGATCCTATCAGAATATGAGCGCTGTGTCATGTCTGCCATGTTGCAGTATAGTATCATGCAAAGATGGAGGCCTTTTTTGACCTTGTACACGAATAATTTGTTTTTTTTTTTCTAGTTATGTAATTCTGTTTTATTGTGGCTGTGCGTGTCATAAACAGTTTTTCTTTTTAGAGAAACTTCGCAAGCAAATTGAAATTCTTTTATTCTGTGAAAATAAGTAAAAAATAAATGGTAAAATACGAAAGTCAGAAACTATCAATGTTCAGATATTAGGCATACATTTTTTTTTCTCAATTTAAGTAGGTACATTAAATTAAATTATATATCAACACAATAAACACAATAACAAATATTGAATTTGATTAAACAAAATGTCAAGATTCATATCTACCTAAATACATAACAGTACCTACACACATTTTCTGTAATCCCGAAAGGATTAGGTACATGTGTACCTAATGCAACGACATTTCGCTAGTTATGTATGTTTAAGTCTCATGTGAAGAGCACGAGTATATTGCCATTAAGGAAGCAATGACTTATTGTCAGACCTACGCTGTTCTCTCATTCAGTGGCTGAGCGATCGACTGCTGCGCTACGTGTCGCGGGTTCGATTCCCGCACGGAACAAATATTTGTATGGCCTACAGGTAGTTGTTTCGGGACTGGGTGTTTGTGTATGTGAGTTTAAATGTTTGAAAACGCACCCACGATACAGGAGAAATTCCTCGTGTGGAGCAAAGATTTAAAAATAAATGTAAAACCAAATACTTTTTTGCCACTCTGTTTGTTACGGACAGTTTCTGGAGAGATGGTATTTACCCATATATATATTTTTTTAAATGTGATAAATGGCCATTTTTTATATAGTGTACTAAATGTAGGTATTATGAAGGAACTTATGTCAAATATTTGTAATTGGCAGCAAAGTTCTAGCCCTAACTTGCTATTCGAATGCTAAGCTTCATTTGTTTTCACCCCCAGGTTTTCGACATCCACACGGCAGTAGTCTTAGAACCGTCAGGGCCCATGATACTCTATCACGTAGACTCTGACGAAGAGGGCCAGCTGTACCAGATCAACTTCTGGGTACATGCCGTCGTCATCAAGTTGCTGCCATGTTGCATACTCACCGTGATCAGCTTGTGGCTGATTCGAGAAGTATACAGCGCGAATCAACACCAGAAGAAAATCAGAGTGTACAACAAATGTCCAACGAACAACAAAGCAGTAAAAAGACAGTATAAAGCAGATAGAAGAACGAACAGAACGACGAAGATGTTGGTAGCAGTGCTTCTTCTTTTTCTCGTAACAGAACTCCCACAAGGAATACTAGGATTGCTGAGTGGGCTTCTAGGAAGGTGCTTCTTCAAACGCTGCTACGATTTGTTTGGAGAACTGATGGACGCGTTGGCGCTGCTAAACGGAGCAATCAACTTCGTGTTATATTGCTCCATGTCGAGGCAATTCCGAATGACGTTCGGGCAGATGATGTGGCGGGCGCATTTGCACCGGTGGCCCCCACCAACAGGCTCCCAATCCGACGGACAAAACACGTAAGTAACACAAAAAATCTCTGTTTAATAAACATCGTAAGAAAAAGTAGACTGAAACAAAAATAGCGGCTTGCCAATGTGATTATTTACAGTGGCGCGAAGTTTCAAGTTCAATTTAGTCGAAGTGGGTTTTGTAATAAATACGCTGTCTATTAATTGATTTATTTACAGTATTCTTCAATATACTCGGTTTTATTTATGGCAAGGAGTGTTATAATGTTCTTTTATAATTATATGTAATTATTACATCATAGCTAGAGTATGGAAGAAGACATTAGAGACATAGACATTCTGTGCCGACACCCAAACACTTAGAGATAAAGGCAGGAGAATCAAATCAAATCATTTATTTCAATAAGACCATCACATTCACTTTGGAATGTCATGAAATCAAAAAAAGATGCTGCTAAAGTCCCAGTCACAAGACATAATAACTTGTGAAAGTACTGTAGTTGCACATTCCAAACGTAAATCTCTATGGAGAAGACTGGGCAAGAAACTCCATGGACACTCTTTTAAATCATATTTTTACAAAATTAACGAATGATGGTGTTGAGCTATCCTATATTGTTTCACTGATGGACAAACCTATCCCTCCACTCCTTCTAATGGTCACGATTGTGTGTTTCTTCTTTCCAATTCTCAAGGAAGACATTTAGTTTATTTCGCCATTTTCTTCGTCTATCGCGTCCCTTTGCCGCTATTTCTGTCCATAGATCGTTTGACATCCAACACACATGCCCAGTCCTATTTAAGTTTGGCAGACTTTTAAGTCACGTCAACGGTTTATGCTGTGTATTTCTATCACAATCTGCTAATTCTACACATACGATAAATAATAGACAGAATATAATATACTAGCTTTTGCCTGCGGCTTCGCTCGCGTTATATATATATCGGTATAACACAGTAACTGCTACCTGCAGTTTTTGCCTAGCGCCTTATTGATTTGTAATAGCAACGTTAAGTTTTCCCTTTTCTTCCCTCTTACTCCCTCATATCCCACTCACTTTTTAAAAAAAAGAGTGGGATATGTAATAGCTTGTCCGTCTCCTGGTTCCCAACTATCTCTGTACCAAAATTTATCAAAATCGGTTTAGCTATTAAAGCGTGAAGAGGTAACAAACAAACTCACTTTCGCTTTTAGAATGTTAGTAAGGATTGACTGGCGATTAACTTACGTCACCTCACTGCCTGAATAACGACGCCATTAGGTTCACGAAAATGATTGATGTTCGACAAAGTGGTTGAAGCTAATGAAATTACATAATTTGTCAAAACGTTGACGTGTTGACGACACGGTTGGCGCAGTGGCTAAGCGTTTGACTGATGCGTTACGTGTCGCAGGTTCGATCTCCGCACAGAACAAATATTTGCAAGACCTACAGAGAGTTGTTCAAGCTCTGGCTGTTTGTGAATGTGAGTTTAAATGTTTGTAAAGACACCCACGAAAAAATTTCTAGTCTGGGGTAAAGCTAATTAAAAACAAAAGAAAAACAAATCGTTACTTGGTGTTACATATTTATAGCATATAATCGGCAGTGAGTTTACTTGTGATATGGACCTTATGTAACTTAAATTAATAGAATAAAGATCACTGTGGTGCATAACTGAGAGGTAAAATAATCAATGAGTGTAGTAGACCGTGTAGTACCGTGTCTTTTCTTCTATTTAAACCAACTGCACCCAGCGGTTGCAGTCGTGTTTGGTTCCTTTTCTGAAAAGTAAACTGCTAAGTGAGGTGAGTGCTATGAATATGAAAAATTGTTAACAACAAATCTACGAAATATACATAAGTATAAAATTTCACATAATCGGGCGGGAGAAAACGCCCAGGAGTCACCATTGTGCGTATCGCCCGGAGGACACGGTGGAGCACACAGTGGTGGTCTGCCCAGCTTGGGCGGAGCACCGCCGTGCCCTCGTAGAGGCGATCGGCGGCGGCGATCTCTCGCGTCCGGCCCTGGTTCAGGCCATGGTCCGGAGCGAGTGGGAATGGGAAGCGGTCACCCCCTCCAGTTTTTGCGAAGCAGTAATGCTAGCAAAGGAGGTAGCCGGGCGTTTGAGGGAGAGAACATCAAACCAAACCAGCCCACCAGAAAAAAAAAACAATTTATTTCCTAATATGATTCAGCAAGATTACAAGGGGCCTAAAATGACCCTTTATCATTTTAGATCCCTTGTAATCTTTGTCAATATCATCCTTACTAAGATTAAAAAAGCGAAAGTGAGTTTGTTTGTTTGTTGTTACGTCGCGTCTTCACGCCTGAATAGCCAAACCGATATCAATGTATTTTGGTACAGAGATAGTTGGGCCCTGGAGACGGACATAGGCTAAAAAAGTGAGAAAGAGGTAGAAAGAGGGAAGAAAGGGGAGAGAGATATTTTTTTTCGATCATAATGCGGTTTGGAATTAGCGTTAGCTCAAAGTAACTATGCCACGCGAACGAAGTCGCTGTCGCTGTGTCGCCCTGTCATATTTGCATCAATTTTCATGATAACTAAACATTTTATTTTCTGCATTTCAGGGCGAAGTCGTCGATCCCCTGAGGAAGGTTTGTACAAGAGAAACATGCCAATGTTTTGCAGCATTTCCTGTAAATAAGTGTTAGGATACGGCCATGATACTTAATAAACGAATTGTATAATAGTTTGAGGCCCGCTTGCACCATAAACAATATAACATTGTTTTTTAAAGAGATTTTCTGACTTTCTCATATTAAAGGGCTCTAAATAACGAAAAGGAATGTATTAAAGCATAAACATAAAGAAATCATTCTTTGTTCCATACAGACAGATGTGTGAATTTCTTTTCTCTTACTAGCCCAACTTCTCCGGTCTAGTTAGGTCTATTTTTTCTATTCTTCTCTCTAAATGGTTTGGAACTTATACAAAGCAGAGTTAAATTACACAAAAAAATAAAACTTCACTTATTTTTATAGACCGTTAAACTAACAGTTGTCCCGAACTTTCACAAGAAAAAAAAACTAAAAGTTCTTCTAATGCATTTTCTGATATCCCCATGTCTGGCAGCTTACGAACAGGCAGTTTTGACCAGTGACACAAGCTGTAGTGTAAAAAAAGTACAGCATATTGAGTTGCCAACGAAGTTTCTCGATTGTCACTCCACCGCCTTCACATGTCTCTCACGTTTAGATCTATTAAACTATGAATAGAAAAAATAAACAATTCTTAAATATCTCGAGTATTGAACTAATTCAATGATTTATAGTGCAAGTGTGTCCTAGTCATAAGAGTATTTAGAACGAAATGCAAACGATTTTTTTTTCTTTTAAAAATATTTCTGGTTCTTATTGTCTATTTACCTACGGAAGAAATTCTATTGATGCTCAAAATTGTATTCGTAGATTTTCGATCGCAGGAAAATACTAAATGATGTATTTATTACTTTAGCTTTACTACAAGTTTTGTCATTCCCACTGATTTGTAATTGAGAATATTGTTTTTTAGTATTTCTTTTAAGCGTTCGAATTATAAACAATATTACTATAATGTTGTTGTTATATATACAATTAAGTGCTTATTTATGAACGTGTCATATAAAAAAATAAGTTAGTGTGCGTTACTGTAATTCTGATATAAAGTGTTATTGTAAATAAAAGAAAATACCTAATTCTGTAGGAGTTTTGTAAAGTACAGATTATAGGACATAGGACATTCTCTAAGAATACAGCCTTGAGCGCAGCAACGACCCCAGACGCTATAAAATTTGACGCTGCGGCAGCGCTAAGCTCGACGCTGTATTCTTATAGACTACCACGACAGGATCGAACGGAAATCGACGTACAAACGGTAATCACATATTCAGTGCATCATTTGACTTTACGTGAACAGGGGTCTTTATTTGTTAGGGAGGGGAAATCAACAAATATTTTCTCCCGTTCTGGGCGAAGCAGGGTTTTCGAGAGAACGCGGGAGAGCCTGCTTTGTTATAGTCATAACCCATCCATGTTCAGCCATTGATGGCTATCGGGATGGGTGACCAGCTCTCTGGGTCCTTCCTTGGCCAAAGAATTAACATTGCCATTCAACCTTGGCAATGCTGCTAGTCTTTTGGCCACGTTTCCGAATGACGGTGATGTGTAGGAGTACTTCGACGCCTGAGCATCCAGTTTTGTCGTATTAAACTTGTTGATATTTAGTTAAGTAGTTTATTTTTAACAAACTTAAAAAAACAGAAGCACCTCTCTCAATTTTTCAAAATTATTATTATTAATCTAAATTGGTTAGATAGTTTATGAGTTATCTTCTATAATACATATGTTTTCTTTTAATAAGCGACATTCATTACATTATTCTCAAAAAGGATTTGCGTAAGATGCCATCATGCCACAACTAAAACGGCTGAAATAAAAACCTCTTTTATAAAACTACTACTTACTAGACTTCCAAAAAAAAATAAAAAATTGTGGAAAGTAATCTTCCTGAAATCGGTGGAAAAAAGTCTATAAATCATACAAAGGTCACCAACTGCCGAAAGTAAACAGTGTTTTTTACAAACAATAAGAGTTTTGTTTATATAAATTAGTTTTAATTACGACGAGTTAACCACATAGTAAATAAATACCCTACATAATTGCAGATTTTTTTATGTTGGTCTTTGGAAGATGTACTGAATATGTTATAATTGTTTGTGTGATGATGTGGAATTTAACCCTATGTAATGTGTAACCGTTTGTGGTCTTGCCCCCACTTTACGCTATATTTAAGTTACCTCGTACCTAATTGTATTTAAGTTAGTAAACCCACACATATATAATATAATTGTATTCTAAGAGCTTTTAAAGATTCTTGTTTCTAAACACTTAAACTACTTACTATAATATTGTATTCAAATGTCTAGTACTCTACAAGGTTCAAGTATGTTTTCAATTTCTCGTCTAAAGTCTAAATCGTAACGTCAAATATCTTTTGTGTTTACTTGAATTACGAAGGTATGAAACGACGAAATATTGTCAGATACCTATAATGTGGAATAATCAGACATCGTTTTTTTAATACCTGCAAAGGTAACGCTCCCACATATTGCAAATTTTCTATCAGCCAATAGTTTGGTCGGGATCTTAATCAGTATGAACATGCACAGTCAGCAAAAATTATAAGCAAGCAGTTTTGACTGTTTCTTAGAAACCGATGGTCGTGCTAACTCGGATTTAATTTATTTTTTGCTTATTTTTTTATCAAATAAATCTACATCTGACGAGCGTTACTTAATATTTTATTTGTTTGTTCTAAAGAAACGGTTCGAAAGCCGCAAACGAACTAGCAAATTGGTCAAGCGCAGACTACCGCTTGTAGGTCTGGTTAGACGAATAGTGACCAACCCGAACTTTAAGCTGGCCTAGTGTGCGTGCTAGCAGCCCAACCCAACCGAAATTATGTAGTCTGCAGGGTCTTTAAAAGTACAACTCTGAAGGTACCGCAAAACCACTCAATGCTCTGAAATATGGATTACATGTAACTCTCTGAAAATGGCAACAATCGGCTAATGCACTTAATCGTTTCAGTACCCTATAACCGGATTTGTGCATTTAAAAAAAACAACACTGTCTTGATTTAAAGTTTTTCTTTACTTAGATTTTTCACAGAACTAGTCAGACAGCTACTTGAATTCCTCTAACCTTTTACATCGTTGTGTGGATCTTTTATCTACCCCTAATATTGTCAACCATTCTTTCTTCCAATCAAATAAAAACAGCCAGATATATCAATGATAAGGTTGCTACCAATCGTCTCGTCGTCTCGTTATAAGCTCACCACTTCAACAAAGTAGTCGTACAAATCCTAACGCGTTGGCATTTGGCACGAAACCACGATATTGCCCTTTCACAAAGAAGTCCAAGAATTAACGAACTTTATATGTAACTAGCTTTTTCCGGCGGCTTCGCTCGCGTTAAATGCGGGGTAACACAGTTCTCTCTTACTCCCTCACATGCCACTTTTTTTAAAATACGCTTTGTCTGTCTCCTGGTTCCTTCCTTCCTATCTCTGTACCAAAATTCATCAAAATTGGTTTAGCCATTAATGCGTGAAGAGGTAACAAACAAACACACTCACTTTCGCTTTTATAATATTAATAAGGATAAGGATAGTAAGGTTACTGGTGGCGGTATGGTATGGCTTATTATATTTTTATTTTATTTATATATCTTTCTATCAACTCACACATGTACCGTGATCTTCACCTGTCAACTGTTTTTTTTATATATTGGTATGTAGTTGGTAAACCACAGGTTACTGGCATTATTGTATCTCCGTCTTATCCATTCAAAGATTGTCTTGAAAAGATCGCTTTTAGCAAAAAGACCGCCCATTGTGTCACGAGAAACGTTTTTCAGTATTTTTTTTATTTGTGTGGTGGTGTAAAGAATATTCTACTCTTATACTCCCCCTTTTTCCAACTATGTTTGGGTTCAAATCAAGTCAAAATGTGTACAAAATTTGAGCTACGCTGAGGAAGCTTTATAAAATTCGTATTTAATATTGTTATCTCACGTAAATAATGCCTAAAAAGTAGCAGCAGCAAACTAATTATTATTGGCGCCCACATGGGACAATGTGTCCCACGCTGGGCGCCACTTTACACTGTACTATTAAGTAACACTGTAATCTAAGAGATAGAAATACGGCAACTTACTCGCCTTCACTTAGTTCCGTCGCCTTACAACAGATGGCGTGAATATTAAAAGAGGTCGTACTTTATTAATTAACTAATTTATTGAAATGTTATTTTAGACTGATATACAAATATTCTAGTAATTAATGTCGGTGTGACACATGTATTTTTCTGATTAATTAATATGATTTGCAAGTTTACGTTGCATACCTACTGCATGTACGTTTTTTATAGGATTAACATGTTATATACGTTGGAGTGCAATACAAAAATGTACTTATAAACGTTATATTTTGCAACTGTCACTGACCGAGAAGTTTATTTCTATACCTACTTAATGAGAATAGTTACTTCTATTTCGTAGTTTCTTTTAGTTATTTATTTTTCTTAATACTATAACATGTCGTTTTAAAACAGATGAAAAGATGGTGTTCAATACTTACGAACATTTTGTACACAATATTACAATATATATGTATATTACGGCTATAAACTGTTTAAAATGTTTTGTACAAAATGCTGTAGAAATGAAATGTAACATAAAAAAATATGAAAATAGATAATACGATATATTCTAGTCATTGTACATAAAATGAAATATAATAATTATATATTGACATAGGTAAAAAATATAAAAATATGCGTTTCTCTTGTACATGCAAACAAAACTTGACTACTAAATATTATATAACTTCTAAAATACGCTGTTCAAGAATTTGCGATTAGTTATGATCATAAAATGTGTACATATCCTTTTATAAATAAAGTTTCAATGTGAGTTTATATTATTTTATGTCGTTTAAGTACCCATAACGAAAAACATTGCCGTCATTAAAAACTTAGCTAAAAATTAAAATAGGGCATTCGATTTTAAAGTCTTCCTTATCAACTTCGATGACGGCGATCCTAAAATACACAAAAAAATTTTTTTTGTGAATATATGACTTGCTATACCGTATTTAGCTTTGACTACCCGACTACAACTAGAGAAGTAAATTGTTTGTATTATAAAAAGTACACGAACTACAAGAATAATACACCACACGGTTGGCGTATTGACTGAGTGATACACTGCTGCGCTGCACGTCGCGGGTTCGATTCCCACAAGGAACAAATATTTGTATGCCCTACAGATAGTTGTTCCGGGTCTGGCTGTTTGTGTATGTGAATTTAAATGTTTGTAAACGCACCCACGATACAGGTGAAATTCCTAGTGTGAGGCAAGGTTGTTAATAATAAAAAAAAGTCAATAGTGTTTCAGCCTATCAAGAGGACTGAGATGTGAACCTGGACTTACGAGGATGCGGCATACTTAAACGAATCATATATATGTAAATTTTTAAATTGAAAATACAAGTATCCTATAACATTTTAAATGGTTTAATATAATTTGTCGACAGGAAAACAAACAAATGAAAATTACGGAGTGAGGAGCCTTTGACTAATCATCAAACTAAACGAATCCTGAATAACTAAAATTCGCTTAATTAAATCGGAATTTGAGTTTCGTAATTTCTTTTGGCAACCATACCTTTTTAGGAATCCGCTACCCCAAAAGAAAAAAACGGTACACTTATTAGATCATTTTGTTGTCCGTCTGTCTGCCAAGACCCTTTATTTAGAGAAAACGTAGAGGTATTGAGTTGAAATTAACCTCTCGCGGACCGCCATTATTTACGTCTACTATCCGTCAAGCACCACCGGGCGGGGTAATCTGATTTTATGACTTATCTTTACTACTAGTACAGTTTTAATTCGGTCGGGGTTTGCTGGCATAAATTTTTGCCAGCGGGTTACTGGCACATTTTTGCTCCGCTGGGGCTCTAGAGGTTAAAACTAAACAAACCTATGTAACTCAAGACTGTGTTCTGTGTGGAGTTGTAAATAAATCAACCCTCTAAATCTACGGAGTCAAAAGATATGGCTGTTGATGTCGCAAGTTTGTACGGAACCCTTGATGCGCGCGTCTGACACGCTCTTGGCTTGTTTGGTAATCTCAATATTTATTGAAGTAAAATTGAAATTTTATAAAGCCACCTGAAGGGGAAGTCCCTTCAGGTGGCTTTATAAAATTTCACCCTGTATAGTAGGATTACAAGTGTCGGATAGCATTTGTGTATCAGAATTGAAAAAGTTCGGGTTAAAATTTTTTATATAAATATATTCACAATGTCTGCTTTCTGTTTTCTTAAAAATTATGTCAACCATCGCAGTCAAAATGACTTACTGAACAAAAATACCGATGACAGATGTCGCTTCAATCAAATAACAGTTTTGTGCTCACGTTACTGGGTCTAAATTTGATCAACGTACACAGATAATAATCCCATTCTTACTAAAAAAAAGCACCAACAGCCCAACCAGCACAGTTATTTTCCATTAACCATGAAATGAGCATGATGAAAAAACAAACCAAATGTATAATTTTCAGTAATGTTCAACGGCCCTTAATTGATGTTCTTGTTTATTTTTCATGGAATCAGGGCGCTTTCCCCCAGGAGGTTTGTTTATTATAGTACCTCATTAATTAATTTTAAGCAGGTAAGTACTTTTCATTCTTCGGTAACATGTTAATTAAATGCCTTTGGTTGTATTCTTTATGATCATGTTACGAAACCCATTCACGGACAACTCCTTTATCTGTTTTTAAGGCATGGGATATTATCAAATAAATTCTCTCGCTCCGGGTGGAATGGGAGGAAGTGTCAGACCGTTTCGGGACCGTAGTATCTATTTCAAATAACCGACAACCCCTGCTGGACACATACCCAAACATTCATCTTGACTTGGAGTTGTTCGTGGTGAAAAAACCGAGTTTATTATAAGCTAGCTTTTTCCTGCGGCTTCGCCCGCTCGCGTTTAATTCGGGGTAACACAGATTCCCTTTCCTGATTTGCAGGTACGTGCTACCTGCTGCGCCTTATTTATTGTAATTGCAAAGCTAAGTTTTCCCTTTTCTTCCCTCTTTCTCCCTCATTTCAACTTTTTGACGTGACAACGTCTGATAATTCGATAGAGCCGGCTGCACGCACGAGAAATCATGACTCATGCGGCGTTACCTCGCTCTGAGGCGTTCCATGTAAGGCTTGAAGTGCAAGCGAGAGCGCGGAACGAGCGACAAAGAAGCACAATCGGCCTTTGCATTCGACCGCGAACCGTCTAAATTGAAAGCGCCCTTAGTCTCTGGCTAAAGTAACCGCCAGCCCTTGGGTCACGGGAAGTGTCAACTAAAGAGTTTAAAACCCCAAGAACCAGAATATGTTCAAAGACTTCCAGCCTCTGGAATATATTCGGGTATAAAGCCGAATATATTTTGGCCGCCTGACTTGACTTTGACTTTGCAACAAAAGTCTGCTCAGGTAAAGATTCATTGATTTGATTCTAACCGGAAGTGTAAAATGTGGTACTGGCCACAAGCGATGAGGCAAAGGGATCGCCCTGCATATCCGGTTGTTAGTACATTACAAGAATGGACGCTAACGAAAGAGCCAAACTAGAAAAATAAACAAGAAAGGCTCAATTTTGAGCTGACACCATTTCCATTTCATTTTTTTTTAATTCCAAAGTCTATTTAATGTTGTACATACTTTAAAGTTATAGGATAGAAGTAAACAAATGTTGAACTCAAAGTATCTTAGTAAGCAATTGTATTGATTTAGTTTAATTGCTGACTCAGAACAAAGTCAAACTTTTCAAATTAGTCTGCATACTTATATCAACAAAAACTAGTTCAATAACTTTAATTTCAATTTAGTTAAAGTTAACAATTAAAATTTTCTTAATCGTCAATGTGATTAATTAGTTTTAATATATTGTACCCTTGAGATTTTATTTGAATGATTGATGAAAGTTTTAATGCGATTATAGGTACTTTAATATCAATCAATGTACTTAAATATCGGAAGTTTCAATTCCAGTACCTGCTACCCTACCATGACGTGTTAAAGCAGATCTTATTCCGCTGAGTGAAAGGGACAGAGCTATACAGGGTCTCTAGCACCATCTCTTTCACTCAGTGGAATAAGTTCTGCTTTAAGATGTCATAGTAGGCCTACTGGAAATACGTAGTTCTGTAAGTTGTTGACAGTGTCCGGATAGCCATATTTTGTTTTACTGACGATTCTGATACAATCATTCATTTATTACAGTCAGTTAAAAAAGGTGTATTCGTTATAAATACCATCGTTTTTTAAATTACAAACAAAGACTTCAATTCCATATAGGTATTTGTACAGATGTATTTTAAGTTTCTATACCGTTAAGAAAAACATGATTAGACGGCTATTTTTAAAACTTGCTAAGGAGAAACCAACAATAGGTGATTTTCTAAGAAATAAGTCTAACATTATTGAGTTTGAGCTGTTGAGTTTTATAAATAGCTCATTGAGCGATTTCTCGGAAAATCTTTTGTCCAGTGTTGTTTTGGTTTACGTAAAGAGAAATAAATTGAGTAAGTAGGGTCGCACTAAGTATTATATAATATTATAAATGCGAATGTTTGTGAGGATGGCTGTATGGATGTTTGTTACTCTTTGACGTCAAAACGGCTGAACGGATCTTGATGAAATTCAAATCCATCTCCATCTCCTCTTTTAAATCCATCAAGATCGCTTTTAGCGATAAGACCGCCCATTGTGTCACTCTATTTATAAAGTTGTATACTGTAAAGAATATTCTATCTATCTATCTTTGCCCGACCCGGGAATTGTATCCAAAACCTCATGTTCTGCAGTCGCGCTTGCGACAACGACGCAGTCCAAAAGAAAGCTAGTACTTAAAAAGTGTGGCATCTAAGTTATCTAATCCTGTCGGAGTTGCGGGTTGGTTGGAAAGAGATACCGCGGCCCCGGAACACAAAGGGCAAAATAAACAACATCGATAGCTGTTGGTCAGTCAAAAGTCTGTCACTCCCTTCCACTCCGCCCAGAGTGGGAGAAGTTATTTGTTGATTAGCCAAACGTAAAAAAGCAGACAAAGGCGCAAGTAAAAGCTAGTTAAGAATAACAATATGATACCATACATTGGCGCTAAGATGCAGCGAGCGCTACTATATTTCCCAGCACAAAGGGACCACAGACTTGAGTACCTATATGGTTTTAATTTCAACTCGTTACCTCCACGTATTCCCGAGTTAAAGGACAGAGAGACAGACGGATTACAAAGTGATATAATAAGGGTTCCGTTTTTAAGGTACCGAACCCTAAAAAGCGTACAAAGTCGCAAGTAACAGCTATTAAAGAATAAACTGATACCATATACAATTTGTCCGGTCACGGACTAGCAATATTCTATGTACCTACTTATATAACAAACATTCTAGTACTCAAATTTATTAATTTTCCATAAAGTTTACAAAACTCGTTGATTTGCATATTTTTTGGAGTTTAATTTTGTTTTCTAAAGTTACGAAAATGTGGGCTCATCATGTTGCTCTCTGAATAAACCTATTTTCGTCTCAGTAAGACCAAAACTTTGAGAGATATGATTATTTTTGTACACGCATAGAGAATATCTCAAAATGGCTGCCAAAAAGCGGGGAAGTGAATTAGACCCAAGGGTGTATCGTAATAGTAATATGTAATATGCTAGTCCATGACCGGACACATTATATACAGCATGTTGCCCAGAAGACAAAGGACTTAAATTTTTATTAATCTACTACGTAATTAAAAAACGGATAGAGAATACTTTATGAATTTTAACTCCCGTTTCAAAGGCTCCACGTGATACATTTTGCTCCCGTGTCACCGCTTGACTGCAATTTAGCTCAGAGCAACACGAGCATGCAAAACAAGCAAAACTTGTGTTTTACACAAGCCGACATGAAACGAGAAATTCGTAATCATTTTCTGTTTAAAAACAAACGAGCAGTGTGATGCAAGTTGCAAAGCAATATAGTTACCTGTAAAGCGCAATACTCATTGGCCCGCCGGGCCGCCGACATATGTCGGCAATTTTTTGTCGGCGGTGTCTAGGTGTCTAGTTGGCGGCTTTACTTAATACAAGTCGGAAAATTTGGTCGGCGGCATGTCGGCGGCTTGAGATGAGAAATTTAATTTGCAGTCAGCGCTACAGGTCGAGCGTTGCCGGGCAACTGAGCGCAGGCGTAGCCAAGCCGCCAACATGTGGGCGGGCAACACGGGGGGTCCCATGTTGCCGACATGATTCTTTTCATACAGGCCGCCGGGTTGTGTCGCCGATTTGTCGGCGGCCCGGCGGGGTCAGTGTGTATTGCGCTTAATATCCACATTTACATCCAACCATTTGCTGTAGGTACTACCTAGCTATTTTGTTACTTCGCCTAAAACCTTCCTTATTTGTGAAGGGAACAGTCCGATATGAGCCGCTACGAAAGCGAAAAATAATGCAATTTAAAACAAAATATTGACATAAACCATTGTCTGTTTGGTTGGTTTAATGCAAAAGGCAAAAGGTCCTAAGCCCAAAATCCGGGTCGGGCATAGTGTTAAAAAATAAATAAATATCTTGGGACAACTCACACACGGCTATCTGATCCCAAGCTAAGCAGAGCGTGTGTTACGGTAACCAGACAACTGATATACATACTTATATAATTTATAAATACATACATATTATAGATAAATCACACCCAGACACAGAACAAACAATCATGCTCATCACACAAAGTTTGTCCTGGGTGGGAATCGAACCCACGACCTCCGGCTCAGCAGTCAGGGCCACTAACTACTAGACCAACAGGCAACGGAAAAAAATAAGACCAAAAGTTGTAACGACACTTTTTGCTATAGTTGTTAGCCGTGTTTCTCTGTCTATCTCTCTCACTCTCTCTCATAGAAAGCAAGCGAAAGTGAGTTTGTTTATTACGTCTTCACGCCATAATGGCTGAACCGATTTTGATGAATATTGGTACAGAGATAGTTGGGACCCTGGAGACGGACATAGGCTTATTTAAAAAAAAAATTGAGATATGAGGGAGAAAGAGGGAAGAAAAGGGAACACTTAGCTATGCTATTACAATAAATAAGGCGCAAGGGCAAAAACTACAGGTAGCAGGTACTTGCAAATCAAGAAAGGGGAACTGTGTTACCCCAAATTTAACGCGGTCGAAGCCGCGGGCAAAAGTTAGTAAATAATAACTTCATTCCATCCGGGTGTCCCTTGACACCTCTCAAGTTTTTTATAATCGAAAGGGTATACTCCCGAAGAGGTCCCATATGAATTTTATCAATATTGCTTCTGTAATTTATGAGTTATCTTCTATAATACTTACATATTTTATCTTTAAATGTTTATGGACGATATGCTAATATCTCATAGTAGTAATGAAAAATGAAAACTCGATAAGAATTTATGTGAAAAACAATCATAGCACAACGAAAGTGGCTGAAATAAAAAATACTAAAAGACGGAACACAAATTTACTTTACCGGAAGTTGGTGGCAAAAAAAAATCTATGAATCAAACAAAAGTCATCTTCTTCCGGAATTAAATTTATTTTTTCAGAAAGTCTCTTTAGTATTTTTTTGGAAGATGATTTGTTTTTTGTCTAAAAGAGGAAACAAAACATTCAGCCAGATCGGCTATTTTTATTTTCATCGCAATAAAAATGTATCCTCACTTGTTTTGCACTTTAATGGGCAATATGTACTTTCACGACATTACCTATTAATAACTGCTGCTCAAGTCAGACTTGAGGTTAAGCTGCGCTCGCTTAGGTTTGTCCGCGGATGGGTTACCTATTATACACCCAGTTTTCGCCGTGCCTCGGATAGTACATTAAGCTGTAGTCGCGGTTGTTGTAGTAGCGGTTGTTGCTGGCTTAAAAGTCCGATAACCAGTCCTACGTATTACCTAGTTATTGACTGGGTTGTGGGGGTCAGATAGGCAGTCGCTCCATGTCAAATACTAGTATTTACTTGAATCCGGTAAAACTGAAAGCTGACGCCAACCTAGTTAGGAAAAGGCTAGGTAGATGATAAAGTATGTACTTTCACAAATGGGCTGTCTTAAGTTTTAGACGAACACGGACGATGCGATTCATACATATATTAGTAGAAACTGGAAGTCACGATAAACTTGAAACATGGAACTGAAAACCGGCCAAGTGCGAGACGGACTCCCTCACCGAGGGTTTCGTACAAACTTGCGACATAAACGATCATATCTTTTGACTGCGCACACTTAGAGGATTTTTTCACAGCTCTAAGAACCCATAGACTCAAGTTTATAGTTTTAACTAACTTCGACTCGGCACCTCTACGCGTTCCTGAGATAAAGGGTCTTAAGAGATAGACAACAAAATGATCGCGTATACGTGTTCTGTTTTTTCCTTTTAACGTACGGAACCAAAAACTAAATTATCGCCGTTAACTACACTTATTCGACATCCTGGAATTCCCTTCACATTGTACCATTCACGTTAACAAGATCTTTGTCATATTAAGGTTCCATTTACTTGTGTTCGTTAATTTTTACGACATCCGCTAGACTCCATTACATAAAAAAAAGTGTTGAGATGAAAGAATAATAATAGCATATTATTATTCTTTCATCTCAACACTTTTTTTTATCAAATAACTTTCCCAGCTCTGGGCAGAGCGAGGGCGATGTCAGATTTTTACTGACTAAAACAGGAATAAGAACATGGGTGGAGTGTTCCTTTTTTTGCCCTTTATGTTCCGGGGCCGGGGTATCTATTTCGTACAACCCGCAACCATGGCAGGCGGTGCAAAATGTCCTGGGCAGGTCCTTCTGCTTTGCTGACATATCTTTGAAGCGCGCGTGAATTACGTACGCATCGTCAACATAGCCTGCCGTCAGAAGACGGACGGACGGTGAGCTACCCATTGCGCACTGTCCACAGTTTTCTGTGGCCGGGAGTCGTCTCGCGGCGCCCAACGCCCGGGGCGTCTCCTGCGGCGGCTGGGTTGGTTCGTGGGGCATCGAACCCTTGACTCACCACTTGACCCAGCGTATGGAATCAGATTACATTATCAGTGATTAACTTACAAAAACCATACCTGAAATATAAACGTTCTGTTTAATCAAGTCATCAATTTAAATACAAGATGGTTTAATTAGCAATTATAGGCATTAATAACCGACACTAAGCCTCATAAAGGCTTGATTATGTTGTAAACCGATTGTGGTGACAATAATACGTGGAGAAACAGTTAATTAGTGCTTATGAAGTGTTTATGTGTGTCACTAGCTCGTAGGTCTAGTTGTCGCGACTGCTGATTATGTAATCCTGGCCACATAAATCTGAATGGATTTTTCCATCAAGAATTAATCTTTTGTTTTATTAAACCTTGCCCTGCAACAGGAATTTCTCCTGTATTGTGGGTGCGTTTATAAACATTTACTCACATACACAAAGAGCCAGAAAAAACAACTACCTGTAGGAACAAATATGTGTTCCGTGTGAGGATTGAACCCGCGACACGCAGCGCTGAAGTCGATCGCTCAGCCACTGCGCCAACCGTGCTGTCGAAAGCAGCTACGGTTGCTGCAATTGTGCTCGGTTGATGGCAATAGGCTTGCCCCCAACTACATAGGACTTAAACATATGTAGATGCCGAAATGTGGCTCTGCCTAACCCTTCCTAGATACAACCCTTTCTGTACATACCGGATCTAAGTACTACCAAATAGTACCAACCTGCACTCTCTTATTAATGCAGTACTTATGCGTCAAAGTGATGTAAAATTTTATAAATATATTTCTGTTTTGTAAAATCAGAAGCCCGAATTAAACATATTTAAATTTAATCTGTAACAATATCATTGCAATTATGTCTAACAAGGGAGAAAGGAAAATATGGGTTGATACATTTTAGCAGAACTAAGTTCTTTCTTATAAGACAGAGTTTTGTACCAAAGAAATTTATTTTGAGCTAAATACGGCAAATTTATGGCAACATTACGTTTTATGAACCCCTAAAGAACTTTCTTAGTTTATTGGGTTTTGAGTGAGTGAAACTTCGTAATTTTTCTCCATTTTGTTTTAATATAAAGTTAATATTTAAGTTAGTTACAGTTAGTCTTACACAATCAAGAGGTATGAAAACAAATGGTTTCAAAGGACTACCCTTTTATACACGCTTTTATCAGCATCCCCTGTAACAAACTATGTTCAGACGCCTGCAGGTCAAGCTACCCGAAACTGTCAATTTTTCCCAATGAACCTTGAACCTTAATGCTTTAGAAATAAAGTCGAAAATCTATCAAAGAAATCTGACAGATTGTAGTAGCTTGATGTGCAGGCGTCTGTACAAAATCATAGACATGTTTAGTTTGATAGACAATGCACCTAGGTCCGTCATTGGAATCTCTTAATAATTAAAAACAGGTACAAAAGTGCCAAGGTTGACGACACAGTTGGCGCAGTGGCTGTGCGATCGACTGCTCCGCTGCGTGCCGCGGGTTCGATTCCCGCACGGAACAAATATTTGTATGACCTGCAGATAGTTGTTTCGGGTCTGGGTGTTTGTTTACCCACGATACAGGAGAAATTCCTAGTGTGGGGCAAAGTTTAAAAAAAAATGGTCTCTTTGCGTACACCAAATAGTTGTTATTAACAATTTGATTGACATAATCCTTTACACATTTATATCAAACAAATTCAATTTAACAATCAACTTAGGCTAACAGACTAATAAAAATGTATAATGTATCCCTACGTAAGCGTATTGTTTGCTAAATTATCCTTACTAATATTATAAAAGCGAAAGTGAGTTTAAATAAAAAAATAAAATAAATATCTTGGGACAACTCACACACGGCTATCTGATCCCAAGCTAAGCAGAGCTTGTGTTATGGTAACCAGACAACTGATATACATACTTATATAATGTATAAATACATACATATTATAGATAAATCACACCCAGACACAGTACAAACAATCATGCTCATCACACAAAGTTTGTCCTGGGTGGGAATCGACCCACGACCTCCGGCTCAGCAGTCAGGCCCACTAACCACTCGACCAACAGGCCCGTCAGTTTGTTTGTTTGTTACCTCTTCACGCTTTAATGGTTAAACCGATTTTGATGAATTTTGGTACAGAGATAGTTGGAAACCAGGAGACGGACATAGGCTAATTTTTATTTAAAAAATATGAGGGAGAACGAGGGAAGAAAAGGGAAAACTTAGCGTTGCTGTTACAAATCAATAAGGCGCAAGGGCAAAAACTGCAGGGCTACCTGCATTTTTTGCAGGTACTGTGTTATACTGAATTAAAGCGAAGCCGCGAGCAAAATCTAGTTTTTAATATTTTCCTAATTCATCTTTCTCTTATTCAGATACGGTTTATATATTTCAACGCGTTAAGTTTTTTTTCGATCGGCTCAGAACTTTTTTGTTCTAAAACTAAACAAGATTTTCTTCAAAATATTTGACTGTGTTAAGTCTACAATTGAACGTTTAATTAAAAACTCGATTTTCGTTTTAAAAAGGAACATGTACTTACGAGCTCTTGGTAAAAAGGTTATTCATTTAAACTTATTACTTTGGGAGTGTGAAAAGAAAATAGTAGGTATCTACGAAGGAGTCCTTTATGTGCTAGAGGTTTATCCTAGTTAATTTATTGGTTTTTATACATATTATTACATTTTTAAATATTTCAAATAAGCATAAAAAAATTCATTTTAAAATATAAAAATAGTAGCCCACCGGTATCGGGAACAGGGTCCAAGCTACCGGCGGTCAGGGCTCCAGAGAAAGGAACCTCCTAACAATACGAGCCGTGTCCAGGAGTACCGCTCTCTGTATCTAAGGTTTATTATTATTAATTCATTTATTTCAGGAAATTTTCCCATAATAAGAGCTACATACATAATATTGCACACTGTTCTTTTTAATAAATGTAAGTTAGAATAAAATTATAGTTCTAAGATTTTTTTTTTAATAATGATTTGATTGTCGAGGTAAAATAAAGCTCCTACGTGACCAGATTTAGTTTGATATTGGAGATCGTACAATTCTCATAGAAATTTTCAAACAAGCATGACTCGAGGTTCACCGACGAATGGACTTGCTTTTTGACTTTGGAATGAGCAACTACAGTACTTTCACAAGTTATTACGCCTTGTGACCGGGACTGTAGCTTCATCATTTTGATTCTTGATAATCAAAAGTACTGGTTTAATTGAAATAAATAAATTTGGCTTTAAGTTTGACCTATCTCACATTCTAGTGGAGGTTTTTTTAAGGTAAACAGACATTAAAATAGAAGCCTTTTAATCATATACAGTATGTTAAAAACCCTGTCTAATCCGAAAGAGCCTTATGGGTATACAGGGTGGCCAGTTGATAGGCGTCCAAAGAAAAAAATTAAACGCCTTTTGCCAAGGGGTTTAGGTACCTGAATTATCCCCATGTATGTTCCGCGATTTTTTGTAGTTCAGGAGCTAAAATTTTTTTAAGTGCTATATTCAAAACTTTCACCTAACATTGGTTTTTATTTTTTATCTCTTTATTCCTACCGTTTTTACCCCAACATAGTTGAAATAGCTAGGCAGCTAATGATGCTGGATATTCGACGCTCGGTTAAGCAATAAGAGTTGAAAATCCAACAGTCTCCTCTTACTTGAAGTGTTTCTGAAAACGGGAATTGTTTAGTAACTGAATTTTGCAACAACTATATTGTGAGGATTAATTTAAGTTTTGTTCTGACTTCATTTGTTCTGAGCATTTACAGAGGGTATTTTGAATTTAAATTCACCACATTTGGTCGAAATGCACAGTTCAAATGTGCTCACACAGTAAAACCAATTCCGTGTAGCTTGAATTTTGAATACTACGAATCTCGCTCAAACAGGAGCTTGAATGTGTACCTGGTTGATGACCATAGAAATATTTAAAAAAAACTTGAGAGATGTCAGGGATATCCGGATGGAACGAAGTTATTATTTACTACAAAGGACATTATGTACAAAAAACCTGTACATACTCAACAAAAATAATCATCGCGACACCACACTGTTCAATGCGAAATCGAAAGATGAAACGAAAATAACTGGCTTGCTTTTTATGAGAGAGAGAGAGAGAGAGACAGAGAAACACATGCACGCCGCCGGCACGGCTTACAACTATAGCAAAAAGTGTCGTTACAAGTCGCAACGCGCGCTAAGGAACTTTGTTCCAAAACATGAGAAGGACACTTACGGCCATAGAAGTATTAAAATCTTTCTGATATCCTTGTTGATGACAATAGTGTCCTCTGCCTGTGATGCTGTGACGTGGACGCTGACAGAAGATATGACGTCATCAGAGGGGCCTGCCAGGGACTCCACCTGCCGGGGTTGCGGGTTGTTCGAAAGAGATACCGCGGCCCCGGAACGTAAATGGCAATACAAGGAACATGGGTGGGTTTTAGTCAGTACAAGTCTGATACTCCCCACCGCTCCGCCCAGAGCGGGGGAAGTTATTCGATGATGACAGCTGAAGTAAGACTGACAGAGGGGCGTCCTAAGACTGGTAACAGAAGTGTTGGACGTCCAGTGATGTGATGAGGAGAAGACATTGCGTTAATCACGGAAATACCTTCCATCCGATTTTCCAGTCATCATGATGGTGTTTTCAACAGCGTCGTAATTTAAGGAGCTCGCATATTAGACAATCATGGAACATATCCCGTTTCAAAATAGTTAAAAACCGTAAAAGCTTAAAAAAAACTAGTGAAATGTTGGTAAACTAGTTATTTTGTATGCATCCTCGTGATATGGGTATCAAATGAAAGGGTTCGTGGAAAACAATACCGAGTAACTGTATGTACTAGTTTATACGAATTTACGTAGGTTTTACTTCGCGAATTCGTGGCAGGCCCACAGTTGAAAGTGTGATGTAGTTTCGTTTGTAAAGACTATTATTTACAAACTGTGTATAAATACATATATAAATACGTGTATAAATAAGTATCATAATGGTAAAATAATTAAAGGACGATTAAGCTACGTGTTTAAGGATTCATTACTAAAGAAAGATTATTAAAATCGGGGTTAGGTAGGGGCGTATTTATCAACAGGGGGGGGAGCTTGATTCAGGCTCATCAACCAGCACAAGTCCAAACTATTAATATATATATATATATATATATATATATATATATATATATATATATATATATATATATATATATATTATTATATATATATTATATATATATATATATTGAGAAATTCCTGATAAATCCTGGGAATCAAAATCAAAAGTAGCACTGACACTACCAACGAGGTTGTTTGTTTATCCTACTTATAATATTACTAGGTATTGCCCGCGGCTTCACTCGCGTAATTCGGGGTAACTATTCTAAATCATCCAAATCGGCTTAGCCATTTAGGCGTGAAGACGTAACAAACAAACTCACTTTCGCTTTTATAATATTAGTAAGGATAAATGAGACTGTTTGTGAGGATGGATGTGTGAATGTTTGTTACTATTTCACGTCAAAACGGCTGAACTGATTTTTATGAGATTTGACACATAATGTAGTTTATAGTCTGGAATAACACATGGGATACTTTTTTATCGATATCACACGGGCGAAACCGAGGGCGCTAGCTGGTAAGTGCTGATTTTGTATTCCTATATTTTGAAGCGTAGTAGTAGTATCATATCTTGAGTTGACAACACAAGGTTGTCGATATGTCCATTGTCGTTACAGGCAATGGCCCAATGGCCAAGAGTCTCGACAAACATTTTTCGAGGGTCTCCTTAGGAGGTTGGATCAAAGGACTGATTGAAAAGACAAGACAGTACTCCTCGATAAGACTCACATTGTGAAGCTTCCTGTCTCTGGAGCCCTAAGCGTCGGATATATTTTTCTTTTATTTTTAAACGTTGTTTTAAAAATGAATAGACGATAGTGAGTATGGAATTATGTTCTGTGATGTTACAATCTACCACACAATGACTTTGAAGACATGCCGAACTTTCTCGATGTTTTTCTTAATCTTTTTAAGTACAAATAGGTACTCCTCCAACAATAACACACTGATTAAATACGGATAAGACTAAATTAGAATTCAGTCTCATCTGAAATCAATATATATCTCGTTACATTTACATTAGGTAACAACTTGATTAAATCAGTTATTGAGAGAAGATACACTGCTCTATGGGAGTTTGGACCAAAAATGTTATAACGTAAACCAATTGTTTAGTTTAAGTTATAGCATTTTTAGTTGGTGTTAATTCCGGTGGCCTATCACATCCATCGGGGAAGACATTCATTGAATCTAAAGAACTTGATGTCTTGCGGAGAGGTGGCAGGGTTGCTGTACTGATGCTGTGCTGCTCTTGATCAGCTAAAACAATAGAAAGTGGCGTTTTGGGGAATGTCTTGTGTAATGACGTTCAAAAAGTGCCGATCATCAGCTGAATTAGAATAAATGACTTATGAAATAAATGATTTTGATGATATGCTGAATATCTAGCGTATATTCAATACTTACCACGTAGTAACAGCGGATAATACACGAATTTCAACGCGTGTGCGTTCGCCCAGCAAAAAAAAAAAAAAAGTGTCGCTTTTCAAGAATTAAATGATACAGATAATTAGTGCCCAGTCCCGTGTAAATGTGCCCGAAATTTAAAATTTGTGCCACCAACAGCTTCTGAGTTATTTAAGAAAAACCATCAATTAAAATTCTGCTGCACGAACGTTCGCCCAGCAAAAAAATTTTTAATTAATGGGCCTAGCTGAATATAAAATATGCAGAAATATAGCTTATATTTGTGCCTATTTGTGCCGTAAAAATAAAATTTGTGCGTCATAAGGTTTCAGAGATCTTTCAGTTTTTGCTGGGCGAACGTTCAGGCGATTGCTATATATCGGAAACAGCTGGACGTGAAGTCATGATTTTTTGTATACGCATAGAGCATAATTTGTGCCTATTTGTGCCATATACTACATTAGCATAACTAGCACGGTACAGGAGTTATTACGTTATTTCCAAAAACGAATTAAACGGCTATATCTCTCGGACGTTGAAAGCTACGATTTTCACGTTTATGTTGGCTGGTACCTGTTATTTAATCACACGATCCTGCAAAGTTTCACCTTCCAAGTACCTAATATTGGAGAGATTTTAATGATTTTCCTCTTATTTTGAGGTTATCTTCAATTAAATTAGTTACAACCCGGAAACACTAGTTTTCTGTAAGCTGGCACATTATACGTTTCAACAATAATTAGTGCCCTTTATTAAGAATACGTATGCATAAAATCAGGTAAATATACCCATTAGTTTAGATGTTATGATTAAAAACCACAATCGACATCTTTTGATAGATTAACCGACCATATTCGGATGGACATTAAAAAGCGGCCCCACGATACTTCAAGCTACCCTTTCACACTTACTGGTATTATAATGATAGTTGTAGTACAGATGCGAACAGAATTGTAAAGTTGGGAAATATTTTGTATTAGGGACATGAAAAAACTTAATTATTTGTAATAATAAATGAATGATTTAACAATATAAATGTACATAAGTATAGGGAAAATGAACATAGACACATATGTTATTTTTTATACAGTTGCTAGGGAAAGCAGTTTAGAGAAAAAAAACAATATTGTTAATTTTTATATTGATTTATTGATGGTAGGCCATAAACAGTCTAGGTACATACTTAGGTAGGTACTATCTAAGTACTTTTGAAACATGTACGTGCAATTGTACTTAAAATGTTATTTATATAAATTAACATTACAATTATATAAAACATACAAACTCATAATGTATGTATTAGTTATCTAATGCACTATACTTATTATTATAAACTGTGTTATATTACATAACGAAAAATTGACTAAATTTCTGTAAAAAAAATAACTTACAATTACTTTTATTTTACTTATAATTACAATTAATTAACAAAACAAAATAGAACTATTACAGTATAACAAAAATAGATAACAATGGACTTCGTATTCGCTCCTAACCTAAGTCATCAGTCTTTATTCATTTTCATTGTAAGTCTTATTCAAATCAAAATAAGGTTCCGTAAGATATTTTGGTTTATGTGTATTCAATCAAACAGAAAAGTTACTTATTTTGCATACGCTGCCTAAACTATAAAAGATAGAACAATGAAATATTCTAATTAGTTGTAGATCTTATAAATATCTACAAACAGTCCGCAATACACTATATGTCAATCCTAAGATAACAAGTAATATAAATCTAGGACTATTGTTAGAAAGTAGTTACTTAAGTAGGTAGATACTTACCAGCCTGTATATTTTTGAATGCCAAACTATATTACTGCAAACCACTTGACTGCAAAACACTTTAGGAAATCACAGTCACTGGACCCGCAAGTATTTCAGTAAGTAGGTACACAATATTTATTATTCATATTGAAATGTATCGAAAACAATTTACATTTACGTTGCGAATAAACATGTAATTACTCCGGGGCACAGATAAGAACTAAACGTAAACAAACAATTATCATAAACATGTCCTGTGATACTTGTCTCTTTCTTTCGCTTGGAACATACACTGTACACGGCGCTCTCGCTCCCACTAGGACTCAATAGTGATTCAAGAGGAAGGTTTATATATAGGCTTCGCACGGGTGCATGTATTATACATCATATATGCACCTGTGCGAAGCCGGGCGGGTCGCTAGTATATTATATAAACAAGATGTAATGAATCACTAAAAATAAAACAATTGACATTTTATTTCCTATCCCAAACATAAATATTCTATCCGACTAGACAATTCTGTACGCATCTGTACTATTGAATTTTCATTATAATACAAGCAAGTGTGAAAGGATAGCTTGAAGTATCGTGCGGCCGCTTTTTAATGTCCATCCGAATATGGTCGGTTAATCTATCAAAAGATGTCGATTGTGGTTTTTAATCATAACATCTAAACTAATGGGTATATTTACCTGATTTTATGCATACGTATTCTTAATAAAGGGCACTAATTATTGTTGAAACGTATAATGTGCCAGCTTACAGAAAACTAGTGTTTCCGGGTTGTAACTAATTTAATTGAAGATAACCTCAAAATAAGAGGAAAATCATTAAAATCTCTCCAATATTAGGTACTTGGAAGGTGAAACTTTGCAGGATCGTGTGATTAAATAACAGGTACCAGCCAACATAAACGTGAAAATCGTAGCTTTCAACGTCCGAGAGATATAGCCGTTTAATTAGTTTTTGGAAATAACGTAATAACTCCTGAACCGTGCTAGTTATGCTAATGTAGTATATGGCACAAATAGGCACAAATTATGCTCTATCCGTATACAAAAAATCATGACTTCACGTCCAGCTGTTTCCGATATATAGCAATCGCCTGAACGTTCGCCCAGCAAAAACTGAAAGATCTCTGAAACCTTATGACGCACAAATTTTATTTTTACGGCACAAATAGGCACAAATATAAGCTATATTTCTGCATATTTTATATTCAGCTAGGCCCATTAATTAAAAATTTTTTTGCTGGGCGAACGTTCGTGCAGCAGAATTTTAATTGATGGTTTTTCTTAAATAACTCAGAAGCTGTTGGTGGCACAAATTTTAAATTTCGGGCACATTTACACGGGACTGGGCACTAATTATCTGCATCATTTAATTCTTGAAAAGCGACACTTTTTTTTTTTTTTTGCTGGGCGAACGCACACTTTCAACGCTACAACGTGACATTTGGCATGGTGACATCTTTTATCTACGATGATACCGTCATGCACTGCCTCACCCAACGATCCAGGTAAATGTGAGTTAAAATTGTTGTTCTAAAATGATATAGGTGATTTTACTGTAGATCATTGTGTTCTTATATATATTTTTAAAAACGTTGAAAGAAAGAAAAACTTTTATTTGGGACTCGCACAAAACAAGTAAAACAGTAACAAAATAAAATAAAATAGTACAGACAAGGTTATTGTCTGTGCGAGACCAAAAAGGCCCGTTGGAAAAAAATGTGGCACCACACCCAACGACTTAGGAGAATTTCCTAATTTTTCCTGTATCGTGGGTGCGTATACACACATTTAAACTCACATACACAAACAGCCAGACCCGAATATTATATTCTTACTATTGAACCCATACTAGTTCTGCCCTGGAAACAAGTGAGAAATATTAGGAGTGTGAATAATACCATAAAGATGGTGTTACTCCATAAAATAATTATGTTTAACATTTTATATAACAACTCGAAGTTGTTTTAACTAAAAGAGAGGCACAATAACATTGGACACGTTCCACGAATGGTTTTATTAGTTAGCTGTACGTCAAAGCTGTGAACCAAACACAATACAATGTGGTGTTTTGTTTAGAGATTAAAGCGTTCCTTTCAATTTACAAAATGTTTAGTTCATACATTACTAATATTGTATAATAGCCATAGCATATTTGACTTTGAATTATAAGAATTGCCATTTTTAGCAATACCTTTGTGCTCTTCAGTCTTAACGTAATGTCCTGTCATATATTTTGTATGTGCATAAATTAATAAAAACTGTTTTGTACAGGCAGATAAAAAACTTCTAAAAATACCTAAATTGTAGAAATCGTTCACCCGCCCAGTCAAAAATTTTAAAAAACACTGTTTTCAACCGAAGCTTTTTATTTGACCGTACTTTAATGGTATCTGAAATGTCACTGAAAAAATTATTGAAAATTTAAATGTGTCGGTATTAGGACACTGATGGATGGATTGTGTTAGGAATGATAAATGAAGGAGAAAGGAGTAAATGTTGCCATGACGTCTGATAGGGGAAAATGGAAGAAGAAATCGTGTTGCGCCGACCCCAAATAGAATGGGACAAGGGCAGGAAAATGGTGAAATAATGATAGTATTCGGACACTGTGTAGAACACTGAGTACTCAGCAAGTCCAGCCTACTGCCACTGTGATTACTTTTTTTAACGACACTAACAGAGCTCCAACGTTCAGTTTTGTTGGTGTTATTGTCCCTTAAACCTTCTAATATTATACATGCAAAAGTTTGTCAGGATGTTGGATGTTTGTTACTCTGTCACCAAACACTGTGACAAAACTGGGACAAAACTCTCTGAAAGCATTTGGATGAAATTGGATGCACAGTTAATACGCCTGGAATAAAACAGGATTTTAAACTCACTACCACGATGTCGAACAACTACTGAACTTCACGAGTGCAAAGCCATGCATGAGATAGTCTTTTCATTATACTCACCAAGTTTTCATTAATTTACAGTAACCGTAACCCCAGGGCTGTCTTCTGCTTTGACCTGAGGCTTAGTGTTGTCAAAGGATATGGCAATGCCACCAGAGACTTTCTGAAATATTACTTGTAGACAGCGCTGAAAAAAGATGACGCTATTTTATTATTACGACACCAAAGCAAAGAATTAATGCAAATTCAAAACGTTAAAAATAATTCTCGCAAGTTAACAATCAAATTGCCGCAATAAAAATGACGTGCAAAAAGCATCATCTACGCATTTTCCTCTTACAAGGCGGAAGAGCAAAGATTGGAACTGAATTAAATAAGCAGAAAAATCAAAGCTTAAGTATAAGCTGGAAAAATACGAATATCTCAGTCAGTTTCTCTTCTCAGCATTTTGTTTTTTTTTTGTGTTCCGCTTCTTATTTAAAGGTCAAATATAACCACGGCATTATTGATTTACTCATTCTTTAACTGCCGTGAACGTATTACGTATCGGTCATGTATTGCTTTGTGGTTTTGTGTGGATATCAAATATGTCCTGACGGCCAAAGGCCTGAAGGACGAACTCCCATTGAATCGATATGATGTACCAGATTACGTCTTCTACATTTGAAATTAACATGTTTTGTCTATGTGTATTTAATCATGTTAAATTTTATAGAAGTAAGTAACAATTTGAAGGCCATTTTTTTAGGCCTTCTGGAAGTCCCAGTTGTATCGAAGCAATAAAATGTTATGAATAGCATACATAAATAGATAACGATCTGTTTTTTTTTTAAATTATCCCACGATTTCTTAGATAAAATAAATCTGCTTTTTTAATCAACTTAAAATTCATTAAGATTCAACACCACATCAAAAGAAGTATTACTTATCATAATGTTATACAAGATATTACTGATGTCTCCTCCCGGGGTTGCGGGTTTTTTGAAAGTGATACTACGGCCCCGGAACATAAAGGGCAAGCGAAGGATCATGGGCGGGTTTTAGTCAGTAATAGTCTAACACAATAACTTCTCCTTAGAGGAGGGCTATGTCCAGCAGTGGACTAATATAGCCTGATGATGATGAGGGGGCAGCGCCCTAGGACAGCTTGCCCCCAACCCCTTATAAGAGGGGATGAAATTTTAAGTAGGACTTTTAGCAGTTTTCAAGGCAGGAAGCTAAAAATCCGTACACACTCTTTGTTACCAATGAAAAATACCTGAAAATCTGGAAATGGAAACTGTGTTACCTTGAATTTAACACGATCGAAGCCGCGGGCAAAACCTAGTACCCACTATAAAGGAGAAGTTCCTAGTGTGGACCAACGTTTCTGTATGAAAAAAAAAACATAAATAGTTAGTTCTTCAAATTTCAGTACATCACGGCTTACTGTGATGTCCAAGGCTTTGAGGAAACTCAGTATGTAATGGATGTTTGAAGAAAATGTGTTCGCATTTCTAAGGAAACGCTAAGTATATCAAAAGAGATTACGAGAGTTACTCAGAGAATAAAAGAATATTACAGGTGTTGTTTGCTTCAGATGGCGACAAACACTTTATGACAACGGAAAAGTTGGAAGCGAATAATAAATCAGAATGTTTTCTGTCCACGAGTACCTATAATTGGAGGAGCTCGTGGCTAAATAATAGTAGCCGCTCTGTTCGATCTTTAGGTTAAGCCGTGCTTGCCTAGGTTGGTCTGTGGATGGGTGACCGCCCGTTACATATCGAGTTTCCTCCGTGGAAAGCACGTTAAGCCGTTGGTCCCGGCTGTCATTTGTAGATCTTTGACAGTCGTTTCAGGTAGTCAGTGTTCCGAAAGTCTGACAACCAATCTTACCAAGTGGTATTGTATTACCCTGTACTAACTGGGTTGTGGAGGTCAGATAGGCAGTCGATCCATGTAAAATACTAATATTCAGCTGCATCCAGTTAGACTGGAAGCCGACCCCAACGTAGTTGGGAAAAGGCTGGGTAGAAGATGATTAGTACCTATAATTACCATCCAATTTCAACTAAGTTCGAGTACTGCTACGCATGGCAGAAACCAAAAATTGCCACGTGAGTACTGCGATCTCACCGCGAGACGACTCCCGGCCACGGAAAGGGCGGGTCTGTGGACGGTGAGCAATGAGTAGCCACGTGCGCCACAAAGAGATGTCAGCAAAGCAGAATGGCTTGCCAGAGGGGTTGCGGATTGTTCGAAAGAGATACCGCGGTATATTCAGTAAAAGTCCGACGCTTCACTCCGCTCCGCCCAGAGCGGGAAAAGAGCCAACCAGTAAAAAAAGTACTGCGATCTTTATATATAGCAAAAAGTGTCGTGACAACTTTTCGTAAGATTTTTTTCCGTCTAGCCCCCTTTCTCAACGCGCGATAAGGAACTTCGTTCCAATAAAATAACACCTACATTTGTATCATAGCTGACAGATATGATGACCTATAAGGAGCTACGTTCTTATGTATGTCCTAAGAAACGATGGACAAACCGACTTCTTTTTCGTGTGATTAACTTGGTTTCAGAGTTTTTGTTTCACCCATAGGCCTCTTGGAGAAAGATTATATGGCTAAATTGGGACTTAAGGGAGCAGAAAACACGTGTACCACTGACCCGTAACAATTTGTTAAAAGGGCATTAAAATGATAATAATGATTATTTAGTTACTAGCTGTTCACGCGGTTTCACCCACGCTGCTCAGCACCTGTTGTCGTAGCGTGTTGTTGTTATATAGCCTATAGCCTTCCTCAAGAAATGGACTATCCAACACTAAAAGAATTTTCCAATTCCAACCAGTAGTCCCTGAGATTAGCGCGTTCTAATATTAGTATAGATTTTAAGTTTCACTCAATAAAAATCGTAAACATGAAAGTTCCTTTATTGTTAAAAAAGATAAAAAAAAAAAATGAACTCAAATCTGGTCTTGGCTTGATTCTGACTGTGATTGAGAGAAAAGGCGTTTCATTCAATATTAATCACGCGTTAACACTTAAATGAAAGGCTTGGAAGGAAAGTGATAGATGGTGCAATGATCTCGCATGTGACCATAACTGCTTATACCCCCAAAGGGTATGCCTTTGGGGGTTCCCTGATTGGAACCCGACCCCCGAATAAATTGCTCTATATTTTCAGAATCATGGGAATGTAACAACGTTGGCGGAGCACGTGTATTTCATAAGATGTTCTAGTATTGGTGGACTGAAGGAGTAGTAAGTCTTACTACTGACATAAATAAAAAAGTTTGTAAAGGTGAATGTTTGTTACTCTGACGCTCAATAACCACTGATCGAATTTGCATGAAATTGGCACACAAACTGTTTGTAGCCTGGATTAACACATCGAATACATTTTATCCCGGTATTATGACCCAGCAGGATAGTTACCGGTTAACACGCGGGCGAAGTTGTGGTCACAAACTAGAATAGAATATGGAGGTTTTCCAAACTGGCATTGGAAAAACGGTAGTAGACACTTGGTCTATCCTTTACTTTTTTTTACTTTAGCACATGAACCAGTAAGATACATAGGTACACTATATTCTAAACCAATGTATTTTTTTACTCTTGTACCTATTTTGGTCTGGATTTCGATGATGTTTAGCACCATACCATGAGTTAATAGATAGGATTAGAAGTATCCTATCTGGTATTCTAATATTACAATCTCATGAGATAAATTCTGTCCTCCATGCGGAAAAAGCTGCGAGTAAACGGTAGTACGAGCATTTTCTTTTGTTTCACGTTGTATTTTCTATTTATGATTTAGTTTTGAACTCAAAGAAAACATTTTCAATCCCGAATCATTGGTTAACGAAAGTTGTCGATAATGGATTGGCTACAAATAAATGTAATAAATCAATTACTTTAAGATACAGTAATAAGTAATATTTATTGCGAAGGTATCAATTAATCCAACACAATATTATATTGTGTGCAAAATATATTTTTCATTTAATTGGATTGTTCCATTAATAATAATTGCAATAACGTTAGCTTGGAGGAATTCATATTGATAATAATGAGTATCTTGATATAGAGGTATCACATATACCTATATTATGTTCACTTGGCGAGAATAATTGAGAAGGTCGTAGGATCAAAGCATTTGACCAAGGATTTGTTCATGATACTTAAGTAGATTTATTATTGTTCATAGGACGTCAAGTATAAGAAATTAGATTGTACGAGAATGTATAGACATTCTCTCAACCCGTATCTATAGACAAGTCGAAGTGTTCACTTGAGTTAAATAATTATTTAAGATACGATTTGAATTCTGTAGTTTGGTAATTACTTTAAGTTAGGACTTTCTAAGTTAGAATTATTGGCTTTGCTTTGATTAAAGGCTTTCACTTCTTAAATTCTGGTATCATTACTTTAACTACGACTATAAAAACAAGTCTTGTCAAATCTCGGCTGTCATTTATAAATATTTGACAGTTGTTACTATTTGGTATTCAGTATCCTGTAAGCTTGACAAATTACTCATGCTGCCCAGTAATTGGAAGATCAAATAGGCGGGAATCTCCAGGTAAAGTACTAGTATCCAGCTGCTTCCATTTTGACAGGAGGTGAATTCCGACACAGAAAAATGTTATTCTTCACACCTAATAGCCATTTTTTTTTTTTTATTATCTTTTTATTTTTAAGGGGCTTTTGTTCTTTAAGAACATGTCAGCCCCTAATAGCCATGACAAACTATATTATCAAGGAGTTAATAAATGGAAAGCATCTAGTTAGTTATTATTGGGATTCGATCCCCGTACAGAACAAATATTTGTATGACGTTGTTTGGTTTTTTATTAGTTGTTTCGTCGGTCTGGCTGTTTGTGTATGTGAGTTTAAATGTTTGTAAATGCACCCACGACACAGGAGAAATTCCCAGTGTGGGGCAACATTTTTTTTTTAGTAAAATAAACAAAACTTTATGAAAGAAAAACAGTACGTGTACATAAAACAAACTATATTAATATAAAACACAATATTTCATTTTCCAGTAAAGAGTAGGTAAAATAAAACAATTTGATTTTCTTAGAAAGTTGACACGAATACCACTTTCGACAAAATGTTAGTGCTGCCAAAAAAATACATTTTAACACCACAGGAATATTAACATATTAAAAAAAATTTAAAGAGCTCGGTACATACATTACTAATTAAAGTTATCTTTTTGGTTCCAGAGATCTGGTGGATGTGATGGCTAGCCAATAACGAAATGTTACAGAAAAACTACAGCTTTTTCGTGCAAGCGGGAAAACACAGAACCAAAATAAGTGTACCTAGTTTGACAAATCAATGCATTTATTCTTTATAAGAAGTGCCACCTTGAACTATACAAAGCGTAAGGACATAATTTGTCAAGTTCCATTAGTTGGGCATTTGCATTGGGCTTTTGTAAATAGACTGTTTTGTTCGAAGGGGATGGAGGGGTCTTCGTTGTCCAGTATTTCGTTGCATTGTGTCATCCTGTCGGCCATTGAATTGATTAAGGCGCGTATTTCTCTAAGTACTTCTTCAGGTTCTCGCTGTACTTGCCCTCAGGGTCGATCTGCTTCGTCAATGTCTCGTAATCTTCAGGAAGCTGCTCTTGGAGAGCTTTAATGCATTTGGCCACGAGGACCTTTTGTTTGTCTGTACATTTTCCGCAAGATGTCTTGGCGGCTTCGGGGATCCAGCCTGTTAAAACAAAATAAATTTAGAATAGGGATTAACGATGATTGAATAGTGTAGGAGACAGTTTTAAACAGAACTTAAACTTGACAAATCCTGTTTTCCCCCAAATTTATGCAAAGGTATGACACACATTTCAATTAGGTCTAACACTCTTGTGAGCCTATTGTCATCAGCCAAGCATTGGTGGAGAATTATGACATGTTAAAAAACTCACTCACTACCAGTGAGTTGGTCGAGTAATGCCCCGTTCCAATAAACAAAAACGAATCGTTTTTCTTACGATCCGTAAGCAAAACGAGATACTGTATCCGTAAGCAAAACCAGTCGTTTTTGTTTATTGGAACGGGGCATTAGTCGACTCCCACTGCGAATTAGAACTTGAGCTTAGGATCTAAATCTAAGTAGAAGCGCGCAAAGTCACTAAAGCACCAATAAGGCTGAAAGATCGTTTCAGTATGATAAGAATAGACAACGAATTTAGCACAAGAAAATGGCATGGACAATGGCAAATTAAATAAATGAGTATCCTGAGTACTGATTTTTCTTCATTCAAAGATATAACCAGTCTTATTTGAAAATTTTGAAGAAAGGTCCTTTTGAGTTTTAATATAATAGGGTGTCGCAAAAAGACGATTTGGGTTTTTGATTGCTTTGCTTGTAATGTTGCCGCGTTGGTATAATTGCAGCCTTTTTGCCTTTATATCAACATTTTTATAGACTCATTCCTTTTTAACGTTTGCCACCATCGGACTTTTATGTCCTTTTGCATTTAACAGCATTGTGGTTTGATTACCTTCATTTCTACTTTAGAATACTGAAAAGTTATCTTGCATTAATTTATTCGCAATTAAAAATATTATTTCCAAATTACAAACTCTTGGGATCGCATGGTGATTTCCTTTGGGCTTTCGTTGATTAACAACTGCTGTACAAATATTAAATTTGTGAATAACTGAATTAAGTACCTTATGAAATTAACCCTTTGCTATCTAATTAGTTTTTTCGTATTTATGCTTTTTTTGTTCTTGTCTGCTCGTGGTTTTCTTGAGGCTTCCGGCGACTGGGACCGCAATTAACTAGGACCACGGTCCCAGTCGCCGGATCCGTAAAAAATAAATATTTTTCTTCCAGCGACTGGGACCACTCATAGATAACTTAAAAAAATCTTTTATTCAAGCCAAAATTAGTACAGTCAAACGAAAAAAAATTAAATTATTTATATAAATATCATTGACTCGTTCTAGACATGATTTTATCTTATGCGCTTAGTAATCTATTACTACAGTTTTGAAAGAACATATAAAGTAAGAGTGGGATTATGTAAGGAAAAATTATTCTTAGTGGGTTATAATTAAAGTTGAAAATCCAAGTGTGCTTACTAATTGAGCGACTGTCTCAACACATTTTAATTATGTCAAAACGGGCTAGCTTAATCTATTAAGCTAGCCCGTTTTGACATAATTTACACATGCAGGTAAATACACCCAAAGGGAATAGCATTGTATAATACTATCCCTCTCTAACTTTATATTTTAACACAGTTAAGGCTGATTTTGTGATAATTACTTACTTGACTGATTTTGTGTGAAGCCTTATCGGCCATTCTAAACTAATTGTGATTGACATAGATAGTACCACGTTAATTATTTTTATTGTGTTTTTGAAGTTATACTTCTTTTGGCGCGATGGAGAAAAATGATGAGAGTGATTTGCGCGCGCACAGCGACATCGTGAAGTTAGTTATAGGTGTTCTAGTAACTATGTTCATGTTGTATATTCTAGTATTTTTATATTTAGAATACGTGTTTCATAATAAATAAATATTCTTTTGGTGTTTTTATTAAGCTATTGCATAGCCGAGGTTTGGAAATGGATGGGTTACCACAATGGGCCAGGTTAAGCAACCCTCACCAAGGTTTGGAAATGGATGGGTTACCACACGGGGACAGGTTAAGCAACCCTTGCCGAGGTTTGGAAATGGATGGGTTACCACAGTGGGCCAGGTTAAGCAACCCTCACCAAGGTTTGGAAATGGATTGGTTACCACAAGGGGCCAGGTTAAGCAACCCTTGCCAAGGTTTGGAAATGGATGGGTTACCACAGGGGGCCAGGTTAAGCAATTCTTGCCGAGGTTTGGAAATGGATGGGTTACCACAGGGGGCCAGGTTAAGCAACCCTTGCCGAGGTTTGGAAATGGATGGGTTACCACAGGGGGCCAGGTCAAGCAACCCTTGCCAAGGTTTGGAAATGGATGGGTTACCACAGGGGCTAGGTTAAGCAACCATTGCCAAGGTTTGGAAATGATGGGCTACCATAGGAGGCCAGGTTAAGCAACCCTTGCCAAGGTTAGGAAATGGATGGGTTACCACAGGGGGCCAGGTTAAGCAACCCTTACCGAGGTTTGGAAATGGATGGGTTAGCACACGGAGCCTGGTTAAGCAACTCTCACCAAGGTTTGGAAATGGATGGGTTACCAAAGTTTTTTTTTTACACCAAAGAAGTATAACTTCTAACGCGTGTACATAAGTACACACATCCCCATCTTTTTATTATATTTACGGTACCAGTTAAAGACTGATTTTGTAATAAACAATTACTTTCTGATTGTTAATTATTTTAAAATTGTTGATTGTTATGCACGATTTATGTGTTTTTTTTTGTTGATTGTTGTTAACACGATCTAAGTGTATGTTTTAATAACGAAAGTTTTTAAGAACAGAACTGTAGTCAGTGGTTGTTTTCCTTATATCAATAAATGATGTTTTTAAATCAAAAAGGATTTTTCTTCAATTGTTACATCTAAAAACTTTTATTTGACTGTATATTTTTTTTTTATTTCAGTTATTATACAAGTGGTCCCAGTCGCCGGAAGAAAATTATTTATTTTATACAGATCCGGCGACTGGGACCGCGGTCCTAGTTAATTGCGGTCCCAGTCGCCGGAAGCCTCGTTTTCTTTAATACTGGTAATATCAATCAAATACGCGAAATTTATATTAATTATAAGCAGATATATTTATATGCATATACATATAGGAGATAAATATATTTATATCTGCTGAACGATATTTTTAGGATTCTTGGTTAATGTTTATGAAATAGTACCTATGCGTATTTTTTTAAGATGGCGTAATTGATACGCAATACCGATCAAACTGTACAAAACCAGTTTTTACGGATCTTTCGTTGTTCGGAAAATTTATACAAAGCAAGGCTATATTAAACTGGAATTGTATAGCTAGATGTATTCCCGCCGACATACTGTTACGCAGTTTGGCGGGTTTACTAAATGTAAAACAATTTTGGTCCAAAAATAAATGATTTATTATTAAAAATATAATATATGTAGCGCTAGAATACCATGAAGCACTGTTAAATGTAACGTAATGTCCTAATCTAGTGATTGGTTCTTACTTAGCCGAAATAATTGTTAACTTTTATAATGATCATGTTAACTTTCAAAAATTCAACATTTTACTCGTTCTATAATTCTAGAACATACCATATTATTTACATAGTTAAGTTTTCCTTTTCGTCAGAATTAATTTGTCTTTCGTGTGACCGTAAATTAGTCATAAAATGCAAAAAGTTACTAACAGTGAGCTAGGCCGAGTCTCACTTCCATTTGACTTATTTTATTTGATCTAGTTTGAAAGAAATCATATTTATGTAATGGTAACCAGTAGAAGAAATGCTATAAAATATGAGGAAGCTGAACAAGCAGGAAATACTTATAAGGTACAAAAACACAGTGGTTTCACATTCGTTACAAATGTCTCTACTATAAAAACTTTTTGATCATCTGTGCTCTAGCTTCGCTTCAACTACCGTTATACTAAACCTCTCTTGAATATATATTTTCTTCTCTATAAATCTCTCAAGTACAAACACGCGTTATTCTCTTCTTTATGTAAGGTATTCCTCACACAATTCACCTAGTCTAGATTTCAAGAAATATAATAGCATATCAGTAGCTATTAAAAATAAAGATTGTTTGAAATCCTTTAGGAAGCCTTCTTTAAGTTTATTTCGGGTAGATTTCATTCCATCGCAGAGTTTATTGCTGATGACGGATATGAAAATCCGACTTGCTAATTAAAAATTATAATTCATAATTAATTAATCTATGATGTCATCTCAATGGTGTGCTTATTTAATTGAATTATTTTTTAGTAAATTTATGTTTATGAAGATATTTTACGTCTACGGTGGCCGGGAGTCGTCTCGCGGCTTCCAACGCCCGAAGCGTCTCCCGCGGCGGCTCAGTTGGTTAGAGGTTCATGAACTCACCCTTTATCTCTTTTCCTTCGGGGGTACATTTGCCGTCTCCAATGAAACAATGTGCGTACGCCTTCATCAGACGAGGATTCGCGATCATCGCGTCAACATCGAAATTGTCATACTTCGAGTCGTAGTGTCCGTCGTCTGGGCGGGCCACTGCCGCCGCCACCAGCGCCAGAATTAGGAGCAGTTTCATGATGATACTGGTTAAAGAAAAATACATATGTTATAACCTATTTCAAACTTGCATCAGTGTTATATGAGACAGTCCTGCCACTTTAAAGTGTTTGACCTGGGATGTTATCCACAATGATTATGCATTGTCATTTAAACTGCAAACATAAATGGAAAATTTCAGCTTTAATTGAAAACCGGGAAGACGGTCTAACTTAACTTCTTAGATTTTGTTACAGTTTTATTAAAGTTATTTAAAGCGTGTTAAAAATAAGGAAACAACGTTATTACTACTGCAATTGTTTCAAGAATGAACAAAACTACACATTAATATTTTTTTTATACAAACACTTCCTTAGTTACACACACGCACTCACATATTATAATAATGTGTTTAATTAATTAAAATATTTAATTAATATTTGATAGTAGGTACTTACAGTAAATTCCTTGAGAGAATAATGGGGAGTACATGACCGAAGACTTTATATACTACTAATTAAAGATGAACCTTGAAATTTTTATTATATAATGACGTCTCCGTTAAAAAAAATGAATTGTTTTAAATTTGATATCATAATTAGGGTTCCATGATAGATAATAACAGGCTGTTGGTCCGAATTATTTTTCAGGTCTTATAATGTTGGTTTTTTTGCGAGACAAAGTACTGAATAAGAGCAACACAACGGCTGCGCAGATAGTTTAAGTTCTTAAGGGATTACGGGGGCTAGCGAGCGAATACAATCCCCATAATCCACTTTGGGTTAAGTTTTCTTTTAAACAATACTACGTGTAAAAAAGGAGCATTAACACTTATAGATAGGCGCATATGTCATATAAAGAATACACTGTGAAAGAATCATAATTAGAATTTCGACGACACGGTTGGCGCAGTGGCTGAGCGATCGACTACTGCGCTGCGTGTCGCGGGTTCGATCCCCGCACGGAACAAATATTTGTATGACCTACAGGTAGTTGTTTCGGATCTGGCTGTTTGTGTACGTGGGCTTATATCTTTGTAATTGAACCCACGATACAGGAGAAATTCCTAGTGTGGGGCAGCGTTTTTATAAAAAAGAAAAAAAAAAACAATGATTCAACTTTCCATACATGTTTTTTTTTTCATTTTACTTCACTGTTACGACCCTAGGCGTTCAGGTCAATGGCCGATGATAGTACTAAAGATATTAAGTACGAATGCGCTGGTTACATGAAATAATTCTTGCCTACTGGAATAACTAAGCTACTATCTAAACTAATATTATAAATGCGAAAGTAACTCTGTCTGTCTGTCTGTCTGTCTGTCTCTTCTTCACGCCTAAACCACTGAACCGATTTTAATGAAATTTGGTACAGATATAGTCTGGGACCCGAGAAAGGACATAGGATAGTTTTCATCCCGGAAATCCCCCGGGAACGGGAACTATTAATCCACGCGTACGAAGTCGCGGGCAAAAGCTAGTTAACTATATGTAGAGATTCTTACCTAACTAAACAAACTTGGAAATAAAAAGCACTCAGCTGATGTTGGGTCGTCGCTAGGAGTTCGTGCAAAAAAAGATGAAATGTCTTTTCTCTAGGAGTACGTATAGTGTTTGATAACATGGGAATATGCATAAAGACTGCTTATCACAATAGCTGGTATGCCGCTTAAATGTTATTGGTGATTTTTTTTATACGTTGTGTAACACACAGGCGTTTAGTTTTATTTGCGACGTTTCTATCGTTTCAATATATTATTGCATGTATATATAGTCCATAATAACAACTTAACAAAAAAAAAATAAGAAGTTTTTAGACATTAGTGTAGTACGGAATCCATAATGCAAGAATCCGACTCACAGCTGACTTATGTTTTGTTTTTTCTTTGTGCGTCTTTGGAAAAACCAAAACTTAAAATGACAGATGAAACTAAATATTTTTTCAGTAAGATACGCTTGCTCAAAAAGTGTATCTTATACCACCGCGTTTAGGTTTACAATTCAATGTTATTAATATGCGGTCCAACTTTGCATTTACGCACCAGGGCGGAAAACTACTCCACGTGTATACTGCCACAGTATGTGTGAACAGATAAACTTATAACCTAAAAAATAGTCAGTGATTCTAGTCCTTTTCGCATATCCTTACTAATATTATAAAGGCGAAAGTGAGTTTGTTTGTTACCTCTTCACGCTTTGATGGCTGAACCGATTTTGATGAATTTTGGTACAGATATAGTTGGGAACCAGGAGACGGACGTAGGCTATTTAAAAAACAAAAAGAGTGGGATATGAGGGAGAAAGAGGGACGAAACGGGAAAACATAGCGTTGCTATTACAAATCAATAAGGCGCCACCGAAGTTAACGCGAGCGAAGCCGCGGGCAAAAGCTAGTAAAGAAATAAAATAAGATTTTGGGTACTGGTCTTATAAAGTCGTATGTATGAATATAATCGCTAGATAAGTCTGAAATAAATGATTTTGATTATAGTACTGAATATTTTTTTTGTTTTTTTGCATAACAGAAGCCGTGGATTCCTAATGTTCCTTTGTTGTTGTCGTAACAGAAAAAAAAAAACAATTTCTTGACAAACTTTTCTACCGAAAATAACCTTCACTGGTTATTGTTAAAGGTTTCTATAAATAATTTTTGTTGGGTTGTGAACCTTGGGATTGCGTCAGAAGTATCGAAGCGTTTCTTTACCCAGTTTTATTACATAAGAACTCGTTTATTTTTCACTTGAACAATAAAACCATAGGTAGTTAAATCCCGGAGGCACTGCCGAAGGTTTTTAAAAAACAAACGACAGGAGTCTTGACACGAAGAGGTTTTATTTAAGACTGATCTATCTTCTAACTAAAGCTAATACATTTCTTAGTCTAAGTTCTTATCTCTATCGGATGCGTGTCGCCAGGCGTTAGCCATAACATCCCGGCGCTACCGTGAATGCTGTGTCAGCTCCGGCCGCCTAAGGCGCGTAACACAGTAACAATTAACATGAAGTTATAATATTGGGGGTCGATACAGCATATATAACTCCTCCCCCCATAAGTTCGAAATTATCGGAGGGATGATTATCATTGGGATGATTATTGTCACTCCGATCATTTCGGCACAAACATTTTTTTACGTTTTTTCCGTACTTACGAGCTATGAATACAGGAATGCTTAAAACTATAATAATATATAACACTAGAGTGCCGACGCTAACACTTTTCACATTAATTGACTTTTCACTGTCGATTTTCACTTCACTTCTACTAACTTCCAATAAGTTATTTAGGTGTTGCAGATTTGTTAAATCACTAGTCTCCAAATTGATAGGCTTGCGTTGCAGGTGTGGCTCGATGGGTGTTACATCAGGAAGATTGACAATTGTTAATTTCGAAGAGTCGATATTACTTGTTGTAGTTTGATTAGATTTTAGGGTAACTCTACCTATCTTGACATCGCAGTGTCCATCCAAGTTAAGAGAGTAAGTACCTTTTATTTCTTCTTTCGTTATCTCGTTATTGCAGATCTCTGATAGTATAGTTTCGGCTCTACTATAGATAATCCAACGCCTTTTCCCCACAGGTTGTATTTTAAGAGTGTGAATTTCCACTGGTACGGGATGACAGGAGTTTGTGTTATGGGAGAATCTCATTAATGCGGTTATGCAGGTGTCTTCCATTGGCAGCTGGGACTCGTCCTCGTAGCACAGGAACTTCGCCCCGTAGAGTTCGTAGCAAGGCTGGGAGAGCGAGACTATTTCGGACCCTTTTACTAAGAGGTAGGGGTGTTTGGGGATAATGATTGTGGTCTGGTTGAAATGATTGGTAATAGGTATGGGGATTGCTCTGTAGTAATTATATATTTCATCTTTGATTATAGGTATTTCTAAAATAAACGTTATTTGACTTCCCTTCGAATAAGCTTTTATTTCGATACACTGCTCTAACTTAACTAAGTTATCATAGCTTACTTCATACATTAGTTTATTAGATTTTTCTATGAACTTTAATGATTTGAACAGCTCATCAGACTTTATCAGAGACTGGTGTAATATTTTTAATTTACTGAATGTGATGGAAATTTCAATCTCATTCAGTCGACTGTACAATAGTTGAAAATTGTGTAAAAATAGATTATAGATATTTACAAAGTTATGTGTGGTAATGTTAATGCTATTTTGATTAATTAATTTTGTTATTTCCCAAATTTCTTCTTCAATTTGCATGAAATTGTTTTTAGTAGAGTTCGTTATTTTAACTAAAGCTTTAGAAATTTCTGTTATAAGCGTTACCTTGTTTGCTAATGCATCCTGACGTGTTTTTATATTATCAATCATGTTATCATATCTGCTAGCGTCGTCATTGTCTAAGTTACCGGTAATAATCTTAATAATAGATCCTAGAGGGTTTAGAATTCCACGTTTAATCCTCATCGATGGGGCTAACTGCTTAAATGTTTCTAAGCTACTGTTCATAACATAATCCGTTTGGAGTTTTACATCAAACAGCTGATAATTCGAGGTATCATTTCCCAAATGTTTCTGTATATATTCATTAAAGTTTGCATATCTTTTAATATTAAATTCAAAATCCTCATGAATCAAACTTAAATCTAAAACCTTAATAATAGTCCACTTATTGTAACTTACGCTAGCTTGACCTTGTTTCAGAATCAATACGCCAGGGTTCTTATCTATCCTTTGAAGTTGAAGGGTGTGTATCCTGGAAGTCAGGGCCAGGAGCACGAGGAGGAATCTGTGGAGGTCGTTTAATGTCCTTAAGCGTCACTTTTGTGTCACGATTATTTATTCTAACAGGACAAATGTTCCTAACGATTTCGCCTGATACTTGTGCTTTTTGAAAACGAGGTTTGTCTTTACTTCGTCTAATGTTTACTCCTTTTATGAATACAGTGTCTCCTTCTTGAATATCGAACGATGTTTCACCATCACGTTTTTCTTTGACCTTTTCTTTGTTTGCTATTATTTTATCCGTTAAGTATTGGTAGAGATACTTAGTTCGCTTCATGTGATCGTTAACTAATTGTTGCGTATATTGTTTATTAAAGTTAACTGCGAAGGTGCTATTCGAATCGGTGTGTCCAAAAACAACTTCAAAGGGCGTAAGACCTGTTGTCGAATGTATAGTTTGATTGTAGGACATAATCGCGTACGTCATTACGTCGGCAGCATCAGTAATTAGGTGCTCATATTTTGCGATACGATATATTTCTAAGATGGTTGAGTGGAAGCGTTCTATTAAACCCATAGAATTAGGGTTATGTGCTGTACCTATGTGCAGATCAATTTTATAAAATTGAAGTGTTTCTTTAAACAAAGTATTGTTGAATTCGGTTCCAGGATCGGCACTTATCCGGTTTGGTACGCCATAGAACGAGAAAAATTTAATTAATGCGCGGACTACTTCAGGAGTGGATCGGTTTGAGAGTATGAAAGCCTGTCCTAATTTGCTGAAAGCGTCTATTATCGTCAAAAAGTATTTCCCTTCTACTGAGAAAAGGTCTATGAATATTTCAGCAAAGGGTTTCGTTTGTGTTTGTGTTAACTGTAATACTGGTTTCAAGGGTTTACGATCGTATTTTAGTTTTTTACAGGTTTCACATGAATTTATTACCGTGGCAACAGTTACGTCAATATTTTTCCAGAAGTAGTTTCGCTTTATTTTCATGAGAGTTTCCTTGATGCCGCGATGGCTGGTTTTACCATGATGGTAGGTAAGTACGACTGAACGTTGTTCGTCTTCGTCCTCTACATATATAACTCTTTTAGTGCATTCGTAAATTTTAACAGTATCCTTTTTAAACAGTTTAATAACAGCGTCTGTAAACTGGCTACGGTGTATTTGATCCTCAAAATAAAAGAAATATTTTATTTTAGGTTGTATGTATTCCAGAAGGAATTGTTTTACTAAGTGTGGATTATCTACAGGTAAGTGTATCTCAAAAATTTTTTGTTTATCACGTGATGAATCTTTTACTGATAATTGATTTCTGTTCCAGGTAAAAACAAGAACTTGATGGGGCTTTGTGTCTACAGCTTCATCTAGGATAGGGATTCCGTTTGAATCGATATCTCGTGCTGAGTGTATTGTTTCAGGTAATGAATCCGCTGTGAGGGTGCTGGAGGAAGCTGCTCGGACTGGATAAGATGACATAATGTCTGAAGGTGACGAGGCAGTCAATGTTTCTGAAGAGTCCGATATTGATATTGGACTATCAGGTCTTTCAGTATCACCTACGTTACCCTGTAAAGATGTGTTATTATCTTGGTTGTTAAGTACATTTAATTTTATCCGAGACAAGGCGTCTGCGTTGCTATTCTGACTACCTTGTTTGTATTTTATATCGAAATCAAATTCGGCTAACCTTAGTTTCCACCTAGTTAGCTTACTATTCGGTTCTTTGATTGAATTAAGCCACGCTAACGGTCGGTGATCGGTGTATATTGTAAATTTGCGTCCGTACAAGTATGGACGGAAGTGTTTTGCTGCCCACACTATGGCTAGCAATTCCTTTTCTATAGTACTATACCGTGTCTCCGCCTCATTTAATGTCCTGCTGGCGTATGCAATGGGTTTTTCATTTCCAACAACTCCTTGTGAAAGGACAGCACCTATGGCGTAATTTGACGCGTCTGTAGTTAGGATAAAAGGCTTTGAAAAATCAGGGAATTGTAGTATAGGAGCGTTGACTAATAGTTCTTTGCATCTTTGAAAAGCATCGATATATGGTTGAGTAATTTCTATTTTATTTTTCTTTTTCAGGCATGAAGTAAGAGGTTGTGTGATTTTAGAAAAATCCTTTATAAATTTTCGATAATAGCCAACCAGGCCAAGGAAACTTTTGATTTCAGTGGGTGTGCGGGGAAGTGGGAAGTTAAGGACTGCTCTGATTTTGTCATCGTTGGGTTCTAAGCCATGTTCAGTAATCTTGTGTCCCAAATAAAGTACCTCCTTTCTCAGAAACTCACATTTGTCTAGTGTCACTTTGAGGTTATTTTGTCTAAGGCGGTCAAATACCTTTTTTAACTTTTCAATGTGTTCTTGTAAACTATTCGAATATATTATTATATCATCCAAATACACGAGGCAATGGATACCTTGCAACCCTCTCAGCACGTTATCCATTGCGCGTTGAAAAGTTGCAGGTGCGGTTTTAAGCCCAAATGGCATGCGGGTAAACTCAAAGTGTCCTGACGGGGTTGTAAACGCGGTTTTCTGTCTGTCTTGTTTGTCTATCTCTATCTGGTGATAACCACTAGCGAGGTCTAGCGTACTAAAGTAAGATGACTTTCCTAGTTTGTCAAATAAGTCATGAATATTCGGTAAGGGGTACTTGTCGTCGGTCGTTTTGTCATTTAAACGTCGATAGTCTATAACCATTCTGAATTTACGTTCACCCGAAGCATCCACCTTTTTTGGGACTAGGTGCACAGGGGCACTCCATGGCGAAAAGGACTCTCGAATTACATTATCCTGTAATAATTTATCAACTTGTTTTTGTATTTCAGCGTTTTGTGACGGTGGATGTCGGTAAGGTTTAATAAAAATAGGCTCTTCGTTTGTAGTCCGGATTTGGTGCTTTACTTGGTTTGTGAATGTTAAGGGGAGATGTTCGCAATAAAATATATCCCTATATTCAAAACAAAGTTTTTCTATAGCTTCGCGTTCTTCTAAATTGGTGTGATCTAATCGTAATTTAGCTAAGTTTTGTTTCAGTAATTCATCAATTTCATAGTTATTCAGTAACTTATCCGATGTTACGTTTATTTCACAGGTATTCGTGTCATTAAGTTTAGTTGTAGTCAAAGGCTTAGTAAACGTAATAGTCACGCTATTTTGTGAAGCATTTTGAATAACGGTTGTCGCAAAATAATCTATGCATGTAACTATAGCGCTAGGCATACGTACGTCATTACCAAAATTTTTAAAGTCAATGATTGCATCACCGTTACTTAGGTCGGTTGGTACTTTTACTATTGTTTCAGTCCGAGGGTCTAAAATCATTTCACATGTGAGGCTGTATACTATAGGTATTTCTGTATCTCGTGTTTTTAAAATTTGCGCCTTCATGTCTATTGTCGCATCTTACATTTTTAATAGGTCCGAACCTATTAATCCGTCGTATCGGCTATCGACATCGTAAACATAGAATTTGTGTTTGAGGAAACTTTTGAAGGTTTTCAGTAAAGGTATGTCTATAACTTGGTCGTGTGAGCTACGTGCATGTGTACTGATAACTTCAAATGGTTCGTAATATTTGTAGGCAGAAAAGTATTGATCGACTTTTCCTGGGCTAATAAAGCTTCGTGTACTTCCGGTATCAATCATTAGGCGGGCATTAATTTCTGGAATATAGATGTGTGGTAATCGATTTATACTATTGCAATTTAAATTGATTACTTCAGGTGATCGTTTCCCGAGGCTATCATAGAAAAATTTACGTATTCTTCTTGGTTTGTAGTCTCGTTGGAAATAGGCTCCACATTTTCGAAGTAGAAATTATTGTCATAGGCGGTGTTTTCGTAACTATCAGTAAGGTGTATATTATTTGCACAGTTTACGTAGTCAGGTTGGAAATCCAGGTCTTGGAGTACTTGCGTTTCATTACTATTATTATACAAGTGAAGCGTATTTTCGTCATCGGAGTTATTTGTAATCATATTATTTCTAAGGGGGCGGACAGTGCGCATAGACACATCAGTGCCTTGTGGCTGGGGTAAATTACGTTGTGGTTGATATTGCGGCGGTATACCGAATTTGAATTGCTGATTTGATGGATTAAGATTGGGTCTATTATGTGCGTTATTAAGTTGAGGTCTAGATCCTTGTTGAGGTCCGATACCAAATTTAAAATTGTTCTGATTCGGCGGACCACCTGAAATGTACACTGGTGTATAGCCTTGAGGCTGTTGCATACCCGGTTTGGGATACGTTTGGTTAGGTACACCAAATCTATAGTTGTTATTGAATCCCGACCTAAAATTATTTTGGGGCGGATGTGGAACTCCAAACTTAAAGTTTTGGTTAACCGGATAACCGAAATTATTTACGGCTGGAACATAAGGTTTCATTGGAGGCTGGAATTTTAAACCTTGATGGTTAGTATTCGGAGGAGGCTGGGCTGTTTTAGTATTACTTTTATTTTTTGCGTTATACTGAAATTGAAAATTGACCTCTTCCATTACGACACTGAGTGCACTTTCTAGGCTTGTGCAACTTTTGAGTCTTACGATTCTAATTAAATCCTCTGGCAGATTATATAAAAACACGTTAAGAGACAAGTTATTGTAAATTACCATTTTTGCTGCTTTCATTTCCTCATTAGCGAGCAAATTGACCTTGGAAATCAGAGTGCTGCGTATTTGCTGAATTCTGTTACAGAATTCCAGATAAGTTTCATTAGATTTAATTTTTAAATTTTCTAGCTCAATTGCCACACAGTCCTCTGATCTGGGGTCACCAAAATGTTGAATCAAAATAGATCTTAGTTGGTCCCATGTGTTTATATCCTCTCTTTCACTTAATAGAGCCGCTGCTCTACCACACAATCTACTAGTGATAGCATGGAAGTTAAAAGTAGTCTGAACAGCATTATTAGGGCCGTTAAAATTTCTTAAAATATATTCACTTTTCTTTATAAACAAATTTAGTATACTTTTGTCACCATCAAACTTAGGAATTAAACTTAAAATATCTTTAGGGATCATTTGGACAGTTACTCCGACTTGATCCGGCATTTTAATCAAATTAGTTTACTTAAACACTTTATATTATAAAATTATACTTAAAAATAGGCCTGCCAATTTTGTGCAGAAGTCAAATAACTCAAATTAGTTTACTTAAACACTTTATATTATAAAAATATACTTAAAAATAGGCCTGCCAATTTTGTGCAGAAATCAAATAACTTTCAACGATTTTAGTTTAAAAGTTACGCAATAAGTCCTACAGGAGCAACACAGGAAATAACAAGGACGAGACAGGATAGTAAAAAGGTCTACTTACAGTCTGCTCGATCCCATGCCTTCCCGTAGAGCTGCTCGTGCCGTGGACAGGAACCTTCGACGCCACCCGTGGTAAACTTATTTATTTGGTTCGAGGATACCCGAAGCCGCGCGCGAGACCGATTTTTGTGTACTCGAACACAGCGTTTAGAAAGCGGATATCCTACCGGCTGCGCCAGTTAAATCCCGGAGGCACTGCCGAAGGTTTTTAAAAAACAAACGACAGGAGTCTTGACACGAAGAGGTTTTATTTAAGACTGATCTATCTTCTAACTAAAGCTAATACATTTCTTAGTCTAAGTTCTTATCTCTATCGGATGCGTGTCGCCAGGCGTTAGCCATAACATCCCGGCGCTACCGTGAATGCTGTGTCAGCTCCGGCCGCCTAAGGCGCGTAACACAGTAACAATTAACATGAAGTTATAATATTGGGGGTCGATACAGCATATATAACTAGGTATTATTGTTCACACATATTTGTTTACGAGGCACACGAATTATCGTCGGTGGCTTGATTAAATTCTTACTATCTTACTATACTATATACTATACTATAATTACTATTTCCTTTATTTACATCGCATCTTACAATTACATTTTAAATATTTCTTAGAAAATAAAAAAAGAATAAAAACATTTAAAAATATAAAAATAGGTTTCAGCCAGTAACGGGAGCAGGGTCCAAGCTACCGGTTAATGTTCAATATCAATTTAATAAAACCTTAAATTGTAACATCTAGTGTTTATAAAAAAAAAATAATATGGACAGAAAGACACATAAGTCAAATTAAAAATTATCGTAATTATTGTCACTCAAATTTAAGGCATTTATTATTGTATTTTCAGCGGCATTTGCTAATTGTGCTACTATAAAAAGTGCAACTCTTCATGTCATAGATAACTGTTATTTTTCTCAAAAACAAAGAGTTTTCCATAGAAATATAAATAAATCAATTAATTTTTTCATTTTTCTCACCACAATATTTAAAGATTACACGGAGATATTGTTTAGTAAAAACATACTATAATATTGTGGGAGACTGGTCCCTAAGCTAGGCTTATGAACTGTGTTATAGGACACCAGGACCCCACCCCGAGTAACAATGTCGGGACGTACTAAAGCAATACATCTTTAGTTGCGGCAAATTCAGTGTTGTGGGAAGTACCTATGTAATATTAAGGGGTATTTTGGTGTGTCAGAGTGTTGGGCTGTTTGTGTATGTGAGTTTTATGTGTTTGTAAACGCACCCACGATACAGGAGAAATTCCTAGTGTGGGGCAACGTTTATCTAAAATTCTAAAAGAAAAAATGTGTATGTGAAATATATGTTTGTGTTTGTATGTGTGTGTGTGTATGAGTGTGTGTGATCGAATGAATCAATCAAATAAATGGTTAATCTATAAACATTGAACTCGTGTGCAAAGTTTCCTGTCCGGTTTTTTAACCGCTGAGGAGTTATTTCATGAAGAAACCTTCCAGGATGCAGGAGTAAGTCAGGTATCTGCCATAAAAATGTATTATCACCAGAACCAAAGGTGTGTGTGAAATTTCAGCTCAATCAGTTGGGGGGGCTGCAGGCTGGCTTGAAATTCAATAGTAAGATTCTAACAAGTTATCTAACAAGCCAAGTTATTTTATTTATTTATTTAATGCACAATATACAAATAGTTACACGCTTATAGCTAATGAGTACATGACCCTGTTAAGGCGCAGTAAAATGTCTTAAAACTAATTAAATTATATTGCAAAATCTAATATCACGTATGGTAGGAAGTTTCACAATATTAAATTAATTAAACTTATATCTAGCCATAAACAATATTCATTTAACTTGTATCTAACCTTCAAAATTTAGCACATACATAATTATATTCTAAAATTCTATTTGAAAAAAAAACCTAAATGAAAGGTTATGAAAACAGGTAACAAAAAAAAGGTTTTCTTTTCTTTTCTTTCATTTCAATCAGCGAAGTTTTCATCCACAAACCATTGAACACACTTTCTTGCAATTAATAGATAAGTATTATTTTTCTTTCGGCCAACCCTACTATATCTTCCCCACAAAGACTTATAAGGACACCTCTATTGCGCTCTCCACAAGAATTACTTACCCAATTACACATTACACCACTCCGACTCAGTTCAACTGGTCAGCACTAATGCAAATAGCTTCTAATCAACCTCAGTCATCTGGATATCTTCGTGGGCAATTGCTTGGCAAACTACGGTCACGCAAGGCTCACGTATCTTAAGATCTATCTTGGGTTTCGTGACTACCTTAATTAAAGCTTTGGACCGCATTCAATGTCTTCTTAATTACTGACGAGACCTTTGCAAGGGCGCTGAGGGCTAATAAAAAAAGAGGTTTATTGCAGAAACTTGTACAACTTTTACTGTAAATATTACATAGGGTCCTGCTTTTAAGTAGAATATTTACCTGTCTTAGAAGTACAATCACAGCCGCTTGTGTAGCTTGTTGGTTAGTTGGTACAGGTCGTCATTAGCGAATGTTTGTCAGTCGATACAGGTTACGAGAATTTCAGTAGTCTGACAATTAGTCTTGCCAATGGTATCATATCCCGGGGTTGTGGGATGTTGGCCCCGGAACATAAATGACAAAAGAAGAAACATGGCTGGGTTTTAGTCAGTAAGTTCGACACTCCGCGGCTAATTTGTCAACTCGCGCCTCATAAACTCGCGACCGAGTGAAAATCCGACGTATCTACAAAAGACAAAACACTTTTGTAGATGACTGTAAATTACGTCAGATTTTCACTCGGTCGCCAGTTGACTACAACAACAAAAATACTAAAAATCGCAAAAATAGTTAAATAAATAAAATAATACTAAAATAGAATATTAAAAAGCTAAAAACTATTAATTTAACAACTAAAAAGCAATAAATAACTTACGCAATTTATAACACCATCCTCTACTTACCTACTAACTACTTATTCTTTCCGCTTACTGCTCGGTGCCAAGCCATATATATTAATAACTCTCAAATGTGATAGATCCTTATTACATAGCATTCAAATAGGTGTAGGCTCAAATTTCTCCTCCCCGACATCATTGAAGTTGAGGTTGTCAATTCGGGTGGTATGTTTTCTCTTCTTTTTGTTGGTTTTCATTTTATTACGTGTGTACCGATTTACGTGATGTTTTGTTGTTCGACGCGAAACATCTGATGTTTCAGGTGCACCAGGCAGAGAACGCACACCCATGTTACTCTGGGAACAGGGCTGTAGGCTATGATGTGAATGTTCGCTTATTATTTATTTAATAACAATCACAGAAAATCATTTAACACTATTAAACCTAATTTTTAGTCTAGCAATACACAAGGTGATTGTTGAGCTTAAATCTCCGTTGAATGTGTGGTACCTTGACGATGGCACTATCGGGGGTAAACCGGAGGACGTGCTCCAGGATCTAGAGGCTCTTATTCCACGCCTTACAGAGTTGGGTCTGGAGGCGAATCTCTCGAAATGTGAATTCTTCCCCTGCAGTAACGGGGCTCGTAAGCACTTCTCTCGTTTTGATACTCTTTTACCAGGTCTCAAGGAACTTACTCCTTCCAATTTCAGCCTTTTAGGTTCTCCTATTTTGCTTACCGCAGTTCCTGAGGCCATTAATTCTAAAATACGTCTTCTCCTTACCGCTCACGAACGTCTCAAAGATCTTTCCGCACACCTTGCTATTGTCCTGCTGCGTATGTGTTTTGCCCTCCCGAAGATCGCATACTTGCTACGAACCACCCCTACTTGGCTTTGTTCCGAGGAAGTTTCTTCTTTTGACAACGTTTTAAAATCAATTGTGGAGTCGATCCTCAATGTCTCCCTGGGTGACACCCAGTGGAGTCAGGCGGCTCTACCGGTTCGGTGTGGTTGTCTTGGGGTGCGTCGGGCGGGGGATGTGGGCCTGCCGGCTTTTTTGGCGCCGAATCGGGGGCGTGGCTGCACGCACTGCCTTCGCCTCACCTGGGCACTTTACTTGACGACGACTCTTTACGGGTGGCGGTGGCCTTCTGCCTGGGCTGCAAGGTGTGTGAACCCCATGTATGCACCTGCGGTTCTATGGTGGAGGCCGTTGGTCATCATGCTCTGAGTTGTCGTCGTTGCACAGGAAGGTTTCCGCGACATCACGCCCTCAACGACATAGTTCGTAGAGCCCTTGTATCGGCCAACGTTCCTTGCCGTCTTGAACCTCCGGGTCTGAGCAGATCTGATGGAAAGAGGCCGGACGGGCTGACATTGGTGCCCTGGAGAAATGGTAAGTGCCTCATTTGGGACGCCACATGTGTCTGCACTGTTGCCGCCAGCCACCTGTGTCGCACCGTCCACTCTCCGTCAGCCGCTGCGGAAGATGCCGCTTCAAAGAAGAGGTTGAAGTATGCTCCTTTGGAACCGCTGTACCATTTTGTGCCCATAGCAGTGGACCATGGGCAGTTGGGGTAAAGACGCTAAGGACTTTGTTCAGGACTTAGGGCACAGGCTAAGCATTGTCAGTGGTGACTCCCGCTCCAGCCGGTTTCTGACGCAAAGGCTGTCCATTGCCATCCAACGCGGAAATGCGGCAAGTGTTATGGGCACTTTTGCGCCGGGAATGGTCAGGGGCGGGTTATTTAATTAGATTATGACATGTAATTTTGTACAGAAATTTGTTATTTAATAATTTTGTTGATTCATTAACAAAATATATTAAACCTAAACGTTAATAATGAGATTTACCTTCAAGGTCAACCTAATAGCCTCAAGGAATACTATTCTCTATCCATATGTACGTACAATTTTGAAAGAATTTTCTCTGAACTCCTAACCTTTCAGGAGTTGTACCTTCCATCATCAGCTCATCCATAGGAAATCATCATCAAACGCAAATAGTTGAACAAACTGTATGATATTGTCTGAAACGTAACAGTTATATGCTTATAAATTGAGTGTTCTTCTCGATTTCCTTGGGATCCCATCATCATATGCTGACTACATGACCAGGGTACCAACTTGAATATGTACCCTAACGAACAAAAAAAGAATTACGCAAATCGGATAAGAAATGTTAAAGTTATCGACATACTAATATACAGTGTCGTTAAAAGAACATCGTCCAAATAACATCGTCCAAATAACAATAATGCTTATAAAATAAAAACTGCTTGACCAAACTAAAATAAATTTATATGGGACCACCTGGCAGCTATTTCGCGTCGAACAAAAGAAGAATCACGCGAATCGGTCCATTAACCGCGGCGTAATCGATGTACATACATAGAAAAAAAACTCCTCCTCCTCCTTTTTGGGAAGTCGGTTAAAAATAAGTAAAACAGACGGTGCTAACTCGCGCGCAGTTGCGAGTTTATGAGGCGCGAGTTGACGAATAAGCCCACTCCGCCTAGAGTGGGGAAAGTTATTTGATGATTTCCCATCCGCAAAAAAAAATCTATAAGATACCCTCTTATAGAAAAATTACCCTTTCACGCAGAAACTTCTGAACGGATTTAGATAAAGTTTGACACATAGTTATAATCTGGATCAACACATAAAATCCTTATTAAACCAATAGTGCGATCACGTTAGATGAGTACGAAACCCCACGCGAAGACGCGGGCATCAGCCAGTCTAAAATAAAGGGAAGTTCATCTACATGTTACTTTCTTCCTTGAACTTAGGGCAAATATACTCAACCTATTCAAATCTCTAATGATGACCTTCACTAGAGAGCCCTTGGGCAACAGATACCATCAGTATCATCTGAACGACTTGACACCTTTGAAGTTAAGGAAAAAACGATGAAAAAGTGTACCCAATTAGTTTGTAAACAAAAGGAATGAGTCCTTGGTCTAAAAAACGAAATCTTACCTTTTCTTTTGTAGTGAGAATATTTAATCATTTCAGATTTCCTAAAAATCCTGCCAGAAGTGAGTCAGACTCGCGCACCGAGGGTTTCGTACAAAATTGCGACTTATCTTATGACTGAGAAGATTGATTTTCAAAGAACAAAGGTACTACAGAGTCCTGATACTCATATCAGAAGGGTTACCATGACATCTTATAGCAGGTAATTATTCTTCTGTGAGAAAGAGATGGTGCTAGATACCCTGTATAGCTCTGTCTCTTGCCCTCACGGAATAAGTTATGTTTTAAAACGTCATGGTAGCATGGTCATGGCAGCTGATTTTAATTTTAACTCGATACCTACACGCTTTCTCGATATTAGGGGTCTTGACAGACAGACGGACAAGAAAGTAATCCAATAAGGGTTCTGCTTTTCTTTTGACGTACGGAACCTTAATCATCGGCTAGTGTTTATTGGACTTCGCATAAGATTCCGTATTTGCAATAATGACTATTTACTATGGACTACAGTATTGATTTACTAGCCGCATAAGTTTGTATTTAGCTATAGCACGGCCAACGAGAAGCGATACCAAATGTGAACAAAACCCATGCTAAAACCCCATCTAAAATGGCCGCCCGAATGTTGGCGAACCCGTCTTAACGTTGTCATGTTTTTGCCAGGAGAACGAGACATTACGACAAAGGCACAAGATGGAAAGAGCTAAATATTAGATTGTCAACGCCACAGTTGTTCTTTAGGTTAATGACCTTTCGTATCGCTTCTCGTTGGCCGTACTATAGCTATAGATGCTAAACGGTAAAAAATATTTTGTTCTTGATTTTGCAGCCAAAACTACGTAATAGTAACATTAAAAAGTAGCAACACGCCTTTACTCCCCAAAGGATTAAGCAAAGATGTAACTAATAGTACACCCACATTTAGACAGTTAAATAAATAAAATAAATAAATAAATATCTTGGGACAACTCACACACGGCTATCTGATCCCAAGCTAAGCAGAGCTTTTGTTATGCTAACCAGACAACTGATATACATACTTATATAATTTATAAATACATACATATTATAGATAAATCACACCCAGACACAGAACAAACAATCATGCTCATCACACAAAGTTTGTCCTGGGTGGGAATCGAACCCACGACTTCCGGCTCAGCAGTCAGGGCCACTAACCACTAAACCAACAGGCCCGTCAGTTATATTTAGGTCCCAGATGTGGTCAGGCCCATGCCATCAAACGGGCACAAATCCAGACTCCGTTCCTCCTGAGAAATTCCTGATGAAAACCCAATAACACTTTACCCGATCCGAGAATCAATTCCAGGACCTCATGCTCAGCAGTCGGTAGTGAGGTCCTATTTAATATACTATATGCATATTCAGTAGGTTTGAGAATCGACCAACATCTATTTTTCATAGCCCTAAGTGAGCAGCGGGTGAAACCGCTGGGCACAGTGTATAACAATACCTAATTTACTATATTGAACACTGACGTTATTCTACGTTAAAGATAAAAGAAAGAAAGAAACACGTTTATTAGTCGCAAATTACGACGAGTACACAAAATAAACTTGAGAGGTGTCAAGGGACACCCGGATGGAACGAAGTTATTATTTATTATGTACAAAACACCTGTATACACTCAACACAAATAATCGACACCACATTGTTCAATGCGAAATAGAAAGACGAAACGAAAATAGCTGGCTTGCTTTCTATAAGAGAGAGAGGGACAGAGAAACACGCGCACGCCGGACGGCTTTTGTAAGTAATGCGGCGTTAAAAAAATTAAGACGAGTAAGTAAAAGTTGTAACGACACTTTTTTGACATAGTTGCATATAGCAAAAAAGTGTCGTTACAACTTTTGGACTTAATTTTTTCCGTCTAACCCCCTTTCGCAACACGCAATAAGGAACTTCGTTAAACTAAAAATAAACATGAAACAGACAAACCATCACAAACATTTACAAATACATAAATATGGGACTAAATAAAAATAGCTTGCACTTTGTAACTGCGACATGTAGTAATATAGGTCACCAGGCAGCATAATGCTGCCTATGTGCCATAGGAGCCCACAGCACAGGGCTGGTTTTCAATGGTCAACCCAATGATGACATTGTCTTATTTAATTCTATGGACCCTCGATTCGTTCCCTGACTAAGACCTTTCCTTCATGCGAAGGAAGTGGCCGGGCGTTTGATGAAAAGAACCTCAAACCAACCCAGCCGCCGCGGGATACGCCCCCCGTAGATGCGGGCCTGTGGACGGTGAGCAATGGGTAGCTCACCGCCCGTCCTTCTATTGACGACAGGCAGTGTCGACGGCGCGTTTGTGTTTCACGCGCGCCTCAAAGTGAGTTAGCAAAGCAGAGGGGCTTGCCAGAGCCTCCGCCTGCCGCGGTTGCGGGTTGTTCGAAAAGTACCGCGGCTCCGGAACGTAAAGAGCAATAGAAGGAACAGGGGAGGTTTTAGTCAGTAAAAGTCTGACATGGGGGCAGCCGAGGGGCTTGCCAGAGCTTGCCGGGGTTGCGGGTTGTTCGAAAAAGATACTGCGGCCCCGGGAACGTAAAAGGCAATAGAAGAAACATGGATGGGGGAAGTTATTTAGTGATTTCCCACCGCAAAAAAAGACCTTTCCTTTATAACCAATGACAAGAACTTCTGGCTTCCCTTAGTAGTCATGGGAATTAATCAAACAAAGACGTAGCTGGAGCCCCAAAATTACTTTATTGTTGCATCGCAAAAAATAATCAAGGAAAAATACACGGAAATGTTTCGTTCGTTTTTATGTATTTTCCTTGATTATTTTTTTACCAAAAAAGTCGCTGATACCGCATGATTGATGAATACTACGTATGAAAAGAAAATATTAATGATTGCAGTCACAAAAAAATTGCTTCCCTATCTTTTCACAAAAAACGGTGCCTATAAGGTAGGAAACTATTTATTAATTTGCAGATTTTCAAAACACAAATTACTGAAAACCTTTATGAGGTTATTATTTTTTCCTTTATTCACTGTCATCTCATATTAACATATAAAAAAAAAATGTTAAAAAAAAATAGTGGTCCGCCGGTATCGGTAGCAGGTCTAAGCTTCAGGTGGCTAGGGCTCCAAAGACGGAGTACTAACTTCTGTTCGGTTCGGTTCTGAATTTTGCCGCTATTTTCTAAATTAATAAAAAGATTAGCCTAAAAAAATGTGGTGGTAGAACGTATAAAAACACCGAAAATTGGTTTGACTAAGATTTAAGTTCTTGAGATATGGAACTATTTTATCAAACGGCAGCAGTAACTTTGTTTTTCTTTACCACACTATGAAAAACAAATTTAGATTCGCCGTTGAATGTAAAATTAATAACATTTTTATTGTAATTGTTTTTTACTACGGAACCCTGTGTGTGCAAGTTCACACTTGGCCGATTTTATATATTACTACAGATCATATTTAAGGTTAATCTCTAGGGATAGGTCCTAACAGGCCTTGCGACGCCTACCATGTATGGGTTAAATCCTCTGGGTGGTCCTCCTCATTACTGAGGATCGTGATTCCTCTAACGACATAAAGCAATCTTTTGCTTGATTTTTTCGCCATCTGTGCATAATTCCTTAACATTGTGAAGCCCATCGTGGAGTTTTGAGTCCAGCTATGAACGAATTTGAAAAATCCTAAACCATTTTGTCGCTTTTTGAAGGTTAAAAAATGCTAATCATATTCACCGTTCTTTGCACATCATTAAACATATTAGCTGTCATCTGAACAGTCTATTTTGTTTTGAGCTTTGTAATATTTAACCGAAATATTTGAAAGACGCTTTCGTTATCATTTTTTTTTTGCTTAGACACATAGTCCCTATTTTCCTTGTGAATGGTTTCAGATGTAACATCGTCGTGTAATTTTATGACCTTCTTACTCAACGGATTTTGGGGTTAGTTGAAATCTTATTTACTGCTAGAGTTTTCTTATTTGTGTTTTCTTAAGTTACTAAGTAGAAGGAAAGGTTTCTAAAGACGATTTAGTGTATTCAAATTGATCGCGATGTACAATTTAAGGTAAGTGAATTAAGTCTTGGGAAATAGAGACGCCTGCAGGTCAAGCTACCCGAAACTGTCAATTTTTCCCAATGAACCTTGGACCTTATACTTTAGAAATAAAGTCGAAAATCTATCAAAGAAATCTGACAGATTGTAGTAGCTTGATGTGCAGGCGTCTGTACATTGACACCAGAAAAGCTATGCGCTTCGGTAATCTTGCTTTGGTGTAGCGCAACTTTATCAAAAAGTAAAATGTACATTACTCAGAATAGATGTTGCATTTTACTTTGTGATAAAGTAATATGATATTAATACAAAGGCAAGAAATTCCATCGTAATATTAGCTCGTCATTGCACTTATGAATTTCCAATCCGAAAATAGGTCCGAATATTGCCGGAGCGCAAATTTTTAGGGAAAACTGTAGATATATGTACGTGTCCCTAAATCAATTGATTAAGACACCATTAAAAGGTCTTTTAGAGCGGAACCCAATTAATGTGGGCAGATATGTAGGTACATTCTTAAGTAGACCTTATCTTGATGGGAATAATTACGATATTGATTTTGAACAATACAACTATAATTATTGTATAAGTGACAGGGCCTATTAAGTTCAGAAATCATAAGTTAATGCGCTATCAATTTAGTTACTGCAGTTCATTTACAGAAACTTTAACAACAAAAGCAGCTTATTGAAATGTTTTTTTTTTTGTTTAAAAAACGTTGCCCCACACTAGGAATATCTCCTGCATCGTGGGTGTGTTTACAAAAAAATTAAGGTCACATACACAAACAGCCAGACCCGGAACAACTATCTGTAGGCCATACAAATATTTGTTCCGCGCGGGAATCGATCCCGTGACATGGAGTGCGGTAGTCGATCGCTCAACCACTGCGCCAACCGCACGTCGTAAAATCACGCCTGTAATCCCCGAAGGATTACCTACCTAGTAAGTTAACCCACTTTTCGCCAGATATAAGGGGACGGAAGCCATCAACTGGGCACAAATCAGACCTTCGTGACTGCTACATAAGAAAACCCAATAACACTTTGTCTTTCCTGGGATTCAAACCCAGGACCCATCGCTCAGCACTCCCGCTTGCGACCACTTCTCTTCTTAAATACATTTTATTTTATCATAATAATTTAATAAACATGGAAACACTCCGCTAATCCATTTACAAAACCGGTCATTATGACGTTTGTTGATATAATCAGATTAATTATGATTATTATTCATTTATACGTTGGAAAATTCACTAATTGCAATAATGATTATGAACTCAATGTAAATAACTGAGGTGTTTATGTTTTTATAAAACACTGATCGTATAAAATTCATGGAACGTGGTTCAGGAAAACTTAGTTCCTATGCGGAAAGAACTTATAAATCATATATTATAAAAGTAAGTACCTACATAATAAATCCTTCACACGAATATTAAAGTTGTTTTTATTTCTCTACCGAACATAAATTTATAGAGCGTAGCTTTATGAATATCGTTTATGTATCTAAATTGGTAATCAACTCTGAGATGGTGGAAGAAATAAGAAGTATATTTATGTGCAATCAAAATCTAAAACTGATGTACACGCGTTGACACATCAACCTATACAAAACCAGTTTATGCGGATCTCTCATCGTCCAAGAAATCCGCGGTGTACGATCCGTTGTTAAGAGATCAGCATAAACTGGTTTTGTATAGGTTGATATGTCTTCGTATGTACCAGGCTTTATTTCTTTGTATTTTTTTAGGGTTAAAAGAAAAAAACGAAAGCCTTTACCATTACTTTGTTTTCCGTCTGTCTGTCAATATCAACAACCCCAAAGGATCCAGTCTGGTAAACATTTTATTGCGATTGTATTAATTAGAAATTTCTCAGTGAATTTTTGGCCGACCAATGACAATAATTTCACCCGCTATTATAAGGGATTTTATTAAACTGGAAAAAAATGGGTGTAGAATCAGAAGAGGTGACCTCCGCCTAAGCCTTATGGCATCCGGAGTTGCAGGTTGTTCGGAAGAGATACCATGGCCTCAGAATACTAAGGACAAAAGAAGAAACATGGCTGGGTTTTAGCCAGTAAAAGTTAAAGGCGTTAGTGGCTCTGGCGGCCCCCTCTACTTTGCTGAAATCTCTTTGAGGTGCGAGTGTAACATAAACGCGCCGTCGACACGGCCTTTCGTCACTAGACGGACAGACGGTGAGCTACCCATTGCTCACCGTCCACAGACTTGCGTCTACGGTAGTCATGATTTCGAAGCCCGAAACGTCTCGCGCTGAGTTGGTTTGAGGTTCTGTCCTTTAAGCGTCCAGGGTTCTTCTCGTTCCGGATCATGACTGGATGAATCAGGGCCGGATATGACAGGATGCCGCCACCAATCGCCTTTACGGGGACACAGCTGCTCCACCGAAGCGGAGCAGACCACCACAGAGTGCTGCACAGCCAGCATGACTGAGAGATATTTTTTGGTGGAATATCAAGCCAAACCATAGGTCCAAAAAAACATGGGCGACAATTAACAACACGTTAGGCACTAACGATGAAGCTGACACTATTACATGACATCATTAACCCAGTTCATCAATAGTTTCTTTGATCTTCTTAAGTTTTATAGGTTTTATAGGTCATTTTTGGTTTTAATTATCTCACTGATAACAAGTGAATAATAGAATCCTCATGTTTTGTAAAGTCGTCACTGTGCGAAGCAGTAGCATAGCAGTTATAATCATTTAATATTGCAGTGCATTTAATTGAACTGTCAGTAAATGCCTGGCAAGTACAGATTGTTGTCAATGAATGTGCCCACGGGACCCGTTAATTTGTCCCTTATCACTTGTACTCTCTCCAGGTATGTCGTACACTTCGAGAGATTTCACGCACTGAATAATTTCAATGACAAGGTGACGTATTAATGTGTTCATTCTACGTCTGTTACTTACTTAAGTGTAATTAGTTATTTGTGGATTAGGAGAGATGAAAAGCAATTTTGATTCTAAGTAGTGCTAATTATTATCGACCAAGGACCTTTCGACTTTTCAAATTACAGGAAATTTTGCAAAAAATAGTCAAGGTAGTTTATTTCTTTACCTTTTTTAAAAAAATATTCAGTAGGTTTATACTGTTTTTATAGTTTCCTTAACTTAAAACCCGACAAATATCAACACTGTATAAAATTTGGAAGGGGGCAAGAAGCCAGACGTGATCGGACAATTCCGGATGAATGTTACCCTAATTGTAGAAAAGTGGGCTTCTTCCCGTGCATTCATAAATTTGAAAACAGCTTTACAATATTTTTTTAATTATCTCTGTTATAAGTCAAAATAAGGATGAAAATAGAATTTCAATGTTGTAAAGGTCTACTTGAAATTCAGTCTTTTAAAATTTCTTGAAAGAATCTCAAAAATTCTATAAGAATCCAATTATTGCTTACCCCTAAAATATTAGTAAAAAAGAGGTTATAATATTTTGTTTTGTGTTTTGTAACCCGACTCCTACGTACATTTTGGGTCACTAAGGTAGTCCCAAATTAATTTTATTTATTATCATATTATCATCAGCCATCTTTTTTATGTTGGAAAGAGACTTCAGAAAAAAAACCTGAAACGATGCTTAATTACAGCAGCTTTATTTTATGTCTTTCAAAATAACATAAAATAAATTAAATGTGCGAATGGCCATTCCTATACACAGTCGTGTGAATGTGGAATGAAGCGAAAATAAACAGTCACCGAAAGAACCGCTCACTCCAGTGAAGCACTGACATTTATTTTTATTTTGGTAGTTAAATAATTTCTCAGAAAAAAAAACATAACATTCAGTCCTGTAATCACCAAAGGCTTTTTATTGGAAATCTTCAAATAACTTCAAAGAGTGTCCATGGAGTTTCTTGCTCATTCTTTTCCATAGAGGTATATGCTTTCCAATGGGCAACTACAGTACTTTCACAAGTTATTATGTCTTGTGGCTGGAACTGTAGTAGCATCTTTTATCCCGTAATGGTATTATTGAAATAAATGCTTTGAGGTTGAGTTTGAAAGAGATACCGCTTCCTCAGAACACAAAGAGCAAAAGAGTGAACATGCAAGGGTTTTCGCCAGTACAAGTCTGACACCACCTCCCACTCCGTCCAGAGCGGGGTAAGATATTTGATGATTTCCTATCCAAAAAAAACCTGGAAATGGATCCTAGGACCTCATCACTCAGCAGTCGAGCTTGCGACCATTAGACGAAGAAAACAGTTGGTGATTAGAAAAAAAACACTTTTCATGACTCTGCAGCCCATGGTAGTGGTGGTGTCGAGGTTGACAACAGTGACAACATTCTTATCACGGAACGTATCAGCACGCCGGGCACGGACCCGACGGAGCAATTTACATTTTCTCCAACTTACTGCACAACGACTAGAATTACTTATTGAACTGTTTTACAAGCAATGTGTCTCACAACGCTTTGTATTCAATTACAATATGTGATACATGTTTACGTGTTTTGTCTTGTTTGAGTTTGCTTTTTGAGATGGACTTTCAGTACGAGCTCAAAGCTTAACTCAAAAATTGTATGTACCTATTAATCTAGGACACACCTGATGATACCAAATTGGCTGAACGGATTGGGATGTCATGAAATAAAACAAGTAGGTAGAGATATTAACATGGAGTTCGCATATTAACATAAAAAAACACTACGCCTGGTCCCGGAAGATTAGGTTAATATAATTAATCCGTACTAATATATTATCCTTACTTTATTAATATTATAAAAGCGAAAGTGAGTTTGTTTGTTTGTTTGTTTGTTACCTCTTCACGCTTTAATGGCTAAACCGATTGTGATGTATTTTGGTACATAGATAGTTGGGAACCAGGAGACGGACATAGGCTAATTTTTATTTTAAAAAAAGTGGGATGTGAGGGAGAAAGAGGGAAGAAAAGGGAAAACTTAGCGTTGCTATTACAAATCAATATGGCGCAAGGGGAACTGTTGTACCCCAAATTTAACGCGGGCGAAGCCGCGGGCGAAAGCTAGTAATTTAATAAAAGCGAGAGTGAGCCTGTTTGTTTGTTACGTCTTCACGCCTACATGGCTAAACCGATTTTGATGATTTTTGGTACAGAGATAGTTGGAATCCTGACGACAGACATAGGCTAACTTAAAAAGTATTGAGAAATGAGGGAAAAAAAGAAAACTTACCACTTAGCACTTAGCTTTGCTATTACAATAAATAAGGCCCTATAACAAAAACTACAAGTAGCAGGTAGCTACAAAACAGGAAAGGGGAACTGTATTACTCCGAATTAAACGCGAGCGAAGCCGCAGGCAAAAGCTAGTACCAAATTTATATTGCTCACATTTTGACAGTTTTGATAAAGTCACAAGTAATAGGGGAAAACCCAGTTCCATCAACCGGGAGTTACAGATCCAATCAAATTGATTTCCTTCATCTTTTAGCCATCTTAGAAAATCAACTTTTTGTTTATCTTCATTCATGTTATCTATATATATAAAAATGGATTGCTGTTCGTTAGTCTCGCTAAAACTCGAGAACGGCTGAACCGATTTGGCTAATTTTAGTCTTGAAAAACTCCTGGAAGTCCAGGGAAAGTTTAAACGGTGAGAAAAATTCGAATAATTGCCGGAAAAACCCTCAAAACCGTCCTTCTTTATTTCCCATACAAACGTTTTCTAAATAAAATGGAGTCAAAACCCTAACTAACACAAGCGAAAGTACTAGGCTTGCATGAATTCACGGTGAAATTAATTCCAGCAGTTTGATCTGTGGATTCAAATTCTTGATAAAACCAACTGCGTTGAGATAAAACTACTAGAATCGCATGAAATTATAGCAACCTTTGCCAAGGTTTGGAAATGGATGGGTTACCACACGTGACACGGGGACAGGTAAAGCAACTCTTACTAAGGTTTGGACATGGATGGGCTACCACAGGGGGCCAGGTCAAGCAACACTTGCCATGGTTTGGAAATGGATGGGCTCCCACAGGAGGCCAGGTTAAGCAACTCTTGCCGAGGTTTGGAAATGGATGGGTTACCATACAGGAACAGGTTAAGCAACCCTCACCAAGGTTTAGAAATGGATGGGCTACCACAGGGGGCCAGGTTAAGCCACCCTTGCTGAGGTTTGGAAATGGATGGGCTACTACAGGGTGCCAGGTTAAGCAACCCTTGCCAAGTTTAGGAAATGGATGGGTTACCACAGGGGACAAGGTTAAGCAACCTTTGCCAAGGTTTGGAAATGCATGGGTTACCAGACGGGCCAGGTTAAGCAACTCTCACCAAGGTTTGGAAATGGATGGGTTACCACAGGGGGCCAGGTTGAGCAACCCTTGCCGAGGTTTGGAAATGGATGGGCTACCACAGGGGGTATAGGTAAAGCAAGCCTTGCCAAGGTTTGGGAATGCATATGTTACCACACGGGCCAGGTTAAGCAACCCTTGCCTAGGTTTGGAATGGATCGGTTACCACAGGGGGCCAGTAATAGAGTTTTATTCAAAGTGCCTTCGATCCACGAATTCATAAACGATGATGAACACGAAAACGATGTCCTTTTGGTAAATCCACAATGGAACAGAATAATGATGTTTTCAATGACATATTTAGTTCCTATCACAATCTGTTCTTTTCTGCATATTACTCTTACAAAATAATGTCGATGTTTCACATCTGCCAGGCGACCCGTGACGGCTCACATTTTTATGATTATTTTTTTTATTTATCGTTAATCACTACAGCATTTTAGTATTTTTTTTGTCTATACGCCAAAGAAGTATAACTTCTAACGCGTGTACATAAGTACACACACTTCTTTTTTTTAACTCTTAGGATGTGCCTGGCTTACCACCGCACAATTTACGCCTAAAGGTTGGCTCCGTAGTAAGCTTCGAAACATAAACCAACCAAAACGGCGCAAACCAGTACGCATTTGGTGGTTAGAAAATTGATGAACAATGTAATTTACGCGACGTATACTGAAAGGAAAATTCGAAGGTGAGGAAGTCCTCATTCTGACGATCCCGATGACCCAACCGATTTGCCGTTCGAATTTAAAAGACTTCAATATCCGATCCGTCTTACATTTGCCATGACCATCAACAAATCACAAAGCCAACCCTTAAAAGTTTATGGTTTGAATCTAGAAAATCCATGTTTTTCCCATGGTCAATTAAATGTGGCATGTTCACGGGTCGGAAGACTATCTGCGTTGTTTTGTAGAAAACAAAAAATTACGTGTATCACAAGGTACGTAAGTGGAGACCAACCTATGTACCTACTGAAATGCAGAAACAATAATATACAATAATATACTTCGAGGGGTGAAAGGCTATTTGGTTTAAGCGACATTTTTGCAACTTTACAGGAGAGCCATTTAAAGTTTGAAATTTTGGAAAAAAAATCAAAACAAAAAAACTTCTTCAATTATTTGAACGGGGTAAACTTAATTGAAATACAATTTAAAAACATCGAGTTGTTGATGCTAATACCAAATAAAATGGATCTTTAATTACAAAGATAAATGGCGCTTAATACGAACTGCCCTAAGCCTTAATTTTTTCAGAGTATGGAAAAAAGATTTAAATGACTTCATAACTACAATTGGCTACAGGGAAAAACAGTTAAGCGACAACGCAGTTTATTTTCAGAGTAAGCCAAAATGTATAAAGCGACGTAACTCAAAATTAATAGTAGCTAGCTATTTATCGCAACTACCAGTTAAGATTAAATTACTGGCAGGCTAAATTATTTATGTGACACATAATATTAAAATTAAAATGTTTGATGTCAAATTTTTTTATATCTAATATTATCAATGGCTGTTAAAACAACCTGGATATATCGCAATCACCGTAAATCCCATGTGTTGATATTGATTATTGACTAAATAAATACACACAATATCAGTTAAAGTATTTTTTTTAAATATCTATACTAATACTAATATTATAAAGCTGAAGAGTTTGTTTGTTTGAACGCGCTAATCTCAGGGACTACTGGTTGGAATTGGAAAATTCTTTTAGTGTTGGATAGTCCATTTCTTGAGGAAGGCTATAGGCTATATAACATCACGCTACGACCCACAGGTGCTGAGCAGCGTGGGGGAAACCGCGTGGAACACCTAGTCAATTATATAGAACACTCTCAATGGGAACATCAGTTACATTTATTTTGATAAAACTTAATAGTAATGTTATTTTATAAATCAAAATAACACGTAGAATACTCTTTCATTTATTTTTCTTTTTACTTAGAAATTTTTTTCGTTTATTTATTGTTTTTTTTTTCAAATATAATTAAATTTTTAAATATTTCTTAAAGACAAAAAAAAACATTTAAAAATATTAAAATAGCAGCCCACCGGTATCGGGAACAGGATCCAAGGAACCGGCGGTCAGGGCTCCAGAGAAAGAAACCTCCTAACAATACGAGCCGTGTCCAAGAGTACCGCTTTCTGTATCAGGCCCTTGATCCAGCTGCCTAACGAGAGCCTTCTCAGGTGTTGGTCGAAGCTCTTAGCAATTAAGCCATTGGCTGTATAGTCCACATCCCACATGTCGACAACCTCGCGAGCCAAGTCAATATACTTGATTTGTTTATCTTTTTCGGCTTTCACAAGGTTCTCGTCATGTGGGTCCGTTATGTCAATAATCATTGCGTGCCGCTCTGATCAATCCACCACCAGTATATCAGGTTTATTTGCAACAATAGTCCTGTCAGTGATAATGGATCCATCCCCGTACAATGTGATATTGTCATGTTCGAGAACTGGGTCGGACACATACCTATAGTAGGGCACTTCCGATTCCACAAGGCTGTATTTTAGATCAAGTTGCTGGTGGATAATCCTGGCTTCAAGGCTGTGTCTATGCAAGTACTCTCCGTTAGCTAGACGAGAACAACCGGAGATAATGTGTCGAATTGATTCACCCGGACGGTGGCATGCCCGACATATGTCAACCGTGCCGTCCTTCACAATAAATCTCCGGTAGTTATTCGACATCATAACTTCATCCATAATTGCACAGACGAAACATTCAGTTTCCCCAAAGATTTCCCTGGAACGGACGCTGATTGACCTACATCGGGTCCATGTTGGGCCCGGAAAAAGCGTCCGTGAAGCTTTTTACTCTGCCATACCTCTCTGCGGTTGTTAGTGTCAAGCACTACAGGTTTGCGCCAGTTCTCTTTAGAAAAGGAGAGCGGGGTGAGGCCTTTGTCCACTGCAACCACATCCCGATGCATTCCCACGTCGGTTTCTAGGAAATATTCCCTGAGACTGCATATCTCACGATTGTGATTGTGAGTTTTGGCGTTTAAAAAGCCTCGACCACCACAACTCCGCGGGATATACAGTCTCAGAACCGAAGAACGTGCGAGAAGAAATGCCGTTAACAATTTACGGACCTTCCTATCCAGGGCGTCCAGTTCTGTTTGAGTCCATTTGAATATGCCGAAAGAGTACATCAAAACCAGCATGACCCAACCGTAAAAGATAAGACTATTAAATGCTTTTCTCCAAGCGCTCCTTCAACGATTACTTCATATCAGCAACATTGATGCCCAGCGCTTCCGACATCCCCAAATACTTGTAAGTTTCTGTTGCTGAGAGGGATCTAAGGTTTATGGAATCTGAAAGCTGGGTTCCCACAGATTCCACAATTTCCCCTCGCTTTACATGCATGACCGCACATTTTTCCACACCAAATTCCATCCTGATGGCACTACTGAAAGTTTCAGTTACCTTCAGTAGCTCCATCAGCTGCAAATCGTTGGGGGCAAAGAGTTTCAGGTCATCCATGTAAAGGTGAGGACCTGACCACCTTAGAATACTCATTATTATGTGACAAACTAAATAAAATAAACACCTCTTCTTCCACACCAAACAAACGTTAGTAAAATTTACATCACGATCTCTCAAATCATCAGGTAAATTTTCGTCGTAATTTTTGTCTGAAATAGGTAAAATGTAATTCTTAATCATTATTTTAGTGTACTTAATAAATGTAATAAAACTACTATTGATTAAAACTACTTGTTATGCTTGTGCATAAGAAATATCAAAATATACCTATGTTTTACATAAACACTGGCGGTGACTACGCGTCACAATACTCCTAGATTCCCTCTGGGAAGTTGTTTGAGTTCGACTCAAGCGCCCGCGCGCGGAAGTCTGGTTGAAGTATCACGATTTTTAACAGCCGGGGGATGAAATAAATATGGTATCATATGACATAAATGAAAAGTATCATATTAAAATTTAATGATTGAAAAACCCACTCGTATTTTTATTAATACTGGAAAAATGTAATTAACGACATGCGTTTAAAAAAATAATAGGACTAAATGTTTTAATGACTAAACAAAATAGCTGAAACAAAACGACTACTTGGTTTAAGTAGCATCCTGCGTGGAAAATAGATGCAGCTGAAAGAGCTTAAGCGACGCTTCATGTCGTATTTGAATGACGGACAAATGGTTTAAGAAACATCACACCGTCAACTGGTGGAAGGCAAAATGATTCAAATTACGTCTTTATAAAAAATAGAAACAGGAAAAACGTTTTAACTCTTATTAAATTATTAATCTGGGAAAGGGTAACTGGTTTATGTCTCGGTTATTAATATGACTGTATGGTTCAAGTACATACTTTAAAAAAAGATGGGAAATCCACGTCGGTTAATACACTGCCACTTTGGAAACAACCCAAAAATAGTATTGTTTCAAACGCCATAAAAGTGCTCTGATTTTAATGAATCCGGCACCATTCGACGGAGAAAAATTCGCTGATTCCGAATATATATATAACTCAATATCGCCCTAGATGTCGCTTAAACCAAATAGCCTTTCACCCCTCGACTTAATTTATTTTTCAAAGAAAAAAATAACTTAATAAATTCGAAAATCGGCTTATTACTTATTGCCTTTATGGCGGAACAGAGTTCGCCGGGTCAGCTAGTATTTGAATAAAACTAGAATTTGGTTATCAAACCAAAATAAATTATCTAGAACTTACAGAGAAACGTTGGTTTATCAAAAGTAATCAGACAATATCTGACGAGGGCTGAATTCGGAATTAGGTACCTACAGGTAGTACTAACAAGCCCTAGATGAAAGTACTTTAGTAAACATGATTTTAAAACAACCCACTTTAAATTGTGAGGTGCGTCCTCATTGTTTGTTGGTCGCTCAATAAAATAACCATTCATTGAGAAAACTGAGCTCATTCATTCTGTATGGAACATCGATAGAAATGTCTCTCATATCAGCGCCATATGTAATTCGTACATAGTCTGTGAGAATATGACGTAAGTAAGTATTAAAAAAAAAACGGCCAAGAGCGTGTCGGGCCACGCTCAGTGTAGGGTTCCGTAGTTTCCTGTCCGTCACAATAAATGTAAATGTTCCCACTTATGAGTTTAAAGGTGGAAAGCACGGAAAATCTTAACATCGACTTTAAAAAAATGACGTCATTACACAACGCCATCTATCAAACCATTTTTGAACTGGTTTTTACCTTAACATTTTGATGGTGTTAAAAAAAAAATAGTTTTGTTCTAAATTGCCTTAGCATTTCTTAATAGAAATTTAATGTAGTTATAAGATACCGCCAAAGCCAAGGAGAGACCAACGGAACAATTCGGTAATACCCGATCCAATGTAATAAGTACCTACAGCGCCATCTCTCGGGGAATTGGGTTACTAATTAATACTTTTTTAATAATTTTGGATTGCGAGAACCGATTTCAATAATTCTTTTTCTGTTTGAAAAAGATACGTTCAGGATAATAAAATATGTAAACGAAGTTAAAAAAAATGCTTGCATATACGATTATACTACAAACTTAGTCCAGAAATTATTTTGTAAAACTTTTTGTCTTTTTTGTACAAAAACTGTTGTGTCAATCAAGTTCAAAATAATTTTCATAGAAAGTCCTTATAAAGTTCTACTTTTCAGATTTTTTTCATATTTTCTAAACTTATGGTTCAAAAGTTAGAGGGGGGGGGGACACATTGTTTTTTACTTTTGGAGCGATTATTTCCGAAATTATTGACATTATCAAAAAATGATCTTTGTAAACCCCTATTCATTTTTAAATACCTTTCTAACAATATACATATAACACGTTAGGGTTGAAATTAAAAAAAAAATCACATCCCACTTTACATATAGGGTGGCTACCCTAATAAAACATTTTTTTCCAATTTTTATTTTACCACTTTGTCGGCGTGATTGATATACATATTGGCACCAAATTTCAGCTTTCTAGTGCTAACGGTCACAGAGATTAAGCGAGGACGGACGGACGGACGGATGGACGGACGGACGGACGGACGGACGGACAGACAGACATGGCGAAACTATAAGGGTTCCTAGTTGACTACGGAACCCTAAAAATGTGTGTGTCAGCTCCGACGCACGACTGGAGTTTACTCCTTAAGTACGAGTATCTAACCATACGCAAAAAGAGTTCATTCAACTGAAAAAAGATTAATATCATATGAAAGGGTAAATTCACAAATTAATGAAAATGTGTGTACTTATGTACACGCGTTAGAAGTTATACTTCTTTGGCGTATAGAAAAAAAAATAACTAAAATGCTGTAGTGATTAACGATAAATATAAAAAATAATCAAAAGAATGTGAGCTAATCCACGGGCGCCAGCGAGTAAGACATAATTTAATCTCAGAAGGTTTAGGCAGAGAACCTCAAACCAACTCCGGCCACCGTAGATGCGGACCTGTGGGCGGTGAGCAATGGGTAGCTCACCGTCCGACTATTGACGACAGACCACGCGTGCCTCAATGAGATGTCAGCAAAGCAGAGGGGCCTGCCAGAGCCACTGACAGCTGGGGTTGCAGGTTGTTAAAAGATACCCTGGTTTTAGTCAATAAAAGTCTGACGCTCTCCCCAGCTCCGCCCAGAGCGGGTAAAGTTATTTAATGATTTTTATTTTGATTTGATGATAAACGAAAGCAAAACGGATTAAGGTAAGGTGTACTTAATAGCACACCCAGATTTTGCAAGCAATGATTATATAATAAAGATCGGGCCTCTTATCATCGATCGCGCACCAATCCAGATCCCATTACAGTTATTAGGAAATTCTGGATGCAACTAAAAGAATCGTGATGGAAAACATTATAATACTTACGCGTAGAAATCGAATCAAGGACCTTATGATAAGCAATTACCCTCGTTACCACTTCACAAGCTTGGTTTGTGTACCACAAAGTGTTCATGATATTAAAGTAAGTACTGTAAGAGGTTTTATACCAAAGCCGAATGCTGACCATAATGTTCCAATACTCAGACCGTTTTAAATAAAGAATTAGAGAGAAAATAGAAGACTAGGAAATGTGTAGGAAGTGTGATATGTAATCTTTCAAATATAATATGAATTATAATTATCAAAGTATTTGATTTTTTTATTCAATAATGTATGTATACAAAAGAGGTAACACAGGAAAAACATCATAAAAAAACAAAGAGTACAGAGGCATAGCTTATTTATAAAGAAATTTCTACCAGCAGGCCAGCTGCAGCAGTAGTGTGTGAGAACAGGAAGACATTTTATGTGCTTTTATTATAGTAATTTAGCGCATATCGTACAGTACCTACCCAGTAATATCGTAACTACGTAGATCCTTACTAATATTATAAAAGCGAAAGTGAGTTTGTTTGTTACCTCTTCACGCTTTAATGGCTAAACCGATTGTGATTAATTTTGGTACATAGATAGTTGGGAACCAGGAGACGGAAATAGGCTATTTTTATTTAAATAAAGTGGGATGTGAGGGAGAAAGTGGGAAGAAAATGGAAAACTTAGCGTTGCTATTACAAATCAATAAGGCGCAAGGAGAACTGTGTTACCCCAAATTTAACGCGAGCGAAGCCGCGAGCGAAAGCTAGTACGTTTATAAGAGTTCGTAGAAACGTAGGCACTTCTTTTGTGTCACCCCGAGCTAGATTTTGTGCACAACGGTTTTTCGGGGACAAAAATTGCTCTGACATTTTTCCCCGATCGAATTTGTCCGTATCCAATTAAACATTTAGGGATGGTATTGATTTGCTGCATGTCACTTTAAAACGGAATCGTGGGGCTTTATTTTCAGAAATTATAACTGTTGAAATGTATTTAATATTTGTGAGCACTAACACGCTTTACGTGAAGTAACAAACAGCATCGGATTGTTATCCTTACTAATATTATAAAAGCGAAAATGAGTTTGTTTGTTTGTTACGTTTTCACGCCTAAATGGCTAAACTGATTTTTATGAACGCTGACTGCGGCAGGTTTCCAGCATTTTAAGAATTCTGGTGCATTCTTCAGGTGTAAGCGATTGCAGTTTGAATAATAAACACAATCAACATGGTTTATAAACCCACTTAAATGACAGATTCGAAACAAAAGCAAAAGCAGTAGTTCCATCTTCGAAAGTCTCCCTTTTTCAAATTTGTTTTTCTTAGGACTTAACTTTACTATACAGGGTGGCCAGTTGATAGGCGTCCAAAGAAAAAAATTAGATGCCTTATGCTAAGGGGTACCCGAATTACCCCCATGTATGTTCCGCGATTATTTGTAGTTTAGGAGCTAGAATTTTTTTAAGTACTTTTTTCAAAATAGTCACCTAGCATTGGTTTTTATTTTTTATGTCTTTATTCCTATCATTTTTAGATATTCTTTTTTGTGGAATCTATTAACGATAACAATAGCTACCATGCAAAAAAAATCCGTTTGGCTAGGCATTGTAGAACTTACCACAAAATTAGTCCAAAGTTCAAAATTACCATTAGAGTTCGATAATCAAAAATGTTCAGAGCTTAAAAAAAAAATAAGTAAGGGGTGCCAGAGGTTTCTAAATGATCTTAAAAACTTCTATGGACCTTCAACAGACAAAATCGGTAAAAAAATATAGAGCTTGATCGGGGATTATTTCCTGTAATTAGCGTTGATAGCAATAAAGGTATTTTTACAGTTATTGTTATAATTTGGGATTTCTTTATTTTTGCCACTTTTATGATAAAAAAATACGGTAGATAGTTTACAAATTTTATTAAAACACGTTACAAAAGGTTTTCAAAGTGCCGCCTTACCACAGAAATGCACAATCTACATCTACGGAGGAAATTGTCTTTTAGTTGTAAACCATGTCTCGTCTCAGTGTTAAGTTAACGTCTGACAGCGAAATTGGTAATTCTTCAAGAACTCTTTGTAGGTGTCTCCATCGAGCTTGGACAGCGGTCTGGCTATGGATTCTCCATAGTCCGCTATCGAGAATCCTCATTCCGTAAGACCATCAAATTTTCAACACAGCTTCGTTACAAAAGGTTTTCAAAGTGCCGCCTTACCACAGAAATGCACAATCTACATCTACGGAGGAAATTGTCTTATAGTTGTCTAAAGGCTTCTCTGTTACTTCTTACAACATTTCCCGCTTCTTCAATTTTCCGTTTTAGCTCTTCCTCATTGTTAGTGTCCCGTGCGTACCTTCACGAGTCTGGACGGCAGCTCGAATGGTGGTGGTAAACTAATTGGTAGTTCACCGTTGAGAACGCCGGACCACATTTTCACACTGAAGCGGTGTTGGTCCATAGAAGTTTTAAGATCATTTAGAAATCTCTGGCACCCCTAACTTATTTTTTTTTTAAGCTCTGAATATTTTTGATTTTCGAACTCTAATGGTAATTTTGAACTTTGGACTAATTTTGTGGTAAGTTCTACAATGCCTAGCCAAACGGTTTTTTTTTGCATGGTAGTTATTGTTATCGCTAATAGATTCCACAAAAAGGAATATCTAAAAATGATAGGAATAAAGACATAAAAAATAAAAACCAATGCTAGGTGAAAATTTTGAAAAAAGTACTTAAAAAAATTCTAGCTCCTAAACTACAAATAATCGCGGAACATACATGGGGGTAATTCGGGTACCCCTTAGCATAAGGCATCTAATTTTTTTCTTTGGACGCCTATCAACTGGCCACCCTGTATAATAATAACAAAAAAGTCTTAATACCTTAATTCAAGGAGTATTTAATAGTCTGTTAAACACCATTTATTTCATTGTTAGTTCCGAGATCTATGGGTTTATACATATAAAATTTGCTGAACAATTCATTTCAAATTCGTTCCATAAATTATGTATACCTGCATTAGTTAAAATGATTAAAGCCACATAGGTTTTACCGATAACGTCAACACTAGGTTCAATTATTAAAATAATCGTACCTAGTACTAAAATATTCATGACTAACTCGATGACATAGTGATCGAAAGCACGACTGCTGAAAATGAAGCACTGGGTTGGATAGCAGGGTTGGGCTTCAGGCTTTCGGGTTGTTCGAAAGAGATGCCGTCGCCCTGGAATATAAAGGGTAAAAGAAGGGACATGGGCGGGTTATAGCCACTAAAAATCTGGCAATCTTTCCCGCTCCACCAAGAGCGGGGGATATTAATTGAAGATCTCTCATCCGCGAAAAAGTGGTTGGGCTAAGTGTTATTGGGTTTTTCGTCAATATTCATTCTGGTTTTGTGCTTGGTTGATGGCATAAGCTCCTTTCATTTAAACATAATATCACTTCTGCCTTACAGGTGTGATGTTAAATTATTTGTTTAAATATTCAATCTCCCAAAACTATTCTAAACTATGAAGACTTACATGCAATAATTTGAATGCATCAATTCAACCAATCAAAGTAAAACAAACTCTAACTTTCAACTTAAATACGTGCAGGCTCAGATAATTAGACAAAGGTCTAACTATCTGCTGAGCCTGCACGTATTCTCATTTCTGCTCACCCTGTGTCAATTTCAAAAGCCCTTACAAGCTCGCAATCAAAACACCCTTTATATTTACGAGTTCTCGTCTTAACTTGGGGGTAAAAATAGGCGAACAAGCCTATCAATTAATAGCCTTGTAATTACTGACTTATGCTCAGAATTGTGAGGGTTAGAGAATGAATGTAGTCCTAGAGCGCTTAAAAAACTTCACGCAAAAGGCGTTATAGTAGCAGTTGTTCTTTGCGGTAGTGACTTTACGTAGAAAACAATAAAAGGAAAAGGAGTAAGTATTTATTTGTCGCAAGGACAAAGCGAGCTGGAATAAAAACAAATTTTATAAATTACTAGTTTTCGCCCGTGGATTCGCCCGCGTTAAATTTGGGGTAACAAAGTTCCCCTTGCGCCTTATTGTTTTGTAATAGCAACGCTAAGTTTTCCCTTTTCTTCCCTCTTTCTCCCTCATATCCCACTTTTTTAAAATAAAAATTAGCCTATGTCCGTTTCCTGGTTCCCAACTATCTCTGTACCAAAATTCATCAAAATTAGCCATTAAAGCGTGAAGAGGTAACAAACAAACAAACTCACTTTCGCTTTTATAATATTAGTAAGGACTAGCTTTTGCCCGCGGCTTCGCTCGCGTTAAATTCGGGTTAACACAGTTCCCTTTGCGCCTTATTGATTTGTAATAGCAACGCGAAGTTTTCCCTTTTCTTCCCTCTTTCTCACTCACATCCCACTTTATTAAAAAAATATTTAAGCTAACAGGATGGAACAAATAATGACGTAAGTGCTCTAGATACTTAAGCTTGTCATCACTTTAGAGACAAACTTAATTTAAAGCAATTCCCTAAAACTCATCAAGCTTCATTTTGTAGTCGCTTTTTCTGGTTGGCCACCGGTCTATTCTAATGGTAAAAAAGGTTTCTTATCTGCCGTATCGACAGCACGTTCGTGTTTCACTGCACCTCAAAAAGATGTTAGCAAAGCAGAGGGGCCTGCCAGGGCCACTGCCTGCTGGGGATGCGGTTTGTTCGAAAGAGATACCGCGTCTCTGGAACATAAAGAGCAAAAGAAGGAACATGGCAGTTAGTAAAAGTCTGACACTGCCTCTCGATCCGCCCTGAGCGGGGAAAGGTACTTGATGATTTCTCATCGATAGCAAAAAAAATATATGTTACCTTATCACGCCTTAACAGCTAAAATGATATTGAAGTTGAAGTTGGCAAACTGGTTGACTAACCCTTAGATGTAGGACGTAGAATTTATTTCTATTCCGATAAATTACATAACTTGAATAATGACATATCTTGAATTCACCATGTGATTGACGTGAACGGGCAAAGGCAATGGACTTAACTGCGAAAGCTCTATATCATATATCCATACTCAAGCACCAAAGCTCTAAGGTATTGATTCACTAATAAAACTGCTTCGTGTTTTATCATGGACCATAACTTTGGGGAATAAATACGCTATTCGTTACATTAACGACTATTTATAGGTTTAACCAATAGGCATATTGACGGTGAAGTTATTACAAGCCTGTTGATTACAACCTGTGGGTAGTTGTTTTGATACATTTTGTGGAGTTGTTTAGCAATAAAGAACATCCCTTACCAAAAAAAAAACTCCTGTTGTCGTTGCTGATAGAGAAATGTTATACTCTATTACCGATTTTATAAATGACTAGCTTCCGCCCGCGACTCGTCCGCGTGGCATAGTTACATTGGGCTAACGCTAACTTTATCAGGCGGGTTATGATCGAAAAATATCTTTAATAAATAAATAAACAATAAATTGTCCCGCGGGAACATTTTACTAAAATAATCTGTATGTCAGATTGTCAGGATTTATTCTGTTTGACCCACAAACACTCGATTCATTTTATGTCTGTACGTGCTAATGACCAGAACTGACATGATTAAAAAAAATTGTACATGTTGACATTAATCCAGGCTTTAAATTACCTGTGTGCCATATCATCAGTATCCGTTTAGTAAATTTTGCGAGAGTAACAAATATCTATTCATTCTCTCAAACTTTCACATTGTATATTTTAATTAAATAAGATTCGCTACAATGCATAACACTTTTTGTGACTTGTACAAATTTTAGTTAGTTACTTACACTAAATTAATATTAAAAGTATATTCGTTTTAAAAAGATGAACCTAAAATAAAACTATTATTTTTAGCTTTTGTGAAATATAGTTTGTTCAGAAAAAGTAACTGAATCGATTCGAATAATTAATACACTAGGTATGTTATTTTCTCCCAAAACTATTTAAAAAAAAATAGACACTCGCAATCATACGGCGCACAACATAGTGGGTCTAAAATGGCTGCTTAAGCAGAATCATAATAGCTAAGTCATTACGTTACCATTCACATAATGTCAATGTGAATGTGACAAAACGAACAATTTTGTAAAAAAAATCAAAATATGTATAAATTGTCAAAATTGACATTTTAAGAATTTTAACGTAATTTATATTATTATTCTATTATGATTCTGCTAAATTGACCTTTTTAGACCCCCAGGTCACAAAAGCGCGAGACGTGCGCAAACCGTGTGCGTCTGTGCCTAAACCGTGTACGGCTGTGCGTTAACCGGTAACCGTGTAACCGTTTTGTACGGACAACCAGGCCACTTTATGTTTTTAAAAAAATACTAGACACGTGTTTTGAGTTTCACAAACACTAAAACCAATTTTATTGAAATTAATTTAAAATCTGTAGGTAATTGATCACAACAAACTTCTTCGTTGTGCTGTTGTCAGTAGCAGCCATAATCGTTTTAATTTAGTTGTCTCAGAACTTCGCCAGTTCCAACGGCAAAGCGAACTAAATACAGACATTTATGTAAACCTAGTACCTAGACTTCACCAGTCCTCCTTCTCACAGACAAAACAGCCGATTTGACGCGTAGAACTAAATTGATTTTGGTTTCAACCGCAAATGCTTCTAGAATTTTCGAGCTAACCGCAAATGGTTTTCATTGGATGGCCGAACTAATTGCGGCTAGTCACAAATGTTTGTCTGTGTTTATTTAGATAAGTATTTTATTTGAATGTGGTTTTAACATAATGAACCTTCCCAAATAATTATCGTCTCAATTCAGTTAAATATGTCAAACTAATTTAACCAACTTTCTACGTGTGATAAAAAACCTTTTTTGAAAAAAAAAAACAATCAGTTTTGGAGTTTACTCCTTAAGAATCGATTTTCATAAATATAAGGCGCCCGGTATGAGAAAAATCCGAGGGGTAAAACCTACTAAAGTAACGAAAATGTGTCACGTTTTTGGTGCGCACCTTTAGTGCGCATCTTTCTAATTTGGCTGTGGGTGTATTAAGACGTACATATGGTATGCTGTATAGGCGACTATACTTATATACTATATGTTATTGGGCTTGTTTGTTTCTATCAGTGTCGATGTATTTGTATTGCTATTTTTTTCATTAATTTGTGAATTTAACCTTTCATATGATATTAATCTTTTTTCAGTTGAATAAACTCTTTTTGCGTATGGTTAGATACTCGTACTTAAGGTAAACTTCAGTCGTGCGTCGGAGCTGACACACACACTTTTTTTCTTATTTAACATTTGTATTTCAGCTACATAAAATATTACCACAGATAATGTTCGCTGTTCTACCATGTTTTGAAAAAAGAATTTAATCGATAGCTATGTTACTTTTTTTAACAATGAAGTGTATAAGCGATGATATCACTAACATTCTCAGGATTAAAAAGTTTGAAAATTACCTTGCCGACTTTATTCGATTTTATTCATACGTCCAGGGACATCAAACCTACTATACAGTTATGTTGCTGGGGAGTTTATTCCGCCACTTCTTCATCCCATCTAAAACACTAGGAAGTGGAGAAGGATGGGCGTTTTGAGGGACTGTCTTTTGTAATGACGTTAAAAATTTGTGCTGATCATCACATTGAATGAATGACTTTTCATTTTGACATCTTGTAAATTGTAGACAACTTGAACTGTCCTTAAAAATTGTCATTACAATCAATTCATACATTTTCCTTTGAAAGTTACTTACCGTCCATTAATCAGGCTCTACTTGGCAGGCTTCTCAAGCAGTACCCATTGTATTGCTTTGTCGTAATATACGAGGTACGATAAGCAGGCGGCTGGCAGGTATCCAACACATTAGTGCCACTTGACATTTAAGCCAAGTCCTTATGTAAGCGATCGTCGCGTTTATTTTGTTCGGCAAACCCGAACGCATTGTCGACATCAGATGACGCCTTCAGATATTCCATACGTAAATGGCAAGTAATAGTAATGTTCGCCTTTGCGTGCGAAGATTGCTTCTGTTAGGACACAGGTTTAAGCGCACGACTGAACGCACTGTTCTGTCAAACTTTTCATTATTTAGACGTCAGTTTTTTTTGTCAAAGGTCGTTGTTATTTCTCAAATAATATCGTTTTGCGCCAATACTATCTTACAGTGTAACATTTTGCTTCCAAGTTACTGTGAAATGTTACGTTGAAAGTGTAACATATTATCTACAGGGTGTAAAAAGACAATCTGACACTTCCCTGCATCACGGACGATCAGGGTTGATGCAACAATAATCAGTGACAAAATGTATGGCGCCCGCGGCGGGTGTTTCCGAGGTTCGCGAGAGACGCGCGCGGCATACTACTCCGTAAGCTGCGATAGGGCGCGTGCCATCGGCCGCGATGCACGGAAATATTACCTTAGCGGCCATCTAATTCCTAGGAAAGAACTTTTATTTTTGGTGTAAAATGAACTTAGCGCATTAACACCTGGACAAAACCAACTGACAAACTTTGACCTGGATTAGGGCATAGGATACTTTTCATCCCTTTAGAACGTTCCTCTGGAATAATTTATGACTTCCATACAAGCGAAGGCACAAGCAAAAGCTAGTTGAAATGACCTAATTACTAAGTTCAAAATTATGTTCAAGTTCAAGTAATGAAGTTAAGAACACCTCTTAACAACGTTAGTTCCACTTCATGACAAGGACACATTTAATTTACTGTGTGAGCCGTCAGTCTGTGAAATTCACTGCACGCTTCTCTGTTCCCTAATCATAATAATCTGGATTCCTTCAAAGTTTGAGTGAATCTGTTTTTTATAGGCAAAGCGCACTCCATCCTATACCGCATCATTGCTTCATATCAGGCTAGTAGCGGTCAACGGTCTTTAGTATTAAAAAAAAACGTATTAAGATTTATTATTATGTATTTTATTAGGGTTTATGCCAAAAGGCTCGGCCTTATTAAATAGGACTAAAATGTATGTTCTGTGGGGAAATGGATGAAATACGTATATTAAAAGAACATAAAAACCTTAATACTATATTTTAGTCCTAATTTCAGTAATAGGTAGTACATGTTATCCAATCATTCCAAGGCTATGCTCTTCTATTCTTGTTAATTCTCTTTTTAAAAACTTCAGTTTTTGAACGTCTTTGAACCAGCCTGCACTGTCAAAAGGTCAAACCTTTGCAGTCTATGTTATCAGACCTGTACAGTACTGTGACTCTCGCTCGCTGCCCTCAGAGCGAAGCCGCATTTATAGATGTATGTTAGGACAGGTGAACAAATAATATCCACTACAGGTTTAGGTTTTCTTTATTGATCCCCAAGGGTGGAGGATCCACCCTTAACAGGGGTGAAATAGCACAATAGAACTAAACTGTACAATAAACTGAAACACACACTGATTTTAGTACATTAAAATAGGATATAGAATTAAATACAGTTTAAAAAAAAAACAATAAATTGGTACGTGTTACCTGCTAGCCGTGATCCAAAATGTAATGAGCCAAAACATGATTGTTGAAGATGAAATGACAGAAAGAAATTCGAAATATGAATATTTAAAAAACAATTTTGATCCAAAAGGATAGAGAAAGTAAAGTAAAATTCCCACTCTGTTACATATATATATTTATAACACTACTGCCTACCATCTCTGCGATCTAAGTCGCGATGTTATATTATACTAGCTTTTGCCCGCGGCTTCGCTCGTGTTAAATTCGGGGTAACACAGTTCCTCTTTCCTGATTAGCAGGTACCGGCTACCTGCAGTTTTTGCCCTTGTGCCGTATTGATTGTAATAGCGATACTAAGTTTTCCCTTTCTTGCCTCTTTCTCCCTCACATCGCGTTTATAAAAAAAAAAATGCCTATGTCCGTCTCCTGGTTTAGCCATTAAAGCGTCAAGAGGTAATAAACAAACAAACTCACTTTCGCTTTTAGAATATAGTATAGTAAGGAAATAAGGTGTTCTTTGTAGACTGTACACGGAACTCTATACTGTATTCATTAGTATATAAGAAATTTAACATGTACCTCATTAGCTAACAGCATTCCTCGCTGCTAGTTTCATATTCATTAAGAATATTATACGCACTTTCATAGAGCTGAAAGTTGAGCTAAACTGCACTGGTGCTGATGTCGAGATTGTAGTCGTATTTTTAGGGTTCTGTGCCTCAAAAGGAAAAAACGGAACCACTAATGGATTACTATGTTGTTGGTCTGCCTGTCTATCTGTCAAGACCCTTTACCTACCTCGAGAACGCGTGAAGGAATCGACTTGAAATTAAAACCATATACTCAGCTCTGTGGTGCCTTTGTGCTGTGAAAAACAACTCTCTTGGTTTACGCAGTTAAAAGATATGGTCGTTTACGTCGCAAGTTTGTACGGAACCCTCGGTGCGCGAGACAGACTCGCTTTTGTTTTAGAAATACACACAGTTGTGCTCAGTTACTAACTACTAGCTGGCGCTAAAAATAAAGTATCCTTTGCGTTATTCCAGACCATAATCTACCTCTGTGCCAAATTTCATCAAGATCCGTTCAGACGGTTTTTACGTGAAAGAGTAACAAATATCCATTCATTCATACATCTATACATCGTCACAAACATTCGCATTTATAATATTAGTAAAAAGGGTAAGGGATTCCCGAATCCACACAAAAAAACGTGTACAAAATGAAATAAATTGATTTTACATTACATAACATCACGCCTATAATACCCTAAGTATTTTGTTTAATTACCCAATAGTAAACCCACATTTCGTCAAATATGTCAAAGTGTCATGTAATAGGGGGCGAGCCTATTGCCATCACATCGCAAATCCGGACTTCGTGGCTGCTACTGAGAAATTCCTGATTGGAAACCAAATTTCGCTTTGGCCGGGAATCGTACGCAGGACCTCATGGTCAGCAGCCGCGGTTGCGATCATTCTACCAACTGAGCGATCGAAATTTAAATCGTTATTGAAAAGAAGATCCTACTAATATTATGAATGCGAATGTTTGTGAGGATGGATGTATGGATGTTTGTTACTCATTCATGTCTAAACGACTAAACGAATCTTGATGAAATTTGGCACAGAGGTAGATTATATACTCTGGAATAACACTTTTTTTCGATCATAACGCGGGCGAAACCGCGGGCGCCAGATAATCTTTTAAAATAAGAAGAATTCCACAAAAAAAAACAAAGCATTGTCTTTAATTGATTTTATTTTATTAAATTGTTTCAAAGAAGTTATAACGATATACAAATTGCTAGACCTCCCACAGAATTCCAGACACAGTCACATAATTCTATAATGGTTCCTTTATTTAAACTAATAGACAAAATTGAGACTGAAAATAATATTCTAGTAATCTATTTAGGATTCCGTAGACAATTGGCTAAAACGAAACCTTTATAGATTCGCCCAGACCGTTTGTCTGTCCGTATGTCAGCTGTTTTTACTCCGAGACATTGGCATCACATAGTTGAAATTTAGAGAGTAGATTCTTCTTTTACGAAAATAAGAGTGCATGGCACTGAGGAATCGAAAAATCCGGTGCATAATGGTTGTGTCTATAATTTATTAATAGGTTTTATAAACGTTTTACTAATTAATACGTTTTTTGTCAAGATTGACAAGATATTTATTTCTAAAGTAGTTAAGATTTGGTCTCAGCCTCTTATTTCCAAAGTAAGAGAGGAGAATTTAAAAAAAAAATGTTTTGTAGTAGTCCGTTCAAAAAAAAATTAAAAAATAGTAAGCACAAGATTTGACATTTCGTTTTTGAGATATGGGACTTTTTCATCAGATTGCAATCATAACTTTATTTTTCATTAATACATTATAAAATGAGCGTAAATTACCATTAAAGAATGAGGGTTAATAATATTTTTATTGTATTGTTTGAGGCTACGGAACCCTGTGCGAGTCCGACTCGCACTAGACCGGTTTTTTTAACTTAGCATTTTTCGGATCAATTGACATTACAATATTTCAACAGACGAATTTTAACGACCTGTAAAGGTCAAAAAAGGTCGTACCTACATAGATATCTATTTAGTACTTTAAAAGTAATATAACCTCTTACAACTGGGATTTTAACAAACTTTTCGATGGTTTCAGCTTAACAGCAACATTAGCATTACCACGACCACCATTTCAGCCTTTAAGAGGACAGCGCGGTGCTCCACCCAGGCAGGGCCACAGCGAGCTCCCTCGTGTCCTCCGGGCGACCGTCACAGTGGTGACACCCGGATATTTCCTCCCGCCTGATTATGTACGGGATCCTCCCGATACTTCCATGTCCGGTGAGGGTGAGGGTGGCGTGGACTTATCGCCAGTATAAGCTAGTTTCCAAAATAAATAAATATTAGTCCGTCTAGATTATTCAAAAATAAGGGAGGCGTATTTTTTATTTGTAAATTAAAATAAAAATTACAAAGATATAGCCCATTAAAGTTACGTGTGACGTCACGCGTTGCTGCATTTTTTCTCGGTTTTATTTTGACAGTTATGCAACGTCAGAAGTAAAATTATCTGTGGAACGACTGTAGTTCGACGATATTTCCCGATGCTATCTGGGTGCCATTTTGAATCTGCCAGTTTAATCCCCAATGGAGTTCATTAATGCCATTATGTCGGAATATTTCGTTTATTATTATCGTGTCAATTGGAGAGAAAAATTAGGTCAATTTGTGGAAAATATTAAAAAATCGATTTTGCCATTTTGTATTTAGTTTTTAAAACTGGATTCTTCATGGAAGTTTAAACTGTAGCAAATGCATGATGAAATAATATTCATTCCTGTTAGGACCTTTTATGCAAACAGTTTTACTGTGAAAAAAACTAGTCTTTTAAAAGCAGCTTCGGTCGTTTTATTATTTGAAACGTTTCAATATGCATGTGGGTGGGAAGGCGCACGCCCGACCCTACATCTAGTTTCATTTCTTGTTTTTGCTGCCACAGAGTATTTTAACAGTCGCTACAGGTTTATCTGTGGTCCTATAAGTCTGATAAGTAGTTTGTTGGTGTCGGTGCGTTTAAGACAATACACGGTATAGATACATTATATAAATACATTACAACTACATACATTAAAAGAAAATATGTATAGTTTCCGCCCGCAACTTCGTCCGCGTGGCATAGTTACTTTGGGTTAACGCTAACTTTATCCCTGTGATGACGAAAAAAAATGTATCTTTCTCTCCCCTTTTCTTTCCTCTTTCTCCCTCTTTTCTCCCTTTTTTTTTAAATTAGCCTATGTCCGTCTCTAGGGTCCAAAATATCTCTGCAACAAAATTCATCAAAATCGATTCGGTCATTTAGGTCTGAAGACGTAACAAACTCACTTTCGCTGTTATAATAATTAGTAAGGATAAAAAGATACCTAAGTCATTAACAATCTAATCAATGTCAAGGTTGTGAGAATACATTAAAATAATTTTGGAAATCAACCTCAGGTTACGTATAAATCTCGTAAAAAACATACAAACAAAAACAGTCATATTAAAACCTCTTCCTTTTTTCGAAATCGGTGAATAAGTCTGTATTTAATATCTAAGCCACGCGGTTCGAGTAAATTCAGCGAAAATTTTCACCAGCACAGGTTACCACTTAAAACGGATTTGTGCCAGATTTTCATAAAATTAAGATGCTTATCCTACTGCTGGCTGGTAAAAGTAAATGAAAGCCAAATTTATCCTTGCTGTTTTGTTGACTATATTTTGAGCTAAATCTTGACATTAGAGAGAGCTATTTTCTTTAAATATTGTTTCGATTGTTGAACTCGAAAAAAAATTTTTTTTTCATTACATTCTTTGACGCTTTATGTGCGTGTTCTAATTTCGAATGTACAAATAATTGTTTTTTTCATCCCACCATCTCGGAAAGAGTATTTTTAATCTTCAATATCTGAGTGGAAAAGCCGTTTTTATTCTCTAGAGGATAAAGTAAATTGAATTTAGAACATCGTGTGCACTAAGTTTGTGAATTAAAAAAAACATTAAACCGATTTACTGCTACCTCTATGGTGCCGAATATATCATACAACTTTTTCTTAATTTGTTAAAAACTCAGACTCGGAACCTTCTTGGTGTTTTTTCAATTTTCTTTGTACGCGGTTCTTTACGCGGCATTTTTTCACGTCATTGTTAAACCTTATATTATAAACAAGAAACTTGAAAACAAGTAAAAAATATTATCCTTACTATTTCCTTACTTAATCCTTACTAATATTATAAAAGCGAAAGTGAGTTTGTTTGTTTGTTTGTTACCTCTTCACGCTTTAATTTCTGAACTGATTTGGATGAATTTTGGTACAGAGATAGTTGGGAACCAGGAGACGGACATAGGCTAATATTTTTTTGAAAAAAGTGGGATGTGAGGGAGAAAGAGGGAAGAAAAGGGAAAACAGCGTTGCTATTACAAATCAATAAGGCGCAATGGGAACTGTGTTACCCCAAATTTAACGCGGGCGAAGCCGCGGGCGAAAGCTAGTAATATAATAAAAGCGAAAGTGAGTTTGTTTGTTTGTTACCTCTTCACGCTTTAATGGCTAAACCGGTTTTGATGAATTTTGGTACAGAGATAGTTGGGAACCAGGAGACGGACATAGGGTATTTTTTATAAAAAAAAAGAAAATGGGATATGAAGGAGAAAGAGGGAAGAAAAGAGAAAACGTAGCGTTGCTATTACAAATCGATAAGGCACAAGGAGAACTGTGTTACCCCGAATTTAACGCGAGCGAAGCCACGGGAAAAAGCTAGTTTTGTTATAATTTAAAGATTATTCTGTAATACTTACCTGTCATAATGTAGTAATTAATACCTTTTGATTGTCTTGTGATTGTAAACGTCTTTTTTTTGCATTTAGTCATTTCCTCGCTGAGGTGGAATGAAAAGTTACGTGTTGCACTCGAGCGCAAAGATTTTTCACCTCGTGCTCTTTTGATTCCCTCGCTAACGCTCAGGATTCTAATTTTGAATCACTCGCTGCGCTCGTGATTCAATTTTAGAATCCTTCGCTTGCTCGGTCATCAAAATTGAACACGCGGTTAAAAAGCAACTTTGCACTCTTGTATAACAAATAACTATTTTTACAACGTGCCAGAATGAATCCCTAAATTACCAGCAAGGTAAAGTTCTCTACGAAACTTCTATGTAGGGAAATTTATATCCCTCCTTATCGGAGCTCTCTTACTAATAATACCTGGCGTATCTATAAGATTTTTTATGAACAAACGAAAAACCTTGTTACGTTCCTTTATATGAGAAAATATCGATTCTGTAAATAAATACCAAAATATTTTCCCAAAAATACCTACATATTATAAAAGGGCAGCTTCACTAAAAAAATCCGCTTTTGTTTCAGGTAGAAATAAAAGCGGCTTTTTTGTGAAGCTCCATAATAATGATTTTGAAAGCGACAAATAAAATTCATTCAGCATATTAATTAGCGTCCCAAATTGCCTGCCGATCATATTGAATACAGATTACGTTGCCTTTTCGAATCATTTTAATTGCGACGCAGAGCTTAATATATTCGTCTAAACGAGCTTCGCTTCCCGGATTTATTTACAGGATTTTGATACACGAACAAAAAATTATGAAACAAAATATGGCCTCATAAAATTTGCATAGTGTGACGTCCACGGTTTGTATTTTGCCACTCGTAAATCAAAAGGGTTGATAAAAATGTCCGCATTTTGTCACGGCAGGCTGCTTGCTGAGTTACGACATCCTACCTACTTTAAGGTTCTATTGTGGTTAATTAAATCGTAGATAATCCTGCTCCGTGTCTACCCAAGCTTTCAGAGGCATTTAGGAAACTCAGTTTATAATGGCTTAACTTCAAAGCACCCACAGAATACTACCACCGTAACCATTATAACGCTATTAATACACGTTCAATGTTGATAGATAAAATCAATTTTCTTCTCTCGAAGTTCATGTGATTTTTGCTAAGGTGTTTATTTAACGATTTATGTACATACACACTGAATACAGAAAAATGAATAGGAATAGAAAACAGGTACAAAGGTAATGCTTATTTCTATAGAAATCTCTTCCAGCATACCTGCGAAAGGAGAGTAAATAAAAAGAGATGTAGACACAGTGCGTAAAAAGAATACATAAAAACAAAAGCAAATATGACTAAATACAATATAAGAATACACTAACATACGTACAAATACAAAGACAAATATATAACTTAAATACAATACTAAATATAATAGTAAATACCTATGCAACTATGGTGAAATTGAAAGATAATGTTGTTTTGTGAAAAGGTGTGACATGACAAGACCTATGTTATTTATATAATTAAACGAATAGTTTCAAAAGCATAGGTACCTACTAATTGTCTAGGGGGTATTAAAAATAGCTAAATGTATTATAATATAATTTTTCAGTTTCTTAAAAATCACAATGAAAAATGATACCTAATACCTATTCCCATTACCATAATGTAGTTTTTTTTTTAAATATATCTATTATGTAGGTAGTTCGCCATATATAAATAAGATCATAAAGGAATTTAGTAATGAAAGAGAATACGTCATTTTCCTATGCTCTTGGCTCCAGGGCCAACAATGTTTGGGCGCAGAGCAATGTCCTTTTACAGTACGGCCAACGAGAAGCGATACCAAATGTAAACAAAACCCATGCTAAAACCCCATCTAAAATGGCCGCCCGAATTTTGGCGAACCCGTCTTAACCTTGTCATGTTTTTGCCGGGAGAACGACACATTACGACTAAGGCACAAGATGGAAAGAGCTAAATATTAGATTGTCAACGCCACAGTTGTTCTATAGGTTAATGACCTTTCGTATCGCTTCTCGTTGGCCGTACTGTAGCTCAATCGATTAGGCGGATCCGGTTTGAAATTCAAAAAGTTTATAATAAATTCACTTTGACTGCCAACATTTCAAAGTGAAAGCATAATAGCATTGCGGGCATGTTACGGATTACGCAGCCATTTGCATTTCGTAGCTCGTTGGCGTAGAGGGCTTGTGCTACGCCGTAGCCGCAGCATATGTTTTACAGATAAAAGCTGTTTTTACGAAATTTTTAATCCTACTAATATTATAAATGCGAATGTTTGTATGGATTTATTGATGTTTGTTACTCTTTCTCGTCAAAACTGCTGAACGGATTTAAATTATAGTCTGGAATAACACATCGGATTTTTTCGATATCAGGCGGATGAAGCCGCGGGCGCCAGCTTCTTAATTATATAATGATAGAAATAAAGAAAATAAGTTTATTTGGCACATGCCACAAGTGCACGCCACATTTAACAAAAAATTACAAAACAAAGTAAAAACTTACATCAAAACATAAAAAATAGAGAATTATTGTTTGTCTTACGGCTGTGCCAAATAGGCACAGTTCAGCAAACTGGTATCCGCCGCTGGGTTTCCACTGGATCTGTGATGGTGTGATGTGACGGACGTAAAACAATTTTATACTCGAGGTGAGATTTGTAAACAGATACTTACGTAAATAAATAAAATTGTGTACTGCAATAATATTTACAAATGAACTACTGACGAACAACTATCGGAAATATATTATGAAGGACGAGACTGTTCACGTGTGTCTGGCATGCCACCGTCTGGTTGAGTCCACCAGACATATTATTTCTGGTTATCCTCGTTTAGCTAACGGCGAGTACTTGCACAGTCAAAACCTAGTAGCCAAGATTATATACCAGCAACTTGCATTAAAATATAATCTTGTGGAATTTAAGGTACCGTACTACAAGTATGTGCCCGACCCAGTTCTCGAGAAAGACCATGTTACAATGTACTGGAATCGGTCTATCATTACTGACAGGACCATTGTCGCCAATAAGCCTTACATAGTTGTGATGGAATGATCAGTGCGCCGCGTATTGAGAATCGATGTTACCATCCCAAATGACGAAAATCTCGTGAAAGTTGAGAAAGGGAAACAACTAAAATATCACGACTTGGAACACCAGGATGTCAATTTGTGGAATGTAAGCTCGGCTATCATTGTGCCTATAGTAGTTACGACCAATGGCATTTTTGAATTTTTTTTAATGGATATCGAAACCATTAAAAAAAATTACCATGTCAGTCACAGTGTTATTGGTTGTTCCATCGGGAATTTCTTAGTTGTATTACTCCCCTATTTAGTTGCATAGCTCCCCTATTACATGGGACTTAACAAACGTAACAAGCGAAACGTAAGTGTACTATAAGGTACACCTCTACCTTATCCTTCAAAGATTAAAGGCGTGAAGTTATGTCGTTTTATATCTTTCAAAAGAAAGATAGCCACATGAGTTCCGTACTGTCATTTTAGCCACGTGTCAGGCCATCAGTTCCTTGTATAATAATGTACGTTCTACAAAAGTTGAAGTTTAATTTCCTGTTGAGGTATTTGTGCAAAGATTAAAGACGTATAAATGTCGGAAGTACGTGGAGTCAACGGAATTACGCAACTTGCCACAGATCCTGGCGACGCAATTTCACGCTTTTAGTGAAGTCAAGTGGCCACCAAGTCCCCTTAGCGTTGGAGAGCACTTAAAAAACAACAAAAGCGAAATTATAAAGATGATTGATAAGAAAATTTTCGTTTTTAACCTTTCTGATTTTAGCACAAAGGGCGGAAATATGCATGTTTACGATGGTGCGAACTGGGTTTCCTGAAAAACAGTCTTCCAAAAGATCCTTGCGGATCTTCAGCAAAAGTTGGCTTTGTCCTTTGAACTTTGCTGACATGCGGTGCCTTATGCCATTTTGATGCAAAAATTTGCTTCCATTCCAATAAGCGGCAATAGAAATTAGACCTAGGATATATTCTTGCTAGACGCGCTTATCCGTTTATTTGCACTAATTATCATAATGATGCCATTGTATTCAACTGCATGAAACGTATCAGTCTGAGATAATTAATTACTCATATACACACGAGTAGGTTAAAAGCTTGCTAACGATCTTGCTCTTGAGCAAGATAAATAAATCACCGGTAATGCTAACATTACCATTGATTTATTATAGTTTTCCTGTCTCTTGGAATACGAGTAAGTGATAGCGTGACGTTTGACAGAGGAAAATGGAAGAAAAACCGACCAAGAGCGAATCAGAATCGCGCATCGGAAGTTCCGTACAAACAAGCGACATAAACGGCCTTATGTTTTGACTGCGTAGACTTAGAGGGTTGATTTTCACAGTACAAAGCGACCTCAAAGTAGAGTATATGGTTTAATTTTTTTTATATAAAGTTTCCCCCACACTAGGAATTTCTCCTGTATCGTGGTAGCGTTCCCGAGATAAACAAAGTGATTCAATAAAGTTTTCGTTTCGTTTTTTGAGGTATCCCTAAAAACGTATTGCGCCGACCCGAAGTAATATGGGACAAGAGCAGGAAGATGACAGTGACGTCACGCAGAATCAAATTACTGTGAATGACTTTGATTAATATCACAGTCGTTTTTAGAAAGTACCAAAAAATGAGAATTGAAAAAATTTATTATTCAATATTGTTAAAAATGTATATTGTATGTATATGAGCACTAAGCCATCGGATGGGCTGCGACCCGCCCGGTCCCGAGGACTTACTTCTTAAGCTAACCATTAAACAGTGTGAACTTCAACTCTTCGTTAATGGCTTTTGTTGACGAGAGATACCACAATTTTGCCAGTATCACGTGTAAATATATACTAAATAATAAACTTATTAATATTTAGCAAGTAATAACAGTAATTAAAAAATATAGAAACAAATCTAAACAGTGTTTATCGACCTAGCAAATTTTATTTTAATTTAAAATTGATGTGTATCGATCACTATCACTCCGCAAAAGTACTGTAGAGGTCTGATAACATTGATCAAACGTATGACAGTACAGGCTGGTTGGCAAAGACATAATCGAATGCTCAAGTTTTTAAATAAAAATTTAGAAAGAATAGAAGTGCCTTGTTTTCATTGAATAACATTTACTGCGGAAATTAAAAAAAAAAACAGACATATTTGGCCCATATTATTGTTAGTAGTATGGCTTAAAAGCTAGGTTAGGTACATTTACACATACAATTAATTTAAGTATTGGCCGCCCTCTGGGGCCCCGGGCACACGCACTTGCATTTGAACCCAGTGCCCCAGAAGAGGGCCAACCAGTTTATGGCTGAGCATGTTCAAGATGGCGTCAGTGCTCCACGCGTGCGGAACATCAGCGAAGCGATGCGGCGCCGCAGCACAGTGTGAAAGCCGTCTGTGTGAGCGTGCGCAAACATGGCAGACGCACTACAGTAGCGTAGTAGCTCCACCAGCACCCAGGATTATGAACTGAATTATAGTCTATAATAATATATATACTATAATATATAATATATCCATACTAATATTATAAAGCTGAAGAGTTTGTTTGTTTGTTTGTTTGAACGCGCTAATCTCAGGGACTACTGGTTGGAATAGGAAAATTCTTTTAGTGTTGGATAGTCCATTTCTTGAGGAAGGCTATAGGCTATATAACATCACGCTACGACCAACAGGTGCTGAGCAGCGTGGGTGAAACCGCGGAGAACAGCTAGTGTTAAATAATTTTGTGTTCTTTTAATATACGTTTTTCTCTTGGCTTCAACAGTACCTACTCTCGTATTTATCAAATATCAATAGTGATTATGTCATACCGTTTTTGTTGTTTTGCAGTACACATAATACTGAACTAGAACCGCCAAACAATGGTGAAGAGAAATTAGGAAAAATAATGTGATCCTTACTCGCTAAGCTAGCGTTCTACTTGAAATACTGTTCAGCTGCAACCGGTTAGACTGGAAGCCAACTCCAGCACAGTTGGAAAATACTATGCAGATGCTGATGACTTGAACTCCCTATACATGTACCTATTTAAAAAAAAACAATTCACATTAACGTGAGGGGTACAATATGAAGTTTTTAAATTACTTCTTTAATTCTGTTCTGAACTCTCCAAAAAATTAATTGCTTCTTACTTTTCAATCATACTCTGAAAAATTAGAAAAAATGTTGGATGAACTTAAAAAACGCTTCAACGAAAATTTATTTAAGTGATTTAATATTAAAATTTACCGCATATTAAAATGTTAAGTAAGTACAAAAACATTCAAAGTTATTTTTGAATGTTTTTGTACCAAAGGTTTATTCACTCCTTTGGCATGTTTTTGCAAAGATTTGTGCGTGGGTGGTATATTCGTGGGTGTCCACTATTGAATCTAAAACGAGAAAAGTTTTTAAATAATTTTTTTGGGCGTTTTTGCAATCCGCTTATCTAAATAATCGAATAAATAGGTACATAAATAGTAGTATATAAAGGCTAGGCATATAAATAGATCTAATATAATAATGTAAAATAAGTACAACATAATCAATGTTTGTGTGTTGAAAATTCGTTCACATCGCTGTCGAAAGGAAAAGTGCCCAGAAAACTGATGTTGGTAGTTGAAACAACTTGTTTTTTTTAATAACTGATAAAAAATTCCGGCATGAACCGTTCGGAACCAGGGTTGCGAATTGTAAGAAAGAGATACCGCGGCCATGGAATATAAAGTGTAAAAAAACGAATATGTGTGGGATTTAGTCAGTAAAAGCCTGACAGTCCCCTGCTGCTCCACTCACAGCTACGGGGGAAGTTATTTGATGATTACCCATCCGCAAAAAAGGGGGTTCGAAAAGATACGGGGTTCAGAACCCCGTACGTTGTCACCGTTTGTGCATCGAAGTCAGTGCCACCATGATTGTGTGGACCCTATGGATTAACAAGTCCGATGTTATAGAAAACACTCCTATTTCCATAATCCGACTTCAAATTCAGAATCCGTAACTGCTATTGCACAACTCTAGTTGGAAAAAAACCCTACAGAAGTAGGCGTCTGCTAGGCCAAGAGGCAGTAAAAGACATAGATCAAACTCAAAGGATTTTAATTAGACCATTACTTTTTTATGTCAAGAAACAAAAGAATAAAACTACAGTCCCAGTCACAAGGCGTAATAACTTGTGAAACTACTGTAGTTGCCCATTCCAAAGCCTCGATCTCTATGGAGAAGAACAGGCAAGGAACTCCATGGACACTCTTTCAAATCATAATAATTTAGAAATTACATGATTGAAAGTATTATGAGCTACATGAAACAAGCGCTGCTTAGTTCGTGGCTCACCGATTAATGATGATTCTCTCTTGTTTCTTTTGATAAATATACTTCTTACTAATTAATTACTTACTTATTACTTAGTTGATCGCTGACGGTTCGCACCACCGCTGAAACTTGAACATAAAACAAACAAACAACTCATTGCTAGCTGTACTCATTAATCGCCAGCAGTAGTACTTTGAATCTTACTTTGAATCCACACCGCGTCACACTACATACGGATGCAACCATTAATAGTGGTTCACGTGGCAATTTGACTCAATGTTCAAGTTTCACACTTCATTTGACGGGCCTGTTGGTCTAGTGGAGTGGCCCTGACTGCTGAGCCGGAGGTCGTGGATTCGATTCCCACCCAGGACAAACTTTGTGTGATGAGCATGATTGTTTGTTCTGTGTCTGGGTGTGATTTATCTATAATATGTATGTATTTATAAATTATATAAGTATGTATATCACTTGTCTGGTTACCATAACACAAGCTCTGCTTAGCTTGGGATCAGATAGCCGTGTGTGAGTTGTCCCAAGATATTTATATTTATATTTGAACTCAATAGACAATATTAGTTTGTGTATACGCAAACCTAAACTATTCTAGCTAGGAAACAAACGGTTGGAATCAACTCACAAACACGTACAAAGGATTTACATGTAGTTACTGAACTTTTTTCGTCCAGATTTGTTCACAAACACAACGTACTCTAAATAATACCATGCCTGTATCCCCGCTGCATTAAGCAACGGTGTGCTTTATTGTACTTACATCCAGATTTCGCCAGTTATGTTTAAGTTCCAGGTAATAGGGAACCAGCTTATTGCACATCAAATGATGTTTATTTTGAAACTAGGTTTTCACAACACTTTAACACGACTTTTTTTAAAAACTAGATGAGGCCGGTGTTTCGTACCCGACTATTCTGAGAAGAAACAGTCGAAACAAACTCAGAGATCAAAGTCTCTTTTAAGGTCCAAACAAAAATCTTTATCAACTTACATGAGGACTATGCAGATTAGTGTCTGATGGTGAAGCACACACAGATTGAGTGTACCTGCCCAGTTAGTGCAAACATTTGTCAGTAATCGTGTAGCTCGTCTCATAACCCAAGGAGCTCAACGACACGACGAACAATACCAAAAAAAGGATATTTATGCAGGTCGCTTATAGTACTACATCCACTGGTTACAAATTCTCCTTGACTGCTACCTGCCAGTAATCAATCCCAGCACGTCATGCTCAGAGGGGCCTGCTAAGGTCACCGCCTGCCGGGTTTTGTAGGTTGTTCGAGAGAGATATCGCGGAATCGGAACATAAAAAGAAAGGCAAAAGAAGAAACCATTTAGTCAGTACCCTCCCTCCCGCTCCATCCAGAGCGGGGGAAGTTATTTGATGATTTCCCATCTAACGCGTTTTACGACATGAACATCACTGCTGGACATGTGCCTCTACGTAGCTGCTCCACACCCTCTCCCCCGCCTTCGGTATCCAATCTTAACCCATCACGTTTTTTAAGTCACTGGTCCACCTAGCCGGAGGGCAACCAACGCTGCGCTCGCTGATACGTGGCCTCTCCAGGATTCGTCCGAACATCGGTCCTCGATCATTCGACGGTCAAACCAAATTGGCCAACCCACGACCACTTCAGTATACAAAACAAAATGTTGCTTAAGTGTAGTCTGCAAGTTTTAATACTTGTTACTTTCGCGAATGATATTTAAATCAACAAAAAACGATTTTTTTTGCTTACGTATTAGTAGTATTTTCTACGAGACGTCTGTCAAAACACAACTATCCTTAAGCAAAACGAATCGTTTTTTTTTTTGGGAACTAGCCGTTACTCGATGACACTGACCTAGAAATTGCAACAAACGCATTAAAAATTTTGAATTTTATTAAAAAAAAAAAAAAATTTGGGTGAATTTATGGTTCATTTGAGTAGCAACAGGGCTTTTTGCTATCCAAATGATAATGATATTAAATAAATATACATATGAGTATATTTTTTCACTTATATTATTGTTATATTCGTGATTATTTCATAAAAATAACCATTTGATACGTACTTCATCATTATGAGCACAAATAATAGAAGTATTTATAAATGATGCCAATGAACAAAGGAACGATTACTTATGTAAGCACTACATAATTGTATTCGTTAAAACAAAATATATTAGGATGTTTATTTTGCTTTCATTTTTACGGTTGATAAAACGGAACTCTTATTGGATCACTTTTTTGTCCGTCTGTATGTTTCTGAAGACTCTTTATCTCAGGAATGCGTGGAGATGTTGAGTTGAAATATACTCATTTCTGTAGTCACTTGGAGCTGTGAAAAAAGCCTGTAAGTTTACGCAGACATAATGTGGCTCATGGGTCCTTAATTTTGAGTAGTGTGCTGTATGAGGATAAAAGAACTTAGACTTTTGGTGTAAACTAGATAAATTCAGATCCTTGTCTAGAATAGGCAATTCGACTCCAATAACCTTAAGTTTCACCCTTGTCCTGGCTCAGATCAAGCTTGCTATGCAGCTCGCAACCGCGTCGTAAGATGTGACGGCACTAAAGGCTTTTAGAAGGTCTTTCGGGATCCGAAACACAAATTAAAGTCCAGGTTTGTTCTGATACGATCAGATCACAATAAAGTCAGACTATACAATGTGGTTTTCGACACATCGGCGTAAACGGCAACGCGAACCTGCTTCCCTTAAAGTATTCGAACGTCGAATGCAAGTGCAGCGCCAAGATGGCTGCTCATCGCCGTCACTTTATTATAAGCGAGGGTAGATTGCATTAAATTAATGGAGCTTTAATCGAACACGTAAGAAATTTTTCGTTTATTTCGCAAATTTGTACAGAACTGGCCGGTTTTGTACTTGGCCGGTTTTAATTTATACAAAGAGCCTTAACAATAGCAGATGTACTTTATACTAGACAATGGCAATCCATTGTATATTCCAATCTTTTGATAAGCAAATAAATCTCCTGGAAATCGCATTATAAAGAACATCATGTGTCGTAATTCGTGCGACAACAAAAACAACAGAGATTTTCACAAACATTTTCGTGGATTAAAAAGGATGAACGAATTAAGGAAATAAGATAACGTCTTCAGCACTAGGTACAATTTGTATTTCATACAATCAATACAACTCTTTGGTATAACATTATTTACAATCTCAACACAGATACAAACACTGTCAGACAGGGTGTGACACGACAACAAATCAAGAGCAATACATTCAATAAAGTTTAAAAGTACTTCGTGATGGTCCGAGAACCTTGGACGATGCCTTACTCTATAACACTGAACACCGAATTACTTTCTAGACCACTGTCATCGTCATTTCGAGTCCGCTATAGAAAATGTTCGCGCACCTCTGGGACGTTCCCATGCTTCGCTCGTCCTCACGGCACGGACGTCTTGGCACTGTAACAAAAGAATAACGATTATTTTAAATGAGCAAAAACTTGTACCTACATGTCGTGCAGTTGGGTATTATCAATTATCTATCTCTTGCCCTTACAAATAACTGCCTCATCTAGTTTATAGAGGTTGATGCGATGCATGTAATATGGTTAACATAGGCTTCTTCCTCCAACTATCTCTGATAGTCGTACCCCCGAATACTGAAACGTCACTCAAAATTTAAGTCCCACTTAAGTTCAACAGAGACTCAGAAGTGACGTTTGACCATACAAAATCTAAAGTTTAAGAGCTGCTCAAATGTTAAGCAGCCCTCACATTTTGAGTGACGTTTCAGTATTCGGGGGTTAATCTCATAAATCTTCTGTCTCATCTGTCTTTCTAGACCTTATATCATCTTTCGCACAATCCTTTCATCTTTTATTGGTTCTTGCCACTCTTACAGCCATCCACATTCATACTCAATTGAGCACATTTCCGGATAAAAGCGATGTGAAAGAGTACTTTGATGAATTAAGCGTGAAACACATAGCGGTTGCGGGTTTCGCGCGATTCGGATATTTATGTGGTCGCTAACACACAGCAGCGCCCATCACTCAGATCGAGAAAGAAAGAAAGAGACAGGCTTTTTGTTGTCCTGCCCTAGCTACGCCCTAAGCCGAAGCTCGTACCCTTTGCCGTGGCTGGAGTCTTTAACTTCAAGGCAGCCACAGGAATTGCCCGGCTAAGCAGACGACAACCTTCTAGGATGAACTGCAAGAAGCCATTCACAAAAAAACAGTAACGCCCGACTTTCGCCCCGTCCCGCCCGCACTGATATCCGTATAAAAGTACGGACTTTATCGCGCTCGCGCTGTGCTCCCTCGGCCCGACCCGCACGCACTGACTACTTATTTTCTTTTTATTTTTATACAATCATGTACAACGTTTATCAGAAAACTGGTCATATTTAAAGCCCACTTTTGCCTGTGACCATGCCTGTTTAATACATTGTTTAAAGAAAGTTCATTCAAGATTCAGAGGCCGACCGCAGTAACAATTTTCTTATTCATCGTTTTCTTAAAGAAATAATACCTCTAAACCTGGCGGCACCGTTAAACTAAACGATTATGACTTATGTTATCCCAAAATTATACGGAATAACGACACCATAACTAAGTTTAATAGTAAGGTTCTTTAAGTTTATTATAATATTCATACTTATATTTCGTTTATTCATTTTTGTACATTTAAAAATATACTAATATTAAACCTCAAAGTATTTCACAGTCATCTCCAATTTCGAAAATTTCTTTTGAAATATGAACGTAAAGGTATAGATATATATTCTGTCAAATGAAGCCTTTTTAAAAATAATTTCTCGAAAAACCTGAATGTCTGACAAGCTTAAAACCTGAGCTGAATTTTGAATCAAATTTATCAAAGGGTCATACCATTCTTTGAAACCTCGCTTGAACATCACTTTAACATAATAATACCTAGAAGAAATCAATTCACCCAAACCTTGAAGAGATCCAGATTATAATGACGGCTTGGTTGGCGCAGTGGCTGAGCGATCGACTGGTGCGCTGCGTGTCGCGGGTTCGATCCACGTACGGAAAAAGTATTTGTATGATATGGTTTGTTTCGGGTCTGGCTGTTTGTGTATGTTAGTGTAAATGTTTGTAAACATTACAGGAGAAATTTCAAAGTGTTGCAACTTTTTTTTTAAATATCATTGAACACAGAAGTCGACCGTGAATTCCACAAACTAGCGGTTTGTAGAATAATTTTGTGACGGTAAAGTAAAAAAAAATATGCAGCCAGAAGCTATACCTATCTTGTTCAAAGGCGTTCTAGAAATTTCGGTTCGGGTCAAATTTAACTTCTAAGATTTTTCACATGCTTAGTTACAGGTAGAAGTAGTCTTCTTCCAGACGACTGATGTTTGAAAGAACTATTCAAGGGTGATTTACCCATACCCTTAAAACGAAAGCTAATGGACATATGTATCCTGCCAATACTGACATATGGTACAGACTTGGTCTTTGACTGACATCCAGAAATCCAAACTCAAAGCTTGCAGCGGGCACTGGACCACACTAAACTTAACGTTAAACCTACCGATAGAATAAGGAACACCTCACTGAGCTCCAGAACTCAAATTGCTGACGTAGCTGATAAAGCCGCAAGACTTAATAAGCTGGACTGGACAGGCCATGTCTGCTGGAGGCCGGGCAATGATGTGAGCCCACATTTAAAAAACTGGAGCCCTGAGACAGCTAGACACGGTCACCTTAGACCGAAAAGGAGATAGCGGAATGCCTTCTCGCTAATTGGTAGGAAGAGGAGCAACATCGCGAAAAATGGAAGGAATGGGGGAAACCTTTGCAGTGAGAACATTAGGCTAATTAAAAACAAAAGTTACAGGTGAGTAAGAAAAACAAGCTAAAAATGGCAAATAATAAGAGACAGGGATATTTTTTGGAAAGAAATATCTTTTGTAATGTCATCAATGGAAACAACAGTGAAAGCATAAATTTTGATAAAAATATTGGTATATTATTATCCTTTCACCCAAATTGTTTCACAAATAATAAAAAACGAAATAAACTACATAACAAAGAGAACATGTGGAGGAAATGTCCTGTGTGAAGGCAATCGACACGAGTTGCGAGACAACAAAGCGAATACTTTCCAGAATTCAGACGTGTGACCTCTTTTGTATTGCTATTTTATTATTTTGACTTAATTTAGCACTTAATATTTTAAACTAGCTTTCGCCCGCGGCTTCGCCCGCGTTAAATTTGGGGTAACACAGTTCCCCTTGCGCCTTATTGATTTGTAATAGCAACGCTAAGTTTTCCTTTTTCTTCCCTCTTTCTCCCTCACATCCCACTTTTTTTAAATGAAAATTAGCCCATGTCCGTCTCCTGGTTCCCAACTATCTATGTACCGAAATTCATCACAATCGGTTTAGTCATTAAAGCGTGAAGAGGTAACAAACAAACTCACTTTCGCTTTAAGGATATTGTCTTCCTAACCGTTTTCGGTCATCTCAGCGGAGATTAGTCATTGTGCATCGGCGCGGGAGGTATTATAGCTAGCCCGAAGGGACGGCAATCCGACCCGATCACCGCAGGACACAGGACACACACAAGACAGTAGGCTTAACGCGCTTTCCGAGGTATATTTTTTTTCATATTTATTATCTACTATATTTTGCCCGCGGCTACGCTCGCGTTAAATTAGGTAACGCCTTATTGATTTGTAATAGCAACGCGAAGTTTTCCCGTTGCGTCCCTCTTTCTCCCCCATATCCCATTCTTTGAAAAAAAAAGCCCGCGGCTTCACTCGCGTTAAATTCGGTATAACACAGTACCTGCCACTTGCAGTTTTTGCCCTTGCGCCTTATTGATTTCTAATAGCAACGCTAAGTTATACCTTTTTTTCCCTCGTTTTCCCTCATATTTCACTTTTTTTAAATAAAAAATATCCTATGTCCGTCTCCTGGTTCAAATTATAAATATAATATATTTTATATTAAAGCGTGAAGAGGTAACAAACAAACAAACTCACTTTCGCTTTTATAATATTAGTAACGATTTATCTTTATTCCGTGGTATCTTGCACCTGGGGCTATCTTACCGCCAACTTCTAACTCCGGGCTGCCACTAATGGAAAAACCCAATATCACTTTTTGTCTAACCCGGGGATCGAATCCAGGTTTCCTTGCTCAGCTGTCGCGCTTGCGACCGTGAGACCGACGGATCAGTTCATATGACCATTATTTCGGTAGTTTTGCTTATTATAATAAAAGAAAGATTAAGTGCGTTGTACTGGCAACCGTGCGTGAATGACCCCTTCAGCAAAATCAAAATAGGATAAAATGTATGAATTACGTTACAATTCGTAAAATGGTCACAAAGTGTTAAAAAATCATGCGTCTGTGACCATTTTTTTTCAAAATTGTTAGTCCGCCTCCGCAGTAAATTAGACTATGGTGGTGAGTAAGTATAAAAGAAAATGTTATTACGTAGTACATACATCATGCAAACTTGACAGTCAAATGCATACATACATATCAGTTTCTTAAAGACAAACAATGTACCCTTTCCAGAACAAATACATAATATGCAAATTGTATAAATGCAACAGCGATCGTTACTCACATATCCATATTTACATTGCAGGTCGGCTGTAGTTACCTTTTTACCTTTTCTGTGCACCTGTAGGGAGGAAACAATTTCATGGCTCATAAACATAGTTTTAAATTGTTTCGCTGAACATGCAGTTAGCAAGGAATTAGGACAAACGAAAAAAGACAAAAGCCAGCGAAATGCAATATTCGAAATTTAAAAAGGAATAGAACTTACGTGTTCTGGTTATGTGAGTCTGAATGTGAGGCTGTCGGAGGCAGGAACCTCGCCAGATGCGGCTGTAGCAGCAACTGCCTGAAAGTCTGCCGGAACTGGCGAGACATCGTGCAGTACAGCACGAAGTTGATAGCACCGTTCAGCAGCGCCAAGAAGTCCATCAGCTCCCCGAACAAATCATAGCAGCGCTTGAAGAAGCACCAACCGAGTAGCCCGCTCATCAGACCCATTATTCCTTGGGGTAGTTCCGTCACCAAGAAGAGCAATAGAACTGCTAGTAACATTTTCGTGGTCCTGTCGGTCCTCTTGTCTGCTTTATGCTGTCTCTTCACCATTTTCTCAGCAGCGGGGCAGGCGTTATAGTTCCTGAGGTTCTTCTGGTGCTGGTTCGCGTTGTAGAGCGCCCGTATGAGCCACACGCTAATGATCGTGAGGATGGAGCACGGTAGCAGCTTGATGACCACTCCATGCACCCAGAAGTTGGCCTGGTACAGTGTCCCCTCGTAGTCCGAGTCCACGTGGTATGCAATGTCAGGGTTGCCGAACTTGTCCGTCACGTTTTTGGTGTGTATGTCGAATACCTGTTAAAAATTAATTAGAATGAGTACTAATGTACATTTTTATTTGCTTTTTGAGGTTATGGAATTGTTTTGAAACAAACATAACGTCATTTTATAACACGGTAATGTAACTTATTAGTTTTGTTGGCAGTGCATTGTTTTTTTTATTACATAATATGTATGTTTGAAAATATTTGGTTATCAGGTATTATTCTTATTTGATCTTTTCTAAAGGTATTTTTTTTTACTATATTACATGTAACCACTTTTATGTATTTCAGTATTAGGTACGTAGTTTATTTGTTGCCTTTATTCATTCTTGTTACAAAACGAAATAAACCATACACCTAATCGTTGTCTTCTGCCATCGTGACCAGCTGATTGACAACATTCCAAATCGAATGACAATGCTAATTCTTTGAACAATGAATACATTCGATGATAATGACATTGTATGGTAATAGCGAGTGTTTGCACAAAGTTGCTATAATACGTAGCTAATTTGAACTGAATTCCTTCAACAAAAACAATGACGAAACGCAACTACATAAAATGTGAATAAGCGCTATCAAGCTGTCCATGCAACAATTTTCGAGGAAACAAAAGAATCAAAACGAGGTCCGGGAACCGTTCTTTTGCCGAAACTGTTTCCGACAGACTTATTTTTAATATTTTCGCATAAATTTTCTTAACTATCACGCCAATTGCTAGGGGGTTTAGCAATTTTTCATTATTCTTGTGCAGATCAACAAAAGTCACCGGCTGATAGCGTTGAGATTTTTGATACCCTTTTAAACCGAATTCAATAAAAAAGAAGGTTTCATTTAGAAAGTATCTTTTAATCTTTCGACAGTGAGAACCGATCCTTAATCTTTTTGAAACTGGTCCTTCTGTGTGGTCCCATTTCAATATAAACCAGTTCCCGCCTAACCCGACCTAGGAATCAATCCCAGGACCTTATGCTTAAAAGTCACGCTTGCGACCACCAGACCAAACCTTTCGTGACCACCAGACCATTTTTGCTATAATTGACTTTAATCCTGATACCGTAACATTATAGCTCAACAAAGACTGTATTTGGCCCTTGAAAGCCAGCGTTAAGCCGTCCACCCGCTGTTGGAAAACATTTGTGAAATTGTCTATGGAAATTGTTTGTAAAAACAAGATGGCGGCGTATGAAAAATAAAAAACCGGCCAAGAGCGTGTCGGGCCACGCTCAGTGTAGGGTTCCGTAGTTTTCCGTCCGTCACAATAAGTTAGAAGTTTTCGGTGGTAATTTTGGATTGCGAGAACCGATTTCAATAATTCTTTTTTTGTTTGAAAAAAAAATACCGTCAGGATAATAAAATATGTAAATAAAGTTAAAAAAATGCTTGCATATACGGTTATACTACAAACTTAGTCCAGAAATTATTTTGTACTACTTTTTGTCATTTTTGTACAAAAACTGTTGTGTCAATCGAGTTCAAAATAATTTTTGTAGAAAGTCCTTAAAAAGTTCTACTTTTCAGATTTTTTTCATATTTTCTAATCTTATGGTTCAAAAGTTAGAGGGGGGGGGGGACACATTGTTTTTTACTTTTGGAGCGATTATTTCCAAAATTATTGACATTATCAAAAAATGATTTTAGTAAACCCCTATTCATTTTTAAATACCTTTCCAACAATATATCACACGTTATGGTTTAAATTAAAAAAAAAATAACTTCCCACTTTACATATAGGGTGGCTACCCTAATAAAACACATTTTTCCAATTTTTATTTTACCACTTTGTCGGCGTGATTGATATACATATTGGTACCAAATTTCAGCTTTCTAGTACTAACGGTCACAGAGATTAAGCGAGGACGGACGGACGGACGGACAGACAAACATGGCGAAACTATAAGGGTTCCTAGCTGTCTACGGAACCCTAAAAAGGTAGTAAGTTCCATGATTAGCTTTTAAAATAAGAACGATACTAACCATAAAGGTAGGTGCACACAGTATAGGCGGTAATATAAAGCTCGTTAGTATGGCGATGCTGCATCTGCGCTCCGTGCAAAGTATGTGACTCCTATCCGAATACCTGCAACAAAGAAGAAATAATATTAGAATAGAATAATTATTTATTTTAACCAAAACAACTAACATATTGCACAAGTAATCCTTACTAATATTATTAAAGCGAAAGTATGTTTGTTTGTTTGTTACGTCTTCACGCCTAAATGGCCAAACCGATGTTGGTGAATTTTGGTATAGAGATAGTTGGGACCTTGGAAACGGACATAGGCTATTTTTTTTTAAAAAAACATTGAGATATGAGAGAGAAAGAGGGAAGGCAAAAACTACAAGTAGCAGGTACTTGCAAATCAGGAAATGGGAACTCTATTACTCCGAATTAAACGCGAGCGAAGCCGCGGACAAAAGTTAGTTAAGTATCAATATTTTAATTTGGAATCCTCTGATGCCGACTAGGACAGATCCTGTAACTCGGCAACCAACGCATTTTTTTAAAGTATTAATAAAAAAATGATTAATTATATAACGCATGTAGTCCATGAAGGAATGATACTTAAGAGTCTAACCACATTAATTCAGCTGTTTTAAGTCCTATAAAATTTAGCGAACATATTACCGTCAACCGGGAATAAATCGAAATTCCGAGGCTGCAACAAATACTCAATAACCCAACCTAGGACTCGAACCAGGGACCTTATGTTGAGCAGCCGCGTTCGCGACCATTAAACCAAGAGGCGATCTTTTTTTGCGGATAAGAAATCATCAAATAATTTCCCCCGCTCTGGGTTAAGCGAGGGGGAGTGTTAGACTTTTACCGACTAAAACCCACACAAGTTCTCTTTTGCCCTTGTGTTTCGGGGCCGTGGTATTTCTTTCGAATAACCCGCAACCCCGGCAAACGAAGCGGTCTAACACATAATGTAATCTAACTAATTCTACTTCTGATTATAAAAACTAAGGTAAAAAAGGTTTCATAAAAAATAAAGCTAATCTATGTTGATAACAAGATAAGTTACCAGTGTACCCCAGAGACACGTCCACATTAAAACAAAAAAATATCAACGGTTCAATCTACCCCTATTTATTGCTGTGTCTAGTCGATTACACTTTTATAATTTAATTTAAATAACTTATAGGTTAAGAAATAATAACAATTTTATGAGTAAACTGCCTGATTCAAAGATCCTTACTTAATATTATAAAAGCGAAAGTGAGTTTGTCTGTTACCTCTTCACGCTGTAATAGCTAAACCGTTTTTGGTACAGAGATAGTTGAGAACCTGGAGACGGACATAGGTATATAATTTTTTTTAAAGTGTGCATTATGAGGGAGAAAGAGGGAAGAAACGGGAAAACTTAACGTTGCTATTACAAATCAATAAGGCGCTACCTAGTTAAACGCGAGCGAAGCCGCGGGCAAAAGCTAGTAAATAAATAAATACGGAACCAAATGGAACATAAACAAGTGTCAATGAACAAGTTACTCAGCAAATACAAGATGGGAAACCAATACCTAAACTCCTTGAGGATTAAGTATTCGGTGAACTAATTAATGGGGTGCTCAAGTACTCTAGTTTAATTAATCAGGGGCGGTGTTGATCTCACCTTCATTACAGACACACTTTCGCACGAGAGAGCAGTCACGCCCCTTAATTAGTCGTCTTCACCTTGAAGATAGATTAATAAGACATCTTCTACTAACGATCTATTAATATCAAGCTGTGCGCCAGGTGAGATTTCATTCATATGTATGTTTGTTGTGGTCGGCTCAGTCAAATCGGATACAGCTTAAGCCACCAAAGTTCTACATGAAACGTCTGCCTATCTGACATTTATAACTCAGGTAGAACTGTACTGTGTTATACGACACCCATTGATTGATATTTTTAAAACAACCTTTGGATGGATTTTAGGGAGGAGGAGAGACAATACTGTAGGTAGTCTATGGCATGTGTGTATGATGTTTAATGATTAGTAAAAAATATCAACCGGAATGTATTCGATTTCATGTCTCACAAAAGACGAATGACTTCGTAGAAAGTCGTCTGCATATCAGTTGGAGAATACCGCCTGAAATAAATGAACTGATTTTGATGTTTGTAAGCAATGGTCCGTAATGCCATTAGAATAGCATTCAAACTCCTTCAAGTGTGCTAAAGCACTGTGTTAAACTGTCTGCTGAGTCTTTTGTAGATTTTTACTACCTATACTTTAGAATTTTAACTCTCGGCGGGAACCTGAACGTTGAAAATCCAACAGAATGCATTTTAATTACTGGAGCAGACATTTATAACAAAGTGGAAAGAAAATTAATAATGTATTTTGAATGTGCATCCTTTTTTTTAAAAAAAAAACATTTTTAGGATTCCTTAGGTACCTCAAAAGTAAAAAACGGAACCCTTACTATTGGATCACTTTGCTGTCCATCTGTCGTCTGTCTATCAAGACCCTTGAAAACTATATACTTAACGCTGTGGTCCTTTTGAACTGTGAAAAAATCAATCCTCTAAGTCTATGCAGTCAAAAGATATGGCTATTTATGTCGCATGCTTGTACGGAACCCTCCTTGGACAAGTCTGACTAGCTTCTGATTTTTTATTTTTAAATTCCGGTGTGTGCAACTGTGCACCCCCCCCCCCATAAATCTTTTCAGCGGTATTTTTTTTATCAACCGTCCCCTGCCTCTTGACCTGTGCATAATTAAGAATCAGTTCTTTTTAATTACCGATAAAAAAAAAACCTTTATTTTGATGAATTTTGGTACACCGATAGTTGGGACCCTGGAGACGGACATAGGCTATATATAACGGAAAAAAGTGAGATATGAGGGAGAAAGAGGGAAGAAAAGGGAAAAGTTAATTTGCTATTACAATAAATAAGGCGCAAGGGCAAAAACTACAGGTAGCAGGTACCTGCAAATCAGGAAAGGGGTTAACTGTGTTACCCCGAATTTAACCGCTAGCGAAGCTGCGGGCAAAAGCTGGTACTTAATAATGATGTGGTAAGCGTCTGTGCTTCGACTACTTTCCACTCTGTATACCTTCCTTTTATACTACGCATCCTTGATCTTCTCTAAAGCCGAGATTCATAAATTTTACTTAGTCCTTGCCTTGCCCAAGCTATATTAGGCAATTTTAACAAATAAACTTTGAGCAATTTGAGCATAAACTTCACAGACAAAAGTAACTCGAATCAGAAACAAAAAAGGTAATCCTTAATCGAGATAGCATTCACAAAAGGGTTGTCTATAGGCACATTTATACGTTGAGTTTGTTTCTTAGTCCCAACTCGATAAAGTACAATTCGAGAAACAAACCTCTACAACTTTACCTGTTAATGCTTATAGTTAAAACAAAGCACCTAAGTAATCTAAAAGTTTAGGAGTTGGTGTTAACATTGTAAGTGCTTTAATTATATTTTGTCCTATACTACATATTTTCACTGTAGCGTGGTGCGAGTGACATTAGATGAAAATATATGTTTACTAGCTGACACCCGCGGTTTTGCACGCGTGATGATCAAAAATAAATGTCCTGTGTTATTCCAGACTATAATCTACTTCTGTGCCAAATTGCATCAAGATCCGTTCAGCCGTTTTGACGTGACAGAGTAACAAACATTCATACACCCATCCTCACAAACATTCGCACTTATAACATTAGTAGGAAGTAGAGTTATTTCATCGTAAATCCCATCACGAAACATGTCTGTGGGTAGTCCTTTACGGCTACGATATTCAGGATAAAGTCTTAAAGGCTTACAGTCATGGTCATCTAGGTAACGTTCCAGAATTGAAGAAGAATGCTACATTTTACGAAAACAGTACAGTTAGATCGAAACTCATTGCCGGTTGTCATAGAAAGATCGTTACAAGACAAGTAGGTAGTTAGTGGCCCGTAAGTCTCGACAACCAGTCTTACCAAGAGATCTCGTGTCTTACAGTGCTACAGTAGGTTGTAGGTGTAGAAAATAAAATGAATTACTTACTTTATGGCCAAGTACCTCCAAATGGCGAGCGAGAGAGTGAGACAGATGGACGCAGTGTGCAGTATTTGAGCGAAGTGCATGTGAAATAGCAAGTACATGGCCCACGAGTACGGGAAATCCAATTTTTCTGGCAGAACCTGCGGAATAAAATTGTAGTTGAATTACTTTATATACGTAGGTATGTTTATGTGCTATTTGAAACGAAGAAATGTTGAAGACTAAGGAATAAAATGGCCTCTAGAAATGTATCATTAGATGTATCATCATCACAATCAATGAAATACTTCGTTACAAATAGTATACACTATTTGTAACGAAGTATTTCATTGATTGTACACGAAATGTGTACAATCAATTAAATGAAAACACGATATTCTCGTGAAATAATGGTTTTAATCTTGAGATACGAGATCTTATACATACATATTTATGACGAGTATTTAATTATGTAGACAAAATATATACAAAAAAAAGAAAAAAATAAATAGTTCAAAGGATTCGTAGACCGCAGTTTGACTGAAGTTTTAAACATAAATGAACCCTATTTTTATGTGTAGGAATGTTCACAATTCACATTCACATTCGTATGAGCAAACACGACATAAATTTCATTTAAATATTAACGGTGTCTAAATATAAATAGAATTCAAAATAATTGAACCGCATAAACATTTTTTTTCGAAAACATCAAATGTGTTAGAAAAAAAACACCACTTATGATTCTGATTCTCATAACATCATGTCATTGACTCTCTTGTCCAGCCTATCTGGGTCGAAACGTGAATGAAATTGAGGCAAATCCATTGACCCATTTCCTATAAAACTGTCTAAAGAGACTGGTTTCCGGTTTATTAACTATTATGCTCCTGTCACTGAAAGAAATTGATAAGCACTTTTCCATTCAGTCCGGATAAAAACGTGGGCGATTTTCTGTTGATATATTGTTTTTTTTTCTTTAATTTTTTTTTTTAGTGCCTGAATCTACAGCTTGTTAATGGACAGTTAGCGACGCCAAAACCCAATCATTCCGTTCATGTTAAACTAAGTAAAAGTGATTGCTGGGCAAACGAATTAGGTGAATATGTTAATAATCACGGTGGTGTACTCAAATAGTTACTGGCATCTTGCTGGTCTACCTGGGTACTTGTGATCTGCTTAGGCGGTCTATCATGTGGATACCTTAAGCGTAAAGCCTTCAGTCAGGCCCGTAAACTTATAAACTAAGCGACTTCAAGCTAAGGGCACCTCATGTAGCGTACAAGCCTCGGTTAGAGAGGACAATATAGGATAGTATATATATATATACTGATATATATACTGGATTGCAAAAAAATCATAACTTAAAGGTGGGTTTATGCGGGAGACTCTCCGGACATCGGGTTCCTCGAGACGACTCCCAGGCCACCCTACGGGTCTGTGGACGGAAAGCAATAGGTAGCTCACGGTCCGTCCATCTGGAAACGAACTGCAGGATTGTGGGTTGTTCGAAAAGATATCGTGGCCCGGGAATACAAAGGGCAAATTAAGAAACATGGATGGATTTTAGTCCATACAAGTCTGACGCTTCCTTCAGCTCCACCCAGAGCGGGGGAAGTTATTTGATGATTTTCCATCCCTAAAACAAAAAGTGTTTGAAAGGGGGGCAAATACCGAAACAAATATCGGTTCTGGCCTCTACAGTCCGTATTTTCGATTAGTGCTAGTTTCCGTACCTACTGCTCTACAGGAGGAGAGTGATAGGGAGTGAAGAGGCGCCTTGGTCGGTGTTATTTCTAGTAGTGACAAACTTGTATGTTTATGAAGTCCTAGATCAATATTAGCGATTCTTTGTTTAAAATTATTCTTCTTATCAGAACAAAACAGTAGCGATAAAACATAATATTTTTCTTCGCCCACGCGTATAGACTAGTAAAACATGAATGCTGTAAAATTATTTCATCTAACCTCTGACAATAGGTTACAGCTGCAGCGTAGTGCTTCTAAATCACGAACACAATAGAGGAAATCAATGCATTCATCAGACAACTTTTTTAAATTCTATTATTACGTTTGGAATGTGATTTATTATTATGTTACTAGCTACTACCCGCGGTTTTGCCGGTTTTTAGTTCGGTGTCCCTCGGGATCATACTACTAGGATCAAAAGTGTATGTGTCAATCTAGGTTATTTAATATTTGTGTGCCTTTCACTTAAACGAAACACACACGGTCACACGTAGCCGTGCCCGACTTGGGGATCTCTAAACAGACTTTGAACCCAAGTCGGTCGGAGCAAAGACAATCTCTTCAGATAGGGGTTCATAGGGGGCTCAGATCTCAAATATGTATGCGGTGTCTCCACATCGACAATGGTACACTTTTCATCCATCCATCGTCACAAAAAATCGCATTTATAATCACAGGATACGATAGAATAAGTTCCACAAAATCACAGCAAATAATAACAAAGTACATTCATATACGATATCCGGATATAAATTTTGCGATCCGAAAAATCTGTATTCTTAACAAAATAAAATTTAGATTGAAAGGTTTATGAAAATTTTCGCTTTTGAGTTTTTATTTCCATCAGTTTATTTTTGTACGTTGAGAAGTTTACTATGTTTGTTAAGGTGTTTTGTTGTAACCGTTTGTCAGAAAAAAACACGTGTTGTGCCGACCCCAAATATATAAACATATGTAGTGTTGCCAGGCGCAAAGTCGGATATAGAAAGGCTTTTTGATTGCGAGTCCAGCCAAAATAAGCAGTGTTTGGTTTTTTCGGCTTTGGTTAAGCCTTGTTTGACAGTATTTAAATGATAGGATTTGAACAGTATTTTATTAGATATATGGTATTGCATAAAAAGGCTTGATTTTACTGTCATAACTGTTAATACTAAAACAAAAAAACATCAATCAATGATGCAGGGTGTCCGGCCTTTTTACCAAAATGCCCGGACAAACTGGCTGGTCTGTCCAGCCATTAGGTTTGGCTACCTGACCTAAGGCGCTGCGCAAACGTGGGCACTTTCGTGTCCTGTGTCGGATACAAGCTACCGATTCCTATAAAGTTGTAGAAGTTGCTGTGTCCTGTCGCGACAGATTTCATGCTGGTTATGTAGAAATTTTTATCTTGTATCCGACACAAGACCGCCGCGCCTAAACATTATGGGAAAAGGGCAGACAAAACGACGGCAAGGTTGGCGCAGTGGCTGAGCGATCGACTGCTGCGCTGCGTGTCGTGGGTTGGATTCCCGCACTGAAAGAAATATTTGTATGACCTGCAGATAGTTGTTTCGGGTCTGGCTGTTTGTGTGTGTGAGTTTAAATGTTTGTAAACGCACCCACGATACAGGAGAAAATCATAGTGTGGGGCAAAGTTCCAAAACCAAAATGATGTGTTTGTATTTTTTATGTGCATCTGTTTGTATAAGTGACAGCTTGTATATATATGACTATTTTACCCTTCTAAACTAGTCCGTAGTGAGAACCGGTATCTCTAAACCCTTAGAAACCTCAGCTTATGCCGTGATTCGAGACAAGGGTCGCAGAATATCTGTGCGGTATTTAGGATTGAGAAGGAAATATATATGCTGAGGGATTTATTTTCTGCGTACACACGGCGACAGATCAAGATATACATTTCCAGTATAACGTTTTTTTTTCGGGTGGGAAATCATCTAATGACTTCCCCCGCTCTGGGCGGACCGAGGGGGAGTGTCAGACTTGTACTGACTAAAACCCATCCATGTTCCTTTATTTACCCTTTATTTTCCGAGGCCACCGTATCGCTTTCGTACAACCCGCAACCCAATGAAATTGGATTAGCAATTTCTGAAGGAAAATGTGCTCAGAAATTACCAGGTTGGATGAAATTACAATGTTGATTTTTTTTTATTTATCTTTGGCCAAAAAAGGTCAGCTCTTTGGTCACGTAAAGAGTTGACGAATCGCTTTTAAATCGATTTCTAGAGTACCTTTTGGTCCTAAAAGAATCTATTAACGATCGAACAAATTGACAGAAGAACAGTGTTCGTGAACATTTCTGAAATGTTATGAAAAAACAAAATGGCGGAAACGATCCTATTCAAATCAAATCATTTATTTCTTTGCTAACATGGGTATAATGTGTAGGTGTTTTTTTTATTAATGTTCTCGATATTTTATCGTCACATGCAAAGGATTTACAATTTTAAAATTAAAATATGTGGCAGATTACTAGAATCTAAAAAGAAATTAAAAATCAAAAGCCAAAAAACCATTGGCAGCTTTACATCTAGTTTCTTGTCTAGGAGCTCGTGGCTAAATAATAGCAGCCGCTCGGGTCGATCTTTTGGTTAAGCCGAGCTTGCCTAGGTTGGTCTGTGGATGGGTGACCACCCGTTACATACCGAGTTTCCTCCGTGCCTCGGAAAGCACGTTAAGCCGTTGGTCCCGGCTGTCATTTGTAGATCTTTGACAGTCGTTACAGGTAGTCAGTGTTCCGAAAGTCTGACAACCAGTCTTACCAAGGAATATCGCATTACCCAGTACTAACTGGGTTGTGGTGGTTAGATGGGCAGTCGCTCCATATAAAATATTGATATTCAGCTGAATCCGGTTAGACTGGAAGTCGACCCCAACATAGTTGGGAAAAGAGTAGGCAGATGGTGATGATCTAGTTTCTTGTTAGCCAATCGCCTATAAGCCATATTTGTATTAGCAATTTAATAAAATAGATTACGCACACTAAATAGTGTGACATGAGGAAAATAGAATAAATTGTGTGTATCTATACGAGGTTATCTGTTATATTCATGAAAAACTACTTCATGTGAATCAATAACTATCCGATAACTACTATCTATAAAGTACTGTTAAACTGTGTTAATCCTAGTACCCACAACACACATTTGTATACGACAGACTAATATGTAATTTATCGGTATTATTTTAGATTGCAAAGTGGAACCGCCAGGGTAGCCCACGAAATTCAAAGTATTCCATTGCCCCACACTAGGAATGTCTCCTGTATCGTGGGAGCGTTTACAAACATTTAAACTCACATAAACAAACAGCCAGACCCGAAAAGACTTTGACTATAGGCCATACAAATATTTGTTCCGTGCGAGAATCGAACCCGCGACACGCAGCGTAGCAGTCGATCGCTCAGCCACTGGGCCAACCGTGTCTTCATATTTTTTTTGCATTTTTATTAGGGTTCCGTAGTCAACTAGGAACCCTTATAGTTTCGCCATGTCTGTCTGTCCGTCCGTCCGTCCGTCCGTCCTCGCTTAATCTCTGTGACCGTTAGCACTAGAAAGCTGAAATTTGGTACCAATATGTATATCAATCACGCCGACAAAGTGGTAAAATAAAAAATTGAAAAAAATGTTTTATTAGGGTAGCCACCCTATATGTAAAGTGGGAAGTGATATTTTTTTTTAATTTAAACCCAGCGTGTGATATATTGTTGGAAAGGTATTTAAAAATGAATAGGGGTTTACTACAATCATTTTTTGATAATGACAATAATTTCGGAAATAATCGCTCCAAAAGTAAAAAACAATGTGTCCCCCGCCCTCTAACTTTTGAACCATAAGTTTAGAAAATATGAAAAAAATCTGAAAGGTAGAACTTTATAAGGACTTTCTATGAAAATTATTTTGAACTTGATTGACACAACAGTTTTTGTACAAAAAAGACAAAAAGTTTTACAAAATAATTTCTGGCCTAAGTTTGTAGTATAATCGTATATGCACGCATTTTTTTTAACTTCGTTTACATATTTCATTATCTTAAACGTATCTTTTTTAAAACAAAAAAAGAATTATTGAAATCGGTTCTCGCAATCCAAAATTACCACTGAAAACCACGTCTATGTATTAATTAGTAACCCAATTCCCCGAGAGATGGCGCTGTAGGTGTAACCGAACAATTCGGTAATACCCGATCCAATGTAATAAGTATTACATTGGATCGGGTATTACCGAATTGTTCGGTTGGTCTCTCCTTGGCATTGGCGGTATCTTATAACTACATAAAACTTTTATTAAGAACATGCTAAGGCAATTTAGAACAAAACTAAAATTCATTTTTTAACACCATCAAAATGTTAAGGTAAAATCCAGTTCATAAATGGTTCGATAGATGGCGTTGTGTCATGACGTCATTTTTTAAAAGTCAATGTTAAGATATTCCGTGCTTTCATGACCTACCGTGGTAAAGAAAATTGCACCTTAAATATATTCGTAATTTTATTTATGAGTGCATAATCTAATTAGTTGTCGAGGTTTGATTTTGATTTGTCCGGTATTAAAATGTTCTCGTATATTTTGAACAGTGATAATCATGTTGAGGACGACGCTGTGCGCGCCTTTCATGATTTGTTATCCCAACAGGCCAACACACATCGTTTCGGCCTAGAGAAGTGTCTCTTTTTCTTTACCCGGAACGAATATATATGGCGGAGAGAGAAGTCGGGTTTGTGGGGCATTGGATTTGCATTTATTACATCAATGGAATATTACGGGTCTATGATAGTTTATATAATAGTTTAAGTCATTCGCAGCACGTTTACGTTAACGCACTATTCCCATACTTGGATAATAATAAAATACAATTCTCTAGTGTTCAACGTCAAACAAATAATAAACTCATAAGTGGGAACACTTATTGTGACGGACGGGAAACTACGGAACCCTACACTGAGCGTGGCCCGACACGCTCTTGGCCAGTTTTTATTTACTTTTTAATGCGCTAGTCAGTATGACCATATCAAATTTAGCTTTACAGGCTTGAAATAATTAAAACAATCAATACAACCCTGTACGTTCATTGTAGATACTTCAATAAATGGCCCTTTAATAATAGAAAAAAAACACTTAATGGGGTCATACAAACTTAGAGAAATAAATAATAATAATTTATTTGACGGGCCTGTTGGTCTAGTGGTTAGTGGCCCTAACTGCTGAGCCGGAGGTCGTGGGTTCGATTCTCATCCAGGACAAACTTTGTGTGATGAGCATGATTGTTTGTTCCGTGTCTGGGTGTGATTTATCTATAATATGTATGTATTTATAAATTATATAAGTATGTATATCAGTTGTCTGGTTACCATAACACAAGCTCTGCTTAGCTTGGGATCAGATAGCCGTGTTTGAGTTGTCCCAAGATATTTATTTATTTATTATTTATTTAATTCTCTGTACCGGTTATTTACAAACTACAAATAGAAAAAAAACTAATAATTGAAATATTTACAAGAATAAAAATGTTTAAATAATAATATGGCGTCTAAAAATTCGTCCGTATTGCTGTCAACAGGAAAAATGCCAGCGATTCAAATAATTCAGTTAGTCCATATTTTAATCGCTCGCAATTCGTATTTTAATCAACATACTACTTGATCCAAACACTTGAAAAATTGAATTTCGCGTTAATCTGGCGCTTTCACCTTAATTACACATTTTCAATGAATAGACTTGCCATCGAATATGAAAACGAAAACCATTTTGAAAGAGATGGTTACACAGTTTGTCACGTTAGTTAAAACCAGACAAATACGAGTCGGACTCACGCACTGAGAGTTCCGTAGAAACTTGTGACATACATAAACAGCCGTTTCTTTTACTGCGTAGACTAAGAACGTTGATTTCTTTACAGCTTTAAGGGAGCACAGACGTATACGATACTATTTTCAACTCGATACCTTCACGAGTTCCCGAGATAAAAAAGTCTTCACAGACAGACGAGGAAAAAAGTGAGAAGCCTTTTGAGGAGCCCTAAAAGTTGATCTAAATACAAGAGAAGGTATGTCATAAGGTCCAATATATGTCAAGTCTGGGATTGTGGATGGTGAGCAATGGGTAGCTCACCGTCCGTCCGTGTAACGACTACCCGTGTCGACGGCGCGTTCGCGTTCCACGCGCGCCTCAAAGAGATGTTAGCAAAGCAGAGGAGGAGCCAAGGCCACCGCCTGCTGGGGTTGCGGGTTGTTCGAAAGAGATATCACGGCCCCGGAAAGTAAAGGGCAAAAGAAACAACATGCGTGTTTTAGTCAGTAAAAGTCTAACACTCCTGCCCGCTCCGCCCAGAGCAGGAGGGGGAAGTAATTGATGATTTCCCACTCGCACAACAAATTAAAAGTCCAAATTAAACGGAACTAATTAATTGGAAACTCAACCAAAAATCAACAAAGACAACAGCAGTTCGCATTATGTAATGAAAGTCCTGAAATTGAAGGCAACTGCAAATAAACGCCAAAAAGCATCAAAGGCCTGTTGCCAATCCCACTTGTACCGTTCAATGTTGTTCGCCAAGTTTCTTTTTTGTGGCAGCTTGCCCAGCTGATGGAAAGTCTATAATATCGTACCTACTCTATGGAAACTGTCTACAAAAAGTTTATTATCCATCAAAGTGCGGATCGTCCTCGCATTTGAAAGGTTCCAAAGCATTTACCTCATAACATGTATTAAAGTATACTAGCAACAAGCCCGGGATAAAATTAAGTTTAAACAATTCACACAAATCCGTACAGCCGTTTGAGCGTGAAGGAGTAACAAACATACATGCAAACTTACATACAGTTTGCATGAATGTTACTCCTGAACAACAAAAAATTTATATCGTTTACTCAAGTCTAGAAAGAGTATAATATTAAGAAGCAAAAAACAACGAAAATAGTTATGAAAATTGAATGAGAAACAACTGTCACATTGGTAAAATATGACGAAATAGTATTAATCATTCCGAAATCATGTAAGTTGACCAAGTTTTTTTTTTGTCTGGACTTTAAAAGAGACTATGACCTGTGAGTTTGTTTCGGCTGTTTCTTCTCAGAGTAGTCGCGGGTACGAGGCTCACCAGGCTCATCTAGTTTTAAAAAAAAGGCGTGTAAAAGTGTTTGTGAAAACCTACTTGCAAAATAAACATCATATATCAACTTAATCCACGACAACGTAAAGGTGATATTCGTTTAAGTGGAAAAATACGACAAAAGGAAATGTTAACTTACCAAATGCCTATAAATAACGAAGGGCACGTATTCAATCATGACGAAGACATCGGCGACAGCCAGCCACTTGAGCAGCCTGTTGATAGGCGCGGCCGCCATATCCCTTCGTGTCAGTACCGCTATGTTCATTGTGTTAGCCAATACCCCTATTGTGCACACCTGGAACAAACAGAAACGAATGGAGTAGTTATTATTTACTAACAAAGGCCACCTAACGCTTCTGCATAAAAATATAAAAAACTATTTTATTGGACGTATACAGTTGCCAATTACAGATCAACCAACAGTTTTACTTATGAGTATTAACAATAACAATTCATCATCATTTTTCTGGCCTTGTCCCATTCTGTTTGGATTCGGCGCAACAAGTTTTCTTCTTCCTCTTCCTCTCCATCCATATCAACATTTAGATATCTATACTTAATATTATAAAGTTGAAAAGTTTGTTTGTTTGTTTGTTTGTTTGTTTGAACGCGCTAATCTCAGGGACTACTGGTTGGAATTGGAAAATTCTTTTAGTGTTGGATAGTCCATTTCTCGAGGAAGGCTATAGGCTATATAACATCACTACGACCAATAGGTGCTGAGCAGCGCGGGTGAAACCGTGGGGAACAGCTAGTCAATAATAATTATGTATTGACGGCCCGGTTGGCGCAGTGGCTAAGCGATCGACTGCTGCGCTGCGTGTCGCGTGTTCGATTCCCGCACGGAACAAATATTTGTATGGCCTACAGATAGTTGTTCCGGGTCTGGCTGTTTGTGTATGTGAGTTTAAATGTTTGTGAACGCACCCACGACACAGGAGATAAACCTAGTATGGGTCAACGTTTAAAAAAAAACATTTTTACAGGGTAAAACAGAAGACAAAAAAAGAAACGAAAATTGTTACAAAAAGAAAACAAATAAGATCAAAATTAAATTAAAAAGTAAAAACAATAGTATGCAATTTGTTATACGTTGGTAAGTATACAGAATAGGTTTGCATCAAACGGTATTTTTGGATTCTCGCCGTATACCAAACATTATGCTGGTTTTCTGGTCAATTAGTTGAATACCTACTCGGCAAAAGTGTTGACTGAACAGTAAGAGCAGAAAACAAAATAGTATAGTATCGAAGACGAATAATCGTTGCACATAAAATAATAAACGTATGTACACTAAAACGTACAGTTGTGAGTTACCGATAAAAAAAAAACCAAGCACCATTTTTTCAAATTCTACCAACGGCATCGGTTTGATTTAAAGATATTCTGTGGGAAGAATACAATTTGTTTTTCTTGATTGTTGTGAAAATAAGTTTTAAAGATTACACCCACTGTGATTTCATCCCACGCTCGTTTACTTATGTTTTAATGACAGTAATCGGCTTTATTCTGATTTTCCAAGAAAGGTATTATATATAGAAAAAGCTTTTCCAAAAACAAAAGAACATCCATAAAGAGCGACAAATTGCGTCATCCATCAACTCTCACTGGGCCTTGTCTATGCTATCCCACTTCATTTCACTATCTCTCAGAAAGGAGCTGTGGGGTGAGCATGACGTCTTAAAAACACCGCCAAGTGATGTAAGTCGGACACACGCAGCGAGGTACAAACTTGCGACATAAACGGCCATTTCTTTTGAATGCGTAGACTAGACAGGTTGCTTTTTTTACAGTTCTAGGGGATTATCGACTTAACTATTATTCAATTTTGACGGCACGGTTGGCGCAGTGGCTGAGAGATCGACTGCTGCGCTGCGTGTCGCGGGTTCGATTCCCGCACGGAACAAATATTTGTATGACCTACAGATAGCTGTTTCGAGTCTGACTGTTTATGTATGTGAGTTTATGTGTTTGTAAACGCACCCACGATACAGGAGAAATTCCTAGAGTAGGGCAACGGTTTTTTTAAAAAAGAAAGAAAGAATTTCAACTCGGTACCTCTACGCGTACCCAAGATGTCTGTCATTTGTCGGACAATAAAGTGTTCCCATAAGGGCTCCGTTTTTTTTCCTTTTGAGGTACGAAACCCTAAAAATGTGTGAGGAAAAGAGATGGCGCTAGACATCCTATATAGCTCTGTCTCTTTCTCCCACTAAAATGACATTAAAACAATCCTGATTTTTGACGGTAAGGTAACCTGTGGTTTAATTTTTTGCATTTCAAGATATACTTAGCAATTATTACAACATATATGTTTCTATGAGAGGATGAAGGAAAGATAACTTAATCTTAAGCTCGTTCTATGAGAAGACGGACGAAGGATAAGTTTTTCTTGCAAATTTTCCTTTGCAAGACCCGTTTAGCCGTTTTGATGTGCAAGAGTAACAAACATCCATACCTCAAGCAAAACTGAACTAAACTGTGCAATACCTTGGGTTTAATGTTGTGTACATGTTTTCATTTCAGAAAACATGTAGACATCGAAAAGTAATCAACTAATTTGGTGTGGAATAGCTCTACGAAATCATTACGAAAGTTAAGGGTCATTCTATTCAATATCCAATATATTTGCAGAGAAATTTCTTGAACCACTTCCTTGAGGCTACCAAGGAACCCAAACCTAATCCTTTTCAAATAGAAATACAGTTTCGAGAACACCGCGAGTCATTGAAACATTGTTAGTTTACAAATACTTATAACCTTACTAGCTGTGCCCAGCGGTTTTACCCGCTGCTCACTTAGGGGTATGAAAAATAGATGTTGGCCGATTTTCAGACCTACCCGATATGTACACAAAGTTTCGTTTGAATCGGTCCAGCCGTGCCGGAGGAGTATGGGAACGAAAACTGTGACACGAGAATTTTATATATTAGAAGATTATTTTAGATATTCTTTTTAAGGTCGCACCTCAAAAGGAAAAAGCGGATCCCGTATTGGATCACACAGACAGATGGACAATAAGTCCATCTGTCCGTCTGTCTGCCAAGAGGCTTTATCTCGGGAACACGTGGAGGTATTGTGTTGAAAAACTATAAACTCAACTGTGTAGTCCCTGTGTATTGTGAAAAAATTGACAGTTGTAAGTCTACGCAGACAAAGGATATGGCCGTTTATGTCCTAATTTTGTACGGAACCCTTGGTTCGCGAGTCTGATTCGCTCTTGTTTATATTTTAAATTGTATATTAAACTAGCTTTGGCCCGCAGCTGCGCTCGCGATAAATTTGGGGTAACACAGTTCCCCTTTCCTGATTTACAGGTACCTGCTACCTGTAGTTTTTGCCCTAGCGCCTTAGTTATTGTAATAGCAATGCTAAGTTTTCCCTTTTCTTCCCTCTTAAACCCTCATATCTCAAGCTCTCCAGGGTCCCAACTTCCTCTGTACTAAAATTCATCAAAAACTGTTAAACCATTTAGGCGTGAAAAGGTAACAAACAAACTCACTTTCGCTTTTATAATATTAGTAAGGAAGGATTGTATAATAAATTTTATTAAGTTCTTAAATCCGTCTACAGAAGATCATTTTCATCACATTTCATAACATATAAACATCTAACAAACCTGCTAGATATTTATGTTAGTACTACGTCTGAATTATGGTGAATTCTACGAATTACCTATTTATATTTACCCGATAGCTCTTCATACAACTGTATGAGTCACTTTATTAGTTTATACGAGTGATGTTCCAGGAATATTACAATATTTTTTTATTGCCGAATTATTCAGTCGTTGTTTATTTATTTTTGTGAAATGTTAAGCTGTTTCCGTTTCAATAATATAAACACGATTTTCTTTATTTCCGTGTTTGTGTGTGTCATTTTTTATCACCATCCGTCCGTCTATTGACGACAGGCCGCGTCGACGGCGCGTTAGTGTTCCACGCGCGCTTTAAAGAGATTTCAGCAAAGCAGAGGGGCCTGTCAGGGCCACCGCCTGCCGGGGTTGCGGGCTGTTCGAAAGAGATACCGCGGACCCGAAACATAAAGGGAAATAGAAGGAACATGGGTGGGTTTTAGTCAGTACAAGTCTGACACGCACCCCTGCTCCGCCCAGAGCGGGGGAAGTTATTTGATGATCCGCAAAAAAAAGTCTACAAATTCCGGATTTAACTCTGTATGTAATGGATGGACTTGTCCACGGATTGACTTTGGCAAGCGCTATACAATATTGAACATCGACCCGTGCGGCTGTTATTATTTAACCCCGAGCTTCTCGTCCTGGGATGGTAAAATTGTAAAATAATTATAGATTGTTCCAGAAGTATCTGATTAAATTAAAATGCCATTTACAAGTTTGTACCCTCATTTGATTTTCGATTAACATTTTGAACACACTGATCGTTATGATTAAACCGGAAATTCTTGTTTTAATCGAGTTTTCGTCTGACAGGTTAATTGCATACAGTAAAATTTAGTAGGAGATTCTTTGATACAAATACAATACATAGTCACAGTTACTGTGTGATGTGGATGCTGTGTGTGAATTTAACGTGAACACGGTTTGCTTAGAATTTCATTACACATTATATTTGAAACAAAATTGTCCTTGTCGCTACCACAGTTCAAACTTAATGTGAAGTTAATTTTTGAATGCAAAATTCGAGTATTCAATAGAGTTTTTGTAATTTGCGACAAGCAATTGACGTTGGGATATGAGAAACTTAACTGTAAAAACATTAGTGGTGACGTACAGTCTCACAGTTTAACAAAAATCATAATATAAAAATTTTAGGGTAATCCTTACTGTCCTTACTAATATTATAAAAGCGAAATGTGCAATACCTCTTCACGCTTTAATGGCTAAACCGATTTTGATGAATTTTGGTACAGAGATAGTTGGGAACCATGAGACGGACTTTTCTTTTTTAAAAAAGAGTGGGATATGACGGAGAAAGAGAGAAGAAATGGGAAAACTTAGCGTTGCTATTACAAATCAATAAGACGCTACCGAATTTAACGCGAGTGAAGCCGCGGGCAAAAGCTTGTCGTTAATACTTTTGTAGCTTAAAACGTAAAAATACATGGAGCATGTGGAATTGGCAATGGCATATACTAAGGTGTGTACGCTTTATGAATTATAAATAGAATGTGAAACGAGTATTTTCAATTTTATCGCAGGTACGTACAGTAACGGGCAGTAAAATATAAAACATTTGGCAAAATTTAAAAGCGCTTTTCTCATGAAATAACGGTTTCTACTTTGAGATAAAATAGTAATTTCGTAATATTAAAAATAAAAAATATTAATATTAAATATCTATTGAAAAGTAAAACGTTAATCAATACAGATATAACTATATGGAGACAATTGTTGTAAATTTTGCTAAGATTTATAAACATAATATTATTTTAATTAATATTTCATTTTTATACATTTTATTGCTTGCCACTGTACTTGCGTGGCGTTCACACTGCTAAGATCACTAAACGCCGACAAACACACCCGCATCCGGTATTATTACACACAGCAACAAATCAACCTATTCAAAACCAGTTTATGCTGATCTCCAACTTTCTTACACCGCCGTAGATTTTCCCGTACGATGAGAGATCAGCATAATCTGGTTTTATACAGGTTGTTGGGTCGTCGTGTGGACTAGTGACACAAGTATTTCAAACTACTCAGAGTTATTTAAACTATCTAGCTCAATCGTGTGATAGTGGAGGCAATTTCCACGTTCGTGAAGCTGTGAATGATAAATAAATAGTTAGTATGACGTATATCCTACTATATAATAATATTATAAATGCGAATGTTTGTGAGGATGGATGGATGTTTGTTACTCTTTCACGTCAAAACGGCTGTACGGAACTTGATGAAATTTGGCACAGAGTTAGATTATAGTCTAGTTACTAGACTATAATCTAACTCTGTGCCATATTTCTGATCTACTACACTCTAGTAGATCATCACGCGAGTGAAGCCGCGGGCGCTTGCTAGTATATAATATACGGTGGAGGTAAACAATTAAATTAGTGATTTAATAAATTATTCCCACATAAAACAGCGGGTTACAGTTTAATGGTTATAATAAAAGATAACACAACGGACAGTGGTTAAACAAATACAATAAACGCATTACATGACGTTCTGTTGAACATGTCAACTACAAGTGGTCTTAACAAGAGGAATGTTAACAATGCCTTTCCGGCTCCTTGTGACTAGAACGAGGCAACAGGGGACAATCGGACTTTTGTAGCAAGACACAAAGGTGCGCCATCTTTAATAATCCTTACTAATATTATAAAAGCGAAAGTAAGCTTGTTTGTTACGTCTTCACGCCTAAATGGCTAAAACCGATTTTGTTGAATTTTGGTACAGAGATAGTTGGGACCCTGGAGACGGGCATAGGCTAATAGTTTTTAAATAAAAATTGAGAAAACAGGGAGAAAGAGGGAAGAAAAGGGGAGAAAAAGAAAAAAATATTTTTTTCGATGATCACACCGTTCAAAGTCAACGTTATCCCAAAGTAACTATGCTACGCGGACGAAGTCGCGAGCGGAAGCTAGTACGACCTTTAATTAAATCGGAAGCTGCCAAAATCAATATTGATTGTAACAGAAATAATTTTCGACAAAGAACCGGAGTCCTTTGCATTAATTTGATAACAACCCGAAAATTTTGAACAATTAATTTATTCAGGACCGTCAGACGACGCTGGACCGAGGGGGAGTTAAGTGAACGACGAAATTATTCAAATCTTATTTTGTATGCAACCTCTGTTACTTTCCACCCTTGATGGAAAACAAGCCATACATCAAAGAAATGAAGGATAACAAGAAAATATGAACGTTTCATGGGTCTATAGATTTTCCATTAGCATTTTTAGCAAAAGGTATATTTACAAGTAATTTATATTCCGCTGTGTATGTGTGATGTACATTTACAATGTATTTCCTCTTTTATGTTTTAACATCAAAAAAGAAAAACATCTTGTAACTGAAAACTTTTTGTTCTACGACGTTCAGAAACATTTGCTCTAGTTTTATCTTACACTAGCTTTTGACCGCGGCTTCGCTCGCGTTAAATTCGGTATAACACAGTACCTGCTACCTGCAGTTTTTGCCCTTGCGCCTTATTTATTTGTAATAGCAACGCTTAGTTTTCACTTTTCTTCCCTGTTTCTCCCTCATATCCCACTTTTTTTTAAAATAAACTATGTCCGTCTCCTGGTTCCCAACTATCTCTGTACCAAAATTCATCAAAATCGGTTTAGCCATTAAAGCGTGAAGAGGTAACAAACAAACAAGCTCACTTTCGCTTTTATAATATTAGTAAGGATGTTAATCAGCTGATGGTTTTTTTTTGGGAATTGCAAGAATTCTTAGAACCTAAATAGATTAGTGTCTTATGGTCCGAGAGTCAGCCTCATTGAACTTTAGGAATATGAAGAATAGGGTGTAAAGTTCTTCATCACCTATAGCAAAGGGAGGGTCCTCTGACCAGACGGGTGTCGTGTCTGGTGGCCCCAACAATTGTTGTCGGATTCTCGTATATGGCCTTAGCTTATTTTGCTTGTTACTGCCGGGCGAAGGCTTCTTCGGTGGCCCTACAACTTGCAGTCCTTTTCATCCTGGACTAATACAGGCCACTGGTCTTTGGTTTAATACCAAATAAAAAATAAGTATAATATGAGCTAAGGAGTTTATAAAACATTTTTATTACAATTCTTATGGAAACAAGAAAATTTCATTTTATATTGATACTAGCTTTTGCCTGCAGCTTCGCTCGCAATTAATTCGGGGTAACACAGTTCCCCTTTCCTGATTTGCGGGTACCTGGTACTTGTAGTTTTTGCCTTAGCGCCTTATTTATTGTAATAGCAAAGCTAAATTTTGGCTTTTCTTCCCTTTTCCTCCCTCATTTGTTTTAAAAAAAATGTTAGCCTATGTCCATCTCCAGGGTCCCAACTATCTCTGTATCAAAATTCATCAAAATCGGTTTACCCATGTAGGCGTGAAGGCGTAACAAACAAACTCACTTTCGCTTATAATATTAGTAAGGATTTTCATTGGCAGTGAAAACAAGAAATAGCTTAAAGTGGTGGAAAGAAATTTTTGAAACTTGATTCTAACTATTGTTCAGTCAGAAACTTGTACAACTTAGTCGATGCAATTTCACGCCAAGTAGGTAACTAATTTAATTTACTTGTTTGTTTTGGAGAAATGGAATTGTTTTAAAGATAACGCTGTTTTTCGCCATAATGCAAGAATTCTTTCATTTAAGTTTTAGTTCATCATAAACTTATTGACTTGTTAAAATGTTTAATCATTACACTACACATAAAAAGCCACACACCGTACAAATAAGCATGAATACTAAAAAGAAAATAATAAAAATAAGGCTTAGGTTCATCCCCAATCCTTACTAATATTATAAAAGCGAAAGTAAGTTTGTTAGTCTGTTTGTTTGTTACGTCTTCACGCCTAAATGGCCAAACCGATTTTGATGATTTGATACAGAGATAGTCTGACCCTGGAGACGGACATAGGCTGTTTTTATTAAAAAGTGAGATAAAAAGAAGAAAAGGGGAGAAGTTAGCGCTAGCCCAAGTAACTATGCCACACGGATGAAGTCGCGGGCGGAAGTTAGCTACATATACTGACTGACTACTGACGCAGTAGTATTAATGTACGCTGATGATGTGGCAGCGCTGGTGACATCAGAGTCAGTGGATCAGCTAGAGCAGAAGTTGAATTACGCTGCGAACCAATTGGCACAATGGTTTCAGATAAATGGTCTCGCTCTGAACCTGAAAAAGACTCACTTCATGCGCTTTGTGCTGTCAGGACGGTCATCGCGACCACTGGCGGTATCTGCGGGTGGAGTGGCTTTAGTTCAGGTGAAGACATTAACCTTTCTGGGGTTCGAAATTGATGAATGCCTCAAGTGGGATCGGCAAATCGATAAAATGTGTGGTAAGTTGGGTAGTGCGTGTTATGCCCTTAACAGAATATCGCGCGTTTTACCAGAACGCGAAGTGCGGTCTTGTTATTTCGCGACGGTGCACTCGCAACTCCAATACGGCGCTGAGCTATGGGGACGTGCTGCCGACTGGCTACGCGCCTTCTGGCGCAATTTCATTAGTCGATAGGGCCCGAATGCCGGGTGCGAGAGATTTCTGGAACGAATGCTACAAGGCCCGCATTCGGAGAACCGTTTTCATTAGTCGATAGGGCCCGGATGCCGGGTGCGAGAGATTTCTGGAACGCGTGCCACAGGGCCCCGCATTCGGGGAACCGTTTTCATTAGTCGATAGGGTCCGCGTGCGGGGTGTAGGAGAACCTCCATGTTAGTCGCCAGTTATTAACAAGAGTGGCACTGAAACAGACGTTCTTGCCATGGTTCAACAATTATTGCTGTGTAGAGAGATTTTGAGTGTCTGTGTCTTATTGAAGAAGAAACTATTAGCTTCACTGAAGAAAAAGAAAAAAAGATTTTGGGTGCGAACGTTACTAAAAAATAGAAAGACGCATGGCGCGTCAGAAACATTGTGTAAGGGGTTACAATTAAATTTGGAATGTGATGTAGAAGATCATGATAATTTTTTCAGATTATCTAATGACTTATTTGAAGATTTATTAAATAAAATATAAATAATTTGACATTTCACTTAGGACCCGCAAGCTGTATATCGACCGATTAATTTCATTGGTCGATATCACGATCGGTATAAAGCAAGCGGCCAATCCCTGCAAACGGTTTAACGAACACGTATCGACTTGCAACTTTCATAGGTTGTTATCTCGCCTGCGGGGACTCCCCGTATGCTGTATACCGAACGAGTTAACGACCAATGAAATTGCGCCATTCCGAATGCAGAAGCGAGCCGTGCGGGCCATCGTCGGGATACCGCAGGACATGTCCGCTAGACCGCACTTTATTAGACTAGGCATCCTCACGCTACCTGCTATAATTATTTATCAGGTCGCTCTGTATACAAGGCTGAACCTGGATCTGTACCCTAAGGTGGGCAGCCGACATTCATACTGCACTAGAAGCAAGGGTCAGTTATCGTCGGTCTCGTGTAAACTTATAAAATCATCCAAGACGACTCATGTTATGGGTCCGACAGTTTATAACCAGTTGCCGACGACCATTTCTAGTGCCACGACCATTGGAACCTTCAAAGCCCGTTTAAAAAAATGGCTTGTCGAGCAAGCGTTTTACAGCTTTGATGATTTATTTAATAGCTGAACTTTGACTTATAATTAATGTGTTAGATTTTTGTGTTTTTGATGTTTTATTTTATTTGCAATATTTGTACCTGTTTGACATTTGGATTTTCTTTTTTTTATTGCTTTTGATTTTTTATTGATTTGACATCTTTTATTGCTTTGACATCTTTTATTGTTTGACATTTTTTTTATTGATTTGAAATTTTTATTGCTTGTAACTTTAATGTATTTAATGTAATGAATATTATGAATCTGTGACTTGTAAGAATCCCTTATCAATAAAATACTATGACTACTATGACTATGACTATATAAATAAGTTCATAAACTCACGCTTTTTTCTCATGCGGCACCGCCGGCCACGATCCTGATATGTATACTTATTTTCGCGTTTATACATCTGGCAGTATACATACATGTTGCTTTAATTACCCATTTCTATAAGATAATTGACGAAAAAGAAAATTGTACTGGGTTAGCCGAGAAAAATAGTTGTAAATAAATACTAGAAATTATAAATATTCATTCAAATATAATATTAGTATTATAAATGAATATTAGATACAAATTCTTACCTAGAGGCCTGATTGAATGGTACCTACGTTTAAGATTATTAATTTAAAGCTCAAAAATATTTGAATTTACTCAAAAGTCTTTTTCATAAATAAACAAAAAATATGTCGAGTTAATTCAAGCGTTTAAAATTACAGCGAGGCTTTTCTCTTGGGAAATAATAGCCGAAACCAAGAAAGTTATGTGTTAAGCCTATTTATGTTGAAGACTTTTTTGCAGCCGTACCACTCATTTCATCAACAACAAAATCCTACTAAACCATCAAAAAGATAAAAGTGAAAGCAATTTATATAATCTAAGTAATAGGTTTTTATAATAAAGTTTTCTCGATACGTTTAGCTTTTTTTCTAACGTGGAAAATCATCAAATAACTTCCCTCGCTCTGGGCGGAGCGGGACGGGAATGTCAGACATCTCCAACTAAAACCCACCCATGCTCCTTGTTTTGCGCTTTTTGTTCCGGGGCCGCGGTATTTCGTTCGAACAACTCACAACCCCCGCAGGCAGTGGCCCTGGCAGGCTTTTTGCTGTGCTGACATCTCTTTGAAGCGCGTGTGGAACACGAACGCGTTATCCATTGCTTACCGTCCACAGACCCGCGTCTACGGTGACCAGGAGATGTATCGTGGCGCCCGACGCCCGTAGCGTCTCCCACGACGGCTGGGTTGCGTTTGAGATTCTCTCCCTCAAACGTCTGGCCACCTCCTTCGCTAGCATGACTGCTTCGCAAAAAGGAGGTGACCGCTTTCCATTGCCTCTCGCCCCGGACTGAACCAGGGCTGAACGCGAGATGTCGCCGCTGCCGATGCCTCTACAAGGACACAGCGGTGCTCCGCCCAAGCGGGGTTCCCCCACAGTGTGCTCCACTGTGTGATCCGCACAGCTCACGATAGTTTCAAAGATTGTTTTGTTTCTTTTTAAGATGATTTTTTCCTTTAAAGACGTTACATATACAAAGTGTTACAAGAATTATAAAAAAAGAAACTTTTTCTGACAGCTCAACCTTAATACTTACTCAGAGAAAATGTTTCTTTTTATCATGTCAAGGCCAAAAAGTATTACTGAATTTTGTCAAGAGTGTGATGAATATACTCAGATTTTTTTCTTTATACCGAAACACTCTCTAAGCATTAGATTACCTCTTCTTGAATAAGAAATTTAATTTACAAATACATTAATTTAACCGTCTTAGGAAAAAAATGGCCAAGTGGGAGTCGGACATGCGCACCGATGGTTCCGAACAAACTTGAGACATAAAACGGCCATTTCTTTTAACTGCGTCATTTTATTTGACAGCTCTAAGGAACTAGAATTTAGTTTAATAATTTCAACTTGGTACCTCCATGGGTTCCCGAGATAAAGGGTCTTGACAGACAGACAACAAAGTGCCAATCCAATAAGGGTTCCGTTTTTTGTTACCACAGAATTAGCAATGTCTATAAAACAGTTGTGTTTCAATTTTGCTGTGCAATAAAGTATAAAAGCTACTACACACAGTGCCGGCGGCAATGCCACCGGGTTTATGCCGAGCAACCGGCAAAGGCCGCGCAAAGCCGCCAAGAATCATTCCGGTTTTGACCGTCACATAAAACGCTAGCTACAAACCGCACATCACTACCGCTCGAATGACAGCAAGCCGAGTTACCCGCCGGCACACCCCGGTGGCCATGCCGGCGGCTCCTTTGTGTAGCAAATGGCTTTGAATGCCGCCGGGTGCGCGGCGGACTGGTCGGCGGCTTGCACGGCGGCCTTGCCGCCGGCTCTGTGTGTAGGAGCCCTAATATATTCTATTCTTTCTGTTATTTTAACTAATTTTTTTCAAGTAAGAGGATGGATGTATCGAAATGAAATTAAAACCATTCACGCAAGTCTGTTGTTCCTTTTATACTGTAAAAAAAACAACCCTTTAAGTCTACATACGACATAAACACGACATAAACAGTCATATTTTTTGACTTGCAAAAAATATGACTGTTTATGTCGCATGTTTGTACGGAACCCTCGATGCGCGAATCTGATTCGCAATTGTTTTATACTAGACTATCTAGCGCCTGCGTGATGATCTAAATAAATTTAACCTATGTGTTGCCAGACTATAATCTACCTCTGTGCCAAATTTCATCAAGATCCGTTCAACGGTTTTGACATAAAAGAGTAACAAACATCCATACATCCTCAATATTACTGGAATAAGTAGGATAGGCTTGCGTTAGACTGCAACTCGCCTGATTTTAAAGCGAGTATCATCACTTCAAGCGAGTTACAATAAGGCGAGTTTTTGCTGAGTTGCCTTTAAGCAACCAACAACCCTCCTATCCATGCTGCCAGCTACAATTTTCCAAAATGCAATATTTCCCTACTAAACTATTACCCATGCATACAATATAGCATTTTAATATTTCTCTGTTTGCGCTATGTCCAATATTAAGGTACTGTTTGCACAGTATATATTTTCATTTATGTCGAGTAATATCAAAATGTAAAATGAAAATATTTGAACGTCGCGCGTCGGAAAGAACGTTGTTTTCAATTCAGAATATTGCCGGCGTTCCTCAGATTATAAAATAAAAAGAACCTCGTTACTAAGCAGATATAATTATACAGTAAAATGAAGACGACAGAACCGTGACATTTGTCTCAGTTTCATTAAACAGTAGGCCTACAATGACGACTTAAAGCAGAACTTATTCCACTGCGGGAAAGAGATTGGTGCTAGACACCCTGTATAGCTCTGTCTCTTTCCCTTAGCGGATTAAGTTCTGCTTTAAGACGTCATGGTACGGTAGCTGGTCTGTAAATAACTTCAATTCCAATAGAAATTAATTCTACTGAAATACATAAGTATACCTAAATAAATCCAAGATTGAGTTTCACCGTTATTTGACTTTTATCAGAACTTGCTAAATAATTCACAAAGTAACTTACTAGTTAAGTGATTGTGGAGAAATTCAGTTGGTAAGAATCGATTCTGAGAAACGTTGAATCGTGTTTACGGTGGTGATGTTGAGATCAATGCGTAGCGGCGACGACGATTAAATAAATATCGCTCTATTTGAGCGAGCAATTCACCGTGATGCTCAATCTTCTTATGCACAAAAATGCACATACTTTTTGTTTTATACGTGTTTTTTTGTATATAGTGTAGTTAGTGCCTAACCTGGGATCAGATTGTCAATTTGTATGCCGAACATTTTATTTTTATAGGGATTAGATATCATCAAATAACTTCCCCCGCTCTGGGTGGCGCAGGAGGGAGTGTCGGACTGTTACCACAACATAAATATGTACTGTTACTGGCTAAAACCCATCCATGTTTCTTCTTTGCACTTTGTGCTGAAGCAACTAACAATTACACTATACGAACAAAAATCTGAAGCGCGTGCCATTTTTTTGCAGATGGGAAATCTTCAAATAACTTCCCCCGGTCTGTGCGAAGCGAGGGGCAGTGTCATGGATGGATTGACCACAACCCACTCATTTCCCTTCTTTTGCCCTTTATATTCCTATGACAAGTAGTCCGGTCCGGTCACACTGCTAGGCTATCAATACTGTATACTTAATCTATACTATCTATACTTAATATTATAAAGCTGAAGAGTTTGTTGGTTTGTTTGTTTGAACGCGCTAATCTCAGGGACTACTGGTTGGAATTGGAAAATTCTTTTAGTGTTGGATAGTCCATTTCTTGAGGAAGGCTATATTTCTATAGGCTATATAAAATCACGCTACGACCAACAGGTGCTGAGCAGCGTGGGTGAAACCGCGTGGAACAGCTAGTACATAATAATCTTCAAGAATATTCTCTGTAGTGGGGCGACGAACATACGAAACCCCACATGGTGACCTAGGATAACGTTATTTACACGGGGATATTTTTTTTTTATAAAAATTTTCTGCTAAACAAAATCTGCTACCAGTCTTTTCCAATATCTTTTTCAACGTAATATTTAGATAGTCGGAACATATCTCATGATTGAATAAGAAATATTGAAACCCACGCTAATGCGAAACAAACGACTGACTGCGACGTAAACAATCTGTCAATATCCAAATAAACAACTACATTATGTAAGCACGAGGCAAAGAATTTTCACAAAGAAGATGAAAGTACTGAAATTTGAAACACGAACGTTGAGAGATGGATGTTTGTTACTATATCACGCCAGAATGGCTGAACCGATCTGGATGGAAGGTGCAGATACATACATACGTAATTAAGGAATCGAAATCACTTCCAACTTTCAAAAGGCTACCAAAGCACAACCTGAATAATGTAAAATAATTTTAAGTTTTTACCGGTTTTGTTTCAACCTAGTTTTAGTTTATTTTCAAACGAAACCGTCGCTTATCTTCATTATTACAATGAAGTGAATAATTGTATTATTTTTGAGCGAAATAAATTTTCTGAAACCGTAGCTAGATTATACTCCGGCACATAGTCTACTTACTGGTTTTTCGCACATGCATATCAAAATGTTTACACGATCGCAGTCGCGGAAAATAGCTATTAAATAAAATATTTACGAATCTATCTACTTTTGAGAATCTTAAAAAAAAATGGAATGAATCTGGTAGAAATTTACCAAAATACAGGTAAACATACTTCTGTGGAGTTGGGAGATTAGTGAACTAATTGAGTTTAAGAAGCCTGTCATTAGTTAAACGAGGGTCTGGTCTGTTTAAGGTCAATAATGCTGTTGTCTACAACAATTAACCACAGGGACATTAACTTGTTAGAACATGGAGAAGCAATAAGGAAAATGAATTACCACGCTAGAAAGCGTTAAGTCTTTGACATCAAAACAAAGCTCCATATATCAATTAATCTAATTCTCTAAGAATAATAAGCCTGGACGAACATCTGTCGAAACTCTCCTGTGGTTGGATCAAGGGCCTGATTCATAAGGCAGTATTCCTCGATACAGCCCGCATTGTGAGGAGGTTCCTGTCTCTGGAGCCCTAACCACCGGTAGTTTGGACCCTGCTCCTGTTACCGGCGGAAACCTATTTTTATATGTATTTTTTTTATTTATTTTCTAAGAAATATCTAAAAATGTAATTTTTAAAATAAATAAAAGAATCTAATTATCTACATGTCGAAATGTTAAAATGTTTATAGCTGTGCCCGTAGCTTCGCTCACTCGGCCCTGTATGTTTTTGGCATTATAATAGGAACAGGACTATGTGGGAAAGTAAAGACATAGTACAGACGCCTGCACATCAAGCTACTACAATCTGTCAGATTTCTTTAATAGATTTTCGACTTTATTTCTAAACTATAAGGTTCAAGGTTCATTGGGGAAAATTGACAGTTTCGGGTAGCTTGACCTGCAGGCGTCTGTACATAACATCCTTAGCAACAGGGGTGCTCAAACTAGTACTGTCGGCGTTCTACTACGGATATACCATAGGATTTACTGGAGTGATGTTATGTTCTGTTCTACTATCCAGTTGCCTTTCCTGATTGAGGAGAAGCCTTTTTTGCAACCTTCTTCTTCGTGACTCACTGGTACAACAGTATTTTTTTCTTAGCCTGGAAATTCTCGTCATCGGTGGCAGCGTAGGGGTCACATCGGATTCATATTTTTGGACTACAATGGCGGAGTAGCACAACCACACCCCTCTGCTATTTCGTAACTACTTAACAAGGTTGAAGTTTTAAAAAAAAAAATGTTGCCCCACACTAGGGATTTCTCCTGTATCGTGGGCGCCTTTACAAACATTCAATCTCACATACACAAACAGCCAGACCTGAAACAACTATCTGTAGGCAATACAAATATTTGTTCCGTGCGGGGATCGAACCGGCGACACGTAGCGCAACAGTCGATCGCTCAGCCACTGCGCCAACCGTGTCGTCACATCATGTTGATCTCCCCACTAGAGTGCGTACACGATTCAAGAACTTCCAGGTGAGCCACGGGAGGATACCTTGCAGTAAGATGCTCACTTGGTGATAAATAGTGAGGGGGAGCAGGAGAGCTATTTTCAGCACATCTTACAACAATGGGTTGGTATTATGATACCACTCGCAATAAGGCTCATTACTAACATCCTATTTTGCTAATGGTATATTTTAGCACCTCTTGCCGAAATCGTGCGGATAACAACCTTGACAGGTTGTTACTTGAGTGAACAATAGAGGCCCGTTGAACTAATAGCGACAGACGTCGGGTCACTAAACTGTCCTCCCGATCTTCTGATATCACTGAACTTGGATCTACATACAAATCGAAGTTTTGAACCGTGATCACTCTTCCCATTTTTATTTGCCAACTGTTCGATGAATTTATTAAAATGAGTTTTAAGCGTATCATCATTTTCTTACCCTAGTCCGATTCTATTTGGGGTCGGTGTAACACGTTTTCTTCTTCCATTCTCCCCTGTCAGAAGTCATGGCATCTTTTATTATGCCCAGAATTTCTAAGCATATCAAGTTTTAATTTACATGCTAAATTAACAAACTTTATAAGTAAAATTAACGTTTATTCATCAGATTTAGAACATTCCACAATTATGATACATCTTTACATGGTATAAAAAAAAGTTGCTTCCGCTGTCTGTTTGATCCATTGGATCTTTAAACTAATTAATGGATTTTAATGCAGTTTCCAGCAATAGATAGAGTGATTCAAAAGGTAGTTTTATATATACAATATTAGTATCTACGTTGCAACCTTGTGAAGCAGGTGGCAAGTTACAGAAAAAGGAACTCTAAAGTTTAAAGCTTAAAGTCAAAAATAACTTGTGTGGGTCGCATAGTGTTACCAGTCGGAGGCAGGAAGAGCAACTAGTTTGGAAACATGATCTATATGATTCCGCCGACTGCAACACAACCCGTAATTAGAACGAAAATGTTTCAGGTTACTGAGTCCGGTACAGTAATTTACATTTCAAACATCGTTTGAATTTACGTTGTGTTTACTCCGCACAGTTTTGCTCGTGCCTCGGATTTAATATAGGTATGGGTTAACTAACATCCATGCCTTGTCGTCATCACGAAAAATAGAAAACTTTAATCTTGATAGACTTCTCACTCTCAGTGATAGCAGCCTAATGACAACCTTATTGCTATTAGCATACAGATCATTGAGTTGTTGGCTTTTATGCAAGAGCGGGGAACATACGAGTAAATAGAAATAAAATAAACATAATGTGACATCCATTTTAAAAACTGTAATATGTAGGATCCACAGTTAATGCATAAAAGGGCAACCAAACTTCCCCTTAATGACATTCAGGTGACTGTTCGAACTTCCCCGGACCCTCTGCAGCAGTGACGGATGCTTACGTTTAATCGCTAGAAAGCCACCAGTGTGCACATGAGCAAACATTCCCGACTTACTGCATAAACGAATGCATACGTATACGTATATGAAAAGGGTACAGCCAGTTGCAAAACTGTCTAGAAATAGGTTTTCATCTGAATGTTTAACCCAACAGATGATATTCGGGAACCCCATAAAAATATAATATGTTTATTTACATTTTCATGTTTCCATTTCGCCAAAAACAAGCAACGACTTGACAAAATTGTGCGGCACAAATGGATTGCTTCTAAATAAATATATCAAATGTCTTGAGAATATATCGACAGATCAAACGTATGCACAAAACCATGAGTCTTTGGCAAGGGTAAATATTTTGTAGGTTTATATTGATCAAAGTTGCCATTCACTTGTGAAACAGACATGTTTACATGTATGTACGCTCAAAGGCACTAATTCTATACCTTATATTTATGAAACTCTCGTGTCACAGTTTTTAGTTGCCATGCTCCTTCGATACGGCTTGACTAATTTGAATCAGTCGTAATCTATTTTTAAAACCCATAAGTGATAAGGGTGCGCTGGACGGAGCAAGACGACTCTCGGACACCGTAGACCCGGGTCTGTTGACTGTTATTGCTGTGAATGTGAGTTCTTTGAAAGAGATACCGTGGACCCGGAACTCAAGGTTAAAGATGGAACATAGGTGGGTTCTAGTCAGTAAAAGTCTGACACCTGCCCCCGCTCCGCCTAGAGCGAGGGAAGTTAGTTGCCGATTTTACATCTCAAAAAAAGGATTGCCTTCTTTTGGTGATTCCACTAGGCACGGCTAATGTATTTATAAATACTTTTGATGCTATGTATGTGTAATGTTTATTTTCTTTTATTTATTTTGAATGCTCGTCGTTATTGCGACCAATAAATATTTTTCCTTCTTTACAGTAGAAGAAAATGAGGGGGGTGCATTTACAAGATAGGTAGTCCATTTCTAATTCCTTATTCGTCACGCAAAAACAAAAGCAACGTAATTCTATTGAAGGCAGGATACTTTCATTTACTTAATTTTGCGGGTTGTTCGATAGAGATACCGCGGCCCCGGAAGACAAATATAAATAAATATCTTGGGACAACTCACACACGGCTATCTGACCCCAAGCTAAGCAGAGCTTGTGTTATGGTAACCAGACAACTGATATACATACTTATATAATTTATAAATACATACATATTATAGATAAATCACACCCAGACACAGAAAAAACAATCATGCTCATCACACAAAGTTTGTCCTGGGTAGGAATCGAACCCAGCACCTCCGGCTCAGCAGTCAGGGCCACTAACCACTAGACCAACAAGCCCGTCAAACAAACAACAAACGACAAAGGATAAACGAAGTAACATGCTTGGGTTGTAGTCAGTAAATGTATTTTTATCTTTGATCAAAATCAACATCCTGCAAATGACTGCTGTGCTGCGCGTTGCGGGTTCGATCCCCGAACGTACAAATATATAGAATAGTTGTTTCGAATCTGGCTGTTTGTGTATGTGAGTTTAAATGTTTGTACACGTACCCCCGATACAAGAGTAATTCCTAGTGTGTGGCAAAGTTTTTACAAAAAAAAAGGTCCTTTGGAAAATTGTTGTCCCCATAAACACACATATAGCTCACAGTTAGTTTACCAAGTGCAATTAACTTTGTAATCACATTTTTTTTGTGATGCGTGTTCTTTGCAGTTATAAAGCTTCATGCCAGATTTATGATTCAAGGTCAATGGGAAAGATACCGCGGCCCCGGAACGTTAAGGGCAATAGAAGGAAAATGGGTGAGTTTTAGTCAGTAAAAGTCTGACACTCCCCCCCCCTCCGCTCCGCCTAGGCCCAGGGAAGTTATTTGATGAAATCCGACCACAAAAAAAAGGTTAATGAGAAGTACCGCAGATGTCACTTACTAACTAACTTCAACTCGTTAGCTCACATGTTTCCGAGATAAAGGGTCTAGACAGACAGACGAACAACAAAATGATCTTATACGGGTTTCTTTTTTTATTATTTTTGTTTTAGGTACTGAACCCTAAAACACAATAAAGAAATCGCTACGTTTTTTCAAGCTCCAAACAAGCAACGCTAGACGAGTACCTAGTAAAGATATGAAAATGAAAACAAAACAACTGTCTTATTTCAGAAGAAAATACTTTCATATTGTCGGTATAAGTCTGGTTCATACAAGCAACTATAGTGAAAATATTTTGTAGATAAAAGAAAAATGATCTGAAATCCTTCAGAAGGACTTTACAAACAAAACAAAAGGATAAAGAACTCTTTGAAACACTTACATACACACATATTGGGTATGTCATGGGTAACCCCCAACCATACCCCAAACTATATTTTTCTAAGTTGGTTTATTGTTTAAGTTTTATGTTGATTCTTTTTAGGGTTGCGTACCTTAAGAAGGAAAGCGAAACCCTTATGGGAACACTAGCTGGCGCCCGCGGCTTCGCCCGTTTGATATCGAAAAAAATGTATCCGATGTGTTATTCCAGACTATCAACCTCTGTGCCAAATTTCATCAAGATCCGTCCAGCCATTTTGACGAAAAAGAGTAACAAACATCCATACATCCATCCATCCTCACAAACATTTTATAATATTAGTAGTATTTTGTTGTCCGTCTTTCTGTCTGTCTGTCAAGGCCCTTTGTCTTGCGACCGCGTAGAGGTATCAAATTGAAATTAAATCATATACCTATCTCAAGTCTGTGGTCCCTTGGAGTTTTGAAAATAACTTCATTTCTTGTTCTTCAGGCCATTACCTCAACTTTAAAAAAAAAGATAGAGAAAGAAATCTGTAAATACGTACCAGTAAGCTAACATAGCCATGTATTCCGTTGTAAGCCATAATGACATCCCTGAAGTCGCCTTCGCAGTAGCCGCACGTGTCAGGCTTGAGGGTCAGGTTGAGCCTGTTCTTGGCATCCTTCATCATCCTCAGGAGCAGGGACTCCATCTCGTCCCCCCTTCCCCCTCGACTCGCCTGCTCCCGCAACACAGACACGATCTGCGTCTCATTGATACCGCTGTCGGACGCATTCCCAGATGCAGCTAAAATTTCTTGGAATATCTCCAAAAGTGTGTGCGATTTGTTAGACATTTTAATAGATTCTGATAAATTTATGAATCTTTCAAAACTGCCAACTCATCGTTCATTATTTGTCGTTTTTTTCTCGGCTCCGTTTGCAACCTGAAACAATATAAATCGTTGTGTTAGAGCAATTTTTATTTCCGCTGACATTAAAGTGAATAATTTTTCTCAAACATTGTCATATTTTATAGTAACAACCGCTCGAGGGATACTTATTAATCAGGATTTGCTTACAGCGGGTGAAGACAAAATTTTCCATCCTGATATTTTATTAACACAGACGTACAGTCAACGAAAGAGATAAGTATCCAAGCTCGTCAGATTTAGTTGCTTTTTTATAGAAACCGATGGACGTCTTCAACTCAAATTTAATTTATTTGAGTTAAAGACGTCCATCCATAAACTCCTTATTGTATATCAAATTGAATTAAACTTAATTAAAAAACATTTACAGATTTTTAAGTCAACTGTATAATACGAGTCTAGTTACCTATATGTTTCGTTGGCTGTACGTCTACGTTCTTGGTAAAAACAGAAAATACATAAATCGATTTAGAGCTAAGAATAGTCAAACTTCCGTAACTGTTAATTTAAAGCGATTTAAACTTCGCTCCTCCAGAGACATGAGATTAAACTCTAACTTGCATGGACAAAATCCCTAATAATCTTAACCCTAATTAAGACTGACTGAGACTAATGAACTCTGCACCAGTTTACAAAACACATTATTAGTCACTTGTCTCTCTATCTCAGTTATTAGTAACTAGCTTATGACCGTGGCTTCCCCCGCATAGAGTTCACTAATTATCCCACAAGATTGTACAGACGGCGATATATCAAGCTTAACATATCCGCCATAACCTAAACTCGCATTGTATGTACTTCCCGTACAATGAGATATCAGCTTAATTTGGATTTGCATAGCTTGATTGGTCGCTACTACCGGTATAAAATGTGTAATTATTGTTAAGCTAGTCTAGTTTTAAAACTATCTAAACCATCAGTAGTCTATGGTGCTGTGTTGTGTGTGTGAAACTATCGCATTTGCCACAGAAGTATCGTAAAAGTAAACTAGATTTAATTTTAAATGCTTCTCTAATATTCTATTCATTAATATTATAGCAAATATTAGTTTTATGATTGCTTCCTAGCTGGCTGGAATCCAACTCTTTGCGGGTTTAAAGTCAATATTTTAACTGTCCTAAATACTGCTACATATATGAGAACGGCCTAATACTTCGTCTATTTGATTCACTGAAATATTTTAAATTTGTTTAGTTTGAATTTCAATGAACGGTTCAGCTAAGTGGCGACATTCTAAATCCAATATCTCTACAAATTCTCCTCTTAACGATGGCGGATGGATTCCTGTGAAAAACACGAGAAATTCAATAACGTCACTGTAAAGCATGTTTGTTTAATTTTTATTAAACTATAATATTTATTGGTTGTTTAATAGCATTTATTTTAGGATGGGTTAACATCAAATCCGAATTCATTTATTTTGTGATCGTAAGTAAAAATAGATTATGGTTTTGCTAAAATATATAAAAGACAGAAACTATATATTTTTCTCAAATTAAGAACATTAAATTATATCAAAGCAACGTGTTTATAAATGCTTTGATATAGGTAAATAATTGTTCTAAACAATAACAATTATTAAATTAGATTATATAAAATGTCACCTAGATTCCAATATTTAAAAAAACAAGGACAAAATGTCAGTCATCTCAAAACAAGTAATTTAAGAGAAGAATTTATTAATAAAATGTCACCTTTATAAAAGTTTGTCATTTAGAAATTCGCTAACTGAATAATATACTTTGTAGATGAATGTTAGTATAATTTAATGACTCCTAACTCTGTGGGCGGAGCGAGATGGAATGTCAGAGTTTTACTGTCAAAATCAAAGAATTAAATTTAAATGTCTTCAAAAAAGACATTTAAATTTAATTCTGTTTGTTAATTCTGTTTGTCTAATGATTTAAATGTCGTTTAAAAAATGTTACTATAATTTAAACGACTATTTGAATGATACTTTGACATCCTAATTAAATTGTTATCAAATAGTCATTGACATCTAAAATCATTAAAATTTGACATTGAATAATAATTTGACATTGTACTGAATACTGATAATAGTTATTTAATTGACATGCCACTAACTGTATTTTTTATTCCTATTTAATGTTTGTCTTGAGTGGCAGAATATGATGATACCTTTGTTTATATTTGAGACCATAAAAATGTACCATATTCAGACAATTAAATAAATTTTAATTTTTTTTTGGGACACAAAACAGTTATAAATATGTTACAACATTGAAATTTAGTTTAAGTACAATTAAAATATTTTAAAACGCATAACCCACACCATTGTCCACGGAATAACGACGATAATAAATTCTTAAATAAGGAAACGGACGTTTAACGGAGGGAGGATAAAAAACAAAATCCTAAAAAGTCACACTAACCAATTCTGGGAAATGCTCCCCGTTAAAACGTGGAAAATAAATCACCAAATAAAAAACAGAAAAAAAAAGGAATAAATGAATGAATGATGAATTTGAACTGAATAAAACCCATCTATGTTCCTTCCTTTGCTCAGTATGTTCCAGGACCACGGTATCTCTTTTGAACAATGCCGCAGCCCCAATGACAATATCTCTTTGAGGCGATTTTTGAACTTATGAATTTCGAGAAATCTCTTTGTGGTGCGCACGGACCAATAACACGCCGCGTCGACACATTTATGCTCAAAGCCTCACGATATTTTCCTAACACGGTTAGTTAACTGTCACAGTTTAAAGTCAATTATAGGTTTAGCTCGTCTTTATCGATAACCCTGTAATATTGCAACAAGTTTTTAAATTTGTTTATGAACATAAACGAATAAGGATTTACTAAACTACAAAAATAAATTAACATTACATTTACCCGACGTTACATTACATTCCGACGACACAGTTGGCGCAGTGGCTGAGCGATCGACTGCTGCGCTGCGTGTCGCGGGTTCGATTCCCGCACGGAACAAATATTTGTATGACCTGCAGATAGTTTTTTCGGGTCTGGCTGTTTGTGTATGTGAGTTTAAATGTTTGTAAACGTACCCACGATACAGGAGTAATTGATAATGTTAGGCAAAGTTTTAAAAAAAATATTACGTACTGTTAAGGCCTTGACCTTAGTGGTCGTTTAGGAATTAATTGACACGTTTGTAATGAAAAAGGAAATAAACAATAAGATCAAAATTAGACCAAGAAAAGCTTATATATAGCTTAGGCATTATTTATATTCCAATACCTAATTACTGAATTCAAGGTCTAAACGTATTTCGTGGTAGAAATCCACAAACCAACCCAGCCGCCGCGGGAGACGCTGCGGGCGTCGGGATCCGCAAAACGACTTGCGGCCGCCTTAGATTAGTGAGCAATAGGGCTGCGGGTTCAAAAGAGACACCGCGGCCTTGGAACACAAAGGGTACAAGAAGAAACATGGATGGATTTTGGTTAGCACAAGTCTGATACTCCCTTTCGCTCCGCCCAGAGCGAGAGAAGAATCATTGGATGAATTTCCATCTGAAAAAACGTATTTCATTTATTATCCTTAACATAAAAATCACTATTTCACACAGGCGATACTTATCACATAGAGTACACAATAAGTTCCATGTATTTGATCGTCTTTTCTCCATAAAATCAGCCCACACACACTTATGAACGTATTGTTACATCGCAAGCATGTGTTGTAATGTGATTATTGCAACACTGCGACTTAATTAAATACCGCGGCACACTATCCCTTTATTAGCACGTAAGATGGTAACTTGGTACTTATAGATAATTGTCTCGTTAGGCTGGCTGTCCGGCCGGGTTAAGAAGCGGAGCGAAGCGAGGAAGTAATGCGGCGCAGTGTTGCAAACCTTGTCTATCCATTGAAGAGGAGAGCTAGAAGTTAGGCCTACAGTAAGCGTCAAGTATTTGAAAGCGAAATGTGACAGGACAATGCTTTGAAAATCCATGACCCTTGAAGCTGAGCAGAGTGGTGTTTACGCTTTATGGTTGAAATGTGCATAGCTTTGTTCCTCTCCCTTCATCTCTGTTTCCGTGGATTGCAAGTCATAGTCTAGTTGTCGCAAACACCGCTACTGAGCATGATGTCCTTTAATTTCCAGATCGTGCAAAGTGGTACCGGGGGTTTCTCCTGAGAAGTTCCTCTGTAAAAATCTGAACTCTAGGCCTAGAGTTCGGATTTGTACTCGGTTAATGGCAATCTAACCTATCGCCGTCAAACGAGTGCTTACTCCTTTTATGGGATTTAAACATAACTGGTAAAACTTGGGTGTGGTGTGGTAAACCTATGTCTTTACCAAGCTGACTGTCTGAACACAAAATCTATATACTTTTATCCTCAAAATATTTAACATGTTTTTCTGAAAGTTTATTCTATTTAATATCGTACTTCCTGCCTAATATTATAAATGTGAATGTTTGTGAGGATGGACAGATGGGAGGATGGATGTATGGATGTTTGTTACTCTTCCACGTCAATACGGCTGAACAGATATTGATGAAATTTGGCACAGAGGTAGATTTTAGTCTGAAATAGCACATAGGATACTTTTTTTTAAATCACGTGGGCGAAACCGCGGGCGCTATCTAATAAATAAATATTTATTTCATTTTACAAGTATTTTAATAATCTAAAACCTCGTCTACTGCCTAAAACTCAACTCCAAAAGTAACATCGGCTCATATGATGTGTTACTTGTTAGAAGTTTTACTCAACGTGTGTCTATCTTCAAGCGACGCAATACCCGGGGTTGCGGGTTGTTCGAAATAGATACCGCGGCCCCGGAACGTCAAGAGCAATTGAAGGAACATGGGTGGGTAAAACCCACCCATGTTCCAGTAAAAGTCTGACACGCCCGGAACGAGGGAAGTTATTTGATGATTTCCCAACCCAAAAAAATAAATAAAGCGACGCAATACTCTCATGAGAAACCATCCCAATTGAAATACATCACATAACTTGAAAGCTAACCTTTATTAATAAAATTCACCCATCAGCCTATAAACAAGATTCCTTACGATTTTCCCAAAGGGTGTTTCAGAACTCTTTCTGTTATTGACACCTTACAGTACCGTATTAACATATACATCGGAATATCACGTATTCTTCAACCGTGTTTGAGGAAAAAGCTTATAGACTTATTGTGCCGCGTACATGAAAAAAAAAATCTTAGCGTCCATCGGGATAATAAAGATTTTTCAATTTACTTCCTCGAAAATTGATTCTTATTGCACTAAGATACGGTTCGACATGCAATGTATTTTACACACGTGCGTTTTTGTCATTTATCACAACAATATCTTTTATTATACAGTTCTGATTTCACCACGGCTGATGCATTGAGACTGCGCAAATCCCTCTAACCGACGGTGTTTTTTTTAAAAGCAAGGAGACGCATGTTTTTGGGCCTTCATATTTAATTTAAACAATAATTGTGTTTACCAAGAGATCTCATCTGAAAATCGGACCGAAACCAGCCCAGAATTTAGTATTCGTCAATAACAGCGAGATTTTGAACTGAAAATGATCTGGCACTCAGAATTTCAGAATAGAATGAAATTCTGTGAAAGGGGCCTTTAACTAGTAGTTTGTAGATCCCCTTTATTAGTAGCCGGCCATATTTGAATACTAAATAGTCTCTAGCGTCGATAAAGAACAGTGATATAAATTATTACTGCCTCGTTGGTCTAGTGGTCGCAATTGCGACTGCTGAACATGAGGTTTTGGATACGATTCCTAGGTCGGGCAAATTGGTATAGGATATTTTTTATCTGGAATTTCTCAGTAGCATCCATGGAGTCTGGAATTGCGCCCGGTTAATGGCAGTAGACTACACCCATTCTGGGGTGTGAAGTTAAATAAGAGACAAATAAATAACACAGAATTAAATTAAACGAAACTAACACATTTAAATAGATCTTAAGAAATGTAAATTTACTGGAAATAAAAGGCTTTTTTTATTTTATTTATTTAATGGTAGTAGACTCGCTCTCGATTACATAAGCCGTCAACGGCTAACCGTGTGTATTCTAGTACGTACATCTCTGCTTTACTGTTCGAAAATTACAAGCGTGATGTTTAGTATGTTATAAAACGAATAGTCCAACTTGACTTCTCAGTGATTCCTAATGGAAAACTCGATACCTAACATTTTGCCAGACCTAAAGTATAGGCGTTCAGGAGTACTGTTCACGACTCGTAATTATACCTCACAGGTAGGGAGAGTGGAAAAATTAGCCGAGGTTTACACCGAGGGTTCCGCACAAACTTGCTCATAAACGCCCATATCTTATGATGACTGCGTATACTTGATAGTTTATTTAATAAGTAATTAATATAGTAGATATATAGTCAATTTCAGCTCGATACCGATACGCGTTCCAGAGATAAATGGTCTTGACAGACAGACAGACAGGCGGATGTACAACAAAGTGATTTTCCTTTTGAGGTACGGAACCCTAAAAAGAAAAAGAGAACGTGCTCCGAAGACAGCTATAGGATAATCCCCAATTTTTTACGTAGGTCGTAATTATTACAGGCAAAGTATGGTCTAGATTAATAAGATTAATTCATTAATAGTTAAAGGTATAATAACAAAAGAATTTGTAAGGAACAAAAACTAAAAAACTCGTGCCCGCATGAGCATGCCTTCATGTCAGGACAAGATAAATGAGATAAGTACTAAGCAGAAATATGCTTATGTTTTCTTTTATATCAATCGAAATTCCTGTTATGTATTAATATGTCAACAGATAAGAATATTTCATCCATCTTATCTATGATGAATAAGGTGATAAGTTCCTTATCCTCCGTTGAAAAGGGAAGATCAACCAGACAGAAACTGCCCGACGGTTGATATTTGGTTGTTACAAAAAATTGCCATCCGCAGATAACCCTGATTGCGCGGTCCAGGATATTTAGGCTAGTTACCCATCAATAAGTTACGTGTGACGTCACGTTTTGCTGCATTTTGTGACGTTACACGTAACTTTAATGGGCTATATCTTTGTAATTTCTGGTCTCATTTACAAATAAAAAAATACGTATCCCTTATTTTTGAATAATCTAAAAGACGGACTAAATAGAATGTAGTTACTTTGACCCTGAAAACTACCCCTATTGTTAATTTTCATTATAGATGTCGCTAGCATTTTTTTGTCGATTTGGGAATGGAAACGCTGAAGACATTATAAATAATAAATATCTTGGAACAACTCACACAGGCTATCCGATCCCAAGCTAAGCAGAGCTTGTGTTATGGTAACCAGACAACTGATATACATACTTATATAATTTATAAATACAAACATATTATAGATAAATCACACCCAGACACAGAATAAACAATGATGCTCATCACACAAAGTTTGTCCTGGGTGGGAATCGAACCCACGAACTCCGGCTCAGCAGTCAGGGCCACTAACCACTAGACCAACAGGCCCGTCAATTTTAATACCAGCCTATTCACAACTATGTTGGGGTGGGTTTCCAGTTTTACTGAATACCAGTATTTAAGACGGAACAACTGACTATTTCAGGTCCACAAACCCAGTTAGAAGGAAATACAATATAGGTTTATTTTTCTTTATTACTGTGACCACGATAACATATTTGCCCGCATCGGTTCGCCCGCTAACAGTTCGAGGAAAAGTGCCCAGAAGGCTAACAACGTTACCGCGTTGGATGACATTGCTAATTCTAATAACTGATTTGATGAATTGATTTAACCTGAGCCTACAAGAACGCGAATAATGTACGTTCATTAATCCATTACACAATGTAAAATTGAGTAAGTTTTATCGCTAAGTCTTCGCGCGTCAATAGCTTAACAAATATTTATATAGACAAAACAGATAAAGGACATTTTTCATATATAAACAGATAAAGGACATCCACGTGCGCAAAGCCGCAGACAAAAGTGAAGAAACTATAAAACGTCTATAAAATCATCTGAGCCAACATTAATAACAGTCGGTTAACGATCTACTGCTTCCTCTCCTCGGAGTGGAATCTAAGAGGTAGCAAAAGGAATTATCAAGGTTTTGCGCCAGTTATGATTAGCACAGGGAGTGTAATTGGTTGCGAGCCTTCTCATCAACCGGGCAAAATTCCAGACTCCGTAGTGAGTACAGAGAACGACCAATACCCCTCTGGCCAACCTGAGAATTGAACCCTCAACTATAGAGGCAGTCAAAGCATTTTTACTGCCACCAAAATGATTAGTGTATCATTTTATGAGCTGATCGTAAACAAGAGATAACATGCTATTAGGAAATATTTCGCACTTAATCAAACTAATACACTTGACCTGATTTAGCTATACCATGGTTTATTGGTCCAAGACACGCTATCATTCTAAAGATACTATCGTGTTCATCAAAATAAAAGAAGCGAAGACTGGGGGTTTAAAATGAGAATCATTAATAGGATAATAATATGAATGATTACAATTCTTAATATGTTCGCAGATGCAGTTAGTTTTGTGAATTGTCACTTTGTGACCATTTTAAGAATCCTTACTAATATAATATTATAAAAGCGAAAGTGAGTTTGTTTGTTTGTTTGTTACCTCTTCACGCTTTAATGGCTGCACTGAATTTGATGAATTTTGGTACAGAGATAGTTGGGAACCAGGAGAAGGACATAGGCTAATTATTATTTTAAAAAAACTGGGATGTGAGGGAGAAAGAGGGAAGAGAAGGGAAAACTTAGCGTTGCTATTACAAATCGATAAGGCGCAAGGGGAACTGTGTTACCTCGAATTTTAACGCGAGCGAAGCCGCGGGCAAAAGCTAGTTTTACATAATTCACATTATTATCTTACTATAATGCACGATTATCCTACACGATTGATGACTAGTTTAATGATCAATTGATGTAAGATTGGCATTCATTATTATAGTTTTCTGTATTTTTTTTCCTGATTGACATATTTATTCATTATATTTGACATTACAACTTAAATATTTTTATGCTGTTTATTAGTCTGTCATTTCTTGTTATGTTACCGTAATGGTTTGTCACTTTTTATTTGATTACAAAACAATTTTGAATAACTTTTTCTTTTAAATTTGAAAATTAATATTATTTGCATGCCCGTTCGACGGTAGAATATGCAGGACCTTATTACCTATATACGAAAACATGACGAAGAAAAATAAATATTTAAAATTACATTACAAGTTTATTAATAATTATTTCTATGAAAAGCTTTTTATATAATCTTATGTATGTACTTACTGCTAACCATGAACGTTGTTTAAAATAAAGTAATTTACCTTTTTAGATTAACCATATTGTTTTACCTGACAGCCTCTTTGTTCTAGTGGTCGCAAGTGTGACTGGATTTTTCTATAAGCGTACTCTGCTTGAGAAGCAACTCTTGATGGTCCATTAAAGTACTTACGAAACAACAGCATTAACTTTGCACGGTTTGCTTAACAAAAGCCACTATTTAAAAGTTAACGTTTAATTAACTGAGCAGAGCACGAGTTCGCAGCGAATTTTGCGAATTTGGAATTTAAAACATATTAGTTAAATTACATTTTACATTTATTTATTAACAAGCACACTCAGTAAGCTCATCCGTAGGTATGAATAAATTCCGAATATTTCATACGAAGCGAGTATTTTTAAGCTACTTTCAAAGCTTTTTACAAAAAAAAAAACAAATATTTTAACGCAAACAGTAAATTACGACACATTTTCATGTTTATTTCCGGATCCATTTCATTTTTTATACAAATAAATCAGTTTCCGAGATTTTGTAAAAGTTAGCGTACATTTCGAAGGGTGTTTTTTTACTCTATATAAAGTACCGCCAATGTTAAATAGTCGAGGAAATGAAACAATAACATGAAGGGAAAACTTCAGTTAACTAAGAAAAACAGCTCGATACATTGTAGTCAGATAGATAACAACCAAGCCCATTTCAAAAATACAACCTATGTATTTGTTATACAGGTTGTATTTTTTCAAATGGGCTTGGCTGGACTGGTCGAAAACTGTGGAGCACAGCGAAAATTTATCAGTTTTTAAATTAAATGCGATAAAACAAACCCCATGATTTTGGAAAAACAAAACACACTACTGTATTTATTAAACCATTCCTAGGATACCTAATAAGGATGAATATCTAGGAAGTAATGGCTTGCGGAGAATGAAATATATTATAGTAGAGTTTAATTAAAATTCTCTTTATTTTTGTTTCGTTACGGATTAATTTAATTTTCCATGTAAAAATCCAATGATTTAGTTTTCGTTTTCATCGAAAACAGGTCAATTGTAAATATAGAGGACTTATTTTGGTAATTCTGTGAATTATGTGCGGTTTTCAAAATCATTTAGAGGATTTATTTTGAAGAATGAATGTGTCGATATCAGGTTTGGGCGTTTTATTTCAGTTTCTAGCCATGGACAACCGGTAAGCGTTCCGTAATACCTCCTTCGTGATAATGATCGTACAATGTTTAGATTTTATATTTATACATAAGATCACGTTACGGCGAGTTAGGCTTGAAGTGTATGTAATAGGACATAATTATATTAAAGTCCCATGTAATAGAGGTGTAAATATCAGATACATTAATTAACTTTAATAATTTGCTGACATAAAATACATATACTAACTATAGACTGAAAATAGACCTATTTTTTCTCTCGCTGGAGAACGATTTCTACAAAAATAAACACGAAAAATTATAACGTTATAAATTATCATAGATATCCCATCATCAATTCATAAGTAAATTATGCCTGGCGGCAATTTCACAAGTTTTTTTAACGATTTACTACGAACAATGTCATGACACCATAAACTTTAAGGGATAACTTTCTTATTACAGAATAGGTATTTTATGATATCATAGAGAAACGAGATAAGAGTATAAAAATGTGGATCCAATATCCTACCGGTGCACACTCACTCGTATGAAAGGACCACACGGCAAAAAATAATTCAATTTTCATAGTAAGTATCATGTTTCGTAGTTTTGCAGTCAACACATTTTATAAGGGCAGCACTTAATTTTTTAATCAAAGTGAAGTGCTCTTTGTAAAATAGTATTCCTTTATTAGCCTATTTGTCCCACTGATAACAAGGCTTTCCCTATTCCTTTCCAACTGTCTCAGTGCTTTGCCTCCTCTGGCCAATCTAGCAGGTTACTAGGCCATGTATATTAAGGCCTTTCTCGGTGATGATGATAGTTTTCAGGCCAGAATTAGCATACAAAGGGTTTTGTGTTGATAATTCTGGCCCATCTGTCCTGACCCTAGAAATGTGACCCGCAGTCCCATTTTAACCTCGCAGACTTATCGCCAACATAATCCCAAGGCCCTTCATAAGCGTTTTCATGTACCAAAAGTCTCGGGAGGTTCCGACATAATTGGGCGGAATTTATCACTGTGCTTTACACTATCAAAAGCCTTTGTGTGGTCCACGAAAACCAGATAAACAGGGTCTGAATATTTTTTTAGTTACTGATTTAGAGTATGAAGATTATGTGTGGTAGAAAAACTTGGACGGAACTCGGCTTGTTCTGGTGATTGGTGAGTCTAATTTGACTTCAGTGGTAACACCATTTTTTTTACTTCGTATGGCGGAAAATTATGCGTTAATATGAAATCGATAAAATTAAAATGGCGTTGATATACAATGAAGATCCCATTATGATAAATACCCCTAATTTTTTTTTCTCACACACTTAATACAGACTTCGTGGATGCTACTGAGAAATTCTTATTTCAATCATAATAATAGCTTCGACGCGAATATTATACTCATTCGAAGGTAACGTAATTTAGGCTATTATAAATTTAAACAATATCTATCCCTTAAAAATGTTATTTCATTTTTCAACATTTATTTTATTAATTGTATTTATAATTACAATTCGTTCGAGTTTTGGCAATATTTACGAAACGCCTTTAAGGCACTAACAAGCTCGCGAAGTTAACGTAACGTAAATACGACGTTTTTACATTTACGTGTTTTCGTTAACATTCACGCGCGTTCTTGCTTGGTCCTTTGGTTTGAGAGAGATTAAATAGCAAATTAACACGCCAAACAATCGAGATTCTCGGGAAAAATAAATTAACACTGCGTGATATTTCAGTGAAAATGAGACTTTAAAAATAGCTCAATCCCTATAGAATTTAAATGATAAAAGAGATCTTAGTAGCTTACAATTGGCTTTCGCTACCCTTTCAGTTCAAAGAAGATTTATATTATTTCGATGTCCTTTTGTTCGAAACCCAATAGGTAGATTTTTGAGGTATTTATACAATTTAACAAAACGAAGCATACTGTTCCGTATTCTGAAGTAGGTATACTACTCTGTCCAGCTAAAGAGTTTAACTATGCGATATGGTTCGTCAATTTTACCAATGGAAAAACTCATGGGGTATACGGATTGAAAAATACTACAATACTATTATTGAATACAAAAACTCCCAACCTGAGTCACTTTTTTCGTTCACTGTTCAGCAATTTACATAAACATTGGAAGAAAGAAATGCATGTTAAGCCGTTGGGGTCGGCTGTCATTTATAGATCTTAGACAGCCGTTACAAGTAGGCAGTAACCTGAAAGGCAGTTTGCATTTTTAAATCAACTTTTTTTATGTTTTAAAACCCCTTTGTGTATCAGTACCAAAAGATCCTGAATCACTGAATAAATAAACCATAGCCGAGATGAAACAAACATAGGCTTAGCACCAATCGTGTTCCATCCAGAAATTAACTAAGTTAATGTGTATATTCACAAGCGACTATGATCAAGCTTGATACAAACATTATGTAGTTAAGGTTCACATTCGGATGAGCGACTGAGTAAAACGTGAGCTAAGTCTACCTAGACTGCGTAGTGAGGCTATCACTGAAATCCATAAAGCACCCGTCCATATATAAACTGAGCTTTGTCTTAACGACCCAGTACTGTACAGTTCTAACATATTATTGATAATATAAGTAAATCGTTCAGTCTAGTGTCACGCGCTCGCTAATCAGGTATCATTCGTGAGTCTAAATGGAAAATGTTCGGCATCAATTTTTTTTTGTCAATGTCCAACTCTACAATTCATTGAAGTCAACTCTACACCATGTATAAAATCATCATTATTTTTTTCACAAACAGTCCATCAACCATACAGATATAGATAACTTAATCATAACCACAAGATAGACATTCGTTTAAAGTTATTTTTGTTATGTTAGATTGTCTTCGGACTGATTCGGCTCATTCCCTCGTACTAGTATAAAAAAAACTGTAACACGAGTAATGTTCCGTTCGTTGTGTGCGCAGTCTTGGGAAAAGTCATAAGGTTATTTACGACTAGATTTTGCCCGCGGCTTCGCTCGCGTTAAATTCGGGGTAACACAGTTCCTCTTTCTTTATTGTAATAGCAAAGCTAAGTTTTCCCTTTTCTTCCCTCTTTCTCCCTCATTTCTCTCTTGAAATAAAAATTAGCCCATGTCCGTCTCCAGGGTCCCAACTATCCCTGTACCAAAATTTATGAAAACCGGTGTAGCTATTGAGGCGTGAAGACGTAACAAACAAACCCACTTTCGCTTTTATAATATTAAGTAAGAAAGTAAGGATTGTTCTAAATCTCTAGATCAAGATTGCTATCAAAACATAACACATGGTGTAGGTCAACAGTCTAGAAATACCCGAGTTAGACTCCTGAACCTTTCACATACACGGCACAAAATGAGAAATCGAACCGAAATGACAATGTTTCACGAAGAATGCTCGAATTGTTCAAGTCGTATGCTCGAGTTGAACTAATTCGTGCTCAGACTTCGAATACTTGCTTCTTCTTTGTTTTAAAAGAATGCGTAACTTGTTTAATACTGCATGTTCAGAGGTTGGTATTAAAATTTCAAATATGTGTTTGGTACGATAAAACTTTCAGAATTTTAATTGAAAAAATTGTTTTGTTATATTCATACTTCGTAATTATCAATGTGTCTTCGTGTTTTTTATTTTTTATTTTGACAACTGCCTCGGTAGTTTATTGGTTGCAAGCAGTGCTGCGGTTCATGAAGTTCTGAGTAAGATTCCCCGGACAGGTAAAATGTTATTGGGTTTTTGTACCAGGGATTTTTGCGGAAACGGAACGGAATCACAATACGATAATGATATGAATTAGTCAGTTACTATATCAAGAATTTTATCGTAATTAATATTTTTATCATATTATGATTCTGCTAAATCGACCATTTTAGGCCCCCTAGAATTCATTGACAACAGGCCCCTTTTTTTATGCCACTGAAAACATAACTGCAGAAATATGAGTGTAGGTACTATAGAGTAAATCTCTGTTTACCCCTTCGGAGATTACAGGCATAGTGTTATGTTATGTTAAGTAATTAAAATCCAAAAATGACACAGGGGAACACGGGGGCCAAAAGCTAGAGTTAAATAAAAGAGTCTCTCTTTAGAAAAATCTCTCAATTTTCAAGTAGCCTATAACATTTTGAGGTTATTGGCAGTTCGACCCATTCTTACACAACTGTTTCAAGCGAATCTCGTCTGCTAACACCGTAATTTCTCAATATTGAGCACATTATCCCGGTAGCGGCATATAAATGCCAATTGCATATTGGTTCTGGAATCCTGAAATGAAATTCTACTTTACATAAAACGAATAAAAATCGCAAAACTGAATTTCATTGCAGTTGTATCCTAGGAAATTCGAATTCTGCGAACTTCCTGCTTCAAAGGAAAGGTACCCTATTTGGTTACTAGTTCTTCCATATTTTTTGTTTTTTTTTTTTCTTTAAGATCTTGGCGTTAAAACTGAGGAAGCCGAAGTCGAGTGTATTTATATTTTCTTTCTAACTGTTAACTCTGTTTTCATGGGTGTTTTGTTCGCAAATTGTCTTGTCTTATACCTGTTCTGTTTTATTGCATGCATGATGACAGAACCTGTTTTTTTCCAAATTTCATTACGTACAGCCATTTAGTCGAAACCAAGCAAATATAAAAAACGACAACTAGGAATTTCTCCGTGGTTTATTTTTTCTGGGAGTTACTTACACATTTATAATAATAACGTTTTAAAGGACGGCCCATTTCAACTTATTATTTTTGGTTGGAGAGAACTTAACAAAATACTAATTATACCAAATATTGAAAGTAATCACATAATTACGAGTAATTCATCTGTTTAGCATCGATTCAAAAACTACTAACATTACCTCAGTAGCATATTTAGACTAAACTGTAACTTTATTTATAACATGTATATTCTTAGACGTTTCCATTTCCAACCTACCCGCTCCGAGTGAAAGTGCATAAAAAGGCATGGCGTGCTGTCAACGGTCTCTTTTCCTACTTGACTTCCGAAGGCTGCGTCCGCGTGGCACGCGCCTGCCCCCATAGATTTTTGCCCCGTTGCCACCGGCCCCGTTCGCAGTGCGCTGCACGGGTCGGCCGCGGCGGAGCGCGACCCCAGACTGCGGCTGAGGATGTCGACGCGGCCGGTAAAACCGGCCCCATCCACCTCGGCTACTCCGGACTCCCCGGCGCCCCCTCGCGCCTCGGCGTTTGACTCGCCTGCAGTGCGATCGGCATGCTCGTCCCTAGCTGACTCGAGCATGTCGATCGCTTCGGCTGGGTCGGTCACCGCCGAGCTCAGCGACGAGGAGCCAAGTGTGCCGCCCAGAAGCAGGCGCACCCCATCACCATGCCCGCCGCTACCGCCGGGACTTGGGCCCCAGTTGGACCCGAGACCTCAGCGGAGACGGCGCAGCACCGAAGAAACAGAAGAGGAGGCGAAGCGGTACTGCCTCGACCCGCCGCGACCGCAGCGCAAGCACGCGCCGCCGCGGGGCCGGGGCACTGCCGCCCCGCCCTCCTCCTTCGCAGACGCAGCCAGGCGCTCACCGCCGGCGCCCCCGCCGCCATCGACGTCGGCGCACGCCGCGGATAGGGTGAGTGCTTCACCCACTGATGCTTCCACCCCTCAGATGGCCACCTCCGGGCCTAAGCCGAAGCCGCAACAGCAGCGGAGGTATCCTCCGCTGGTGGTGGAGAGGCTGCCGGCATGGGCCACCCACTTTAGGGCCCTGAGAGACAAGCTGGGCCGCCCTCCGAGTGCTCGTCCATACAGGACGGGCATTCGCTTCACTCCTCAGACTGAGGATGAATACAGGGTGGTCCAGCGCTATCTCACGGACCTGGAAAGGGAAAGTGGCTTATGCTGGTTCGCTTATTCACTGCCAGCGGAGCGCAGCGTGAAGGTGGCCATCAGGGGGTTACCTGCAGACACACCACCGGAGGAGATCGAGGAAGAACTCCGCGCATTGGGACACGAGCCGGAGTACGTGCGCCATATCAAGGCGCGAGCGGGCAGACCCGGCTGCGTGTTCCACGCGATCCTCAAAAGGACACCGGACCACCGCAGCATCTTCGACACCTCCGTGTTTTTAAACATGGGGGGTGTCAAGGTAGAACGTTGGCGGGGCAAACGTGGGCCCGCCCAATGTCACCGGTGTCAAAAATTCAGACACTCGTCCCACAACTGCCACCGGCCGCTCGCCTGCGTCCGCTGTGGAGGGGAGCACGCTGCGCGCGACTGCCCCCGCCCACGCGAGGAGCCGGCGACCTGCGCCAACTGCGGGGGTGCCCACCCAGCCTCACACGTCTCGTGCCCCGTCTTTCGGGCGGAGGCACGCAACAGGCGGGCAGGCACCGTCGCCGCCACGACCCCCGCTGCCCGACCGGTTACGGTCCCGGACAGCCGCCCAGACGTCGCAGCCACGGAGGCCCCAGGCGCGTCGCTTATGGCGGCGGCCAACGGGCCCACGGAGCGAGGAGAAGTCCCCCCCCCCAAGCGGAGGAAGCGGAGCAAGAGGAAGAAGCGCGGGGGCCAACAACCCGCACCACCCCCCGCTCCCGAACAGGAAAGCCGTCGGGTCGTTCCAGCCTCGTCCGAGGTGCTGACCGACCCGCCACCCACAGACGAAAGGCCGGCAGGCAGCGCAGTCGTTGCGCAGCCGCGGGCCCTACCCAAGAAGAAGCCACGAAGCGCCGGCGCGCCTGCCGTCGCCTTCACCCACGAAGAGAAGACGAGAATAACGACCCGCGCCATCCAGCTCCTGTTCAGCCTCATCAAGGCCCTCAGGCAAGAGGAAGACGCGCTACCGGACGCCGTCGAGGGACTGTCCGCCCTCCTCGCGCTGCTCCACGCCTCCTCCGGGGGCTCCCCACCGGATTGACCCCAGGTAAGCTGTTCACCGACTACACGCAGCTTACCTGCACATGACTACTATACCCATACACACGCCCAGCTGCGTGACGTGTTCTAAGTTAATATAGGCACGTCGCGTAGCGCTACCACACAGACGCCACTATACATACATAGAACTCACGCGCGGACGCGCGGCGCGGGTCTGCGCCTCCGTGCTACACTGGGCGGTGTTACTCAAAACAATACCGCCCACACACACACCACGGCCCCTTAGCCCCAACCGCAACCGGCTCGCTCTGGAAGCGGGGGGGCGGGGGCCACACATCCTTAACCGCAGGTGCGCTGAGTCGACACCCCTGTCGCTGGTCGTCCTCCGCTGGGCTTCCTCCGGGCAACCGGGGGTCTCACCTGGCGGGGACTGACCGCCGGGGGGCCGTGAAGAAAACAGCGCTGTCCCACAGCGCTGTAGCGCCCCTGCGGTAACTCACATGCATCCACTCATAGGTGCGAGGCCAACTCGCGCCAGCACGCCCAGGTCCAAGTAGACCGACCCAAGGCCAGCCCGTATGTTTGCGGGCTCGGTGTTGCAACCGCGGGCAAGGGGCAAAATTCCCCGTTACCGCTGCCGCGCCCCCCGACGGGGGTGCAGCGACTATCTAAGCATGGTTCCGAAGGCGACGGACGTATTCTGAAGACGTTGAGTGTTGATTAGGGTCGTGTTATTTAATTCTGTTATATTTAATAATTACATATGTGTTTGAGATTGATTGAAGATATTTTGTAAGAAATATAACTTTTAGGTTATTAGTGCTTTGTTTTTTTTTTAAGATAATCCGCCTCTGGTTCCTAAGATCAGAAGTGGGATAACCACGCGTTCTAGGCCGTTTGCCATATACTTAACTATTCATTAACGGTGTTAAAGTGAAGTGTTGTGATTGTGTGAATACTCCTAAACCGTAAGTACCTAAGTTCTGTTTCTTACAAAATGTCAGGGCGTTCGTCTCGATCTAGAGGACGTAGACACTCTCGTGAGCGACAATCTAGTGGCGGTTCCCGCAGAAATAATCGCGACAATTCGGGTGATCATAATACGCCGCCGATTGTCGCACGCCACGGTCGAAACAGTCCTACTGACCGTAGAGAAAAGTCGTCCAGGCGTCGTAGGGTCTTGCACAGCCCACATAGTCGTTCTCGTGGTCGTAGGTATCGCGAACACTCGTATGATTGCCGCGACAACTCGCACGATGTTGCCCTTGATCGAATTATTACGAGATTAGAAGTAATTGAACGTAGATTGCCAACAACATTGAGTAGTGATGGTCCATTGCATCCAACTAGTGAAAGCCAGTTACTGTCTTCTCTCCCGGCTGTACCAATCCCTGCTAGTAAGCCAGGTTCACGCGTAACCGAGGCAATAACCGATGAGGTTAGCGCAGAGAATAACTCGCGTGCAACAAATGCGCATAGCGAAGATAATGTAGCGAACAGTATTGTTGGTGCCTTAAGCGCGCTTTTAAAAACAGTCTCATAACTTCTACATATCACCATTTGATCCAAGTATCCAAGATTTTGATGTCTGGTGCGCTGAGGTCGATCGTGGTCGAATAATGAATAATTGGGATGATCGCGAATGCCTGGGGCGGATAGGTTCTTGTTTACGTGGTGATGCAGGATCGTGGCTAAATGACTGGGTGACAAGTGATAGATCCTGGAGTAACTTCAAGGTTGAATTTCGATCTCTTTGTCCCCGTAACATTGATAGTGCGTCCATATTATTTGAGGTTATGTGTATGAACTCAAACAAGTACCCAACTTATGCGGAATACGCGCGTAAATCTTTACTGCGTCTGAATATAGTTCAAGGTTTATCCGATGAGTTGAAATCCGCCATTGTTGTTAGAGGCATCAGCGACCCTCAAGTTAAGGCTGCGACAACCAATGCCAAGCTAGCATGTAAAGATTTGGTAGAATTTTTATCAGCTTATGTAAAACCCAAATATGACAATAATGTTGCTCGTGACCGTGCCTCCTCTAGTAACTCGTCTAACCAACGTAAACGTGAGGCCCCAAAGCTACATAATAGCAATGTTACTTGTCACAATTGCGGTAAAACGGGTCATAAAAAATGGTATTGTCCTAAAAAATCTAAAAATACCAATTCGGTTCAGGATACCAGTACCTCTACATCTAAGTCTGCTCCAACGACATCAAGCGATAGAACCGATAAACCCGTTCAACGCTGTACTTTTTGCAAACGTAAGGGACACTCAATTGATTCATGTTTCCAAAAGCAGCGCTCTGATAGTAATAATAAGAATAAGAGTGAAGTAAATTTTTGCTCAGAATTGACCCCAGACAAAAAAACGTAATCTCAGCCGTTGTACAGAAGATACCTGTTGATGTTTTGATTGACAGCGGCTCTGATATATCATTAATTTCGGAAAAGGTACTTAAACATTTTAATTTTAATCGTATACCAGCTTATCGCTTGATGCGCGGGATAGGAAGTCAGATTATCGAATCGACCTCTGTCATCACAACAGTCGTAGAATTTCCAGAAGTGTCACTAGAAATTGATTTATATGTTGCCCCTTCTGAATGCATAAATGCACCTATCCTAATTGGAACTGATGTTCTGAATCGAAACGGGTTGATTTACACTCGTACACGTAGTGAGCAACGGCTTACCAGGTCGGACAATCAGTCAACCGTGCAACTCGTGAATACTGTAGACGATGAGTACATTAAAACTTCCTTAGTGGGTGCCGATAAGGATCGGTTACTGGAAATCATCAAAGAGTTCTCTGATTTGTTTATTTCTGGTACGGCAACCTCCACAGTGAACACTGGTAGTATGGAGATCAAACTAACGTCTAACATTCCGATAACCCACCGTCCTTATAAGCTTTCGGTGGATGAAAAAAAACAGGGTTCGAAATATTGTTAGCGATCTTCTCAGCAAGGGAATAATTCGTGAATCACAGTCAGATTACGCCAGTCCTATCATCCTTGTCAAAAAGAAGGACGGGAGTGATAGGATGTGCGTAGACTACCGAGCACTTAATGCCATTACTGTTAAAGAAAGATTTCCCTTGCCGTTGATTGATGACCACATAGATAGACTTGGTAGCTTCAAAATCTTCACTAGCCTTGACATGGCTACTGGCTTCCATCAGGTGCCTATGAAAGATGACGATTCCATAAGTAAAACAGCCTTCGTAACGCCTGAAGGGCAGTATGAGTATTTAAAAATGCCATATGGTCTTGCTAATGCTCCGATTGTCTATCAGAGGATTATATCAAAAACATTAAAACCTCTCATTGACATTGGTAGGGTTCTAACCTATATCGATGACGTATTGATTCTGTCCAACTCGGTAGATGAAGGTCTTAAAACAATGAGAAAAGTTTTACAAATACTTAAAGTTACGGGATTTTCCATAAATTTAAAAAAGTGTACTTTTCTAGACGTAGAAATAGAGTATCTAGGGCGACTGATTGGACATGGTCAGGTACGGCCGAGCCCAGGTAAAGTAGATGCACTTGTACGTTCTCCAAAACCTACAAATGTGAAAGAGGTTCGACAGTTCCTTGGGTTAGCAGGGTATTTTCGCCGTTATATTGCTGGCTATGCCTCGAAAACAGCCAGTATAGCAAGGCTGCTGAGGAAGGGTGAACCTTTTTCGTGGGGCTCTGAGCAGGAGGCTGCTCGCGACTATATTATAAATTGCCTAACAAATGAACCGGTTTTAGCAATATTTGATCCCCAGTTGCTTACGGAGCTTCACACAGATGCTAGTGCTATTGGATTTGGTGCCATTTTACTCCAAAATCATAACGATGGCAGAAAAAGGGTTGTTGGGTACTTTAGTAAGTCCACTCAGGGTGCGGAATCGCGGTACCACAGCTATGAATTGGAAACGTTGGCTGTTGTACGCGCGCTCCAGCATTTTCGCCACTATCTTATTGGTATTCACTTTAGGATAGTGACGGACTGTAATTCTTTAAAGTTAACGGAGCGAAAGAAAGATTTGTTACACCGGGTTGCGCGCTGGTGGGTTTACTTGCAAGATTTTACGTTCACTCTTGATTATAGGAAAGGCTCACTAATGCAACACGCAGATTATTTAAGTCGCAACCCTCCTCCTACCGATAATATCTCGCATATTCGAAATCCAAACAACTGGGCAAAGGTTGCTCAAACCGCTGACGCAGAGACTCAAGACTTAATGTCTAAATTGAGGGAAGGGCAATTAGATCCAACGAGATACACAATCAAAAACGATCTATTGTACTACAAGTTTACACCCATTGGGGAAGAATCGAGACTTTTGTGCTTTATCCCAAAGGGTCATAGGCTCAGCCTGTTAAGGGTTTTCCACGATGAACATGAACATATTGGTACTGACAGAACCACTGACTTGATTTTGCGTCATTTTTGGTTTCCAAGCCTTCGGGTATTTGTGAGGAAGTATATAAGTCATTGCCTTATATGTCTGGCACATAAAAAAGTTCCTAGGGCTCCCTATCAGCCAATCCAGTCTTGGTCGAAACCAGAAATCCCTTTTTCTGTCGTACATACTGATGTTCTAGGACCACTTCCTGAATCAAATGGTTTTAAATATGTTTTGATTGTTATTGATGCCTTTTCTAAATATTGTCTACTTTACTCGTTGTATAGACAAGACGCTGATGAGTTAAAACGTGTGTTCTCTAACGCAGTATCCCTATTTGGTACCCCATCTATGATAATATGTGATCGTGGTAGGATGTTTGACAGTAGGGCTTTTCAAAATTGGGTCACTGAGTTGGGATCTTCGATACACTTTATAACGCCGGGCATTCATCGCGAGAATGGTCAAGTGGAAAGATATTGCCGAACCGTTCTTAACATGCTGCGGGTCGAGGTGGGCAATAAAGGCTCACAATGGTCTGATGTGCTCTGGAAGGTGCAGCTTACCCTCAACGTCTGTAGACAAGCCACCACCCAGACCTCACCACTTCAGCTGCTGGTAGGCATAGACGCGGCTACTCCCGTCATCAGATCCTTGGTGCGAGACGTTGCACTCAAGAACTCTCATCCCAACAGAGAAGCCTTGTTAACTTTAAGAAGACAACGTGCTTCTGAGCTCCTCACAGCCAATCAGCGTAATCAGGATGCTTATGTAAATAAAGATCGAAGGCAACCACGTACGTTTGCTGTTGGTGACTTCGTGTTTGTGAGCAAAGTTGCGCAGTCTACGGGGAAACTAGACTCCGGCATGCGCGGCCCGTATAAAGTTGTCCGTGTGCTGCCACACCACCGCTATGAGCTAGAGTTACTAGCTGGGTCTTATGGCAAAAAGACTCAAGCCGCCGCCGAACATATGATGTTATGGCGTGGCGAGTGGACGCCGGATACGTGCTCAGCTTTCTTTGAGAGTGGTGAGTTATTAGCATGCTAACGTTTGGGCCTCTGCTCTGCTCCGCGGTCATAATAGAGACATGCAGAACTTTTGGGCCTCTGTCTCAATGACGCGATGTGTCACAAATGCATAGTAAGCAAACGTTTGGGCCTCTACTATGTATTCGTGAAAACGACAAGCGAACGTTTGGGCCTCTGTCGATAACAATGTATGGCTGGTGGTGGAAGTCCGGATTCCATCATTAGGAATACATTGAATCTCTTGGGTTGGAAGCTGATTCAACTTTAAAAATCACTTTTGGTGGTCTTTGTTGCTGGCGCTTGAGTGCACGCTTGCGCCTGTAACACTGGTCAAATTTATGAACTCTTCGTATGAAACTACTCCAGGATGAATAAGCTTCAAACCCAAGACATGTTATTTAACTACTCATGTACTCTTATGTCTTTTCAGATAACAACGTTGATCTAAATAATGATGATAGCCAGGTTGTGAGAAATGGATCTGAAGCGAATGATGGGAATGATGATGCGGTCGAGGACGTCGCGCTGTCAGGAACGGCCGTCTTAGACGTTTCCATTTCCAACCTACCCGCTCCGAGTGAAAGTGCATAAAAAGGCATGGCGTGCTGTCAACGGTCTCTTTTCCTACTTGACTTCCGAAGGCGACGGACGTATTCTGAAGACGTTGAGTGTTGATTAGGGTCGTGTTATTTAATTCTGTTATATTTAATAATTACATATGTGTTTGAGATTGATTGAAGATATTTTGTAAGAAATATAACTTTTAGGTTATTAGTGCTTTGTTTTTTTTTTAAGATAATCCGCCTCTGGTTCCTAAGAATATATATACAAATAGATAAAAAAATACAGGTATTAAAATCGGAAAATAATTACAGGCCACCAACGTCCAGAAAGTTGGCAGCACAACCACGTTGAGTCAGCGCTCTGGTAACAAAATATAATCAGCAGATTTTACCCTACCCAAGGTTTTCATGCATGAGTTCACACAAGTAGAGCCCACTTTAATATCGCCAATATAAAACATTCCTTGTCACAGGTGGCCGGAAGTACTAAACGTTCTGGAAGAAAATTAAAAAGCAAAACCGTTACTGGTAAGTATTGGAATTTTGACAAAAAAACTTATTCTTTTCATAACTATAGTCAGAAAAATTCAACTTAAATCTCTTGAGTGTGTCCTTAAAAGTTTTTTGTATCGTTAGAAGTCGATACAAGACCAAAAGTTAGAAAAGATAAATTATTATACAGCAACTTGGCTACAAGTTAGAAAGATATTTCGTACAGGGGCGTGAATATTGATATGGATGTGAATATTGGTAGAGAGTTTTTTTTTCGCATGAGAAATCATTAAATAACTTCTCCTGGCGAAGCGGAAGAGAGTGTCAGACTTGTACTGACTAAAACCTATCCATGTTCCTTCTCTTCGCTTTTGTGATCATGGGCCGCGGTATGCCAAACAAGTCAAAGTTAGCTTTATCTAGAGCTCAATGTGCCTCATGTACCAATGGATTTGGTACATGTATTCAAATTCTGGAAAGTTCTATAACGCTCCGTTTACAACCGCATTTGATGCGACTTGCATCAACCCAAGGAATCCAACCCAAGACCTCGCACTTAGCAGTGCTTAAGACCTCTAGACGAACGATCGTAGAAATAAGGTTGTTGTCATTTAAAAAATAAAACTGACAAATAAAATCTATTATAATGTTGATGAAGATGTAAAAGATAAATCGCTCGGAAATAACTGACTGATCTACTGATTTAATTTTTATTGATGATAATAATTGTTGACATAATTATAAATTATTGTTGTATTTTAGCAATGTTACTGTAATTTGTACACCAGCCATGGTCAAACATGTTGAGCCAAAATATAGTTTGTAACACCGATAATAGGCATCATACCATATATGTTATCTACACATTTTTTTGCAAATAAACGAATCTATAAAATAACGGTTAAAGGACTGTAGCTCGTTGAATGGTAACGTTCAAGTTTTCGGCTAATTGCTAAACCACGTTCGCACCTGCTAGGTAGGTACGCACTGAAGTTATTTAAACAGCACTTGTGTAGACTCAGTTTAAGTTGAACAACTTGCCGTGGTAACTTGAAACGATTGGACATATAACTTGGACGATTTTCTTCTCTGTCGTGTAGTTGCTAGAACTGAAAAGTTATTAACCGTGTAAATACAAAATAGAAATTTATACGAGTATTATGGAAGTGTAAGTATACATTTGAAGCATAATTGGCGTACAACGTTTTCACGTTCGTCAAATAATAAACTATATTCATTTTGCAAGTAGGTATTTACCAACACCATTACACGTTTTTTTTTAAGTAGTTGAGGCAGGTGTTTTTTACCCGACTACTCTGAGAAGAAACAGTCTCGTTTAAGGTTCAGACAAAAATCTTAGTCAACTTTATATAAGTTGACTAAGATTATAGACCATACAGATCAGTGTCTAAAATGGTCTATCGAAGAAAGCACTACATAGATTGAGTGGACCTGTCCAGTCAGTGCAAGTATTTGTCAGTTATCGTGTAGCTCGACTTATAACTCAGGAGCTATGCGTCGTACAATACCAAAAAAGGGCATTACATGTGGGAAAGCCATATTGAGCAATGCCTCTAGAAGTTATTAATTTCGCAAATTTTCAGCAGATCGTAATTCCCTTATTATCTGTAAAATGTTTCACCATTTTACATACCTACATATAAGCTTAATCATAATTCTTTACATTTAATATTCAGAATCAGAGAGAAGAAATTATTTTGTGCAAATACTGCTTCATGAGAAAAATAAAGAAGGTAATTTTAACTTTATGTTTTCACTAGCAGAGCAGCTGTTCCACGCGGTTTCACCCACGCTGCTCAGCACTTGTTGGACGTAGCGTGATGTTACATAGCCTATAGCCTTCCTCAAGAAATGGACTATCTAACACTAAAAGAATTTTCCAATTCCAACCAGTAGTCCCTGAGATTAACGCGTTCAAACAAACAAACAAACTCTTCAGCTTTATAATATTAGTATAGATTACTGTTTTTTATTTATTTAAATGATTTCACATTCTATATCTATATATACTGAATTACTTAATATTATAAACTTTTGTTTGTTTATATCGAATACGTTCCAAAACTACTGGACCGATTTTAACCATTTTTCACCAATAGGAAGGTACATTATCAGGAAGTAATAAAGGCTATAGGTACCCACAGGAGCGGGGCAGCAACCAAAGACGCGGGTGAAACCGCGCAAGGCAGCTAGTTTTTTTTTAAACTTTTACTCAAAAACAAAAATTTCAAAGACTTTGACATTGTACGATTAAGTATTGACTTGAAGTTTTTGATCAGACAAAAGTTTTTGTTCTGAAATATTGTTTTAGGGACCAGAATTTGTTCCAAGTTATTTTGCGTCTCCTTTCGACTTCGTCATTGTTTGTTGCACTGAAGGATACCTGTTTGTAAAGGTATGTGGAAACAGTGTTTTAAGTTTTCACGCCTTTTTTGCGGATGATAAATCATCAAATAACCAAACCCGCACTCGGCGGAGCGGGACGGAGTGTCAGACTTGTACTGACAAAACCCACTCATGTTTCTTCTTTTACCCTTTATGTTCTGGGGCTAAGTATATGCTTAATTAGTATGTCTACGTATTCTATGTAGTTGACATTTGTAGTTTTAAGAAGTTTCTGGTTATTTGCGATTATTGAACTTGAAGTTTTTTTTTGAAAACTTGAGTTGAAATCCTAAAATTGAATTTTTGACTATGCTATAAATGTTAAAACAATCAAACAGTTTTTCACAAAAACCAATCGTTGCTCCAATTTCAGTAAACATATATTTCAATTCAGCATTCGACTCTTAGTAATTTAACCGTGAATCTGACAAATTGGTAAATGGATATAACAACGCCCACAATGTTTTTAGTTTGGTTTTAATTCCTTTTTTTCTAAAAAAACTTTGCCCCATGTTTGGAATTTCTCCGTGTATGGTGCGTATCGTGGGTGCGTTTTTAAACATTTAAACTCACATACACAAAAGCCACTCTCGCCACAACTACCTGTGGATACGTACGAGGATCGAACCCGCGACACGAAACGCAGCAGTCGATCGCTCAGCTACTGCGTCAACCGTGCCGTCAATCCTCAATTATTGATGATTAAGTTTAATCCCGTTAAATTGTTACGATGCAATATCATCTTATATCTTATTTTCCAATTTTTGAACTAAAACGTTACTAAAATCATACCTGTGATTTAAGGGACTACCTTGCAGAGGGGCCTGCCAGGGCCACCGCTTGTCGGGGTCGCGGGTTGCTTGAAAGAGATACCGTGGCTCAGGAACATAAAGGGCAAAATAAGGAAGGAGCGGGGGAAGTTTTTTCATGATTTCCCATCCGAAAAAGATAGGGGCTAACGTCAATAATTTTTTGACTCTTTTGACATTACTTCTACATTGGTTTCTTAGACACACTCAATTCAATTTATCTACTAACATAAAGTAAATCTTCTAACAGTAACTAAAAACAAAAGAACTTCCATTAACCGCAATAAACTAATCAGAAGTATGTTTTCGTGGTCAAAGTGTAAAACTTTTGCTGAAGCAAACATTATTTCTTGTGATCTCGTGTCTACCGACCGAAAATGTGGATTTGTGCTTACATAACATCACGAAGTCTTCCAAAGAGTTAGACAGAGGATTAATAATAAAAAAAGAAAAAGAGACTAATAGATAAGTTTAAAAAAAAGTCTCTCTTTTAGATTATTCGAAAATAAGGGACAAGTATTTCTTTATTTGTAAATTAGACCAAAAATTACAAAGAAATAGCCCATTAAAGTTACGTGAAACGTCACGCGTTGCTTTTGCAACAAATGACGTCACACCTCAATAGAATGCCTTTACTTTGAACCTAGAAACTACCCTATTGTACACTTACATTTTGTAATTAAGTCCTATGTAATAGAGGCCTAGATTTTTGCCATCAATGGGCGACAAATTTAGACTTCGTGGAGGAGAAATTCATAAAGGAAAAACCCAATAACACTTTGCCTAACCTTGAGAATAGGTCCCAAGACATTGTAGTCAGCGGTCTTTCTGTTGACTACTAGACCAACGTACTCGTGGGTCGTGGTAAAAAATAATAATAAAAAAACCAACATACCAATTTAGTATGCACACCAATTAAATTACAAGTATTTTGTACGAAAAAATAAATTTTACTAAATACAGTAAGAATTATTTATCGTTTATGTCACTTGTATCTGGGCAAAACACAAAATATCTAGGAAACCACTGGTATTGCACTACCTCATACATGCCACGGTGGGGCAAGTTAAATTAGAATTGTGATCACTTCCAACCAACCAACTAAACGAATCGTCCACTAGTTATAGGACTAAAGCGAACCCATCTGCGGGAACAGTGAGCGGAACGAGCTGCCATATAAGCAAAGCGAGCGCCTTCCAAGAAATTCTGCCATCTTACTACGTTACTAGCTACGTTAGTTACTTATTCACATGTTACGACGCATTATCATCTAAAATCTTAGTTTCAAATGTTGAAACTATAACGTTGTTATTGTCAATTTCAAGTATGGTTTTAGGGACTACCTACGCAGTGGCTGAGCGATCGACTGCTACGCTGAGTGTCGTGGGTTCGATCCCCACACGAAACAAATATTTGTATGGCCCACAGATAGTTGTTTTGGGTCTGGCTGTTTGTTTATGTTTGTAAACGCACCCACGATATTCCTGTATCGTGGGTGCGTTTACAAACATAAAACTTCACAGTCTACAGTTTTATACCAGCTCTGCCAGACCGCGCCTTTCGCTAGACTACCATCGCGACAAAATTTAACAGGCACAAGAATTATATTTGCACTAAACGCTATCAGACAACAAACAGACTGTATAAAATTCCTTCCATAACTCATTTAACGGCTGTCTCTGTGCAGTTTATGAGCAGAGTATGAAATAAAGTGCTGTGAACCGTTGGGCGCTGGTCGGACTGTCACAAGGCAGGACACAGCGAACGATGATAGAAAAGTAAAGATTATAGCATCGTTACTTTATACTGCATGTTTACAACACTTTTCAGGTCCTTTTTAATGTGGTTATGAATTAGATAAAGTGCCAAATGGATGCTGAAACTACTACTTTATTTATTTAGATTCCGATGGCTATTATTTATTATGTTATATTAATTATTAAAATGTTAACATTTTTAAACTACATTATTATTAATAATAAAATACGTTGCAAAAAAGATACTAAACTATAACTTTGAGCTGCACCTAATAGCATCACTGTAGTGCATGAAGTTTAAATAAAGTTCGCCAGTTACATTCTGAATGTTGATGGACGGAGAGTGAGAGGAAGGCCAAAGAAAAGATGGATGGATTGTGTAAGGAATTATATGAAGGAGAAAGCAGTAAATGATGCCGTGACCTCTGATAGGGGAGAATGGAAGAAGAAAACGTGTTGCGCCGACCAAACAAATAGAAAAATAGAATGGAACAAGGCAGGAAAATGATGATGATGTTCAAATCCCATGGGTTAGGGCACGTTAGGATACTTTTTCAGACACCGAGGCAGCTATTGAGAAATTCCTAGTGGAAGAAATCGAAACTAGGACAAGTTTCCAATATATAAAACAACTTCCCAATAATACAACTTTCTCCAAGCCCGACCTATATTCGTGGGTGGCTCAACCTTGAGGCTAGTTGTCAAAGAACGTTATAAACGACGTAAGAACACGTGGTCTCAAGAGGCACAGAGTAATATAGAAGCTGTCAATATTTTTTCGGCGAAACGAGAAATAAAAATATTTGGTTAGTGTTCTGGCTAAGTAAAAACAACTACGAGGGTCGATCTAATCTAAAGGTTAGGACGCACTTTCCAAAGTCCGTCTGTAAATGGGTGACCATCTCTTACATACCGAGTTTCCTCCGTGCCTCGGAAAATACATGAAGCCTTTGGGCATCAGCAGTCATTTGTAGATTTTTGACAGTCGTCACAGGCAGTCGACGGCCTGAAAATCGAACATAAAGAGCAGAACAATAAGGAAAAAGAGTGGGATTTATCCGCAAAAAAGGGGTATCGTATTACTAAATACTAACTGGGATGTGGAGGTGGAAGTCAGATTGTCAGTCGCTCCATGTAATTCAGCTGCACTCAGTTAGACTGGAAGCCAAAACCAACAAAGTTAGGAAAAGGCTTGGCAGATGATGATCTTCACAAGTACAATTACAAGTTGCAAGCCCCTTTTTGTGTCTGTATGTGTGCGGTCGATTCTTGTAGATAAACGAATAGGCCAAGACTCAACCAAGTTCAAAACTGAATATCTCGAAATAAACACTACTACATTTGAAGCTACCCTTAGTAGATGTCCAACTCTTCACTTCTTCCAAAAATATTCATAACGATCCTAGGCACAGTTAAAAAGGAACATTCAGACGTAATAAACTTTAATGACAACAATAAAAACAGTTTGCAAATTTCCTAAAAAGCAATTTCATTAGGTATTAATAAAATCTGGAGAATCTTTTCCTTGCCATTAAATTTAAAATTTCATAGATCGTTTTACAAATATTGCTGAACATTTTCTGGGACATTCCGGGAATCCAAGTACTCTTACTGGTCTGTGGACGGTGAGCAATGGGTAGCTCACCGTCCGTCCGCACGCGCCTCAAAGAGGGGGCTGCAGGTTGTTCGCAAGAGATGCTGCGGCCCTGGAACACAAAGGGCAAAAGAAGGAACACAGATGGGTTTTAGTCAGTAAAAGTTTGACACTCCCTCCCGCTTCACCCAGAGCGGGGAAAGTTATTTGTTAATATCGCATAAAAAGTACTCTTACTTTTTTCAGTAAATATCTACTTTTATTAAATATAATAATATTATTTTAAACAAAAAAAAATACCAGTCTATTTTTCAGCGTGTCGATGACAATCTAAATTGAATCAGCCCAAAACGAGTTTGGCACTTTCAGTAGCGTCCATCATTCAATTCTGCATGAATTGAATGATGGACGCTACTGATCACCAATATAAAATTCTATTATTGAAAAACCGACTATTTCTGTTTTAAGTCCCTTGCAAAAGTTTATATTTCTTTTTTTATGTAACTATGGTAAGACAGAGATAACAACTTGATAAGTTTTGTTTTATTTTATATTATTGAAAGACAAAAAGGAGGAGTATATATAGTTCATAACATTCTACAGTTTCTATATTATGCCCCCATGTTTATTTTATACAAATTGTTGGAGTAAAATAACTATCCATTATTACATACCAAGTTTCTTCAGTGCTATTTCAAAGCACGTTGACAGCTATCGCTGACAGACAGCGATTTTTGACAGTCGTTCCTAGTATTCAGTGGAAAGTCTAACAACCAGTCTTACCAAGGTGTATCCGCATTACCCAGTTCTTTCTTCATCCGTTCATACATTCTGGAAATCATCAAATAACTTCCCCCGCTCTGGGCAGAGAGGGGGGAGTGTCAGACTCGTACTGACTAAAACCCACCCATGTTCCTTCTTTTGCCCTTATGTTCCGGGGCTGCAGTATCTCTTTCGAACTACCAGCAACCCGGGTTCTTGCCGGGTTGTGTAGCAGTTGCTTCATTTATAATACTAGTAGAAAATTCTGCACCCAGTTTGACTGAAAGCCGACCTCAACATGGTTGGCAAAACTTAGGCAGAAGCTGGTACACTTTTGACCTTTAAAGGCAAGTTTGAAGGAAACCTTGTAATCTTCCTGAACAATTCCTAGTATTATGACACAAACTGAACATTTCCAACAACGTTTCTTCGGACCGTTTCTTAGTACCGTGTCCGGAGTTTCAGCTTACTCTCCAACAACTTATTGGGTTCTAGTAATATGCCATAAGTTTTGTGATCCTATTGTGTAAGTAAGTGAAGAGACGCGAAAATGTCGATATCGTTCGTGGAGAGTTTGTTCCGACACTTCTTTAATCAGCGTAAGTTGAACAAATGACTTTTGATTTAATAACGGTCAAATATCGATATTTTTTCGTTTACAATATGTATGTAGTATTCTAATAGATCCCTTCAAACATTAATGTTGCGAATAATCCAATATTCGATACTATTTCTGAGATAATTGATATCGGTAGGTGCTCAAATTTTAACGTAACAGTTGTACGGTCAAAGAATTCAAAGATCGAACACCTCAATTTCTACAAGCTTATTTTTAGTTGCCATTGAAACTCTGACGTCGTGATTCTACTCACCATCATAAACAACTTTTAAAATGAGATCAAACCAAAAAATCAAAAAACATATTTTGTTGGTGGACAGATTTGACGTTAATTATAGTTACCTTGTAAAAGAAGACTAAAGAAACGATACCTGTAGCCCTACTATGGCCTCTTAAAGCAATTCTTATTCCGCTGAGGGAAAGAGACAGAGCTATACAGGGTGTCTAGCACCATCTCTTTCACTCAGTGGAATAAGAATTGCTATAAGATGTCATAGTAGCCCTTCTGTACTGTGTGATGAAATAAACGGGTAGAAAGAAAAGTGATTGCTGTAATAACGTAATTGCTGTAATAATGTATGTATATATGTTACGGCAGCCCCAAATAAATTGAGATAATAGGCAGAAAAAATAGTTTATTTACCCACTACCAATTATATCCGTCTACCAATTATAAGTCATAGTAATTACTGTTAATTTTCTCGTTATTTTTTTTTTGTTCATTTTATATGTAATGTGTTTAAGTATTTGTTTAAGAATATACGTTTTCGAAAACAAATAGTTTTATACATCTAATATATAAAATTCTCGTGTCACAGTTTTCGTTTCCATACTCCTCCGAAACGGCTGGACCGATTTAAACGAAACTTTGTGTACATATCGGGTAGGCATCTATTTTTCATACCCCTAAGTGAGCAGTGGGTGAAACCGCTGGGCACAGCTAGTATTTTTATTATTGTACTCTATCACAAAGAAGACGTATTTTACACAAAGGCTAACTGGTAGAAAATGCCTTGTGGCATTAAGTCCGCCTATGTACTACTACTATTGTACATGAAGTTTAAATAAATAAAAATGATGATGATGTTGCCATTATGGTATTGAATTTGATGTAGAATTTTCGTATTATAGTCTTGTCTTTGCCTTTACAGTACGCGTATCGATACGCTGGTTGAGCTACATTTCCCTTCTCTATTGTAACTTTTGTATACATACCTAAGTGTAGTCGTATCAACTGTGGTGTTTGTCGCCCAAACACTCACTTTGTAACACAAAGCCATACTTTACCATGCTTTAGTAGTTTTATATATCTACAGCATTATAGACCTTTGCTCTTACTTACCTTTGTTCTTAATGATTCTTGGTATGAAACAATAGGGCTCTTCGGAATCTCTATGGGAATAATGGAAGGTTATGTGGTGTCGGATAACAGTGATTTCGATATAGGGTTAGTTTATAACTTGGATCCGGTGAAATAATTATCGAACTCCACGCGGACAAAACCGCGGTCATAATCTAATTATTTTAAAACTAGCTTTTGCCCGCGGCTTCGCTCGCGTTAAATTCGGTAGCGCCTTATTGATTTGTAATAGCAACGCTAAGTTTTCCCGTTTCTTCCCTCTTTCTCCCTCATAACCCACGTTTTTTAGAAAAAAATAGCCTATGTCCGTCTCCTGGTTCCCAACTATCTCTGTACCAAAATTTATCAAAATCGGTTTAGCCATTAAAGCGTGAAGAGGTAACAAACAAACAAACTCACTTTCGCTTTTATAATATTATTATAATATAATAGTATATAGTATATAGTATAGTATAGTATAGTATAGTATAGTATAGTATAGTATAGTATAGTATATAGTAAGGATGTGCAAGTTTCACGTATCACGAAAATACAGCTCTAAAGGATTCCAGTGAAATTTAGCGCACCGATAGTTTATAACCTGAACTAACACATTCAACCTAGACCAACACATGAAAAGTAATTTATAGGAAAACGAAAAAATTTAAAATTTTATCAGCACATTTATTTTAGTTCATAAATAGGTTGTCAAATGTCACTGTATGTAAATAGTGTTATTTTAGACAGCTGCATGTGGCTATCGAGCATTTGAATACAAGGATAACTAAGTATCTACAATTTTTGGGCTCCCGGTAGTTTAGATCTACAAATAATACTTTTTTTTTTGCGCAGGGGAACAAAATAAAAAATCAATTCACTTCCCCCGTTCTGGGCGGAACAGGGGGGATTGTCTGACGTTTAATGACGAAATCTCACCCATGTTTCTTCGTTTCCCATTAATGTTCCGGGGAAGCCAACAATCCGTAACCCTGGCAAGGTAGAGACCCTGGCAGGCAGCTCTTCTTATACTTTTTTTTCTTAACCCAATTCTGAAGCCCAAGTAGACGAGAGAGAAGTTAGTAGTGGAATTTATAGAAACAAAAAACCGAAATTTTATTTACACTCCAAATCATTAAAGTAGTCAATACTATTTAATCAATACTGGTCAACGCTATTTAATTACGTGCATTACGTGCAATTATATCAATCAATTAGCACTAATTATGAAGTTCATTAACCCGCTCCCAATTAATCCCAGATTTATTATAACATTCGTTTTGTTTATCAAATACAAGAAGAGATTGTTGTTAGGTAACGAATACATAAAAAAAATATCTCGTATTTGTAAAACCAACATAAAATGATAACTGGGTACTTGTTATCTAACAAGCTATTTATTATATTTTCGAAACTAAATTCTACTAAGGCACAGCAACATTATTAAAAAAATAAAGGTTTAAAAATAAAAGTCACTAAGTGACAGTATACATTTTTATTTTACTGGTAACCTTATTTCATTGTCAATATCAATTTGATTGACAGATGTTTAGTATTATAATTGGAATATGTTTGTCTCTTTTCATGAAATCATTCCTCCTCATATCCCTCGTCCAACTTCTGTTAAATGTTTTCTTTCTTTTGTGTTTTCTCGTTTTGTTTTCTTTTATGTAAATTCATCGAAATTAATAAATTCTCTTTTCTTTTCTGTTTTTGTCATTCTGTCATAATTATGAATTGATAATCTAAATCTGCAAAGAAATATTTTTATTGTTTTTATATTACTGTGATTACTTGCTAAATATTCTCCAGCGTTTGATACTTAGTTTATTTCCAGTAAACGTGTTATTGGCAAAATTGTGGTATCTCTCGTCCACAAAAGCACAAAATTAGTGAAGAGTTGAAGTTGTTGAAGTTGGAATATGTTTGAATTTGTGTCGGTATTTTTTGTGTACGTAGAGATCTTGTTTTTTATATTATTAGAAATATGTAACGTAACTAACCATGCATTGCATCCCAAACTAAACATGCTTGCAAAAATTAAGCTTAATCTGTTGGGGGGAACCGGTTCTGAAATTCACTTTCAAGGTTTGCATATACATACAAATTAACTAATTACAACGACGAGAAACAAGTGACAAAAGCATGTCGATTCGGTAGTCGCATCCCTTGAGGTCGTGCACGCAAGAGTTGAACTAAAATTGCAGTTTTTTTTTTATTCATTAAATATAGCGAAGCCTTCATTGCAGTTCAAGCCACGTACGACGAGATAAAATCAGCGTCTCTGAAAAATTAATTAATTTTTGGAAAACTGAAAGTGTAGTTCTGCCTTTAGGGCTGCTATCTTATACTTTTCAAATGTGGTTTTGGCGGTCTCTTAAGACGCTGCATCCATGGAGCTGTCAAGTTTTATGCTTAATATGCCTTATAGAAACGTTATAGGATCCCCTTCTCGTTGGGTTGTTCGAAAGAGATACCGCGGCCCCGGAACGTAAGGGAAATAGAAGGAACATGGGTGGGTTTTTTCCTAAAGATTACAATCACACAGAAATACAAAACTAAGTAGAAGAACTTGCAACAAATAAGTTACTCCGACGACAAGGTAACAATTACAAAAACCCTTTTTCATTTAGAAAGGTCCATATTTCTGTTTCTAACTGATGTTTCCGTTGAAACATCAAACGGGGTAAAAACATTAAGTTCTAAATTGTTATCACGGCGCCCGTAACTCCCTGTCGGCTGTTTTTACCGCGCCTTCTTGTCACCTTAACTTCATTTGCATCCTACAATAGGCCACGGTCACTAAGGCTCACTTTATTATGGTAGCTGTACACTATATGTTTTCTAAAAATCTAGAAAACATATCGTCACAAAAAATACAACCAAATATGAGTATAATTTACTAGCTGGCGCCCGCAGCTACACCCGCGCGGTGATCGAAAAATAAAGTATTCTATGTATTATTCCAGACTATAATAACTAACTCTGTGCCAAATTTCATCAAGATCCGTTCAGCGGTTTTGACGTGAAAGAGTAACAAACATCCATACATCCATCATCACAAATATTTGCATTTTTGATATTTTATTAGTAGGATATAGTCTGTGCAACTCAATAAAACATAAGCATTTTTAACAACTGTATCCCAGAAGACAAAACAGAGATCTAACCTGGTCTGGTCTGGTGAGATATTCTTGATGATATTGCGTATTTGAGTCCCAAGACAAGTTAGACGGAGCAAATCTATTACCATCAACACCACACACTTATACCAAAACTTGAAGCGTTATTTGCAATATGTACAACTTGAATACACACAAACAAGTACGATAGTGCTCGAGTTTTCATTTCTTTGACTGTACAAACGTAGACAAACAATCCATTTAAGAGGACGTCGACAACTTTGCAATGCATTTCCATCTGAAAGTTCCTCAAGATTTATAGCCGCGTGTGGTTTGAACTAAGAAAGACAGAATAAACTACTTAACTACCAAGGAGCAAGTCACGTCGTATCCTGTAGGTGTTTTGTGACGGCAACAGGGGAGTTATTTACAGGGGAATAAGCTACATGCATACAATTTAGTTTGAGGTACACCTGAAACTAAATATTGGGCACACCTAATACTACACCCTGCATATTGCTCCACTTATGGGCAAGTTTGCTATGCAATATTGCACATATCTGGACACCTCAGCTGCTACTGAGAAATTCTTAATGGAAAAACCGAACATTACCTACAGAAGCTGATAAAGAGCTTACTGTGAATGTTCAATTTGATTAATTCCACGTTCACAAAACACAGACATTACAAAAGAATGAACATTAATCTGCTCCTTTCAATTCATTTCTCATTCGTTCGCTGGCCGAGAGAAACATGCTGATCCAACATCGTCAGATTGGTTCACAACATACCTACGTACGATACGTAAACTCACGAGATTTTATTATTGAGGTTTGGGTATTTTTTTTATTTACTTAATTTTTAATGATTTCTTAATTTGTTGTGATAAACGGAATTGTATAAAATCTGGTTCTTCTAACGTGACAGACAGATGTGTACTGTTTATTATTGATTTTTTTATTCACACCACCTGCTCTTAAAAATCAAATTAAGGGTGCTTGTACACGGTGCATGTAGCTTGCGCATGTTGAGGCACTTGCGCGGGTTATATGCATCGTAAACATATCGTTTAAAAACATGTGCGGGTCTAGTGACTCGAGCATGTACCAAAGCGAGCCACCCGCGCAACTAATCCGCCTGCGCGTATTAATTCGTCTTCTAGCATATATAATAATTCTGGTAATATTACATTTTTAACAAATGATTTTAAAAGAATTTTCGTTCGTCGAGACATTTTGACGCGATTCAACTCATAAAGCTACCGTGCGAATAGCATGCACATGTAGCTCTTGACCACTACTGCTTGCGCAAGTTATTATTTGCTCCAGTTATATGCACCATGTATAAGTACAAGCGAGTAACTCTAACAAATAGCTTGCGCATATTACTCACGCGTGTAACTCGCATTTTTACTTGCTCCAGCTACAAGCACCCTTAATGTCATGTAAACATTAAGTAAAGTAACTCATTAAAGCCCTGGTTTCAACCGGGTAGTAATATTGTGCTGAATTTGATTTATAATGAGCTTTAAATTTAGAACGTCAAATAAAAAAATAGCATAAAAAATCTATCTTTGTGAATGTCGATGAACAAAATTGCATTAGGCAAAAGTAACATAATGTGAAATTGTAAAGTAAATGAAGTAAATAGACAAAACAAAATTAATGTCAAGTACAAAATGATTGCCTTTGATTTTTATCTGTAACGGCAATGGCGGCAAGGCATCACAACTGCTGATTGGTTACAGTGTGTTTCTTATATTTAATCTTTGCAACTGTCTTTATAACTTTATTTTACAAACAGGAAATGCAAAAATCATCGCACTAGGTATAGTTTAGTAGCGGTCGCCATTTGCCTAGGCAGCGACAAATCGATGGTATGTATAGAAGCGCAGTGATCTCGTTCAGGTATCGCTGAGTCAGCCACAAACGACAAGTCTGACATTTTATGACGCACTAGGCGCACTATGACGCACTATTCATAATCGATGTAGTTGAAATATCAGCAGGACATTCAACGTCTCCAGTTTTATGGTCTCTGGGTTTTTAAAACCGTGAACAAGACGCGCAATTTTGAGTGGCGCATTCAATACATCATATCCCCAACGGCTCAACAGAGGCCACACGTAGAATTGGGTAGTAGACACCATTAACCAATAATTTAAAAACACATTTTTTTCTGAAAGAACACCTTATTCTAGACCTGAGAACTCCATTCATTTCAAAATAACTTTAAAATTAAATTTTTAGTTGCTTTAAAATCAATAAATAGTTGCATCATTGACTTGACAACTTAGTGACGTCATCGGTTGCGAGTCTCATACAAAATCTATGGGGGAAGTGCGTTTTGACAGCTCATAAAAAGTATATCAATTGATTGGTGGTGTCAACCCTATTGATCTCTCTGCGTGTTTTGCTGCTTATGCACCTTGGTGCTGTATGCGGCTTGGTGCTGTATGGCCGTATTGTTAGCATTTATAACACCTCGTTACTAATGTGAACTCTCTGACGGGACGGGACCAAATTATGAAAATCCTTAATTGAGGGATTAGGGTTGTTGGTTGAAACTTTAATAACGTAATTTCAGGTCGCCGCATCTCTCTTCCTAGATTTGTGGCTTAATTTTACTGCGATAAAGAAATAATCCAAGGTCTTCTTCTCAGCGTATTGATGACAAATGTTCAAACGCGTTTATCCCAAAACTCAGCCACGTGTAACCCGCAGACAGATGCAGTACATAGATCCAAGGTCATTCCTGGTGACTTTACGGCTACATTTTGTTCGAAAATACACCTGAATACCCCATTTTCAGTTAAGGACGTCGGCACACCTATATATATAATATAATAAATTATATTTAATAGATATCAAATTTAATAGTTAAATACTTTTTAAATTACCGAATTAAAACATCTTAATTATTTTAAAAATGTCATAAAAAATCATATTTAAAAAGCTATGACCCAGGGTATGCGCTGTTTGAGTTCATCAGCCGAATCCAGATGTACAAAGCTGGACTGCGTTCTTCAGTTTATCAGGGTCATGTTTGGTCTCGGTTATTATCTCCTGACTCCTCCATTTTTTATTTTACAGAAACCGCGCACGTACAGTTTTATTAACTGAGTTTTTGCACCGGTTCTTTCAATAATTTTACTAAAAACAAATATGACCTCAAAGAACAGTCCAATAACGACGGCAGGAGACTAAGGGACTAAACAAGGCCTCGCAAAGCTGATAGATTGATCGATACTAACCCAATTCAAAAAGGCCGAATTATACTTTGAAAATGAAAATTAGAACAGGCGTGGGTCGGAATTTCGAACAGTAAATAATGAACGGTTCGCCCCTTATCACTTGGGATTTACCCGTCATTGCCAACGTTTCATGTTGGTACCGTTAGGATTTAAAAAAGTTTCTGAACGAGCCTCAAAAAGATGTTAATTTATCATCATCAACATACATAAGGGTAAACTACTGATTCTTATATATTTAAGATCCGCACTGCATGTTGTTTTCTTCCAAACTTCTCTATTACTCAACTCGACAGTCATCTTTCTAACCATATCATGCTTCACAGTCCATTCATCGGTTCTTTGGCTTTCCTATATAGGGCCTATAGCCAAACAGCAGACGACAATCGTTATCGCTCAGCAGTCACTAATACATTTTCAACTTTATACCCTAGCGCATATAGCTGAAAATCTATTAAAGACTGCTGAGCGATAACAAACGAAACAAACAAAAACGATATGTAAACGTCAATAGATTTCAACTATATGCGCTAGGGTATAAAGTTGAAAATGTATTAGTGACTGTTGAGCGATAACGATTGTCGTCTGCTGCCGACTGCTGTTTGGCTAAAGGGCCTGTAGTAGCCACATTCATACTCATAGTTTTCTTATGAAATCACTGATGTACACTAAGCTTGGCTATGAATAGGTTTTCTTCAAATTTTAGTGAGCTGAGTGACAAATAACGTTTTGCTTGCCATGGAAGTGACGAGCGACGTTCTTATCGAATTTTATGTAAATACTGCATAACATTATACAAATGCGTAAAGTAACCTCTGCCCCGTCTTATTAAAAGATAAGAAAAAAGTCAAACATAATATGCCGTTAAAAATAACCTTACCACCTAGGGAGGTAAGGTTAATATTAGACACAGTAAAAGTTCTGACGTATATTACTGTATACGTCAATATACATAATACATGCAGTGCTGCCATCAACACGAATCTAGCAACAGAAAAACATATTACTTAAAACCTCTTTGTTTACCATACGACTTAACCAAAAAGTATAACATGACCACTATAATTTACACTTCAACTAACTTATTTGTGCAGCCGTGAAAACACAGAACTAAAATAACTTTGCCTAGATTGTTTTGGATGTATAGATTTTTGATATAGCCCACCTTTTTTTCGGATAGTAATTTCCCCCGCTCTGGACTGAGCCGGCGGGGGCCAATGTCATACTTTTACTGATTAAAACCCATGTTCCTTCTTTTGCCCTTTATGTTTCGGGGTCGTGGTATCTCTTTCGAAAAACCCGCAACTCCGGCAGACGGTGACTTTGGCTGGCCCCTCTAAGTAACGCCACCTTGAACTGCACACTAAAAGTTGTCATAATATAAGACATGATGTCTTATTTTAATTATAGTTCGCTCCGCTCGCTCGGAAAAAACACCTGCCAATTCAATACATTTTAACCGTTTTCAAAATCACCGCGTTTTAAGATATATTGGTCATATAATACTGAAAAAACCTCGACGGTTCTTTAACTGCGTTCCGGGAGAGCAGGAGTCGATCGCACATCCATCAACTCTGGCAGGTATTGGCCCACCTGATGACGCTGCAAATGAACACACAATCTATATCCTGGCTTATATTAAACAGCGTTGAGGGCCTTCCATTGTATCCAAGCTTACTTCAAGTTAATCCTGTTTATTTTGGGTATATCCTATCACAATATTCCATTGGATTATTTATGTTAATATCTTCAGATTGTATTGTTAACAGGAAATTACAAATTCTGAGAGCTTAGAATTGAATTTCCTTATTGAGTGCGCGTTGCGCTGGGAATCTTTTCAATGTATTTGTTTATGTGTTTAACAACATTAGGTACATATATAAACCTACAGTAACTAATGAAAAGGAGGAGCTCGTGGCTGAATAATTACAGATGCTCTGGTCGATCTTTAGGTTAAGCCGCTTGCCTAGGTTGTTCTGTGGAAGGGTGATCACATGTTACATACACAGTTTCCTCCGTGTTGGTCCAGGCTGTTATTAGTAAATCTTTGCCTGTCGTTCCAGAAAGTCAGTATCCCGAAAGCTTAATACTTACCAAGGCTAATTTTTACCAAGGGGTATCGTATTACTCAGTACTAACTGGGTTGTGGAGATCAGATAGGTCCATGCAAAATACTGGTATTCAGCTACATCCGGTAAGACTGAAAGCCGACTCAAATACAGTTTGGAATTGGCAGATGAGTACCAGACGGTGTTTTAGGGTAATAGTATTTTTTATTTATAATAACATGTAAAAATAAATAAGTAATTTCGTTTAATGATGATTTAGATGTTGTCAAGTTTATAGGAATGTATACAAACGGTGATTCTGGAAGTAGTGCAATTGACTATTCGCCATTGTCTATAGGAAAGTAATGTCAATACCGAACGATGACATTCAGCCATCTTCTTTACCTGTCTATGTGTCAAACATGTGTCAGACCGAATCGAAAATGTGACACTGACAGAGTCTGACTAGTTGACGATGATGGTATATATGTCACTTCATTATGTTGTCAAAACGGTTGCTAATTGTGGTGAGTCCTGTTCTGGAAATATTCGTAACGTTTGTATTTACCTTGTCATTTAACACCTACAGATAGAGTGCTTATCGTTACTGTTCATCTTAAAAAAAATCTTCATTTCACATATTTAATGTTATTCAAAATCAAGAAATTTATAAGAAAAAGTTTTCAAATTTTTCTTCCTCTCTTTATTTAATTAAAATACCAAAGCACATTCCTTCTCTTCCCTTAAGCAAAGTGCATAAAATAAATTCTGATACGTTCGTCCTGTCTGTCTAACTGTCCGGCCGTAACATACGGCCATTAAACTCACAAACTTGTGACACTATATTGATGGAACTTGGAAAGCATTTGTGCAATCAATGGACCGCTAAACAACGTAGAAGAAGGACAAAAAAAAGTGAGTGGCACTCACCCACACCACTGATCAAATCATGGGGGTTACCACTCTCATGGTACCCCCACACTCCCCATAAAATCAGTGCACATAAACGTGTGAGCTGTTATTGGATCCCATTATTGTTTCTATTTTCATCAATTGATTGTGAGACGAGCAACATTTTCTGTAACAAGCAATTAAACACTACGCATTCCACGAAATCTGGTTCTAATCGCACTTTTTTTGGGTTCAAAATACAATGTATTTCAATGTCGAGTACTTACTTTCACTTAGTTTTTTAAATCTTAATTTTCAAATGTAACATCGTAAGATCGATTCGCTAGTTTGTGTCCATAACTCTATTGGTTTTATTTCGACTAAAAGATGGCGACAAAAAGGCACAAGTGGACGAAAACTGGAGCGATTGCTGGTGTTCATGATACTCATTGTTAAATTATTCAAACTTTTCCAATAACGACATTTATAACCCCTCAAATTCCGAAAACATTTAGTCGGAATTTAAGGTGACAAAAATTTAAACGATTTAATACCTCTCCATTGAAAGCTTTCAGAGGAAGTAGCTTATTAAAATATTAACACCAATTCCTTGTTTATGAGTTTTATTATTATCAATTTAAACATTAATGAGTTTTTCTATCTTCTACATAACCAGCACCGTAATTAAATAGATTACCAAGTCTATTGCATCATGCGGAAAATCGCAATTGCGGCATTTTATTAGTATTTTCGTAGGCCATCAATTAGATTCCATGGATAAAAATGTAATGAAGTATTTCCAGAGAGTATAAATAACATCTGCCGTAAAAGCTTTATTTATGACTATTTTGTTCACAGATCGTTATCGCAAGTAAAAAAATCTATTAACGTTTCTACTTTTTTACTTCTAAAATTAAAATAGAAAATCTTAAAGTGAACTATTTAATAGATGTTAGATAGTCATGTGCAGATCTGTTTCTTGTTCTCAAACTAAATATAATTTCAAATAGTCATTTACTTTACTCATGCAACGAAAGATATTTGCAAAACTTTGTTATTAAATTCGTACAAAAAAAACATTTAAGTATACGCACCTAAAGTAACTTTTATGGTATAAAAACCGTGGAAATAATTACTGTTTTTTTATACTAGCAAATAATCTTCATAAAGTAATAACCGTAAAAAAATCTTAGTCGAAACATAAATTACTTTAAACACTTACCAAGACCTCAAAACACGTGAAAAACAGCCAAAAATTCAATAACTCGTACAACTAATCCAAAAACTTCTCACTAACCACTATTCACTGTCAGCAAGTTATTTATTCAATTAATAAATTATTAAAATAAGAAATGAAAAGTGTTCATTCATCGATGTATTCTCTGCAGGAGACCGGGGCGTCTCGCTCGGCGGCGGATACGAAGTCAACTGAAAACGGTCCACGCGGTGAAGGCCCACAGCCGAGAATCCCACGGCACCTGATTACGTGTTGACGCTGTCACCCTGTCAATGACCATACACACATAATTAAACCCCAATGCAGTTTATTTACTAACATAGTCGTAAGTTTCCGAGAATATCATTCATCAGTATCATCCTGTTTAGCGTTACGTACTGGCTGGTTAATTGTTCTTTTATTTTGAGTCTCGAAATTCAAATTGAAACAATTTTTTTAATGAAACCATCACGGGCTCTTTTGAATGTCAAGAAACAAAAGGATTCTATTATGCCAGTCACAGGACATAATAAATTATGAAAATACTGTAGTTGCCCATTCCAAAACGTAGATATCTCCATAGTGTCCATATTCCATAATATTTTTACAAGATCATGGTTACATTATTCATGTCGAGATTCTATATGTATGTGAGAACGATGTCGGAACACGTGCACATTTCTTTATAATATTTAGGTAAAGTAAATAAATCACGTTTTGTTATTAGTACATTTGAACCTTCCGCAATACTTTTCCTGCTCCTTCGTCTTTATCGTGTGTTTAGTGACTAACCAATTTTCAGAGTTTCTATAGGTACCACGCATGAGCCTCTGACTTGACTAACAATCGAGAAATATCTAAGAAAGAAGAAAAGAGAAAGAAAGAAAATACTTATATTTTGCACATGCCACTAGCGCACAAAGAAAGAAAACAAAAAGTACCTAAACATAAAATTACATTTAAAAATTAAACTTTAAACTAAACACAAAAAGAAGACAATTTTGTGTGTCTCACGGCTGCGCCAAATAGGCCCAGTTTAGCAAACTGCCGGCCAACTAGTGTTCGATGCTGGTTTTCAACTGGACTTCTGATGGTGTAAAATCTCTCAGGCATGCTATTTTCCTCACGAGGTTTTCTCCTAATAATAGGAAAAGTTGTTACAAATTCCATTGGACTTACTTAGCTAGGATTATAGATACATAAATATAGATTAGAAAGTAGAATAGAATATGCATTATTGTACACCAAAATTGAAACTTTATATGATCATAACGGAGGTCTTATCGCTGCTAGCGATATCTTCCAGACAACCTTAGTTCCAAAGAGTGTAGGAATAGGATTGATGAAGCTATTGGCACATATTTATCCCGGACTTTTTCTTCTCCAGTCAACTATTTTTATCATTTTATTTCGCGCCTTCGCCACCCGCCTCGATAACTCGTAGATCTGATTTCAATGGCCTGTCGATTTGATTCAGCCATCAATGATAATAAACATATTATCACCTGGTACTCATTCTGATCTTATCTTCTAACATAAACAATGAACATCACGCTTTTAACTCTTCAAGGGTTAGGCAGGGGTACCTTATAGTGCACTCTTACGCCAGTTGGTTAACTCTATGGCCATGAACTGGCACAAATAACCTTCTATCATTTACATGTTTAAAAAAGAAAAATATTTATTGGTCACAATGACGATGACCACTCAAAATAACAAAAAAAAAGTAAATGAAAATCAAAAAGCAAAAATCTCTGCACATTTTTTTTATGCTTTGTATATATGCGGAGCGGAACAAAAAAGAGATAGCTTGCATGCCGTCTTGTCGCAGTCACATCATGCTGAGTGAATCCCACAGCATAGCGCTGGTTTTTAGTGGTCAACCAGTGAAAAAATGCGTTTTTTTCACTACAAAAGACAAAAAAAAATTACCTATATTTATTTATTTATTAAAACTTTATGCACAAGTAAAAACTGTACAAAGGCGGACTTAATGCCTTAGGCATTTTCTACCAGTCTACCTTAGGGTGATGCAGAGATAAAACACAGTAGGTGCGATAGCAGAAGTAAAGGATATTAGATAATAATGATTAAAAAAAAATATAGATATATATATACATGTACGAATAACTATAAATACTTATATACATACATACAACAAAATTATATAAAGTTAAGAGACCGTAGGAAGACAACAACCACAACTTAATCGCGAGATGAATCTACCAGCTTCTTGCAAATGTATTCGCGAACTTTCCTTTTAAAAGTAAACGGACTGGTTACCATCCTAATATTCTGAGGGAGCTCATTCCAAAGGAAGACTGGCTGGACGAAGAAAGCAGATTTAATAAAACCAGAGCGAAGAGCGAATATATCATGAATACATTATTTTTTTTTTAAATAGAATGGGATCAGGTCGGGAAGATGGTGTGTATGATAATTTTGCCTGGTATTCAGCTGCATCTGGTAAAACTTTAAGCTGACTCCAACTTAGTTCGAAAAACGTTAAGCATACAAAATAATAATATGACGTCCTGAAACGCCTTTTAATTAATTTGCATTAAAAAAAAAACTTTTGTGGAAACTGTGTTTCGTGAAAAAGAGCAACACAGAAAATTGCTTGAAGTTATAATGAAATGTCCGTTAATTAATTGTTAGTTTCCGGAGGCGAACGTTTTGAGTAGGGTGCAGAAACAAAAGAATTGTTGACAACATAACTTTTATCAACCAAAATTTAAGTTGATTTAAGTTACATTTGCTTGTCAAGTTGAGTATGACGTCCTGTAGCCCTACTATGACATCTTATAGCAATTCTTATTCCACTGAGTGAAAGAGATGGTGCTAGACACCCTGTATAGCTCTGTCTCTTTCCCTCAGCGGAATAAGAATTGCTTTAAGAGGTCATAGTAGGGCTACTGGATCCATCAAAATGTTGTTTTAGGATTTTTTGAATGAAAAATGTAGCAGTCACGGAATAATATCTACAGAACATTTAAATTTCCTTTAGACCAACCGCTATTTCTTTTACATAGCTTTCTAGGCCCAAAGGCAAATATTCAAGTCTAGATTTTAAGAGCATACAAAATTTTTGCTCCAGTATTCAGTGTGTTATTCGATCTTGGTTTTTGGTAAAATTTTTCAACGTTATGAGTTTTTCACATGTACGTTTTCGTTCGTCTTTTTTGTATTGTATTAAAATTAGCGACCACACACTAAATCTATATTGCTGGATAGCTGACAGCAAAATAAACTAGTTTACTATGAGAATAATTTCGTAAAGCGTCACATTTCCCAGATCCATCAAATTACATTTTGCGCCATCATTACAACTTTGATTTAACATAAACCTTTTGTAACCTAAAGCTGGCATAAATACAATTTTGAATCATTTTGTGTTATTGAATGTAACAAAACCTTCTAAAGCGTCACGTTATAAAACTGCCAAAATGTGGGTGAAAGTTAAACCTAAAATATAATCCATTAAAATGCAGCTTATATTTTCCTAATGTGACACTTTAGAAGTCTTTGTCTTACTCAAAACTTATTAGTATTGATGCCAGCTATTGTTTTAGACAGTTGTCTTGAGTGGCCAATCAAATCAAAGTTGTACTGATTGTGTCATCACCATCATCATGAATGGATTCTAAGTTTGAAAGCCTCAGATTCATGACGATTAAGGAAATTTTGTGTTATTCAAAACTTCTTCATATTGATACCAGCTATTCTTTTTTTGGTTTTATGCGAAGTTAAATAAGGCAGACGACATTTAAAGTGATAATCACTTCAATTTTACAAGAAATTTATTGTACAATATCCAATTCAGAATTGTGAAAAAACGAAAAATTACCTAAACTGCGGTTAAATAACGAAGTAAAAGTTGTCGGGACCCAATTAAGGACTGCTAAACTTCTCACATTTCGTAAACTCGACTGCACTCCGACTCGACTCACAGAAAAACACTGAAATGTGAGCTTTATATCTTGGAACCTACGGTAACATTTTCCACATGGTCATACGTATACGTCGCGTGGTTGACACGTAAATATTGGAAACTCCTGAAAATGCCATCCGGCCGCCTTCTCGATACAACACCACCTTATAAATTAAATTACCAAGTTCTTCAGAATTCCGTAATCTGATAAAGGAGTTACTAAAGGATCTCGTTGCTCTCACATCCCGATAAAAATAGCACTCTTTCCTTTTTTTTGGAAAGGATGGATGAATGGAGGATCAAAGAAGCGGAAGGGACTATCACACTTTTACCAAATAAAGCCCATCCATGTTCCTTTTGTTAAAAGGCCGCGGTAGTTATTCGAATAACCCCGGCAGGCCTCTCTCCTTCGCTGAAATCCCTTTAGGCGCGCGTGGAACGAACGCGGCCACAACACGGCCTGTTGTCACTAGGCGGATGGACTACCCATTGCTCACAGACCCGCGTCTACGGTGGCCGGGAGTCGACGGCCGCCAAAGAGGGGAAAAACTGATAAATATAACAGCTTAAAATGCACAGTCACGTAATTTTCCCTGTGCCAAAACTTCTTTAATTGCGGTTAGCCACGCGCTATAATGCATAAAGGAAAACCACAACCATAATATTATGGTGACCTATACTACCTAAGTACGCAAGGTATATGTTGAATCAGAGGACATTACTCCCGATGAGTGAGGAAAACCCTGCACAGTTCACTCCTACTTTATAATTTAATAAATAAGAAAGTTTTAGGGTTTGGGTTCTCGTTCCTTAACTTCTAACAAAGAGTATCAAGGCGTTTTTACGATAAATATTTTTTCTGTCCTCTATTTTGGTTGTTTTTATGTATACAATACATAAAAACTTCCAAAATTGCAAACATAATGTAAAAAAATGTGTAAGGGTTGAGTTTATAAGTAATTTTTAGTTAGATATTAAAAAAATAGAAGGATCTATCACATAAAAATAATGTAATCTTAAGATAAAGCAATCGAAGTCGCGGCCTAAAGGTATGGTTTAAAACAATATACTAAAAGCTTGTGCAAACTACTTTAAGTAATGTCTTTAATCTTTGTGCCATAAACTAAAAGTGATATTACAGCAATAACCAGGTTGTACCGATAAAAACTGCTTCCGTGAAGGCCTTTAGCGAGACTTTTCCGCTTGGTATAAAACGAAACTTTTTCCTATTAAAGTTTGCTGAAATTTGGTATAAGTAGTACATTTTAATTCAATTGAGGAAACTTTGTAATAGTAACCGAGGCGGAATTTACACACGAGCCGTTGGCGAAAGTGTTGTAGAGAATAGAAAATTCTTACGTGAATCAAACGACGTTTTCCACTTACGGAGTAATAAAATAACAGAACGAAAAGTATTTTTTGTCAATAATCACTTTGAAACTCTGACTGAATATGTTGACCACAATATCAATTTTTATTTAATATGTTGGCCTTAAAACCATGCGAATGTTTGTTGTAAAAAAACACCGCCAAATTATAGGGATGTGAACAGTTGTTGATTGTTATCTGTGGCGAAATCAAAAAAAAATAATGCCGTCCATGCGATAAATGAGAAAAAAGTGTAATAATCCTAATCATAGTGCAATAAGAGCTAGTTTCCGAGGAAGGGAGCGAGTCAGACTCGCGCAACGAGAGTTCCATACAAACCAGCAACATTAAATATCCTTTGACTGCGTAGACTTACAGGGTTGTATTTTGCACAGTACAAAGTGACCACAACGTTGGGTAGTTGGTTTTAATTTCAACTCGATACCTTTACGCGTCCTGGAGGTAAATTGTCTTGACAAACAGACAGACAAACGGACAATAAAGTGATCCAATAAGGGTTACGATATTTCGTTTTGAGGTACGGAATCCTAGAAAATACAATGATTCCTGTTAAAAGAAGCTATGAATATGAATGTTAGTAGATGGCAAAAAAGAGGAAGACACAGAAAAGGTGAATGGAAAGAAATGAAATGAAAGAAAAAAGCAGTACATGATAGCTTTATGAGACATAGTCAGTAAGCTAATGAGTGTTAAAATTAGCAGACTGACTCTCGCAGCATCCCCACAGCTCGCAGCGGTACGTGTCCCCAAGCGGTTGAGTGGCAAAGTAGCGATGGCAGGAGATCGCACATTCTTAAACAGACGAAACCGTTTCGACTTTCGACATAGCTGCAGTGCATCCCACGGTTACTGCGGACAAAGATCACATTCTGAAATGATATTGTCCGCTAGCGAATGTAAAAGAAAATGTGACAATGGTCCTTATATACCGAAGTTGTGGCAAGATAACTTACTGTGTGCATACCGGTTTTATTCATGCATTATGGTTTCACAAAATGCGTTTTCTCTATCTCATTCAGCTTTGTCCTCTGCGGGAAAATTTACGTTCAAATCCTGGGCTAAATTTAATCAATTTCATTTGCTTTAATGTTTTTAACCGTCTTCAAAAAAAGGAGGTGGTTTTGAATTAGACTGTATTATTTTTTGTATGTTTGTTACGAGATTTTTCCAATAGTAGGCCGATTTTCAACATTCCCAGTTTGTTTTTTTTTCAATTTTGGGTGTGCAATAAAGTATATTCTATTCTATTCTCTTTATAATCGAAAGAGCTTCTATACTTCCGAAGAGGTTCCGTGTTAATGGTATCTATATTGATAATGAGTTACCTTTTTTAATACATATTTGTTCTTCTAATGTATGTGAATGATTTGCTTATATCTCTAAGTAACAATTTTAATAGCATATACATTCATTTAATTTTTGTTTTCTTTCTTTGTCTGATATTGTGTGATGTGCCAAATAAACGTATTTGCTTTCATCTTTCAATGGAAAAAAAAAAATCGATAAGAACTTCTGTGAGATACTATCATACCAAAAGGAAGTAGATAATCTTATTTTTCCAGTTTCTACTGTTTTTTTCATTATTATTTTAGCCTTTTTAGTTTTGTTATTAAAAAAAAAAAACTTCTTGTACCTATAACATTTTTAAGCTTCGCAAACAACAAAATCTAGATATTTTTGTAACAACAAATTAATGAATTTCTTACATTTGTTTAAGTTACTAGGTGGGCCATTTTCATTACTTTAACATTCTTTACGTACTCCGATATTCCGTATACATACATGGCCCAATATTCAACGTTAAGTGAACTCAATTCATCAGGGTGAGCAAAATGGACAAATTGATGACAACATAGGGATATTTTTTAAATGAACATTAGTTTTAATATAACTTAACAATATCTTTAGATTCTATGAGTATTTTGCGAATATAACATTTTTGTTAAATTTGCAACCAGAGTAACAAGCTGTGCTTATTAAAACGAAATTATCTAGATTTTAAAGAAAAAAAAAATAAAGTTCAGTTTTCTGATTTGGACTGTCCTTGAATTTTAGGACATGTTGTATTATAAAAGCAAATAATGTGTTCTGACCGTAGTTTTCGGTTGAACTACTTTTTATTTTCACTAGAGCGGTTCTGCTCTGGAGTAGGGTCCGATAATAGTTTGGGAGGAAACCACTCGTTCTGGTGAGTGGAATCAGAACAAACGACGAAATGTAAGTCTGAGATAACTAGAAACCCGACTTTTTTAACCGAATTCAGAAAAGTAGATTATGATTTCGAACCGTATATGTATGTTGGTGGTTTTTTTGTATATCTTCGTCAATACCAGTTTCTATAAAGTGTGCCAAATTTCAGAAGTGCATGTGTGTTTGTTTTTATAATTAGATGTTTGTCCGAGCATAACTCAAAAACTTAAAGTCGAATTGCGAAAAAGTAATTAGAGTATGTTTGTATAGTCCTACTTAGGGAACAGTGTAAGTTCCTTGGTATTAGTAGATATAATTCGTAATTCAATCATTACTTGTCGTGTTAATGTTAGCTATAGCTAAATAATATCGATATTTTTAATAAAAAGTGTCTAAGCAATTTAAAAAGTAATCGTATAATTGTTAGAGGGCAACATAACAAGTCGTTCGTCCATAATAAATAATAATGGAGGCATAAGTTATCAGTAATTATGCCTCCATTAATTGTATTGTACACTATGATTTTGATAACATTGCTGTCGGATTAATTACATAATCACAACATTTGTTTGTAGTTTCAATTACAACTCATCATCTGCCTAGATTTTTCCCAACTTGTTGGCTTCGAGTCTAACCTGAATACCAGTTATTTATGTGGCTCGACTGCCTATCTGACCTCCATAACCCAGTTAGCACTGAGTGGTACGATACCCCTTGGAGAGACTGGTTGTCAAACTTTCGAGTCACTGACTACATGTAATATGTCAAGGATCTACAAATAACATAGGACGATACTCTAGGATAGGACGGTAATCCGGAGAAACATCAGGCGCAGAACCAACGTCTTTACGTACTTTCCAAGGCACGGGGGTATCTTACCGCCAACTTCCAAACTCCGAGCTGCTACTGTGAAAGTGAAATTTCTACTACTTTTATTCAAAGTAGGTACGCAGATACCAACACGATTGAATGAGTATACTTATCGATGTTCCCGAAAGATATGGTAATACTGTCAGCCACAATTAATATCAACGATATGCGATACAAACTTCAGCTATGTATGCTCACACCATGTCATGTCGACTTACGAATCTATGAACATTATTTAACAGGTGGGCAGTTCCTTGATTTAACCGTTTGTAAAGGAAATATTTTTGTAATGCCACCTATAAAGAAAATATGCAGTGAAAAAGCTCGATTGAAACATGAGCTCAGAACTTCGCATTCAATTATTTTCATATTATTTTTTAATCTGTGTCAAGTAATCGGTTTATTTCAGCATATTTGGAAATTTAAATTAATATTTATCGTATGTATCTAAGATCTTATATCCATAAAATGTTATTCTTCACATTGTAATAAGTTTAGATTTTGTCAGTTTTATTTTTAAACTTATTGCTGATCCTGCAGAGTATATAAATAGTTTATATAATTACTAAAGTCACAAGCAATTAGGTTATCACAATTCACAGCGCGGCGCACGAATTGAAAAGCGAATGAAATAAACCTTTTGGTCTGACACATACAAATGCATGAACACAAAAAAAAACAACACTACGGAGCTTTCGGAGTTTTTACAAACAATGACAAAAATGTTTGCGTTTCTTTGGTATCATTTCGGATCGCTAATGGTTCGATTTTCGAATATGTCCTAAAACTTTTATCATTTTTGCGTGATGTCGTAACAAAAATCCAAACGTAAAGTACAAGTATAAACTTTCACATTTATGATATTCCTAGAACAGATAGACACTTATATAGAAACATCTCCCCTTTTTTGGCAGTTTTAAGAAACCCGGGCTCATGAAAAAGCTTATTGCAATTTTCATCTAAAACAAACAACTCACTGCTGCCATATTGAAACTGCGACCGCGTTCTTAGAACTGAATGTGAAGATACTGACGTAACAACTACGAGTGGGTTTTATAACAATACAAGGCAGTGAAATATTGTTATTTTTTTCCGGAAAGCAATAAAAGGAATAGGCACTGTAAAACTAAAGTAATAAATTACAACTGACTTAGTTACTGCTTGTTTATATGCTATATAACATCTTTATTTGATTTAGATGGAATGATGATTGATCCGAAGTATACATGTGCTTGTAGGGATGATTTACACATTTTTCTATCTTATCTTTTATTTTTAATTTTTAGGGAAAATATCCTGTTTCCTATTTTACTTATAGTAGGTACTATATCCTAAAAACACAAATTAACTCAATGATACTTGATACTAATCCAAGTACTAGAAGTTTATCACGACAAACCTGCTGACCGGATCTAACTGAAACGCACACAGATACTTACATAGATCGCGAAACCGCGGTCATAATCAAGTAATATAATAAGCATAGACTAACTAACGAATAGTAGTATTTTGACATAAGTTCTATGAGACGTAGGTATGTCAAAATCTTACTATCCGTAAACAAAACGACTCGTTTTTGTTTATTGGAACCGGGCCTTACGATTTTAGTACCTACATCACTTAATGTTAGCTTTACTCTGTTCTAAGTTTGACCGATTTAGGATCAAAGTGTTTACCATTTACGATCAGCTATATCTAAGTATACTCTATAAAGAAGGAAAATGGATTGGTTTTAGTTAGTTGGTCTCATCCCCCAACGCTCCTCCTAGAACGGGGGAAGTTATAAATAATCCAAAAAACAAAGTATTCCACCAAACATAAGCTTCTTCCAGTTGACTTAACATATGAATGAAGGGGTAACATACGCCATGTCATTACAGTTTTTCTTTCCCTCTAATACACATTCCACATTTTCTAGGCCAACAATTTCCATTTCTAAAAAAATAACATAAATATTGATCAATACACTTCAATACACTTCGCAAAATCTAACTGTGAATTGTACCAAAAAAAACAAATCATTATTCGATATGTATTATATTAATACTACTTACACTTTTATAAAACAAAAACTGATAACTCGATAAAGATTAAAACATTGTGTTGTACATCCTTCTGTATAAAAGCCCCGCGACCTAAATAACCCCGAACTTAATAATCAGCCTTCGGTTAACTCTCGAGCGGTCCCATGTGATCAAATATTGACCAATATTCTACATAAACGATGAGTGTAACCCTGGGCTAACAATATCACAACTTCAAATTCAGAATATTCCAGTTAGGGTTGCGCTTTTTCTTTCAGCTATTCATCTATCGGTCACAAATCCAGACTTCGTAGCGCTTCTGAGAAATAAAACTTGAAAGTTGTCAAGGGACAACCGGGTGGAACAAAGTTATTATTATTTATGAGTTACAAAACACCTGTATGCACTCAACAAAAATAATCGTCGCGACACCACATTGTTCAATACGAAATAGAAAGACGAAACGAAGACAACTGGCTTGCTTCTATGAGAGAGAGAGAGAGACAGACAGAGAAACACGCGCACGCCGCACGGCTTACAGCTATAGCAAAAAGTATCGTTACAATCTTGGTCTTATTTTTTTCCGTCAAGCCCCCTTTCGCAACGCGCGATAAGGAACTTAGTTCCAATATTATAACTTAAAAGTCCGTGGAGTTTCTTGCCCATTCTTCTCCATAGAAATCAACGCTTTAGAATGGGCAACAACAATACTTTCATAAGTTATGCCTTGTGACCGGGACTGTAGCTTTATCATTTTGTTTCTTGGCATTCAAAAGTGCCTGTAATGGTCTAATTGAAATAAATGCTTTGAGTTTGAAATAACTAATGGAAAAACCCTGCCTGACCTGGAAATCAAAACCAGGACCTCATTCTCATGCTCTTGTGACCACTAGACCAACGAAGCCAAAATAGACGAACGTTCTAAATCATTTTGAATCATGTTTATTTGTGCATAAATTTCGATTTGCAATGTAATTACAATTGGTTGGCTGAAAGAGATTAACTAGACTAGACTAATGTATATCACGCTAGGCAATATCATTGGTAGAATGAGCAAAATATTTGTGTTAACTGCCCAATCAAAAATATTTGATCGATTTTGAATTGCTTGTCTATGTTTTGTTCAAAGTTTATGGTATCATAATTTTCCTATGGCGATACGACTTGCGACGGGGTCTAGCGGCACAACTGTGTAAGACAGACTCAATAATTCGATAAATACCTATGTTTTTTTTAAACGTTGCCCCACATTAGGAATTTCTTCTGTATAGTGGGTGCATTTACAAACATTTAAATTGACATACATAAAGAGCCAGACCCGGAACAGTTATCTGTAGGCCATACAAATATTTATTTCGTACGGGAATAGAACCCGCGACACGCAGCACAGCATTCCATCGCTCAGCCACTGCACCAACCGCGTCGTCAATACAAACAATACAAATTGATACAATTCTCAAAATGGTCGCAGTATAAGTAGGTATAAATTTCTACACTGTACGATGCTCCTAATAGTGTTTCCCATTGTACATGCATTCTCGCCATCCTTCTTTTATAAATTGTCACTTCGTAACATATTGTTTTTCTTTTATGATACTGCTAAAAAGGCCTTTTAGCCAACCTGTTACCCTACCATGACGTCTTAAAGCTGAACTTATTCCACTAAGGGAAAGAGACAGAGCTATACAGGGTGTCTAGCACCATCTCTTTCCCTCAGTGGATAAAGTTCTGCTTTATACGTCATGGTAGGCCTACTGATCTGGTACTAGTAAGATCTCAGCTGTATCTTGTAAAGTGTTACGAAAGTATTTAAAGCGCGGGCGTCAGCTAGTCTGTAATAAGATGAAAATATATATATATAGTTTCTGCTTAGAGACAGTTGAACGACAAAGCATTACTGATTCATTTACGTAACATATTGTTTCTCGTTTCACAGAGCCCCACAGTAACAAGATATTACTGATTTAGTTTGCTTTATACAAAAGAAAATTATACCTTTGTTCACACCCTCGTCTGATAAAGTTTTTCGTCGAAACCAAATGAGGAGACACAAAGGGATAATAGAGCGCGGTTGTTGGCCTGCCCTTACTACGTCATGTAATGTGTCCTTAACCTTGCGCTAGTCTAGATGACATTTATTTATTGTCAACGTTACATAGTTATATAACATCTTAATTATTTATTTATTTTCTCCCCACATAATCTGCCCAGCGGGTTGTTCGAAAGAAATACCGCGGCCGCGGAACGTAAAGGGCAGAAGGAACATGGGTGGGTTTTAGTCAGTAAAAGTCTGACTGTCCCCCCCTCCCGCTCCGCCCAGAACGGGGAAAGTTATTTGATGATTTCCCACCCAAAGAAAAAATAGCATTTGGCCATTTTTTTTTCTTAGCCTCCCGGGATCCTCTCTTTCTACATCTCGAATCCGAGCGTCCTCCTTCCAGTTCAGATGGAACCAATCTAGCAGGTCCCGCCATTTCCTTCGTGGCATGCCACCACCTCGCCTCACGAATTGATGTCATAAATTAATTACGTTTATTTTAAACCCCACTAGATTCTTTCCTGTTTTGTAGGTGCGTTTACAAGTATTTAAACTAACACAAACAGCCAAACCCGGAACAACTACCTGTAGGTCAAACAAATATTTCGAACCCACGACACACAGCGCAGCAGTCAATAGCTTAGTCACTTTCCCAAACATGCTTTCTAGTTTCCTAAGCTTATTTTAATTTAAATTTATTATAAAATAATAGTAACTAATGAAGAGCTTTATACCATTTCTTTTCAACCGTAGAGATTACTGAAACATGAAGCGTGGAACTAAGTTTAATTAGTTTATAAACGCCGCATGATCAAAACGGCCAGTGGTAGTCAGACTTCGTATGCAAAATACTGCCACAACTAGTAAACTTTAATACTCTGAATAATGGACAATTTGGGATAAACAACGAAATATGTAGTTAATTTGTGTGGTATTAGATAGGCTCAGCAATGCATATTATGCGAACGTATATTAACATGTATAATTCATGGAATTGTAGAATCCCGCTGCGAGTAGTTATACCTAATTTATATATATATATATACTAGCTGTGCCCAGCGGTTTCACCCGCTGCTAGAGGTATGAAAAATAGATGTTGGCCGATTCTCAGGCCTACCCGATATGTACACAAAATTTCGTTTAAATCGGTCCAGCCGTTTCGGAGGAGTATGGGAACGAAAACTGTGACACGAGAATTTTATAAATTAGACTAGCTGTGCCCAGCGGTTTCACCCGTTGCTCACTTAGGGGTACGAAAAATAGATGTTGGCCGATTCTCAGACCTACCCGATATGTACACAAAATTTCGTTTAAATCGGTCCAGCCGTTTCGGAGGAGTATGGGAACGAAAACTGTGACACGAGAATTTTATATATTAGACTAGCTGTGCCCAGCAGTTTCACCCGCTGCTCAGTTAGTAGCATGAAAAATAGATGTTAGCCGATTCTCAGACCTACACGATATGTAAATTTCGTTCAAAAAGGTCCAGCCGTTTTGGAGGAGTATGGCAACGAAAATTATATATTAAATTTTATATATTAGATAATATATATCATTGGCTACATACTACTGGGCTTTCTACATATAAAGTAAACTCAACATGAATGTTGTAACCATGATAACATTGTTCAACGTAAGAATATTATACTATACATCCAAATACCCTTAATACCAACAAGAAGTCAAACAAAAGCAATAATTATCCCCCACGAATAACAAAGACTAGTTATTAAATGTAATACCTTACCACCCAGACAAGCACTTATAAAGTTATTCTACATCATAGTTGAATGTTCACATTGCTGCAAAGAAGGCGACGTCTAAGTACAGTCAGCAAAACTAATAGGTAGCCAGGCTCTTTAGATACAGTCGAAATTTTCATAAAAATCCATGAATATTTTCCAATAAAGTTAAATGTATTTGTTAGAAAAAAACAATTCATGAATTACATTTAATTTGAGTAAAAAAAAAGCAAATCCATATTTTTTCCACAAGTGCACCCAACTTAAACATTAATACAAAGAAATAAGCTAATAATGACCCACGGCTGCGCCAACTAGGCCCAAAGAGTTTCTAAGAAAAAAATCAACTATGTATAAGTTACTGTTAAGAACGGTTACTTGTCATTTTTGTTGAGTGTACTTTGCCAGGCAATTCGGGAAGCGAGAACAACGTTGTATAATTGTATTTCTGCAGCCTTTGTCTACACTGCACAATTGAAAGCAAAGAGAAAACTTTCTTCGTTCCCGTTTCCTTAAATGTCGGATGTGTGGAGATGGATCGCGTACTCCTGAGTGCTTCCTGTCCGCCATTTTGTAATAGGTTGAACTACGAGTAAACTCACGAGTTTGTGTTTAATTTTACAAAGTTTATCTTAAATTAACCATTGATCGAAGTTATTAGTTAATAACCAAGAGGTGATCTTTCAAATGAGATCAACGTCAATCCAAAAACGTATGGTTGGCTTCATGAAAGTTAGGAGTATATATGTATGATAGCGCTGCAATGGCAAATCAAAACATTACCATAGATTAAATCAAACGTCGGCTGATGACGTAACGGAAATACGAATCAGTGCAATAATTAAATAAGTGATTTTGCATTATATTATAAAATCGCATTGAGAATTGTTAATTTTAAGTTTTGTTTTTATTTAAGTATTTATTTGAAAATCTAAGAAGGAAATTGGAACCTTAACTGTTAGTTCTTTTAAATAAAATTGTTACCTAACTAAATTTACAATTTAAAGTATTCAAAAAGTGTTATTAATTACAAATCAAATATTGTGCGCAATTACATTATTTTTACAATTATAATTTTAGTGTAAAACAAATGTCAACGGAAGTCGTTGCAGTCTGACGTTGACAGTTGTTTAAACGTATAAATAGGCTCGCTCTAGTCGCAGAGTTTTTAGTATTAAATTGTATTTTGAACTGTGTACATCTCCTTGTAAAATTAAGTTGTGTGAATCATTGGTTGTGACTGATAAAAAGTTATTACAAAATGTCTGATCGTTATCATTTGAGATCCCCGAGTCCGCCCGCTCTTACATCAGAAGAAAGGGATGAGCCCGCACCTGACCTGAACCCATCAACGTACTCGCCTACCCTGCCAACCTCTCGACCAGGAATTTCGGAGGAGCTGAAATTACTTCGCTGCCAGATCAAGTTGCTGGAAAGGATGGTTTTCCGGAACCAAAACAAGAGTACCCACAAGCTAAGTGAAATTTATTTACCAAATTATGATCCCGACGAGCATAAAATAACTATTGAGGAATGGTGTAAACAAGTTACCTCTTTAATCACCATGCGAGGTTGTTCACAGTTTGTTGCTATGATGAAGGGATTAGCATGCTTGCAAGGACGCGCCAAGCAATGGGCAGACACTAATGCTCATTCTCTTGCTGATTGGGATTCACTTCAAAGTGAACTCATAGCACAATTTAGTGGCGAAACAAGGTACATTGTCTACGTCAATGCATTTCGGGAATATACTTCAAATCAGGCTAAATCTTTTTCCGAATATGTCGCCGAATCATGGCGTTTGTTTTCAAGGATTTCTCCGAATGCTCCAACTGAGCTCATGGTGGAAGCGGTTATATCTGGCATAAGACCAAAATTCTACCAAGCTGAACTCCTCAGGTCAGCACCAAGATCACAAGCTGAACTGATAGCCACATTGGCGAACTATCGTAAACGACCCGCTGATTCAATTTCAGATGAACCCCGTGCTAAACAACCAAGGCTTGATCTTCCGACAACTTCAACCTGTTACAATTGTCACAAACCAGGGCATACTTTTCGTGATTGCAAGAACAGACTTTGTGAAGTCTGCAAGAAACCAGGCCACACATCTGACCGCTGCTGGCATAAAAAGAAAAACGAATTACAAACCGAGAAGACTTCTATTCCTGCTACTGTCTCAACAGCTGTGCCACCACCTTCACGCCGGGAAGTCAACACGATCCAGAAGGAAAAGATGCCTAACGAAGTTCAACTACAAATAGGTGATATCATCCTTTCTTGTTTAATTGATAGTGGTGCCGAATGTTCGCTTATTAAGAAAAAAGTTTCGGGGTCAATTAAGGGTAAACGCCAAGTAGAACTTCTGCAATTACGAGGGTTTGGGGGCAGTAGCATACCTTCGAGTGAATCGATAGACACTGTAGCCACATTTAATGGTGTGACATTCGAAGTAAAACTTCATGTTGTTAATGATTTAAATTATGATGTCATTTTAGGACTAGACTCTATCAAAATACCGGGGATTAAAATTTCAATAACAAACGAAGGAACTTCAATAGAAAGAGTAAGTTACATTTTTAATTATGAAATATCATCTTTGGCTAATATTGACACTGATTTAAAAGATACGGCTCAGTTAATAAGTATTCTAGAAAAACACGCTGATTTATTTACTTTCAATAAAATTAAAAAAGTGACCACGGGTAAATTAACTATTAGATTAAAAGATCCTAATCGTATAGTACAAAGACGGCCCTACCGACTAGCACCAGTAGAGAGAGAAAAGGTTAAAACAATTATCGAAGATCTTAAAACTAAGGGGATTATTAGAGATAGTTGCTCACCTTTTGCAAGTCCTGTTTTGCTAGTAAAAAAGAAAAATGGGGATGACCGGCTTTGTGTTGATTTCCGCGAACTAAATTCAAATACAGTTCGTGACCATTATCCTCTCCCACTGATACAAGATCATATTGATAAACTTGGTAAAGCTCGATTCTTTTCAAGCCTTGATATGGAATCAGGGTTCCATCAAATAAGAATTTCAGAGGAATCAATCGAAAAAACGGCTTTCGTTACGCCGGACGGCCAGTATGAGTACTTATCAATGCCATTCGGTCTAAGTAATGCTCCTTCTGTATACCAGCGCGCCATTAATGCAGCCTTAGGCGACTATCGCGACAATATTGCATTAGTATATATTGATGATGTTTTAATTCCCTCCTCTAATGAGCAAGAAGGTTTAGAAAGGCTGGAACTGGTATTAAAAAGACTATCAGAGGCAGGATTTACGATAAACCACTCAAAATGTAAGTTCCTCAAGATGTCCATAGAATATCTCGGTAACATTATAAAGAATGGTGAAGTAAAGCCAAATCCTACTAAATTGGCAGCACTTAAATTTTCAGAACCACCCAAAACACTTAAGCAACTTAGGCAATTCAATGGTCTGGCAAGCTATTTTCGCCGTTTTATCCCTCAATTTTCCCAACTAATGACTCCACTATATGGGCTAACAAAAAAAGACGTTCCATTTGTATGGTCTCCCGATCTCGAAGCAAGAAGACAAGATGTCATCTCACTTTTGACCTCTGAACCCATACTTTGCATTTTTGATCCAACTCTTCCAATAGAAGTCCATACAGATGCTAGCGCCAAAGGACTCGGGGCTATTCTCATTCAGAACGACAATAATCGTCGAAAAGTCGTTGAATACTTTAGTATGCGCACTAGTGATGCTGAAACAAGATACCATTCATACGAATTGGAGACTTTAGCTGTTGTCAGAGCAATAAAGCACTTTCGACATTTTCTTTACGGACGAAAATTTACAGTTGTAACTGACTGCAATGCCCTTAAGGCTTCAAAACATAAAAAGGAACTTACACCTCGGGTTCATAGGCTATGGGCATACTTACAAAACTTTGACTTTGATGTTATTTACCGTAAGGGGGAACAAATGGCCCACGTAGATTTTTTGAGTAGAAATCCACAAATCAATATTTTAACAAAAGATCCAGCGTGGATTGTGGTTGAGCAAGAAAGGGACAAAGAACTCAAAAGTCTTCGCGATGCCATAAAAAATAAAGATGACTATGACAGAAAATTTTGTATTCGATCGAATCTCCTGATGATAACAATACAAAACCAAAAAGGTGAATCACTAACTCGTACAGTAGTCCCTGAATCACTTGTCTGTTCATTAATAAATAGATACCACGAAACTCTTTTGCATACGGGGTGGGAACGTACTCTGGATAAAATTCGGGAACAGTTTTGGTTTAAACACATGACAAAACGGGTACGGCAATTTTGCGATAACTGTTTACAATGCAAAATTGGCAAAGAGCCTTCCGGCAAAAAGCAAATGGAACTGCACCCTATTGATAAAATAAGCATACCTTTCCATACGATACATGTAGACCTTATGGGTAATCTTACCGGTACCAACAAAAAAGCATACGTTCTGGTAGCTATTGACGCATTTACTAAATTTATACTTCTGTATCCATTGAAAGATAAAAGCACTAATATAATTTTAAAGAGCTTCCGCGAAATGATTAATATTTTTGGCACCCCATGTAGAATCATTTCTGATAGAGAATCGGCTATTATGGGCACAGATATTCAAGATTTTTTTAAATCTTTCTGTATCCAACATCATGCTATTGCCCGCGGTACACCTAGAGCTAACGGTCAAGCTGAAAGACAAATGCGCACTGTTAAAGATCACCTTACAGCCATATCTCTAACGCAATCGAGAGTTTGGGTTAATAAAATTGGTGAATTGCAATTAGCTTTAAATTGTACGAAATCAAAAGCTACAGGATATTCCCCTTTAGAACTCTTGCTAGGTAAAAGATGCTCTCCACCTGCAATCGAACAAATATCCCTATCTAATGAAGATATAAACAAAGATGAAATTCGTTTAGACGCTGAACACAGAATGGCCGAAACAGCAGAAAAAAATAAAATACGTTTCGATTCTAAGTGCGCCAAAATTAAACCCTTTCTTCTAGGAGACTTTGTTCTTTGTAAAGACACTCAGTGGTCGGGTAACAAACTAGGACCAAAATATCTAGGACCCTATCAAATAATAAAAGTCCTAGACAATCATAGATACGAAGTAAAAGATATTCGGTCTCTGCGAAATAAAAATACTGTAGTCACACATGAACACATGAGATTGGTACCTAATCCTAATTTAACTGAATGAATAGACCGTGATAGCGAGAATAAGGTGAGAAATTATTTATAATATTGCTTATGATTTAAAAGTTAAGTTTATGGATACAATTATGTAAATCGTTAGTGTTACTACATGTCAGTCAAGCCAAGTCAAAGGCGGGTCTCTGAATCTTTATGATCAAGCCACGAACTGCGACCTCTGAGTTTGATTTTGAGTTGGCAAAATGGTTGCATTAGAAAGCCTTGCTCATGGCCATGGTTCCAGTTGGTTGGTTAAATAAATTTCACTCAAGCCAAGTCAAAGACGGGCCTCTGAATCTTTATGATCAAGCTACGATCTGTGACCTCTGAGTTTGACAGTTTCACCAGACTAAGCAATGTTGCCTCTGAGTCTGGTATAAAAATGTTTTCATTTTTTTTAAGTTTTCTGTGTTTTTCAGAGAGATTCGCTGGCCCTAGCAAGGCCCGCTCGTCAGTATGGCCGTGATAGCGCTGCAATGGCAAATCAAAACATTACCATAGATTAAATCAAACGTCGGCTGATGACGTAACGGAAATACGAATCAGTGCAATAATTAAATAAGTGATTTTGCATTATATTATAAAATCGCATTGAGAATTGTTAATTTTAAGTTTTGTTTTTATTTAAGTATTTATTTGAAAATCTAAGAAGGAAATTGGAACCTTAACTGTTAGTTCTTTTAAATAAAATTGTTACCTAACTAAATTTACAATTTAAAGTATTCAAAAAGTGTTATTAATTACAAATCAAATATTGTGCGCAATTACATTATTTTTACAATTATAATTTTAGTGTAAAACAAATGTCAACGGAAGTCGTTGCAGTCTGACGTTGACAGTTGTTTAAACGTATAAATAGGCTCGCTCTAGTCGCAGAGTTTTTAGTATTAAATTGTATTTTGAACTGTGTACATCTCCTTGTAAAATTAAGTTGTGTGAATCATTGGTTGTGACTGATAAAAAGTTATTACAAAATGTCTGATCGTTATCATTTGAGATCCCCGAGTCCGCCCGCTCTTACATGTATGTATCTTGGGACAACTCACACACGGCTATCAGATCCCAAGCTAAGCAGAGCTTGTGTTATGGTAACCAGACAACCGATATACATACTTATATAATTTATAAATACATACATATTATAGATAAATCACACCCAGACACAGGACAAACAATCATGCTTATCACACAAAGTTTGTCCTGGGTGAGAATCAAACCCACGACCTCCAAAGAATGATATGTCCAAGTAAAAGTATTGCAAGTCCTAATAAAATAGGTACTTTTTAATACATTCCCGTACGATAATTACATCCGACCTTTATATTTTCAAAACTTAGTTTTTTTTCATTCACCATGTTTTCGCATGCCTTTCTATGTGTAATCGTTAACATTCGAAGTACAGATTCTAAGTAAATGTTGTAAAAATAATCTAACAATACTATTGTGTTAAGGTATAACATTTAATTATAATGTTTCATTTATAAATTGTTAGAATGTTTGAATGCATACACTGCAGCTGAAGTTAAAAAGGAGATCACTTAATGCTTCCAGACTTTCACAAACCGCTCCCCTGTGTCTGTTACTTAGTCCGTGCTAACTTCTAGAATTGGTCTAGACTTATTCTAACTTCTAATCAATGAGCCTATTTTTAGCAACCATCTAATCTCTACCTAACAGGGAAATTTACCTGAAATAGTGATCCAGAGTGAGTGATTGAGCCTGGCACAGTCGCACGTGACAAAAATATAGAACACGGTTTTTTCCACAGATATAGATAGAAATAGATAACGCAAATATCACGACCTGTATGCAAACCAAGCGTGCCATTTTTTGACTACCTACTAGGACGTCCCAAGCACTATATTTAGCGATGTGACGTCTATTTAGTGATCGACGACAGTTTTACAGTTTATTACAGCGCAAATTGCCATTTTAAATTTGGTAACTGACGTCTAGATGGGATCGCCGCAGACTGGAGGCCATGGTGGGATGGTGGGTTTTTTTTCTGCGGATGGGAAATCATCAATGTCAGACTTGTACTGACTCATACCCACCTATGTTCCTTCTATTGCCCTTTATGTTCCGGGGTTCCGCGCTATCTCTTTCGAACAACCCGCAACCCCGGCAGACATCTCTTTGAGACGCGCGTGGATCGCGCCGTCGTCACGGGCTGTCGTCAATAGACGGGCGAACTAAGCTACGCACTGCTCACCGTCCACAGACCCGGTGGCGGGATGCCTTGGATGGCTTTCTCGTCAATCGGTGGGAAGAGGCGCAGCATCGTGAATAGGCTAATTTAAAAAATACTGACATACCGACTAGTGGCAGACCGACGCAACTTGAGCAAAAATGGCAGCTTACGATTTTTGTTCGTAAGCTAGGGTACCTCGAAGTAGTTGCTCTTGCGCTATCTATGTCTATCGATGTCTGTGGTTTTTTCAAACCCACGTGACAACTAATAGAACTGTTCCAATCGGTTTTTTTTTATCTAGTTTTGTTAGTACCAAGTTGTTGAACGTGGAGTTTGTGTAACAAAAATTTTCTTTTCTAAAAGAAATAAAATTGTATAATTTGGTGACTTAAATTTTTGTAGAGTTTCATTTTGTTATATTATTGTATTTTTACCACAAGAATATCCAACGTCCGTAGAAGTTGGTATTTTAATCAAGCACATTTATTACACACATTAAAAATACTTAGATACTTACGCTTGACAGAAAAAAAATGTAACATAAATAGTTCTTACTTCTTCGCTACCGATCGATTAGACGACGTACACACAAAACGCAAGCAGCAAAAAGCAGGAAGCACCAAATAAAAAATATCAAAAGAATCGCTTCACCCAACCGAAAGTTCTGAGTTTGCTACCGCAAACTTAAAAAAAGTCGAAATGATAACCTCCTCCTTTTTTGTAGTCGGTTTAAAATTGAACAGATCGCTATCACTACTTTGTGGGCTTATGGTCGCAGCACACCTGAGCTGAGCCGAAGGGAGCTAGCACACAATCGGTTAATCGAAAAGTTGTTTTCCACTCGTTTCTACAATTACTACCGCTCGCGCCGAGTGAAAGGGCTCTTGGATTAAGATTACAGATCCCAGAAACTGTTTTTTTTTCCTCTTTTCTTTCTTTCTACTGGTAGACCGATAAAAATGTTGTTATTTCTACATTTCTACTTTCCTGGCCCTAGCTGACCCCACTGGTTGTGCTGACGTGTCTTTAAGGCACATGGAACGCCGGCGCGTCATCTACACGACCTATCGTCATCATTACTGTACGGACGGTCGACTACCCATTGCTCACAATTCATAAGCCTTCGTCTCTTCTTCTTCGTTTGTCTTTTCCTCTTTCGTTGCAAGTCTTCTCGCGGCTCCCGACTCCTGGAGTGTGTCCAGCGGCGGCTGGGACGGTCTGAGATTCACTTACTCAAACGCCCCGCTATCTCCTACGATAGCATGATTTGGTTAACAAAACGTGGTCACATAGCAAGTTTTAATTTGACCCTTATCTTAATTATAACTATTTTTACCTTTCAGCAAGTTCTGTCCGAGTTATATCACTGCTTTTATTGAAGTTTGGGTCTTATATGTATCACAATCGTTTTGTATTTTATTTTATTCATATATCTTCAAAAATACCGTACCCAGTTATAATATAACTACTCGTTTTAAATCAAAATCAATTCCTATTTTTTTTCGTGGCTACTTTTGTCTTAGTTTGTTCCATCATCGACCTGATCACTAGTACTCAGTACAAGATTGAGGTCAAAAGAAAGCCTATTTAATATAAAAAAAACTAATGGTCCACTTGAAAAGCCTTGTCCCGTGGTATACAGCAGATTGCGAATAAACAGTTTGCCAAAGGTCTTTATATATTCGAGATTTTTATGTTGTCATATTTATGAAAATGTCCATCTGTAACCTTAAGTAGTTACAATAATATTAATGTTAATGTTGTACTTGAGAGGCCTATCCTGTGATATATAATAAAGCAAAATGTAAATAAACGGCTTTTCCTCTCAAACCAATACATTGAAAATCCATTAATCGTCAACTTTCCAAGCAAAATTCGAACTATTACAAGTATGTCCATTTCATTACTTTCCATAAAACTGTCAAAGTGACTTTTCTACCTTGAAAAGCAATTACATTTCGAAACTTAGTGCAGAAAATGAAACCGGAATACTAATATAAAGTCCATTAGTGCGAAAGGGACGGGTTGGTAAACAAGTAGCTAAAAGTTCTCGGCCTTGAGCTATTTTCATAAGAGGTACATTTAAGGAGGCTAACCCAACCCTGGTTTTTAATCTGTGGACATACCAAAGTGAACATTAACTATGTATCTAAGGTTACCATCCTCCGGACTTTGTACGGCCTTGTTATTTGCCCAAACTTAGGAACAAAGAAAAAACAAATGAATAAATATCGAAAAAGGTATTATAATACTAACTTTACAAGCTTTATATCTCGAAAATGTGACATTTTAGAAGATTTAGTCTCATAAAAAACTTGGTTTTATTGAAAAGATCTACTGATAATAAGGGTTTAATAAGTGGCAGTTATTTCGAATATATAATGAAAATAGCCACGCTTTAAACGAAAATCTTCCAGCCCCAGCAAATTTCCCGTTTTTTGTTACGACTTGTCAAAGGGAATGGTAACTTTATTAATAAAATCTCCTTCTTATTAATAATTTTTATTTTATTGAATCAATTAAATTGTCTTTAATTAATTTTAGGACATAACATAACACAACGCCTGTAATCACTGAAGTGTTGGGCAGAGCTGGTACACCAGCTCTGCCCAACACTTATGCATGCACACTTATGCTTATTTCATTTATTTTCAAAATTAATATACTTCATATTAAGAACTAGCTATGCCCCGGCATGCGTTGCTATGCAATTTTCTACCTTTCTACCTACCCTACCTACAATAACTTTTCTTTGCTATAAACCTCACGGAGCCCGAGACCTTTCCAACGAATGCAAAACCGTGGAAATCGGTTCGTGCGTTCTGGAGTTATAGCGTCAGGAAGGAGAACCCGACTTATTTTTATATAGTAGATAACATAGGATATACGTCTATCAAGCTACTGTGTAAGCAATTCATTAGGTTATTTATAATTTATGTATTATGCAAAATGTCCCTTCCACACAATCATAAAATCTCCATCTTCCACAAATCTTTTGAGTGCCACTTCGGATTAATAACATCCCATTTAAATTCGTTTGTATAGCAGCCAGTTTGTGGAGACCACATAGGTTTTTATTATTTTATTGAACAAACTAACAATTTTAACGTGAAAAATGTCACTCATTTTATGAAAAAAAAATGGATAAACTATTCATTGTTATACGATGGCCTTCAAAAGGAGAAGAAGCTCGTGGATAAATAATAGCAGCCACTCGCGTCGATCTTGAAGTTCCCTAAGCCTTGCTTGCTAGTCAGTAAAAGGATGACATGACCCCCCGCTCCGCCCAGAGCGGGGGAAGTTATTTGATGATTTCCCACCCGGAAAAAAAGGCCTTGCTTGCCTCGTTGGGTTTGTGGATGGGTGACCACCCATTACATGCCGAGTTTCCTCTGTGCCTTGGAAAGAAAGTTAAGCCGCTGATCCCGGGTGTCATTTATAGATCTTTGACAATCGTTACAGGTAGTCAGTGCCTCGAAAGTCTGACAACCAGTCTTACCAAAGAGTGTTGTATCTTATTACCCAGTTGTTAGTTGCGTGGAGGTCAGACAGGCACTCGTTCCATGTAATAAATACTGGTATTCAGCTGAACCCCTTTTTTTCGCGTGGGTAATCATCCAATGACTTCCCCCGCTCTGGGCGGAGCGTACTGACTAAAACCCACCCATGTTCCTTCTGTTGCCCTCTACGTTCTGGGGCCGCGGTATCTCTTTCGAACAACCCGCAACCCCGGCGAACAACCCGCAACCGGCAAGCTGAACCCCTTAAGTCGGGAAACAGACCCGCCCAAGATAGTTGTTTAAAGGTTAGGCTGGGATGATAACCGGCTTTCAAAACTAGACTAAAAGTTAGTTAAGTAAGTTAACACATAAACTTTCATTGAAATTCAAGCAAATGCGTAAAGTGGTTTACGGTCAGAGGAGGGTCAGAAACATTTCAGAGCGAGGTTAAAATCAGAAAGATTCAATCTTAGACTTAAAATCTGCACACACAGCAATGCCAACAAACTTTGATCTCTTGTTGCAGAAGGAACTATTACCTAATAATAATTTATACAAAAAAAAACAATAAATACATCAAATATATCCGTTCAATATACTAATTATTACTTATTTGAAGTTCCCTCTATAACTATCTTTTATATTTTAAAAGTCGCTCGCAGCACCTAATTCTTATGTCAGCTCGCACCACAGCATGGCTAAGGTAGGGTAGGATACTTACAAAATTAAACTATCGCCAACACATCACTTACCTACACCTCATTGACTGAAGTACTCGAAATAGTTCACAACTGACTCTGAAACTGTGACAAATAAGTAAAGAATGTTCTGTCCATCGCACCTGTTAACGTCCATTTTCTCTTTAAACATTTGTCTAGAATGTGCCAATATGTTAGAAAGTCTATGGCAGCTTACGACAGGATTAATAGGCTCGGAGCGGATGCCGCGCGACTGCAGCCGCTCCATCAATCAATTGTTGCCGTTGGTGGCTCGGTGTACCGTGTGAAGTCGCATTGATGACGATGCAATGTGACTCCGACAGGCGGGACGTCTGGCTACGCTGCTCCTGCCATGTATCACGTCAAACACGTTTACGATGCACCATTAGCGTCTACGCCTATACCTATTGTAACTGGGCCTAGTCACAGTAATTAAATAAAATCGTATATTGAACTCAGTAGAATATTAGCCTAAAACAAAACTTGACTACAAAAGGTTATAATATAAAAAGGCTGCTAAAAACTAAATGAGTCGACTTCCAAACTAAGTAACCTGTATCTTGTTGACTTCACTTTTAAAGACAAAATGATTTGAGGAGCTTGATACAAAAATAGTATGACAATTATTCCAAACTGGTGGTAATTATACAATACAATTTTGACATTTTAAAATATGTATCCTTACTACTAATATTTTAAAAACGAAAGTGAGTTTGTTTGTTACGTCTTCACGCCTACATAGCTAAACCAATTTTGGTACAGAGAGAGTTGGGACCCTGAAGACGGACATAGGCTATTTAAAAAAAATGATATGAAGGAGAAAGAGGGAAGAAAAAGTAAAACTTAGCATTGCTATTCTAATAAATTAGGCGCTAGCCAAAAAACTACAGATAGCGGGTATCTGTAAATCAGGAAAGGGGAACTGTGTCACCCCGAATTTAAAGCGAGCGAGCGAAGCCGCGGGCAAAAGCTAGTTTATAATAAAACTGACAAAAAATATAACATTTAGGATACAAGTGACGAAAAAAGTACCTACCTACCTAATGAATATTGCAGCAAAAAATAGTATTAAGTAGGTAACTACTTAAAAATCATCACGCCTTGTGCCCCTGAAAGGTTACGCAGATATGTACTTAATAATAATCCATATTTTGCTAGTTCTGTCTATTGACAACAACCAGGTAAAAATTCAGACTCCGTGGCTACTACCTACTGAGAAATTCCTGACGAAAAAAGCCAAAAACACTCCGAGCACAACCCGAGAATTAAAACCAGGAGCTCATTCTAAGCAATCGACAGAAGTTAATACGTTGTAGTGCAAACGTGTACTGGATAATAAACTAAGTGAGAGTAGAGAGTAATTTAATCAAGGTTACAGACGGCACTTCGTTATCTTGGCACTTTTAATCTCGCACTTGTTCTTTATCTGTCTCTAATGTCATAACTTAGAACAACGCTCCTTAACTTATATTTATCTGAAAATAAAATTATACCTGTCTTTCCGACCGTTTTAAGAGGAAAATAATACATTTAATTAAACAAATAATGATTAAAAATATTTTGGCGCTTTCCCAAAATTAAAACCGCCGTCAAGTTTTTATAATTTAGGTAATTTTACACAACAATACTTACAATTAATTTGGTAAGCATCAAATAAGTAAGAAATTGTTATGTTAAATATTAAACAGCGCCTCTTTGTCACTCTTTATCACCAAAAGATCATAGATCAAATACTCTCTTAATATACACCATACAACGTTACCACTATAACGTGTTTTGCGTTCTCTTTTCAGCGTGTCGATGTCAGTCTCAATTTGATCCAGCCCAAAATTTAGCGTCGAGCTTGGCGCTTTCAGTAGCCGGACAGACAGGACACGATATCAAGTGTTCCATCGTTTGTGGAGCAAGACCACATTGACAGGTCGTCGTTTTTGCGTTGATCCACACTCTGAATTTTGGAATAATGAGGTACTTACTTATCTAAAGCTTTAAGAGCTGTTCATTTTACCACCTTTTTTTCTCTTATCAATGCCCTGAAACTTGTAATGCTTCAAAAAGCCTCAGCAGAGAATGAAAAGTAGTAATATAAAACACATAATCAAGAACTAAATGCGGCCTTTATTAATTCTTTTCGGTTATGTACCTATCCAAAGTGACGGGAGAAAGCAAACGCAACACCTCGTTTGAATAGAATTGATGACAATATTATATGCCGCTAAACACGTAGGTACGTTTCTAAAAATACAGATAGTAGTATCTACTCTTTTTTATAAGTTAGTTATCTTTATAAAGAGACCTATTTAAAAAATATATGGCTAACTGCACCTATAAATTAAATGTATTTTAAGTACCTACTTATATAAACATACCTAAAACTGCACACAGGTCTTGAAATACAGATCATCGAGATTGTTTTGCCATCATCCCAATTTATTTGGGGTCAGCGCAACATATTTTCTTCTGCTTCTCTGTTCCTTCTTCATTACTCATTAGGTACCTATCTCAGCAGTTTCCTCCTCTCTAGATGTTACTATAATAATTAATTCGGTTTCTTTAGTTCTAGGCTACCAAAGAAACGATGCCTAGTCTTATAGGTATACTAGGTATTTTTTTAATATAAATTTTAGTCTCACTATTGTTCCCATACCCACAAACAAATAAAATTTCAGCAATTCATTAAAATAACGCGCCACTGTTAACGATGCTTCTAAATTTAGATAAAGCGTAGGCAGGTATTTAGGTACGTAATGTTTAATGGGCCGGGAGATTAAAATATTTATTGGGAGACAATCCTTTCCACGAATTAAGTGGAAAGTGTTTAGGGTTGGGTCCTTTCAAATAAGTAATTAAACATTGAGAGGAATTAACGAATCAGTTTAAATTAGTTAAAAACCTGTTTTATTTGGATTCATTGTCATTGAGTTACGTGGTGCAGCTTGTTTATTTTTTGTATCCAAGCAAATAGGCCTGTAAATGACAACAATTACCTATAATCCTTTATTCATATTTGTCTTTGAGAAATAAATATTTTGTTAATCTAAGTAAATCATATTTTGTTTATGATGAAGTCTGACTTAGCCTTTAAATGAAAAAAAAAAACCGGCCAAGAGCGTGTCGGGCCACGCTCAGTGTAGGGTTCCGTAGTTTCCCGTCCGTCATAATAAGTGTTCCCACTTATGAGTTTATTATTTGTTTGACGTTGAACACTAGGGAATTGTATTTTATTATTATACATTACAGGTGGTAATTTTGTATTGCGAGAACCGATTTCAGTAATTCTTTTTTTGTTTGAAAAAAGATACGTTCAGGATAATAAAATATGTAAACGAAGTTAAAACAAATGCTTGCATAAACGATTATACTACAAACTTAGTCCAGAAATTATTTTGTACAACTTTTTTTTTTTGTACAAAAACTGTTATGTCAATCAAGTTCAAAATAATTTTCATAGAAAGTCCTTATAAAGTTCTACTTTTCAGAATTTTTTCATATTTTCTAAACTTATGGTTCAAAAGTTAGAGGGGGGGGGACACATTGTTTTTTACTTTTGGAGCGATTATTTCCGAAATTATTGGCATTATCAAAAAATGATTTCAGTAAACCCCTATTCATTTTTAAATACCTTTCCAACAATATATCACACGTTAGGGTTGAAATTAAAAAAAAATACACTTCCCACTTTACATATAGGGTGGCTACCCTAATAAAACATTTTTTTCCAATTTTTATTTTACCACTTTGTCGGCGTGATTGATATACATATTGGTACCAAATTTCAGCTTTCTAGTGCAAACGGTCACAGAGATTAAGCGAGGACGGACGGACAGACAGACATGGCGAAACTATAAGGGTTCCTAGTTGACTACGGAACCCTAAAAATACAGAAAAAGAAAAATAATTTCTCGGGCTTTCCCGGGACTTCCCTCTTATATTATATTTCTGACGGTAAATAAGCACCTATATAATCGATCTTGATAATCCAGAACCGGGATCCATAATATTGACAATGAATGAACGATATAATGAATGCCGCCCGTGTATTCCAAAATATATTTTCACAATATTTTATAATCCCAGGGGAAAAAATAGACGAGGCTGCGGGTTGTTCGAAAGTGATACCACGGCCCCGGAACACAAAGGGCAAAAGAAGGAAAATCGATAGGTTTTAGTCAGTAGGTCCTACAACCAGAAGTCCCAAAACTCTCTTCCGCTCCACCCACAGTGGAGAGGTAATGATTTCCCCTCCAGAAAAGAAAGGGTAAAAAATAAAAATCATTTTCACGTACCAATAATTTATTTTTATTTTCATGGCAAAAATAACATAGATGTGTCGCTGTTCCGCACAATGTAAATTACAAGTGTTAGTGCATTTATTTACAGTCATGAAGTTGGAAATAGAAGATTGTTGAATCAAGATATCGCGTAACAGAAATCGAGGGATTTGAGGGATACATAAATAATCAAAATGTTGAGTACGAAAGTTAGTTAGTTACTGAAGAAACTAGCCCTTATTAATATGACGCATGGTGCATTTGTATTAGAACTATGTCAGGAAATTCAACAAATTTGCATCGAATGCACTGCATTGTTGCATTCTTGCATACAATTTCAATCTGACTGGCTTTGACAAACTGAATACTCAAACAATTAAAACATACATAAACACACTCCTTTTCCTATGGGCATAGACTACACGCCTGATCTTTATAAACTCATTTATAAATTACTACTTAATGTAACCATAACTACGGAGGATGTCTTATTTATAGGACGAATAGTAAAACATACCATTATATTGTAATAAAATCATTGGGTGTTCACTAATCTAATCGATATCATTTCCAGAAGGGCGCAGTCACTGGTAACACATTAATAAAGAGTTAGTTAGGGTTGTCCAGAGTTTCAATATAATACAAGGCCAGCATATACTGGTTTTCGTGCCAGTTACAGGTACGACTGCGGTCTACACACATGCCAAAATCGAAATAAGGATAACATAAAGCTTTTGATTTTGATCTATAATGAAATCAAAAATGCATTTTCTTTTGACCCTATGGTGGAAAGAAAATACATTTTTAAGCTATTTTTGATTCCGTACCTCAAAAAGAATAAAGGGAACCCTTATACGATTACTTTGTTGCCCGCCTGTCTGTCTGTGAGAACACGAACAGGTATCGAGTTGAAATTAATACCATATTCTCAAATCTGTGGTCCCTTGGAGGTGTTTAAAAAACAACCCTATGAGTCTACGCAGTCAAAAGATATGACCGTTTATATCGCGGGTTTGTACGGAGCCCTCGATGCGCGAGTCTGACTCGCACTTGGTCTTGTTGAATTGATTTCTGTTTGCATAAAAAGTATCAAATAATCTAAGCTATTATTATAAAGCTAAAAGGTTTGTTTGAATGCGCTAATCTCTGTACCTACCATAAAAAGAGAAACGGCGGATAAAATCGCGGGGCAAAGCTAGGCACTAAATATAATTATAGTCAAATGTAACATGTTAGTCAAGCGATATTGCCGAATTGGTTTAATTCTTAAAAGTCATATTCATAATTTATTCAATTACGCGAAACAGCAACACTCTGTGTCTTAAATTATAATAAAACAAATTTTACTTAAGTTATAAAATGTAACTAATATTTACAGCAACATTCTAAGCAAGCTATGCATATTATTTTATTCATCAACCTTTGTATGAAGACGCGCAAGTTTTGAAACAGTATTTTGTAAATGAATCATATGATTTGAGGTCTGAGTAATACTACACTGAGGAAGAATAAGAATTCAGGAGTTCGCATATAACACTGACTCGTTGCTGATTTCACTTCGATTAGATTCAAAGTGAAACATTGAAATACGAATTTTCTGTTTCTTACTGTAGAATTCACAACAATAATGTGCATGTAATGTGCGAACACCTTAACACTTTTTTTTTACACACGTTTTTCACAAATGGACACAATTTTGTTCGGTAACCGAATAGAAAATAACCTTAAAAAAATTAGTAATTAGTGTTTTTAATTATACAAACCGTATCGTGTTTGTGGAAATAACTTGCGCAATCTATTATTGTTAAAGAACGTCGTGCTAAAGTTTTGTCATCCGGGTCATCAAATTTTATTGTTTTGTTATTGTTGCATTCTCGGCCCATACAAATTCATAGTCAGAACACGGTTCCGTTAGCTATACATCGAATCTACTAAGACCTAGTTCTTACTTTAAGTTTAAATATTCACAAATACAAATATTCGGACTTTTTCAATTGACGAAGTAAAACACAATTTAATATCTGTTCAAACTAAGGTGAAAACCGGGAGTTGCAGGTCTAAACAACGTGTAACGATTGTTTTAACGATGACGAAAACAAGCGCTATTGGAGTGAGTTTTAAAAACTCCATACATATTAATTTACAGTATTAGCGTTATTGAATTTCGTCACGCATCGCGGTCCGTCTCACTTTGAACAGAGCTTATATGATAATTATTATCCTTCTAAAATCATTAAAATAAAATTGACTGTTTTAATTGGATTTACCCAAGACTGGGACTGTTGTGGCTAACATACAAGCGGATATACTTAATTGTTTATTTATATGTCAAAATCTGAGTTTTGAACTCATTTACACTAAAATACAGGCATAGTAGATTAACGTCACGTCGTAAAAGGCCCCAAAATGAATCTTTAAACAAAAGTAATAAAAAAAAAACAAATTGCTATTAGCTGCGAACGGTTGCATTATTTGTACCAAATATTATCACTAGGGGCGGCATTCTGTCCTTAATACAAAATTTATTTCGTTGACTAATCAAGTGGACTACCTCTAAACCTCTCATAGCAGCTCTGTGGGAAAGAGATAGATAATGTCTAGATGCGTCCCATTCACACTTTAAAAGCAGCTATAAGAGGCGGTGGAAGGAACCTTGATTATTTGAAATTTCAGATTAATCTCTTGTGTCACAGAACTGATGTACGTACGTTTGTTAAATGAAGTGACGTAATCCAAGTGAATCCCAAATAAAAACTACAATTCTATATTTAGCACACGATACTTGCTCGGATATATGTTTTAAGTAAGTTTAAAATATACGAGGTCGGCAAATAAATTTCGTGCAGAGCTAAAGCACCGTTACTTTTTAATAAAATGTTGAATATACAGGATGGATTGGATACCAACGCAAAAACGAATACCACGTTTTTAGTATATCGTGTGACATAGAAATTTTCCCTCGATTCTTATTGAAAAATCACAGTTGTTTCCTACAAAACTGGTATACCTAAACAATTTAAATGTATGAAACGGCTGACCCATAAAAAAAAACTTTCAAGATTAAAAAATGATAACGTAGTATTTGTTATCAGGTCGGTATCCCATACATCCTGTATGATAGAAGTTTTTTAATTCCAATAAATTGATGACGACGCAGTATTAAAGGATACTCCGGTAAAGTGGAATTATTCCCAACAGATTTATCTTACATTGGTTTAACAAAATTTACTTATATCGAAGCAATATACGAGGTATAACATAATAACGTAAGACCTCTAGTCATTGATTATATTTAAACTGTGTTAACTTTAGCTTTTCCCTACATTAGATGATTAGCTGATCCAATCAGTCCCTATACGACGTCCTTTTTTTTGCAAATTTCAAGAACTCTAGAGCAATTTGTTCGGTTTCATGGCCCAAGAGGCCCCACGGGAAGTCTTTCGTTTAAGATTTTACAACTTGTATATTTTGTTTAACCAATCCTGATAAGAAAATTGAGCCGATTATTTTAAATACTCTATACAACCTTTGTTTTGTTTACTCTTAACCTGTCCGGGGGTTTATTCTTTGCCAAATAACTTTTAGGCACTAAGGTCACATCCTGAGGTCACGAAAAAAATATTTATTTGAACAGTATGATTTTTTTTCCAGTCAAGGTAGCTGTACTATTAAATATTATTTATAATAATGAGCAGGTTAAGAGGTTTAAGTTTAAAAAAATAAACCCGTGCAGAAAATCCTGTTAATTTTGATTATAAAACTATATATAAGGTTCTAACATTTTGCTCGCACTAAATTTCATAATAGTTCTGCAGGAACTAGATTTTTTACCACTATCGACGTAGACATTTTCCATCTTTCTACCCGGACGCTCTCAATAGAAAATTTAAGCCCTAATTTCCTCCTTTAGCACCGATACTCCTTTTGTCAGTCTATGTAATCACAATCCAATTCCTCATCACATCCCACAATATGTTGCGAAAAACAATAATTAAAAACAATTCTATAAAATATTTCCCAGTCATATCTAAACAATAATAAATTTCTAAAATAATCATAAATGTAAGTTCTCAATACCCAATTATATATTTGTGCTTAACTAAAATTATAACCTAGGCTTAATTGTCACAACAGTGAATTGCAAAACTTACTATAAAACGTAAAATTAATAAAATGTACACAATAATTCTTAACATAAATTGATCTCTAGATTTTATGTTCATATTTTAATATCATCTTTGGTTTTATAGTGAATCGATCTACGCGACCATTCTTCATAACATGTGCTTGTTCTTTCATAAGTAATCTCTCGGTGTAACTGAACACAACGCGCACTAATTGACTACGTTTCCACTCTTCCATTCGTTTTTCGATCGATCCAGACATGTTCACGCTGGAGTCAGTACGACCTCTAGCGAAACTAATACACTGATTACTTACACAACATAACTTTGCTTACACTAAAATTGACTCTTCAATTATACACGGCAAGTATTTACGTCAAAATTCAAGTTCATAATTCATAGTCAGGTTAAATGACATATACTTACACTGGGACAGAAACAATAATTAAAAATATATGACAGAAAACAATTGTCCATTCACATGATTGCATTGAAAAACACAGATTAATAGATTCCACATGAGATACATTATGATAGTGTATAAACAGAATAACGTGTGTATAAATATTTACAAATAACTATAAACTAGACGGAGCTCAGGCAAATGCTACGAGGAACCACAAAAACACAATTATATGTTAAACGATTGATTAGCTAGTACCGTTTGTGCAACTTTAGCGCAATTGTTACGAGCATAATGCGTGAAATATGCCTCTTACGTATTCAACGATATAAACATCTAAATAGAAGATTCGATCCTAAATTGAACCACAGTGGCACACATACAAAACATTACTACTTACAGACTTCTACATAAACTTAAAAATAAGTTTGATTTCTCTGGCATCATAGTGACATTTGTTGCACATTTTCTTCAATAAATCACAAATTGAATACATACTTCATAGAGATTTGTGAGATATATCAGCTTTAACTTCAATAAACACACAATCTACTATATTCTAATTAAAGCATTATTGAAGAAAGGAATGAAAAAAAAATGCTCTATTTATATTCGTCCATAAATCGTTTGCACATGTGCACGAGGTCAATGAACTTGGGTCGCAGGTTGGGGTCTAGGTTCCAGCAGTCTTTCATCAAGTGCCTAAATATCTCCGAAGGGCAGCCTTCCGGTATTTGGAAGCTGTAATAGAAATATTTCAATGAATTTTAGGTCGAGCTAAGTGAGGGAAGCGCAAAAAGTCTTGAAATTGTGTGCCTTTATCGTTGCGTTTCCAGGACGTCTATGATGTGCCTACATTTTATGGCCCGACGGACGACAAACGGATCCAATGAATGATGAATGAAATGAGCTTAAAGTTTTTCTTTAAAAATAATCTTTAGGGACCATTTTCTTTTCAACCCGTAGTTTATCCGCGCCTCGTACGTAACTCTGTGCCTGCCATAGACTGTAACAAATCCTTTACCTATCTCCCAATATTTTATGTAAAAATGTTCGACTCACCAAGAGGCTCGCTCCCTTGGCCGCTCCGCGTTGAACTTGGGCACCTCCTGTCGCGCGCGCGTGAAGATCTCCCACGCCGTGACGCCGTACGACCACACGTCGCTCTTCGTAGAGAAGTGCCACGGCTCCACCGCTGATTCCGGGGCGTACCTATGACGTCACAACATATTAATCAATTATAAAATAGTGGTGTTTCAATTTTGTTGTATAATATAAGATATTCCATCTTTGTAATCACACTGGGTTGTGTAGGTCAGAAAGGCAGTTGCTCCAGTCGTATGCACCTGCATCCGGGTAGACTGGCACCCAACCCCAATATAATTGGAAAAAGACTAAACAGATGATGATGCTAATCACACAGAGCGTAAGTGTCTTAGCAAGCCTTAGTCCTCTACTGCACATCTGTACTAATATTTTAAAGAGATAAAGTGGCTAGGCCTAATCGGAAACCACCCCCACTTCTCAAAATGTGTCAGTGACTTGGTCAAGGTCCAAGTACTCCACTGAAAGAGAACCACATTTTTTTTTCACCTTTCTATAAAAGATGACCAATCTAATACAGCCTCAAAACTCACCAATTAATCGGCAACAGTCGTTCAGTTTTAAGTCTATACGCGCTCTCCTCTTTGGGAATGATCCTCGCGAGGCCGAAGTCTGATATTTTCACATGGTATTTGTTCACGACTAGAATGTTCCTCGTGGCCAGGTCCCGATGCACCATGTTTTTGGCTGATACGTGATCCATGCCCTGGGGAAGATATAAAGTGTTAGTATTTTATTTTAGACGGGCCTGTTGGTCTACTGGTTAGTGGCCCTGACTGCTGAGCCGGAGGTCGTGGGTTCGATTCCCACCCAGGACAAACTTTGTGTGATGAGCATTGATTGTTCTGTGTCTGGGTGTGATTTATCTATAATATGTAAGTATTTATAAATTATATAAGTATGTATATCAGTTGTCTGGTTACCATAACATAATCAGATAGCCGTGTGTGAGTTGTCCCAAGATATTTATTTATTTTATTTAACATCACGCCTCCACAGAAGGATATTAATAATAACTAGGATAATAAAATAAGGATATTAAAAATATTAATTAAAATAACAGGTAATATGTATATCTGTTTCATCACTCATGTTCTGTTTGTCATATAATATTTTGATTTGCCATTCAGAAGGCCAATGACAGCCACGTAGTCAAAGGAACTATGTCTTCTATTTTCGAATCAATCCAGGCAGCCAGGAATCGAATCTGTTTTTTTTTTTTTCAAATAAAGCATCGTGTATTATTACACTAAACGATATGGTAGTAAGGATCAAATGCTGCAAACTGATGTAATGTCTTAAATCAAGGAAACCAGCTTACCGTAGCGATATCTCTCGCATACTTCAGCAGGTGCGAGATCCTGAGCTTGTCCCCTTGGAACTTGAGGTAGTAGTTGAGCGAGCCCTCCTCGAGGTACTCCATCACGATGAGTACGTCTGAGCCGTGGTCCCAAGAGTAACCTAGGATCTCCACTATGTTGATGTGTTGTAGGGACTGGAAGAAAAGAAAGAGGTGTTAAGAATTCTGACACATATTTGGGTCGGTTTGATAAGGCCAAGTAGGGTGGAAAAGTATGTATTGATAAATCTATCCAGTCTTTGTCGAATAAGGTCGACATACACGTGTTTAGCACCCCTTGGATATAAAGTTATCTTCTCTGTTATGTCTGAACTTTATGAGATTCACACACTTCACACGTCGTCATGGATGTATGGAATTTCTTGCCGGGTCTTCTCTATACGAAACAACCAACCCGAACCGTACACTTATGTTTCCTTATAAAAGTGCCCATGTAAGCATAGGTATGTTTTTTTTGTTTGTTTTTTTTTTTATATTGCGACACGCAGCGCAGCAGTCAATCGTTCAGCCACTGCGCCAACTATGCCTTTAAAACGTAGTATAGGTGTAAAAAAAATTTATAATTTTGCCATGGTAGAAATTTTAACCTGAGTATTTTTGATTGATGGTTACATTCTAATCTTTAAACTTTCAGCACAAGAATTTAAACGAAATATTAAAATATATTACTGATAGCCGAAATATAGATTTAATATCAAAACGATTACCTTCATAATCTCCAACTCGTTCTTGAAGTCTTCATAGAGAGTACCGTTCCTCTCCGACGCTTGTCTCGTTAATTTCTTGACGGCTACTTCTCTTCGCTGAGATTCTTGGTTGTCGCGTTCCATCCATCCTTTGAACACGTGTCCATAGTTGCCCTGTAGATTAAAAAGAAAACAATGTCATATTTTCGCTGAACGTGTAATTTTGGTAAATGTCTTTTTTTATGAATTTTATCTCACAGTTTAACCTAAGAGTTGTCGTCTGCTTAACCAGGCAATTCCTGTGGATGCCTTGAAAGTAAGACCTCCAGTCAGGGCAAAAATCTTGCAAACAAGTGACTACACGCTAAGCTACACCCCTTGTGGGGAGCCTCTGCTTAGGGCGTCGCTGGATGCAAGAGTACAAAAAGTCTGTGAAGTGTTATAGTATATAAATGTGGTAATTACGCTGCCAATCTTCTTGGTGAGCGTGACGAGGTAGGTCTTGCCCTGCGACACGATGGACTCCATGAGTCGTGGCGCGGGCGCGGCGTCGTCGTCGAGCTCGTCGTCGATGGCGCGCGCGGCGCCTCCCATGCTGCTACTGTTGCGCGACCGCAGCTCGCGCTGTAACGCGTACGGCAGACCGTTCATGCTCTCCAGAGAGTTCGAGCTTTTGTTATCTGCGAACTAAGAGAAACAACTATTTTTTAAAAGCACAGATAACCTACTGTATTCTATATCTTGGACATTTGGTTTGTTATCGAGTTTATTATCATGTTTATCTATACTAATCTATACTAATATTATAAAGCTGAAGAGTTTGTTTGTTTGTTTGAACGCGCTAATCTCAGGGACTACTGGTTGGAATTGGAAAATTCTTTTAGTGTTGGATAGTCCATTTCTTGAGGAAGGCTATAGGCTATATAACATCACGCTACGACCAACAGGTGCTGAGCAGCGTGGGTGAAACCGCGGAGAACAGCTAGTTTATGATATTCTGTTGATAAAATTAAATTTTCATTAAATATGAAAGCCTTAAAAACATGCGTACCCTTATCCTTGCTTTAAGACTAAAAATCACCTCCGACTTTAGGATTTGAACAGGTGTTTATTCTAGAAAAAGCACGCGTGTAAAATACATACATGTTGAACCTTATCGTAATGCAATAAGGGCCAGATTTAGAAGAACTGTATTGAAAAAGTACTTACTGGGTTATCATATTGATCAGACATGGTTCCATTCATGGAGAGTACGCTACTGTCTGATATTAACGACTTATTGCTGCCGGCATCACTGAGCTCACTTGGAATAAACCTGTCACCTGCGACAAAAAACGTTTGTGAATTAAAAAAAGATAGATCAAGAAATTAAAGTAGCACAATGAAGCATGGAAAACCTGCTTTGGAGAAGATTGACAGAAGATTACATTCTAATCTTACTTGAATAAGATAAGATTAGAATAATCGCCGGGGTTGCGATTTGTTCTAAAGAGATACCGCGGCCCCGGAACACAAAGGGCAAAAGAACCTGAATGGGTTTTAGCCAGTAAAAGTCCCTACCGCTCCGCCCAGAGCGGGGGAAGATTATATACAGATGAGAAAAAAAGGTGCGGCCGGGTGCGAAGTTTCTAAAATGTTCGTTTCACTTAACTACTCGCTAGCGTTTAGGCGCAAATCCATGCCTTGCAGTGAGTACGTATTCTAAATGTGGCACTATTCCACAAACAACACATCATATCGTGTCTTGTGTTCTGAGGTCCGCTCACTACAGTCAACGCGTAGCTTCATTCTGGGTCGACTTTATAGATTGCTATCATCACGCTAAAAAGGCGAATAAAGTATTAAGATAGTTTGTCAAATAGCAATTTGGCCCATATGGCCCTAGTAATAAGGGCAAGCGTAAAATGTTTAGTTCAAAACTTACTTGATACGGTCTCCGCATGTTCCATGTGTTCCAGCGATATCTTTGGTTCTTCGTATTCATGAATCGGTACGTATTCTGCAAAAAATCAAACAATACAAATTGGTGTAGCTGCATAAAATTGCTGCATCCCTATACAGCAATTTTATGCAACTTTTTAATTGGTTCTTTCGCAGCTTTTTATATGGACTACTTTATATTTTTTGACATAGAAAATTCCTGTATTTAAATTAAATGCTCTCGAGTTTGACTAAATCAACAAACCTTATGTAATTTGGAATGTTTCAGCTTTACTCAAAAATATAGTGACTGCTTATTTATGATGGAAGTCACAGAAATATGAATCAAGTCCAAGTTCTATCAGGCCCAGGAAATATGGCCCATGGAGCCTCTCTTTGTAGTGGCTAGACATGGTTGATGTTAAACACTCTTTGACGCCATACCCGGGAAAAGAAATCCCGGAACTCATGCTCAATTATCGTACTTGCTGCCAGTATACGGAAGAGGCAGTGGGTACGGATAGCACCAGGTGGTGGGTCGTGTACCTCTGTGCAGCATGTGGTTCATGTCCCGCATGATCTCCTGCGGGCGCAGCGGGTCGGGCTGCCAGCACTGCCGCATGAGCGCCCACACCTCGCCCGGGCAGCGCGCAGGACGCAGCAGACGGTCGCCCATCTCGTAACTCTGCAATAGTATGCATAGTATTTACTAAATATACGCTTGGTATCAACGCACTAATATACTGTTAAGTCGGCGAATTCACGAGAACATTCTCGAATCTTCTACAAAATTCTATAATAGAACTCGAATATCTAGAATGTTCTCGCAAAACAGCTAACGTAACACACCCAGACACAGCATCTAAAGGGATTATATGGACAATCTTTGACGCAGCTCGTGGACCCCTCTGTACTCAATACGGTCCCATACCATTTTCCTAGCAATTTAGGAGACACCTTTGCTGTAGACTGGGTTCCGCAACCAAACCAGTGAAGTGCGATATTTAAGTGCATGGTGAATTTGTGATTAAGTTAGAAGTGTTTTGTGTTCAATGAAAACGATGGTGTTAATTTATCCCATACCAAGCTCGTAACAGAATGATAAGACTGGGCCAAATATTATGAATAGAACTATAAAGAAAGAATATTTCGAGTAAACTCACCCTCGCAGTTAGGACCGGGTTGGTCTCAGTAGGCGACTGTCCGTACGAGAACACTTCCCACAGCGTGGTCGCGAACGCCCAGATGTCGCCCATGACCGACCGCTTCGCCAAGCTCATGTCGGAGAAGAATTCCACGGGCATCCAATGGACGCTGCAAAACAAAGAACGGCATTCTAAATTGAGTCCGCCCATAATTGTGCAATTGTAGCATGTTCCAAATAAATGTATTTTCTGTCTTTAAATATCGCAACGTGCAATAAAACATAATTGTTAAGTTAAGAAATACTTCTGTACGTATTAAGTTAAAGTGAATGATAATAACTGCGCTCTACGCCTGCTTCTGACAGCTAACAGCTTACACCATGACGTCTTAAAATAGGATAGTTTTAAAGCATTCTAGTATGGAAAAGAGAGGGTGTCTGGCGCCATTTTTTTTCTACAATAGATAACACTGGCTCTCCTACCCTGGCTAGCAACCATAAAAAAAATCTTAATAGATTTATAACCATTTTTTGCAAAAATTGTCATGGGATTACATGAACATAATATACGGTTGTAAAGTTGATTTTAATGGTTATAAATCTATTAAGAAATATTTCATATCGGCCATGTGCGAGTCGGCCTCGTACACCGAGGCTTCCGTACAGAATTGCAACAGAAACGGCCATGTTTTTTGACAGTGCAGACTAACCCCCGAATACTGAAACGTCACTCAAAATTTAAGTCCCACTTAAGTTTAACAGAGACTCAGAAATGACGTTTGACCATACAAAATCTAAAGTTTAAGAGCTGCTCAAATGTTAAGCAGCCCTCACATTTTGAGTGACGTTTCAGTATTCGGGGGTTAGAGACTTTACTACAGACTTGAGTATATAGTTTTAAGTTCAACTCCCCGAGATAATTTGTTCAATTCCCGCGTCTTGACAGACAGGCGATCAACAAAGTGATTCTATAATATTGGGAACCCATATTATGGGTAATGAAAATTAGCATTTGGCTGCTTTGGCGCTTCCACTTTATAACATGATGTCAAGTACACAGGTCGTTGGTAACTTACTCGAGGTGCGTGTAGTGCCGGAGCGTGGGCCCGGACAGTTTGACGACGATGCGGTCTCCGTCGTGCGCGGCCAGCAGCAGCCGGCGGCAGCGGATGTATCCGTGCACGACGCCCGCTTCCGACAAGTCCCATAGTGCGCGCGCTAGGCCCGCGGCTATTTTCTTCAGGTGAATAGGTTTTATGCGTTCTTCGTTTTCTCTGTAAAACAAAAACCATCTATTTTACAGAAACGAATGCAAAGAACACATTTTGAAATAAGAACTGATATAAAGGAGAAAGAAAAAAAGGCAGAATTATATGCGTCACGATTGCACCAAAAAAGTCAATTTCTGCAATAAAGATATATAGAATAAGATAAATCATGGTTGTCGTTGACAAGAATGGTCGACGAGGCACTGGATTTTTTATATCATATTATACACTGGGTGTGTTGTGTATAAGGCCATTCGATTTGGCCAGTCATTATTTATCATTTTCTGATGATGTTTTTAGTGGTCAAACGCGAGCCTATCAATAATAAAAAAAAAAAAAAAATGTTTTGTGAACACAAGACACAATCTAAAGAGGTTAAAATAATATGTGTAGGTTACCTGAGATAGTCGTCAAAAGGTCCGTACGGCAAGTATTCGAGCACCAGCGCGGTGGGCGAACTCAGCGTCACGCCGTACAGTCGGACCATAGAACTGGACTGCACGCACGCCCATTTGCTGGCTAGCTCCACAAATTCCTAGTTGAATTTGAATTTCTCTTTACGTGTTAAAAATCCATGAATATTAAGTTAAATTTATTTGATAGAAAACAAACAATTCATAAAAGAAATAAGTTGAAAACGTCCATCGAATTTTAACAAAAAAAAAAGAATGTCGAGCCCGGTTACTTATATTGTTTGCAGACAACAATGGGTTGCAAAAATAAAATCGTTATAAATAGTTGGAACATAAATAAAATCGTGTAAAGCGAGAAACACCATCTAGTTCATTTTCTGAAAACTTGAACTCAAACGTTCACAAGAAAATAGACCCTAAGGTATCCATGCAATTTTGCAGGTACATCAGTTAGCTAACAAACAAATTTAAACACTTGAAACAACCTTCGCCTTCACGCTCCCCTCGTACAAATCGTCTTACCTTCAAATGGTCATTGGCTTTCTCCCTCTGTAACGTCTTGAATGCGACCAACAACTTTTTAGTTTCGTCGAGCCTCCACAGCGCTTTATAAGTTGCTGTAATATTTTCTGAACCAATCTTCTCTGACCCTAGAGGAGTAAAACAGTGTAATTATATTCATGGTCAGAAATAATTGAAAAAATTCTACATTATTTTACATAATTATGTCTACAATTTCGCGTTTATATACAAGGTGTATCTCTAAATCCATTATAACTTTAGATGGTGATTCAAACCATTAGCCTGGACAACTTTCTCTGAGGAAAAAGGGGCCATGTGGACTTCCCATGCAAAATAACGCTTCTTTTTTTACACGTGTTTTTTTTTAAATTTACGCCTTGTATAGTCTATGGGTATCATGAATCGTGAAGAAAAAGTCAGCTACTCTCAGGTATGTTCGCGTAATTCCAAAACAATAATACAACAATATTTTAGGTTTGTGTTTAACCATGATAAAACGAGTAAAAAATGGTAAGATAGAACGATTAAATAAGACAGCAATCAACACTAACATTTAGAAAAGCATTTCAGTTGAAATTCTTAGAAATTAAAGTAAAATACCAAGAATTAAACACATTACAAGAATCGATTACTATAACATCACATAAAAACTCATTACTTCAAGTTACTAAAGAGAAATATTTGACATAAAGACGAGGGCGTTAATAATTATCATACCAGTGTAGAGGAGTATATCCTTATTGGGCAGGCATCGAGGGCTCCGGTTGTCCTTAAGTATATCCTGCAGCTCTGCCTGGTCGATACGAACACCTCTTTTCACCGGTTCGCCACACAACAATAATTGGGACTTGTCTACAACAATAGTTCAACGTTAACAACTAAGATCATAGACACTTTAATTGAATCATAATTAATGAAACACCTACATATAAGGGAAACGATAATAAATAATGATACATTTTTGTGATACCTAAGTACCACAAAAATCTAACTAAAAAAACAATTTACGCGAATATGGAGTATTTTCGTGGAAGAATATTTAGTCCCCTCGCATTAAAATGTTTTTATCGTCTAGAAAAATTCGTAACATAATTATTTTTCATTATAAGTTTTAACCGCTTGAATGCCGGAATTACAGTCACAATTAAAAACGCATTGTGTCTCGCGTAGATCTACGTTCCGGCACACAAGGGGTTAAAGCGCCTACGTTAAATGATAAAACCCTGGATAAAAAGTATCCTATAACCCCAGGTCATGATCTATTCGTAAGTTGATTTCTTCGACCCATTCAGCCAATATGGCATAGTAAACCAAGTTACTTTCACAATCATAATATTAGTTTCGACTACTCCGTTGGCCTCGAGCCTCTCTCGGTAGCAAGCCGGACTACTGAGGCCTGGGTTCGATTCCCGGGTCGGGCGAAAAAGTGATAGTGGGTTCTTTCATTAGGAATTTTACAGCAGCAGCCCGGATTTCGGAAGTTGGCAGTAAGATACCCTCGTGCCTCGGAAAACACGTTAAGCCGTTGGTCCTGCGCCTGATCTCTCTCTGGTCGTGTCGGATTGCCGTCTCATCGGACTATGAGAGTAAGGGAATAGAGAATGTACCTGTGCCTGTTCATACACTTGTGCACTATAATATCTCCCTTGCAGATGGCTAATCTCTGCCAAGATTGGTCGCCATGGCCGGAAACGGTCAGGCGGACTATATATTAGTTTCAATGCATATGGTTTTTAACATGGGATTGTTAAAAGTATCTAGAAAAAAAACCCCTTAAAAGGAAATCATAAGTTAAATACTACACTAAAATTTCAAAGGATTTTTTTAACTTCCCCCGCTTTGGGCAGGGGAAGTAGCTTTACTTGGGGAACGAAACCGGGTTTCGATGCCCGCTTATACTCCCTTATACTACCCCCACTTATAATTATTTTTTCAAATTAACCATAATACAACTTACGCATTCGCACAAGATAAAAGCAAAAGATATTGTGTTAAAAAAAAGAACGCGCGAGAAGACGCTAGTAGAATATAAAATGCCCTTATTAAAGTCCTCTTATCTTTGAACAGCGCTAACTCCTAAATCTCAATTTAAAACTATTGCATTCGAGACCAGAATCAAATCTGCCAGGTTTATATGGAGATTGATGACTGTAAGATCGTTTTCAGTCATTTGTAAGAAAACAATCTACCCGACAGACAGATATAGGTTGTCTTGTTTCTTTTTAACTCTATCTGTCTCCACGTTAAAAAAACTACAGTACCGTGAATTATGAAGACTTTTCTTTGATCTTGTAAATTTTTTAATCAGTGTCCCGAAATTCTGATTCTTCAAGGAGTAAATGATATTGTGTAAAAAAAACTATATTTACGCGGGCGAAGCCGCGAGCGGAAGCTAGTAAAAAATTAAGACAGTACTCACCATATTCTGAAGGTGGTATGCATTCATTCAATAATATCCTGCCTTCTGGGTTCTGATGGCATCCGACCAATCTCTCGATGCTATAGTATTCCTCATTGTTGACCACGTAACAATGGCCTTTAAACTCTATTTTATAAGTCTCTGTTGTACTGTAAAGAAAAATATCATTATAACTTAAAATAGCTTCCAGAAAAGGCAAGAAAAAGAAAAACAACTTGCTATATATCCAATACAACAAAAAATCGGAAGTATTGTACTCTTTATTGCGGGTACACAAGGAAGTTATATTCTACTTCTTATTCCATTGCGCCCTAGGTCTTAAAAGATACAGTCTGGATTAAGATCTAGTTAGAATTATCTCTACGTATTAGCTCGCACGTGTCAGGTTTTTTGTGCGGGTTCCAGTATTTGCCTGGCCTTGGCATTTGTCCGGACTTCTCGAAAGGTTTAATCAAACATGATACAAACAAAGCAGATCAAAAACGATCTCCCACCCTTTATACAGTTTTGGGCTATTTTCAAAACTCGGCCAGCAAAAATAAACTTATTATTTAAATAGAGCACAAAATAATAAAAAAATGGCCCAATTTAGGTGAGCTCCTTTTGGCAGCCCCAGACTTCGGATTCTGACAGATATCATTTACTTGCAGTTTCTATAAACTTCCTCTTCCAATGTCTTAAAAGATTACTTGAAAAAAGGCCAGATTGCCAATTACCGAAATTCGGCAAGACTTTTCGAACAATGAATAGTAGTTTTCGATGAAATATCGTCGTGCGATGGGAATGGTCAATGAAACATCGCCTGTACGAGCACAGGACGATGAGTTGCGAGCTTCAATTACACTCTGGAGAAATCTGTATGTTTGATCTCATCGTACGTCGAGGAAAACAACGTGTTTTCATACGATCGTTGCCAAATAGGACGACACCTAAAACCAACAGTATGTCCGTAGAAGTGCGATGCGCTCCGCCCGGTGTGAAGAGCAATAGTTTATGCAAAATATATGAAATTGTGTAAGGTTGTTTTTTTAACAAATAATCAAATTCAATCAAAATCAAATGCGTTAAAACGCAGTCCAGGGTTGAGGGTTGTTCGAAAGAAAAATCGCGGCCCCGGAACATAGACAGCAATAAAAGGGACATGGGTTGGTTTTAGTCTGTACAAGACTGACACTCCTCCCCTCTCTCTGAACTAATTTGATATTTTATCATCGACCGAAAAGAAGCCTTAACGAGGCGTTTAAAGAGGTTTATTCAATTTCTATAAACGCCGCGTTAGGTTAAAAAATAAAAACAAATTGAATGTGTTAATACCTGTTTTTAGTACATACGTCCAAATAATAAACATTGTAAACATCCTGGCACTGCCGTAATATATAACAGCCGTGTTTCTTAGCTCGTTTTTCTTCCAGCTTTCGATAAGAGAATGCGCCCCTACAAAGTTAAAGGTTTTTAAACGAAATTCTGCGTAGCAATTACATTAAATATGTACCCTTTTTATTACTAGCGTACTTACCCGACGGGGCCGTGGCATTTTATTCTTTGTAGCTCTTTTAACGACGGCGTTTCGTCGTCTTTAGACAAGTTAAATGTCCATTTAACCATTAATCTGTTTCATATAATAAAAGTTGTTAATTGTTTGCAAGAACATTAATATAACGGACATCGCTAGATTGTTGATTTAACATGAAGTAAGATTTAAAGCAAATTGGGTAGTCAAATATATGGATCTTTTTTTTAACATTTTAATTAGACTTCATATGTCCACACTAATAATCATATATTTTTATTAGTTCTATATTTAAAACCAAATAAAATAACAGCAATTATACTTTTAGGACACTAAAAGAAAGGTGCGAAGCGGTTTATTACCAGAAGCTGGAGAGAAAAATAAAAATGATCAAACCTGTAATATCCATCGCAAACTGATATAAATGATGATAGATGCTCCTCTGATTTAAACTTAAAGAACAGGGGGGTTCCTCTTCGTGATATTTCTAACGAGTTTTCTCCATTCCTTGTTATATAAATTAATTCTTCTATTTTGCACACGTGTACCCACTGAAATGACGTCATTGTTGTGATTTATGATCTGTTATCATGTAAGTGATTTACATAATCATTACATTTGAATCTTATTATTAGAGCATCATACTGAGTCTACAATTATATGCTGGAGAATAAAACCCAGTTTAAGTAAATAAATACATTTATCAAGCTGAAGTTCCAAATAAACTTAAGTAAGACAACATTTGGCTTCAGTCGCCCGAATTCGGGAACCTTAATAGATTTACCGACGTAGCCGACGAATTCAGGCACACGTGATTATAATAAAAAAAAAAAACAAACGAAAAAGTCCATAGACAAGGCAAGATTGTTAATAACACTGGCTGCCAATTTTGACAACTGTTATAACTCTGGCTGGCAGTGGCAAGTTTGTAGACTTGGATATTTGCTTGTAAGGCCGAATTCAACAGTTATCTGAAGTCAGTTAAACAAATGTTACAATCAGTCTTACCAATGGGCATTTCCATTACCCAGAAACTTAGATGTGGAGAACAGATTTAATGTAAAATACTGGTACTGAGCTACATCCCGTTAGTTTCATAGCCGACTCTAACATAATTTGGGCAAAGGCTAGGCCTGTGAGAAAGAGTAGATACCAGTACCTAGATAACTGTTACTTTATACCTGTTTCGAATTCCATAGTCTAAATTCAGGTGGATGACTAGTGTTAAAACATTATTCAATGGAAAGTACTTACTTCTCTTTTCACAGTATTATAGATCCTTATGCCAGGCTGGTGAGGGTGGAAGGGCGCGACCACAACCTTCGCCGGCATCACATCGCTGCCGTTCTGCCATAGAACGTTGTCATACTCCTCCGCCAAATAATTTGGGGCCATTATATACAGTTGTTGGAGGTATAAGTTCTTTATGTAGCTGCAATTTTATATAATGTTTTACTAACTCGGAATGTCAACTTTATGGGAGAAAACTTCTTTAATGGATTCATTGCCTCTCCTATTTTACGTCCTCTAGAATGCTGCATATAAATTGCACGCCGCGCGGGATTGCGGTGTTGATAAATAATACATTTGCAAGAAGCTACTTTCATTAGCTTCTTATAGGTAACACTTAAATGCAAACAGAATCAAACATCTGACCAATAGTGATAAAATCAAAGCCACTTGTGTTGCATTGAAGCAACAAAAAAAGGAAAATAAAAGTCAGTTCTGAAAAAAAAATAAAGGCAACAGCATGCTGTAAATTGTATACCAATCTAAAATTTATATACTTACTTAACATTATGGCCAACAGAGCAAAGTTTGGGTAGCTGGTCGTGAGCATGTTTCTTCGCTACGTGACCGTGTCTTCTAACAATCACTTTCGGTATATATTTTTTGTAATCCCTCACAACATCGTTTACCGACAATTTTTCCTCAGCCGTGGCACGTGTCCTGAATTAAAAATCATGAAATAGCAATTTGTCACGACATAATTCTAAATATTTGGAGATTCAAGACGTGAATATAAACTAACGAATTGTAAAATTATTCACTTAATCTAACTAAGGAAGTTCTTGGCATCTATTATTTTAAATCCTACAGATTAAAACTATTATTTTTCGTCTTTTTTTAGAAATCGGTTTTTTATTTAGCAAACTTGTTTTTTATTTCAGCCTTTTTAGTTGTTGTGTGATAGCATCTTACATAAATTCTTATAGAGTTATCATTTTTCATTATTTCTAAGAGAAATTGGCATATCGTTCGTTCATATGCATTAGAAGAAAAATATGTATTATAGAAAATAACACATACATTATCCAAGCAATATAGATAAAATTCATTTGGAACTCCTTCGGGAGGTACCCTTATACCCTTTCGATTATAAAATAATTTTGAAACTCGGCTCAGAATCGCATAAAAATATAGATAACCTCTTTTTTATGGAGTCGCGTAAAATAGTTTGTTCTCAAATTCCCGCACACGGCTTGGTTCACTAAGTTTATATCAATCAAGTCTAGATCTGTAGTTTATTTAACGGAGAAAACAAATTGACTAGAAGTTGAGCACATCCCTTTTAATATTATTAAACACAATTGGTTATGAAAGGCGACGGCAAAATGTCGTATCCAATTGTCAATGCTTAAAGGCCGAAACAGACGCATTCCGTCTGCTCTGGCTAAGCCCTGGTACCTGTTAGTGTAAGCCATATTGTATTGCCCTATATAATTACATTAAGATAACTGCCAGCAATCAAAATATATAGTACTTAGGTCGCCCGCCGTAAGTATTCGTGATCTTGTTAGAAACAGGAAAAATATTGTTATCTTGCTTAAGGAGGATACCGCTAAGTAAGATATTTCGTTTTGTGACATAAAAAATGCAGATTAGAAGTTAAAAGGAACCTACTGCTGAATTAGCCATATTACCTGTTATTTTAGGCAAAGATAAATAAATCCACCACCTTGTCGAAAAACCATCGAATGGTAATGACTACTACTAGTGTAAATGAAGTCGCCGATTAAGAGTGCCTTTTCCCTAAAGTGCAAACTTTACAAATGTGCATTCAGTTCATTCTATCCTATAGTGCTAAAACTAAGTTTTATTAAAGGTCTTCGGAGCTCAGTAACCGAAAACATAATACCACGTAACGGTCTAAAAGCACAAAGTACAAAATTCTGGGCAATTCATCTTCTAAGCTGAAACGGATCCATGTAAGTACAATGTATCCGCACAGATGGGCCATAGATGTCATGTAGCTTCTGCCAGAACACGGACGTCGTCACCGAGAGAAGCATAGGAAAAACAAGCATGATGACTTAGACGCAAATTGATTCTCCAAGACTTCGTCGCCACTGTTTATTCTGGCTTTCAGGAATTGCCGCCATAGGGAATAGTGGGGCGGATTTGTTCCAAGAAAAACTGGCTATGTGAGAGTCGGACCCGCACATACAGGATTCCGTACCACCAAACAATACAATAACAATATTTTTGATGCTCATTCAAATTAAATGGAAATTCCAAAACTCCTAACCGCAAAACTACATTTGCTCTTCATAGTATTCTTATAAAAAACAAACGTACTTATTAGGTTATTAAGAGTGGAAAGCCATGGGGGAGAGTATAGCCCACAGGTGGGACAATAGAGGTAAAAAAAAGCAAAAAAAAATTAACAAAACCGTCACTAACTCAATATTGCTTAGCGGCGAAATAACCGCTTGCCGTGTTCTGGGTCGCAAGTTCGATTGCGGCATTACAATAAATATTTGTTTAGCATAAATAAAGATGTTTGTTCTGTCTGGCTAGCCGTTATATTACGTCACACAACGTAGCATCTTGATGAACAAGCACAGATTATACGACATTATGATTCAGATACTTCTTAATTATTATTTTTTATTCTCATCGAGATGACCATTATTATTGTACTTATTTAAAAATCGAAAGATTTCTAAGTTTTTATCTATGGAAATGGGTGATTAGGGGGTCTAAAATGGCCGCTTTAGTAAAATCATAATAGGATAACAATATGAATTACGTTAAAATTCTTAAATGGTCACAGACGCAGTTAATATTGTGAATACTTTTTTTTGGGGTGGGAAATCATCAAATAACTTCGTCGTCAATAGACGGACGGACGGTGAGCTACCCATTGGTCACCGTCCACAGGGCCGCATCTACGGTGGCCGGGAGACGTCTCGCGGCGCCCGGGGCGTCTCCCGACTCCCGCGGCGGCTGGGTTGGCTTGATGTTCTCTCCCTCAGACACTCATATTGTGAATACTTTATGATAATTTTACGAATGGTAACGTATTTCATATTATTAACGTATTATGATTTTGCTTATGAGGTTACTATAGACCCCAAGGTGTATTTTGTGTCTAAACTATGGTGTAGTGCATTTACGGAAACTATTTTGTATATTTTTGCGGTTGTTCAAATCAGTAATGTGCGTACGTAAATATTCATCTGCGATCTAGCGACTATCCTAAATACCGACAAGCATTTGGTTAATTTTTGCTGTCTTTTACTGATACATGTGTTAAGGAAAATATTACTTGACGTTTAAACATGTAAATTAAAGAGATCACTTGCTAATTGTGCAGTTATACCAGAAGGCTACTATTGTCTCACAGTGGAGACACAGTAGTTAGATGTTATGGCCCATTGTTCTGTCAATACCTAGAAGACGAATAGTATGATTTAATCTTGTATCTAGACCATTCATGATCTATTTAACAATGTATATTTAGTACTACTTGGTGTACAATATATCTTTAATTTCTCTTTTCATCTAAGGTTCACAGCTAAACATAAATGTAAGAATGTCTTTTATTTTATTAAAATTTATAAAATATTCAATATTTAACTTACATGTCAGCAATTCCAAGGCCAAGCATTTCTTTCTTGTGTTCAGGGTACTTAATCTCAGGGATCCTGTTCTCGTAAACATCACTCCTCGCTTGAAGGAAGTAGTAGTCATAAGTAGTTTCATCCAAAGTTATTAACAGTTCTAATCTTGGAACCTGTTGAAGAAATAATAATTTTAAAAGGCAATAAAAAATATTATAATTAAAAAAACAATGCTTCAGTAGTACAGCACATAGCTTCAATACCCCACAGGTTGGGACCTAACTGTGGTATGCTGTCAAAGAGAAATGAAGCTGGAAAGCTGATAAGGGAAGTTCTTACATGTAAAAGTCTCCTGAAAAATATATAGTCAAGGTTTTTGAGCAATAACTCCACAAACAAAAAAACAAATGCATTAGCTTTTATAACAAAAAATATATATTTTATCGCTCTTTGGTCCAATAATGAAAAAAAAATATGAAGCAAATTTTAAAATTACTAAAATATTTTACCACATAATCATAAAAAAAAACTGGAAAGGGTTAACCAAAAACAAAGGTGCCTCAAAAAGTAAGATAATTTTACTACACTAAAAATATTCTTCTATGGTAGGTATTATTGTAGCACCCCCTCTAAATGAGGCAGCTCATTGTCAAGAATGCATTGTAACCAAAGAGTTAGATTGGTCTTGAGATTCTTAGGAAAATCCCTTGGCTCAAAAGTATAACATAACACAAGCAGTGTTGTTGTGCTCACATAATATACAGAGCAAAGAAAATATGTGATGAAACTAAGTATTTGCAGAAGTAGAGGATCATTCAATAAAGGGTAGATAAAAAAACCAGGCAAGTGCAAGTCAGACTTGCACACCAAGGATTCTGTACAATCTTGCGAAATATAGGGCCATATCTTATGACTGCGTAGACTTAGAGGGTTGATTTTCACATAACTCTTGGGAATGACAGACTTGAGTTTACAGTTTAATTTCATCTCAATGCCTCTAAGCATCCTTAGGAATTTGGCATAACTTCAAAAAAGGATCATGTTCACTTTATCAATCCGTCTAGGAACTATTGAAAGAAAACTATGTGTCAATGTGTTTGATATCAGCGAATACATCAAAAGAAAAAAAAAACATCTGCGTTTTTTTTTTTTTAATTTCATGACTTGAAACCAAAATGCAAAAACTAATTTAGTCTAATATTTTTGATTGAAGTATTTATTTTGGAACTGCAGCATATGTCTTCTGCTTGTCTGCCAACCACCAAAGTCACATTTTTAAGATGTTTCCTAAAAGGTGATTTTGCCAAGAAGCAGTTGTCTTGTGGAAGCCCCAGGTGTTGATGATTATTGACCAAAATAAAATGGGACATTTTGGGTTTATTTTAGTACTATACCAGATTTCCTATCTAATAATTTTCTCATTTTTTATTTGAAATCCCGCTTGACACAAAATATAGTTTTCAGAAACAACAGTTTTTGATGGTTTGATGAAAACATATTTTCAAACAAATTAGTGAATTTGTTTGAAAATATGTTTTGTAGTTATAGTAATATATTAACATATATTATTACTACTAGAATACTAGAAGTTTTACAACTTCTAAGATTATTATCCTGTATTACCCTTCCTCCTCCTGTCAATTAAAGGCACTTGTGTGTTTTATTTATCTCAATAATCATATATTTAAGTTTGATGTGTGTGTGTGTGTCGATAAATCTATTCTCCCTAAACAAAACAATGTATGACATGCCTACCAGGTCCGCTAGTCTTGAATAGAATTTAAAAAAAAAATATATATGACTTAATTATATTTAAAATTAAATTTTTATTTCTCGGTCAGAATCAGTATAAAAAACACTATTTTAATTTTAAACCATATAATATGTTAAGCACTATACCAGTTGATAGCATTGAGTACTTATCTGCTATAGTTTTTGGATTAAATTGATTTGCTGTTAGTTCTTAAAGATAAATGAAAAACTATGCAAATACAATATAAATACATTTTAATTATAGTGCCAACAAGGCTAAATTCAAGATAATGAATCTGTTATACAACATTAACTAATATTTTACCTTGAATCGTATTCTGAGTTCATAATCCCTGGTGCTGGACAAAACTTTCGCGTTATCTTTCAGAAAATAATCTGCGCCTTTGACCCGTAACGCGAACAGCGTCCGAGTGAGAGGAGGTATTTTATACTTTTTACATAAAATAATGCATAATTCCTCCGCAGTTATCGTACTAGAGCATCGTACAATGTTAGGTGTACGGTCGGTCACCACGGCCACTTTAACTGTCTCTTCAACTGTTGCCATCGTGAACTTGAACCATAAAAAACAAGAGGACGCCAACGGAGATAACACTTAAATCCACTTTGATAAATGCATCGTTACGTGAACACTATTTTTTATGAGATAAATCTTTCTTTGACACTAACACATTTTGCAGAACATTCAATAAACCCCAAATAACCCAAATTCATAAATGAAATGATGTTTATTTATAACGTTAGCAAAATTCTTCAATCGGCGTAATATTTTTTCGGACACTTGTCAAGTTGTCATTCCTTGTTATTTTCCCGTAATGCCCTTTGGTGGCTTGCACAGATTACGGACAGCAACCGTGCTGATTATGATCACTACGGTCGGTTTTCGGAATCTGTGGACTCTGATCCACAGACAACAAAATGGTGCAACGAACTATTTACGCAGCCTACCTACATAGGATGACTATTATAGTAATTAGTGCAATCGTGGAAATGAACCTTAGTTGGAACAAAAAAAAGATATTACTTGAAAACTCATATATTTAAGTTACAGCTGGTGGGCCGTAAACGCATGCATCCACAACAGTTATTTATTTTTGAGTTAAAATGCAATTTCTCATGTAACTTAAAAGATAGTCATTAAACATTCTAACCATTATTTAGATTTTTATCATTTATCATAATCGTTTACATTTACATCAATTAAGAGGAGATCGTGGCTAAATAATAGCAGCCGCTTGGGTCGATCTTTAGGTTAAGCCGCGCTTGCCTAGGTTGGTCTGTGGATGGGTGACCAAACGTTACATACCGAGTTTCCGCCGTGCCTCGGAAAGCACGTTAAGCCGTTGGTCCCGGCTGTCGATGTCGATGGATTTTATTTTTATGGTCCTTGTGTTTGGACTGCCAAAGTATTAGTTCGGATTGAAAACACTCAATAAGTTTTAACTCAAGTTCATTATTCCAGCGCCGCAAGTGTATAGCGCGCTTTAGCAGGAGTACGATGATTTGATTTGTTATCTATTCTGTCAACATTGTTTTTGTTTTCATGACTAAAAATGGCAACATTTGCCTTTCTTCCGCCATTACTGGCGTTCAGCGTTATTGGCGGCTGCTGTCTTTGTTCTAATCTGTTGTAAAAAATTGGCCGTACTCATTTTTAATACTACGCAGCTGTCGTATATTAATATTTTTATTGGTAAGATTCAATTTCTATGATAATTAGAATAATACGCACTTCTCTTATTGGAAAGATACATTCTCGAGCACGTGCAATCGGTTGACAAAAGCCGGTGCCGGTTGGAGCATTTTTTTTCCTTTTGAATTATTAATAGATTTTCAGCAATAAACAACGAATTGTGTATATTTTGTATCTTTCCGGGTTTTTCCGAATCGGTTTCTACCTCAAACAATACGAGCTGCGCCTCAAAGAATTCCAAATAGGAGGTACCTTGGACGAATTTGCTGTAGATATGTTAAGAAATTATGCTTTTTGTATTTAATTTATAGTAACAATATTAGAAGGGTATTAGTTGATCGGTATTTGTTCGAATGAAATAGTTTTCTTTTTTCAAACAAAAAACTCGTTAACGGTTTAGCACGCGAGTGTGATATCTAGGTACCTTCAGGTTTGGTAGGTATATCAAAAATGTTGTAGGTACCTACTTAGTGATAATTCTCATTTTAATTTCTCATTTTGTGTAGGCCACCTCATAGTGGCTTATAAATACCTTTTATCAGTAAAGATTCATACAACTACCTATTTTTTTTGCTCTCTTTTTTTACAGTAAAATGGATGATGAGTGGGATGACTGTCCAGGAGATGTGGTAAGATTTTTTATTGTTACCTCACCAATGCTTTAAACTTATCCCCATTAGTTCCGGAATGGGGATTCTACTAGATACTTACACATAGACATGCATGTATAGGACCCATTCCCCTGGATCATGACTTACAGTCACAAATAAATTGTATATCCCACAGTTCTGATGCTAACATTCACTACATTCATTCCAGGGGGTGCAATCTAACAACTATACAAATATAGATGAGGGCCACAGCCTGTCCAGAGGAAGAGGGTTCCCATCATTTAATGATAATGGTATGTATTTAGCTAATTTTAATGACTTTTTGTCTGTCTCTTGCAGTTGAAATGATGGATGAATATTATGAAACCATTTCATTTTTCAAATTTTATTGGTTCGGAACATTTGCAGTCGCTTAAAAAAATCCCAATCATCCTAATATAACACTACTTCCTTACGCCAATTTATGGTTTCTTAGGATGCAGCAGTGGGCAAACAGATAGTATTTTTTGGGGATGGGATATCATCAAATAAATTCCCCCACTCTGGATGGACTAACAGTACCTTAGCTCAGCCCGTTACACCTGCACAAACAAAACAAGTGCAGAAATCCCTATAAAACTCCTATCCATTACATACACAAATTTTATGTTTGAAGTATAAATGATGTTTATTTTAGGTTTTTATAATTTAGAGGTCATAGTTGCTTTTAGGTCCAGTCAAAAATGTTGGTCAACTTACATGAGGACTATGTAGATTAGTGTCTCAAATTGTCTTTTTAACCTTCAACTACCGACGTGGTTTTTTTGTATCACTAGTACCGACGTGGGGCCTGAGAGGCCGCATATTAAACACTGAGTGGTATGGAAAATATGTACAATAGACATCTATTTTTTAAGTTTTATCGTTAATTTGGGATCTATAAATGAAAACAAAGACAATTATTATAATCAACTTTATTAAACTTTGAAATTATATGATCTTTAATCTTTGGCACCAATTCTAAACTTAAAAATGGCACGTCCCGAAATAAAAATAATTAAAAAATAATACTTCTTAGGAACCATGAAATATACTTTTTTTTTCTTAAACTTAAAGGTTATATCTATTAAAAAAAAAATTAAACTTAAATTGTTTTCATAAAATAAAAAAAATGTCCAACAACAAAGTTACTCACAATTAGGGCAGATTTGTTTAGCGCACTGTAAACAAACATGTTTTTTACATGAGTAACATTGGTATGTAGATTTTCTATTTAATTTAAAGCGGACAAGAGGCACATATTTTTCTTACTTTTTCTTCTTTTGCTTGACCTTGTTCTGTGTTTGGCATATCAGGACCGAGTATTCTCTCTAAACTCATACGAAGTTCACGAGGCAAGCGCAAGTTTAACAACACCCTTCTCTTCATGTGGTCTAATACGAGTTGTCGAGCTAACTGCTTTATAAACACACCGCGATATCATCTACCTCTGATCCGCTGGAGTCTTCTGCAAGCAAGGTCTCAATCAACGCCGCGTTATTTTCATCCAAGAGATTTATAGGACGCCGTGGTCTTTTGGAAAAACGTAATTCATCCGTAGGTAAACTACGTTTACCCCCTGATGTCCCTGGTACATCCATTCTTCAAATTATCCGGTAGATTTCTGAAAACAAGCATTTAATTTCATTCATGACCCAAACAAAAAACTAACGTTAGTACCGACGTCGGGCCTGAGAGGCCGCGTCGTAATTTCAAAACAACATAACTTACCGAAATTGTGTTCGCCGGCACTGCTACCACACTCAACGGCGTCGGCGCAACTAAACTCGCAGCTACTGACGAGCACGGGGCTCACCTGCACGGGGAAGCGGTAAAACTAACAACTTGTCAACCTGCCGCGGCCTCTCAGGCCCCACGTCGGTACTTAAAGGTTAATAAAGCACCTCACAGATTGAGTGGACCTGTCCAGTCAGTGCAAGTTTTTGTTAGTTATTATCATGTATCTCAACTCAACTCGAGGAGCTCAACAAACAATACCAAAAAATGGACATTTGTGTAGGTTACTTATAGTACTAATAGTATAGCAATAGATTTGAAAAAAAAAATACTTAGCAACAGTTCATAGTAAAGTGGCACCAGTACCCACACTTGAACCACTTGAATCATCTTGTTTCATGTTACCACTTAAATCTGTTCATTGTGCAAAGAGTCAAAACAGCCACAAGTTCTTGTTTATGTTTACCTTTGTTATAAGAATGAGACACTTGAACCACACTATCAGCGTGTTAACACTTCAAACCAATTGTGCAAAGAGTGAGCCAGCCATGTTTGTTTGTTTTAGAATTAGATGATGATAAGGGCAGTAATGGTTATGGAGAGCGACGTGGGCGCGGAGGACGCGGAGGTGGGCGCGGTCGGGGTGGCAGGGGCGGACGCGGCGGTGGGCCCGGCAGAGAACCACGGGATTATGAGAATGGTAACTATTCTGACATTGTCACTGCAGGGTGGAAGGGACGGTTATACACAAATGGGGGAAGTTTTTAGCATGGGGGATGACCCTTTTTATAAAATAAAGTAGTCACTGTTACTGAAATTAGGTGGAACCAACGACCATACAGCCCGTAGACGCCTAATGTTTGATAAATTGTTCCAAACCAATTCTGTCAACTAGCCGAGGTATGAGGAAGCGGGGTACTGCATTCTGATTGGCCCGACCAAGGTCATAGGGTAGAATTAGGGATGGGACAGGTTACAAAAATACGAAGATATCGATAGCTTTCCATACCTATAATCAAAATGTTTATAATAATTTTATTTCACATTCCGATTTCAAACCGAATCAAATCGAAAAAAAAACATTGAACAATATTTTGACAGATTTTATATTTTTGAAAAATTTTTTTTTTTATGAGTCCAAATTAATCTTCACATTTAGAGAACCTCGGTGAGACCATTCGAAGGTACTTTCAGAAATCATTTCAAGTACAATAAAGTTGTTCTAGTAACCTATTATAAAAGGTACTATGTAACCACTACGAATTTGACCATTGTAAAAAAAACTGGTAAAGAAAATGTACAACGTACAAACACCTACCAAATCGTTTTTGAAACGGTGACGGTTTTTCAAAGGGATAAAACAACTTCTGTTCTGTGTTCTGTCTTTCTGGGTTTCGTATTACCCAGTAATTACTGGGTTGTGGAGGTCAGATAGGCAGTCGCTCCATGTAAAATAGTGATATTCAGCTGTATCCGGTTCGACTGGAAGCCGACCCCAACATAGTTGGGAAAAGGCTAGGCAGATGATGAAAACAACTTCTGTAAAATGCTATGAACATCCTTACTAATATTATAAAAGCAAAAGTGAGTTTGTTTGTTTGTTACTTCTTCACGCTAAAATGGCTACATCGATTTTGATGAATTTTGGTACAGAGATAGATGGGAACCAGGAGACGGACATGGCTGTTTTTTTAGGAAAAAGTGGGATGTGAGGGAGAAAAGGGAAAACTTAGCGTTGCTATTACAAATCAATAAGGCGCAAGGAGAAGTGTTAGCCCGAATTTAACGCGAGCGAAGCCGCGGGAAAAAGCTAGTTTAGTACTATATGTTAAAGGAAACCAGTTCTCTCGTTTGTGGGAATCTAGAACATCATCATTTCACATCCAATTAAATGTAAAAAAAAAATATACATACGTAGTATTTTAATAGTCTTACATAGGCAGCCTACTTCATCTATCACATTACTACTAAACATTCCTTATTTTGTTTAACGTTTACAAAGTTACGATTTTTTAAATTAACATAATGTAGGTTTTATGCTTTATCGATAACGAATTTCGATAGTAGATTTGGTACATCTTTAACTTTTTGCCTAAGTACACGCCCACTATTGCTGTCACTTTCTAAGTACTATCATAAGAAAGAGACCTGTCTCAAAAGACATCAACGCGGGTCGGTGGTACATACAATTTCACCTGTAGCTAGCCAGTTTATGATGAACTCCGATAAATAATATCAAAAATTTTGTTTCATTATGATTATGTAATTATTAACTAACCGATGAAATGTTATACCGTTTTTCGGAAACTCGAATTTTGACCGTTTTTAACACACCAACGTATTGTACAAGGGGCCATTGTAATATTTTGTTTCCGATTTTTTTATACGGTAACACGGAAGTGTTTACGGATCACAGAAGTGGTCGAAACTGATTCGAAAATTTCGAAATTGTTGAGTGGCGACTTGTATATGATTTATTAGTCAGATGTGTTGACAGACATCGGTCGCCTGTTATTAGGTGTCTACGGGCTGTATGGTCGTTGGGTGGAACAGAAAAGGAAATGCATTCAGTAAAATGCTATTGTAATGACTGCTCATACTTAAAAGAGAACATTATGTATGCCAAGATTTTTTGTCCAGAAAAAGAGCATGTTTTTAAGTATTTCTAATAAATTCAGATTTTTTCCTCATGTACCCATTGAAAAAACACTATTGCAAGTTGTATGTTTGCAGTAAACATACAACTTGCGTGTCAGTCACAATAAAATTGCGACCGGAAATCAGCCATCTAAGATTATGCATTTACTGAAAGCAAGCCAATATGCCAAGTACGGTAGTTGTACAACATTGACAAAGAAATCTTGTTTTGTTTAGTTTCCAATACTCATGCGGGTAAGGTGTACAAAAAGAGACTGGCCACGCCTTACCTTTTGTTCCTAAAAGGCAAACCCTGTTTCGAAAGAGATGACAGATGCTTATTTTCGAGCAAATTGCACTATAGCTTTATACTCATTCAATTAGGCGACGGTGATGATCGCCGGGATCGCGGCGAGCGCGGACGTGGTCGTGGGCGCGGAGGCCGCGGTGGTGGGCGGGGCGGTGGTAGCCCGAGTGGAGACGATCCTCCAGTGGAGTTAGGTGAAGATGGCGAGCCCAAGAAACCCCCGGTAACGTACGTGCCGCCGGCACCCACTGAAGACGAGCAAGAGATCTTCAGCAGCACCATTAGCTCAGGCATCAATTTCGACAAGTTCGACTGTATCGCAGTTAAGGTAAGTGGTCTTTACCTTTATTCAGACATCAATTCAAAAATCATTAAAAAAAACTCAACATCGAGTTAAGATTCAAGGTCGAATTAGCATAATTTGCTTGCTACCTTGGTAAGAGGGGCCCAACTAGTATTGTAAAGGTCATTGGGGCGTATCTGACCCGCTTTGCGAAGAGTGGCGGACATTAATCAAAATAGTTCTAAACTATCGGGAATAATATGACTTTTCATTGTATATAGTTATTTATTAAAAAATCGATGGTGAAAAATGAATGTTTAAAAAAAAAAAAACAAACGGATTCAGAGGATTTTAGACCAAACACTGTCTCTTCGTAACATGTCTGATCGTCCTGCTACCACTTTAGGAATATATTTGACTAAAATATTAACTGGTCAAAATTCCAAATATCTAGAAGAACATTAGAGAGGAAGTTAAAAATAGCGAGAGAATGCTTAACTGAAGATTTTGTTCCACGTTACCTGGGTTTAAATCATATGCTACATACATAATATGTTCATTGTACTTATGTGACATAATTCTCATAGAACTTATGTTCTATGAGAATTATGTCAAAATACAACTATCTGTAAGCAAAACGAATCGTTTTTGTTTATTGGAACAGGGCAATAACTAGAGAATGAATATTATGGCACGAAATCTTCGTATCCCAACTCATATTTTTGGTGCTAGCCGAACTGAACCCGGCAGCTATTATTGTGTTCAACAGAACATATATTTTCCTTATCTTCTTTCATACCTTCAGAAGAGTGCGAATTCCCTTTACCAAAGAAAAACCTACAGCTTACACTTATTCCGCAACCAAAGCCTTTTCTGATCGTTTGTACAGACGGTTATATATAGAAGTCGTAGAACCATATTCTGCTACTACTAAGCAGAATACTTATCAACAAATAACTTGAACAGACAAAGAGTATCATTCGTGCCTCTAGATGGAAACAGTCCAGACTTTGAAGATTTTCCACAGCTGACCTAAAAGGTTTCATCTTATTCACGTTGGGCTCATACCATTTGAGAATCGCAAGGTCTTATTGTCACGAGCACAAGACCAAACGGGAATTATTTAATAGAAAAATGTATCGACATCAACATTTAATTGATAATAAAATTTTGATCAGAGAGCGAATCCAGTGACGTCATACCCGATCGAAACAGTATTATATTTTGTTAAACCCTACACAGCACGGACGACAAGAAGAGACGTATAGAAGAGTACTACTGCTCATGTTTAAACAGCCGCCGAACTGTCGGGAGCTGCGCCCATATCGCTAGCATAGTTTATTATCTGTCTTGGGCCAGACATCAGGAAGCAAAAGACGCATCTTGTGCTTGATTTAGATCAAATTGAATAAAAATATTTTAATGAACTAGCATTTTATTCTTGAATTTTTCAAGATTCCCGTGGCTCAGATTAATGTGACTAATGCCATAGTAAATTAGAGCCTTATATCATTACACTCTACTATATTTCATTTGTGTCCGCCATGGGGATGGTTTCCATACTAAAGTGCCCAATGACCTTTATAATAACAGTTACTAGGCCCTCCAAACGTGAATAGAGTAGAATTCTGATATACTTGCGTTAATGCTAGACTGTGTCTTTGAAGTTGAGGTATTGAATGAGGGAAATAATTCTATATCAGTGATTTTAAGCCTCTGATATCTACACTTTCTAAATCACTAATTTAATATTACCAGGTGAGTGGCGAAAATCCACCACGTGCCATTGATAGCTTCGAGACTGCTAATCTGCGAAAGTATGTGCTGGATAATATATTGAAGGCAGGGTATAAGAAGCCGACACCTATTCAGAAACATGCCATTCCAATTATAATGGGTGGTAGGGATCTCATGGGATGCGCACAGACTGGATCAGGAAAAACGGTAAATAAATTTTAAAAGCTTCATTTACTTTCGCGGTTTTTGTTCAAAATTGTTTTTTCCTTATGATTAAAAGTTCTAATTGCATAGCAATTACAATAAATTCTATTTCCTTTGTTCTAAAGTTTCATGTAAATGCCTTTTAATGAATTAATTGAAATAAATAGTTAGCGCGGGCGCACCATACTGCCCTCGTAACAGCAAATGCAGTACTTGCAAAATGGCGGTTTCGAGAAAAACGCGGTTAAGTGTTTTTTTTGAATCTCTACTAAAACTGATAAAAAAACTCAAATTTTTTGTTACAGAACAAGTACAAAAAATACAAGTTATTATTTAGTTTGATTTTGACAGTATTTTATCTAATGTAAGTCTTTATAAACGTGAATACTGCATTTATACCTTGTGTCGCCATTAACAAATAAATCAAAGTAGTGCAGTAAAATGCAGTACTCGTGTTTGTTACTGCATTTGTTTCTACGAAATACATTAACTGCATTTAGTATTAGCAAAGTTAATAATTGAAGACGACTGAAATAATAGACTAAAATGCAGTGTAAATAAGTCTTGTCCCATAATTTAAAAAAAATAAATAGGAAGAAAAAGGAAATACCTGGGTATTATGAAAATCTTTTATTTTATAATAAATTTAAACAGTCTTAATGTTGCGACATAGAGTAATAAAAATATATTGGACGTTGTTTAACTAAAATAATAGAACATGTATCTTTTCGTACCACTTGCTCAAAAAAGTGACATTCCACAAAAAGCGAACATAAGAATAGTCATTTTTAATCTGTCAAAAACAGGGAAAGAAAATTGTACTTAATTTCATTCATCCCCTAGGGAGAGAATGTGATTTAAAATTGGAATACTTAATACTGAACTACATCTGTGTTTACACCATTGAGTTTGTAGGTATATAAAGCATTAAGCATCTTTTTTAAAAAGGAACACGCAATTAATATGCAGTTATGATTATTAAATAAAATTACCAAAACCGACGAGGTCATATGAGCTTGATGCCTTTGCTTTTCCGACAATAGTAGATTATTAACCAAGGGGATAAAGCAGTGTCTTCTGTCGTGGGTGACGATTTAAATCGCGAGTGTAACGAAGGACCCAAGGTTTACTCCCGAGCGTAGCGAGGGTGTTAAAAACTTAAATCACGAGCGAAGCGAGGGATTTAAGACGAGTCCTGAGTGTAGCGAGAGATTTAAGTTTACCCAAGGCTAAGACAGCTTTATCACCGAGGAAAATACTCTACTTTTCGTACCATTTACGAAAAAATTAACACAGTAATAATATGAGATAATGACATTAAAAATAAAAGTTAAGATTCGAACATTGGTCCAATTATTTATAGCTACATTTTTGTTTGGTACATTTATTGTTGATGAGTATGATTACGGTAGCATTTGCACTGATGGAATCCGACAATACACTGTCACTGTCGCTTTGATTTAACAATGTATTTTATAAAACATTAACTTATTTATAAAAATAAACTTATCGTTTATGTATTTGAAGAAAACAAAATCGCGGCAAATTCCTAGACTAATATGTTTTGTCGGAAAAGCAAAGGCAACAAGCTCATACAACCTCGTCGGTTTTGGTAATTTTATTTAATAATCATAACTGCATATTAATTGCGTGTTCCTTTTTAAAAAAGATGCTTAACCTTTCGTGTGTCTATGATACAGACACAATTAATTACGCATTGTGTCTCGCGTGGATCCACGTCATAGACACACGAAAGGTTAATGCTTTATATACCTACAAACTCAATGGTGTAAACACAGATGTAGTTCAGTATTAAGTTTTCCAATTTTAAATCACATTCTCTACCTAGGGGATTAATGAAATTCAGTACAATTTTCTTTCCCTGTTTTTGACAGATTAAAAATGACTATTGTTATGTTCGCTTTTTGTGGCATAGAATGTCACTTTTTTGAGCAAGTGGTACGAAATAGTAGATTATTAACCAAGGGGATAAAGCAGTGTCTTCTGTCACGGGTGACGATTTAAATCGCGAGCGTAACAAAGGACTCGAGGTTAACTCCCGAGCGTAGCGAGGGTGTTAAAAACTTAAATCACGAGCGAAGCGAGGGATTTAAGACGAGTCCTGAGTGTAGCGAGAGATTTAAGTTTACCCAAGACTAAGACAGCTTTATCACCGAGGAAAATACTCTACTTTTCGTACCATTTGCGAAAAAATTAACACAGTAATAATACGAGATAAGCATTTATTAAAAATAATGACATTAAAAGTAAATGTTAACATTCGAACATTGGTCCAATTATTTAAAGAGAGAGCTACACTTTTGTTTGGTACATTTATTGTTGATGAGTATAATTGCGGCAACATTTGCACTGATGGAGTCCGACAATACACTGTCACTTTGATTTAACAATGTATTTTTAGAACATTAACTTATTTAAACTTAACGTTTATGTACCTATTTGAAGAAAACAAAATCGCGACAAATTCCTAGACTAATATGTTTTGTCGGAAAAGCAAAGGCATCAAGCTCATACAACCTCGTCGGTTTTGGTAATTTTATTTAATAATCATAACTGCATGTAATTAATTGCGTATTCCTTTTTAAAAAAGATGCTTAATGCTTTATATACAAACTCAATGGTGTAAACACAGATGTAATTCAGTATTAAGTATTCCAATTTTAAATCACATTCTCTCCCTAGGGGATGAATGAAATTCAGTACAATATTCTTTCCCTGTTTTTGACAGATTAAAAATGACTATTGTTATGTTCGCTTTTAGGGGCATAGAATGTCACTTTTTTGAGCAAGTGGTACGAAAAACATATTATATGTCTAGGAATTTGCCGCGATTTTGTTTTCTTCAAATACATAAACGTTAAGTTTATTTTTATAAATAAGTTAATGTTTTAAAAATACGTTGTTAAATCAAAGCGACAGTGAGTATTGTCGGATTCCATCAGTGCAAATGCTGCCGCAATCATACTCATCAACAATAAATGTACCAAACAAAAGTGTAGCTCTCTTTATAAATAATTGGACCAATGTTCGAATCTTAACTTTTACTTTTAATGTCTAATAAATGCTTAAAATCTTTAATAAATGCTTATCTCATATTATTACTGTGTTAATTTTTTCGCAAATGGTACGAAAAGTAGAGTATTTTCCTCGGTGATAAAGCTGTCTTAGTTTTGGGTAAACTTAAATCACTCGCTACACTCAGGACTCGTCTTAAATCCCTCGCTTCGCTCGTGATTTAAGTTTTTGACACCCTCGCTACGCTCGGGAGTAAACCTCGAGTCCTTCGTTACACTCGCGATTTAAATCGTCACCCACGACAGAAGACACTGCTTTATCCCCTTGGTTAATAATCTACTATTATTGGGGTCAGCCGCTGACAATTCAACATCTTCTTGATACAACTTTCGGGCTTTTTTGTATCTTACTTGGTGGTTTTAATGTAAAACGCAGTATGCGCTATAAGAATGCAGCAATTTGACATAATTTTGTTTTATAATACTAGGTTGAATCGCAGTATAAACCAATACTGCATTTCACCTTAGAAAGCAATGAATAACCAAATATACGAATGTACTAAAATAAAATGCAGCCAAAATGCGAGTACTGCGTTTCTTACTAGTATTTAGACGAATACTGCATTCTAACTTGGTACTAAATACGTGATTACTGCATTTTAGTCTAGTTTATGATCATTGCTGCATTCATACTAACAAAATTAGATAATTTCACAGGAAATACTGCATTTTTCCTTGTTGTTTCACCATGTTCCTGTACGAAAAAAAAAAAAAAAAAAATTCTACGTGTAGCTGAAAGCATCCAGATTGATTTTTTGAAAAAAACGAGAAACCAAAAAAATGTCGATTACTGCATTTGCTATTACGAGGGCAGCATAGCACCGGTACGTTTACAATGTCGACGGCAGCGATGTTGTAGTGATATAACGGCGTTGTCGCTTTGTTGATCGATTAATACACGGACGGTCGCGCCCGACAAAACCTCCCGTATTTTAGCTCGACGATTTTCTCTCGCTTTTGAAGAAGGGTACATTGACATTCTTTATTTAAATAGTAAAGTAATACATTATTTATTTATTTCTAGGCTGCATTTCTACTGCCGATCATAAACACACTGCTTCAAGACCCACGAGAACTTATTGTTGGAGGAACTGGATGTGCTCAACCACAGGTAAAAATCTTTCCATTTAAGCTTCCAATATTTATGCTTGTATATGTCTCTTTTTTTTCTTACATTAATGTATTTTTCAGGTTATAATTGTTGCACCGACTCGTGAACTGACGCTGCAAATATTTAATGAAGCACGGAAGTTCTCGTATGGTTCAGTTTTGAAGATTGCAGTTGCTTACGGAGGCACAGCCGTTCGTCATCAAGGGGACAATATTTCTGTAAGTCAGCATTCTAAATGATTTGAATTCATCATACCAAATACAATAAAATGACTAGCTGTTTCTAAGACAATCTGGTGTAGTAATCATGAAGGTAAATAGATTAGTTTCAAAGTAGATTTATTTATTTTTCTAGTTGTGCAATTTTGGTAAAGCATTTATAACTATTAATACTTGTTTTAGATAAATCTCTATTGTACTGCTTGTTATTCTTCTCATGTTACCATTTACACAAATTGTATTGGTCGTCATTAAAGTAGCTGGTGTATTATGCACCCTTTTTGTAACAACAGGCTACATTTTTTTTTTCATTACAGTATTAATATCATTGTTTGTTACTTAGTAATTTAACACAAGTGTGAAGTATTTTTAACCCACTTCAAACACTGACAAAATACACAAAGTCGGAGTGGAGTTGGCGAGGAGTTTTTGTAAGAACTATATTAAAGATTGTGTTCATTCCCAAATAAGAATTATTATTTGATGAAATAGGTCTATTTTTCATCTGCCGTTACTATGGAATGTTATAGAGAGGATGCCACATACTGGTGGCTACGCCCGGACGTCTCCATGACTTTGTAGACCGCAGCCGCGTGTCGTTCGACAGCATCCGGTTCGTGGTACTTGACGAGGCAGACCGCATGTTGGACATGGGCTTCATTCCTAGCGTGGAGAAAATGATGGAACACACTACCATGGTGAACCTTGTAAGTGCTACTGTTTTATTTATTTATGCTTTTAACGTTGATTCACTGATGGGCACAACCATCTTTTCAATTTGAATGTTATCATTGGCATAAAGAAAATAATGCCGCAGCGCGTTATCGGATATTTTCAAGACTAGGATCTCTGGTTGGTCAGATATAACACTAGTTATGATAGACGCTTAATCATACTGACTTAAAATTGCCGCAGCTGCAATTTAGTATGTAAAACTTTATTGATACGAACCTTGACCTATCAATTCACAATATTAATGAGGAATATTTTTATTTTCTTCTCCAGAAAGAACGTCAAACACTAATGTTTTCGGCTACGTTCCCAGAAGACATCCAACATCTAGCGGGCAAGTTCCTGAACAACTACTTGTTTGTTGCCGTCGGTATAGTGGGGGGCGCTAGCGCAGACGTAGAACAAATATTCCACCAAGTAACAAAATATGAAAAGCAAACTACACTGAAGAAATTAATTGAGGATAATGGTGAGACAACTTCACAACTAAATGGTATAAACACAAGTTTATCCACGAAAATTACTATGCTAAGACATACGAATTGTTAACAATTTCAGACCGTAAGCGTGTGTTGGTATTTGTGGAGACGAAGCGCAACGCTGACTTCATCGCAGCAATGTTATCAGAGCAGCAGATGATGACGTCATCGATCCACGGCGACCGTATGCAGCGCGAGCGCGAGGAAGCTCTCGACAACTTCAAGAGCGGTCGGCATTGCATCCTTGTAGCCACTGCTGTAGCCGCCAGAGGACTTGGTAATTAGATTAGAACTGTTCATTCTATTGCAGTAAGAATGAAGAATGTTGTCGTTAGCAACCTTAAAATGAAAAAATATTAATAAAATCCATTCCGGGATACTTCCCTCCAACAGCCGAGGACCACCCAATAACACCAGTCTCACCTGCTTTTTTTAACAGATATAAAGAACGTCGACATTGTCGTCAACTACGACCTGCCAAAGAGTATAGACGAGTATGTGCACAGAATAGGCAGGACCGGTCGTGTGGGCAACAGAGGAAAGGCAGTTTCTTTCTTTGATACAGATCAAGTAAGTGAACAAGTTTATATTTTCATTGTAATCAGAATAAAACTCATTGAAATATTACTGAATATTGTTTTGAGTGTGTCTAATACTATTTATTTAATTTTATACCCTTCATTCAAAAATCGACAAATAAACATTTACTATCATGTTATTTTGCAGGACATTGGACTTGTGGCAGATTTAGCGAAGATCCTAAAACAGGCAGATCAACCTGTGCCCGACTTCTTGCAAGGAGGTGGTACTGGTTCATATAAGAGCAACAAATATGGCGGCAGTGATATTAGGGTAAGTAATGTTTTTATTCTCAATTCAATTTAGATGTTACGTCTTAAACAAATATTTATTCCTTACATTACTTACATTTGTATTAGCTTTTTAAACTCGTCTTTATTGTTCACGCAAACAAGAGAGATGACGTAAGTAGCAGAAAGTTAAGTTGATTAGTTATGCTGCTCATAGTGTTTACAGGGTGGTTGCTTGAATTACTGAATGAATCCTTCAGAAAAGAATTTGTCAAAAAAAAGTACATTCGCCTTTGAAAATTGAGCAACACAAAGGTTCTGAAATAATTCGATATTTTTACGAGGTGGAGTTTTTCCTAAATATTTTCCCAATTTCAAGGAATGCACTCAATAAGAAATCATCCTGTATGTTGCAGTATGATAGATAGAACTGTAATGTAGCTGTATCTTTAGGTAATATTTATATACCATAATATAGTTATGTGAATGCTTGTGAATTGTTATCTTATGGGCACAATCCAGTCATATGTTTGTCAGACTAAACTTATCTGGTTAAGTGGTTATGAACCTACCATAGAATCAAGTAAAAAAATATATTGGTTTTTATTTAAGCATTAACTTTTTATAACCTGCAATTAGTTACAATACTTAACTCTGTGAATACTTTCTATTTTTAGAAAAATGGTACATAAGCAAAAAAATATATGAAATAACATACTTATTGTGCACTAGTTATTATTAGATATACATTCATGATCCGCTTTTGAATTAAATAGTAATGCGTCACAAACATAAATTGTTGGTACGGTTATTATATTTTCATGCAAGGCTCACAAAAATATTGAAGCAATTAGTTTGATAAACTTAATCCCTAAGGCGCGTCGCCCACACGACCAAGAGTCGAGGCGCGGGCGCGTTAGGCGCGTCGCCCACACGACATTTGTAAAGAAAATCTCGTTGCGGTGTGACTCTGATGTGAGATTTTCTGTACAAATGTCGTTGGGGGCGACGCGACTAACGCGCCCGCGCCGCGACTGCGCCTCGACTCTTGGTCGTGTGGGCGACGCGCCTAAGTATTTCACTGAACTTGAAACACATTATAATTCCTAGTAAGGTATACTTCCGTAAAACTTCTAATTATATCTCCAGGTATTAAACAATATAACGTAATTATCCATCATACTGCGACATATACGCAACAACCACTTTTATTTTGTCTCTAATACAATAATTTAATAACAACTTTTTGCTTGCCAGGATTTCAACAATGCTTCAGCTGCGGCGGATCAAGGCCTGGAGCCTGAAGAAGAATGGTAAAATTAAGAGACTTCTTGATATTATCTTTGCTAGTTCGCAAGTAACACAGTGAAATTTTGTTTGATTTTATTTTTGTGCAACTGGTGATATGTGTATATAGACAGTGGTGCTTATGCGACATCTCCATTACAACTTCGAACGCATGGTTAAACCGAATTGTTCCCAGTGCTACCAATAGTAAAACTTCTTAGTTTAAAAAGCCTCATCAATGTAAGACTGTTAACTATTTGACAATATTTTAAGTGTATGATTAATTATAAGTTACTCATGATTATAAATATAACTTTACATAACATTTTGCATAAGTTCCATTGCTTATTAACACATGGATTCATCATTTTGTTGTACTTACGTTGACTTTTTCATTTTTATTCTTGTAGTACATAAGTTTGTTTTCATTACTATTTTTTACATTTTTAGTATTTGTTTCTCGTTTTTGTTTGTGTACTGCTTCCATACCTAAGTTTAGGTACCTACCAAGTCGAAATTTATGAACAAAAATTATCCCTTTAACTGGCAAATCTGTGATGTTATTAATGTAAAGTTCAAGTTGCTCATTTTAAATTTTCTAGTAAATAGATTACAATTTAATAGTTATATTTCATAAGGCAACTTCACGAGAAGATATAGTTCATGTAATTTCGAGATTCATGACTAAAATAAAATCTGTTAAATTGCTTATTGGGTGTAATTGAAAAAAAAAATTACAATTAGAATCTCGGTATAAGTGTACAAAGGCAAAAATTAAAATACTGTATTTTAAATCATTCTCTATACACTGTAAGTGTTTAGGCGAACAAATTGCCTTTAAAACTTTATTTTCTGTACAAAGACCAGACTTAACTTAGAAAGGTAAATTTATAATCTGTGATGATTACTATTATAAGTAGGTAGAATAGGTTCTCATTTCCATAAATTTAATGCCATATAAAACCATTTCTGTTCAAACATAAAACCATTTTGTTAACCGACAAGGAAACACGAAATTGTATTTCTGACCATTATTGTTTGTACACAGTACTTCCTCATTTAAATATTATCACTTACGTTATGTACATGGGGAGTACTTCTCATTAGATGTAAGACGTTAATAATACAAAGGAAAATTCAGTAAAAAGGCACTAGTTTAATTTTTCCTTTTAACGTAAATATCACAAACAATCGACTCGAGTTCATCGTACGGAATCGCTTTACCACGCCGGTAACGACTGAAGAAAGGCGTGAGAAAGAAAGAAAAGTTTATTTGTCAGAATATAGTACCTACTTACGAAAGATGTGATTTTGGATTTGCCGGCCAATGTGAAGTTGTATTCTGATTGAAATAAACTTATAAAAGAACTTAGAGGGTTGGATTGATGATTTTAATCGGCCACAAATCATATTTTATATTATACTACCTGTCAACTGACCTGCAAAATGAAAACCACTTCAAACAACAAATTGAATTTACCCTGGCGCTTTAGACTGTTATACATATTTAAAAAACAATATTGTCCATGGTGTCGATTGAATCAAAACACTCCTGGGAGCCTAAAATGGCCGATCGGATCATGAATCACGTTACCATTCGTAAAGTGGTCACAAAGTGACAATTCATTCGTATTATTATCCTTCTACTTAAGCGGCCGTTTTATACCCCCTGAGACTCACACGACACAATTTTCACATTTTGAGTTGTAAAACATTTACGAATTGGGTAACTTAAAACTAAGTTTGTAGGCAACAATGCTAAAATATATAAAAGGATTGCAAAATATATTTTTCTCCTTATAAAGCTATAAACAAAATGGCATGTTTTCCATGTCCACCTCTAACTATAAAACAAGCAAAAAAAAAAGTTCTACCTGCTGGTATAAAAAATTAAAAACAAAACTACCAACACCATTGTAATTAGTATGACTGGCACTTACTTGACCACCATCAGGCTAATTTTAAGAACACACGATAATTTTAGGACTCAAGCAAGTCTGTTATGGGCGAAAATTTGTGATTACTAGGCGGGGAAATTGTGTGCGTTCGCCCAGCAAAAAAAAAAAAAAAGTGTCGCTTTTCAAGAATTAAATGATACAGATAATTAGTGCCCAGTCCCGTGTAAATGTGCCCGAAATTTAAAATTTGTGCCACCAACAGCTTCTGAGTTATTTAAGAAAAACCATCAATTAAAATTCTGCTGCACGAACGTTCGCCCAGCAAAAAAAATTTTAATTAATGGGCCTAGCTGAATATAAAATATGCAGAAATATAGCTTATATTTGTGCCTATTTGTGCCGTAAAAATAAAATTTGTGCGTCATAAGGTTTCAGAGATCTTTCAGTTTTTGCTGGGCGAACGTTCAGGCGATTGCTATATATCGGAAACAGCTGGACGTGAAGTCATGATTTTTTGTATACGGATAGAGCATAATTTGTGCCATATACTAAATTAGCATAACTAGCACGGTTCAGGAGTTATTACGTTATTTCCAAAAACTAATTAAACGGCTATATCTCCCGGACGTTGAAAGCTACGATTTTCACGTTTATGTTGGCTGGTACCTGTTATTTAATCACACGATCCTGCAAAGTTTCACCTTCCAAGTACCTAATATTGGAGAGATTTTAATGATTTTCCCCTTATTTTGAGGTTATCTTCAATTAAATTAGTTACAACCCGGAAACACTAGTTTTCTGTAAGCTGGCACATTATACGTTTCAACAATAATTAGTGCCCTTTATTAAGAATACGTATGCATAAAATCAGGTAAATATACCCATTAGTTTAGATGTTATGATTAAAAACCACAATCGACATCTTTTGATAGATTAACCGACCATATTCGGATGGACATTAAAAAGCGGCCCCACGATACTTCAAGCTACCCTTTCACACTTACTGGTATTATAATGATAGTTGTAGTACAGATGCGAACAGAATTGTAAAGTTGGGAAATATTTTGTATTAGGGACATGAAAAAACTTAATTATTTGTAATAATAAATGAATGATTTAACAATATAAATGTACATAAGTATAGGGAAAATGAACATAGACACATATGTTATTTTTTATACAGATGCTAGGGAAAGCAGTTTAGAGAAAAAAAACAATATTGTTAATTTTTATATTGATTTATTGATGGTAGGCCATAAACAGTCTAGGTACATACTTAGGTAGGTACTATCTAAGTACTTTTGAAACATGTAGGTGCAATTGTACTTAAAATGTTATTTATATAAATTAACATTACAATTATATAAAACATACAAACTCATAATGTATGTATTAGTATTACGTTGCGAATAAACATGTAATTACTCCGGGGCACAGATAAGAACTAAACGTAAACAAACAATTATCATAAACATGTCCTGTGATACTTGTCTCTTTCTTTCGCATGGAACATACACTGTACACGGCGCTCTCGCTCCCACTAGGACTCAATAGTGATTCAAGAGGAAGGTTTATATATAGGCTTCGCACGGGTGCATGTATTATACATAATATATGCACCTGTGCGAAGCCGGGCGGGACGCTAGTATATTATATAAACAAGATGTAATGAATCACTAAAAATAAAACAATTGACATTTTATTTCATATCCCAAACATAAATATTCTATCCGACTTGACAATTCTGTACGCATCTGTACTATTGAATTTTCATTATAATACAAGCAAGTGTGAAAGGATAGCTTGAAGTATCGTGCGGCCGCTTTTTAATGTCCATCCGAATATGGTCGGTTAATCTATCAAAAGATGTCGATTGTGGTTTTTAATCATAACATCTAAACTAATGGGTATATTTACCTGATTTTATGCATACGTATTCTTAATAAAGGGCACTAATTATTGTTGAAACGTATAATGTGCCAGCTTACAGAAAACTAGTGTTTCCGGGTTGTAACTAATTTAATTGAAGATAACCTCAAAATAAGAGGAAAATCATTAAAATCTCTCCAATATTAGGTACTTGGAAGGTGAAACTTTGCAGGATCGTGTGATTAAATAACAGGTACCAGCCAACATAAACGTGAAAATCGTAGCTTTCAACGTCCGAGAGATATAGCCGTTTAATTAGTTTTTGGAAATAACGTAATAACTCCTGAACCGTGCTAGTTATGCTAATGTAGTATATGGCACAAATAGGCACAAATTATGCTCTATCCGTATACAAAAAATCATGACTTCACGTCCAGCTGTTTCCGATATATAGCAATCGCCTGAACGTTCGCCCAGCAAAAACTGAAAGATCTCTGAAACCTTATGACGCACAAATTTTATTTTTACGGCACAAATAGGCACAAATATAAGCTATATTTCTGCATATTTTATATTCAGCTAGGCCCATTAATTAAAAATTTTTTTGCTGGGCGAACGTTCGTGCAGCAGAATTTTAATTGATGGTTTTTCTTAAATAACTCAGAAGCTGTTGGTGGCACAAATTTTAAATTTCGGGCACATTTACACGGGACTGGGCACTAATTATCTGTATCATTTAATTCTTGAAAAGCGACACTTTTTTTTTTTTTTTGCTGGGCGAACGCACACGGGGAAATTGAGGGAGAAAACAGACTTCGTTAGGTACCTACGCTAGTTTTTTTTTATAAATAAATTGCTAAGCTGTGGATCCTCTTCAGGTCGGCAAGATCGACGGATTCTTTATATTTGGCGACTGACTTTTGTGTTATCAAAATTAACATACCTCATTGTGGTCATACCGGTGTCAGTCTCACCTGTGATTGCCCTAAGTTTATACAAGGCACTGGCTTAATCTTAACGTGATAAAATTTCATCTATGAGCAATTGATTTAATCTGCAGTCATCATCATAATCTGATATCCACATTTAACTACATTACACTATCACCAACTGTCACCATTTAACTTCTTCTGATACTTCATGCCACCCTGTTTGAAATAAGAATTAGAAGTTGAGTGCGAGTGTTCAGGTGCTCTTGCATCAGTTCTTTTCCGAACACGTCAAACGAATCGAAACCGCGCTCACATAGGTAACCGCGAGAATTTTCATTAGATTTTTGAATTTAAAAATTTGTTTTGTTCGCTTTAATAGTATGCGTTCATCTTCAGGTAGGTATAGGTACTCCATCATCGAGTTAGGCTAATTATCAACTTCAGATTCTCAAATCAGAAACCCGGCGACATTGCAACATTCTTGGTAACTTAATTTTTCTATATCAAAATCACTAGTAAATAACATCTTAAAAATGTAAACAGATTGGTAATTATATCCTATTTGATTTATAAAGTTAATGTAAGTATCTGGACTTTATGAATATTACATACTTGTTTGTTAAAAATCTTATAACTACATATCACAATACTTAAAATTAATGATCTGTACGAAAAGTAGTCCTATCTGTTTAAAATGATAACAGATTGATAAAATATACTTGCGGATACCAATTTGAATTTGAGTCCGCAACTCCACGTCCAAAGCGCGTATTTTTTATTTTATTCTTTCCATTTACTATTGTTATTCAAACAATTATTGTTTAAAAAAAGTGGTGGGATTTAAAAGTTCGAGTCTGCTTAAAGTTAGTATACGTTTTCCATATGGACAGCATATCACAATTTTCCTCTTTCTGGAAAGACTATTAAAACTAAAAAAAAAAATTAGACGGCTCTCGAGTTTACCATTGATATAAAAATATAGTTAATTCAATAAAATTATATTTATAAATCTATACACATAATTTTAATGTGCAAGATTTTTATGTATGGCAATTCAGTGTTTTGATTATGAATAACTTGTGACTTATTCAGTCTTCTCATAGTTACGAGTGCAGTCAATGTGAGAAGGCACTAACTTATTCACGACACTAGGTATCATTATATACGCTAGTTTGCCGCTTTGAGACTACAGTCCCAGTTCAATCCTAACAATATTGAATGGATGGAGCCAATTACAGAACTGATCCTTCAGAAGTAGATACATAAAATGCACTAAGCTGCAGCCAAAGGCTCATACTGGGAGGTCACGTTCCATCTGTAATATTGAACGAATCTGAAACAAGCAAAACGGTATCTTTAGAATCATAATTTCATGCTTGTGCACACCACAACTGCAACCCAGTTAATTCTGGGTAATACGATACCCCTTGTTAAGGCAGGTCATGCTAAGGCACTTGTGAATATCATGTAAAAAAATGAAGCTACAGTCCCGGTCACAAGGCATAATAACTTGTGAAAGCACTGTAAATTAGGAGCTAGATAGTTTTTCTTTTTATTTATTTAAACAAAAAGAGTAGAATCTACTGACCTCAATGTCACATGGAACTTAGGTTTGGTGATAATGATGTAGGTACCGTTTATACCGGTAATCCGTTAGTAGACCTATCCGCGAAACCGTGGTCAAAAGCTACCTGTCTATAATTTCGAGGTCGATGATACAAAAAATGCATAATTCTTTTACCGAGATACGTTAGAAGCCAGTCGTATCAGATTACCTACTTTTGTACAAAAACACCCGAGTGTGCAGTTTTTTTAAAGCTGCATGTTGTAAAAATATCTCGGGTTTCGGATGCAAACACCAGCCTCTTCGACTCGTGGACGATTATTTTTATAAGGATTTTGCAATAAAAGGACATGAAACTGGTATTGCAAGGTTTCTGTTAAAGGACAAATATCTGGTCTCAATTACACTATGCGAAATGTCTACTGAGGCAGAATTATTCATTGTGACTTTTAAATCTTTTTAAACTTTAAAATTGCACGTATTTTTTTTTGTAATTTGCTTTCAATGATTTGTTCGTTACAAACGCGATGCTAGGCATGACGAATTGGATGTTTACATCTGGTACTACTCAGTAGCGGTTGCTACTGAGAAATACCAGATGTCAGGACAGTCTGGATTTGTGCTTGGTTGATGGCAATAAACTTGCCCCCCCCCCCCCCTTACGTTGGTGAAGTTTGAGAGTACTATACACACGGTGACACATCAAGCTATACATTTCCAATATATCATGGACTCGCTTCGTACAGATTTCCCGTACAATAAGAGATCTGCATAAGTGGTTTTTGTATAGTTTAATGTGTCGTCTTGTCTGCGCTCTGCCCGACACTTCGATTGCAGGCGTAGCTACCTCTATGCGCTATCATTCTATCTGAGAAAGAGACGTAATTAAACAGGATGTCATGGTGACCCAACTGGATATTATGTATAGTTCCCAAAGACCACGGCTTTGTAATAAAACAAAGACTAAAGTATAATAATAAAATTGAGTATGCATTCATTTAAATATACCTACATAAATATGTTTTATTTATAAGCCGTAAATAAAACGAATTGGCATTATAAGAAAAATATTGGTGGTCTTTTTCCACCAGAAACGTGTTTGAGAGTCCACTTTTAAAGGACATTGAGGCGCGCAGTTGAATAAACACCGCTAGGTACGGCGCCGAAAGTTGAATTTTCAACTGCACTCGATCTGTTTGTTAGTAAGAAATTTAAAATATCCACAAAACAATTTATAATGTTAATATTGGTACTTACGATAAGCATATAACGCAGATGGCAGTAACTGCACTGCTGAGCATATAAATTGATCCTGGGAACGTAGCTACAGTAACTTGATAGAGCGAATTGTACATCAAAGGTGCAACCAACGGGCACAAGCCTTCAATCGCCGACATCAATGCGAAAACTTTAGCTATATCCACTACTGGTAGAATTTTTGTTAAAAACGATCGGATTAAAGGCGCTGATAGCCCTTTTAACGACCCTACGCCAGAACCTGAAATAGAAAATGTAATGCTTTAATAGATATAATCAATAGAAAAGTCAGAGGGCACATAAGCGGCATAAAAATTAACACCACACGATAAAAAAAAAGTAGATAGAAATGAAAAAACAAAATGTTATCATATATGCAATAGATACATACAATGGCAACAACCAAAATACATAGTTGGATTATCTAATACTTAAATTGATAAGATAACACCTATTATGCTGAATCATCGTTACCTACTATTATTTTTATCGCGCAAAATGTCGCGAATGTGACACAACACCAAAAATAATAAATGCTAACGTATTTGTTGAGTTTATATCAACCACAATTAGGTAGGTACGTACATACCTACTCATTTATTGTGTTGGTTTTACATCTTAAACACTATTATCACGTATAAAGCGGTATAAATGTTATTGTTTGCGTGAAATAACCGCAAGAGCAAATAAAATAGGAATTAGAAACTCTTCATTTGCATTATTAACGTTATACCTCCTAATTTATCAAGTAGGTACATGTGATTGTATTATTAAATAGCTCTGCCCAGCGGTTTCACTCGCAGCTCAGTTCCTAAGTGTAGCATGATGTTATATAGCCTCTGTTACTCCCTGATATTTTAGCTTTCTATTGAAGAAAAAATGGTTAAAATCGGTCCAGTACTTTCGGAGTCTATTCGTAACAAACTATAAAAAAATAACAACTTACCCAAATACATATGCCATGATTTCGTAGCAAACGTTCTGATAACGTAATCTCCGATATTTGTTATAAATGCTAAGTTAGCAATTACCAAATCACTTCGTCTTAGTATTTTCTGTAGTATTAAAATGCCTACAAACGCACCAATAAAAGATACGGTCGTACTTAGAGCTGAAAATTGCGTGAATTCCTTCATTGCCCAGTGGAGCTTTTGCCTTGTGAACAAGTATTCCAATGGTGAAATTCCATAGAGTATAAATATTGAAAGACTGTTGGCTATCGTTAAGAGAAGCAGTTGCGCTCGACCGTTGTTCGGTCTTCGTTTGAAGCATTCCCTCATCATCTCTTTGACTAATAAGAAGTCTAAAACTGATGTGATACTACCCTGAAACAAAGTGAAAATGTTACTTTATTACCTACTTACTGCCTGAAATATCAAGCCTTTGGCAGTAGCTAAGCTAGGAAATACCAGGGGCCCTAAAATGGCCGCTTTCGCAGTCATTATAATATAAAAATGGTCACATGCGTAGTTAAGATGGATTATCACTTTCTATTTCACGAATTTCAACCTGATTCATATTATTTATTTATTCTATTTGGATTTTGTTAATGCGGCCATTTTAGGCCCCCAGGTTGACAGCTAAAAAAGTTTTGTGTCGCTGATCGGCTATGAATGATTGATTACTCATTGTTGTAAAATGAGTCACGATAGATTCTAAACAAGACAAGACCTACCTATCATGCATAAAATTTAGGTTTTTAGATATATCTAGTAAAACAACAGAAGATAATAATGACTCATTGATTTATGATAGTTTTTGAATACCCGACAGCCTCGTTGGTCTAATGTTCGTAACCGCGACTGCTAAGCATGAGCAGCACTTGATTTGTTTCCCAAATCAGGCAAAGCACTAGAAATTTTTCCTGTATCGTGGGTGCATTTACAAACATTAAAACTCACATATACAAACAGCCAGACCCGAAACAACTATCTGTAGGCCATACAAATATCTGTTCCGTGTGAGAATCAAACCTGCGACACGCAAGCGCAGCAGTCGATCGCACGCACTGCGCCAACCGTGTCGTCAAACATGTGTTACTGGGATTCATCATCATCATTTTCCTGCTCGTGACCCATTCTATTTGGGGTCGGCACAACACGTTTTCTTCTTCCATTCTCCTATCAGACGTCATGGCATCATTTACTCTGATGGATGGATTTTCTAAGGAATGATATGAAGGAGAAAGTTCATATCATTCCTTAGAAAATCCATCCATCGCATCGTTTCTTTGGCCTTCCTCTCGCTCTCCGTCCATCAACATTCATTTTTGGGATTATCACTCAAAAAATTCTCAACCGGTAGTTTGGATTCGTGCCCGTTTGATGGCAATAGGCTCGCTCCCTATTACATAGGACTTAAACATATATAGGTATGCTGGTGTACTATTAGGTACACTTCTGCCTAAGCCTACTGGGATTACAGGCGCGATGTCAAGTGTTTTTGTTTTAATTATTAGTCACGATTTCACGACACCGTCTATACCTAAGCTAAGACAAGATCTACCTATCTATCGTGAATCATATTTAGGTTTTTAGATACAAGTTAGTAAAAGAATCTTCTATATCGCCATTATACATAAGCGTTTATTAACAATAGAGATAAACCCAGCTGCAGAGATAGCACATGAAATATTGTCTGATAACGACAGCTATATTAAACTGCAATGATGTTATTTCGTGTGACTCAATATCATATCTGTATTAGTAGGTACTTAACAGATATGTTATTAATTCAATGATTAAAAGTGGTAACATAAACAAGTATTGCGATTTTTTCCGCTATTAGGTTTAATTTGTATGAATTTAGACTAGCCACAAGTGTTGTCTTGTTGAGTCTAAAAATTAAAAAAAACCTAAGTAAGGGCTTTGAATTATTTGACCCACTTCTGTCATTTTGTTTATGCAGTGATCACGATATATAGTTGGCATCAATAAGAACAAATATTTTAAATCGTTACATTTAAATATATCTCCAAAGTTACAGCCATTACTGTAAGCAACGGTTGTAACAACATGTTGATAGCTTATATTTCGAAAATGAGACGCTTTAGATGATTTGTCTTTTTTTTCATGGGCAACCATCAAATAACTTCCCTCGCTCTGGGCGGAGCGGAGAGAGTGTCAGTTTTGTACTGATTAATACCCACCCATGTTCCTTCTATTGCCCTTTAAGTTCCGAGGCCGCGGTATTTCTTTCGAACAACCCGCAACCCCGGCAGTCGGTAGCCCTGGCAGAACTCTCTGCTTTGCTGACATCTCTTTGTGGCAAGCGTGGAACACTAACGCGCCGTCGACACGGCAGAAACTTTTGCCTCATACGTTATTTGTTAGTATTGATGTCAGCTATTGATTGACACGAATATAATGCGTGGCTAATAAAAATCAAAATTGTACTGATTGTGTCATTGGGAATGAATAGCAACTTTGATAGCTTAGAAACGAGACGATTTCGAGGATTCAACAAGACTTGTTTGCATTGATACCAGTTTTTGAATAATACAGGTTTTAAATGTGGCCGGCATTTTGAAAACAAAATAAATTGGCGTGAATTAGGCAGCACGGCTTATACAAAAATCTTCCAACCCCTTTGAATTTCGCGGGCTACACTGCGCTTACCTTAACCGACTTCGTCAAGGATGCGGTTATGTACAGTCAGAGAAAAGATATAAGTAACCGGGTTCGCCAGAAACAGTTGAATTTGTCTTACAATCAGATGGACTTGTTCAACTCAATTTTAATTTATTTAATTAAGTAACTGTTTGTTTTCTATCAAATAAATTTCAAAATCAGTAAAACCTTTTGCGTTGGGGCTTTTTTTGCTAGCCTATCAGGTGCCCCACTGCTGGGCACCCTTTGTCATTCCAAACCTCTCATTTTGCCCAATGCCTAGCCATATACGCCCCGCAAACAAGACTGGCGATTTTTACAAAAACATAAAAAGTGGGTAAATGACCTACCTGTACGGCCCCAACCAGCGATTCCCTTAAACATACGTTAGTAAATACGTATGCTAAAACGTTTAACGCCGTGGCTATTAATAATAAATACACATTTCCAACAAGTCTTAGCACAGGAGCACTTAACAGAGCTCCTACTACGCTTCCTAATCCCACAGAAGCTTCCATTAAAGTCATCCTGAAAAATATTAAACAAAATAAAACATATCTGTGACAGTTTCACACACACACACAGCAATTCCTGTGTACCCATATTTATATTACCTAATAGATCTACTCTCTGTAGAAGTGATGTCGGTCAAATAACAAAATGCACCAGTGAAAAATATTGTGAAACCCCCGGTAAGGGAGTAAGGAACAGCTGTTAAAATGAACCACCAAGGACCCAAACTGTCCATCATACTGTAGACGACCATCAGCCCTGAAGACATCGCTATACCTAAAAATTACAAAAGGCTGCAATAATATACGAGTACCTTTGATTAACCTACATACTCTGATTTTGTACCTATTCAGAATCAATTAATTTAAACTGCGAGCAATCACGAACTCACGATATCCTATCCGACTTGTCTGAGAACAAACAAGCCATCTCTTTTCATGTTATAGACATAATGCTGATTAGGTTATATGCAGATTAGCATTGGAGGGTGATATTTTGAGGAAAGAAACTAACCTATTTTTAAAATAACCTATTTAACATTTCTATGTGGGGGGAATCATGTACCAAATACGACCGTGCTAAGCGTTTGTGCGTCGCCGTCTCTTACACCCCAGGTATATTTTTATCGTTGGGTTTTCTGCCAATACATTCTTAAGCATTCGTCTTTGCGAAAAATATCAATTGCCAATTCGAATAAATCTAAAAAAAAATAACGGTCGGCTAAACTGGGTTATTTAGTATCAACGTTAGATATGAGACTCTGTGACTGAAACGAACATAACAGATATAATTGGTAGGTACTAAAATACAGTTAATTGTACTTAGATTGGAAAACAATGGAATATATTAAACCGCAATTTTATTTTAATCGTATTCAATGCTGGAAGCAGTATTTTGTTTTTACAAATTAAATGATTCTTAAAAAGAGTATAGGCTACCTAACCGATAGATAGATACAGTGGTGTTCTTAAGCGCGAGCGGTATGTACAAGGTCAAAAAGCAAGTCTAGCCTAGAATTCAATAATCAGGACAAAGACATCGATAACGAAAAAAAAAAAACAATGCATTATCAAAACACACCTGTTTGAAAAACTAGAGCCTGGCTGGATCAGGTTCCTTTTAAAAATTCAGACGGACACACGAAAACAGAACGAAATCTACAAAACCAATTTATGCGTATTTTGACATGGACCATTGTACGGGAAACCAAAGCGATAGGTACCATGTTACATTAGAAATGTATAGCTATCTGTATGTAAGTGGAAATGTACGTTTTGGAATAACACTCAAATATTTAGGAAGTTCAGTTTATTTATAACTCACTTGATATTTAACCAGCCTACGAGAACACCGCATAATTTCGGCATCATAAATTCTAGAATATAACCTATCTTGATACCAAATTTCATACAAAACCGTAAAGCCGTTTAAGCGTGAAGGCGTAACAGACATACACACACATACAAACTTTCGCCTTCGTAATTTAGTGTAATATTATGCCAACCGACTTACTTAGTGTACTTACCGAAAAGTGGCCACACAACTAGAGGCTTTCGTCCATGAGTATCAGACCAGACCCCCAGAAAAAAGCACAGTACAGCCGGAACCACCGCCTCAATGATACTCCTGATGGTACCCACAACGGTCGCGTACTGCTGCACTTCGGCCTCCAAGTGATGGGTCTCATTGTTCTTGTCCAAGGACAAAAATGGCTTGCATTCATCGACGGAATAGTGCAAGGAGTGGACGCATGTTCGGTAGAGCAATATGTTACTTATGGCTGCTCCTAAAAAAAAAATTAAAGTTATTATAGGTGGGTGCACCGAGGTGACTGTGATTTTCCTTACTTTTTTAAAACCATAATGGATTGGTTTTGAGACACAAACGATTTTATCTATTTTTAGGAACATTTCAATTTTTTATACGTCAAAAGTTATTTTTGGGATTTTTTTTCTCAATTTTATTGATAAGTACTATTTATACCGAAATCTGTTTTTTTTTTGTAGCTTTCATGTTTCAAAGTTCCACCCGGTATAAATAAAATAATGTTATTTTCAGGGTTGTATGTGTTTATACTTGCGCTTTGATACGTAACGAATGACGATATTTTTATATTATTATTGCACTCTCCCATCAACCTAACATAGGTAAGCCAGTAATTTTTTATCTAATTTAATAGTTTGTGAGTTAGGTGTGTTTTCTACTACTACCGCAGAAATAACTTATAATAAAATTCTCGTGTCACAGTTTTCGTTCCCATACTCCTCCAAAACGGCTGGACCGATTTGAACGAAATTTTGTGTGCATATCGGGTAGGTCTGAGAATCGGCCAACATCTCTTTTTCATACCCCTAAGTGAACAGCGGGTGAAACCGCTGGGCACAGCTAGTAACTTTTAATAAAATTTTCGTGTCACAGTTTTCGTTCCCATACTCCTCCAAAACGGCTGGACCGATTTGAACGAAATTTTGTGTGCATATCGGGTAGGTCTGAGAATCGGCTAACATCTATTTTTCATACCCCTAACCGAGCAGTGGGTGAAATCGCTGGGCACAGCTAGTAACTTTTAATTATCACATAGATTTTAGAGAAATGCAAACTTATTTTGCAATCCGGATTCGCACGCATCGCTGATGTTCGCGATATGTTTGCGAGGTTAAAATGGGACTGGGTGGCTCACATTTCTATGTGTAATGCGTCAGAATAGTCACACTGTGTGCCTGAAGACGGTCACAGTCACTGAAGAAAGCCCAAAACACGCTGTACTGACGATTTGGTCTCGTTCCTAACGGATTGGCTGGAGAAGGCAAAACACAGGAAGAGTTGGAAAGGAGGGGGACCTTTTGTAAAAAAAAAAAAAGCTTGCTTCGATCCAAGGCTCTAATAGCAGACGTTTGCAACACAGGTGCCAAAAAAAGGCTACGACAAATTGAGAACCTCCTTTTTTAAGTTGGTTAAAAGGATCAGGCCTAAATCGCCATACATAGAGAAACGTTTTAAGAGGGAAAAGAGGCTTTTTTCCTGCAGTGGGAAACATCGTGCTTGTAGTATAAAAAAAGTATAAAAGCTCAAAAGTACTACTTTGCTTTTATTTTTTAAGGCACATTATGCTAAATTCGATTCTATAGGTCAAAGGAAACAATGACATGACCTTGTCAAGGATCTGATGATTTTGAATCTGTTATAAATACATGATTTTGATGGTTGCAACTCAATTGAACATAAACTACACAGCTTATAAAACAAGAAAGTCGTTACTGAAACTTGCACATCAGTGTCCTACATTTATTTAGAAAACACTGCCTCAAAAACAAGGAATTCTCAATTTTCAAAAGCAGATGTAGTTTGTTGACTAATGATTTTATGAATGATTCCATGCTTCATTAAAAATATCAGAAAAGTATGATTTTGATTTTATGAAATTAAATTTCCGAATAACTTTAAGATTGTTTTCTGCAAAACAACCAAGTTTGGACCCCAAGTTATCAGGGTCAAAATTGTTACAATTAAGTCTAGTCTCAGCTATTAAAAAAATGTACTCAATTACCAATCACCCTGTATATATATTTAAATTCATAAAATGGTCACAGATACAGTTAAAATTTTGATATGGCATTTCGTTAGTACATAATTCATATAATTATCCTATTAAGATTCTACTAAACTTGCAAAGTACCTGTTTAAAAACTGAAATTTCAAAATGTTGTACTGAATACATGATAATCGTTTATGTATTGATGTATCCGACTGTATATCTTTTTAATTTAAATATGCTACCCCTATTCTAACTTTTGACTGAATGGCCGAAAGGCTAGTCATTTTAGGTGGGATAATTAAATTTATTAAAAGAAAGAAATAACATTTATTTGGCCCATGCCACAAGTGCACACAAAATAAGATTAGAACTTAAAACTAAACAATAATAAAACATATGTAATTGTGTGTCTCACGGCTGCACCAAATAAGCACTATTTGATGATATTGAGCACTCCTTTAGTTTTATTATTTGTTAACTTTACATTGTTGGTAAAGTATAAATATAAAAATACATATATCACCATCCCCAGAGGAGGTGGTATTAATTAATTATCTAGCTCACTTTGCTGCCACTTGCCAGTCATAAATCTTCCTTTTTATATGAATTTATTTCAATTAATATTTCAGAAACAACATGCAAAAAAAGCGATCTTGCAGGGCTAAAAATGTATCCCCTGCCTAAAACTAAGTCAACCAGCATACATGTATTAATTATTTCTAGCATGCATGTATTATATTATTACTAGCTGTGCCCAGCGGTTTCAAGCGCTGCTCATATACCCTTTTGAAGAGGGCCACCCTTATCACTTAGGTTTGAAAAATAGATTATGACCGATTCTCAGACCTACCGAAAAATCGGCAAAGCCGTTTCGGAGGAGTATGGCAACTAAAACTGTGACAAGAGAATTTTATATTTAAGATGATGATTCAATAATCACAATAAACTTGTGCATACATAGATGGTTTCCGCATACGATAGCGTAACCTTGATCCGCATTACAATATTGCATACAATACACATTAACCAAACAAACATGTTTCAAATATAACTTCCAGAGCTATTGTATGGAAAGCTTAAGAATATTTTGTGCTGAAATCTATTTTTGTACACATAGGATTTTACGCACTTGGACATTATATAGATGTTCGACAATATTAGACTTACCAGAGAGCGACATTCCCATCATCACAAGAAACAATGGGAGCTCCGTCGTAATAGCAAATCGTTTTGCCGGCAATTCGCTAATTGTATTAACGTTAGAGTTACTTTCAGTGAGACGTTCTTCATCTTGAGCCATTGTACTGTAATTATATCCACAACTAATTACACACTGCCGAAATTTATTATTTTCGTGGTTAACATTCAAATTTTAATTCTAATAGCACTAGCGAAATTGAAATTAAGTACCTGACTTACGACTCTTTGACCTTAAGCTCCTCTCAATTTTTTTTATTAATAAATGTTTAGATATTAATTGGAATATCTACGTCCCAACTTCACTTAAGCAACTACAAAGTTGTTCTGTTCTTGTCGCTTTGTTTGATTTTGATTCCGTTTCGCGGTGCAACAAAATCACGTCAAAAAACGTCTCTAATGTCAACTTGGCGTTCCAATGACATTGACAGCTGGAAAACATCGTATTGGTGGCATTGGTTGAAACATTTACTAAGGAATTATTATTTAATAATTGTAATATATTATCATCATCTAAATTAAACTAAAATTATTAGACTAAACTAAACTTATAAAGAAATTAAAAAATAGCGTCAAAAAATTCGTCCTCAACGCTGTCAGTTGGTAATGTCCCCAAGAGACTGGCCGCGTTGCCACGTTGTATGGCAACGCTAAGCCTCTGGCCAAAGTAAAAGCCAGCCCTTGGGTCATGGGAAGTGTCAACCAAACGTTTTGATATAGCCTTAAAAAGGCTGTGAGCACAAGGACCCCACGGTCCCAGAGTTTCAACCCCAAACGGCTCGAAAATATAGTTCCCAATAAGGTTACTATATTTACGCCGCTTGAGGTTCTCTGCAGCCGCAGCAGCACCGCCAGCGCAGCACGAAGAGCTAGGAAGATGGGATGGCGCAAGAGTATCGACGCACGTTGCGTCCCACACTAAAGGCCTACCCAACTTCCAAGGAAACAAAGACATACCGTCCGGTCTTTTGCCATCGTCGCGTGCCAAGCCATTGGGTTCTAAAACAGCTGGAACGCCGACGGTGACAAGAGCTCGACGGATGATGTCGTTAATATTCGCGTGCCGCGCAAAACGGCCCGCACTTCGGCTGCATGATAGGCCGTGGTGTCCAAGGCTGTTGACTACTTCACCACAATGACAGCGATGAGGAGAACAACAAGGAGCACCTAAACGTAAGGAAGCAGCGAGGCGGAAAGTAGTATCGTCGAACAAAGTGCCTATGCTCGACGACGGTAGTGCGTGAAGCCAAAGACCCGACTCCCACTTGCCCACAGCCAAAAGGCGCGCACGCTCAGCAGTAGTAGCAGACGTGTTCAGTAAATTATTCTGAACTACTCTGCAGAGCGGCTCGTCCCACTGTCTCTGGGAAAATGGTTTGTCGGGTTGTTCAGTGTTCGGGCAAGCGACTTTCCAAGCATCCTTAGCCTCGGAGAAGCATGGCACATCAAAATCAATCAGTGTGGAAGCCAGGATATTCCTGATTAATTTCTCAGTACCGTGGACCGAGGATAAGAAAGCTGGTAGACTAATACTAGAAATTTTGCGGACGCCGAGTCCTCCCAAACGAATGGGAAGAGTGGCTTGAGCCCAAGCTCGGTCGTCCAGAGCCACATTTAAAATTAAAGATAAGGTATGTCTGATAATTTGATCCATTTTATCCAAAAGATTAGTGTGCTTCCATAATGGGGAAGCACGTAGGAAATATGTTAATTTAGGGCCAAAACAGCAGTAACGAATTATAGTAATAGCCGAATGCATGTTAATTTGGAGCAATCTTTCTGAGACATCATTAAATTTTTGGATTTTTTCATCGATAAAATCTCGAAAGGAATTCTCGAAGATAGGAGACCCAAGGAGACGAAGAGAACTTTTGTCAATAATTTTGATGTCAGGGGCTATTGTGTTGAATTTGGACAAAGTCAGTCCTTTGTCGGTGCTGTCTGCTAAATATAATTCACATTTGGAAAGATTGAGATCAAGGCCAATAGAATGAAGTTCTTTTTTTAAATAAATTAGGTCTCTTAAGACTGTATCTACATCGCCGCCCAAGGTTCCATCATCGAGGTACCAAACGTTAAATTTGGAATTTAGCCGTCTAATGATTGGGTGGATAGCTAAACTAAAAATCACTGGCCCAAGTGGGTCACCTTGTTGACAGCCAACAGCAGATTTTAAGAGGTTGTCCCGATATAATAATTTAGTTGGGTGTCTGTAACATTGCCAAAGGAAACTGTAAATTTGGGGTAATTCTTGTTTAATTGCTGTTAACAAGGTATCCCTATTAACTGAATTGAAGGCATTCTTTATATCAACCTTCAGGATGACCTCACCTTTACCAGAATTTAGGTAGGTCGATAAAGCGTGTACGGCAGCCTCACAGCCCCCTTTGGACCCGTAACCTAGCTGCAGGGGCTGAAATTTTTCCGAAACAACCTCACCATAAAATTTTGAACAAATCTTGGCTGCCATACGGCGATAAGTGGAACCCACAGCAATGGGGCGTATGCCGCCATCTCTTTTATGTAGGGCGCATAAATTTGCACCATACAAAACGTCGATGACGGCCTCGTTCACCTTGCCGGAGAGCATGAGGTTAATCAGAGCCGTAAGCTCCCTCAGGAGCAACTCACCAGCTTCTCCAGCGCCTGAGCAGATGAGGTCCTTTAGGTGCTGAGGACTAAGCCCATCCAGGCCGCCGGCAGACCCGCTCCGGAAGGAGCAAACAGCTGTGACCACCTCTCGACCTGTAATGGTGAGGGTGTGAAGATCCGAATCAGGAGGGTCGGGAAAAGAAAGGGCATCCGCTGGGGCAGGGTGTTTAGTCTCTAGAGCTGTCAGAGTTTCTGGAGAGCACGGTGCCACCACATCACTACTGAAGAGAATCCTGGCTGCACCGCTAATGTCACCTTCCCCCAACTTTGATCCCACTAGGTGGGATATACCTCTTGAAGAAGTATATCCTTGAGTCGATATATTTGTATCAAAATTTTGAGCCGAAATGTTACAATTATCTTTAACTTGAGCCGTTAAAGTTTTTTTGTTTGCCAAATTTTTCTGGACGTGTAGAATGCGGTAAGGGAAGGTTAGCAACTGTTCCCAAGCACTTTGCGAGTTTTCCCGGATTACCAGGCGTACGCAACCAGCTAGGTTTTGTGCGACTAGAGGCCTGGCGCCGCGGGGTATTCGCTTCAAAACGGGAACAGAGTTTTTGAATTTGCAAAGGGTTTTCCAGAACGGGTCGAAAGTGGATGTAGGGGGTGGAGGATTTAAGACAGGGTCTGAGGTGAGTGTATTTAGTACTCTATGTACTTTACCAATATGCACACTCAGACCTCGCTTACCTTTGAAAAATCGTGCTTGGGTACAGAGCGGGCATCTCTCCAGGGTAATAAGCGATGTCGAAGGTTGACTAGCACTATTACCTACCACATCGCTGCTATTGCTGCTCATTATACCTTAAAAAATAAACTTATGTACTAAAACTTTAATATACTAAATATAAAAAATTAAAACAGTTTTAAAAATACACAGCACAGGCGGCGTGGTTGTAGCACGGTTCAGGGACGGGACGCCAAGTCACCGTACTGGCACGTCTTCAGTGACAACGGTTGCTACGGGGAGAGCGCAGACGCGCAGGCAGTCTGGGGCGCCGCGCCGACCACGCTGTCATTTTGGCTCAACCCTGGCAACCGTTGCCGAGAGACGGGCGTCGCGTTGCGTAGTGAAAACCACTGATATTCCAGGAACTGCTCATCAAATTCCTTTTGAACGCGAAATAGACGTCTTGATTACGGCAGCACACAATTCTTGACACGATTGACTATTTGAGAAACACCGAAACCGTTTTCGAATGCAGATAAAAACGGAAAATCGCACACACAACACCAAAGTTCAACGGAATGCCAACATTTATTTGAAATGTTGAAATATGATAATATTAAAACAGTAGGTATGGTTAATACTAGATTATTGTTGTTGATCTTCCAAAATATTTATTATTAAAATAGCTATTTCAATTTTTCGTTGCTATGACACCACCGTCACCATGACATTTTTTTTTTTATTTAATTGGTTGAAACATTTACTATGGAATTAATAGGTAAATATCAAGGGCCTTGGGTGAAATATGATTTGTGTAGTGCGCCAACAAAAATCTTTATAAACTTATGTATATATGTGGTAAAATTATAGTACGAGGTTTGCGTATCGCGTAAATAAACTGAAAACAGACACGCTGTTTAAACATTAGCATTGACAAATAACAAGAATGGGCCTCTAAAGTTAAATTTACGTCCCAACCGGGCGCGTTGTTGTGTTTTTTGCGTACTCGCCACCGAATAGCCGTACTTATCAGTTTCTTTAAATACGTATCATAATTTTAATGCAGTCCGTAATCACCGGTCACACATTGGGTGAGTGTTGCATCGAGTTTATTTTGTTAACATTGATTTTATTATTTTTGTGACGAAAATTGTAGTAAGGTTAAAACTGTAATTGAATATTTTTATATATATAAATATTGGTGTAGTGTATAATTGTCTGGTGTATCTATGTATAAATAAAGGATTGCATATTTTTTGTATGAAACGTGGCCTGCCTAACTTTCACCAATTTTATTCATAAAGTTGTAGCTACGTTGTACCACCCATATTAATCAATAGCTCGTATGAAAACCAATAAGTTTGATCGTCTAAAACGAGATCAATTAAAGCGTCACGTTTCTGTGATATAAGATTTCTAAGCAAACTGTTGAGGTTTTCAGAACTAAGATCTTAATATTTAACCATAAATGAAATTAAATACTGAGGGAATTTACTACTATTATCAAATACATGAAGTGTGCTTTAAGAGTTCACCTCACTCACCCTTCGTAAAAACTATAAAAAATATCGGTGTTGCACTGTATCGTCCCTCCGGGGCTTTTAACTCTAATCCAAATCTTTAAAATGGTATTGAATCTTTTGTTAAAAATGTTGGGATTGTTTGTGGTTCTCGCCTTTTGGTTCGTTCTACTCTTTGGTTCTACTTTGTCTATGATAACACCGAAAGAATACGGCTACTAGCGTTTTTGGACAAAAATCTAACGTTTTTGATTGCTTTGCTTGCTCATTTGTGATAAATTGAAGAATATTTAAGTCCAAGACCTTGTTAATTGAAGGTAAGTCATAAAAGCGACACTATAATTGCAGAAAAAAGGCGTGCCGAAAACTTTCATCATGCGGCGTTACAGATTTTTGATGAGTCGTCTCCCTGTCATATTATTATCACCACATCCGTTGTAGCAGACGTTTACTGTTAGTTTTTGTATTTAAAGTTCCTAAGCATTTGGATTTTACTTAAGCAGGTGTAAAGTGAGTGTTTTGATATCTGTATGTGCTTTGTCGGGAAATCGTCACGGATATACCACGACCTATTTTTAGATCGGCTTTCTTTTTTCTGAAACGCATTGCTGTCGTTTAAAAGCCGGTCTTATGGCATTCCTTAATGTTTGGTGATGTTACATTTTAGACGAAAGTATCGGAGTAGTGAAGATGGCAGTGAATGTATATTCAACGAACGTGACTTCCGAGAATTTGTCTCGACATGATATGTTGGCGTGGGTGAACGACTGCCTGCAGTCAAATTTCGCCAAGATCGAGGAGTTGTGCACAGGCGCCGCCTACTGTCAGTTCATGGACATGTTGTTCCCAAATAGTGTGCCCATGAAAAGAATTAAGTTCAAAACAAATCTAGAACATGAATACATACAAAATTTCAAAATACTACAAGCTGGTTTCAAAAAAATGGGTGTTGATAAGGTAAAATTTTCACTATTATTCTGATCTTTTAAATTAAGTCAAATATAAAACTGAACATTAAAATTTTCAGTCATTTATTAGCTAACTATAGTAGTTGTTGTTAATTTTGTTTTGTATTATCTTAAATTATTTTCTCTTATAAGCTAAACCAAGCTTCAAGAGGCACTTTGAACACTTGTGTGTGTGTGTATGCACAATTTAAAGCTACATGTAGTTATAGTTAAGTAAATTACAAGGTTCTCTTGTATCTGAATGAATATGCTGTCTAAATAAACTCCCTCTTGATGTTGTCTTTCACCAATGTCAGTGATGTCCAAGATAAATAGAAAGTACTTGTGAATTGAAAAAGCAACATGTGTAGTTGCCTAGATTTGAATCCACAACCCCGTGTATAAGAGGTGAGACATTAACTTGGGCCATCATGACATGAAGAGTTATTACTGTTTAAAAACAAAGTGTGTCTATAGTTTTCCTAAGTAGTGTTATGTTATAATTTACCACACACCAATAATATACTTTATAGGTAATACCAGTGGACAAGCTGATAAAAGGAAGGTTTCAAGACAATTTTGAATTCTTACAATGGTTTAAAAAGTTTTTCGATGCCAATTATGATGGGAGGGAATATGACGCTTTTGATGCGCGTGGAGGCATCACAATCGGGTCAGGGGCGTGTGAATCAGGAGTGCCTTTATGTGGCGCAGTACAGGTGGCACCACCACCACCAAAGGCCGCTCGTCGTCCTGCCCCCATGCACCACTCTGGCAGTATGCATCAGCCGAATCAAATAATGCACCCCACTCATTACTCTACACTCAGCAACACAACCTGTGGCTTGTAACTGTGAAAATGCAACAATTAAAGTAACAATATTAAGTAGAGAGAGCCACATAAGTTTTACTGAGCGTGGTCATCTGTACATGTCTTGTTTAGTTATAGACTAGGCAAGTAGCAGCACCCTTTGTAGCATTGTGATTATTTTTATTTTACCTTCACTTTTTTTCTTTTGTAGATAGTACCCATTGACAGGCTGGTGAAGGGTCGTTTCCAAGACAATTTTGAATTTTTGCAATGGTTCAAGAAATTCTTTGATGCCAACTATGGAGGCACGGAATATGACGCGGTGGCGCAACGTGAGGGTCTGCCCATGGGGCACGGGGGCGCCGCTGCACCGCGGGCCGCGACCGCCGTGCCCAAGAAACCGACGGCGCCTGTCGCCAAAGTCGCAGCTAGACCCCAATCCAGTACTATTTTGTTTTATTTATAGATATTGATTTGTGTCTTATACATGGCTTTTTTAATGAGTTGCATAGAAAACAAAAGAGCTCATAAAAACATTGATATTCAATATTTTATATAAATATTATTTGGAACCATTGCCATAAAATAAGTAAATATATAAGTAAAATATATTGTGCCAATATTATATCCATTTTATATCAACAACTTAAATTAATTATTATGTCTGGGTTAGTTACATCAAAATATATATTTAAATATATCAAATGTAAATACTGTTTATTAAATTGAAAACAATAATCTCTAATCTTCACCTGCACAGTATCATATACACAGTCAATCAATATTCATGCAGCATGTTGTAATTTATCTGTGCACCTCTCTTCTATACATTTCATGACTCAACATATTATTTGTATTATATTTATTCCTCATCATATTTAATGTTTATTACAATTACGTCACTACAGGAAGAATACACATTTATATATTTACCTACAATCGTGATTTTGCTTATTAATGCTTTTGAAACATTCATAATTTCATTGCTTGATATTTTAACAGCTATTTTAAAAATTGATCAATAAGATACATTATTAAAATCAATTAATTGCAAAGAAAGATGTTTGACTATAATGTATGTTTTTTTTACAGTTTTTATTTTAACTAATGATTTTTTCCCTCTGAACAGTTGGCAAAGCAAACAGCACAGTCAGGTCTCCTCCAGTTAATTTATCCAGAATAAATCAAAGTGCTAAGGGGGATTCGAAAGTTATTGACGAGTTAAATCATCAGGTATTGGATAATGCTATTTTTCTGTATTTATCAGAAATCTAAACTAAATGTTAATTTCCACCATATCAGAATAATTTTGAACTTCCTTTTAACCTATTTAATGTTATTTTTATGTAGATAAATGAATTGAAAGCTACAGTTGATGGCCTTGAGAAAGAAAGGGACTTCTATTTTGGCAAGCTTCGGGATATAGAGGTGATCTGTCAAGAGATGGAAGAACAGCAGAATGGTCCAATTGTTCAGAAGATTTTGGATATCTTATATGCAACTGAGGTACATGTCACGAGAGAACTATTTAAAATAACTTATTAATTTTTTTCCTTGTTACGCTGGGTAAGCATAACAGGGAAATAATTGTAACAAAATATGTCATAAACAGGACTATTAATACTTATTTGCCAAGTTCCATCTGTGTGACCAAATGAGGATAAGGTTGTCCATCGCCTGAATTTAAGCATATATTAATTACTAGCTTTTAACGTTAAATTCGGGGTAACACAGTTCCTCTTTCCTGATTTGCAGGTACCTGTAGTTTTTGTCCTAGTTTATTTTATTTACTGTAATAGCAATGCTTAGTTTTCCCTTCTCTTCCCTTTTTCTCCCTCATTTTTTTTTAAATTAGCGTATTTCAGACTCTAGGGCATAGGGTCCCAACAACCTCTGTACCAAAATTCATCAAAATAGGTTTGGCCACTAAGGCGTGAAGACGTAACAAACAAACAAAATAACTCACTTTCGCTTTTATAATATTATAGTAAGGATTAGTATTCCTATAACTTTAAATGACACGATTTTTTTTAAGATGTTCGCGCTTTCCTCTCCAATAAATAGGCAGCTAAAGCTCTAGTTAAACCAGGTCATTTTACGACGCTGACTACTTCGACGTAATTACCGTCATGCATGAGAGGCTAAAAGGGTTTAGACTGTCCAAACATTTATAATTTAAACGTTTAGACTGCCTATCCAATTTTTCCCCCTTTTTGTATTATCTATCGAAGTCGCGGTCACACTTATTACCTAAATAAAACAAATACTGACACCAAAACAAACAAGTATTTAATTTTATTTTGTTTATTGTCATAAAATCTTCAAAAGCCATTTTCAAGAGTTTTTTTTTTTTTTTTATAATTTATGTAGGCCAGGCTCTTTATTACAGCATTCAACCTTTTTGTGAAAATATTGCAATATAAGAGAGAAAAAAATGTTTTGCCGCAACTCGCAAGTTTTGTCGAATTGGTCAGAGATATTTGACATGCAACATAGTTTGAAACAATTAAATATCTGCAACCGAGTTGCAACAATTATTTATTATAATATTTTTATATTTGTATTTAATATAAGCATCATTCTCCTGCCCTTATCCAAATTGATTTGCTTTTAAAACTGTACTTTAATGTATTTTTTGTCAAAATCTTGGCTGGTTGTATTGATTGTTGTTCTTTTATTTCCGTACTTGTTATAGCCGGACCATGAACAACAACTCAGCCTGTAGTTGACTGGACTATGAGAAATTTGGTTAGAACTTAGTAAATGTAATGAAGCATGTTTGAACTTAACACACATATTAATAAGTGCTTTTTTCCACAGGACGGATTCGCGCCTCCAGAGGAAATAGACGGCGACAACCCACACCCGCCGGAAGAAGACGAATATTGAAATATCAATGTATCTACGCGTATCATAGTGCTCTTTGTATATTACATATATCAAATCGAAATTATCTCGCTTTACAATCATCTACAGTATCGAGTGCTTAGTATTTCACAGCCAATGAGTCGTAATTGAATCATGTAGGTTGAATATTTGGAAACAGTGGCCCTAAAATGGCTTAATGTAGCTAACAAACACCTACACACTAGATGTAAATGTATAATAAGTATGTTACAGCAACTATCAAAACTTGTACTTGTGGTAAACATGCAATATTATATTGTACGGTGATTCTCAAGATTGGTGACCTTCTTTGTGTGTGTTGTCCATATTTTATGAGGTATTATTGTGTGTATTTGCGTTTTAGCCTGTCTCGCATTTTATCAAAGTGGATATTTTAGCCATGTACTTGTACTACACGCTCTGTAATTAATTATTATGCATGTTCACGTGGCTGTGTCTTATCTAAGTGCATTCCTTAACACTGGGAGCATAATTTCTTGATAGAATTTTTATTTCTAATTCGGTATGCTTTTCCTGTGAAGTACCCTTTTCATTGTGTAATTATTAAAGCTGTATGGTATGAAGTTTGACTGTGGAATGTAAGGGAAGCTGTCCTCGACATCATTTTTGGGCCACTGGTGCCTACATTAATGTGCATTTAATAGGTTGTTAAATTATTGGAAGAGATTTACTGTTAATTGTTTAATTCTGTTATAGTAATGACGCAGTTGATTAAAATTATAATATTCGGTTCTAAATTATATAAGTTTATACAATTTGGAAAGCAAATAAATAAGTATTAGATCTGAAAGTCTCTAACAAAATTAAACTTGTGATTGTCATCTTGAACTTAAATCGCAGGGCACGGAATCGCCGCGTTTGGAGCGTATAGAGTCGGTAGAACTTAAAAATTGTAGCGCCGTAACTACATTGCGCGTCCAACATCTATCACGGACCGCCTTCAAAGCAGTTTGGTTTGGAAAATTGACAATGCCGTCTCTCGCAGCGGTCGCCAAGGCTTCTCCGTGATCTGTTTAAATTGATAATCATTAATCGGTTCCAGATAGTGTGATATTTACATGACCATGATTTAGGTTAATCAAAATACAAGACTTAAACTTGATTTTTTTGCACTATTATAACTAACTATAAGAAGTATACTAATACATTATAATTCAACATATTTTTATTTAGTAGATTATAACGTCATGTCGAGGAAACTAACGACTTGTTGGCATAAAAATGATGTTATTCGCTGGTAAGATAAATAGATAATTAATTTATTTACTATAGCATTCATAAATTGCCTTAACAGCAGATTATTAATTGCCTCTGGTTTTCAGATTGTGAATGTCTTATCGAATAAAATAATAACTTTATTAAAATATGCGTTTTGTTATTAAAACAGTCCTCTACATTATTTTATCAATTATAACCGTAAGAGTTGCCTCGTACGGAGCTCCTGGCGCGCAGCATCATACACAGTTACCACATGTCAAAATAATGCAGAGCAGGAACCTGTCCTTCTCATGTTATGTTCTCCAATAAAAAAAGTTAAATACTTAAGGCCAATGCACTTTACTAATTAATATGCTGCACAAATATGGACACTTGTGTCAGATAAAAGCTACCAATTTCCATATCACCACCGTAGTTTGTGTGACGCCTGACGAATTTTCAATAAGGTTGAAACGTGGTCAGGGGTAGTGGCCCCTGTCCATGTATGACCGACCGGACCCGATGTATTAGCAGACACTGGTTTTTGCTAATACATTGGGTGGTGTAAGCAAAGCTTTGCGATATCTGTCAGCACAGACCGCTGAAGACCATCAGTCGTTCAAAATCAAAATCATTTATTTCAAGAAGGCCAGTTACAGGCAACGTTAAAAATGAAGCTACAGTCCCAATCACAAGGCATAATAACTATGAAAGTATTGTAGTTGCCCATTCCAAATCGTAGATCTCTATGGAGAAGAATGGGCAAGAAACTCCATGGATACTCTTTTAAATCAGAATATTGTTACATCATTCGTGTTAATATGGTTAACTATGTTAGAACGATGTAGCAAGACGTGCATATTAAAAGTGTCCATAGTAAAAGAATTTCAAAAATAAACATAGGTAATTAATTCAAATAGGCCGTGGCAACTGAGAGATGACCAGTCACAACTGACAGCGCCCGTTCACGAACATGACGCATAGATCAGCACCATTCAACTCAACCATTTTGAAGGGAACTAAATGATCGACACACGCGCCGCCTTCAGCGAGACATTTGAGTGAGCATGACATGCTCTCAACCACCAGAGCAAATTAGTCAAGAAAAGACGTAGGTTTCCATTGAATGCTAGTAACTAGTAATAGCTAGTACTCTTACAATTTGGGCTATGCGATTATATAATGCTAAGAAATTGAATCTATACAATGCAAAGATACTTGTACAATCTTCAGCAGCTCCAACGATACTATTGAATGCAACTTATTCGGCCCCTTTTCTTGTGGAGCAAGACTGACATTGAGCCAAGCATTTTTGCCAGTAAAATAATCGTCCTACTTATAATATGCTTGTTTACATAGTGTGCGTTTAATGCATGTTTTAAAATTCGTCTCACTCAGTTCAAGGATACTTTGTGGAATTTTATTATAGCACCTTAAACAGTACCCCATGAAAGATTTGTCTACTGTATCGAGTCTGAAGCCCGGCTGAACTAATTGGTTCCTATTTCTGGTATTGTAATTATGTCTATCACCTCTTTTACCAAAAAGATGCAGATTTTTTCTTACGTAGTACAGACGCCTGCAGGTCAAGCTACCCGAAACTGTCATGTTTTCCCAATGAACCTTGAACATAATGCTTTAGAAATAAAGTCGAAAATCTATCAAAGAAATCTGACAGATTGTATTAGCTTGATGTGCAGGCGTCTGTACATTATGTTTACATAAATGTATTGACAGTGTACTGTCATGATGTTAATGTTCTTAAACATTTCCCTTAGAGAACCGCGCTTACGGAGCTTATATTTGGCTCTTTTTTGCATTATAAAAAATATACTCGATGTCTGCATAACAAAATGCCATAAGACGTTATACTATGAAAGTAACTAAAATAAACCAGTCTCGCGGTATCTACATCAGTGAATTGACGGATTTTTCTAACAGCATACACTGCTAAACTTAACCGCGCCGCAAGGGATGTTAAATGGGAACCCCATTGAAGCCTTGAATCAAGCGTAATTCCCAAGAAAACCGTTTTATCTACAACTTCTACTTTTTCTTTATTCAGTTCTATATCACAATCATTACTTTTAACATTCGGTAAAGCTAATCTTATGCATTTGGTCTTTTTTTCATTTAATACTAAGTTGTTTGCTGTGAACCAATTATGGACCTCAATTAGGGCATTATTCACGCCATTTAGATTTTGGGCCCGTCTATTTATCTAAAAATTAGGGAAGTGTCATCAGCAAATAACACTAAATTTTGAGACACATTTCTTAATAAGCAGGGTAGATCATTAATGTACCTATACTAGAAAGAGAAAAGGACCTAATATTGAGCCTTGCAGAACTCCAATTTTTACTTTTAAACCCTGTGAATTAGCACCATTTATTTGTACTAACTGTTGCCTATCACTAAAATATGATTTTACCAAACAAAGAGCCAGATTACCTTAGTAGTCCGTAATGCTCAAGTTTCAAAAGTAATGTGTCGAGATTTACGCAATCAAATGCTTTAGAGAGGTCACAAAAGTTGAGAAGAGATTAACTGCTATCCGGCAGCATCGACAGTGCCGTAGCACTTGCTCTATTTCTTGCTTTAGAAAATAACTACAGGAAAGGATATAAATATAGTGCTTTTTCTTTTCGTGTCTAAGAAACTCATATTGTGTTAGACCATTATGTTGCCACCTGCACAGCTCAACATTCGCTTCCTTATTCTGTACTAATAGATATGGTTAACTCTTTAATTATCCTTATTGTCGTTGACTAAACTAAAACATACCTAATATTACTCTGGCTTTTGATTGATTGATTTGATTTTAATAGAAATAAATTACCAGGCTTGGTTTTTTTATGGAACCTTTATTTTAAACCTAACACTTCACATAATATTAAAATATAATAAAATTCTTACTTAGTACAGTCTAGTCATCTATACCTCCAAAGGGCCATTTTTATTTGAATAAAACAATAGAATCTTCTTAACCGACTCAGCATAATCAATTGCGCCATATCATTATTGCAGATGTGTATGCCATATTGATCTTTGTCACTAAGTGAATAAATATAGTTTAATATTCTGACTTGATAAAGTAAATAAACTGAAAACTGTAGAAGGTATAAAATACTTGATTGTGCATAAACATCGTGTACATAGGGTTATAACAAAATAAAGAAGCGCAAGACCGTTTGGCAACTTTTGTAAATTAAATATAATCAATTATTGAACACATTAAGGGTCAGCGCACACTGAGCATAAAAAGCCAGTTTTTGTTAATTATATTACAACTAAAATAGATTTTGACAATATTATAGCTTATAGTAATGAAATAATATAGAATTCAAAATTTTTGAGGCCATAATTAATATCATCTCAAGTAATATACAATTTTTAGGCTTGTTATGAACCTATTTTTAAATAATACTAGGCCACACACACTAAACTTTTAAATTTCGTACAAAATGAGACTCAAATTATCTTTTTGGAAAACTAACCTGATAAGCACATCGAAAAAAGTGGCAGGTAACTTGGGAGGGTTTTAGTCAGTACAAGTTTGACACTCCCCAGCTCCGCCCAGAGCGGCGGAGTGTCGGGGAAGTTATGATGATTTCCCATTTGCAAAAAAGGGTTGTAGAACTGAACCCCAAAGAAGTATTTAATTATCGTGCATGAAAATTCTGCCTGTCTTTTTCAGCACTTTACTGAGCGCTGGCTGTAAAAGTACAGTTAAAACTTTTTTTTGTAATTATTTTAACTTCATCTTTTACCTTTACAAAAATCAGCTCTACTCCGTGCAGAAGTTCTTTTGGGCACAGGGGTTTGGTCTTTTGAACCTAACGAAAACGATACGTCACTTTTCCGCGTATTCATTAATGAAATATTTTTATTGTTTTTATTCTTGGATGTGATTTTGATGGTGATATTTTCAATTGATGATGACAAACGAAGGCTTTTGCGCATACCTACAGATGTATTGTTATGCTGTCCGGATCCGGATATCTCCTCTGTCTGGCTGGAGTTCCGACAGGACCTTATAGGGCGCCCACTAAAGCTAATATTTAGATTTTGCACAGTATTGTTAAGATTTAAATTAACTGGTTGCGATACTGGATTATTTTTCTTAGAACTCTTATTATCTGATTTAGGTTTTCTCTTAGGACTTTTCACCTTCGTATTTTGTTGGCTATTTGAAACTTGTTTGATCTCATTATGATTGACTGCTTTATTTTTATTTGCAGTGTTATTTTTTCGTGTTTCAGTATTATTATTTTTATTGACATTACTTGTTTTTTCCGATTTGGATTTTGTTACCGACTTTTTGCCATCGTTTTTTGGGCTAACGGCGCTTTTATCTTTAATAGTTTTTTTTTCTTTAGGAGTTTTTACACTTTGTGTTGTAGATTTAGTAGCGGTGGGTTTTTTTTCCTTTTGCCCATTTAATTTAGATTTCGTTTTATCTGTAGAATTTTTGCTTTGTAAATCACTTTTGGAGTTTAACTTTCCTACATTATCAAGTGGTTTTTCAGATTCGTTTTTCTTTGTATCACTCGGATTGTCAAGTTTAGATATAGTTTCGTTAGCAAATGTTTCATTGCAGTTTTTCTTTTTCTTAGATGTGCGATGTGACCTGACGCTGAGAGTAGTGGTAATTTGTTTATGCATGTTGTTGAAGGTAGTTACAGTTTTATTCATCCAAGAATTATTTATTTGTTTTGGCAGTTCTGTACTCTTTTTGGAGATTTCATTTCTTGCGCAGCCAATAGGATTCTTCAAGTTTTGTTTCATTTTATCCAATGTTGCATTAGCTGAAAAATAAAAGACATAATATTGTGATTTGTTCCATCAGATTAAGATGAACTAAACATTGACAAATTGATATTTATAGTATGCTTACCTTTAATCGAAGTATCGTTTACACGGCTTCGTGGCAGTACTGTGTGGCTCTCCACATCACTTTCGAAGTCTGTATCCCAGAAAGTTTTACCTATATTTGTTGCATTGTTTTTAGTGACATCTGAAATAAAAAAAAAATGATATTGAATGTTCCTTTGAAAATTACATTTTGATTTTAAATCCCAAATGGTCTAGAAAAACGTCTGCATACATTCGCGTGAATTTAATTTCAGTTTGTATTAATAAAATATTTTTTGTGTGTAATACAAAATATAATATAAATATAATAGTAAAATACGTGTAATAATGAGTAAACGAAATAATAGTACACAAATTTTCAGTTGTTAGCCATTTCAATTGTATGGATAATAAAGATGTTACTATACTCACTGTTATGTGTTAAGTTAAAGTTTTGGTTCACAACATGCTTTTGCAAGTTATTGTTGTTTTCTAACTTATTCAACATTACTTTGCAATTTTGAGGTATAAGTGTTTTAGTTATAACTTTATCAACTGTTTTTGCTTTGGTATTAATATCTTTATTTTTAGCAACAGTTTTTATAGTATTGTCTGCTTCAAATATTTCTTCATCTGTGTATGTATCACTAACATCGTCTTCATTACACATTGTGATTACAGATGTAACATCCCACTTTTCTTTTTTATTATTCACATCAGTATTGTTTAAGTTCATAGTGGTCTGATTAGTTACACTCATACGATCAGGCGGTACTATTTTGTGAATCAAGTCTAACAGATTGTTATCATCTTCTACATCTCGGTTTAGACACGACTGATTTGTAACCAATTTTCTCGCTTTATTTTTCTCCTTTTGTAAGGAATAAACACTACTTTGTGGACTGTTTGTCGCTTCAGTGCTCAAGTTAGCCTTTTCTGCAACATCTAGTTTTTGTGTGAAGAGCTTTCGCTTTATAAAGCTTGGACGTGACGATACGTCACTAGTTTGTGTTGTTTCCGATTGTTCTAGTTGAGATATATTGTCACTTGAATTTTCTTGCAAGTTAGATGGCTGTGACACTTGTACATTATCTTTAATTTTAACTTTATCAGGAATTGGTTCCAAATAATCTGTAAGAGGTTGTGCAGATTTGGCAATGAGCTTTTCTTGTACTCTTGGCTTAGATTTCCTAACAGGTAATGAAGGTTTGGCAAATTGAAAGCTGTTTGATAATTCAACATTACTCTTGAAAGGATTGATATTCTTCAATTTTGGTGGAGATTTTTTATTGTACTGAGCACTTTTAGCTGGTGATGTTATTCTACTTTTCTTACTGACTGGAAGACTAGACTCATCTTCACTATCAAGGGTCCTTTTATGTTGAGAATTAATATTAAAAGTACTAGTCTCTCTTCCAGTCATTTCTGAAAATATTTCTTCTTCTTCGCTACCACTTGGACATTTGTTTCTGTTGTTCTTATTTTGGGCGTGATAGTTTCTCACATTATTTGTCAGATTATTTACTGTACTATTGTGAGGTTTTTCAGAGTGTTCCAATATTGCAGTTGAAGCAACTGATCTGTTAAATCTTTGAGATGGAAGTAAAAATCCGTTTTTAAATCTGTCTTTTTGGGTAGTTGTAGAATTAAGTTGATTTGAGGTAACTGTATTATTAAAGTTCTGGGTGTTGTTTACATGTGTAGACCAAGCAGTGAATTTATTTTTCAAAGTATTTTGATTATCAATTTCTGTCCTATCTTTAAGCATGTTACGGTCTCTAAAAATATTTCTGAAGTCTGTCAAATCCATCCTAGCTGATCTACTACTTGACATATTTTCTTTGTAGGTTTTAACGGACCTATAGTCATCACTGCTTACGGAGGAGTCACTAGCTTGTTCTCCCGAGTCATTGCCTGATCTTCTTCTGGATTTTAATAACAGTCTATTTCTTCTCTTTTCTATTCTTTTCCGAACTCGCTGCTTGAAAAGTTTTTGATAGGCATCTCTGATCATTTTCAAATCATTTTTGTTGAATTTGGCATTCTTGAAAGCAAAAGCTATATCTGATGCACTGACACTTGCAGATGAATCTGAAAATTTTATAGAAAAACACTTATTGGTATTCAAATAAACAACACTACAGTATGAGGATTCAAACCAATGTGTACTTTATAATACTGTAGAGACACAAATATCTGCGAATTCCAACATCTCACAGGCACATATAACCCCACAAACAACTGTTCTGTCGGGCAGTGGCCCACCAGATACAACACCCATCTGATCAGAGAATCCTCCCTATTCTATGGGGGATGAAGAGCTTTACACTCTGTTCTTCATACCTCTATAATACAATTATTATAATTGGACCTACTTATGCATACAATAACCAATAGGCAGTGTGCCAGAGTCGAGATAGTGATACAGAATGCATCTGTTTCTTTAACCCAACTTTGTTATGTGTGGGATTGGTTCCTAATTGCAAAAGTAGGTCCAATGATTGACAATACATAATAAATAAAAGTATCAGTATATTCTACACTTATTATTAACTGGTAAATAGAAGTGCTTAGACAATTTCTCAACTTAAATAAACATACCTATACTCCTCATAGACATTGGTGAACCACTTCTGCCATTGAACACAGATCGAGAGCCCATGCCAGCATTTCGTTGGTAGTTTTGTCGTCTTGTATCACAAGCACTTTGTATTGACATTGGGGAGGTCTCTCGTCTATAGTACATACTCCTTTGGTTGTAAGCAGACTCTGTATACCTTTGTCGCTCAAAATTTTGTGACATATTATACATTGATGTCATAGGATTTCGAAAACTGAAATTAGTATTTGGACCCTTCGCATTTACAGTCTGAAAGATACAAGATTTGTTAGCAAAAAAATATTAGCAATTTATTTCTTAAACTTTATATAAGGCTGCCAATCAAGCGTTATCTACGCTTCCCGAATGGGTATCTGTTCCGCTGCTTATTCTTCCCAGTTAAAACACTAGGCACACTAGGCACTAAACACTAGGGCGGGCGATAAGGGGGTCTCATGTAATTGTTGACGTTCAAAAAGTGCTATTTATGAGCCCAATTTTACCTCCGATTTGATTTAAAGGTTGATGCTTATTCAAAAAGTAAATAAATCAGATACGCTAGGTACTCACGGTGATATCATTCTGAAAGTTATTAAAAGCGTTACTCGTATCGCTCTCACTATCGGTCATTTTGAATCTTAATTATTATTTTAACCGCGAAAGTCCGTCACAGTACGACTTATTCAAGTATTGCCAATCACTTTCTTCGTTATTCAAAAACAAATATTAATTTCGTAGTTCATTGAAACAATCACAAAAACTAATATTACGTAGAACAGTAATTGCAACCACAAACTGTTGTCTGTTACAAAATTTTGAAATGTTTCTGATTGAAGCATCCAGAGAGTAGAGTCCACAGAGTACTATAATATAAAAGGAAGTAGAGTCACTAGAGTGCGTACTGCTACAGATAAAATATTCAAAGAGTTGTCGACTTTTAGTAACCTACTATGGAAGCAGCATCACTGCACCGCAGCAAGCGGCGTATTATGAGCGAACAGAAAATGTATGTACTCTTTTCCTTTTCGTATTGCACATACACAAAGTTGTATGATTTGATAGGAGAATAATACCCAGCATGAATAGTGTCCTAGGTTCTTCTAATGCTGTAGGTGCAATCCCGAATATTACAAGTTATAAAATAAATCAACCTACCATAATTAGATAAATGTTTTATATTATAATTATAGCTAGCCTTCTTTCAGTAAATGCTTTAGTTTTTTTTTATTATTATATTCCGCATGTTTTTAGGCAAAGACGAAGGTTTTAGATGGTCTTACTTGCCAACACTATCCTCCAATCCTCTCTTTCCACACTAGTGCCAGTTTTCTTTAGAGTTTCCCAGCTGTTTCACCAAATCATAGATAATGTTTTTCCTTTCTATCTTAGCGACCCACCCCTGCTTCGCATAGGTGCAATGTAGATACTAATATTATAAATATAAACCTTCATCTTGAAGCAGAACATTCATCGTTCAGAATAGTTCATCATGCTGAAACCTGCATCCGTTGAGCATATTGCTGAATCTGTTGAGTAGTTTAAAAGATCTAAGCCAACAGACAGCGGAAGCTACTTCATTTTATGCTATGTTAAGGTGATGTAAAGATAACAGCATTTTTAGTTTATTATGTTTATTCAATAGGTCTCTTGAATCTAATATTGGAAGTCTGTTGGTTTTTGCAAAAGAATCCAAGAAACTAATCCTGGTAGGTATTTAATAGGTCCATGTTTTTTTTATTGCATGCAACATGGTCCTCGGCAGGCTCCGCCCACACGCAAAAGTTGACAGCAACAGGACGAGTTATGTCAAATTAATGTTTTGAGGTTATCCATCGTAGGTTAAATTGATCAAACTTATTTAATCTTATGGGGTGATTGGAGTGGAATTGAGGAGTAAATAATTATTAAATGAAGGAATAATAATATTATGAAAATGTCTCTTATAAAACAACTACTTCCTCACACGAAATCTTTATGTGTTAAGTTTAGAAACCCGACTGTGTGCAATGTTTTTAAATATAGCACCCAAGTAACTACTACTAATTCAGACAGTGCTCTTAAAGACCTAACAGATTGGGAAACTTTAAGTAAGAAGAAGAAGGTCAGTAAAGCCATGAAAGCTTACTTGGAGAGATCTCAAGAACATGACGAGTTCATGAAAAGACAGCACTTCGAATATAATATTGGCAAGCGACATCTTGCTAATATGATGGGTGAAGATCCTGAAACATTTACGCAAAAAGATGTCGATCGTGCTATTGAATATTTGTTTCCTAGCGGCATTTACGACCCAGCTGCTCGACCCCTTATGAAACCACCAGAAGAAGTATTTCCTGCTCGAAAAGCAGCTGAATTTGATGAAGCAGGCAGACCCTACCACTTCTTGTTCTATACTGGAAAGCCCAGCTTCTTTAAGCTTATGTATGATGCTGCAGAAAACATTCAACATTTGTACAGTTTCCAAGATAAAATAATCAGGAAAAAAGCTACAGCTGATCCCAATGGAAGTCTAAACTTGAACGCTAGTGTTTGGTTGACAAAAGAACAACTAGAACAAGTATTAGTGGAATCCATAACTGATTTAGAATATAATAACTTTAAATTAGTTATGGAGAGGCTTGCTTCATTGCCACATGCTTACAAACTGAAGGAATTCATTGAGAAGTACAGAAAACCCCTTGCTTCACAAAAATTTGCTTTAGAAATTCCTAAGCCTAGTTATGATGCTGAAGGACGAGCTTTTATTACAACATATGAATGTTTGAGGAAGAAAGCTAGAGGTGATGTTACAGTTAGATCCCCTGGGACTGGCAAGATTACTATCAATGGTAAAGACTTGACATATTTTGAAGATGTTCAGTCAAGAGAGCAAGTCATGTTTCCATTGATATTCACTGGAATGCAAGACCGTGTTGATATTGAATGTAACATTGAAGGGGGAGGCCCTTCTGGGCAATCAGGTGCTATAAGGTGGGGCATTGCTTGGGGGCTGCGCAGTTTTGTAGATGCAGAAACATTAGAGAAGATGCAAGTAGCTGGTCTGTTGACAAGAGATTTTAGGAGACGTGAACGTAAGAAGCCTGGTCAACCTGGAGCCAGGAAGAAGTCTACATGGAAGAAACGTTAGTTTGTTAACAAAAAAATAGTTTGAATAAATATTGTTTTTAGCTAATGTCTTTTTTTTATTTGAGAGATTAATCTATTCATTGATTAGGAGTTGAATATTCCGTCTGGTACACAACATGATGAGTAAAGAATAATTATCAACACAGTTTCCTGAAGAGGGTTCTCTTTAGTTTGGGAGTTACAGTGGAACAAAAAAAAAATCATATGGTTTATAAGGTTGTGTTTGACCTGTGTGAACAGGTGGAGTACATAACCTTTTTAATTAGTAATGAATGTTGTTATTTATGGTTGATAAATATTTAAATTATAGGTGTTAAACAGTATAAATATTTTATTTACGAAAAAATTAACTTTTATTTTTGTAAGGTTTTTTCATTGACTTCTTCTTGCCCCCTATTTTCTTTTTGAACATTTGATTCTTTCTGTCCTTGTTATATATTCGTTTATTCATCAAAGACTTCAATTCTCTTCTTTCTTTTTGTAATCCGGCTTCTGGTGCTTTACTGAAGAAAGCTAAGCCCTCTGAAAGCAGAAAAAAATTTAACATGAAAACAACTGTAAGAATATTTTCCTTATTCATTCTATCAATCTATCTAAACATATTATTCACATTTTTTATGTATCAATAAATTAAATTAGGCGCACATAAAAATGACGAAAATACTTAAATATTTCGTAACTACCTTTTAGACGTGAATCACCTGAGGAGAAGAACAAGTTCTCTTTCCACACAGCTTTAGTTTCAATGGCAGGTAATATTTTCTGCTCTGTTTTATCGTTTTGTAAATCTTCCTCAGTTTCTGAATCAGAAGAATCATAAACAAAAGGATTCTTTTCTTTCAAATCTAGAGGATTTTTTACTTTCTTTGCTTTTGGTGCTAGAAGCGGTGTGTAGTTAGTTTCTTGTTCTTGTGGACCTGAAACAAAGTTAATCTTTTCGTCATTATCTGATCCATCTGGTCTTTTTACGTCTGGTGTTTTTGACAAATTCAACTATTATATTTATTAGGCTACAAAGTGGCTTTTGGATAAAAACCTTACCATTATCATCATTTTCTATGTTTCCAAACAAACTTCTTAAGCTAAATGTACTGGGTTGTGCAATTGCTTCTTTTAATGCATCAGTCACTTTATAGAATTGTTCTTTTGAAACTTCAATTTTTGGCCCTTCAGGCTCTGGTTGTACTTCATTTAAGTCCTTAGGCTTTTCTTTAGCCATTTTTTTAGACTTCTTTGTCGGCTCTGGTTTGGTTTCAATCTTTGCCAAGAATTTTGCATGGTTTGGTTGTGAAGGGTCAAACCTTAGCATCCCTAGTTTTGGTCTGTAAAATAAATTAATTTTGTATTAGTTTTATGAAAAAGTTCTTTTTATACAAAATGGATAAATAAGCTAGTGAGCCCAAACATATATAGAATTGCTGCTGAAAGATAATTAGTGAATACTTTTCACTTACTTGCTTTTTTTGCCATCATTTTCTGTGAATCTTTGTTTGATAGTAACTCCCAATACATCTTGTAGTATATTCATTTGTTTAGCTTTCTCATCTGCAGTTCCTAATTCAACTTCTTCATTGGTGTAACTTTGCTCTTGATTTGTTTCCCCTTCTTCATCATCATCAATGAACCTTTCATCTAAGGTGAAACGTTTATCAGATTTGTATCTTGATTGCAAATCTAAAACCTAATATTTTTATTTTACATGTTATGCTACACTACAAATGAAAATAATATAATATGAGGTGGATTAAATTCTTTTTTGCATACCTGTTGACCTTTTCGGCCTTCATATTGTTTTTTAACTTCAAAGTTTACTTCATCATCAGACTCGTCAGCTTGATCATCAAATAGATTGTTCTGGTTTTGGCTTTTTGTTTTATTGTTATGATCTGTTATTTTTGTTAAGTTATCCTCAGCATCCGAAAATTTTATTTTTTTATTTTGTACTTTATCCTGGAAGAATTCAATGTGTCAGTAACATTTTTGGCTATTAAAAATGTGAACCTTCAAGTGTGGCTGAATTTTTCGTTATTTAATAATCATATTCTGGTGAACAGCAAAAAATAGCCTAATTTGGGAGAACTCTCTTAAGTGGAAAATATTCCAATACTTACAACCCCAGTTAAACCAGATTTGATAATCATTTTCTTTTCTTTAAATTCCTGTCTTTTCTTTTTCATGGACTCTTGTCTCTTTTGTTCTGCTTCATGCTTCTTTTTATCTTCTTCAGTCACAATGGATAAGTTCTTGCTGTTACTAACATTACCAGCATAATAATTACCAGATTCATTAGAATCGTGGTCTCTTCTATTGGGCCTTTTTGTATTCTGTGTTTTATCATCCTTGAAATTATACGCCCTATCAATATTATTTTCTCCAAAATGTATTTTTGCTTTTTGGTTCCCATCACTAGAATGATTTTGCTCATATTTTCTTTTCCTAGGATTCAATTTTTCGCTTAATTTTAAAATTGGGGTTTTACTAGGTAATCTTTCTTCCTGCGTATTCTGGAAATAATAAATAGTAGGTAATTATATTTTTATTTATGTCTCTCAACTCTTTAATGATATTTAAAATATATTACCTTTTCAGTTGCTTTTATCTGTGCCAGTTCTCTTTCCCTCTGCAATCTTTCCAGGAAGCTCTCTCTAGCTCTAGTAACATATAATCTATTACCATTAAAATCATTGTTTGAGAAATGTTTTATACCTGAAACATGAAATAAGCTGAATTAACTGTGTAAGTCATGAGAAGAATCTCCTGAATATCTTGATTAGGTGATAGGAAATAGGGCCTTGGGCTATTTCTTATCACTTAAACCAAGTTATATTTATATTCGGCTCCTTGTACTCCTTTTAAAAGTCCGGGGCTTTGGTCCTAAGATAAGTACTTATTTCGAAGAAGTATTAAAAATTATCGTCAAGGACGATTGACGGAGTACCTACTATTACTAATGAAAAACAAATTATACTTACAGGATTCGACATTTGCGTTATCGGCAGAGAGTGATACGAAGGCAAACTTTTTACTTTCAATGCCATCTCCAGGCTTTAATTTTAGGTCTAAGTTTGTTATTTCACCAAAAACAGAAAAAACCGAGTGTAGTTCATTTGTTTCTGTGTTTTCTGGGAGATTCCCCACAAATAACCGGGTAGCAGATATCATGATAATATTCACTTTATCTTTTTTTAGGATTTAAACAAAATGCTTGCAATCACACATTGTTTTGACAAGTGGGACGAAAAGTGAGGTTAACTTCAATGTCCGAACATAGCAAAGACTATAACAATCTAGAGAGGAACATAGTATCCGAAGCAGATGGCAATGTGTTTTTTAAGGCTTGTGTACATGATTCACATTGCAAAGTTTGTCATCATAGAGTAAATATTACCGATAATACCATAGGTCGCCAAAACCATTTGGACCAGACTTTTTCCATGAAATTATTTTTGTATTTGCAAGAGTAGCCCGCGAAATTCAAATTATCTTATTTTTTTTGCAATAGATTAATTTTCGTTCGCTCTGTATCAGTCACGGCCAATGTTAGGGTGTATGTTGAACAAAATATGATTCACGACTGTAACACGCGTACGTGTTACAGTTATTGATGATTTTAATTAAAATCGACAATAAAATCCTCTCAGTTCATTTAATCCCATTGAACGACTATTAAGTCGCGCTTGACTGGGAGACCGTGGATGGATGACCACACACTATATAGTTATAGATGATGTGATGAATCAAAGGCCATTGGCCAAATTCCCACCCGGTTGATGAAAGTTTGCGTACAAAACACAAAATAGATTCAATTGTTAAGTTAGACCCAACTTTTCTATCCACCTATTTATTTCTTCAAAATCATGGGATTTTATTCGGTATTTTAAAGTGGAACATTTTTTTTCGTAAAGGACCAGTTCCAGTTTCCAATAATTGTAATCTAGAGACATGTAACTATTCCATTTCCACTCTTTTACTTCAGTATGTCGCGGGTAAAGTTTCCATACTACCTTGACCTTAAGTTTTGCAGTTGAATGTAAATTGTACTCTCTGAAACTTTACAAATATATCTTTGGCGATCTCTCGTTTCTCCCCAGTCCTTGCCGAACATGCCCGCTGGCAACCACTCTTCTGATATTTTTCAATTACATATTTGGTTTTCATGCAGATGTGGAAATAGATCAAAACCAGTTCATTGAGGAGGTTCATGTGTATCCAATTGAGGAGAGATACCACTGTCTACAAAGTCCTCCAACTGACTACTGATGTTACTTTTAAAACCGGTAAGCTAAAGTGGGCTATGGGTCAAAAACCCACTGTGTAGGAGACTGGCTCAGGCAATGGTTCTAAGCAAACCAAAAGGCGCCGCGGAAAATAAAGCGGGGTTTTTTTTAGTTTAATAAAACGTATTGTTACATGTATATAAATCTATTGCTACTACTTTCATAACACAAAATAATTCACTTATGTAATACTGTGTCAATTATATTTAGAACACAACAGGTAAATAGTATACCTATAATTAAATACAGCAGTTAGTATTATATATTTACAAAGTGAAAAATTGTAGAGTCAAAATCGCACTAGAAAGATACAAAAAAAAATGTCTAAGAAATTAACTTGTTAACTTCGAAATAGTCTATTAAAATTAGTAAGGTAAATAAACAGGACGAAACAAGCAAAAACAACAGGATAATGTCTGTTCTTAACAGCATACAACAAGATCAACAAATATATTAATTCCAATTAATTTGATCGTCATAATTATAAATGCAAATATGAATAATAATTAGCTACATACCAATATCAACTAAGATCTACCTACGAACATACAAGTTTTGGAAACAATATTTCAGTGTTTTGCGCCCAAATTGATTTTACCCCTAATAACATAGAGATCAAAGGCACAGCTAGTGAATAAAAAAAAACATATCACTTATTAGTTACTTTGTAGGAATTATATGGACTTGATAGGCAGGTAAAGTTTATGTAGTTATCTAGTAGTTGAGTTTATTTCAAACAGTATATTATTTTCATCACACAAAGCTACCAAATAGTTCAAATATACAACATCTTCTGTACAGATTTTAAAATATTATTTTTATATAAATATCATAATTTGATTATTTTCATAACTTTAACACATAATTTTCGAAGAAGAATGGCATTGCTGGTACATATCGTTCTGAATTTCAGAAGCGTTCATGAATTAAAACTTTGTACACAATATGAAGCAAATAAATGAATTGAAAATACTAATACTAATATTTTGCTATTGTCATGTATGTATCAGCGGTTGACTAATTATGGTAACAATTCTAAAATAGCGAAAAATACGTGCCATTTCATAAACATTTTTATTGTAGATGTTTTTTTTTAGCAGTTTCAATTAATTAGTTTTGTGGTGAACTTTAAAGCACGAGGATTGTATGTAGGTCATCGAAACTCAATTTCGGTCCCCGAGTAAAAACCCGAAAAGAAATTAAGTTTTACGAGGAGATCGACACCGGGTTTCCATGCCCTAATTGTATGCAATTTTAGTGTGTGACATAAGAAAAATAAATCAACCTAGAGCCTACACCATAGGTTACTTACTTTAAGCGGAGCCGCTACTCTTGTTTTTACAAAATATAATACAAAAAATATGATGTTACCTTAATTTGAGCGAGACTGTACACAGAGTCTAAAAGCGATACCAAGATTGCCCGGAGTCCTGCCATTCTTCTTTAATTTTACAAGTTAACGGCTAACACACTAATATTATCATTAATACAAATAATTAGACTAGGCGAAATAAGGTGTGACCACACAAATACTTCAGGGTGCGTTTATTATATAAGTTGTCACCCGACTAGTTACACATCAAAAAATATGCCGAGCCTGAATGGTACGGCTTAAATGTCACCCTAAGGGATATGATACCTACAATCTGGCATATTATAAAACAATTCATGGTAATTGAAGCGCTGAAAATCTAAATATATAATTGATCTAGATCACAGGCTCGCAGGGACCAGTAGGATGACCATGACGTCTTAGAGCAGTATTATTTAAATCTTATTCCAGTGTGGGTATAGCTATACAAGAAATCTAGTCTCTTTCCTACACTGGAATTACATTAAATCAATCTCGCTTTAAGACGTCATGTTAGCCCGCCTGTTCATAAGACGTGATGCTCTTAAAATAAATAGTATACTATACGGAATGAATGAAGTCACAAGTGTCGCGGGTCGGGACAATTGTGTTGAATTAATGTACTATACCACACCAAAGCTTGGCATTTCGGCGACATGTCAACTGAATACGACAGTTGCCGATATGGCCCTTTGTTGTGTATGTTCCATGGAGTACATCCGCTTGAATAGAGGCGTGCTTTGAAAACTACAGTAAGGCGTGCCTCGTCGACGTACCGCTATAAACCATCACCCGCGGCCCGCAATCCCCCTCCTCCCCCCCGTAGTTGGCGCATCATTATTAATGTTTTACCGTGAAACGGTTTGTGACGTATAGTGCGGGTGGGCTATTGGTCTCCAATAAAGAACTAAACGAAATTAAGTACTTCTATAACATAATGTTCATAAGATACAACGATGAATAAACTAAGATATATATGACAGAAGACTGATTTGTAGATGCTGTCCATTGCGGTAGTTACGCAACATACCAAAAAGTGTTATTATATTGTTGATTATAAAGTTACAAATGTAATACAGATTAGGACATAGATTGAAATACAAACAGACCTTTGTCAATACTTACAAGTAGGTAATATTTTTAGCTGCCGTCATAAAAATCTTAGATATTGATTCCTTAATGATCACCCCTCCCTCTTCCTGACTCCCACAATATTGAACTGTAGGCCCTTAAATTTCTTGCCAGGGTTGCGGGTTGTTCGTAAGAGATACCGCGGCCCCAGAACACAAAGGGCTAAAGATGGAACATGTATGAGTTTTAGTCAGAACAAGTCTGACACCACCCAGAGCCCGGGAGAAGTCATTTGATGATTTCCCATGCAAAAAAAAAGAGGGTGAAGAAAAGGCCTTTACATTTGTCTGATCGAGGGCACCGTCACTATTCAAGCGGATAGACTGTAGTTTTTTCACACTTATTTTATCTTTGGTGCAACCTAATAGCAACCTTGTCGTAACAAGAATAATGTTCGCTTTCATTTACAGTGACAGCAACCATATTCCATCGAAAGTAAAAATCACTATTATTTTGACAGTGAAACAATGTCAAAAAGTAAAATAACTGTGAAAGAACTGTATCTTATGTTTAGTTAAAGTGATAGAGTATTGCCGCAACGGTTCCTAGGTAAGCGGGGAGCGGCTCAGACTTGAAGTGGTTCCTCTTGCAGCAGGAGTTATGGATGGAGTGCTACGTGGGCTCGTCTGACGACATCAGTGCCTCGGATTGCTCATCCAAGTCCGGAATATTTCGTATCACCCTGCTCGATGACACACAAAAAAATAACGTTACTGAACTGAAAACCTAATGAATGCTCGATAAAGTAAAATAAGAACGTTGGTTGTTTTCACAATAAATAGTTGACTTGGCAAAATCAGTTATTCACAGTCAGCTTTTGTTTACAAATTGGTTAAGATAATACGACAATAAATTAAACTGCGAATACCTCAAGACGTTCTTAGTCTACCTATAAAAACCATTTGAATATATCCAGTAGTTAAGTCACAGGAAATTATTTTAGATATTATTATTTTACATTTTTAAAATTTGCTACATGATGTATCTAATAATAGGGAAGTACTGACAGGTTAACAACCGGCGGCACGAGTTTTGACCGCTGACCTTCACCTGCGCAAAAGTGTGTTATTAGGTCTCTTTGGTGGTATGAAGTGAGGTGCAAGGGCGGGGAAAGTGCAGTGATTGGCCCGTAGTGCATCGCGTCATAGACGTCACTCGGAATTTGTTATTTACTCCTGCTGCACCTTCCTTTTCCTCCAACCTTGAACTTGTATGACGAGAACAAGGTTAGTGACCTATTTATAAAGAGTGTTCTATTTTGCTTCCACTTTTACGCCATTTAGTTTGTTCGAAATTTTTATTTTTTGTGTTAGGTTTTTTTTTGATAGTTTAGAATTATACTTATGAACTAGTATTGTCAATGTTTTCATTTATTGTCGTATTATCATAACCACTGTGTTTAATAAATATTCTTTAACAACCCATGTCAATGTTATCTAATTTTTTTTTTGTTCTGAGCTCTACCTTAGGACCTTTTAGTGACAAGCCGTTAATGCCAACTGTGTCAGCAGTTTAAAAAAATAAAAGTTTATTTTTTAAAGCGTGTTTGTCCGTGATGTCCCTTTTCATTAATATCTGTTTTGAAATAAAAATCTTCAGTATGAGTGTGTTGTGTAGGTACTCACGTGAAGCCCTCAGCAGCCCGCAGCCGGTCGGTGAGGCAGGTGAAGAGCGCGAAGTCCCGCGGCAGCATGGCAGCGGCCGCGGCCCAGCCAGCGCCGGCCAGCATGGCGGCCAGCGCACGCCAGGCCGCGCCACTACCGCCCCCACCGCGCCACGCCTCCACGCCCAGCGCCAGCGGCGCCGCCAGCCCCAGCATGCCCGTCGCGGCGCGCGCCGACGTCAGCGAGCGGCCCCTGTGGACACACCGTGGTGAAAAACTGAACACTAGCCGCCAGCAGGCCACCCACTAGCCAAGTACTAGATACTAGAGATAGTTACCAGAGCCACAGCGAGTCCATGAGCAGAGGCCCGAGTGCCGCGTCGAGCAGTAGCCAGCTCCACTGGCGCGGCGGCGGTAACTCGGCACGCTCCACGCCCCAAGCCGCCAGCAGGCCGCCCACTATCCACGTCAAGCAACCGCAAGCACAGCCTACGAGACCTGGGCATCAATGGCTCATTAATATATAGGTATGTATTTAAAACTGGAGAGGTGTGAAGGGACACCCGGATGGAACGAAGTTATTATTAATTATGTACAAAAAACCTGTATACACTCAACAAAAATAATCGTCGCGACACCAAACTGTTCAATGCGAAATAGAAAGACAGACAGAAAAACACGTACACGCTGCACGGTTTACAACTATAGCAAAAAGTGTCGTTACAACTTTTGGTTTAAATTTTTCCCTCTAGACCCCTTTTGCAACGCGCGATAAGGAACTTCGTTACAATATATATATTTGTAACGAGATTGTTATAATATAAAGTATCAAGTTATTACGTAAAATAGTTTAACTTGCTACTTACCTACAAGTAAGGATGAGTTGATATCGTCGCCACTTCTTAAAGCTTGTCGAAATAACAGCAAATGTACTGCGTAACATAATGCTGAGCCTAGTGCGGCTAACACTGCTATCCAATTCGTTTGATGACTTTCTGATATACCTATCACCACCTGGAAATACAAAGGGAGGGTTTGTTTGTGACTGGCGGTTTCTAATACACCTCATATTGTTCCAACTATAATAAAAGTAACCCTAGGTCACACCCTGCCGGGGTTGCGGGTTGTTCGAAAGAGATACCGCGGCCCCCGAACATAAAGCCCAAAAGAAGGAACATAGGTTTTAGTCAGTAAAAGTCTTACTCCGCCCAGAACGAGGGAAGTTATTTGAAGATTTGACATCTGCAAAAAATAAATCTAGATCACACTCACCAGTCCGGCAGCGGTAAGTAGAATAGCAATGCACTTAGACAGTGTGAACCGGTCGTTGGGGACCTGCGCAAATATAGCGCCGAACGAGAGCGCCAGTGCACCCGCTGTCGACGTGTATATGGTGGCCGAGCCCGTGGTCGTGTGCAGCAGGCTTAATCGATATAGGTAGTTTGAAATGAACCACTGAAAAGATACAATAAGGGTTACCTTAAAGTGTAAATTTTAAAATGGCTTTGGCTGAATCTCTGGAAATTAGAAAATAAAATGAGGGAATCGACTTCATAAAAAAACTAAATTAATTAAAAATCAAAGATAGTGCAAAGATAAAGCTACAAATACTTGCAATTTTTTCGCCATAGGTATCAATTATAAGATTTCATGCGCGCTAAAAACGAAACTGATTAAATCTGATGTTTTTGACCTTATTTACGTTTTGAATGCTCTTGAAAATCGTTACGTTTTGTCGATCATCAAGCAGTGAAAAAGTACAAATTACGAAACGATTAGCGAAGCGAATGACAAAAATATCGACGTCAATCAGTGCCATATTAAGACACCTGCAGATGAAATAGGTCAATAGTAGTTCAAAATCGAGTAGAGTTGAAAAACCCCTGGTCTTGCACGTGGGATAAAATGGGCATTTAATTGTCTAGCCCATTTTGCTGATGGGTAAAGGCGTTATCCAAGTCTTTGTGTTCCGCGCCACCTCTAAACAACCTTTGCGGTATACGTCTAGATTGCAAATGAAAAACATTGCGCACTCAAAAAAAATGATGGTCAATGAACTCACAGGTACACAGAAGAGCAGCGCAAGACGCAGATGTCGTCGCGTGGCGGCGGCGGCGGCGCGGCGCTGGGCGTGCTCGCTGGCGCGCACGGACGCCGCCCACGACAGTCGCGCCAGCAGCGCCTCGCTTGCCATCGCCGCTGACATCACTCGTACCTGACGACAGATTACCAGAGTACTGCTGTTCTTTATCAGTTAATTTACTTCTGATTGGGCACTGACAAAATCAGTGATCTTTATTCTCATGACGGAGTTTGACTGCAAGTCCGTGGTGAAGCATTTCATTAAAAAAAAGTCCAACAAAAATTAAAGAGAAGAGAAAGAGATGTATTGCTAAGTTTAAGTTTGATGTGTGGTGTACTTGTTTTAAAGATTATGGTTTCGATTTGAGTAGTTTGTATAGACTACACTATGGATTTTCATGCAAAATTATGGCGTATGGTGAAACTGTTATTTGGTAGCAAACCTTTAATTAGCATATTATTATAATTCTTCTGCTTAATTTATTTTTCGCCCAAGGTAACATGACTGGAATATGGCGACAATTCAATGTACATATAAACCATTTACCTCAGCCACTTTATTAAACCGCACAGCTCTTGGAGCAGCATCATCACTATCTGTGGTCTCTCCAGCTCGGACAGGAACAAATGTGGAGTCTCCCTAAAATATTATCAAGCAATATAATTTACTCTTCCTATACACCATGACCTTTGAAGGCTAAGAAACTTTTACATTTGAATAAACTACGGCCAATACCACCACCAATAAATGTTATACTACCTTCCAAATAATATTGATTAAACATTTCCAAAGGATATTAAGCAAAACTTTCTTTTGATATATGTATATTTTTTCCATAAAATATTTCCCAGCCTTTCAAAATACATGGTGTATACAGGTTGTTTATTTTCCCCAAGCAATGTTGGATAATTATGATGATTATTTACCTGATTCTGAACCTAAAACAATACAAAAAGGTTGTTTTAATAAAACATATTATCCTTGAAGGTACATTTCATTCAAGGACTATGACTGCAGTAAACTGCACTGGCAATTAAATGCTTATAAGGTACAAAAAACAGATTAAGTAATCCGCAATGCAACAGGGGAGCCAACTGATCAGGGACCGAAAAAGTTAACCTTATAAGAATTTTAATTTGATTATATTTTTACTTGAGTGAAAATCTCTAAAGTTAAAGGTTAACCTGTATCTTAGGGTAAACCCTATACCAGTCCACACACATAGCTCAGCTGCATGCACAAAAAATGCAAGGAAATGGCAAATATAGCCCAAACTTGGTGCTTTGTATCTTTCATTCTGGTCAATCATCAGTACTTAAATGGTTAACCCATATATTTAGGGATCAAACTGTCATCAATAATAATCACCTGTAAAGTGGTTATTCTAACATGGGTTATGATGTCTAACCAATTCACCCAAATTAATTATGAATTTGTGAATATTTTACAGATTGTAACTTAATGAATTTACGATTCTATTTTAGGCCCCCTGAATCATTTATTGTATCCTACAATTTGTGTATTTGGGTGGTAACTTAAAATGTATTGAGATTGCTATGTACTCAGCTCTCTAGGACAGCAAAATTATAAGAGGGGTAGTTTTCTTGAAGTTAAGTATTGTTTTTTACTATTATTAAAATGTTTCGAAAGGAGTATGTAGATGAAGACATTATTTTTTAGTTCACCTTTACATAGTATACAACAAGTCAGATCTGCTGTCTGTTTAACGGATTTTAAAGCAGGTCTCAGCAATAGATATTTTGATTCAAGAGGAAGGTTTATATGTATAATATCCCAGTTGAGGTGGGTGAAAGTATGGGGTGCAGCTACTGCTAGTTAGTTTTAAAATAAATCTGGTAATTAGTTATGTTTTTATGGTCATTGCTTGTGAAATTGTATTTAAGCTGAGAGCTGCAAATTGAAAGACTGAAGTTTTGACTCCTCTCTTGTAATCAATTACTTGTTCCAAATGTTTTATGTAAATCAATAAATAAAGCTAAAGTTGGGAAATACATCATCTTAAACAATTAAAAAATAGTAGATGTATATTTATTTTCTAGTAAAATACTCACCAAACTGTTTGTGGGTTCACTAAAATAACTTTCATCATCTGTTTCTCCTGACTGTTCCAATAATTGCTGAAAAATATGACTTATTTTAATCACACTAACATTATAAAGGAGAAAATTTGTAAGTGAGTATTTGTTACTCCATCACATTCAAACAGTTAAACATGTTTATGTCATTAACCTAAAGAACAACTGTGGTGTTGACAATCTAATATTAGGTCTTTCCATTTTGTGCCTTTGTCGTAATGTCTCGTTCTCCCGGCAAAAACATGACAACGTTAAGACGGGTTCGCCAACATTCGGGCGGCCATTTTAGATGGGGTTTTAGCATGGGTTTTGTTTACATTTGGTATCGCTTCTCGTTGGCCGTACTGTAGTGTTTACTCCAAATTAACACATAGGCTACTTTTTAAACCAGTTTACACAAATGAAACTGTGGGGCACAGCTTGCATGTTCTTACACAATAATCTCCAAAAATACCTAACAAATTTCAATATAATCTGGAAATTGGGTCTGATTTCAAAGATAGACCAGTATTGGATCACACATTGACACTATTCTTAGTAAATTTCATCTGTGCACATTGAAAAAATGCTAGTAAGATAAAGTGTTTCACAGAATTGTTTATTATCCAGTTATTGATTTTGTAATGCATTCATTTCGTTCAACATATGATTTCTTACTACTTTTGAGCATTGATTGGCATACACTCTGCCGAAAGAACATAATAAAAGAGAGCATGGTCAGTTTAGCCCATTCTTCACAAAATGATTTGGTAATAATATCAGATTGTTATGAAAACAACGAAGATTGATAAACCTTATCTAAATTTTATTCAACTAGTATTTGGTCATTTGAAGGTCAGTTTGTTTTAATAATAAACTCACTGTGTAATCTGCTGGTTGACATGGATCCCTCGTTGGAGGTGTAAAACATAGTACTAAAAGGTAAATAAACAGCAGAGAACTCCTCACATAGGTCACAAGGAATGGTCTTTCTATATGTTTTTCTATGTATAAATACTGCAAAAGAAAACAATACAAGAAGTTTAATTTTTAATCACACAAAAACATCAGAAAGGTCTAGTTAATGGCTCTTAGGACTTACTTTTGTCATCTCAGAGGATACCACCCACAGTACAACGACCAGTAACAGAATGAAAACGCCGAACACAAACTTCCTCTTGTTGAAGCGTTGAGGCACATCTTTATTGTTTTTATTGTTGTTATTAACCCGAAAATAATTGTGGCACAAAGTCAACATGAAGACGAATCAAGACAATTCACTAAATGAGTAAAATATTTGAATTACATTGAATTGCTCAGGATCATATTTTCAGATGTATGTTTACCGCAGCATTTTCGTCGTTACAGAGTAGATAAATGAATCTCAGTATATTATCTAGTTGGTGAATAATATACTTTTAGTTTTGTTGATAAGTTTTATTTTCGTGATAACTATGCGCTTGTATGTTGTTGTTAAAAAATTACCAACAAAATTCCTATTCAGTATACGATCGAACAATCTAACTTAGTATAGTTGAACATGGATCTTTTGGAACGTGGTCATAATTAGAACTAATGCCGCCACCAAGTTTTTACTTGAAGTTTCCAAAGACTAATGGGCAAATGTTTACCAACAGCGCCCTCCTGACAATGTCATTCGAGCGCCAGATGGTCCATGGCGTACCATAGATGAAATTTAGTGGCTCAACGTCGACACCGGCACCATTGCCATATAAAAAAAAAACATGGAATTAATAGTTACTTACTAACTGTAGGATCAGTGATACAACCGTAATACGGTATTACACCCATTTTTAAAAAGTATCTCATTTTGATCCTAGGGTCCTAGTAAACCACCAAAAAAAACAAAAAAAAAATATTCAATCGATATGTGCCATAAAACTGCATTTCAATTTTACAATTTCTATTTTCGCGCGTAAAATCACAAAAACGCTTGACGCCATGTTACTCTGTGGTCATGACGTCAGTTGGTTATATACAAATGCGCTGTTATTAGTCTTTCTGTTTAGTTGTATTTTTCACTATAGTTTATGGTATTATTATAATGGTGGTATTTATTTCTTTCATGGTATTATTACTACTATTTTAATAAAAAATAAAATGTAATGTTTTATTATACAGAAATAGTAATAGTTGCTCAGTTGACAGTTGTCACGTTTTGTTTCCATGACCATATGACGTAATAATCATGGCGGACACTGTTTCGCTTTAAAACAACAGACTAAAAAAAGTGAAAACTTTGAAATCAATTTTAAAATTTATTCAGTTGTTTTATTAATTAAATTTAACATTTTCTGATTGCTTGTTGCCTAAGCTATCTGAATTGTATATTTTTAGAATTTCTTTCATATAGAGTAAAATACCCTATTGTAACCGTACAACGGGGTGAATTAAAAGTAAATTAAAGTCCCTATCAAAGTTTTTTCTCGATTCACCCTTGCGAACCGCGACTCTGTTCACTCCGTTTTACGCGCTATTGACTGATTGCTTATTGTCGCTATTTTATTTTAGTGGGTAAGTCCACATGATTGCAGCAGCATTCAGCAAAAATCCTGAACAAAGTCAAAGTAATTTATTTTTCAATAACATAGTATTGAGGATGGTACACACAATAATGAAAAGTTCAACATGTTTCACCATTACTAGGTATACAAATATTAAGTATGTCATTTAAAATTGATTTATACTACATAATACAGATTGCGATTGAAAAATACTATGTCATAAGCTTTCAAACATCACGTTTTTGTCAAACACTTGTTAGCTTATGTACGTGCGTGAAGAGGAGTCTACCTTACGATGATGCAGAAAGAAAACATAGTAGGTGGAGGGTGCTTATCAGAAAGTGTTCCGAGAAGGCATTTACACATTTAATATAACGATAAATACTTATAATAAGTATTTACCTATAAAATTGCCGTTTTGTATGAAAAAAATTAAACGAATTTTTGGAGTTTACTCCTTAAAAATCCATTTTCATATACAGTGTGGCCAGTTGATAGACGTCCAAAGAAAAAAATTAGATGCCTTATGCTAAGGGGTACCCGAATTACCCCCATGTATGTTCCGCGATTATTTGTGGTTTAGGAGCTAGAATTTTTTAATTAGTATTTTCAAAATTTTCACCTAACATTGGTTTTTATTTTTTATGTCTTTATTCCTATCATTTTTAGATATTCTTTTTTGTGGAAACTATTAGCGATAACAATAGCTACCATGCAAAAAAAAACCGTTTGCCTAGGCATTGTAGAACTTACCACAAAATTAGTCCAAAGTTCAAAATTACCATTAGAGTTCGATAATCAAAAATGTTCAGAGCTTAAAAAAAAATAAGTTAGGGGTGCTCGTTGCTCCAAGAAAGTGAAGATAACCTTGTTTCGAGCCTACTGCACATCTTTTTATACGGGTAGTTTGTGGGTGTCATATTTGCAGAAATCCTACAGCGCTCTCCGCGTTCAATATAATAATGCGTTGAGGGCACTGCTGCGGTTGCCACGCTTCTGCAGCGCTTCAGGTATGTTCGCGAGCGTCCGCATTGACTGTTTCTATGCCAGCATGCGCAAGAGAGCGACCTCGATTACAAGTAGACTGCGGGACAGCGGTAACAGTCTTCTCAACGTTGTCGCAAACAGGTTGGACGGGCCTTTTATGCAGCATTGGAAGGCATTACATGCGCCCATATATAGGGCTTGGGGCAGGTAAAATTATAAAATTATATTTTTATTGTTTTCAAAATTTAACTACTCATTATTACTATTCTAAGAAATTTAATTTAATTTAATTTATTTAATTATATTGAATCCATTTTAGTACTATTGAATCTGTTGTTTAATGATATTGAATCTATTTTAATGATACTGCATCTGTTTTTATGATAAATCTGTTTCTTAATGATAGAGAATCTGTTTTAATGTGTCTGTGTACGTCTAAAACAATATTATATTAGTTTTCTTTGGGTCTATGCCACCCGAAATAAAGTTTATTCATTCAAATGATCTTAAAAACTTCTATGGACCTTCAACAGACAAAATCGGTAAAAAAATATAGAGCTTGATCGGGGATTATTTCCTGTAATTAGCGTTGATAGCAATAAAGGTATTTTTACAGTTATTGTTATAATTTGGGATTTCTTTATTTTTGCCACTTTTATGATAAAAAAATACGGTAGATAGTTTACAAATTTTATTAAAACACGTTACAAAAGGTTTTCAAAGTGCCGCCGTACCACAGAAATGCACAATCTACATCTACGGAGGAAATTTGTAAACTATCTACCGTATTTTTAATAGCCTAGGCAAACGGATTTTTTTTGCATGGTAGCTATTGTTATCGCTAATAGATTCCACAAAAAAGAATATCTAAAAATTATAGGAATAAAGACATAAAAAATAAAAACCAATGTTAGGTGAAAATTTTGAAAATAGTACTTAAAAAAATTCCAGCTCTTAAACTACAAATAATCGCGGAACATACATGAGGGTAATTCGGGTACCCCTTAGCATAAGGCATCTAATTTTTTTTTTGGACGCCTATCAACTGGCCACCCTGTATAAGGCGCCCGGTATGAGAAAAATCCGAGGGGTAAAACCTACTAAAGTAACGAAAATGTGTCACGTTTTTGGTGCGCACCTTTAGTGCGCAACTTTCTAATTTGGCTGTGAGTGTATTAAGACGTACATATGGTATGCTGTATAGGCGACTATACCTATATACTATATGAGTGGGCTTGTTTGTTTCTATCAGTGTCGATGTATTTATATTGCTATTTTTTGGAGTTTACTCCTTAAGAATCGATTTTCATATACAGGGGTACAAAACGGAAAACTGAAGAAACGGGGAATTTTGTAAGAAGTAACAGAGAAGCCTTTAGACAACTAAAAGACAATTTCCTCCGTAGATGTAGATTCTGCATTTCTGTGGTAAGGTGGCACTTTGAAAACCTTTTGTAACGTGTTTTAATAAAATTTATAAACTATCTACCGTATTTTTTTATCATAAAAGTGGCAAAAATAAAGAAATCCCAAATTATAGCAATAACTGTAAAAATACCTTTATTGCTATCAACGCTAATTACAGGAAATAATCCCCGATCAAGCTCTATATTTTTTTTATCGATTTTGTCTGTTGAAGGTCCATAGAAGTTTTTAAGATCATTTAGAAACCTCTGGCACCCCTTACTTATTTTTTTTTAAGCTCTGAACATTTTTGATTATCGAACTCTAATGGTAATTTTGAACTTTGGACTAATTTTGTGGTAAGTTCTACAATGCCTAGGCAAACGGATTTTTTTTGCATGGTAGCTATTGTTATCGCTAATAGATTTCACAAAAAAGAATTTCTAAAAATGATAGGAATAAAGACATAAAAAATAAAAACCAATGAAAGGTGAAAATTTTGAAAATAGTACTTAAAAAAATTCTAGCTCCTAAACTACAAATAATCGCGGAACATACATGGGGGTAATTCGGGTACCCTTTAGCATAAGGCATCTATTTTTTTTTCTTTGGACGCCTATCAACTGGCCACCCTGTATAAGGCGCCCGGTATGAGAAAAATCCGAGGGGTAAAACCTACTAAAGTAACGAAAATGTGTCACGTTTTTGGTGCGCACCGTTAGTGCGCAAGTTTCTAATTTGGCTGTGAGTGTATTAAGACGTACATATGGTATGCTGTATAGGCGACTATACCTATATACTATATGAGTGGGCTTGTTTGTTTTTATCAGTGTCGATGTATTTATATTGCTATTTTTTTTTCATTAATCTGTGAATTTACCCTTTCATAATTATGATATCAATCTTTTTTCAGTTGAATAAACTCTTTTTGCGTATGGTTAGATACTCGTACTTAAGGAGTAAACTCCAGTCGTGCGTCGGAGCTGACACACACGCTTTTTTATTTGTATTAATCGAAGTAATCACCCATGCAATCAATGCATCTTTGCAGTCAGCATCTTTTCTCAGTTTATTGATGCCCTTCTGAAAGAAATCAGCTGGACAGGAGGCAACAAATTCTTCAAAGGCATTTTGTACTGCCTCTCGGGTATTGAATTTTTTTCCCGCCAAGAAGTTATCCAAATTCTCAGTTATCCAAGTTATCCAAAGAATTAGAATCAGAACCAGACCTTGCACCTGCAAGGTCTGGTGAGTAGGGCGGATGACGGAGAGCTTCCAACCCCAGTTCTTGCAACTTGGAGACCGTCTGCTGTGCAGTATGAGGTCGCTCGTTGTCGGAGACAAGCGATTGATCAATGCTGGTTGGAGATGTGCCAGCTTCTCCATCATTGTGTTCAGTTCTTCACAGTACACATCTGCAGTAATGCTCACCCCGTTTGGTAAGAAGCTGTGATGAACCACACCGTCGAAGAACGGAAGCGAGCAAACCAATAACAGGTGGTGCGTTGGTTTGTAGTGTTAGCTCCTTAAACGTCGTTGATGTTGCGTGCCGCTTGTGCCGCGTTGCTGCCACGACGGTACTCATATTCCATAATTACTCGAAATTTTAACGTATCCATGATGGCGAAAAAGATTGAAATGCGATGAAATTGTAACACTAATCAATGAACAAATGACTAAGTACTTTTGAAAAAACAAACATGTTTTTAAAATAAAATTAATTTGAAATTAGAATTCTTAGCCAAACAAAAATTATTTTGATTTGAAATGGCCAGTACTGCAGAACGGCAATTTCATAGGTAAAGACCTAATATTATCCGTAGTCAATAATGTGGAAGATAAGGGACTGAACAAGCGTTGCCTGTAAGCGTAATGGGACAATACTTTTTAATCGGTAAAGTGCAGAGACCGTGCAGTTCCGGTGACTTTCTTGCTCACCGTAGCAACCTGCTTACGCTAGTCAGGGCACGTGTCCACATACAAACCCAGATTTGACGTCGGAGCTAAGCGGGATGACTGCGCCCTCAAAGGTAAACGGTGAGACTGATGAGCTATTCAGCCTTCTTACGCCATGGGGGCTTCCAACTGCCTGACACTTGGTTGGGTTTACCGCCGCCGCCGCCCCGAAACGATTAGACCAGTTTTTAACAACTGCTAAATCCCGGTTTAAGTCATCAATCGCATGCGATAAGTTGTCAACACTTGACTGACAGTAGAGTTGTAAGTCGTCAGCATAAAGATAATACGAGTACTAAAGCTGGGTAGTTAAGAGATCAATAAAAATAGAAAACAAAAGTGGAGATAAAATACCGCCTTGGGGGACGCCAGTTACAAGATTACACCAGCTGGAAGAAGATTCTCCACCGGGAACTGACTGCTGTCGACCCCTAAGATAGGATGAAAATCATTGCACAACCTTGTGAGTGAGACCATAAGATAGAAGAGTATAATAGATTAAAGGACTTCGTGACTGACGGTATTGAAAGCATTCGAAAAGTCAATCAACACTACGAGGGAGACTTTAGTGTCTTCCATTCCCCGTATATCATCAGTCACTTTAAGGAGAGCAGTAACGGTGCTGTGCCCCGGTCTGAACCCGGATTGCAACGGACTGATAAGGGAGTTACGGTGAATGAAATAGGAAAATTGTTTGTGTATTTTGATTATAACGATTGCGAGCAGTTTTGAAGAGAGTTCAGTTATCCCCGCACTGATCCTTTTTATAATACCAGAACGAACGATCCCTTCGTCGCATTGCCATCTTAACTCCCCTATTCATCCAAGGTGCAGGTGGCCGCTTCAGCTTCACTTTCCTGATAGGAGTGTGGGTGTCATAGGTACAACTTAAGTAGGTACAACCAAATTAAAACACATCACTTTGTCATCAACTGAAGTGGCCTCCTCCAGTCCTGTCCAGTCAATATTGAATGCATCATGGATTACTTTTTCAGGATCGTTTAAACGGATCCGTCGCTACTGGATGCAAAGTGCGCGTGCCCCACGCACTTTCTGTGTTCAGTGTTCTCATGTGTGTGAACTCTGTTATACAACTACATCAACCATCGCCGAATAAAAACGTCTACGATAGAACAGGCTTGTTAAACGAATTCCTGTGTAAACTGACCATAAGTTGGTCTTGGCTAGTCTTGGCACTTGGCAGACTGAAAGGCACAATGGCAACGCTGACACGCTGACAGTGACACTACAAGGAATGATTGTTTGGATTGACACACGAATACACGATTGACATATAACCTTAGCGACAAGCGAGAAGCGACAAAAACGAAACTAAGCTTTTCAATTTACCACCTATTTCTGCATTTTAGCCGACTTGGAAAACCTTAACTTATTCAAGTTATCGAAGATACAGCAATGAGCGTAGAAGTAATTAAACAGGTTGGAAAATATTACAATGTACCGGTCGGGACCTTATGTTACAATACTGATAAGGTGATTATTTTTGAGAAAATTATGCCTTGATTTGCAAAGTAAAGCTATGAAGTAAAATGTACTAAAATAGATTTTTTGCTATGTATATATTTCCAGGTACTTACCACTGTCATAAATAAACAAAGCATAGAAGGGTTTGCTACAATAGCATTTAAGTTAGCGTCCAGTGAAGGGGCGAAACTAACCCAGGAGCAGAAGCTACTAAGCTACCAATGGCTAGAACACATTGCCATGTATGCCAGCCAGGCTGTTGCTAACCCTTCCTTTGCACAGGGATTTTTAAAGGTAATTAATTTATCAAAACTCAAAGTAACTTCAGACTTAATGCCTGGCGTATTTTCTACAGATAAACTAGGGTTAGAGAGGTGCTGAGATAGAAAAGAATGGTGCAACAGTAAGGGTAGATAGCCTGAAAATTAGTATAAGTATTGCAATACCTACATATTTTTTTTTAAATACATGATTTATACTAGCCTACACATTCCCACCTATCATAATTAATATTCCCATAAGCATGAATAAAGTCATGAAACCAACTCTATATTAATGCGTAGTTTAAAAATAATTTATATTTCTGTGATGTTTACTCCCCGTGTTTGTACTAGGCTCACTGGTATCCTTGCACTTTAGACTAGTCTTCATATTATTCACTCAGACTTTGTTTTTGTATTTTCACAGGATATTAACAAGGCGTTAGAGAAGAATACTTACTTAACTGGACAGAGCTTAAATGTGACAGATATAGCAACATATTATGTGTTGTACCCATTGATAGTAAGTACATTTATCCACTTGCCCTGTTACGTTAATATGGAACGGACATGTTGTTCAGTTAATACATTTGTTTAACAAAATAAAAGGGTTGGAAGTCTTTTGTACGAAGCATGGCCTGCCTTACACCATTTTATTCTATTTTTAAAATAGGAGCAAGATAAGCCTGCCTTACACCTATATTGATAAGCTAACATTTGGATTAATGCAAATCTTGTTTGTACTGATGCTATCTTCTGAATTATACGGGTTTTACATGGTACTGCTAATTTAAAAATTTAAAAATTACAAATGTTGAGCCTACCAATTAAAATCCAAGCCTTTTGTTGTAAAAATGTTGTTAAAAATGATTTGCTCTTTTCTGTTTTAAATTTAGTTGTTAATAGATTAAATGATTTTACCACAAACCAATAACTTTTTTGAAAACATCTTATTTTCAGGAGCGGCTTTCAGTCACGGAGCGTGAGTCAGTAATGCATGTGTGCAGGTGGCTAAGGCATATTCAAGCACAGCCACGAGTCTCCACAACCCAGGCGCCCCTCAAGTTGAACACCCTGAATCTTACATTACTAGCTCCCTCTGTACATTAAACATCATTAGCCTTTAAGTGGAAATTAATACCAAACTCATAAAATTACTAATTGAACATAACGGCAAACATTAAAGAAAATCGAAGACTGTAAAAGTATTAAAGTGGTTGGTAACCCCTCATTATGATTGTGTTCAATAAGTTGAATATATTAATTATTATTTATGTTGCTGATTATTTTTCCATGACTAGTGTAAGTATTTTATGTAATATTTTGAAATGGTAATGCAATTTTTATGATATAATTGTGGTTTTATTTTTTTGTTAGTATTATTATACTAAATATTACTGAAAGGTAAATCCTGCATAATGACACTAATTTGAACAAGCTTTTAATAACTTCACCTGTAACTGACTAGCTACCTACATATAATTTGGAAAAAAATCTTAGTAGTTAAATTTGACACGATTGACGCAGTGGCTGTGCGTTCGACTGCTGCGCGGCGTGACACTGGTTCTATCCGCACGAAACAAATATTTGTATGGCCTACAGATAGTTGTTCCGGGTCTGGTTGTTTGTTTAATGTGACTTCAAATATTTATGGGATCAACGTTATTTAAAAAAAAAAAAACAACATGCTCCTTGAGTTTTGCATACTTGTTTTGGTTAGCTAGGTCAAGTCTTAAAAGAATTGGGTTAGTCCATTGAAATGTTACATTTTTTAGGCCTAACCTTGCATGTTTTAGAGGACGCAATTTTATTTTTTTGACGTGTAGGGGGGGGGGTCAGTGTAAAGCTAAAACCAAGTTTGTGGGATCGCCACCATTGTCCCACGGCCGCCATCTTGAAAATAGGGGTTGAAATGGTTTTTACGATATATCTCTTAAACTATTAATTTGATAAAATTGTTAACATTTTTTGTTGCACATTAAATTCTCTACAACTTTGGTCCAGTAATTTTTTGTCATAGAACTATAAATAAAAAAGTTATAAACGAAAATATTCACAAATAAAAAAAAAACCCATTTTTGAAATAACTTTTTTTATCATTTTATGAAAAAATTATATCAGACCATTTTTGTTCTTTGAGGAACAACTTTTATACTGAACATTTTTTCATTAAGTCAATAGCTAAGGTTTAACGTAAGGCGCCCCGAAGTGAGAACTATTTTTCAGTACTTTTAACCACCAATTAGGGTTACCAACCTAAAATTCTAAAACCCAAATTAAAGTGTTTCTTTTATTTAATACTAGCTAGCGCCCGTGTGGTATCGAAAAAAAAGAAACACTTAAAAATATATCCTATCTGTTATTCCAGACTATAATCTACCTCTGTGCCAAATTTCATCAAGATCCGTTTAGTAGTTTTTTCGTGAAAGAGGATCAAACATACATCAATACTCACAAACTTTCGCATTTATAATATTAGTAGGATAATAAATTATGTTAAGTGGGTCATAAATCACGCCATCTATAAAGGTGTCTTATGTACTGTTTTAATGCGGTTGCTCTCTAGAATCCTAATTAGTGCACTACTAACTCAGTAGAAAAATATATGGTTAGTTCGCATTGATCAAGACAGAGAGCGTTGTAGGCAGGTCATAATCTTCAATCGGTCGTTTTTTATGGAAAAACGAAAAGATGTAAATTCAAGTGAATCATTATATAACATTTATTTAAATATGACTGCCTTAATGGTCTATTGGTTGCTAGCGCCACTGCAGATCAAGAGGTCCTGAAGGGCTACTATGACATCTTATAGCAATTCTTATTCCACTGAGTGAAAGAGATGGTGCTAGACACCCTGTATAGCTCTGTCTCTTTCCCTCAGCGGAATAAGAATTGCTTTAAGAGGTCATAGTAGGGTAGCTGGTTTAGATTCTACAGTCGGATAAAGTGTCATTAGATATTTCCATGATAATTTCTCTCAGAGGCAGGCGCGGAGTGTTACAATTTGACCGACCCGGGAATCGGACCCAAGACCTCATTCTCAGCAGTAGCGTTTGCGACCTCTCGATCAACGAGGCAGTCGAGTTTCATTGAAATAAAATCATTAATTATATTTCAGAGTCTTCCGCCGCTCTCGGAACAGATCCTGCCTCATCAATTGAAAAATATGAGTTTGGACAAACCCATTTTGTACCATCCTCAGCCGTTTACTTACCCATGGTACCCCGTCGTAGTGTATTTGTGATTGTCTGCACGCTGCATCAATTAAGTAGGTATGTCTACAATCTTGTCAAATAAACCTAAGATTCACTTATCCACATGGAGTATACAGTACAGTAACTGGCTGTTTTGTTCAGGAGTGGTTGGTAAATCTTAAAACAAGATTTGTTGTGGCGTCTCACAGGTTTGCTTTACGTAGCAGATTTCGGGCTGATTTACCACTGGCCAATGCTGCTGCACATTTATAAATTAAACCACCGGGCAGGGCTATAAACACTACAAACTAAGGGTATCCTGTGTGGTCTCTGTTCAGCCTAGGGAGGTGGGGAGTAGTTTAGTAATTGAGTTGGTAAATTACTGACGTTACAAGTTGATAGAGAACGAAATCCACATAAATTATATGGCGCGTAACAGCGAATAAGAGTTTGTCAATTGAATGATGGCCTCAACCCGTCAACTGCCTTAATAATAAGTACCTAGTTAGAACAAAATAGTACAGAAGTGTGTATAAGTAAGTTATTTTTGTGTTTATAAATAAAATAACACACACTGGAGTTTTGGTCAGATTATATTCTGAAATGCAAATTATTCTAATCAAGTTATGATAAAACAAGTTTCGGCCGGGTCCTTTAAGCGATGCCGCTGTCATTGTGTTTTCGTCTGAAAACAGGTAGGTATATTTAGCATTTATACAGGAATATTATAGGTACTTTAAAAATTAATCATAAAGCTCACTGGATCCGCACATCCAGATATGCGCATACGCAGGGAGCATCAAAGCCATAATGATTGTAAAAAGGCACTTTTTCTCTTCGTCGCGTATTTATATTATATTCAAGTCCAGAAAAGTCTGGACTTGAATAGAGAGATAAATGTGAGACTCTGCCGGGGTTGCGGGTAGTTCGAAAGAGATAACCCGGCCCCGGAACGTAAAGGGCAATAGAAAGGACAAAGATGGGTTTTAGTCAGTACAAGTCTGACAACGCTGGCTTCGCCCAGAGCGGGGGAAGTTATTTCACGATTTTCTATCCGCAAAAAAGGGTGTGAAACTAATCGCGTATAGATTGAAAATCACTTCTACTAAGGTCTTCCAATATACACAAGAGTAGTACCTACAAAAAATTTCTTTTTTTTTTGGCAAAAGTTAAAATTCTTAAAATAAATGTGTTTAACAACAAATTGACAATTATATAATATGAGTTCAAATTTCTAAAGAAAGTATTTGAAATTTCTTATTTCTAGTACCTATTAGGCTGCTTAGTCGTGTCATTCTTTTGTTTTTCCTTCAGTCTGAGAACACAAACCGCGGGGAAAAAACCAATTAAATCATAATTTCATTCATAGTGATTAATGACAAAAGTATTTTTTTGTTCTGTCATATGATCACTCTATTGAAAAACGTCGTTTGATTCACTTGAGAATTTGTCACTGCTGTTCTCGGGTCTATAACAACCTCGCCTGGTGGTTCGGCTGTTAAATCTACCTCGGCCGCAATATCAAAGTTTCCTCGCTTGAATCAAAATGTATTATTCTCTGTCTCACATGGAAAATGTTTTATTACTTGTTTAAATTCACGAAGCCGACAATGTTGAGATTAAAACCATAATGAAAATATTCGAGCCAAAAAAAAAATCTTTCCTTCTTTTACCCTTAAAATTAAACATAGTCATATTAGGAGTTCGGTAAATTCAGAAAAATATTTGTTTCATGACAATGGCGGTAGAAAAAGATCTTTTCATGAATTTCGATAGATTGATAAAATAGCTGAGAGCTTCTTCGAAAGTAATTAACTAACTAACTAAAATTTAAAGTTTTATAAGTTGTTTTTGTTATCACTTGACGTCAAAACGTCCAGGTTGGTTTCAGGTTCCAGTCTGGGCCTGGTACGAACACTATTTTTAATGTCTGTAGAGTTAAGAGTAACCTAGCACGAAGGGGATGATGGGATCTTCGCTCGTCCTCGGGCCTTGTCTGTTTTCCCTAAATACTTAATTAATTAAACATATAGCGATACAAAGTAAACGAGTAGTTTCCTATAGCTGCGTTCTGGTCTTCAATAGAATTGCAAGACGCCTCCCTGTCATTGCGATATATTTTTTGGTTCAAGCTTGCAACCCGCACAAGGTTTCCTCACTATCCTGCCTTACCTATTTCTTTTGTTTTGAGTGTGTACTAACCGTTTACTTCATGACTGCTCCGTTGAAGATGGTTTCTGAGTGCTTGCTTGGCCGTCAACTCTTCGATCAGTGAAGCGAAGCATTAAGCATCTCTCTAACTTGTTAGAGTAAGAGCATCCATTGTCTTCAGCCTCTGTTAATAATTTGTTTACTTATAAAAATATTGCCTGTCGTACAAATGTCACTTAGGTTAAGTCAATGCAGAACCCAGAGCGCCGGTTATGCTTAAGTCAGATTTCTAATACGCTGTGGCTGCTACTGCATTTTTGAGGATAATACGAATAACTCTCAGCTTGACCTGGAATTCGAAGGCTGGATTTCAGGCTAAGCAGTCGCGCTTGCAATCACAAGACCAACGGGGCACCTTTTAAACAATCAAACTAGAAGAGAAACATGAACAGACAGAAATCGCCTGAAATTACCTGGTGGGTTGCTTGCGGTAAGTTGCGGTCCTACGGCATGCCGTTTGTTTCGAATAAGATACTGCGACACCGGAACACAACGGGCAAAAGAACAAGGATGGATTTTAGATAGTATAAGTCTGACACTTTCTTTCGCTCTGGGCGGAGTGGAAAAACGATCATTTGATGATTCTCGATCCGAAAAAAAGAGGGCCGGTTTCCTCACTGTTTTTAAGTACTTACGTAATTTTTTCCAGTACCATTTGAGAGTATTTTGTGGTTTTATTATTGGGTACACCTCTAGGTAAACCTTCGGGGACCTTCGGCTAAAATGACGTCATTTTGAGAGCAGAAGTGACAAAATAAATAAACACAAAGTAATGCGTCTGCCTGCTTCTGTTAAATCTTGTGTGTCAGAGATATCAGTGGACATACCTGACTGTAACTCTTGAAAACATGCCCGTATTTGATCGTGCAGTGCAGAACGAGATTGTTGTGAGGTCGTGGAAGTCTGCACTTTGTTCCATAACTCAGCCTCACGTGGTATTCCCCGGGTGTCTACCTAATCGATAAGTGACTCTTTAATGACCTGATAACTCAAACAGATTACAAAAAAAATACACGTAAATATAGACAGGTACTCACAACTTGCAAATTGGCGAACACACATTGACTGAGACACTGCAAAAAAGATTTTAATTATTATTAATGTTTTTTTTTTACTTTTGACGTTTGTGCGAAGTGGCTGTTTGTAATATCAATGTAACAGGTTTTTTCTGAATGCATATGAAAGTAATTACTCGTATAGTTTTTGTCTGTTTGTCCCAGCTAATCTCCGAAATGGCTGGACCGATTTAAACGGATCTTTTGTTGGCAGATTAGGCTAGATTTAGTTAAATAAAATCCTATGAGTTTTCAGTGTTTTTTGCGAATTCGATTCAGATAGGGAAGTAATATAATTATTTCTCGTGAATAAAGGTCGCGGGCAGCAGCTAATGTCAAATACCTACGTATGATTATGAATTTTATGCATACATACATAAATCACTTTGTGGTACTAAGTTAGTCATTCAATTAGGTACACGTGTAGCATAAATTGACGTTTATTTGCGCCTCTTCTATGTGGGGAATTACTCGATTGCAGTTAACAAATACCTACCTACTTATTTCATTTGAGTGAAAAAGGATGACTTGATGAAAAACCGCCACAAGTTTTTTAGTTGCTCATTTATAATTCAATGACTTTATTTTATTTTACCTGGTCAGGATCAGGTTTGTTCAAAAGCGGTTCGCTTCTTCTTGTTCGACTTCTATTATTATTGTTTGTGTTATTATTTTGCGATGCGGGGCGCGGGATTGATGTAAGCAGCTTTTCTCCCATGTTCCTAGTTCCATACCCTTCGTAATCGTAATCTGTAGCATTGATAACCATTATCTGGTCGCCACTGTCGTTGATGTTCCTTCTTTCATGACTGTATCGCGTTCCTTCCTTCATGTTGCTATCAATACGAGGTGATCCATCGTAGGTGTCATCAGAACGGCGCTCACGTTTCTTGTTTACGGGTTCTTTTGGTACCATAGTATCTTCTGGATATGTACATGCTTTCAAAGCCTCAGCTACTTCATCTTCGAGTAATTTGATGTTTCCTTCTCCGGAACACGCTATCCAGACGGGCAGAAACGTTAGGAGTACCACGACACCCAACATCGTACGGAAATGAATGTTTGCATCACAGCCTTGCATATAAATTGGTTTCTGTACAGGAAACTCGATCATTATAGTTGACAAGTGCCTGTCAGCAGCTGTGATATTCCTGTGAACTGTTTTCATTGCATCAACATTAACATTTATTACAGCTCGGACATCTGCAATTACCTTCGGATGGCTATTCAAAATTTATAATCGAGCATCATACTTAATCTATTCATAGAATAATATTTGTATTATGTATATGTAAACATAACCTATACAATTGTATTGTATCGAGAAGGCACTAGTGACAGACGATAGAGAAGACATTAATGTAAATATAAACTACATTTAATTTTATAGATAAACATTGTAAGTTATAGTTGTAAGTTACTGGTTGCTAGATAATGCCTGAATGCTCGAGGTCCTGGATTGGTTTCCAAATTGGACAAAGTGTGATTGGGAAAACCTAATCAGGAATTTCTCGGTAGTTGCCACGAATTCTGGTTTTGTTTCCAGTCAATGTTTGCTTCTCCTCTTTTAGGTACATGGGACCTAAAGTAACCAGCGAAATGTGGATGTACTATTAAAACAAATATCATTTCTGAAACGCAGATTAACAAAAACAACATCAACATCATGGAAGCATAGGTACAGGAAAAACCTTTTTTAAAGTATTCCTTTACTTAACTTTCCCGGGATTACAACAACAGTGTAGCCAAGTTGCTTGTTTGCTATGCATATTTAGATAAATTAAATGGACAGGTTTTTCCTGTATGCTTCCAAGATGTTGATGTTGTTTTTGTTAATCTGCGTTTCAGGAATGATATTTGTTTATGGTATGTATGGTCTGTGGACGGTTAATGACAATGGGTAGCTCAGTTCACCTTTCGTCCGTCTAGTGAGTGTCGAAAGAGATGTCAGCAAAACAGAGGGGCCCGCCAGGTCCACTGGCTGTCGGGGCTGCGGGTGGTTTGAAAGACAATACCACGATCTCGGGCCACAAACATGAATGGGTTTAGTCAGTACAAGTCTGACATTCCCGTCCAGCGCATTATGGAGCCGAGAACTACAGTGACAAATTGTAATGTGAGAATCAAAGGCCTTTTTACAATACACTTACGAAGAAATAAAAAACAGATCTAAAAGTATTTTGTTATCATAAATCACTATGAAACTATATTATTTTAGATTTAACTGGCTTTTTCTCCGTGTTTTGCCTTCGCAGGCTGACGGAGAAGTAATGGTATAAAGCCGTCTTAATACTATTAAAAAAAAAAATGATAAAAAAACCATGTTTATAGTTGATATTCTTTTCATGAACACATTAATCACGATTTACCATTTCATTGAATAGTAAGGCTTTACAAACATGCTCTTTATGTGATAAAAAGGAACAAATACCGATTGTAGGTCATTGAATGGTTATTTATTGTTATCTGTGGCAAAGTCAGAAAAAAGGTAAAGCCCTCGTTGTGATAAATTAACGTTTTAAATCGTAGTGAGAGCCAGTTTTTGAAAAATACTTTTTTTATAGCAACTAATAGGGTGTCCCCACACAAATAAAACGCAAGATATTCGTAGAATAAATATAATCAGTCGATTTTCAATTATTCAATCAGTGAGTTTATCCTTTTCCATAATGTCCCCACTTGCCGTTGCCCCAACCGCTCCACGCAGGCCCATTCTCCCCACCATAAATCCGCAATCCAGAATAGGTTCGATATTTCCCGTAACCGGTTCCGGCCAAGCTCGAGACGACAGTACCACCGATCTCTGACACCGTTCCATACGTACTGCCAATTACTCCCGTTGAACCCATGCTCCCAGGAGAGTATTTCCCGTATAATCCAGATAAGCTGAATGTCAAAGGAACCTGGACGTTGCCTGTGCCTACACTGTAGTGAGAAGAACGCAGGGATGGCCAAAACAGTTTCGCCTTCTCCATTGGTTGTGGTTTTCTCTTAGTTATTGGTCCTGGGGATAAAAAGGAAAATTGGATTAAATTACATAGTTTCTATTCTCAAATCTTGAGTTGAAGAAATCCCAACAGGTGATCAAAACAATTATTTAATCAACATTATGTGAAAATATTCCTCTTTATTAAATAACAAATATGAGTAAAACTAATTAACTAAAAAAAAACTAAATAGAAAGCAATTTAACAAAAACAACAAAATCAAAATGTTTTTATTTCACATAGGCCTACATGGGCACTTATAAAACGTCGAGAAAAGATGCACGGTTCGGGTTGGTCGTTTCCTATGGAGAAGAACCGGCAAGAAACTCCATGGTTACTCTTTTAAAATCATTTTAATCTCTTTTTACAATGTTGTTGTTACAGCGTTAGTACTTAAGTATGAGAGGACAGCGTAGGCCCGACAATAAGTCAATGCTTACTTTACAGAAAGTAAAATAAAATAATAAATAACCAAAGTTAACAGCGGTATAAGAATCTACAAGGCCTACCCTGTCCACTCATTCACAACAAATTTGTAGAAGAGAATCTATACAAGAATAAAAAAAAATAAACAAAATAATACCAATGAGACGAGTCACACAGATGTTGCTATCAGTACTGTAACTATTCAGAACAAGGGATGATGATATAAATAAGTGATTTGACAACTATTGCAAAAAAATGATTAAAAGAGATCACAAAAAATAATAAGATTGAGAATAGTTAGAGACATCCACAAATTTGTGCTGAATTATAGCTACCAGGGAAGCCGCATGCGCAGAAGGAACTATAGCCAAACTTCTTTATCTTCAACGTAGTCCTTGATTTTGTAATATGCTTTTTTAATAAGGACACGTTTTATGTAGTTTTTAAACTTTCCATCTGTCAGTTCTATAACTGATTTTGGCAACGTGTTATAACAGTGTTTAGGCCTCAAAGTACTACTCCTCATCGCTTCTTGATCTTCCGGAAACGTGCCCAGAAGACTAGCAGTATTGAAACTCCGACCAAAGAAAGACCTAGTTCTCTGGCTTCTGTTTGTTAAAGCTGACAACCCTACAAGTCCGACATAAATCTGTCAAAAAATTGCAAAATTGTTTAATTGTCACGCGAAGTGTCGACCAGTAGGCCCTACCATGACGCTGAGGGAAAGAGATGGTGCTAGACACCCTGTATAACTCTGTCTCTTTCCCTCAGTGGAATTAGTTCTGCTTTAAGACGTCATGATAGGGTAGCAATTTGTGAGAAATTTGCTTGAAGAGGTTACGCGCACTTGGGGCTCTTTCGGCCTAATCGGCTCAAAATTGTAAATAGGTGGGTACCAACTAAGTTACAGTATTTACAGCAGCATTTTATTGTACAGTAGCGCCAGCAGAGCCCCCCATGTTTTCAACTTGGGGTAGTGCAAGGCTGTCGACGCAGGTTGCATCCCACATCAGAGGCCTAGCCACCTTCCAAGGCATCAACGTAATAGCGTCTGGTCTCTTACCATCGTCGCGTATCAAGCGTAAGGTTCTAAAACCGCTGGTACCTACGTCGGCGGTGGCAAGAGCTCAAGAAATTATGTCGTTAATCCTGGTGTGCTATGCGACCGGCGCTTCTGTAACAGTACAGGCCAAGTTGGGCCTAAGCGAAGGCTTGTAGCGAGCCGAAATGCAACGTCATCCATTATGGTACTGGGCGTCGGGCACTGCGAGACGATTCCACGCAACCTTAGATGCGGGTCTGTGGACGGAAGTAGAATGCGCAGCTTACCGTCCACAGACCCGCATCTAAGGTTGCCTGGAGTCGTCCGACCGTGTTCCACGCGCGCCTCAATGATATGTCAGCAGCAACCTGTTAAGGTTGCGGTTTATTCCAAAGAAATACCACGTTACGCCCCGGAATATAAAGCGCAAACGAAGGAACATGGGTTAGTTTTAAACAGTAACTGCAGTCACTAAGAACCGAGGGAAGTTATTTTATGACTTCCCATCTGTTAAAAAAAACTGTTACGGTGGATGACGGTATTGCCTGAAACCATAAGCCTGACCCCTGTTTCCCCTCGGCTAACATACGGGCACGCTCCGTAGTATTTGGCGCGTCGCCCACACGACCAACAGTCGAGGCGCAGTCTGGGCGCGGGCGCGTTAGGCGCGTCGACCACACCACATTTGTAAAGAAAATCTCGTTGCGGCGTGCCTCTTATGTGCCTGCGGCACATAGTTATTACACTTTAGTTGACACATTAATTTAACGGAGTGTTCTGTAGAATATTGCAGAGCAGCAAGTCCTAACATTCCTGAGACGACAGCTTGTAGAGAAAAAAAAGCCTTGTCTTTTAAATCAACATGATGTAATAACCAAATACAACGGCTCTTGTCTTGCTGAGAAGTTTCTAAATATTATTATATATCTTTGATTCCACTTTGGGCTAAGTACACTTTGTTAAGTTGAGGAATTATGGTTAAGTACACTAGCTTTTGCCCGCGGCTTCGTTCGCGTTAAATTCGCTATAACACAGTACCTGCTACCTGCAGTTTTTGCCCTAGCGCCTTATTGATTTGTAATAGCAACGCTAAGTTTTCCATTTTCTTCTCTCTTTCTCCCTCATATCCCACTTTGATTTAAAAAAAATAGCCTATGCTCGTCTCCTGGTTCCCAACTATCTCTGTACCAAAAATCATTAATCGGTTTAGCCATTAAAGCTTGAAGAGGTAACAAACAAACTCACTTTCGCTTTTATAATATTTGTAAGGATGATACAATTTCAAATAGCTGTTCATAAAATAGAAATCAAGATTTCTGGAAAAAAAATCATTGCATTTGTATTTTTAAAGTCAGGTTACAGCATCTTCATCGCTTACCAACTGCATATGTCACACGATTCGATATAAAACCTAAAAGGTAACTATTTTTTAATCATGCAGAATTTTAAAATCGATTATTATCAAGTCTCATAAAAACATATACTTATTTATTAAATGATCTCGCGACTATTTACATAAACCACAAGTTGCAGAAGAAATCCAAACAGGTAAAAACTGCGAAATATCGAATGATTGTTTTTAATAAATAGGACAGGTTTTTGTGGACATACGGTAAGCTAAGTAAATGATTTAGAATAACCCCGTGATGATTAAAAAACTGGTGTTACAACTTAACAACAATCCATACTTGATGTTTTTTCCTCAAAGACATTTTGCTTTTGCGGCTTACCCAATGTTTTGAATTACACATATTTGCATCATTTAAGGTCTTTTGAAAAAAGGTTACCTACGAGTACTTATGATGGTGATGCATATTTGTGGCTTTCGCATTGTGTTTATTATGACTTCGGTCACGTCGACAAGAGAAAATCACCGACTCACTCATCACAAAATACAAGAAACTACAATTGTTAGGAGTCTTAAATTTTTCATTGGGGATACTTTTAGGACGTAGGTGCTCAATGTGCTCATTGAGGGATTTAAAAATAATACAATCCGTAAGCGGGTGAAATAGGGTGGCAAAGTTTGTATGGGAAAACGTGATTACTTGGCCACATTATTCAAACTTTGCATAGGATTTTTTTTTTATATTTTGCCCCACTCTAGGAATTTCTCCTGTATCGTGGGTGCGTTTACAAAAAAATAAACTACATACACAAACAGCCAGACCCGAAACCACTACCTGTAGGCCATACAAATATTTGTTCCGTGCGGAATTCGAAACCGCGACACACGACAGCTGGCAATCTCTCAGCCACTGCGCCAACCGTGCCGTCGAAAAAAAGGAGCTGACCAGCGGGTAAAACCGTTCGGCACAGCTTGTAGTCTCATTAATAGTGTAAAGGACATGACGCATAAACATTTACCTTGTATTTAAACAAAGTCAGCTGTTGCATACATTAAGACCGTCTTTTGTATGTAGGTATACAGTAACAGGACAAACTGTATACAACAATTGTACCGACATTCATTCAGGATTAAAAAAAAAAGGAAATGAGGCTACGGCTCTATTTGATTTGATCCATATTTCTAGAGAAACTGAGTTTAAATTTGAGACGACACGGCTGTCTATCGCGGGTTCGTTACCAGCACTGAACAAATAATTGTATGACCCACAGATAGTTGTGTCGGGCCTGGCTGTTTGTGTATGTGAGTTTAAGTAAGTAGAAATTTCTAGTGTGGGATAAAGCGTTTTTTTTTATGAGACACGCCAATCGACACTAGTTTCTAAAACTCTAACTTGGTTACTTGCTTATTTCCTTTGCATCAGTAGTCGTGGTGACTTAAAAAATACTCAAAACAACTTATATCATAACTTTTCGCTTGTCACTTGTTTAGAAATGACTAGGTACTCACTTTCTCCAACCTCTGGAAGTGAAGCAACTCGTGCGTCGCGAGCCACCCTGCTGTCCAACGACCGAGTCCACATGTCAGCTGCTGGAATGCTGTCCTTCGTCTCAGTTAGTGGGGGGCTCGGATACAAGTACAGGGACGGGTCCAGTACTGTGCACTCCACCGACCAAAGGCAAATGCACCATAGTAATGCGATCTGCAAGTAAGGGAATGTTTCTCTATAAGTTTGTAGAGGTAGACGAGCTATCTGTGTTAGTACGATTCTTGGTTTGTTGGAGAATTTCACGTTTCCTCAAGCCCTTTATTCATGTCAAGACTTTTGTAAATGGAATCACCTGTTTGGAAGTGACAAATATAGTACAATAGAATAGTCGAACATAGAACAATCGTCTCTTCATACGTCAAGGGTAAGAATAACCGGGGTTGTGGGTTGTTTGAAAGAGTTACCGCGGCCCCGGAACATGAAGAGCAAAGCTCCACCCAGAGTGGGGGCAGTTATTTGATGATTTCCCACCCGCAAAAAAATAAGGTAAGAACAACCTATCGAAGCACATAAGGCAACATTATAATATTACACTTACTCATGCAGAAACTAACCCACAATAAACAATTCAGAGATTTTGTTGTTTTCCTCTAGTGAAATGATTTTCAAATACGGAACAGTTGTGCCGGAAAGGAAAAAATAGTATAGATTATTTATCATCATCTACACAATTTTTTCTTTTTCGGCCAGTAGGCAAAATATTCAAAATAACTCACAAACATAGCGAGATGTCTTCCAGGGTTTATACTATAACTGCACCACTCAATGAAAGGCACCATACTAACCTTTTTGAAGGGCACGTTATGTTATGTAACTGGAAAGGCTTTCTCCCACTCTCAAGGCCCCTAAATGTAATAGCCCTGGCCAAGGTCAGCTTCTGAGAAAGTGACAGCGAAGTGAATGACCCATCGTAACATGCATTATAAACATAAATGCTCAAATTATGTATTGTTATTAGTTTTGAAATGAGTCTGAGATTTGAAATTCAAATTAAGAATGTGGGAAGGAACCAGACAGACAAGATTTAAAGAATCTTTTTCGAAATCTACGATGTACCGAATAGTCAATTTTTTTTTAACATATGTTATTTATATGTTAATTCTAGAGCTTTTAAAAGTCGAGTTAGATTAAGGAAAATAATAGGAAATAACTACCAAAACTCCAGTGTGCAGGTATTTTTCGCCAACAAGTGTTTTTAATCCTATCTTTTATTGTCTGACCTTTGTGGTCAAGCAAGACGAGTCAAAAGGATCACCTTTTGACTTGTTTTGTCCACAAATGTCAGACAATACAAGCAAAGACTTCAAAAGTATAACCCAACCAGCCGCGGCTTATTAGGTACAGTCAGCGTCAAGATGTGCTTACTCCCATGAAAATTGATTTTAATGCAACTGGGGTGTAAGTAATTGATGCAGCCCACCGTACAAATTAAGATGTGAAAGCGTGGTCATTAGTATGCAGGGCCGTCCTTTAACCAATTGCAGGCCCTGGCAGCGAACGTGCCCTGGCATGTTTGGCGTAATTTGGAAGTACGTTTGGCACACTTTTAGTTATTCAGGTTATATTTGGGCAATACTGCAAAAATTCCGACCTCTTAAAATACAAGACTTCTTAACTGAAAGTTTTAAAATATCAGAGGATTTGCAACTAAGCAGTTGTTGCCAAAATATGCACGCGCGGATTTCGTTAGTATTGGCAAGCTAGAAAAAATACCCGAAATATTGTTGTGTGGGATAGATTTTTTTGGATTTTTTAAATAATCAAAAACAATTATCGCGGTCGAGTTTGTTAATGTACGACTTAGGTTGACTAAAACTAATATTACTTATTAGATATTTTAAAATCCAGATGGCGATCCGCTGATCGCGATCAAGACTGAACGCGTAAGCGTAAAATCGTAATAGGTTTTCTAATACAAGTACCTATCTTGTTCGGAGTTATCATTTTGTAGAGTTATCGAAACATTTTCCCTCATCTTTCAATAGTTATTTCATTCAGTAGATTTAAATGAGTGTACCTACAATTCTCTTTTGGGTAACAACCACTGTTTAAATAAGCACCTTTTTCGAATCCCTATCTTCAACGTTAAGATGAAAACAAGGGACACTACCGCTTTATTTAGTATAAAATAAAATGTATAGGTATCCATGACAACAAGTGTTAACGTAACGGTTACGATAAACGGACTGAAGACATCGAGATTGACTGTATATTTATTTATGGACACACAAAATACTTGACAGGACATTACATTTAGTCAGAAGAGCACAAATAATAATAAATAAATAACTTTTATTCAGGTAAGTTACACCCATTTCATCACATTTACATTTATAACAAAATTAAATTACAAATAATTAATAAAATTATAGTTAATAAATTCATAATAAAATTATAGATAATAAATTAATAATAAAATTATAGATAATAAATTAACAATAAAATTATAGATAATAAATTAATAATACAATTACAGATAATAAATTAATAATAAAATTATAGATAATCAATTCATAAAAAACAAAACATTAAATTCTTACATTCTACACAAACATCAAATACAATAAAAGCAAAATAAAAACACACTAGGTATATTATTTATTTTATCCCTCACATACGCGGGTCTTGTACTGGCACATGTCGGCTACTACAATGCCTCAGAATATAGCTGTCCATCCTAGCAGCAAACATCGCCAGCACAGCGTTGGTGCTACCCCTCACTCTTTGCAACATAGACGCGGCACGCTTTCGCATGGTAGCATGGAAGCAATCGGTACGTGCTTCTGCGAACATGCCTGATGCACTACACGCTCGGGATAGCCCCAAAACCGCCCTGAAAGATACTGCTTATTTCATTATAAAATTCTTCAAGCGGACCTGCAAGAGGAAAGTTGGATGAGATATGTAGACACACACAGTATAATGTTGTGACGAGATCCTGTGATCCGAGAACATTATCAAAGCTTAACGATTACAATCGAGATTGAATGTGTACGAGCGCTTGTATGATCTAGGAATCAAAACGAGCTCGCTAATCAAACAGTGACAACCGCTAGCAGCTGCAGCTATGACACGATTGATTGAGTTCTTCTTTATTTTTGCTTTTTTTTTCAACTGTTTTTTTTATAATAATTTTGTAAAACCTCAAATGCTGTCATTCACGCCAGTTTTTTTTAAATGTTTTTTTTCTTTTTCTAGTCAGCTTTTTTTTTTTCGATAGTCAGTGTATGGTGGTGGTGGTGGCACATCTGACAGAAGATATTCATTAAAATTTGGAAGACAACAAAATTAATTAAATTCTAATTTAATATAATTCCATCAAAGTGTCAAATGTATTCTTAAGTATATCCATCGCGAACATAATATAATTAGTTTTAAGTTTGCTTTTTACGAATGCAGCTGAAGTTATACCTACATATAAAATATCTTAACGCCTGGCTTTGAATCAGTTAGAATTGCTAACTTTCATACAGAATCTACTTTGGGTATTAAAAAGACTAAAACAAAATCTAAGAAAAAGTAGATCGCAAGAGCGAGCGCAGCGAGCACGACATTTTTCATCGTGTCTCGCATAAATCCAAATAAATGTAATTTGAGATCAAATGTACCCACATATTTTATTTTTTGCAACCTTCTGGGTGCCATTGGTCATTAAGACCTCTATCTAGGTCCTCTAGGTCTTTGTCTATGTCGGTCGATCGTTTGAAAATTCAGTAGTTGTGCCGATATCGGTCTTACTTGTATAGTTCGTTGTGTGAGTCAAAACACAGATCGAAGTACGAGAAGTCGCGGTAGCTTAACGAACACTGGTTAAGCTACCGCGACTTCTGTAGATGTAGATCTAGCCAAGCCATCTTAGCTACATCTACAGTGTGGCCTGCGTTTTAAGCATCAGACCGTAGAAAGTGTTGTTGAGCTAGAGCCTATTCACCTTAGCAATTTTTCGGCAAGATGAGACTGCATCGCAAACGCAGCGCATTGGCCGACGCAAACTCCGCGTTTACGCTCCTGGCAGCCACGCTAGTGGGGCTCCTGTTGGGACACAATTTACTTAAGGGGCTTTAGATCCACAATGTATTGATTAACGGCGTTCGACGGTTTGTCTATACGAAAAGACTACAAAGTGTAGGACGCCGCCGCCGTACGCATCTTTTTGCACGTGACGAACGCATGTCGACGCAACGCCACGAACACGTTCCCACACTTTGTGTTCTTTTTTCGATTAGGTAGCGAACCTTAATCGATCGCTTAATAACTTTGACTCGAATGATTTTAATTTTCGTGAATGGGAATTATATGTGTGTAAGCAAGCATAGAGAGAAACAGAAACGAACCTACTTAAAACAAAATTATCCTCCTAGTAGTCTCATCACCATTCGGGGAAAACACCGGTTTTATTGGTTGGATCATACATAGGCACTATATAAGCCTTTACGACGTGGCTCATTACATACAGTAGTGGCTAAGCTATCAAACGCAAAATGAAATACGTAAGTTCTTAAAGTATTATTCAATTTGCTCGTAAATAAGGTTTTATTACACCATTTTAAGGTTCATAATAGTTTGTATTCATCTCACGTGCGTGTTTGCAATGGCTTTAGGTAGACCTAAAAAGTATACCACAATTATTTACTTTTTGATTTCGCAGCCAGACTAGCTATTATATTGCCCGCGAACTTAGTCCGCGTGAAATTATTGTAAAATAGTAGTAGGCACTTTTAATCAGAGTTTGTTAACAATTTCATGGGTTTTAATTTCTTTGCACGAAACTTTAATCCTATTTCAAAATTAAAATCCTTAATAGCCTAAAGTTCTTTATATCATCAGGCATTTGCCAGTAAAGTGCCGTTTAAATCGATCCAGCCTTTTCGGAAATTAACCGTAACAAAAATAATTCTCTCATAAAAAAGTACCTTGTATACTTTCATCTCTCTATTTCCCAACTATATTGGAGTCCACATCCAGTCTAGCCAGTTGCAGCCGAATCACAGTATTATACATGACGCGACTGCGTCTCTGATCTCCATAACCTAGTTAGTACTGCCACAGGTACTGCGTAATAGGATACCTCTTGATAAGACTGTTTGTCAGACCCTAGGGCCTTACTGACAGACTTACTGTAACGACTGTCAAAGGTTGTCTTTACTACATCTTAGAGCCCAAATTAATAATAAGATATTTGTTTCAGTTCGGATTCTTCGCTCTGTTCGTCTGCGCAGTCATGGCGCTGCTGGGTAGCGCGTCTGCAGTACCAGCACCCGAACCGGCACCAGTGATTGTCGCCCGCGCTCAGTGGGGCGGCCCTGGTGGCCACGGCGGTGCTGGTGGCGCAGGCGGACCTGCTGGTGCTGCCGGCCCAGCAGCTCCTGCTTGTGTATGCGGTTGATAGTCTGCAGCCACTATAAAGAAAAACAAAACTCTCACAGATTCAGCTACTGATACGGATACGAAAGTTAAATTGATTGAATTAGGATCCAGAATATAGGTCATTAAATAATTGCAAGCAGCGTTACTTCATAATGAATATCTACGACCCAGTTCACACCACAGTGTGCAGTTTCATCGACATGTACCTACTTATTTTTGTTAAGTTTTATTAAATGTGATCGAAAATAAGTTTACAGTTAAAATTTCAAATATGAGATTAACAATTGTTACTATATAACCATGTTGACTATTGGAATGTTTGTTTTTTTTTTAATATGTGCATGCGCTAAATACGTATGCAAATATTTTGAAAAAAATGCTACTTTATTATTTGTTATATTAAATAAATTTAAAATAAAAACTTTGTTTATTTTGTTAACTATTCCTATTTAAACTATTAAACCGTGACTGATATAGTTTATGCCCAACACCACCTATAAAAACATTTTCAACCATTAAAACGAACCCTCAGAAGCTTGCGTTTGGCCCCTGATGTGGTCCGAAAGTGTAATAACTAGTCTTACCATTGGGTATCGCATAACCCAGATAGGCACTTGCTCCATATAAAATACTAGTATTCAGATGCATCCGGTTAGACTGGAAGCCAACTTAATTCGCCAATTTATGTGGTTAGGAAGACTGGGCTATCAGCTGCGTAACTATTTTATCGTGATGTAGTTTTCAAGTAACTGTAGTTATAGTAACCCTCAAGAATAAAGAACATGTGCTTTCAACGGTTGGGTCATGCCAGTTTTGATGTACTCTTTCGGCATGTTCAAATGGACTCAAACAGAACTAGGTGCCCTGGATAGGAATGTCTGTACCTTGGTGACAGCATATTGAATGCATCACCTACGTTCTTCGATTGTGAGACTATATCCCGCGGAGTTGTAGAGGTTGAAGCTTTTTTAACACTAAATCTCTCTACAATCGCAAAATTTAGGAAGTAGAAAGGGGAAGATGTCTAAGGTTATATTTCCAAGAAGACGACGTATGCATCGAGGTGTGGCTGCGGGCCTGCGGTGGACAAGGGCCTTACCCCGCTCTCTTTGTCTGAGGAGAACTGGTGCAGAACCTGTAGTGCTTGACACATACAACCATACATATATACTTCAGGCATAGAGTAAAGAGCTTCGCGCGCAGACCGTTTTTTCGGCCCTAGATGGGCCCGATGTAGACCAATAAGCGTCCGTAATCTGGCTACGTTTCAGGGACATATTAAGTCATATTGTGTTGACATGACAAGAACCTCGTGAATGCCGAGAAAGATAAGCAAATCAGGTAAATTGACTTGGCTCGCGACTTCGCAAGGTTGTCGACATGTGGGATGTGAACTCTGCGATCGTTATGCCGAAAGTCTTTCCAGCCAATGGCTTATTCGCCAAGAGGCATTGGCCTTCTTAGGTATTCGTTGAGGACCAATAGCTGCTCTTTTTGGGTAGCTGGGACAATGTTCCCGATACCGCGCTGTTATTTTTAATATTATTAAGTGATTTTTCTATTTTTTTTTGAAAGAAATATTTACAAATGTAGTCTTATATGTATGTTTAAATATGAATAAGCGAAAAAAGAACACAGTACTGGTAGTCAGTATTCTAGTAGTTTGTATTACGACGAACCAAGCTATTAAAACTAGTATAAGCAGATCTCTTTTTTTATGGGAAATCTATAGATCACGAGCTCATGTCTATTCTATTCTATTTTTGTTATATGGCAATTAGAGCCGATGTCGACTATTCTGCCAATGTCGAGAGTGAATTGGAAAAGCAAGTGTTGTTAAAAAATTTAAAAACTACTGTAGACACAAACAAGATTCTTCGATGTATACAGTTGTGAAACTTGTTGGGTTAGTACGGGACTGAAACAAACAGAAAAATAAAATTACATAAATATTATAAATGTTAATACATCACACGAGGTCATGTCATGCTAGAAATGTGCAGTTTGACATGTGGCTGTGTGTACTAATGAATTCCAAGATGTCACGAAACTGTATGTGACAGGTTTTGTAGTGTATGAAGTTGAGTAGCTCTTATTTTGTTATAAACGTCCGTCTCTATCTAGTTTTATTCTTAGACAAATAAATAAATTTGCTTCCAAATTCTGCACGATAGAGTCAGCGCTAATGTCACTTTCAAGATATTATTAAGTTTATAACGTTTAATAAAACTTAGTTTTTTGATGTTTTTATTTCTAGCAAACCAGGTAGGTAAGTACCTACTAATATTTTTTAAGATTCCATACTAAAATGGGAACGGTACCTCTTTCGACGATTTTACGACATTTCACACCCAAAGAAAAGTATCCCAGCAATATTTTTTGCGTAGAGTTTTTTGATGTCGGTACAGATTGCATGTAAACATTCAAATAATTTCCCCCAATCTGATCTGACGGTGAGCTATCCATTGCTCACCGTCCACAAACACGCATCACCCGACGTCCGGAGCGTCTCCCGCGGCGGCTGGGTTGGTTTGAGGTTCTATTCCTCAAACGCCCGGCCACCTTCTTTGCTTATTTTATAACTGCTTCGTAGAAGGAAGTGAAGTGAGTGACTGGTTCCCATTTCCTCTCACTCCGGGCCATGGACTGAACCAGGGCCAGACGCTCGAGATGCTGCTGCCGATAGTCATGGTGGACGGCTTCGTGAAGAGTTATTTAACAGCCTGTATATCATGAAATACCACCATTTTATGAAATTATCGAATACTTCAAGAACTGCAGATAGATACACAAATATACCTGCTTACGGTCACAAATATATTTTGAGAAACATGTGGTGTACTGTGACAGTCGTTACAGGCATACTCTAAACTCTAGTAGTACCCAGTCAAAATTCGGTTCGGGAGGCCAAATAAGCAGTTAAGAATGAGTCCGACTCGCGCACCGATGGTTCCGTACAAACTTGCGACATAAACAGCCATATCTTTTGACTGCATAAACTTGCGACTGTTAATTTTTTTTTACCGCTTCAAGAGACCACAGACTGGAGTACTTAGTTTTTTTTAAAATTTTAACTCGATACCTCTACGCGTTCTAGATATTAAGGGTCTTAACAGACAGACAGACAGACGGACAACAAAATTATCCACTAAGGGTTCCGCTTTTTCCTTTTGAGGTACGGAACTTCTGTTCATTTTTCACGATTTTAGGATTCGGTTCCTTGTTTTTTTTATAATGACCCCATAAGATTCCATTAAGGTTTAGGAAGGTTGTATATTTTTGTATATCTATATTTTTCTCGGCACATTGACCGACGACGTTCGATGTCCTTGTCTTTACAAAAATAGCACAAAATAAGGGAGCGCGGTCCTAACGACGTCGATGCAAAAGGATACATAGGTACTCGGTACGACAACACATCAACCTATACAAAACCATTTTAAGCAGATCTCTCTTCGTATGGGAAATCTACGGGTTTAGAGATCTGCATAGTGGGTTTGTAAAGACGTTGTCGTGCTAATAACAAATGGAACAAATAAGACGAATTCGAGGGTCACAACCTTTTCTTTTCTTTTTCGCTTCTAAATATTAACTGAACACACTTCTTTTTGTTTATCTTGCTTATCTCTCATAACTTTATACATATTGTTTTTTATAATTATTATTTTATTTTATAAAAAAAATCCAGGAATATTTTTTCTGTTACATATTGCACTTACTGTTTTGTCTTTGCATGAGGCCTGTTGCTGTTTAGTCTGGTAGAAAATTAAGTCAGTCTTTGTACAGTTTTCAGTTGTGTTTACAATTTTAATTAATAAATAACTTATGACCACGAATTTACATGGTAAATCTCACCCTACCTGAGTCGCTCAAAAATCTACTAGCTAGCAGTCTTATTTTAAAACTCTAGTAATCTTATTTTGAGGTACGCGTACAGCCTCATATTATTTGCAACATTTAATTAAGTTTTTCTCTCTATGTGAATTTGTTATTCTTTTGAGAATATAAATATCTTTAACCATAATTCTGGGCATAATAAATTTTGTTGACTTTGAGAATTTTTTGTATGATTTCACTGGGCAATATGGCGCCCCATACTTTGTTATTTTTTATACTGTGGTGTGCGGGGTCAAGCAATTAATTAAGTTCGTTTTAAGGACGTGTGGACCTGATTTCGTTCACCTTGGAGCTCTCAAAGAGATCTGGACAAAGTAATGGTGGGAATATAAACAAGAACACCTAACCTCAATTTGTCTGCATTCTTAACACAGCATATCACCACGCCTTTAATCCCAATGGGGATTAGCAGGGGGTTTTGCTATTATTGATTTAAATGTAGGTACCTCTATTTAAACAAAAATATGCATACATGTAATCGATGTAAATTCTCATCATCATCGTCATTGCCATCTTTATTTTGTTCTAAACGATACCAGGTAAACCTAATTACGGAGATATTTGAGGATTTTTAATTTAAAATACAATGTTAATGTTATAACTTTACTTTTAAAAGCCTGCATGATCCCGGTATTGTTCAATGCATTCATAAACAAAATGTTCCGTGTGACTTAGTTACATTGTGTTACACACTAAAAAAAGTCATTTGCTAGCAATATTTAATTTGTAGCGTAAAGTTGTCTGTGGTAAAATTGTTCTGAATTTGATCATGCTGGTCAATAATATTATTCGATGTTAAACCTTAAACAGGCAAGGATTATTTTCAGGGAACTCCACCTTCCGTTTTCAGCCTTTAGTTTTGCTCCAAGAATCCTGCTCGATTTTTTTTACATTCCACCTCGAATATGTTACATTTTTTATAGTCACACAAGGAGTAATTTAGTCGAATTATACAGAAAAGCTCAACAATCGAAAAAAAACAAGAGTGAGCAGCTTGAAAATATTAGCAACCACCATTATTTATTATTATTATTCTATGTACACAAAGGGCATTAAGATGTCGGAACATTAGAATAGGACATTCGGATTTCTATAGTAACCCTAGCTCTCCCTGCCTACGGCTCTGATGATGGGAGCCGCGAAGGTAAGCGTTCCGTGCAAGCTCAGTGTTCACAGGGAAACCATTAGGATAACCTTGTAAACTTACCTTTAGATAAGGATAGTAACCTAGACGACTTAAGTTTTTATTCGACTCACAACATAACTTATATACATATAAGTTATGTTGTGTTATATACATATAAGTCTTAATTTCTGCATGTATTTTAGGCTGCTGCCGGCGCCCATGACCTTAAATAAAAAGTTACATGAAGACTTTACGAAAAAAGAGCTTCGAAGGTTTTAGTTACCATCGGTGACCAAAGTAATTAAATGACGCATCTTAGTAAGTAAGTAAGTAAATAAACTTAATATTTAAAAGAAAGATAGGTACTAAATTAAATAAGTGCCATTGTAACTATTTTTATTTTGGTTGCGTGTCGCGGGATCGATCCCCGCATGGAACGAACTTGTATGGCCTATAAGTAGTTGTTTCGGGTACTTATAGCTGTTTTGTATGTGAGTGAGTTTAATTACTTGTAAAAGCGTAGGTATCGTGGGAACGATACAAGAGCAATTCCTAGTTTGGGGAAAATTTTATATACATTAGTTTTACTTTTTGCGAAACCCGATTTTTTGTGTGTATTCACACAAAAAATCGGGTTTCGCAAAAAGTAAAACTTCTGTAGTAAAACTTCTTCTTCTTAAATCTTTGTACAAAATTTCAGAACTGTATCATAAAAATCACAAAGTTATAAGCTTGTCGTGTTATTTGGCTGTCCGTATAAAAACCGGACACCGAGCGCATCTGGTATCGATATGACTTGCCGTGACCTGTGCAGTGCGCCACGCGCCAAAAGTTGCTTATACCAACTCGCAACCTTTTTTACAAACACAAAAAATAACATGGTGTAGAAAATATTGAAATCGATTCAGTTATTTATTCTGAACAACTAATATTATAAAACCGAAATTGTTTTGTTTGTTTGTTACGCCTTCACGCCGAAATGGCCAAACCGATTTTAATGAATTTTGGTACAGTGATAGTTGGGACCCTGGAGACGGACACAGGCTAATTAAAAAAAAGTGTGAAAGGGGGGAGAAATAGGGGAGAACATCATCACGCGGGTTAAAGTTAGCGTTAGCCCAATGTAACTATGCCACGCGGACGAAGTCACGGGCGGCAGCTAGTATTCTATATACTGGCGCAAATATCATTATCTGCCCCACTTTTTCCCAGCTATATCGGAACGCTTTCCAATCTTACTGTATGCAGTAGAGTATCAGTAATTTACATGAAGTGACTGCCTATCTATCGCCACACCCCAGACGAGATAACAACTGCCAAAGTCAAAGTCAAACAACTGCCAAAGTCAAAGTCAAACAACTGCCAAAGATTTCCAATTGATTGCCGGTAGAACGGTTTAACGTGTTTTCCGAAGGGGAAAAGGCGGGAACTCCGTATTAATGAATGAGTGGTCGTCCATTCACGGATAAACCTAGGAAAGCACAGTTTATCCTGTGAATGAATATTAGTGGGCGACGCCATATTTCCAAAATCAAATTGGTTTATATTTCCTCGTAGTAGGTGTCAAAAGTAGAGTACGCTTCTCGGGGATATAAGTGTCTTCGATTTAAGTTACCTTAAATCCTTCAATTCTCTCAGGATTCTAATTTAAACTCCCTCGCTTCTCCCAAGAGTTACCTATAAGCTAAACCCTGCAATCCCTCTCTGCATTCGGGATTCAAAATAGTGTCCGCCTGACGTAACACAATCTTTTATCGCCTAGCTATACAAACTATCCACTTTATGTCTTCAAGACTCAGGTTTTATTTTAGAACAGCAAATTACGCACTTAAACTATTTAACTACCTACTGATATAAGTACTATCGGTGGAAAACTACTAAAATATGCGATGACGCTATAAAAACTACAACGCAAACAAGCAAATGTACATGATCTGATGTCTGGTCATTACTATTCAAATATTATCATCCTCCCGTACTTATCCTAGTTAAAGCCAAGCCAAGCCAAGTCACCAGGTACGGAAGAAGAAAACATGCTGCATCGGCCCTAAATACTACCTTTATTAGTGTCAGTCATATCACCATACCAGAGTCCCTATGAGTGCGTGGTGTAAACGACACGTAGTTTATTTCACATCATTTACATTTTTACAGTTTACATTACATCGTTGAATCTAAAATATCTTGTAGCATTTAATTAAATTATTTGCAACTAGTACAAGTATCATTCGTAGATATGAATAAATTATTTAAACTTTGCAAGTATGACATGTGAAGCGGTAATTAACAATTTTAAAATTGATGTATTTATACTGCTCGTTTAAATACGTCAATATTATTATTTTAATTGTCGTTCGTTTATACTGCGCATTTGTGCTAGGCCCTTAGGTAAAGCCTTAAACGCTAATACTATTTTTCCTGTTGGCGAACCAGTTAGCAAACTATTTTACAACTGGGTAAAGCCCTAGCGCTGTTTTTGTTTTAACAGCAGATACATAATTACGTCGTCTAAATGCTCATTTAAATTCAAGATACAGCATAATTAATTATTTATGCATCTACTTGTCTACAGTACTGCTATCCATTTTCTTACAGAATATGGTATGGTTTCCTCGTTGTGGGAATCCAATTCAAACTGACGATACGGTTGGCGCAGTGGCTGAGCGATCGACTGCTGCGCTGCGAGTCACGGGTTCGATTCCCGCACGGCACAAATATTTGTATGACCTGCAGATAGTTGGTTCGAGTCTGGCTGTTTGTGTATGTGAGTTTAAATGTTTGCAAAACACACCCACGATACAGGAGAAATTTCTAATGTGGGGCAAAGTAAAAAAAAATACTCTACCGGTTTTGCTTAGCGACACCATTATTCTCAAACGTTTGATCTTTGACCTCCTCAACTATTAGAATCCCAGGTTTTGTCCAGAACAAAACTAATATCGCTATGAGGAGAAGAACAAGTGCATTTCAGCTTCGTCTAGCGTGTTTTTATGCCACATAGAGATGAATTTGAATATTTAATTCAGAAAATATTAAAATACATAAAACCAAATAAAGTTCTACTAAAGAGGTAGTAGGTACTTTGATAATAAAAATCGTTAATCATCAGGAATATTACCGTCCTAATTTAGCGTGAACCCCTCTCAGGTTAAAGCCTCCTCTAAGGATTTAAATCTTTCTTTATTTTTTTTGCTGTTTGTAACCAGTTTGTTCCAGCGATCTTCTTTATCTGATCTTCCCATCTCAGGTAAGATCTTATATTATTTTGCAATATAAAATTAGAATAAGGTAGCTTTTAAATTAAAAGTGTGATAGTAAACTGTAATATGAATTCAAGCAATTTTGTAATCTCATTTCAAATGTTATAATTTTGTTATTCATTATTGTTAAAAATGCGTGTAGTTTTTAATGAAAAATCTGGAAAACAATTTTTTGATTTTGCTTTCGAAACTCTTTCTTCTTTTCGTGTCGATGAAACAGTCATCAGGCAACTGAGGCCCATAGAAAACATGTACAAATTACTCTTAAACAATAATGTACTAGGTTCAAAGATAAAGTAAGCTATACTTTTTATCGCCGCTAGCCAAACAAGAATCTTAATATTTTTAATAAAACAAAAGGTTTTTTAATTTTTCACATTTCAGTTTGTGTTTTCTTTGGTTATTTTTGTTAAGTTTTATCCTTTTTTCGTTTTTTTTTACAACAAATTTATTGTTGCTTATCTTCATCTAATTAGTACAAATTTTTGGTTGTCATTGAAGTTCCCAATGGGTTTTGTTAAATAAATATATAGTACTAGCTTTCGCCCGCGGCTTCGCCCGCGTTAAATTTGGGGTAACACAGTTCCCCTTGCGCCTTATTGATTTGTAATAGCAACGCTAAGTTTTCCCTTCTCTTCCCTCTTTCTCCCCTCAAAAAAATATTAGCCTATGTCCGTCTCCTGGTTCCCTACTATCTCTGTACCAAAATTCATCCAAATCGGTTCAGCCATTAAAGCGTGAAGAGGTAACAAACAAACAAACAAACTCACTTTCGCTTTTATAATATTAGTAAGGATTATTTTTATTAATTCTACCTAGTTCGTATTAAAGCTTTGGTTGCTATTGATAATTAAAACTCCTTGATAGGCGAACGCTGGCGTAATTACAATAATCAAGGATGTTGTTACGATTACAATGTTCCTTACCGTCACAAAGGTTTGACAAGTTCAATAACATGATAATCGTAGTCGGTCGTCATAGTAGGCCTACAGTTCCAAATTTGAAATGGCAAATAATACTGTTATGGAATTTGTATGGATAACTTAACTATTTGCTTTGATAACACACACGCGTTTTTTATGACCCTCTTTACATATTTAAAACCGGCGGAATTACATCACCTTTACGAGCAAGGGTGTTAAAAAAAGATACACGTGCGAGCGTCATACATAAACAAAAATACATTTCGAATTGGCAACCTCAAGCTTTTGTTTTCGTCGGTTAAAAATTGAAATACTATTTCCAATCTTCCTCGAAAACTCTATAACACCTTCGCCTAGCCGCTCGTGTTCGTAATTTTCGCCTCGGACGCAATCACATAGTTTGTTCACTTGAATCAAAATGTACTATAAAAACACTCATACCATGGCTATTTTTACAAAACGATCTTTATTTCTTTTTGCATCGACACACAAGTAAAACTTTAAATTGTTTGCATAATAATCAATAGTTTTCCTCAATGATTCGAAAATTTAGAAACTTGAGGAAAAAACAAGGATTAAAAACATGTTACCGGTTTCAATGGTCTGAGTCTGGTATATAAAGCTGCGCCTTGTAGCATATTACCATAGTAAGCATCCAGAACTCAAAATGAAATACGTAAGTGTCTTAAGATTTTTATTCCTCGTGTTTCGTGACTTGAGGTCGAAGGGCCAGGGTAACCCGCGAAATTAAAAAAATAATGTTTTTTTTTGCAATTTGCCGATTAGTGTCAAGTTTTATGTTGATTAAAATTTAAATTGTGGCCGTAAGCAATATGTTTTGACACAGTTATAATAATTTTCATTGTCCCGCAATAAATTACGATTCCAAAAACTCCAACAATGGCGTCAAAAGAACTTAAGGGGTTTTATTGATTTATAATAATTTAAATCAATAAAACCCCTTAAGTTCTTTCATTCTGTAAATCCATATTCATTTTAAACGGTCGCAATTTATATTTTAATTACCATACTACATACTGTGTTTTGACACTGACCTGCAAGATACAAAAAAGCTTCGAAAATTTGGGCTATAAAAAATGCTAGTTACTTATGGGATCTTGATGGCTAGTGTCGGCCGCCGGGGAAACAAGACTGTTATTATAGTCCCTAAAATTATAGCAAGTTTTAATAAATTGATAGAAAAGATGGGTCTTTACATATTTATTGCCTTTCCATGGAAGCCGATCTCAACATGTTGGGAAGAGGCTTGGCAAACGATATGTCCGTCTTCAAACAACAGTTCGTAAAAATATAGTTACTCCATGTCATGTAGCCAACCGGTATTCAGGTACATCTGGTTGGACTGGCAGCCGTCCTTATGCAGTTAGAAAAATATGATGTAAACAAGAAAAGTATGATGTAAACTTAATGCTTATCTCAAAACCCAACTTAATGAATACTTGTTTGTTACAGTTTGCATTCTTCGCATTGTTGATTTGCGCCATCGTGGCACTGGCCAGCGGCTCAGTGCAAAGCATTGCCCCAGCTCCAGGCGGTGGTGGCGGCGGTGGCGGTGGTGGTGGCGGTGGTGGTGGCGGCGGCGGCGGCGGTGGTGCACCACTACCACAATAGTCAGCGCCCCCATTGATAAACACAAGAAACGACACCACTACTACGGATTCGCCTACGAACTCTAAAATTACTTCTTGTAATTATTCCTACAATTAATGAGTTCGTCTCACTCAATATCGGCTTTTAGTGTTATTATTTTGATTTTATTAATTCCGATTTTCCTAATGTTACGACATTTAAGTTCTTATAATGTACGTATATATTTTCACGAACAAGAAATAAATATTAAGCTAAATTATGTATGACTTTAATTTACTCCTAGCGTAAAAAGAGGGATGTTTTTAACGTATGCATTTGGGGTAACTCCCAAATGAATGAACCGATTTAGGTTGTTTTGGTTGAAAAGGTTTAGATCGTATGTGTTTTTAGTTGTTATTCAAGAAAATCTTTTTAGCCGATTGAAGATGAGCACTTTGCTACTTGATGAGGGAATGAGGGCTGATCGATTTGAAAGGTGAATGCCAAACGGTTCTTTATCATAAATCGCAACATGGGTCGTAAATATTTTGTGATTGCGCCACAGGTAAACAATTGGCCAAATCCTTTTAGCTGGTGATGATTTTAAAGCAGTGGATGCGTGTGTATTTAATGCCTTCATAAATAGTAGAAGTTAAAATTGTGTTTATCAACAAAATATCACATCAAACTTGGTAACATGTGGTATGATACTTGATAAAATAATTTGCTTATAACCATAAGCTTTATTATTTTATTTATTTGGGGAAAACAAACAATTGTACAATTAATGTAACAAAATATTACATAAATTGATTTATTCCAGTTCTAAATTCAAAAATATTAGAGGCTCTTATTTTTAATAGGAAGCAGTTTAGCGACCTTTGTTACACCCTCAGCCTGAGACACCAAATCGCGGGGAAAAAGCAAATTAAATCATAGCTTTATAGAAATTAGAGACAAAAAAGAAATCCTTTTATTTTATTTCCCCGAAAGTATTTTCGTGGGAATTTGTCACTGATATTCTCGGCTCCTTAGCACCTAACGAGCCAATACAACGCCGCCTTTAATGCAATGATAAAGTTTCCTCAGTTGAATGAAAATGTGGGTACTATTTTCATGAAAAGGAGCACATGTAGCGAAACTCCTCATCCTGACTAATATTATAAAAGCGAAAGTGAGTTTGTTTGTTAAGTCTTCACGCCTAAATGGGCAAACCGATTTTGATGAATGAAAATAGATAGACCCTGGAGACGGACATATATGCTATGAAAGAAAAGTGGGAAAACGGGGAGATAGAGGTAAGAAAAGGGGAGAGAAAGATATTTTTTTTTGGTCATCACGCGGCTTAAAGTTAGCGTTAACCCAAAGTAACTATGCCTCAATGACGAAGTCGCGGGCGTAAGCTAGTAGGATTATAACAGAACTGTCGTAACAATTAATATTGTTTTACCATTATACGGAGAGTTCGTCGACCCCCCCAAAGGTTTGTTTTTGTGAGGACTTCAAATGTTATTAACCTACTGCTAAAAAGGTCCAGTTTCTCAATACGTTTTATTTTCTAATCGCAACAAAGGGGCCGATCATGTATTTGGTAAAGACATAGGGGGCGGGGGCATCTAGATGGTGGTTATAACATCAACAGTAGTTACTTACCTTTTAACACATGGCAACCCACATATTGTCTATGTTTGTAAACAAAACGCATTTTTGGGGATTCTCACAAATGATGATACGTTTAGGTACTCGCTTTGAACCGTTTAGTTAGGGGAATTACCACGCGCTGTTCACTAGTCCAAATGAAACGATTTGACGTCTTGTATTTTTTACACGACTGCCCCAAAAAAGGTGTTATATGTTTTTAAGGTTCATGTATGTTTGTATGTATGCGAGATTCTTTATTCCATTATAACTTCTAAACGCCTGAACCGATTTACATGTATGGGGTATCGTTAGAATCCTTGCATCGCCCCGAGTAACATAGACTATTGAAAAAGTACAGAAATACATTGTGGCGGGAATGATCAATAATTGAACACCCACATATATATTTTTTTAATTATTTATTCTGTTAATGCATATGATTAGATACTCTTGCCCATTTGAAGGGTGCCAAACGAAACTAACAACACTGTAGATCAAGTCACCTTATATCCAATAAACCTACATCAAAATAGGTTCATTCTTTTAAGATATTAAGTCAGAGAGACTCGCGCAACACGCATTGAACTAATAGACATCCTCTTTTTTCGTTATGAGTAAATTAAAGTCATACTTTTTTTTAACTTAATGTTGAAAATAATAGTGTTAATAGGTAAATAGAATTTCAGAGTCCGTGGAGTATCTTTAGTGGTGTTGTTGTTTATATTCGTGGGGGTGCTGATTATTGTGGTAGTGGAGTACCACCGCTGCCGCCACTACTTTTACTATACTAGTGTCAATGATATTAAATAGTATTCATACATGGGCTATACAATCATACAAAACTAGAAAATTGAGTCTATACAATGCAAATATAGTCTTCAAATCTTCTATAGCTGCCACAATAGTTTCAGATACCAATCAATTAGTTTACCCCTATTGCTGTGGAACAGGACCTGCATTTAGCCAAGCATTTTTATCAACAACTAGCTGTTCCACGCGGTTTCACCCACGCTGCTCAGCACCTGTTGGTCGTAGCGTGATGTTATATAGCCTATAGCCTTCCTCAAGAAATGGACTATCCAACACTAAAAGAATTTTCCAATTCCAACCAGTAGTCCTTGAGATTAGCGCGTTCAAACAAACAAACAAACTCTTCAGCTTTATAATATTAGTATAAGTATATATAGTATATAGTAAAGATATAATCCCCTAATTTATAATTTATAATGTTGTATAAAACGCACCAGTGGCGTAGCTAGGGGGGGGGGCAAGGGCGCCCCGCGCTCAGGGTCAGGTTGTCCATCGTCCATCCTTTAATGAAAACAGGCTGCTTACAGCGCGTTCCTGGTTCCACACCCGACCCTGAACATCATTACCTAAAACTAATCCTAAAACTCTTATAACCGTCAATAATATAATATCTACCTAAATGTAAGAATAATATGCAGGTGCCTATTTGCATTTTTTTTTATTCTCGTCCATAGTTAAGATTTTTCTATGAAGAGTAGTCACGAGCATAGTAAATTGAGTGTACACACTGTCGGTCGGTCGATCGGGAATCCTCCCAAAAAACATATTTGAATCCTCCAGTTAATGCGGGCACGATGCGCTAGATATTAGTTTGCATAACAGTCACTAGTCAGGGGATTCCCTGGAAATAGAGATTGCTCGTAAACTGTTGCCTTGGGTTCCTTTGACACTTCTTTCGTGTTTGTGAACGTTTGTGAGATTGGTAAAAAGTATTTGTTATTATGATAAACAACCATTTTCAGTATTAAGGCGTTCTAAAACAGTAAAGAGAAGTTTTAGGAAATTAAAATTAATTAAAAATTACTTGCGGGCTTACATTACTGAAACCAGATGGAATAACGCGAGCATTTTAACTGAAGAAATACCATATAAATGTTGATGATTGCAGAGTTTGCGAGTCCTAAAGCTAGCAAAAAGAAATTTTTAACTTTAATTTTGTTAAAAAAATGCAATGTTTTTAATAAAACATAAATGATTACTTAAATGTTTTATTATTGAGTTTTGACTTTTGGGGTGACACCTACAAGATCCGCTCCGGGTGCTACCCATGCTAGCTACGCCACTGAAACGCACACATGTAAGATGTGTGCGTTTTATACAATATTTAAATTTCTATTCGTTCAGTTGTTCATTCAACAGTTTTAGGCTAGCTAAACGAATTAGTCCCTATTTCTAGTATGATACTTGTGTGTCACCTCTTCTATCAAATAGGTGCAGGTTTTTCTGACGTACATGATGTTTTCATGGATGTATTGACAAGGTACTGTCATGATGTTAATATCCTTAAACTTTTCCCTAAGAGAATCGCGCCTACGTTGATTATATGTATATGGATCTAATCGCTCTTTTCTGAATAATAAATATTGACTTGATGTCTACATTTAAAAATAAAATACCATATGACATTATACTATGAAATTAACTCAAATAGACAAGCCTGATAATAGTAGATACTAGTGCCTGCAGGTGGCAGTTTAGGTAGTCTTTTTCTTAACAAAGTTTTTTTAAATACTTATATAAGTTTTCCTCAATGTGTCAAAGTTTGGATTCATAAGGACAAAACGAGGAATAACTTTATGTTAATTAAAACTTGTGTGTTGGTATATAAAGTCGCGCTTTGTAGCATATCGCCACAGTAAGGAACCAGAACTCAAAATGAAATATGTAAGTATTTTATTCCGTGTGTTTCGAGACTTGAAAGTATAATTTTAACTTTCTTTGTGTTGAGCTTATTGTAAAAACAACCAGCCGAGGTGAATTTTAAAAATCGGTCGGACAAAATATTGACAAGACACGGTTACAGTGATAATTTGGCAGTTCACAAATGTCTTTATAATTATTTATGCAATATTTTGTGTTATTACTTTTAGTAAACAATAAAAACATTCTGCCAACAACTGAATACGCCCGATTTTAATATTAACCCGACTTCGACGGCTATAGTCTTCTCAAAGGTTGGCTGCTACTGTGTGTAATTGTGTACTAAATCAAGGGGTTATTGTATTACCAAGTAACTGAATTGCGGAGGTCAGATAGACAGCCGCTCCATGTAACATACCGGTACTCAGTTACACCCGGTTACACTGAAAGCTCGAAGCCAACCTCAACATCCTTAGCTAGGAAAATGATGTGAACTTAATGCTGTCCTAATAACCTATTGTTTTTGTTTCAGTTCGCCTTCTTTGCGCTGTTGATTTGCGCCATCGTGGCACTGGCCAGCGGCTCAGTGCAAAGCATTGCCCCAGCTCCAGGCGGTGGTGGCGGCGGTGGCGGTGGTGGTGGCGGTGGTGGCGGCGGCGGCGGCGGCGGTGGTGCACCACTACCACAATAATCAGCACCCCCACGAATATAAACAACAACACCACTAAAGATACTCCACGGACTCTAAAATTCTATTTGCCTACGATCAACGAGTTCGGCTAAAACTATTATAATAAACATTAAGTTAAAAAAGTATGACTTTAATTTACTCATGACGAAAAAAGAGGATGTAACTGTCACTAGTTTAATGTGTGAGTCTCTCGTCCTTCCTATCTCAAAAAAATGGACCTATTTTGATGTAGATTTATTGGATAAAAGGTGACTTGATCTACAGTGTTGTTAGTTTCGTTTGGCACCCCTCAAATTGGGCAAGAGCCACTAAAAGGCAGCCCCGGCTTATTCTAGTTTGGGACTCACACGTCGGAAGCTCCACTGTCGATGACGAGTCCTAGGTCTTCATCGTAGACTCAACGTCGACGTGAACCCCTCTGACCGCCACTAGTGATCCCGATGATAGCGCATTCTGAGGCCTAAGAAAGCACATAGCATATGACGACACGGTTAGAGCAGTGGCTGAGCGATTGACTGCTGCGCGCGTCGCGGTTACGATTCCCCCACGGAAAAAATATTTGTATGACCTGCAGATAGTTGTTTCGGGAGAAATTCGAAGTGTGGGGCAAAGTTAAATATATATATATGTCAAGGCACAAAAAACAGGTTTTTTGAAATAAATAAGATTTTTTTTTAAATTGTAGAAGTTAGTAGTTATCTTTGCAATACTTTTTAGTTGAAGTCCTTTTGGCTCCAGTTAGCCAAACTTGGTTCAATTATCTAACGATGTCCATGGGAAAAGATAGCGTAGTAGAAATACTTATATGTTCAAATCATAAAGATTATTTTGAAGTACGAATCACTGGAATATTATTATAAATTTTTTCGTTCATTTATTTATTTGTTTACATATTTTTTATATTTTTACATATTTCAGAGCAAAACAAAAAAAAACATTTAAAAATATAAAAATAGTAGCCCACCGGTATCGGGAACAAGATCCAAGCTACCGGCAGTCAGGGCTTCAGAGAAAGGAACCTCTTAACAATACGAGCCGTGTCCAGGAGTACCGCGTTCTGTATCAAGCCCTTGATCCAGCTGCCTAACGAGAGCCTTCTCAGGTGTTGGTCGAGGCTCTTGGCAATTAAGCCATTGGCTGTAACGACTATCGGCACAATGATCGCTGAGTCCACGTCCCACATATCTACAACCTCGCGAGCCAAGTCAATATACTTGATTTGTTTATCTTTTTCGGCTTTCACAAGGTTCTCGTCATGTGGGACCGTTATGTCAACAATCATTGCGCGCCGCTCTGATCGATCCACAGTTTAAAAGTTAGAGAACTTTATTACCAATGTCGTCCTATTTTCCGATTTTCTGAGTTTGCTTACTAAACTTTTTGTTAAACGTGGAGCCTAACCCAACAACCCTAAAATAACATTATACCCTAATTAAAATTTATTTAGTTCATAAATAACATTTCTTTAGTTCATATCTTGTTCATATAAAACTAAATGAATGTTGTTTAGTTGGGTATATTTACTATACATAGTTGCTGCCAGAATATAAGTAACTATAGGAAGATTGCGGTGCAGGAATTCAGCCCGCTACCAAGTCAACGTTGATGTTATTTTGCGTAACGCCAGTAACTGTTTCCTAGTTTACAAAGGTTTAGGCACAAGTATATATCAATAGTATACCCAGTATTTTTATTACCCACCATACCCAGTATATTTCGCCAGTTTTGTTTAATTTATAATCGGGGACAAGTCTACATCGGTTACAACTAGGTGCTGCGCGCCGACCTGGTGGCGTCAGCGTGATCTGCATCGCTGGTCCTGGCACATGGGAAGTCGCCCTAGGTGGCAGCCGAAATCACTACACGCAGGAGTTGCGATATAATATCCTTCTCGGTATCGCGGTGGCCTTGCACGAAACCCAGGCTATATGCTTTCGCCCGGAGGTCACGGTGGAGCACACAGTGGCGATCTGCCCAGCTTGAGCGGAGCACCGCCGTGCCCTCGTGGAGGCGATCGGCGTCGGCCACCTCTCGCTTCTGGCCCTGGTTCAGGCTATGGTCCGGAGCGAGAGGGAATGGGAAGCGGTCACCTCCTTCTGCGAAGCAGTAATACTAGTGAAGGAGGAGGCCGGGCGTTTGAGGGAGAGAACCTCAAACCAACCTAGCCGCCGTGGGAGACGGCCCGGGCGCCGGGCACCGCGAGACGACTCCCGGCAACCGTAGATGCGGGCCTGTGGACGGTGAGCAATGGGTAGCTCACCATCCGTCCGTCTACTGACGACAGGCTGTGTCGACGGCGCGTTCGTGTTTCACGCGCGCCTCAAAGAGATGTCAGTAAAGCAGAGGGGCTTGCCAGAGCCTCCGCCTGCCGGGGTTGCGGGTTGTTCGAAAGAGATATCGTGGCCCCGGAAAGTAAAGGGCAACAGAATGTCCTAATGCCCTCCCCCCGCTCCGCCCAGAGCTGGGGAAGTCATTAGATGATTTCCCATACGAAAAAAAAGGCTATATGCTTTCTTAGGCCTCAGACTGCGCCACCATCGGGATCACCTAGGACTCGTTGTCGACAACCGCTGGATCTCCGACGTTTAGTTCCCAAACTAGAACAATCCGGGGCTTAGTGGCTGTTGCCAAATCTGAGGGGTCCCATAATTTTTCGGCCCTTGTCTCATTCTATTTTGGGTTGGTACAACACGTTTTCTTCTTCCATTTTTCACTTCCAAACGTCATGGCATCATTTACTCTTTTCTCCTTCGTATCATTCCTTACACAATCCGTCCATCTTATCTTTGGCCTTCCTCTTGCTTCCATCAACATTCAGATCCATCACTCTTTTAGTCACATGTGCTTCGTTCCTCCTCATTACTTATCCTAAGAGACAAACTACTCCCTTTTTATTTCTATAACAGTCGCATCTTTCAAACTTCCTCTAATACACTCATTCTTAACTTTATCCATTCATGTAGGTCAAGCCCACTTTTAACCAATAAACCTACATCAAAATAGGTTCATTCTTTTGAGACGGAGTAAACTAGTAGGTAGACATCATCTTTTTACGTCATAAGTAAATTAAAGTCAAACTTTTTAACTTAATGTTTAATAGTTTTTAGCCGAATTCGTTGATCGTAAGAAAATGGAATTTTAGAGTTCACTGGAGTATCTTTAGTGCTGTTGTTGTTTATATCCGTGGGGGAGCTGATTATTGTGGTAGTGGTGCACCACCGCCGCCACCGCCGCCGCCACCACCGCCACCACCACCGCCACCGCCGCCGCCACCGCCTGGAGCTGGGGCAATGCTTTGCACTGAGCCGCTGGCCAGTGCCACGATGGCGCAAATCAACAGCGCAAAGAAGGCGAACTGAAACAAAAACAATAGGTTATAAGGACAGCATTAAGTTCACATCATTTTCCTAGCTAAGGATGTTGAGGTTAGATTCGAGCTTTCTGTCTGACCGGGGGTACCGGTATGTAACATGGAGCGGCTGTCTATCTGACCTTCGCAATCCAGTTACTTGGTAATACAATAGCCCCCCCCCCCCGGTTCAGTACACAATTACAAACAGTGGCAGAAAATCTTTGAGGAGACTATTATAGTTCGGGTTAATCTTGAAATCGGGTGTATTCAGTTGTTGGCAGAATGTTTTTATTGGTTAATAAAAGTAACACATACAAAATATTGCATAAATATAAATATTATAAAGACATATGTCAACTGCCAAATTATCACTGTAACCATGTGTTATTCAATTAAAATTTTTAAGATTCACCACAGCTGGTTGTTTTTAAATAAACTTAACACAAAGAAAGTTGAAATTATACTTTCCAGTCACGAAACACACGGAATAAAATACTTACATATTTCATTTTGAGTTCTGGTTCCTAACTGTGGCGATATGCTACAAAGCGCGACTTTATATACCAACACACAAGTTTTAATTAACATAAAGTTATTCCTCGTTTTATCCTTATGAATCCAAACTTTAACGCATTGAGGAAAACTTTTAAAAGTATTCAAAAAAACTTTGTTTAAAAAAAGACTACCTAATCTGCCACCTGCAGGCACTAGTACTATTATTAGGCTTGTCTATTTTAGTTATTTCATACGGTATTTTATTTTTAGCTGCAGACATCAAGTCTACAGGGTGAAAAAATAAGTGAGGGAAACTATCTTAAATGCTTAAATACGCCCATTTTACTTAAAGGAGACATTTTTTTTTACTTTCAAAAGGAAACAAAACTGCATTCAAAGATTTTCTAAAACTTGCGTGCCTAGCCCGGGACTCGAACTTAAAAAATTATAAAAAATACAAGTCTCGCTATTTTATTATACTAATCGATAGGATTATTATTTAGGATAAAAATATCTCTAACAACCATTTGGCATAACTTTCGTCTATCTACTGGGTTCGTGAAATTCTTCATGTTTGCCCTTGTTTAAATTTTCGATGAGAATATCGTTTTATGATAATAATACCTCTATGCAGATTTCCTTCTTACATGTTACAAGGTTTGAAAATGGAATGTTTGACTTTGTTTGCAATGCGGAACAGCAATTTTAAAATTCGAACGAATATTTGGAACATTCCCAACGACAGATTTTATTTAGTACTAGCTTTTGCCCGCGGCTTCGCTCGCGTTAAATTTGGGGTAACACAGTTCCCCTTGCGCCTTATGGATTTGTAATAGCAACGGTAAATTTTCTCTTTTCTTCCCTCTTTCTCCCTCACATCCCACTTTTTTCAAAAAAATATTAGCCTATGTCCGTCTCCTGGTTCCCAACTATCTCTGTACCAAAATGCATCAAAATCAATTTAGCCATTAAAGCATGAAGAGGTAACAAACAAACTCACTTTCGCTTTTATAATATTAGTAAGGATTTTTATCATTACGTAATTGTGCAATAATGGCGTCTCAAGAACAATTAAATTTATAAGAAGCTTATTTTGCTTGCAACAAGAACTACGATTTAGCTCTGTGATGGTAAAAGTTTTGTCGTGAAACAAGGGGTATCGTTTCGAACAATTTATCAGTTAAATAATAAAGTGAAAATAATAATAATTTTTTACTATAATATTATAAAAGCAAAAGCGAGTTTGTTTGTTTGATACGCTTTCACACCTAAATGGCAAAACCGATTTTGATAAATTTTAGTAAGGACATAGGCTAATTTATAAATAATATAAAAGTGAGAAAAGGGGGAGAAAAAGTTACAGGGAAATATATTTTTTCGATCAATGCAGTACCATATGATAGATTGCGAAAGGGTTTAGTAAACTGTTTTCATAATATTTTTATCGACTACATGTCTCAGCGTTTTGAATATATATATTGGTTTCCTTAATCTTTTACTGAGAGTGGTTATGTGTTCTTGGAATCTTATGTTTTTGTTAATTATTGTGCCCAGGTATTTAACACTCTCTACCTTGGTGAGTGGTTCGCAGTTACAACTATTTGTGAGTGCATTTGAGCAAGAAAGAGCTACAATCGTGTTATCTACTGTTTCATGAGGGGTTCCATTGTTTTTCATGCCGAAAGTTATATAGTTGATTTTGGTTGCATTAAGTGTCAACAGATTGTCGCGTAACCAGTCAAATACCGCATTCAAGCATAAGTCTGCAAACTCATAGACATCTCTCCACGAGCTCGAGCTGAATAAGAGGGCAGTGTCATCAGCAAACCTGATAATTTTACCATGGGAATTCTGAGCGTACCCAGATCATTGATATAAATGAGGAACAGCAAAGGTCCGAGAATACTACCTTGAGGCGTGTCGTAGTTAATTATTTGTTCGTCACTGATAAATTCATCTATCTTGACTCTCTGGGTACGTCCACTCAAGTAGTCTTGGAAGAGGTCCAGTGGGATTCCTTTGATTCACAAGCCATCCATCTTACGTAGAAGAATTGGGACAGAAACCGTGTCGAAAGCCTTGGCAAGATCCAGAAATATAGCCAAAACCTTATCGCCACTATCCATGTTTGTGATATCATAGTCCGTTAACTCATGGACCGCGTCAGACGTGAATTTAAAAGAGCAAAAACAAAATTGTGTTGGTGCTATACGATTATTGTTTTCTAAGTAGCTCACAAGTATGCTGTTCATTACTCGTTCTACTACTTTGGAAAATGCAGTTAGCACAGATATAGGTCTGTAGTTATCAATACACTTCCTGTCCCCACTTTTTTAGATTTGATGAACTATGGATTTTTGAACAAGTTAGGAAATGTACCTGTGGAAAGAGCAAGGTTACATATGTACGTTAAAGGGGGTACAATCACGGCTGCATGTTTTTTCAAGAGGTCACCGGCTATTCCGACCCTTCCCGCAGAGGCACAGTTATTCCGGAGCGACAATAATATTCTGGCTACCTCTTCCTGATCCGTGGGAGGCATTACCATGGATTTTGGAACGTTAGTAAGATTTCCCTTTGTAACAATTATTTGTGTACTCTTTATTATTTTTGCGAGCTTTTCCCCTATTTTGCAAAAACATCATTGACATAGTTTACAGAAGTGAATTGTGTATGATATGTTGGCTTTCTTTGTGGACCTGCTTGAAATATTCTTTATGGCGGACCATAACTGTTTATTGTTTTTCCCAGCTTCCCTAATCTATTTTTTTTTCAAATTCAATTTTTGTATTTCTTAATCATTTATTACAATTGTTTCTGTAGCTAGTAAAGAGTTGCGATAGTCCTACTCAATATCGCGGTGGCCTTGCACGAGACCCAGGTTATATGCTTTGTTAGGCCTCAGAATGCGCCACCATCTATCCCTACTGGCAGTCAGAAGGGTTCACATCGACGTTGAATCTACTATGATGACCTAGAACTCGTTGTCGGCAGCCGATGCATTTTCATGGAGCATTTTAGACGTATGGTTCCGAAACTGGAACAAGTCGGGGTTTAGTGGCTCTTGGCCAATCTGAGGGGTCCTAAACGAAACTAAGAATATTGTGTAGGTCAAGTTAAGTCTTAACCAAAAACTTATATCAAAATAGGTTCATTCTTTTAAGACCCATGTAGAGTCACGCGTTGAACTAATAGACATCCCCTCTTTTTCCGTCATAAGTAAATTAAAGTCATACTTTTTTTTAACTTAATGTTTAATAGTTTTTAGCCGAACTCGTCGATCGTAGTTTAAAAGAGTTTAAGAGTCCGTGGAGCATCCTTAGTAGTGGTGTTGTTGTTTTTATCCATGGGGGTGCTGATTATTGTGGTAGTGGTGCACCACCGCCGCCGCCGCCGCCGCCACCACCACCACCGCCACCACCGCCACCGCCGCCACCACCTGGAGCTGGGGCAATGCTTTGCACTGAGCCGCTGGCCAGGGCTACGATGGCGCAAATTAACAGCGCAAAGAATGCGAACTGAAACAAGAAATAACCATTAAGTTGGGTTCTAAGGACAACATTAAGTTCACATCATTTTCCTAGTTAAGGATGTTGAGGTTGGCTTCGAGCTTTCAGTGTAACCGGGTGTAACTGAGTACCGGTATGTTACATGGAGCGGCTGTCTATCTGACCTCCGCAATCCGGTTACTTGCTAATACGAAACGTCTTGCAGAGCACACAATTCTGTTTATTGAATGGTCGTATGTCAATTGAAGACGTTCGTTGTCAGCTCAGCCTTTTCCATGTGTTGAGATCGGTATCCATGGAAAGACAGTTGTCCTGGTTCATCCCTGGTAGCTAATCTCTGAGGAAACTAGCCATCGAGCATCAAATACGTAAATGGGTGAATCTAGAAATCGGGCGTATTCAGTTGATTTGCCTGACAGAATGCTTTCTAAATATTGTTTTACTATTTACTAAAAGTATATACATCATTACTAATATTTCTTCACACCTAAATGGCTAAACCGATTTTTTCATGAATTTAAGTACAGAGATAGTTGGAACCCTGGAGACGGACATGGAGCATTTTTTAAAATAAAAGTGAGAAATGAGGGAGAAAGGAAAAACTTAGCTTTGCTATTACAATAAATCAGGCGCAAGGGCAAAATCTACAGGTATCTGCAAAATAGGAAAGGACTTGTGTTATGCAATCTTTTGTGCGTTTGGTTTTAAGATTCACCCAAATATTATAAATACAATACATATAATTAAGCTCTTTTTACTTTTAATTCACGAAACACGGGAAATAAAAAGCTTAAGACACTTACATATTTCATTTTGAGTTCTGGGTCCTTACTGTAGTGTATGCAACAAAGTGCGGCTTTATATACCAACATAAGCTTAATGAAACCGGTAACAAGTCATAATTAACATAAAGTTATTCCTCGTTTTGTCCTCATGAGTCCAAATTTTGAAGCATTGAGGAAAACTTTTGCAAGTGTACAAAAAAACTTTATTAAAAAGACTACCTAGTCTACCTGAAGGCACTAGTACTATTATTACGCGCGCTAGTTCCATTATTTAGTCTGTGGCCACGTTCTATGACTCTTATCGCATCTTGTTCCTTTTCCCACTCTTTAATTTTGTGTGAACTTCGCCCGTGACACCGTATTAAAATAAGGTGACACGGGCGTCAGTCATCCAACGTCATCTGGACCATTATGTTTCCCAAGTAAGATATTATTGGTGTTAAAGTGGTTTCAGCATTTCATCTAGCATTACCTTTTCAAACACGTTGCTGAAAACCAGCAGAATGGATACGGAGTCTATATCCTGCCAGGCAAAAGACTAGTGCTCTACCTTAAATACTGGGGCCTGCTGCTAGATTGGTAGAACAAAAAAAGCATCCGTCAATTATCCTATGTTCGGTGGTACGAACTCGAGGAAATTTTGGAGACTTTTGGACTGCGGTAAGTTATATATTCTTTGTTTTATAATTACGGGCCTCAATACCCATCCTATCCTATCCATAAGAATTTAAGTTAACGTTAAGGTTCTTGTTTTTTACTCTACGCTACGCCTAACCTGGTCTCGGATACGGCGCGGCAGCGATAGCTGCGCTAATGTTCAAGCTCTTCGTTATGAGGGGCCTACCAGTGAGGGCCATGCGGCGTTTTGGGGTTGTGGGTTGTTCGAAAGAGATATATCGGTCCGGGAACATAAAGGACAAAAGGAGGAACATGGGTGGGTTTTGGTCTATTAGATTCCGATACCCCCCCCGCCTCCTTTCTTATAAGGGCGAAAGTCAGTGACGGATTTGCAGTCTTGGATACCCTAGGTAGTGTAGTACCAGCCTCTTTCTCAGTCCTCACCCTTTAGATACTAGATACAACTACTACTAATAATACAAAGATTCAAAATAAGGAAACTGTATTATTTAATTGTTCTCATGCAAAATATAAAACGTGTTTTAAATGTTACAAAACTACTTCAATACCTAAGCGCAGTAAAACCATTAGGTAATTAAATGTCCGTAATCCAATTCCGTTTCGATTTAGTGTTATCCTTTGTTCAGACAGGGTTGTGTATAAATATTTTTTAGTTATCCCAAACAAGAAAATACACAAACAAGGCAATATCCACGTTTGGGGAAATAGTTTGAAGACCTTTTGTTCAGATCGTAGCCATTCCAACAAACAATGTTGTTTAGAACAGGTTTTATATATATATCTATATATTTTTTTTAAAAATGGTATCGCTTTTTACATTTTTGTTGCTTAATTGTTATCATATTGTTTATAAGTGGTCGCACAGAATCTAACTATTAAACTACCCTGTTAGGCTAGTCCAAAAGTAAAAAAAAAGTATTAATTCTTACTGAAGTTCCTAAAAATATTAACTATGGCTCATTTGATCCGGAATGACGTTTAGAAAAATGTATCGAAAATACGCATTGGCACATAAAATATAGCAATTGTTATTAACAAATTGAGATGAAAAAGTAGGACATAGTTTTTCGTTAATATTAGAGAGAAAAAAATATAAATCAATAAATATGATATGAAAAAATTAATAAACGAAATAATAATATTAATTATTTATCAAAAATAATATAATTAATTATTGATAACGTTTTTAAATAATTTTAGTATTTATTTATTTATTTTTTGCAATCTTTACAGAGATTGAATCATAAAAGTTTAAATAATATATCTACAATTAATTAAAGGATATTATTTTGATTATAATATATTTTTTTTTAAGTTGAAAGTTTTTTCAGATGTTTATTTCAGCTTCATACACCTTAACCCTTCGATATAACGAGTTATAGACCCGTACTTTTATTATAACTATGAAATATATTCTATATGATAAAATAAATATAATAAACGCAGCCGTTGTCAGGGAATAAAGCTAGTCACTAACAAGTTTAATAAAGCTTTTAATTAAACTAAGGTCATCTGTTTTGTTGGTAGATGATATTTCCATTTTTATTATATTTAATAAGAAGTGCAAATGACCTGCCGTCTTCTTTGCCCTTTAAGATATTTCGTATATAAAGGCGGATTTGATATTTTATTTATAGTATACTTCGAAAATTACTACAATGAAATTCGTAAGTATTTTTTGACGGTTTTATTTTATTGAAACTTTTTTTTTTGCCGGATGGGTAATCATCAAATAACTTCCTTCACTCTGGGCAAAGTGGGGGGGGGGGAGTGTCTCCGGCCAGTTTCTCCGCCCCATGCGGTAGCCCCAGATAACCGTTGTGTTTACCAACTTTTATTTTATTGAAACTTGAAACAATGATGTGCAATGTGTTTATTTTATTTTTAGAGTCACTTGGTAAAACTATCTAGCAGTCAGTTCGTCCATGTGTCAGTGTCAGTTCGTGTGTCACGTGCGATATTTCTGTTAAACTATCAGAAGTCGTTATTTTTTAACCGACGGAGATTCTCAATTGGAATGTATGATTTTTCTCCGACGTTTTTTCTCTTTCGTCCGAGGGGTCCCATATCAACGGGATATGATGCATATGCGAAATGCATTTGCAACTGGTGTCTTTACCGTGTGCTAAAAAAAGGTCCAGTGCGAGTCAGACACGCGCACGAAGTGTTCCGTACTACTCTTCCTTCCAAACCATGTTTAAATATTTATTTTATTGTTTTTTTTTGTATTTTTTGTTATAGCGACATAAGACTTACATCGTCTGTAAAATTTGGACTGTCTAACTAACACGGTAACATAAACGTTTATTCTATTCTATTCACGGTTTATAAGAAACAGCCTGGTGACAGACGGACAGACGGACAGCGGAGTCTTAGTAACAGTGTTCCGTTTTACCATTCGGATACGAAACCCTCAAAAGGGAATCCGCATGTCATATTGGGACACAGGTTACCTCTCTGAGAGACATACCGGTATACTCACGATGTGGTCATTAACCGCCTTGAAAGCACTGGTGATGAAGTAAACGTCACTCATTAATGCGGTCTTAGGGCGTACGCCTCGTAACTTGGACCCGTTATCACTAGACTACCTCTGATGAATGAACGGCCCGAACAGCTGGAAATGATTTAATTATTCAGTGTCCATCATGATATACGGCGTCCATAGTGTACCTAAACCAAAACTTGTAGAAAGTGTATTTTATTTTCCAGTTTGCCGTCTTTGCTTTGTTCGTGTGTTGTATCCTGGCCTTGGTGGCTGGGGACGCCCCGTTGCTGAGGGTGCTACGCAGTCCTGTCGCCAACCCGGAGCCAGGCTACTATGGCGGTGGTCATCATGGCGGTCACCATGGCGGTCACCATGGCGGTCACCACGGTGGTCACCACGGTGGTCACCACGGCGGTCATCACGGCGGTCACCACGGCGGTCATTGGTAGATCAACAATCGACCGTCACGAATGTCTTGGACGAAAGTAGATCTAAATACTTAACTTACTTTTTGTTTAGTTTTAGTTTTGTTTTGAATAATATAAATGTATGACTGTTCACTTTTGAGGTTTTATTTTATGAAATGTTTGTTTTCTATCTACAGGTGTTTTTGTGAGAGCAGCTGGGTTACGATGACGTCTTAAAGCAGGATTGTTTTAATGGAAAGAGATGGAGCTATCCAAGACGCGGCGCCATCTCTTTCCATCACTGAAATAAGATTATAATTATGCTTGAACACGTCATGTATTAAGGGTAAAATCTTCAGCTGTTGGAGGTCTCTGCTGATAATATTATAATGGAGTCTATAGCCACAATGTTAGGTTTAGTATCCTAGTAGTTGTTGATGCAGAGATGTAAAGTGTGACAATGCCCTTAAGGCGGCGATTATTGCTTGAGTCGATTATGAGGGCTAAATAGAACTAAGAGAAGCAATGTCACTGTATGTCATTCCTGGATGAGGCCGTGTCGACGGCGCGTTAGTGATCTACGCTCGCCAAGGGATGTCAGGAAAGCAGAGTGATTGCGAGTTGTTTGAAAGAGATACCGCGGACCCGGAACATACAGGTTAAAAGAAAGAACATGGGTGGGTTTTAGTCAATGAAAATCTGACTCTCTCCCCCTCTCTGGGCGGAGGGAAGGCTCTGGAAAGTGGTAAAATGATTTCCCATTCGTAAAAAAGTGGTCTATATCCTACCTGGCAAAAGGTTAGCACTCTACCTTAACTAGTTCGTATCTGGAAGGCAAACCTTTAGCCAGATTGGTTGAAAAAAAAAAGCGCCAGCTCTCGGATACGGCGCGGCAGCGATAGCTGCGCTAATGTTCAAGCCCATTGTTATGAGGGACCTGCCAGGGCCAGTGCGTGCCGGTGTTGCAGCTTGTTCGAAAGAGATACCTTAGCCCCGGAATATAAAGGGCAAAAAAGGAACATGGGTGGGTTTCAGTCAGTTCGTCTGGCATTCCCCCCCGCGCCCTTTGTTATTAGGGCGCAAGCCAGTGACTGATTTGCAGTCTTGGATACCCTGGGCCGTGTAGTACTAGCCCCTTTCTCATTCCTCATCATTTAGGTACCTACTAGATACAACTATTATTAATACCGAATACATAGATTCAAAATAAGGAAACTGTATTATTTAATTGTTCTCATGCAAGATATAAAACGTGTTTTAAATGTTACAAAACTACGTCAATACCTAAGCGCAATCAAAACATTAGGTAATTAAATCTTCGTAATCCAATTCCGCTTTGATTTATTAGAGTAATCCTTTGTTCAGGCAGTGTTGTGAATAAATACTTTTTAAGTTGTCCCAAACACGAAAATGAGCGATCTTTAGAACAGTTACTGGTAGCAGTGCACACACACAGGGCATCCATGTTTGCCAAGTTTGAAGAGCTTCAGTTCGTAGCCATTCCAACAAACTGACTGCACTCTTTCGATCTTCATTTTTTTTTTTTTTAAACTTTGCCCCGCACTAGGAATTTCTCCTGTATCGTGGATTCGTTTACAAACTTTTAAACTCACATACACAAACAGCCAGACCCAGAACAATTATCTGTAGACCATACAAATATTTATTCCGTGCGGGGATCGAACACGCGACACACAGCGCAGCAGTCGATCGTTCGGCCACTGCGCCAACCGTGTTGTGTTGTATTGTTAGACACACGTTTTGCATATTTTACAGGTGTGGTGTTAAAATAGTCCAGAGTAAAATGTGACATACGGTCCAAGAGACAGAAAACAGACACGTACAGGATGTATCTAATGTAAAAAATACGAAAATTAGAGCAGTATAGCAGCCTTTTACAATACTTAGCATGTACGGTAATTATTTCTGTGTGACTTAGCTATCTTTAAAGGACATTGCTTTTGTTTGACATTTTGACGAAACTAGTTCAAATTGTAAACATAACATTAATTTAGTACTTTTGTAAACATGGAATCAAAAATCTTTAAAAATAAATTTGTGGAAATGTTGTTTAGAACAGTTTATATTAGATAATTATATTCATTCAAAACAAACTAAAGATTCTGTTTTTACATGCAACGTATCTACATGGCCTGTTTTAAATCAAAGGTATTTGATGCGAGACATTAATATTTTTTTTTAATATATTAAAAAACATGTGTTTCGTTTGTTACATTGCTATATTTTTATTGTAAATATATATTTTTCTTGCTTTTGCCCGCGGCTTCGCTCGCGTTGAATTCGGGGTAACATAGTTCCTCTTTCCTGATTTGCAGGCATATGCTACCTGCAGTTTTTGCCCTTGCCTTATTTATTGTAATAGCAATGCTAAGTTTCCCTTTTCTTCCCTCTTTCTCGCTCATTAGGAACTCACTTTTTTAATAAAAAGTTAGCCTATGTCCGTCTCCAGGGTCCCAACTATCTCTGTAACAAAATTCATCAAAATCCGTTTAGTCAATAAGACGTGAAGTCGTAACAATCAAACTCATTTTCGCTTTTATAATATTAGTAAGGATGCGTGGTTGCACAGAATTTTAGTATGTATTACATCACATTATTAATATTAAACTACTCTTACGCTAGTCCACTGCCTGCCGAGGACGTATTGTATTGTATAACGGGCTGATGTCCGCAACTCCACGTCTGACGCGCGTATTTTGGGTACGGTTGGAAATATCATTCGATCCACCCCAGCTTCACGAGAAACACCAGCAGCGCCTTGGTGTTGCTGACGATCTCGCGAAGAGTACCATAGGGTTACCGAAGTTCTTTGCCCTGTATGGGGCAACCACTGGGCAGTGCAGAAGCACGTGGGCTGCTGTCTCGTCTACCTCCATGCAGGCTCGGCACAGTGGGTTGTCTGTGACTCCTAAGACAAAGAGTTGTTTATCAATAGAGCCGTGACCAGTAGGTAATGGTGGCTGTAAAACTCATATCCCAAAAACTATTCATATTTAAAGAATTTGAAAAATCCTTAAAGACGAGGAAATTATTAACAAATAAAATCTGACTCCCAAAATTCTATCTCTAATTTTAATTCGAGCCCGAAAATGGGGCGCCCCGCCCGCCCAGGCGCAGCTTAATCACAAGGGCGCATTTCCGTAAAAGACAATGTAGTCTACAGAAAACAAGCCTTGTCCAAAAAAAAAATCTATTTAATGTATGAAATTAATAAAAATAAAAAAAATAGCCAGACCCGACGTGGAGTTATTATTCAAAATAATTCCACATTGGAAAAAAATGATTTTTTGTAAATTTTACTGTTTTTATTTCTTTTGTTATTTGTTTTGACGCTGATTTACTGTTGCATCCAATGAAACAGACCTACCCAAAAATTTTTGGTTATATTAAAAACTTCATCATGTGACAAAACAGAATTCTACCTTAATGTAACGTGTAAAAGATCAATTTTGCATAACTTTGTTTTCTAATACTATCATACTGCCTACCTTGAACAAATAATTCTTATTCGATAAGCTCGTACGAAAACCACACCTTTAACTGCAGAAGCTTCAAATTCGTCTAATTTTTAGTTAGTAAAACAAGTTACTAACAAGTTTAAAAAGCTTTTTTAAAATGTCTTCTTTTTGTTGTAAATGTCACCATTTTTATTATAAAAAATGCAAATGACCTTCATTGCCCTTTAAAATATTTGTATATAAAGGCGCATTTGACAATTTCATTTGATAGTATTCTTCGAAAATTACTACAATGAAATTCGTAAGTATTTTTTGGCGTGGTTAGTTTTATTTCATTGAAACTTGACAATGATATGTCATGTGCTTATTTTGCTTTTTCTAGTCAATTGGTTAAACTATCAAACTGCAAATGTTGCTCTCAGTTCTTCCATAAGTGTCACTCGTGTGTCACGAATTCACGAGTGACATTTCTGTTAAACTATCAGAAGTCGTTTTTTTTAAGCGACGGGGGTTCTCAATTCGAATGTATGTTTTTTTCCATGTTTGTTTTTTCATTTCTCCGTCAATTATTGTCGTTGTCGATTTTCAAAATTGTTGACAGAAAACATAAGGGGTCCTATACAATATATTTTTTAGTATATGCGAAACCTGAATATAGTTTGTTCAGAATATGTAACTGAATCGATTCCAATCATTTTTACACCATGTTATATTTTTCCCAAAAAAATTAAAAAAGCTTATAAAAAGAAAATGTTATCACCAGTTAATTACAATACAAACTGAGAAATTATTATTATCAATGAACGCAATGCGCGCCGTTGGTGGTGAATTTGTACGGATATCCAGGTAACATAACAAGCTTATAACTTTGTGGTTTTTCATGATACAGTTCTGAAATTTTGTACATAGATTCTTTATATAAAAATACTGGACAGGTGTTTCGGCTTTCGCATAAGCTAAAAATAATGTTGTATTATGCTTCGGGAGTTTATGTTTTCTGTCTATAATACATAGTTTTACTTCTAATGCATGTGGATAATATGCTTATATCTTTTAGTAGCAATGGAAAAAAATCATACCAACAACTAAAAAGGCTGAAAAATAAAAAAAAACAAAAAGAAGAAAATAAGTTTGCTTTCAGTAGATGGTGGCAAAAAATCGATGAATCAGACAAAAGTCAGCGACTTCCGAAACTAAAGTAATTTTCCACTTTACACATTACAAAATCGTTTTTTACTTGTATTAGAGTCGTATTGTAATAATTTGAATCAATTAATGTAATTAATAAAGCTGATGTCATTGATTTGTTGCAGGAACTCACTTCGAATTTGTTCTTACAATGTTTTGTCGTGTAATTGTGTTCAATTAAACACTTCGTATAAAATGTATGATCACTGTCTCTACGTGAAATGTAAGGGAAACTAGTAGCGTTAGTGTGTTCTAAAAAATGGCGAGACAGACTCGCGAACGAATGGTTCCGAACCATCACCTATCTATAAAAAACGGCAAGAAAAACATGTTTGTTGTATGATGCCCCCATAGAACCCTTACACATTAATTTTATTCGGTTTTCTAGTTTTTGTTGTTCAACTGTCTAACTATCAAGGTTTATAAAAAAAACAGCCTGTGACAGGCGGACTTGCATAAGCATAGCAGAATCTGCATGTAATATTGGGGCACAGGTTACCCTTGATGATTGGTAAAGTAAACGACATTCGGTGGTGCGGTCTTCAGAGTTCAAATTCGAAAGACCGCGGCGCGTGGCGTACGTGTTGTAAGTTGGTTATCACTAGACTACCTCTGATGAATGAACTGCCCTAACAGCTAGGAATGTTTTATTAATTCAGTGTCCATCATGGTCTATAATTTTTGCCGAAACCTACTAAATACCTGTAGTAGATAAGTACTTATATGAATATATATTTAATTCCAGTTTGCCGTCATTGCTATGTTCGTGTGTTGTATCCTGGCCCTGGTGGTTGGGGATGCTCCTGAGCTGCCGACGGTGCTGCGCAGTCCTGTCGCCAACCCGGAGACAAACCGCTACTACGGTCATGGCGGTCACCACGGCGGCGGTCATCACGGCGGCGGTCACCACGGCGGCGTCGGTTACTACGGCGGCGGTCACTACGGCGGCGGTCATCACGGCGGTCACCACGGCAGAAAGTAGATCTGTATTCTTAATTCACTTTTTGTGTAGTTTTGTTTTGCGAAATATAAATGTATGACATGAAATGTTTTTGTTTTATGGCTGTATTTGTGAGAGCAGCTGGGTCACCATGACGTCGTAAAGCAGGATTGTTTTAATGACGTTTCGGTGTGGGAAAAAGACGGAGCTATACAGGATGTCAAGCGTTACCTTTTTCCGACACTCGAATAAGTTAATATAATTCGTGCTTATATCATTTATTAAAGTGTAAAGACCTGAATTTTTGTAGGTACTTAGTCTACAGCCACATTATTAGGTTAAGTGTCCTTGTAGTTGTTGATGCAGAGATGCAAAGTGTGACGATTGCTGCTTGAGTCGATTATAAGGGGTAAATAGAACTGTTGGAGAACAATGCTATTTTAACTTCGCGTTTAAGCTCGTTTTATCCTGAGTTAAGGTGACGGCGCGTTAGCTATAAATGACATCGCATACACATACTGGAGTCGCAGCACAGGTCACGGAGCATTTGACTGGAAAATCACTGTTGAAACTTAGCTTTGGCAAGCAGCAGGTTGAACATTATTCGATGGGAACGTATTCAGTTAACGTAACGGGTCGGGACTTCGGAGGCTTACTCGAACAAGCGGGTTCAGATACCAGTCGACTAACTAACTTATGCAGCTAGTTTAAGCCAGCTGCTTCTGATTTATAATGCCTTCCTCAGCTTCTTTCCCTTTCTCTTTGAAGAGCTTCCTAAGTAAAGAACCCTTCCTAGGGTTATTAAATAAAGAAGCGGGCAAGTGCGACTTGGACTCGTGCATCGACAAACTTGTAGGTACATAACTAATGAAAGTACCAAACATTGCTGTAACGAAAACTGTTCAATTTACAAAGGGCACAGTTAGTTTCCTAACTGCAATTTACTAATCAGCAAAGAAATGGGCATAACACATAAAAATATGTGGATACATCTCAATATCGCAATTTAAAATTAGATAAGATAATCGATAAAACGAAAATAAAAATATTTTGAACATTATGTTTAACAATTTTAATAAGTGGTGCACCTCCCAGGGGATCATGACCCCTATGACCCCCGGATCCGACCTTGAAGACACATAATATATCCATCTTTACAACTTTCGCATTTATTTTAGTGTTTAAATGATGCTAGAAATGATATGAATTATGTATTAGTCATTTAATTATTATCCAAATTTTCAGGACACGACTCAATTCCGAATAGATATTCATCTAGAACTCCGTTTCTTTCTTTCAAATTTCTTTTCAGTTTAATAAGACTATTGGGGGACGGTGATAAACAGGAACGTACCTATCAACCATCGACTAAAACATCTACTAAATACTTTTCATCATCATTATCATTTGTCTACTTTTCTCAAATATGTTTTCGGTCTAACCGAATGGGGCTGTTTATTAGTTCACCGTCCGTCCGTCGATTGACGACAGGCCGTGTCGACGGCGCGTTCGTGTTTCACGCGCGCCTCAAAGAGAGTCAGCAAAGCAGAGGGGCTTGCCAGAGCCTCCGCCTGCCGGGGTTGCGGGTAGTTCGAAAGAGATACCGCGGCCCCGGAACGTAAAGGGCAATAGAAGGAACATGGGTGGGTTTTAGTCAGTAAAAGTCTGACACGTCTGAACTTTCCCCGCTCTGGGCAGAGCAGAGCGGGGGGGCCGCTCTGCTCTGCCTAGAGCGGGGAAAGTTATTTGATTATATACTACCCCCAAAAAAAAAGTATCCACTTAGAGAACGATTTTGATAGTTGTTGTTC